>OV884038.1:11849831-16649831 GCA_930367265.1 Catocala fraxini
CTATCGCTGCTATTTCAATAAAAAGCAATATGCGAAATTAAATTTTACTCAAAGGCACTTTTCTGTTTCATTTATTTAAAAAAAACTTTACTAACATTTAAACAATGAATACAAAGAACACCTGGAATCATCACAACCATTTGTGAACCACACATTTTTTTGTGTTATATTCGAAATCACAACACTCATCGTAATTATAGTGGCGAGGCGAGCACTTAAACAATACGCCATCCGTGCAATCGAATGTATCTACACATAACATGCACATACAACATTACAGCATATACGCTGTAATGCTGTATGTAGTATATACTTGTCAAAGGACCAATGGCCACTGCTAGAACAAACATACGACGACCGCAATTTAGCAAATATAAAATAGGACGATTCCTAGCCAGATGAATTGACAACCTGAAAAAGGTGGCTATTGTAGAAATTGAGAGGTCTATAAGCAGCATTATGAACTACATTAATTTTATTTTAATATAAAGGGTTCATTCGGTATATAATTTAATGCTCTTATAAAAATAATTTAGATTATCTTCTTGTACCTATGCTTATCTACGCGAGGCTCAAATATTTTCTTTGTTATGTATAAAATGCGGGTAGATAACCTTGTTAAAAAAGAAATTGTTACATTTGCGTTGGCGTTGTATTCACGCCTCGTATCGAAATTACATTGGTTGCAATCAGTAGTCTGGAAAAACAATAAATGATTTATGAGAAACAATAACAGTATTTTATTTTAAGAAGCCCAAACGACTATGCGATCTATTAATGTAGACTCGTATGTTCCATAGTCACAAATAGTCGACTACGGCAAGTATACTGACAGTAAAATTAGTTTAGTATGCAGCAAAATCTTTACTTCAGATCCTAAATATTACATTATGATTAAAAAACTGGGTTTATTTTTACGTACAACAAATAACTAGACGTCTTCATTTATCAATTTTTTAAAAGTCTTTTTTATGTAAATAAACCACATCTACATATTATCCTAATAATAATGAGGGCACATTAGTCCCAGGCCTCCATTTGAGGCCGAAACGCGTCCCGAAATTAGACCCTAAACTCCTGTCTAAATCATTTTGCGGGACCCAAAAGTGCTAGCTTCATTACCTTCAAAATAAACGACTAGAAACTTAGTATATGTCTTAATATATTAAATTAAACTATGTTCACTATAAATTGCAAAAATCATACATGTAAAAATCGACATACGTGTAAATAATTATCGACATCACAAATTAAAACATATGTTCCTATATAGAAAGCTCTGTTCAAAAACTATATTAATGACAATATTTTGTTTAGTTAATTTTGCAACACAGCTATAGAATTATTCATTTCCATCATTTATACCATTCTTAAATGAACCTTTATTATTCTAAACTATAATTTTAAAAAGGTGGTCTGCATATAATTGTATATTTATCCTTTTTGCCATTCAATTGAATTAGGTAACATTTATTGAAATTAAACTACTATATACGGATTTTATCGCGTTATTTATTTGACACTTTATTACATAATTTTGAAAACTGTTACACTACTACTACTATTAAACTTTACTAATTTTAAAGCTAATTGAATTATTATTAAAACTATTTAGATTTAATTTAATTTTACACTTTCCCCGACGTTTCGGTTGCTTTTCAACAGAACAGAAGATAATATTAGGTAACATTTACTTAATTACTTCGCCTTGGATTTAGTCAGCTGGAACTAATCATTATACAATAAATCGTATTTTTTCGTACACTACCTCCATATAGCGAGATTTAACTTTATTTTATGTGGTGATTTAGCCTGCAACATTTCACTTGAACTAGTTCAGCCTAGAAAAACAACTATCTGAAAGCGTACGGTCGCTCGCTCGCTCTCTACTAAATGTCTAGTTGTTTTGCTCGAATTTTAATCATGTTTCCTGAACTAATTAGTTTGTTTTGTTAGTTTCAAAAATGTCGTTGTAGAATTAATTTAAAACCTATATGTAGGAAATAGGGATATTATTGATAATAATAATAATAATATTCATATATGTATTGAAGTTAGTGTGTCAATCAATATTGATGGTTTAGTAGTAAGATACTGAACTTCGCGGAACTTTTAGCTTGGAGTGAGTGCAAATCTTTAATACTTCTTCGAGACACAGGCATGTCTAAGTATGTATTAAGCAGTACTCTATTGACTGAAACATATTTTGAAATTTATTTAGTATAAAATACTCTGTTTATGCTTACGTGGAAGAATGCATTGACACATACCTCTCCGTGGGGCGACGGAGAGGTTATGTCGGACTCACCGAGAGAAAGATATCTCGGTAATACCGACTAAACCTACCACGGTGTTCCTCGACATAACCATAGTCGGCGAGGCCGCGCGAATCGAATTCACAGGCAATTGCGACCCCGCCAAAGAATAAAATTCTCTGCTGTTAGAGCGGCGTAGTTATATAGGTGCATGTACCTAATGTTAAATTTATTATTGTTTTATATTAAAATTTAATTGTAATTTTTATCTTCAGACGATAGATTTTTGTCTTTGTCAAAAATTGTTCTTAGTCATATTGGAATTGCATACTAATAGTAAAAACTATGCATTCAATTTTAAAGCAATAATACATAGTTAATATAAAAGCTTATTATGTAAGGCAAAAATGGGCAAAAGCATGCTGATTGCAGGTAAGTATTTTTAGCTTGAATACGGGGATGGCGTAATGGTTTAAGTGGTTGTCGCGTTGCATAGGAATTATTCCTAGTGTGAGAGCTGTTTGTAGTGTGGAAATAAGAAAATCCTAATCCTAACTTAATATTATAAATACAAATGTGAAATTGTTTGTTTGCTAGTCTTTCACGCCTTAACTATTCGACCGATCATCATGAAATTTTGCATACAAGTTATCAGGGGTACAGCATAGGGTATCTTTTACCCAGAAAAAGTACTGTTCTCGAGGTATATATTTTTAGCATAATCTAAATTAACGCGAGCAAAGCCGTGGGTAAAATCTAGTAATAAATAAAGCAAATATTTAAAACTTAGATGAATATATAATCCACATTTCTACTAGGAAATCACGAAGCTGGGCGGTCGCACCATTTTATCGCATCAATCGATAAAAGATTCATGGTCTTCAGTCAACCAGTGGCAGCCGCTATCTCTACATTTCCCCGTGTTTTTATCCTGTTAATCTAGTTATCCAGATTTTAGAAACACTGGCTTGATAGAAGCTTGTTAAAATGAAGTGAAGAAGATTAGCAATTATAGTACAAAATTTGTGTTTGTATACATACATACATGCTTGTATAAATTATTTAATTTAATTTAATTATATATTTTTTTTAAGTTTTGTGTGATTGTTATATATAAGTAGGTAACCCACAACCTACTAAATCTAATTTTGTCCAAACAAAATTTTGTGTGATTTTAAAATGCTTGTGTCGTGTTTGGATGTCCTTCGTGTCCGTTGTTTGAATGTTTATAAAGTCCAAGAAATTAAGTTAAGTATAAGAATTATAAGCATTATAAAATAAGCAAATAATTTCAAAGATTTTATTTAAGTAGATTATAACCTGGATAGCAACAACAACTAACGATGATTTCTCTATATTTTATTAACTCGTTACGGTAGCTTGGAGCCTAAACTGAATTAGGCAATCCCAGGTTATTCTTAACCGTACATATAATTATGAACAACGCGATGCTAAGAATGAATGAAGCAAGAGAGATTAGCGACGTCGGTCTACATCTTTGAGAAACAAGTCAATCAGTGTGTATAGTGCAGATTTCGCCACTGTACATAGTAATATGTACAGTTAAAGGATATAGACAGCTATAGCTTTACAGCTATCCTATCTAGATGCATATTACGTCACTACACACATAACCCACCCCCATTTATAATATTACTACGTTTTTTAGGTTATAATGCAGGCTTAATATATTACCGGCAAGAAAAATTACGTAGCGATATATGCGAGGGAACTCGTGTACCCATTACATTTAATTAACAGAGGCAGGCTTGTATAAATGGATTTAGATTAAGCCAATTGGTTGCTCTGATAGTTGATCTGATATATAGGGATAATCCTATTAAAACATTGTTATCTAAATTAATTTATTTCCCGTACCTTGTGATTAGAACATGCACTAGTTATAAACATATCGTTATATACTGTATTATTCTCATGTTCAGTGATTCTTAATTTGGACATGTTGACGATATTGTGGCTACTGATTTAAACACATGGTGGTTCCTGGTGATTAACTAGACATTTTTCAAGTTTTAGGTAAAACTAATTCCCGCGTCAATACTATAAAAAGATATCCAGATACAACTGTTTTTTGCTCATGTGGGTATCGAACCCGCAGCTCACGTTGCCCTAACTGTAGCGAGATGACATCTCGAACCAATGCGCCATCCATGAAATAAATTAAAAAGAGTAGCCGTATATATATATATATGTGTAATCGATGACGGTTGCTCGATACATCCAGTGCCTGTCGCAAGCAATTTGTCTGCGAGAGCGCTTAATGGTCAATTGGCACCAACCAATCAAATAATCCACTGAACTAGAATATGATCTACAGATAATTATTTAGAATGTTTTAACCTGCTGTGTCTGCTAATAAAAAAAACATATAAATTTCACACCAACAAAGTTTTCACCTGCCCACTTTTGATTGTGCTTGTTTATATTATTATCCATCGACTTATATTTACTTAATGATACCACATGATTAACACAATCATAGTTTATCACTGTTATCGCAGGATGCACTGTATTTCTGACAATATCAAATAATGCATCCATCCATTGTTTGATCGCCTTCTGGTCTTGTACCTAATCAAACCAAAGTCTAGTATACCTAAACTGAATAAATACAAAAATTATAAATGTATATAGAATAATTTAGGGCATTGTCAGTCATGTACTAGGCGGCTTAATTAAGTAGGTACTGCGCTGTTGAAAACACAGACTGAATGATAAATATTATGTTTAAGATCAGCTGAAAGTCCTTTTGAATTTTAATGATCAGTGAATTAGTTGGTGATGTTAAATCGAAAATTATGATTTATATTCATAAACAATATTTATATAGGTCCTTTTCAGACATTTATTTAAATAATGCATGCGTTACTTTAAATATAGTCACATTTCTGAACGTTACGTAAGGACGTAAAGAAACATGGAATCTGAATTATAAATATAGTATTATCACGCACACTCATCACTATCACTATAACCCACCGCGTCTGTCTATCTGAGCGCGAGAAACTTAAAAGAACTGCTGAACTGATTTTCATGCGGTTTTCACCAATAGACAGAGTGATTCTTGAAGAAGGTTTAGGTGCATAATTTGTTAAGGTCTTGTTAGTACAAAACCTTAACAAATTATACACCCGTGCAAAGCTGGGGCCGGTCGTTAGTACTTAATAATTAATTGTATACTATCTTTCTTTATCTATTGCATAGTTTTCGTTGTGATCGAAGTACGGTAAAGACTCATTTATGATTTAAATCCTTGCCTTCAGACATGAAATTATCTTTATGGCGAGTAGCTATTGTATACGCTTATGCACTGCACATCTTATCTTATCTTATCTTAGGGCCAGTCAGTGCAGACCGGCGACACTTCGACCCAGTGGGATCTTTTGTGTCGACACTCTCCCAATAACGACTGCCATAGATGTTCATGGCAGCTGGGACCAACGGCTTAGCGTGCTTTCCGAGGCACAGAGCAGGCGACAATTGTCAATCAATACGCATATAATTTCGAAAAGTCATATAACTTTCGAAATTCAGAGGTGCGCGACGTGGGTTCGAAACTGAGACCCTCTGCATTGCAGTCTGTTGGTCTCGCCACTGAGCTATCGCTGCTCGATATGCACTGCACATAGTAAAATATGATAGGCCTATGTCCAGTGGTAGATTGCAACAGTCTGATTGATTGGTACATTACACATTGAAAAATCTCTTATTAATGACATGTTTTGTAAGAGATTTAATTTTGTAAGATATGACATGTTAATTAAATAGCATGTTATTTGTAACAGTATTTTCATATATATTTTTGCAAAAATATATGCAATTCCGTAACGGTATCAGCTACTTGCAGCGTATGATTACTTGTAATACCATGAATATCACACACGCGTTTCCAACATTAAGGGCATTTAAGTTGAAGTAATAATAAATATTTAGGCTGACACTTCTCCGTTCGAATCAGCTTATTTGTACCGCCAACAAAGAATTAGCAACGATTCAGTACGCTCTTCAACTTGTTTCTGTATTTGAAGGCTTATCATTATAACATTGAAAACCTTCAAATATTGCTTTAATAATTATTATAATTGTTTCTCTTCCACGTGTAATTTCCTAGTACATGAGAAAAATGCGGGCCCCTTTGGAAGGCTTACAAGGGAACATGGGTCCAACTTGCAAAGGCCCTTCGAGAGTTTTAGTTTAGAGTGAGTTGGGATACTTACCGAGACATATCTCTACTTGTGTGCCATAGATATATGTCTTATTATAATGTAAGTTTTAAACAACTTACCATTTTCTAGTAATAATATTAAATATTACTTACACGATTCTTTTACGCTATTTTATTTCACTTTTCTTGTAGGTATCTATTGATGTATAAAAAATGAAACGTTTAAGAAAGCGATTTTATGTACACATTTTTGTATAGTGTCAATTAACTTCAGGCAATTTAAGAGGTTGATGATAAATACAAAAAGAAAATCTTCTCCTTAGCCTTTATTATTCCCAAGTCACTTGGGGTCGGCTTTTCTAGTCTAACTGGATTTGACTGGATATCAGTTTTTACACGGAGCGGCTGCCACCTAACCTCCGCAACCCGAAGGCTAACGATACCCTAAGGCTAGACCAGTGTCAGGATATTAGAGAGTACTGACTTTCCCAATAACGACTGCCATAGACGTTCACGGCAGCCGGGACCAACGGCTTAACGTGCTCTCCGAGGCACGGAGCAGGCGATAATTGTCAACATCAAAATAAAATACAAAAAGAAAATAACCTATGACAAAAAGCAGTAAAATAGTAACCGTTTCTACGACTGGTATGATAGTTATATTTATTATTCAACAAATGTTTAAGCGCAGCGAAGCGCTTTGAGCTAAACTCAGGTCTATCGCACAGCGCTTCGCTGCGGTCCTTTCTCAATTGACAAGCTTGCGGATGGGTGAGCACGTAGTAGTACGGAATGTCGCGCCATCTGCGTTATACTAAGCTTATGCGCAGCGCAGTTACATGGCACCATGCACGTCAAAATGCTTCAACAAATATTTATTATTGAAATGTCTTTGTGAATTTATTATTTAACACATTGTATAAGAGTATGTTGTTGTTTAACAATAGCTTTCATATTAACCTACAGATCCTTGCTTTAGCTGAACCTAGCAGTTGTCAAGTAAACTGTAAAGTCAATACCTACACGAATGCTTTGTACGTGGAATAACCAACCTACTGGTTTTCGCTTGAGACACATACGCAATATGAGGTTTGGCAAGAAGGCTGAAGTGAGATCTTGAGAAAGAGAACTCTCTCTTCGGCTGCCTGAAGGCAAATGATTACCGTAGCCTATCTACACTCGTAGATATGCTACGGTAACTATTTGCCTTCAGGCAGCCGAAGCGCTTGTTCGCTTCTCTGGTGGTATAAAAACAACCTGATTAATATACGCAAATTCTCATAATACTACGTAGGTAATTATTAAGTTAGCTCGGCTATAGCGTAAATCGGAAATTAGCTTTGTTTGACTCACCAAAGTTTCGATTAAAACTTCAGAACCTATTATTTCATTTCCGTACCGAAACTGATAGTTAAAATATGTTTTTGTCACAAAATAGATATTTGAACACAAAATTACTATATTTTAAAAATTTAATTTTCCTTATTTATGTCTTATCTTACTAGCAGTAGGCAAACTATACCAATATATACCTATGCGCGTACGTGTGCGTGTACGCGTGCGTGTGCGTATGCGTGTGTGTATGCGTGTGCGTGTGCGAGTACGTGTGCTTGTACATGTGCGGATGCGTGTGCACATGGGTGTGAATGTTCGTGTGCGTGTGAATGTGTGTGTGCGTGTTCATGTGCGTGCGAGCATTCGTGCGTGAGTGTGTGTGCGTGTGCGAGTGCGTGTGCGTGTGCGTGTGCGTCTGCGTGTGCGTGTGCGTGTGCGTGTGCGTGTGCGTGTGCGTGTGCGTTTGCGTGTGCGTGTGCGTGTGAGTATGCGTGTGCAAGTGCGTGTGCGTGTGCATGTGCGTGCGTGCGTGCGTTCGATCGTGCGTGTGTGTGTATGAGTGTGTGTCTATGAGTGTGTGTGTATGAGTGTGTGTATGAGTGTGTGTGTATGAGTGTGTGTATGAGTATGTGTGTATGAGTGTGTGTGTGTGTTTTGTGTGTGAGTATGTGTGTATGAGTGTGTGTGTGTGTGCATGAGTGTGTGTGCTTTTGTGTGTGAGTGTGTGTGTGTGTGTGTGTGTATGTGTGTGTGTGTGTGTGTATGTGTGTGTGTGTGCGTGTGTGTGTGTGTGTGTGTTTGTGTGTGTGTGTGTGTATCAACTGTAACTAGCGCCAGCGAATACTACATGTATTTGTTCAATGTTGAGTTTTCATGTCGACTTTTGCCTTTGTTCTTTATGTAACCTATAACGCAAAACCTTTGCAAAAACACTCGCCTATATTCCTTGTATAAATCTATCGTTTTAATACATCAATTTCGATGCAAGTATTAAACATTGGAACTCAGATTCAGCTCGCATTTGATATATTTGCTGAAGCTACTCGTAAATTTCCAATAAAATATAGATGTAATATTATTTTATTTAATCAATATAAATTACTTTTTATAGTTTATGTATCATATAAACCTGAAATATATGTAGAAACAATAATTTATATTCGTATAAATAACGTATGCGTCATTTTATTTTTCTTTTGAACGGTGCCGAATCTAAAGTAGTTGACTTTCTTGAAAATGAATATAATAATATTAAATTTTTCTTTTCGTTTAATTCAAAAAAGTCTTCAGTGCTTGGTTTATTAAATTATATATATATGCCAATATAGTTGGGATATTATGACATTAATGATATTTAGAAATAATAAAATAATATAGTTGAATAATAACCTCATGAGCCAATATATTACCAACTAGACAAAAAAATTCTTAGACAGTCAGAATCAATTTTGTATGCATAATACCTGTGTCCCAGCAACTTTAGTCATCATAAGCCAAACAGCACAAGCAATTGAGATCAAATCAAGACACGCAAATAAAATCTCTTTTTGTTTGGTTTAGTAATGGCAAGCGTGCCATGTGGTAATCAATTACCGTAGCATATGATCGCTTGCTAGTAGTAAACGTAATGAAATAGAATTTCATGTTTTTGTTTTTTATTTGGAGCCTCGCTCTTTTTTATTACCCTGATGAAACGCATATGGGATCACTTCCCTGATTAGTCTGATGTGTATACATCAGAGTAATCAGGGACGTGGTCGATCACTATGGGCCTTATCACAAGGATCCAGGTCACTCAGAGTGCGATGGAGAGATATATGCTCGGAGCTTCCCTTCGGGATCGAATCAGAAATGAGGAGATCTATAGGAAAACTAAAGTTGCCGACATAGCTCTCCAGATAGCTAAGCTGAAGTAGCAGTGGGTAGAACACATAGTGCGCAGAACCGATTCTGGAGTGGCGGCCAGGCACCGGAAGACGCAGCAAACGGACGCCCTCCACAAGGTGGAACGACGACCTGGCAAGGGTCGCAGGAAGTGGTTGGATGTGCGTGGCCTAAGACCGGTTTGTGTGGAATACTTTGGGTGAGGCCTATGTCCAGCGGTGGACGTCGTTTAGTTGCGATGATAATGATACTTACATCAGTTTCCTGCAAGAAGGTGGTACACACTAAGGCGAGCCAGCTCATTTGTACCGTCGTCAAATAATTAGCAAACAGCAATCATTCTGTTTTATAATATTAATAAGTGTCACATCTTCTATCAATCGTATGTGCGTTCGTAATCAAAGCTCTGGTTGTCGTCAATTGCGGAATGCTGATATTTTCCTCTGCTACGTATTGAAGCAAAATTTCTCCCTGTGTATGTAAAAAAATATTCAAATACTAAAATACCGAATACACGCCAGACTTTTTGCCAGGCGACACATAAAAAAACAAACAACCTTTAAAAGAAAAATACTGTCACGAAAATAGTTAGTGAAAATATTTTATTTACTCACCACACAGTTGAATAGAGCTGCCAGTTCAAATCCTAGTCTTGATCCGCACAGCTGATAGGACTTGACGCAAAAACTCTGTGATGGAAACACGTGACTAACTAAGCCTAAATAACAGCGTAATAAATTCGGTATTCGAATTTTTAGTGTTCCCTTAAATTAGGGGCAATCATTTTATTGTTTACTGCCCCTAATCTGGCGAGTTTGTATAACGATAATAATAGTGAAAATGGTATATAATATTTACATACCTATATAAATTGGCGCCTGTATATCCCAAGGGGATTCGCAGAGGTACGTGTATTATATCAACAATTACGCCAGCAAATTATTTCAATCTAGCATATTGCCAGGCGCCGTGCTGTAACTGAAGTACCGTGATGACAAGAACCACACAAAGAAACGCGATCAATGTCTATTGGAGCTTTTAGCAACGCAAGTACGTAAAATTTGTAATAAAAGTGCATATAGAAATAGTCACAATCGCTTGCAATTATGATAGTCTAAGTTAACAAGCCTGCGCAATCATAGCGTCAGCGAGGCGGAAAGAGTAACGAATAACAAACTTGGGTACTTAACTTATGTTACGCGGTCATCTGAATATTATCCAAGTTAGAAATGTTTCGAGATCACCCGTTGCATCTAGTAAACTTGAATCTCATTGCTTTTGATATGCAATGACCGTTGTTTATAGAAACAGCATTGTATCAAAACCTAAAAACGAAATTGGAGGTATTATGCGATGTCGAAACGTTACATGTCATGACATGTACGGCGATTTTTAAAATGAAAATTGTTTTGCATGTAAACTTAAGTAAATTGTTTGTTTCATTGAGCATTAAATACATATATATTTAATATGAGTATGTGCACTGCATAAATACTCCAATGGAAAATTGTTGCCGCGACAACGATTTCTGCAATGCAATGTTTTACTTATTTATATTTGAACTGTTGTAAAACTTGCCGCAATACACACATAGATATTATATTTCAAGAAGTAATAATAGTAAAAAAAGAAGACACGTATTTGTAATCATTTTGTAATACTTACACAAATGTGTGTCGAATGCTGAATATTTAGAAAATAATTATGTTTAAACCGAAACTTATTGGATTCGTAGAAGCTTTCTATTGGAATACATTCACTCAGATTAAATGAGAGAAATAATTTAAATCCAACCCCAATACACAATATGAGGACCAACAATTGAAGAAATATATGCGACACGTACCCTCTTTCTTTCCAATATCAATCTTTTCTTCAATTTCTAACTCCCGCGTTACAGATTACTCTGGCATTTTTCACCGACAGGTTGAAGCAAAAAAAGAAAACGTCGTGTCTACCTACTTGCTAACCCTATGTCCCTTTATCAGCGTTATTCTACCTACGTATATAATATTTTTTAAGTAAATCTTTCAATATACCCATAACACGAGTAGCTACTACCCCAGCGGAAATTAAACTATATAAGTAAACCCAAGCCTTCGGATTTTTGAATCGAACCAAAAAATATTTTCTTCAACAACCCCGTCATGAATAATTTAATTTAAATAAGTTTAGATCTAAAACGTTCACCCAACTTTAGGTTCAATTCATGAATTTCCACTTTATTGCTATTAAAATGTCCATTACTGCTAATGTTTTCCAGCAAGAAAAATAAATAACAATTTGCTCCACTTAGCAACATTTATTTATAATCATTAATTAAGTTGTATTTAGAGCCATTTTGTTCATTATTACTTTATTATTACAATTAATACGAGATTAATATTGAGTACATAAACCACTTATTATAATATGAAAGCTTGCACGAGCTTTCTATTATAAAATATATATTCAAATTTGCAATCATAATTTTGGATACAAAAGCTCTCCCCAAGGATTTCTATCACGTTATACATGTTACGTAACTTTTAATCGTTGTTGACAACCAACCTTTTTTTTGGGTATATACGTGTAGGTAATATGCATGTACTTGTTTTGCAAAGTAAACATGAGTTAATGACATCTTGGTACACACCGCATCGAAACTTGGTTCTTATTTATATTTCTATAGCTTGCTTAGCTTAGAACAAAACAACGCAGGCTTTTTGCCTAAATTTGATTAATATCTATAAAATTACAAAGACGAGGGTCTATTTAGGAACACGCCAATTCATTTCCGCTCCAAAAAACTGGTGTGCACGTGTTAGGGAAATTGTTTTCTATAACCAACGGCTTTAGGGGTCAGTCATTTGGCGACTTTATTTACTCAGCTTATAAGACATAGTAATTTTAACATGATAGGTTCTATTTTATTATTTATTCTATCATATTTAGCGTCGTACTTCAAAGATGGACCTAGTAGGATCATACGGCTGTCTCTCTGAATTGATGTCGATTTTTCTTAAAGTAACAAATGTACCGAAATGAGATGTTCTCTTTATAATATTTGCGTAGGTACTTATCACAATTTTCCTGTTGAATAAATAGTCGAATTATCAGAAAATATGTTTGAATTCTCTCGATTCTGAATACTCATTGATATATTAAATTATAATGGCGCTTGAATACTTTTTTTTTCAACTGGCTTTTATCCCTAACTTAAGCCGCTTATGCTCTTTTTAAACGTGACAATTGACCATTTTTTTAATGTTCATGTTATATACATATGTATATTGTCTATCATTTATATCCTGGACCTGAATGTACTCCGCCTCAGTCTAACCCCGGCAGAGGCGGCGTACATTTCGTTAGGTATAGTGTAGGTACACATAAGCTTATTTTCTTTTTTATGCTATAGCAGGCAAGCGACAGACGGATCGCCAGTGGCAAGCGATTACCGCCGCCCATGGACACCCGCAACACCAGAGGAGTTGCAAGTGCGCTGCCGGCCTTTTAAAAAGGAGTACGCTCTTTTCTTGAAGGTTTGTAGGACGTATTGCGTCACACTAGTAGTTCTTAACACAGTGACTACACGGATGGCGTAATCGTTTAGCGATTGCCTAGCCACTGACACTATGTCGAGTGTGGCAAGATCGTATCCAACACAGGACAAAAAAAATTGTGATCCACAAATGATTGTGCCGAGTCTAATTGTTCTGTGTCCGTTGTCTGAATGTTTGTAAAGTTACAAGCGGAGGAGGCAAAGTCACTGTCTTTAAAAAAAATACATATTTGGCAATAAACCTATTAACATTTTGGCCGATCCAACGAATTATCTCGGATTCAATTCCCGTGCCGGCCAAAGTTTAAACCAGTACTGCTGGTCTACCAAACCAGTCAGTGCAGAGCCATTGCCTAGTTAACTTCCCACAAATTCTAACACTAATATTGAACTTAGCCAAAACTAATAGTTTGGAACAAAATTCTAAAAACCTTTTTCAGACATAATTTAATGTTTTTAGGTCAATATTAGCTGTTGGTCGCGGTTGACCTTAATTACTTTGAGTGCTACCAATCAAAAAATTATTCTAAACTATTCGCTGCACGGGTGGCGTAGTGGTATAGGTGGTCGCCTTGCCACGGCCATTGCGCTTAGTGTTGTGGGTGTAAATCCCACACGGGACAAAACTTTGTATGATCCACAAATGGTTGCTCCGAGTCTGTGTGTTATTTGTGTCCTTTGTTTGAATGTTTGTAAAGTCCTCCCCAACACAGGAACTATACATAGTGCGGAAATTGTCTTTTTTAAACAAAGTACATTTACGCGAGCGAAGCCGCAGGCATAATCTAGAAATGTATACGTATGGTATACACTGCCGTATTTATAAAGTACTAGATGTGCTCGCGGTTTCACCCGCGTTTATGATTACTGCACCACCCCCGTGGGTCGCAGCGTGATGTTATATAGCCATACTCGATAAATGGGCTATCCAACATTAAAATAATTTTGCAATTCGGACCAGAAGTTCCTGAGATTAGCGTGTTCAACCGAACAAACAAACAAACTCTTCAGCTTTATAATATTAGTATAGACTAAGACGAAACACCGCTAAACCGATTAGGTTGGCTGACTGACACATGACTCTACTATTCTAATGTCAACGATCAATATCATAAAACTAGTCTCTGCCTGTGACTTTGCCCACCTGAATCCAGGAATCATCCAATAACAATGACGAACACAAACCACTGAATCGCATACCAGGATAAAAGTAAGCCTATATGATTTCCAGTCGTTCCAAAGTTTTATCTGTTTCACGACTTGTGTGTAATTAAATAACAATCTTCCAAAAATATATTAGTTGGATTTGGTTATTCATATGTCACGTAAATCACACAGGAGTGCGTACTGTATATAAATAGTATATTTGTGTTAATTTAGACCATGGTCTATCTTTATCCCAAGCTTCATGCAAATCGATTCAGCGGTTTACGCGAGGTTGAATAACAAACATCTTCACAACCCTTCACCGTTATAATGTATGTATGATACAACAATTTGTGTCATTGTGAAATAATGGACGGAAATAATTATTTATCTCTACGTGCTAAGTATAAATGCAAAATGAGTTCCGAAAGCTACAGTTAATAGTAATTAAAATAAAATTGTATTAAACAGCTGTGAATACAGTAGAATAAAATACGAGAGGAGGTGTAATAATTAAACTCTTTATAATATAGCTGTTCGCGGAAACACCTGCGCCGCAATGCCGACTACAAACAGAAATGTAAAATGTACATTTATATCAAGAGTTAAATTCACAGTAACGTTAATACTTTATAACAGACTTCAAAAAGGAGGAGGACGTCAATTGGAATATATTTTTAAATTGTGGCATAAATAGCGGTGAATCTACTTTTACTGCTGTTTCTGTCAATGCATCGGAATATATAGGTTCATCATCATAGGACATCGCAGCTCCAGTCAGCATGTGACCACGGCTGGTTTAAACTGGTCGAAAAGTCAAGCATAAAAAAGTTAAACATTGTGCATGACCGCGTTACCGTAATACCCGTTACGTATTATACAAAGTGGCGCAAATGTTATCAGATTAATTGAAACCACATATACTACATGGTATTCTTTGAAGATTTACAAATTATGAACCAAATGTATTCAGTAGTTTAAGCACAGGATATTTTATTTGTTTTCATAATTTAGAGATTTGAGAATATCATGTAATGCAGAGATAACTGCACTTAGGTGTCAAAGACCTTCAGCAGCGATATTAAAAAACCGTCGTAGTGTATCGGGTCCGGGAATTTTCGGATCCTAGCGAGTTGACAAAGACGATTTCTCGGAACCTATTGTTAGCTTATATTTCTGACTACTGGTATCCCGAATATTTAATAAATCTGATTGTTCTATTGATTTACATTTTTATGTCTGGCAACATCTTATATTTTTGAATTCAAACGTGCAACTGACAGCTACGGAACGGACAGTACGGCATTCTTGTTCGGAGCGTTGAAGTGAACGGTCGTGTAATAAACGTCGTATGAGAATACTGTTGGATTAAAATAAAACCTAGCAAGTAAGTGCAAGTCTAATGTAAATTTAAGTGTTTGCATAAAATTTGTAGAAAAGGTAATAAATGTATTTGTGATTTGTATAAGGTGTTTTGTTTGAACTACGAATCCTCTAATTTCTGAGCTGGGATTACAGTTCAGAAGTGGGATCGTAAGAGAATTCTCATAAATTTTCTTTTTTTTCACGTCTACAAGTATGTTATGAAATCAGGAGATTACGGTTTGAGATTAACAATAATATGTTGATACCACATGTCAACTTAACAAATATACTTATTTCCTGCTACTATAAATGTCATGATGGCTAACGAATATATTAGTGAAGAAGGATTTATATTTTCTTTTAATGTCGAAATATTTAGGGTAGAGAGACTATTCTTTTTCTACTTTTGTTTTACCAACGACCGCCAGTAACATACAATGAATTGAATTAAAATATAAATTTGAAGTAAATATGTTATAGAAATTAAATTAATGTTGCTTTAGATATTATGATAATTTTTTTTAACGGGATTTGATGTTCTATATAATAATTAATGTAATTATTACTCTTCTTTTTTTTATATATTGAGTTTTTATATTGACTTTTTGGATTACAATAGGTTTTAAGAGCATACGCATTCATTGTTGATGTATGAATTCTAAATATGGACTGGCAGAATTTGTATTTGTTATATTTAATGGTTGATAAAACCATATTATATGACGCTTTTGTTATTAGTATAGTGGAGTTCAAAGATGTCTGGATAGTTAACTTACTACCAGATGCTGTATTTACTCTTCACAACTATATTTATTTTACTTATTATAAAGAAATGGAGAACTATTTCCTTCTTTTCCTTTTTCTTTCTTTGTCATCCTTGTCCCGTCGCCAGAGGATTGGTTATAAGGAATGATTTAGGCATATTAACTTGGTAAAATTAAATTGTAAAATGCTTCAGGAATATACACTAAGCTTTTCTTTTGGTAAGTTTCAGATAAGTCTGCATACCTGTTGAAGTACAACCGAGGGGAAGGGTTGTTACTCAATATGGATAGGAGTGAGCCCAGGTTAGAGGGCAAGGAGTGAGCCCAGGTTAGAGGGCAGGAGTGAGCCCAGGTTAGAGGGCGGGAGTGAGCCCAGGTTAGAGGGCGGGAGTGAGCCCAGGTTAGAGGGCGGGAGTGAGCCCAGGTTAGAGGGCAGGAGTGAGCCCAGGTTAGAGGGCAGGAGTGAGCCCAGGCTAGAGGACAGGAGTGAGTCCAGGCTAGAGGGCAGGACTGAGCCCAGTTTAGAGGGTATGGATGGTAACTCGGTTGCATCTAGAATTATTTGTAGATATGAACATGTGCCGCGACGGTCTGGGAAACGGAAAAGGCGAGTAGTTGACACTAACTCTGACAGTTCAAGTAGCAGCGTGACTTACAAAAGATCGAGGAAGCTGAGGAAGGATCAACGAAGGAAAAGAGGCAACTCAAGATGGACGGATCGTAGCAGTGACAGCTCGTGCAACCGTGAGTCGACCAAATTATTTAAGTCTAGTAGAAATAGAAATAAGGAATCTGAAACAAATGTTATATTTGATAAATTTTTGTCAATTCTAAATAATGTCAAGAGTTCGGAGAAGCCGAAGCTATCATTTCTTCATAACGTCATACCCGAATTTGATCCGCTAAGTAAAGAGCAAACTATACTAGTATGGATAACTAAAGTAGAAGAATGCGCGGAAATATACGGTTGGTCTGAAAAGGAAATAATTCACTACGCACTTCCTAAGCTTGCTGGGGTAGCGAAAACTTGGTATCAGGGCTTACCCTCTCTTTTACATACATGGGGTGAATGGAAAAAGAAATTGATTGAGTCATTCCCTTACCGCGAGGACTACGCCGAGCTCTTGACTGAAATGTTATCAAAACGTGTAAAATACGGCGAATCGTTGGAACACTATTTTTACGCGAAACTAAACTTATTAAATAGGTGTAAAATCTATGGTAAGCAGGCGGTAGATTGCATTCTACACGGGTTAGATGACCGCGCCGTAAGAGTAGGTGCCCAAGCGGCTCAATTTAGTGAACCGGAACAAGTTCTAAAATATTTTCGAACTGTAAAAGTAGGTCAGAGCAAAGAAACCTATGAAAATAGTTTTAGGCATAGGTATGATCGTAAGCAATTTAATATAACGGCAAGTCATAAGACTCAACATTTTAAACCAAGCGTGATTAATTCTAACCTACGATGTTTAAATTGTAATGAACTCGGTCACCCCAGCTTTAAGTGCGAAAAGCCTATAATTAAATGTACACTATGCGATAGGTTGGGGCATCAAGCCTCTAGCTGTTATCGAAACAAGCCAGGTACTAGCTCTGATAAAAATGAAACACAACCACAAGATAAAAACGAAAAACAGGTGTCTGTATTAAGCTCGACTGATAAGGCTATTGATAAATATATCCTTGATATCAAGATCAATGGGAAAATAACACAATGTCATGTAGACTTGGGAAGTCAGTGCTCGTTAATCAAAGTAAGGGAGACTAAGAAACTTGACATGGATATTAAGTGTTCCCCTAACCTGCCCGCTCTTAGAGGTATAGGTGCAAATTTGATAATCCCATTAGGCATAATAACGGCTGAAGTTGAAGTACAAGGCATTAAAAGCGTTATAGACATGTACGTGGTTGAGGATTATGTGCTGGGGTATCCTACTCTTCTAGGACACTCCTTTACCGAGATGCCGGGCCTTATAATCACTAAGACACCGACCCAATTGATATTTAAGAGAAATTATTCCACCAAACTACATCTACACTGTGATAGCAATATTTGTATACCAAAATTGTCATTGCGTGTAGTGCCTGTAAAATCAAATTCACATTATAGCGGAGATGTTTACGTACGCGGCTCTCTTAGGTGGGCAGGAGGGAAACAATATTTTTTGCTACCGGGTCAATATAATATCAAAGAAGGAAACGGGGTGGTACTGGCGTATAATGTATCTGATGCTGATATAACCATAACAGAAAACACTCTATTGACTCGGTCTATCAGAAGCTATCATTTCGGATTTTCTGAGGTTCTTGATTGCTATCAGATGTCTTTCGATTCTATTAATGCCGATGAACAAATCAAGTGTGGTGAAAATCTCAATGACAAGGAACGTTTACAATTACAGGAACTATTAAATAAATACAAAGACTCTTTTTCAAAAGGATTAAAAGACCTTGGTTTCACTCAGGTAACACAAATGGCTATTGATCTGGAAGATTCCAATCCTATAGTATATAGATCTTATCGGTTATCTCATTCTGAAAGATCACTAGTAAACAACATGGTACAAGAGATGTTGGATAACGGAATAGTTAGGGAATCTTCTTCGCCATATGCTAGCCCTATTGTGTTAGTCCAGAAAAAGACCGGTGAAAAACGTTTATGTGTCGATTACCGAGCACTAAATAGAAAAACAAAAAAAGATCACTACCCTCTCCCACGTGTAGAGGATCAACTAGACCAACTGGCAGGTAACAAGCTATTCACGTCACTCGATTTAGCTTCAGGCTACTATCAAATCCCTATCTGTAAAGAATCTCGCCACAAGACCGCTTTCGTAACACCTGACGGTCAATATGAGTTCAATCGCATGCCATTTGGCCTGGTTAATGCACCATCCGTCTTTCAAAGGACAATAAATAAAATTCTCCATGACGCCAAAATCAAATACGCGATCGTCTATATGGATGATATTCTAATACCCTGTAAAAATGTGTCTGAAGGTTTAGCTAGGTTAGAAGAAGTCCTTGGACTTCTCAAGCAAGGTGGTTTAACGCTTAGGCTTAGTAAATGCAACTTCTTTTTGGATACTATAGATTTCCTAGGCTTTGAAGTAAATTTAACAGGTATTCGTCCGGGAAATAGGAAAACCGAAGCTGTGTCTAAATTCGCAACACCTAAAAGTATACATGAATTAAGACAATTTTTGGGATTGTCCGGTTTCTTTAGAAGGTTTATTAAAAACTACGCCATTATAACCTCCTCGCTGACAAATTTATTAAAAAAAAACGTTAGTTGGATATGGGGCAGTAATGAAGACAAAGCGTTTAACTTAGTAAAAACCCTCCTTATGCAGCGACCATTATTAGCTTTATATGACCCTCTAGCAATAACGCAATTACACACCGACGCATGTAAAGATGGTCTAGCAGGCATACTTATGCAAAGTGACTCCCAAGGAGTGTTCCACCCAGTATCATATTTCAGCCGTAAAACTTCTCTAGACGAACGCAAGCTCCATTCCTACGAGCTTGAAACCTTAGCTGTGGTGGCATCCTTAAGTAGGTTTAGAGTATATTTGCTTGGAATACCATTTACAATTTACAGCGATTGTAGTGCTTTACGATCTACATTTGTTAAGCGCGATCTAATTCCGCGGGTTGCACGGTGGTGGGTGCAAATGCAGGAATTTGACTGCTCGGTCGAGTACCGCCCCGGGTCTCGAATGGCGCATGTTGATGCGCTAAGTCGCGGCCCGGTAGCGGGCCCTGTTTCCGAATCACATATATTGGACATACTAAGCATTGAAAGCTCGGAACAGGACTGGATCGCTACTGTGCAGGGCGCGGATGAAGAAGTGCAGAGAATTAAAAAAATCCTGGAGGACAAGACTTCGGAAACGGTAACGGACATATGTAAAAATTATAAGCTTAAAAATGGACGCGTTTATCGTATAGTCGATGATAGCATTAGATGGTTAGTTCCAAAAGGTGTACGATGGCAAATACTGAAAAAAAACCATGATGATATAGGGCACTATGGGTTTGACAAAACTCTACATCGTATACAACAACATTACTGGTTTCCGAAAATGCGTCGTTTCACGAAAAAATACGTGCAGTCTTGTCTGGAATGCGCTCACCACAAAACTCCCGGTGGTAGACGAGAAGGAGGATTACATCCTATCGAAAAACTTAGTGTACCTTTCCATACGATACACGCGGATCACCTAGGCCCGTTTATTAAGAGCAAGAGGGGTAACTGTTATTTATTAGTTCTTGTCGATAGTTTTACGAAATTCGTCAATATAACCGCCGTCAAAAACACTAAATCTCTTACTAGTATACGTGTCTTGAAAGATCACATAAGTTATTTCGGGGTTCCCACACGTCTTATCACCGATAAAGGGACCAGTTTTACTAGCAAAACATTTAAAGAATTTACCGCGTCGTTCGGAATTAAGCATATTACTAACGCAGTTGCAACACCCAGGGCAAATGGGCAAGTTGAGCGATTCAATAGGACAATCCTAGACGCTATGTCAACCTGTACCCATAATAAGGATGATCGATCCTGGGATGACTATGTTTGTGACATTCAAGTGGGCATTAATACTACAATACATAAGACTACACAAAAAAGCCCTTCCGAACTTCTGTTTGGTTTTAACATAACTAGCAGTGCCGAAGGCATCTTGAGTTCCGTTATATCTGATACGACAAACGTAATTAATGCCGAAGATTTGAATATTGTTAGGGAAGAGGCAGGTCAGAATATAAAGGCGCAGCAATTGAAAGATGTAGAGAGATTTAACAGGCGTAGGAAATCAGGGACAAAGTATGACGTAGGAGATTTAGTTCGCGTTGAGAGGCAAGTTCCTCATGATGGTAGATCTCAAAAATTAGTTACCAAATTTCAAGGTCCATATCGCGTAATGAAAGTGCTTCCAAACGAAAGATACATAATTGAGGATACTCCCATGACACGCAAACACGGTCGTCGATACGAGGCCGTGGTAGCAATCGATAAAATCCAACCATGGTTATCATTCTCTAGGAACTTAGAAAGTAGTGACAGTGATAATAATGATAGCAGTAAAGAGATGGAACCAAATGAGGTAGATGTTAACTAAATGGTATGTAATTAATGTTTAAGTAAAATCCTGAATTACATATAGTTAAATTAGATTAATAATTAAGCTGTTTTGTTCATAGATTATACATATTGACGACTCGATGGCGTAGTGGTTAGTGTAACCGACTGCCACGCCTGAGGTCGCGGGTTCGATTCCCGCACAAGTCAAACATTTGTGTGCATGAACATGGATTTTTGTCTTGGTCTGGGTGTTTCTATGTATAACATGTATGTATTTACAAAAAAAAGTATATATGTGTGTTTATCCATTGTCTAGTACCCATAGTACAAGCTCTGCTTAGTTTGAGCTAGATGGTGTTGTGTGTATGTGATACAATATTATTATATTATTATTATTATATTTTTTTATATAATTGCTTTTCTTTTCATCCTACTATATCTATTGAATGTATTAAAACAAGAGTTATGCGCGAGGACGCGCTTGGAACAGGATGGCCGAGCTGTTAGCTTATATTTCTGACTACTGGTATCCCGAATATTTAATAAATCTGATTGTTCTATTGATTTACATTTTTATGTCTGGCAACATCATATATTTTTGAATTCAAACGTGCAACTGACAGCTATGGAACGGACAGTACGGCATTCTTGTTCGGAGCGTTGAAGTGAACGGTCGTGTAATAAACGTCGTATGAGAATACTGTTGGATTAAAATAAAACCTAGCAAGTAAGTGCAAGTCTAATGTAAATTTAAGTGTTTGCATAAAATTTGTAGAAAAGGTAATAAATGTATTTGTGATTTGTATAAGGTGTTTTGTTTGAACTACGAATCCTCTAATTTCTGAGCTGGGATTACACTATGAAAAGCTACAGCGCACGATTAGTTACAATGGTGTTCCAATTCCAATTTTAGTCTAATTTTATTTTATTCAATTTGTTAGGTTAGGTGAGGTAGTATATCATTTAATGTGATAGCATTTGCGCCCCCTTGTATGCATATATAGGTTCGTTCTCCTCATGGCTCCAAAAATGTCTGTTGTCCCCAGTTATTTTCTTTTGAATCTGTTCAAATAGCTCATCGGTTTAAGTTATCGTCCCGAATATGCATGCATGACAATAACATGATATGCATGCGTATGCATATCAATAACCTAAACTGGGGATCTATCTCATGAAACTCAGAGCACTGTATGCACACTGCTCTGCGTTCTATGGGTTTGATCTCCACACTAGACAAAAGTAAAATCATTTTCTGTAGTCGTTATTATGTAGTCGAGTTTTATAAACCTAATCATCTTTAACTCTGGCTTGTTTTAGCTGTTACTGGTACCATTTTTATTAGAAGAATCAATAACTTTTATGTGTATAACAACATATATTCCGTAGTATAATAAACTAAACAAAATGTGGTAACTATCTAGAACAATCGTTCTCATTACCTAACAGCACTCATCGTATAGTCTTTAATAAACGAGCCACTAAATTATATATCAATACGTGAAGCAAAAACTTTGTACGAAAATTGCGTGGACGGAGGAGTATGAAAGGCACAGTTAAAGTTTATAAGGAGTGGCGAATCCTATTATTTTTATAAAATATGCATTAGGAATATATTAAATTAATGAAAAAGCACTACACGCACACAACCATGCATTCGACACACGCAGTCGAATCGAGTTCGTAGTATTTCGGCATTGTTCGTCTGACGTCGTACAATTCTTCGTAACTATGGTTACATATACCTTATTTATATGTAATAAAGACAAAAAGAAAACAAAGTAGCAAGCTTAAGTATATCGTCAATGAAAGAGTATAGTTAAGTAAATATTAATTTGTTTGAAAAATATAGGTAAATTAACCTTAATTTACCATTAATTTTTTTTATTATTATTATTATTTTTATATTTATATTATTTTTTTATTATATATTTTTTTTTAAGATTTCATTTCAAGATTGGTGAAATCTAAATTAAATGTGATTATAAGATTAAAGTTATAGACAATAAAACCTTAATATTGATCAAACTTAAAATTTAAATCAATTATGGTCGAGTTTTGACCAGTGGGCGACCGCTAGTATTAGTCATACCACATAGAACGCCACGAGACAGGATTGAACTAGTGTGGAGTTAATAAGAAAAATGTTCCTTTGTTTTTTTAATAAATTAGAATAAGTATGAACTTAAGGAATAATAAGCTTGTTTTTTTTCTTATATCGAATAAACAATTATGATTATTGTTACCTTGATTAGCTGAGAGCTACTATCTCTTAGATACATATATTATATTCTTCGAAAAATGTATATTCACATATAACATATTCCTGTTACGCCTTGTATATATAAGACGAAGCATTGAAGTAAACGTTGCTATTCTTACGTTAAAACATTCCTCAGTCAAGCGCAATGAGCCATCGTTCCTCGACTATTATTTCTTGTTTCCAGTCTATGGAGTTTCCTTGATATAGCAATAAACAAAACGGTTTATTGAACGAGAGTTTTCCGTTCGGCTAGAAGGAACAAAAGTAAATAGTCAAATTGATGTTATTATTTTAGTTTACCTTTTATACAAGCCAAGGTTTTACTAAACTTAATTTGAATAGCGGAAATTTTCCTTATTGTATTCAAAGAGAGAAATACCGAATGTAGTAGGTAAGAGAAACTATCCGAGAAGATCCATGATGAGAATTTTCAATAATAATATTATTATGACTATACTTTTTATTCTAGCTTTTGAACCTAAGGGTGTATAAATTGGGAAATCCAATCTTTTACCAGAGCAGGCAAATTGTTAATGAATTTTTCTGTTACAAAATTCTCAGTAGTCTTTTAATAGGATTAAACTTGAGTTCCATGAAGTCGTACCTTAAAGTATAGCTCGGTAAATATGCGTTATAAGTAGGTACATAATATTTCTAAAAAATCTTGGCACAGCAATTTCTATTAAACGTAAGTACGTACTTAAAAATCAACTGTTCTTTTTGTCTTCTTGTAATAGATAACGGCAAAATTGTTAAATATGCATATAGCCATTTGATTTTGCATTTCAGCTCCACACCACAAAACCACAGGCTATAACAGCTTGCAATTTATAGTTCAAATAAATTCTCCAATGTATTAAATATTATGAAGCCCCGTATAATTATGGCCTAACCAGACCAACGTAATAGTGCTGTCCATTCCGTTATACTGCCCACTTAACGTATTTAAATGCAACTTTTTTTAATAAGTGCTTCTGATGGTTGGCGCTTTGTGCAAGCAGCAACTGCCGCTTACGCCGCGCTAAGTGTTGTAGGTTCGAATTCCACATGGGAATTATTTGTGTGGTCCACAAGTCAGGTCTGGATGAACTTTCTATTGGTTAATTGTATATTTGTATGGTCCCCAGTGACACAGTGCTTTATATTTAATGAAAGAGTTTTCTTTATAAACATGATTTTGCGGCACGCAAGGTGTCCTAAATGTTAGCGTAAGAAGTGTAGATTGTAAACTTGGTTCATTGTAATATTCACTGCAGCTCATAGTAGTATCTACATATTCCTTTATTTATCCTTTATGAGTAAAAACAGTATTTAAGAACATAGGATAACATTAAACTATGTTAGGATAAAAATGGCCTTCCACTGGTATGATATGCTGACAGCAGCAAATAATTGATTGGCATGACTGACCTGGTGAATAAGCGTTCTAGCAGCTTACATGCCTACTTCTACCATTCCTTGCTTACATCCCATCTTGAATTTGGTTTCCTACTAACAATGCGCGTATGATAAGTATGTAGGTGAACATAGAGATTTATTCCATAAATCCCCACTGATAAATCCTACCATGAAGAATAGGCAATTTTTCACAATTTGGTGAACATTGTTCGAAGAAAATTAACAATCTTCACCAATCTATATTATATGCGACTAATCGGTTCTAGCGCTCACCGGTCACAACAGACTACAGTAATCTTTTGAGTCACAGCAACACATCGGCGCGGGCGGCCAGACGCCATAATTTTTTTTTAGAGGCATCTCATCCTTTTGTTCCTTTGTCGCGGGGGACTTTACAAACATTGAAACAACGGACACAAAAAATATTTAATTATACCTGGTATTCTTTTTCATGACTTATCAGCGTAGGTGGTTTGCTTGTTTGCAAACTTAGCAGTATAAAAAAGGATAGACTTCGTCCCTTCACACCTACACATAAATGCTATATCATTTTAGTGTGGACACTTAACGACGTAAGGTAGTTACGAGGACTTTTAAGACATTTAGGTTCCATCTAGGAACAGTAGGTAGTATTTAAATATTAGACTCTCGTGTAAATGGAAGCCTCACGTAGGAAGAGTAGGATTAAAATCCCTAACGCTGGACTACATTCTAATTACAAAAAAGAAAGAATGAATTTTAAAGATAGTTCAAATTAACAAGCAAATAGTCTAAAGATTGTTATCCCTTAAGAAAACTGCATACAAGGAAACAAAAAGCTTGTTTGTAGCATTATTTCATTTTGCTTTAGCAGTAACACATACAAGTTTTAAATTGGAAGGAAAAGATTGTAGTATAAAGTTTTAAAATCTATAGTAATATTATAAAGCTGAAGAGTTTGTTTGTTTGTTTGAACGCGCTAATCTCAGAAACTACTGGTTCGAATTGAAAAATTATTTTAGTGTTGTATAGCCTATTTATCGACGAAGGCTATAGGCTATATAACATCACGCTACGACCCACGGGAGCGGCGCAGCAACTATAAACGCTAGTGAAACCGCGGGCACATCTAGTAATAAAATAAAAATTATAGTTAATTTAAAATTACATTTACACTAATAAATAATATTGGTAAAACAATATATAATACCAACCCTATATTAAACTGTCCCACTGCTGGGCACGGGCCTCTTCTCAGTGTGACAAGGGTTAGGCCGTAGTCCACCACGCTGGCCTAGTGCAGGTTGGCAGACTTCACATATCTTCTAAAACATTATGGAGAACTCTCAGACATGCAGGTTCCCTCACGATGTTTTCCTTCACCGTTAAAGCGAGCGATAATTAACTATTTAACACGCACATAACTTCGAAAAGTCAGAGTTCTTCTTCTTAGCATATCGTTGGCAAACACTTTTAAATTATATATTATATCACTTATGCGTGCCTTGATATCGAACTTGAGACCTCTGCGTGGCAGTCCAACGGTTTCCCACTAGGCTACCGTTGCTTGGTGAAACAATAATATTTTATAAACAACTAACAAAGTAAGTTTTTTTTTTAACTTCTGTACCCAACGTAAGCTCTAACTTGTGTTATATAGGAACCAGCGTTGTACGTGTGAGTTGCATAAGGCGGTGTACTTTGCCTTATGCAACTCACACGTACAACGCTGGTTCCTTATTATTTACAAAGTGCTATAATCAATAGTGTCTTAATTTTTTAAAGATGTAAATTATCTTGCATTCGCTTATATATGTATCACTCAAGCGTTGATCTTTTTGTACACTTATTGATATATAAATTATGTCGTTAAAATTGGTTTTGATTATATTAACAGTATGAATATTTTCATTGCTTGCACAATATATTAAACTGATCATTAATTTTCGTATGATTGCAATCTACAAACCGAATTTGTACACAATTCGAACCGATGAATTCGGAGTAGAAAATTAAACTTAATTTTGAAAATGGATCTATTTATTAAGATAATTAAAATTGTTACAGTAAGTATTTGAATTAAGAACTGCGCAATCCATCATCATTATTTAAGTATGACCGAAAACAAATTTTAAAATTATATAGCTTTTGAGAATTTACTAATAACTGTTTAATTACAAAATGTTATTTATTTAATTCTTCACGTTTAAAGTGGATTCTTTATTAATCTTTACGTCTAAAAATAATAATAAGTAATGTAGTAAGACGAATCAGAATTTACCTTAACATATTCTTACATAAACAATAATAACAGAAAATGACATTTGACAAATCGACACTACTTTGTTGTTAAGGGTATTATCCACTTATATACAGTTCACAAATTCTAGGCAAAAACTGATTTTCCACTTGTATCGCTTTTACGTGTCATGCTTCATCTAAAGAGAAACCTGGGTGATTCTAAGCTTATAAAAACTACAGAAGAAGAGTTATATCTTCACAAAATATCGTGCGAAAGATCACACAAGAACGGAGCCAGCGCGTTTATATTCACCAACACCATATCTTATCGGCGACGATGAGGACTACTCGAACTTTGGCGAACGTCAAGACGCAGGAAGACACATCGGAAAAATTTTAATTGTAGCTTAATGATGTTTCTATGCGACGCAAGTAGCTAGAGCAGAATACACGCACAAGCTACTCATGCGATTTTGGATACTTAATTACGTTGGGCTACTTGAGTGGAAGGATTGCGTCGGTTGTTTACAAGATGCAAGAGCATAAACTTGCACATGTTACCCGCATTTGTTAGAGCCTTGCGTCTCAGAATATAGACGCTACTAGTATCATTACAACAATCAGTACACTAAAACAAGCAATATATTCTGACCTCAATTCGAAATATTCGAGAACGAGACAAATTAAAACAGTTAAGTGGTTAACGAATTTTATTACAAGGATGTATTCTAAAACCGTTGTTAGGCGCGTCACTGTAGCGGTCGTGACCGCAAAACCCTCGCTAAGCACCAACTGGCAGTGTAACGGTAAGCCACCAAGATCACAGATAACTTTGCAAAGGATCGGAAATTAATACTACCAGAAAATTTATTTTAATTTAGTTTTTTCTAGTTTTTAGTTCATACGTTTGTTAGTATTTGGTAGCTCAATTAATCTATATATAAATAGATAAAGATACGAGTATAACAGTTCAGTATCTTTGTCACCACTGTTTGTCAACCAACTGTCTGATTTTTGTTGTAGTTTAGAAGCTGTTGATGAGCTTTAGTGTCATTAATAAATAATGGAAGGAGTTAGTTTTTTCTATAGATTGGTAAAGATAAAAAAGATCAGGACCTGTTCCTCCTTTGTTTGTTAACAGATTCTCGTTTTGGTCTAGTAGCTTTTGAGAAGTGAATGTAAACTAGTAGATAAATAATGTATGTACATACATGTGACTACAGTCGAATCTATACGTTAATCCGTACTTATGAATTCAATATTAGGATTCAGAGAACTCGAAGATCTTTGAGTTCTCCGAATTCTACTTGTCTCGTACCTCGTAAGCTTTTTGTGTGCAGTCTGAAAATTGTTTACGATGATTTTAGTACCTATCTGTTGGTTGTTGTCATAATACTTCTTCGTCTGTTAGTTATATATTAGTAGATGATCCGTTACTGGGCTCATTCTTAAAACATCAGAGTATATAGGTATAGAGAACTCGGAGAAGCCTGAAGGAATGCTGATTGATATACTACAATAATATCCAAAATCTTTGTGGGATCTCACAAATGTTCTGGTTTTCTAACGGTGTTTAGCAATTTCAATATTCTTAATGGAATTAACTTAAAGGCTGAAAAATTTTACTTCTATCTACTAGTAAGAGAACAACTAACTCTATTCAAAATAAAAATAAATATCGTGCTCATAAGTGGGACTATTTAAAAACCGAACTGATATTACCTACACTAATATTATTGAAAGAAGAGATTTTTATTTCAGTTTGTTTAAATTCAAAAACTACTAGACCGACTTTGTAAATTTTCACCAGTAGAAAGTTACTTTATCCAGAAATAATTTAGGCTTTATAACATTATCAATCATCATGCAGTAATCACAAACGTGGATCAAACCGCGAGAGACAGCTAACTTATAATTTTGGAATTATATATATAGGATGTTTCAAGAGCTTTTTAACAATTAGGTACCTTTTTTCCATTTTTCATTAGTACCAGTACGTTACGTTACGTTACATTAGTACCACCAAATCTTTTTCTTCTCAGAAATACCGATCAAAGATTTTTATTATACATAAATTATAATAATCAATGTTATGTCAAGATTAAAATCTACACAATCGACACGTGTACGTCTCATATTGATAATTTAATTCTTTTAAGCGCAATATACTTTTATTTCTTCTTCATTATTTACATAAACAAGGCAACAATCATAATTTACAACGTAACAGGTGAACTTCCTCTTTCCTTTTCCTTCTTCCGTTCTATCATCTGTGGTGCGTGATTCACTCACGCTGTGCCATATACAATAGTCACTAGTGTTGTAAATGCGCATCGGTTCCCGTAACTGCTTACCGTTAGGAAAACCGTGTAGTTGTCTGCTATACCTAAATGACTGCACGGGTGGCGTAGTGTTTTTAGTGGTCGCCTCGCTTCTGCCTCTACGTCGAGTGTTATCGGTTCGATCCTCACACGGAACAAAAAGTTGTGTAATCCTCAAATAGAGTCTGGTTATTCTTTGTCTCCGCTGTGTGAAAGTGCCCCCGCAAGCTGGCTTATATTTTTAAGAAAATTATTATGTAGTTTTCTAAGAGCGGATTAGTTGTATTATCTTGGCATTTATTTATTTTATTTTATTTATTTATTTTGGTTTGCTAACAAATGTAACAATAATACATTTTCACAATTATATACACATGAGGTTTGAGACAAAAAGTTACATCCAATTACAAGCAAACACTACATGCACTAATACAGATACCTATATTTAATAAAAATTTACAACTAGAACTTATAAGCTAGTGAAATATTTAGTATATTACTTTTCTTACTAATTTGCGAAAGTGAGAATCTGCATATATGTCGACCGAATCACTACAGAGATTTAGTAGCTTGCACAATCCAGGAATAGGAGAAGCAGTGCCAAAAGCTGTTCTTCTGAGTGGTGGATAAAGAGGAGCGATGTGAGACCGAAAGTATGTATATGGAACTCTAAAATAAAGTCTAGCCAGCAATTGTGGACAGTCTATCTTGTTTCGAATCAGCTTGTACAGGAAAACTAGGTCTAAATATTTCCTTCTTGATTTGAGTGAATCCATTTTAAAGTGAGTAAGTTTTTCCTTGTATGACTGTTTTTGCATTAAATGAAGTTGAATGTGATAAGTGCCATAGGAATCTCTTTTATATACGTTCTATTCTTAAGATATGAACAGCATAATGCGGGCGCCAAACTACACTACAATATTCCAAAATGCTTCTTACAAATCTATTGTATAGCAAAATCTTAGTTCTTGCCTTACGTAAAACTTTACCATTTCTAATAATAAAGCCCAAAGCTCTTGACGCTTTTTTAACTATCATTTCGTAGTGAGGGATGAACGTTAATTTTTTATCTATTATAACGCCCAGGTCTCTAACATAATCCACTTCTTTTAATTTTATTCCGTTTACCCTGTATTCTGATGTAATTTCATTGAGCTTACGGGTATACCTAGTATACTGACATTTAGCTGAATTTAACAGCATCTCGTTTTTCTGACACCATCTAGACAACGAATCTAAATCATATTGAATTAGAACTACATCACCATATGATACTAGTCCTAAAGATTTTGAGGTCATCTGCGAACTTGAGCAAAGTAGTATGCTTAAAACAGTGGGGAAGATCATTGATAAATATGTTGAATAGTAACGGCCCCAAGTGAGAGCCTTGGGGAACGCCTGAAGTAATGTGATAATGCGGCGATTTGTAACCATTCAACACAACGTAAAAAAACGACTGCTGAGGTATGATTCTATCCAGTTGTAGATGGGCCCTGCGAATCCGTATGCACTCAACTTTTTAAGCAGCGTTTTATGAGAGACCCTATGAATAGCTTTGGTAAAATCTGTATATATTACATCTACTTGCTTATTACTATCCAAAGCTTCAGATAACATCTCTACACTTCTGCTATACCAAAAATTACATCTATATCCATGAACGGTTACCGTTTTCTATTAAGTAGGCCACTAACTGGTTAGTTAAAAAGATAGTTTATATGTAAGTCATAATTTTACATTTAATTATCTCTAAATAGCTAATGGTCCTTTAAATATCTATCAACCTTAGATGTACTTAGGCGCCGTCGTCGAAGCTACACAGAATGATATAAATTATTGCAATTACTCAACCACTTCATTATTCGAGCCCCGGCTATAAAATTCATTGGCGGCACTTTTAAAAAACAAACCACATATAAAGTCGAGTTCATACAGTTAGATGAAAATAAAAAATAAAACATACACTCCTTGTTTACGAAGTGATAAACTTTTAAATATATTTTCAAATTTATATCACGAGTGTGTCGTTTTTGCCACGACTAACGATATCTTGCAAACAATACATAAATTGTGCCTTTTAGGGTTGGATATAAAATTTGTGGATGTGTATCCAACTATTTCAGAAAAAATATTCTGTGCCATTTGTTGGAGTAAAATATAGTGGTTGTCAGCTACTTGTCAATAAAAGTAAGGGCTGCAAAGAGTGCGGTTGGGATTTGTGAAGCATACCAACTCTTTTTTAGATCTGAAATTATATTACACGTCAATAAATAGTGATTTGTTATTCGAGGTTACGTTAGAGGTGTTCATAAACTAGTTGATAATCACTGCCAGCTTAAAAGCGTACACAATTTACAAATAATTGGTTATTTTATTTATTAATATTTTGATCTCCAGGAATGTTATAAAATATAATCAATTAATCTAATTAAAGGTTGCTTTACTACCACACGCTGCTTCTTTTAAGAACAAACAACACTTTTTATGGCAATTTGTTATTATCTACATAACTTGTATTCTCACTACTTTCGGTCTCTATAATAAGAATTCTAGTAGGTAAATTAAGAGTAGGTAAGTTCATAGAAAATCTGCAAATATTGCGGCATAGATGTCATAGCATAAGCAACAGAGGGCACTACTCTCCCTGCAAACAAAACTGGCTCTCTAAGATTATCTGTTGATATATATGTTCACAGAAAAGCAAGCCTAAGTCATTAGTCCATAATTAATAACAGTTTGAAGAAGTATCTCCAAAGTAGTCATTATTTTACCGCAGGCTAGCTGGTCACAGTGTTTTACATCTAAAAATTACCCACCCTAAGGCTGGGTTGGCATTATCGTTGATTAAAAGAAAATTCGTTATTTATCAATCTTTCAATATACAAAACTTAAAAACAGTTAGCACCCGCAGAGTTTAAAATTCAGGGTTGTCAAGTTGGCAGTTCATCAACAACTGCGTCGGCAATCAGCGACGCGGAACGTCGTCACTAATTGGTCTCTCCATGAAAAACATTTTGGAATATTTATAATTTGGATCCGATGTTGTTAATTGCCGACCGGGCAGGCAAGTCAGAATCCTTCCCCTTTATTTGTTCAGTCAGTTATTCTAATTATCACTCATTTAATATTCACCTTGTCTAATTAGAACAGCCTGAAGCGTAATTGCGATGAAATTAATATCGTAACTTGACAGACCGTAAGGATGTCTTAATATATTTTACGTTCTTAGAAGGATCCGGTGAAAAGAGGGCGTAATGGAATCGAAGCGGTACAAAAAAATATTTAATGTATTTTGCATTTAGGATCAAGTAAACTGTGTATGTAACGGAACATTTTTTTTATATGGACCGTAAAAGTAAATCATTCTGTTATGACATGAGATGCAAGTTATGTTTATAAACTAGTAGTAGTAGTAGAGCCTCGCTGATTTCAGCATGAATGGGCCGGCTCGACCGGGGAAGGACTACCCTCTTACAGAATATCGACGTAAAATAGCAGTATTATTACTGTTGCGTTTCGTCCGGTGAGTGAGAGTGCCGGAGGGCCAATCACCCTCTTTCCCCTTTACTTTCCCCTTTACTTTTCCTTCCCACTTCCTTTTTCTCCTCTTCCTTTCCTAAAGAGTCGGCCACGCGCAAGTGATGCCTTTGATGTTACAGGCGTCTATAGGCTACGGTGACCACTTACCATTAGGTGGGCCGTATGCTTGCTTGCCACCTTAGTTGCATAAAAAAACATGCGTCTTTGGGGACTGCCGATAGAAGTTAAAACTAAGTAACTTGTAAATTGTATCGTCGAGCTATTAGATTATAATTTTTGAATTTTGAATGTGTTCGGTGACGATGATGCGAGTTCCATGATTTTTGTTCACCCAAAAAGTGTTCAACGCGCTTAAAGAAGTTTTTACTTCAAAAATCTTTTCGTGGCGAAAGTATTGCCGTAATCATGTATAGTGATTTCACTCAAATCTGATATAAAGTATATTCGTAATAGCTTATATTGATTGTTGTGAAAGCGACTGCCATGCATGAGGTTTCAGGTTCGCTTACCAGGTTGAAAGGCTTGCTATAAAATTTTCCTGTCATGATATGCTCGGTAGCAGCACAGTGTCTGTATGTGTGTCCAATAGACAGCAATAAGCTCGTTCGCATTACGTGAGAACTAAAACCATAGCGGGCAAAATGTGGGTATAACATACATCTCTACCCTTTTGGAGATACGGACGTAAGACTATATATAATAATAATAATATAATATTCTATCACATACACACAACACCATCTAGCCCAAACTAAGCAGAGCTTGTACTATGGGTACTAGACAATGGATAAACATAAATATCATTATATACTTTTTGTAAATACGTACACATTATACGTAGAAACACCCAGACCAAGAAAAACATCTATGTCCATGCACACAAAATGTTCAAACCAGCAACCTCAGGTGTGACAGTCGGTTACACATACTATGTCTGTCATAATATTCGTTTTTTTGACAAAGAACGAATAATTATAATATTTGGTATTTAACCTGCCCAAGTTGAATTATAGTCACTATGCAATAACTAGCCACGATAAATTTAATTTTGTATGAATACATAATTGAGATCAATCTGTATCTCCAAATCTACTAAACTAATTTTAATAGAACATTTAAGTTAGGCGACTAGAGTACCAGGGCTCATAAAAATCTATGGAGTAGTTTTGATATGGGACATGTTTAGATAGAGAATACTAAAATACCAAAAACAGGTAATTTCGCCACAGCATCTACAAAACAATTTACCAGGTAGGTATTTAATAATAAATTATGTTGTGCGCATACCCGACCTCACTACAATACAATATGTATAGTTTTAAAATTCACTCCAAAACGCATCTAAGCCCGTTTAATACTTTAATGGATAAATTGGCGAAGTATTGTTAACATTGTGGTGACATAATATTCTGTATTATAAACCGAAATTACTTATTACACACTGCGTCATACAGAGAGGCTGTAATACATTGCACCTGCGTCCTATATTACGAACAATCTTACACGGTTGTACACTATGTTGCACCTCTTGGCGGCAAAGCAACAATATCCAGGTCGTGACGGCCATTTTATTTTTCACATTACTTGCCCGGCTTTCATAACAGTTGATATTTCGAGGCGAGCGCACAAAATACGAATTCGTACATTTATTCATGACTGCAAGCTGGCCACTTTAGCCTGCGTTTTGTTTTACAAATACACAAGACGAGACTTAAGCGCAACGGTACACGAGCGCATACGTATTCATCTGAATACATTCTGATCTCCATCTGTTACATCCGCAAACAACTGTACATTATACGGGTATAAAACAATATAAAGCTTTGTCATGTTAAATCCTTATAAGTGGAAGAGCTCATCGGTGGCAATTATTCCGTGATGGAAGAGTTCCGCCCTTTTACAGGTCTCCGCGTAAGGATAATAACACTGTTACTGAGTTTCGCCCAGTCGGTACGAGTTTCGGAGACTCACATGCCTATCCCGTTCCTTTCTTTTTTCTTTTTTTAAATGGTTGGCAACTGGTGCCGTGCGGTTGATACCAGAGGGTATAAAACAATATTATCTTAAGCTAAACATTAGCCATCAGAATTTTTTTTGTTTAATTCGTTGTTTTATAAACAGCTACCTTTACACGTGTAAGAATTATATCAATTTGACGTTAAAGGAAACCTGAATAAGAAATATCGTAACTGAACGCCTCACTCTCAAAAATATAAGGACAATGAAAAATCAGCGCCTTGTTATCCCTTTGATATATGAGCAATTGCTATCAATGACGGCCGGGTCCGAATATCCATTTGCCAGGACCTCGTAAGATAATCTCGTGGCTTTTTCCTCTCGAAAATCGATAGCCCCAATTGGAATTGAGAAATTCCAAAGGGCACTTTAAATTTAAATCGTCGGAGCTTATAATGGCGATTATAATCGAATCGAATTCCTGATCAAGCAATTTATCTCAAATTGTGTATCAGCTTAATCGTGGTGAGTTGAAAAAGTACTTCATTGGTTTCATTTCATTACATTGTGGGTGCTACCGTTATTTTTTTTAAACCGTTCATAATACTAAGTGTTACATACAGAACTCGACAATATTGATGTTTTGTATGAATATTTTGTGCAAATCATTACACCCACTACAAACTTATACTGCGAATTTCCGATAGAAAATTTTATAACACTATCCTGTTCTACGAACCGAAGTTATAACCTCATTTATACTAAAATTGTAATGAAATATTGTTGCTTATTGTTCTTGCTTGCTTGTTGGGGATACTATTAGGTACTATTGAACCCATTCCAAAAATCGTTTCATTAAAGCTATTCACTATCACTACGCTATGATTGAGAAACTGGAGCGTTGTCTTAATGACATACCATGTAAGCAAAGCCGCGCGCGGAAACTATAATCAGTAATTGCCCATATGCTCACATGATCTGGCTACGTATTTATACCTTGGTAACTGTTACCTGCGACTTTGTCCACGTGGAATTTTCTTCTTTCGCGGAACCCTAATGTTATGCCTTATAACATCACCTATCTGCCAGTGAAAATCTTGTCAAAATCAGTTCAGCCGTTTCAGAGATTAACCCGAACAAACAAACAGACGGATAAAAAAAATTGTAAAATAGTTTTTTTGATATTAGCGCTGTATATACTTTTATATGCATTTAGTAAAAAGCTGTTATTTTAAAATTACAGACACATAATTTTTATTTATTTGTATAGATGCGAGTATGTAAGCCTCCTAAATAAAGTAAGTGGATTTTAATTCCAAATTTATAAGCAAACCCTTAGCCTGAAAATATCGATATCTAAACCTGACATTTTGTTTGTAATAATTTTACCGAAAAATTCGTAACATCGAATACTTTATTATCTTATCTTAAATACCATGAATAAAGGTTTTGGTTGCCACAAAATACCACACGTGCCTACTCTTAGATTAAAGGCATTCACGCCAAAGAATTTTAGCTTGCCAACAAAAATGCTTTAGATACTAGATACCACTACGACATTACTTACCTAAATCTAACCCTTCGTACACACGTTGCGGTTTACCAAAACGTTTTCTAGTGGTATGCATTAACATATGTACGTACTACTGAAGGGAAAATAAAAATTTTTTGCTTTCGCGTTTCAATATTAAGAACCGTTAGCGTGCGTAAAAATCGAAACACTGGCCGCAGCGTATATAAAAAACATACCGAAAAATACCACATAATATATGACTTTCGTCTGACACATGCTTTACTAGGCCCTATTTTGACACAGTTATGAGACTCACACTTTATAAGATTTTTTGGTATTGGATTCTTTTTTTTTTTTTCTTTTTACGTGGGGGAACGCATGACGCACACCCCTCCGCGGGGGCGGGCGGAGGGGCCATGTCGGACTCGCCGGGGCAAAAGAAAGATGGTAAAGATGTTAAAGCACCTCCCGGAACACCGACCAAACCCACCACGGTGTTCCTCAACAAAACCACTATCGACGGGGCCGCGCGAATCACTTTCGCATGCGGTCGCGACCCCGCCGAGGTTACGGCCCGCCGTATGAAACGGCAGGCCACTACACGAAAGACCTACCCTATAGGCACATCTAAAAACTCCCTACTGTCCCCCCTAGAGGGGAGACGGACTCGACACAGAGGCGCGCGTGGGAACACGCACGCCGCCTCTCGGACCTGGTGCTGAACGGATGGCGGGCAGGCCCACAAAGCCCGCCACCCCCAGGTCAATCCTCAGGGTGGCTGGAGGTCGTCTCGCGCCCTCCGGCGCCCGGCTCTGCGGTTGGGGAGAGGGTTCAAACGCTCCCTCTCCCGCTCCGCCGCCTCCTTGATGGAAATGACTTTCTCACAAAAGGAGGCGACGGCGTTCCACGACCTCTCACTCCGGACCATAGACTGAACTACGGCCGGGAGCGAGAGGGCAACCAATCCGACTGCCGCGATCAACTCACGGCGCTGCGATGCCCAGGCGGGGCAAACCGCCAAAGTGTGCAGCGCCGTGTCCTCAACAACGTCGCGGCAGTCGCCGAAGTGGTGACAACCGGGCGTCTCTTGCCGGCGTATACGACACAGGAACTGGCCAAAACAACCGTGGCCAGTCATTACCTGTGTCAGCCGGAAGGTGAGGGCGCCATGGCGCCTCTCCAGCCACTCCTCAAACACGGGACTTACCGCCACGATCGTGGCGTGCCCGGCACTGGGGTGCACAAGTCGTTCCTTCCAATTCGCCACTAGGACCTGGCGGAGCTCGGACCTCGCCACCTCGAGAGCGGGAAGAGCCGGTCCTTCGCCCCGAGCTAGCGCCTCCCGGCGCCAACGATAGAGAGACGCCAGGAGCGCCGCTTCCAGGTCCCATGGCATCGATCCGGCGAGGAGGCTCGCAGCCTCGAACGAGATCGTGCGGTAACCTCGTATCAACCTGACGGCCATGGCGCGCTGTGGCGCACGAAGCGCCGAAATGTTACGGGCCGTCAGGTTGTCCGCCCAAACTGGGGCCCCATACAGGGCCATGGACCGCACCACCACCACCACCACCGCACCATTTGGGCTGACGCCCTCGATCGTCAAAACGTCGCCCTCCTGAGGAAACCGCAGAGGGCGATGGCGATCAGGGTGTCGCGGGCGTACCGCACCGTCTCCTTTGAGGCGGCGTGCGTTTTGGCGGCATCACCGCCTTGGGATTTGGAGGCGGAGGTCCAGGCGTCGGTGTATTACTGGCGCGCGGACCTCCGGCTCCATGGTGAGGAACCCACGCATTGTGCGGTGGAGACGCGAAGGTCCCAGGCTCGACTGGTCCTCGAGGAGAAGTGGGAAGGTAGACTGGCCCAGCCCCGCTACGGGGTGAGGACCGTCGAGGCTGTCCGTCCAGTACTAAGGCAGTGGACGGACAGACGGCGCGGACCGCTCACCTACCGGCTCACTCAGGTGCTCTCCGGACACGGCTGTTTCGGGGAGTACCTCTGCAAGATAGCCGGTAGGGAGCCGACAACCAGGTGCAACCATTGTGAGGAGTGTGACCAGGACACGGCGCAGCACACGCTGGAGGAGTGTCCGGCGTGGGCCGCGGAGCGCTGCGCCCTGGTCGCTGTGATTGGCCCCGACCTCTCGTTGCCGACCGTCGTATCCAGGATGGTCGGCGACGATAGGTGCTGGGGCGCAATGAGGTCCTTCTTCGTGAGGATGATCCTTACGCCCCGGAAGTCCGCCGCCGGAGGAGAGGGCGCAGGAGACGCGCTTTTGTCGCTTTCCTGCCCCCCACTTAAGGGTTCCGGGTGGCAAGGCCTGAGGGGACCCTGCCACCCGTAAATTAGGAACCCCGAGAGGGCGCGCGCGGTGTTCCCACGCGCCTTCTACCGTCGAAAGGGGAGAGCGGTCAGGCTCTCCCCTGGGGACGAGAGGTGGCCGGGTCCGTTTGACCCGGCCCACACCCACATGGGGGGGCCTGCTATGGATGAATCCTCCTAGAGCTCCCAACTGGCCCCCCCTATTGGATGAGAGAGGGAACACCCCAGGTTTTTTAGTGGGTAGACCAGCGCGTCTTGCTGGGAGTCCCACACTCCCCCGCCGGTGCCGTCCCCTAGCCGGCGGGCAGTGCATGAAGCATTTTTCCTGGGAAACAAAAAAAAAAAAAAAAAAAGGAGGTGTTTGGCCCCCCGAGGTTGGGCAGCAGGCGCGAGAGCGCTCCCGCAGCGCACCGAAGAATGGGAGCCAAACGACGAAAGTGGGCTGTAAAGTCCCACCGGCTGTCGAGCAAAAGACCCAAATATTTCAGGGTCGACTCGACGCCGATGCGGACCCCTCCTACCATTATATGGGCCCCTGGAGGTGGCCGGTTCCGAGGACCGTGAAAACAAACGGCCTCGGATTTAGAAAGGGCCACCTCGAGGCCCAACCGCCGGATACGACCAACGACTTGTGCGACCCCAGCGGTCGCCAGTATGGCCGCCGCCCGGTGCGACTTACCCCTCACCGTGACAAGTGTGTCGTCGGCGTAACAAATGACGCCGACGCCACGGAGGAGCGCACCTCGCAGCACCCAGTCGTAACCGATGTTCCACAGGAGCGGACCCAGAACCGATCCCTGTGGAACACCGCACGACATCTCTCGCCGACTCCAACCGTCGCGACCCGGGTAGACTACTACCCTCTCCGATAAGTATGCCCCGACTATGCGGCGGAGGTAGGTCGGCACTCGATGGAAAATGAGTGCCTCCCTGATACAACTCCAGGGCAAGGTGTTAAAGGCATTCGCGATGTCAAGAGACACCGCGAAGACGACCTCGCCCCGGGACACCGCATCCTCCGCCAGGCTCCTCACTTGCAGAACCGCATCAATTGTGGAGCGCCCGCGACGGAAACCATATTGGTTGTCCGCCAAATCCGGACCCACAGAAGAAAGACGCTGGACGAGGCGCTCCGCGATAACAAACTCAAACAGTTTAGCCACCTCGTCCAGCAACACAATGGGCCGGTAGGCGGACGGACTGTCCGCCGGGCGCCCTTCCTTCCTGATCAGGACCAGTTTCCCCACCTTCCACTGGCGCGGAAACTGGCCCTGCTGCAAACATTCACTGAGGAGCCCCTTAAGTCGGGGCGCGAGCTCCTCGAGGACCAGGGCCAATGCAAGACCTGGAATGCCGTCGGGCCCTGGGGCGGTGTTTTTCGAGCGAAGTCTCGACACCGCCGCTCGCAACTCTACTCGGGTCACTTCGGGAACCACGTCGTCGTCAAAGTCCGCGCTGGACGCCATGGAAGGCAGAACCATCGGCGGAGGAGTGTGCTCCGCCCGTGAGGGAAACAGAGCGGCCACCACCTCCTGTACCAATTATGGCCGTAGACTCTGGGACAAGGGGGGCGCCCAGGGGCGAAGCTTGCCCCTTACCATAAGGTATGGACGCCCCCAGGGATTACGGTCCAGAGTCCCCAGCAGCTCTTGGCGAGCCTGATCTTTGGCCCGCTTTATGGCTATCTTAAGGGCCTTCTTGGCCGCTCTGTAGACCTCGTACAGTTCCGCCTCCCTGACGTTGAAATCGGGAGGGCGGCGACGCCTCCTGCGAAGCCGGATGTACCGGCGCCGGGCCACCACGCAAGAATGGCGTAGATGACCAATGTGATCCGACCACCAGTACACCCGACGCCTACTTGGTAAATTTCCAGGCACTCTAGGCATCGCCGCATCACACACTTGTGTTATGGCCTCCCGGAACCACTCGGCCTCCATCTCGATATTGTCAGGCCTGGCCGGTGCTGGCACCCAGGCCTGAACGATGGAGGCTTCCAGGAGGACCTCCCGATTCAGCTTTTTCAAAGCCCAACGCGGACCGCCCCCAATCGGGGCCCTTGGGGCCGGGGGGTCGGAGGTCTGGGCGGAGACGTCGAACCGTATATACCGATGGTCCGACAATGTCTCCACCTCCTCGACGACACGCCAGCCTTGGACACGGCGTGCTAGCGCGGGGCTGGCAAAAGAGACGTCAATAACTGACCCGCCCCGCTGACGCACGCACGTGTGCACTGACCCACGATTGAGGACTAGCAGGCCGTTTTCTACGGCCCACTCCTCGAGCAATTCACCCCTCGCGTCCGTGGTCGCGGAACCCCAAGCCGAGGATTTGGCATTGAGGTCCCCGACGACGAGCACGGGCCGAGGGTGACTTCGAGCGACGACGACGTTCAGTTCGAGGAGATACTCCTCGAAGTCGGCGAGAGGTCGGTTGGGTGAGAAGTAACCGCCCACCACAACCGCTTCTCCTACGAGTGCTGCGACGCAGCCCCGTCCCCGGACGATGTTTTCGAAGGACGGGGTGCCGGCGGCGGCCGACGAAATTAACGCCACCGAGCCATCGAGGTCCTCTACCCAGTCAGCCCTGGGGGGGACAAAATAGGGCTCGGCTACTATGGCGACATGAATTAACCACTGCGCCATGCTCTGGAGGAGAAGATCCTGAGCCCTGGCGCAGTGGTTCAAATTGCTCTGGAGGAGACGGAGGCGTGGAGGCATTACGTCTCCATACTCACCTCCGCCCCTCCAACCGCGGGAGCGGCGACCCTGGCGGCTGTTGACGACGCGGCAGGCGACCTCGGGGCCAGTTTTTTGTTGGTGGCGGCGCACTCCTTGCTACCCGCCCGGTGCTTCGCCGATTTGCCCGCCGCCGCACACAAAATGCAGTGCGGCGTGGCCTCACAAGTTGCGGCCATGTGACCAGGCTGACCGCAGCGGAAACAGCGACCAGTGCAGTCAGCCTGCGAAGGGCACTTAACGCCTACATGGCCGCTCGAAAGGCAGCGATAGCACCGGGCGGGCCTGGGATCCAAGGCCCTGACCTGCGCCGACACCCAACCCACTAATATGCGGCGTCCATCGGCCAGCTTCTTGGCGGCGGCCACGGGACAGCTGATAATGGCCGTCCCCATTCCGGCGCGGCCCTGCTTTATGTCGCCACACTTTACTTGTTCAGCAGGGCACCCTCCAGTATTGGCGACGGCAGCGACGACCTCTTCTTTAGTTACTGAGTCGTCCAGGCCCGTAATGCGCAAATCAACGCACTTTTGGGGCCTGGAGACGCGGACCTCTTCCGGTTTCAAAACCTGGCGGAGACTTTCCGCCAGGCGGTCCGCCTGGTCGCCGCTAGCGACTCCCGGCACTTCTATTAGGCGGGCACCGGTCTGGGTAGTCCGGCACCGCAAGCCCGCCGTTATCCCTAGCTTGCCGGGGTCGATCGCCGTCCGCGCCTTCTTGAGGAGCTCCGCGTATGTGACTCCTCGCTCGATGGCATCCGGCTGCAGTGTTAACACCACCGCAGTAGAGCGAGGGGCTTGGAGCTTCCTCTCCGCCTTTTTAGCCGCCTGCCTGGCCTTCTTGGCCGCCTTCTTCCTTTTCTTGGCTGCCGCCTGCTTCTTGCCGACAATCTCCCAGTCGTCGGCTTTACGTGCGGTGGCAGCGGGTTGTTCTACGGGAGCAGCGGGTTGTTTTTTGGTTTCCTTGCGCTTAAGTTTATATCGTAATACCTATTTCTTTTTATTATATACTTGTTATTATATATTTTGTGAAGCATGTGTCATTTTAACATTATTTAATGCGGCGGTAAAAAAGTGTACGTTCAGATTTTTTCAGTATAAGTTGAATAAACTCAGCGTTTCAAATCCGACTTGTAGAGAATATAACATTATGAACTTTGCAGCTTTATACAAACCGGTTTTTTAAAATCGCAAATGAAAATCATTCTGGTAAACCGCAACGTGTGAACGTGAGCTTTTGCTGTAAGGCATGGACTACATATTGCACCTAAATGAGATACTTAGATGAAAGTGTGGGCAACATTTAGTCCGTATAAACGTATTCTGAATTCTTGCAATTCTTTAACTAATGATAGTAGAGCAGAAAAAAATATAGATATAATTTGTAAGAACAACTGCCATATTCCTACGCCTAGTCTTTATTATTGCTTATGAACTTTCTAAAATTACCAAAATATATAAAATACATAAAAGAATTACACACAGACATAGGTAGCCATAATTTTCCTTGTGTTGTAAATGGAAAATTATTTAAGCCAAGTTTAATTTTGGAGATGGATAGAGAGACTATGAAACGAGGATTTTGAGCAATTTGCCTAGGTATAATCAGTCCAAGCTATAGTTATTTCTTTAGTACATTGAAATTTCGTTTGAGCCCAACGCGACAGCAATAGGTCTGATGAAAACTTTTCTTCACATGTTTTAATGCATTGTTCCTCTTAAGCTGTTTATTCCCAAACAAAAACTATTACGATAACAACTTGCTTATGCAAGATAAAACGCGCATTCGTTGAGAATAACCGCTCATCTCCGGAAAAGATACAGCATTCCAATGACATAACCACTCGCCTATTTCTGAAGGCTTAGGCAATAGAGTAGTAGTGAGTATTATACACGCAGATTTTAGCAGTTAAATAGGATTGTTTTTTTTTTTTTTTTTTTAATTTAATTTTATTTAGGGTTTTCTTTTTTTTAAAAAAAACATCGAATCTATTGTACTTATACAATACAATACCCTAACTAATTAAAAAATGGCTATTGAGGAAGTCGATACTGAGTCCGCGGTATTAGCCGATAAAATGCTGACGTTATTTCCGAAGTAGGATGACTCAAAGCACTTTGTACAATTCCTACATCTAACCTATTAACACCAAACTTTCTCATCATCGACTCCCTCTCGACCTCGCTTCTGACACACTCCATCAGCAAATGTTGCACGTCTTCAACCCTTCCACAAGTCAGGCAATTTGGCGAATTGACTTTTTTCATCAGATATGCAAACTTTGCCGACGGATAGTGGCCAGAGCGAAGTCTAAAAGCCAATTTTAATATAAATCTATTTAACCTAGTGTTTATAAACCAAGGCACACGAGGAGGCTCACACTGTATGGTTTTATACCATACGCCTTTTTCTTTACTTCGCTCATCAAAAAATTCTTTCCAAATGTGATGACAAAAGGCTTTATATTTTGGTATCATTTCAGAGTGAAAAGGGGCAATACTTTTTAGCACACCATCTGTCACTGCTAATTTTGCGAGTCGGTCAGCCTCCTCGTTGCCAGCTAAGCCAACATGTGACGGAATCCATTGCAATCTCAGAATCTTCCCATTTTGATTAAATTTAAATAAACAATCTAGAATTTTGTAGGCTACCGAAACACCTCTGAAGCCAGAGACGCATCGAGCCACATGCTGAAGGGCACTTTTACTGTCCGTTAAAATGACCACCTTCTTAAGATTTAATCAAATACAATAAAAAACTGCTTCTGAAATTGCAATAAGTTCCGCCGACATGATCGATATATTATTACATATTTTAAAACAAAAAGACTTTTTGTAAGTATGGTCATAAAAAGCTGCGCCAAAAGACATTACTTTTTTTGAAGCATCAGTAAAGATTATATGGTAATCTAAATATTTCTCACTTAGCTCCCTAATAATACCATACTTAATTATATTAAAGTTGCACATCCTTTTAGCTGCAGTTACACTATCTAAATTCAAATAAATTACATTAGAAACATCTATATATGAGACCCAGATATCGAGATTAAACATTTCAAGAACTTCAGAAGAGTGAATATTGTCTAATTTTGTGTGATTGTAAGCTGTTACTAGCAAAGGTTTATTTTTATTACTCCAGTAGAACAAACTACAAAGAGAGCTAAGTCTATCAATTAAGTAGACAGACAAATTATTCGTCCAAGAAAGTGCCTTCAAACAATACTTATGAGCCAAGAATTGCCTCCTAACGTGTAAAGGTTGTATGCAAAGCTCACTTTCCATAACGTGGATAGGTGAGCTCTTAATAAAACCTCCTATTATCCTCAAAGCAGCATTTTGTATCTTGTCTATTTTGTATAAATGAGTCTTAGCACAATTTCCATATAAGAGACAACCGTAATCTATTCGATTTCTAATTAAGGCAATGTAAAGACTTCGTATAAATTTAGGATGCACTCCCCATGATGAACCTGCTAACGTTTGTAATAAATTTAAAAATTTTGAACATCTCTCGGCAATTTCATTTACATGTTTTCTCCATAGTAATGATCGGTCCAGCCACACTCCCAAGTATTTGATGTTTTCTACCATTTCAAGAGAAAATTCATTAATTGTTATTTTGATCGATTGAATTTGTCTTCCTCTACTGAAAAGACACAATTTAGATTTTCTTTCAGAAAGATTAAGGCCAAGTTCGTCACACAAGTAATCAATTTTATTGACAGCTATTTGAATACTATCTTGGCAGTATTTTAAGTTTTTATTGCTCATAAAAATAACAAAATCATCAGCATATTGTAATGTGTAAACATTATGCAATAGACTACATATCCTATAAGTAACAACATTAAATAGAAGAGGGGATATTGGGTCACCTTGCGCTAGTCCTCTGTTAGTCCATCTAACTATACTTGACATGTCGCCCTCATTCCTAATTTTAAGGTGTCTCTCACTTAAAAAGGACCACAAATATTTACATATTTTAGTCCCTATACCCAAATCATCCAGAATAGTAACCACTTTATTTACTGAAACATTATTATATGCATTTTGGATATCTATAAAAAATGCCATTCTATCTGTGAATCCTATCTGAATGTGTGTAACTAAGCGAACCAAACAATCTATGCAAGATTGGCCTCTACGAAAGCCACTGGTATGATTAGGCAAGATTTTATGTTTTTCAATATACCACTCTATTCTTTTCGCCAACATATTGTGAAAAATTTTACACGCACAAGATATAAGTGATATAGGTCTGAGTTTTGAGTCATAATTATTTGGTCCATTAGTCTTGGGTATAGGCACAATACGTATACTTCGCCATTGCATTGGAATGTGGCCTGTTTCAAGTATGAGATTATACAAATCAAGCAAATACAGTTTCACTAAATTAGGTAGATTATACAACATAGAATATGAAATACCATCTTCACCTGGGGTGGTGTCCTTCTTTTTCAAACAATTCTGAAGTTCAGACCACATGAAGTTAGATTCAAGAAGGTCATTAGATGAAGAAAAAGTAGGAGTAGATTCGACTACTGAATCGGGAGCAAGGTCACATAAAAGATCCTCTAATTTATCCTGCGACGGATAAGACCGGCTTTTATTATATCCTTTTAACCATCTCATGTGCTTCCAAACTTCTTGAACCGATATCTTTTCGTTTAAATCATTACAAAATGTATGCCACTGTTGCGATTTAGCTTTTTTAATGAGATTTCTTACCTCAGTAACTTTTTGTTCTAGTAAATTGAGGTTCTGTGGTATTGGATTACGCCGAAAGTTTTTCAGTGCTAGCCTACGTTGAGCAACTGCCAATGAAAGTGACTGACTCCAGTAACGTTTGGGCTTGAAGCTATTAGTAGGGTTAGAACATAATTTAATATCAGGGATACAATTATCTGCACATTTATTGATATTATCTATAAGGTAATCGTATCTTTCTTGCACACTATTGTAAAAAATAACATTAGAAAAGGGTAGCTTAAGAGACTCGCGATAACTTTGCCAATCAGCTAATTTAAAATTACGTTTTCTAGTTAAATTTAAGTGATCCTGATAGTTCATTGACATTTTAATGATTAGATGATCGCTACCGAGATTTTCGTTACAGACCTGCCATTTAAAGTCTATTGCTATGTCTGTGGAGATGAATGTAATGTCAGGAGAACTTTCTTGAAGATTATTATTAACTAATTTAACTCTTGTGTAACTGCCGTTATTAAGGAAAACAAAATTATTTTCTAACATAACATCGAATATTTGTGTACCTCTAGAGTCATTTTTATACGACCAACCTGTATGATGCGCATTAAAATCACCTGCGATAATAGTATTTTTGAAAAATTTCGCGAACAAGTTATCCCAATCGGCGTATGACGTGCTTACTGAAGAAGGGCAGTATATGGAAATAATATGTTTCAATTTGCTACAATTATGTATTTTTACATAAACTATCTCTATACCTATATTATTTAATTTAATAGGACACGCTGTTGCCTGTATAGATTTATGTGTAATGATGGCTACACCGCCATAGGAATCGGACCGATCATTTCTAAATATATTATACTCGTTAACATTTAATAACTCCTCTGAGTCTAACCAGGTTTCGCTCACTAGGGCAATGTGAATTTTTTCCCTACTTAACAATAGATCAAAACTCAAAAGTTTGGGACGAAGACTTTGTGCATTCCATTGACAAATATTGACAGCAAAATTACTGGAGCGTGGACTATCCATTTAAATAAGTTAATAATCTTGATATTATTTCACCCTTAGTAAAGTAATTAATAATTAATGACTTAAGTTCTTGTACACAAAGATTTATAAACTCCACGCATTTAGTACTAAAGCTATTGTTTGACGACATTATTTTCTCACACTTATTGATAAAAGTTTTTAAATCAAATGATTTAATGTTACTTGTCATAGATTGCGTGCTACTTCCCTGATGTTGCGACGGTTGTGTGGTGTTCCTTTGATGTTCCGTTGGTTGTGTGTGTGTGTTTCAACTGATTCCTGTATATCCATTTTTTCACTTTTCTTTTTCTTCTTTTTCTTATCCTTTTTTGGCACAGAGTTATTGTTTGGCTTGCTAATGATAATACTATCTTCTGAGTAACTGCTAGTATCAATATCTTCCGCGTGTACTGTTGCCGCTGCTGTTATTATATTCTTATTTCGCAATCCACCGTCAATCATATCATCCATTCCTGTATTCGTAGATTGTATGTTTTGTGTTTTAGCAGACAATTTTGTGTTTTGTCTTTTTTTTAAGAATAATGCCAATGCTTCTCGATATGAAATATTTTCTAATGTCATTAAATCACGGATGGTTCTCTCTTTTTGAAATATAGGACATCCTTTATCCAGGGCCATATGTGGTCCTTTGCAATTAATGCACTTAAAAACTGTGGTCAAGCAGTTGTCATGATTACCACCACATTTTGGACACAATACTTTTTTTGTAGGACAAAACTTAATGAAATGGCCATATTTCCAACAAGCAGTACATTGCGTCACGGGAAACGAATAAGGCTCAACTCTAAATCTAATCCCGTAGGCGTAAACATAGGCTGGTAGAGAAGAACTTAAAAATCGCAATCTGACTGTTTCACTTTCTACCCATTTTCCTCCAGAATTTGCTCTGTTTAATCTTTTAACATCTAATATTTTGACAGGACTTTCCAACACTTTCATAATTTCTTCCTCTTTCATATCAAGATCAACACCCTTAACTACTCCAAAAGAGTTCTGTTTTTTGCATGTTTTCTCACATCGATAGCCTAATTCTTGAAACTTAGAACAGCTGACTAGCTTTTCTGCATCTTCCAATTTCTCAAAATGTACTAAGATTTTGTAAGGGCTCTTATATTTGATTCTTAAAATATTATTATGATTATGTAGCCGTAATAATTTTGCCATAGCCATCTGCTTTGGTAGGACTTTTAATGACGTAATACATATTTCATTTTGATGTTCAATTAACTCCTCACTAATCTTACTCCTATCGGTTGGACATATCTCAATAGAATTACTTCTAACACGTACTTTCGCCTTTCTTCTAGTAACAGTTACAAAATCATTTTCACTGATCGACGCTTCACTTTCTTCTCGGTTTTTCCTTTTCTCTCTCACTTTCTCATTTTCCTCTATTCTATAATCACTTTTATTAATTGGCTTATCCAACTGGATCACTTTGCTCACATCACTCTCACCTTCTATCATAACTTCCTTATCAAGTTCATATTTTTCTAACAAATCATTATCGTCCTCACTATTCTCGTCCGCCATATTCAAAGATGTGGGTAAGTCGCAAAAAATATCACCCGACCGTGCGCACCGATCACATACGTTCGCTCGCAACGCCGACTCGAGCGCGACTATGTTGTTTTATTTGCTTTCACCCAATTACGTAACTCATGTATTAGACCCAGCCAGTAGACATATACGGAACACAGTTCCAGACTTATAGAGCCTGAAAATATGCTAGCCACTATTGCAAATTTCGTGACAAAAATCAAACAACACCTCTAACCTAGTTTTTATCCTACGACTTTTTCTCTTACAGAACTCGGTGCAAGTTAAGCAAATGCCTTATCATGCATGTTACTCGGGTCATGAATAAGCTTCATTAGAGAGAGATTTATTTAGATATAGCTCAGATGATGAAGTATGCCCCAATTTTTCTGTTACATAAAATAGTAAGGCTGCCGACATTTTCCTTCAAATCCTGTTTACAGACTATGAAATAGGGAAATATATTAACAATGATTCCTCCGGGTAATAACCGACGTATTTTTATGTTATTTTCTCTCCTAAACAACATTTTTATACTTAAGCCCCTAACACCATCTATGAATAATGGTGATCTTAGAATTTATAGGCTCGAAGACATCATTGCACTCGTGGGAAAATTAAAACACATTGCCTACTGTCTCATATTTTCTTTACCATTGTCGGTGAAAATATTGTTATTTGAGTGCATTTCCGTGTAATACGGAGTAAAAAAATTGCAGTACAATTTTCATCGTACTTAAGAGACGCGTTAAACGTAAATCATGCTTGTGTGTTTTTTGTTAAATGTAAGTAGCATACAAGTATGGAAATATGTCTGTATAATTAAAACTTACGATTTTTAATCCTCATCTTCGATTCCAATTTATGAGTGCGAGTACAAGTGCAATCATCTGGCTTTGAGTAGATTGGGCTATGTGTTCCATCCTAACTAATCATAAATGCGAATGTGACTTTGTTTGATTGTTTCTTTGTTATGCTTTTGCACCTTAAGTACTTGACCGATCATCATGAAATTTCGCATACACGTTGACAGAGGTACAGAAAATACATAAGGCACCTTCCATCCAGAAAAACGTACTGTTCCCGTGCGTTAATATAGATCTAGTCAATATAAATATATTATATAAACATAAATATATTGACTAAGTCTAGATTAATATAATATTTGTAACAAAAAAATAACAGACTACGAAGACAAATTACGCTCTCTACGCCTAACCTAAAGCATATCATTTAAACATATAATACCTTAATGTTATTACTCCTACGCTTATTATTCTAAGCTTATATACCTTGGTTTATATTAATAAAACCGGTTATAAAACTGAAATGTGGGAGCCAAGCAACACGAAGCCATTAACATCTATAATTTGCCGCCAACTTTCACTCCTAGCATAATTGTTTAAGTTTCCATAGTTGTCATAAGAGAGAGCCCTTCACAACACCCACGGGAAGTAATAACGAGACCCTACTTAAGAACTGCCACGTCACGGAACAAATACTCCAATCGAACTTTAATCATTTATTTCGATAATGAATTGATGGTGAAGAATCCCAGATCCTTGACTTTTAACATTCATATCTGTAAGTCAACCATGTAATCAATTTTCTTTAGTTAGTCTTACACTAATCAAAAGTTCTGAGCGTTGTATCGCTTAGTAAATAATTAAATAGTAAAGTATTATAATAAAATTTCATCATTTTAATCCAACAAAGAGAAATCCTTTTTCATTAGTAGATACTAATTTTATTAATTTAAATTTAAATGAAAAGGTCACAGAAAAACAAAGATCGGACATAGGTATTTTGGTCTATTACACACTCCACCATATAATGCCGAAGAGATAGACTATGGGGAAGGGCCTACTCCTTTCCTATAGCACTCCCACATCTTGTCAACTAGGTTCTACGCAATATAAGAAATTGTCGTCCATCGGGCACAAATAAAAAAAACTCAGTATTACTCTGCGGGACCTTGGAACCTAATCTGGCACTCTGGCAAACTCATGCTATATGAGCATCGAGGCACCCGAATATAATATTCAAATCTTTATAAAGATAGACCTCGATTTTTTTATCGGCAAATAAGAAATATCTGTACTATAATTGAATTATGTAGTCTAGAAAGTTCTTAAAGTTGGACACTTCAAAAATAACGTCATTTAGAGAATTTTATTTGTAAGATCATGCATTAAGTATCTTATAAAATATATCTATAAGGCCATTACAAAGTTCCAAGAAATTCATATGAAGAGTCTGAGTCTTGTACATCAACTAATGATGTGACCTTTATGTATGCTAAATTTAACTTAGATTTCAGTTAGTAGTATTATCGTAATCATATCGTAAGTCTGAATACGAATTTGAAGTAAAACTGTAACTCGGAAAGGTAAAGAGCCCGCGGCAATTGAAATTGTTTACAATCTTCTTACTGATCGCGATTCAAGTTTAGTTTTGGAATTTGGAATACGGATTCCTACAGATGTATTCAACTTATGGTAAATACAAAGTAAACTTTGAGTCAACTTGCGGACCAGGGGTCCCAAACTTTGTATCAACGCGTTAAGTTGCGTGTCTTATCGTAGTTGTAAAAGAAAGATTTAAAGTTTGTGAAACTCCTGACCCGCGTTTCTATCATCTGTAATGGTTGTAATATTATTTACGACCGCCATTCGTTTCGCAATGTTGCTCAATAATTGATCCTTGTCTGTTTGTACATTCTATATAATTTATATACGGCCATTTCTTTTTGTTTTAAATAACCATTGGTTTTCTCTTTAACTGTCTTAATTACATTGTCTTAAGCCGTTGCAATTTATTTATTACTAGCTCTCCCTCACGGTTCCACCGAACTTTGTGATTACTGATCTGCTCTCGTGGCTCGTAGCGTGATGTTATGCAGCAATACGAATTTATTCAAGTCCGCGTGGTAGATCCAACATTTATCACTTTCACTTTTCATTATTGAATTTTTAAATTAATTAATATAATTTCCACCAGAAAACAAACATTTAAATTATTAAAATATTAACATTTATTAATAAGACTGATGGCTTGTATTGACATATAAAATAAGTTTGCATACTTCATGTTGTGTCAAACGAAAATGAAAAAGTCAAAGCCTTTAACAACTGCTTCACTACATGGCTAACCAATATGTCTAAACTGTTGCAGAGATGTAACTATTAGAGGTTATGGATTAAATAACACACTGTGCAGACACTTTAACTATTTATTTTATACTTTGACACGAGGAAGTTTTATATGTCCGTTCACTTACAGCTCACAACAAGAAGTGATAGATAGCAGTATTGTTACGTCTTTTATAGCTAATCAAACTGTAAAGTATTTGACTACTACCTACTTATATTGTATGATGTTATATTATACAATTACTAAGGTGCAATAATTGTAAATAGTTAATTATAATAATTAATTAATTTTTGCATGAATAAATGTACATAATTCAACACGCCCCCTCAAAAATTAATCACTGCTTTATACAATTCAAAAAAGAATAATTGTTGCAGATATTTATAATATCTTAACAGATCATATATCACCTCCAAGTGTTTACTGGGCAAAATGTATAAACATGGTCCAACATTTGTTGCTAGGATTAGGGAAAACCCAGAAAAACCTAATCAGACCACTTACATAAGTTAATCATATATGTACACACTTATGCACAGTAATAATACTTATTCTAAACCCATTTTGTATCCATCTTTGTCAAAACATCACAGCCAGTTGTTGACCTGTAGGAATATAATTTAATTTAATTATATTTCTTTCAACTTGCTCTCTTGAGAAATGATATTTTATATCAATATGTTTTGACCTCTTATGGCTAGTTGGATTATTAGCAATGCTTTTACAGACATTATTATTTTCCTTAAATAAGTATAACAATAGGTTTATTAATTCGTATGTTAATACTTTCTGCTAGAGACTTAAACCATAAGGCTTCTTTTACAGCCTCGTAAAGGGCCATATATTTGGCTTCAGTAGATGAAGCTGCAACAGAAGTTTGTCTCTTTGTACATCAAGTTATAGTACACTCTTCAAATAGTTTAAATAAATAACCGGAAGTAGTTTTCCACCGTAAACAGAATCCATATAAAACATTATCATAATCATTTCTTTTATAGGTTAACTTTATATGCATAGTACCTTTAAGATATCTTAACACGCGTGTTAAAACGGCTTAATATCTTTACAGATGTACTTAAATTAGGGCGAGTACATAGCATAATGTACATTAAACATCCTATAAAGTTACGACATGGTGCATCACATTTTTCTTTTAGATTTAAAGCTTCATAATTAAGTTTAGCTTCAGTAGTGTACTCACAGGATTACAATTAATCATATTGAACTTATTCAACACTGTTTGAATATAAGCACCACTATATCAGCATATCTAGTTATTTTGATGCCATGAAAGAACTTTATATTATTTACATCAGTCATTTCAATTTGAACATCAGCACATACTATAACCAACATATAATACAATTTAAATATTTTTCTTGACATTTCCTTTGTCTATATATATACATCTATCAAACGATGTATTTTGAAAAACTCCTTTTAAAAGATCGCTCAAATACTTCAAACCACCACCTTGCAGCCTGTTTTAACCCATATAACGCTTTATTTAATTTACATCTTAGGACGCCTTTAGGTATATTCATATATATCTCTTTCTTTAAAACGCTATTTAAGAAAGCGGTTTTGACATCCATATGATGAATTAATACTTTATGTCGATTTGCAAAACTTATTATAAAACGAAAGCTAGCTATTCTAGCGACAGGCGCAAAAGTTTCATTATGATTAGTAAGATATTCTTGGCTGAAACCTTTGGCAACAAGACGAGCCTTATATCTAAAAGGGTTTTTTTTTTAAACTCATCAGTTTTAATAGTAAAGACTCATCTAGTCTACAATATTTATATCATCTGGTCTTGGCACCAGACACCATGTATTATTTATTCTATGGGATTTTAGTTCATCTTCAATAGCTTTCTCCCATTAAGACCTATTATCAAGTGACTTTATTTCTTGAAATGATTTAGGTATTATACATGTAAATGAATTGACACTAAACAAATAGTCATCATTATCATCACTTTCTTTATAACAAATACGAGGATGACCTTTGAGTCTGTCACTCCTAGGTAAATGTGTTTCATTATTGTTTACAGGTAAGGAAACCATGTCAATGTCAGGTTCACATGCAACCTCATTAACTATTTTGCGATTTCTACTAGTACTGTCTTGTACATCAGATTTTAAAGTATCTGATTTAGGGATACTTATATTTTGAGATTTAGTCGACACTGATTTCATCACTTGGTCCATATCAGTTTTGTCTTGGAAATTTTTAAAATTATTTCCTTCAGGCTTTAGTGTAGGCCTGGACACATAAAAAATATCTCATCTACTACAAAATCTCTGACAGTTATATCTTTATCGCATTCTGTGTTCCATACCTTATAACCATTTGGACTATAGTCCACCAATATCTCTTTCCATGACTTATCATCAAATTTACATATATTGGTTTTATTATGGACATACACAGTTGAACCAAACAACTTAAGGGATTTAATAATTGGTTTTCTATCATGCCATAACTCATATTAAGTTTTAGACTGGTTTAGGGCTTTTGTAGGTGTAATATTTATAAGTGAACAGCAGTTAACACTGCTTCAGCCCAAAAGCGTTTATCTATAATTGCACCAGTTAACATAGAACAAGCCTTTTCAGTTATGGTTTGAACCATACATTCAGCCATATCATTTAACTGTGGAGTTCTGGGTACTGTTAAATGGTAACTCATACCATTTACTTAACAGTAGTCTTTCATTTCAGTCGACAGATACTCTCCACTATTATCACTATACAAAGTAGCTCATTTTGAATTTTTTAGACTGACTCGCTTTTTGCAACAAAATCCTTGAATGCCGAAAAAAAAAAACATCTGATTTATATGTCAAGGAATAAATAACACAATAATGAGTGAACTGGTCCAGAAACAAAATAAAATAATTCTTATTATCAAACGTTGACGGAGTGATTGGTCATATATGTACATCAGAATGTATAATGGTCGCTTAATGTATTCCGGCTTAAAGAATTTATTCTCAAAAAGACAAAGTCACTTACATGAGAACATTGGATAACATTGTGTAGAAATACATTTCAAATGGTTATCCTTTGTTTTTAACCTTATTAAAGGGTAGTCTAGTCAGTTTACCATTTATGCAAGCTTTGCATAAATCATCAGTAGGTGATATTGTTTCAATGAGTTTAGTCTTCAATTAAATTATTACACTAACTCAATAAATTTACTTTTATTAATATAACCTAAGTGTTGACGCCATATGTAATTTTTAATTAATTAAATTACACTGACATGCTTGGGAAACAGACTGACCTCTCTCAATAGGTATTCTAAAATCTAAAATGATTAATATTTTACCTTCTTTTATAATGAGAGTCCCATGCTGATCAAAAAAATAAGCTTCAATCCGGCCTGCTGCATCTTTGAAACTGATAATAAATTATATGGTACCTCAGGACAATACAATACATTCTCCAAAACACGTGGAACACCATAGCTGCTTACAACATTGATCGTACCTCTTTTTGTAACTGAAAATAAATAAATCATGTTTAGCAACAGATTTCTTTAATTGGTATTCAGGCGGCAATGACGTAGTGGCTAGTGCAACCGACCGCCACACCTAAGGGGTTCGACTCCCACACAAGTCAAACACCCGTGTGCATAGACATGGATGCCCGTCTTGGTCTGGGTGCTTCTATATGTAATATGTATTTACAAAAAAAAGTATATGTATCTTTATCCATTGTCTAGTACCCATAGCTCATAGCTTAGTTTGGGCTAGAGGGTGTTGTGTGTATGTGATAAAATATTATGGAATATAGAATATGTAAATGTTCATAAGTAATGAAAATACCGTCCCTGTTTATAAAGTGATCGGATGCTTCTGAATCCAGCATAAAATGTAATTTTGTTTACATTATCATCTTGTTGGAATTCTCCAGTCATAAATGCATAACCTGAAAAGTCGTCAGATTTCGACTGTTGCGATAAACTGACTGTTTGAATTGTTCTCGTTCTGTCCGCCATATCTTTTTGTTTACTTGCTCGTTTAAAATAAACGCAATCCTTCTTAACATGTGCCTTGCGTCCACAATCATATCCATTTCACTAAGTAATGAACGTATTCGAATATTCGAGTCTTCCAGATACTGTATTTATCGCCATCAGATGGCTTAATATTTCTCTTTTGCTTTAAATGTTCCATTACTTACGAATATCGCATTCCTTTACGCGACACAGTAGAATCACAATTTGAACACTAGACTGTGGGTAGTTGTGATTTATTTATTACACAAAATCTTCAATCGCGGCACTGAGCCCATAACCTATTAGAGGTTATGGATTAAATAACACACTGTACAGACACTTTAACTATTTATTTTATACTTTGACACGAGGAAGTTTTATATGTCCGTTCACTTACAGCTCACAACAAGAAGTGATAGATAGCAGTATTGTTACGTCTTTTATAGCTAATCAAACTGTAAAGTATTTGACTACTACCTACTTATATTGTATGATGTTATATTATACAATTACTAAGGTGCAATAATTGTAAATAGTTAATTATAATAATTAATTAATTTTTGCATGAATAAATGTACATAATTCAACAGTAACCAAGTCAGAGGTTGCGCATTAAACGGGTCCTCTACAATAGTCAAAATATTAGTTCTTTGTGTTTAATTAAATATCCTACTAGATGATAATAATAGTGTAGTTTTGAGTAACCTACTTCGTAAAAATTTATTGTGCTACTTTACACTGGCAATCAATGACTTTATTAATTTTTAAAGCTGTGCTTAGTACAAACATACATTGCTTGCAGCAATGCTTCGATACATTTCCTTACAATAACTATATCAAAACCTCTGAAGTAATGAAAATGTTTGAATAGATTTCATCAGTTTACGTCATAATCGAGAGCTATGTTCCACAATCGTGGCGTCATAGCTTGCAAAGGCAATCTTCTTTAACTAACATTCTTTATTTATATAAAGGATATTAGTTATAGAAGATTGCCTTCAGTATTCAAGATTTATATCTTGAATACTTTTATACACATCCCAGATATCGGATGTAACAAAATGCCTTAATGTCTCCTAGCGAATATTTTTCGACATTCTAGTGTGGGAGACACTAGGATTAATTTCCCTATCACGGGGTCTTTATAAAATTCAAACAACGGATACAAAGAACACCCAGATTCGAAACAACTATTTGTGGACCAAACGATTTTTTATCCCGTGTGAGGATCAAACCAATAACACTCAGCGCAGTCAATCATGAGTCGATCACTTAAACCAGTCCGCCATCTGACCTTACAATGGATAAAGGGGCATAGTGAATCGCTGGGCAATGATGCTGCAGATGAGTTGGCTAGAAGAGGGTCGGGAACCACCACGGAAGGTCCATCTCCATTCCTCCCTCTACCATTCTCACAACTAAAAACATGGATGCGGCTTCGCACTCAGAGCCAACATAATAAACGCTGGGCACGGACAACGGACTGTAGACAGTCGAGAGCAGCCCTACCGGCCATCTCACCACGTCTGACACACCGCCTGCTCAACCTACAAAGATTGGACCTTCGGACCATCGTGGGGATCCTAACAGGACACTGTCCCCTGAACAAACATCTTTACAACATCGGAGCAACAGACAGCCCACTCCGTAGGGGATGTCTGACCGAAGAAGAATCTGCTGCCCATGTAGTCCTGGAATATGTGGGAGTAACAGCACAACGTAAGGAAATCCTCAACAACCCGAGGTCACTCCGCGAAGCCTGCGAAGACCCCAGGAAACTTCTGTGCTTCTGGGCGGAGTTGGGCTGGCTATCTCCGTAACCTCACGCATAATGGACCAACCTAGAGTTCAAATGCGGAAAAGGGAGTCCAATTACAATTACAATTACAATTATCAGTCCGCCCTCATTCTTAAACCATGCGGGTAAAACCACAGTCTAAACTAGTGTAAAACCAATCAATTTCTCAAGTGGCACATGTCATGCGACTATCGATACTGTCACCGTATTTTTCCAAAGCAAATACCATTTTCCGCAATCTGTTATGCGTCCGAAAGGCACACACGGGAATAAAAAGGGCGAAAAACATTTTTCCACCTCTCAGTCGCTGGTCCAAGATTCACAGTTATATAGGATGTGCTATAAAAGCCGATAGCTAGTCTCCGGAGAAATTCTTGGATTCTTCCACACGTCACCACAGCGTGTTCGATAGAAAGTTATTTGTAAAAGCGATTCTCGTTAGTTGTTGCACGATTTACTGGTGCCTGTGCGATGAATTATGTTTCAGATTTAGTATAGTAGTAAAAGTAGCGACAGTAGCAGTTTACAAAAAATAGTAATATGATATATTATTGTTGTTGTTACTGTAAGAGGGTAAGCAGGCATTAGTACTGAAATCCTGCATTCCTTTTAAACCTAAATTATATCTACTGACAAAATACCTTACAGAATACATCAACCAAATATAGATAGACTCCTGTCAATTTATCCTCAAAGTGTAGGCAGATTTTAAATATATCCAAATTACTCCAGCTAACCTTTTAGGTCTTACGTTATATTGCCATCTACTGGACACGTTACCAGAATCCGTGCTTCTAAAAATTTACTAAAAACATCAGATTGATGCCACAGAATCAAAGAGATAGTCAACAAAATATAACCTTACGTTACGTTCCTGAGGTTCCAAAGTTTTCTTCAGAAGACGCTTTGTTGATAGCAGAGAGATACCTTATTGTATCTGAAAACTCTCTCTCTTATAAGAACTGAGCCGTAGGACTGCCAGGCTAGGTAGGTACCTAACCTGGCAGTTCTATGCACCAGCGAGTAATAGCTAACTATGGGGTTTCAAGCCTCCATAAGCTACTGTAATAAATTATCATCGAAAAGGGAATATGCTTATTTACTTACTTGATAGTGTATTTAAAATACACAACAACAGTTTGAAGCCATTGATATATATTTAATCTGAATTTACTTCTGAGTATCTATAACAACATACTCGAGAACATACTGGTGGTAAGACGATAACTCATTAATTAAACTTCTAAACTCACCACATAAGATATTGCTTAACCTTGTTATTTTTGTACCAGTTAATAGAGATGATCATATTCAGACATCAGTCCATATAATTATGTAGGTACACCAGACTCCGTGAAGTTTAAGCTAAAAGTCGCTTGACTTGAGGCTATAAAGAACATAAGAATTATACTTAAATCTAAACTAAAAATATAGTTTCAAAAAGAAAGCACTGAGTTTCAAACAAACTGTGTACGCAATTTCCTTTTCTGAGCAGGCAAGCGGCATCTCGACTGTCACAGTATATGACATCCACGTACGCAAAGTAACCAAGAACACATATGTATTATAATGTGTTTCTTTCCGTTCCGTGGCAAAGTTTCAAAACTAACGGATAAGACCTTATTGCGAAAACCACTAAGTAACAAACAAGCAAAACTTTCCTCTTTATAATATTAGTGAAGTAATATTATATGAGAAACAGTAAATTGCGGAATATTATTATATTTGTATACGTAGGTGCTAGTTTCAGTCATTATCTTTGAAACCGGTAACATAGTTTACAAATATTTTAATTAAAATCAATGGCGTTTTATCACAGTATGTATATCGTTGTATGAATTGAAATTGTGACATCACTTAAGTTATTCCCATGCAGAGGCTGCATGGAAATGGGTAAATATTCTGCACGTGCATTTATACGTTGAAGAAACGTGAGCGATCACCGGGTAAGACCTTTGAACAATCCATAAGCGATGAAGAAGGCCCTAGGTGACTTTGGTCGCCTACTGGCATTGTGTGTATGAATAACCATTAAATAATTATGCAACTAAATGTGGATAACGCATGCCCAACTAAGTATCCCAAGACAGGTTAAATGAAATTCTCTTAAGCTTCTTTCATCAATCGGACTTAATTCCAGATAGACGGCAAGAAATTCTAGTGAAAATGCTACTAGAAACAGAAACCTTTTATGAAGCTCAAGCGAAACATGCCAATAATGACATAAACCTTCTAACCACCAAAATAACACCACAGGCTTCGATAGTTTAAGGTAAGAGACCAGAGTGTTGTGGTTGTGGATGACACTTGCGATATAAATTTGCAAGATATTAGAGTTGGATTTCTCCAGATACCAGCGAGGTCAGGTTCACGGTACCTCAAATTAACATTAGTCTTAAAAATATAACTAACGAACAACAGTGTTAAAACCTTGACCCAAACTGTAACATTTAATTAAGAAATAAGTCTTATAATATTACTTTTTTCAAATTCCGACTATGTATGTACATAGTCATAGTATGTAACTTATATTTATCCTAAATCTATCATTAATTTTCACACACATTATAGTGATCAGTAATTGGAATATTATTAGTATTTTTATAGATTTTTTCATTATTATTGAATGTTGCTAATAATTATACCTTACTTGTTAATTTTTAATTATTTAAATTTTTGTATTTATTTAAATGTAATATTCAATTAATTTTTTTATTTTTTATTTCATTTTCTTTATTTTATATCATTTTTATCTTTTTATTTTTTTATTGTCATTGATCTTTTGTAATTTCTTTTAGTTATATGTATTATGTATGTACCTACTGTATTTGACTTACAATATTTTTGTTGTAGCAGTTGCTGCAGTTGCAGAACTTTAACAGCAATTAAGTTCAAAACAAATATTTTACTAACATGTGGATAACGTTGTGAGGTACATACTTACCATCATCTTTTTCTGTAAGTTATTTAATTTAAGGTTTGTATGTATCTGTTTGTTTTCCCAAAATAAATAAATATATGTGATGGTAGGCTTTTAACGTCGATCAGTCATCAATTGACATTCATATAGACGTGTAGAGGGATTATGTAAACCTACACGTGTAACTAAAGCATTCCATATAGGCAGATCGTATATCACGACATGTTATTAAGCCTATTAACATTCAAGGTAGGTACTAGTTACATTAAACAACACGTAAGCGTATTATTGTGTACTATGTACTGAAAACAAGCAAATACTGGCTAATTGTGCCTAATACGCAGTATTTTGGTTATGTAATTAATTTGTAATTGTAGTTCTTGTGTGATATTGTTTGTGTCGTTAAACAGTCGCAAGAGTATCACTCTTGCACAGATGGCGGAGTGGTTTACATTGTCACCAATACCACTGCGTCGAGTGTTGTGGGTTTGAATCCCACACGGGACAAAAACTTGTGTGATCTATAAATGGTAGTTCCGAATCTGGGTGTCCTTTGTGACCGTTATCTGAATTTTGGTAGTCCCCATCGACACAATACTCATTAACAGTGCAAAATATGCCGTTATCAAAAAACAAACTAATATTACTGTTATTACAAAAGCTTAAAATAAAAGAAGTATTCTTAAAATATAAAAATAGTTATATTAACAATATGTCTTGACTTTGATGTCGGGTTAAGTGAAAAGTTTTTAATTTAGTAGAGAAGCAATTTTTAAGTATCAAACCCAAGCTTTTGATCGTCAATTTCAAACTGCTTACACTTATGTCGCACGATCATCACGTCACTTTATTAGTAGAATTTGGCTTTTACGATTAAAGACATTTATTTTTCTCAAAAGATTACAATAACCACTTACAGAGAAAAATACAATAGTAAACAAAAATATGATAACCAATTAGCGTAGTTAGTAAGGTAGTTTTAACAAAATAAACTTTCTAAACCGCGTTCGATCTCCATATTTTCCTATGTTACATCTTTTTCTTTTACGTTTAGTCATCAAATTCGGTCTAGTTGCAGCTGAACAGACTGAACGTATAATATATGTATGCTTTCTACTTGGTGGCACACATCCAAGAAAATTATAAGGCATTTTGTAATGCAGCAGAGGTGATACCGGCACTGGTTTAGGTGTTCGCCTTGCCACTACCATCACGTCAAGTGATATCACTTTCAATCGGGTTCAATAACCAAACAGAAAAAAATATTAAGCACCACACATAGTAGTTCCGAGTCTGGATATTCTTTGTCTGTTAATTCTATATCTTTAAAATACCGGAGTATTTTTCTAGGACATTTTATTGAATTAGCTTTTATGTTACGGATAACATAAAAGTAATTCAATAAAATGTCCCAGAAAAAGAGCCAAAGGGAGAGGGAGTTAGTAATGCAGAAATTTAACATAAATAAATATGATGTAGGGGTTTTTATTAAGATTTTGACCTTTATCGCCAGCAGCAAGTAGTATTTATGACATCGTGTCTGCAGCACTGTCTGCCTCTCCCTCATAGTAATTAAGAAAGCGTGTAATTAAAGCATAAGGAAAATATAATTTAAGGTACGATGAGGCTGGCATACCTTTATAAGGTAAAAGCCTCTAAAAAACAGACTGAAAAATTACCTATTGAACAGTGAAAATATTTAACAGTGTGTGATAGTGTGTCAGCTGGAAAACGTTAAAAAAGAAACGGCGACGTTCTTTGCGTACGAGTAGATCATCAGCACGAACAACCTCGACGTATAAATTACTAGATTTGGCTCGCAGCTTCGCTTGCACAAATGTAGGCTAGATTAAGTTAGGTTATATTAGTAAGAAAACTTTTTCTGGATGAAAGGTATTTTTATCTTTTCTGTTCCCCTGACGTTTATGCGAAATTTCATGATTATCGATCGATTAACAAATAAACAAACAAACAAACTCATATTCGTATTTATAATATTAGTTAAGATTAGGATTAATTATTGCATGTTAGAATCAAGTATTGAATATTCGAATATGACTAGAATAATTATAATACATGTCGATTGCTCAACAAATAATTGATCCGCAATCGAAAGAAGAAAACTTTGCAATGCTACGTAAATATAATTTTAGATACTTTCATAAATATGCCGATGTCGGCAATTATATAATTCATCGGTATAATGATGAGAGAACTAGCTTAAATGTTTACTTATTATTTTTACTTAAAGTATAGTAGGGATAATACCTGTGTCGCGGGGACCTAACAAACATTGAATCAACAGACACAAAAATCACCCAAACTTCAAACAACTATTTCAGAATCAAATATTTAAAATAATATATATTTATATACAATTGTACAAACATTACAAAATACAATCGTACCAGAATAACCTAGTATTTGTTTTACTTTGATGTTCAAGAGAGCCATAAATTGTATCAAAACTCCATGGTCAGATACAGAACTGAAAGCACTTATTAAGCTTTTCCACGTAATCTTCAATACAACGACCCAATTAATATTCCACCGCTGCTTGTTGAGGAGTTTCGTGAAGTATCTTCGGCCTTTATGTTTAAATTTCAAACGAATTTATATAAAATTATGATTTCTATATTCCTCCACTAAATCTATAAAAGTTATTTCACTCGAAATAAAACCGTGCATCTGAATGTAACGTAATATATTCCAATTGCATATTTCATTAAACGCATACTTTCGAAAGCATTAAGGGAGGTAGGCCTGCCACCACAAGCCGTCATTAAGCCGATCTAGGCCAACAGGCCGAACGAAATAGAGGTATAGAGGAAAATGCGAAGAGAATCTTAAATAAAGAAAAACAGCTATAAGGAAATATTTCCTTAATTAGTTCGTGCTAAAAGTCAATTTGTTTCGAAGCGTCCGTTAATTTTCTTCTATTTTCCGATAAAGAATATATTTTATGTGTGTAAGAAGCTTTTGGGACGCGCTTATTGGGGTCTGCTGAGAAAATCTAACAGAGGGGCTGAAATACCTATCATAAAGGGAAAAGTGAAAGTAACTTCACTTTATTAAAGACTTTATTTACTTTCAATTATAATACTTGCTTGAAAATGTTTATTAATGCTTTTTTGTATTAAATTAAGAAATACTTTATGCGGAAGTATGCTTGTTTGAGGGTTCGGAGATCTCGTTCCATTTCGCAGGTGTGTGAAATCAGGAATTTAGGATATGGCCAACATGGTACACTTTTGGGACTAGTTTTAATACGATGACGTATGTTTGTTTTTGTTACGTACTTACATCTATGTCCTAACGGGCTAGGCAGGCAAATATATTGCTCTCGTTAATTAGGTTTAAGGTCTATAAGATTTTGCTAGCTGTGTTTTAATGTTTCACGTAACACGCTTATTGCCGTCTAGCAGGCACTGCACCAGACCGTGCTGCTAGTAAGATTGCTTCGGCAGAAATCTCTAATAACACTTCCCATCTAGAAATCGAACATGTGTCACAGCAGTCACATACACAATTACTGCGCTACTGAGTAATATATTTCTGAATTAATTTATAAAAATACTAACCAACGAAAAATATAAAATATAATTATATTTTATAAAAATTAACTCTCGAACTTGACTTGGCATTAACAAACTTGAAGCGTCCGACGCACGAACTACCTAGAATCGGCTATATGGACTTTGTTTATACAACATAACTACACTTAGTACTGATACCTTAGTAATGACGAAGTTATAAACTAAATTAAAATTATATGTGAGCTGTTTTCTAATCCAGTCTGTACATTATAGCCGCTTAAAATATTGGCATTATCGATTAGATTTTTTATGGTTGCTCTAATCTTTTGGCAAATCTAAATATTCGAATGCGAACTTCGATATTGATTATAAGAAAGACCTAAAATGAACGTACGATACATCGTCGAGCACGATCGATCACGTACTGTATATCACGTCATCATCAAATCAAATTTCGAATATTCGATTGTGATTCGAATGAATCGGTGAGAACATATTGATAAATTACAGATGCGGCATTATACAATGTTTAAATTTTGAACTTTCTTTTTCGTAGCAATTGCACATCGCTAGCCTAAACACATGTATTTCTAAGTTCATAACTCCATTGGCCGGTAAACTGCCTACCTATTACCTCCCTTTGACAAGTGGTTCGAAGCAACTGTTCTTAACACAATCCTGCAGCACCCGAGGCTACTCTCTGTATCGTCTACATCACGTACGAGCTCCTAGTATCTTTGTACGTGACGGTGCAAACGAGTTACGAACTATATTCGGTTCAGTACCCCTTGTCTCGCACTGATATTTGAGTAAGTTGGACTATTTAAAGTGTATTTAGTACAAGCTATTGGTCAATTCGTATTTGATGCAGGTATACTGCCACTAACTGTCGGCCACACCCGCGTTATATAATATAGTTAAAATGCAGATAGAGAGTGGAGAGGTAGAGAGCAAATAGTCGCAGATAGAGAGTGGAGAAGTAGAGAGCAAATATAAAATAAATTTAGTTCGTTGCAAACAATGTCATGTCGCTACGAATCTCACTTTATTTGTGTGAGCCACAAATTATTGTCCTGAGTCTAGGTGTACTTTGTATCTGTTAATTGTATGCTTGTAAAATCACCCGCGGCCTAGTGTTAGCTACCAAATGCGAAGACATTTCTTAATAAAAAACACAGCGCTATCTATGACTTTAACCTATGACTTTAAAGCTCGTGCAAAGCTTTTTTATACATTATAGTATTTATCTATACTAATATTCTAAAGAGGAAAGATTTGATATTTTGTTTGTTTGTTTGTAAGGGTTTAACTCAAAAACTAATCAACTGATTTTAAAACTTCTTTCACCATTAGAAATCTATAATAACCTAGTAACATAGGCCATAACCTAAGCTAGCCATTTTATATATACTAGCGGTCGCCTAGTAGTCGAAATTCGACCTTAATTGATTTTAATTTTAAGTTTGATAGTTATTAAGGTTTTATTGTCTAGAACTATACGCTTATAATCACATTTCATTTAGATTTCGCCAAAGCTATACAGGTTAATTGACTATCCTTTTCAAACAAATTATTATTTACTTAACTATATTCTTTCATTGACGATATTTCAAAGGTTGCTACTTTGTTTTCTATATTACATAAAAATACGTAAATATATTATAATATAAATATAATTCCAATCCACCCAAAGGTTGCCTGTAAGATATTGCTGATATATGTCATTATAATATATTGATATATATGTATGTAACCATAGTTACGAAGAATAGTACTACGTCAGCCGAACAATGCTGAAATACTACAAACGCGATTCTACTGCGTGTGTCAAATGCGTGGTTGTATGCGTGTAATGTTTTTTCCATTAATTTAATGTATTTCTAAATCATATACATAATATTAGGATGCGCACTCCTTCTCCATATAAACTTTAACTGTGCCAAATTTCATACTCCTCCGTCCGCGCAATTTTGTAAAAAAAAGGTACAAAGTTTTTACTTCACGTATTAATATATAGGTAGAATACTAGCTGACCCGACAAACGTTGTTTTGCCATGTAAATTATTTCTTAGCGGTATGAAATATACTTTACGACCTATTCTCATACCTATCAAATATACAAAAAATAAATATAAAAATCGGTCGAGCCATTTCGCAGGAGTGCGACTACAAACACCGTGACATACATACATATACTCACGCCTGTTTCCCAGAGGGGTCATTCATTCACTTTCATCACATTCTTCAAACAGGCTCGCCGGTTTGAGGTGCTCTTAACCTGGCCTTTATCCAGAATGTCTCCGATCTGGTCAAGAAACGTTAGCCTAGGTCTGCTACGTCTCTTACGACTGATCCATTCACACTAGCCTTATAAACTTTCTTAGTCAGTCTTTTCTCGTCCATTACAAACCAGCTTAAGTATGTTAAGCTTTTCTATTCTTGTCACTATATCCACTTTCATGCCGCATCTCTCTCTAATCACACTATTCCTTATTCTATCTTTCAGAGTCACACTATATATGTCTCTCAGCGCTCTCGTTTCTACAGCATGTATTCTGCTCTCATGCTTCTTTTGCCATACCCAACTTTCACTTCAATGTATAAGTATAGGCACTAATAGTCCTCTATGAACAGCCGAACGCGCCTTTTCGGATACACTTTGATTGTTCATAAAAATGCGTAGAGCGCCTTTCACTTTACTGCCAGCAATCGTTCTCCTTTCAATATCTCCCTCATGTTTACCATCCCTTGTAAACAAAGTATCCAAATATACAAACTCTTTTACTTGCTCCACTTGTTCTCTATCAATCATGATATTACACATCGTCATGCACTCCTTTTCAAATACCATTAGTTTCGTCTTGCTTACATTTATTTCATTCCTTTACTCTCAAAAGCACTATGCATAATAGTTACCATCGCCTGCAACTCTTCCGATAACGCAAGTATTACTTGGTCGTCGGCATAAAGAAGACATTTAACAAGCAAGTCATTCATTCTTAATCCCCATTCACAATCTTTTAAATCTTTCAAACAATTGTCCATGTATACGTTAAACAGCCAGGGTGACGCTACACATCCTTATCTAACACCTTTTTCGATACTAAACCATTCTGTGTAAGTCCCATTTATCCTAACACAAGCTCTGGACTCGTCATAGAGAGATTTCAGAGCTCGCATGAGGTTGCTCACTCCATACATGGACAATACCGACCAAAGTTCATTCCTCACCACTTTATCATAAGCCTTTTCCAGATCCACGAATGCGCAATAGACCTTTTGACCTTTGGCCAAAACTTTCTCGGCTATGCTCCGTAAGGAAAAGACCTGATCCGTACATCCCATACCCTTTCGAAATCCCGTTTGTGCATCCCATATTTTCTCGTCGGTTACTTTCACCTTGTGTCACAACATTTATATATACATATATATATAGATATGTATAAATTACTTTTTAATACGGCATATATTAGTATATATAAATTAGTGTCTGTAATAATACTTTTATGTGTGTGTATGAAATAGATAAGTAAATAAATATTACAACACCCAAGCCATGTAATACATTATAGAATATATATAATCTTTTATAATTATAACACAACTACAGCATATACGTCACCTAAGCAATCCTGGCTGTATCGTTATTATTGTGTATTTTTAAGTTTTACCTGCCAATCAAAAGAAGAAGACCATTTGTCGTTACAATCATGGGCACATTTATCATTGGTCTTTTTCCACTATCTTATTTCTCGCTGTAATAAAATCACTTCTTCGTTAATCCTAGGGCATTAGTTCTATACGGCTGATATTACTTTTTATGTATATGTGACAATGGAATGCCTTAAAACTGTTAATTAACAATAATAGTTAGTCCGGCGTCGCAATTACGCATAATTGGTGGTAATGTACTGACACAATTAATGACATCGTTTATATTTGAATTGCATTTCAAAATGACTATTTTAATTGTATCTTTACTTCAACAATGTTATCTTTAAACTGGTAAATGTCGTTATATTTTGCCTTATCAATTATTTCGATAAGAAGCCTATTAATATTATAAATGTGCAAGTTTCTGAGGATGGATAGATGTTTGTTACTTTTTCACGCAAAAACTACAGAACGGATTTTGATGAATGATATTGTATATTCATTTGGATATCATATAGGCGACTGTAATTTATATCTTAACATAGATCTACATTAACGCCAGCAAAGCCGTGGGCAAAATCTAGTAATATATATTCTAATAATCTATATCACACATCTTGCTGATACAGTAACGAAACGCGTCCGATTATACCAATGTCAAATCAGGTTTAATGCCCGGGTGGCGCAACATAATATTAGCTCTGCTTAGTTTGGGCTAGATGATGTTGTGTGTATATGATAGAATATTATATTATTATTATTATTATTAATATATGGCGTCAGTAAATTTTCAATGACAGCACTGATAATATTGGCTGGTAAACAGCAATGGCTCTGTCGTTACGTGGATTCAAATGAGAACAGCTGGAAAATGTGGTTATGTTCTAGAACATTTCGTCAGCTGTTCTGCCTGTTTTGCCTTTAACCTGTTCAGTTAATCATAATTCCGTACTTAGTATGTGATATCATTGGTATGTGATTGTGTTGTATGTGATGGCGTGGTGGTTTAAGTTGTCGCCTCGCCGCTGCCACTGCTCCGAGTGTTGTGGGTTCGAATCCCACACGGGGTAAAAAATGGTGTGTTCCAGAAACGATTGTTTCGAGTCTGTGTGTTAATAATAAATATTCTGTGATAGTAACAACAATAAATATTTTGCAGAGCCACATACCGTAAAACAGCGTAATCGCTATAAGATGGTCAAGCACTCTGGTTAAAATGGTGACTTACGATTGGTTGAAAAAGATACAACATCGATAGCTGTAAATTAATAGAACTACATGAATTATACATGTATGCGCAGCACTAAGCTGTGTATAGCAGCGGTCATCACGTAGCTAAAATTAAATTCCTGATATTTAAGAACCCATACAAACAAACACTGGCCATTTAAACCGCCGTATTATATCGCCCACTAAGATCACCCTATTTAGTAAAGTGCACGTCATACGATCCATTTAAAGGACATATAGCCCCAGTACAAATGCGATCTGGCGACTCACGATGACTCTAAAACGGTCCTCATTTCCCATGCTATTATAATATTATAGCCATGGATTATAGAAACAAAGGTATAGTTGATGCCATTATATGTCATTTATATTTCACTGGTTTCTAACAATTATTACTAAGGTGAGTCATGCGGGTGATAAAAACCACACGCATCCATTCGGTCGTATCATTTGTATACAAATGTTATCTAATCGGACAAATGATAACGATAAAATAGATATATCAAAATGTATATTCTAATTTTGTTTCATTCCGTTTCGATCATAGCTTTGAAAGAATCCTATGTGTATAAATTTTATTTGTTTGTATAATTTGAACGGATTTTAAATTTTTTATTTGCCTTGTGATTGTGAAAATGGGCATCTTCTGTGAAATAAATCTGTTTAAACCATCCGATGGAGCTTACCAACCAGGTCAATTCATAACAGGGGTGATAAAATATGCAGTAGACGAACCTATGGAATTTGAAAAGATCACAACATCATTGAAAGGTAATGGTAATGTAGATCTTAAAAAAAGTAATGGCACAAAAAATTCTGATACATATCGTAGTAGTGAAGTATACGTTGACATAGATAATGTTGTTCAAGATGAAAATATCGTAGTGCCTGTTGGTGCATACGAAATTAAATTCAGCTTTGAAATACCTAATAATATTCCTTCAAGTATAGATATCTACAAACATATGGGTAATTATACTGTCAATTGTAAGATTAAATACTACATCCGCATAAAATTCGAAAGACCCGGCTTTTTTTCTCGCAATAAACATTTTAAGAAAGAAATCACAATAATATCCGGAGGAACAGCAAGATTACTAAGGGAACCTGTGATATATGGAGAAACAAAAAAGCTGATGCGATTGTTTTCAAGTAAAAACAGCGTTGTTAATCTAAAAGCAACTATTCTGAACTCAATAATACCGATTGGAGGTAAAATAGAAGTACATTATGAAGTTGAAAATAGCAGTAGTGTTTTAGTCAAAAGTGTCGAAGCGAAATTAGTTGAAGTATATAAGTTTCATGCTGGAGGACATATTGAAGTAAAGGATGAAAAGGATGTACCAGATACCGATTCTAAAACATCGGCTATACAATGTGGAGATACTCAAAATATGCCTATAGCAATAAGCATACCATCTGATATACATTCGTTAGAATATGCAAAAATAGTTTCAAGGGATTATTTATTTAGGATAGAAGCTGCTCTGCCAATACCACATAGAAATGTTATACTTGATATACCTGTACAGATAGGAACAATTGAAGTTACAGGAGAAGATGCGTTTGCAGGTAACGATGTAGAAATGTGTTATGATGATCCACCTCCATCATATTGGGAAGCCATGGGTGAAACAAAGAAAGAAGACGATGATGGTTGATGACAAATATTGTAACGAGAAATTTGAAAATATATTTTAGAAGGTAAATTCATGTAACAATTATTTTGTAATTATATAAGTGATAGTAAAAATTTTGCCAATAGCAATTAGTTTAGGCATAAATGATGTATTGTCACTATGATTCCCTTGCAAATGAAGAACTAAATTAAACTGACATGGTCTTGTAAATGTAGAGACAATCTGAACAAAGAATCTGAGTCTGTAACATAAAGTCTCCTTTATAAGTTATTATAAACTTTATTAAACACAGGACACATTGATGTAAAATTTGTTTTATTTATTTAATAAAATGGTTCATGGTCTCATTACCTTTTACTGCCTTTTTATTTTTTTTACGTGGGGGAATGCTCGAAGCATACCCCTCCGCGGGGGCGGGCGGAGGGGTTATGTTGGACTCGCCGGGGTAACAGAAAGATGTTAAGAAGATAGGACTATAGATGTTAAGAAGATAGGAATATAGATGTTAAGACGGGAGCGAGATGGCAACCAATCCGACTGCCGCGATCAACTCACGGCGCTGCGATGCCCAGTCGGGGCAATCCGCCAAAGTGTGCAGCGCCGTGTCCACAACAACATCGCGGCAGTCGCCGCAGTGGTGACAACCGGGCGTCTCTTGCCAGCGTATATGACACAGGAACTAGCCAAAACAACCGTGGCCAGTCATTACCTGTGTCAGCCGGAAGGTGAGGGCGCCATGCCGCCTCTCCAGCCACTCCTCAAACACGGGACTTACCGCCACGATCGTGGCGTGCCCGACCTTTTATTGCCTAAAACAACTTCCACTCTAGGTATAGTCTCTACATGACAGCCTTTCATCTTTTTAAATAATGAGACAACAAACACTATAAAAAATCACATAATATATCTGTATATTTTTAATTGTGTGTGGTAAACACGGTGTAATATACAAATAACTTGAGCCTCAGATACGGTATCAACGTACGCTACTACCAACACGCTTTGTGTATGACGTATACGTGTTAGTGTTATGATACTTTATTTACTATTCTAGTGTAGGTAATATTAATTCAAATAGTCAGTCAAAGATCATTGAAAACTGGCAAAAAGTAACTAAAAAACAGGTCGGTAAATACCTGAATTACCCCATTGTTAGAAGTCTATATAAATTCAGCTTTAACTAAACACTACATGCCACTATAACTTACTTACAATCAATAAATAGACATAATTATATATGAAACAGTAAGACTTAAAAAAGATTTTTACTATATCAGCCAAATATTATAAAAATATATGTAGAAATCTCAAACATTTTTGCGTCATCATCAGCCATAAAATTAGGTTTTTCGGTGTAATTTGAATTGTGTGTATTTATAATATTAATTAGGATTGGCGTAAATGAAACTCAGAAAATTTGTATAGTAATAATTAAAAATGCAATTGAAGTTTTGTACCTATTGGTTATATTAGTATGAGTAAACAGAAGCCGATAAGGCGGTTCTAATAAAATTGCACAAGTTGTAAAACGAGTATGACTAGTGTCGTGATAAGTTATCATATCTATTGCGACGAAAAAAAACAGCAAATAGGTACAATTAAACACAATACTTCAAAAACGTTCTTGAACGCAAGCGACTAGTGATAGAGAAACTAAAAGATTAAAATTACATTTTTAAAATATCCTTCATTTATCATTCCTTTGAAACAAGTCAGCAAAGACAAAGTATAACAGATTGAAGAGAGTAATACATAACCAAAGAATACATTTATCGAAAGGCAAACAATTCTCCGTAGATACCATTAATCAGCTACTGAAACATCGCAAACTATCTTTGTGAACTGCCAAACTATCTGGTGACAACTTTATCGTGGTAATAACGTAATAACATATCTCTCGTGTTTCTATGATCAGGATTATGTTTCTGACGCCATTAACATTGACCCTCATCAAAAGTTTCTTTGATGTTATACCCTTGTTGGTGGAACATTTTGGGATTAATTTTCTTCATTCCGCAAATGTGAATTATGCATACCCGGTAAAGCTAAAAGATTTATTTGCATGTCACTAGCTTTTACATGTTCTACGAGGCTCTACATTACACTGCCTCTAAAAAAATGAGCGAGCATTTTTCGGAATAATATGTCACACTCCGGTCCACTAACTATTTCTATGCAAAAAGCAAATCACGTCGATTCACTGACCATGGACGACTATATAAAAAAATCCAACTAACTGACATAGTTTCATATTTATTATAGTAATATTAGTAGGGCTTTTTTAATGGCGGCCATTGCACTGGTCATCCTTTGTCGCAGGGGTCTTTACACACATTCAAACATAACACAAGGAACAGCCAGACTCGGAACAACTATTTGTGAATCACACACATTTTGTCCTGTGTAGCGATCGAGCCCACAACAGTCGCTAGTCGGTGCAACGTCAGTGGCGTGGCGACCACTTAATCCACTACGTCATCCGCGCTGGTATCTTCAGAATGCTATTATTGAATGGCTAAAATAAAGACAATTAATATACAACCTATGCTGCGGTTAAGGTACTTCACATGGCATAAACAATAGTTATAGATATAGCTATACAGATCTCACCGTTAATTGTATAATGAATAATACATCTCTCCTAATAATATACTTTTCACACGACAGCATCGTTGCATATACATATGTATTATGCCATTCTAGTACATAGAAATAAAAAGCAAAAGGCGTCGAGAGCATATTACCGCTTCATATCAGTGCAAGCTGCAATTGGTGCACATACGTGCCCGCTCTAATGACGTGTACGAGATCCCTTGAAGTAAAGAACAAGTTGATAATAGCTATCTCTCGTATACTTAAGATATAAATAGTGCATTTCAATATAACATGCACTTTCAAAGACGTTTAGAGAAACGATTCTATTACATAATGTAAGTTTATAATAATAAATATTAAACTGTCCCACTGCTGGGCACGGGCCTATTCTCAGTGTAAGAAGGGTTAATCTATAGTTCACCACGATGGCCTAGTGTGGGTAGGCAGACTTCACATATTTCTGAGAACATTATGAGGAACTCTCAGCCATGCAGGATTCCTTACGATGTTTTCCTTTGCCTAAAGCGAGCGCTAATTAATTATTTAATACGCACATAACTTCGAAAAGTAAGATATGCACGCCTTGGGATCGATCTCGAGACCTTTGCATGGCAGTCCAATGGTATCCCAGTAGACTACCGCTGCTTCGATTCAATTTGATAATTTAAGTAGAAAATTTACTAAAAGCTTTAATTGAAGGCTTTGATAATTAAGATTATCCTCGAACAATTGAACCTTATAAATGATTGCAGCCAAATAACCTTGTAATGTTTTGCCTGCTCCTTAAGAAGTTACTACTACACATAACAGCAGTTTTGCCAGCAGTAATCTATTTCCATTGTGATAGTAGTATAGCAACTCTTTTATTGGAGGGTCAACAACGCTTAAGTGATCTTAAGTAGTAAGTGTCTATAGACTTCGATAACAAGCTATCATCGATGGTTCTCATGCAAGCTTGTCACTTTAATCGGATAAATCAAATAAATAACTATTTATATAAACTTTCCTTGGTAAGACATGCTAAGAACCATTAAACGTACTACAACTATGTCGAAGAAAAAGCTCGGCGAGGTTTAAGTGAACTTCGTTTAAATTAATTAATTACAAAACTTATGCTTATTGAGTTAATACTTAGTAACAAAACGTTGTTTAAAACACGCAAATAAGAGTTCGTCTTATCTACTTTAACTAAAACTAGAAACTTTTAAACATTAATTCTTACTTATTACAAGAATCTTAAAACATTATATTGCTTGTATATTACAATGAAAAGTTTTTCTTCAGGCTACAATTATTACGGCTGAGAGAAAAATTTCACCGAAACATGTCTGCTTAATATTCTTCGACTGCGTACTGAAATCTGTAAAGACAGGCGATATTTCACGAACACAATACCAATTACGAGGCAATACATGTTCTAAGAACGGCACGAGTAAACAGAGACAGGCCTTATCACGTACCCACACGTGGTACACTAGAAACACCTGTGTTTTGTAACAAACTACTTGATTAAATTCCATAGCGGTCCGTCATGTTGTTAGGGTTGATTTATGACAAGTGTAAATCTTGAGGGCGCTCAATATTCCGTGTGAGTCTCTTCATATTACATGTTCCATAAAGGCAACCTTAAATTAAAAAATATGATAATTCCATTATAAATCGGACATGTTGTTTTCAGGTTCTGGTGTCGAAAAACGAATGGTGATACATATTTTACGTCTCATTATGTCTGTGTTTAGTTACGTATTGTATTTGTATAGTAATATGAATCGATTTTGTGCGGTTTTCTTCAAAATATTATCAAAATAGTTTTAACTGTACCTAATGAAAATTATCAAGTATTTTTTTATAATCATTTTTAGGTGATGGGTTCAATTTTGGAACACGCTAGTAAATCCGAAAGTTATGCAATAACAAACCAAATATTCACAGCAAAACTTTGAATGGTTTCGTGTAAAGGGTTTATTGTAATTATCTATACTAATATTGTAAAACTGAAGAGTTTGTTTGTTTGAACGCGCTAATCTCAGGAACTACTAGTTCGAATTGAAAAATTCTTTTTGTGTTGGATAGCCTATTTATCGAGAAAGGCTATAGGCTATATAACATCACGTGGGTCGTAGCATAAGGGCAGCGCAGTAACGATAAACGCGGGTGAAACCGCGGGAACATCTAGTTAATTTATAAATAATGACTGACAGAATACATAGGTATACAAATTTACTTGACGTAGTTCTTAGCATAACAACACATACATATATTCTCAAAAGTCTTGACAAATGTCTACCTCTAATGAATTGCGCCGACAATACTGAAGTCTAATTAAACAAATGTTACAGAAACCATAAACTGGTTAAATTAATCTTTGTTTGGGACATATTCGTTAGTTGTTTACTTTAACAGAACATGCGTATTCGATACACGTGTTCCATTATAATGATTATTAAATATCGAAAAAAAGTGTAAAGAAAATCAGGTAAATTACATCCCATATTTTGCTTTACTTCTAATGAGCGAATATAAAATTATACGACAAAATCTAATGAAAAAAATTAAGGCGCCCTCCGGTATTCTGATTTTTATAATCTTGGAATAATTAACTTAATTTAGTTAGCAGGCCTTTTACCACACTGCTTGCCTCTCATCACACTGATTAAGCTTAATGCTTGTGTTAGCTACCGTATTCATCGTCGCATTTCTCTCTCAAGTAAAGACTCTGGAAGGTACGAAGTACATACTCTAAAATATGATCAAGCCTTAATTTCATACGCAGTATATGCTTCTTTGCAATTGTCAAGCTCGATTTCTTAGGCAAGACTTGTTGGTATATAAGAACGCCCATTTCTTATTCATTTCCATCACAAACATAAACAAATAAATTATTAAAACAATTTACTAATTATTACAATGAATTGACCATTATCTCCGTTACAACATGCAATAAGTAGATATATTATACTATTCAAATCATTTATCAAATACGAATATGATGAAACGAAGAATTTTGTACCTTAATCGTATTCATAAGAGTTTATTTTGCTTTAAGCTAAAGGTAGACTTTTCTTTTACTTTACTTTGCACGAAGTAACTGCTTGGCACGTTACTTGTAACATAATTTTCGTCTTGTCTCATCTAAATTTCTGGCTATCGAAGATTTTTTATTCAATATTTTCTCTTAATCGTCCGTGTCCTTTGAATCAAAACTATCTTACAGCGTATATAAAATTTTCGTCATATCTTATATCAATGTTAACATTATATTTTGTTATTTTGATGCACATAGAAGGTTTTTTTTCAATTCATCACATTTTTTTGCCTATGTATAATTGTAAATTCGCTGATAGTTATCATTTTTCAGTAGAAAAACTGTCTTGCATTAAACTTAGTAATAAACCAAATCGATAATGATTTACGGAGAACGTTTATATTTTCAAAAGGATATGTGTACAGTAGCAACGCAAAACTTTTGAATTATGCCGAAACATATATAATATTCAAATACACGTAAGTAAAAGGCAAAACAATGCACAAAAAACACTAGGAATTTGTCAAAAACCATGTTCCAGGACAAAGACGAACTGCTCCTGTCATATTTCATTCAATTTTAATACAATGGATGTCAGTGACGGTTATACAGACTCTATAAATATGATACGTACAGTGCTCCTATAGTTGAAATGACGACGCTCCTTGCGCTTTTCATCGTACGTATTATTATTAATACTTTTGTCTCTAGAAAAAACTCGGCGAATAATGTATCTTGCGCTGTAACACATAATAAAATCATATCATGGAGAGAATCCAAGATAATCTTTTTATTGACAACGTATTCGGTATTTATAAAAGTAACCATATTCATATTCTCTCTGTCACGCGTTGAGACCTCTAAAATGAATAGTGCAAACGTTCTTATAAGGACCTAAAAAGAGTAAAACACTTTAATGCTTTTAATGCACCAATACAGACGGCGTGTTCGGACTTTATATTGCGAACTTTACTTTATCCAGGCATGGCTTTAAGCAGCTAACTGTGACTTTATATATTTGTTAGTTATATTATATTATGTAGGTAAGCAGCGATAGCTCAGTGGGCAGACCAACAGACTGCAATGCAGAGGGTCTCGGGTTCAAACCCACGTCGCACACCTCTGACTTTCGGAAGTTATATGACTTTTCGAAATTATGTGCGTATTGATTGACAATTATCGCCTGCTCCGTGCCTCGGAGAGCACGTTAAGCCGTCGGTCCCGGCTGCCATGAACATCTATGGCAGTCGTTATTGGGAAAGTCAGTACCCTCTAATATCCTGACACTGGTCTAGCCTTAGGGTATCGTTAGCCTTCGGGTTGCGGAGGTCAGGTGGCAGCCGCTCCGTGTAAAAACTGATATCCAGTCAAATCCGGTTAGACCAGAAAAGCCGATCCCAAGTGGCTTGGGAATAATAAAGGCTAAGAGAGAAGAAGATTATATTATGTAGGTATACTTAGCTTATAATATCGTTTTAGGATATCCTGTAAAGATATTATAAATGTGTTTAATTAAATAAATAAATACACTACATCCATCTACCAACTATATAATATTAAAAATGCGAGTGTGAATTTGTTTGTTAGATTGTTACGCTTTCACATCGTTACTACTTGAGCGATCGTCATAAAATTTCTTATTCACGTTGTCAGGGGTACAGAAAAGGACATAGTAGTACACAAAGGTACCTTTGATCCAGAAAAAAGTATGGTTTCTAGTAAAGGAGCGGGCAAAGCTAGTAAAGAATAAAGAAATGTTCTTTACATAGAGCATATAAGAGTACTTTATGATACGCTGACAATAGTGTTAATTTTGTTGCTCATGTCACTGTGAATTAATTATTAATCTTGTGACATATTTTTCTTGCAAAGTCTATAAAAAGAGCGATTTTGAGAACGATTCAATTATTTATTTGCTTTGTTGTTGACGTGAAATTTGAGATCCACTATAAATAAAGTTACTGACAACACGAAATGTTTTAACTAATTTAACGATTTGAAATGTTCTATTTTCTTCATCTGTGGACGTTTCTTTTTACCTGCAAAACATATATTTCATAATTTTCTTAATATTTTGAATAACTATCAATGTTATTCAAATAACGGCGGTATTACTACAAGTTCAAAGAAACAGGTAATCAGGTATTTGTTTTCCAGATTTTCCAGAGCCTAGAGGTACATTATTTGCGACTTATGAATTATTTTCAAGAAATAACTGTAACGAAATTAATTTTAGAAATTAGTTTTACAAGAATCAGCTGTTAAGAGGCATAGGCTAATATGACATCCTAATGATCACTTTATTATTTATATCATTCGATCTTAAATATATAATTATATATAAATAAACACAAAAACATACTAAGCACTTACAACTTCAAAGAAAAAGTAAACTTAATTCTTCTAACCAAAACCTTTTATCGTACTAAACGCCAACAACAACAAGGTCGTTAGGCCACATCATAAAGAGACTCGTGACAGCTCATTTAAAATTATTGAAGAAAAATACGGCAATATCACCGGCCATTGTTAGGCAGGCTCTTTTAATATCATTAAAAAATGGCGGATAATCTACGAAAGGCATAATGATCGGCGCATTATTGAGGTGAGGTCGTAGACAGAGAGAAGCAATGAGGACCATTTAACATGTCGCTTCCGCAGAGCTCGATAATTGGATTCATTGCCAGCCTCGAGAAATATGGATCCCATTTATTGCCCCTGGACGTATTGACGACAACGGGACCAGATAATTCTCTAGTATTAATAACGTAATAACAGTGATTTGTGCTACCTTGCTACTGATTACATTATTGCTAATTACCGAAGATATTCGAACTCGATTGCGAGAATATTACTCCGGTGATATTTTTCCATGATGTTAGTATTACATATATCGACTTATACTACACAGTTCCATATAGTGTTATAATGAGCTAGTAATGATACTACGAAATATTGAGTTCTTTTTAATGAGAAATCGGTATAGTTATCTAGTACAGTCTTGAAATACAAGTACAAAGTGAGGAAAAGCTGAACTTATCTGTCGCCGTGTTGCGATAGTCAATTTTCTGAGTAATTTTAGCTAAAACTTTTTTTACGTGGGGAATGCGTTGACGCATACCTCTCCGCGGGGCAACGGAGAGGTTATGTCGGGCTCACCAGGGGAAAGATACCCCGGTAATACCGACTAAACCTACCACGGTGTTCCTCGACATAACCATAGACGGCGGGGCCGCGCGTATCGCTTTCACATGCAATCGCGACCCCGCCGAGGTGTCGGCCCGCCGCGTGAAACGGCAGGCCACTTTACAAAAAATACTTCCTCCACTGTCCCCCTGGGGGGACAAAGACACGACATAGAGGCGCACGTGGGAACACGCACGCCGCCTCTCCGACCTGGTGCTGAACGGATGGCGGGCAGGCCCACAAACCACCAGCATGTACGTATAATACTATTCTGACGCGTAACAATACGATACTAATGGCTGTGATAATCTTGAAAGTGTCTGCTGCCGTCAGCTCAATATTTACGAATTACTGCCTCCGTGGCGCAGCGGTAGTGAATGCGACTGCTGTGCATGAGTTCTCGGGTTCGAATCCCGGGTCGTGCCAAAAAAAGTTATTGTTACCGTAATTATACGAGCCCGGAGTTAGGAAGTTGGCGGTGTTAGACACCCCCGTGCCTCGGAAAGCACGCACGCCGTTGGTCCTGCGCTTGATCTCTCTCCTGTCGTGTCGGATTACCATCCAATCAGATCATGAGATTTAGGGATCAGAGAGTGCACTTGTGTTTGCTGACCTACTTGTGCACTATAATATCTCCTGCGCAGATGGCCAGTCTACATTAAGATTGGCCGCCGTGACCGAAAATCGATCTGGCGGACATTATTATTTACGAATTAACTAGAAGGCACTATGGCTTATGTCACTATAAGATTTGTCATACAATAATTTTAATGCCATTGTCTTTAAAATACGTACGTTTTACTCTACAGCAGTTCATTACATGCACATAATAAATAGATATGTCAATTTAAAAGTTTCATTATAAGGAGAAATTTTAGTAGTTCAGAAAATTACTACTTTGATAAATGATCCATATGCTGATACACTAAACCTAACATGGTACCATAATATCACATATCAATTTGAATTGGTTATTGGCTTTATCAATTTACAAAGTCATTTTCTTAATATCTTGTCGTACGTTTATGTGAATGTTATATAAATAGACATTGAAATAAAACTAATTTAAATTTTGGTCGACAAAACGACTTTTTATTTTAATATTTACCTCTTATATACTTATATATTTTACAACGATTATATTTACAAATTTCGTAATTTTTTAAGTTGCTTTGCGGCAGCCATGGTCTCTCCCTGACCACGAAAGGATAAAATTCGTATATAGTAGTTCAATTTCAATGCCTATTGGTAGCTACATGAATTTTAAAAAGTAATTTTCTGCCAAATCTGAATATTTGAGCAACACCCTACACGTGTACTAAGGATGAAGCTTGGCAGCTGTTCTTTTAAAATACTCTCAGGATCAGCAATATTTGGAGTCGATGTTGTCGATTAGTACAAAGCCAGTTTTCTATGAATTATACTCGGCAAGTTTACTTTATTACCGTTTTCACCGCTGGCGCAATACCTATGTACGATCCTTATACATAATTATGATCAAACAAGATTGATTTAATATATTATTATTAAGATTATTAGTGAAACACTTTTCTAAATATAGAAAATATGATCTTGTTTATTTAAGTTATAATTAAAAAGCTAGATAAAAGTTATAATTATTAAAAAAGCTATCATTATACAACCGCCACCTAAGTATGATTAGATTTACTGAATATAAATTTCATTTTTAAAAGAAGAACAGATTTTAAATCTTAATTATATATTTATACACGAAAAAATCCATTAGGAAAAAGCATGATGAAATTAATGAATACTAATGGGATCTTGAAAGTTTTTGACTTATTTTACAACCCAACCAACAAATTTGCAGGTACGTTCAAAGTGGAAATATGACGAAAAAATTTCATTTCAATTTTGAAATTTTTCAAGCAGAACGTTAATTTTCTTTTGTTTGCCTCCGCCGTAAAGTTTCAAGGGTTTAGGTGAAGAGAAACATAACGATTGTAACTTGATACAAAATGTTTAACAGACTCGTTTTACGTCGACTTTCGTTTTGCTCATATTTAAACTGCGATGCAATTTAATATTTTTTTCTGAATAGCTTAGATATTAAAGATGAAACTCATGTCCCTTACGTCTAATAAGATGTGTCTTTAAATAGTTAAATTGAATACTGGTATGCTACTGTCTCGTTGGTCTCGTGGCTTAATTATGTCCACGATCGCAAGTCCCCTGGTTCGATGCCTGGATTAAGCAAAGCATTATTGGATAGTTTTACTAAGAAATTTTTATCAGCAACACAGAGTCAGAAACTGTACCCGTTAGACGGCATAGGCTAACAAAATGCATTTGACGAAATCCTAACTAATATTATAAATGTGATTTCGAGTTTGTTGTTATGCTTTCACGTCTTAACTACTTGACCGATCGTCATGAAATTTCGCATACACGTTGTCAGGGGATTAAAAACATAAGGTACCATTCATCTAGAAAAAAGTTCTGTTACTAATTTAACCATTTTTTACGTGGAGGGATGCAATGAGTCATACCCCTCCGCTGGAGCGGGCGGAGGGGTTATGTCAGACTCACCTGAGAAAAGATGGTGAGCGAAATCCCGGTAATACCGTCTAAACTCACCACGGTGTTCCTCGACATAACCGCAATCGGCGGGGCCGCCCGAATCACTTTCACATGCAATCGCGACTCCGCCGAGGTTTCGGCCCGCCGCCCGTATGAAACGACAGGCCACTACACGAACAGACCTACCCTATGGTCACTTCTCAATTTTAACCCCTTGAGGAGGGACGGACACACGACACAGAGGCGTGCGTGGGAACACGACCCGTGACGAACATGTGACTACTTACATTTACGCAAGCGAAGCTGCGGGCAAAATCTAGTGTTATATATTTGTCTATGTTATGTTATATTATACCTTACATAATGTATGTCACAAAAGCACTATGCTTTTACTACAAGAAGATTTTAATATGGCTTTTCTTGTTAAAGAGTTACGACGCTCATAGCGAGTAATGGGGTAGTTTATACGTAATAATACCTCCCCAGCGTAAGTGTTATTAAGATTATAGCGTGTCAGGTAAACGTTCAGGACGAACATTATATGTATATAAGTAAATAAATAACTCAAAACTCTGAGACGGGTAAATTAAACTGAGAAATGAAAGATATTCGTGTATGAAAGAAAGGTCTTAAAATTTGCTCGTGGGACTCAAAAACATTTCAACAAATTACTGCACGGATGGCGTATTTGTTTAAGTGGCCGCCTTGCCGTTACCATTGCGCCGAGTGTTGTGGGTTCGAATCCCACACGGGACAAAAATTTGTGTGATCTACAAACGGTTGTTCCGAGTCTGGGTGTTTTTATGTCCGTTGTTTGAATGTTTGTAAAGTCCTTCGCAATACAGGAACTATTCCTAGTTCGGGAGATATCTATTAAAAATATAAATATAAAAAAATAGGTAATATAATGATTACCAATCTATTAGTACGTTGATATCTAAAGTATAGCTGTGTACTTGGTGTGTCCACTTAAGTAGATGTTATTAATACTTATTGTCTGACTACAGCAGGATTATTCTATTCTGACTTCAAAACAAAATACTTTCGATGAAAAACTATTTGAGAACGTGTCGCAACATTAAACTGTAATACTTCAGAAGCCTAATGTTGTTACTTACAATTTGCACATGCTCAATTATTATGGGGTCGAAAAATGTTATTGGGAAGTAGCTCACTGCACCGAATATAAAACTGTGCCCCATAGTCAACGGGAGTTTAGGCTTCATGGCGGGAAATAATTTTTTTTTCAAGGTTTCTTATATCTCACCATAGACATATAGTCATCAGTAAACCAAATATCAAATGACTACAAATTGCCACTAAGCACCACATTATTACATTTATTATAATAGCTAAATCCATTTTAACAGATCCACGCACATAACAAACAGAAATCTAGAAAATAAATGCACATATGTATAATTTTGTTCACCCAAGACTAATTACATAATAGTTCCTATACACACAAAGTAATTTAACAACAATCAATTTACGATAAAAACGAGCGGTTTGTTGTTTCAGGAAACAATTCAAACAACAATTGAAAACAATTATTCCCCCAACAAAACATTGGAATATAAAGATAACATTAATATTCCTATAGGAAAGTTTGGCCCAATTTAATAATTTACAATAATCCATACTGAAATATGATTTGACTACACAAAAATAGGAAATGTTTTAGCCGCCGATACCTCATGTCTCTTTCTCCTTTGACTTTATTGGGTCTCTCACTCTCATGATAAGTAGGACAGAAAAACTTAGACCAGACATGCTAGTAAGTAGTTAAAGCATTAGAATAACGAAAAACCAATATGATATTTTTTAACATTGAATTTAACAACATCTACTTTTCGGCCCTTATCCTACAATATCAGTTATATGTTGTGAATGAACTCGGCAAAGCACATGGAAAGCGGGCTAGTACTACATTTATTTTAATAAAAAATATACTTTCTATACAATACTTGTTCTAGGATTCAAGTATTTTAATAAGGAAAGCCAGACTTTTGGTTTATGTAAAGGTATACCACCTTTGCTTAAGACGTTTAGTCTGTTTATATTTCTGATCTATCTCTCTTTCCAATGCTTCAAAACTCATCATCCTCAAGTTATGGCGTATACAAAATTTTGGGGAGACGTAAATTACGTTTAAACAAACAACAATTTGAGTAAGCAGTCAACTTTGTAACGTTTATGATTGTTGTTTTATTACTGTATTTACTTATCAGGTAAAATAAACACCAAATTTTATTACTCACGAATTTATTTAAGTGTCGTATTGTTCCGAGGACTTGATTCTTGCCTTTATATACAGTCGATTAATACTTCATTAGTATACGTACTAAATATCTTAGTAATGTAATAGGGGTTAAAGTATGAAGTTGCCGTTGTATATTAATAGATACTTTGAATTGACATAAAACCTTCATGGTGTGAGATTTTCGAGTGAAAATTTTTTCACATGATATCTTTAAGATACTTCTTTTAAAAAATGTGCAACATTCAATTCTCGACTTTCAATTGTCTTTTTTTTATTCTACTTAGACGGGAAAGCTGGATACTTAGAAAATCCGAGTCATTTTTGAATACGAGTTCCGACACGGAACAAACGCGGCAGAAACGGCTCGCAATATCGATGCTGCGTTTGGAGAGGAGACTGCTAATGAACGCACCGTACGTTTTTGATTTAAACGCTTTCTTAATGGAAACTTCGACTTGAAGAACGAATCACGTGGAAGACCGCCCACATAGGTGAATAACGCTGAATTGAAGTAGATGTTAGAAGCCGATCCGAGTCAAACTACCCAGGAATTAGCGGCATAGTTTAACGTTACCTTACCTACAATATTGGCTCTATTTGCATCAAATCAATAAGATAAAAATATATGAAAAATTGATGCCTCATGATTTGACAGATCTGCAGAAAGAAATGCATGTTGAAACTTGTGTTGCCTTGTTGAATCGGTACAGAAATGAAGGAATATAGGATCGAATTGTGACATGTGACGAAAAGTGGATTCTTTATGTTCCCCGAGTCGTAAGCGAAAAATGCAATGGACCCATGAATGACCCCAGGTCAAATGCCGCAACAGTGCCCTAAAGCCAAGCTTACCAATGAAAAAGGTAATGGTAACTGTTTGGTGGTCTCTTCATGGTGTTATGCAATATAGCTTTCTCAGCTTTCTTAGCTCAGGTCTGGTCAAGCAATAACAGCAGATGTTTACTGTGCCGAACTTCGAACAATGATGGCGAAATTGGCAGTGAAACAGCTCCCACTCGTGAATCGATCTTCACCATTATTGCTTCATGATAACGCAAGACCTCACACTGCATGGGGAAACTGCTGTAACTCTACAGGGGCTGCAGTTAGAAACCATACTTCATCCTCCATATTCGCCAGACCTTGCTCCAACGGACTACCATTTTTTTCGGAATTTGTACAATTTTCTACGTGATAAAAAGTTTTCTTCCCAGGAGGCAGTACAAGATGCTTTTACACAGTTTGTCAAATCTAGATCCCGGAGTTCTATCGTAAAGGCATAAATGAACTTCCGTTTAGATGGCAGCAATTTATAGATAATGAGGGTAAATATTTCGATTAAATAAATATGGTACATCTTAGAAAAAAACGAGTTTCAATTTTTCAGTAAAAATCGACAATTTCATACTTTAACCGCTAATATGTTCCAAGTTAGACCTACGTATATGCTTTGTTTCCGAATACAAAACATTATTTCTAAAAAAATATAATAAAAGAAGACTCAGTATGTACGTGTCAGTATCCGTTTACGTTTTGCATACGACCTACATTTCCTCCAAGTATATCTTCGAATTCGTATCGTAAACTGCATACCTACTAGCATTTTATTTCGCACTAAAACACAGACCCTTCAAGATAAGGCTTCATTGAGGACAAGCGCTGAAAAACTCGACGGTATAAAACTTAACATAAAAGGTATATGTAGAAGACAGAAAATAAATGAAGATATGCTTTCTTTTTTAATCGTACCTTGTCATATAATATCTAGCTGTTCAGAGCAATTAGTACATAAGTTGTGAACGCGCTCGATAGAGGGCGCCACCATTCAAATTAGAAGTCGATGTTAAGATTCTCCGCTACTAGTATATAAGGTCAAACGAATATTGTCACATTTTGAATACTATTATTACAATAGATCAAGTCGATAACGTTGTTTGATTTACTCCTATAACAGTTAGTCGACCTCAACAGTACAAATAGTAGTGTTCCGCGAGTTACAGTATCGGCAAGTTCGGTGCTTTAACACTAGCATTATAAAGATTTATTTACAAAATGAAACTTATATATGTATGTATAAGAAAACACTATAGTTTTGTTTAACGATGTTGCATGTTCTTTTTTTATACTATCACGGTAGCAAACAAGTATGACAATAAGAGGTCATGACCGGTATGTGGTGTCTGCAGTCATTGGCCACAGGTCATGTAAGCAATAATAGGCACACAAAAATTACTGGCTCGGGAATGCATATGTATGTGCGTAAACACAAGTGCACGTTCTTTTCCCTAACTCTCATATTCCGATAGGATGGCAGCCCGACATGAGGTGTAGAACCGATGGCTTTACCCATGTAAATGTATTGTCCGAGGCACACATTCGTGCATCACGACCAATTTTCTAACTCCCTGCTACTATTGACAATATCATATCAAAAAAACCTTTTTGTTGAACAGCGTTTTGTTGAACCAATTAACTCATAATATTATTCACAGCAGTCACATTTCTTGCTACTCAATCACGTAATAATATCTAGAACTAAAAATTTCCGAATCTTTAGTATTTTTCCACTGACGTTTTGAACTGCAGCCAGGCGTAATTATTTTTAAATTTTGTCTGGCATTCCAGCGATAGACACATTAATGCGATTAAGACTTAAGACAACTTAATAAGAGGTATCTACATAATTTTGACAACAATGTTCTTCACTACGATCGAAGGATACCTTACCAAAATTAGTCGTCCGAATAAGCTGTCACTGCTTGACTGACTATTAAGTAACTATATAAAGAAAATTTGAAACGATTAAATTGAATTAAGGCTTTTTGTTCTAGACCTTTTTAAATTTAATCTACCGTAAGAACAATTGCAATAGTTTCGTAATTCCAAAGATTACTACTTATCCACGTCTAGACTAATCTTGAGTCTATTGTTTGTTAGTCAAAAGAGGTTTTTACCTTATTTGAATTTGATTGGTAAAGTATTTTAACGAAATATTTATGTTATTAATTTTGGAATAAGATATGTATGTCTCAGGTTTATGGCTTGAGCATGTTGCCTAGGAAAAAGTTTACAAATTTTAGATTTCTCGTTAACTCATTCTGGTAACTTTGTTATTACGCATTCTTAGGCAGTGAGTGAGGACCTTCGACATCTTGATTAGTCTTGTTCAATGTCTCAACCATTAAGTAACCCTCGCTTTTTAAATTACAAACAATCATTTAAAACTTTGACACGATCTAATTAAAATAAATAACAATATTATTTTAATATAAACTATGGTTAAGGAAAATTCAATATTGGAACTTTATATGCTTAGCCTCAACACAATATATCATAAGCCTTTACTCAAAGGCAGCATTGTGCCATTATCGTTTCCCATACAAAACATCGCATCCCCATATCTTCAAAACCATTTCTTCTTTATTCGTATTTGACACTCATAATCATTTATGCATTCCATGGGATGGCGAACTATTTAACTGTTACGAGTATGGCCACTATATGTATATGCTATTCCCCACCTTAGCCTTACATTTTTATCGCCGCTTAAGAGCCTTTGCCCTCTAGGGTATAATAAGATCAGTATTATCCAGAGATATCAACCGGAACCGTTCTTAATGTGCCATAAAGAGGCAAAAAGGACTATATACTAAAATACTTTATGAAGCAATTTTATTGAATAATTTTATAAAAAAAATATACTTTTAAATGTTTACTTTGTATTGTAAAATAGAACAATGGCGCTGAATGGTTTATTTAGTGTCTGTTTAAGTTAGTTCTAAAATTGCGATGACTATAATATGTAAAAGAAAAGTGGGTTCATAATTATAGAATAACTTTAAACGATAGATACTATTTACATTACACGAAAATAAAAATCTTTCATATAAACTAACCTGTAAAAGCTGGATAATTATAAGTTATTGGGATAATATGTAAAATTTGAAGTCCAAATATCATTAACTTTTAATACGCGTGGCACGAATCTCTGACTTTTCGGAGGCACCTCCGAAAAGTTAGAGGTGCGTGCCACGAGATTGAACTCGAGATCTCTGCGTGGCCATCCTGCATCTCCCACTAGGTTAACGCTATAATTAAATCATACTGAATGCACCACGATAATAATAAAATGATCTACATCTTATTATTTTGTTCTCTTGCTGCTTGCAACAAACTTTTTCCTCGAAAGGAAAGGATAAGTCATCATAAGCTGGTTGACAGACTTCACACACATTGGAGAACTTACAGACATACGTATACATACGTATGTCTACATACATAATTATGTTTATTTCTTCATGACGTCACCTTTACCGTTAAAAAATTGATAATAGCTTTTCAATTTGTAGATATAAGGCTAAATAGACGGAGATTCGTGCCAAGGGACTCACTTGTAGCAGTCTGGCGATGTTTCTTACTATATATATTCCGACCTATCTACTAAACTGCAAGACCTGAACGTGTGTTCTTTATTTAACTGCCCACGAGTGATAAAACACAACAACATTACTTAACCATCGTCAATATTATTAAAAAACATTGCGCTCTACCTACAGCACAATGACAATGGGTAATTTGTTTATATTATTTCAAAAATCAACTCCCGCACTAGGAATCATTCCTGTGTCACAGGGGACTTTAGAAACATTTAAACAACGAACACAAAGGACAGTCAGACTCGGAATAACCATTTGTGGATCACACAGAATAACAAATCCGTAATAATAATTTTTGTCCTCTGTGGGATTCGAACCCACAACACACGCAGTGGCAGCGGTGAGGCGATCACTTAAACCACTACGCCATCCATGCAGTCACATAATTATATAAATACCTACATAGGTACATATCATGAAGCATAAATAATACAAGCTTTACAACAATATGTGGCTATATTTTGGACTACAATAGCTCGGCCAGCTCATTTGAATGCATTGCTCATTCCAAACGGCATTCTTTAGAAAACCCTATGCAAAATATTGAAGTAATATGTCTGTTATTGCATTATAGTATATTGCAGTTACACATTGCAGTAAAATAATGCCCGTTCAGGTAATGTGAATAAATGCGATTATGCTCGATAATTACGTACTAGAGAAACGCTGGACTTTATGGCCAGGTAGTATTGGTCGTGACCACATGTCAGTGGTCAAAATGACGTCAAATTTCTACTTGTGGGGTAGATATTTCTTCGCATGGTCTATATAATACGTGGTGGATTTATATACGTTCATCCCACAAGCATAAGCCTGACATCGCCACGACAGTCTGCTTGTAACCAAAGCCAGTGCAGCCTGGTAAAAGTCTTTTGAAAAGTATCAATGTCTTTATATACGTGTTAAAATTCTTATAAATTAAGTAGAATCTATAAGTAACAAACGTCCAAATAGCATAGTAAAACGAATTCATTCCAAACACACAAAAAAATCGTATTTAAAACAACTGCAATAAAGTAGACTCTTGTTTTCAAAACAGTCGGCTAGTTATTTTAACGTCATGAGACTAGTGTACCCTTTGAAAATGTTGTGCAGTTTAAAAGTACGCCGTAAGTTAGTCTCATAAGTAGTACAAAAACGCTAACATAAAGTCTACACCGCATCCCTGGGACCGTTAAAAACTTAGGCGTCCAAATAAAAGTTTTAATGAACCATTTTTATGTTGCAAGCAGTGTTTACCGAAACAGGGGTTTAAGGCGCTCTATTTTGTATGTAACTTTTTCTACAATAAAAGACTTTTACATCAAGGTTCTTAAGAATATTTTATGAGGTTTTATATGTGGATATTACGCCTGTAGTAAAGCTATACATATCCTGACTGCAGTATGTCCAAAATGGCGGCAAGCAGCAGTTTTAGATCTTACATAATAGGTAGCGAGCCTATTATTATCCACTAGTCAAAATTTTATACCCCAGAGGCCATCATCTTACAAAATCGTTCACTCCAACGTGAACAAATGCCAAAGTGTTACTGTAATACATGTCTACCCTTGGGATATACACGTAATATTAATCAGGATAAAAAGTAGCTTACTCTAAAGTAAGACAACATCGCAGTCAAATAAGTGCTTGGGTTATAACCCTAGGGTGAAAGTCTGGAGCACATGAAGGTGATATTGTCAGCGTAGGTTCTAGGCATTTTTCACCTTTGCTTGTTCTTTACTCCAACCCGATTGTTAGTTAGACGCGTGTTATCCGTACTTAGCCCCACAATTGGACCATTGTGCGTAAGTGACTGACGCGAAAAGTTGTTCGGTTACTCATACCAATCCAATCCGTAAGCGATGGACGGTGTCGTTCGGGGTAGGTCCTGTGCTGGCAACATTTTACTATACTGACAGAAATGACAGTGGGGCGTGGGGGCGAACTACATGGCTCTGTGTTCTGTCAGGGTGGATTGACAGGAACCGCTCGGTCCCCATACCCATCGGCGGTCAACAATCGCGTGCAGCCACCATTTTGGAAGCCCAACTCGCACATAGTCATGAATTACAAACATTAGGACTTTAATTATGCTGTCTAAATTTTCTTCGAAATCCTATCAGTGGTTAGCAAAAACAATGGGGCCTCTACTAATCTCCGCGTAAGGGAACTGCGTGGCCGCACGGTTTTCCACGTTTCGACTGCGCGGCCATGCTTAAACCTTTACAACTTTCTGAATATTGGATCTGCGAAATTGCGACTTTCATTGCTAGTGTTCTACAAATTCCTTCGTAATGTTGACCCAGTCGTTTTTCTTTTACGACGCTGTGGCTGATCAGTCGAAACGGACACCAATAATTTTGTATTGCAAACATTTAGATCGCAGAGAGATCGTGCAGATCGTCAGTCTCCCTTAGGATTAGCGGACATCGCAGAAATTGGTCTTGAGTATCTAACTTACTTTTATATAGGTAACTGCTAATCTTCTGTATTCAGAAGAACTTTTGAACTTAGGTATTACGGTAGATTATTTTAATGACTTACAATTCTAACGACAACGTTCTTCTACTTTTAATCTTCATGATATGCTATTGATTAAATCTTATAAAGAAACTAAAGGATCGTTCATAATGTTGTGTAAACCAATATATGAACGAACAAACTGTAAAACACCGACGATTGCATTAGCTGCTTCTTATCCTCTACAATTTGTAAGATGCATTTAAAGGAAAACTTTCCTGGGAACGTTAAAGCTAACAATGTTTCAAGATAAAGTAAAGAAAGATTAAAATAAAAGACTTACATTGTTTTCAATGATTTCATCTAGAAGATTCTACAAATTTTATTGAGAAGTTAAGTTTCCTTTACTGAAACTTATATATTTTTACTACAACTTGCACAATTAAATTAGGTCCTCTAGACCGAAATTTGGACACGGGCGGACGATCTCAACGAAGACTATCTAACTAACGACAAACTACGCAGGAGATTATATTTATAACGGACATGTGTGAGCGCAAACACAATTGCATTCTCTATTCCCTAACTCTTATGATTATAAGAATTAGGGGAATAGAGAATGCAAAGTTTCCAGATTTTCCATCATATCAGATTTGAGATGATGGCAAATCTGGCCAGAACGGAGAGAGATCAGGCGCAGAGCCAATGGTAATACATGCTGGTCGAGGCATCTAACCGTTGACTACTTAACTTCGGGCTACTATTAAGAATTTCTTAACAGAGAACCCAATAACTTAATGTTGGCCCCACCCTATATTCGATCCCGAGTGCTCATGCCGAGGTATCGCATTAAGTACCAATGCCCCATACAGGCAGTTAATAAATGCCAAGACATTTAATTCTGGCTATCCTACTTACTGTAAGAACACATTCGTTATTTGGCTGCAATCTTCTTTAGAGAAAATGTACATTATCATTCGGAGTGCTTTAAGTTTAACGGTTTGTTTGCATATTATGTTGTTTCATGTATTCCTGTGATAAGTAGGGTTTCTGGACTTCATAAAGAGTCGTACTGCTACCAGCCGCTAGCGACCTATGTCTTTTAAGCTGGAAACACACACAATAAATGATAGCATTCATAAGCCACAGTAATTATTTAACATTAGATAAACCATATGCTTATTTGCTACCCTAATTGAATACATGTAGTTAGGTTTATGTAGTCACCACTGCCACTGCACCGAGTATTGTGGGTTCGATCCCAGGATAAAAATTGGTGTCATTCACAAATAGTTGTTCCCAATCTGGGTGTTCTTTGTGCCCGTTGTCTAAATGATCGTAAAGTACCCCTCGACCCAGTGCGGGAATCGATTTTTTTTAAAACATATATTAACGTTATATCCATTACTTAAGCCGTTGAGAAATTCTCTCATAAAGAAGTGATCCTCTTTGCAGTTAGTGATAATCATGTGTGACTTTTAAAATTATATTTGTAGCTTAAATCTTTCTTCATGAATATATTTTCACTAATTATAACAATGAATATACCTTACTGGTATAAATGTATTAAATGCAATTAAAACTTAATGGGTTTTTATCACAAACTATAATAATAATACTCACAATGAGATATAATTTTAAACGAAATGGCTTCTTACACTATTCAAGTAACATGATCACATTATACACCGACGAAGCGTGCAACATGCAATAAACTAAATCTCTGAGAATAATTTTACCTATGTAATAATTCTCAGTGACAAGATTAAAGAGGTCTACAGTTTGCAAGTTTGTCCTAATTTTCTTAACTCTCACCCAACGTCGAACTTTACGTGAAGGCAGGTAGTTTATAGGAGCGAGTGCGTCCAAAACTGTCTCTTAGACAAAGTAATACATTTTCTAAGGCTTCATAAAAGAAATTGACTTAAAAATACTACGGGACCTTAATCTTGGCGGAGGCGAGACTTGTGCCCTACGAATAATCTTGTTTATTCGCTCGCAGTTTAATGAGATTGCGCCGCTCTAGTAGACGCGCCGTGACGTCACGAAGCTCTCACAAAATATATTTTATTTCTTTTAAAATAATGCGTTTTTGTGCTGAAATTTCGTGAAAGGAAATTGTATTAGGTACTGGACTCGTCGGGTCATAGATTGATATCGTGCATTAAGTGACGGATTGTAAGTCCCGACGTCTAACTCCTTGCTGACCTATTTCCCTTTGTCGATTTTACGGCGCGGAACACGTTGTTTTCATTCCATTTGGTAGAAAGCTTTAAGTAACAGAAAAATACTGACGGATGAAAATTTAGGCTACGAGAATATTGAATCTAGCAATGATTGGTAAACAAAGATAGCTTTATTGTACGAGTGCAAAAACTTTACTTATGTAGATTTGATTGCTTCTGAATTCGTGCTCTCTCGCGTAACAGGCGATCGAATACAGGTGTTTTCATATTCACTAATGAACAAAGCTATAACGATAATAAAACTAGCTGTACCCGCGATTACATACGCGCGATTTAATCGTTAAGAAATTTAAATTAAGCTAAGTTTACATTTACTTTGTTTCGTTAAATACATTACAGTATGCATGTCTATACAACGAAACTAGTACTAGTGGGAAGTGATCTCTATTTTGAAGGTTTTTACAGACACACTTTTAATGTTTACGAGGACCAATGGCTCGCAAAAGATATACACAGACACGCTTACAATTAAACTAAAAAAAATAAAAATTTCGTACGCTATACTTTTAGATAGCACGAAATTGGCAACTGTCGGGTGTCGCAGGTTCACGTCCTGCTTCATGGATTGTATTTTCCTCTGTTATAATTTACATTATCATCATCACATGCTTTTTAAGGTAATAAATATCTATATAAACATATAATACCATTGGTATATAAATATAATTCAGTTATAGCATCGGCCTTTATATGAAACTGCAAAACTGTATCGTTAAATGGTCGTAAATTAGATCCTCTGTAGATAATTTACTCTTTAAAACAAAATTTTCACTATGCACGTGAAAATGTTCGACAAAACATCGACTTTTCTCAGTGTCATTTAAATGTTATTAGTTACTAGATCGCGTTGCGATGGCGATAAAAATATTCTTCGATGTTAACTGGTTTGATATTAGAAAAGTTTATTCTTCCATCGCAACTAGTTGTCAAGAAAGAATAAAAAAAAACATTCATAACCGGTTGCGAAATTCAGTTGCCGGCAGGCAGTGAAATAAATTATTATGATATTGCTTTACGTAGCTTTGTGTCTCAATACACGTTATTGTTGGCAGGTGTTAGTTACATATAGGTTATTATTGACTGTAATTCAATGTGGCACAAAGGAAACCTTGTTGTTCTTTCTGGCGCGTATTTATTGGCACTGACACTGCTGTGTTCCTGGAATGCAGCTAGATATTTTTATAATCCCTTGTACAGCCACTCGCAACAAAACTGGCTGGTTACAAAAGATTGGAACAAAGGTACTGTTTGCTTTGAAAATACAGGATAAGTTGTTTTTGGGATTTATATTGGGATCTCTTTGACAGTATTTTTAGAGAGAGCGGAATATTCCTTGCTTAGGTTTTTTGTGTAGAAGAGCCTGCCATTCATTGGCAGGGACGCATGAGGGGCAACCCTGTAAAAAGATTTTCCAATGCAAGGCACGGCACTCTTCTCAGAGATAACTCTCTTCTAATGAGAATGTAAAGGCCAAATTCCACCATGCTGTCCCAGTGTGGGTTGGCAAACTTCTTCGAGTACATTATGGAGGACTCTCAGATATGCAAGTTTCTTTACGATGCTTTTCTTCGCCGTTAAAACAAGCGACAAATAAATATTTCTTACACACATTGCTTCGGAAAGTCAGGTGACTCAAATCCACTCCAGAATTGTGGCATGTGTGGCGCTCACCCCACGGTATACCACTACGTCTTTAACAATATAGGCGTAAGACTATATTATGTGTAAATATTTCTTTTTTTTAAACTAGAATATACTAATGGGAAGGAAAGTGCATCATAATTGTTATTAATAGCCAACTACTTTATTATAAAATATAAAAGAGCGTGCTAGAAAAGGTATTTTCTCAAGAAAACCGTTTTAATTTTTAATACTTCGCCTTATTAATCTGTAGATAAAAGTCACTGTTCACTGGCTAGTAGTATTCAGGGTAGATTAAATTAAATTATCGTTTGAAATCATACTTTAGAATATAAATTTCTATACAGGTACAAATAATATAACGTGCTTGAAGATTATGTGAAGTTTGCCAACCTGTACTGGGCTAACGTGGTAGATTGCCTAACTTTCTCAAACTGGGAAGAGATTTGTGTTCAGCAGTGAAGTTTAATCAGGGCTGATATCAACAATATTATAAATGCCTCAAACATTTGATTGATAAACCGCGATTTCTTCTTCAAGTCCAAAATGTTATCGATTACGTGGTTCTGTAAAATACCTTAAATCAGTTGACGTCATTCCATTTCAAAAACTACGTTCTCAAAAATCAACACTTGATTTTTCAAATTGTACGGTTTGTAGCCTCAATATATTTGAAATTTCTAATGAAATAGTCCGAGTGCCGAATAAAAACTTTTGGGACATCAAGTACTAAAAAATGCAATGGCGCTGGCTTTGGGTCGTTGGCTTTACTTGAGTGTCCTAGACAACACACTAGAGGATACCTAACTAAATAATGTTATATTAAATTGTAGAGAAAAGAGATCTTTATGAAGAATAACACAGGGACAATAGCTGTTGTCCTCATTCGGACTTTTGGATGGTTGACTTTTAAACAGGTCATAACTTTGTCTTATGAAGAACATTATTTAGCAATAAGCTTTTTGACTCAAATATTGCAAGAAGATTAATATAATTCCTTTTTGTGAATAATATTTCGCTATAGTATTAAAGGAAAGTTTATTTTTATTATGTAGAAAAGGTATAGTAGCAGCTGATGGAAATTCTTACAGATGCCATTAAAGGAAAACTTAATTTAATGTTTACTATAATCATGAGTGATCATCATCATCATGGTGAGTACATATTTTAGATTTTGTATGGAGGTTGATGATACTAAAAGCTATGCCTTACCTATATTATATATAATATATACGCCTATATCGAGAGAGTCATAAAACAATGACGTATCTCTGTAATACACTAACTTTACAAGACAGTAGGTACTTTAAATTTAAAACTATGTTTTATATCAAATTTTAAAGGGATTAAATATAATGACCACCAAAAATGCTAATTGAACTGCAAAATATGCTTACTAAAATATATCATAACGAGCACTTCTATGTCTCAAATCACTGCATTCCGTCTCGGAAGCGTTAGGTTATGTTAGGTTCCTTCTTAAGCCCACCCAAAAAAGGAGGGCTCCGTCGACTTAGATTGAGCTCTTTAAAATATTTTAGTAAGCATATTTTGCTGTGCAATTAGTATTTTTGGTGGAACAAAGGCAAAAAATTTAGGAACAGTTAAATACTACCCAATTTTGTAGTGCTTCATACAATTTTTTATAGATATACTTGTATCCTAATCCTAACTTATATTATAAATGCGAATGTGAGTTAGTTTGTTTATTTGTTACGCTTTCACACCTTAGCTATTTGACCGATCATATCATGAAATTTTGTATACACGTTGTCAGTGGAATAGAAAAAGATATAGGGTACCTTTCAACCAGAACAAAATCGTGTACTAAACTAACTTACATTTACGTGAGCGAAGCCGTGTGCAAAATCTAGTATATTATAAACGTTGGTGCGACTGTTTGTGATCGTGTACACACAGCGACACATCAACCTAGACTGTTTGGACTTTGAACTATTAGAAGTTGAACGCTGCGAATCGTGCGAGAGAGTGCGTTATATTTTTGTTACACTCTTTCCTTACCATTACATTGACACCATTATGCACTATCCCTTTCCGAAAATTCTCTATTTTGTATGTAGCGTAGTTATGCGTCTATAGGGTGACTAACTTGATGTGTAGCCGTGTGTACGTTTTGAATTATTTGACTAATTGAGTTTATATTCACAACAAAATAAATTATTTTGTTAAGACGATGCTTCTTTGCTGTTTATTGCACATATATTAGAATTAGAATGAAGACATTTATTTAATGAATTTTCAAACTCGACCTTGTTAAATATACCTTAGTGTCGGCCTCGATGGCGTAGTGGTTAGTGTAACCAACTGCCAAGCCTGAGGTCGCGGGTTCGATTCCCGCACAAGTCAAATATTTGTGTGCATAAACATGGATGTTTGTCTTAGTCTGGGCGTTTCAATGTATAAAAAGTATGTATTTACAATTAAAAAAAAATATATATATATATGTATATTTATCCATTGTCTAGTACCCATAGTACAAGCTCTGCTTAGTTTGGGCTAGATGGTATTGTGTGTACGTGGTAGAATATTTTTATTTATTATTACCTATATAATACCTGGCTCCTACTTACTACTGGCTGGTACCTTGCTCGGTAATCAAACCACGCTCGATTTAGTTCCACCTAAGAACGCCATCTATAAAGGTATCAAGTAAACTTGCAATGATGTTAGTGACATATATTTTTAAAATGAAACAATCCCTATTTTACTGGCTGAATAATTACGTTGATGTAGTGCCAAAAATGAATATCTGGGTCTGATTCATGGCAGTTTATCTGGTTGAAATTAATTAAAGGTTTAACAATGACTACTAGCCAAGCTAGAGCCTTACGAATTGAAAATATAAATACGTACATTAACAATCAATAATAGTGGTTCTACAAAACCCCATGAATACATTAATATCACATTAAAATTCGCACATCAGCAGCCTATAGACCCCAGAAAGGTTTAACGACCGTGTATTTTACTTTCAAACTAGAATTTCAAACATAAGTCGACTCCAATATATTTATACATAAATTTTTAAATTAATGTGTGTACACAAGGGGACGGTTATTTGTGAGTTTAAATTTATTTTTATTCGTATAGTTTGTGACTTTAGAAAAAGTTACGTACGTTTAGCGTGACATAAATGAGATAAAATGTGACATCTATACTTAATATTATAAAGCTGAAGAGTTTTGTTTGTTTGGTTAAACGCGCTAATCTCAATAACGACTGGTTCGAATTGAAAATTCTTTTAGTTTTGGATAGCCCATTTGTCGAGGAAGGCAATAGGCTATATAACACCACGCTACAAACAATAGAAGCAGAGAATCAATGAAAAATGTTACAAAAATGGTGAAAATTGTCTTATGTGAAGCACATGAAGTTGCGCGGGTCAGCTAGTCTTACAATATGGACAAACACCTGTTATACAGAGAGGCAACAGATCTAAACTACTAAGACCCTGGAATGTCTCGCTCCCTTTATACAGCATCATCATATTCTTTATGTATGCTTTTCAGTTCAGGCTACAGTTAACCTAACCTTTCTTCAGAACATATTTTGTATGTAAGATCCAATGTTGTCTGTGATGAAATTTTCCATAATTGACCAATGAAACCATTCTGTACTCAACTACTCATTTACAGAAATTTTGTTTTACAAATTAACAAGTGTTCAGCCTTTCTGTGCCGTCTATATTTAAATGTTTGATTTAAATACGCCTACACTTTAATTAACCTCCAAAGTTTGGTTACCAAGTGGCTCTCTCAATTTCTAAATATAAACATTAAGGTCCCTCCAGACCGAATTACGGTCACGGCGGCCAATCTTAACGGAGACTGGCCATCTGCGCAGGAGATATTATAGTGCACAAGTGTGTGCGCAAACACAAGTGCACTCTCTGTTTCCTAACTCTCATGATCCAATGGGACGGCAATCCGACACGACCGGAAAGAGATTAGGCGCAGAACTAACGGCTTTACGTGCTTTCCGAAGCAAGAGGCTATTTAACACCGCCAACTTCCTAACTCCGGGCTACTATTGATATTTCTTAACAGAATAACCCAATAATATTTTATTGCCCGGCCCGGGATTCGAACCTGAAACCTCATGCACAGCAGTCGCATTCACTACCGCTGTGCCACGGAGGCAGTTATAGATATACCAGCAGAATATAGATATACCAGCATCTAAAAGCATACTATACTTGTTATAATAATATCAGCCCTGTTTATAAATTGTCCTACTCTAGACCTCTTCTGGTGAAACAAGGCTTTAGGCCATAGTCCACCATGCTGAACCAGTGCGGGTTGACCGACTTTACATGATTTTATCTTCAAGAACATTATGGAAAACTCGCAGACGAGCGAGTTTCCACACGATGGTTTCCCTTACCGAAACAAGCGATAATGAATTATTTAATACGCCAATTACTTCGAAAAGTCATATATGCATATATTGGGATCGAACTCGAGACCTATGCGTGGCAATCGGAAGGTCTCCCACCAGGCTACCACTTCTACAGTTGGAATACTTAATAGTAATAATAAATCGTGACATAGATTTTGTATGGAGTCATCTCAAAACTTCGCAAGCTCGTAACTTTAAACCCTAACTACCTCCAAATCCATTTACGTGTGAATTATGCCTATTAGATTATCTACGTAAGATCCATCTGTCCCTTGTAATAAGACTTCACGATGACATAAAGATTTAGCAAATTTTCAATTGGAATACCATGTAAAATCGTTCGATAAAAGTATATTACGCTCGTTATGGATATACCGTCCAATTTTATTACAATAATATTTCCCCATGTCTACAATTCGCCCATTACGTGCCAATAGATTCGCACCCATGTTATAAACAGAAGGTAAACGGAGTTCGGACTGTTACTATCGGCAAAATCTAATAACTTTATGAAAACAATGGAAGTTCAACTCAACACAGTTACACTAACCCTTTATTATTTGGCATACGCATAAAAGGGCAATGATAGTGGGAAGAACGTTGAACTGCCATGCAGGGATCTTGAGTTCGACCCTGAAGCGTGCACCTCAAATCGATGATATATCTAGGGTTATTTTTCTCACTGAAACCGATAGTAACGAACTTCATTCTATATTAACCCAGTTAAAGACAAATAGCGCTCCAGGCTGGGAAAATATCTCCATTAAATTCCTAAAACTTGCTGCTGAAATAGTTGTCCCTATAATTTCACATCTGGCCAACCTGTGTTTTAAACAGGGTAAGTTCCCTCCATCCCTTACGTCACACCTGTGTACAAGGCTGGTGGCAGAGATGAACCTTGTTACTATAGGCCTATTTCTGTTTTACCTACAATATCTAAAGTTCTAGAAAAGATAATCAATAACCTTTTACTCAATTACCTTGATAAATTTGACATACTCTCTAAGTTGCAATACGGTTTTAGGCGGAAAAAGTCAACAGAGGATGCTATAAGCGCACTTACATCACTTCTTGTTAAACAAATTGATGCTAATAAAAAGTGTCTAACTGTGTTTCTAGTTATAAAAAAGGCTTTCGATACTGACTGTGCCAATATCCTTGTAAAAATGCTGGAATAAGGGGTATAACCCTAAAATTACTAACAGATTACCTAAAGGGACGTAAACAACGCACAAAAATTGGTAGATACATTAAATTTAGTGATGAGGTTGCTATTACCTGCGACGTACCACAGGGCAGTGTTCTTGGTCCTACATTATTTTTAATGTACATAAGTAGACTCTATGACATAGAAGACCACGGACGGTTAATATTTTCCTACACAGATGATACTGCTGTAGTTATGACTGGCGATATTTGGGCGACTGTAAAGAAATCCACAGAAAAAGGTCTATCAAAGATTGCTAGCTGGCTGAATGCTAATCTACTTACATTAAATATATCAAAAACAAATTACATATCCTTCAGTAAATACATCACGACCCAACCAGAAACAGACTTTCAGATAAAAATACATACATGCAACAACAATAATTATAACAACTATCTTTGCAAAACAATAACTAAAGTTGATAACACAAAGTACCTGGGAGTTATAGTGGATCAGCGTTTAACCTGGCACAGTCACTTGGAAATCATGATGTCTAGGATTAGAAAACCAATATGGAACTTTAAGAACATTGACCCCTAAGTCACGTCGCGCCAAGTTGCCTCCTTAACAAAATTTATATCTCGTTAGCGCAGTCAGTCTTAACCTACTGTATATCTGTATGGGGTGGAGATACTTAAATTAAAGCTTTGGCATTGGAACGAGTACAAAGGTCATTAATGAAGGTTATGTACCACAAACCGTATAGATTCCCAACCACGGATCTATATTCGATTAGTAAACTTCTTAGTATTAGGAAACTATACATCTTATATGCTGTCTTGAAGTTACATAAATCTAAGCTACAAACCTGATGTACTTAACAGAAGACGGATACAAAATTTAGTGCCTGTCATTGCAGTAAAAACTAGTTTTGCAAATTGGCAGCTTCTAAGACAATCGGCTCACTTGTATAATCTGATAAATAAACAAATAAATATCTATCATATGAATTACCATGAATGTAAAAAGACATTAATAGTATGGTTAAAAACTAAAACTTATGACGCGACTGAAGCACTCGTGAGCAGTATCACTTTGATGAATTTATGTCGTCACACATTACACCTCCTCACACACGCACACCAAACACACCCACGCGCGCGCGCGCACACACACACACTCATATACACACATATACATAAACACATATGCTACTTTCAAAATTATTTTATAAAAAAAATTATTCTGTTACTCATGTATGTTAAACCACGGCATCATTACTCTGTGTAACCTTTATTATGGAAGAAGGGAGTATCCTAACACAGGTATCATTTTATACTTAAAAGGATACCGCCATCCCAAGATAAAAGTATGTATGTATGTATGCGATATAAAAAAACATTTAATTTTCTTTAAATTAATAATTACCTGTTCGTTGATGGTTCTGATACTTTAAGACTACCCACAATTGCCCCGGAAAAATTCAGATTTAACATTACAAATGGACAACGCACATAGTGGAATATACAATAATATAAAAAGCAACGTTATTTATTTTCTCTACACAAAACAGCGATATCATAGATATTATATACCTCTATAAAATTGCATGCAATGTTGTCATTAGAATGGCTTTCACATACTAACTGTCAACAGTCCGAATATTCAAATGCATTATTGCTACTTCTACACAATTGCAAATGCAATTGTATCACATGTGATGTAGACAGAAACGCGACAAAGATAGGAATTTCTTCATAACATGCGTTTGTGTATTTTTCTTTTAGTGAATCTTTTCTACAGCTGCTATGAGCTTGATGGTACATCCAAAACAAAGAGATAACTTTTTAGGGTTCCGTACCAATATGATAAATCTGGGCCCCTTATTTCTCTAGGTTTAGACAAACCTCGAGATAAGGGACAGACGTCTGTCAGAAGTGCTTATCTTGATAACTACTAATTCAGTAAAATTGAAATTTTGAGTAATTATAAGTAATATATTAATAATGCTTCACCAACATTTGCATAACACAGAATCTCTTACTAAACATGCCTATGCCTTATAAAAACGGACTAAAAAGGGTATAAAAATGAAGTGGAAATAGGGCTTTAATTGCGCATTATAAAAAGTTGTTTTTGCTACACAGCTTAAGCATAGCTAGTTTAGCTTAATCTTATGATGAAAAATTACAAAATAATACTGCCAACCTGGAGCTCGAACTAAACATCTCACGCAGAATTAACAATTTTATTAAGCGCAAACTGGATTAAAATGGCATTCTTTATACAAAGCAATGAATATTTGAATTCAAAGCCTTAATTGCTTTTTTGTTCAGTTGTAATCCATGACATGCAACTAACGTTCGTTTAAACTATGACCTTTCCAATGCCACTCAGTGAAAAGCTGACAAAAACTTAATTTGAATTCAAATAGATCCTTAATTAACGAATTCCATTGCTTACAAGGCAAAAAAATAAACAAAATGAATCTTCATTTAGATTTATATCAATGGAAACCTCTGGAAGCTTATAAGATAACGTGCAATGGCATTAAAAGGTCACTGAACCGATTTAGTCTTACTTAGATTAAATGCGAGACTGACTCAGACGGATTTAAATCTTGGTGTTACAATATTATGGAGACAAGAACATCGGTCTGTCTTCCAAATATCCATTCGTTCTTTTAGTCTCGCTACATTTTCCCATTTTAGTGATTGACGTTATAGATAACAACTTTATGTTTTTATTATCTTTGTTCAATTCCTTTCAGAATCAATTTAATAGATTACACAAGTTTTATTCATTGTATTTGTTTATGGGAATTAAGAATAAAATTTTATGGGCTATCAAACTTGTTTACGCTGCAATTTATACACATAGTGGTGAAATATAAAAATGACATTTAAATAAAACTACATATCAACTTTGTGAACAGAAATACAAATAAATGTATAAAATACAATAAAATTATTATAAACTAGCTGACCCGCGCAACTTCGCCTGCGTCACATAAGAGAATTTTCCCTGTGTTAGCAATATTTTTCTTTGATGTGCCGCGCCTTTTCGATAAATGGTTTATCCAACACTAAAATAATTTTCAATTCGAACCAGTAGTTCTTGAGATTAGCGCGATCAACCAAACAAAAAAACAAACTCTTCAGCTCTATAATATTAGTATAGATGTTAACTTTGTTGATAATATACATAGAACATCAACATACAACTCATGGGTGTCAATGAAAATATTAATGAAAACCTCCAAGATATAGTACAAACAACCGCCACTAAGATTGGAGTTAAATTAGTAAGCGAGGACTTAGATATGGTCATACGTCCTGGAACGCGAAGTGAAACTAAGTCCCAACCAGCAGGAATAATACGCCTATAATCTAGGAGGGAACTCGTCACATCGGATATCGACGTACAAGGACCCAAGAGGAAACTTTTTGTGAAGTTGGCAGTTATTTCGTGAAGCAAGAATACGTGCAAGGGAAGCAGGTTTCAAGTATTGCTTGGTCAAAAATGGCACATTACAAGCTCGGAAATATGAAGGTAAATAAGCCACCGTCATTCGAAATCCCACCGATATGGATACATACTTTAACACACAGTGCCCAAACAGCGATGCCCAGACTTCTTCATCGCGAGCGTCAACGAGTAAGCAAAACCAATAATATACTCTCCATTTCGTATAATAACACGGGTTGCTTCTAGCTGCATCGTAACTTTGTTAACTATAGTTATTACCTCTATATAAATATCTACAACATTGTTGTAAATTAAATACAACAAAACTGTTTACCATTTTCATTACAGAGGACAATTTATAGATTGTTATAACAGTTGTTGTATTTTAATATATTCTCATATAATATTTTTATATTTTTACTTTTCATTTTTGCTAATATATTGTCATGTTTTCTTTTTCAAATATTCTAAGCTTAGATAAGTATTCCAAGCATTTTATTTACACAATAATTATACATAAAAATGACACAAAACATACACACATTTACATTTACTCTACTCTTTTAAGAGCTTCACCTAAACAATACAGTAAAATCTGTTTTTATCGTAACTTAGGGTCAAAATTCTATGAGTGATACAAAAATGCATTATCCTTATAATTTTATATATTTTTTTAACTACTTAACATGGATAACCTAGAACAACGCGAAAATATTGAACAAACACTTAGTATAAAATATCACTCATTAGATGAATTAGAACTCTCCAAGGACCTTTTGACTAATAATTACAACTTTAAGATTCTGACTTTAAATATTCGAAGTATACAACAAAACTTTGATAGATTTGGTCATAAAGCGTTCAAATATAGATTCTGATGTAATAGTTCTAACTGAATGCTGGCTTCATAAAAACTCTATAATCCATCAGTTAGACGGGTATAAGGAATTCCACACGATAAAATATCTCAATAAGTCAGGAGGTGTAACAGTATATGTGAGGAACCACCATATAGCAACTGAAGTAGAGCCTGAAATTGCTGACTCAAGTTGTTTAATAGTTAATATAAATAATACTTTCAATATTTTTGGTATATTTTTAGTTTTCCCCTTCGTTCAGTAGATTAAACAATTTTCTAGAAACACTAGGCTACACTAGGCTTACAAGAAATACATAAAAAAGTACAACAGTCATAACAGGCGATCTTAATATTGATCTTTTATCCGAGAATTCTAGTGAACACAACGCAGATTATCAGTATTTAATGGCACAATATTGTTTGTTGCCAGCTATTACTAAACCAACCCGCGAAAATAAATGTATCGATCATGCGTTTGTTAGAAATAATGGACCTATACTTGGTCAGACCATGACGCAGTTATTGTTGGACTATATAGGTACATTAAAAGAAAAAGTCAATAAAAAGAAATTCAATAAATATTTAAAAATTGATTTTGATGGACTTAAATTAGATCTCAAACGTCTCAGACTGGTCTCCAGTAAATAGCAGCAATTATGTTAATGAGGCATTAAGCGTTTTTGAGAACATAGTTCGGCTGTAGCAAAAAACACACAGACAATTAGTAACCGTAAAAAGAACATAATTAAACCCTGGATTACCCTCATACGCTCCATGCGTTTTCGAGACAAACTTCATGCGCAAGTAAGACTTAATCTGGACAACGAGACACTGAAGGTATCGTACACAAGATATAGAAACTTCTTTAAACAACTCCTTTGCAAAGTTAAAAGCATTTACGATAGTAAATTACTTTAGGATAATCAACACAATACGAAGAAACTCTGGGGTGCTATTAAAAACATTTGCGACTTTCCACAAAAGAAAAGTGACTGTCAAGAACTAACAGCACCCAGTATCTCACTCAAAGAAGCTTTAAACAACCACAATAATTATTTTTCGTCACTTAGCAAAAATTTATCTAGTAAAATACTAGAAAGCCTTTGCACGTCGCTTTTTATGATGCCAACCGATATATACGAAATAGACACAATAATACAAAGTCTCAAAAATGTTAATGCTCCTGGGTTCGATGGTTACAAAGCTACCTTTATCAAAAATATTAGGCATTCTATTTTAGAACCATTTACGTTTATTTGCAACCTTAGCATAACTACAGGTACTTTTCCTGAAAGGTGTGAAATAGTCTCAGAGTCTCCTATCCATAAAAGCGGGCCTAAAGATACTCCTGATAACTACAGACCTATATCCTTACTTAGTATATTCTCCAAAATACTTGAATAACTTATTAACAAACGTGTCGTTAGTTATTTAGAAAAAAAGGCTCCACTATCAGAACGACAGTTTGGATTCAGACAAGGTAGATCTGCAGAAGATGCCGTTGAACTTCTTACTATAGTTCCAAACATGTAAATCAAGGTCGTCGTTTTATAGGCCTATTTATAGACATTGCAAAAGCCTTTGATACTGTATCTGTGCGAATACTTTCACGCAAGTTAGAATCATTCGGCATCAGAGGAACTGCACTACAATGGTTCTGTAGTTACCTAAGCAACAGAAGACAATGTATTAAAGTAGGAAATCAAGTTAGTGATGAGCAGGATATCTGTTTCGGTGTACCACAGATTAGCATCCTCGGCACTACACAATTTATAATTTACATAGATGGAATACTGGGTATAGATATTCCTAACGCTGATCTCATTTGTTATGCTGATGATATAGCTATCATATTTCATGGCATCAACTGTATTGAAGTTTATACACGGGCTGCAACAGGTGTTTGTAAACTTGCTGATTGGCTTGACTCTAACTTGCTAGCCCTTAACATTACGAAAACGAATTACGTAGCATTTCAAAAAACACGTGCATCTGGTATACCAGAATGGAACATCAAACTTCATACAGACTCATGTCCTTATTACGACAGCTTTAACTCACAATGCCAATGTAGCAAAATAGTTCTAGTTAACCAACTGCGATATCTAGGAGTCATTATAGACCAACGCCTCTCATTTAAAATTCACATCACGGGATTAGCAAAGCGCACACGTAAATTTATTTATATAATTAAACTTTTACGCGATTCTGCGTCTAAGGATGTTTGTAAATTAGTTTACATAGCTCTCTGTCAATCTCTATTAGAATATTGCGTTTTAGTAAGGGGTGGATCAGCCCAAACGTTCATGATAGAACTTGAAAGAGCGCAAAGTGCTGTCTTAAAAGTTATATTAAACAAACCTTTCCGTTTCCCAACTGACAGACTATATAAAGAAGCAGCTGTTTTAGGAGTAAGAAAAATCTTCAAATCCAAAGTTTTTACAAAAATGTACGTTAAAGCCACAATCAAATTCAAAGACGCAATCACTAAATAAAAAAAACTAAAATGGCAATGGACAAGGACACATGTTGAGAGAGAAAAAGGACAAATGAACAAAAATAATTACAGAGTGGTGTCCTAGAAACGGCAAAAGAAGTAAAGGAAGACAGACTAAACGCTGGGAGGACGACATGAAACAAGTAGCTGGACCAATATGTTGTCGATTAGCTAAAGATAGAACAAAATGGAAAGCTTTAGAGGAGGCCTATGTCGCAAGACAAGCTGTTACCCACGTAACAAAACCCGTTTCCAACTTGTACAATAATTAAAAATACTGAACTCAATTGTAGTACCTAGTTAAGTTATAATCTATGTAAATGTAAATGGAAAACAAACAGCAATAAAGGCTTATATTATTATTATTATAAGTTATAAATAAAACTGTATAATTTTGTAATGGTACCCAAGACACAGGCTCAGCCTAGTTTGGGACTAACGGAACGTCATGTACTAGTTATGTATATCATGGAAATAAAGAATATTTATTATTATTATTATTAATTGTTTTTTTCAGTAATGTGTTTAAAATTTTACTTCTGATTTATCCCTTCTTCTTAAAGCTCAGCCTAGTTTGGGACCAACGGAACGTCATGTACTAGTTATGTATATTATGGAAATAAAGAATTATTATTATTATTATTATTGAGCAGCGAAGGTCGCACCTACAACGAGCGATATAACAACTTGTATTTATCAATTACACGATGTAACACAATAGATTGAAGAAAATGCCTTGGTAGTTCCGTAATTACCAAGGCATTTTCTTCAATCTATTGTGTTACAGTGATGTGATTGATTGATGTGATGCAGTGGGCAAACAATAGCCATCTATTGTTTGCCCACTGCATCGTATAACAAGGTATTAACAGCGTAAAACATATCAAATACAAATCCTTTGCACAATTATTACTCGGTAAAATCACTTTCAAAGCTAGCCAAAGCAATCAGAGCAACAAACTATATCAATTTAATATCTAACGCTACAACTAATTAGAAACGCGGATGTGAAAGTTCCCAAGTTGGGCGCTTATTCCCTCCCCTTCCTAAACGTAAATATTCATAACCGTTACAATATTTACTAGGGTGATCCCCTTAGGCTATCTCAATAGTCCTATCTAACCAAGTTCCGCTTAATTGCCTTCAACCTCAGCTAAACGGTACACTATTAATCTAATAGTGATGAATGAGAAATGTTTATATTCAATAGTATCTTATCTTATCTTATGTGGGGGCCAGTCAGTGCAGACCGTCGACACTACGACCCAGTGGGATCTTTTGTGTCGACACTCTCCCAATAACAACTGCCATAGATGTTCATGGCAGCCAGGACCGACGGCTTAACGTGCTCTCCGAGGCACGGAGCAGGGGATAATTGTCAATCAATACGCACATAATTTCGAAAAGTCATATAACTTCCGAAAGTCAGAGGTGCGCGTCGTGGGTTCGAACCCGAGACCCTCTGCATTGCAGTCTGTTGGTCTCCCCACTGAGCTATCGCTGCTTTTTATATTATTCAATAGAAACCCGCCGATCTCTGTGTTACAAAAGAACAATTCAAAAGAATTTCGAAATATTTGTTCAAGCTGCAAAGACCCGTCGGCGGCCAGATACAATAGTTTTCTATTATGTCTAGTATTCCAGCAATTGACGGAAAATAATGCATTGAAAACTTGGTAACAAATTACATCGTTTTTGTCTCGGAGAGATAGGTATTGCCATTTGCTACAATTAATTAGACCTATTATATTACTATTATTATTTTATTATTACCTTATTCCTTATAGATATAAAACTGTTTAGATGTGTTTGTTATCAACTGCTTATCAAAGGAGCCACGCCTAAGTAGACTAACAACTACAGAAACAAAAATCATTTTATAACGCTTCGCTCACAACATTAAAACGTCGGGCACAAATCACACCTTGACTCGTGACAGCTTGAAAAAATTTTTCAATCTACTTTAGTAGATTGTACTGATTGTTGATCCGTGTGGGGATCGTACCCACAACACTCTTTGCGGCGTAGTAGCAAAGGCTGCTTGCTATGTAACAAAAATACACAACGCTGACATTGCGTTGCAACGAATGTAAACGACCGGTATATTTTAAGACATCTTTGTTTCTTTCAAAGGGATACGTTCGAAGCCAATGTAACGCTTGACTACCTTACCAGTATGTAAGACCTAGATTTTAAATTTATAAATCGTGGCCAAAGCTTAAAACTAATTACCTACTTCGTGATGTGACCGACCTTTTCATGAAATGGTTATATTGCATGATAATATAGTCAGCTAAAACTGACCATATAATTTAAACGTCAACGTTTGATGACATGTCTATCCAAATTTCGTCATATCATTAATGTTTCCATGATATCAAAGGTTTACTAGTTATATTATTAAATAGTTTTGTGTACTAACGATATTTGACTTAAGACATTTTACTGTTAGCTTTCATTGGCGTATTATTATTAGCTTCTTATCAGAATAATTGTAAATGGTATGATCACCATACCATAAAGTAGGTGTACGTTTATCGGTTCATGTTGGTAAGACATAGATTATTCATTGATCTGACCAGACCATATCATGACTATTAATAGTCCCCTATTTCATGAAATGGAAAATACACACTGCCTACACGCAGCGTCAGTGGCAGCAGTCGGCCACATCATGAACTGATCCATTCCAAGATCTAGCCACGACATATATACCGATTATAAATATTAAGCTGTTGATGCCTAGACTAAAGCTATGATATAATCACGGTGCTGTAGTCACTTTTACTTAAAAGCCAGGTATTGCAATGGTGATTAAAAATAATAAAATATGTACAGCAATTTTACTTACAAACCTCCTATTTTTTTTAAGTCGATGACGATCCTACCAAGTGGGCATAATAAAGATTATATTTATATTATAACTTTTGTCCACGGCTCCGCTGTAGAAATAATTTATATAAAAGTAAATATATCTTTGAAATTCCTTCAAATAATCAATAATATCACTTGAAGTTTTCACGAGTATGACAAAGTTATTACCGCGGTCGCCCATTGTAAAGTTTCTATAGAACCAACTTCTGTAACCCTGTCGACTAAATCTTGACAATTTACTTGTATTGAAGCATTTTCACTACTATCGAACTATCAACGGATAATTTGTAAACATCAGGCCGAACCTACCTATTGATATTATTAAAATGAAATGTAAAATATGTATAACTAGATTTTTCCGCGGCTTTGTTCGCGTAACTGTGGGTTAGGTTAGTAACAGTACTTTCTTCTGGAATGAAAGGTATCCAATGTCCTTTTCTGTTTCCCTGACAACGTGTATACGAAATTTTATTATAATCAGCCGAGTAGTTAACTTGTGAAAGCGAAACAAACAAACAAACTCACATTATAATACTTGTTAAGATTAAGATTTATGCGTTTAGACAGAAGGGCAGTATATTCTAGCAATCACGACAAGGGAGAGAGCCTATGAGAAGACCTTTCTTCTCAGAAGCTCTATATTTTTTATTGACTTTATTTGACTCCTTACGTTTTACACAATAGATTTGCAAGTCATCTCCGCCTTATTTTTATACTACAATAGTGAGAATAGGCATACCTGATGATGAGTGGTTGCTGTAACTTGTGATTGTTTACAATAACTTTTCACATCGGCGCGTTGCCGACCGTTGAAAAAGAATAAAAGAAAGGATGAGAGAAAGAATGGCAAAGGTTGTGTGACGCCGAAACTTTTACCTACCTGGCGAAACGCAGTGACAGTGTTACTGTTTATACACCGGTTGCCTGTAGTAAATATGATAACATCTCCGAGATTAACAAAAACCCAAATAGTTGTACTAAATAATCGTGTTGGGGTTTCTTGTGCAAATCGGCCGAAACATTTGGTTTGATTGGCCGGTTCCTACATTTGATGAGCCGAAGAACCTTTTGTACATGATATGGATTTGCCGTTTAAGACTGCGCCGAGCGAAATGTGCCAAAACAGGCGGTCACAGTTAAGTGAATAAAATCAAAACTTATTGTTTAATACAAATATAAAATATACATTTACCATAACAATGAATGTGTTTACAATTACTCCGTGTAAAAGCTTAAAATAATTAATATTTGCGCCTACAAAATTACGTAAATTTGTATGTAAAATGCAAAAACGTAAGCTCGTGTTACGTGATTTTCAGATTATAACAGTAAAAATCTATCCTATTTTACAGCTTAAACGAAACATAAATAACTAGTTATATTACAATTTGTCCGTTATTGGTTGACAATAAAGATAAATATTTATCAAAAAAGCACTTCAAATCCTCCATACAATTTTACTATGGCGGCCGCGCGCCGATATATGCCGCACGAGCTCTGTCATTATCTGTCTTAAGGGCCCCACAGATTAACAGTTCGCCGGACGATATCAGTCTGTCAGTTAATCGCAATAGGTCACACACTAACAGTTCCGTTTAAGATTTCGGACTGACGACTAATACGAACTGAGAGTGTGTGATCGCTTGACGATTCCGATTAGCGTCGTTAGATGTCGGCCGGACAGTCCATGGCCTTGAGGCCAAATAAACACACATTAGCAGGTAGTCGGCCGGCGGCCTGTCGACCGGCATCTCGTGTCAGTCGAGCACCTTCAGTTTAATGTTTTTTGATTTGTTTAATTTCTTTCGACAAAATGGACAACAAACCTCAATTTGTGTCTACTTTTATAGAAATATATAGAAGTTTTCCATGTTTATGGAAGGTGAAAGATGATTCTTATCACAATAAACGATTGAAAGATGACGCTTACAACAAATTGTTAGCATTTTATCAAACCATAATACCTTCAGCCACAATTGATATTGTGAAAAGAAAAATTAATAACCTTAGAAGCACATTTAGAAAAGAACTAAAGAAGGTAAGTAAATATAAATTTATTCTCTTTTACGACTCTTTTTGGTAGGTAGTTACTCAAGGTAGGTATCGATACAGTAGCCATCAATAGAACTTGTACCTACCTAAATAATGTAAACAAACAAACGTTTCATACAATCGACGCAAGCGGTTCTATTGGTGGCTACCTACTAAAATTCTGTGATATGCCTTGATCACACGTACCGAGCAAACGGGCGAGACAGTGCTCTCAGCCGAGTATTCGGTAGGCACTCGGCGCTGTTTAATTGTTTATACATACCGAATACACGGCCGAGAGCACTGTCTCGCCCGTTTGCTTGGTACGTGTGATCAAGGCAATAGGTCTACTTTCGATCCATCCGAATTCGATCGATCGATACTATCGAATGGTAAAATTGATTTAATGCAGTTCGTAATCGTTTTGTCAAGAACTTTGAATAAAATGTTATTAATTATCCATCTACTTTCAGGTTAAAACTCAAAAATCAGGGTCGTCTGCTGATGATAACTACGTGTCAAATTTATGGTATTTTGACCTTTTGATGTTCACAGCAGATCAAGAAATGCTAAGAAATAGTATTTCAAGTGAAAGTATTGTGGATATAGATCAGAATGAAACAGTACGTTTGTATATTTATTTTTATTTAACTAACGAAATTATTTTGAAACGATACAGCTCCATCTCGCAGAAAATAGTCTTTATATTTTTCGCGGTTTAATTTTGCATTTTCACAAACATTTCTGATATACCCCTGTTGTAAACCGTTTAGGGGACTATCTTCATTTAAATCTCCATTTATAACCCTACCATAATCTAAATCTTCTGTGATCAATGCTCGAGTAGGTAAATAATTAGCTTTCTCTGTTTTCTTCAAAAAGTTGTGAAGACAACATGTAGCTAAAACAATGTAGTCAATTTTTTCTGGTTTCATATTAATTTCAGTGTGAAAAACTCTAAATCGACTGGATAATATGCCAAAAGCGTTTTCTACTGTGCGACGAGCTCTGCACAATCGATAGTTAAAGATACGCTGTTCTCGAGTCAAATTTCTTTGTGGATATGGTTTTATTACATTTTCATGTAACGCAAAAGCGTCATCGGCCACAAATACAAAGTTCATATTGTTTTTATTCATACTATTTGGCGGTAGATTTAATTGCTTGGTTATCAACTTGTTATAAAACGTAGTAGACTCGATAACTCCTCCATCTGATACTCTTCCATTGCATCCGAAATCAACATATATAAATTCATAGTCTGCATTCACAATTGCCATTAGTACAATACTAAAATAATGTTTATAATTGTAATAGTAAGATCCGCTGTTAGCTGGTTTCCGGATTCTAATGTGCTTTCCATCAATGGCACCACCACAATTAGGAAAATGCCATCGATTTTCAAAACTCTTTGCAATCTCTTTCCATTCTTCTATAGATGATGGTAACTGGAACAAAAATAAAAACAATGTATTATTGTTACAGTTTTTCGAAGATGATAATTCGCCGCGGTACTCGCCACTACCATCACATTCCCCACTATCATCACACTCGCCCTTGCCATCACACTCGCCCTTGCCCTCACACTCGCCCTTGCCCACACACTCGCCCTTGCCCACACACTCGCCCTTGCCCTCACACTCGTCGACCCAAATACGTGAAACAACGCCGTCAGCGTCGTCCAAAAAATCATCAGTAAATAAAAGGAAACGTACATTAATTAATGAAGCTTACAAAGCCTTAAAAGAAGATGATGAATATGATGGTATAGGGTTGAATGTGGCATGTAAGTTGCGACGTATGAATGAAGACCAAAGGTTATACGCAGAATCATTAATTAATAAAGTATTATTGTATGGTATCAAACAAAAGTTGCAAGAAGAAACTAATTTTACTGGTCTTGTGTCCACACAGCTCCAAATTGCACATACAGTTCCCTCATCACAGTCACCAACGGCAGCTCGAATATCTTCACTCCCAAGACCTACTATTTCAAACAGAGAACAAGCAATAATCTCGTCTTTTTCTCAATCTATATTACAAGAGTCTTCTGAGGAACTTCGAACTATTCCCATTAACGATTGCCAACAGCCGTCACAGACAGCCATGATTAATCCTGACGATTACAATGAATCTGGAGAATTGTCACAGTTTATTATTTAAAAAAATTTGGAATAGTAGATACTTATCTATTAGTTACTAGTTTTTATATTTTTTTATTATAACTACCTAACTAAAATAAAATAAAATTTAAATAAATGTTTTCTTACCTTCATATATACACCTTTCAGCAAAAAAAAAATATATTTTGAAGTTTCAGGTATGATTACTCCAAGGGACTGAGGTGAAATTCTTGTAGGAAATTTTAAATCTTCAAAACTTTGTCCAGTTGCCAAATACCGTAAAGTTACTATTAACCTTTCTTCTGCACTTATAGATGGGCGCATTTTTGTATTCATTTTACTGATGTACGGTTTAACTATTGTTAATAAGATATTAAAAGTTTCAAAAGTCATACGCAAGTAATTAAATAGATCTTCCCGATGCGACTGCCTTAGTTCACGTACCAATGTCATGTGCGATCTAGATTCTCTTTGTTGAAGCCACTTTTTCATCCAATATCTCCTTTCTGACGATGAAAGTAAATGAAGTAGCAAAAGAGCACATCGTTTTTTACGAAACATAATGATTACGCTAAAAACTGACTACTACGCGCTACAGTGCTGCTGCGTTGCGAACGACTACCGCCTGTTAGTGTGTGGACGCTCACACCGGTATCAGACCATTGCCGATGCGCGTTGCTACGATGGGAAACTGCGGACTCCCAACTGCTAGTGTGTAGTCGCAGAGGTTGTGCCAGGCCATTGCCGGCAGGCAATAATCGCTTTAGTGTTTAGACGTTATTAGCCTAGGACGACAGGCCGCCCGATAGGACCAGAAACTGCTGGCGGACTGTTAATCTGTGGGGCCCTTTACACTCGGCGCAGTCGTAAGCCTCAAGTAATTTTTAGTGACACATTGTATGTGTTTTTCATCAATATTTCAAATTAAACGCGCATCGAAGCTTTGTGAAACGTAAAATCAAAGGGCATCGCAACCCTTATTCAAAACAAGTATATGTGTCGAATAATACCCCATTCGATGACAGGGGTGAATTTTATTTTAGGAGACAGGTTTTGCATGTGAAGTTACGTCCTAATAAATATTTATTATATCCGAATTTTGTGTTATCAACTGGTTTTTATAACTCAATTATACGACGTACCCACAATTTATTACTGCAGTAATCAATTAGTCGTGAATATAACACTATTAAACTATAATCACGAGTGCACGTGAATAATTAAGGGGTAAAAATAATGTTGATTGAAATAAAAGGATGGCCGATTTCGTTTTTGACTTGACTATTTATTATTTAAAATAGCTGCGCTTAAACCCGTATGTTTAATTGACAAAGTATTTATTTTATACCAGCTACGCGCGTCGATTTGAAAGTTTATTAATACTTAAGTCGTATGTTATCATTGTGAAATAGTTTAGCTATTTGATCAGAACATGGATTCAATATCAAATTACCAGAACTCACGGCGATTTACGGGCAATCCCAAACTCGTAATGCTTCTCCTTTTATTTTGTATAATCGTCTAGTTATTACTTGCAACTATATTCAAATAAAAACATGAGTCAGTGTATCTCTATAATAAAAATTTTAGATCTTATTGTGAAACCTATCACATCTGCACAGCTCATTATCATTATGGATTTTATTATATCTTTTCCTTAGAGGGCTAGTCTATTTAGAGATAATCTGTAACGTATTGTTTCCGCGATAAGAAGACCTCTAGACCATAGACTAGTCTTGTCAGTCTTGCTGTCAGTAGTAAGCTGGTCCAATAATTTGTGCCCAATTCGACTGTAAAACGACTTTGTTTTTACATGAAGCAACGCCATAAAAAGTCTACAAGCGGCTAAAAACTAATATGAAAAGCTTAATAATATATCAAAATAAATACAAGGTTCTTGTTATTTAAAGTAACATTCAGTCCAAGTAAACAAAAAACGTGTAAAACGCACGTTATGATTTTACAATTGACGATGAAATCTCTTTTTAAAGAGGGTATTGTGATAAAAGATACGCAATGATATAAAAACCGCTCATTCGTAAAATCAAATTTCCGTGACAACAGGCGTCCCCCTATAAAAAGAAAACTTTTTACGGTCACATCGGATACGCAGGTCATAACAAATTAAATAGCTGAATGCTGCAAGTAGCTGTCATCAAATCGATGTAAGTACCTACTAGAAGAATATATAATTTTATCAAACCAGCCCACAACAACATTTTACTCCTGCTACTGAACTGCATAACAAAATTACAAAAGTGATCAAAATAAAATAATGCTATATACTATTTACTATTATTTTAACTCACAAAGTTACATATTTTTTTAAACTAGTTAAGTTTATTAATAATCAAAACTATTCTAATCATACGATATCGTAGTGCATATAAAATGCGCTTGCGTGTTATATCATTTACATATAATAAGCCTATGCAACTTAACTTTAGGGTAGCTATCTATTAGATAAAGAATGTTTAATTCCTTGCATATAAACGAAAATAACACGCGTGTTTAATATAAGTAGATATAGATAAACATATACCGACTTTTATAATTTTTAGATTAGAAATCTGCGATATTCGCATAAATTATCTAAATAAATATCTACGTATCTTAATATACCAGACATTAGTTAGTGCTATTCCTTAACATTAATTGATACATTCGATATATATACTTGCTAATTGCATAATTCTGTAACTTACGATGGATGACGCATACCATCGCCTTAGATGCAAAATTTAATCCATGTAGGACCCTGCATAGCTCAGTTGGCAGAGCGACTAAACAGTTTGTCGATATTGTATGTTTTAAGTCCTGCTGCAAGAATTGTCATTTTCTTCTGTTACAGTTTACATTCTCCCTTAGCATGGAGAATGCTTATATATTCTAAATGTAATTTGAACACAGATCAGAGTCACGTAAATATCGGTTCTCGTTGTTACGAAATAATTTAAAACATCAAAGGGACAATCTAATTGTAAATAAAAAGTATATTATGATATCTAAAGAATGAACCTCTCAACGCTCCGACGGCGTACGATCACAAATCACAACCAGACCACTTTAAACGTAATTTTGTTATGGTAGTCTACTTTTTTTGTCAATTATTATTCTGTCAACGATATTCAAGACGAAGCTGACAATCTGTTATTACTGGTTATGACATTATTGTGTGTAACGAGACAGACAAAAAATTCGATACTGTGCACGTGTTAGTTTTAAATCGATATAATTAGTATGTATAGCTATGTATTTCATATTGGTATGTAAAAATGTATAAAATAATAATTCATTGATAATTAAATACAGTAAACAATATCGTCGGTAGTTAAAAATAAAGACGTGAATCATACTTGTTTGTCGTCGCCTATAAAAAGAAATGTTCCGACTGGATTGACTCACTTGGTATCGAGACGTTGACTGGTACTGAGCTCTCTGAGATTTAAAGGGCGACTGTGAGTACTGACACACATAAATTAGAAGATAAGTATTATTATGATTACTATGTAGAAGGTTATAAAATGGTTTCCATATAGAATGATTTTAGTATCAAATGATGCCATTTATTATGTACATTATATTGGTCTGTTACATGTTAGAACTATGTATTTTATTATAGATTATTAAATAGAGTTAATATACATAAAATCGTTGTTAGTCAATAAATGTTTCCCAATCAAATATTTCTTTTACTTTGGTTTTAAAATAATGGAATATTAAGTATATTCAGTATGAAACTAATAAGTTGCATTTTTAAACATTGGGTATTATTTGCATATCTATTACACGCGTAGTAATATATTTTTATTATTAAAGATTTTATTCAATTTGTATCTGGTAATTTAAATTTCTATGGCATAATTTTCTTTGACTGTGCCGTATATTTATTTGGTAGCAAATCCATTAACACGGATCAAATTATTTGTGCGTTGCATGAATCATCGCGCCGACATCTCTCTCTCTGCGCGATTGGATTTTGCGGCCACTGGCTGTCAGCTGCGTAGCCTCGTGGGCGACGAAATCCTTTGTTACACATTTATAATTTTACAAACGGCCGATTCACCAGGTCCTGTTATGTGATGAAATGTCAGGTAGGTATTCAATATCCAATAGGAATTTCGGGCCGCTAATCTGTCGGAATTTCGCGTACAGTCGTTGATTCCAGTTTTGAAGTATTTCGGCACGTGAAATATTTGTATCATGTTCCGAAAATATTTCAAGTACTTATTTAACGAGCAGTAGTCCGTGGCACTGCTCTTGTGCTTTTTGAAATAACATTTTACTAAGTTATTAACTTAACCTTTAAAAAATCTGGTTGTCTGTAATTTTGTGCTGCCAAGCCAAGGCTCGACAGCTTAAGTAATAAAAGCCGAAGCATACTTTGCTGCACACGAATGGCAGTAGTATAGTAACATAATATACGAACAGCTAGAATACACCTTAACTAAGTCCCACGTTGTGTCTGAATGAGTTTGATTAATACTATTTTAGTGCTACTTCAATAGCCAATTTGTATGCGAAAAGATCGTACCTACAGCCCAGCTTCAAGAAATACTAAATATTGGCCCACTTTTAAAGTGTGCATTATTAGGTATAATAATGTAGGTATACACACTTTATAAGCTAAAATTAGACATAGGTCTGGGATCTCTCTTCGGCTTGACCCAAACACTTTGTATTTCTATTCTGATAAAATAAATTCAAATACTATAAAATCTATCGTTTTTTATGCACAGTTTCCATTAAAACAGCTTATCAAACACCTATCTCCATAGTTCAAAACCTATGTTACATATGTAGCACTCAATAGATCTATCTAAGCAGGTAGTGTCTAAGTAAGTATTTCATTACACTCTAGATTATAACTTTGAAAGAACCTCTAGACGTGGGATCCATATCCCCATGTAAGCCTCGCAAGGCGCCGGGTAATTTCTAACGTACTAGCGAAATATCCTTAAAAGAGTAACAAATAGTACTTACCATGTAAGTAGGTATTTATTTAATTGCACACGTTAAAGCTTTCTTAGTCTGTACGGTCAAAGACATCTGACCAAAAGAAAAATAAGATGGAATGTAACCAGTATTCAATAGCGCATCCATGAATGTACATTTGCACAAGTTTCCTAGAAGCTACTCGGGGCTCATAACACTAGCAGAGATTTTCTCTATGAATGTTGACAAGTTTCTGGAAACCATCTCACATTTCTTGTGGTGTATTTACTGATATGGCTTAATACCATGATGTTTAATATTTCATAAAAATAGACTTCTCACATAAAATGTCAAAATGCTTGCGCCGGGAAATGGCGTTTAGTCGTCAAGTGACGTAACACGTTTGTAAATCAACATTGGACAGCTTACAATGACAGAAGACATTTACAAACGTGTGACGTCATAATAAATGTAGCCAATCAAAACCGTTTACTATCATCTGGTTCTGGTTTATAGTTTATTGGTAATACCTAGTAATGAATATATCTTATAATTCATTATTTTTTATACTGACAAATAGCATATTGTAATGCAGTGATTTATGTTGATGATATACTTAAAGTAATTTTGTATCTTTGTTTAATCTTTTGAACCTAACCCAAGCATTAAGTCAAAGATAGATTAGATACCTACTATTATTTAACCATACCAAAAGGGTTAAAGTATTAATATGGCGACTAAGGGCAATGAACCCATATCTCGTTTTTATTACTTAATGCAATGCAATGCTTTTATCCAACACGTCTGAGCAACGCTATGAGATTGATACGTGGTTAGTTTCATAATTAAATAAATGTAAAATTTAATATAAGTAAGTATGTTTTACGTATTCATGAGGTTATATAGCCTTAAGATGTGTGCGCACTTTGTAACATAGGTAGCTGATATTACAGTTCAATTTATTCCTAACTAATATTATAAATGCGAACGTGAGTTTGTTTGTTCGGTTTCACGCCTAACTATTCGACCGATGAAATTCTTCAAACACGTTATTAGATACATAAAAGGCAACTTTTTATCTAGATAAAATGTACTTTTCTTTTCTTGAAGGTTAGAAATTTATTGACAAAATTACATTATACCTATATTACATTTATGCAAACATCTAGTATGTACAACAGTTTGGTGGGTTAAAGCGGCGTCGCGGTCAGTCCAATAACGCCCTCGACGGGGCAAGTATTAAGACGGGGTAAGTATTAAGATGGGGCAAGTATTAAGACGGCGAGGGAGGACGCCTTTATCTTCCTACGCCTTTTCCTGCCTCTCTGTACCTACCAACAATAACAGCTTACAATAAGACAGCAGACCGTGTCCTTGTTTGCCACCTACGTGGTTTAAGGAAGGCAGTAACTTGGTTGTATCCTTGGAGTTGCTTCTATAATGGCTAAAAAAAGGTCGTGGACACGACCAGCTGTTACCGCTTATGACTTGGTGTCTGCCATCAGCAGCAAAAATTATAAAGATAAGTATACTAATTTTATAATCGTAAGTAATATTATAAATGACAATGTGAGTTTGTTTGTTTGGCACGCTTTCTCGCCTGAACTTACCTACTTGACCGATCATCATAAAGTTTAATTTACACGTTATCAGGGGAATAAAAAAGGACATAGGGTACCTTTAATCCAGAAATAAGTACTGTTACTAACCAAACCTACATTTACGCGAGCGAAGCCGTGGGCAACATCTAGTATTTTATAAACTGTCTTACTGCTGGGTATGGGCGTTTTCTCAGTAAGATAAAGGTTAGGCCATAATGCACCCCGCAGGCCTAGTGAGGGTTGGCAGACTTCACATATTTTGAAGAACTCTAGCAAGTACAAGCTTTCTCGGGTAGTTTCTTCACCGTCAAAGCGAGCTATAATTAAGTACTTAATAATACGCATATATCTCTGAAATGTCAGAGGTGCCTTGGGATCGACCTTAACACCTCTGCCTGGTAGTTGAACGGTCTCTTAACTAGGCTATCATTGATAACATATACACATACACAGTTGTACGAGTGGCTAGACTGTCTATTCCGTCACCTCGGGTCGGTGTAATACTAAGCAAGATGACCTTTCCTAACCTACTACTGGCTGGCTTGCGCTTAATGGAATATCGGAGAGTTTATTCGCCAAACGATGTTATTCACAGCTATTCATTTTGTATGAATTTGATGATTGTTAACACTTGGTTAACGATTTGGCTTTAGCTTTTTATCACTATATCGTTGTACCAGTGGTGTATGTGGCCGTTGAATGCAGTTAATCATGAGATCCTGGCTTCCATTCCTCGTTTATACAAAGTATTATTATGATTATCTTATCTTATCTTATTTCGAGGGCCAATCAGTGCAGATCGGTGACACTTCGACCCAGTGGGATCTTTTGTGTCGGCCCCGAGATCTATCCCTGAGCTATCTCCCTATGAATGTACTGCGTCAGTCGCAGCGTACACTTCAGAGGGAGAAGCCTGAAGTCTTCAGGGTTCGGATATGCCGATCCCATCAGACCCATCCTTAGTCCAGCCAACGCGTCACATTCACACAGTAGATGTGATATGGACTCGTCCTGTTCACCACAGGCTCTGCAGATCAAATTGTTTGCCAAACCTAATCTGCACAGGAAGTCGTTGGTGCCAAAATGGCCAGTGAACGCTCCTGTGAGCAGGCGTATTTGGTCGTTGTTGTACCCGCAGAACTTCCGGGTGAAGCCCGTGGCTCTGTTTGCAATGAATTTCTTGGAGTGTTCCAGACCCCTAAGGGCCACCCACTCCAGCCTATGTTTATCATTGCCATGTGCATTCATAGCTGTCTTGACGGTACTCTCTGAGAGTCCTACGAATGGCTCGGGGCCAACAAATAGTTGCTCCTGGCTAATTCATCAGCCTCCTCATTACCCTGCACACTTGCATGTTCCGGAACCCACACCAGCCTGTGTTTTTCCTGCCAAGTTTGTTAAGGGCTTTAACACAGTTCAGGACCAGTCTGGAGTCCACCCTACAGGAGTTCAGAGCCTTAAGAGCAGCTTGACTGTCACTGAGAATATAAACAGTCTTGTCAGTGACATTTTTGTTGATATTCTCCTGCGCACAGGCAATTATAGCATAGTTTTCCGCCTGGAAGACCGTTGCGTATTTGCCCATGCTTTAGCTCACCTTGCAGTCGTTGGCATACATACCAGCACCTGATCCTGTTTCTATTTTGGAACCATCGGTGTACCAGATGAGACAACCCTTGTTAGGGGATTGTAGGCCTTGTCTCCATTCGTCCCATTATTATGATTAACTATCAGGAACCTAAATCCTCTATTAAAAGTCCTATTTGAAACTTCTAGCTTCAAACGTCAACTTGACAATCCTAACTAATATTATAAATGTGAATGTGATTTTGTTTGTTTATTTTTATGCGAGAATACTTTGCTGTACTCAATAACCGAACCCTGACCCTACATAGGAGTCGCAATTACAAGATCGTTTCTACGTGTTATAATGAAATCAGATATTTCACTGTACTAGACCTTATTTCTTTAGAGTACTATGTATTCCAAATGCATTTATATTCTACCAGCTTTCCCTAGGGCGAGTTCTTTTTTTCTGTATGCATCCGGTAGGTACCTGCCCTGTGTCCTTGACTGTACCCCTGACAAGGTGTAAGCGAAATTTCATGCCAATAGGTGGTCTAGTTAAGGCGTGAAAGCTTAACAAACAAACCAATTTATAATATTAATTAAGATGACACAAACATTTTTGTTAATATCACAACGTTATACCCACGGTTAACAATTCGTAGAGATACAGGCCTAATGTAATTTTAACTACACAAGAAAACTGTGTTATTCGAGATGAGGTCATAAAATTTTATTGTTCCCATTTATAAAGGGAATAAATCGCAGCTGGCTCACAAAGCATTCGCATCGTCCAATCTGTGTCACATCGACACAAAAATATTTTTCATTTACTCCGGTTTAGTGCACAACGACTCTCTTGTAACAGGCACAGACAAAGGTCAAAATGTATTTTGTCCAAAGCAGCTCTTGGAATTGAAAATGTACTAAGTAATTACTAGATATGTTAATTTAATTTTATATTTGCCTTGATTATAAAATAAATCCGACTACAGACAGATTAAACCTATTCAGGCTAAACGCGAGTTAGTAGAATTAAGACTACCAGTGAAAATATTATGGAGAACTACTAAGCTCTTCAGTAGGTATATATCAGCCCGGTATTTATTTGCAGCATTCAAGTAAATTTAGTGATTATTAGTGCAAAGTAATGCACGGTTCGATTCCTGGATCGGATAATGCATTCCTGTCAATAAATTCTCAGTACGGAGTTTGGAATTGTGCCCTATAGACGGCAATAGACTCGCCATCCTTTACGTGGGACCAAAACCCATAGCAAAATGTAGTGGTAATACATATTTGCCCGCTCCTTTATATTTAACTAGATTTTTCCCGCAGCATCGTTCGCGTAAATGTAGATTAGGTTGGTAACAGTGTTTTTTTCTGTATGAGAGGTACTCTGTGTCCTTTTCTGTTCCTCTGACAATGTGTATGCGAAACTTCATGATGATCGGTCAAACAAAGAAACTCACATTCACATTTATAACATTAGTTAGGATTTCACACATAGCATAAAAGTGTCTTCTTCTGTCTTAGCATTCGAAAAACAGGTCAACAGTTTCATTAATTCGTTTGCAGACTTGTAATAATATAGACACTTAAAAGCTTACTAAAACAAAAGGGTTTGCCTAAGAACACAATATAAAGTACATAAGTAACGTGAAGCAACTTAAATTTTTTAAAGTCACTTCCACTCTTTAATACGTTCATGTGTCGCGGGGACTTTATAAATAATCAAGCAACGGACACCAAGAACACCCAGACTCAAAGCAACTAATTGTGGATCAGACAAATGTTTGGCCCGTATAGGGATCCAACCTACAATAAGGTGTTTATCACTATTTTTATTATAAAGATAGGTACATAACTTACCGCCTACATCCCCGGACAGGCCGGTTTAAGTATTACACATTTCGCCATCAATGGTTCTATGGACCACTTTTTTTTATGGTATAGGTGGCAAACGAGCTGACGGATTGCCTGATGGTAAGCGATTACCGCCGCCCACGGACATCCGCAACACGAGAGAAGTCACAAATGCGTTGCCAGCCTTTTAAATTTGGCCACCAGGAGGCGAGGGCAGGTTGGGCCTCCGGTACCCTCACTCACTAGACGATACACAATGCAAGCGCTATTTCACGCCGGTTTTCTGTGAGGCCGTGGTGTCACTCCGGTCGAGCCGGCCCATTCATGCCAAAGCGTGGCTCTCCCACGCGTGTTACCATGTACCGGGCACAGTTCATGATTAGAAGGACTTTTTTGCTTTTTGCACATAGAAAATATAACTTACGGAGCATTTATATACTTACTTAATATTTTCTATGTATGTATGCCAATGACTACCGGAACTGATAGCAATTTGCCTTGTTGGTATCTAGATACCAACAAGGCAAATTTCTATCAGTTCCTATTCAATGTTTAGATATTGATATAATATTTGTGTATTGTAAATAATACAAGTTTTTAAGTAGTAGTAATAGTTGTTTGACCGTCAAATAACAGCGATCCTCCTGCCACAATAACTATAAAATTTAAAGCTAACCGATAAAAAAAGAAATTATAAAGTATCTCGTCCGTGACCGTTTGAGACGTCCTATGTAACATGATGTGCCCGCGGTTTCAACCGCGTTTGTAGTTATTGCGCCGCTCCCGTGGGTCGTAGCGTGATGTTATATAGCCTTGCTCGATAAATAGGCTTACGCCACGAAAAGAATTTTTCAATTCTAACCAGTAGTTCCTGAGATTAGCGTTTGTTTGTTTGTTTGGTTGAACCAAACAAACAAACAAACTCTTCAGCTTTATAATATTAGTAGGCACTTATAGATAGTAGGTATAGATTTATTTACAAAATTATGTTTTGATGCCATCTGTTGACAAACATTAAAACCGTTGAGATGATAAGATATTTTGCTTCCTCTGTAAAATTTATTTGGATGCAGATTGAAGATCATGGTTACGGATGATATAGTACGACCATGGGGTACGCCATATCGTACGACACAATATATTTAAATATAACATTATTTAGTACAATGGTTAAAACAACAACTAAAATGTGAATAAAGGGGACATGGATCTTTTTCTTTTTACTCCGTACAATTTTCAATTACTCTAAAATATTATTAATATTTTTTAGAAATAATTCAATATGATTTATGATCATGATAATCTGTGGCAACAATTAAATATCGTGCTATTTTTCTATGGAGGATAGAGGTAAGGAGAATCATCTGCGTAGATCGTAGACGGAGAAAACGTGTACATGAAAAATTGTCCGTCAAAATGCATTAAATTAGGGTGGCGCCACATCACTGCCAATCTTGAAGATTGAGAGGATACCACTGTGGAGGAAATGTACAGATTGTTTGCTATCCTTAACTATATGAGCATTGATTATAGGGCACGGATAGATGAATATTGGACCACAGGGGTGAAATTATGAGCAGAAATCGTTTTTACCTCTTGATCCCCTTTTTGCACTTCGTCAGTAATGACACCATCCACGCAAGATCTTATGATCGAAAGATCTCAAAAATAGCACCGGTTATGGAGCACCGTAACCGCAAGTTTTATAGCATGAATACTCCTCAGCAATCGCTGAGCTTGGACGAGTCGTTACTGCTGTGGAAGGGTCACCTTTCCTGGGTGCAACGCATCCGGACAAAGGCGGCCCGATTCGGCATTAAGTCTTTCGAGCTCTGCGAAGCTGAGTATACATGCTGCGATGCTTGCTCTATGCAGGTAAAAACTCCAGCATGACCGAGGGAGCCATCAATGGGTTCGAAAATCCCACTGCTAAGGTGGTACTCGAACTCATGGATAGTTACTTGGATGTCGGCCATATGCTGGTCATGGACAACTGGTACAACCAGTTGTCTTTAACCAGATATCTCAAACACCGGCATACCGACGTCATTGGCACTATGATTCGTCGGCGGATTAACGTTCCTCCGGAGATTAAAACTGTCAATGAAAATTCGATGCCACCTAGAGACCAAATTGCTCTTCATTGTGGTGACATCACTATGATAGCGTGGAAGGACGTCAAACTGGTGACGGCCATATCCACGTGCCACAATGCAGAGCAAGTTGTGGGCCGACGAGCTGGAGTTGTTATCCGCAAACCGGCGTTAATTGATGATTATAACCGTAACAGGTCGACCTGAAGGACCAGAAGTTGAGCATGTTTATGTTCGAAAGGAAGCGGGGGAACAAGTGGTACATAAAAGTATTCAAAAGACTCCTGAATACGAGTCTTCTGATTACTTTTATTATATATACTAGACATGCTCAACTTCGTCCTCTCAGCCACAGGGAGTTCCGATACAGGGTGTCGGAAGGTCTCTTGGCTGCATATCAGCCGGTACGGGAACCGAGACCGAGACCAGCGGCAGGGAGCGTATCGGGCCCCAACCGGCTTATATAGGATGCGCTGCACGACCACTTCCCCATCGTTACGGCATCAAAATCACAAAACACAGCACTCCACAAGCGCCTCCGATGTGCATGCTGCACGCAAAGGGGGAAACGAGCTTCTACCACTACGGTGTATAGAACGTGCAATGTCCCCCTTTGCGTTACATGTTGGGTCGATTACCATACAAAGCAGAATCTGTAGCATTATACAGATACTATTTTGTATGCGTATGTGGTGTGTTGTGTTTGCGTGGGTGGGTTACAATATTAACGAATAGTAGGTAATTAGTATTTATTTCTTAGCTGTTAGGTAAAATTACTAGATTTACAAGAAACATCAACATCTCATATTGTAAACAATTGATTGCTCCATTAAAAAGAGTAGCCATGAGTTTCTTGCCTGATTCTATGTAAACTTTACTTTCCGAAAAAGCATTTCTTTTTTAATGCTTAATTTTTATTTCCTGTTTATAAAAAAACATTACTATGGCTTTCTTGCAGGTATCTTCTCATAGGCTCAACCCTTTGCCTGAATCTACAACTAACATAAGTGTAACTTCAGTAAATTTACTAGCTAGTTTGACGTTCATAAGTGTTACTTTGTGACCTAAATGAATAAAGTATTTTTATTTTGTGATCAAGAGGCAAAATCGATTTTTATCATGATATCATGTGACGTGACATGGCCGACCTGTGTGCCAAGTGTCGTCCAAATCCGTTAAACCGTTGTCCGTCCACACCACCTGAAGCACAGCTTTAGCCTAGTTTTGACAATATGATGTTCAGTTAATTCTCACAATGTGGTGTTCAGCTAATTTTAAACTTATACAATGTTCATTTAATTCTGACGCTAGTCTTGGTAAGCGATTTATGCATGCTACGTTGTTCATGGGTTAACCTTAATATTATGATCGTTAACCTCATGGGTTAACGATAGCTCAGTGGGGAGACCAACAGACTGCAATGCAGAGGGTCTCGGGTTTGAACCCACGTCGCGCACCTCTGACTTTCGGAAGTTATATGACTTTTCGAAATTATGTGCGTATTGATTGACAATTATCGCCTGCTCCGTGCCTCGGAGAGCACGTTAAGCCGTCGGTCCCGGCTGCCATGAACATCAATGGCAGTCGTTATTGGGAGAGTCAGTACCCTCTAATATCCTGACTAATAGGCTAACGATACCCTAAGGCTAGACGCCTTAGGGTATCGTTAGCCTTCGGGTTGCGGAGTACTGATATCAGTCAAATCCGGTTAGACCAGAAAAGCCGATCCCAAGTGACTTGGGAATAATAAAGGCTAAGAGAGAAGAAGTTGTTTATGGGTTATGGAATGGAAATATGGATGTGGTCATCGACTTTTGAGGCTGACCGTACATTTGTTAATTTGTTTATTTATTAGAGAAAAAACAGATACAATAGATTTTATAAAATTTACAAAATCTAGTCAGTACATAATCCAGAAGCATTTTCCACAGATAGTAATAAAGTACATATAGGCTATATTAAGAAAAGAAGAGAACCTAAAGAACCATAATATACAAAATATACATAATATTTTTAAAGAACCATAGTACATAACATACATATTCCCTCAACAAGAATATAGTCTATGAAAATCTAATAGCCAAGTTATTCGAAACATTTCTTTTAAATTCTGGGAGAAAATGTCGATATAGATTAATTAGGTTAGTACTTCTAACAAAAGCATTTTTACCATAATTTGTCCTAAACTGAGAAATATGGAAGAGAGACTTTTTACGTGCACCTAGTCGTGGACATCCAACATATATTTTGCTAAGAAGATAAGGAGAGTCCACAAATCCAATTATTTTATAAATAAATAAAATGTCTCTTGTAGCCCGTCGCTCTTCAAGAGATTGTATAATTTTTATATTGTCCAATGTATTGTAACGCCATTTCATATGTTTTAAAAGCCTATTCTAAATATTTTCCATCATATCAATATAAACATTATACTGAGGATTCCATACAACTGATGCGTACTCCAATAAGGGTCTCACAAGGCTCTTATATAATAACAATAACGTAGATGAATGTTTGAAATCCTTACTAACTCTTAAAATGAATCCTAACATACGGTAGGCTTTATTAGTGGCAGTTGCGATATGAGTATCAAAAAGAAGCTTATTATCTAGCGTCACTCTCAGGTCTCGCACCTCGGTTACTCTCGTTATTATTTCATTGTTAATCTTATATTCGTATTGTATAGGATTTTTCTTTCTTGTAAATGTTATAACATTAAATTTTTTACATTCAGATATAATGAGTTATTATTACAGTAACTAACTAAGCTTACAATGTGAATTTGAAACTAAACACAGTCTTCAATTTAGAATTTATTTACAAATCTTTTTGTCGTCAGAATAAAGCAAAATGTTAGATTTTACATTAAAATACAAGAATATATCTAGTTTCAGTAAATCTCTGTTATGTATACCAGTATATATATATAATAAATATTATATGCTGCATGCGAGCGCATAGTTTTATAGATAAATTTAATAAAAACAGAACAAAGAAACAGATTTATTAACAAAAATGTATTTGCAATTTTAATAACAAAACTAGGTGTAAAAGATGATGGAGGTTGTGGTAATTTTAATCGTTCAAATAGAATGTTAAAATACAAATCTAATATTTATTGTGGTAATGCTAATGAATGAATAAAACATGATTTATGTATATCTATTCCCTGAACAAGTTGGTATATTTCAGTACCTTTTTATAGTGCTTCGGTTTTTTTTTGTGAAATTTAATCTGGTCACACAGGACGCTCATTTCACCGTTGTTCGTTAAACGTCAAAATAGTCAAATGTAGCGCAGCGGAGACGCTAAAATTTTATGAAATATTTACCTTTATTAATTCATCTAGTTTCAACATGTGAATATACAATTAATCTTAGACACTTGTAATATGCTAAATTTATCTCTTTAAATTTGAAAACAAACTATAACAATTAAATTAAAAACATCATGGAAGGCAAGAAAATCTCGTTTGGGTTCATGAAAACTAAAAAAGCCGACAAACCATTGCCAGTATGTAACGATGAAAGTAAAGAATACATCGAGTGTGTTGAAGAAAAGTCTATTAAAGTTGTTGGGTGGGTAATAAAACCTTTATTATAATTATAACCTACAATAATTTAAATCAATAGACATAATAATTGCTACATGCCAGCTTCATTACTTGTATAAATAAGGTAGCAATGTAAACAGCATTTTAGGGAAATATTTAACTAAAATCTTTACTTTGTTTTTCAGTGGGGTAGAAGTAAAAGTTAATGAGCCTCTTGTTATACCATTGAAGCCAAACACACTCATAACAGCAGAAAGGCTCAAGGAAATTGCAGAGAAAGTTGAAAGTTCTCTGGATGAGCCAGAAATTAAACAAGAACCTACAGAGGATACAAATATAGAAAACCCAACAGGAGAAAATGAGACATTGGATCAAATGGCTATCAGAGAACTGGTGCAAGAAGTTAAAAAGGAAGTCAAGACAGAAACGCCCTCAATGGCTATACCTACAGCTGCTAAGACTGCACCTGAAGGAGAAAAAGAGGTAACACATTACTTCATCCTTCTATCTTACATAAGGTATGCCTCAGCCTCTTATTTGCATTATTGTTGAATGTTGATTGAACTTAGCATGGTTTTTAATTTAGTTATTTATAGTAAAATTATATCTTTTTACACAGTAACTAACAGTTAATGCACAGTGCATTAGTTTAACTATCCCTTTTAAGTTAATGAGCCTTTGACATTCTTGAATGTCAAAGTTAACTGATTAACCTGCCCTTTGACAGAGGCTCACATACGAGCCACTACATTTGTACCGTGCATTTGTTACCACCAAGCCACTAAGTGGACACCACTTTGAACCTTATTATACTAACCTTAATGTTTAAAACTGATTGTTTATTGGCTACAAATGGATGTTCATAAGTGTGTATCATAAGGTATTACGAAATAAATAAACATACTAAAGGGCAATTTGAAAAAAGAGTTTATTGAAGTTACTGAGTTTACATTCACCTCTTAACCAAACCAGTTATCAAAAATACAAAAATAAAAAAATATTATTAAAACAAAAGCAGACTATCATAAAAAAATATATATTTTAAATAGTCTAGTTAAGTGCGGATGCCTGTATCCTAGCTTTGGTTGACAAGTTAATGCTATTTTCTTGGTTTAGGCAATGGCTCAAGCCTGTGAGAAGATACCTGCAACTGCACAAAACTCATAGCTACTCTTAAATCACCATTAAATTATAATATCTGTTTTTTACAACTCATACTGTACAAAGTGTTGCAGCCATTGTACTATATATTATTAACTTTAAAAATATAAATCAATAACAACAAATACTTAATATTATTAATGGGAGTAATTCATAATAGACAGTAGCATAGCCTGGGAATACATACATTTACACTTTGTGATAAAATGCAATTAAAAGAAAATGTTTTAACATTTCCTTATTAAACTAAACTGACTCTTGTGTCAATTTATTTACAGTCCACATTAGATGACTATGAAGCAGTGCCCATTCAAGAATTTGGCATGGCAATGTTGCGAGGCATGGGATGGACGCCAAGCAAAGATGGGTATGTAAACTATCAGTTTGTAAAATAGAGCATAAAATCAATTAGCATTGATATTTCGATGTTCAGACCCATACTAAATACTATATTTAAAAATTACAATATGGTCATGCTTCATGTAAATCTTCTGTAACTTAATTGTGTATGGGAGAATGTGATATTCAACTCCCAACAAAAGGAAAACGAAAACAAGGGCTATCATTCCTTTGACATCTAAGTCTAATGATCAATTATAATTTATCAATTTTAAAGTGAAAACTAGTTTAATTGGGAATATTCTTAGCTTAATTTGATGAAGATTTCCAGTTGTTTTTAACAATATGTACTCTTATAGTTTGACCGAAACCGCCGTACCGAGGTATGTGCGCGGCGAGACGGGGGTGAACGCAGGCTAACAGGCCGCTGTCATTCGTCAACGCTCACGGTAATCCCCCCTGTCTCGCCGCGCACATACCTAAGGCATGGTACAGCGGTTTTGGTCAAACTATAACAAATTGATGTATGTATTACATAGATAAGTATTAAAATAGAATATTTACTGTACTTTTTAATCATCTAGTATTAAAGTCATGTTAATAAAGCCATGGTTCCTGTAATGGTATGGTTATTATCATCTATATATTAATACGTGAAGCAAAAACATTGTACCCCTTTTTACGAAAATTGCACGGGCGGATGAGTATGAAATTTGGCACAGTTAAAGTTTATATGGAGAAGGACGGGCGAATCCTAATAATTTTATAAAATATGCATTAGATAAACAATAAATTAATGAAAAATCACTACACACACACAACCATGCATTTGACACACGCAGTCGAAGTGCGTTCGTAGTATTTCGACCTTGTTCGTCTGACGTCGTACAATTCTTTGTAACTATGGTTACCTATACCTTATTTATATGTAATAGAGAAAAGCAGAAAGAAAAAAAGAGCAAGCTTAGGAATTTTGGTCGAATTTTGACCAGTAGGCGACCACTAGTAAGAATGACTATACTCCATTTGGTTAGATACTTAACTAAAGGTAAACAATCTTGATGTGACTTTTTACACAAACACATATTAAACAAATAAACTACTGCTTAAACTAACAGTTCAATTGATTAATAATAGTTATTGTTGTCTTTACATTGATCTATAGCAGCATTTTACTTTTAAACTGAGTTTTAAGATAAAAAGACACATCAAGATTGTTTACCTTTAGTTAAGTACCTAACCAAATGGAGTATAGCTATGTATTATATATTTTTTTGACACTTCCAATCTGCACTGTTGCATAAGTTGAAAATGTAATAAATTGAGAATGCACTCAGCTCTTAAAAGGCTTCACCTTTTGTCAACTGACCATTGTTCTGATCATTGTTGATCATGCTTTGGCAGTACCTATAAATGCTCATAAGGCAGTAATATCTACTTGTTCTGGCGACAACAAGTATTTTTTGAGTGAGCAGTGGCCTATTATGGCTACTGCATGGCAAAGGCTTTTTTGGTGTAAGCACATTAACATAACTCTATAGTCCAAAAAGGCAGTCTTAGTAAAATAGGTAAATTCAATACATAGCTAGAGATCCTTAGTATTTATTTTTATTTATTATATTATAGTAAATATATTTATTGCTAATGTACGTATATTGAATATTTTCAGTTCCAAACACAAACAACCGGAGCTTCGACCGAAAGGGTTAGGATTAGGAGCAGATAAAGTCATCAAAAGGAAACAGAAAAGTCAAGCATCTAAAAACAATAAAGAAGAAGAACTGGCCATTATAAGGAATTCTTTCGTAAAAATAACTAATGGGAAGTACAATGGTTATTATGGCAAGGTAATTATATTTTACATTTATAATAATAATGTTTATTTGGAATTTAATTTTATGAATAGATCTTTGAAGGGTATTTACTACTCCTTCTTCTCTCTTAGCCTTTATTATTCCCAAGTCACTTGGGGTCGGCATTTTCTGGTCTAACCGGATTTGACTGGATATCAGTTTTTACACGGAGCGGCTGCCACCTGACCTTCGCAACCCGAAGGCCAACGATACCCTAAGGCTAGACCAGTGTCAGGATATTAGAGGGTACTGACTTTCACAATAACGACTGCCATAGATGTTCATGGCAGCCGGGACCGACGGCTTAACGTGCTCTCCGAGGCACGGACCAGGCGATAATTGTCAATCAATACGAACATAATTTCGAAAAGTCATATAACTTCCGAAAATCAGAGGTGCTCGACGTGGGTTCAAACCCGAGACCCTCTGCATTGCAGTCTGTTGGTCTCCCCACTGAGCTATCGCTGCCTTTTCTTAGCCTGCCATTTCAACTAATTGATATTCTGTAAATGACTACCCTAAGCAGTGTGACTTTAATGCGTAAGCGTGGTGATGGCTAAGGGCTCTATCTCACCAAGAAGCCACGGCGACGTTGCCGGCTACATATCTTTCAATTTATATTGAAACGTATGGCAGTTAACTCACCTGGCGACGGTTTGGCAACGTCGCTAATTTGGAAACAGCCACGACCAACGGCTCTGCTTGGAGTCTGGATATTCTGGCGCGCTGGCGACGTCGCAAATGAAATGAACACGAGTATGCTACGTCTCACTCACTCAGTGTCTAACCGGCTGGCAATACAGACCGTACACATGATTTTTGTAGAAATACTGAGAGGACACCTGGCTACCATAGCCAAAGGTAACCATGCCTACGTAGCTGGCGACGTCACTATGCCTTCTCGAAGAGGTAGGGCTCTAAGAACGGTGGTGGCAACCAGATGTCCTTTACGAGATATTACAATGCTGATTATTATAATATAATATAATATTCTACCACATACACACAACATCATCTAGGCCAAACTAAGCAGAGCTTTTACTATGGGTGACAATGGATAAACATACATATATACTTTTTTTTTTGTAAATACGTACATATTATACATAGAAACACCCAGACCAAGACAAACATCCATGTTCATGCACACAAATGTTTGGTTTGTGCGGGGATCGTACCCGCGACCTCAGGCGTGGCAGTCGGTTACACTAACCACTACGCCATCGAGGCCGACAATACAATAATAATCAGTACATATTATGTACTGTAATATGGAATTTTATATGGGTATATGATGCCCTTGCCAGATAGCAAGATTGTTATTTACATAAGATATATATACAGACATGTAGAATAAGAAACGGAATCCAAAATAACTGTGGATCGGGCGTTCCCGAAATGAGCTTATATTATATAAGGTCATTCGACGAATGTGAAGCCAGTTTGTTTGCCACCAATAGCAATTTAAAAAAAACTAAAAATCAAACCAAGAACCATATTGCAGATACAGTTAATAGTTCTTGCACATTTCCAAAATTCTAAAATGAATTCGAGCATACGTCGTTTTTAGCAGCAAAATCACTCAATCATCAAAATGTATTGAGAAAAATTAAATTAAGTAACATAATTTGTCTGCTTACAGATCTAAAATTTTTACTATGGCATGGATAATAAACAAATCAACTAAGAGATAGTATGGGTAGAAAATAACATTTTTTAATTTATTTATTTACATTTCAATGTTAGATTAAGTACAAAAATATTCTCGCCAAACTTACATTTAAGGGCAAGGTACGCAAAGGAGAGTGGACATCTTTCATACAATTATGGGCCGAAATGTAAAAAGATGAAAGTGGTATCATTGGATAGCTTATATTTTATAATACCAGTAACGAAAGTTCAAAGGACTTTAGGCAGTCTGAGAGCTGAGTTACAAGAGTTTTATTAATTAAAAACTGGGTTAAATATGAAACTGCAGTGAAAACTCTGATAGTTGAATTGTAATCTAAGTAGCATACACGCTAAGGCGTATTATGTGCACACAAATAATTGAAAATATTATATTAGGTACATACATTTGTGTAAATATATAAGAAAGATCAATTTGCCAATTAATGAATTAACAGATATCATGGAATAATTATTATTTAATATTCTGAAATGATTTCCAATTATGTGGTTATATATATTAGTGAAATATGTTACAGTAACAAACTTTTATAACATGTTATGTTATTGTTATTGGGCAAATATTATTAAATAAATATTTTATTTGTAAACAAAACATTGTGAGTGTGCCTGTTCGCCAACTTGGTAGACGTCAGTAAGTTTAAAAAATAAGAAGTGTATGTATACTTACTGATCGTGGTGAAAGTCATTGACGAAACACTGACAATATCTGTTCATCATCTAAGATTCGTCGGCCAAGGGCATTGCAATGGGTATAATTAGCAATACCACAGTTCACACAACGAAACGAATCCATGATGTACATACGTACCCAATCAATAAGCCGGTCCGGTTATTCCGTAAAACGAGTCCAAGTTAAACGCGCAAGCGTGATTCGTGTCCGGTACGATAGCGAGGGTCGTACAAAAAACGAAAAGAGTGGTGATTCGGTGTTGCCATTTACCAGATATTCAAATTATAAAATACTAAGAAATGCAGATGAAAAAAATAATTTTCGACGTTATAATTATTACATTTCACTTTCACTTTTTATGCATTCTGATTCTTAATCCAAAGATTAACTAAACCACAGACTACTTAGAAGCTAACGCACGTCAAAACCTTACTTTGAATAACGTTAGAACTATCACTATCCACTCCGATATAATACATGCATGTAATTGATTATACGGTTTTTGTCTACTTATATTAATTTTTGTGTTTTCTATATTTTAATATATTAGGAATTCATTATTTTGCTTGATTTACCCATTTAGTTTATTTTGCTTTTATGCATTTTGATTTAGAAAAAAATAACGAATTTTAAGCCATAGCTCATCTTATTACATTTCGGCCCAGAATGTCCACTCTCCTTTTCTTAACCCTTACACTGTCATAGATTAACAACACAAACATTAATATATTTGTTAGGGTTTTTGGTTACTATATATTTACATAAGGTTGCCACGATTATACCACAGGAATTGTTATTTATCATATTGGTAATATAAAACATTTTAAATTTCAGGTAATAAGCTTAGATGAAGATAATGGACGGGTTATGGTAGACATTCCTGTGAAGAAAGAGACCGTTAGTCTAAGCGAATTTATGATGCAGGCGGTCACCAAGTCAGAATACGATAAAGAATCTAAAGTTATTAGTAAGTAATAGCTACCTCACTCAAATATTACTATAATACATGGACCCACATCTGTTTACGCAAATCTGTTTACCACACATCGCACTCTTAATAAAACAGTGACTTAACTCGAAATTTGAAAGTAAGGCAATTTGAACTCTAATTGTATATGTTAAATTCTAATATTATATTTGTGTTAAATCTTTGCAATAGAGTTCAAATTTGTTTAATCCAAAATACTGAGATAAGTCACTGTTTTATTAAGGGTGCATGTTTGACAACTACTATGGATTTCAAAACCACCATGATTCATTATTATTTTAAGGGTGCAAGTATAAAATACAGTTCTTGGCTACTGGTCTAAATTGATCTCTGTGACAAGCTTGTTTGACATGTGAAATATTATAAAGGTTTATTTCGTATGAATTGTGAGTAAATTTTATGAGGACACCTTGACACGGGACAGCATATTCCTCACATAAACTTAGTGAGTTTACTAACCATTTTTTGAATCTACACTAATTACAGTTCATCATAGCCATAGAAAAAAAGGGTTTAATAATCCGTATTTATTTACGTATAGATTTAATACCATAAAAATGTTAACATTATAAAATGTTATAGTATTAAGTCTATTTCTATTTCACAAGCATTGTAACTTACAAGGAGCATTAAGAAGTATTGAACTCTGGTTTCTCTTCACAGATGCGATCGAAGACGTAACTAACACCATCAGACAATACTTTTATGCATATTTTACTTCTAAAAGAAGCCTGTAAGATGCAACGCTTGGATGTTTTTCGAAACCTGTGTACATAATCATATTTCTTCCAATCTAGATGCTGACTCGTTTGAGGAATACAAAAAGAAAGAGTTATCACAGAAAACTTCCAAACAAGAGGAAAAGAGTTCGTCAAGTCAAAAACGAGACGAAAAAGAAAAGGATAGAACAGACGAAAAAGATAAAGAGAGAAGGGCCGAGAAAGATAGAAACAGAAGGGACGAAAAAGATAAAGAAAGAAGGGACGTAAAAGAAACGGAAAGAAGAGATCGGCAAAGAGAAACAGATAATAACGATAGGAGACAAAGAGATTCAGAATCTGCAAATGGTAGGAGTAAAAACAAGCAAAGAAGGGATTCTTCTAGCAGTGAAGACGAGAGACCCAGTAGAAAAAAGAAAGAAAGAAAAAGATATAGTAGTAGCGACTCCCTTAGTTCTCTTTCAGAAGATAATAGAAGGCAACATAAGCACAGCAAACATAAAAGTAGAAGGCGTAGGAGTAGATCAAAGTCAGAAACGCGTAAGAAAAGTCGTACTCCAGAAGGCAAAAGAGATATAGACAAGAAACGAAAAGGTAAAAAGAAGAAGAGGGACAGGGATCGCTCACCTAATTATAAGAAACATAGAAAGTAAGTTGTAATTGACGTACAGAAAGCAGATGCGTCGTTTTATTTTACAGTTTTAACATAAATCTATTTTATTTCACCCTTGTCTTATTTTTCTAACTGCTTTATAATGCCAAAATATGGCGCTATACGATCTCCAGTTCAAATTTATAATTTGTAATAAATATTCGGAATGTATTGTAAACGCAGATGTCCTTTTTGGTTATCTGAAACCTTACCATCGTCTCTGTAATTATTGCATGTGCGAGAAGGAGACAGCTAAAGTCTATAACACGGTGTCCTGCTCACGCGCGATAGCGCCACGTCTTACCTGTATGGGCAGATTAAAGATTAAAAGCCGCATAAGGATTTTCCTTCTGATGACTGATATAACAAAATAGGTTTTCATCTTTAATATGACGACTATTAGATGCAATAATAAAGGGATTGAGTAGGTACATTTTAATAATAGCCTTCACAAGGTAGTAATTATTTTTAATAGAAATTCTGTGTTTAGGCTTCCCTTGGCATTATTTCCGTTGACACTAGTCTGACCTTTATAAAAAAACAACCGTAACATATTTAATAAGCTACTGCTTGCGTACAATATTTCTTATTAAATATGTTACGGTTGTTTATTACGCATTATTTACGCAGGAAGTATCCTGCGTAAAAATGGGTGACGTTTTGAGGCAGCGCCATCTATTAATAAGTTTAAAAACAAAAGTGTTCTTGAATTAAAGTGAAACTTTTATTCCACGAGAACGGCTATAAAAAGAAACCTGTAATTATCTAATAATCTCTGTGTCGTTTTTCATCCAAGTACAATCAACGGGTAAGCCTGATTGAGCAACAAACATCTAGACGTCTTACAAACTTCGTATTACAAATATGAAGTTTGTAAGACGTCTTCGTCGTTTGCGTCTAATGACCGCATGATGATGATGATGCTTTTAAATCGACCTAGTTTTTAGAGTTCGAAAAACTCTTATACGACAGTTTTGTCCGTCCGTCTGTCTGTTATACAACTTTTCAACTCTCAACAACTGGAGAACCATAAGAGCTAGAGACTCGCGGTCAACGCCATTCGACTCAGCATAGTCGATATATCCCCGAAATGACTATGACCTTTGACCTCCAACCTCAAAGTCACGTGGTATCACGTGACCTTTGCATATTACTTGAGCCATTTTTTCGAACTCTTAGATTTACGGCAATTCATTGCTGAATTTCACTTGTTTGCATAAAGATGGTTTCGAAGACAATGATCCTGTAAAAATGCTTCTGTAGAATTTAGTCCTTTTTTCTTAAATAACTGCACAGATGGCGTGTAGTTTAACACATTCAACGCCTTGGACCCACGTCGTGTGTTCTCTATTGCCGCATTTGAGAGCACACGAACCCACGTCGAAGGCTCATGTTAAAAATACATTTTGCTTTGCAAATACACAATAAAAAATTTAAATAAAATACAACAGTCTATTTATTTAACAGATCTTCCTAGTGGTGGTGTTGGTTTTTAGATTTAAACATTTGTTTTTTTTTTTTACTTCTTGGATGCCAAGGACTCCGCGTGGGTTGTATGACAGGGCTGGTAAACAATAATATTATACAAACAACTTCAATGTTATTCACAAAATCAACTTAATATAAGGACATTTTAGTCAATTATTAACCGAAATTTATTTTAATTTAAATGTAATATCGATAATTTGAAGTTATACGAATAATTTTTATTCAAACTGCTTAACCGATTGCGTGTGGATGGCGCGCAGAGGCGCCATGAATATCTTTTTTTTATATGGCGTGTGGCACCCGAGAGGAGCCAAAGTTTATAACCTTAAAACTCGGTTAACACATTGACTGCTTCTACACATAAGGTGTGTGTGAAGTTTCGTTCTCCGTTTGCGGCGACTACACGCCAGATATGTTTGCGAAAAATCTATACAAACATGCAAATTCACCTACGCCTGGCGTGTTTTCACTGACGCTACGCCCGCGCCGGTGCGGCCAAACACACAAGTGTGATTTATTTATATATTTCTCTAGAATAGGATAGCTCTTGCGAGACACAGGTTTTCTGGCTGTCTGTTGACACCCTAGTTTTCTTTGCCAGTTTCATATACTGTACACATATTCTGAGATTCGGAATTAACATTTTGCGTTTCGCTAATTAAGTTACTACCACGTTTGGTAATCTTGTGCTGATCTGAAAAAAGAATAAGTAAAAAGAAAATTAGTAAATAAAAGGATGTGAAAAATGTGGGTTCTGAAATACATTGAAAATAAACAATTTTAATTGATCTTTCTAAAAAGGTTGACGATTCATGTCTCATGATGACAGCAAATATAAAAAAATTGTTTATGTACCCATATCTTAATGTACATACACCCTCTCGGTATCAGGAATATGGTCATAGTTCTAGATATAGGATTCCTGGAAGTATTCTAGTGCCGTTTTCTAGTCAGAATGTACATACATTCTAACTAGAAAACGACACTAGAATACTTCCAGGAATTCTATATCTAAAAGGACGAGAGGATTTTGTTTTACGAGTAATTGCTGTATATCACAGACCGACGTCGTGGGTTCACCCTAGCGCATCTGCGCTAGCGGGTTCACTAGTAAAATGTATGGCGTATGAAGCGTGTAAAAGTTATGAGGATGCGAATGTGTTAAGTTGTCGCCTCGCCACGGCCATTGCGCCGAGTGTTGTAGGTTCGAATCCCACACGGGACAAAACTTTGTATGATCCACATATGGTTGTTCCGAGACTGGGTGTTCTTTGTGTCCGTTGTTTGAATGTTTGTAAAGTTCCCCGCGGCACGAACCATTCCTAGTGCGGCAGTTGCCTTAGGACAATTAAAAAAAAAGCTAGCCACACAAAATACCACATACTTAACTCAAATTGGATTAGTCTGGATACGTTTGCCGCATGCCGAAGGAGCTTAGAGCTAAAATCGGCACAGACTAAATCCCAGATGGTGCTAAGGTGCAACGGGGTATCGGTCTACCACGTTGCCCATGGCGTCGATGGCAGCACAAATTAGATAGTCATATAAGAGACTAGCGCATAACAGAGAGATGTGAAAAAGCGAGAGGGAGGCCTTTGCCCAAAAGTGGGACAATACTGGCTAAAATAATTATAAATACTAAAAGCTAGTATGTGGCAATATTAAAAATGTCCAAATAAATGCAATTTGAGAAAAGTTGGAACCTTGAAGCAGACCAACTGGAAAGCATCTCTACCTTTCAGAAAATCGCAACTAAATAACTACATGTTACACGTCTATCGCTAAGGTAGATAGCCTAGCCAGTTTAGCCTTAACACGTTTGTTCAACGAAGGTCTTTCTCCAAAATGTCGTTTGTCTAAGTATATGTTCAGTGATATCTTCCGACTGTCTACTAAATAGGTAAGTACGTCAATACCATTACCACTCAGACTCTTTAATTTTATTTATTGCCAGCATGTAAGTAATAATTAATTTTATTTATTACCAGCAGGTAAGCAGGCAATAATTAAATTAACTTTACTACGTCTATGCCACTGAAGCTTCAGTGGCTTAGCCAGTAAAGCGCCTGATTTGCATAAGGTCACGGTTTCGATGCCTGATTTGGGCAAAGAGTTGTTTTTTTTTTATACAACAAAGTTTGCAATCAATCATACGTCCCACCTGATGGTAAGTGGGCACCGTAGCCTATGAACGCCTGCAACACCAGAGGCATCACTTGCGAGTTCCCAACCCTTTAGGAAAGGAAGTGGGAAGGGGAAAGAGGATGATTGGGCCTCCGGCACTCACTCACCGAACGAAACACAACAGTAGGAATACTACTATTTCACGTCGATATTCTGTGAGAGGGTAGTTCTTCCCCGGTCGAGCCAACCTATTCATGCTGAAATCATCGAGGCTCTACTACTCGTAAATATATTATAATAATATATATTTCAATAAACTCTTGAGTATTTCCTAAGTAGTAAGTAGTCTACAAGTGGCCAGTAGAGGGCAATAGAATCAACCCTTATTGTGTGCGACTTAAAATCATTGCTCTGCGGGTGGGTATCAACGGGTAGGCCGTTCACGAATATAGGCGTTTAAGCTATGGTAGACAATAGTTTACCTTTTGGGCAATTTATTTAACCTAAACGATTCTGTATTGTTTTTGATTTGGTCAAATAATGTTCAATCACATCTATTTACTATTCTGTCTTTAAAATAATTACCTACATAATACATATATACACATAGTCATAGCGTGGTCGTGCATGAAACTGCAATAGTTTTTGTAATGTACTGCAATCTGACATCGTAAAATATACCTACGATGTACGTACACTAAACACATAACTTATAAAATCTATTGGTCATAAATAGTTACTATGAGGCGTGTGTGGCCTACTACTTAGGTATACAAAGATGCCAAACAAAAAACCAGCTTCTTATTGAGTTTCTATATTATCTATATCCTTCGCACTTGCATGTTGCTTGCTGTTATTATGCATAACCCAGAGGTAGGTACTTAATCTAAGCCTGTAGGTATATCTACGAAACTGTTGGTAGAAGTGTAACGTACCTGTCCCTTATTTTTCTAGCTATTAGGTCTTACATAAATATTATATACTAGGTTTTGCCTGCGGCTCCGCTTGCGTGAATGTAGGTTGTCAATTTTCTAACCCTTGGAAACAGTACTTAATTCTGGATGAAAGGTACTCTATAGCCGTTTCTGGCTCTGACTTCGTGTAACTATGCGAATTTTCATGATGATTGGTTGAGTAGTAAGGGCGTGAATTTGTAACAAGTAAACTCACATTCACTCATTTTGGTTACAAGTAACACTTATGAACGTCAGTTCATGAGTTTTCACTAAGTCTATTTCTTTTACATTTTGTTAGAAGTTAAGTTCAGGCAAAGGCTAACTGTCCGGTAAAAAACAAGGGGCGCCTATTGCACAAGCCTACTCTATTTATATTCGTTTGGCATACCAATAGTTAAAATGTTGTTCTTTTTCTAAGTGAAATATTTTACTACTTTCCTTTACTTTTTTGTTTGAGATAATGCCATCAGCTACTTTTTATCATCGCACCGCTTGCCATTGGCAGGGATTTCACTCTCACACCTTACAGCTTAATTGGTGCCGCACCAAGCGGTTCTAAAGAAATTTTCTCCCGCGGATGCTCAGGTTGTGGAATGAACTCCCTGCCGAGGTTTTCCCACAAGACTACAATATGAGGTTCTTCAAAAAGGTCGTTAAAAGGTTGTTACAAGGTCGGCTACGCACAAGTGTTGCAGGCGTCCATAGGCCACGGTGACCACTTAATATCATGTGGGCCGTAAGATTGTTAGTCACTTTAGTTGTATAAAAAAAGATAGGATTAATTCCTGTTTCGCGAGAAACTTAACAAACATTCAAACAAAGGCTCTATCAAAAAATATAAGTAGCAGCACGGAGTCTGCAACAGCCAGTAAACAATAGACTCGTCTTCTATTACGCGGGATCTAAAACCAAACCCTACGAAATGTGGGTGTGATACTCATTAAAGGATATACAGATGTGAATCTGTATATCTACGAACTACCTGACCCGCGCAACTTCGTCTGCTTCACAAAAGAGAATTTTCCCTGTATTTGCAAAATTTTTAATTGATGCATTGATTCGATGATCCGCATTGATCCTATTGGTCGTAGCGTGATGTAATATAGCTTTTCTCGATAAATGAGCTATCCAAAACTAAAATATTTTTTCAAATCGGACTATTAGTTCCTGAGATTAGCGCGTTCAACCAAAGAAACAAATTCTAATATTAAGTATAGATGTCACATCCTATCTCATCTATGTCCGCTGCAACATGGGCTTGTAAAAGAGCGCGGCAGTCCTCCTTTAAAAAATAAATACCTAAAAATAACAATGCTTTTAGGGATGAATTTGAATTGAGACAAGTTGATCGAAATAATCCTGTAACATTCCACAAACGTACCTTATACTTAATCAATAATACTCACTAACGCAAACCTTTGCTCCTATACTCAATAAACAAATGGAATTGAAAAACTGTCAGTGGCTCCAACAGCCCTGCAATTGACAACTCAATTAGTAGTACGCCATGCAGCTTTATTGACTGGCCACGTAGGTACGTATTCATTACTTTTTTGTGCTTCCATTTTTCTGTGTGGCAAATCAATATGTAAATTGCTTGACAGGAAAATACATTGCACTGCAGAATAATCTTATGTCCTCTTTCGTTCTAACTTTAGTTGACCAATGATAAAAATGTGTATTTGTTGCTTTGTCTTATTATAAGCCGCACCAGAATGACGTAATTTTTGCGTGAAAATTGTTAAAGAGCGATGCGACATATAAGTACCTACCTACATATGTCGCATCGTTCATTAACAAGAAGATACCTATTTTATTCCAAAACTAGCAACTTAGTCCGCGTGGAATTTTTTAAATCGCGGCAGCTGTATTTTCTTAAATAAAATAGCCTAAGTTACATACTTCTTATATCATCTTCTTAAATATTTCTAGTGCTATCTACTTTCTTATTCATGTGTATAGAAAACAAGCTGTTGAGTTTCTAATAAATAAATAAATCAATCAGCTATCTCCGCAGCCAGTGAAAGTCCTGTCAAGATCGGTACAGCCGTTTCAAAGATAAGCCGGAACAAACAGTCGGATAGAAAGACAAATTTAAAAAAAAATATATACCAGGTTCGCCATAGGATATACCTTTAAAACAAGGGAGCGAAACATTGGATTAGTCTATTAATTTATATTTTGAGTATTGTCGTTATATCTATGTAAGTAATCTATGACGACGGTGCGTTGCAGTTCTGTCCATTAAAAACAGCCACAACCACTGTAACGAAAACCACTAAAAATAAGGTTTTGAAAATCTTGATATCGCGAGTGCAAGCATAAAGGCTGATTTAAATTGAGTCCAGTGCTGGCGCCAAAAATTGGTGTAGGTACACTGTATACACACCATCAGTAGTCGTGGTTGTTTCTTTAAGGTTCCCGCACATTAGTAAAAACAGAGACTAAGTTCAAAAATATTGAGCGTTAAATTTAAAGTCAGCACTGATGCAACAGGGCTGTAAGTACTGAGTTGAATCAATTGACGCGGTAACAGTACTTGATCAGCATTGACTTGGTAGTAGACTGATGCCAGTTACTGACTCTAGGAATACCTAATTTCTGTGCCGCGGAGAACTTTACAAACATTCAAACAACGGGCACAAAGTACACCCAGACTCGGAACAACCATTTGTGGATCTCTCAAAATTTTGTCCCCTGTGGGATTCGAAGATTCGAACCCACAACATTTGGCGCAGTGGCGTAAAGTGAACTAAACGTGACTCAATGTAATATTAATACCTTGATAGGTATTAGGAAAAGAGATTAGGATTTAATTAATTATTTATCAAAAGCGACTAGATGGCGGAGTGTAGCGACGATGTAGCTGATGCTACAGGGATTTTGATCACAAAAATTTACATTGCAAGTGAAAACATACACAATATTAGTGATCTAGTCGCTTTTCAAATACTCGACAAAGCGAGTGAGTTTAAGTTTGAGACAGCTATTGAAGCGCACCGAACTCTTCGATCTAGTTGTTCTTAAGAACCTTGATATAGGTAGCGAGTGAAAGCATACTAATTGATCTAGCGAGTTCACTTGACACCTTTGTCTCACCCCGAAGGATTAATTAAAACTTAAGTATTATGCAAAACCACCAATCTTCGTAACTATATACAGTTCTGTACGTGTGTATGTCACTGAATGTCTCCTAAACGGCTGGACTGATTTTGTTAAACATTTTTGGGATTGAATGGGTAAATGCTTGGTTTAAATTCACAATTAGACCCTCTGGTACTGCGATCGGATTCTGGAAAATGTTAAGTCAACGTTCGGGCAGAACGAGTGGTCTAGTTCGCTAGTATAAATGTATAATGTATGCCTTTGGATGAGCACCCTAAATAAATCAATGTTTCTACGTTGACTAAACATCTAACCACCTAGTCTGATAAATAATTAATTAATTCCAACTTTAGTAAATTGAAAACCCACCCACCAATATTGACGTGACCGCACTCGTGGTATTAAACTCAATTGAACGGGTTCTAAAATATTAATAGGTATAGATAGGCTATCTACAAAGCATGATTATTATATAATCATGCTTTAAATATATATTATTAAAAATATATATTTGGATTAAATATTTTTTTTGTTTGAAAATAGTACTCAATATTAGTTTATCGTATTAGACACTTAGCTCAGCTATCAGCTTGACATTTTACCTATGGAGTTAAGATGCTTTAATAAAATACAAAAGTTGTGTATAAAAAACAGGCTGTGTATGTTGCATGAGATGCAATTGGCTTTCTGAATACTTAGCTTATTTTGTTTACAGTTTTAAATTGCCCTCATGAGTACCTACTCATACGGGCAATTTAAAAATGAAAATATTAGTGTAGTGTAGTAGGTATCGTAGGTTTCTACCTACTAGAATTACTTAATAATAACTTAGCTATTACATATAGATACAAGTGTAATGGTCATATATAGTCAATAGTCAGTTGTAATTTAGGACACAAATTAAATTCAAATCCAACCAGTTAGTTTTATTATTATGAATAATCGTATATTTATAATAATAAAGTATCTAGTTTTATTATTATAATTTACATAAACACTAAGTACCTTACATTTGGAAGGCAAAATAGGTACCTACCATAATGTTTGCTTTTAATGGAGCGAAAAAACACAATTAGGCGGCCTGCTCGCCGATGGCAGGCGAGGCAAAATAAACCTTTGACTGAGTCGCTTGACCTATTTGATAGCCCTTAACTTGCCCTAGAAAAGTTTACAGGAAAACATCTATATTGTTACGAAAGAAGACAACATAATTGTAAAAAATTGGGTGGCAATTTATGTGAGCGTGAATATTGGAAGTGGTTTCTGGAATATCTTTAAACTGTATAACTAGGTAAGTTATACAAAGTATAATAATATACCTTTATGAATTTTAATTATGTTTGCAATTCTACCTAAAAAAATTGCTACAACATTATCAATCAATAAAAGTCACCAATTTAAGTTTAAAGATGCAATTATGTTATTTAGTTTGAAAATCCATGCCCATGACCTTTCAAACAATGATAACTTAACAAAACTACATTATAAACTAATTTCATTTAGTTCTGTTTTGACTCATTTAAAAGTCAAATCTACCATAGTTAAGGCTGCTAATCGTGATAGATATTTATTTATTTTTTATTTGAGAATACCAACCTTCGTTTACACTGTTACATATATTGTAGACACAAAAGTAAAATATTATAAGTGTAACATATAATATAACTGATATACTGCTTCTAGGTTCAGTAGCACCTGGACTGCCTTTTTCCAAACTTCGAATACCAACAGGTACAAGTTTATTCAATTGCACTGCACAGTCGAAAAAATGCTTGAAATTCAAGGTTCATGAACTACCGCTTATTCCTAGAAAAATGCGATTAATTCAATGATGAATGGTGAAAATGATAAGAAATTACAACATGCGTAAAATATTTTAACGCAATATTATAGCTGACTAGCAGATACATTTTCAAAATCAGTGTTGTTACTATTTTAAGTAAGAATATCCTGGCGGAACATCGCAAAAAAAAAACTGCTTTGGCCAAGTAATCTAACTTTATTTAGGCAGGGCAATCATCAATTAATGATTCCCATTACTCATTCGCAGAAGAAGAGGTATTTCAGAAAAACATTCCGTGTTTCTTCTCTGCCCTTAACATTTCGGGGCCGCAGTATTTGTTTAGAATTACATCACGACCCAAGGAATCTAACCTGAAAGTTCACCATAATCGGCAGCGCAACGTTATGCCAAAGGAACAACAAAAACACTATAGTTAGCTAAGTACCACGGTAAAAATCCCTAGCATGGAAAAGATAATTGAAGATCATTATTGGTTCTCGTATTGGTTTGAATGAGGAAAATGAACTCTCCACTGCCATAGCGACACTGCAATCGACAAAAATGTATGTGATCCACATATAGTTGTTCCGAGTCTGGGTGTTTTTGTGTCCGTTGTTTAAATGTTTGTAAATTCCTCTGCGATACAAAAACACTCAAGGTTTAGAGCATAAATTTGAACATAATTATGTTCTTATATCATTGAATTTTGGTAGCGCTACCCACCACAATTATCTTATCTATAGTAATTTACGTAGGTAGGTACCGTCTATTTGTTCCTACGACTACAATAATAAATTGGTAAAATAAGTAATTATTCTCTGGCCTAATACAATTTGTACGAATTTTGAACATTAGCTCAAAGACACTTCCCTTTGCCGTTCTATTATGTATTTATTGTTTTCCTTCCTTCGTTTTCTCTAAATTGTCTTGTGCCCCTTATTATTATTCATATCAATTCACATCTGCTTATTATGCAAAAAGGCAAATTGGAGTACTCGGTAACATAGCGGTAGGTAATGCCACTAGTGTACATGGGGCCTTTAATTCTCGAGCAAAGTGTTATAGACGTTTTCTGTCAATAATTATTCAGAAGCAGCACTGAGTTTAAAACTGTACCCGGTAGATAAAAATAGGTTTGCCACCTTTTACGTAGGTAATATCGGTGTAATGCATGGCCTACCCCTTCAAGGATAACCTTGAAGGGGAATGCACCTATAAAGGTGTGAGGTTATTTAACTAGGAATATCTTCTTTCTAAAATTATATTCACAATGAACACTACGCCAACTGGTAGTTTTTTGTTGTAGTCCGAATTCGCGTGTTATACACCACGCGTTGTTATACAACAATAGATAGGTACATTAGCATTACCACTCAAAAACATCTTTCCCATTTTAATATGAAAATCTTCAAGATATCTTAAGGATTTTCATATGTTTAAGGCATATGCCTTAAAACCGAAAACCACGATCATGCTTTTATAAAAAGAATTCATTGCTGATATCGAGTAAGAACTATCTTGGTATTCGTGTGATAAAATAAGTATGAGAGTGGACGACGCGATGCTGGCGGTACTAGAAACACCCTATTACTTACATTTTACTCTGGTAGGAAAGGAATCGAACGAGCATAATTTTTAACAAGCGTAGCAGAATAGCTCTTTAAGTAGCCCTAGAAAGCTTATGGACTGACAATCACACAATCTAATGTGCATTTCTTTAGTGAGATGCCGATTATCGGATGACAGTATAGGTAAATAAGACGTTTTAATCGTCAACGCTAGTTCTAGCTAGCTCTCTATGATTATTTTCCACATTTGCAGTATAATAAAAATTGTTTGTTTTTATCAGGAGAGTGGAAACACTGCATTAATATAACTGCTCCAAGGCTAAGCAGAGATTTTGCATTAGCCTACGTATTCCTTTTATTTCTAGACTAGTGCTAGTTTAAATTAGTCCATCGGCGTACGGCCGCCGGCGTACGGCCGCCGGCGTCCAGGCATAATGCTATTATTATTAAGCTGGCAGGTTAAACTAAGGTATGTTTTCCCAGATACAATTGTAAAACTGCTAAAGCCAATGGATGAATATCCAAAAACTGTGAAATTTGAACCCATCGCACTCAACGCGTATGCAGCGCGAAGAAACTGCTTGCTCCCTATGCCATCCATGCTATAGTTGTTTATAATATTATCAAACCTAAAATTCTAATAAACATTAAGCTCTCTTGAGAAATTTAAGACATTACTAATAAGTTTCACGTGAGCTCTGAAGCTCCAAGTATTCTAAAATTGGCAAACTTGTGTCGTTACAGTGTGAACCTGCCGAAACTCACCTACATGTACCTTTTATACTGAAATCATATAGACACTATATATACAGCCTCATGCCAATATTGCAGGGAAGGTAGAGGTGAATATTATACCACATATAACAGCGACAGCTATGGTTGTAGGTACCACGTGAAAAAGGTTGAGCCTATTAGCATTTACAAGCTCATTGCTGCAACTGAAAATGTCTAAACAATATAAATCCCAATAATACTTCGACTATAATATTTCAATAACATCCAGCAACTTTACTGGCTGATACATAATCGCATTTGCTAATTGCTATTCTCTTAGGTTAACTGACTTGAACTGATTGAACTTTAGAATTACCAATTGTAGAGCGCCCGGAAACTTGAAGAAGTCATAGAGTAAATAGGTTAAATGTATTTTCTTTAGAAACACTTCTAAAATGAAATAATTAAGTAATCTAGATTATGTTACTAAATATGTCATTATGCAATTCGATAATATTATCATGTTACAAAAAGTTTACATATATTTAATACGCCAGCTTTTTGTATGGGGACTATGTTTAAAATCCTATTATTTATTTTTACGAGAGAAAGCCGATTTCGTAGACTTCGTATTTTATTCCTATAAATGGTACTGGTTAAAAAAACATCTCAAACAGCAAATAATCTGCTGAAAGGAAAATTTACTGATGCCTGCATTTGACGCCTTTTTTGTTTACAGTACCAATACTTGTTTTGAGTCTGGACATGTTTTATCTGTTGTTTAAATTTAATGTTTTTAAAGTCTCGCACGATACTATTATTCTTAGTATTGGAATTGTTTTTATACATTTGCTACGTCGTCAGTGAGCGCAATAATCTAAGATTAAAATGGTTACGAGCCCGTTCGCTCCTCAAGGTTCGCCCCCTAGTAGGTATTTGTTAGGTTTCTTCTTATAATCTACCCAAAAATATCGTCTTTCTATGAAAGAGGTGAAAGTCAAGGGGCGCACGGGCTCGTAGCCATTAAAATTGATTGTTTACATAGTAGTTTATTCAACTACATTAATTATTAATTTAATTCTACCTTAACATTTAAACGAGTTCAGTCAATTTTAAATTGCTAAACAATCCAAACTTTACGTTATAACGTAAAGACCTAGAACGCTCCCAACTGAGAAGTGTTCTAACGTAAATGAAGTTCCCAAGTCGGTCGCAGCAGTTCTAAGTACTTACACTTGTGGAAACTAAAGTTCCTTAAACTTACGTGAAGTACGGTCAGGGACATAAGTAGTTCAACACTAAACAAAGTTTACAAACTACTTTATGAGTTAAAATTAGCCAAGTATTATATCGTTAACAATTGCTATTGCATGAACAGCTGTCCATTAATAACAACATGCACATAGGTACATAGACTGAAATCCGAAGACATCAGTAATGTTGCATCCACAACGCAGTTACTTTTTGTGGAGAAACATAATGCAACATGATAACATAAGGGTGTTACCAGACCAATCGATCGATCGTCGATCGTCAGAGTCGATCAATGGTAGATTGGATTAGTCGACGTCGATCGATAGTTTCTACCAGACCAATCGACGTCGACAACTTCGATCGACGTCGACCGATGCCGTCGATCGACGATCGATCGATTGGTCTGGTAACATCCTTAGGTTCCATTTGCGACTGTTTATTGCTTTATGTTGAATGTTCCTTTCGCATTCATACCGCCAGTAACATATACTCGTATTAACACAATATAACAAAGAGTAACATTAAGTTACAAGCGAGTTGCAACTTGCACGACATATGTTTATGGACGTGTACCTCCTACCTATAGAAAAGTTACGCATCTATAACATGGCAGATGATTGTATTGCAACAGTAACAGCTGACTTTTCAAGTGATCATGTTGGCAAATTGTTTTAGACTCTTACTGTCTAATATAAATACATTGTTAAATAAAGTTGTTGTAATTTATTTAAATAATGACAACTCTCGCACTAGGAATAATTCCTGTGTCGCGGGAGACTTTACAAACATTCAAACAACAGACATAAAGAACATCCAAATTCGGAAAACAATTTGTGGATCACACAAAGTTTCGTCCCGTGTGGTATTCGAATCCTCAACACTCGGTCCAGGGGCAGTGGTGAAGGGATCACTTATCTAAACCACTACGCCATCCGTCCAGTCAAGATGAGTTGTTAAGTATCTCGAATTAGCAATGAATAATCTATATTACCTACTAAAGTTACTGTCTATTAGGATAAAGAGATATGGAAGAAGAATGGGGAAGTGTTAGCCCGGCAGTCAGACGCAACGGGGTTAAAAATGGTTTCGTAGTCCTTCGTGCAAATAGAAGGACCGACACGTTGAACGGACCTAAGTCGGACGAGTTTATTGCTGTGATGAGTTAGACAGCATAGAAGAACGAGTTGGAGAGTTTGCTCAAAGATGAGTATTGGTGAATACGATCTTTAGTCTTGAGAGACCGACTACAGAGATTTTCGAAGTGTCATGCAAGGTCGAGATTATCTTTCTTAGCATGCTCTTGTTGTAAATTGTAACGGATTGTTCTTCAATTTCGATTTGGCTTTATAAGTTTCATAGTATAAGTTTGCGTTTATACATATTGTAGATCGTAGAGTCAGGCAAAGTGATATATAGTGTAAAAAAGTAATATAATATACATATGTATTTCTCAGAAAATTCGCAGTTGCACCACAGAGTCTGATAATGTACCCGATACAGGCAGCATATGGCTCGTCGTCGTGAATCTATATATTATTATGTAGGAATTTATTATTTTCTTTGCTGCCGAAGTATATAAGTGAGTAGTGTAGTGACCAGATGTTGGAAGGTGCATTTACTTACCATAACAGCGCTTCCACTCTCTCCGCTTCTATACTTAACTGAAAACCGTAGGAAACCGAAGCTGATCCCGATGTGTGGATATGCTGTAGGTCTTGATGCTAAAAAGGTTTTTCATAAGGGACATCAGCACTCAGAGCAGTTTACTCTACTGAGAGACAGCGGCACACCGGCAGCCAGACACAGACAGGTTCTTAATTATGTCTGGTATTGGTATGACCAACAACTGACAGGTAAATAATAAAACAAATAAATGCCGTTTATAAAATCACTTTATTTTAGAAGTTTTCTGTAGAATCACACTGGAAAAGGTTTACAGGCAGGATATCACATTGAACATTTATCTTTTAAACACTTATTCAAATTACTTGTTGACATTTAACTACGGAAACGTACACTGAAAATATATATATCTCATTATTATTATGTTTATTTATATAAAATAAAATAAAATAAAATTTAAATTTAGACAGTACTTATATGACATATTTTATTTCATTTCTAAGTTTTTATTACGAAGTATTTTAGTGTTCTCTCTCAATTTAGACAGTACTTATAAAGTGTTATGAAATATATTAATTGCTTCAAAATACATAAATAAATCACAAATGTATCGAAAAAAAATTCATTAAAAAAATTTGCGCCTGTTATTCGAAATTTGTGCAATAAATTAATCACTAAATTTAGTTAATCCTTATTTATAAAATTAATTCCCATTTTATATATGGTAGAAATACTGCAGAATAATTAATAGGTAGGTACATTGGTCGAAATCAATTCTCAGCATCGTTGAAAATTACATTTGTAGTAGATAAGTATAAAATTCTTAGTAATAAGATATACTTATCAATATGTAATTATTTCGTACTTTTACTAAACATTAACACCAGATTATATGCAATAGTAAAAAATATTTTTGTTCTACACATCGTTATTAAATAGTACATTCAAATGATTTCAAATAAATTCATAGAAGTTTATACATAATAGATATACATATAAATAATATCTATATTTCATATACGTAGATAAGAATAAAATAGTCCTTGTAAATTACAGAAGCGTAGTACTATCGAGTCCCGTTGCTAAACATCTTTAGGGTCCGTTGTTGTCGCGGATACCCTGAAAGTAGTTCTACAATTTATTGTCCGATACAATACAAAGAGTGATCAAAAATCGCATTCCTAATAAAAAGTATTTAAAAAAAATTCTAGATTTCTTAACCTCTACCATGTCAAAAAAAGGTAATCGAAAGGATGTGACTTATTTCATTTTATTTTCTTAAGATTGTTATACAAACTTCATTAACAATTGTATCTTTTTATTTGAATTATATGTTTATACTCATAGTCATGAAAATATTACGATATTTTGATCACAACAATAATAAAAAACGTAATATATGAATGTAACCAATATCAGTTTCAAGTTTAATTCAGGAATGGACTCGTTAAACGTGTATGTTCTTTCATGTCACCCATAACTATTTATTGCAAATCAATTAATCAAAGACTATTTTTAATTTGTTCCTCCACACATTCTGACCAATCACCCAATATTTCATCAATATCTCAATTGCTTCGCCCGTTGATGTATAAGTCTGATATCTATGTCAATTTCCCCACAATCTGACTAAGTCCTAATTTACCTACTAAACACTCATAAAATTGTCTCTACGCTTTTGTAATCTCTAGGAACCATTACAAAAGCATCAAGTTAGAATACAATGTCTCCAGATTTCGATACAATAAACTACTTAAATACATCCTTACGTACTATAAGCGTAATCACACCGATCACATAACACCATGTAACATTTCAGGATTCTAGGAAGACTAAGGTGAAGAAATGAAAGGTCCACTACTTTCTATGCCAGAAGGATATCAAGCTGATTCCACTATTATATAGAAATTTCGAGACAGCGATATATTTTCTTCTGTCTTTTAGTTTTATTCTTCTTTATTGAAGATATCATCATATAATCATTACGCTGTTGTCGGGATTTACGTCTAGGTTTAGATGGTTAGTTCATCATGTCTAGGTATAGATATTTTGTCATCATCTAAAAAGATGCGCGCCTGTTACTGACAAGATCAATAATTCGAGTCCGCATTCGAATATGTATTCATTCGTTGCAAAACAAGAAAAAAAATTATTTGTCGTAGATCTTCCATCTAATCGTTTAAAAATATCGAATTTTTCTGTAACAGTCGCATCGGTATCTATGTCGTGGTCTCTTGTATTCATCTTTATAACAACTTGTATCACTAGCCGTTATTTTCAAATATACATACACTGGCTCAAGATCTTTGGTATCAAATATAAACCACGTAGGATAGATTTCAGAACGTTACTAAAACGTTACTTTACATCGAAGTAAAGTATAAGATATGTCCACTAGGTAGTGTTAAATAAATAATTCAATTATCACATTAACTTCTATGGTTTTAGTATGGTAACACTTAATTTATTGATCACTACGATATAATATTACGGTACAATTTTAATATAATGCCTTTCGGGTATGTTCGTAATAATGCCGATCGGCTATGTTCGTAATAACGCCGTTCGCGAGTGAGTGCGAGAGAGATAAGGATATTGCCCAGTAACATTTATTGTGTTGTGGTATATGAATATAATTAGGTTGGAGACTTAATATTCTCTTTCATTGTAGCAGGCTCAGCCGTCCGTAGCGCGAAAGCGGGTCGAACAATCCACTGGAAGTTTGAGGATGTTTTTTGTTACAAACTTTATACACGGCTTTTTGCATTTGCTGAATATTTAACGATCACCTTTCCATTAGAGTATCAAAACGCCTAGTTTGGTATTTCAACTGATGAGAATTCAAAGTAAGGGATACATAATTATTTAGATATTACTTAATTATACCGTAACTTATTAAATTATCGTAAGAATATTCGAGAGTTAGTACTACAAAATGATCATCCAATAAACCAAACTCTCGTTATTAAATAAGGATATAATGAACCAAATCCATAATTAGTAACATTCACCCATAAGACCATAACACAATTTTATCAAATTAAGACAAAACAAGGTGCCTACTAAGGGTTCTCATTACAAGTGAGATGTGATCGAGTTAACGCTTCGTGAACGGGTTGTTGCGAGTAGTACGGGCGGCGGCAGCTGCGGCTGTCTGCGTGCAGTTGCAAAGAGCGTCAAACATGCGTAGTACAAAGCCGCGCGCCCGCCCCAATCGCCTCTTCAGATTACCTGGAACAAATAGAGGGCCTCGTTAATGGATATATCTGTCAGACTTTATTGCTTTGTTTTAGGGATGAGCGAATTTATCGTTATTGGTGAAATATTGTTATTGAGGTCAAAAATATCGATATTTAAATATCGATAATCGCAACCTGTAAACATCGTAATATCAATATTTTAACTAGATATCGTTTTTGATTTGCTTTTTATTTTTCAAAGTTTTAAATAATAGGAAAGTGCATATTATACAAAACCCGGAGTTTATAAAATATTTAAGTTTTACAATAAAATTTTAACAAAATATTTTGTGGTCCATATTATTCAAATATTGATTTAATACCAATACCAATATGAATATTGCTTATTCCTACTTCATTGATTTTGATTGGATATAAAGTAACGTGTTTCATTAGTTGATACGACGGCAACATAATATGTGAATGGATGGTGAGTACAGTCAACTAATAGAAATTTACATTTGAAATTAGAATTGCCACCGTCTAATAAAACGATCCGAAGGCAATACTATATTTTACTGGATATTTCGTTCGTTTCAAGTCGATTGCATAAGTAAAATATTGTAATTACAATAAAATATTTTAAATTTAGTTGATTTATTATGTTTGTCTACGAAATTCTCACACTATTGAACGGCCAGACACATTGTTATAAAATAATAAATGTTTATTTGTATTGCTATTATTCGATTTACAATTATGATCATTGCTAATTGAACTAGGTTCACATGTGCTATAAGAAACAGTTACATTTGTATTAAGTGTATTAAGTAGATACTGTACGTACTGTACAACAATGTGTACTATATTGTTAGCTATTGTAAAAGAAATCAACCAATCAAATAATACAAATAATAATTTAGTTACACCTCTATAAAACCATATGTGAGAAAATGGATGCAAACAGTATTTCTTAACATTTACATAATTTACTTTTGTTGTCATCTGTCATTGTAGCAAAATATCCCGGCTTTTCTTGAATAAAAGTTTATATTAAACAATTATTTAAGAACAAAACATGAAAATTAATACAAAAGCAAATGGAAAAGATTTATCAAATGCAGCTAAACACTACATATTTGGATAAAATTACTTTAAGCTTTCAAAATTTAACGAATCCGGAGACATAGTGAAAGTAGCATTATACTCGGGTCTTTAAGCGGGCGTGAAAAAGTATCTCTAAGTCAAACACAGAGTAAGGACTTGGACGGTCTTAAGAAGAACTTTTTAAGATTCAACAAATACGTAAACATTGTTTAGCTTAAATTGTTCGGAGTTCAGGTTTTATTTGTACTAGTGGTTATCCTACAGAAATGATAGCGCAACAGTGGTGAATCCGACTGTTGTACATGAGGTCCCAGGTTCAATTGCCGGATCGGACCATCAAAAGAGTATTGGATATTTCTGTCAAAAATTCTCAATTGCAGTCTGGAGTTAGGAAAATGGCGCTGATGCATTTCTTCGTGCCTCGGGATGCATGTAAACCTGTTGGTTCTACGCCTGATCTCACTCAGGTCGTGATGGATTATGGCACGTCGGACTATGAGAATTAGGGAATAGAAAGTATACACACACAATACTATTATCGCCAGCGCAAATGGCAAGTCTCGTCTCCTTATGATTGACCTCCGGTAGTTTAAATACTGTTGTCTTTTGTCATAGCCAAATAGCATTCAATGCTATTCATAAAATCACATCATGGGTATGGACCCAGACCCAAAGTTTTACTGAAAGTGAGGTTGTATTTATGGAAATACAACCTCACTTTCAGTAAAACTTTCTATAGAAACCAAATAGCAAACAAAGTTTATCGTCCATCGCCTCTGAAGTATTTACCTAAAGCTTTAATGGAACGAGTGAAACAAGAGGAACTGTCATCTGCCATCATCCCCTCATTGTCTGACACTCCTTTGTGAAGAGCGCTCGAATCCCAACACAAACTTTAACAACAAACATTCCTTTCGCTTGTCTTCAAAAAATATGGTTAATAATATTTTTTAAACCAATTAATATAGCGGGTATTAACATTTTCAGCTGCAGCATTCGATAAATTGATAGATTACCTAAGTTATTAAAACATAAAAATACGGTATCCTAACTAATATTATAAATGCAATTATTTGTTTGCTTGTTACGATTTAACGCCTCAACTACGCGACCGATCATCATGAAGTTTCGCAAACATGATGTCATGGGTACCTCATCTAGAAAAAGTACTTTTACTAACCTTACCTAAACCATATTCATGCAAATGAAGCCGCAGGCTAAATCTAACATGTAAGTACAAAGTTACAAGTTTTTTATAACGTTACGATGTAAGGGATAAGTAAACGCTCGGAAAACGTTCTCTACTCATATCAGAGTCGTAGTAGTATAAATTAAGTATTTATTATCTAAGATTAAACGAAATGTTACATGTATTCCACATGAAATGTCTATTTACTTGACCAGTGATTTATCAAATCTACTTTGGCACCATCATGTCTTCAGTATAATATCCCTAAAGCTATAACAAGCCACGCTTGCCAAGTCCGGGTCGGCAGACTATAACTGCAGACAAAATCAACGCAGATAAACCATTAGCAATGCATTACGAAACTCAAGTTACGTTACAGAATAAATATCCTTACTAATATTATTAATGTGGCAAATGTTTGTTTGTTTGTTACGCATTCACGCATTAACTAGTTGACCGATCTTCATGAAATTTCGTATACAGATTGTCAGGGGTACAGAAAAGGGCATAGGGTACTTTTCAGCCGGAACAGGTACTGTGCCCGAGGCAGAGTTTATTGACAAAATGTGGATTAACGCGAGCTAAGCCGCCGCAAAATCTAGAACATATATAAATCCATCACATATTAAAACAGGCAAATATACATAAGTTAGTAGCTATTTTTTGGCTAAGTCAATCGAAGGCCTTTGACCTGGTCAATAGAATATAGGTACTACTGTCCATTTTTCTTACTTATCTTATTTGTAAACAAACAAATGATTCATTTTGAGTAGTAGAGCCTCGCTGATTTCAGCACGAATGGGCCGGCTCGACCGGAGAAGGACTACCCTCTCACAGAATATATAGCAGTATTCCTACTGTTGTGTTTCGTTCGGTGAGTGAAAGTGCCGGAGGCTCAATCACCGTCTTTCCCCGTTCCCACTCCTTCACCTTCCCACTTCCTTTCCTAAAGGGTCGGCAACGCGCAAGTGATGCCTCTGGTGTTGCAGGCGTCCATAGGCTACGGTGACCACTTACCATCAGGTGGGCCGTATGCTTGTTTGCCAGCTTAGTGGTATAAAAAATAATCAGTTACTGCTACTAAAGTATATTCGTTTTCTAATAAAAAGAGATGACAAAAAAAAGAAAAACAATACATGAAGATGGGTCTCTTGTGTATTGTCTCTACCAGTACGCTATATTTAATTACAAAATAAGACAATAGATTATATATTCTGTAGATTATATATTATTCCCTCTCATCGATTTCGATGATTGAGACATGAAGTATTACAATACTTTACATGTTTTCTAAAGGAAGACGTCATATAATGGTTAACTATCCACGGAGTACTCGCGTCGAGTATAATTTAAGCTGTTCGTGACTAGCTATAAGTAATAACGTCATTACCGTCGCGTTAGCTGTCACGATCAGTATTTCTTCCCAATTACAAAATTATCCATTTTCATAATTGGGGCGAAAAATTTACAGTATCATTGCGCTCTTTTAGTTAGGTACTTATAAAATGATATTATTATAGACCCTCGGCAATAATACTTTTTTCGGGATGAAAGGTATACTTTGTCCTTTTTTTACCCCTGACAACGTATTTATGGCATTTCATGATGATCAGTCATGTAGTTAAGGAGTAACGTAAACTCATATTCGCATTTATAATATTAGTTATGACGCAGTGGAGTTAAGTGGACCCAATTTCATCCCGGTAAGGAACAAATATTTTTGATGGATCACGCAAATAATTGTGCCTGGGTGTTATTTGCGCCCGTTATTTGATTGACTCTAAAGTCTTGCGTGGCAAAGAGATTGTGCCTAGTACGGCGTTGTCTTATAATGAACAGGAACAAATGTACTTTCGACTGCTAATGTGTCTGCATGCAAAAACTATCTGCTACGCAATTATTATTAAGCAATAATTAGAGTAGCAGATCGTTTTTAAAGACCGATAATATACAAATAAACTCTACATTGGACACACATACACGAGTAATAAATTCTAATAGCCAGTTTATCTGTAAACGTGACTATAGTCTTTATTTCAACAGTTACATACTTTGTATCTTTTAGCAAACACTTATTCGGTTCGAATATTATTTGTTTTAAGTTTAAAACTATGTCTAGAATATTCTCTTGTACGGTATTGTTAACTTTGTGTACGGTATGCAGTGGATTCAAAGTGCTTTTGGTATTTCCATTTCCAAGTAATAGTTATGCGCTTCTTGGTGAAAAGTACGTCAAACTTCTTGTGAGCGCGGGTCATGAAGTAAGTAATAAAATGTAACTACGTCATTGTTTGTTTATAGCCTGTGCTTTGCAGAAATTCGGTCGTCTTTTCTCCTTAGCGCTCAATTTATTTAATATTTAGGTATGTCTTAATACTGTCAAGGTTTACCAGTCACCATTAACATGGTGATTGGTTTATCCATCCGAGTTGTAAAGAATAATTTTCACGTTTAAATTACGGTATAGTAAAAATCCATTTCGCTTTATCTGTCAGCTAAATCCGATCCACAGGATAACTGAGTTGTCACGAATAATCATAATCAATATGAATCACTTAAGTTGTTGAATACATATTGATAAAATTATTCACAACCAGTGTAGCTGTTGTTTTCTGTATAGTTGATGCAATGAAGTTCAATGAAAATAGATTATTCCTAGGCTGTGACTAAAAACTAAACAATACACAATAAATCTGAAGATCCATTTGAGTATATGAAGCCTTATAAGAAATAATAACACTATCGAATTATACCAGGAAAAATTATATCCCCATAAAAATATTACAGGATATATAATATTGCTGGTTTGGGCAAGTAGAAAGAATGGACGAGGAAAGACTGACTAAGAAAGTTTATAAGGCTAGTATGAACGGAACAGTCGCAAGAGGAAGACCTAGGCGAACGTTTCTCGATCAGGTCGGAGGCGTTCTGGACAAAGGCCAGGTTAAGAGCACCTTGAACCGACGGGCGTGTATGAGGAATGATGTGATGAAAGTGAATGAAGCCAGAGAAGTGTGTCAGGATCGTAGCAAATGGAAATCCGTAGTCTCTGCCTACCCCTCTGGGAAACAGGCGTGAATCTATGTATGTATGTAAAAATATAACATATATTTTAAGGTATTTTCACATAATGAATTTAAAATAAACTGAAATATTACGATTTATGCAATATTTATAATATTAGTGGAGCTTGTCATTGTGTTTATGGTTCAATACTATGAACATTTATTACAATAATACCTTGCGATATTTTATTCATAATTATATAGGTGGCGATCACTGATACTCCCGTAATGAGATTAATTCTCAACATCTTTCTTCCATACAAGATTTATGTATGTAAACTTTGACATATAAGTTACCTCTATCATTAAGAGCAGCGATAGCTCAGTGGGGAAACCAACAGACTGCAATGCAGAGGGTATCGGGTTCAAACCCACGTGGCGCACCTCTGACTTTCGGAAGTTATATGACATTTCGAGATTATGTGCGTATTGATTGACAATTATCGCCTGCTTCGTGCCTCCGAGAGCATGTTAAGCCGTCGGTCCCGGCTGCCATGAACATCTATGGCAGTCGTTATTGGGAAAGTCAGTACCCTCTAATATCCTGACACTGGTCTAGCCTTAAGGTATCGTTAGCCTTTGGGTTGCGGAGGTCAGGTGGCAGCCGCTCCATGTAAAAACTGATATCAAGTCAAATCCGGTTAGACTAGAAAAGCCGACCCCAAGTGACTTGGGAATAATAAGGGCTAGAGAAAACAATTAACTTATCAAAAAGGTGTACTTCCTGAAAATTTATTGAACATAATATACTAATTAATGAGTTGTCTAATCAATTTTAAACCTACATTTCAGGTGACGTACATAACGCCCTTCCTAATGAATAATTCTGCCTCTTCATTACATCAGATACACGTATCTAGTAATGTTAAATTAGTACCGGGTAAGTATGCTAACAAATATTATAAATGCGAATGTGAGTTTGTTTGTTACGCTTTCACGCCCTAATTACTCGACCGATCATCATTCAATTTCGCATACACATTATCAGGGGTACAGAATAGGACATATGGTAACTTTCATCTAGAAAAGTATTGTTTCCAAGTGATAGACGTTTATTATAGTTTGTTATATAAAAACCGGTATATGATTGTAAAATTCGCTATTAAAAGATTACTTTTATCAACAAAAGTATTGTCATATATTTTCGGAGTACCTATTGATCCATTAAGCTTCTAAGATAGGTCTGTAGTTCGAGCAATAGATTTAAGCACTTCTATATCACATGGTAAATAATATTTCTAAGATCTAAAAAATAAATGATCTACAGATAGTGGTTCAAGTATGGGTGTTCTTTGTGTCCGTTGTTTGAATGTTTGTAATGTCCAACGCGACGCAGGACTGACTTCTAGTACGGGCTAAGCAAAAATACATACATATTATATGCAAAGCTTTAATCAATACTTATCTGTATCTCCTCGTAGTATTGTCCAAAAGTAAAATACGTAAAATGTATAATTTTCATTAGACTGATAAGCGTATTGATTACTGTTTAGAACATTCAAACAAAACCGCACCTTTTCGGAACTAATAATATTCTCTGCAAGTACATTACCCTGATGGAAATGCTAGAGCTCGGTAGTAAATACATGCAATATTACCAAACTAATGTGTACTTCACATGCGTAGTAAATGTTTATTCAATCACCGTAAAAGTGAGAGTAATAAGGTTCCTATTCCTGATTGAATCATGTAACAAGTGTCATAAATATACATTCCAGGGAGTGATAGAGATATAAGTTGGACGTCTATGAAGGATTGGTCATGTATTGCAGTCGGCAAAATATGGCAACAGGAATAGAAGTTCTTTGCCCGAAAAGCGAAATATAATAATAATATGGAGTGGCAAATTATTATTAGTGATTTTTCATCTTGCCTTTGTTTTAAAGTTACTAGTATTGCGTTTAATTCATTTATAGGTTAAAATAATAATAATTAAATATTAAGATTAAAACTCTCAAAAGGTTTCTTCGCGTTGGACCCATGTCTCCATCCTTCGCGAGGCTATTGAAATCAAAAAACATCCTAATTTTAATAGAGAAGATGGTTGGAATGTACCACCAGCTTGGGATCCAGTAATACAAATAGTCAAACCCAAGAAGAAGCAAACCACAGCTAGACTTCATGATACTTTGAGCTCATTCTGCGTAAATAGAAACACCAATGATTAAATTATGTTCGGGTACTTTGAAATAACTACACTGGAACATTGAGACAACTACCATCTTAGTCTCCCCGTGACCATGGCTGCTGAAAAGCAACCGAAACGTCGGGGAAAGTTTAAAATAAAATTTAATCTAAATAGTTTTAATAATAATTTAATTAGCTTAAAAGTTAGTAAAGTTTAATAGTAGTATAGTGTAACAGTTTTCAAAATTTTGTAATAAAGTGTCAAATAAACAACGCGATAAAATCCGTATATAGTAGTTGCTATATTAGTTTTAACTGATTTTAATTCGAATCGATACCCATTCGAAATATAACTTTACGATGGCACGATTGATAAGTCCTGGCTGATCGTGGTGACGATGTAATTGTACATGCAATGGACGACAGTCTGCTTCCTAATATTTCTATATCCCGTACCCGTACCGCGTGAATAAATTAGCGGCATCTACGTTCCAATATGGCTAAACAATCACATAATCATACAATAACAATAATAAATGCATTCGAATTGTTTTTATCAATTTGCCTAAACTATTCGAATAATTAGTTTTTTATCAATAAGCATAACTCTGTTAATCATATGTATGACTATCGATCATGGGTTCGAATCAATCCACAGGCAAAGATTTATAAGAAAAATAGTTGTCATTTGCCCAATATGTAAGAAGATCCTAATAACTAGCTTGGTATTTCTATTTGCCTGCTTATTATTTTAATTAGATAGACATGCGTGAATGATTTATTATAACACAATAATTGGTTTGCTATTGCAGGTAAATTATGGAACATAACACATATTCTGTACAAAAATAAAGATTTGGAGAATATTCAAAGATATTTGAATATTGCTTTCAAAATATCCAATGGTACAGTTTTACACGCGGATGTTGAGAATTTACTGTTGGATACTAAAGAAGAATTTGATGCGGTCGTTGTAGACTGGTTATACAATGAAATTTTGTCCGGGTGAGTAACATTTTATGTAAACTATATATAAAAAAAGAAGTACTGACTCACTCACTGATTGACTAACCCAACCCAGTCAATACCCAGACTATCCAAACCTTGGATCTAGAAAACTGAACTTTCGCACAAAAAATACATTTTTGTTTAAGATATAAACAGGGACTGGAGTTGGATTCTTAGAAATTCTCACTGGGTAATGGGTTGAGAATAAATACAATTTATGCTTTAAATTTGTCTTTTATTATATTATTAATTAACACTTCAAATTTTGCACGTTGTTGGTAATTTTAGCAGCTAATAACTTATTTGGGCATTTCCGAAATTCCTGAGTTTAGGATAAAAATAACTTAAGAAAATTAAAGTTCATGCATACGGACTCACGGGCAAAAGCTACTTTACTATCTAGATAAGACAACTTACCTAGACTCTCGCTTGACATCATAATTCTACGTCATCAAACGAGTGAAAGAGCCCGCGGTAGCCAATTATTCTGTGAGGTTAGAATTAGCCGCCTTCCCCGGCAAAGCCACCCTCTTACCTCTTCCATTCCTTTCCTTTCATCCCAGCTTTAATTCCTCTTCCTGAGCGAGAACGCGCGCGTACTTAATAATACAAGTGATAAAAGGGTACGGTACCGCTTACCATCAGGCGGACCGTATGCTTGAGGTATGTATAAACAGACAATACTTGTACTAGCGGCTGAGAGAGCTATGGAAAACTAAATAATAATAATAATGTCCTCCAGACCGAATTTCGGCCACGGCGGCCAGTCTTAACAGAGACTGGCCATCTGCGCAGGAGATATTATAGTGCACAAGTGTGTGCGCAAACACAAGTGCACTCTCTATTCCCTAACTCTCATGATCCGATGGGACGGCAATCCGACACGACCGGAGAGAGATCAGGCGCAGGACCAACGGCTTTACGTGCTTTCCGAGGCACGGTGTCTAACACCGTCAACTTCCAAACTCCGGGCTGCTATTGAGATTTCTTTACAGGAAAACCCAATAGCTTTTTGTTGGCCCGACCCGGGATTCGAACCCGAGACCTCATGCACAGCAGTCGCATTCACTACCGCTGCGCCACAGAGGCAGTAAATTAATACAACAGAATATATAAACCAAATTTTGCGTATTTAATATCAATGATGTTACCATACTATTCCTCCTTTCCCAATTTACAAAATAATAAAATTTAATTTAATAGTGATCTCCGAATCACTAGATTGTTTCGTGATGAATTTCTGTCTTACTTCATGTTGCCGCGTCAACCAAACCCATACTTTCATCTTTATATCCTAACTAATATTATAAGTGTGAATGTGAGTTGGCTTGTTATGCTTTTACACCTTAACTACTAGACTAATCATAATGAAATTTCTGATACACCGTGACACAGCAAAAGGACATAGGGACATAGGACCTTTCATCTAGAAAAAAGTACTGTTACTAAACTAACCTAACTTACATTTACGCGAGCAGTGCGTGGGCAAGATCTAGTCATAGAACATACCTATTACTCAATAGAGAATATGCATTTAATTTAAAAAAGTATTCCTATCTTTATATAATTCTACTGTACGTGTGTATGTCACTGAACTCCTCTTAAACAGCTGGACTGATTTTGATAATTTTTTTTGTGTGTGTTCATGTGGATTCGAGGATGGTTTAGATAAGGGTTTTTTTTTTCATTTGTTCAGGACTACGTCTAGCTAGCTAGTTAATTATAAGTCTAATGGCTCTTGTATACAACTTAGTTAACATGTTCAAGTTGGTTCAAACCGCGCAAGTAGTATAATATAAACAAGTGAGAAACGGCAATGAATTGCCGTAAATCTCAGAGTTCGAAAAAATGGTATCACGTGACCTTGAGGGTCAGAGGTCAAAGGTCATAGCCATTTCCGGGGTATATCGACTATGCTGAGTCGAATGGCGTTGACCGCGAGTCTCTAGCTCTTACAGTTCTTGAGTTGAAAGTTGTATAACAGACGGATGGACGGACAAAGCTGTTGTATAAGAGGTTTTTCGAACTCTAAAATAATAATAATCTCGCCTGATACTAGCCCGTCGGCTATCTGTGACATGTACAAGCAACTTATCATTATAATATTGAAACCCAGGTTGGAATTATGGTCAGTTCCTAAAACTTTATCATAATTCTAAGACCAAGAGAAAGTCATACAGTACCAATATTAAGATTGTGTAAGCCTAGCCCATCTATTATTATTTTAAGAAAGCTATACACTCTGTAACGGGCTATCTACATAACATGTCTGAGAAAGTAATAAGGCTTCTATATATTGAAAACTTTTCCATCTTGCAGATATACTAGATGGAAATGGGCCTCTTCGTTATAACAGAATCTGAACATATCTAAATCATAGCTATACCTACATTTCGGGATATACATCAGCTTTATAATAATACTAGCTCCATCGGAAACAGTAGGTACTTTTGTTCTAGGTAAAAGGTACCCTATATGCTTTTCCATACCTCGGGTAACGTGTATACGAAATTTTATGATGATCGGTCGAGTAGTTAGGGCGTGAAAGCGTAACAAACAATAATATATACACTATAGATACATTGCCCGCGCTCTGTAGTGACAACATGAATGCAAGGTAATTACCAGAAGTCCATTTAGTCACGTACCAACCAGTACCGCGGTCGCAAGTATGTGACATTAAAATAACTTGAGTGAATAATTGCCTCAACAACGAAAAAAATACCGTCCTGTGTTTTTAGGAAATGTAAAAATTATACTGCAACTGTAAAAGATAAAAATGTATCATTTCATGCGTAAATATCAAGAGAAATGGATTTTATTTTATTTTTTCGATGCCTTTTAATGGCGGCTGGCGCCTGAGGTAAGTCGTGTGCCATATTGTTCGCGCTCGGCCAATGAGCATGCACGATAGAATGACAACGTAGTTAAAGAAATATATTTATCTCTCTCTAACAACAGGAATTCCGTAGATGATATTTAATTTTCTTTGCCTTTCTTCGTGCGTTTAAGTAGCTGTCTAGCTACCGAAAGCATTTACGCTGTTTTCGAGTGCCGTGATGTTTATGCATGACGCGTCTATTTATATTACGTCATTGGTAACAAACGATCAAACTCACATTTGCATTTATAATATTAATGAAATCTCTTTAAAAGCTTAATTTTAATTATTCTTGAATCAACCTCACGAACCTTCCGCGAAACAATAACGAATACGCAATTTAATACCACACAAACATAAAAAAGAAAACAATTTGATTATTCAGTTCCTCCGTTTTATAAATCAATGCCAACAATCTTTGTCCAACAGCAATTCATTTACATATTTACGATTCTGAACACTCTAGAAACAGAAATTGCAATAAACATTATGTAGGTAGTAAGTACCTAGTATTAAAATGATTCGACTCATACTGGCTTTCTAAGCGTATGCAATTTTCTTTGAACCTAAATTTTGTTGCAGATTTGCGGCAGTTTTTAATTGTCCTCTTATATGGGCAACTTCGATGGAGCCGAATGCCTTAATACTGAGCTTATTAGACAAGAATTTGATTACTTCTCAAACTTATGGACGTCAAAGTCCTTCCTTCGGGCAATGGGCAGCGGAAAAGTATAAGTTTCTACGTATGAAATATAATAAATGGTATGTATAAGAACTTATGGTCCCTTATAAATTTAGAATTGATCTTTCCTTATATGAATGGTATTCCAAATCCAAATCTTTATTGCATATCATGTGTATATTATGGGTAATACAGTTAATACTGTTTAATGCGTGCAACCCAGTCAGGGCACCGCAATTTCGTTATAATATTTATTATCAGGTTATTTACATATACATAAACTTAGTAAAGAAGTAATTCCAACTATATATTTTATAGGTATAAATGATAGTTTTCCATGTACACACAATACAAAAAGCATGACATGGAATAAAACTTGCGTAGCCTGAACTGGTTTTTTAAATTTGTTGAATCTACACACAACTCTAAGAGTCACGAGAAAATTTATCAAGCCAATGTCACTTGTAGCGATGTATAGAATTGCATTCGAATATGAATCGATTGATAACGCTATACATAAGTACCTGCATAATACATACGCTGCGTGCCCGTAGCTCGCTGTGCTCAACTATATCGATAAAGCTTTTCAATTACGAGCGACTTGTGAATGCAATTAGACTCATCACTAATCACTTGCAACTAAAAAGCTATATCAACAAGGCTTTATCGATGTGTAGTGACAAGTCAAATCTAAAAATGATGTTTATTTATTTAAAGAAACATATTCTACCGTGGTCTAGACCCTAAAAAATCCTATTTTACTTTATTTCAAAACAAGGGTTACACATGATACGAAATCTCTCAACTTGTCACCCAGGGCAGAATTCAAAAACGTAAAGATTCTCTACCTTTAAATGTGAGTTTGTGTGCATAAAATATTGGCTCAAAAACCTCGGGGAATTGTTAAAACTCTGTGTACTCACGTCAGACAGAATGAAACAGTAAAAGGATTGAGATTGAAAACCGTAATTTTGTTCATACAAAATGTAAAATACTGGCACAGCGGTATTAAATACGATTGCTGTACCTGAAGACCAGGGTTTGTTGCCCGGGTGTGTATTTGTTTATTGGGTTTTCCAGTCATAGATAGACAGCAATAGACTCGCCCCGGAGACCTTAAATAATTGGCGAAATGGGAAATACAGTCTGCCTACCTCTTCGGGAACATAAGCGAGACTACTTAAATATGTAGAAAATGCAGGTGAAAATGATTCAGACAGTTAACGTGTTCAATCACTATGAGTCAAGGTATAGTCATGGTAACAAAAGGAGTCGTAAAATGGTTGGTTAACGGCGGTTTTAAATGCCTAAGTCACAATCATTAAAAAGTTTACGTGACTGTGTAGCACGACTTCACCTAATAAAACATCGATATTGAGGTGATGTGATAATAATGTAATTGAAAATATTTTGTTAAGCTAACAAAATCATATGGCGCTTTATCTTTTTAATAAGTATTCATAAATAATATCTTCATCTACTCGTATTAAACGCCAAAACTTATATTACGTAGGCTTAGCATATTGTTACTATCCATCGCTATTACTAGAAATCCTATTTAAAAATGTTAGTCACCTATAAACTAGCTGATGTGTGCCATGCGTTATCGCTATTCCATACATTACGAAGTGCTCTCTATCCTTGCAGCAAGTAGCTTAAAATTTGCATCCCTACAAAAACCTTTTAGAAAACTCTGTCATAAATATGTATGCGGTGCTTTCATCACGATGTTTATTTTACCTCCAAACTCCTTAGAATTTCAGATGGTCTATTTACCATTCTTCAAACCGATTAATCAATGAGGAAGCCACTTAATATCTATAATTTACTGCCTCAATAATCTTGTCGTTTAATTTAATCCTTATTTCATTCAAAAAGTAAAGTTGGCAATCTCAAACTGAGGCGGTCCCAAAGTTTTAATATGACCGTAAAACTTTACAGAAGAGAATAATGATATATTGAACGCCCTGCAACTTAGTCGTTTTTATAATAATAGGGTTTTAATTCATTTCGCAAAAAAGTTACTGATTCATAAAAGTTATAACAAAAAAGCTAATGAAAAATGTTTACTAAACAAGTTTTAAAAGAAAATTCGGCGTTTTAAGCTAACATTTATTAAATTAAAATTACATTTAGTCATAAGATTTAAAAGAAAAAGGTTTGCATATCATTTCATCTTTTACTAATTAGCGTTTTCTTTTTAATTTATACGAGTTTAGAACTTAAGCTAATGGGTGTGAATCATTCAATTACACGTGGCACAAAATATGTAGACCGTAATATTACACGTGTCGTGGTCGTTCACTACACAAGACAGCTTCCCTTATCAAACACTGCCTGCATATCATGTTTGTGTACATTAACGTATACATTCCATTCTAAGGAGCTTTTAATCCCCCGTTCTTACGAGAAAGAAGTTTAAATTATGCTAGTCCCCATGCCTGTTCAAATGTATATATGGACTCTTACGAATGAAATCAAAATTATTGATTCGCAAATTGTGACTAAGCTGACATCGTTGCTTATATCTAAAATTTATAGATAGACAAAGTCTTCTTGTACAACGAATATTATGTAGTACGTGATAGAATTATGATAAAAAAAATCGGTAAGTTTGGTTATTTGTCTTTATTTAGAGACATGTAAGTATAAAAAGTACTTTTGAAGTTTTATACCCAGAAAGGAGGTGGGTTAGAAACTAAGAGGCAACGAACTAAAAACTAGTTTGCAGTTAGAAGTAGTATATTTTGTCACCCTCTGTATCAAAGAATATTATGATATCAAGAGAGATATATTATTACGAGTCCTCAGCACTAAGAGGTAGTTGCTACAGTTTTTTCATTTTCCCTTGCGGTTACAATGTATTATTTCCTGTTCCAAAATATTCGTGGGGTTCGCTCCAGTCATAATCTCGATCAATAGATTCTCGAAACAATAGACATAAATCGTAACCCTAAAAACAATGTGTGGGTATTCTAAATACTTATCCCATTGGGATACAGCGAACTGAAATCAAGGCAAGAGAACGACTTTTAAGCCAAAACATTTTTATCACAATTTTACGATTAGAATCATTAGTTAATGGATTTTCTTATTATTTTCAAATGCAAAGAATATAGGTAATACAATAAGATGTTACAACCATATAGGGTTACTGGTAACTCGACGTATTCCCGGCAATAATAGAAAGAGGAGCTAAAATGCAATAAATTTAACCGAAGAAAATTATTTTATTTAATTTATTTTTATTTAATTTTACGAAGCAATTTAACTCGAGCAACGTTAAAATTATCAATTAGATTAAAAACATTTTTAGTCATGGTTATTATTTATTACGCATTTATGGGTATGTTCTAACTTATTAAGCTTAAAACTAGGTTCTTTATAAATTAAAATAATGTAAAAAGACATCTAATGAGTCATTTTTTTTATTATGTCGTTTGGGCAAATAAAGGGATATTTTTTAAAAAATCGTTCAGTTCAGCATATCTCGAAAACGGCTAACTTTCTGCCATACATATTGGGGGATAAATTTATTGCATTTCAGCTCCTCTATCTATTATTGCCGGGAATACGTCGAGTTACCAGTAACCCTGTATACAATCCATGTAATCATAAAAATCCAGTGTAAAATATAATTTTTGATGTATTGTAGATAACTTAATGTTTTTAGTAACAATAATAAAATTTTATAAATGACAGGCACAACGTACTTTTAGGGTTGTCATTTTAAAATGCATTTTCATTTTGAACAGCCATCGTAATTAAACGAAAGAGAAAAACGGGACGGATATGCTGAAAAGGGGAAAGTAATAACATCGTAGGCTAATTAATAACCACAGAAGCAAGCTCAAAGGATTGTAATTATTACTTTTTGTAAAGACTTATGCGTTCGCAATATTGTCGCAAATGCTAACATTAAAATGCAAAAATTGAAACAACGTAGACTAACAACACCAGACCCGTGACAATTATTTGTAAATCACACGAAATGATTCACCGAATTCAATCAATCACACGAATTTAAAGGATAGTATCCACAAAACCCTACGTATTTCGTTAGAAATGTAAAGTAAAATTAATAAAATCATATTTATAATCGTTGAAGCATAAAAGCTTCATCAAAAGAAGATCAAATAAAATATATAATTACCAGGTCGCGGGTTCGATTCCCGCACAAGTCAAACATTTGTGTGCATGAACATGGATGTTTGTCTTGGTCTGGGTGTTTCTATGTATAAAATGCATGTATTTACAAAAAAAAAAGTATATATGTATGTTTATCCATTGTCTAGTACCCATAGTACAAGCTCTGCTTAGTTTGGGCTAGATGGTGTTGTGTGTATGTGATAGAATATTATATAATTACCATGTAAAAGTTACTTTTTTTATGGTAATTATATATTAGTTAGTCATAAGCAAAACCTATACTACCCACGCTAGAGCTGCAATCAAAGCACCCAACATTAATTTTCAAAGTCAAGAAACCATCTCCTTTACTATCATCAAACGAATCTCAATAGGAAGCCTCTTAATTAAATATTAAAAAATTTTCATTACAGGTTAATTAGTGATAAAGAAATCTCCCTTTTCAATAAAGCTTTCGGCCCTGCAATAAAAAGGCGAGGGCGAATTCTACCCTCCCTTGAAGAAGTGAAATATTATGGGTCCCTTGTGCTTGGTAATTCACATGCAATTATCGATCGGGTTCCTGGTTTACCGATAAATTATATTCCAGTTGCAGGATATCATATCGAAGAAAACATTATTATAAATAAGGTAATTTTTTTTTTACTGTGTGAACTTCTTTTTGCTCATTTGCCCGTGTGCATTTTACAAGAACTCATACTGAAATAAAACGTTTTATATACTGGATTTTGCTATAAATGCTAGTTAGTTTAGCTTAGGGTGGATTAGTAAAATATTTTTCTGGATGAAACCCTTATAACTTTTCTGTTCTTCTGACAATATGTTTGCGAAATTTTATGATGATCCTTCATGTAGTTAAGCCGTCAAAGCGTAATAAACAAATCGCACCCTTAATAAAACAGAGACTTATCTCAGTATTTTGGATTAAACAAATTTGAACTCTATTGCAAAGATTTAACACAAATATAATATTAGAATTTAACATATACAATTAGAGTTCAAATTGCCTTACTTTCAAATTTCGAGTTAAGTCGCTGTTTTATTAAGACTGCGAAATATACAAATAAACAAACTCACATTCACATTTATTATATTAGTTAGTATATTATTTTATATATTAGTCCAGTAGACGGTCTAACTGTATGCTGAGTTTCATCTAAATTCGTTTGACATTCTACGGAATGTTAAATTTTAAATTATTTGTTACTCAATGTTTGAGTAACAAACATTCAGACATTTAAATTAGTGTGATATACACCCGACCGTTGTATAAATAACGTAAGCAGAAAATCCTATACATTTTAGCATAAAATACTTCTACCCTTTTATACATCCCTTCTACTTTAAGTGCCTCTTTATTATTAAAGGTTGACAGTCAAACTCTTAAAACTCATTTCTCTCTAAGTGTAACTGTACAGAGGCAGAACCGCAAATTTGTTTTGTCAAAATTTTACGTAAATAAAGCTATCTAGTCTTACATTTTACCGTACTATTGGATAACATTTTATAAATTTACCAATCATATGGCCAATGCGCCCATAAGCGCGTAAACATACGTTATTACTTTTACAAAAGTATTAAAAGTAATAAAAGGTCCTATCTTATTAAAATAATACCAACAAACTAATCCTCAACAATAGAAAACTTTGTAATAACAGAGGCACGTTCAATCTCTACAGCATCAAATACCAGTAGATAAGTAATCACGAAGAGTTGTAAAAGTATATGATACTTCCGATCTCGGTAATCCCACACTCGATAACATTTACGAAACTGGCACAAACAAGCCTTATTCGTTGATGTTATTATAATTCACAATTACAACACGTACCTAAGTTGTTATAATTATATAAATGTAATATTATGAAGTGGAAAAATTACCTATTATGGTAGCCAACAACATTCTAGCGTCTGATACAATCGATTAATATATGACAATAACGATAATAAGCTAATACATTGAAATAAACATTGCTATCAGACAATTAGACGTCGTTTTACGTATTCTGTACTATTGTTAGATAAGGTCTACCCCAAACTCATCCATGTCTCCTGTTTTGTTCTGTCAGTCCTACATTACTCATCACATCAGCGTTATCTCGGTCTACCCTTAAAACGTCGACCTACAGGGGTTCCGACATCCCAAATATTACATTAATAAAATGACGTTATTTTATAAATATTATTTTTACGACTATAGTAACTGGCTGTGTGTAAAAAATATAGAAAGTGGAAGAAGAAAAGTGGTGAGTAGGGGCTTCGGGCATCTTAAGCCTGCGCCGAGCGAAATGTGCAAACAGGCGTTTACAGTTAAGTGAATAAAATCAACACTTTTTGTTTAATACAAATATAAAATATACATTTACCATAACAATTAATGTGTTTACAATTACTCCGTGTAAAAACGTAAAATAAATAATATTTTCGCCTACAAAATTACGTAAATTTGCACGAAAATTTGCATGCAAAAACTTAAGCTCGTGTTACGTGATTTTTAGATTATAATTTATAGCAGTAGAAATCTATCCTATTTTACAGCTTCAATGAAACATAAATAGTTATATTACAATTTGTCCATCCCAAATATTTAAGTTATTGGTTGACAATAAAGATACATATTTTTCAAAAAAGCACTTTAAATCCTCCATACAATTATTTTACTATGGCGGCCGCGCGCCGATTTGAATATGTGCCGCACGAGCTCTGTCATTATCTGTCTTACGCTCGGCGCAGTCTTAAAGATGCGCTGTGCTGTCCTCTATTCTCAAATAGAGGAATAGAATTCTTGATATTTCTTGCTTTTGAAGGAATAACTTCGTCCCTATAAACATTGCTGGCGAAATGGGGGTTCATACCTACATCTCTGTCTTACCCTTGGAGTATATATGTATGTGATTATGTATATGTAATATTTATATAATTTTACCCTTATACCTTTATTTTTCATTGATAGTCTTTTTACTTGTGCTCATATTACCTTTATAATCCTTTACTTTTATTTCGATAAATGTTATGTAATTACAGTTAATAAATGATTGTGACTTATTTTCACCTTAGCGAATATTATCGATTTACCTACAAAACATGAAATAATTGATTCTTATTATTCTACGCCTTGTATTTTAATTCCTATTACACCCACTTTAATCTTTAGATAAATTATTTCTTTTAAAGATAGATATACTGTTTATTTTTACCGTCTCCCTTTTTAGCTTAACAAAGACGCGTCTTTATACAGACAGCAAATATTCTCATACTTAAATTGTTTTGAGAAAGAGGAAAAATATATATCGCTATGTTTATTTTTCCCTTGCCCTTGAGTTAGGTAGGAACGTTTTGGACAGCTGCAATATGAATAAGCACATACACTTTTAATATATTCTGCAAATTTCTGACTCTGTCGTCCTTTTTTAATGCATCCTAACTAATATTATAAAGGCGAGTGTGAGTTTGTTTATTAGTTTGTTACACTTTCAGGCCTTAAATACTTGACCAGTTATCATGAAATTTCGCATACACGTTTTCAGGGATATGGAAAAGAACATGGGTGTTTTTTAACTTTATTCTTTTCATCATTTTATTTGTCGAGGCCTTTAACCACAAAGGCATGTCAGCCTTGTCGTACCTTACCTTTCATTCAGAAAAAGAGTAAGTACTCTTCCCGAAAGATAGAAATTTATTGACGCGAGAGAAGCCGCGGGATAAATCTAGTTTTTCATAAAAGCAACCAGTGACGACCACAATGTTAGTACTAATCAACTTAAAAAATCTTTAATAATCTTATTAGTACAAAGCGATCCTACCGTACATTACAATTTACTCAGTAAATCATCAAAAAAGGCCATTTCAACTTTCTAGTGGGATAAAATCTACATAAATAATATTTATACTTAGATTTGCTACAAGATTTGAATAGGTAATGTAGGCTTCTGAAATAAGGTTCTATTAGATACGGAGTAATACTCCGATATTATTTTTCGAGTAAAAGATATATCATCTAATGTATGTACGTACCTAATGTTGTTATTTTTCGAGAGTAAATACCGAGTTCATACGAAGATATGAGCGACATAATTGTTATACGCTTTATCAGATTACATTATTGCGTTCTTAGAATGTTATTATAACATTTTATGAGGAAGTATAATACCTATAAATATATGTTATTAAACAATGTGTGCGCTAGATCATACAATACTGAGAGATGGCTAACGGATAGAAATCATATATCTAAAACTGATTACAGTATTACTAGTTTTGTGCCGGTTTACTAGAATAACTTAGTACTACCCCAGTCGAACAGACTCGAGTATGAATTCTTCAACTCAAATTACATTTTTATATAATTACTTTCATTTAAAGAAAGACAACGCCAGCAGAAGAAATGATTCCTGTGTCGCGGCTTTTACCAACATTCTAATAACTGATACAAAAAACACCTAGACACGGAAAAACTATTTGTGAATCTCACAATTGTCCCGTGTTGCATTCGAACTCCCAACACTTGGCAAAATGGCAATGGCCAGGCGACCAGATAAACCTCAACGACAACCATGCAGTCGTACATACTCATTCCTTGATTGGGTGACACTCGTAGATGACACTCGTAAGTTGCTAAATATATTTCAAATTATTTGTTACTCTCAGGATGTAAAAACGATCATGGACAATGCGATCGAAGGAGTGATACTCTTCACCATGGGATCTGACTTTAAAAGCAACAGCTTACCAGAACGACTGAGAACAGAAATACTAGAAGTCTTCAAGGAGATTAATAGAACCGTCTTATGGCAGTACGAAGGAAGTTTCCAAGTACCGAGTAACATACATACGATACCGTGGTTAACTCAGCAAGGTATACTAGGTTAGTAAAAGTTTATTGGTTTATCCATATGATAAAGTAAAGTATCCAACTATCGCTATTATTCTTGCGGTAGGTCTCAAATATTGACAGTTGAAGGGCGGTCCTCCAAACTTTCTCCTTGTCACTTCCAAACCATATCATGTTTACATCACTATGTATAATATAAAGTGATTAATAAAAGGTTGAAAATATTTTTTGTTTTTAGAGGGAAGGAGCAAGCGTATTTAGAAAATAGTTGTACACACTTTATTATGACTGGTTATTATATTACTTATTACAAACCAACAGGAGGCGGAGATTGTACACTTAACAAAAACTAGTAGTTTAGTGTAACGAGCCTTCATCATTAAAAGGATAAAAATTTAATAAGAATAGGATAAAAAGGCTTCGTCCACAAAGTATTAAAAATACATTGTGTTGCACCTCTTTGTAGTTATTTTTATAGGTATTACGGACGTGTTTTACTTAATAAATCATTATTATATTATTTTTACTTTAAAGTGTATATATATATTACAGTGTCAAAGACCAGCTTATTTTAATTATAATTATGACCTCATTAATATAATTTTATATCGTTTAATTTTTGACTGCACAGAGGACACAGCTGTTGTCAATTCGAAATTCAAATAGACGGTTCGATCAAATAGAAGAAAAAGAAAAGTAGAACCAAGTATTTCTTGTGTAGATACGCTTTTTCAAAATTAGAACATTTGTTCTAATATAGAAGCTATATTTTAAAAAAGGGAATATATTATATTCCATTTTCAAGGCAGTAGTAAATTGAATTGCATAATTATCTAACTATAGAATCGATCGCCGCGCGATGAGAAATGCAATTAGCACGTTTCAAATTCGATTCCTGACTCGGATGTTTTCAAACACACAATGAAACATCGTGTAGAAACATCAACACTGACGTATTGTGCGCATACAATATTATGTACCGGAGCAACAATACGCCGGGGCTGGCATTGACTGACATAATTACAAATGCTATTCGCTGAACTAAACGGCGAACGAACAGCTTGGTAGGTAAATTAATTTAGTTCAACCTAATATGATTTAAGTTTATAGAGTAGCTAAACCGTGACGTCAGTTTTCTACTATAATAATCCTCCTTTTAACTATCTTTATATATTTCATCAAAATCCGTTTAGTGATTGGGGCGTGGCTGATTTTATCAAGCATCCAAATTTCCACATTAATTATATAATGATCTCTTATGATTGCAATGGACTTTTATAGTTCGGATTGCTGTAACATATCAATAATATTTGTCAATATCTGTATCCGTATAATGTTATTAAACTGAGATTTAATTACTTGCGTGACTTAAATTGGTACCTAAGCAGTCATAACAGACAACTATTTAGGATTATTGTTAAAGCCTACCTCCTCTTAGAGGGCAATAAGCTCGCGCCTGTTACGTTACACTTATAAACATATTTGACCAAAGGAAGATGTTAATACATCTCTGCTCTCTAAATTCTGTGACGAAACGAATAAATCTAATTCTACGTATAAAATATGCATAGAAATACGGACTTAGTAAATATACTCGAATGCAGTTTCCAGTACATACAAACCCCGTACTGAGATGTGCTTGTCACCCCTCATGAACGCTTCGCTTGGTAGAACTCCCCTAGCTACCTATATCGATCGCCGAGCGTACATTAATGCACTAACCGTATCTACATACAAATATACCTACATCACCGACTGTGGGTATATCTACGTACATCTTCGATATACCTACGGCACTTGCTATGGGTATATTGGAACGTGTAGGTTTACGCAAGGGTGCCTTACCTCTCGATACTGTATAGCCTTAAGGATAATATATTCGAATAGACCCCATGATCGAATCAACTCGTAGTTGTCTCCCGCAATTCTATTCAATTAAGGATTAGGGCTATTGATACCGTCTCCATCAATACGTTTGACAGCTGTGTTTGTGTCTGTCGACCTAATTTTATTTCTCGGTTGAGTTGTTATTAAAGTAATTCTGCACTGAAATCTGCACTGAAATGTCAACAGCGACTTTAGATCCCTTCTGTTTGTGTTTAGGTAGTAAACTATTGATTGCAATTTCTGTACAATTTATACTTCTTCGTTTTTAGATGTATATTAATAATTATCTATTTGCGTATTTAACTGAGGCACGGTTCGTTGATTCAAGAATATTCAAGAAACGAGTCCTGTTTTTACCTGCGGACAGATAATTTTTGACACATCTGTACCTATATATATAAAAATTAATCCCTGTGTCCCATGGTCAAGCCAACTTGAGAACGACTTGACCAATTTCATTCATCTATTTATCTTTAAGGGTCTAATACTTTGTAAAAGGTTCTTACGGAAAGAAAAGTGTAGAAAATTGTGCTGGAAATTGGATAATTTTAGAAAACTTAACGACTATTTTAACCTCGCCAGTTTGACAGTTCGTCTAAGGCAGGACAAGGTCTGTCGGGTCAGCTAGTGTTCTATAAAAATATGTCAAATTATAACTATCTGTAGCTAAATCTACTCGTTTCTATAATATGGCAAGCAATATGGCCAAATCTTTATCCCAATCATAAGCTTCCACCTATATTTGCGTGAGATTGTAATTGCTTGGGATTCTGGGTCGTGTATAGTTATATAGCAATTTTCTTTTAAGATATTCTCAGTAGCGGCTCGTTGGTTGTATATAGGTTGATAATAATAGGTTTTTATGAGTAGTAGAGCTTCATTGATTTCAGCATGAATGGGCCGGCTCGACCGGGAAAGGACTACCCTCTCACAGAATATCGACGTGAAATAGCAGTATTCCTACTGTTGTTTCGTTCGGTGAGTGAGAGTGCCGGAGGTCCAATCACCCTCTTGCCCTCTTCCCGCTCCTTCTCCTTCCCACTTCCTTTCCTAAAGGGTCGGCCACGCGCAACTGATGCCTCTGGTGTTGCAGGCGTCCAAAGGCTACGGTGACCACTTATCAGGTGTAAACCGTAAACTAGTTTGCCAACTTAGTTGTATAAAAAAAATTGGTTTACTCCCGTACAAAGGCCGAAAAATAGTGTAGTAAATGTGAGTTTGTACACTTGTATATTAAGTATGAGTCTATAATAATAATAATTATTCATGTAAGAACATTATACAACAACTTATTCTTTTCAGCTCATCCAAACTGCGTATTGATGATCACAAGTGGAGGTCTTCTGTCAATAAACGAAGCTATTCACTTCGGTGTTCCCATCATAGGTATACCTTTTCTTAGAGAACATGCCAACAACGTCGAGAAAGCTATAAACAAAGGTTTCGCCAAGAAGGTCACACTGAATAATATTTCATCAAATTTGAAAGCGGTAATCAATGAAGTACTAAATAATTCAACGTAAGTCGATTTTGATGCTATTTTAAGACCGTTTTGTAATTTTTATCTTTTTTATCGGCTTGTTACATAATTATTACATCGCACAGAATAGTTAGTTAGATTTTAATGTAACAAAGGATTCTTTAATTTTTTCATTGCGTAAGGATTTTCGATCTCTCATATCTTTAATGTGCTCATGATTGAAATAAAGATTTTACGGTGTGTGTTTCATCCAAAAGCTAGATATGAGTCATATTTTTTATCTATTTAAAACCATTTTGCCTAAGGTAGCGGGTTCGATTCCAGCACAAGTCAAACATTTGTGTGCGTGAACATGGATGTTTGTCTTAGTCTGGGAGTTTCTATATATAATATGTATGTATTTACAAAAAAAAAGTATATATGTATGTTTATCCATTGTCTAGTACCCATAGTACAAGCTCTGCTTAGTTTGGGCTAGATGGTGTTGTGTGTATGTGATAGAATATTATTATTATTATTATTATTTACTCATTTTAAAAAACTTAATCTTGTACATACTTACTGATATTGTTCAATTATTGAGTTGTCTTTGTAGAACAATTATTCCTACATAAAATAATTTTCTTACCTTTTACTAACTTTAATCAAATAGACAACACACATATGCCATTATGATACAACGGTAAGACAAAAGGTTTATATTTAGCGAAGAGCTATTAAATTATATAAAAATTACTAATATCTTTACCGTTCCTGTATAATTATTTGAATTCTACCTAAAAGGACTCTTACATACCAAGATTCACACTCCGTTTACACGTTTAGGGTTTACTGAATCGGTTTTATAACATGGTTTTAAGTGGCGTAAGAAGACACATGCGACCGTTCACACGTATACGTGAAAACCAAATGCAGGATATTTTTGTTTAAAAATAAAAGCATGGTCTATATTTGAATCGTAGCATTTTTTCGATTTTGATTGTAATTTTTTTATTCATTGTAATAAGGCAAGCCACATCTGCAAACTGATTCGTGAAAACATAAAGATACCGTGACATTATAGTAATATAAGCATCATTAAATGTCACAGGTACAGGTCTTAAACCAAATTTCATAAATATTCCAACCATTTTTCTGCGAAACACAAGTAAAGAAAATTTTCCTTTATATGATTTTCTATTACATTTGGCAGAGCTACGGATGAAAACGCTTTGAGATTTCACGTGCCAAATATTTAATGGAATATTACCTGTTTTCGCTCCCTAGTTGCCCTATCCATGAAAATGTTCAGTCATGCCAGCTATGTTTGTGTAAATAAGCTTGTATTATGTAATATAAACCAACGATTCTCAACAACATGTGTAACGTTTGCCGACCCATACTTGGGTCACTGTAATAAATTATATTTAAACTTTCTTTTATGACCGGATGATGTTCGTCCCCAATATGTTTATCTGAAGCTCCATACCTTGAATATGGACGGTTCTATGTTAATACCCTTGCAGCGACGACTGTCAATTGTTTTCTATGTGAGCTATGCCACTCATACACCACCATAACACACAGTCATTATGTGCCATAAGTATCTTTATAAATGGCAAAATCATCTTTACGTATTTGCAGAGAGAGAGATTAAGTATAATAAATCCACACTAGTCCATATGCATACACAATTTTATACCTGTCGTATATTACAGCCACGTTTTGATAGCGCCTACTTATATATATAATAATATAATATAAAATTAGCCCTGTATATACCTCTTCTTAGTGTGAGAAGGGTTCGGCCATAGTCCACCACGCTGGCTCAGCGCGTTGGCATACTTCACATATCTTCGAGATCATTATGGAGAACTCTAAGACATGGAGGTAGCCTCGCGATATTTTACTTCACCGTTAAAACGAGCGATAATTAACTACGCATATATGTATCTTCAAAAAGTTAGAGATGCGCGCCTTGGAATCTTACTCGAGACCACTGCATGATTGTCCTACTAGGCTTGTCTATTCATATAACTAATGCAAAATATATTATTATCATCACAATTACACGTTGGCACAAAACATCACACAGGCTCATCAGTCAACCCCCCAAAAGGATTTTCCTAGTAGACTTATTCTAAAGCATATACATATGATTGATGAATTCTGCGTAAATCGGTGAGTACACATGACACTGTTTATTCACAATAGGCAGCAGTTTTTAGTTCCAAGAATCAAATTCATTGAATAGAAATATTAATACATAATGGCATTCAGTTGAAATGGTTATTGTTAATTATTATTGACATAAGCTACCTTTAATACTATTTCCGTACTTTCGACTAATGTCTGTTCAACAATATTCATAATGTTTGTCTCGTTTGGAAACGTGACATTAGATAAAAAAAACGTAACTTGGATTTAAGTACAAGTTGACTGCACAGACAGCAAGGTTCCATTCATTGCAAGATTCAGATTTACGTTAAATGTGTATGGACTCGACTCTTTGCGTTTGCGACTTAATATTGCAACAGCTTGCTAGATTCCGCGTTACTTTATCACATCACATTCGCATCACTTCAACATGAGCCGGACACTTCCAATATTATGACTACATACTTCTCGACTTTAAAACCTTTTTAAATAGCTACTTAAAATATTTGCAAGTCGGTTTTTAGGGCATATTATATATATATATATATATATATATATAAGGCATATTTAGTTCTGCATTTGCACTCACATGAACCTAATAAAAAGTATTGTCGCATATTCACACTTCACCAGGGATATCGTTCATTCCAAGTTATCAGAATAGCTTGGTCCGGTGTCCCCATTAAGTCGGGCAACTGTAACTATACTTAGTATAAAAGCTCGTTTAAAAAAGTTGTGAAAGGCAGGCGGGTGTTGTTATCTGTTCAGTAGATAAATCCTTTGTTGTCTGGCACGGCTTTAAACTTTGAAGGTTTAGTGTTACTTCATTACTAAATATCACACGTTGCTATAGAACATTTATATCGGAGCTAGTGAAATGACTCCAGTTACTTGAGTAAAAAAGTATTCGAGTCGAAAAAATATCGACTCGTATTCACTTGGAATCGCTCAAGTCACTCGCGCTGCTCAGCTCGCGCCACCGAAAATAAATAATAATAATAAATAAAATAGGTTTCAATGTGAACGCATGTTTCGGCAAGTTGCAAAAAAAATAAGATGGACTGTGTTTTGTGTTATCTGTTTATCATTTCTAAAGTTTGATATGACGGAAAGTGACTCGAATTTACCAAGTGTTCACTCGAGTGATAACCGAGAGAAACCGTAAAATGGCTTGTCTAACTCGATTTCTAAAACTGAACTGGAGTCACATCACTAATCGCAGCTTAAGCCGGCAGTAATCCAAAGGTATAACTTGCTTCGTTCTTAGGTCGTATTAACCATACATTGAACTAGGTTGTGTGTAACTTTACATGGTCCCAAAATTACTGGACCGATCTTAGCAAATAATGTTCATTGACTCGACTTAAGAAATTCACGTCTTGTTAGTTAATTATAGAGATCGTCGGATACAAAGATATTTCGGGCAAAGCTGAGAATGTTCTATATTTATACAGGAAAACTTTTGTTTCCTTAACTGATAGACTTTTACCCCTTCCGAACGGCAGCTATAAAAAGAAATACATAAATAATGTCCTCCATAGCTAATTTTTGCGGGAACTGGCCATCTGCGCAGGAGATGTTAATGTGTACAAATATGTGCACAAATACTAGTGCACTCTGTGTTCCCTAACTCGTGATCAGATTAGACGGCAATCTGACACAACCGAAGAGAGATAAGGCACAGGACCAACGGCTTTACTTGCGAGAGTTCTCCATAATGTCCTCAAAGATATGTGAAGTCTGCCAGCCGGCACTGGGACAGTTTATCCAAGGCTGATATTATATTATTTGAATTTCATTTCAGATACAAAGAAAGAGTTCAAGAGCTGTCTTCAATATATCGCGACCATCCCGTGCCACCAAACAACGAAGTGGTCTTCTGGATTGAATATGTTATACGAACAAAGGGAGCGCTTCATTTACGCTCTTCTGTACCTTTGTTATCCTGGTACCAAAACTTGTATTTAGAACTGATATTTATAGCTATCATTGTAATTGTTATTGTAGGTTTAATGATTCAATGTCTTTTAGAAAGAAGAAGAGAAGAGAACTTGGAATTTAAGAAGTTTATTTGATTTAATGTCGTTTTGTTACTAGTTTCTCTGATTATCGTGTTTACTTAAAAATAAACTTTAAATCGAATATGAAATAGGTTTTATTATTTTAGTATTTACGTTAAGTATAATCAATTTTAGTAAAAGGTAAAGAAACAGCAGAAATAGTGTAGACAAAACACACAATAACTTGAAATAGAATAATTTTATTGGCATTTGTCGAATTTTATGGTGACAAACAATAGACCATCAAATAACCTTCGCAATCCGACAATTCAAATCAATGCAAATCAAATTTCCTTATTTCTTTTCTCAAAATACAAATAAATTTAATAATAAGATCAGGCTATGAGCAGCGATAGCCTAGTGAGAAACCGTTGGACTTCCACGCAGCGGTCTCGAGTTCGATCCCAAGGCGCGCATCTCTGACTTTTCTAAGTTATGTGCGTATTATATATTAATTATCGCTCGCTTTAGCGGTGAAGGAAATCATCGTGAGGAAACCTGCATGTCTGAGAGTTCTCCATAATGTTCTCGAAGATATGTGAAGTCTGCCAACCCGCACTGGGCCAGCGCGGTGGACTATGGCCTAACCCTTCTCACACTGAGAAGAGGCCTATGCCCAGCAGTGGGCCAGTTTAATACAGGGCTGATATTATTATTATTATATTATATATCAGGCTATCCTAGATCCTAATTGATAGAATCCTATCAACCTATACTTAACTGTCCCACTGCTGGGCAGGCCCCGCCTGGGCATCGCAGCGCCGTGAGTTGATCGCGGCAGTCGAATTGGTTGCCCTCTCGCTCCCGGCCGTAGTTCAGTCTATGGTCCGGAGTGAGAGGTCGTGGAACGCCGTCGCCTCCTTTTGTGAGGAAGTCAATGAGGTGGCGGAACGAGAGAGGGAGCGTTTAAACCCTCTCCCCAACCGCAAAACCGGGCGCCGGAGGGCGCGAGATGACCTCCAGCGACCCTGAGGATTGACCTGGGGGTGGTGGGCTTTGTGGGCCTGCCCGCCATCCGTTCAGCACCAGGTCCGAGAGGCGGCGTGCGTGTTCCCATGCGCGCCTCTGTTTCGAGTCCGTCTCCCCTCTAGTGGGGAGACAGTAGGGTTTAATAAGTGAGTAAGTGCCTTTGGGTAGGTCTCTTTGCGTAGTGGCCTTCCGTTTCATACGACGCACAGTGCAATACTTTAAATATCTAGCCGGACAATTTTCAAAATACACACTTTCATGTATCAGCTCACGGCTTACATAAAATAAGGAACAACAAACCATATTTCAAGGAAACAAGGTTTATTTTCCAAGAAGTGGCGCTGAACAATATAAAAAAAGGGTTAGACCGGCCAACTACCTCCGGTAAACTGATCGTTTCATGTGAACAATCGTGTCATTCGTTTGAGTTTGCTCGATGAATACGCAGTGTTTCTGTGCGCTAATTGTGATTTAGTGATGTTAGCGTCTTCGTTTGAATCTCGAGGTATGTTTGCATAGTTATTTTATGATATATCGTTAAATTAAATAGTCAGAGCGAAGGGAATGTTAGTACTTAATTTTTCATAAAGAAAATGTTTTAGCACAGTTTGTAATTGACTTTTAACACATTATATTAAATTATATTAGTCTTATACTATATTTTCCTAGTAGATGCACTTGTATATTTTACGAAATATGACCATTTACTTGCCGGAAGTTGCAGCACTCATACAATTATTTTTGTTTTCAGAATGTCTTTCCAAATTTCGCGAATATCATTTTTCGATGTTTGGTTCGCCAACGCCAAAGAATGTAAAACGGATGCATTGTTGCACTATATATTGCAAGAACATGGCGACCATTCGTTCTCGGATGAAATTTTAAATAAATTGAAAGTAAAAATAAGAAGCTTTAGTCAACAAATTGAAGGAAAATGGACAAAATCTGGTAGATACCGAGACCGCTTTCTAAAGGCGAACTCTAAATGGTTGGAAGAAAGTTTTTCATTTGCCAATATAGTAGAAAATCCCATAAACGAACCATTACCTGGATCTAGTAGCCGACTTGGAAGGCCATATAAGGATTTCTAGAGTTCTAGCTACAAAACTAAAAGGTGTCGTATTCAACATCTTCTTGATATATCTAGTGAGAGAGGGATGTCTTTGGCGACTGAAGTGCAGCTTCGTAATAAAGGAAAAAAGATTCAGCTGCCATTATTAAAGAACTCTGTGTTTTTCACCCAGAAGAGGTACTACTCTGAAGAAAGCGCGAATGTGTTTCACAAATAAAAAAAGAACTTACCGCAGACCAAGCTGTTGCGTTAATTGTCGACGCGAATCTATCAACACACCAATATGAGGTTATACGTCAACAAGCAAAACGATTTATCCCTTCAAATGTATGCAGAGAATAAGAAAAATATTGTATGACAAACCTCTTCGCCATCTTTGACCAGATATTGTCGTCCAACAAAGATAATGTTTGCAAAAGAAAATGCAGATTTGATAACTTCAGAGGTTAATAAAATCAAAAGCGAAATTGAAACCTTGTCACCCACAGAAATTTCAATTAATGACAGGATTATCTTAGTAAAATCTAAATTGATATTCTACATGATAGACGGCAAAGTTTGTAATGCTATCGCTTCTTGTGCATCTACGCAAACTTGTTAGTTGTGTGGCGCAAAACCCAAAGAAATGAATGACAAAGACCTTATCATTAGCAAGACAGTTAATCGGGATTTTCTTTGTTTTGGTTTATCACCCACTACACGCATGGATAAGATTTTTTTTAATGCATTTTGCATATCTCTTATCGTCTCAACATTAAATCATGGCAGGTCAGAGGAGATGAAAATAAAAAGGTAGTGGCAGAGAAAAAGAAAGACGTACAAGAAAAGTTTAGGCACGAGTTGGGATTGTTGATAGATATGCCTAAACAACATACTGGCAACACAAATGACGGGAATACAACACGAAAATTTTAGAAATGCCGAAATATCGGCTGAGATAACAGGCGTCAGTGTCGCAGTTATCAAACGCTTTCATGTAATACTGGAGTGCTTAAATAGTGGATATCCGATCAATTGCGACAAGTTTGATGAATACGCTAAATCAACAAGAGATTTATATATTAAGTAATACTCTTGGTACCCAATGCCTGTAAGCGTGCATAAAATACTTTTCCATGGGAAAGACATTATTTCGTCGTGTGTTCTCCCAATTGGGCAACTATCGGAAGAAGCTCAAGAGTCGAGAAATAAACATAATAAGAAGTTTAGAGAACTCTTTACGAGGAAGACTTCTCGAGTCGATACAAACACAGATTTAATTATTAGGTTGCTTATAACGTCTGACCCTTATATAGCAAGTTAGCGTGCTTTGCCCAAAACTAGGCGTGGGAAAATTACTACAGAAATATGGGAGTTGTTAGAAATTACAATTCCAGAACTAGAACATAGTGAAGGCCAATCAGTAGAATCCAATCATAATTCTAACAGAGAATCGGAAGAGTCTAATAGTGATTCTGACTGATTGACTTTCACTTCATATGTTTCAGCCCTAATTCTAATTTCTAACAACTCTCATCATCATCGAGTGAAATCTGTAATATACATATGTTACATTAATTTATTCAATTAATGTAACACATTCAAGTCAATAGCAACTAACTAACAGCCTTGAAACGTGCCCAGTAGACTACGGTAAGGTTTTCGTATATTAGATGGCACCTTAAAAAGCATAATCTACCCCTACTTTTGCTTCCAGATATATTGAAGAATAAATCTATGTACGGTGGGTATGTAAATTCAATTATGCAGAAGCGATGCGATTTCCATTCTTTGCTTCCGAGGTTTAAGCGCACATCAGCATAAAATACTTACATCCCCATTACAAAGGTTCGTGAAGCGATTACGAAGAAAGGGTGGCTTATATATGTATTTGGCTCACGCCTTTATGTTTATCATACTTACTTGGAAACATACTTTTGAATAAACTGGTAACGCCTTATTAATCATTTACTTAGTATCGAATACGAAATGTTTAACTGAACCAAGCCCGGCAAATAAAACGTTCATGGTACACATTCATAAAGTAGCCGACTAGCTCATATTTTATCATTAAAACTGTGGTGTAATTTCAAAATGTTACTTTTAAATACGTCATAACCCAAAACTTTACAGCAAAATAAGTGCTGTTCAGTAAAAATAACACAGACAACTTTTATAACAAATACACAAAGCTTTTACATTTCTTTCGTACTGCCTGCCTGTTTTAAACATCAAACGAATTTTGCAGTATAGCTCGCCGTGATACGCGCGAAATGCACGATATAAAATAAAAAAACTCCTAAAGGTCTAGCGTGTCTGAGCGCAATACATATTTGCTGTACCGCAGATTGTAGCTGCAAACAACACTAAAGACATCACTACATTTGCTTCTTTTGACGATCAAAGCAATATTATTAAGTTCTCATCCTCATTTTTGCTGAGGACTACAATATAATACTCTATTGTGCAGTTAACAGTTCAAATGGATATTCTAGTAAAGGTTTATGGTTATGCCCAGTGCACATAGTCTGGCATAGACAATACAAAAGGGTGCAGTGAAAATCATTGACCTTGCGGGCGTTACCCCAAGCTGCTTCATTGAATTATGGTCGTAAATGAATCTTATCGTTGGATCGATAAGTTCTAGAAAGGGCGGTAATCATAGTTGTATTACTAGTAATATTGAATGAATTATCTTGTCTCTTAGTTTGCAGATTCAATCAATATGTATTTTTAAAGATAACTGATGCACTAGTAATAATTCCTGTACCCCGGGGATTTTTACAAACAATCAAACAACGGACACATAATCATCCAGAAACGGAACAACCATTTGTGGATCACACAAAATTTTGTCCCGTATGGGAATCAAATCTACTACACTCGACGCAATCGTAATGCGACCACTAAAACCAGTTTGCCATCCGTGCATCCGGTACATTATCATCATATCATATCATCCAATACAGTAAATTGTTATGTGCCTTTTAATTTATTAGATCCACTGAAACATAAACTTCTGCCGTAGCTTTATACGAAAATCATATTGAATGTCAGATATGACAAACGTAAACATTATTAAGTAGATTATCAATTAACTATTATTTTTGTGGTCTGGTCGCCATTAACCTTATGTTGATTATTACGTGTTAAATCCTCTTACAAAACAAATGTTTGAGATACTCCACAAATAGTGGGACCGAATTGTGTTGTTCTTTGTATCCGTTGTTTGATTGTTTATTAAGCCTACGGCAACATGATGATTAAAGCTAAGGCGGGTTAATCCTTTTAAAAACATGTATTATTAAGGCAAATATATATTAAACGAACGAATTTTGCCAATATTGCTACAACCATTATAATTATCCGGATAACTTTATGTTACGATATAGAATTTTGTAAATGATTCGAAGTATTCTTATATATTTATTTATTTTCTAAAAAGACAACTCACGCACTATGAATAATACTTGTGTCGCGGGACAGTTTACAAACATTCAAACAACGGACACAAAGAACACCCAGACTTGGTACAACCATTTGTGGATCACACAAAGTTTTGTCCCCTGTCCACTCGGCGCAGTGGCAGCAGCGAGGTGACCACTTAAACCACTCTGCCATACGTGCAGTCATGAAGACTTAAAAGCAAGCATAAAGAAACAAACATCTAATTCATCGAATTATTTCAGATCAATGACAATATGGCTGTTTCTACTTTAAAAAGGTAGTTATCGCATACTTTCCTTTAATTCTTTCAATTCTGTTCTTAAAAGGCATAAAAATATAGAAATCGTATACAACCCTTTAATTTATTCAAATAAAGCAATCTCTTTATCCTCGGCTAGATTTGCATTTCATAAAACACTTTTTAAATTCCCAAAGATCAAGGTACATCGATACCAAATTTCATCAAAATCCTTGCAGCTTAAACGTGCTCAAGCAAAAACCATTCCAACTTACCCATATTTAATGTTAGTAGTATCTGGCAGTGCCTTAACTCTCATAGACGTACCTACAATAATGTACAACCCTTTGTCACGAGATGCGAGGGTGACGGGCCACAGCCGCCGGCGGATATCGATCTGAATATTCTGAACTCTCCAGTCTCCATCACGAATCAATGCATTATTTTAACTAAGGGGACTTCATTATACAATGACAGTATGACGTTGACAACTTCATTATAACAAATTGACTTTGTTGTTATAACGTTAGGTACTCATAGGGTCACGGTTGTATATCTACGTTGGGGTAAGCAAAGGTGAATTTATACTCATTTTTGCCAGTCATATTGCCCGTGATAGGTGATGAGCACTTTGCCGGAATATTTCCAGAATTTGGGTTGCTTCTAAAATTATCGTAATAAAAACACGTAATAACACTTTTAGTCGAAAGTGTTAGGGTATTCAGGCATTCCAGAATAATCCTAAGGTGTTTCTGTAAATTGATTTGAACGTGTGGTTGTAAGATTCAGGAATTCATGAATCGTTCAAAGTGCTATTAGTTGTTTTTTTTTAAATTATGTAGTTGTGAAATCCACGGTAATTACGCTGGATGTCACAACCACGCGAAAATACACCATGGGACCAATGAGACAATCAATTCAAACTTAGATATTCATTTTAGTTTATCCTTTACTTTTCATTTGAGTAGTACATAGAGGTTTATAAATGACTTTATATTATTTCATACACCTTGACATTACACAATACAACATTTTATACAATTTTCATACATATTAAAATACCACTGACTGCATTTGTCTGGAGTGCAAAGGTCACATCGTTATTATCGGCTCGCTCTATCCGATGGTTCAGTCTCATAGGACGTAGGTAATACACTTAAGTCGTCTACAGAAAATTGTTAAGAGAAGTCATGTGCACAATATATTTGATTGTATTGACAACTCTATGTATATAAAATAAAATAAAGAGCACTGTGTCTTTGACCATGCGAAATACTTACTTAGCATGGTCAAAAACGCATGTATGCACGACGCGATATCTAGCGTTGTAAATACATGCACAACAGTAATCGCATATACATAATTCAAATACGATCGTGCGTATCAATAGTTTAGCGTTGTTATGACTTTTGTCGGTGTGGTTTACGCACGAGCTAAGAGATTTTACTTAGGGATAAAATGTCTTTGCATAATCTAGTAGGCTTATGATGTGTTCGGGAAATGATCTTCAAGGTAACGCAAGTCAATTTCTTTGATTATGGGCTATTATTATATTTACAACAAGAGAAATCAATAGTAAGTTGTGTCTCCCTTTGAGTGCATATAATTATTGAGCACACTCACCACTTGCGGACTATAATATTTCACAGTGAGTAAGCAGCTTTTGCAACTGTGCACCAAAAATAAGAAAAAACCTGCTTATTTGCTTCAATAAATCGTTTTTCATACATTTGTACTGCATATTTTGACACCTATCTCTTCAAAATAATAATGATTTTGTAGCCTTATAGCAAGAATCATGCATTTTAATTAAATACGCATTAATATTTCTAACAATACAGAACTGTGATGGAAGGAATTTTTTATACTGAATAATTTCCTTAATAACACAGTACAATCTAAATTAGATTGTTTCAGCCATTGTTTAGAATTACAAGCAATACTCGGAAATACAAGAATAGATAACAATACATCGTACAAATATATTCATTTGTAACAATGAAGTATAATCAAACAATATGTTAAAATTTATTTCTAAGTACAACTCTTAAACAAAGCCTCTAACTTAGGGTTAGGGTTTTACAGAACTTAATATATATTCACGCCTGTGTATTCCCAAAAGGGCAGGCAACCACATTTCTTGAGTTGTTTTCAGGTCTTAAATAATCCAGTTGTCTCTTAGTCTCAAGTAATCCAGTTATTTCTTGTTCTAAGAGTTTGGGCTGGCCCAAACATTTAGAACAAGAAAGCTATGATATGATGCTTAGAGGTTCAGGTTAAGGAGAAGTTCATCATTTTTGTTGTAAACAAGGAATTACTGAAATTTCCACGGGAGTTATTTTATTATGTTATATAAGTATATTATTACTTGCTGCTTTGGCACATAAGTATACAGGTAATTATAATAAGTAATAACTATTGCCAGGGTTTTTAAAATTCCCTCGTTATAGGAGAAATCCAATTAACAACTATAGTCCATGTCACGTCCATGAATGGAGTCGCGGACAAAAGCTAGCAAAATAACAATATAATAAATGATGAATTTGTATTATTGCATGTCTGCTTTCTGAGTGGTGTCAATTTTGTTAATTGTAGTGTCTACAACTTTATACATATTCAATGTAATTTTAATCAGTGAATGGAGAACCTACTCTTAACGAAATTTAAAAAAGGTTTCCGACAGTGAGCTGATCTTACGCGGTAAGTTCCCTGAACGGGAATAATGACAAATACATATAGTAGACATTATAAGGACCATAAAGTCTTGAATTCGAGAGGTTATTTTACCATTATGTCTGGCACTTCAGCAATTTACAGATTAAGAAACATGTTTCATTCTCAAGCAGCGGTAAAACGCCACAGACCACATACATAAAGTCACCAATAGCAGTTATCAGCTCGCTTCTTAGGTGCTTAATACAACAATTAATCTATAATAAGCTAAACAGGAAATCATAAAACTAGAAGTGTTACTAAATCGCGTAATTCTCATATTGTAATCGAATTCAGAATCACGAAAACGCAATACATGCGAAACTGGCGTTACTAAATGTAGCATTTTAGCTGTATTGCTATGTTCAACCAGTATAACATTGGCAATTAATTGCCGCGATCACTTAAAATCATAATTTTGATGTCGAATTAAATGCAGAATCAGTTTAATGCAGAATTGACGATAACGCCATGCAGTGTCGATTATGTTGCCAAATTGCCGATGCTGAATGTAGGATGTGTATGTACTGTTGTGTGTTAGTACCATGAACCACCATGAACGCTACCACGATCGCTACCGTAAGTAAATTGCAATGTTTCAGTTTGCAGTGTCTATGGAAAGTAATATATCAACCCTGTTTAATCTGTTTATAAACTGTCCCACTTTTCTCATTTGAGGACGATATCGATGTCTCTTAGTAATAAATAGTTAATTTATCATTCATTTAAAGGGTGAAGGAAAAGATCAAGAAATCCTGCTGGTCTGAGTTCTATATAATTTGCATGGCATTGAACTTCAAGGAACTCCTCCCTACTAATGCTGCTCTTTAACATTGTTTTATAATAATTTATATGAATTTATTTTAACAAAGGACGCTAAAACCATTTTCTCTACGAGGGAAAACGACGTGTTTAGTGTTTGCTCATTATATTTACTAAGTAGATGCCATTTGCTCTTAACCTTCTTATCATGACGTTGGCGACGAGATAACGATCTTTGTATACGGCTCACAATGTTACACTGTCTGCCTTCTGAATAAGTAATGCATAATAAGCACCTTCTTATACCAAGTGTCTTTTATAATTTTGTTTTGGATATATTACTCATTCTTTTTGTTTCTATTTTTAGCTATGCGGATTGTTGTTTGTCTGAAATAACTTGAAATATAGCGCATAGAGAAGCGATCGCGTAGTAAACGCTATACTACGCGATAGGACGCTTCTTAACTAAACTAGTGATCTGTATAAATGGCTGGGTAAAACTGGATGCGGCAGGGTGAAGACCGGATGATATGGTGTAAAATGGGAGAGACTTTATACACATTGAATATGAGTAAGACAAAGATGTATAATATACATAATTTCGTCTGTTATGTATAGTTTTAACGTTATAAGGGAAGTGCCCATAATTGCCTTCTTGACATAGGTCCAGGCTCCAAGTTAACTATTTAGAATTTTGAGACTGTTAAACGCTTTCAGGCAGGTACAGTGCAATATTAATTATAAATTAGCATGCGACTATACAACTATAGGCCACATAGAACTACGTGGTTTAAAATAAGGAATATTTTAAATCAAAGAAGAACAATCACACTCCTCACCTAGTAAAACCCGACTATTGTAATACGAAAATAGGCAATATGTTTCGACACGTGTTTTACATCTATACGAGGCCGACGTGGCAGCTATTGAACATGAATAATGGATTGCCCCTAACAGGTAAATCAATTCTAAGGTCTTTCTCACCTTAAAATTTACATTAAAATAACATATAAATAGTTTTTAAATTAACCTAAATATAGAAAGGAAAAGTCAAACATGCATGATAAATGTTAGGAGCCATAATCAATGGCTCCTTGTAAGGCAATTGTTTCAAGGCTAAAATGTTTAAAGGTTGACATGTAATCTTCTGCGCGTTAATGGTAAACGTATATTTTAGACTATAGACCCGTGTAAATTCGAGTCAATAACAATTAGCGCATTGGTAATAGAAAACATTTTACTCGACAATTTGCAGACTTTGAAATCACAGTTTAATTTTAAGCATCTTTGATTTAAAATCGGTATATAAATAATATATTTAGGTAGAATCCAGAGGACTGATTAATTCTCGGAGATTATTTTTCCGTTAGGCTCAACTTTTTCTAGCTTGCTCAACTAGTTGTCATTATCATCGTTTACTTTGTTGGTAAAAGGGTCAATCAGTTTAGTTTGATGTTATCCAATTACCCCAGGATCAAACAGGTGAGCAAGTTAAAACATATGAACCTAATGAAAATAATACTCCAAAAATCAATCAGGTAAGCATCTTTGTTAAAAATTCTTACTAAGAAAGCATAAACGGGAATATGTTTAGGACAGTCGGAAAGTAAAGTGATACGTGAGCGTAGCTATCCTAGCTAGGTCGGAGACATTCTGAAAAAAGGTTAAATTAAAAGTATCCTAAACTGATGAGCATGCTTGAAGATTGTAATGCAAGTACGTACGCAAGTACTAATAGAAATATGCTGGGATTGTGGCAAATTAAAATCCCTACTTAACCTTCTGGGATTGCCTGCGTGCAGTAGAATATCAACAAAAATGTCACTGACAAGACTGTTTATATTCTCAGTGACAGTCAAGCTGCTCTTAAGGCTCTGAACTCCTGTAGGGTGGATTCCGGACTGGTCCTGAACTGTGTTAAAGCCCTTAACAAACTTGGCAGGTAAAACACCGTCAGGCTGGTGTGGGTTCTGGGGCATGCAGGTGTGCAGGGTCATGAGGAGGCTGACGAATTAATCAGGAAGGGCTCGGAGCAACTATTTGTTGGCCCCGAGCCATTTGTAGGACTCTCTGAGAGTACCGTCAAGACAGCTATGAATGCACATGGCAATGATAAACACAGGCGGGAGTGGATAGCCCTTAGGGGTCTGGAACACTCCAAGAAATTCATTGCAAACAGAGCCACAGGCTTCACCCGGAAGTTCTGCGGGTACAACAAGGGCCAAATACGCCTGCTCACAGGAGCGTTTACTGGTCACTTTGACACCAATAACTTCCTGTGCAGATTGAGTTTGGCAAACAATTTGATCTGCAGAGCCTGTGGTGAACGGGACGTGTCCATATTACACCTACTGTGTGAATGTGACGCGTTGGCTGGACTAAGGATGGCTCTGATGGGGTTGGCATATCCGAACCCTGAAGACTTCAGGCTTCTCCCTCTTAAGTGTACGCTGCGATTGATGCAGTACATTCATAGGGAGATAGCTAAGGGATAGATCTCGGGACCGACACAAGAGATCCCACTGGGTCGAAGTGTCGCAGGTCTGCACTGACTGGCCACCGTAACAAGATAAGATAAGATAACCTTCTGGGAAACAGGCATGAGTCAATACATATTATGTGTATAGTAGATTCAAATTAAGTTTGACATAGTAACAATACTAACCTAAAGATTTTGACTTTCATTAGTGTTACTTTGTGACCAAAATGAATAAATTATTTTTGACTGCCTGTCTTTTCTACTAGCACGCTATTCATCTCCATCATTCGGCGACAAATTACCTTAGAGTATCTAAATCTTAACTCAATAATAAAGCTGTAAATTTTCTGTTTTGCCGACTATAAGAGTGCCTGTTAGACCTCAACTAAAAATAGTCCAACCGTCAATTACGTCAAGGTGTATTGTGTCAAGTGGATTGACATCATCATGTACGTACTTGTGTCGTTATCTTCTAGCGATTATTATCAACGTATCATATGCAGGACTGCCAGATCGTATTATGTGACACAGATATGATATGACTGTCTTAGGTATAGCTGATTGCTTTATATAATTTTAATAAAAATCACATTAATTTAAAAATATTTGAACAATGCGAAATCAAAGTGCATTCCTTCAGTACTTTTGCTAATAACAAGCAGCTTTCTTTACTTAATCGAATATTTATATATGCCTCTGAGCCGATTCAAAGTAAAGAAATATTGTTCATGTTACAGGCTACGTCCCAAATCATAACCGTTTTATTACTTTGCTGCCTTAATTTTGTATAATTGCAGAGACCTATAATATTGGTATACAATGCGTTGGGTCTTTTAGCATTCTCGATAATCCTAACTAATATATTAAATGCGAGTTTGTTTGTTTGTTAAGCTTTTACGCCTTAACTATTCGACCGATCATCATGAAATTTCGCATACACGTTGTCAGGAGTTCAGAATAGGACATAGTAGGATACCTTTCATCAGGTCGCTGATGTAGTTTCAGTTTTTGCGACCCACCCACCATACAAAGCAGCGAGCTGGTACACCGTGGTGGTTTTAGTCGGTAGGCCCGAATTCTAGGGAGAGCCCGACATAACCATCTCGCCTAATCAAGTTAAAAAAATATACCTTTCACCATAAATATATATGTATATATTCTATCACATACACACAGCACCATCTAGCCCAAACAAAGCAGAGCTTGTACTATGGGTACTAGATAATGGATAAACATACATATAAAATTTTGTTTTTTAAATAAATACATATTATACATAGAAACACCCAGGCCAAGACAAACATCCATGTTCATGTACACAAATATATGACTTGTGCGGGAATCGATCCCGCAATCTCAGGCGTGGCAGTCGGTTACCTACACTAACTACTACGCCATCGAGGCAAGTAATGTTACCGAGCGAAGCCATGAACAGAAGCTAGTATATTGTAATTAAGAGAAACGTTCTGCCCCTACCTCATTGCAGTAGAATAGCATTGTAATGCTAAGTATCCATTGAATTGTTTGGTGTAGTACGAAACAGTTCAATAGGTACTTTCCATGCGTGCTTTATCTTCACGTACTGCAGCGTGGTTTCAAATTTGTTATCTCTCAACTATTATTTGCAAGATGCGTTTGTCGCAACTCTTTCTTAAAGCGCGCTATCCCACTACTGCCCGATACAGGACGGCTGCTGGATCCTTCCCCTTAGCCCAGTTTACTCCTCCTCACGCAACCTGCGTCTCATCAACAACTCGGAGGGATGCATATTGATACCAGGCTTAATGCGAACGTCCAGTCAACGTAGGCCACTGGGCGACGGAGCCCCCGACCTCAAACCGTCCGTAGTTCTCGACCTCCGAGTCGCCTGATTACGGGAGGCGCTACGCTCCCGGTCAACTCTTACCTACCTCTGTTGCTATAACAACTCATTATTCTGCGACCCAGTTTCCACTTTCAAATATTGTTTTGAGATTAACTTAGTTTCCATATTGTCATAGAATGTCAAGCGCCAATACAGGAAATAGTACAGTTTGCAGTTGCTTTTTATCGTGATGGCCTTATTTAGCTCGATTCATTTTCAACAATTTATTTTTATATCCATATGCCTATATATAGTAATAATAGATGCACGGAGGCCGTAGTGTTTTAAGTGATCGCCTGGCCTTGAATGATGAATGATATGCGTTTATATTAACAATGGTTTTCAATATACTTAACCTCACGATTTTATTCATAAATAGAATTTGTCTGCAATTTCACTTACGTATATATAGGCTAGGTTAGGTTAGATTAGAAACCGTACTTTTTCTGTACCCCTGACAACTTGAATGCGAAATTTCACGATGATCGGTCGAGTAGTTTAGACGTGGAACCGTAACAAACAAACTCACATTCGCATTTATAATATTGTATTAGTTAGGATTAGGATTAAAAGGGTGGGCAAATATGTATAACACCCACATTTGGCCAACTATGATTTTAAGTTCCACGTTATAGGGGGCAAGCCTTTTACCGTCTACCGGGCATATTTCCAGCCCTCGTGATGCCACTGCGAATTTCTTGACAGAAAACCTAATAACACTGCCCGACCAGGGCATTGAACCCGAGACCACATGCACAGCAATCGCATTCACTACCACAGCGCCACTAAAGCAATCATTAGTTTGGCGTGGTTTTCAAACTAAACCATAAAATTTACCGGTACTTCAACTTCGGTGTCAAGATCATATCAGACGTTATGTATTATAGAAATAATTGTCAAAAGCGCCTGTTGCACCTAAACCTGATCTCTCTCCGGTCGTGTTGGATTATCGTCCCATCGGATCATGAAAATTATGGAACAGAGAGTGTACTAGTGTTTGCGCACACACTTGTGCATGAGAATATCTCCTGCACAGATGGCCAGTCTGCGTTAAGATTGGCCGTAGTGACCGAATCTCGGTATGGAGGACATAGAATAGTATATTTTCAGTTAGTTATGTTGCAGATGGATACATAGCCATAGAAATATTCGCAGTATAGCATGTTTACTGTGCAGATAGCAACAAATAAACAACTTCATAAACTGATATACCTATAGTACCTACTGTTCTTTCATCGCGTGACATCTTTCGCGTGTTCTGTCCCTCTATTTACAAACGATTTATGGAGTGACATTTCAGAGATAATCAGATGGTTCTTTTATTGAATGTGCATGTGGGCTTAAAAGTGGCTTGCTATAATATCTTTTTACTTATATTCTGCCGAAATCGAAACTATACACGTAATATAGCATAGCATGATCACGTTATTCCAGTTTAGGTGCATGTACAAAATACAAGTCTCTAGCGCATGCCTTTATGCGCAAGTTACTTGCGCGGATTTCATGCGCTAGTTCTTCGTGCACTTCATGCGCTATTTATTTGGTCGTTTCATGCGCAAGCTACTCGCGCGGTCTTCTTGCGCAAGCTACTTGCTCGGGCTTTATGCATTAGCTATTCGCGCACTTCATACGCAAACAACTAGCGCGAGCTTAATGCACTTGTTACTCGCGCAATTCATACGCAAGTTACATGCGCGGGCTTCAAGTGCTGGTTATTTGTGCGGGCCTCATGTGCTAGTTACTTGTACGGGCTTCATGCGCAAACTACACGCGCGGACTTCATGCGCGACCTAATCATAAGGCATATGTCACGACGCGCGTCTGACGCGTCAGACATTTACATGACGCATATAAACTGCGTGAGTGTCTCAACTTGCCCATGTTACCCCGTCGTGTACAAGAGCCATTACATATTACATAAAAGATAAAGTGGTTTGTTAAAGTTGCTATTATTCTGTAGTTAGTATAGTATTACTGTAAGAGCTCGGCTTCTGATAACATATCTTTAAAACAAATATTAATATTTTAAAATGCTCAGTTATGTCATTTTAACGTGTTTATTTAAAGCATGTATTTGTACTATTTCACGGTGAAAAGCAAGCGAGCGGATGTCGCGTTTATTTTTACAGATCTATATATTATGAAGAATAGGTAGCTTGTCATCCAATAGAGGTTATAAAAAAGAACGCCCGTATTAAGTTGAGTCCCTATGATTCGGGCTAGATTGAATCAGGTATACAAAGTATATTGGCGATCTTACCACATTTATTAAATAAAGTTGTACTACGCTAGTTTACGATCAGCACGAGATCGTATTAATAAGCAATTTTCTTCAACGTTCCAAAGCTGGAATCTATAAGCCTTTAAATAATTTATCCACATTCTGGAGGCGCTTTTCTCGGCAAAGCAATAATAAGTGGAATCGCCTCCATTTCGAAGCCAGCGAGCAATCTACTTTTATAAAATAACTTTACCGAGATATTGATATAAAGTACAAGCGCCTTTCATCTCGTTCTGTTAAGGAATATGGCTTCCAGTTTGCTTACGTACAATTTTCCTTGCTTATTCTAATTTACTTGAACTAAAGCTAATAAACATACAAACGTAGTATTACGCTTATAACCCTAAATGGGTAGGCAGTAATGTGCTACACGCATATTTCGCCAATATAGTCTATGGCGAATAGTACCATAATATCAGTTCTCCAGACCGAATTCTAGTCACGGCGGCCAATCTTAATGAGAACTGGTCATCTGCGCAGTAGATATTATAGTGCACAAGTATGTGCGCAAACACAAGTGCACTCTCTGTTCCCTATAACTCTCATGATTCAATGGGACGGTAACCCGACACGACCGAAGGTAGATCAGGCGCAGGACCAACGGCTTTACGTGCTTGCCCTCGCAAAGGACGGAGGTGGCTTACACCGCCAACTACCAAACTCCAGGCTGGTATTGAGATTTCTTAACAGAAAACCCAATAACATTTTGTCGAGCCTGTTGGAATGCTAGCATATAATGTAAATTCAATGTGTTTATTCTATTTGATAATTAGTAAAAATAGTAATAGGTAAAATATACTATAGTATTAAATGAAAATATAATATAATAATAATATCAGCCCTGTATTAAACTGTCCCACTGCTGGGCACGGGCCTCTTTTGAGTGTAAGAAGCGTTAGGCCATAGTCCACCGCGCTGGCCCAATGCGGGTTGGCAGACTTTACATATCTTTAAGAACATTATTGAGAACTCTTAGACATGCAGGTTTCCTCACGATGTTTTTCTTCGCCGTTAAAGCAAGCGATAATTAACTATTTAATACGCACATAACTACGAAAAGCCAGAGATGCGCGCCTTGGGATCGAACTCGAGACCTCTGCGTGGCAGTCCAATGGTTTCCCACTAGGCTATCGCTGGTGCAATCGTTGTTGTAGTCGATGAAAATATGACGTTAATAAATATTACTATATTATTCTTTCTACCTTTCAGGTAGATAGAATAATGAGTATACAAATTTAACTCATCGTTAGTTTTAATGGCAGTTAAAAATAGAGTAATTATCGTCAACGACTCGTTTAGACAATGTTCATTAACATAATTTTAACGAGTTACTCATTCAAATTATCGTAGTATGAGAATAACTTTGTTTGTTGTGTTTTAGCTAGAACAGAATAATATTCACCAAGCTCTTAGAACCACAACTTCATATAATTGTGTTTGGTTCGGAGTTAGAATTCCGTCGGTGCTAGTCTAGATATCTATATGCGAGTATACATAGACAATTGCGTTTGCTCTTTAAGATAATAAAATTAAATACAAAGGAACATTGTCAATGCGCTAAATTTTACGCGTAAAGTCAAAGTCAAAATTCATTTATTCATTTAGGTCACAAAGCGACACTTATGAACATACGTAATAGCACGTACATATAGCTACACAGCATAAACATTAAAGTAGGTGTTCCGAGTATGGTTGTTCCTAGTATTCTTGATTTAATAAAGCTCCTGCAGCATAGGGATTCAATCTAGGTCCAGGCTTTACCTTTCTCTTGTTAAAGACAAGCCAGTGGTACACATAAGGTTTTCGATTATGTCTGGTACTCTAACAATTGACAGGTAAATAATATATGAAAGTCATAGTTTCTATCTGCGGCTTAGCCTGCATAAATTTCACGGGACTGGATTACCGGTATGTAATATCCTACATGGTAATTCAGGATATGATTACGATATAAGATATTTCATACTGATGTGTACCAAATGCGATGTAATTCCGTGCACAGTTTCACACATGATTGTGTAATCAAGTTTGTGAAGATGTGTAAATACTATAAGAAATATCTGAACTCTTTACACCGTAACAAGTATACAAAATAACAGGTAAATAATAAGCTTTCATGTTATAATAATCAGAACAAAAATAACATAGCATTGTAGCATTGAAATCATAATTATTATGACATGACATGGTTTATTGTGAACCAAGGTTAGCATAATTGCCATGTTTACGATTTAAGATTTTATAATTATGAAAAATTTAGTTTTTAATATATAATTATATATTAAAATAGCTAAGTCTTCTTCTAGCCTTTATTATTCCCAAGTCACTTGGGATCGGCTTTTCTGTTCTAACTGGATTTGACTGGATATCAGTTTTTATACGGAGCGGCTGCCCCCTGACCTCCGCAACTCGAAGGCTAATGATACCATAAGGCTAGAGCAGTGTCAAGATATTATAGGGCACTGACTTCCCATTAACGACTGCCATAGATGTTCATGGCAGCCGGGACCGACGGCTTAAAGTACAAGACGAAGAACGGATTAAAATAAAAAATCTAAATGTTTTCATTAATTAAATATAGAATGTATGTAAGCCATTCTAATTTGTACGCCTTTCACGGTGTGGTATATAAATACTCTGGCAATATTTAGGTTAAACATGTACCTTATCTTCATGTTTCATAAATAAATTAATTTGAACTTGAATCACAGATCACAATCAACAGAGATCAAAGGTTTATACCATAGAAAGTTTATACCTACTCAGGGTCATAGGGATAAAAATATAATTTCAATCAAATTAAGGTCCTCTATACTAACTATCAGTCATGACGGCCAAACTGAACGGAGACTGACCAGTACGCGCGAGATATTATACTGCACAAATGTGAGCGCAATCCCTCTATCACTCTCATAATCCGATAGGACCGCAATCGACTGCTATTGCACAATACACATTCAATACCGCGGTTCAATGAAATTTTGTCGCCGGGAATAATAATATGTTCCATAAATAAGAATATATTTTTTATCATATTCTAAATCTTGATAAAAGTGTAATATTGTTTCCTTTGTTACGTTATCGTTCAATTAATTTCATCTACCGCAAGGTCGTAGGTATGATTAAAATGATTAAAATAACGAAATTACCTATAATGCTTTTAGTACATTAAACATGAATTCGTTGAAATATATCATCAAAACATTGTAGATCTTATCGTAATACAACCCCAATTTATGCTGACCCATGCCTCAACGAGTGGCCGAGATTAATTCAAATTATAAGACATACAATGATCGCTAAAATTAAATTAATGAATAATTAATAAATTTACTAAAATTCGATAAAAAGTCTAGTCAGTCTAAGCCTATGTCTTTCTCCAGATTTTAATCCATCTGCCTCTCTACCAAGTTTCATCCAAATCGGTTGAGTGATTTAGCCGTGAAGCCAATACTTAGACAAACAGAGTTTCTTTAAAAATTGTCTTTTTTTTATTTTTTTATTTTTATATTTTTTTATTTATAATATTAGTAAGGATTAGCAGCGATTATTATAATACATAACACTTCTTTCCTTATCATGTGCTTGTTGATCAAAACACATAAATGTCTTGAGTACCAAGGTCTTACAAAAATTATGTGAAGTCATGAGAACTAAATAAATGATTTAGAGTTTGTCCGCTAATTAGTCATGATAAAATAACTTCCGTCGAAAATACATTTATTTTGTTTAGTATATATTAAGGCATGTTGAGTTTTCGTGTAAATAAGTAATTAGAGTGAATGTCAAGGGACTTTATTAAGCGGACATTAGTTTTACTTGAATGTGTGGCTGCAATAAATTTAATGGCAAGAGAGGGCATCATTTACGTATGGCCCAGCTATATAGCCAAATAATAATTATGTTTGGACGTCTAACGCATTAAAATGTTATTTAGATGACCGAACAGCTACTTAAAATATTGCAGCCATATATTATTGTAAATATATTGCCTGTTTAGAATTCCCTTTTAGTTAAAAGGGAATTCTAAGCGGTTAAACGGACTAATCTTAGGGCAGACTTTTGAACCATAAGATAGTCCTTAACGGCAAAATAAATAAATGCTGTATGTGCCTATAAAGATAATACACACAGGCGTACATTAAGCTACTTATTTCTATTGTATGTATATTATATTGCGTAATTAATGCTGGCATGTTTTCTGAATAAATAAAAGAAAAATGATTGCTTAGCTAAACATGAAATTTGGTCTTAGCAGAAGATGTTATCACTGATATATGTACGCACTATAAAAGTTAATTTGGCTGGATGTTATACACCCATACTAATATTGCCAGACTGGCTCACTAATGAAAATTTCCTGACTGAACCAATAACGCTTTAACCGTCTATCGAAACGCAAGCGGAAGCTCACAACCAACAAGCGAACTCACGAACGCTTGTGACCCAGTTTACTGTTCAACATTTTGTGTACACCAAGAGTAAAGTAACATACATTGTACGTACCAAAATAGTGTTATCAATATGTAACTAAAGATTTAGACTGCCTCGGTAGCCAGCGGTAGTGAATGCGACTGCTGTCTCGGGATAGCATTTGAAACCAAGCAAAGTGCTACAAAATTTTTCTGTCAAGTAGTTTACCAGCTGTCACGAAGTTTGTTACTATGCACGGAAATTGGTAATATAGCGACAATTATAAGGGACCTTATCCTGCCCTTTGGCAGACGCACGCATACGAGCCACCAAGTGCGCGCCACTTTTACCCTTATTATACTAACCTTAACGCTTAAAACTGATTGTTTTTTCATAAGGTATTATGAAAATATAAACATACGATAAAATACACAGCTGCTTTCAGAGATATAGACGTGAGAGTGATTGAAAATAAATAAGTCAATATTTTACGAACGTGCTAGAGAGGTATGTTTGTGTGACTAAACTACAATAAATAATAATACCCGTCGTGTTTATAAACTGCCATACTACTGATCACGTATCTCCTTTGTTTGAGAAGGGTCACCACGCTGTGGACTAGTGCGGCTTGGCATACTTCACACATCTTCGATATTTTTAAAGTTTACAGTTTAGAATACAGCGGCCAAACTTATCAAAGACTAGCCATCTTTACAGGTTATGTTATAGTGCACAAGAATGTGCGGCAACTCAGCCGACTCAGTCGGCCGACTCTCATAATCCGATTGGACGGCAATCCGACACAATCAGTGGCAGATCAGGCGGATCAATGGCTTTACGTGCTTTCCGCGGAACAGAGGTGTGCAACCCCGCGAACTTTTAGACTCCTGACTACAATTAAGATTTTTTGGCAGAAACCCCAAAAAGATTTTGATGGCCCGACCCGAAATTAGTACCCAAAACAGTCGACGCATTCCCTTCGCATATAGCTTCATAAATTCAGAGGTGCGTACGATGTGATTCAACTTGAGACCTGTGTGTGGAAGTCCCATAGGTGGTTACTAGGCTACCACTACTAAAAAAAGTATTAACTATTTTATAATCCATTACGAGTTTCCATTACGCAGAAACAGGAAAAGCGCTTTCGAAGGACGTGCCTGTGGTACGTCATTGCGGCTGAAACTTTTCAATTAAAAAACATTTTATAGTACTGGTAAAAAGTATGTCCATTTGCGCGACCAACAACGCCTAATAGCTCCGCTTAATAAAAGAGGAAATTGTGTTTCGCTATTAGCTTGTTACGTAGTTATTCATGTCAATCTAAATGAACTTAGTAGATGTAGACATTTATAGTATACGTTTGAAAGCTAACTGTGAAAATGGTGCCTGAGAGCGGAAAGTAGGACAACTAAATTGTGGCCTCACTTTTTTTGTTTTTAGTCAAACTAGGTCATTACAGACAGTACAAAGCCTAAAAATGACCAACGACAATTAGAAAATTGTATTGCATTCGTTCGGTTACGGTATTGCATATTTTCTATACCAGACTACACACTTTAGATTTTTTTTTAATTGCAGTTAATTGATTTGATATGTAACTACTACGTACTAGAGGAGATAACACAACTTAATTGTTAGGAACATGCGTTAGAGTGCATGATGATCTACAGCTCACTTAGTGTGAGACATGGCGCTAGCTGCAACATGTTTGAGTGCAATATTATTTAAGCAGTATCGCATACATAAAGGTAAACTTTTAAATATTTTTATTTTGTAGTCAAACGTGTCTTTGCCTGGCTTAGGATAAGCGAAGTAGAGAGCTCGGACTCTTTAACTCTAAAGCGTGTCGTTATCAATCTTGTTGAATTTTTTACTCGCATATATAGTACATACTAAGTCAATGAGGCAAGAACAGAGACTAAGTCTTAACGCACGATGTCATAAAATTATGGAGGTAAGATGCCGTCATATTAAATTTACGTCAAGCAAGTGGGCAGACAGAATTTATTGCAGCAGTCTTTAATACTCTGTACTTGGAGCTAATATATAAGAAAATACAGGTCAGAAGCATTTTAATTTATTTAATATTTATGATCAAATGCGTACTGCATTTACAGTAACTAAGGCATGCAGTAAGACATTTATACACATATAAACTACTTATTATGTTAAAACTGTTAAAATATAGTAAGTAGTTACTCAATGATTATTGAACTTAACTAACTTAACTTATGTAAGAAGACATCATTCTTCTAACATTAATGAAGTAAGCAAGACGCATATGTACTCCCTATGGTTGATAAAGATTAACGAAAATTCAACACAGAACAGACGTTACTTGTACAGTGCCCTTGGGCGAATCAAGGAAAATATTTATAGGTAAAACGTCGACGTAATTCAGATGTTGCTTGTTGAACAACAGATGGATGATTGTGTGTATTTACTCAAAGTCATTGTACACTGTTCATACAAGTAAGTACTTTCTCGCGTCCTCGGTTCAATTTGAACTTAGAATAACAAAACATGTCATGCATAAGCAATCCTACGTCTAGTATGTACTACCTATCGTTAATTGGATATGTCGGACTTTATTTTCTTATTTTAACATGACAATTCCTGAAATATCAACCTGCCTCACGAGGCCTAAACAACGGACACAAAGAACACCCAGTCTTGGAATAATAACTCGAATTAGCTTTTCTTCCGTGTAAGGGTCATAATCCATAACACTCGCTCTGATTTTTGATAGTGTACGAGGCGAAGGGGTCACACAGACCACTACGTCATTCGTGTGACCAAAGTAAATATAAAAGTTTCCTTTTCATCGGTGATAATAAGCTTTTTTTAATATATTCTTAGATTATACGAGTCACAACTTCATTCGCGCGGACTGCAATTCAGCCTTGACGTAATTAACGTGGATCACACAATGCATACCCTCCGGTTCTTTTCAACAGAATTCTATGAAATGCGGCTCAGATTTTAAGCTAAGACCCAGCTATAAAACGATCAAAACCGCTTCAAAACGCCTTCTATGGACTTTGCGTGACACAGGAACAAACAGACAGATAGACAAAAAATCGAATTACTCTAAATATTCAAAAATATTTTTAACTAAAGCTTCATTCTCGATAATCTAGATTTTGTCAATAAATAACTATCGCTTGTGGAACATTACCTTAAATCTGGATGAAACCTTATGTCCTTTTCTGTCATATTCTGGAATATCGGTTTTGTAATAATTATCCGTATCAAATTAACTTTGAAGCTAAACTCAATGAACTATAGAAAGGGTAGATTCTCTCTGTTAACTTCATTAGTTCTGAATGAAATGCTGCTCTCCGTCTTCACGATCACATAAATATAATAAATCTCCGAGTAAATGAAATACGAATGTAAATGAAAGCAGGCTTCAGATATTACTCGTACAAATGAAGTAAAAATAAGATGGCCGACCGTTGTCTCCTTTATTGCATCATATCGTGATCTCAGAGGGTTATTTATCGTGGCCGTGTGTGTAATGCGCATATTCTGTAGATAATACTGAGCAGTAAACTCTGGGCTATTTTATTTATCAACGCTACTGTGGGATTACTGCCCACAGAGATTTTATAGATAAACGGCGGCTCGACCTCATGTACCTATTTATTACGATAAAGTCCTTTGAACTGTTTTATAAAATAATGAGTTGGTAGTTTGAGCGCTGTGCACATATTATGCTATACTTACATTTATGGCAATTCGCAACAGGTAAAGCTAGTTTTGGATGTGTTAACCAAATGTTATGCTTTTTAACAAGTGGTTTTCAATGTCTTATAATAACACTGACTGTCCTCCGGGGCTCCACAGACCATAAGCTTCCTCTAAAATTGAGCTAGCAAATGCGAAAATAATTTTCAAAGCCAGATATTTTCTGATATTAACAAAACACGAACAAACTTTTTTGCTTTTTTATATTATTTTAGTTTTGCCCGCGGCTTCACTTGCGTAGAAGTAGGTTAGGTTAAATTAGTCATGGTAGGTACTTTTTAAAAATAAAATATGTCCTATGTTACTCAGTGATAATATAGGTTTCTAATTGAGAAAGTATTTTTTTAAATCGGTTGAGTTGTTTTTGATATAAATACTTACAAAAAAACAAACACACAAAAAAAATCTAATCTTTACTCTTTATATTATTAATATACATAGATCGATATTTTAATAGTCAACGTACTATTTTTCCATAAGCATAAAATGTTATATTAACCATTTTAAATATTAAAATCCTATCTACCGGCTGCCTTATTAAATTAGTGAGCGCTATACAACTGCAAATCATAACGTCTCTAAAGGCCTGAAAATTTGATAGACTGAACTCCGTAGCCAGATCGAGCGTCTATAAATGGATTTAACCTAACCTAACTTATATATTTTGACGTTCATAATTGTTACTTTGTGACCTAAATGAATAAATGATTTTTGACTTGAGTTGACTTGTACCTAAATATTCTGCACTACGGATTCCCTGCAGCCCGAAATTTGAAACGACGACGGACAAAAACACCCAGACGCGACACTATAAACAATTTTAAGATTACATTGTTTCGTGCGGTTATAGTTCCCACAACATTCTGCACATAGCTAGTGACGAAGCGATTACTCGTTTCTAAAGTATAGTCGTTATATCGATATATATAAATATATATATATATAATATCAGCCCTGTTTTTAACAGGTTTCCTGTCCGATAAATCACATATGATTTATAACAATCGATTTTCTATTGTGTTTATTACGGGACAGCGAAAAGGTTAACCGTCCTCCTGGTGGGCGTGCTCCTCTTCTCACTTTTTAGTGTCAGACGGGCTAGGCTATAAAGGTCACCACGCTGACTACCTCTACAAATCTTTGAGAACATTATGTAGATCTCTCAGAAATGTAGGTTTCCCCAGGATGTTTTTCTTCATGGTTAAGCGAGCGATAATTAACTATTTAATACGCTTATAGCTTAGGATCGAACTCAAGAACTCTGGGTGGCAGTTCAAATCTCCCGCTAAGCTATCGCTGGTACCTTCTACATATATTTATAAACAGAACTACTCAATGTTGAGGGTACAGTACAATATAAATAAAAGCCTCCTGTTATTGAATTCCAGAGAAAAATCAATGACCAAATTAATCAGCTCCCAACCCGTATATGTAAAGTAATAGCAAAAACTATTTTCAATACGTATTTTGTGAGGATGATAAACGATATGCAAATATCAACCATATGGCCCGAGAAATAAGTGCCATAAACTAAAAATACGAGTTGAATATATCTAAACATTTCTAGTGCCCAAAACGTGAAATTGGAGTTTTCGTTTCGTCGCACAGGTAAATACACAGGTATATACAGTCAGACTTCCATATTCGTAACACAAATGGAAACTACATTTTTCATATCACGTAGATAAATCTACCTACAGATCATTTTACTAATAATGCTGGACATAAGTATACGGTCCAGCCTGCCTAAGGGCAATAAGTAATAAATCCAAGGCCTAAGGGCTCTTGCAAAATAGGACATTCATTACAAATATATTTTCTATACCCTATTTGAAAAAACTCTTGCTGATGAAAATGTGCAGAGAATTGGCGCAGGTATTACATTTATAACCTAATAATTAGCCCGAGCACAAAACTAATGCTTTGACGAATATAAAATTTATATATTTTCAATATATTATTAAGCTGGTGAGAATGTTGTATGATGGATGCGTTTATTACGCATGAAATTATTTAAGCTCTCTAACGCTCTAAATGTTGTGTAGTATTTTTTCTTCCTTGTCTTTTTTGGTGTACAAACAATTTATTACAAATCTTCGAGATATTGCTTTCAAACTATTATTATTATATTTATCTCTAATATAAACAGACGACAAAAAAGTAAGTACACTTCATCTATATACGTAAAGCAAAAACTTTGTACGCCTTTTTACGAAAATTGCGCGGTCGGAGTATGATATTTGGCACAGTTAAAGTTTATATGGAGAAGAAGGGGCGAATTTTAATATTTTTATAAAATATACATTAGAAATACGTTAAATTAATGAAAAAACACTACACGCACACAAACATGCATTTGACACACGCAGTCGAATCGCGTTCGTAGTATTTCGACATTGTTCGTCTGACGTCGTACAATTCTTTGTAACTATGGTTACCTATCTTATCTTATGTGGGGGCCAGTCAGTGCAGACCGGCGACACTTCGACCCAGTGAGATCTTTTGTGTCAACATTCTTCCAATAACGACTGCCATAGATTTCATGGCAGCCGGGACCGACGGCTTAACGTGCTCTCCGAGGCACGGAGCAGGCAATAATTGTCAATCAATACATAATTTCGAAAAGTCATATAACTTCCGAAAGTCAGTGGTGCGCGACGTGGGTTCGAACCCGAGACCATCTGCATTGCAGTCTGTTGCTCTCCCCACTGAGCTATCGCTGCTCTGCTATGGTTACCTATACCTTATTTATACCTAATAGAGTAAAACAGAAAACAAACTAGCAAGCTTAAGAATTTTGATCGAATGTTGACCACTAGGCAACCGCTAGTAAATATAGATTTCTATGTAAAGTCTCTAGCTACCAGTACGCCATATTTGTTTATATCTTATTAATTCTAAAGTCGGCCTCGATGGCGTAGTGGTTAGTGTAACCGACTGCCACGCCTGAGGTCGCGGGTTCGATTCCCGCACAAGTCAAACATTTGTGTGCATGAACATGGATGTTTGTCTTGGTCTGGGTGTTTTTATGTATAATATGTAAGTATTTACAAAAAAAAGTATATAAGTATGTTTATCCATTATCTAGTACCCATAGTACAAGCTCTGCTTAGTTTGTACTAGACGGTATTGTGTGTATGTGATAGAATATTATTATTATTATTATTATTCTTTTGGTTTTATAATTTTCTAGTGTTACTTCTTAGCAGGGATAGCCTAGTGGAAGACTGTTGGACTGCTGAAATCTTGAGTTCGATCCCAGGGCGCGCATCTCTGACTTTTCGATGTTATGTGCGTATTAAATAGTCAATTATCACTCGTTTGACGGTGAAAGAAAACATCGTGAGGAAATCTGCATGTCTAAGAGTTCTGCATAATGATCTTTAAGATTGAATTCTGCCAACCCGCACTGGGCCAGCATGGTGGACTATAGCCTAACCCTTCACACATTGAGAAGAGGCCCATGCCCAGCAGTGGGTGAGTTTAACATAGTGGGCTGATATTATTGTAGTGTTAATACACCCTTCTATTACACATTATAAAGGAGTAGGTACCATCTTGTTTTATTGAAACCGGTTGGAGCGTTTAAGCTTTAGGTCGTAACGCAAAATAGCTCACTGTTCCATAATCGTAACTAACATCTGCGTAAAAAGCCTTACCCTTCGTTTACCTTCAGTAAGTATGGTAGGGTAAAAATAGACTTGTGTTCCACCGGCCCCACATGATTGTTATGAATACCTAGTGAGTTTCTCCACTCTAAATAAGGAATTGCCCTGCGAAGCAAAAAAAAATCGTACACGTTCCTATGTGAGTGAATTTGAATTCGTGTAATACATTTTATACGTGTGTTCTGGTTACTGTTGTATCTATAACTTCTTGAGTTTACGTACATGCAGATTCTCATGCTTATATCCCTGTGAAGGGTTAGGCAGAGGTGTCTTGGACCAACACTTCGAAATCTATGTTTTTAGGTGCTACGTAATAGGGTCGCTTACTGGTCATAGTCTTAAACTTCGTCTAGCTGAGAATATCTTGACGAAAAATTCAATAACACTTTTCCCGATCCGGATATCGATCCTGTGACCTCATGCTTAGCAGTCGCATACATCGCCGTTGCGTCAGCAAGGCAGTCCTAGATTACACGAGAAACACGTTGCGAAGATAAATGTGGTGAAAATTATAATAATATGTATTCGCGGCTAATATAAATTCTTAGTTCTAAACGGCCTTTTGAGTTCCTTGATTGAACCACATACATACCTTAAAAATCAGTGTAAACCACAAAAAAAATTTAACATCTAAAATCTATCGCACTATTGAACACAATAGTTTCTGTGTTTGTAAAAAACAGTGACAAAAGCCTTACAGCGTGTGTAGTCTTTAACAATATCTTCGGTTTACCTATTTTAGTAAACAATTTAATACTGATATAGGTAATATAACAATTATATAAAGTAAAAAAGCGACGGTTAATCCTATTCTACATCAACAATACACCATATAGTTTAAATATTAAGTGGTTCAAATAAATTAAACAAATCAAACCACCTGTAGAATGAATACTTCTATTTTATTCAACCTGTAGATACAAGGTGCACGCTGCACAAAGCAAGAAAGATTACCTTGTAAGTAATTACTTCTACAAAGGAACACTCCTTTACTCTTGACGTAGAGCTCTCCGACTCGTAGACTTTTAATCGTTGAACGTGTATACGAGCGCTTAATTAAGAGTTTAATAGGATAAGCCACAGTAATCACTGTATAGTTAATGTGTTTTATCTGAGTACGTATACCGAGTACCTATGTTTACGTATACGGATGCTGTTCTGTGGTTTACGGAGAGAATTGTGACGGAGTAGCGACCGATCATGTTGTGACTGATCTGATAATTCTATACGTGTCGAGTGGAAGAAAGTGGAGAAGGATATGCTCAATGGTGGACTATTCTATGTCAAGGCACAAAAAGCAATTGGTGGACTCCCATGCTAGGAAAGAAGAAGAAGAAATCCTTGGATGACTATTATACCAATATATAATATTTACTACCCTTTATATTGCAAAGCTTTTGCCCGCGGCCTTGCTCGCGTAAAAGTAGGTAAGGTGAGGTTATGTTAGCAACAGTCCTTTCTTTTAAATAATATATTGCCTATGTTACTTGGTAATAATATAGCTTTCTAATGGTAAAATAATTTAAAATCAGTTAAATCGTTTTTGAGTTAAACCATTACAAACAAACAAACAAAAAATTAAATCTTTCCTTTTTATAATATTAGTATAGTTAACACAGCCTCCGTGGCGCAGCGGTAGTGGGTGCGACTGCTGTGCGTGAGGTCTCGGGTTCGATTCCCGGGTCGAGCCAACAAAAAGTTATTGTGTTGGATTGTTCCGTATTCATCCTATGACGTCTCATCCCATTTCTTTACTCATCCTAAACTAGTATGCCTCACTGATCCGATTACATTATTTTAATAAAGTTTCTTTATTCAACCGAAATGCGTTCCTCATTCTACCCGTGGCAAATATTACCGAAAAAAGTATGGATAGCAAAACAACCCTTGGCTTCGTAAAAGTAAGTTAGGCTAGGGTAGTAACATTACTTTAAAAAAATATATAGCGTATGCTAGGTACTCGGTGATAAATGTGATAATAAAGATTTCAAATGGAGATAAATTTCATAGTCGGTTGAGCAAGTCTTTCCTGTTTATAATATTAATAAAGATATAGATTACGAAATCAGTAATTTTTGTTCAGACCGTTACCCAAACCTTAAACCTTTTGGGTAATTTCGTAATCGGTTGAGCTAGGAATGGATGAATAGAGAATTAAAAATAAAATAATTGCTGTCGGTTGAGTAAGGAACGTAAACAGGTTGAGTTAGGAAAAAAAACAGTGTAGGATGAAACGTCATAGGATGACGCCGGAACAACCCATTGTATTTTCTGTTAAGAAATCTCAATAACAGCCCGGAGTTAGGAAGTTGGCGGTGTTGGACACTCTTGTGCCTCGGAAAGCACGTAAAGCCGTTGGTCCTGTGCCTGATCTCTCTCCGGTCGTGTCGGATTACCGTCCCATCGTATCATGAGAGTTAAGGAACAGAGAGTGCACTTGTGTTTGCGCACACGCTTGTGCACTATAATATCTCTTGCGCAGATGGCCAGTCTCCGTTAAGACTGGCTGCCGTGACCGAAATCGGTCTGGAGGACATTATTATTATTATTATTAGTTAACATAGAAAAATCTGGCATCATTTTCATTATCATCTTGATACTGGCCACATCTTCACTCGATTAGAATAGTGGCGACATTCTTGAATAACGCTATCTATATTATAATCTAATTCAAAAATAAATGTTGTTTGAATAACATTATCCTACCGGTACACAATACCAGCCTATGAAGCTTACGTGTTAACCTAGAACATGGTCTATCGGTCGGGTCGGTCCCCTATTATCATTCTGGACGGAGCTGAGGTGGTATGAGTAACCGAACAATACTTCGCGTCGGCTACTTACGCACAATGGCCCAATTGTAGGGCTAAGTGCGGATAACACACGTCCAACTAACTAACTAACATGGTCTATCGGTGTACCAATTATTACACACACCGTTCGTCGATTTAAGCGTCACTCTAGTAACTTAAACATCTTAACATAGGTACATATATATGTACGTTCACAGTTATAATTTATCATCAGTAAGATAAAACATTTTTATTCTGGGATTCCTAGACAGTCGATACACGCAGCCAGTAAGTACTGGGGTACTTACTGGCGAACTACAACTAAAGAACTACGAACTTAATGTTCTAAAATACATATTATTATTCATTTATTGGCTGGACTTATTTTGGCTCAAAGAATCAGCATTGCCATTCAGCGTGGCAATCCTGTCAGTCTTCTGGGCACACTCCCGGTCGACAGCGATGCTGAGGAATTTTACGTCGCCGCCTAAACCAGCCATCCCTTTTTATTAAATTTTACAGTCCCATATTTTGTTACTCTTCATTTTGTTCTATTTATAAGTGGTTAGTTTTGTCAATATTAGTTAAGTTGTAAATTATGATTGTTACTTTCTTTATGTAAATAATGAAATACATATAACAATAATAAGTAATACAGAACATAGAATGCTAAAAGCTTTAGCAGCGTCATAAAATGTATACACATACAACATCTAATTGTAGAAACTCAAGATTCAATGCGGTATTAGATGATATTAAATTGAGTACGAAAACCACTCCATATTCACATAGAAACATAAAATGGATTATGTTAGTTTATCGTGATATAATTAATTCAACTTTCGTTTGATAAGTTGAACTCTTTGTATCTGTTTGTACAGACTGAGGCGTAAAGCTGTAATATAAGATGAAAAGCCTTTGTTCGTGAGTTATTTCTTTGAAGTGCCAATTAAAATAAATTCTCTGTAGCGCGTAGGTAGGCGATGCCTCAAGCAATATTGTACTAAACGATTCTCCATGAAATGTTTTGTTGTTTTTAATCTAAAAGTAGCATGAAAGATTTATTTTGCGTAGGTAAACATCATACGAAATTAATCATTTTTATGTTAAATAACAAGCCTACCTAATTGAAGGCTGGTGAGGTTGCGGCAAATTAGGAGAAAAATTTCATATACACGACAATGGAAAATTGTGATATGATCATATTGCCCTTTACGCTGTGTTTTTGTTAGAAGCCTAAGTTAATATATATATTTACTTAAAAAATAAACATTCTTACCTAAATCTCTATAAATATTTGGTTTAGTAATGTTATTAGTTTTAATTATTTCGCCTCAAGACTGCTTTTAATCTTAACGATGACGTACGGCAAGCGGTCGCCTCGCCGCAGATGCCAAACTGAGTGTTGTGGGTTCAAATCTCACACACAGGACAATAATTATTCGTGTGATCTACTCATCATTGTTCTAAGTCGCAGTGAGTACCTATATTTACGTATACGGATGCTGTTCAGCGGTTTACGGAGAGAATTGTAACGCAGTAGCGGTGGATTATGTTGTGACTGCAGATGGATTCTTAATGTGTCAGTGGAAGAAAGACGAAAAGCATATGCCTTATAATAGACTACCCTATGTCAAGGCAGAAAAAGGTAATCCTAGATGGATGATGTATTATATAATAATAAAATTAATACTCTTTAAAATGTGCAACACAGAAAAATCTTTCCTTGCTTGCATAATTATTAAGCTACTGCGTACACGCATAAAAAATGGGTAGTATTTAACTGTTCCTCAAATGTTTGCCTTTGTTCCACAAAAATACTAATTACACAGCAAAATATGCTTTTTGTGTACACATAAATTATTATTATTATCCTACCGGTACACAATACTAAAATAAAAGGAGACAGAAGACAATAATTATTTGTGCGATCTACGCATCATTGTTCTAATGTTGAGGGTTATATTAGCGGGCGAAGATTCGTGTCGCGTTGGCTTGCTTAAAACATCGTGTACCCGTGGCATACGCGATATTCTTGTCTACATTAAGCAAGCTAAGATTCGCGTCGCGTTGACAAAAAAACACAAGCATGTTCGTCCCGCTGGACGACACTGAAGTGACGTAGCCAACCAAGCGAATATTGGCGCGCTATATCCCTTTGATGCGCGCCAGTTTACCGACAGTGCCCCGATAATAAATAAATTTAGAAATAAATTTCTCGGACAAATCATATCCCTGATTCAGATATTCTACCACATACACACAACACCATCTAGCCCAAACTAAGCAGAGCTTGTACTATGGATACTAGACAATGGATAAACATACATATATACTTTTTTTTTGTAAATACATACATATTATACATAGAAACACCCAGACCAAGACAAACATCCATGTTCATGCACGCAAATGTTTGACTTGTGCGGGGATCGAACCCGCAACCTCAGGCGTGGCAGTCGGTTACACTAACCACTACGCCATCGAGGCCGACAAATTCGAAAAATAACCTGTCTATTATTGTCGAGAAACTAGAACATTAGTGACAACATATTGCCGAGAAGAAATCTGGATAAAAATATTTATCCAGATTTCCGCTTGTGCCGGAAGCTTTCGAGTTCTCGAAATCAAAGGCGATTCAAAGCGGTCCATTACGATATAATATGAAATGAAGTGTGAAAGTCTACACTTATGGAAATACCTTTCTTTGTACCCCTTACCTTATAATTGCCGGAGGTACATACATAAACTCACACCTGTATATTCGCAAAAGGAGGTAGGCAGATATGTCTCACACATACTATTCGATAGATATATTTTGTCTTAAGCCTTAATGCTTGTAGATGTATACCTTATCTTATAGTACGTTGTAGTCCACCTCACAATGACGCAGAACGAGTTGTTATAAACATTACTCGATGTGCCCTTATTTTTTTGTACTTTGTGGAATTCATTGACGCATACGCATGTTTTTTGGTGGCATCGAGTATCTGAGTAAACATTGGCTCTGTGTAATAATAAATTTAAAAAATAGTTAAAGTGCTTAAAACTATTTGAATTCACTGTTAATCCTTAAATAACAACGCAATAACTAAGTGCAAATGTTATCTACAACTACGGACACCATACAAGTGAGCTATTTACACAATCTCTCAAACAGTGAATCTGAAGTATAAATCTATGCAAAATTTAGCAGTTTGATCAGGAATACGTTGTGATAGTCGCATAAACAAGTGAAGACGTAACCATGGCGCTAAGCTTAATACAGACAAAGAAATAAATTATAACACATAAATTGAAACACAACAACGTCTCTCAGATATGGATGATTTTAGAGGACGAATGAGCTTCAATAATATTACCCTCAGGAAACTACGAAAAAACGCTTCCACAGATTCACTAATAAATGTATCCAACATATCCTATGCATCAATAACATCCGATCCACATTCTAGAAGCTTGCCAGATGTATCTAACTCTGATGAAGTGGAAATGCTTAGAGAAGAAATAGATAGACTGAATAAGGAGTTACAAACTGCACACACAGAGGTCGAAAACTTGTCTTTAGAAAATAATGAATTAAAACAGCTAACTTTAAAACAACAACAGCAAATATCTAATTTTAAAAAAGCTTATTATGGTTCCCCAAATATGAAAACTCCAGCCCAAAGAAAGAAGAATAAAAATTACACAAAGACACCTGAATATAATCAAAATTTGACCAAAAATTATAACAACTTGGAACAGAATAACTACAATATATCGTCAATAGATGTCACTACTAGTCGATCGCCTGTAATCGATGAGAGCGTATACAAATCACCAATATTAAAAGACATCATAGAAACTTCTTCTACGACAAACGGTAAAAAACAACACAAAATAACAATTTTTGGCGACCAACAGGCCTATGGTTAATCTAAGAAGATGGCTAAATCCAAAGTCATCCAATGGAAAGACCAATACCAAGTAACATCCATTATTAAGCCCAACGCAACAAGCGCGCAAGTACTGAACAGTTGTAATGATGACTTCGTGAAGACGCAAACCTCGAATGACATTGTAGTATTAGTAGTAGGCTCTAACGATAAGAAACCTTATGTCCTTATTTCGGAACTATGTAACACTTTATCTAAATTACGCCATCAAACGGTATTTGTAACAAATATACAGTACAATCCTAATCTAAATGAGGAAATTATTAATTATAACTTAGAATTAATTATCCAAAACTACGAAAATTGTAAATATCTTAAAATACACAACACTTCTAATAAAAACAATACGTATCCCACTTATCCATTAAATTCTCACAAAATATATCTTATGAATTTACTTCTCCAATTGAACTCTGAAATTATTAGTTTACGGTTCCGTAATCTGGTAATTTTAAACCAGAATAAAATTCAAAACTGTAAGACAAGTCAAACTAAAATTACCACATACTTTCATAAAATAAAACAAACACAGGTATTTAATGAAACTCAGTTTTTTCGAGGTCCAGAATAAGCATACCCCAGTTAGATTAATCCATCAAAACATCGCAGGCTTGCTATGTAAACAAGAATTAATCGAAATAGCCCTTAGTGACCTACAAAAATCTATTAGTACGATCGACATTATATGTTTAACTGAAACGTTCCTTAAACACGGCACTGAATCTAATGTTAGAATTAACAACTTTAACTTGGTATCATTTTTCTCTCGGACTAACCAACGCAGAGGTGGTTCGTGCATCCTAGTCAGAAATAATCTACAATACAAGGAAATTAACAATCTCTGCCCATCAATATCGCTGCACTTCGAATGTTGTGCCATCGAAGTGGTCAGGTTTAATCTCATTGTAGTATGCATCTATAGGACACCTACATCCGATGTAAATATATTCTTAAATAACTTGGCGTTTCTCGCAAATAAACTAACCAAAAAACATAAAAAGAAATTAATACTATGCGGCGACTGGAATATAAATATGTTGCAAACAAATAAAATATCGTCTGATTTAAGATCTATACTTAATAACAATAATTTGACAAATCATATACAATTACCTACCCGCCAAAACGCATGTTTGGATTTAATAGTTAGCAATATACACAACGCAGAAGCCACGCAACACTATCTGGCACTTTCAGACCACGAATTAAGCCAATCAATAACATGTGATTTAGAGAATAACTATAGAGTTAAAGACAATCCAAAATATTGGTTTAAAAGTATAAGAGATCTATGCGAAGAAAATATTATTAAATTTAAGGAATATATTTCAAGTTTGTCCTTTTCAGAGGTTTATGAAAGCCAAACAACAAATGAAGCTTTTAACAAGTTACATGACACTGTTACACTTTTTTATAAATTATGTTTTCCTAGTATAAGGACAAAAATATTCTCAAAAAGCATAAAAAATAGAGGTTTAACTAATAGCATAAAAAGATGTTGCACTAAAAAAAGAATCCTTTATTTAAAATATCACTTATGTAAACACAATAAAAAATATAACAAAAAAAGGTATAAAGATTATAGTTACATATTAAAAAAATGTATATATAGAGCACAACAAATAAATAGTCAACATTTCATCAACAACGCTAAAAATAAAAATAAAGCAGCATGGCAAATGATACACTCGAACTTTAACACGGCACTGAAAAATGATATTGAATCAATACAGATCGCTGAAAAAATTTATGACGACCCAAACCAAATTTGCGAGTCATTTAATAACTATTTTATCTCTCTAGCTACCACTAATAAAAGTAACCCAACAACTTCACAACACAATCAAACTCAAACTACAATCCCTCAGAATGTAAAAAGTATTTTCCTTACACCTGTAGAAGAATACGATATCTATAAAATAATAATGTCATTAAAAAATACTAACTCTACAGGGTACGATGAGTTAAACACAAAAGTAATTAAAAGATGTGCCCACAGTTTAGTTTACCCCCTAACGCATATAATTAATATATCTCTAGCAGAGGGCATATTCCCCACACGCCTTAAGAAATCTGTAGTTAAACCACTCTATAAAAAAGGAATCAAAACAGACATGAACAACTACCGGCCGATAACTTTAATACCAATTCTATCAAAAATTTTTGAGAGAGTCATGTACAGTAAAATAGAAAACTTTGTAGAATCATGTAATATAATTAAAAAACAACAATTCGGATTTAGAAAAGATAGCTCCACTGCTTTAGCATGTTTTACTTTGATTAAGCATATCACTGAAAGCCTTAATAATAAATCAAAAATAGCATGTGTCTTTCTCGATATGACAAAGGCATTTGACCTTGTTTGTCATAAAACACTCCTATCGAAACTTTCTTGTTATGGAATAAGAGGAAAAGCCCATGACTGGATCGAAAGCTACCTTACGGAAAGAACACAATGCGTAGAAATAGCCAAAACGCACAATTTAAAGATGAAAACCGTAAAATCATCATATAAAGAAAATAATTACGGTACCCCGCAAGGCGGAATATTATCTCCACTATTATTTCTACTGTATATAAATGACCTCCCTGACGCTGTAAACAAAGACTGCATCCTTTTTGCTGACGACACAACACTAATCATAACGAATAAAAACCAAAACACATTACAGAACGAGATTAGTCTAACACTAGATAAAACTATTAACTGGTTGCAACAGAACAATTTGAAAATTAATATGACAAAGACAAATATAATACAATTTCAAACATATAATTCATGTATACATAACCTTGACATCCGTTATAATGACTCTCACTTAGAAAGTGCTAATGAATGTGTATTTTTAGGTATAACATTGGATAAATACTGTAATTGGAAACCCCATATAGAAAAACTTGTAAGTAAGATTGACCGTTTTGTATATGTATTAAAATATATCCGACAAACAGTTAATTTAGACACAGCCTTGATCGCTTACCATGCTTATATAAGCTCTGTACTCCGATATGGTCTAATTGTATGGGGTAACTCGGTTGAGGCCGATCGTGTATTTAAAGCCCAAAAGAAATGTATACGTGCAATATGTGGCGCTGATGTCATGGACAGCTGTAAACCCTTATTTAAAAAACATAGAGTACTACCATTACCATGCCAATACATACTTGAAATATGCCTGTTTGTGAAAAAACATCCAGAACTACATATTTGAAAAGCTCGGCGATACTGCAAATTCCCGAACTAGACATAAAAACAGGTTACATATACCACCCATAAAACTCGAGGTATTTAAGAAAAATGTTTACTGCATGTGTATTCAAATATTTAATCATCTACCCAACAATATTCATAGTCTTCCATTATTATTATTTAAGAAAACACTCCATAACCTGTTATTAGACAAACAATATTACTATTTAAAAGATTACCTGGACGATCATGTACATATAACATAATGTAACAATTTCATTGAATTATTCATTTAATAATGTCATACCATAATTTTATTTCATATTTTAAATATGTTTTAAATTAATTTATTTTATGATAATTTTTAATTAACATACATATTTGCACGCCATGCTTGGCAGAACATGTGATGCTAATAATATCTGTACCAACTCTTCTACCATGTTTGAGCAAATAAATGATTTATTATTATTATTATTATCATACCCCTCCTCGGGGGCGGGTGGAGGGGTTATATCGGACTCACCGGGGTACAGAAAGATGTTGAAATGATGATAATGGACCTTCCGGAATACCGACTAAACCTACCACGGTGTTCCTCAAAAAATCCGCTAACGACGGGGCCGCGCGAATCAGTTGCACATGCGGTCGCGACCCCACCGAGGTTTTGGCTCGCCGTATGAAACGGAAGGCCACTACACGAAGAGACATACCCTTTAGGCACTCACTCACTTAAAATCCCTACTGTCCCCCCTCTAGAGGGGAGACGAACTCGACAAAGAGGTGCGCGTGGAAACACGCACGCCGCCTCTCGGAACTGGTGCTGATCGGATGGAGGGCTGGCCCACGAAGCCCACAACCCCTAGGTCAAACTTCAGGGTGGCTAGAGGTCGTCTCGAGCACTACTCGATCTGCCCTGACGTAATTATATTAATCATATTTATAATATTATTTAGATTTATATTTGTTAATGCAGGCATCCAAAATTATATTAATTTTTTAAATACTTATAAATTTCATTCTATTTAGTTGCTGACTGATTGCTTTGATAGAGCGTGCGCAGCGTGCATACGCAGCGTACCACTGCTGCACGCTTACTACTGTAAGTGTAGGTAACTGATCATAGCTATTGAAATTTGGGTATACTACACATCACCGTTAGAAGAAATAGGCGTGAGACAATGTATGTATTTAATTCTCGATAGATACATTATATAGTTATTTGTACTCATCAATAAAACAATATAGCCAGGATTGTAATATGCTCATGCCAACTGAGATGGTACTACCTTTATTTTCGTCTCTATACACTACCAGAATTTACGAAAATTAATGTTGCTCTTTCGAATTATTAACTGTTGCCGACGATACCTCACTGGAGTGTAAATGAGACTAGTGGATTGTAGTTTTGAGATGTATAATGATTTTAGATAAAGAATTTAAAAAAAAAATTGAATTAAATACATACGAGCGCGTAAAAAGAATTGTTGAAATGATGCGCGAGCGCGGCCGTGTGCGATCGTGTCTGTGGCTGACAAACTTGACGTTTGAAGAAATGGCGACGTGATTGATTCAGAGAGAGGCTATTCTCAAGTCAATGCCTATAACTCCTCTTTCTCAAGATCCTTCTGACCTTATTCCTTTAACTCCGTCTCATTTCTTAACCGGTCGTATACCGCCGGCTCGCATACCAGCCGGCAGATTTGTACCCGTCGTAGGCCGGTGGCTCGCATGCGAGCCACCAAATTGGCGCCAAAACGCCGCGCGCCGCCTTCGCTTTAGCTTAAGCTAACGTAAAACCAATTTGGTGGCTCGCATGCGAGCCACCGGCCTACGACGGGTACAAATCTGCCGGCTGGTATGCGAGCCGGCGGTATACGACCGGTTAATAGGACGCTTACTTGTTATGTGGCCAAATCCACCACAAATCCATCCAGATTCAACATCTCATCATCAACAGTATCCAGAGATTTCGACGCATAGAGTATATAAAGCAACATTTTTGGAGTCGCTTCTCTAATGAATATATTGTTTGGCTTCAGGAGAGAACCAAGTGGCGCCGATCGTCGGGAGAATTAAATACAGGAACCTTGGCCCTAATAAAGTATAAAACTTCACCCCCTTTGATTTGGCCTTTAGGCCGTATTATTCAGGTTTTGCCTGTCAGAGATGGCGTCGCAAGGATCGCCGACATCCGCACCAGCAAGGGAGTCATCTAGCGCGCCTTCAACACGATCTGCCCTTTGCCAGTCAGTGCTGTTGAAAATACTTCAACGGGGGGCAGTATGTCGATTATCGACATCTACCTGCCGCGCCTAACAGCTGATCGGAGCTAACGTCGTCATCGCCCCACCGCCCCACTCCAGCCAGAGACGCTCGCCCGCCGGCACCAGCAGTCAGCATGCAGTTAGCCACAGACACGATCGCAAGCGCAGTCGCTCGCGCATCATTTCAGCAATTGTTTTTACGCGCTCATATTTAATTCAAATATTGTAATTCTTTATCTAAAATCATTAAACATCTCAAAACTACAGTCTACTAATCTCATTTACACTCCACTGAGGTATCGTCGGCAACATTAACTGAAATAAGAATTCTACTGTCATATGCGATAAAGCTTATGCTGTATACAACCCAACCACAAAGAGCCTGTATACATAATATACATTTCATACATAGTTTTCTACACAACATTTGCGACATCGCGTTGGTGTAATACTCCCTACACAGCGACAATAGAAATACGTCCTATTGTTGAAATGCAGGGTTGTCGGTAAAAGCGTCAGCACTTTAGTGGTTACTGTTCTATCGATCAGTTCGCATCAAGAGCCTTCACTGTACTATTTAAATTTTAGCCTGTAAATTAAATTGTAATGGTTACTAATAAGAAACATTATGATAATAATATGTATTATTGTCGACACAACCATAGTGTAAAACAAAATGAAGATCATAATTTCAAATGATTTCGGCAAAGAAGCTGACTGTGTTGTCAGTACGCAGCATAACTAGCATCAGTCAACATTAGTTCAGTACAGCTTTTATCCGTCACCGTTGGACTACCATGCATAGGTCTTTTTTTATTTGAAGTTGCTTACTGTATGATTATAGGTAGAATATAATTATTTACTAGAAATATTTAATAAAGTGTAGCGATATATAAGCGTTATTTGAATAATATGTTTAATTGTACCCGTTATTTTCTGTTGGCAACACTGATTTTGCTCGACTGCCCCACTACACTCGATAGTATAAAACTAACGCGCGGAACAATAACGCGCAGTCGTACATTGAGTGGCGATCGGATAAGTTTGTGAAGTAAAAATGTATTAAGTGGCGGATATTGCATTGAATTAAATAAGGTATGCATATTGCATAACTATGTAAACTATTAATATAAATTCTAATTATGTTACAATTATTAAATAAAATAAATGCCTGAGAACTGATTCTGGAGTTTCCTTACAGTACATTATGCTCGCTTTAACGGTAAAGGAAAACAATGTAAAAAACCTGGATTTATAAAGTCTACCAACCAGCACTAGACCAGCGTGGTAGACCACGGCTTAACCCTTCTAACATTGAGAAGAACCGTGCTGTATAAAATTACGTTTCTACTTAAAATTAAGTAAAATGTTTGAACGACACCTACAATTTTTTTCATATTACTAAGGTGCCAAATACGTAGTTCTCCATATAGCTCACCCAGTATTTAGCGTGTACGTGCGTAGCCTATGTAAACTAAGAACTTACATCGCGCAAATTATAAGCGTCTACTCTACAAAACAAAACTCGATACGTCATCAGCGTGCGAAGCTACAAATTAAAGAAAGAATCAGAATTTACCGCAGGAACTTGTGTTGTTTGTTTCTTTGATGGAAGGACTTTTTCATTTAGCCTGACATAGGTTTGAGAAAGAATCAGCTGCGTCTTATTTATATTAATAACATAAGCTAATAATAGTGTTAGTTGGTTTCAAAACATCTATTGGAGATCGCAATTAAGGAGTGGTTCTTGTAACATTGTTGTTACTTTAAACATGTAGTAGATATATATGTTACTTAAGGTAGAAATGATAAAACACGTTGTATGAGTATATTATTTTAAATTAGTGTCTAAACGTAGTTTCTATTAACAATAATAAGTATATTTATTTCGTCGACTTGCTTTGCTCCTAAGAAGCATGGTATCTATGTAGCAGCATATCTGTTACATAGCAATAGTCGTTATAGAGTGGGACCAAAACCAAAATGTTAATTAATTAAACTGCTGCCTACCACTTCGGAAAAATCCAATTGTGACTAGACCATTATATGCTAATATGTATGTAGATTGTTTAGTGAACATCGTGTCTAAGATAATACCTACGATGACACGAAGGAAGGTTGTCTCAAGGAATGTGAGTAATGTGACTAAACAAAGTTATGCTCAAGTATTTGTAGAAGTCTACAAAGTTGTTTTTATGTCTCTTTTTGAGATTCAGTATAAACGCTTGTAAATAATTCGGTTATGAAACACGCGAATATGAAGTTTTTATCTTTTAGTATGTGTAAGCCTAAAAGGGAATCTTTATTTTATCGTATTTAAGTTTCATGGCTAGTCTCTATAAATATTCTATCACATACACAACACCATCTAGCCCAAACTAAGCAGAGCTTGTACTATGGGTACTAGACGATGGATAAACATCCATATATTACTTTATTTTTGTAAGTACATACATATTATACATAGAAACCCCCAGACCAAGACAAACATCCATGTCCATGCACACAAATGTTTGACTTGTGCGGGAATCGAACTTGCGATCTCAGGCTGAGTCGTATAACAGACTATATATTACCAGAAAATAAGACATTTAACCTATTGAGTCGCAACGGCCCACGGGCGTCGAGACACAATAGGTTATCAATTGGCATTCCAAAAACTGATATAAGCCTGATATCACTGATGTGTGTTAAATATGTAAAGTATGAGGGAGCTCAGTTATATAATAAGTTACCTAAAGACGTGAAAAATTCTTTATCTATTAATAGTTTTAAAAGTAGATAAAAGATGTACTTAACTGTAACTTAACTTGAACCAAAATTCGACTAATCGTATATAAAATGTTAATATGTACTTGTAGTATTATAATTGCTTAAATTTTCTCATATTTGATGTGAACTATGTAATGTTCTTTTGAGAAATAAACTCTTTAAACCGAAAGTTACTTTACATCACTCATCCTGTCGGGTGAGCAAAAGTATTACAGCTACATTCCACCAGTGCGGCTATTAAGAATTCTTCGACAGGAAAACACTGTCTGACCCAGTAATCGAACAAGAGACCACCTGCACCGCATTCGCATTCACTACCTCTGCGTTTCGGAGGCAGTTGAGCCAGGGACTTGAAACCGCATATTTACTGTACGTATTTGGAGCCATGCACTTACATGATCAATTATTGCCTTTGGCTCACAAATAAGTACCTAACAACGAGATAACCACACCTATAAGTAAAACAGAGTATGAGTGAAACGTTGAAAGGTAGATTTACAGCCAACATAAAATACAGGGAACGTTATTGTTCTTTACGTTTGGCTGAGCCATGAAAACGCCGTTAAATATACGATGCCGCCACATAAAAACCTTATATTAGATTAGAAGATATTAGTCACTTTTATCGGAATCCATATGGCCATACAAAGAACGTGTGTCTACCTACGACTGGCATTTTACCTTTTTATGAAGGTAATTATATATAATATATTATTAACATATAATGAATTAAGGCTCAATGAGGTATCTATTTAAAAGACGCAGCAGGGGTATGCTCCCCCCACAAGGTAGACCGACGACCTGGTATGGGACGCGGAAAACAGGTGGCTCAACTCCGGTCGGTGTGTGTGTGAAAACCTTGGTGGAGGCCTATATCCAACAGTGGACTTCTTTCGGCTGAGATGTTGATGAGATGAGATATCAAATTCATATTTAGAACAGTACGGTAGGAATTAATCCCGCGGCCCACTAAATGTAAAAGGCAAGACAATGCACACTGGTGTGACTTTAAAGGGAAAAGTGGTCAGCTCAACATACCGCGTCTTTCCGCCCAGAGCTAAGATAAGCTAAGATGTCAGACTTCTACTTATTAAAACCACACCCATTTTCGGGATGGTTTGATAAAATAATTGCCTACCCTAACAAGGGTTTATATATATTTATTATATTCATACATATATTGTATACACATATACACAACCTGCCCAATGAATAAATATCCCAGTGTTGTCCCTGCAATAACTAGGGTTCCAGATCCCTTAACAAGGTGTTGTGCTGCCAACAAGAAGTGTTCTCAAGCTCAGACACTTAGCATTTTGCTCGCTCCTAATGTGCCAGACTTCGACTTCGGTTCGTAAGCTAAATTGCCCCCTAAGTGTTATAACTAGCGTCAAACTTTTAGTCTCCTCTGAAGTTGCTTCAAGTAGCGTCGCGGTGACAAAAACAGACGTACCGGGTGAATGTGGAGAGCAGGAGGGGTGCAGACCATACTAACTTTAGATCGAACTAGAAGTTTGACGTAAGGTATATAAGAACTTAAAAAACTGAAGCACCGTATACAACGTAAACTTGCACGATATTTTCATAGCTCTCGAGGCACATCGTCATGTTTATATTTAAGTACATAAATATGTGTTTATAAGTGGTTAATCTTTTTATATTTTATTTTTATAAAAGACTTTTCCTCTACTAAGATTCATCCCGATGTCATATAAAAATATTCATAAAAATTTCAGCAAAGAATACCCAGACTCAGAACAACCATTTGAGGATAACATTTATCCCGTCTTGTATTAGGACCCACGAAACTTGACGTTGTAGCAGTGGCGAGGCGAGCATTTAAACCCCTACGCTCTTCGTGCAATCGTTCGTAAAGGACCGGCGTGATATTTATCAATATTCCTCATAGCATAACAACTCCTATTTGTAGGGCTATTAACACCATTGCAAAAAGCAGGAAAATTGTCTAGCCCGCTATCTAAAATGTAAAAGATATCATTTGTAACATTGCAAACAACTAAAACGAAAATAGCCAAATGAATTTCTTTCATTGCGTTGATGTGCCAAGTATTCAACCGTTACTGAAATGTTATCGGGCGACATATATCGGTCAAACACATCGTACATAAACAAATGAGAATGCATTTTATTTTTATTCATACATACATTGTCTCACGCTTAAGCAGCGATAGCTCAGTGGGGAGACCAACAGACTGCAATGCAGAGGGTCTCGGGTTCGAACCCACTTCGCGCACCTCTGAGTTTCGGAAGTTATATGACTTTTCGAAATAATGTGCGTATTGATTGACAATTATCGCCTGCTCCGTGCCTCGGAGAGCACGTTAAGCCGTCGGTCCCGGCTGCCATGAACATCTATGGCAGTCGTTATTGGGAAAGTCAGTACCCTCTAATATCCTGACACTGGTCTAGCCTTAGGGTATCGTTAGCCTTCGGGTTGCGGAGGTCAGTTGGCAGCCGCTCCGTGTAAAAACTGATATCCAGTCAAATCCGGTTAGACCAGAAAAGTCGACCCCAAGTGACTTGGGAATAATAAAGGCTAAGAGAGAAGAAGACATTGTCTCACGCTTGTTCCCTAAAGGGGTAGGCAAATAGAAGTGTATCCATATTTAACCAGCTATGTTTATTTTTAATTATTTATTAAATTAGACCGGTTACAATTACAACCAATTACACTAATTCTGATATTTACAATATATAAATTCAAGATAGCTTTTCATAAAAAGCATTGCAAACATTCATAACCACATTCCAGCCGTCAGCATAAATATCACAGTCCGGGTTGGCTTCCACGAAATTATTAAGCGCGGAGAGTACACGCGGCACCGGTGGTGTAGTAACTGGTGGTGTAATCGTGTGGCACGTGGGCACAGCGAGCAGTCTGTGTCTTCTGGCTCGCAGAAATTGTTCGGTACGTTAAGTCGAACCAGCTCATTATGGGGGTCTAGGGCAGCAGTCAGACCGCGACATACTTTTGACATGGTCTCTATTTGATCACTTGTCCGCCTAGTTTCGTTATGGTTTTAGGCGCCAAATGTTAGGAGTCAACCTATTGTACCCAGCATAGTTTTGAATTACTGACATTGACATTGACTGCACAGGTGGTGTAGTGGTTTAAACGGTCACCTCGCCACTGCCATTGCGCCGAGTGTTGTGGGTTCGAATGGACCCACACTGGACAAAAATTTATGTGATCCACAAATAGTTGTTCCGAATCTGGATGTTCTTTGTGTCCGCTATTTGAATGTTTGTAAAGTCCACAGAACACAGGATTTATTCTTAGTGCAAGTGGAATTGAAGAAAACAAATTTTAAAGTATCATCATTCTTCCTGCTGCTACCGATATTTTCTTGACAGGGAAATGAACGTAAATACATACTTAATATAATAACATTGTTATCGAAATATGTATATACAAAGAAACTTTGTATAAAACTACCATGCATAGCTAGAGAAACATACCTAGGTACAACTTATTATCCTTAAAAAATACGCCATAGCCGTGACGGGGTGGTAACATTTTCATGAATTTTTGGTAACAAATACAAATAAATATTAAAAGATATATACATAATAAACAGGCAAACCATTTAGAAAGATATTATATGGTTCCTGGAAAAGAAGACATTTCTAAATATAAAAAAAGCTGTCAATAAAACTAGCGTACAAAATCTAGTGTTGTATAAAAAATAAATGATCTATAAATAAATTCATCGACACTAAATCTAATCGCATTAACTAAACCTAGCGAATAATTGCCTCTAGATAGTTATTTACCTCAAATTAAGGTCGTTGCTAAACTAGGGCTTAAGCTATCCGAACTGAGGTACTTAGCTGACCTGAATTCCGGCACATTATCCTCACATTTCAGAGTAAGTACATCACAGGATTAAAAGATGGTTCCGTTACCACTTTAGCTCGTGTTACAAAGAGGCAGTTAGTAAACTAAGCTAAGTGATTGCACGGATTTGAGTAGTAGAGCCTCGCTGATTTCAGCATCAATGGGCCGGCTCGACCGGGGAAGGACTACTCTCTCACAGAATATCGACGTGAAATGGCAGTGTTCCTACTGTTGTGTTTCGTTCGGCGAGTGAGAGTGCCGGAATCCCAATTACCCTCTTTACCCCTTCCCGCTCCTTCTCCTTCCCACTTCCTCCTTTCTTGAAGGGTCGGCAACGCGCAAGTGATGCCTCTGGTGTTGCAGGCGTCCATAGGCTACGGTGACCACTTACCATCAGTTGGGCCGTATGCTAGTTTACAACCTAAGTTGCATAAAGAAAAAATAATTACATAATGGTTAAGTGGATGCCTCACCACAGCTACTACACGGGAGAATTTTAATCAAAGAACATCTAAACTCAGAACAACAGCTATTTGTGGATCAAACAGTTTTTCTGTACCGTGTGTGATCGAATCCTCAACACTTGGCATTTAGACTACTATGCCTTCCATGGATATAAATGAGTAGATTACATAGGTTAGTTATGATCTCATTACAAACAAAGATTTAAACTATAGATATTCCTCACAGTTCCTACTTAGATTGCACAAAAAAGTGTCCACATGAAGAAGAGAGGGCTAAAACATTACATTTACATGATATAGAACATTACAATGCAATTTTCAATATGATTGAGCGTGATAATACTAGGCATATTTATAATTCAGAATGCCTAGTGCGAGTTTGTTTAACGTTTTATATATAAGAATCTATACAAATAAATTAAATTGAAGTGTCAGTTTGTAATGTCAAAATAACAGTTTTTACTAAATGCATATAAAAGTATATGAAGTACTTAAACCAAAAAATCAATTTTAAATTTTTTGTTTTTTGTTTGTTCCGTCTAATCTCTGAAACGGCTGGGCCGATTTTGACGGGACTAACACTGGCAGATAGCTGATGTTATAAGAAGTAACTCAAGCTATTATATAGTTTTATTTTAGATATTTTTTGTTAAATTCCACGCTGTCGAAGTCACGGGTAGCAGCTAATATTAATTATGTTTCCATATTATCAGATGGATTATGTTTTCACTGCCACTGCGCACTTGATGGTATGATCATTGATTAGATAATAGTCTCCATTAATTAATTGCTCTTCAATCAATTATTGCTACAAAGTTAACAGATTATTCCGATAGTTGGTTTCTTGCCTTAGTGACAAGTGGTTCTTCAAGAGCCGTCCCTGACAAAAAGTTAACCAATTTCTTTCCTATATTCTTTAAAATATGTTAAACAATTTAAGAAAGTCAACAATATATCTTCATTATATATGTATAATTCTTCTGTACATCTGTATGTCACTGAAATTCTCCTGAACGACTGAACCAAGTTTGCTTTATTTCGTGTGTATCCGAGTTGGTCACTGATTGGTTTTGATTCACAATTAAAACCGGTGGAGTTGCGATCGCGTTGCATGTCAATTTTTGAGCTGGCAAACGTCTGTTAGGACTACTAGTATCTTATAAATAAAAACCTAAAATTTCCAGTACTAGAAAGGTTACACCATAAATCTTAGATTAACGAACTACATAGTTCGTTAATCTAAGTTTTATGGTGTAACCTAGCCAAACAGATTGCACACAGCAAACGCGCCCTAAGTACGGAAAGAAAAAATAAAATGGTCGTAGGACGATGTAATGTGATTGTCGAACGGAGGAAACAATTGTCACGACGGAGATGAAGAACTTCCGTCGAGACCTCTACTTTATTACACCCATTTATTGAAATAGGTGTATTTTAGCTTGAGGTTCTTTTATGACATGTAGGGAATCATAATATCGGCGCTCCTTCACGTAACTATTTTGTATACGACTGATTTGTAGCTTTATTTGGTTGTATTTTCAGCAAAAGTAAAAAAAGCAGAATATTGTCTTCTATTTACGCGAATATTATTCATTGAAATTAAACTGCTATATACGGATTTTATCGCGTTGTTTATTTGACACTTTATTACAAAATTTTGAAAATTGTTACACTTCTACTACTATAGTATATATACTATAGTATATATACTATAGTATATATACTATAGTAGTAGAAGTGAATACTATAGTATACTATATATACTATAGTATATATACTATAGTAGTAGAAGTGTAACAATTTTCAAAATTTTGTAATAAAGTGTCAAATAAACAACGCGATAAAATCCGTATATAGCAGTTTAATTTCAATAAAAAAAGCAGGCTTGTCTGATTGTAAGCAGTAACTGTATAGTTTCTTGTAGGCACATTTTTGTTCCGAAATTATCGAAAGCCAAGCAAAGGGATGAAAAAAGAAATGGAAGAGGTGTGTGAGTCAGCTTTCGGAAATGTTGCTGGATGAAACGCAATAACGATGTAACAACACTGGTTTATTATAAGTGGTGGCTCTTCTTGGCGTGACTCAGTTCATTCGATCGGCTCAAACCATCAGCAAATAATTGGCAATCGCAGGTTCTTCCGATCAATAAAATAGCTCAGAAAAATCTTTAAATCAAGAAGTTTAGTCATTATAGCTCTGGAAATCATATATATGTTGCTTTCTCTGGAACCCGTATCGTAGGCACTTTTATAGCTAGAACAAGCCACTTACAAACATCCAGCCTAAGTACCAAACTGCGATTGAAAGAGACGAGACTGCCAATAAGGATTACAGAGCTAAAACAGTTACTTCGCCTTTCTCTAGTACCTAATACACTGAAATCCTCAATTCCAATACGACTGTATTTCTCTAATCGTTCGTGAAATAGGGACATTTACTAATCCGGCAGGAGGTGAAGGTTTTAAATAGTTTCGGCATAAGACAAAGTTTAAAGGCAGAAAGTTTCAATTCAGAAGATCCAAAGCTGTCGAAGATCTTAGAAGTAATAAGTTACGGGCAAGGAACTCAATTGAACGCAATTCTACACTCCATTAGCTTCATCACAAATAAAAACTTAAACTAATTAATTAATTCTAAGTTGTATTTACGTTGACTTGAGTTAATATGTTGCTTCAAATAAACAGTATACTAAAGCAAACCCTTGAAGGGTTTTTTTAATATTCTGTTCATTCCTACAGTAAACCTTTTTATAAATTCACAAAGTAAATTCTGTATATTTGCATAGATATCTAATTATACTAATCTGTATACGTAAATAGTAAAAAGATTCCTAAGTACATTTTTAAGAGATTTCGAGAAAATGTTTAGTATTTATGTTTCCAAAACTGGTAATAGAATAAAATTAATACTAGTATTATATCCCAAATGTAATTGTAAAACTGGCAGACTGAGTCGTATCAGCATACAGTCCAAACCACAGGTCTGGATATTTTGCACACCCTATGTTCCTAACGAAACATCCACTAACGAAGGTACTTTTAAAATTGACGTCGTTCCCAGGTCAAAGTTTATTGGAAGGAAAATCAGTAGTGGTCTTATTTATTTATTTATGATCAACTTCTTACTGCACTTACAGTATCAACCAACGCATGCAGCAAGCCTATCAAATAGAAACATCATAAAATACTCTTATAATAAATAATCGAACACATTTATTATCATTTTTAATAAATATATTCGCAAAGGGGTGAAATAAGGACCTATAATTTATTTTTAAATACATTTGTTAAACAGCTTTATAACTTTTTTTCTCAACACCACTTAAAATACTTTAATCATAGAACAAGTTTTTTATAGGGTCTTAGACATCACTTAGTATACTTTCAACCCAGTTAAAGCACACGCAGGTGAAACCACGGGCATAAATAGTTGCAAATGATAATAATAATAATAATTTTATTGACACAAATTAAGCTACAGTAATTTAAAATTCTCTGACCCCTGCACTAGTAAAAACTGTGTTGCAGGAGCCAGTGTCTTCCCCCTATTACAAGTTACAAATATTTTATGTCATTAAATTAACACATATCATAAAAAGGAATATTTTCTAGTTTCACAAAAAATTAAAACAATAAAAAGGATTAGTAATTAAGTTACACTTCATGTATGACATAAATGAAGAGCATTCGATATTTGTGTCACTGCTTGTTATCAACAAGTCGACTTGACCTTTAACATAACGATCTAGCTTATTGCATAATCACTAAGGTCGATTGTCGCCCTAGATTAAATGTTTAAGTATCCGTCACTTTTCTTGGACCCGAACTAGAGTACGCATAATTGAAATTGGAATGAGCGTCTTAACCGTAAAGAGTTCGAAGTAGAACGTCATTACCATGTTTTGCCTTTACCAACATGGCCGTTAGAAATATATAAGTTCTAGCTGTATATATATTAGACAAGCTGTCACCCGCTTCGTTCGCGTCGATCTTTTTTTTCGCGTATCCCAATTTTTCTTAAACTTGTTCTGGCTAATCTCTGAAACGGCTGGACCGATTTTGCCTAGAATCTCACTGCCAGAAAACTGATGTTATAAGGAGTAAATTAAGCTAATATTATTTTAGAATATATATAGGATTCTGCGAATGAAAAATATCTACGCGGACGAAGTCGCGGGTAACAGCTCGTCTAATATAAAATACCTTTGCCAGCAAAAATATAAAATTAGGTCAGTTGCTAACAACTTTCAGGGTGATTAACCGCTTATACAATTTGCTCGTATTTTCCTCAGGCGTGCAAGTAATCGTTTGAAAGACTTACTAGCTCTATATATTTAAAAAGAGCCCTATTTACGGTCACTTGTTCACTTCCGCACATAAACTTTTAACTTATGATAATCTTTATTACTTCACTAGACCGCCTCACACAAGCGACTCGTTATTACAGACGCTAACTTATGACAATAAAGGTATTTTTAAACTGGTTATTATGAAACTCTACTCTAACATCAAGTTTTCTGTAGAATGGTTCCAATTTTTTTATGTAATAGAAAGGTTTATTAATTTAAAAAGTAAGTATACTATAAATAAAGTCAATTAAAAGTAGAAAACTAAAATATTTCTCGAGAATTCTTCTCATATAATTTGTTTGGAATTGTGCCCAATAAACAGAACTACTACTACTGTACAACAATTTGGTTTATACTGTAATGTGGTTATTTCTGTTGAATAATGTATACTAATATTATAAAGCTGAAGAGTTTAATTGTTGAATTGAACGCGCTAACTATATCAATGAAAAATGTTGCAATAACGGGGAAAATTCTCTTACGTGACGCAGACGAAGTTGCGTGGATCAACTAGTAAATAAATAAAATACTAGTACTCACCTCGTATAACATTGGACTCAAACATGGCTATCAAAATATTGAGTCACATTTAGGTAACCCTTCAAAGACATACAAGTATGATGAAAGCGTTATCAATAAATCAATCATAGTCTGGAACAATAACCGCGCAATTTTGCCTTAGTTTTGACTGATCGCCAGTTTATTAAATCACGTACCTTTCAATCAATGTCACTATAACTCCATTGAAAGGATAACAAAGCAGTGATTAGATGGCAAGTGACGTAATAGTATCCTGTCATTATTTCACAGAGATCCTGAAGCAATCGATCACTGTCATATTAATAGTCCTAACTTAGAGAATATTTTGGGAACAATACTGTCTGTCAACAAGCCTCTTGTCAATTTGTAAATGAAGTGTAGTTAAGACCTTTGTTTTCATGAACGTAATGAAGTAGTTTGTTATTTTAAACGGACTTAGGAAACGAGGCATTTGTAGATTAGATTGTAGTTTAACGGTTGCCTGTTATTTTTTATCTTTAACGAGTATGTATTGATATTGCTGATTTTAATTAATAAACTGTTTCGACCACAGAATATATAATATTCTGTGGTTTCACCAGTACATTCTAATTTGCTGATATTATAAAATCAGAAAATAAAATTATAGCTTTATAGTCGTACAAAAACATGTTTAGTTTCTTATTAGTATGTTTTGAGTTTGATGTCTTGTTTAATTATGTATAGCTGACCAGTACATCAGTCTTTCACGTAGCAATTGCTACCAACTTGCAATCTAAACGAAGAAGAATGACGTGTGTCATGTGTGAATGTGAAATGCAATGACGTTTCTATAATAGAACTGTCGCTACTGTGTCACCATTCCTACAAATAATTTTTTCCTGAGGGATTCGTGACACACACAAACTATATTAGTATAGTTTTCTATGTCTGACTTCAAAAAGAACACTTTGATATACCTACTGTTACTGTACATTTTTACACTGTTTGTGTCCTGTAAGTGTCTAAAAAGAAAAGTGACGTAGATATATCTTCAGATTCGACTTTACAGAAAGACTTCTCAAGGAAACATTGTGCTCTCATCAGACAACCACAGATAATTTGTTAATACGCTTGCAACACAGTTTGTAAAAAAGTTTGAAACGCGCAAGTCTCTCTGGCGTTGCCATTTGGTGTATAAACTCTATTTATTTACTGGAAAAAAGGCCAAAGGTTTACACAAACTGTTAAATAAATTAAGAAAAAATGCAAGCTAACGTCATTATAATTCTATGACAAAGAGGGTATTTTTGGCAGAAAAAGGAATAGTTCAGGCAAATATATATCCTAAAAAGATAATAGTTTTGTTTGCTTCAATGATAAATCAAATAAGATTGTACATGATAACATGCCCATAAATAATAGTAATCAAATAATTACCAATATAAATATTATAATATTACCAAAATAAATAACAATAATGCTCATTAACCATAATTACGTACAGTCAATACAATTAACGTTTTTAATAATATTAATCAACTAAATGTTTCGGAACGATTAATATATTCTTCACCGAAATGGTTAACAGCACGCACCGGCCTGAATAATGAAAGTGGTCAAAACCAATTATAGTTTGTATCATAATTATATCGACGACACTAATACCACCTATCGATTGAGGGAGTCAAGCAACATCACTTTACCAAATGCAAAGATGGATAAACATTTAAAAAAATCCTCTGCGAGTCTTTGAGTATGCATTTCAATCAATAGGATAGATTTTGATTTTTTAGACCTTTGATTTTGTTTGTTATTTTATACACAACAACAAATAGAAATAAAACACATTTTTGTAAAAACATCATCAAAATTACCTTAAAAATGAAGAAATATAAATATTATTAAAAGTACTTTTGTGAAAACAGTATCAAAATCATTTGCAAAATGTACAAGTAAGTAATATTAAATTGTCTATATGAGAAAAATTTACAGCATAGTTGGAATATATCGCTATTTCCTTTGCAAGTCTGCATTAAAAATCGATTACGTCACACGTACCGTATGTCCTTTTTAAATGTCTATAAAAAAGGAGTAGGTTCTCAATTCGTCTGTATATATTTATATATCAATTAATCAATCAGACCCTTGCAGTTTACAACTGGATATAGGCCTCTCCTATTCTACGCTACATCATCCGGACTGCCGCCTTTCGCATCTAGTCCCTTCTCTCTTCTTTTATTTATATATGTTTGGTCATGACTTCTTTGAAAGGCCGAGATGAGTAAACAGTTTAAAGACGTTATCCACACCACGTGTAATAAATTATTCTTACTAAAACTCCTCCTAGCCCAATTATTCCTGAACATATTACCGTCTAAATAAAGAATCTAAGTGAAAGCATTACTAAGAAACGATCCTTTTCTCAAAAATCTACCGCCAGTCCCAGAATAAAACTTCTAAGAAGGATTAAAGGAAGTAATTTCGAATATCGACTGTCATAGCTGTTCGAGACAGCCATGACCAGCTTGGCGTGTTCTCCAGACGGAAAACTGCGTTGCGTTAAAGGTCATCCATTTAGCTCTATAATAAAATAGCTACGATTCAATTACAGACCTACATAAACTCTTGCATATTACACGGCAGGGTACGCAGAGCCTATACATTTCGGACTGATAACATTCTTCGTGTATGCTCATCAGTTTACGCTATTCTCAATGTGGCCTTTCTCCAGAATGTCTCTAATTTAATCAAAGAACCGGCAGGGTCATGTTCTTTACTATTGTATAATTGGAAAGAACATGATCTTAATAATTGTTTAATACTTTCTTAGTCAATCGTCTATGCCCTTTGTTTCCACATGACCAAGTAACGGCACCTTTCTTGAGTCTAATTACGATGTCGTTGTCAATTTAAAATAATATATATAATAAATTAAGTTGAAAACTCTAATACAACTTCATGTTTCCTTTTAACCACAGCCTGGCACTGCTGTAGCCGTCGAACTAATATATTTGTCGTCCATAGAACAAAACCGAATTCGGACTAAAATTATTACCGTTAATATTTTATCTGCTTTATAAGGAGATCACCGAGCAGAGCAAGTCCTATTTTTTTATATCTTATATAAGTTTTTGATTGCTCGTAAAGGGGAGAACTTGAAATTAGAATATTGGTACTCGAGCCTTGAAACACCCAAGTAATTCTGAATTATAAGTTATCCTTAGTTTATAATATCTGATTGGTTTGAATATGCTTGTTGTACAAAATAACTTAAAATTGTTTAGAGGGACTGTGTTCGACAGAAACGTAATAATAGACTCGTAGTAAATATCCATTTAACAAAAAAGTATTTAGCAATGATAAGTTATTACCCACGACCGAAAACGATTTGAACCCATGTGATCAAAAAGATCTTAAGTATCAATATTTCATACGTCACGTTGCTCCACCTTTTAAGGGTCGTTAATCATACTTACGTGATGCAGGAACAATATATTTGAACACCTAATGTATTTAGATAGGCAATACAGCGGCATCCGGTCGTGGCGGGGGGCCGGTCACAAGCCCCCGCTAAATGATTATAAGGACACTTTGAGATAGGCAAGTTTAATATAAAAACAGCGGGAATGGCTCTAGAACTCTCTCAACTTTTCCATCTTAGTAAGCTCATTAGAAGTATTTTATTTTACAGAACTATAAATCCTTAAGCGTATAAGAATTTCTTATAGCATTTTCAATTTGTTTCTCTTTTATGGATATTTTCCTAGTACGTTACGAAAATACCCGGCTCTTTGGGAGGCTTATACGGGAACATGGATCCAACGTGCAGAGAAGCTTCGAGAGATTTTAATATTATTACGTACACAAGAATGAGACAACGTTATACATAATAATAAAATCAGGCTCCTTAATGCATGCGCGTTCTAAAGTGATGTTTTTAAGCAATACCAGCGTCCGAAGTTTTTAACTCTTTTATAAAATAGGAGGCTTTATTAGTTTTCTTTATCTTGCCTCTCACTTTGCCAAGATGGGAAGTAGTATTTTAAATTAATATGTTTTTTTTAATTCTAAAATTATTGGCAAGCTCCAAGCCTTTTTAATTGTTCTTAGGTATTTACGAGTATCTATACTCGCTGTTTTCCATTTCAATTACTGCTAAACCTAACGTTACAGTAGTGAAAGTGTTGATGGGATTTGTCAAGTTAAATAAATACACATTGGCACGCGTTGTTTCAATCTCTCGCTTGCAATAACAATGCTACTATTGAATATTGCGTGTATAAAAGGAAGGGGCCAGGTAAGCCGTGCCCACCCCAGAATAGGGTAGTTGCCAATGTTTGATTTTTGATTTTGTACATAATTTTACACATAAAAGCAAATAGCAAGCGAAACGGTTCTGTGCAAACAATATAAAACAATATCAAATACAATATCAAAATTGGTTGCAAAATAAGGAAGTTATTGATATTTTAAATTATGATATAAGAAAAAGAGGGATCGTAGTGGGGCTGTCTCGTTATCTCCCTCGCACAGCTGCGGCTGAATAGCGGTAACGTCATAGTTTGTATCGTACATCCATTTTCTGACATTTGGCAATTACCCCTTCTACCAGATTTTAGACGTTTGTATAGTATTTATTTTTGAGTAGATTTCAAAAATTCTCGGTTTGATAGTTTGTATTATATGACTGTGTCTAATGTAACTATTTACCTTAAATAATAAAAACATGAGGCAACCCTATTGACTAGTCCATTTAAGTCAAAATTTTAGAATTGTACATATGCAGTTTATCGCTGTTTAGAACCCAGCCCTTCTTGAAAATATTCCTATACGCGCCAATGTATATGAAGATAATGGTACAACCCCAGGTCAGTGTATCTATACATGCCTCTATAAAGCATCAGAGGGCAGACAGGCAAATTAATAGATTTTAATGACGACAGCACATTGTAGCGATAAAGATATCGTTTCTACCTTAAAAACTGCAGAATAAATATTCCTTTTTAATAGTTATATATTTATGTATATACTCAATGATTGTATTTATATTTAAAATTATTTAGTTTTACATAATTACATCCATCCAAGAATGGTTAGCACGAATTCCGAAAAGAGGTCAAACAAAAAAATTTTTGCTCTTTTGCTCGTCCCACGTGGACATCAACCGTAACACATCGTAATTCTGTAAGGTCATGCCTGCTTGTCCTATTGTCTTCACACATACATGCATATACATAATATCACGACAATATATTGCTAGAAGAGATAGGCATACATACAAAGAGTATTCGGATACTCTTTCGCTGGTTGTTTTCAAATTTGTTATACAAATTTGTAAACATCCAACAAAACTGTGAATTTATACTTAATTAGGTTTTAGACTCGTGTCTAAAGGCTAATTAAGTTTAGACCTAAGGACGTACCTCTATGTTTTATAGCATTAATAATGCATATGAGAAAATGTGATAGCGCTTTACTGACGGTGAAACTAACTGTGTCCCATTCTTACACAATAATAATTCCATAAATAGTCTACGGCCACTTAACAAAACTTAACACACATATTACTTTTTGTCTAAGTAACTTACTAACTTTTTTTTCAAGCAACATTCGTATTCAATAATACTTACAAATTGCATTGCCGCCATAAAACCGTTTATTTCAACAATAAATGTATTCCACAATGGCAGTGCTATAAAAAAGCTATATACGTTAAATAAATGTTTCTTTCATTCCCGCCTTAAACAGAAAATGTACAAATTATATCGCCAGTGAAATATGAAATTGTGTGTTAGCAAAATTGTATTTGCAGAGTCGCTGATTAAAAACACGACTGAGAGACTAAACAAGTGTCATTTTACTACTGTCATAAGATATCAAGTTGGAAAATGATAAGTTTATTTAGCTCGCTGGATAGTGCAGTGTTTTAAATGATCACTGCAAAAGCCTGGTACTGTAGCATCGGTCGAGAATGGGTACGATTTACATCCATCATATACCCAAAGTGGGTAACACGACCGATTATTACCTTAGCTGAAAGGGTTCATACCTGATGACAGCAATAGTATATGTGACCACTGTGCAATTTAGACCTAAAAAAGACTCTAATAACCATTTACTCAAAGCCCCAGACCTCAGTCTAGGGCTTTGAGTAAATGGTTATTGGAGTTTTCTACCAAGAAATTGTCAGAAGCAGCACAAAGTCTAAAATTGTGCCTGATAGAGGCAATGGGCTTGTCCCTATTACGTAAGACCTAAAATCATAGCTTGTAAAATGTGGATTTAAAACCTACAGATGTATTACAGTCACATTTACGTAGGGACAAGCACACTTACTCGATCAGAGCTACGCTTTGCAATTTGCATTCATACATACATATATAATCTTACACCTATGGAGTCATAAGACTATGTATGTATGAATGATAGTTGCAAAGAAAATGGTTGTTATGGTCATGTTAATGGCTGTTGAATTAAAGAAGGGTACCACACAGATATTAATTAAAAGTCTGTGTGTCGTTTGTAAATGTTGTCATTTAAAATAGCATTACGCACAGTAAATGGATGAACTTGCATTATCTACTTAACTCATTATCTGTAATGACTTTAACTTCTACCAGACTTGCCTTTTCTATTTATAGCAGTATTCAGTAATAATAAAATGATTAATGTCTAGCACTAGTAACTTTTCAGCTTAGACACTAAACACTTAATTCCTATTTGTTATAAGAAACAGTGAGATAGAGCTTCTTGGCACATGAGTAGGGAGTAATTTATGATCCATCACGTTGGTGAGGCACAGATCTTTCAAGTTCTTTATCAAAACTCTTACGAATTTAGGTTTCTTTACGAAGTTTTTCTTAGTCACTGAAGCGAGTAATAGTTCATTCTTTATAAAACTAGAGGCGTGAATCCGTTTCTACAATTGAAATCTCTGAATTTAATTGTAGACTTTTTTAAATAACACTTACATAGGTACGTAATCTCACGTTATCACTCATTACGCCTATTTACCATTATGTAGGTAGAGGTGTATTGCATTCACATTTCGCTAGCTATGGCATTAAATCGTACGTTATAGAGGGCAAGCCTTAGCAAGGCTAGTTCTAGACTCTGTGTTAGTACTGAAAATTTCATTCGACCAAAATATCCAAAAAGTTTCCCGGTCGAGAAGACCTAATGCACAGTAGTAACACATACACCACCATAGCAAGGCATAAGTATAGCTAATAATATTATTATTTAATATAATTTTGGCAAGCAAAGACCGAAATAGATGACAAAACAAGCTTTCGTTTGAATGGCAAGATCCCTACAAAATAAGGTTCTGGTAACTTTGGCGAAGCAATAAGAGCAAAAATATGAATTGTTGTTTGAAAATAATTTAATATAGAAAAGACGTTTATGAAATTTCATATTATAAATTTTTGTAACGGTCTATAATGTGATTGCCACATATTTTTACTTTTAGGTGTTCGATGTTTAGACTAGGTTACGATCGGTGAAACCTGGTAGAAACGTCAAGCACCTAAACGTTATTATATATGTAACAAGCAACGCGAAATTTATAATATATATATGTCTTTTTTGGTCCAGTAAGAGTTTGCGGATTACGTAATTAACATCAATTTTATTTATGCTTATACCACAATGAGTATGATCGTTTGGCATTGCTTCGCAACTCCAAGACTAAGATACCAATTATACCACGGATGGTACGACATCGATAATTCGAAAAGCCGGTATCGAATACCCGTGTCATCCGTATTGCAATTGGACAGATTTCAATCAGAACTATCCTTAGAGGGTTATCCTGATTGAAACAGGTCCGATTGCAGAGACATTGATTACTTTAAGAAAATACGATACGACAGATACGTCACGGTGAATAGATAACTAGACGTTGGATTTATATCAGATAGATTAGGTAAGCCAAGCTGCTGCAGCTAATATACTTAATACATTTAAATTTAAAAACCTCGTTGGTCCCGTGGCGCTTAGGCTTGCGCGAGGTTGTAACGTTCCGAGTTCGATATCTTGGTCGAACAAACTGTTGTCGCGTTTTTCTGTTAGGCAATTTTATTGACCGCAATATTCCTTTTTACGTGGCAAATATGCTAACCTTTGGGCAGGTGCAGACTATTTACTTAAATTAAAACGAATGCCAATTACAATAATTAAAAGAATACATGTATAAATATATTCCATTAATTAATTATCATTTACACAAAAATCTACCTTAGTAAAGCAGTGGAAGTAAAAAAGGTTGTTGTACGTACACGAGGCCTAAAGTTCGATTGCCAGGTCAAGTGGTATACTTCTTCAGAAGCAGTATGGAGTCTAGACCTGTGCAATGCTGGGCACAGCTCAGTACACGGCAATTGGCCTAGTACCACTTATAAACTAAAAACATAATTGACCAAACGTGGCTGTAATTCCAGGTCTGCCTACCCATTCGAGAATACATGAATGTGTTGTTGAGGGTGTTCAAGTATGAAAGTAAGTTCATCGTTTGTCTAATTATCTAACCAATTAAAATGTAATTTAGAAAAGGTCTACAACGTAAACCAAAGATATCCTTATCGGCATATCACCATTACCTAATTAAAAATACAATCAAGGCCCGAAATATAACCAAACCATTTTGTGTACCTACTCTTGCAATATTTTCCCTCGGCTCAAAGTATTAATCAGTTGCGAACGGTTTTCAACACTGTTTTTCCAAGAAATATCTTTCCCGATAAAGCAGAAAATGATTTATATTTCTAACGTTGTTATTAATATAAATCCTTGACATTTTTCTTTCGGCGGTAGTCACAGTCGGAATATTAAACTGCCAGTGCTGTCTGAACCATGTCTTGAATCCACGATGTTCCTTCATCGCGTGACTGATTGTTATGCGAAGGTAACATACATTTTCCTTTACCACATAAACGTTATAACATTGCTTTAGTTTCATATTCTGCACTTATAACTAATTGTTATATTCAATATTATTCACGCTTTTTAATACATACTGCACGGTTTAATAATATACTGCACGTATGGTAATGGTTTGAGTTTTGGACTCGGCACTACCAATGATTTTTGTGGTCCCCAAAAATCATGTGGCTGTTCCAAGGTAGTCAACTTTTGGATTACAGTACCATTGGATTATAAGAGTTAGAAAATAGAGAGCAATTTGTTCATAATATGCCCAAACGACCAAAATTCGGTCTGGGAGACCTTTTTTTATGCGTTTCCTAGTGACTCCAAATTAAAGAGATATAATCGGGAACACTTTATTAAGACTGTGCCGAGCGAAATGTGCCAAAAGAGGCGGTCACAGTTAAGTGAATAAAATCAACACTTTTTGTTTAATACAAATATCAAATATACATTTACCATAACAATGAATGTGTTTACAATTACTCCGTGTCGTCTCCTTGCCGTCGCCTACAAATTACGTGAATTTGCACTAGAAATGCAAAAACTTAAGCTCGTGTTACGTGATTTTTAGATTATAACAGTAGAAATCTATCCTATTTTACAGCTTAAACGAAACATAAATAGTTGTATTACAATTTGTCCGTCCCAAATATTTAAGTTATTGGTTGACAATAAAGGTACATATTTATCAAAAAAGCACTTCAAATCCTCCATACAATTTTACTATGGCGGCTGCGCGCCGATTTGAATATGCGCCGTTCGAGTTTTGTCATTATCTGTCTTACGCTCGGCGCAGTCTTAAAGTCGCTTTATACTTTTTATTAAATTATAACAATTTAACTATTTTCAGTTACGTTTACCAAAGTCTAAGGCTGGAAAGATAGCTACGAGCAAGTTATTAGTATTATTAGTTTGCCCGTCTGTGAAACTACACTGGAATTCCATTAACATAATTATTATAAGTGAACCGAACTCTCCGAGAAAACGCTGGGGTAATATGTCATTACGTATGCACTTTTAAAAATACACTTATAAAATACATTTTGAAGCTAATTTGCTGTAAACTCAAAAGGAGTTTTATTTATTAGCTCCGAAAACCATAACCAAATACTAAATATTTTTCTTATACTAGCGTGCTGCTAGTAACATATATAGTCACAGACCTTTAAAAAAAAACATGTAAATCGGTTGAGAAATTACGATATAGTAAACCATTTCAACATTTAGAAAAATAACCTATTTTTTAAATTGTAGTTCTTTAAAAATTATGTATGTATATAATTTTTTTTTTTTTATTTCATTTATTTATTATGTTAAACTAGATGGAATGATTGGGCTCAAAGTGAGCTTTAGAAGACGCCCACATCCAACTTTAGACTGCTACGAGCTAGTGTTCGTAATAAAGATTTGAATTTGAATTGATTTTCTTATTAGATCGCCAACGCCTTTTAGCGTTCATTGTAGATTTACAGTAAATCAAATAATTTGATTTTGGAATATAATCGCACTATTAAAAAATAAAAGTGGCAAGAAAAGCGTAATATTATTATGTAGCTGGCTGGCAAATTTAATTTTAAAACAATAGAAAATGTAGTTTGAAATAAGTTTTGCAACTTACCAGCTCCTGGATCTTGTGATTCCTGTAACAATGAGTTAGATAAAATAAATAATATGATTTATAATACACGTGTATTATCAAAAATATCTGATATCAATGCAGAAGCTCGCAATTCATAAGAAAAATCGAGTGATTCTAAAATGTCCGTGTTGTTTTCGCGCTCAATCATTGAGTGTACTGTTTTTTCTAATCAATGACTCGGTGATTGTATTCAATTATAGTAGAAGCAACTCTAAATTGCAATGTGGGAAACTGTGCTAATGCTAAAATAATTGCTGTAATATTATCCTATTTAATGACAGAGATCACGCAAGCTACGTGAACAAGAGTCTAAATAATTGTAAACATGTACTGGAATATGTTTTAAAATTATCCAATCATCAAATGCTATACGAAAATAATACCTACTATATCTCTATCAGTTAATCTCCTATCGTTTCAAGTAATTAAGTTATTATATAAAATGCTTTTAAATGAAGCTGCATATTTTAAAACGTTACGACCAACCGAAATTATTTAGCAGTGCTTAATTCCATTGGTGACCTGCCAGGGCTGTGAAATAGATTGTCAACCCGCAACAATCGATCAAACACCAATTCCAAGCTATGATATATTACTGTTTATCAGATAAAAATATAAGCTGATTGCTCACTATAATCTCATGAACATCAATACAGTTTTTTCTAAAGCACATTATCTCCATAATACGGATCAAATAAATGATAAGACTAGAGATAAAAATCTGTACCCATCAGTAATGGCGAAATATTTGCATAAGCCTAAATTTATCAACACGAAAGTTATTTAGAAATTATAATAGTATCTAATTATGTATGCTAAAAAGAAAATTAAGAGATTTAATTGATTGAAATATTGCTGAAACCAACAGTTCTAGTAGAGCTAGATAGATTAGCAAATATTATTAAAAATATAGTTAAATGCATGCAAAAATATATAGGCGGTAATAAGTGATGTGTATTGATAGTGTTTAGATACTCAAGTTATGATGAAACAGCATTGCTATTTTGGAATAAGCCAGTGTTGCACTACACCACTTGTAACACTTACCGCCCTATCAATTCCATTTATTTCTTTTCCTTACGGGGATAAATATACATTGATACTTACGAATTTACTTCTCTCATTCTCTTTTTGTTTTAGTTCTGCCTCTTTCTTTGCCTGCTGTATCAGTTGATCTACAAATTCATTAGCTTGACGAAGTTTGTCTGGATCGCTTTTGAAGGCGGCTACGCGCTCTTCTAGAGATCCTTCGGTGTCGTCCCTCATTTTGAAAGAATATATTATATTTTCCTTATTACTTGCTACGAAGTTATTTCCCTCAGGTGTTATTAATCACTGCAGTTAAACGTCCGATTCACAAAACTCAAACAAACGGTAGCACTATAAATCTGATCCGAAAACTTAAGTCGCAAGTAGAGCGGCCATAACTTTAGAACGGAGGGTTGTCGCCCTTCACTTATTTTCGGGGGACCCACGTTTATTTTTGGGGCCAATGTCAGTCATTATTATAGAGCTGTAGAGAAGGTTGATTGAAGACTGACAGACGTGTGGTAGGCGCGAGAACGGCGGAGGTACTGCCGCCGGGCGAGTGCCGAACCTCGATCATGCGCCGACGGACGAGGCGGCACGGCATACAGACTGCGCTCGACAGATTATCACTAATAATAAACGCAACCTATGACCGATCTTGAGGTAATACTTTAGGTTAATTGATGCCCCTTATCGTAAAACGGTCTCAGGAGATATTGTCGTGTACGTATGATTAAACTTAGCGTTGATAAGCCAGCATAATCAATTTAATCCATATCACTAAGGATTTAATTATGATTGCAAGATTTTTGTGCCCATTCAGTAATTTGAAGACATTTAAAAATATAAATTAACCTGACAAATCCATATAAAATTTAATTACTGACTGAAATATTAAATAAATTTAGTTGCAACTATTATTAAAATAAATGTTTCTAGTTACTGCTCAGTACTAAATATATCTAATATTTTGGACCTGTGTCACATAATTTATACCATAATTAATGTCCGTGAAAAATAATGTTACGTATTCTCACATTTATGACATTATGCCAGATTTATCTCTCTGAGGCAGGTGATTACACTCGGCTGGCATATCAAAAATGTATTTTCTCGTGACATATTCCCTCTTTATGTACTTTAGCTTATAACTTTTTCATAGAACGCCCCTTAATGGAGCGTATGACATTGAAATATTTAATGGAAAACAACACGTTTCTTTGCCATAAAACTGAGAAATAAACGCAGTATATAAAGGAGTATTGTTTCTGTTTAGAATGTGTAGTTCAATTATCTTCTACTTATATTTATGATGTTATCCTATTCGTGAGATATCTTATCTTTGGAAAGTTTATGTATATATATTCAGAGATGTATTAAACATGTTATTATCACGATGTGAAATGGATAGCGTCACGAGATCAAGATAAATTACAAGTATGTATACCAAGCTATGTAGAGTATTGCATTCAAAATTGCCTACATACATATCCAGCAGGCAGCGCACATATTTCAGTATTAAATGGTAAATTTATCAACAAGGTAAGCTGCAAGTATGCTAATTGCATTCTTATTTATTTATTTAAGAATTTAAGAACAACCAACAAAGCATACACTACACATTCTGATAAAACATAAATACGGGTAGGTTACATAGTGCTTACTTACAGGCTGCCACGGCATGCATTCTTAAATAGTTAATCCTAACTTATTATTATAAATGTGTATGTGAAGCTTTCACGCCTAAACTATTTGACCGATCATCATGACATTTTGCATACACGTTTTCATAGGACCAATAATTCAAGCACGTCATTGCTATTAAAAAAATAAGTTTAAAAAACTATAACCCGACTACGTAAAAAAGAGGGTCTAAAAAGAACGGATTTGAAATTTATATAGTCTATGCTACCCGGACCATTACTACAAATCTATTGACACCTCATTCATTAAAATCGGTTCAGTAGTTTAGGCGCTACGGTGGCATACAAACATACATACCCAGACTGCCAAAATTATTACCCTTCCTTTTGGCTTCGCCGTAGTCGGGTAAAAAAAGGACATAGGGTACCTTTCGTCCAGAAAAACGTACTGTTACTAACATAACATAGTCTACATTCTATTCTATTCTTCATTCATCTAGTTATTAATATCAGTACATATTTTAGACAGCACAACTTATGTACATTGTAAAATAATTTCAGTCTCATCGAACAGCCACATTTAATACTGGTTGGACGATGCTTCACCCAAAATAAAACAAGAGTTAGGGCATAGTCCGCCAGCACCATTCGGAGAAAAGCCGATGTAATTTGTAGCATAAACTTTTTATTTTATTTTTTGTTTTAAATTCCACACCTTACAATTTATTTAAGAGAATTCTTACACTTCAAGGCTGCAAGGTTTCCCATGAATGCAAATGTTTCCAAATCCTTATTTTTATTGATTCGTAACTCTCATTTGTGTTGAACATGCATGTATAAATTAATCATTGTTAACATCAATTGCAAATAATTAATTACTAAAAGTAATATAAACTACTTACTTCCTTAGGTACTATATGATAATAAATTCGAAAGTAACTCTGTCTGTCTGTCTACCTCTTCACGGCTAAACCACTCATCCGACTTAGATGAAATTTGGTATACAGATAGTTTGAAACCCAGGAAGGGACATATAAGTACTTTTTATTGATGTAGGTACCACGCGGGCGGAGTTGCGCGTAAATGCTAGTATTGAATAAATGTAAAATCTTTATACATATACTCGTACCTAATCAGAACGCTTAACACATTTAAACGTAGTATAATAATTATAAAATAATATCCCTGTTTATTATACAGGGTGATTTTGAAATCGTGTATTTCCTTTTAACCACGCATTCTACTGGTGATATAGAATAACCTAGTAAATAATATTTAACTAATTTAATAAAAATAACATAACAATAACTGATATCGTAAATAATAAGAGGCAATAAAAAGGACCGCTCGTTATTATTAACGACATTAATTATGTTCTTTTTATAAGTAAAATATTAAAATTGCCTCGGGTGGTTAACATATGACTATCTGAAATCACTTCACGGAAAAACGGTACATAATTTTTCCAAAAAAATAATTCGTATAAAAAAGAATATGGTCAGGGTTATTTTATACCACCAATAGAATACGTGGTTAAATGGAATTACACGATTTCAAAATCAGCCTGTATGTACTTATCAAACTGTCCGACACTTCACTCTGTGAGAAGGGTGAAACCGTAATCTACCACGCTGATCCAGTGCGGGTTGTTAGACTCACATATCTTTATGGAAATTACGAAGAACTCTTTGATATGCAGATTTCCTTACGCTGTTACAGCGAGCGTAAATTAACTATTTAATAAGCACATCACTTTTAAAGGTCTGAGGATCAAATTCGAAACCTCTGCTTTAGCAGTACAACGTTCTCCCACTAGTATATCGCTACTTAACGTTGTAATCGTCCTTATTTAGACAAACAAAGCCCTTTTGTAATAGACATAATACATCAATCGAAATTTATAATACCAGAAATAACAGTCCGTTTTTCTGATACAGGACAAAACATTCCAGAAAATTGTACCTATATTCAAATCGCAAAATCTACACCTTGTTCCAATTCCCTTGTTGAATATATTCATTTATAAGGTTATAACGTAAAAGCCGTGTTATGATTCAACCGAATTCAAAAGAATTCGATTGGCCGACATAATCTCTGCTCTTTACCATAGTTTACCATGTCAAAGGGATCTATGATGCTTGTTGAGATACCGGATAATATTTTTAGTCGTCCAACATTCAACACTTTTGTATCATATTTGTTTTGAATATCGAATATATCTGTATTCATTCTTTGCCACGTCATCACATAAATTTGTTTCTGACGTGATGTTAGTACTACGGAAGGTAGGGAATAACGTCCATATTTCAAAAGCATTTACATGCCTCCAAATGGCAGTTATAGGCATGGATAGCTAGAGTTCTATAATATTTCACTAATAAAAAATTATCTCAAGCTTAAAAACTGTAGAAATCCTCCATGCAAAAGCATGTTACTATTGAATTTCATTCACAGACGTAACGGCTTTGTCATTATTGCTTTATAAGAACCCAAGAGGCCTTGTATTTTATGGGATACGTGAGCTGAGAGTATCGCAGTAAAACAGTCGATAAAAGCATCTAAACTTACAGGCTTGAAATTGTCTATCGCCTGTTGCTAGGATTTTTGTAAGAACAAGGAATATCCACATCATGAATTTTTTTTGAAGTAGTCAATTTACATGAAACTTTTCTGAATTACATTCATACATAGCCTGTAATTATAAGATAGCTGCAAAAGCCTAGTGGGAGGCCGCTGAAAGGTTGCTGAAAGGCAAAGGTCTCGAGTAAGATCCCAAGGAGCTCATGCTCTTTTCGAAATGATGTGCGTATTAATTGGTTAATTATCGCTCACTTTAACGGTGAGCGCAAACATCGTGGGGAAACCTGCATGTCTAAGAGTTGTCCATAACGTTCTCGAAGATATGTGAAGTCTGCCTACGCGCATTTGGCCAGCGTGGTGGACTATGGCCTAACTCTTCTTAGACAGAGAAGAGACCCGTGCCCAACTGTGGGATAATTTATATACAGGGTAGATGTTATTATAGTCTCTCATATAGGCAAAAGGGTTACCACATAGGTGTATTATACTCACGAATCGCTAGCTATGGTTTTAAATTCCAGGTAATAGGAGGCAAACCTATTGATGGCTGATGCAAGCTTCCAGATTCCGTGCTGCTCTTGAGAATTTTTTAACAGAAAACCACAATAAGTTTAGCTGAACAGCAATATATAGCATTCAATGCTGTTATGACACCGAGACGCAGTTATTATTCTGTATTGCATTGCTTAATATTTTATTATAAGATATTTTTGTAATATTGTCTTACGTTTAAGCGTGAACATTGAAATTAAACTACTGTTTACGGATTTTATCGAGGTTTATTTATAAAAATCTCTACCTACTTTAAGATAGTTAAAACTATTACTATTTAAAACATTAAAACTCATTTTAAATTTATTTAAATTCAATTACTGTTTTAATAAACTGCGATAACAGTGTAATCTGTGATTTAATTTCAATAAAGACATAATTTAATCATTTCGCTTTGGCTAAGTTAAACATTTTACAATTCTTTTTTTTTGTTCATTCTTCTATGGGTCTATTCAAGTGTTTGTTTATTAAGGCATGAGTTCTGAAATTACAGCAAATGAATTCAATAAAAAAACTGTGTCGCAGGAGGCCTTGTATACTTTGAAACAATCTAATTAAGAACACCCAGATTGGGACTACCAACTGTTTATGGATCACACAATTTTGATCGCACCTGGAGGGTGAACCCGCAATCCTCGACGCGAAATAGTGACGGGTTAACCACTGAAACTATTGCATCATCCATGCAGTAGTATTTCTAAAGCTACAAGACTTTTATTTGGGAAGTACCAGCTCAGCCGTTTAACCGCAGCAAGGCAAACCTAAGCCGCATGCTACAGAATCGGGGTATGGCACTGGCATTCTGCTATCCTTTTCTTTTGTCGAACATAAAATATGGAAGCGTCGTGAAATAGCATGTTACGGTGTGGGTGCTCGTGCAGCCTATGAACGCCAGAGCCAGACACCATTTTATCGTGGCTTGCTCCTAAGTGGATATTAACTTAGGTCTGACTACCTTAGTATGTGACCTATCATAAGTTTACGCTTATATTTGCGAAACTGGTGAGATTCTAGGACAGGCAAAGTGTTTTTAGATTTTTCAGTATCTCACTAGCATGGAATTTGGACATGGGTATTGTAATAAGTTCGCACTTAGTCATTTTGGACCTAAAATCCATAACTGACACTATTTGGCTGCAATACAACTCTTGCTTACCCCTCCAGGAATACATAAGCGTGAGTCTATATATGTATGTACTTAGGTGCTAACTGCCTCCGTGGCGCAGCAGTAGTGAATGCGACTGCAGTGCATGAGGTCTCGGGCTCGAATCCCGGGTCGGGCGAACAAACAGTTATTGGATTTTTCAGTTAAGAAATCTCAATAGCAGCCCGGAGTTAGGAAGTTGGCGGTGTAAGACACCCCTGTGCCTCGGAAAGCACGTAAAGCCGTTGGTCCTGCGCCCGATCTCTCTCCGGTCATGTCGGATTACCGTCCCATCGGATTATGAGAGTTAGGAAACAGAGAGTGCACTTGTGTTTTCGCACACACTTGTGCACTATAATATCTCCTGCGTAGATGGCCAGTCTCCGTTAAGACTGGCTGCCGTGGCCGAAATCGGTCTGGAGGATATTATTAATATTATGTACTTAGATTTTCTACACTGCCATCAACTGTCTATGGAAACCAGCCAGTTTTAAAGTTGACCTGAAAGGCTAACTGCCACGCAGAAGACCTACAACTCAGTGCCAATTTAGCGTGGCAACCTTCCAAATAATTTTGGATAAGTATTGTAAAATCTTCGTCGTACGCTATTGGTAAATACCTAACGTTGTTATTTTTGCTCGTCAGATTTTTAATAAATAAAGTGGTAAAAAGTGGAAATTATATCAATAATATACTGTCGCCACATAGCCAGTGAAGTGTCCTATCGAACTGTTAAGTTTTTATGGTGATCCGTTCGGGTGAAGCAAAGTTATGATAATATTAAACTGTGGAAAAAATCCTAAATTTGAAAAGTGTCAATAACGAACTTAGTCCCTGACCTACGACAACTCGCGGAGCGCTCGATACCTCCCGCGCTAACCACCGCTGTCCCCGTTGTCGCCTGCGCAGCACTCAACGCCCAGCGCATAGCGATCTTAAAATTCGATGCTACAATTAAAGCATCCGTGGCGGAGTGGTTTAAGTCGCTACACTGCGTCGCACGTCGTGGTCGCCGGATCAAACCCCGCAAGTTGTGGAACTTTTTTAACTTGTTTAAATTTGTTTAGCATTGGTACTTACAACACCCGTTAAGAATGAATCCCACTGACAGCAAATTCTCTTATTCTGATCTCGACTTATGTAAGGCACTTGAATCCAGTTGCGAACAAAATGTGTCTGTGCGCAGCAAGCGCAAGCAACCGGAATGTGATTTTACGCAGGCGCTTAATATGTTGTCACTAGATTTCAAAAACACTCTGTCAGAGTGGCGCAAGGAGCTTGATGCACGAATGAGTACCATTTCTGATAACGTCCTAAATATTAAAGGTGAGATTGCTGGTATTACCGTGGTGACATCGGAGATTAGAAACGAAATTTCGTCTATTCGCTCTGAGCAATCTCGGCTTGCAAATCACCTAACGGAGCTTGATGGAAAGTACGACTGCTTATCAAATGACTTGGCTGCTGTGCAGAGTAATGTCCAATGGTTGTCTGATGAGCAGACTGATTTAAAAAAACGTATTGATAGCCAGGAGGACGACACAAAGAGCTTAATTAATGATCTTCTGTTAAAAATAGACTACTTGGACCAAAACGCTAGGCAATGCAACTTGGAGCTGTGTAATGTGCCTGAAAGACGCCATGAAAACCTGCTGTCAATATTGGAAAAAGTAGGCACTAAAGTCAATTTTAACATAAACACCAAGGACATTATTTCAATACATCGTGTCCCTCATGCACACCAGAATAGTAACACACCGAAGAACATTGTCGTAAAGTTGGGCTCACGGATATTACGTGACAACCTTCTCAGCGCCTTTCGTTTGTGCAAGGGCCTGACGTCTGACCAACTGGATATCTCAGGAACATCATTTCGCATATACATGCAGGAACATATCACGTTGAAAAGGAAGCAATTATTTCGTGAATGTAAGAATATCGCTACACTGCATAACTACAAATTTGTGTGGGTTAAGCATGGCACTATACTCGTCCGTGAAAAAGAACAATCGAAGTCGTTCGCCATTCGGTCACACCAGGATCTTGGTAAAATCAAGCCAGGGGCTGCTGCCACTGATTCTATCACTAGGGATGAATAACGCACCCCATGTGGTATTGTTTATTCTTATGAACATTTTCGTATTTATATTGATTATTTATAACGTGGTGATATTCTGTTCAAATGTTTTTATAAATGTTGTTTTACATAATATTACTTTAATGCTTTCCGTAACTTATCTTTACTTTTTTAATATTATACTGTACGTGCAGCTTCTATATTTGCTAATCCAAGTGAAAGCGAGTTTTAACAATCTATCTATATTAATAATTTTATTGATACTTGACTTCAAGTTGTACATTTCAAAGTTATATATTTGTCACTATCTGATAAGAGGTGCTTACATTATACTGGCCCAGACTAATTTAATATTGCTGTTTCGATTATACACCTACGATTATGGCTGATAAATTAACAATTTACTATCAAAATTGTAGAGGGCTTCGCACTAAATTGCGTGTTCTATTTATGAATATATTATCCAACTGCTACGATATCATAATACTCACTGAAACTTGGTTAACCCCTGAAGTACTCGACTCTGAGTTTATTGATCAAAGGTATTCCGTATATAGATGTGATCGGGATCGCAAGGCTACTCAAAAGAAGGATGGTGGTGGCACCCTTATAGCTATGCTGAAGGGATTGGGATCCGCCACGGTTGAGTCCACTATCTTACTAAACCAATACATTGAGCATGTTATTCTGCGTATTCCGAGCGCGACTAGAGGAAAGTATGATATCATCTGTTCAGCATATATTCCACCAAAAACACCCGAAAGTGTTTACGTGGCATATTTGGAGCTTTTGCAAGCGGTTGCTGAGAGTGGAAGTGTTCGGAATGTCTATTTGCTGGGTGATTACAATCTCCCCGACATTGACTGGTTAGATACTGGGGGCTCGTGTTCTACCATACAAGATTTAAATAGTAGCTCTTCAATTTGTAGACACTTGAGAATCTTTATGTCCATTTTTAATGCCTTCCAGCATAATCGCATAAAAAATTCGACTGGTAAGATTTTGGACTTGGTAATCAGCAGCAATGAGTGTTCTGTTATAACACCCACTGATACACTATTAACCCCAGACCCCTATCACCCACCCTTATGTATATTGGCTTCTTTCAATTTGGGTAACCGAGGCATGGCACGTAAATCTACACAGAGGTACAATTACTATAAGGCTAATTACAAAGAAATTAATAGCGATTTGGACAAGGTTGACTGGGTCGATTTATTACATGGGCTGTCTGCAGAAGATGCAGTAAACATATTTTATGAAGTTGTTTTCAAAGTTATTAGAGATCATGTCCCTTTAACATCCGTAAAGTCTTCTAAATATCCGGTTTGGTTTTCACCTTCATTGATACACATGTTTAAAAATAAAACTAAGGCGTGGTGTAAGTGGAAGATGTATCATAATCTATCAGATTATGAACAATTTTCATTATACAGGTCGAGATTTCATTCTGAATCTGCAACTTGTTATCGCCAATACATAGAGTCAGTCGAAGATAGCATTAGAATTAATACCAAATATTTTTGGACTTTTGTATCTAACCGTAAATCGACAGCTTCCATTCCTTCAACAATGCATTACCAGGGACAGTCGTCAAACAGTCCAGAGGAAATCTGCGATCTCTTTTTAAACTTTTTCCATTCTGTTTATGAACCTTCCACTCTCAACAATATGCAGCAGCAGACCTTGAACGAAGCGGAGAATAGTCGACTTGTTAGCAATGTTGTGATTAATATTAAAGATGTGCATAGTGCTTTGGTATCCGTGGATTGTTCTAAGGGTCCAGGGCCTGATGGTATCCCGCCATTCTTCTTTAAAAATACCGCTGACATTCTAAGTCTCCCACTATGTATTATTTATAATGATTGTTTGAACCAAGGAACTTTCCCAGAAGTGTGGAAACGAGCAAACATTACCCCTGTACATAAATCTGGTCCAAAACAAGAAATTGAGAACTACCGCCCTATTTCCATTCTATCGATCTTGTCAAAGCTTTTCGAAAGACTGGTCCATGATCAGCTTTATCCGATTATTCATGATCAGATTATTAAGCAACAGCATGGGTTTGTCAAGAAAAGATCTACAACTACTAATTTGATTGAATATGCTGATTACTTATTCAATAGTTTAGACACACGTATACAGGTAGACTCTATTTATACTGATTTCCGTAAAGCCTTTGACAAGGTCGATCATGAATTACTTCTAGGCAAAATAGCTTTTAATGGTATTCGTGGGGATCTTTTCCGTTGGTTCTCTTCCTATATTACAAATAGAACGCAAAAAGTCGTATTAAATGGCTTCCATTCCAAATCCATCACTGTTTCATCAGGGGTACCTCAAGGCTCGATATTAGGCCCTTTGTTGTTTATAATGTTTATCAATGATATTGACATGTGCTTTCATAATTCAAAATTCTTACTTTACGCAGATGATCTGAAAGTCTTTAGACCCATCAAAACTATTCTTGACTGTCAGCTGCTTCAACAGGACCTCAATCGCCTGGCAGACTATTGCACTAGGAACAAACTCCAACTGAGTATTTCCAAGTGTTATTGTATTAGCTTCACTAAAAATAAAAATATATTTAAATATTCCTATACAATACACAGTGAAACTCTGACAAGAGAGAGTATGATCCGCGACCTAGGAATATTACTAGATGATAAACTGCACTTAGAAGCACATGTTAATAAAATTGTAAATAATGCTTATCGCATGTACGGCTTTGTGATGAGATCATCCACGGAGTTTAAACACCCTAGTACATATTTATATCTCTATCGATCACTAGTTAGGTCTCAATTAGAATATGCAGTTCCTGTGTGGAACCCCTTCTACAATAAATATGTTGAGTGTATAGAAAGCATACAACGTAAATTTCTGAAGTCTATGCATTATCGTTGTTTAAAAAGTTGTTATCTCTCTTATAGTGAATTACTAAAAAAATACAACCTGCTTTCCTTGAGTTCAAGGCGTACTTTTCTTGAAGCTACATTTTTGTATGACTTATGTAATAACTCGTATGATTGTTTGACTATTTGTAACAAGTTGTGTTATATAATTCCCAGAACATGCCAGGGACGCGAGGTGCGCACGCGACCTGTATTTGCCACTACTTCCAGTCGTACAAATGCCGGCTTGCGTGCGCCTCTTCGTCGCATTACTAGCAATTTTAATAGGAATTTCTGTAGTTTGGATCTGTTTGCTTTACCACACAGAAAGTTTCGACAAAGTTTACTTAACATTTTGAAAAATTAATGTAACATAGTATTTACACTTATTATGTGGCGCTGTGGCAGTTTGATGCTTTGTTTATATGAGTATTTGTTTTATTTTTATGTTGTGTTCCTCTTTCTTTTTTATTAGTGTTTATATCGCTAGTGTTAAAATTTACCAAATTGTCTCATTGAGTATCTGTGGAAAACGTGGTTGATTTCACATTTGTATTATTTCTGTATATTATTTTTCTATGTAATTCTTAATGTGTAATTGTTTGTTTTCCCAAATAAATAAATAAATAAATAAATAAACACTTTTGTCCTAATTGTCTTAAACAGTTTAATAATAAGAGCCCTTTGTACCATTTTATGATAACTAAATATCTTCTGGTGTTTAAGACAATATTATTGGCAATGTTATTATGATACAGTCTAAAATCACCCAGGCGAACGATCTCTAACCAGGAGTCGCATATTAAGATGCAGTTATATGTAACTACATGTGTAAGAACGAGAGAGTGCGTTACTGAAGGTATCCCTTTGTCTCGTTCTATGGTAGGTAGGTATATGGTAGTATGGATCCAGGGAGGCCAATGTAGAAACTTTCATAAGTCACTCGTTTTACCATGTTTTTAATCGAGGAATATTGTATTGACCAGCCAACTGTTAATTGTTAATGTTAAATGGTTTTCATCTCACACTGCGTGCTATAATACAGAATCGCCAAAATAAACGATCGTAGCCTATGTCAACTGTTTCCATACCATCAAAATAGTTTTTGTGCTTTCAAGGCTAAACGCCTTTAACTCATTACAAACAAACATTACATTCGATTTTCTAAGATTTCTTCGATAAGTTAGGAAGTATTACATTCCCGCCCAGCATAACTTCTAAATACCTACATAAAGCATGTCATTAAAAATTATGAAAACCATATTACCGAACTTTTTCTTAAAACGAAACAATGAGTAGTCCTTAGAAGAAACGCAAAATTCAAAAGGCGGTATACCAACAGTTGAAAATGACGAAACTTTTCCACAAAACAATTTCATTTGGCGGCGCTTATAAATCAATCGTTACTTTTTAAACAAATGCTATTTTTGTTATTTGTTTACTTGGCGAGAAAAACAGACGTATACATATGGACCTATGTACCTATTACGCAATTATCAGTATGTTTTGTTTCTAATTATGTGTTACTAGTAGCCGCCCGTGGATTTACTCGCAACATTAAAACATAACATAAAATACGTTATTCCTAAATAACATTCTTAGGAATGGTGTACTTTCATGTAGTTAATTTTTATGTAGGTGTTTTAGAAAGGGAACTACTTATACCTCTTCACCTTGTCAATTGTTGGAATGCCAGAGCTGCCTGTCTGAGCAGCGGCAGGTGGGCCGTGTGGACTCAATAGATTAAAATATCAATGTAATACACCCCTTACTTAATAATAATAATAATAATAATATTCTACTACATACACACAACACCATCTAGCCCAAACTAAGCAGAGCTTGTACTATGGGTTCTAGACAATGGATAAACATACATATATACTTTTTTTTTTGTAAATACGTACATATTATACATAGAAACACCCAGACCAAGACAAACATCCATGTTCATGCACACAAATGTTTGACTTGTGCGGGAATCGAACCCGCGACCTCGGGCGTGGCAGTCGGTTACACTAACCACTACGCCATCGAGGCCGACATAAACTTATGCGTAAGCATAACCTAAACTATAAATTAAGAAGTCCCAATAGATAGTGCCACTTCCAGCACAAACCCATTGCATGCTATGGGTATATAGCTAATAATAAAATACGTGTGTACCCATAGTATGATAATTGCAAAGCCAATCATGTCTTTTTTTATTACGAGTTACACTTCCATAGTAGTATAGTGCTCACGCATACAATCCCTAAGCATCAGTGTATAACATAGACTAAAATCCTAATATTTCTAGTTACCAAACCAAACAAAGTGATTTAGGAATTTCTTAGTAAGAGGAACTTAAGACCAGAGCCTCGTAGCCGACCGTAAGGCTCTGTATCTATTTTATAGGATCTACAACAGAATAACAAACAGATCTCGGAAATGTATATAATGTACATACCTATGTAAATGTGTGTAAATGTACATATGTATATATATACCTCCCTAGCTCCGCAAGCATTACCACGTTAGTTGTAGTGATAGAAATATATAAATAAATTTATTTAGATATTGACTAAGAATAACACTTCCACGTCGGTTACGTGGGATGAGCTTGCGCTAACGTACGCGCCAATAAATAGCATGTGGCAGATCACAAAGTGTCAGGTACGATTCCCGGATCTGGTATTATGTTATTTAGTATAATGCTAAGAAATTCTCAGTAATAGCTCGAAGTCCAGAAATACCTGGTGAATACATAATAAGACCTTATATTTATTGATATTAAACACCTTTATGCCGATATTATCGCGTTGTTTATTTTTTATAAAACACTATTATTAGTACATAATTTTGAAACTTTCGCGTAAACCTAAGTCAATAATATTACGTATATTTATTTCTACATTATTAGACATACGTACATACATACATAGTTAACTTCCTTATCACGATATATTATATAAAAGAAGTAGGCAGATGTAGGTATATTGCATTTCTTTTTGTCTTATTTATTGGCCTCTGATGGCCTTGACAACTTGACGCTGACCATAGGTGGGCGCAGAAGGCTCCCAACCTGTTACTACGTATACAAGACAGCGTTATCCCCCAAGGGCTGACTACCACGGACCTCAGGTTGCGGCGTTGTCGGCAATGTGGATCTGAGGTGATCTCCAATATTGACGTTAACGCAACGCGTATTCCTTGGCGGCGAAGACGTAACCGCGAACGACTTTGTTTGGCTGCGCAAGCCGTGTATTTTCTGCCTTGAGCGACGCCAGTTTTGTGTCACACTTAAAAGAGGTGAGACCAATTGCAGTTTATCAAGCACCATTCAATACTCCGTGCTATGCCTAAGGTTATCTTAATATAAAACTCCACTAACACTTTAACCGTCTCAGAACCCGAGACCACAAGCACAGTAGTCGTAAACACTACCGCTGCGCTCCCGAGGCTGTTATTTAATAGTTATAACAAATGCTTGTTTGTATTGTTGAACCGAGGTCGCATCATAAATACTCATTGTATGCCTCAAGTGGGTGATTAGTAGCTGTTCGTAAACAAGATAAAACAACTGTTCATCGGATGAAATAGTTTTGTTCATGTACTTCTATCATATTATACAACTATAATTATAAATATTTATATAGGTAACTAGTGAGATATAGTTAGAGGTAGTCAACTTGAAATAACTCATCTTATGATTATAGCTATTAATATTCTCCATTTTGCAGAGCTACTGGACTTAAAAGGTATAAAATTTGGTCAATGCGGCCCATCTTAACAGAAAGGTCAATCAAACAGAAATTAGCAGTCAACGCAGGCGATATTATAGTGCACAAGTGTATGCGCAAACACAGGAGTACTGTCTATTCCGTAACTCTCATATTGCGATGGGGCTTTGTCATTCCTACATGACTGAAGAGTGATCAGGAGCAGGACCATCAGATATCCGTACTTTTACAACACTCTTATAGCGGACTGCTATTGAGAATTCTTGACAATAAGCTCAAAGAACTTTTTGTTGATCTCACCCAGGAATGGTAATCGATAGCACATGTACAACAGTCATATTCATTGTTCATGCCACCGAGGCATTTTCTACGTAAGTACAATGTATGTAAATAAAATATAATTGAAAAGAAAAAAGACAAAACGAAATGAATACAAAGTAATTTATATGACGTCGAACAAATGAAAATAAATGTAATTTGTTCCCTCGTAAAAACATTCCTACAAATTTTAATGATACAATCAGAGCAATTTTACTACCGTTACAACGTTCCACATTTACATAAATTTCAAAGCTTATTAATCTGTTTGATAAATAATCTATCAAGTTACGACCGACCGCCCCGTTATTAATATCAGTAACTGAATTTTCAGGTAGCCAATGAAAAGACACTGATCGCACGCCGTCCTACAAACGGTTCCCTATCAATTTGCAGAAAAAATTAAGACATAATATAACATGGCATGCTTTTGTTAGTCCTAATTACATTTAGGCATAACAGCTTCCGCATATTTTTAAGCATACCTAATCATAAAGTTGACTTTTATATCCAACAAAACCTAATCATAAACTTTTTATATTGACAACTGGCCGCTTGGGGTGGCCCGAGGGCCACCCCGCGGCAAACTAAACCTATTTTTCGTGTTGTCACTAAGATTGTCATATCAACATAAACTATATGTCAAAAACAATTATGGCAAAATATTACTATGCCAAAAAAATTGGCCTAGATATATTAGGAAAAAAAACATTAGGTATACGAAAAGAAGGGATCCCCTTTCAGACGGGCAAAGAACTGAAAACCCGACACTTTTTACTTAATTAATTAAATTAATATAGTAGACTGTAACTAATAAGTCTGGACGTTAGGCACTTCGAAAAAGTACTGAATTGATGAACTCTAAATGATCACGCGAATATGCAAAAGGGACGTCGCCACTTCAAAACATTGTGTGATATCATTTTATGTTAGTCTAGAATAATGAACTTAAAATTATAGAATAAATATTAGTTGAAACCTTCTATTTTAATTCTTGATATCGGGATACGATTGCAAGATTGAATTGATACCTAGTTCCTAAGTTTAGCGCGTCCAAACTATCAAACTCTTTAGCTTTTTAATATTAATGTACTTATTGACATATATTTTGGCCTATTTTCCAGTTGTATCCTCGGGCTCTTAACAGCGCCCACAAACTATGTATGTATTTATGAAGTATACTAAATAATAAAATAGTTGATTGACAATTATCGCCTGCTCCGTGCCTCGCAGAGCACGTTAAGCCGTCGGTCCCGGCTGCCATGAACATCTATGGCGGTCGTTATTGGGAAAGTCAGTACCCTCTAATATCCTGACACTGGTCTAGCCTTAGGGTATCGTTAGCCTTCTTGTTGCGGAGGTCAGATGGCAGCCGCTCCGTGTTAAAAACTGATATCCAGTCAAATCCGGCTAGACTAGAAAAGCCGACCCCAAGTGACTTGGGAATAGTAAAGGCTAAGGGAGAAGACTAAATAATTAAATAGTAAAAAAAGCCCTTGATATTTGTACATATATACCGCCGTAAAAATAGACACCATTGAATGCGTTGATATAACTTTCTATTTCATGGATGTAATAAGGATATTCTTTCATATACTGTACGGCATACATTTTTTATCATTCTTAAATATTATTGTATCAAGTCCTGATTTGGTACTAACTTTTTAATTACGAAAGAGATATAGGTTCATATCTTGCATTGCCTTAGAAATTTTACAGCCGTAATTAAAGGCAGAAGTCATTTATGACAAGCAAATCAAAACTAAAATTTGATAACAGACAATCAAACCGTCAAATGCATGTCAACTTCTGGGATTGGCTGACTAAATTAGCCTATCAAATCGCTTGACATGAGTTTGACACGTTGTTGATTAACTTTCTGACAGTTCAGAAACCGTGTGTTACCATCATAATTACCTGTTATTTGATGAAGCATATTGCTAAATTGTTTCCCCATTACATAAGTAAACAATAGCGCAATCGGAACTGCATCATGCGTAAACACACCTGCATAAATTAGTACATCATGTGTAAACAAACTCGGGAAACATCCTCTGCTATTATGAATGGAAATCGAAATATGATTGTGAATCGCGGTTACAATACTGTGTTACTACAATTCGAGTTATTGATATAACATTCGACTGAGTAAATGTATATATAATATAGGAACCTGGTAGAGCCAGATGCGATATTGTTCATTTTAAATTTGTATTTTTTTTTTGCTTTAATGTCTATTGCCTTCAATTTTAATTGGTTGCAACTACTACTTCCACCTCATTTCATGCCATGCATGGTAGTTCACTGCTGGCGTTAGGCCTCTCCCAAAGCGTTACTGAAAACGATCTTTGACCAAGACTTTTCCAATTACCGCCAGCCACTTTACGTATATTATTAGATTCTTCATCTAGCCGGAGGGTGTCCTACGCTACGTTAGCCAAAACTAGGTCATCTCCTTTCAAGAATCCGTATACAACTGTTGTCCGTCCTTCGACGTATACGATTCGCTTACTGCCAATTCAGCTTGTTAATAGTTTATTTCCTACTTTAGTTGCATCATTCCTACTTCCTACGTGACGCAGCGGTGGTGAATGCGACTGCTGTGCATAAGGTCTTAGGTTTGAATCCCGGGTTGGGCCAACAAAAAGTTATTGAGATTTTCTGTTAAGAAACCTCAATACCATCCTAGAGTTAGCAAATATTTAATCGAGTAAATATTTCAATGCTTCTGTTGCTATAATATCAAGGTTTGTCTCTGTACCGCGTCAAAACGATCAAGCTGGTATTTTGATGCTCCTGCCCAGAGATGACTGCTGTACTCCATGTGAGGCCGGACTTGCAACTTATATCGAAGCAGTCTTTGCCCCGCAGTGAAGTACCGCTTAGCTCGATTGAGCACACCAAGCTTTTTGGAAGCCAGCTTGACCTTACTCTCTAATGAGACTACGGTACTGTACATCACTTGAGATGTCGAGGAAAAGGATTCCAATAAATAAAAAATAAAAATATTTTTATTTTACAATACCCTTAGAGATGGTGAAAGAGGTGTTCTGGAGTTGTGCAGACACAGTGAATGGGGTTTCCTTAGCGGTGAACGCGCAGGCTTATGTCTTAGCTGGATTAAACATGACTAAATTTAGTCTTCCCCATTCCCCAAAGTATTCCCGATTTAAGACACAAGCTGTTCTCGGCTTTTCTCCACTGTGGATATTAGCGCGGCCCGTGTAATAAGTATCCCCAGTACTGTCATCCATATAGCAATGAATACCGTCAATTGAAAACATATTATTGACATGCAGCAGGAACAGCGTCGGGTACAACACAGAGCCGACGCCAGCATTTATGTCCATGTGGTTAGAGCAATCACCGTTGTGAAATTGAGATTTCTGGCATGGAATGGCGAACCACGAGATGGTGGCACGGCGCCTTCATCGTTCATAGTCGAGTTTGAGGCAAAGAGAACCCAATAAATCGGCCTTCTCTTTGGCACTATGGGCCAGATTACCATCGGGCTTTCGGAGTGGTGGACGACAGACAAAAATTACTTGCAGCAGCCTTGGCGAGGTACCAGAAAGCGCGACTCCCGGAAGGGAAGCTGGCAAGTCGCTCGCCAATTCTGCCGACGAAATCAAATAATAATCAAATAATAATAATCACTTGTTAGATTCCTTATTTGTAATGGCCGTGTTCCAAGTGTCATAGACATATTGCTTTAAGGCTCTAGCATCTCTGCAGTACCTACTGATTAAACCACGGTCGCTTCTGACAAAACTTTTGAATTATGACAGGAATCAATAAAAATGTTCTGTTTATTAGAAAATCTTTTCTTACGTATCTTTAACTTACTTAACACTCAGTCTTAATGAGATCATAAATATCCTTATTATTTGGCTAGGAGGTACAGCGTTGTACTATCCTTGCGGCAATAATACGATAGTAGTGCATTATCATCATTGTCTAGAGTTTTATTGGCTGGAACACACATACATAGTACGTACTAAATTGTATACCTTTAACTATAAGAATACACCATAAAATTATTCAGTAACCGCGTATATTTAAACAGTATATATTCATCTATTAAGTAGGTAGGAAGGTACTTACTACGACGTAATAATGTAAATATACTTTTAATAAACAATACACAAACATTATTACATAATTAATTTATTCATTTATAGACACAATATTAAAGTAAAAGTCTTTTCGTTCTTATCCAAACCACAACAGCACCCTTCCTGTCTCTCGCCACACTCACTAATGATTGATGCGCTCGCGCAGGCAGGGCAGTAATAATACTGCCATGGTTTAGGAAAACTATGCCGCCATTTATTTGTTTAAATTACATAGATTATTATTGTCGTAAAAATTGGGTGGTTTAAAAGACAGATTATATATATTATGATACAGGCAAAAATGATTTTAATCTAACCACTTGATATTCGGTTTATCGTAAGTGACGTATTTTGAAAATGTGGATACTAACAAACTGTTCAAGTGACTAAGAAACAGTTTTAAGAACAGATATATTGTTTGAAACTGCAAATAGAGTGCAAAACATATAACATATAAGCAAAAAGGGTTGAACTGACGTGTCTTATAGAATTTGGCTGACGGGAAATTTCTTGAAGCGACATTGCATAGTGAGGAAGCAAAATGTATGAAGGGATTTTTCATCTAAAGCTTGCTATATCGAAAAACGCTCTATCTGTCATTCAACTGAAATTTCAGGATGAGAATAATGACCTAAGCTCCGATTCTCTATGTTTGTGTACAGCTTAAATAAAGTCCTAAAAATATATGGCAAATCTGATGTCGGATCAAACATCATGTTTGGGAATTATGTACTAAAATTGCCTTGTCTTAAGCGCCAAAAATATGCTCAGAATTGTACGAAACTCGGCTAATTATTTTATTTTATTTTATTATTTTATATTATTTAGCTTTAGTATATACGTCGAGCTATAGAAGCAAAATTGAGATATAAATATCTACGAAACCTACTTGATTAGCAAAATCCAAAATCGGAGCGATCTATTAGCTAATATCCAAAACGTGTCACTTGTCTTATACTTTTACAACAAGAAGTGAATCCGAACCGAGCACAAAGCGAAACTCGTATGCCTCTTACAATTTCAGATTACAGTGCGTTTAGGCATCAGTATTTTAGACTATGCCCCTAATTAAATGATTGCTGTAGCAATTATTTAATATCAATTCATTACCCTTTGCTACTACGTTGGACATAATTATTTCTTTTGCTTTTATTCTAGTAGTAACTAAAATGTATAATGTCCTTATTTGTTATAGACTAGCTTTTGTCCGCGGCTTCGCTCGCTAGGTTATGTTAGTAACAGTACTTTTTTAATAAAATATATCTTATGTAACTCGATGATAATATAGCTTTGTGAAAGATTTTTTAAATCGAGTAGTTTTTGAGTTAAATCCTTACAAATAAATAAACAAAAGAATTAAATATTTCCTCTTTATAATATTAGTATAGGTATATATATAATACCTAATGCTTAGATTAATCCGAATTATACAATTCATTACAATACAAAACTAACAATCCTAATAGCCAAGCAATACGATATACTCTAGTGATAGGGACAAATTAATTACTTACATTGGCTTCAAAGTTAATTAATAGTAGACGTAGTTATAGGATTAAAACAGAAACTGCGGTTAAAGACGCGGATTATTACGGTAATACTCGTAAAACAGTATCTTCTACTCGGTATTTACCTAATCCAAACTTTATTAATGCGAATGTAAATTTATTTGTTTGTTACGCTTTCACGCCTTAACTACTCGACTGATCATCATGATATTTCGTATAGGTACACGTTGCCATAGGTAGGTACAGAAAACGACATAACTTACCTTTCATCCAAAAATAGGTAGGTAGGTACCTACAATGCGTGAGGGATAGAAATATTTAGAGATGTCTTCTATTAAATTATGCATGGTTAGTGTTCTCGCACAAAACTTATTCTGAACCGTAATTCTGAAACTAGCGAGAGCTATTTCATCTAATTATTTTATGAACGGCGTATAAGCGTGGCGTTTATTAACTAAACATTTTGATGTGTAAGGTAAATCTTTAATTCATCGTCAAAAGCATATTTCAGCCGTTCAGCATTAATTTGCTATATTAAAATTTAATCACAATATCAATAATAAATGAATATACAAAGATACAAAAAATAAAAATAAAGAACTATTCAGGCAATCTTAATAGTCAATAGTAATAAAATTATGTCAAAACTAAATTAAATTACATAAATAAAATTTTTGTATTGTTAAAAAATTCTAACAACGAGTAATAAGTTTTTGTTATATGTAGATGTTTTAACTTCTTTTTAAATACATTCATATTATTTTCATTTCCTAAAGCTAATGGTATCTTATTGTATCATTTATTTAGGCCTCATGCATAACAACCTCTAAAATGTAAAAGAGCAGTTTTTGAAGGTGGAACACATAATTTATCGGCATTTCGTATTCTTTTCCATTGATCAAATAAATGAAGATTCATTTTAATAAATAAAACAGTAAATATATAATATGCAAGGTAGGGTTAAAATGTTTAAAGTTTTAAAATGAGTTAGGCAGGAATCTATTTGTTCTAAGCAACAAATTGCTCTCGGCTACGAGCCCGTAAGCCCCTTGACTTTCGCCCCTTTCGTAGAAAGTTGGAGCTCCGCTTTGCGGGGCTCCTATTTTGGGAGGATTTTAAGAAGAAACCTAACAAATACTTAATAGGGGGTTAACCTTGAGGGGCGAACGGGCTTGTAACCTAGCTCTCACGCATCGTTTTTGCGCTCTGATTGTACAGTCTTTACTTTTCCATAGTAATGCCTACTTGCTAACTTGATTTAGATCTTGCAACGTGTAAAAATGTGTATCGGAGTCATTGACCTACCACCAAGATATTTTTCAAAGTCAATACCAATGTTGCACTCTTATTTTTCAAAATCAGTTGAATGTGCCATTAAAATAAATGTATTGAGTATAAGTTAAATAAACTCCATCAGACGTTGATGGTCAGAGTAAGTAACTAAAGTATTATAATCTAACAGTATTACGATAATTAGTAACTACAAAATGATTGTTATTGTTATATGTATTACATTTTCTTTATATTTCTTAATTATCCTTATACTTTATTTGCCCAGCAGGCTCTATAAGCTGCTATATTATCTATGATTACCATTTTACATAAGCAAACCAAAACTTGTTATATAAATCCGTTGCACATAGAGCAATCGTCTTTTCGGAATAAATACTGAAAATCAAAATCGGTAGAGCTGAGAATACTAAAATAAGTAAAAAGGTGCCGATGCCACCGTTCCATTTTATTTTTTTACATACGCAAATGGCAATACCTATTTTTTAGTATTACTCATCGAAATGTATCTATAACAACTGTTTATTAGAGCTAAAATAATAATAATAAATATTGAACTGTATATGACTAAAGTACTAGTATAGACTATGAGTAGTTGATTATTTGTACGCAGTCTATGACATAAAAATTTAATCTACGCACGCTGAGATAGTCGTGCGTAATTTGAAACGGTGTTTGGGTACGTCCCAAATCTCTAGATATAGATTTGCTCCACATGACACAGACAAAATAATTTCCTTACTAAAGCCTATATTAAAAAAGTTAATTTGGTTATAAAGGAAAATATATATATTATATAGACTGAATATCAATCATATTATTTTACATACATACATCTCCTATTTTTTAATAAAAGTTAGGTTAAGATCTTTTCATACTCATTTATCCCTAAACGTAGCACCACTATATAGCTCTCGAATTATTATTTTATATAGTTTTCGAATGTGACTTAAACTCCCGCGTATTCTCACTTCTGTCAAAAAGTTCATTGTGATTTGTTGAATGTTGAGTGTGATTTATTTATATATTTGTTTGCATTGTTTTAGTGTATATTCTATATAAAACTTATCTTAATGTTACATTTTAGTTTAATTTATTGATATAACAATGAAGACTAGCAAATCACCCGAGAATACAGAAGTGACACCATCAAAAAAGAAACTGACTCAAGCTCGGCTTCCATTTAAACTTTTGAGCGATGTATCTCCGAAGCCAGATGTCACACAAACTAGAAAAAGGAAGCTTTCTGCCCCGGAGGCAGAATCTGCCACAAAAGTTGGTAAAATTAGCAAAGAAAACGATCATATTGAGGAGACTGTGCTAGTTAGTGACGAAGAAGGCAAAGATTCTGACAAAGCGAACAAAAGTGAAAAATTACCTAATCCTTACGTTAGATTGGTCGATGCAGCGCGAAAGAAGAAGCAACAGAAGTCAAAAAAGAAGAAGAAGTCATCTAAAGTTGTGAATGGTAGTTGTGAAGTTCAGGCTGATAGTGCTAACAAGGAGCAAGAAAGTGAGGCGATGGAAGTAGATGAACCGCCAGATACAGAAGCGAATGTGTCCAAAGAGACTGAAAACAATCAATCTGATAAAACAATTACAAAAAAGGATAAAAAGATTTCTAATAATAAACAAAAAGTAAAAGAATTAATCTCAGTCACAGCTGATAGCAATAGTGTAGTTGTCACATTAGAAGACTCTAATGACATTACTGAGAACAATAAAACCAATGGGTCATCTCAGGAGCAGTCAGAAGAGCTTGATAACCATGTCAAGGAGTCTACTCCCAATGAATCTCAAAAGGAAACTGATGATAACAGCAAGAAGTTTTCTAAAACTGAATATGAAGCATCCACAGATATAAAAGATGATAATCAAATCACTCCTAAAAGGAGTATGAGAAAGAGAACTAAAGTGGAGCCAAATAATAACTCAAAAGGTTCTCCGAGTACAAAATTAAATGACTCTTTGCCATCAAAATCATCACCCAGTTCTAAATTAAATGATACAGTATGCTCTGCACCTTCAACTCCTAAAAATAGTAGAAGTTCATCAGTCACAAACAGCTTAGGAGATGTATCTTTAAATGAGACAACTCCTTCCACAAACCTTACTCCAAAACAGGTAAGGCATTATTTTCTATAACAGTGTATAATAAATAATCATATATCTTATCTAATGTGGGGGCCAGTCAGTGTAGCCTGGAGACACTTCGACCCAGTGAGATCTTTTGTGTCGAATAATAATATAAGTCCTATAGATAAATTGGCTCACTGCTGGCCACGGGCTTCTCCTCAGTGTGAGAAGAGTTAGTCCATAGTCTACCATGCTGGTCAAGTGTGGATTGGCAGTCATCACACTTTTTTGAGAACATAATAGAGAACTCTCGGACATGCAGGTGCAGATTTTATCACAATGTTTTGTTTCACTGTTAAAGTGAGCAATAATCCTTCAATAGCCAAAATCAAGAAACTATGGAAAAGCATTTTGTCTAGTCTGTAGGTACTGAGCATTGGCCAAGTGCTTAAGTTTAATTTTATTTACCATCTGTTATCTGAGAACATAGCAGAGGGACTTTTATTAGGACCTGTGATTGTTTGCACTTACGTTTTGTGGGTTCAATGGCCAGGTTAGGAAAATCGATAGAAGACATTTGGCTTGCCCTCTATCAGGAAGAACCTAACACATCTCGTGATATACGGAAGTAGTGTGATAGCATAGATGTTGTAATGGTTCAAGTGGTCACATCGCTATTGACACTGCACCGAGTGTTGTGGATTCGATCCTCACACGGGACAAATATTTGTATGACCTACAATTTGTTGTTCAGAGTCTGAGTGTTTTTTGTGTTTTTAAGTTTATAAAGTAAGTGTAAAATCTTTTAGATTTATTACTAGAGCGAGACGGGTGTCTCTTTTAAAGAAAAAGAAAATATCTACCTTCTCCTCTGGGATGTAATCATAGTCAATATAAGTTTGGATTTACAATATAATTAATCATTATCTCACATGGGTCTGTATATTGCCATATGAGAAGTCAAATAGATCTAGTTTATAAGTTAATTGAATATGTCATGTGTAGAAATGTGTGTTTTATAATTAATCTTATTTGATATTGAGCTTTGTAAATTTTGTCATTTAGAATTTTTGAAGGTATGAATTATCCTTAATATGTTACCTTTTAGATTTCGGAAAAACTCTTATACAACAGCTTTGTCCATCTGTCTGTTATACAACTTTCATGACTATGACCTTTGAACTTTGACGGTCACGTGGTATCACGTGACCGTTGCATATATTGTTTTTCGAACTCTAAGATTTACGCCAATTCATTGCCGTTTCTCACTTGTTTGAGATAACAATGGCAGAATAACATAAACAATGAATTATCAACACAATCAATGATATTATATAACATTACAAGTAGCATATTTACAATTAATATGTATATTCATTTGAAACATCTGTAAACTTCTATTTACTTCATAAATATGGCAAATATATTTCCACTGCATTATATTTCTTCATAAGTTAACTACAGACCATGCTTATGGTTCACGTTTTTTTTAATTAATGTATGTATGTTGCTTTTAACTATATCTTGTCACAGGTGCAGAAAAAACTTGAGTCCGCTAAAAAGAGAGAAGAAAGGGAGAAGGAGAAGCAAGAGAGGGAGAAAAAGAGACAGCAAGAAAAAGAAGAGAGAGCTAAGTTGAAACAGGAGAAAGAAGAGCAGAAAAAGCGTGAGAGGGAAGAAAAAGAAGAAGTTAAAAGAAAAGAAAAAGAAGATAAAGAAGAACAGAAACGGAAAGAAAAAGAAGAAAAGGAGAAGATGAAAGAGTTAGAAAAAAGTAAGTATAAAAATATTAAAAGTGCATTTTATCTTTTGTAATGTATATCTTTATCTTTTCATTTTCAATATTTCCTCCTATTTAATTAAGTTATTTTCATTTTTAATTCTATAATATCTGAAATAATGGCCATATATTGTATTTATGAACACTATTAATAATTACAGAGCAAAGAGAAGAAAAGGAAGAACAAAAGCGCAAAGAACGGGAAGAGAAAGAAGAACAGAAGCGTAAAGAAAAAGAAGTAAGGGAAGAAGAAAAGCGAAAGAAACAAGAGGCTTTAGAATTAGAGAAACAAGAACAAGAACTCAAAAAGAAGAAAGCTGCTGAAGCATTTGTGAACTTTTTTGTTCCTAAACAAAAATCGGATAAAGATCAACCAACAATTTGTTCTGTCAGCAATACATTGCTGACAAACTTCACTATAAAAAATGATATGAGACTGGCACCCTTAGTTAGAGTGAATTTAACTGATGATAAGAAAGAACATTTAGATAATATGTTAGAGAAGCAAGAAGAAGATGTCTTATATTTGAAATCTCTTAAGAATGCTATTACTAAGCCGTTGTCTACTGGAAAAACTTGGCCATTAAGTGATAAGGACGATGATGATGATGTTATGATTGTTGGTAAGTTTCCCTTTTCTAATATTTTTCCTTTTTTGTAACCTCACTATTTAGACTCCGTAACTTACACAGGCCTATTGGCACCCTAACTATGTGCGATTTTTAGTAGCAATTAATATTACTGGTCTGCACTCGATTGCTAGATTTAATTATTTAAAACAGGAGTGATGTGCATATGAATTTTATATTTGACTATTTTTGGAATTCATTGTGGACTCCAAAGTGTGACAATAAGTAACAATGCAGTTCAGGCCACTTTATCTGCGGCTTTATCACGTTGCACGTAGATTCTATTACATTTACATAATTATACTAGACTACATTTTCCTCGCGGGGTCGCTCGCATAAAAGTAAGATAGGTTATGTTAGTAACATTACTTCTTTTTAATAATATATATGTATAACCTATGTTCTCAGTGATAATAAAGCTTTCTAATGGCGAAAGAATTTATAAAATCATTTGATTAGATTTTGAATTAAACCCTTACAAACAAACAATTTATAATATTAGTATAGTTGAGATGGAAATACCTAATAGGAAAGACCAAAAGTTTGGCTTGTGCTTGCCTTAATCAATTGCTTGATTTAGAATATAAATAGTTTGTTATTTTCAATCTAATTGCTTTGGTAGTGCATTAATGAATGCAACTGCTGTGCATGAAGTTTCGGTTTTGATCCCATGGAAAGTGTTGGGTTTGGTTTTGGGATTTTCTGTTAAGAAATTCTCTGTAGCACCAGAGCCTAGAATTGTGTTCCATAGAGGGCAATAGGTTCTCCAACTATAATGTAGGGCCTGAAAGCATAGCTGACAAAATATGGGCTGAATGCTCCTCTACCTTCTTGTACTGGTACATAGACATGATACTATATGTATGTATTCAATCCAACTTTAGTATGCCTTCTTTCGGCTTTGGTGGCCTTGTCTACGATATACAAGTGAAGTTAAAGAATAAAGAACAATATTGATTTCACTTAATTTATTGTTGAGAAGACAATTACATTAGGCTTTTACCTAACCTAATTAGGCACGTCACTAAATGTACATGTACACACGGCTACACATCAAGTTAGACACTATATACGCATAACTATGCTACATACAAAATATAGAATTGTCAGAAAGGGACAGTGCATAGTGATGTAGACCGATCATGGTGCACTAGCGCGTGCGATAACGCCCGCGGCCCTTTCAGTGTGATTGAGACAAAATCACAAAAATATAACGTAGTCTCTCGCACGATTCGCAGCGTTCATCTTCTAATAGTTCAAAGTCCAAACAGTCTAGGTTGATATATCGCTATGTGTACATGGGTAAATGTTTTGTTTTTAACCTTGGTATTTTCTACCACAGAAGACGCCGAATTACCTCCGATGGACGGCGCTGGTGAAATATTCTCATGTGAACCGGTCCTGCGTGAGAAGTTGAGACCGAAACTTCTTAGCTTCCACGAGAATCGACGTCCGCCGTTCTGGGGTACGTGGCGCAAGAAAAGCGCCTCTGTCAAACCTAGAAAACCTTTTGGCCAAGATCAGGTGAGTAAGCTACATATAAAATATGTCAAAATCTTATTATTAAGACTGGGTACAGCCATTCATATGACGTACAGGTCCCTGACACGGAATACCTCTGTAAGAGTGAATATTGAAACCATTGCAAACCTTGTAACCATGAATAAAATGTGCATTGTTATGTCATGTAGTTTAGAGCAACATTTTTATAAAACCTTGAGTCACTTGGTTGCGGATGCATCCTTTCTAAGATTACAACCAAATAACACAGTGTTGTGTTCTGCAGTACAGATAGTTGACAGTACTCTTGCGTCAGGTCCTGTGTTGTGAATAGGCTTTATATTATAATACAAGTAACCATTAATATATACAAAGCTCCCATAAGCTATTTCCATTCCATCCCAAAGGCTTATTGACTTCTATAAGAGTCAATTTATTTCAACATTCAATATTAAATTTACAGAAACATTTAGACTACGAAGTAGATAGTGATGAAGAATGGGAGGAGGAACAGGAGGGCGAGAGCATCGATGGCAGCGCTGCCGGCAGCGACGACGAACAAGATGGCGACGAGTATGAAGTAGATAACGTCGTGTTTGTGCCGCACGGATATCTTAGTGATGAGGTAAAGTCCTCCAGATCGAATTTCGATCATAACGGCCAATCTTAAACGAGACTGCCCACTTGCGCAAGAGATATTATAGTGCACGATTGTGTGCGCAACCACAAGTGCACTCTCTATTCCCTTACTCACATAACCAAATCGACTGGAGAAAGATCAGATCGAACGGTTTACGTGCTTTCCCAGGCCCAAGGATGTTTTATAACGACAAATTTCTTACATCGAGCTGCTATTGATAATTTCTTGTCAAATTTATGAAACACTGCCAACTGATAGCAAACCTCAATAACTTTGACTCAACTCAGGCTTCCAACCCGATACCTTCACCTTTAGTGTATACAGCTACGTGTATACGTAACACAACTAGACAACAGACCAGGCAAAACTAAAAATATTTATAGAATTTCAATGCTGTATTATATTCTGTAAAGATTTAAGTACCTATTGTCTAAGGTGACATGTGAAACACATTTTGCATATCACCTTGGACAGTACTTACTCAGTATTAGTGTATTTCATATTTATTTATGGTAAGTGATTGCATTATAATATGCAAGTATTTGTAAGGGATAAGAGTTTTTTATTATTTACAGGAAGCAACAATGGACGAAGACGATGTGTTATCGCTCTCGCCAGAGACACAGCAAGCAAGACTGAAACATTTAGAAGACGTATTCGAGTCTGAAATGAAGAAACCTACGGAAAAACTGAAGCCAAGAATGTACGGCTTGCTCTGGGAAACGGCAGATGGCGGCAAACCAGACAAATGTGTTGACGTCTTGTGGAATTACTTCAGAAAGATGTCCATGCTAATGAATGATCCAACTCCACTTCTCCAACCATCCAGTGAGCCTGAGGAAGGTGAGAAAAAGAAAGTAAAAAAGAAGAAACAGCCCACCCAACCAGATGGGGAACCAAAAGCAAAAAGCCCTAAAAGTGAGAAAAAGAAAAAACAGAAAACAGATGACAAAGAAAGTAAAATACCTAAATCAGAAACAAAAAAGAATGTTGCTGAAGCAAAGAAAAATCAGCCCGGTATTAACATGTTTTTGACGAAAGTAAAGTCGTTGTAAATTTAATATTACTCTAATGTTTATTTTATATTAGTTCCATTATATAGGTTTGAAATTTTAATACTAAGATTTTCAATTTTATTTATGAATAACGGTACTGGCTTTGCTAAAGTCTTCAACTTCTGAATTAATATCTATCTATGGTCAAATCAAACCATGTATTGATATAATAGTGAATAATAAATCTTAAAATAAATGTTTCTATATTGTGTGCTATTAATTACGAATATTATCCTATAGACGTACATAGCTGTAAATATGTTGATTAAGAATTAATATCGACAATAGAGATTATTCAATAAAATATAAAAAATAGTCAGTTGATTTCTTTAACTTCCGAAAGTACATACACATCGAAAGTTACCTGAATAACTACATATCTGCAAACTCTACATCGAATTGGGGTTTTATCATTTGTATATTATCACTTATCATACTTAATTAAATTGGTTTCCCGATTCTCTCAAATGACAAACGAAGAACGAAAAATGAAATTGAATATAGACACGAATTTTTGTCTCGGCAAATTCTAAATGGTTGTTACAACAATTATTATGTGTGCTGTAGGATTCAAAAAGAAAGCAAATTTACAGGCACGATGAGAAAAACTGTCATGGACGTACGACACGTTCAGTTTCTTGATATTACATAATATGAGTTTTTCTAAACAGAAAATGGGATACCTAATGTTTTTTTGAAAACCTTGAAATATCAACAATACAGCAACAGCTGCCTTAAACCTATTCTACACGGTCGCGGTCGGGTCAACCGCCCAATCACCATAACCTTGCTGCATGTCGGTTCTACACGATCGCGTGGTTGGAAACAACTTCAGTTTCAACATGAGCAGCGAGCAGTATTCACTTCGATGGCACCTCTTTCAAATACGCAAAACAGTACCTATACCTACTATCTATCTCCCTAATAAAAAGATTGTCTATAAAAACCTTCATTTAATTTATATACCTACTTACAATTATGTTAATGTAGGTACTATATTATAATAATATTTTTACCTACCTACGCATATTATGTTCTATGCTTTTTTTTGTGTGCATCAGAATGGCGAGTATAATGTTACGAATCAACATCAATACATTCTGTATGAAATCTATCTTGAATCTACCTATAATGAAAGCAATTCTACCTCTTTGACTTCAGAGATAGCACAAAAATAAAGTGGACCGCCAACCTGACGTCAGTTCCGCGGGTGTATTTCTGTTTCTGAACGAAATACCAATTATTTGGGTATGGATTCACTTCCATATAAATCCAAATTCGAAAATTGTATGACTGATATATTCTAATGTTACTCAATGTTTTTCAAATGTAATCTTAATCATAATCGAATACTCGGCAGTTAATCAAATGATGGGCAGATCCTCAGAACAATATATAGAACAAGCGAATCAATCGTGTTTCGTGATTCGACGTTCGTCGGCGATGTTTTGTATATCTTATTGACGAATCTAGAATATCTATTATAAATTATATTTATTGAAGAATCTATTATAAAAATATTATTATTATATTGAGTTTGAGTACACACACAGATAATCGATTTACAAAAATTTAGGCCAATTTATTTATAAGGGTTAAAGTAACCGTACAATTTGGTAGAATTTGTGGTCAATAACCTTCAATAACAGTTTTATGGCTGTGTGGCTTGAATGCACCTTAGCTGTGATAAGTGTGACATTTCATAAAATATCATTCACTCAGTTCCTGATAATTGTGTCAAAATGAAGAAAGATCATTGACAAATTTTTGCTCGTTTTGAGAATCTTGCGGCGTTTTTTTAATTTTTATATTTATATTTGTGCAATATTTTGAAGAATTAAGTGTCCTTTGGGCAAGATAACATATTTAAAATTTCGGATGTAGTTACAGAACCGTATAGTAGGATTCCTGTGAGTGATAATATCATTTTTTATTTGCCTACACCCTTTTTGATATATTACTCATCTTGCTTGAGTCAGTTTTCAAGAATGTCTTTTTTATTATTGTTTTAAATTTAGCTTCAAAATTGGTTTCCAACTAAATATGATGTCTTGTATATCTGTCTGGATTTATCTAATCCAAAACATTGTTGTGAGGATTCGATTAAAAAATAGTCGCAAATCCTTTGTTTATTACCTGTAGTTGCTGTTTTGTATCTAGAGTTAGTGCTAATCTCTTATATTACTGAATAACAAATTCCGTGTATTTTGTGTTACATATAATATATGTTGCCTTGATAGATTTTTTTTGGATTCAATTTACATCACTGAATACATGTTTGAATATAACTTAGAATACTTTATTAATCATAACATAGCCTCGGAAGTAAGAAATACCACCGATATATTGCCTAAATGTTGAACAAAGGTGTTCATTATTTGAATATTTAATTAAATTCAAGCAAGTACTATCTTAATTATATGCAGACATATATCCTTCTATAAAACAATTAATTGATAAGAATAACCAAGTATCCAATTATATAAATACCAAACTGGTTATAATTTTAGATAGCAGGTTAATTCAAGAACACTTCATGGGTTAAAGGGAGGTTAATTCATTGCATCCAAGATGAGTAAGATGTCTAAGAACAAGTTAAACTTGACCCTGCCACCAGGGTCAATAGACACAGTGCCAGCGGTCACACCATCCAACATGACTCCTCAACTGAAGTCTGCTACAGCAACTGAGTAAGTTCACTTGATAATAACTTGTTAAATCTATCAACTTCACCATGCTGCGACTTAATGGTGATGAACGAAATTTTTGTCCTACTGCTAGATCTAGATAGAAAATTACCAAATATTTAATCAATTACAATAAGTGGTTATTATTGTGTTTAATAAGCTCTTTCATTTTGCCTTTTTACTATTTGTGAGTAAACTCAGAATTATAAGAAGTGTGAAATATAAACAAATCCTTACTATAATCTTTTCTATAACTAGGTAATCTTTATATGCATTGAGGGTGAGGTTTTCAAAATGTAAAGTCTTGCTTATGCTTTATAAAGTCTTATTAAAGAGTAAGTCATAATAACAATGTTGTTAGTCAATATAAATTATTGTGGTAGGATGTATACATTACATTGCAATATAAGCCATGAGAGTATAGCAATAATCTGTAATCATAATTGTAGATAAAGCTGCAGGCCAACCAGACAATTTTTTATAAAGGCAAAGGCGGTAATGATTACTTTCAATATGGGTACCAATTATTTGTATTTTTGTTAATCCCTCCAGCTAAGCTAAAACTTTGTAGTAGGTTCCCTTAAGAAACACAATGGATGGGTTTCAATCCCATAATCTCTCAATTAGAAATCCAATACCCTATACACTGGGCTACCATTACTAATTTCTTACCCTGGCTTCCTGGGGAATGTGACTAGGCGCAATGCTTGTTCTATTAGTCTTTCAATTACTCAAGTGGAAACCGGCTCTTAGAATTTATCTACAAAAAAAGGAATTGGAATACTGCAATCTGCTAAGTGTAAATTTGTGGGTCAAAAAATAATCATCACTGAAATTACCAGACAGTTATTGCTTTTTTAATTGTTGATCAACCCTTTTATTGTACTGAAAGTTTTATTTTGTGGCTAAATGATTTGTAGTTAAACCATCCAAACAAGACTAGGTCTTTTGATGTATTATGTCAATATTTACTAAAATACTTGTATCTTTTAGGCGGCAGGGTTTAGCTGGGAAGTCTAAAACAAGCATTGAAGCTCTAACTGAAAGGTTAGAGCAAATAGAAATGGATGACACTCAACGGCGTAGAATAGAAGTATTCCTCTGTCAGAAAGAGAAGATTGGAGAGCTTAGTGATGATGACTTTGAAAAGCTTGGTGAATTAGGTATGTAGTAAACAATAAATTTTATCCATTCATTAATATCAGGACTGTTTATTAACTGTCCCATTGCTGGCAATATGTCTTCATGTTGGCCTAATGTTGGTTGCCAGACATCACATAACTTTGAGGACATTATGGACAGACATGTCTCCTCACAGTGATTTTGCATCTCATCATATTTGATTAAACAGCAATTTTGATATTCTAATTTAATGATTGGCTACATTGTTTTCTTTTGGTCCCAGGTTTTATTCCTGTTCAGGCAGTATTATAAATTTTTTTGCTCCTATAGAATTGTTATGCAGATGAAATATGGGTGTAATGCGCCTTTGCTTATTCTGATCATGAAAACTAAAGAAATACTCCATGGAAGTCCATAATAACAAGCAATACAATGGATTTTCACCTTACCCAATTGCATGTCGCCAGCTATGGTATCAGATATCTGGGTAGTAGGGAGAGAGTACTGCCATTTACTGAGCATAGTTACACTTTACTGAGAATTTTTATATAGAAAAACTCTATAACTCTTTCGCAGTCCTGGGAATCTAGTCCCGAGAACTCTTGCATAGTAGGTAATTGCATTTATTACTGTTGCATGGGATTTATATATAACATCCAAATCCTAACTAAAATTATAAACGCGAATCTGAGTTTGTTTGTTACGCTTTCACGCATTATCAACTTGACCTATCATCATGAAATTTCGCATATACGTTGTCAGGGGAACAGAAAGGGTCATAGTGCCTTTCATCCAGAAAAAGGGACTGTTACTGACATATCCTTACCTACATTTAAGAGAGCGAATCCGCGGGCAAAAATTATATATTTAATACGCACATAACTTCGAAAAGTCAGATATGCGCGCCTTGGGATCGAACTCGAGACCTCTGCGTGGCAGTCCAACGGCTTCCCACTAGGCTATCGCTGCTAATTATAAATTAAATAAATAATAAAATATTTTCAGGACAAGGTAATGGTGGCGTAGTAATGAAAGTACGCCACAAGTCGACCGGTCTCATCATGGCTCGCAAACTAATCCATCTAGAAGTCAAGCCAGCAATCAAAAAGCAGATCATTAGGGAGCTGAAGGTTCTACATGAGTGTAACTTTGCTCATATAGTAGGATTCTATGGAGCTTTCTATAGTGATGGGGAGATATCAATTTGCATGGAATATATGGACGGCGGATCTTTAGACCTTATCTTAAAGAAAGCTGGAAGGATTCCTGAATCAATCTTAGGTAAGCTTAGTGATAACTTAATTGTAAACTTAGAGCTTGTCCTACCACCTACAGATAGTATTTATCTATAAGATAAAAGTCTCGTCATCTCTCTTCTTTAACCTAACATGAGTGAGACAGCATGCGATTTATCTTACGGATAACTTTTATTTGTTAGTTGTAGGACTGGCCATTACTGTACCTTAACTGCTAGATATTTATATATACTTATATAAGAATACTCGTGTCACGGTGTTTGTGGTCGCACTCCTCCGAAATGGCTCTACCGATTTTTATGAATTTTTTATGTCTATTTGGTACGTGAAGTATATTTCATACCGCTAAGAAATAATTTATATGGCAGAACAACTTTTGCCGGGTCGGCTAGATGTATAATAGATATTTGAAAACAGACAAGCTTTTATAGCTGTTAAAAATTTGAGGTGTATCTAATCGCAACTAATATTATAAATGCGAATGTTAGTTTGTTTATTACGCTATCACGACTTTAACTACTAGACCGATCATAATTTTTCGCATACACGTTGTCAGGGATACAGAAAAGGTCATCAGATGCCTTACATCCAGAAAAAAAGTACTGTTCCCGAGGGAGCGAAGCCGCAGGCAAAAACTACTACTAGTGCATTATAAATATTTTATTACTTACATTATAATTATATATTTGTATTACTAATTCACATAAGCTAGTTCTAATCAATTTATAGAATTTATTCATATTTTACATGACGCGCTAATTTCCTATACCACTATATACTACACTATAACACTAAAGTGTGCTAGTTAGTGCATGGGAAATGTGCGTGGTCTCGACCTCCTATTTATGATTCGTGTTAAGTTTAATTAAGGCTAGAAGTGTAAAAAAAGCAATCAGCAGGATGGATGGTTCTGTGGTTTTAATGATTACTAGCGGTCGCCAAGTGGTTGAAATTCGGCCATAATTGATTTAAATTTTAAGTTTGATCGTTATTAAGGTTTTATTGTCTATAACTATACCCTTATAATCACATTTCATTTAGTCACTTCGACATACATATGTAAGCATAGTTACGAAGAATTCTACGACATCAGTCGAACAATGCCGAAATACTACGAACGTGATTCGGCTGTTTGTGTCAATTGCATGGTTGTGTGCGTGTCGTGTTTTTTCATTTGTTTAATGTATTTCTAATGTATATTTCAGAAAAATATTAGGATTCGCCACTCCTTCTCCATATATACTTCAACTGTGCCAAATTTAATACCCTCAGTCCGCGATTTTCTTAAAAAGGGGTACAAAGTTTTTGTTTCACGTATTAATATATAGATATTGTCATAGCAGTTGTTGGTCTGATCCTCGGGACAAAGAGATTCGTATGTGTGTGTTGTTTAGTTCCTCGCAACGCAGGAATTATATTTGACATGGCAGGATACAAGTTCATAAGAAAATTTAATTGACTAAATCTCTGGGAAGATTGCGTTGATGATTTCAATAATTTTAAAGACTAAGGAACTATATGCTCGTTGTATGTTGGTGATCGTTTATTGTGAGCCAAGAATTATACTCTAGTACGCATTTAAGTTTTGCAGGGCAAAGGTATGAGTTATTTTAGGTATATATGAAAGTAATACAATCTGATGAGGTGATAGTAAATATTTAGCTCGAATCTAGGTCCTTAATAGATAGCGTTGTGTTATCGCGTGCTGTCCTACTTAAGTCCATGTCAATCTTCATTGTGTTCAAAACTTGGGCATGCGGTTTCTATTCACATACTCAATGAATGACTAAGTGAATATTTAGAATGTTTAAATGTAATCGAAACGAGTTCTAGTCCTCAACATGTTTTATTCAGAAGTTTTGAAAACAACTGGTTTTGCTACTTTCTTATCTTTGTATTTTCTGTACATGTACATTATACTTAAAAACTGTGCATTATAAATACTGTATACCTATGACATTTTATTTAAACCTTGTAAATAAATTTTACATTAAGAGAAGATGATTTATTAATACGCTTTTACGTATCTACAAATCATGAATTGGAAAATGCGTTTTTACGCATGCTGTCATTTGCATCGGTCAATGCTCAAATGGATAAATTGCTGCCTGTGGTCATCTATTTATCCATTTGAGCAGTGATCCATTAACCAATAATTGAGTATGCCAAATTATTGGTTAAAATCAACCTTTGTAAATATTTGCCTACCCTTTGGAACATCAGTATTAACCTCTCAACCAATCCAGTAATCAATAATACAAAAACGCAAAAAAGCTAATCGTTTGATTAGCTTACAAAAGAAGACTATCATAACAAAATTTACGTTTTAAATAGTCTGGTTTAGCTCGGATGCCGGCGTTTTAGCGTTGGTTAAGGTTAATATTTAAATTTGTCTGGTACTTAGTACTGTCTTTCTATTTTTTGTCTTCACTAAGAACAATTCCTGTGTCGCGTGGAAGTTTATAAACAACACCCAGACTCGGAACAACTATCTGTGGATCACACAATTTTTTGTCCAGTGTGGCTTCGAATCCACAACACTACGCTCAGTAGCAATGGTGAGGCGACCACTTAAAACCATTACGCCATACGTGTACTCACTCTCTCAGTCTCAGTAATTAAAATTATTATAATTAAAATTTAAAAAAATAACATTTGTACATAGTAATATAGACATTCCAAACGACTCAACCTGACTTGAGTAATGAGTTGTTATAAAGTACTATAGTAAGTATCCATCTTCCAGTAACCCAATCAACATGTTCTCTAACCATATCAAAGATGTTCTAAAGAAAGACCAGAGTAAGTGTCCCAAACCAACGAGTGTGCATAAAGAGTATGAATGAGGAGAGAGAGAGAGAGTGAGAAAAAGAGACAGTGTCGATGTAAGTGTCAGTCACAATCCCCCCCTCTATACAACAACCCTGAGTCCATATTTAAATGGATCACATACTTAGTTTTCCCTTTTTCACCTTCCAGGAACAATAACATCAGCGGTACTAAAAGGTCTTAGTTACCTTCGCGATAAGCACGCCATCATGCATCGTGACGTTAAACCATCCAATATTCTCGTGAACAGCAACGGGGAGATCAAGATCTGTGACTTTGGAGTGTCGGGTCAGCTCATCGATTCCATGGCCAACTCATTTGTTGGGACTAGAAGTTATATGTCTGTAAGTATGATATGAATGATATAATATCTGCTGTAGCAAAGTCCGCTAATTTGAGGGGACTTTTCTAACTGTCAATATGGGCAAATTATTATTGTTATCTAAGCCCTTGCATAGATATTTAGGAAGAAGCGGGAATTTCGCAAAGTGCCGATTTTCGCATAAATCTGAGCAGGCAGAAGGGCCAACAATAGCGGCATCCCGCCTTGGTGTACAAGTATCCAAAACACACGATAATTGATTACGTCAACTTATTCGCCATCTTGGTTGTAAGCTAAAATAAATAATCCAAAGGTAATCCAATGCCTCGGTATTTAGGAAGGCCCATGACAATCAATAAAAGCGATTAGTACAAGTATGCTATAATAAGTGAGATTCCTTGTTACTACATTAATTTACTATGAGCAATGGATGCCTACATTCGCGCGTTGCTGACCCTGCAAAAAAGAAATTGCTTAGTTGTCAGCATTGTTACGACAACCACACTTAGTTCACAGTATAGCAATATAGCATTTTATTAAAAAGCTCTAGAGGCTATCTCACCGTAGGAACACAATGCGAGATTATTTTGCAACGACATTTTGTGACGTACTAAGTCACGCATTACTTCTGCAGAAGTCATCAATATGCACAATTCCATTCTTATTATTGCTAAATATGTTCGAATGAAATTATGCGCATCAATAACGACAACGTGCAATTTTGTTTTTATTTGCGACTAGCTGTCCCTCGCGATTTTACTTACATTTATGATTAATGCTCCGTTCCAGTGGCTCGTAGCGTAATGTTATACAGCTTATGTTACTTCTGAATAAATAAACTTTTTAATGGTGAATGAATTCTAAAAACCTGGTCAGTACTTTTTGACTTTATTCATTACGAACAAAAATACAAACATACAAAAATTGTCATATTTATATCTTTATAATAACAGAAGAAATTTAAACAGACTGGTTACTTTACATTACTTTTTTGTCTTTCAGCCTGAACGTCTACAAGGCACGCATTACTCAGTGCAGTCTGACATCTGGTCACTTGGTTTGTCGCTGGTGGAGATGGCTATCGGGATGTATCCTATACCGCCGCCAGATGCGAAGACACTCGCGGCTATTTTCGGAGGACAGAATGAGGATAATTCACCTGGACAGGTTAGTATGAGCACTCTATTTACCTTTGATTGCCAGATATAGTTGAGAAACGGTTGTTTCTTGGCGCCGGTGTGCACTCGATAGGTTAAGATAATGTTATAGGAGCAAAAATATCGATATCTTTGAGTGACATGCCTATATGTTAGAAATATTGTTCACGTAGTATTGGGGTTCATACATATGATTATATATCTCAAGGTACAGAGGTGTAAAAGACCCACATTTTCATCAGATATGTTTTATGTTCCACGTCAGTGGCCTTTGTTGGGATTCTATAAATTTTTACATTGTGCTGCTGTTGTCAAATTTTTATACAGAAAATACTATTAAACTTGCTCGATTTAGAAATCGAAACTTCACGATCGTCCAGTAATATGTGCATTTCTCACGTCAAGTAACAAACCAGGCAGTCTTGATATCAACATTATGCATTAATTTTGCATGCTGCTATGACAGCAGAAAATGATGATACTAAAAGAAATGTAAGAACTTTTACCTACTCATGTTCCACAAAAATAAAGATTAGATTTGATTTATTATAACTTAGGTGACATAATACATTCTTCATTTTCATCAACACGCATTACTTATGTCATCAACACACTTGCCTTTAGAGCTCGGCGTGATAACATTTCTTTACTAAAACTTGCATTAGGCACAGGATTAACGTATGAACGTTCCGCCTCCGCTATCTGTATGTGGTGGGCTTTAAGCGGCAAGTATTATGCTTTTACAATGACGCCCCATAATATCAGCTCTGTTTATAAACTGTTTCACTGCTGGGCACAGGCCTCTTCATACTATAAGATGGTTTAGACCATAGTCCAGTGATGCTGGCCACTGCGGATTGGCAGACATCACACATCTTCTATAAAATAATGAAGAAAAAAAAAAAAAAATGTTGGATGTATAGGTTTCCTTGCGATGTTTTCATTAACTATTTAATTCGCATATAACTTCGGAAAGTACTGGTGCGTGTCATGAGTTCAAACATGAGACCTCTGCGTGGCAGTCTAACAGACTTCCAATAGGCTATCGCTGGAATGAGGCTTGAATTATTTGGTCTGCCACGCAAATACCGTGGCGCATGACAATAATCGCCATACTAACTACACGGATTGGTTTAAGTGGCCGCCTCGTCGCTACCATTGCGCCGAGTCATGTGGGTTCGAATCACACACCGGACAAAATTTTGTGTGGTCCACTAATGATTGTTCCGAGTCTCGTTGTTCTTTGAGTCTATTGTTTGAATGTGTGTCCCCGCGACACAGGATTTATATTTTTTTTAATACCTAATGCGAAAGTTGCATTTTTTTAAACAAATAAATTGCGTAATAACTACTTTTAAGTACTTTGTTTACAAGGGATGGTAAACATGAGGGAAATATTGAAAGGAGAAAGATTGCTGGCAACAAAGTGAATGGAGCTCTACGCGCTTTTATGAACAGTCGAAATGTATCCGAAAAGGCACGTTTGGCTGTTCATAGAGAACTATTAGTGCCCACACTTATGTATGGAAGTGGAAGTTGGGTATGGCAAAAGAAGCATGAGAGCAGAATAAGTGCTATACAAAAGAGAGCGCTGAGAAGCATATGTGGTGTGACTCTGAAAGATAGAATAAAGAATAGTGTGATTAGAGAGAGATGCGGCATGAAAGTGGATATAGTGACAAGAATAGAAAAGGGTATGTTAAGCTGGTTTGGGCATGTAGAAAAAATGGACGAGGAAAGACTTGACTATGAAAGTTTATAAGGCTAGTGTGAATGGAACAGTCGCAAGAGGAAGACCTAGGCGAACGTTTCTCGATCAGATCGGAGGTGTTCTGGACAAAGGCCAAGTTAGAGCACCTTGAACCGACGGGCGTGTATGAGCAATGTGATGAAAGTGAATGAAGCCAGAGAAGTGTGTCAGGATCGTAGCAAATGGAAATCCGTAGTCTCTACCTACCCCTCTGGGAAACAGGCGTGAATCTATGTATGTATGTACATTCAAATGTCGATCCAACGAGTGTCCAAAGATTTCCTATCTAAAAAGGCATATGCCTGTACATAAGGCGATCACTATTATGCCTATACAATGATGCCTTAATTCGAATATGCACGTACATCCCGTGACACATGACGGCAATCGACATACCTAATACGTAACTAACTAATATTTATTAAAATAATATGTATGTTCCAGGCGCCGAACTCCCCCCGTCCGATGGCGATATTTGAGCTGCTAGACTATATAGTGAACGAGCCGCCGCCGAAGTTACCCGCCGGCATCTTCTCCGACGAGTTCAAGGACTTCGTCGATCGCTGCCTTAAGAAGAACCCGGACGAACGGGCCGATCTCAAGACGCTTATGGTAAGTAGACTTCCTAGGAAACATGTCAAAGTATAAGGCCTAAAACCATATCAGTTTTAACAGTAATGTATAATAATTATAAATGAATAACAATACCCATTGGCGTATACTTAAAAGTAAGTCTCTTGATGGACCAAGTCCACCCCAGAATTGTCCGCTAGGCGCTAGGTTTCAACTAAAAATGTTAGGTTATATATTATATAGAGATCTGCAAAGTGCGGCAGACAGCTAGTAAGCTTATTTATAGAATTGTTAAGTTTCTTACTAATTAAATGTAAATATTGCCCTACCTAAAAATTTACAAATTAAATGTGTTTATTAATGTGGTTAGTACCACACACCTTTAATCTAGAATACCAAACACCTTTTGACTGATACGAGGAGATAGATTAAATAATATGTTTATTACTGCTAAAGTACACACAGCGACGCATCAACCTAGACTGTTTGGACTTAAAATTATTAAAAGTTGAACGCTGCGAATTGTGCGAGAGAGTGCGTTATATTTTTGTTACGCTCTATCCTTACCATTACATCGACACCACTATGCACTGTCCCTTTCCGACAATTATCTATTTTGTACGTAGCGTAGTTATGCGTATATAGGGTGTCTAACTTGATGTGTAGCCATTGTAAATAGTGTTAAGTAAAAAATTATAAATGACAGAATAATAGTGAGTACACGCGACGCGGTTGATGACCGGTAGGAAACTAATTTCTATATAAATTTAATTAATTATGAATGCGTAGTGGCAAGGGTGCTGACATGATTATATTATAATTTTGCAATGCACGGTTGCACCGTACAAAAGGTATCCTATGTTTTTTGTCGTACCCATAACCCTTATAACGAGTATGCGAAATTCTTGGTGATCGGTCGAGTAGTTGAGTTCTTGTGCTATAATCTTAAATGTTATTTTGAATTCAAACATAGGCTGGTTCACTTGTTATATGTAAGTCCCGGTGATATATACAAACAGTGGTGTGGACTCATGAAAATATTAGGAGTACAATAAACAGGGTGTTAGAATAAAATATAATTCAGCAAACCATAATTTTCATGAAATTATAAATGAAAATTGGCAATGTTCATACAATTATCCGGGATTACAGAATAAGTTATTAGAGAGGCCCAGGCCCTACGGATAATATCATTGGTGGGCTCGGGCAACCCCAGGCCCTATGGAGTTTGCGCCAATGAATACAAATAAATAATGTATATTGCAACATAATTATTTGTCACAGAACCATGAATGGATTCGAAAGGCGGACGCGGAGAAAGTGGATATAGCGGGATGGGTATGCAAAACAATGGACCTCATGCCTTCCACGCCCAATTCTAACGTGTCTCCTTTTTCTTCATAAGCTGCAAGAAGTGCATACTTTCATCAGCGAAAAAGGGTATTTATATTTATTTATTATTATTAATTCTTACCTTTTCGTTTCTTTATTAGTCCCAGAGTAATTGCTATCTAACCTAAGAAGGGAGGGCCGGATTAATCGTCCGCATACCTTTTCTGTCTGCATTGGGCACTGCTGGGTAGATCGCTGATGTAGTTTAAGTTCTAGCGACCCACGCATTATACAAAGCAGCGATGGTACACCGTGGTGGTTACACGGCCCGTTAACGAGCTTACCGCTATGAGCGGCAGCTCAGCGCGGGGCGGCGAGCGGTAACATGTGTAAAAATGTATAAAAATGTTTAAAAACGTTTAACGTTTAAAAGGATAATTTAGATAACGCTATGATTTTGGAAATATTCCGACTATCAAAATATGTCCAACTCGGCCGCTGCCACTAACCGCTACTGCGGATAAATGGCGAGCACAACGCCCCGCTGGCCGCGCCGCTCGCCGCTAAGACCGAAGTCGTGACCACACTATTAGTCGGCAGGCCCGAAGTCTCGGGAGAGCATAACATACCCTCTCGCCTCCCCTTGTGACGAGGGGGTATGCATCAAAATCATAAAAAAGGCAGTGCCTGATTAGATTAGAAAGCACACACCAATTCCTTTGCATGAACAGAACCTTTGAAGAACATACAAAACACGCAGAAGCTTTCAGAAATCTAATCCTACGATATAACAATAATAATAATAATATTCTGTCACATACACACAACACCATCTAGCCCAAACTAAGCAGAGCTATATATACGTATCTCTTTGAGGAATTTGCTTTCCAATCACTTATGGAATTCGGCTAGTAACCGTTAACACCCTGTATATGTTTAGTTGACAGAAAATAGTCTGAATAAAAACGTATTTTGTCATCAAATCGGTCGATACTTCGCACCGCAGTTTTGGATGCTTATATATTTTTAAAAGTTATAACAATATTTCCAAAGTCGTTCCAGATGTTAGGCTACTTGAGGTCTTGACTCCCTATATCGATAGCAATAGATGTTCTTAACAACACTGCGACCGAAAGCGTTACGATCCGGTTCCTATATCAAGAAACTAGTTTCAACCATGAACAGTTATATTTTTCATAGAATATTTATTGTGTCAAAACTGTACTGTACTGTAGGTAAAACGACTTGTTTCAGAATATACGAACCGGGCCTAACGTAAGTAGTTATGAACTTATCACCACTTAATACCAGCATTTTAGCAATTTCAGTTGACAAGCAATTTGTATTCCGATCAAACAGCAGAGTAGCCTTGCCTGTTCCTCTGTCCTTTATGGAGAGCAGCGACTAAGTTGTGCTTCCGTTACACTGCTTTTGTTATACTTGACCATGAGAGTTTTAGTGCTTCTGTTAGGTGTGCCGGTGGCTCATACGCACAAAAGGAAATAAATATGAGTTTAAAGACATCATTTTGTTTCACCAGATCTTAAATATATCTCTACTTCCAGGTCAAAACATTTCCCAAGAGAAAGCGGGCGACATAATCAGTGAGGACGCAGGCGCAGAAGAATAGCTGCCCAACACCACGCGATGACAGTAAACAGTATGTCAACTCTAGATACCATTGTCCAGTATACCACGCAACGCCATCACTTGTGTAAGAGACGTGATTGTACACCCTTGACCTCATGTATCAGTAAGGATATTGCGAAATGTAACTGTAGCTGGGAGGCTTTGTAGTAATTGCGAAGTTTCGGCACGAAGTTTCGAGCTACGCATCAGGTTTTATTTTGTCATGTAGTATGGGATTGTAGAAAAATAAACAATCATGAAATATAGAACCACTACCTTTTTAAAGAAACATCTACTCTAAAGTTTTAAATAAATAAAGATAACTAAAATATAATTTAAATTTCGAACAAGTGTATGTAAGTGGAGTCTTCGAAGTTTCGAGCCGAAAGTTCGTGTTAGTACGAAATAAGCCCTCTAAACCTAATAAAAATATGTAGCCGATTTTATCACATACTTGTTCGTTGGTGGTTCAACGCAAACATTTGCTGTACTGGGGAGCTCACATTACATTTAGTGTTACAATTAGCGGTTCTTAGTAGATCAGCGTTTATAACATCAAGGTTATCACGTCTCATAATATATAAAAAATATCATAAAATAACATTAGAATTCTTCGGGAGACATCCTGTCATCGACATCGAGACTCAAAATTTAAAAAATATTATAATTTATAGAATTGGCTAAAATATTAAATGTAAAGAAATTTGTAGGTTTTATTGAGAAATAACGATGTGTTACGCTACACTTTGAATCGCTTTGAAGTTGGAGTAGTCGACGACACGGCCAACCTTCTGTTAAACTTTTAACGAAGTATTTACGCGAACATATAATAGACAAAGGTACAACTGTTTCGCCGGCTACACGTTAAAGAAACGACTTTCCTTCTCATATACTCGCTATATGACTACGAGAAAGTATAACAAAGGTCTATACGGTAGGACAGTAACCAATAGCACGGTGTCTGATAATATAGATAGGGTTATAATACTAAAACATATTGCATTCGTGGACGAACTAATCGAGGTTTTATAACAAGAAAACGACAACTAATCGATAAATGGTCAAGTAGAGTTGATTTAACTAGTCGCAAGTCGAAAAAAATGTTAGTAGTGTTTTGACATATTTTTCTTTGCTGAAAGTGCGTAATTCATGTCAGCTGGTACCTGTTATTTAAATAGAATACGGACGAGTCTCCTCGTAGGCGAGTCCGAGTACTGGAATACTCGAACGGCCGCGACTGCGCGCGGGCGTGCAAGCGTTCCAAAACTCACATTTTGTCCTCTTAAAATGTGTAACATAGAATGCATTTTAGAGACTACACCAAAAATATAAAAAAAAAACTAAAAAATATAAAATTGTAGGTATGTTTTTCCTATTATTGACGTGATGCACTTTTCCCGTTTGGTTGATTTGTGTTATTTGCTTCGTTTTAGTATGTCCGCCTTTTATTTATCCGCCCTGTCCTGTGCACCTTGAGTAGATGGTAAACACTTGAAGCTATTCACTAATGTAATGTGTTTGCGATGTTGAATGTATGAGTGGATGTTCAATCTTACAAAGTTCGGATTCATTTAGAACGCTACGAATTCTTTCGAAGTCGTAGTCGAGCTATCTGACTTCGAATTTTAAGATGGCCGTTATTCCGCCGCACTACCTAACACCGAGTCACTATATATCCCTCGTGTGTCACAGCATGTCTACGCTTTGTGATCGCTATTATTTGCCTGGTCTTCCCGTAGTATTTAGGGCGTTATATGATTTTTTATACATGTATCGTGTGTTCCAAGGGTTTTGCGAAGTGTTTTGCCTTTTATACCCAGCATTTAATGTTTATTATTATCACTTAGATAATTTACGGTGCTTTTATTTTATCTGACGTAAGTATATATAAAAAAAGTAAAGAAAAAAAAGATTTTTTGTATAAATGGTCTTATCGTGATTATTAGGTTTATTTCTCCTTGGTAAACGTATGTAGTCGTCGTGCTAGGTTAAGTTCAATGTATTATTATAGGTATTGTATTTTGAAATTATGTTACCTATTGTAATTTTTATGCTATTGTACCGTGAACAATTAGTGAAGTGAGACCTCACTCTTAAATGTCAGTCAATTATAATTATTACGTTTACTTTTACAGTAAAATAAAGGTAAGTTTTAATTATATAAGTATATTCAGCAGTTCAGAATAGGACTCATTTAGGTAAAGTATTTTGACTGACATGTGTCTTTATTCCCTAACATCCACAAAGACTTTGTCTGATATATGTATGTCATTATTCTCCAACAAATTTTGATTATTCCTCAAAATTGTTGATATTTCCTATTACTTCCAAAATACATACATGTTATACCTAATATGTGTCATTATTATCGAGCACTTGCAAACATTTATGCTGATGTGTGGATTTTACTATCTCTTCCAAATATTATAACTGATACTGTCATTATACCTTCCAGCACACAATCGCAAACATTTTGGTTGGTTTGTGTCATTTTCTACCAATTCAAAATATATTTTAACCGATATTATTCCCTACGACCTTCATGAATTTTGGCTTACACGTGTAATTTTTTTCCACCAATCACAAGAACTTGGATTGATTTTTGTTAAGGCACCAATTCCAATCAAATCCACATTGGTAAAAATTTTTGTTCTTACTTGTATGGGTAGTTACTAAACCATGTTCTAAAGGCCCTCTAAAATCTTTAATCCTTCCTTGGAATAAATCCTGTTGTATATAAGTATCATATATTATGCATACTTCGTTAGAACTACATTTTGAATTCATTTAGTAACTAGTTCGTTTAAGTTTATTTAGGACTGAGGTTTCCCTTATGGAATTGCGTTTTGTATTTTCTTAAATGTGTTATAATATTCCATTGTGTATTAGGAGTTAATGAGGTTATTCGTACTCTAGAATATTCAGTGAGACGGTTCTTTACTTTGGTCATAATTTCGATTCTCACTTTGAAAATAGGGTTGCCAATGAAATCATTCTAATTAAAAAGTATCGTTATTACCCAAACTTTTGCTTGTTATTTACGAAATCGTGGTATTAAATATCAATATTTTTGTATTAAAAATTGCCACAAATTACCCAAATTTGTAGGGCAATTTCTATCAGGCGACTCTCATTTTATACTTAACCTATACTGGATTGACACATATTGTATGAAACATATCTATTATAACCCATGTTTTGCTGAAATATTACCTAATGTATTGTCAATAATATTCACTACGATGCTTCCTTTATATCCATGCATTTCTAATCCTGTGCCTTCCGTCCCTGCTACACCCATATCCGCACATGACAGTACCGTGAACAAATTAAGTTCAATGTATGAGTCCCTAATACGAAATATTGTATACTATCTGTGGTTCACCGATGCGCGATGGAGTATCTATGCATGTCTAATAAGACCAGAGAATTGCAATCTTAAAAAAACAAGTACTTCAAATATTTATAACAATGGGCTAATTTATACTATTTTGTGACGATACCGATACGTTTTATCACAAATACACGCTACGCGCATTGGTGACTTGCAATATTTAGAAAATTTTATATTTAGTTATTACGTTTTGAAATTTAATAGAACACCAATAAAATATCTTTTTAGTCATAAGTGATAATTTTTAATGTCTATTTTGCTAGAGAAAAGTCATTATTTATTTTAATCGACTAGATTTTGTGACAGTGACTGTAATCATCTTATTTTTGAAGTGTATTTGGAATAACTCGTTATCACGTTCAATTTTCGAGCACTTTTGAGGCGAAGTTGAATCGACTATTTCGAAAATGAATTAGTCGATTTTTCGTCACTCAATTGGCGCTTGCATATCGTGTCACATAATGTAACTCCAGTTATTTTATATTTAAGCTTCTTCGTTAGATAACATATGTAGTTAGGTACTTATGTACAAATAAATGTTAATGAAAACCAGTTCTTGTTTGAGTTGAATTTCCTAATTTCCCGGTTATAATGTTAGCAATTAACTCGGTAAAAAACTTAATAGCACAAATTTTAATTACCGGGTGAATAGTGAGGGAGATCGCGAGAGGCGGCCCCAGCTAACATTAAAATGAAATATGCGAAGTTGAATTGCAAAGAGGTTACTGAGGGAGACTCCTTGCCCCTCATTATAAATGTGCGTAAATATTGTTTCTGCGGAGAGCCTTTTGTCGGGACTCATTAAGAAGCCATTACAAGTTCGAGTTTAATCCGTGTTGTGACTTTTTGCTTAAATGTCAAAAAATATTGTTTGTGAATTCGTAATTTTAGGGCGAGCAGTAATTAAAGAGAAACGTTAGTACTAAATATTTATATGAAAACAAGCTGTCCCTTGTAACTTTGATTGTTTAATGAACGCTGTGTCTGTCCACAAGGTTAAAACTGCTCCCAAATTATTTTTATTTAAGGCAGTTTAACTGTGAAATCCCAAAAAAACAAAGTTAGAGGCACTCGCATTAGTGGACATAAGAATGATACTTAATAAAATGGGTCTAATCTAGGATGGTAAGTATTTAAAGCCATACTAACCTGTTCAGTTCCCGATGTTTCGCCCATTTTGCATAAGTCATGGTCGGGTTGTCTGTGAACCGGTCAACCAAGGGATACCGTAATGCTATGAAACATGTCAATCGCCGATCACTAGTCTTCTTCTTTTCGTGTGGTTAGTGGCCAACCTGTTGTCAAGAGTTGTTCAAGCCGGGCGGCTTAGGTAGGCCTCTGACATGGCTTAACGACTGCTGTCAATTTGGCAACAACCGGGACCGACTTTTTACGTGCCCTCCGAAGCATGGAGATGCTAAGCCGATCACTAGTGGATATGAACCATTATAATAACTTCTGTTGGTATCGAGCAATAGGCATGATGACTTAAAGATTTTAGTCAATCTTTTAGATTATCAAATAATATTAGACACGTATTTTCTTTTGTCTTAGATACTAATAACATCGAAGATAATAATAATAATAATATTCTACCACAAACACACAACACCATCTAGTCCAAACTAAGCAGAGCTTGTGCTATGCTTACTAGACAATGGATAAACATACCTACATATATACTATTTTTGTAAATACATACATATTATACATAGAAATACCCAGACCAAGACAAACATCCATGTTCATGCACACAAATGTTTTACTTGTGCGGGAATCGTACCCGCGACCTTAGGCGTTGCAGTCGGTTACACTAGCCACTACACCATCGAGGCCGTCAAATTTTGTATTACGTCACTTTAAGATACTAATTTTACAAAAGTGTGACGTCACATGCCCCCTCTCTCGAACTTTAATGCGTTATATCTCAGGCAATTTTTATTGTTTTGTTAAAACAAAAAATAGGTGTCCAATATTTTTTGCTAATCTAAAAGACGGACTAATTACGGAATAATCACTTATTTGCAACCCTGTAATCATACCTATTAGTAGGTTTTAACGCTCCTAATGGGATGGCAAATAAGAAGGCGATAATACTACAAACAGCGTATAATAGCAAGGTGAGATCATATTTAAGAAAAATCCGTTTGTATAATTTCATAAACATTTTCGTCTTTATCGACTTATTAATATCAGCATATTCTAGTCGTACTACAACAATACTCACAGCTGACAGGATCACTAGGTACTATCTGTTTCGCTTATACATATAAACATTGGACAAATAAAGAATGGATATTATAACTGTATTTTTTAAAATAAATAAATGATTATTATTATTGCCATAGTGGTTGCGACTACTTAGGTTGCATCGCCACTGCCATAGCGCCGAGTGTTGTGGGTTTGAATTCCACACGGAACAAAACTGTGTGGTCCACAAATGCTTGTTCCGAGTCTTAGTGTTCCTTGTGTCCGTTGTTTGAATGTTTGTAAAGTCTCCCGCGACACAGGAATTATACAAGAGCTGTTAAAAAAACACGTGTACAGAAAAATATTTTGTCTGTTGGCCGATACATTCAATTTGACGTAATAAAATCAACTGCTATCCGTCCACTGGTAAATTAAACAGACAATAACTTCTGACATGAGAGACTGCAGTACAAACGGAACCGAGACGAACAAAAGATAAATTAAAGAATTATGGAGAGTCTGTATTGAATCACTATATCCACTGCATAACGAGTCATAAAATGTTATTTAATTACTAGCTACGCAACATATTATGTACATATGTCCACAATTACGCTACCTTAAATTTGAAATTGTCATCGCCAACAAAAAGTAATGCTCGAAATCAGTCGAAACATTTTCTTTTTAAATATTTTATTTACAACACAAGTATTTTTACAAAAAGTAATATCATATTACAATTTTGTACAAATGAATAACACTAGTTACTATTTTTGTATACTATCACTTATAATTTCTAATTTCTGATATTTTGTTCTCATAAAAGCAGCATGTGTGATAAAATTGTTAGTGCTTAAATTCAATTTTCGAATGTTGGTAATAATAACAACGAGTCCAATATTAGTTATAAAACAAGTAACAGTGTAGATACTTAAAAAAAAGTATCATGGGTACTTATTTTATATTGTTTTTAATTAAGATAATTTTTATTAAATATAAATTCTTATAGGTAACAAATTACTAAACGCAATTTATGATTTGTTTAAGCTCATTCTGTACAATTTAATTATTAAATTATGTTCGGGTACCTACTTTTAAATAACTTCACTTCAAGACAATGAGACAAGCCTCACCTTAGTCACTGGTCTGTACTATCTGTAGTGTATTATCTATGGATTTGATCTTGTATTCGGTGTACGTATAAATTTGAAAATAGAGAAGAAATAAAGACTTGAATAATAGTGATATTTTGTAAATAATTATGTGTGTTGCTAGTGTAACTGTGGTGTATTATGAGCATTGTCTGAGTGTTTCGATAATCGTACGATGAGGTAAAGAGATTTTATTGATATTTCATTGACATTGATCAAAGTTTACATAGTCAATATATCGGATATCGAGTGCGTAGGTATTTTGTGAAACAGCCAGGGCAAACGCCCGCTATGTTTCAAACCAAGAATCAAGTACCAGAGTAACAGAAAACAGAGTGCAGGTGAGTGAATTTTGCTTTTTTTTTACATAGTCAGTCAAAAGATCCCACTGCATCGATGTGTCGTCGGTCTACACTGACTGGCCCCCACATAAGATACATACAAGATACATAGTCAGTAGTATTACGACGACGATATCGAGTGCGTATTTTGTGAAACAGCCAGGGCAAGCGCCAGCTATGTTTCAAACTTAGAATAAAATACCAGGGTAACAGAAAATTTCGCTCACGTGAGTGAATTTCGCTTTATTAACCTTGTAATCTTAATATTCTTTTTACTAGGTAAGCAGAGACGTTAAGAGATTTCAGTTCCGTTATAAAACTTTAGTTGATAGGAAAATAACTGATAGTGATGTGTCGTTGGATCGATGTTTAATTAAGAAATGTGTACTATTGACATAAAATGCAAAATTAAATTTATTTTGGTCAGATATTCTCTGACAATACGACTCTTATATATATATATGACCACACATTCCTGTTATACGCTACTCCTGAAAGAGTAGCGTGGCAATACCTTTTTTATTGGCAATGCGTGTTTTACTACGCATGTGTTGAAAGCTTCCATACAATACGATAATCATTAATCACTAACCATATGAGATTTATTATACCTACATATGTACCTACTTGTGAGCAACTTTACATTTAAAATCTTCTTCTCCCTAGGCTTTATTATTCCCAAGTCACTTGGGGTCGGCTTTTCTGGTCTAACCGGATTTGACTGGATATCAGTTTTTATACGGAGCTGCTGCCACCTGACCTCCGCAACCCGAAGGCTAACGATACCCTACGGCTAGACCAGTGTCAGGATATTATAGGGCACTGACTTCCCAATAACGACTGCCATAGATGTTCATGGCAGCCGCGACCGACGGCTTAACGTGCTCTCCGAGGCACGGAGCAGGCGATAATTGTTAATCAATACGCACATAATTTCGAAAAGTCATATAACATCCGAAAGTGAGAGGTGCGCGACGTGGGTTCGAAGCCGAGACCCGCTGCATTGCAGTCTTTTGGTCTCCCCGCTGAGCTATCGCCGCTATTACTTTAAATACTACTATACTTATGCGTATGTTTTCATTTAGAATTATAATTTTAATCGTTAATGCTAAGGATGGATGCCTATTTGCTAGAAAACAAACGGTCGCTTTGAACCCTTCAGCTTACTATTCAGTCTCTGTTTCCAAAAACTTTCACAGTAAGTGCAAAAGTTTGCTGGGAACTTGTAGAGCTTATAGTAACATCGTAGAGTTCGCCCGAATATCAACTTAAGGCCGAAGCTTTTGGCCGAATGCATAATATTTGAATAACTGTACTGATAAATAACGCGTGGCTCAGGGATATTCATAAGGCTTCTTTGTTAGCAAAGACTCTTTTGGTTATTGTTTCCTTATTCGTAACTTTTTTGACATGGTCGATTTAGTTTATTTTCGGCAGTTCCATACAACGGCATGTGCTCATTTGCAAACCATACACAAGAAATAATCATTTTCAGCTATTAGGTAACTTTTAAGATGGTTAAATTCGAGACTAAAGTTTTAATGCTAATGCAAATCATGCCTAAATGTCATTTAGTACGTTTGCATGAACTTGTTTATCTTTTTGATATCATCACAATTGAATGCAAAGAATCGCCAAAACTCACGTCAACATTGACGCAATTCCTACTGTCAAGTCGGCGATCGCTGATGCAAATACCTACCTACATCTGTTTCGGCCTGAGGTTTTAGTCGTCGTGATACTTTTGTTCAGGGGCCAACGATGGCCTAGTGGGAGACTGAACTGCCACGCAAGATCTCGGGTTCAATCCCAAGGCACGCACCTCTGTCTTTTCGAAGTTATGCGCGTATTAATCAGTTATCGCTTGCTTTAACGGCGATAGAAAACATCGAACATGAGGAAACTTGCATGTCTAAGAATTCTATATAATGTTCTCGAAGATGCGTCAAGTCTGCCAACTTACACTGGTCAGCAGAGGTCACTGGTCACTGTTTATTTACAGGGCTAGTATTATTTATATAATATTTAGATACATTATATATTCTCCTACTATGTCTATGACTGAGACTAAAGTTTGGATATTATTTCCATTCATTAAACATAAAAGGAAACCAGAACTGCCACTTCAGGCAAAGACGGCCAAAGCCGAAATTCAGCGAACTCTAGTTATAGCCGAACTTGCGCGTTAAACACGCAATGTAACAAGTTTACTGAGGTTCATTAACAATTATATTAAACCCTTCAATGGCATGCCTCGCAGTTAAAAGCTCTTTCGCCCAATTAAGCTAGGAGTAGTGATATTGTTATTTCGAACATTGCTGAAGTTGAAGTTCTAAAGGAGAGCAATGTTTTCGAGGTAGGGTACAACCACTTTCTGGAGCAGGCCGTTTGGAGATGTGCTATTGTCTTATAGTAATCTAATAAGTAAATTGAAACAATAGATAAAAATTTCTTGCTAACCCCAATTAACCTGTCAGCTTAAGCGATACTATAATGAATAAAGATAGGTAATGATAAAAGTATTGTGCCTGGATGCCGGCGTTCTTACGCCCATGGAAGTATTAAATATACATAATATCGAAGTATCTGTAATATTAAAATAATATTTGGAAGACACAAAATTAAATGGCATTTTATTTGTTTGCCGGATGTGCTAATGGTCGTACATTTTTTCGCAGGGTTTTAGTGAATTTCTATCAATATGTTTATTCATTAACACCCCTCACTACATGATCCATGACCCCTAATGCGCAAGGTGAAATAGATAAACGATAAAATTATTATTTAATGTTTGCGCACAGATCGGGTGCGCTGTGTGCACTCTTGGTGCGCTTCAAACTGGTGCGCAACATGGCATGCCTCAAATTTTTTTATTTGAAAGTTCTAAGTTATTTATTACCCTGAAAATAAGCGAGGTTCGTAAACGATACCAAAAATACACTTGCTTTGTTTTCTAATTTAAAATTATTATAATTTGTACGTACATCTGATTCTGATCTGTTTTGTAAACATATATCTTGACGTAATATTAGGACTTACATTCTCGACGTTTATAACTTCATCTACCTATTTCTGTCCATGCCCTGTCCTGATCCATGTTGTAAGGACCGTAATTTTTTTCAGGAGTAAAAAGTTGTCTCTGTTAGTCTTAGGCCGATAAACTAGAACAATGCAAAAATAATTGTCGAGCCATTGGTTTATAAAACGAAGACATGTCAGAAACTAACAATCACTCTAATGCATCTATAACATTATTATGGATATTAAAACAACCAATAGTTAATGCCATGTCTATTATTCGTGGCTGGATGAATCCCGATTGCTGCATGTTAGATACACATTGGCATATATGACTATTTTGTATTTACATATATTTTATGGTTGCTTGTGATACTTACTATTTTTAATCTTGTTATATATCTTTTTGTTATACTTTAGCAGTAAATGTTTCATTATTTTATTTTACCTTTCCGTATGCATTTTCAATTTAAGACATTCCCTGAAAGATATCTGAACGTATGGGTCCGCCACTGTCTGCGAATCTACTAAAGAAATCTAAGCGGAATTCGTTATATAGCCTACCGTGCGATTGTAACACGCACGCACACACAAACACACGCGCGCACACACACATGCACACACGCACACACTCAAACATACACTCATTCGCATACACAAAATTAAATTAATTAAATCCATTGTTTAAATACCTAAACAACATACGTTCGAACATACATACGTTCTAAACTATGTTTGTTCCAAATGTTTTTTATAACAAATTTGTGGTATCATTTGTTTTTGGGGGGGAACTGATTGCCTTTATACAGCTCACGCTAGTTTGGGAATCAGGGCTTACACTTTAATTGTATATAACTTTTAGTTACCAAAAATATTTTATTATTATTATACTCTTTATTTCTATTTTTGCAATACATTTTCATTTTTAAATATACATATACAAAAATATATATTTAAAAATATAAAATGTATGGTACCCCACCGGCATCGGGAACAGGGTTATTATTATTAATTAAACGTTTTTTATGTAAAAACTATAAATTATGTAAGCGGTTTACCATAGGGACATAGATTTTTTGAAAAGGACTTCCCCTGTTTTGCTCAATATATACATACTTATATGTATATGTGTATGTTTTCCGCATAGGTACATAAGGCAAGAGCCTTATATACCTATGCGAAAAACATACACATGTAGGTGCACAACACCTCTAAAGTCTATATGTAGGTAAGAATTTACATATAGACTTTAGAGGTGTTTTGCACCTGCATTTCCCCAGCTATACTTTTAGGCCTTGCGTAATAGGGGCGTGAGCCTATTGTCTTTTTACTGAACACAGTTTCAGACTCCGTGCTGCTATTGAGAATATCTTTAGATAAATATTCAATAACACTTTTTCAACCCGGGTATCGAACCCGAGACCTCAAGCCTCAATTTGCATACATTGCTGCGCTACCAACGCAGGCAGTGGACAGAGGAAAATATAACTTTTGTAAATATTGAAAGTCCCTAAATAAATAAATATATCACTTTTTATTTTATACTTCGCAACCACCGATAGAACTAGGATTTTAAATAATCTTTTTCTTAACAAAAAATATGGTGCCCTCAAAAAATACTGAGAAACTTAAAAAGATATGAAATTTAATAAAAACTTAACAATGACGAGTGACACCATCATTATACCTAAACACATTCAAGTTTCTGAACTTTTGAAAATGGAACAAAAAATCTTGAGTTGTTATCGGGAACACGACTCGGGATCGCATGACACGTGGCGAGTAGCTCATAAGTAGGTCAATCGATATACCATACTCCGTCAGAGTTGTGATTATAATAACAATATATAATCACAACTTTTTCTACGCCTGTCTCCGCACTAACAAACAGGAAGACTCATTCAAACTTTGATGGATTTATTTTCGATATTTGTGTAAATAGGTATCAGTTAAATCTGGGATAAGGGGGAATTCTTTACATACTTTATTTTAAAAGGATGAGGATAGGAAAGATGTGATCCATTGAAAGCATTCCCGGTCACCCATTCTTTGAATTAGGTGTTTACACGGCTTTTAATTAGAGCGGAAATTATGGAACGTGGGTAGGGACAATTGTTATGAATGAAAATATAGGGTACGATAAGACTGCGTTTAAAATTATTGTACGGCATAATTACAATACGTCTAAAAAGTAAATTCGTTGTAGTGATCATTATTATGAAGGCCTAGCGACCCGCCCTGGCTTCGCACAGGTAGTACAAAACCTTAACAAATTATACACCTAAATCTTCCTCATGAATCACTCTGTCTATTGGTATGGCATGACAATCCGTTCAGTATTTTTTGAGTTTATCGCGACCACACAGACGCGACGGAGGCGTTTGTTTTATAATATGTAATGATAGTGATAATTTAACAAATAGAACAATATCCCTGCTTACAAATAATAAATAAAGTATTACTTCGTGAGCTATATAGCTCAGAAAGTAATACTTGTGAACGCCAAGAAAGTCTTTCTACTAGTCTTCTTTTTCACGAAAGGTATTGCAGCACGCAGAGGTTTTTTATTGCTATTGTTAGGAGATAAGCTAGCGAGTTATTTGATGGTAAGCGGCTTCTCTTGGGCATAGCTGTGTTGCTCTGCAAAGCAAAAGATTTTCCAAGGCAATAGAAACAAGCTGCGGCTTGCCGCGACAAAGAGTTTGTGGGAATATATAGGTATATATTCCCACAAACCCTTTTTTTACTTTATTTATTTTTAAGTAAGGATATTGTTCTATTTGTTATATGTACCTATATAGAGCACGGTAGGAGCGATTATACATACTAGCTTGTAGATAGTTATTATGTTATACCTTAGGCGAGTCATATGCTTATTTTCTCCAGTCTAATCCGATGATTAAATAGGTATTAGTTGGAATAAGTGGAATATGATTATTCCACTAATTCCAACTAACATTATAAATGCAAATGTGAGTTCGTTTGTTCTGCTTTCACGCCTTAACAACTTGATCGATCATCATGAAATTACGCATACACGATGTCAGGGGTACAGAAATGGACATACATAGGGTGCCTTCATCTGAAAGGTACTGCGCGCCATAGAAAATTGACAAAATCTACATTTACACGAGTTACATATTCGCGTAAATGTAGGTTTTATCAATTTTTTTAAAGAAAATCATTTATAGCCTAAAATAATATACAAACAAGTCGATAAACATTAGAAACTGCTAAGGAAGACCAAGTTCGAATTATTCGCTATGATAATAATATGAAATAATGTATCGTACGCAATAAAATAACTCATCAATATTAATGGAACAGTAAATCTTAATGTTATTAGCAATAAATATTCTGTTTTGTTTCTTCCAGTTGTAATAAAACTATTAGGGGTTAAGGGTGGTTTGTATGAAAACTTCGTATTGAGTACTTTGGTATCCTTACTTATTTGTTACCAAATAACTTACTTATACATTTTATTGTACAGACAGTCATTGACTTAGCGTACAAGCCTAGTCTTAAATTGCGGCTGTATTATGTACTTATGTATAATAATGTTTAATTTACAGTTGATAATTGAATTAGGTTAACAGACACTTACAAAAATATATGTATGCGCAAGCCCGCAAGTGTAATACCATACTTTTAGTTTAAATTTGTTAAAAGGTGCTAATAGTATAATAATTTCAGTATGAATTAGACCATAGTCTACCACGCTGGCTCAGTGTGGGTTGGCAGACTTCACACATGTTCGAGAATATTATTTAGAAGGCTCAGACTCTCTTCTTCACCGTTAAAGCGAGCGATAATTAACTATTACGCTCTCTACTTCGAGAAATGAGAGGTGCGTGCATTGGGATCGACCTCAAGACCTCTCAGTGTCAGTCTCACGGTTTCCCACTAGCCTATAGCTGCTATTTTGCTAATAGGATACACACATACAAAAGTATAATATTCACAGGTATTACGCACACAAATAACTATATTTGTGATTTTTACCCTTACTCTATTATCTGTATCTATAATATAAGCTGTTTCTATAATTTTGTACGCGTAGCCATATAATTTAAGTGTCCGGTCGAATTTGAGTTTATTTGTATATTCTCTGAAAATAATGTTTGTCTCCTTGTTTTTTATACCACTAAGGTGGCAAACACGCATACGGCCCACCTGATGGTAAGTGGTTACCGTAGCCTATAGACGCCTGCAACACCAGAGGCATCACTTGCGCGTTGCCGACCCTTTAGGAATAAAAGGAAGTGGGAAGGAGAAGGAGCGTGAAGGGGGAAAGAGGGTGATTGGGCCTCCGGCACTCTCACTCACCGAACGAAACAACAGTAGGAATACTGCTATTTTACGTCGATATTCTGTGAGAGGGTAGTCCTTCCCCGGTCGAGCCGGCCCATTCATGCTGAAATCAGCAAGGCTCTACTACACTAAAAATGTCAAACAATCTTGTATTGTATTCCTGTGGTGATTATATATATTATAGAGTTTGCGGCTGCCAGAGAATGGCATATCTATGCACTTGCAGCAAAGTGACCATTTTTTATAGAATCAGCACCGTACGTTATGTACATTGGTGTTGGCTATCTTAGTACAGACAAATTTTGATTATATATTATAATATTATTATGCATATTCTTACTTACTAATATGGTGAATGTGAAAGTGTAGTTGTTGGTTTGTCTTATTGATTTACAATCAGCAACAGATCGCTATGCTGATAATGAGATGTAGTATATGGAGCTATTTTTAGGCAAAAAGTATGCTTTATACTGCTCCGGTGGCGTAACGTTGGTAAATACAACTGCTGTATTTCGTCTTGAGTCTGATGCCCAGGGCGGGTAAAATGTCATTGGACTTTTCCGACAAGACTTTTTTAGTAACAGCACGGAATTAGGCTCTTTGTTTTTTGAACGGTGTTAGGCTCGCCTCCTTTGACATGAGGCATATCATTATAGTTGGCGAAATATGAGCAATATATATAATACATACAACGGCATACCTCGGCATATCGGCGTGAAATTATGTAGATGATAGATAATTAGAAATAAGGTTCGGCAGCTGTGGACAAAAACAAGTATTATATAAATCTTATTTAGCTAGGTAAAACGCCAGTCCAATTGAAACAAATCAATTCCTTGATACTAGATCTAAAATACTCTAACCGTTCAAAACAGCAAAAATATATTTATAGATTGATCCGTATTGAATACGGCGTACCTATTACGACTTGTTCGCTTTACCGAAGTAATCCTGAATAAATTATCGGTATTCTATAGGGGAAACACCTTAAAAGTAAATTAGGCTTGGATTACGATCCGATCTGTGGAAATCCGAGGACGGTTGGGTGGCGCAAAAGAGGCTTTCCGGGATAAAAGGAACAGCTATCTATTCGCCTCTCCGACGTCCGTGCTCAAGGTAATCTGGACGAGTCTTTCTTTTTTGTCAGTTGAACGTAAAGCTTTGATGTGCTGAAGTTTTACGCGGATCTGTCAATAATTCTTGTTCATTATGCCGAAAATGGAAGTTAATTTTAGTTAAGATATTAATTTATTGGTAGATTCACCTACGATTGTTTTATTTTGTAACATATACGTGCACATGAAATAAGGTAGGTTTAGATATGTTTACAGTATCAATTGGCAAACACAACATTTACATGTTGCTTTTAGAAGTGATGTTACAATACAAAGATTTTGGTGGTGTATTTAAACTTAATTAGAAGAATACGAAACAATAGAATCCGAATTAAATAGTAATTTAGCTCATAGTTTGCTATACTCAAGATTGCAAAGCCAAAGTCAAAAACTATTATTTCGAAAAAAATATTATAAACGATTCTTGGACACATAAATTAACTGATATATTTATTACTAATTATATACATATTAATATTATTAATTAAAATATAATAAGTAATAAATAGAAATGAAATGTAGCATTGAAAAAAGCCTGTTCGAGGAGTAGAGTTTTCATGAGAAGAAGCAGGCATAAAAATATTTATGCATAGCACAAATTAATTAGGTTACTAATCATATTTTGTCAAAATATGGAAAAACATTTTTATGACTTTCAAAAATGTTAAATTTTATAAAATATATTCACGTAATTATTATGAATAAATAGGAAAAATGTTAATTGAAAAGAAGAAAAGAGATAATTAAGCAGAGACAGATTTTGTGACCTTAACAAACCGTGTCTCTTTAAATTGTGGGCTAGTCTTGATCACGCCAGTGATTGAGTTTTTTTGCTTTATTGTAGCAATCTTATTTTATTTATTTAGTGTAGGCACGCTAGCATTACACATTTATAAAATTTTGTAAATAACATACAGTAGAACGTAGTTCTTGTATGTAGACCTATAAAAGGCATGCACAGTAATTAACGAATTTAGACGCCTAATATTTTGTCAAAATTATATTTACTTGCTCGTATATTAAAATTTCAACAATGTTGTAGTAAACAAAATTGTATAAGAATATATGATAAATGTACTTTGTTAGATATGAAACAAAAGTTTAAATGTATGAAAGTGATGATAATAAAAATAAATAATTGAAAAGTTCTATAAATGTACTTATATTATTATATTATTATCTTATTTTTTTATATTATTATTATATTATCTTTTCGTCTTGGCGAAGTTGCTACACATTGGCAATTGTGATAACTGAGCTTTGATCCTTGAGTTAGTAAATGTGATAATGAGTTTTATTATCATGAGATTCTCAGATAGCAAGATAGATACTGGAACTGCTATGATAGACCGTTGTTTCTTGTATTTTATTTAAAAAGAATATCACGTATGAGAAAGATATTTTCTCCTAAAAACTGAGTACTTCAATTACCGTTATTCGTGTAACTGAAAATAAGGATTGAAATTTTCATAGTAGCTACAATGGCAAAGCACTTTTCAATGTAGTTTACCATCACTCAAAGCCATTACGACAGATACGCTAAATTAGCAGTTTCCTTTTTCTACTTAAGTAATTTCCAAGCCCGGAGGAAAAAGCTATTGGAATGTGCTCCAATTTAAATCGAAAGCTTTGGTTGAAATTATTCGAATTCCATTAATGTTACGTTGAATTTTCTTATTTTTAAGTCTTGATTTCGGAAAAACAAGTACCATTATCTTTCGTATCTCGGGAATTAACGTCGCATTGAAATGTTTGACATTAATAAAGTTATTCAATTTCTTCTTCATTCATATTGCCCTGTAATACGAATAACGGGCGCGATAAATCATTTTTTATGAATAGTTGTAACCTGCGAAAAGCATCAATGATGAATATTGAATGAATTGCGATAAAAAGAGGTTGCCTGTGTCTTGTAATCGGTTGACAAATTAAACAAATCCGTAGCTGGGATGTAAAAAATAATAAGTAAACGTTTAAGTCATTGCCTCGCTGCTGCCATTGTGCCAAGGGTTGTGGGTTCGATTACCACACAGGAAAAAATGTTCCATTAATGGCTATTAAGTCTGGGTGTTAATTCTGAGCGTTTTTTCAATGTTTGTTAAGTCCCTCGCGTAACAGGAATAATTTTTTGTGCGGGAGATGATCTCATTTTAAAATTAAAATAAGTCCTTAAACAAAAGTAGACTTATTATTCTTTACCTATAGCACATATGTATATCATTGATGTTAGCTACATCAATGATCATCGTTTTTATCAGTTATTTATATAAACAAATACATGTGAAACACATTTAGACATCATAAAGGGCTACCAGCAATAAACAGCTCTTTAAATATTAATCGCAAAAATCATTGATTTTTAAGAATACTTCTGTTACTATTGTATAAAATCATGTATTGACTGATGTCCGTTTAATGTCTATGCTTTTCATTTATCTAATTAGATTGCCAATTTATCTGATTGGATTGATTTATCTAATTTATCTAGTTGGATGTGTTTAGATGTCTTCAGAGTTCAATATAAACACTACTAGTGTTTATATTGAACTCTGAAGATATCTAAATATGTATACGTATTAGCAGTGAGTTTATGTTGGTAGTATCTACGACTGGTGATAATCTAACCTACGCATCTTGATTACAACTCCAATGCTTCAGCTATCGCTATTTGTCTACAAGTTATAATCAGTCTACGAGTCCATAAATATATGTAAGATCAAAAGTTCGCATTGCAGGAATTCATTGAACTTTAAATGGTGGTCTTCTAGTAAGTAGAGTTCGGAAGTTGTTGGAAGAGCTCCATTATGACTTGCTGTATTCTTGCATGTGGACTAGTGGTCGTTGCCCTTTGTTAACCGGTCAAGTCTTGGAATACCAGACATAATTAAAAGCCTATTGTGTCCGGCTGCCAGTGTGCCGCTGCGACACATTATGTTAATATTTGATTTAAATTTTGAATCGCATCTAACACTTTTTGACTGACGTAAGAACTATTGTGTTATTAACATCGACATTACCGATACTTTTTTTAAAGAAAAAGATTGTTTATATATCAGATATAAAAAGTATCTTTTTCTTTAAAAATGAACCAGACGTTTATATAACAAGTCTAAGTACTAGTCTAAGGCAAGATGGAAGGAAGTATTTTTTTCATAAGGTTTGGACCCTTGGCACGTGGTCAAAATGCCGAATGCTCTGTAACTTATTTATCCGATTTTAACTGGAGTATGTAAAGGCTCATTTTATAGAGCATTCACACGCGACGTGAAGAATACAAAAAGAGAATTTTGTTAGGCGAACATTTTTTGTGCCAACGCTTAGAGATCGTTTTTCACTTTTTCTAATGACATTTAAAAGATAGGAGCCGAGAATATTTTTTGTTCCCTGAGTCATAAGCTAAAACTTATTTCTCCTGAGAAGATAAGGAGGTATTATGGTATACATGTATGTCAATGTACTTTATGGTAGTGTTAACGATGCATACAATCGATTCGAATGATATAAGAATATAATGAACCGCAACACGGTACTTACTTGCATTCGAAATATATTTGAAACGCGTCCAAGTTACTAAGATTCGAATGTCATTCAAATGTATGATAACATCAGTACATCGCTACTTATATTAGGGGAATACGAACGCCTTTCATGTATTATCAAATATCGCAAACGGCATATCATAAGATCCGTCAAATAGTAAGCGGTTATCCTAGCTATTATTGCTTGCAAATGTATAAAGTCGTGCGTTGCCGAGCCTAGTAAAGTGGCATCAAACATGGGTTGAGTTGATTCGAAAAGGTAGGTATATGTGCCGCTGAAACGCAGTAAGAATGCTACTATTTCTATGCTGGTTGCCTGTAATACGGTTGTTATTTCCCTGGCGAGCTCAGCTCATACATACCATCACCAAATAATTGCCAAATGCCTTCTCTTCTACTCGTATGTGTGTATACATACATAGACCAGCCTTACCACTCCATTACTAACCCAACAATTTATTGCATAATGCAGATAGCAGGAGCAACACATACATTCACATAAAGGAGAACAATGTGACAACGTACATTCGAGTATACGTTTGTTTCTCCGCATAAAAAATTGCGGTAATAAATACGAAGAGAGGAAGGCAACCTTGCTGTTGTGGCCTAAATATCATACTTAACAGTCACAATAAAAATATGAGTGGATCACTCATAGTGCGCCTCCACTCATTTTATTGTTATTTCTCAGGGCTCTCAAGGGTGCGCCTGATAAGATTTTGTATAAATATCACTCACCTATATAGAGGAAAATCACCTGAAACTTATTTGTGTAGGCTTCCACTTGATAAAAATATACGAGGCTGTGTAAGTTTCGTGTTATATTTAGTTTTTATTCAAATTCTGTGGAGTCTTTTTGAAATGTTCGTCCAAGCTATGTGTGAAAAATATTTGGGACTCGTATCTTTCAATAAAAATATATGTACATACATAGTGTGTTTTTGGAACAAAAAATATACAATCTTCTCTCTTAGCCTTTATTATTCCCAAGTCACTTGGGGTCGGCTTTTCTGGTCTAACCGGATTTGACTGGATATCAGTTTTTACACGGAGCAGCTGCCACCTGACCTCCGCAACCCGAAGGGTAACGATACCCTAAGGCTAGAACAGTGTCAGGATATTAGAGGGTACTGACTTTCCCAATAACGACTGCCATAGATGTTCATGGTAGCCGGCTTAACGTGCTCTCCGAGGCACGGAGCTAGCGATAATTGTCAATCAATACGCACATAATTTCGAAAAGTCATATAACTTCCGATAGTCAGAGGTGCGCGACGTGGATTCGAACCCGAGACCCTCTGCATTGCAGTCTGTTGGTCTTCCCACTGAGCTATCGCTATTATAACAAAAAATATACAATGCTGACCTTAATTGACTTAAGATATAAGAGAGATGAGAATGACCAATTTTTTTATTTGATTTTGTTGGTTCATTGGCGAAAGTTTGCATTTAGGCTTTACCTTGTGGTCTTGACTTTTTTAAACTTGTATTGCTTCCACAATTTACTATGTTGCTATGATTATATAGGTCTCGCTTATTATCGCCTATAGTCGTCTAACGAGCACGTGTTAAGACTCCATGCTATTTGGAAAATCTCTGTTTAATGATAGACTTTATAAAAATACTAATATTATGTATATATGTATATGAGCCGTGGCTCGCCGGACATGGTCTGTCAGCTTAGCGCGCGGGTTTTCGCAATGTGTTTGCGTTACATATTGTCAAATCTTCACAAGTACATATCCTTTATTTTTATTAATATGATGAGCTACATAAGAAAATACACATACACAGCGTTGTTGGTCGTGTGGCACGAGTTTGTAATTTTTTTTGTTTTAATCTGCTATCTGTATTCTACTATGCAGATAGTTTGGCCGGCATTCAGGTCAAGTGCATCCTGCAACGAGGATAGCTACTCATTGCATTTGTATGATGAGATTTCACTAGAGTACGTCTTTTCGCTTGAGACGTTTTTGTTAACTGCGCGTGGTTAGACTCGCCGCAAGTACATTCGGATACTTTTCCAGCCGCTTCTGATACCTATTTTTCGAGGCCTGAATTTCCTCTTTAACTTTGGTCATATTTAGGTATGCGTGGATTTCGGTATTAATAATAAACCACGGAACATGCGCTATAGTTCTTAATATTGCATTCTGCATTATTTGCAATACTGCGATGTTTGAATTACTTGCACTGCCCCAGAGCTGAATATAGCATTCAACTCTGGGATTTCCATCCAGCATCCAGTAGAGGTTTCTGTGCCGTATACTGAGTTCTCTCTTAATTTAGATATGCTGGTTCCACGTCAAACGGCGATACAGGTGAACGCCTAGATATCTTACAATGTCCTTGTGTGGTAATGTGGTATTTTCTAGGCGTACAGAAGGGCAGTTTTCTCGACGAAGTGTAAAGGTGACCTGCACTGACTTTGTTGCGCTAGCTGTAATCCTCCATCTTTGAAGCCACTCTGTAATAGCGTCGAGGCTTTGTTGGAGTTGCTCTATTGCCAGCTCAGGCTGCTTATTACTTGCCATTATGGCTGTGTCGTTGGCATATGTAGCAGTCATGACTCCCGCCACCTGTGGTAGGTCTCAGGTGTATAAGGTATACAAAATCGGTCCCAACACTGAACCTTGAGGCACGCCTGATCTTATATTGAAGAATTTGGACGTTGATTCAGTTTCCTTCACTTGAAAGATTCTCCCTGTGAGATAAGATTTCAGCAGGATGTAGTCGCTGTGCAGAAGACTTGTTCTTATCTTACTTAGAAGTCCCTTGTGCCAAACCCTATCAAATGCCTGCAGGATGTCCAAGAATGCTGATGAACAGTACTCTTTTTTCTTCTAGGGATTTTCTTATTTTCTCAACTACTCTATGTACCTGTTCGATAGTAGAATGTAGATGCCTAAATCCCAATTGGTGGTTTGGTATGGTATATTCTAATAAAGGCACAATGCGATGAAGGATTTTAAAGATTCCTGGTCTTTAAAACATAATATTATCATAAAAACATAAGACACGAATGTCGTACATTGAAATTAAACTTCTATGAATTTTATCACGTTGTTTATTTTTAACACTATTATCAAACAGCAGCCATGGTCACAAGAAGACCATCCGTGACTATGGGTGCTAAAAAGCAACCGAAACTTCGGGGAAAGCATAAACTTAATTCTAAATAGTTTAATAATAGTTCGAAATTATGTAATAATTGTGTTTTGAGATAAACAACGCAATAAAATTTCCATGTCTTTAAGAACAGCAAAACAAGTGACACAAAAATATACACTAAATATAATTAAAAAAAATTCAGCGCAAGCCTTTTTTGATATTGTCGCACTATTAAATATTATAATCTATATGGGACCATCTCGCGAGTATAGACACCTATAAACGAAAAAAGAATTTTGCATTTAGCCCTGATACCTAATATTTCAGAAAAATCAATGTACATACATACATTCAATAAAACGCGCGTAACTATAATCTCCTTTATATAGAGTCGGTTAAATACTTAATTCGAAATTATTCATGACGCCAAGATTGGCCGCGACACTGTAAACAGCGCCTGAATATAAGTATGATACATGGGATAGGCGTTGTCCCTCCCATTATGAAGGCAGGGTGGGAGCCCTTGTCCCATGACCGCAAGCTACGTCTATGGGAGCGTAATGAACTTACTGTCACGGATATATCATGGTGTGTGTAGATTTAGGGACCATCAAATAAATTATACTATGTAGGACGGTTTATATCACGTTAGGAGGTTTAATTTCGGGCTATTTCATATCTATATGTTAGGAGAATTGGTGCTTTTGTTAAATGTGTTGGAGGAATATGTTAATATCCAGTCATATGTATGTACATTCATTGACTTAGATGATTCTCACGAAATATTATCTCTACCGTATATTTATAATATAATATATTTATTAATATTTATAGTTTCTTGGGTGTACTTTGCGTCTGTCAATTTTATGTTTGCAAAGTTCACGGAGTTTTCTTATTGCTATTGCAAACATGTTGTAAGACCATTGTAATTTTTACAAGATATAAACTTTATAATATTGCTATAATGTCTTGGGTGCCTGCCGCGACAGCGCTTGGACCCTTATACGAGGAGTTGTTTTCTGAAACAAGAAAAAGTACTTGAACACATTTTTAGAAAGTTTGAACTTGTCAGTGAACTTAATTTAAGGTTACATACACAATCATTTCTTTTAATACAACAACGACTAAAAAAGGAACCTACAGCCCGTCTGATGGTAATCGGCTCAAGGTAGCGTTTGATAGCTTGCTGTATAAAGCCTATATTATCCTATGTGGGGTCCAGTCAGTGCAGACCGGCGACACTCGACCCAGTGGGATCTTTTGTGTCGACACTCTCCCAATAACGACTGCCATAGATGTTCATGGCAGCCGGGACCGACGGCTTAACGTGCTCTCCTAGGCACGGAGCAGGCGATAATTGTCAATCAATAGGCACATAATTCCGAAAAGTCATATAACTTCCGAAAGTCAGAGGAGCGCGACGTGGGTTCGAACCCGAGACCCTCTGTATTGCAGTTTGTTGATCTCTCCACTGAGCTATCTCTGCTCGTATAAAGCCTAAGTGAAAGGTTCTCAATATAGAATGAAAGACAAGAAAGGTATGTAAGCATCAATAACTTCTTGCTTACTGGACCATACGCAGTAGCAGTGTTACTTTTCATACGTTGGTTTGCTCTGAAAGGATTACATTTTCTCGGGTAAAACAGCTGATTCGTAACCTTACCAAAAATGACAACAGGGCATTCTGCTACTCACACAATACTATGGCTAAACTCACATAAATTATTTTCTGGTCTAATGTCCGACATTGTAATTTGTATTATATAAGTACTGTTATAAAAATATAATAAAATATTCTATCACATACACGCAACACCATCTAGTCGAAACTAAGCAGAGCTTGTACTATAGATACTAGACAATGGATACGTCATATTTTTTTTTGTAAATACTTACATATTATACGTAGAAACACCCAGACCAAGACAAACATCCATGTTCATGCGCACAAATGTTTGACTTGTGCGGGAATCGAAACCGCGACCTCAGGCGGGGCAGTCGGTTACACTAACCACTACGCCATCGAGGCCGATTATTTCTTAACCGAATTCAAAAAAAGGAGGAGGTTCTCAATTCGACTGTATATTCTTTTTTTATAACTTTTGACACCGACTCTATTAATAACAAAAATGTGAAAGCGTAACAAACAAACAAACAAAAAACTCACATTCGTATTTATAATACTAGTTAGGATTTATAGTCAATACTTTCCCTGTGTTTTGCTACATACATACTAAATAACATCAAAATGCCACACATAATACAATCAACCATATAATTAAACTATAAATACATGTTTTTGTATATTCACGTAGCAAAAATACCTGAGTTGTTTTTATGTCACCCATGGGAAGAAAAGAAATAGCTAGTCTGTCCTCGGACAATATGGCGGAAACATTATCTTAGCAAAGATAAATGCGCTGCAACTATTAGAATTCTTTCTGCTAAATGCTCTCCACGGGAAACTCGAGCTCCAGATATAAATTGCTCGAGTTATAAATCGTGATCACTGAATGTCTGCATCGGTATGTTTAAAATTAAAAGTATACGTTTACGGATTTTTTTCTTTAATTAGATGACGTCACAGTATGGTTGGTCAAGTTGTTGTTAATTCGCATTCTGAGTAAGGAATTCTTTGGTGGTGATCGTATCACTGTTTAATAATGTATTATTTAGATATTATAATTGTATTAGCATATTTGTGTTTTCCTTTGTTCTGCTATTTATGTATTAACGCACATCCATAATTAATATAATGTTATTGTAATATTATTGTGGATATAGTATAAATTAAATATAATTCTCATTGTTATACTTTGTACTTTTTTTATGTTTCGTTACTTTTCCTTTTAGAGTTCGAAAAACTCTTATACAACAGCATTGTCCGTCCGTCTGTCTGTTATACAACTTTCAATTCAAGAACCGTAAGAACTAGAGACTCGCGGTCAACGCCATTCGACTCAGCATAGTCGATATACCTCCGAAATGACTATGACCTTTGACCTCTGACCTCAAGGTCACGTGGTATCACGTGACCTTTGTATATTACCCTTTGTATATTACTTGAATCATTTTTCGAACTCTAAGATTTACGACAATTCATTGCCGTTTCTAACTTGTTTGTTTAATTTATCTGTATCTTTAAAATTAGGTACATAGATAAAAGTTTATTTGCCAAAGCTTGTTTATAGCAACATTTATTACACATTGGAACTATACCCTAGATTTAGAATATTAGTCAGTAAGCTTTCTAATTAGAAATTAAATGAATAAATAAATAATCTTGCGCTCACAAGCGTTGTGATTTTATCATAGTATTTCTTTGGAGTGTGATTGTGCCTGGTACCGTGCTTGGTAAATAGTAATAGATCTCCGACTTCTCTGATGACTGAATGATTTAATAGAACCTAAAAAACAATCGTTTTGTTGGTGTATGTGGCTGGCATACACCTTTACCTATTTATTCAGGTGGCAGAAATATGCCATATTGTTTGCTCATCTGCCACTTTCGATAATAATAGAAATATAACATAAGTAAGTAGGTTTTGTAACAAAATGAATGTTTTTCGGACGATTTGTAAGTAGATTAATGAAATTCACATTGTTAGGATTTATACACATTGCCTTGATTGTCATATACATTTTAGAATTTATACACATTTTTAGAATTTATACCATAGCTTTATTTAATTAAGTAACATATGTACTGTATTAAATTATAATTTTACAAAGTAGAAGTTATAATTTATTTGTTAATTAATTTAATGTATTCTCTATTTTTTACAGTAATTTACATTTTGTTAACACATAAATTATTGGTTGATTAATTTAATTAGTATCAATTTATTATTTCTTTAATAAGTCAATGATTTGACTAATGCCCCGCCATTATGAGACTATCGTTTGTTTCATTCGTCATGGCGGCGTGGTATAGAGGTAGTTAGTCCGTAGAAATTCAGCGCAGTCGGTGTCGAATAGCGGTGAGAATAACAAGTGTAAAGTCCAAATAAAAATCAGTGTGAAAATATATAAACTTTTAACGACATTAGTTATGACATAAGTTAGCAACTTAAACAGTTAAAAAAGGGAAGTGGTTTTGCTGTTCTATTTATTTCAAAATACTCATTTAATGCTACATACTGACAAGACGTCTATTAAGTATACTTCTAAACGTCACTCTTGCAAATGGTAATACTCCAGATTACAAAAGCAGTTTTGAGTTACAAATAACTGCTATTCTTGTTAACTCGTCCTCCTCTTCCTAGAATAATTGTGTAAGAAATGTGTTTCATTTCGGTAGTGCAAGTGGCTGGGATACAATACAATAACGATATTGCTGTTTGTTAGCAAAGTATAGGTACTTGTATCTAGTAGGCAAGATATCTACAACACATGCTCCTTAATTTGATCCTAAACCATAAGTATGTCTTGGATATTCTTTAATACGGCGTGATTATGTTATTTGAAATAAAAATTTTGGTTATTTGACTATTGCAGGGTTAAGTGATTGACGTAACGCTGTTGCGTCAACATCATGTGCGGCAGAGTCGCGAGGCGTGCAGTTCAGTAAAAAGAAATATCAATATTAAACAGCTACACTTTGCTACACGAATAATATTGTATGGAATCGACTACACGTTGGTTAAATTTAATTAAGAGTTTAGTTAAGAATAAAAGCTAAATCATATTTTCTGGGCTTAAGGGCCTGTTCCACCACCTCCAAATAACATTTATCTACAAGATAAAATCTCGCCATCTGTCTTCTTTAACCTAACAAGAGTAAGGCAGCATGCGTTTTATCTTTCAGATAACTTTTACTCGATAGTGGTGAAATGGCCGTAGGAGACAGTTTATATTTTGTTAAAAATATTTATTTTATTTCGTAACAATTATTGTATTTTTTGTTTTTATACCTATCAAAAACAACTCTGATACTAGGGATCATCCGAATGCCGCGAGGGCTTTCATAGAAACAAGAGACACAAAGGCAGATTCGAGGAAACATTTCAAAAAGATTCCTCAACAATACACAAGTGACTTTTTTCGTCGTTGGGTCGTTGCTAAGTTTAAGCACGTGAAGGTATGAGTAATTTATTGGTAACCAACTGTTAGATCGATTTATAAATATTTTCTTATTTTCGTGGGAATAGAAGAATCAAACAATCAGAGCGAGAGCTCTAGAGTTATTTATCTAATCTGTTTTGAAACCACAGACAAATATTTTAACTTAAATTTACATGTAAAGATATTTGGCAGTGAGCAGGCAGTGTACAATGTACATACAGTGGCTGTTTTCGGTATCATATTTCATAGTCAAAATTTTTGGCAGTGCAATGATGCCATTAATAAAGAGCAAATGAGCTTTGTTTGCAATCCTCTTCTATAGTTGGTCTCCTCAAGAATAAGCGTAGATAAATCCGTTGTTAATCTGTTGTGATCTACATCCACACACTGACGTCTATGTATTATCGAAGAGATAGAAATCATGAAGCAGCTACATATATCTGCTTCATTCTGTCTATCATATTGGCGGAAATATATCCTTTAAAATCTATTTCACCCATATTTTGTCAGTTTTGTTTTAGTCACTGGTTATAAAAAGCTAGCTTATTGCCGTCTACCGGGTACATTTTCGAGCCCCACGATACTGACAGTTTCCTATTGCGAGACAGAGCTCAAAAATCGAAAGAGCGACCTCACGCATAAAACCTCGCACATACTACTCTGTCAAGAAAGTACCGGGAAAAGATCAATAATACACAAAATGTTAGTTATTCATCCAAATTTATTTTATCGCCATCGAAGTATGCTCCTTCAGAAACGATACTTACGCCAATGAATAATCCAAAATTGAAACGTTTTTAAACGCTTTTTCCGCAATTGAATTTAGTTCTCTCCGCAAATTCTCCTTTATGTCTTCTACCGATTGAAAACGGGTGCCACGAAGTGGTAATTCGAGTTCAGGAAAAAGAAAGAAGTCGGCTGGAGCCATATCTGGTAAATAAGGTGGTTGCTCGACGGTATTTGTTGAGTTTTTGGTCAAAAATTCGTTCACAATGATGGCCTTGTGCGAAGGCGCATTATCGTGATGCAAAAGCCAAGAATTTTCTTTCCATAAATCTGGCCTTTTTTGTCGAATTTGCTCTCTTAAACGCCGCATAACACACAAATAATATTTTTTATTTACCGTTTGACCTTCACGCAAGAATTTCGAGTGCACAACACCACGATAGTAAAAAAAAACAGTCAACATGACTTTGACTTTTGATCGACTTTGCCGTGGTTTTTTCGGTTTCGGTTCAGTTGGAAGGCGCCACTCCGAAGCTTGTTGACTAGTTTGCATGTCAAAATCGTTAACCCACGTCTCGCCACCAGTAACAACGCGTTTCATGAATGTAGGGTCGGACTTGACTCGTTCTAGCATCTCCTCGGCTACTCTTATGCGATTAAGTTTTTGGAGAAAATTCAGGTCTTTTGGGACTAGCCGAGCGGCAACATGTTTCATACCCAAGTGATTATTTAAAATGATACGGATCGATACATAAGACACAGAAAGTTCAGCGGCTATATCTCTCTAACTTGAATGAGAATTTTCAGTCACTATTTCCTTCACTTTTGCAATGTTAACTTCAGTTGAAGACGTTAATGGCCTATCAGAGCGAGGCAAATCTTCGATCACATCTCGACCGCTTTTGAACGCTTTGTACCACTCACAAGCACGTGTTTTTGATAAAGTCTATTCACCGTAAGCCTTCTGTAACATTTTCAAATTCCATTGCGATGCAAAATTTAAAACAAGCTCTTTGTTCAATGTTTTTGTCTATTATGAAATTCGCAATACATACTAGATACGATCTTACTAAAAACAGCACTGTATTTAATCTAACTAACAGATGCAACTCAAACGCCGCGCCAAAATGGAAAACAGTTGTGCCAATTTAACAACAAAAAATAATCAAGAAATTGAATTTGGGATCATAAATAATTCATCCATTTCCGATACTTTTTTGACTGAATGTATAATCGCAGACACATACAATGAGAATAACGATGCACTACTTTGTTCTCATTCTCATAAAAATGAAAATGATTATAGAATTGCTAAACAATTAGGTACATACTTAGTGATAGTAGTTTAATAAATCACACTGTAATATATCTTTCAGGTGTTCATTTCTTTACTTAATACATAATTATTAACGTTAATATTATGTAAGTTTGTTTATTCTTACACATTGTTTATTCCAAAAGCGAGAAAGTTCTCGGCGATTCATATCTCTGCTTCGAATAAATACATTAATGTTAGTCTTAATTTTGCAGTTATTCAAAATAATTAAATTGATTCCTAGATCTACTAAATATTCACTATGGTTTATTTATCGGTTTATTTTTCAACAAAACGTTACGTTTAGAAATGGCAATAAAAAGGCGCCAGCAAAACGGATCCAAATCCGACTTACCAAGGATTTCTTTGGAAGTTTTTTTGCCTCGAATGAACAGAAAAACTTAAAAGGAAAGTAAAAGAGTGTGTCGTCATATTTCTACGAAATCACCGAACAAGAAATATTACTAAGTGGTTAATGTATCTACGGAGAAAAAATATATTACTATGTTTTTTGTCGTCGTATAATATTTAATAAAGCTATTCTCCAAGCTTTACTGAGTGACCTAGTTGCTGCAGGAACGAGACACCTTAGTTTATGAAGCAGTGGACCGATGTCAAAAGACCAAGTAAATTGAAGGAGATTGGATGGAAAAGCGGTCTTTGACAATCCGGAACACAGGCTAGGATTAAAATGATTTCAAAAGGCATCGTTTTTTGTGCAAGTAAAAGCTTTATTTAGGAGATAAGCAAGATGGCAACAATATTCTCTTTTTGGTTACATAATGTCGGATATAATTAAAATTTTTGCGGTAATTCTTTCTTGCCAACGCTTTGTAAGTTGAAAATGTTCTTTAATATTTTTAATTTATGTTTCTTTTCAAGCCACTATGAGTGCAGGTAAAGGTTAGGTGGGCAAAGGCAAAGGATTCAGCACTCTTGGTAAATTGAAATTTGAATAATAAATTCAAAAGATACATCGCGTTAGTGACTTCTTAATTGGCAAAATGGTGACGTAAACAGGTCGAGGTAAATTAAGTTATATAAATTAAACAAGGCGTGAGTAATCTTAAATTTAAGTATTCTTAAGTTCTGTTGTAGAAATAATCAAGATACTTTAGGAACAGTAATCGATACGTTGATGACATGCATTTGTGTACAAGTAAAATTGTTAACGACAGACTACTTACTTACAAGATACTTGCGAGATGATAAGATACATAATATCAAAAATATATTCTATTTTTACGATTGACAATATCTGGATTACCTTTGACATATAGTATGTTTTGGTATACGTCTCATAATAATTCTCCTAAACGGACTATTAACTGTATACATTTAACAAACATAATTAACTCAAAAATGTAGCCAGATAAATAATGACGATAGCTTCTAAAGTATTTTCTGTAGGGGTCCTGACTTCATAAATTAAGGGAGGAGTGTCAAAGTGCCTAAAAAGCAATAAGGTGCCTCCACAATAGACAGAGATCATAATGAATTTGGTCGCAACTCCCTAAGCACAAGTTTAACAATAAAACTCTTCCTGGAATATGATCTTTGTTTTAACACAAGGTTGTGTAATTTGATGCTTTATTTTATTTGCCTTAGAATTAAAATAGACGAACTACCTTTTGGATGTACTTTGTAAATGCAATGGTCACGTATTTGCGATTGCTTGGCTTATTCACACGTATTTATCGCTTCTAATATCTAAATTTCGCCTTTTAGCGACTACATGATTCAGTAATAATAGAATATCAGCCCTATATATAACCTGTCCCACTGCTGGGCACAGGTACGTGTTAGGCTATGGCCTAGTGCGGGGAAGGTAGACTTCTTTAAGAACATTATGGAAAACTCTAAGACATGCTGGTTGCCTCGCGATGTTTTCATACACCTTTATAGTGAGCGATCATTAACTATTTAATACGCATAAACTTCAAAGTCTGAGATGTGTGCCTTGCGATCAAACTAGAGAATCTGTGTGGCAGTCCATTGGTTACTTACTTAGCTATCGCTGCTATGATATAGTGTTCATATAATATTGTCGGACTCGATGGCGTAGTGGTTAGTGTAACCGAAAGCTACGCTTAGGGTCGCGGGTTCGATTCCCGCACAAGTCAAATATTTGTGTGCATGAACATGTTTGTCTTGGTCTGGGTGTATCTATGTATAATATGTAAGTATTTACAAAAAAAAAGTATATAAGTATGTTTATCCATTGTCTAGTACCCATAGTACAAGCTCTGCTTAGTTTGGGCTAGATTATGTTGTGTGTATGCCGCAGAATATTATGATATTATTAAAAAAAAAAAAAATTCAGTAGCTCAATTCAGTAGGCGGCAAAACTCAATGTACTGACTACTTTTAATATTAATGCCTCTAAGAATTAGCCATTGCGTCATACTCCAGAAAGCGTCTCAATCGTTACGATAGCTTTTTACTAGACCAAGTTCGAGTTTGCATTTACCCACAGCTTCACGGTAATCACCGAAGATAAGCATGTTCTTCTTAGGCCCTTAGGTGTCCAAATACATATGTTAATTAGGGTTTAAACAACGGAGAAGATAAGGAGTGAGTTCTATAGCTCAATATCGAGCACAAAAAATTGCGTGATCGAAATATAGTTGTGTCAACTTGAGTGTTTTTGTACGTGTCTTAAATGTTCGTAAATGTTTTTTATAGATTGGAATTAATCTACTTTATCAGGTTTTATTCGAACTTTATTTTAGACATAACTAATAAACTGTCTGAGATGGCCACAGTGGAAGTATAAGCGGCTACTATGGTCGAGGTTTCGGGTACGTGTCCCTGGTCTGGTAAAGTGTTACTGGGTTTTTCTGTCAAGCTGGAACTGACACACTGGTTTCTGCTGTCTGGAACTGTGCCCGGCAAACGGCAATAGGGTTGCCCCGCATTACGTGGAACCTAAAACTTAACTTAGCCAAATATAGGCGTGTTAAACCTCTGTCTAACCTTTCCCAGATATAGGAGTTAGACTTTGTATACATATATGTATGTATAACTGCAGCTTATGTTTTACATTCTTATAGCTTTGTTCGTTTCTATTTTACAATGGTCTAACAAACACAGATCATCGCTTTAAGTACAACATGTTTAAATCAACAACAAAATATCAATATAACGTATGGCGTGTGACATTAGGGACTGTCATGTACATCAGTACTTGAATTACGAGCGGGTCCAACTTAATGGCCCTTGGAGCCCTACAGACAACTCAATGAACTGCGGTCCCCTATGGCACGCTTGGGAAATTAGTCTGCATTTCTGAACTAACCACTCATTATGTAATAGTGACGAGTGAAGTGTCAATTAGTGAGTAAGAGAGTGAATAGTGAAACGCGATAATTAGAGAAGTTATGTAATTGGTGCGATCCGGTATATGGATGGGTGGCAGTCTTGATATTTCGAAGTTGTGGACCCGGTTGGTTTAAGATTTTTACCAATGTTAAGCTGAATATAATTAGGCACAAAGTTAGAATAATAATTAATCTTATCGCAATGACGTCACAGGATGTATATTGTGTTCTTTTATGTGAACATAATACATAATTAATGTATATGATTTGTGATCTAACTCGTACCATGTCTGAATCTTTACTAGTTGTATAATAATGTATACCTATAACTAATCTGTACAATGATGATTCACAATGTATACTTTTTTTGTTTTATTTTAGAATAGACATTCTGTTTACTGTCTTTTTGCCGAGGCAAGGCTTAATTTCTATTAAAGTCACACGGTTTTCGTTTTATAATAAGATGTTGCTTTAAATAACTCATTGCTAGGTGGCAATCAGTCGCCTCCTGCCAGCGCTGTTTGTGTTCAGGTCGCGACTGACTAACAACTAGTAAGCATATTTTTTACATACTACATCTTTATATTTCAAATGAAGTTTAATTAATTTACTAAATATGTAGACGCAATTTGTTTAAATCAGAAATTATTAAAAAAAGTAGGCTAAATGTAATCACGGCTAATTTTGGCCAGGTAACTCAGCAGTAATGTGTTACATTAAACATCAGTCTTTCATTTGAATAAAGTACATACATACATAAATTCACGCCTGTTTCCCAGAGGGGTAGGCAGAGACTAAGGATTTCACTTTCACACGGCTACGATCCTGACACACTTCTCTGGCTTCATTCACTTTCATCACATTCCTCATACACGCCCGTCGGTTCAAGGTACTCTTAACCTGGCCTTTGTCCAGAACGCCTCCGATCTGATCGAGAAACGTTCGCCTAGGTCTTCCTCTTGCGGCTGTTCCATTCACACTAGCCTTATAAACTGTCTTAGTCAGTCTTTCCTCGTCCATTCTTTCTACATGCCCAAACCAGCTTAACATACCCTTTTCTATTCTTGTCACTATATCCACTTTCATGCTGCATCTCTCTCTAATCACACTATTCCTTATTCTATCTTTCAGAGTCATACCACATATATTTCTCAGCGCTCTCATTTCTACAGCATTTATTCTGCTCTCATGCTTCTTTTGCCATACCCAACTTTCACTTCCGTACATAAGTGTGGGCACTAATAGTCCTCTATGAACAGCCAAACGTGCCTTTTCGGATATATTTCGGCTGTTCATAAAAGCGCGTAGAGCTCTATTCACTTTGTTGCCAGCAATCGTTCTCCTTTCAATATCTCCCTCATGTTAACCATCCCTTGTAAACAAAGTACCCAAATATACAAACTCTTTCACTTGCTCCACTTTTTCTTCATCAATCATAATATTACACATCGTCACGCACTCTTCCTTTTCGAATACCATTACTTTCGTCTTGCTTACATTTATTTTCATTCCTTTACTCTCAAAAGCACCATGCATAATAGTTACCATCGCCTGCAATCCTTCTGCTGATGACGCAAGTATTACTTGGTCATCGGCATAAAGAAGACATTTGACTAGTAACTCATTCATTCTTAATCCCCATTCACAATCTTTTAAATCTTTTAAACAATTGTCCATGTATAGGTTAAACAGCCAAGGTGACGCTACACATCCTTGTCTAACACCTTTTTCGATGCTAAACCATTCTGTGTAGGTCCCATTTATCGTAACACAAGTATGAATAAAGTTTTATTTGTTAAACAGATACCCGCAGAAAACCGTCACAGGAGATTATAACTTCTGTTTGAACATTTACAGAGCTGTCAATCGGCGTTGTCCTAAAAGGCCAAAACTTTTATACTTCAGAATTTGATTGACATGTTTCAGTCAATCTAAGTTAGTTTCTACTTTTAAGTCTAAACAAAAATTCGAGAAAATCTTTCATTCGTTAAAATAAATAACCTATGTTTTATATATATATACTATACTTAAAAAAACTTAATCCCGATCCATAAACGATACAAATATTGACGTTGATTCAAAACTTCATGGATTTGCGCAGAGTTGAAAAAGTTTTGTTGAATACTCAGCATTATTTCTGCTAAAACATTTTACTGTGAGGTTTTTAATTTAGCAACGGAACCTTAACAGGGTCGCTTCATCTGAAATTGTAGTAAAAACGAAGCATATTTTTCGCCGGCCGAAAGCGAAATTACGATGAAAATTTAATTTGATTAGGAATCTGTGGGGGTAAAATTTTTGGGTAAGTGAAGCATCATGAAATTTATATGTTATTGGGACAAGATGCGGATGGGCTGTTTATCAATCTGGGGTCAACATTACACGGTCAGAAAATGTGTTGGTATTCGGTAGGTACTTATTATAAAGTAAATGGCGTGACTGGAAACAGTTTGCGCTACAAAAAGCTTATACTTATACAGTATAGTACGTAACGATGTTCTGAAAAGAAAATATATAAAGTGGAAATCTAGAACGTAAAAGGTCACTTAGTCGTAATATTTTTATTATTACTATATATACATATATACATCGGGGTATTTTTGTACGTAATATACGTTTTATCTGTCACAGATATTATGTAAATGGCTGTGTGAGCTGTCAAAACTTCTTTGCGTACATATAGAAACAGACCAATACCTAATAAATATATGATTTCCATTCAAACAAGTATATCACCACTGGTAAGGGGTTATATTCGTCGTTACCGAACGACCCTCGTTACATCTGTCATTGTCCTTTTTACACTGAGGGTATTATTCTCGTTTACCAGCGATTATCATCCTAAATAGAATCAACTAGGTTTGTGCATTTAAATGTACTTATTTTAAATTATTACCTTAATTTCACATAAAGTTGGTCCAACATTTATCAGGCATAAATAATGTGCTTGAAATGTATCGTTTATAATTTGATCACAACTGGCAACTTATTGGTTATTTTAAGGGATTGGAAGTTAGACAAATGCTTAAGAAACAGAGAAACGTTTTAAAAAATACTATTTTTATTCTTTTGGTTTGTATCTTATGACATGCACTTGTTCTCATCTTCCACCTTTTCTAAAACCTACAAGCTTTACGAGGTACAATCATTACAGAAGGTATCTGAAGCCGAAAAAAATAAAACAAATATTCGTTGGTCCTATTTCTTTTGAAATATCTTCATGTTCTTTTTGTATATTTTAATTTTGCATCCAAATACCTTGGCAACAAAGCGGCAGCACAAACATTTTAAGGACGTATTTGTACTGTAAGCAAATACACATAGCTTGGAGCATCAAATTAGCTAAAGGGACAACATGCCCAAAATTCCCTCCGAGTAGTATCATTTAACCTTAGAGGCCATATTTTACTAGGTGCTCCCTACCTGGGGTCTGTCGTAAAGGGAATTAATGAAATCCTGGCCCGCGTTCAATAAGGTAAGGGGACTAATGATATAGCTTCTACATTTAATTACTTTTCCAAATACAATCAATTTCCAGCCATAACATAAAGACATTTATATTTTATGTCGGATCTGAACCGGTTTAACTTATGAAGCGTTCCAAATTTGAAAGTACAATTTGGATGTTTGGCAACAGTTGTTTGTGTGATACGATCAGTTCAATAATTCAGGGAGATACTTTGAAATAATGGCCGTGAAATACTGGCAGCCGAAAAAGGAGTTCAGAAATGTTGGTATAAAACCGGCGAATGGGTAAATGCGGATAACGAGCATGCACATAAAACTTAAGATGAGTTGGGAACTGACCTTTATCCTAATAGTGTTTGCCTATTTAAGTTAAATGAACTATTACACCGTTCAGAAACTGTTAGTTGAAAGCCATAACGTAAGCAGTGTGGTTAAGGGTTAGTAGGCAAATGTGAAGACTATTGAGACGCTCTAAATATTTCTATGCACAGCAGGCGGCGTTAAATGGCGATGGCGTCAAGTCGGCGGCGATATTCAGCTAGTTTAAATATAGTGAATTATCGAGAACATTTCTTATGGCGCTAAGCGCCGACGTAGCGAGAAGTGAGCGCTGTGCTTGCACAGAGTACGTTTAGGACTAATTAGTTTAGTCACAGGTAGAAAATACTACTATTAAGATAATGGTACTACTAAGATAATGGTTGTTAGACGTTGCATTGAATGGTTTTTCTTCCTGTTAGGCAACTTTCAGCAGCTTGTTGGTGTCTGGGAGTATGTCGCTTTGTATAGTAATATGTTCAAACCACCAACCTACCAAGAAAATTGTAATTAACACATTCTAGGATACTTATAATGTCTACAGTATTTATATTGTTTGTGGTAAACTACAACATGTGGCTACTTAGAAGTAGTAAATAGCCGTTCAAATAATATCCAAAATTTCTAATATAACGTAGGCTTACTTATATTAGCAGTGTGCCATAGCTTTATTATATAATTTAATATACATATATAATAAAGTTATAACAAGAATTTGACCGCAACAACATTGTTTAAAATCCCCGATCCTCAAGGACCATGTTGTCATATTAAAGTAGTTTCTTGACGTTCTAAGTTGCAAATGAAAGGCCAATTTATTAAAGCACAGCTCTGTCGCTTCCTCTCAGGAAATATTCAGTTTGTTCACTCCGGGTTGTTGACGGGTGTTTATTTGAGGAGACGAGAAGCGTATCACCTCGCCATCAGCGTTGTTAGTTAACTTGAATTGTGTGTAGACTAGGTATTTGGTTTTCATTGTTCGGTATAAGTAATATCTGCTTATTGCGCATCCCTGTGATTAGTGTTACAACGGGTTTGAAAGTTTCACACCGTATAAGTGTATTTAGCAAAGCGTTATATAATTATCTTTTTTTTTTTTATAATTACATGTCAATTGTTGTCATCAACACAGTGTTTTTAATCACAGTCAAAAATGTGCCACCTTTGAATAGTTTCTGAAGTCATACTAGATGGCGTTGTCACACAAAAGTATCGTGGCCAGTGTTGCTACATGGATAATATGATGACAAATTCGTAAATAATACCTTTAATATTAAATGCTTCCAGTTTCGTTGTCCATATTGAGATAATTTATAATATAACTTAAGAGAAATACGCTACACACATACACATAAATTAAATAGACATTTTATATGTTTAGCTAAGTATATACTGATAACCTGTATGTCTCAAATAGCAGTGAGCAAAAATATTTGTACGCATGGAAAGGAATTCCACTTCCATCGCATTCTTGAAGTGTTTGAACTGCCTGGCATCAAGAAAATGAACAGATTAAATTCATTTGTTGGTGGCATAAAAACGGATTTATGTATATTGAATATCGAATTCCAAACATGAGAAAGGTTGTTAGATAAAATGAGATTGTAAACATATTTTTATTAATATAAATCAACATCAATATGAATGGGAGCTAAAAAGATGTGAAAATTTTCTCTGTCTTCTGAATTTAAAAAGGATGCATAATAAAATACATCTATGTGGAATGTTTGTATTATAACAAGACTGGTAACAAAAAGCTGTTATATTAAAGAGATCCTGGCAGTTTTTGTCTTAATCCCTAGCTTTTAAAACGAGTCCTTTTTATAACAAATACTCCCACACGGCATTCAGGGAACTATTTCAAACGAGGTCCTATTTTAGCTTTAAGTAATATAATACATGACAAACAATACAACGATATTCCTAGAATAAAATGTTGCTGAATTTTGATAAGTTTCTCTAAGATTTATTACGAATAGTGGTAGCGGTATTTTAGGTTTGTGAGTGGTATTTTGTATTTAGTCGTGACTTCTTGAGTTATTAAGAGTTATCTAATTTGCTCGGTTGTATTATTGTTTTCAAGAGTACTTATTGGGTCGGATTTCTAGTGTAACTTGATATGCCTTAATTTAAGTGTAATAAAACCAAGCATACAAATTTGCAAAATAAGCTTTTGAGTATATTTTAAGTGGAAGAGCTGGTCATTGCCAATAATTTGGGAGGGCAGAAAAATACTAAAGCGCTAGGACGCCAGGGTAAGTCCTTTTTCCAGAAACTTGACATTAGAGTAGTAACACTGTTTTGGAGGCTGTCATACCTTACTTTCCTTTCCTTTTATTCCAAGTTTGTAAATAATAGTAATGGTAACCACTTACTATGAGGTAGACTGTATGCCTGTTTATCTACTACAATATATAATCTATAATAATATTATAAAGAGGATGGATTTGATTATTTGTTTGTAAGGACAAATCTTGCTGTTATGCGGTCACTAAGAGTGAAAATGGTTTCTATTTTCAAACGAGGCAAATATTTGTGTGGTTACAAATAGCAGCTCTGAGTTTGGATTTCTTTATATCTGTTATTTCAAAGTTTGTCAAGTCTAGCTTGACAAACTTTACAATAGCATGCTTGCTCACTAGAAATAATTTGTCGGAGCAAATAATAAATAATCAAAAAAATTATAAAAATTATGTCTTATCTCATTAGACATAATTTAAAAAAAATATAGATCTTTCTACACGAGCAGCCTGTGGGTCAAATATACTCAGAGGTCTCTCAGTGCCTTCCGCGTCCAATATAATAATGGCTTTAGGGTGCTATTAGGGCTGCCCCGCTTTTGTAGCGCCTCGAAAATGTTTGCAGAATCGAGAGTCGATGGCTTCCATGCTATAGTCCGCAAATGGGTGGCTTCCTTACTTACAAGAGTGAGGAGTAGTACTAATGGCATCCTAAAGGTAATTTCGGAAAAGTATGACTCTGACATAATGAAGGGGTTCATTCGAGTCTTGGTTAAGTAGCTTGATCTGTCTTAAATATGTACTAACATAGCGTAAGAAAATGGTTATGGACTCTGTCTTAATAAATAAATATATTATTATTATTATTATTAGTGATATAAGAATAATATTAATAAATAATCAATATATTATATAATATTAATGAAGTTGCCAATAATCGAAATAATCGGTTTTTGTCAACTGGTCTTTCAATTTTTGACTTCCTATCTAAATTATATAACAACAATGAGATACAACGCGACCAAATCCGTATAAAGTGTTTAATTTCAATGTATAACATTCGCGTAAAAATAAGACAATATTATGTAAAACAATAAGATTGCAACAGGTTTTAGGCTTTTGAGTCGCGCGGATTACTTGGACCCCAATTAGTGGCTAAGGGTGTTTGTATTAAGTGAAACATAATGGCGGGATATTACGTAGCTAGATGCCGAGCTGGAATACGATGAGACTGAGTTTGGTGACGATAGGAATGTTTGAGAGCAAGTGCTATTCACGATTGCATTGAACTCAGATCTTTTGAATACGTTAGCGAACAATATCGGACCGAGATATCCTGAACGTTTAGAACAATCGTTTTAGTCCTATATATTTCGTGTTTATCATCGAGGTATCAATACTTCTACAGCGTAATAATATGGATACGCTTTGCCACAATACATCGTTCGAGGTATATGTGTGTTATCCATCAGTAGGATGGTTGTATTCGATTGTTTAGCAGAAGTTAGCTCTAGCAGCAAGGTGTTCCAAAAAGCGAAGTGTTTTACATACTTGCTGCAATGGTGGATATGAGCTATTCATGCGATCGAGCGATCAAAATGGTTCGTTTCACCTTTACATAGCTCTGGTGAAAATAGATATATAGTTTTTGCAAGTCTCGAGTCAAGTCAAGTCTCGAGTCGAAAAGTACCCATACACTAAGATCGTCGATTCTCAGAAAATATTTTTCATTAGTACAACAGTTCTATTTGAACCTTTAACAAGAAGATAACATCCCACTACACACAGGATAGGTAATAAAAATTGGCAAAATGGCTGAATAAAATACTCACTCATTAGTCAGCCTGAAAAGTTGATCTTAAAATCGTATTTAATATAAAATAGTTAACAGTTCTATTCATTATTCTAAAAGTGATGTTCGCTATAATTTTGTTCTTGGAATCTATTTACAAGCAATTTAAAGCCAGTATAAAAAGCGGTTGGTACCGTTAATGTACTCTTCTCCCACCCAGAATATTGAACGATTATTTCAAAGAAAGAACGTCAGATCAGAAGAATATATGTCGTTAGATAATATTATATGGGATTAAATATACTGACCATCAAAGATACTAATTGCACAGCAAATATTGCACAGCATAACAAGCACCTATACGCCTCAAATCACTGCATTCCGTCTCGGAAGGGTAAGGTTATGTTAGGTTACCTGTCGGTGTCGCGGTGAATGCTAGCGCGAATCCCGTGGCACCGACACTAGGTACTGGAGGAACGTCGTCAGGGGTTTAGTGGGTATGGGGCCGGCTTCTCTGGCTTGAGTCCCACACACCCGCGCCCTGCCCGGGTGCGGACGGCGCGTTAAGGCATTACCCTGGGGTTAAAGAAAAAACTCTTCCAAAAATAGGAGCCCCGCGAAGCTGGGCTCGGTCGACTTAGTTTGATCTCTTTAAATATATTTTGTTCTCATTTTGCAATTAGTATTTTTGGTAAGCGTTTTTTGCTGTGCAGTTAAATACTACCCATATTATATTAGCTTTTGCTCGCGGCTTCACTTGATCGGGCACAACTACTTTTGATGACTTTTTTCTGGATAAAAGGTATATTTTTTAAAACGTGCCTCTCAAAATCGTGCCTCTCAAAACGTGCAAGTGAAATTTCATAATGAACGGCCGAGTAATGATAGCGTAACAAATAAATAAACAAACAAACTCACATTCCCATTTATAATGTTAGTTAAGATTCTAAATGTGTAGGCGGAACACGTGTCGGACCATATATGTATGTACTTGCTTTTTAGGACGTATTTTGCAAGTCGACTTATACTTAGGAGTGAGAGTCATTTTGTTCAGTTCTTCAATCGAGGTCACAACAAATATCACATGTTTCTCGTATTGTTGGTGTTGGCAAGAAGAGTGGGGTGGTGTGTCATCTGTTCAATCATTATTTCAACATAAAATTCTGCGATAAAATAATAATACAATGGCACCCGATTTTAATGAATTATACAAAGAATTGTGTGATCCACAGATAGTTGTTCTGTATGAGGTTTTTTTTTGAGTCCGTTGTTTGAACGTTTGTAAAGTCCCGGTGACAAAGGATTTGACCATAATAATATAATAATATATAATATATAATATTCTACCACATACACACAACACCATCTAGCCCAAACTAAGCAGAGCTTGTACTATGGGTACCTACTAGACAATGGATAAACATACATATATACTTTTTTTTAAAAATACATACATATCATACATAGAAACACCCAGACTAAGACAAACATAATGCGGGAATTATCTCAATAATAATATATAAATAATCTCAATAATAAGGATCCATTCAATTTGATGTAACTAAACATTGTTACATTGCCAGTAGCGCACCAAATAACGGTCTTTTATTTTATTTACGTCATTGACAACAATTTTCGTATCCCTTATACGGCAGTCGGACCTTACATATGTAAGAACATTATGGAGCACTCCGAGACATGTAGATTTCGAATGATTTATATCATCCACATTAAAAGGAGATTAGACGATAATTAGGTAAAAATTCAATTCAACACATAATTATAATTTCGAAAAGTCAAAAGTGTGTGCTATGGGATCTAACTCGAGACCGATGCGGGGGCAGCCCAATGGTCTATTGGTTTCAATATTCAAAAGGCTATTGTTGATAACCAGGTAAAGTAAATTTTGATGCCAATCAAATATAGATATTCTCATGGCTGTTTCCCTGAAAATAAATGTCTAAAATGAATGTCTAAATGTGTACATTTCGAGTAGAGCCTATGGACGTTTATCAGGCATAATTTCAGACTACTATGCGCTGCTACATTTTGCCAAACAAGCCAATACTTTCCCGATTTGGGAAAAGAACCCATTTTATGTACTGCAATCGCATTCACTACCGCTGCGCCATTAGTATCAAATTAAAGACTAGTATAACTAAATAAAACAATTGAAATTAAACTACTATACACGGATTTTATCGCGTTGTTTATTTAACACTGTATTACATAATTTAAAAACTGTTACATTACTACTACTATTGATAAGAAGCAAACCACAGCTACACTTCATGATACTTTGAGCTCATTCTGCGTAAATAGAAACACCAATGATTAAAGTATGTTCGAGTACTTTGAAAAAACTACAATGGAACATTGAGACAACTACCATCTTTAGTCTCCCCGTGACCATGGCTGCTGAAAAGCAACCGAAACATCGGGGAAGGTGTAAACTTAAATATAAATAGTTTTACATAATATTGTCTTCTATTTACGCGAATATTATTCATTGAAATTAAACTGCTATATACGGATTTTATCGCGTTGTTTATTTGACACTTGACTACAAAATTTTGAAAATTGTTACACTACTATTAAACTTTACTAATTTTAACAGTGTTAAATAAACAACGCATTAAAATCCGTAAAGTAGTTAAATTTCAATGAATAACATTCGCGTAAACAGAAGACAATATTATACATAAAACAGATGAAGACAAAATATGTTAGTCATAAAAACCTAGTATTTACAGCACACCTGACCAATAAACCTGAGAGCCAATACAGCCAATACAAAAAAGATCAAAATGCCCAATAAACTCAATAAAGGTTATTATAAAGCTAACAATAAAAAAATAATAGGTCTGAGCCTAGTTCCATTCAACCTTGCTCTATTATCCTCAATAATATCGAGATATTTCTAGTCAAACTAGGTACATATGAATATCAGTTTTTTCACAAAGCAAAGACAATCATGTATGAAGGCAAGGTAGGTTATAGCTCACTGTGTGCTTTGAAACTAAGCTCGGATCACATCTTCGAGTGTTATAAGGCCGTGTACTTAAAGGATCGAAGGGTTCGAAGTCACGTTTCAACTTACGTAACATTTAATGATCAGCAAATAAGGCCAAAGTTAGAATTTCTTGTAACAAAATATAAGTTTGTGGAGTATCTCGTTTCTGAGAGATAGCGCTACGAAAAATTGATTGAAATGTTTTGAATCTATATCCTTCGATTCCTCCAATTCACGAGATTAAGAATTGCACACTGAAAAAAGGCCTGTGTCTATTAGTGGGACAATTTAAATAATGGGCTGATATAATTATTTTTATCAAATCTTTTATAAATTGCTTATTAGTGGTTGGCCAGCAACTCGTACCAAAAACTTAATTTGCGTGATTCAGCGCTTTGTAGTTTAAAGGAGTATTGTGTATAGGGCCATCTCTTGTCAATAGCCGTAACTTCATCGCCTGTGTGGAAGTGCTACAGTTGTTTGTTTCTTCGTTATGATAATTCTACAGTGGAGTTTTTTAGAGTTCGAAAAAGCTCCTATACAACAGCTTTGTCCGTTCGTCCGTCCGTCCATCTATCTGTAATACAAGTTTCAACTCAAGAACCGTAAGAGCTAGACTCGCGGTCAACGCCATTCGACTCAGCATAGTCGATATACCCCCGAAATGACTATGACCTTTGACCTCTGACCTCTAAGTCACGTGGTATTACGTGACCTTTGCATATTACTTGAACCATTTTTTCGAACTCTAAGATTTACGGCAATTCATTGGCGTTTCTCACTTGTTTAGCTTAAGAGAATGTCCAGGATCAAACGGTTGAACCGCCTGAACCAATATTTTGCTTACCTATAGCTATGTGTTCGTTTTGTATCTTTAATACACTATTTGACTGCACAAATGGCGTAGTGGTTTAAGTGGTCGCCTCGCCACTGCTACCGCGCCGCGTCGTGGGTTCGAATCCCACACGGAACAAAACTTTGTGTGATCCACAAATGTTTGTTCCGAGTCTGGGTGTTCATTGTGTCCGTTGTTTGAATGTTTATAAAGTCCCCCGCGACACAGGGATTATTCCTAGTACGGGAGTTGTCTTTTTAAAGTTTTAAAGAACGAATATAAAAATATTGACTCAATCGACTCATACTAATATTACATTCAAACACAAATCACACAGATATCACACAAGAAACAGAAATAATACAGAATTACCTCGCAAAGGAACATTGTACGGCAAAAAGAATTTACAGTATGAGGGAGCTCAGTTTTATAATAAGCTACCTAAAAACGTGAAGAATTAATATTTTTAAAAGTCGATTAAAAATGTACTTGCTAAACAAAAATGATTGTTAACTTGAACCCAAACTCGACTGATCGAATACAAAATGTAATTAGTATGTACTTGTTATGTTATAATTGTTTAAATTTTCTCATATTTTAAGTGAACTATGTAATGTTTTTTTATGAGAAATAAACTCTTTAAACCGGCATATCCGGTATAAATTGTCATAACAATTCGTCGGAATAAAATATACTCGGAATTAGCAAAGTAACAGACCTATCTGAGTTAGATAAACTACCTTAGGTCGTGGGTTCGATTCCCGCACAAGTCAAACATTTGTGTGCATGAACATGGATGTTTGTCTTGGTCTGGGTTTTTCTATGTATAATATGTAGGTATGTATTTACAAAAAAAAAAAGTATGTATGTAGGTTGTCCATTGTCTAGTACCCATAGTACAAGCTCTGCTTAGTTTGGGCTAGATGGTGTTGTGTGTATGTGATAGAATATTATTATTATTATTATTATTAGGTGCAAGAAAGTGATATCCTAACGCTTAGTAAACCATCGTATCCGATAATTCAGCGGCAATCACTATTAAGAGCCATTTACAAAAGGCGAGTTTTCAGAAGCAAGTCTTCCAAAATCCTTGTCTTATTCAGTGGAAAAAGCAGAGATAGCATGACACTCGCTCCTAGGAAGTTGCCATGTGCAACTGGGCCTTAAGGGATCGTTAGATTCAGGTAAAGTTTATGAGGGTAGTTAGCTAATACGATAAAATACAAATGATTGTTCCAAGTCTGGGTATTCTTTGTGACCGTTGTTTTAAAGTTTATAATGTTATCCATATTACCAGAGTTATTTGTAGTGCGGGTTTTGTCTTTCACATCATGAAAAAGGGTAATAAGTTATAAATTATTCATTGGTGTAGCAAAATAATTAAACAAAAAGATATCTTAATAGTTCTACTACAAGTAACTTTTAAAATATCTTTTAGACGGTAGATGATTCATTATTGATTACATAGAATAGTGCTTTTTATTTTGTTAAAATAAAACAAATATTAAAATTTATTAAAATTTAATTATAAAATTACCTAAAATTATATATCATGAGTGACTTGGATTGTCGTTGTTGAGTGAAATGAGTTTTGTAAGAATTGACGTGATAGAAATTGGTTGGCAACCAATATTTAGTTGATTATATTACCTAAGCTATACGATTATAGTAGATTTGCATAATTATTTTAATTTGTGTTAAAGGTCTATTCGTTTATAGTAGTGTGCGTTCATAGAAAATATACACATGTTTTCTATTATTAATATGAGTGATAGCCATATTAAAAGTAGAAAATATTATTAATATGGCTATCATTTTTAAATTATCTATTCTATTCTTTTAAATATTTATAATATGTTTATTACTTATATTATAAAAAGAATTTACTTTTTTTATGGGGTTCTGGTGATGTGTCTTCATTTTATAAATAAAAATGGAACAAATATTCTTCTTTCGAAATTATCTAATGTAAAAAAACATTGGTCTATCTCACAGAGCATATAGCACTCCTATTCATTGCTGAAATATATGTGTATATAACTTAGTAGCAAAGACGCGTACTACGTTTAAATATGATCACCTTTCTCTACCTTATGTTGTCATCCACACACAATGCCATTATGACATCTGAATTATAAATATAGTATAATCAGGAACACTCGGTGAGCAGCGATAGCTCAGTGGGGAGACCTGAGACTGCAATGCAGAAGGTCTCGGGTTCGAACCCACGTCGCGCACCCCTGACTTTCGGAAGTTATATGACTTTTCGAAATTATGTGCGTATTGATTGACAATTATCGCCTGCTCCGTGCCTCGGAGAGCACGTTAAGCCATTGGTCCCGGCTGCCATGAACATCTATGGCAGTCGTTATTGGGAAAGTCAGTACCCTCTAATATCCTGACACTGGTCTAGCCTTAGGGTATCGTTAGCCTTCGGGTTGCGGAGGTCAGGTGGCAGCCGCTCCGTGTAAAAACTGATATCCAGTCAAATCCGGTTAGACCAGAAAAGCCGACCCCAAGTAACTTGGGAATAATAAAGGCTAAGAGAGAAGACTCGTATTAAAATGGTGCACCATCATTCTCCATCGAATGTGTCAGCTCACTCTTCTTAGTGCGATCTCTTATTCGTACGATCTAAGTACTTTGAGGTCACATCTATGATCTGAATCTTTGCTTTGGAGGGGAGATAGTTATAAAGCTTAACAAAAACACGTACAAACTTACTCTGTATATTAGGAATATTAGTATGGACGTCGCAACAGGGTGTAGTAGATTTATGTACCGCGCAAGTAGAAATTATGCAAATTTGTAGGACACGGCTGTTGACCGTGGCCTATATCTACAACTATACAGGGAGGGTCATTCGTTTTATTCGTCTCTTCATTTCCATTACGGAGCGATGCCCGGTGAAACCTCACAATTGTGGACCTTTCCGAGGGCCTTTTCACACGTGTATGTTTAACATTAGAGGGTATGGATGTGGGGGCTAACATCATTAGAAGGAAAAAGTTTTCTCGTATAAGTAATAAGCTTTTAAATCGAAACATTCTAAATGTTATTCTTTGCTACCTTAAATAAATGTATTGAATGTGCTGTAGGTTAAAATGAATTAAGTAAAATGAATTGTTACGCTTTCACGACTTAACTATTTGACCCATCATCAAGAAATTTCGCATATACATCATCAGGGGTACAAGAAAGAATGTAGGATAACTTTCACCCAGTAAAGATATACTGTTCCGAAACTGATTGACAAAATCTACATTTACGCGAACAAAGCCGAGGGTAAAATAAAATCCAGTGTACACTATTATGAACAAAAATCACTTCACGTTAGTTGTGAACGTTTCGTCGCGAACATTTGCAATATGGCGCACAGTGTCAATTACATTGCCTACACAACACATTACTGTAAATCCCAGCTACAGTTTATACTACCCACATACATACAATTGTAGTTTGTACAGTAATACTCGCCAATTAATAACAATCAGGGTTTTATCGTCGTAATATTGCGAGGTTTGCATAGAAAGTGCCTGTTTGTGTTCATTTAGTCGTAACTATGATTAATTTGGGTAGTGTGATTCTGTATTACGAGTTTTATGGAGCTGTGTTCCTTTTTAACAACAATGTAAAGTATTACTTATACTTTAATCGGCCGACATTGTGCATACCAAATTAAGTAATGTATTATTGTTATTATTATTATTGAATAAAATTATTAATAAGTGGATGTTACGGATTAAAAATGTGGACATACATATGTATGTCAAACAATATATTTTCTTGTATACAGTGTGATTAGTTAAACGAGAGACATCTTCTCCCTTAGCCTTTATTATTTCCAAGTCACTTGGGGTCGGATTTTCTAGTCAAACTATCCAGTTTGACTAGATATCAGTTTTTAAACGAGACACATACTTTGACATAAAATCTAAAAAATAAATCACTATAAGAAAAGTTGGTCATAAAAAACAATAGTAATTATTACAGTAAGATGGCCAAAGTCTGGATATCGCGTGCACGTGACTGAAAGATGAAAGAGGTTGGTATTTGAATCTCTGACTGTTTTGTCTCGTTAGGTGAAACGCAATATTAATAGTTTTATTATCCTGACGCCGGTTGCCTGTGATACTTCCCCTAGTTAATTTGTACAGTTAACAAATAAACAGCAATGGGTTTCTCTATTGAAATTTTAAGCTTAGCAGTTAGAAAAGATCATGTATCACGGAAGCTCACATATCTTCCTTTCCTATTCCTTCCCTTTACTCTATCGTTAATTATTTTACCTTCAGAAATTAATGGAACAGTCGCAAGAGGCAGACCTAGGCGAACGTTTCTTGATCAGATCGGAGACGTTCTGGACAAAGGCCAGGTTAAGAGCACCTTAAACCGGCGAGCGTGTATGAGGAATGTGATGAAAGTGAAGGAAGCCAGAGAAGTGTGTCAGATTCGTAACAAATGAAAATCCGTAGTCTCTGCCTACCCCTCTGGGAAACAGGCGTGAATCTATATATGTATGTATGTATGTATGTAGAAATGGCAAAGAGCGAGTGCTATACCGATAATCGCTTACTGTATCAGAGTATTGTAAACGATTATTGGTAAACAATTTACCATCAAGTAGGTCATATGTGCATTTGCCACGTTTGTTGTATATAAAAAAATATTATTTTCGCCCTAATCAGTTGTCATCTAGCCATAATTAAATCGATTCGTGTGTTGAAATTAAACTTTACCTTATTTCTTTTCACGGTGTCAGGTTAGACCCGCCAGACCATGGCTGCTGAGAAACAACTGAAACATAAGAGCAAATGTACAGTTAAAAAAATTGTATTTTATTTACCGCGATAAAATCGGTATACGGTCGTTTAATTGCAATGTACAACATTTGCTTAAACATAAAAGAACATTATATTATTGAATTTTAATAATTTATATAGTCATAATTATAGTTACACTCATAATTATCTTTTTCTCATCAGGGGATGTATTAAGTAAAATTGATAGCAGTAATAAAATTACTATAATAGTCCAATTACATGGCATTTAAGCTCACAATTGAATTTTAAGTTCATAATTTATGAAAGGCCAGTAAATTAAAGCAATTTTATTGCCATATTATTAATTCGACGCTCACCTAGTTACGACTTAATTAATATTATAAACATACACGCGTCCTAGAGAGGGCAAAGTCAAAGTCAAAAATCATTGGTTCATTTAAGTACCGATGTAACATTTATGTACATCAAAGTTTAGTGGTTACTTTATTAAGCTTTTGCGTTCGCTGCTAGATACAGACAAAGGGTTAATAAGCCTATGAAAAGATACCTGAAACTCATGGCCACTCTTTTTAAACGCCAGAGATAGGTAGAGAAATAACATAACGACATTTCGCACCCTTAATAAAACAGAGACTTATCTCAGTATTTTGGATTAAACAAATTTGAACTCTATTGCAATGATTTAACACAAATATAATATTAGTATTTAACATATACAATTAGAATTCAAATTGCCTTACTTTCAAATTTCGGGTTAAATCGCTGTTTTATTAAGAGTGCGATTTAATTTCTATGATCTGTTTTACCAGCTTAGCTTTCATATCCTTATTTTTTTTTAGGTTTAAGTTTGTTTATTACGTAAAAAAATATTGTTTATTACTTAGAAAAACTTATTAATCTAAAAACACGTTAAAATTAAGTTATTTGCCAAGCGCTGGCTGAATTAAACAAAAATCATTTAATGTTTTCCACACTAGGCAAGCCTGTATCGTGAAAACCCAAAGCAATAAACATAGTACAAAAATTAAAGCTAGCTGTAGCTTTATTTGTTACAATCAATCGCCTAATAAAGAACGGCTGATTGGCACGTTATACTGAGGAGATGTCTGATCAGACCACTGTTTTTGGCAGCCTCTGTGCTAAGATTTAGGTTCCACGAAACAATGTTTTGGCCTATTATCGTTCGTACGGTTCATTTTCCGAGAATAACTAAACATTAAAATCCAATTACGCTATGCCTAACATGAGAAAATTACGTTTTGATAAAAGAATATATACCAAGTATACAGAGAAAAGTAAACATGGTAGTACTAAAAAATATTATTACATAATATCGACAAAATTATCTCGCTACAAATAATAAAAGTAAGCCGAACTCGTCACTTCATAAAATTTAATTAATTAGACTGAAATATTATGTAGGGTTGCGTAACTAAAATTGTTATTACGTGCAGTAGTAAATTAGTATGCAGTTGGTCCATTTGTAGATTGAAACAGTTCGATTGAAAACACACCATAATAATTCATTTGGATTCACATTCATACTTCGACAATAAATAATACAAATCATCTAAGTTAATATTATAAAAAGGTTAAGTGGAAAGATATTATTTCTGTGTCGCGGTGGACTTGACAAACATTCAAACAAAGGACGCAAAGTATACCCAGACTCGGAACAACAATTTGTGGATCTCACAATTTTTGTCAGGACGTATATATAATAATAATAATAATATTCTATCACATACACACAACACTATCTAGCCCAAACTAAGCAGAGCTTGTATTATGGGTACTAGACAATGGATCAACAAACATATATACTTTTTTTTTTGTAAATACATACGTATTATACATATAAACACCCAGACCAAGACAATCATCCGTTTTCATGCACACAAATGTTTGACTTGTGCGGGAATCGAACCCGCGACCTCAGGCGTAGCAGTCGGTTACACTAACCACTACGCCATCGAAGTCGTATTCAATATATCGGATATTGTGTATATTATAAGTCAATTTAGTAATGTAAAGGTACTTCGTAATTATATGTGATGTTATCAAGTATCCTGCTTCTCATTTTAATTATTATTGAAAAATACAAATCCACAACCGCATGTAGTCACGGACTGCCTCTGTATTGTCACAAAGTGTAAGTGTATGCGCCATCATGCCATCCTACTGTCTATATTAGATTTATATTGAAAAATATAACAAGTCCCAAATTATTTAATCTCTATAATATTATATACTTATTATTGTTATTATCTTTAGTTTTTTAAATTCAGTAGTTTTTTTTTAGTTTTTTAAATTCAGTAGTTTCAGTAGTTTTTAGGTTTTGCAACCATTATACCATATGCTACAACACCTTGTTGATATAAGTTGTAAAATACTGAAATTATACTTAATTGGCGATTAAAAAGAGTGGCCGTGAGTTTCTTGCAGGTTTCTTCCCATAGGCTTTACCCTTTGCCTGAACCTAGCAACTAACCTAAATGTAGCTTCAGTAACTTAGTAAACTCACTAACCTATATATTTTGACGTTCATAAGTGTTACTTTGTGACCTAAATGAATAAATGATTTTTGACTTTGACTTTGTGTGCTCTACAATAAGTTGTATTGGGCAATACTCGGCACAGTGCTGTTGGGAAGGCAACCACTAGAACCACTACGCCAATCGAAGTCAAGATGCGTGGTTATATAATAACTATTTCTTCATGCTAGTCATGCGTGATAGTAAAAACAGCAGAGACGCGGATTTACTTAAAAATAAAATTAATTTTTATTTCTAGGCATGTAACACTAGTATATAACGTTGTTTTTTATTTATCTATCGGTTTACATTTTATAATTCTGGTATAAACAGAGATAGCCAGCTTAAATTTACTATGTCTCTCATTTCTATAAAAACGTTTCTTTATTTACTTGGGCAACAAACCGTATGGCCCTTATAACCACGTTTTTATTCTGACATTTTGTGCTTGTGAACCTAGAATTCATAATGTTAGTATGAAGACAAACCCTATGATACCTATAATATCAGTCCTGTATTAACAGGTTACCTGTCCGATGAATCACATATGATACATAACAATAGATTTTCTTTTGTGTCTATCACGGGACAGCGAATGGGTTAAACTATCCCACTGCCTGGCACGCCTCTTCTTAGTGTGAAAAGGGTTAGGCCATAGTCCACCACGCTGGCCCACTGTGGGTTGGCAGACTTCACATATCTTCAAGAATACAATGGAGAACTCTCCGATATGCAGGTTTCCACACAATGTTTTACTTCACCGTTAAAGCAAGCGATAATTAACTATTTAATACGCACGTAACTTCGAAAAGTCAGAGATGCGAGACTTTGAATCGAGCTAGACACCTCTGCGTGGCAGTCCAACGGTTTTCTACTAGGCTATCTTGCTATTAAACCATGTGTGGCAGGATACAAGTGCAAACAAAAATCTTAAAGATACTCGAGACTAATTTTTATTTATATATTTTTTAGCAGGTTTTTAATATTTAACTTTAAGTAGGTACGGAACACTGGCGTGAAAATTCTACTCTTGCCCGACATTTAATTTACATCATTTCCTGTATAAGTAATTACTCTCTTTGACGTTGCATTTTTGTTGGAAAATCGATAAGTACTCATAAATTTATTACGGCCCCGTTAATTCATTAAAAAAATTAATATTACTCCGTAAACCGGTTTATTTATAATTATGTTTACGAGGAAGAACCTTTACTGTTTTTAATTATTAATTTTGTTATAATCTCATAGATTTATAGATCTTTATTAACTGTAATGTTGTTCGAAGATTGATGAATAGCCTTCGAGTAAATCTTTATAATGTCTTATAATCTATGCTTAAATAGATTCACGTCTATATACTTCCAAACGGATATTTCAGGAGTGTATTGCACCAATATTTTGGAAGGTGTATTTTTATGTCTTACGTAATAGGGGATAGGCACTAGACTGCGTGCTGTTACCGAGAAATTTATATTTGAGAACCCAAAAATGAAAAAAATCCCTTAACCGGTGATTGAACCCGAAACTTAATGATGACCCACAAAAATAAGCCTGAACTTATGTCATGGGACTTTTAAGGCGATTTTACATTCTATGCCCATATAACATAAACGTTGATGGAGCATGGCTTATCCCTGGAGAATTTCATTCGATCATATATGTTTTAAACCTGCGTACCTTTTCCAGGATATCATATACCCGAAAAAGTATGCTTACTGATGCCTATGTTTGCATAGACATGGATCTAAGGCCGGTTTTCCGAAAGGCAACATAAAATTTGTAAACACGTTGTCAAATCGCAAGCGATTTTGAATATGCAAATTCATTTCAAGAAGTGAATTTGAATATTTGAATCTGTAAATGCGATAATGATTATTTTATTGCAATGATCTCTCTTTACTACATAAGAGTTTTATTATGTGGCACTGGTTTTTCCTAGTACAGGCACCCCTTATATATTAACTTTACGTTGTAACCTGAGCTCTGTATACATTTGTACCAATTTAAGTTGAATAAATGATTATTATTGTTATGATTATTAAGTAAACTGCAATATCAAAACTAATAATGCGTGGTTATCATTTTATCTAAAGCCCGACGGATTGCTAAACGTCAATGAGCGCAGAAAATTTCTACTAATACAAACGCCCATGCCTTATAGACAAAAGCTGGAAGGCTTTTAGCCAGTATTGCAATAATAAATATAATATACAGTGGTGATGACCATAATAATATGTATTATGGTAATACTAGGTGTTGGGAATGATGCGTTCCATTGTTTATTCCAAGCGTACAACTGTATCACGATAGTTAATAGTAGCTAAATTTTAATAGATATTCGTTTAATAATATTTTATAATTCATTAACTCGCATATACTTTTAGAACATGTGATATACAAGCGGGCCCGACAGACGTTGTCCCGCCCGAACGTTGACTTGCTAGCGCTACCTAACGGGTCCAATTCTGAACCTAAAGTCTATTCAGGGACCCACTCAAATCTCACTCAAAATGTCGGTCCAAACGTTTAGGAGGAGTTCAGTGATATACACACGTACATAATATTTATTTATATAAAGATTATAAACTTAACTGTTGGCTCTAAAATACTGTTATAGATACATTGTTGAAGTGGAAATTACTTAGTGGGTATGCCTCACTCATCATAGGCATAGTATATTGATTGATAAACCATAGGCCACAATATCGCATGAGTTTTGTCGTATGTAAGCAAATTTAAAAAGTTCATGCCTACGCTAGGAAAATCAAATCACTCTATTAGTAATTTTACACTGATATTTAAAAAAATTATTGATACAAATATTTACAACATTGTCATTTTGAAACAATACTAAAACAATACTTATTTAATCAAAAGTTTTCTTTAGAAAATATACTTGTATATAAGAAGATAAAATAAATATAGTATTTTGTTTGTATTGCATTTTTTTCACACACTACAGAATAAACAACAGCTTATATGTGGTGTCCGTAGTCGCTGCCTACCCCTCTGGGAAACGGGCATGAATCTATGTATGTATGTATGTATATGTGGTAAAATATATTTGAAGCAAGACACTTTTTTTTTGAATTTGGAATATGGCTATCTTTCTTAAATTCGTTATAACTTTAAATATTGTTGAAGCTTTTGGACAGTCGAATTGTTATCTTATTCGGTGGCGAATAAATTTTAACAGCCAGTTCAGTGACTTTTGATATTATCTTGATTAAACTTATAAAATTACTTTTTTTTTACTTACATTGAAATCATTTCTTTGTGCGTTAGCAAAGTAAATTTCATTTATCATTATGTTTTATCTATGATTTTCTTCTTTTCCTGTTTGTTATCAAGCGTTTTGAGATAATTAGTCAGTTTCACCCGAATATCAAAGTCTAAATCTTTACGTCCGTGCGACATCAAAGGTCCGCACTGAAAATCAGCCCTTATTGTGGGCCCCTATGGACCACAAAACAGCAATATAGCTGCGTGCGTTTCCATTTGTCACAGATTGAATGCATAAATTTGTTCCTTTTTTGTTTTGTATTTACCTATTTTATTCTATGTTTTTTTTACCTTTGTACTGTATTTATCTGTGAAAAATAAATAATATTCTTTCTTTCTTTTCTTTTCTTAATCATTACTTTAAATATAACAAAATAAACTTTCTAAAACTAATATTAAAAAGTCTCTTCTAGAAGTAGAACTGTCGTGAGAGAAAGCTAGTAAGAAACTCATGGCCACTCTTTTCAATCGCCAATTGTTTACAATATTTCACTTAAAAAAATGCTTAGAAATAGCCAGTGAGTGAGTAGTTAAATTTCAAGATTTTATTTCACAAAAACTGTATATTAACAAATTCATTACAATTCGCGATTGTCTTCAAGAAATATATGCTTAACTTTTTAAATTAAGACCGGTGTTAGGGATAAGGTGTTTTTATATATGATAACTAAAACTTTTAACGTTTTCGCTGTATTTGCATTTATTTTTCTAAACGGACTTCCATCTTCATCTTGAGCATGGCAATGTTCCTTGATCCCGAGGATCGATAAAAACGCGGGTTACTATGGTCTTAATTACAACTCTTTTAGTTTAGATCCCTGGTATTTGCCATAAGATATTCGTATGTCATTTGCTTTAAATAATGAAAATCGTTGTACAAAAATGTATGGTTTAGATTTTTCTTGTATGCGTACTTTGTATCTACGTTACTATATTGTAGTATATGGCACTCTGGGGATGCTGATGGGTGGTTTTATACATTACCGAGGGGCATCAGCAAGTGTATACGAAAATGTATTATATAGTCAAATATTCGCATAGATATTGCTTCATATTTTTCGCCTCTAGCCCGTGGTTATGGATTCTGTACATATATTCGTCTCTAATATTATTCTACTATATTGAAGGATACAAAATGTCCCCTAGCCTAATAACTGTAGAAATGACTGCATTGATGGTATAGTAGTTTCAGTGTCCGCCTCGCAGACACCATTACGCCGAGTATTGCGGGTTCGACAAATGTTTAATATGCGACAAAAATTTGTCTGATTCATAAATAGTTATTGCGAGCCCAGCCATCCAGATGGTCTTCGAGATCGTTGTTTGTTCGTAAAGTCTTTCCACGGTACAGGCATTATTTCTAGACCAGATTTGTCATTTTTAGAATATATCTATTGGTAGAGGTGTATAATGGAAAGAAAGAAAAATTATGTGAGGGGTTGGTATATTAACTTTTACCATTAGGCGAAAGACAGTTATAGTAAGATTACTCTTATACCGGTATTCTGTAAGGTGAGACTTCCGCGAACGAACCGGATCGATTATACTGGCGTCGCTAATTAAATATGGCGTGCTCTTTTACTCAAAATTTATTTATAAATGATTAAGATTTATTGAAATTAAACTACTACCTACGGATTTTATAGCGTTGTTTATTTGACACTTTTTTACATAATTTAGAAACTACTACTATGAAATTTTACTAATTTTTAAGCTATTTAAATTATTAAAACTATTTATATTTAAGTTTACACTTTCCTCGACGTTTCGGTTGCTTTTTAGCAGCTATGGTCACGGGGAGACTAAGATAGTAGTTGTCTCAATGTTCCAGTGTAGTTATTTCAAAGTACCCGAACATAATTTAATCATTGGTGTTTCTATTTATGCAGAATGAGCTTAAAGTATCATGAAGTCTAGCTGTGGTTTGCTTCTTCTTGGGTTTGTTTGGCCCTGACCATGGCTGCTGAAAAGCAACCGAAACGTCGGGGAAAGTGTAAACTTATATTTAAATAGATATTATAGTTTTAATAATTTAATTAGCTTAAAAATTAGTAATGTTTGATAAAACATGTAAAAAAAGTGTCAAATAAACGCGATAAAATCCGTATATAGTATGTAGTTTAATTTCAATTTATAACATTCGCGTGAACAGAAGACAATATTATGATTAATATTTACTTTATTCGTGTTTTATACGCCATCTACACAAAGGCATAAAATTATCTTTTGTATCATCATTAAGTTATCTAATAAGCATACAGCTCCATTCAAGATAATTTGTTATTGTAGTTTATCGACGCTTATAATATGATTTTTCAACTCTGCAGAAAACATAGGCCGCTCCGCTGGTAACTGTTGTTACTGTGCTCAGAATCGCCTAAAAGAGCACAAAATCCTTCTCGCCGAAGGAATACAATTCAATGGGGTTTAGTATTGGTTGCCATCTTCTCTTCGGGGACCACCCAATGTGCTTACTTAAATAAAAGTATTCTATAATGTATCGTTTACATTAGGTATACATACGTAATACTGAACTCCAATTTTATTGTAATGTTATTATGCCTCCATTATGCACAAGAAGGTGAAATAAGTAGTTATGACATTAAATATATATATTTGCGATATAGCTAAATTCATGTCGCATCTTTTTATCAAACACAAATTTTGCAGTACTAGCAAAATTTGTATTTGAGAAAAAGATGTAAAATATTATATTGCATGGCAGTTCAGCTTAGGAGGATTATGTACCTGAACTTTTATGGTCGCCTGCGTGTGATCATGCAGGGTAAGTCATCATAGTCCATCACACTGAGCAAAACTTGCTATATTCGACAAAATTTATCTTCAACATGAACAAATAACCTAAAGACGTTTATATCGATATGAGATTATTAATTGTTCAATTGTCGTATGTCCATCACTTTCAATTATGTAAACGTCGTTTATAACACTAAGTAAATGATTAGAGTTGTTATAGGCTTTTGCAATTCTATATACGTGGCCCCTTTTGTAGGAGATCTAAATATTCTACTTAGCGCAAAAACGTGACAAGCTTTTGGTTTGCAATCTTCTACAAGGTTTCCACCCTGTAGAAGATTGCAAACCGAAAGCTTACTAGCGTAATACTTCCGTATTACTGCAATAGATCTGCCTAGCTCATTAGGAAACAGGCGTGAATTTATGTATGTAGTTCATTAGTCGGGCTGCGACAAGTACAAGTTTAAATTCCGGTGTAATTTCTTAATAAAGACTTGTTCCTGTAATTACCATAAACGTTTTGCAGTTTTATTTGTTGTTGATTAAACTGCATGAATTTTAGGTTCATACAATCTTTCCTCATAGAAATTTTAACTACGCTAAATCTCACTTAGTATACGCGACGCTTCGTATATTCTTAAAACAGGTACATAGATAGTTTTATTTTTATGTATTAAAATATATATGTTATTGCTTAAAAAAAGAAGCCAACGATGTATAAATCACCCAGCATAATGCGGTGATTAATCCCGAAAAATATACAGTTTCAAAGGGAAGAGGCGAAGGCATGTAAAAGGCGGAATTCCAAGCAGACGAAGCCGGGATATTGAGGCGGCCATAGCAATAATACGAACTAATATCAACTGTTCGAATCGATAGAACTTTTGGGTTCTACGTTATGTGAATCGGCAACCGTTTGCGTACCAAAGGATTGCAGCGTTTGGTTATGTTGTATTAGTTTTAAACTCAATAAAAGACCCTTTACTTTACATAACGGAATATTGTATTAGATTTACGTAATGTATTTCTAGCAACAGTAATATCAAGTCTGTATGTACCCAAAGGATAGACAATAGTGTGTTACTACATATACATTTCACACTTATACTCCTTTACCATAGCTAGTGCCCATGTTTTTTCGTTCTAGGAGAAAACATTTATAATTTACACTATTGTTTTCGTTTTAAAAAGGTAGCATGTAAACACAATAAACATGCTGCTTATTGTGTTTTATAATATGCTACCTTTTATTAATATTTGCATATTCATCTTCATATTTTGTTTAATAATTAAGCACTTATGTTTACATCGAGGAGAGAAAAAGGGGAGAAAATTTAACTTAGATTTTTGATGAGGCAATTCTCAGTAGCGACACGAATTCTGGATTTGTGCCTGGCAGGCAGCAATAGACTCGATCACTTTTATGAAAGACATAAAATAACTGATTAAATTTACGAATAACTTCTACCGTACCATTTGTAAATACAAGAGTAATGCTATGCTAAAAATAATTGTTTCGGAGAGATTATGCTAACTAGATGTTAGAGACATCTATAATATGAATTTTCTACTAAATCTAAGCTTTTTGACGACGTGGTTTTCAAACAAAACTAATTCATATATGGAGTGCTTCAAAGTGACTGAGGTATTCACGTCTAGTGAGACTCTCTCTTTCATTAAATATGTAACCACAAAGTTATTTTGAATTCGGTCTGAAATAATTTAAAATCTGGTTTGCTCACCGTTTGAATGAAAGCGCTCTCGTTGCCAATAATTTGGTGACGGACTTAGTGAGCTGGCTCCAAGAGAAAGTTGGTACCTTCTCTTGGGCAAGCTTTCCTACAGTATAACTAGTGTTACGCCGGTTTCCGGCTTAAGAGTAGTAATACTGATATTGCATTTCAATCGGTAAGAGTTCTGAAAGCCTATTCTTTTAATGAGAAATAAAGGAATATCTTTACTTCCATACTATCTTTAATTCTTTTCCCCATAATGAGGTGTGGCTTGTTTATTAGACTTTTAGGCCCCAGCCTAAAAGTCTCCCTACCAATTCAGCAATCTGAAGACGTCTATATATGTAGGTACTTTTTGTTTCTGAAATACGAAGTCATCTTATATGTTAAAAAAAGTTATTACCTTACAAAATTCTTGGCAGGTTTATCCACGCGTGTAAAGTCGTGAACAAAAGCTAGTTATGAACTAATTTCATGGGTGAAAAAATATGTAAAGCTACGACCATTTTTTGCATCGATGCGTTTGCAACAAAGGCGTTAGCCAACAATAAGGTAAACATAAATATGCATTACATACATTTGTTATGATTAAGGAACGGCTAACTTATTACCAGCTAAAAAGTTTACTGGACGGAGCCCTGGTTTACGGGTCTCCTATTACAAATTGGTTTTAAAAATCATTCGTCCGTATTTCCGTAGTACCTGTATCTGTTTTAACAAACATCGAAACGGACAGGAGGTCACTATTTTGTTTAAAGTCTGTTGTGTGTAAAAAGTATGTTGGAAAATTGCGGCTTACGCATTGGACAATCATGCACTTACACATTTGATGACGTGAGGAGAATTAGTTAGACATATAAATGTGTTTTTAATTATAGTTTTGAGTAAGTGGAGTAGTTCTAATTTCCTAGATTTTAATTATTTTTGATATAAACATCATAGTAAAATAAACAAATAGTTTTATATTGGCGCTATGTTATAATTCAGTAACAATTCATTTTAACATTCCTTAAAATATACATGTGTCACCAAAACTACCAACAACCAAATAACCAAACATATGTCCTCGTACTATTACGTTTCTATTACGTACTATATTATACTAAACACTGAGGTTTATAGCTCAAAACATAATCTCATAGTCCCTTGTTGGACATAAACCTTCTTTATAGCGCATGATCATAAATAGTGCGCCACTTGTATGCTATGGCGGTATGCCATCGTGTCACAATACACACAAACTATATTTATTAAAGTTGACGAGATACAAGTTACCTTACCTATGATAAAGGCAGATCTCTTTTGGGTAATACAAGGTCTATTACTTAACTAATTATTATCGATAGTAAGAAGGACTTATACAACTCAAGTAAGGTGTCATATATTAGAGTTCAGAGGCCATTGTGGTTGAGCTTCGAGCTTCAATGGCGACGTTACTATTATTATCGTAGAGCACGGGCATGCAAGCATGACCACATGGCATGCATGAAGATGGCAAGCATCCATAGACAATGGCAGACTCTTTTTGTTTTAGGCTATTTAATAAGCAGTTAATAGAGGGAATATTGAAAGCAAACAAGCATACCATCAGGCGGTCCATAGCTTTTTTATACAAAAGACATGAAAACAAGATAACTATTAAAAGAAGGACAAGGCGAACGTTCTTTGAGGTATATAATAGACGTTCTGGAAAAAGTCCAGGTTAAAAACCTTTAATCTCGCGTGCATAAAGTGATAAGAATAATTAAAACAAGAGCAGAGCAGTATAATATATAGTGCATGTGTAAATCCCTAATCTCTGCCTTCCCCTACCAGTAAAATTGGCATCGCCACTGACAGAGTAACTAGAATTTCGACACGAGACAAAAAAAAATGTGATCCACACACCATAGTTGTACACAGGTTGTACGTTGTATCCGTTGTTAGAATGTTTATATAGTCAATCGTGAATTCTATCTTCACAGGAATTCTAACCAACGAAGAGGTTGTATTTAAAAAAAATGCTTTGTTCTCACAGTAATTTTTTTTTACGTACATTTCCTTAATTACATCATAATGTTGGTCTAAACACAAAAATTACCGCTACCAAAGCACTTTGAGGTACAAATGGATACTTATATTGCTTGGCAGCCTAATCTTAGGTATGTGGGTCAACGGCCTAAAGGCTCTCATTAAAGTTTGGCTTCGGTCCAGACCAGGACAATAGAGTAGGCACTTAACGTGATATATTGCCGCTGTTTGTTTGTGAGACAATTATACTATTTTGTTCGCATATATTGGTAGTATTTCTATATGAAAGGAATGATAGTGGCGATTGTAAATGATATATTAGTCGGCGTGGGAAGTCCGCATTGTAATGTATTGGATAGTCTTGTTAAAATATTGTATTGCTAGTAATACCAATTTTATACGTACCTTAACTTACTCCAGTATATTCTTTTTTTGAAAGACAACTCTTGCACTAGGAAGAATTTGTGTTTCGCGGGAGACTTTTACAAACATTCAAACAACGGATACAAAGAACATCCAAGATAGGAACAACCATTTGTGGACCACACAAATTTTTGTCTTAAGCGGAATTCAAACCCACGACACTTGGCGCACTGGCAGTGGTGAGGCGACCACTTAAACCACTACGCTATCCGAGTGCCGGAAGGGTAGTGTATTACAACTACATTTACTTAGTTATATGTTTAAATACCAAGTTATAAGGAGCTTACTGCTTTCTACGAAGCAAATGGCCTTACGCTGTGCAGCTAGCGTGCAGGAAAAAAATGGCACTAAATCTAGAGTCAATCCCCGAACATTGACAAATTTAATTACAATGTCCTCCAGACCGAATTTCAGTAACGACAGCGAATCTTAACTGAGGCTGGCTATCTGCGCAGAAGATATCAAAAGTAAAAAATCTTTATTTCCATAACAATGTGTAAACAATTCTTGGACACGTTAATTAACAATATAAGATATATTAATAAAAAATAGAATAATGATAATATTTACAACTTTAACAAGCATTACAGTGCCCTAGCGTGTGCGCCAGTGCACTCTCTGTTCCCTAACTCTCATTTTCTGATAGGTCGCAAATCGTCACGGCTCCAGGGAGATCAACGATTTTACATGTTTCCTAGGCATGGGGTGTATAACTACGGGCTGCTATTGAGATTTCTTGACATAAAAACCGAATAACATCTGCTGACCCATTCATTACCACTGCGTACTTTTGTTTATTGCTAAATTTACTAATCGTCTTGAGCACTAAATGGACAGGCACAATACATATGTATAAAATTTAACGTCTGTATGCCCGAACGATTAGATAGAGGTGTGTTAAGCCTGCATTTCAGCAGCTGGTTTATATCCCATGTTATAGAAGGCTTAGCCAATCAATGTCTGCTGGCCACATTAGAATCGCTTAACAGGCAAATTCGATAACAATTTGCTCAAATATAACTCGGTAATTGAACGTGGGACGAGTAAGTCCTGGCCGTTATACACTTTCTAACTATACTTAAATAAAATATTTTAATCTGATATCCGCTTCATTCTCTAGCTCGCTATTACCCACGATTTCGCTTGCTCGGACAGGGTTTTTGTCTCTATGAAAGGTATCTTAAGCCCTTTCTAGATGCCCTTAGAACGTGTATGCAAAAATTTATGATGATCGGTCGAGTAGTTGAAGCGCGAAAACGAAACAACGGGATCAGATGTTGTTGTAATGAACATGTATTTAAATATTTTCAAGTAGATCTACATCACCATAGTATAATACAAACAATTCACCATATATTATCTTTCTTTTTTCTATATATTCTCTTTTTTGAACTAGATTTTGACCGCGGTTTCGCTCGATAAGCTATATTTTTCTATTCCTTGGGCATAGTACTTTTTTGGGTGAAAGTATCTTATGTCCTTTTAAACTTACAAAGTAATGCGGAATTTGATAATGTACAGTCGAGTAGTTAAGGTGTGAAAGCGTAAAAAAGTAACTCACATTCGCATTTATAATAGGTATTTGTTAGGATTGATCGATCGATTATTTATTTATTAAGATTTATCAATACCTTATAATCTCTAGTGCCAATTATTATTATAAAATAGCCTCAGACCTTCTTCTTAATCATTTTTAATCTCAAAAAATCTTGGATAATTATTTCCTACTATCTACATCATTTTCAAAAACGTACATCATTTTATTTCATTACATATCAGTTGCCCTGTAGTTTTTAGAAAATCTAATGTTAGAATTCTCTACGAGGAAAGAGCCGCTTGTAGTCCTAACAGCCATGGAACTTAATATACACTTTATTTAGTATCGTCCGGTTGCTCTTAAGGGAAACTTAATTGCGCCATTTGTCTAAATCATTTAAGCCATTTGGACGTGTTGTGTTTCCATTGTTCCGAAGTGGAGATGAAATCTTAATTAGTCGAGTATCGTCGTAAACAGACAAAGAAAAGATCTTATTACGTACTCGCCTTTTATCTTATTATTTACTTAATAAAAACTTAGAAGCGACGCTAAGGGTGTCTAGTTACAAGTAATCTGTGAAGAATTATGTGATGAACGAAAACTTGTGAATGAAGAAAGTTTCACACACAAGTAGGTAATGTGATTGTTGACGATTACATGGGAATATGATTGATTATTTAATTTTGTTATTCAAAACATTGGTTATAGTTATTCGAATCAATTAATTGTCCATTAAGGTATTAGCCATATAGAGATACGAATATAGATACACACGACTACACATCAAGTTAGACATCCTATATACGCATACTTGCGCTTCATACAAAATAGAGAATTGTCGGAAAGGGACTGTGCATCGTGGTATGGACCAATCACGGTGCACTAGCGCGTGCGGCGATGTTGTTCTTACACACCCTGATGCACGTTTTATTGCTATTGTTGTTTTCCTATCCTATCCTAAGCGTTCGCTCGACGATACTAAGACGACGTGAAAGTGCGATTTAAATATTTATTAATTATGGCGCCACTATCAACAAGATGAGCACGAGTGTTAAAGTCTGAACCTTATAGCTAATTGTAATAGCAAGAGTAAGTTCTCGGCGCTTTCCGCTTAAGTGGTTTAAAATGAATAAATTTAATTTTATAGCAAGGACAGATGTATTATTACAAAATTACGTCTTCTCATCGTAGTTTAACTTATTTATCAAGTTACCTAGTTATTTACTTTGAGCAGTTTGACACTAACGATCAGCAAATTAAATAGTAGGTAAATCGAAACGTTCATAAATATATCAAAATGATCACAGGGTTTTTTAATTTAATGAATATCATATGATTACTTATTATATTTTCTAGTGCATAGTTATTAAAGGAAATAATGAAATACATTTTTATCGCTTACTCCGTGGCGCAGCGGTAGTGAATGCGACTGCTGCGCATGAATTCTCGGGTTCAAATCCCGGGTCGGGCCAACAACAAAAATTTATTGCGTTTTCTGTTAAGAATTCTCAATAGCAGCCCGGAGTTAGGAAGTTAGGGAGTAGAGAGTGCATTTGTGGTTGCGGTACACGCTTGTGCACTATAATGTCTCCTACGCAGTTGCCGAGTCTACGTTAAGATTGGCCACCGTGACCGATATTCGGTCTGTACAACAATATTATTATTTAACTTAATGCTTCAACATTTTTACTAATTTCATTAGTAAATGTAAAACTGATTTTTTTTACTCTTTTAGAGACTTTTTTTAAGTAGTAATCATAATAATTGATAATAGGTAATGACGTATTAACGCTCAGATGCTAGCGCAAATCAAAACACCGAATTTGTAAAATATAATATTCGCACCGAGTTAAACATGCTTAGAAAATAATATACATACACATGGTAAGGATAGAGCGCCGCATCCCATTCAGCGTGAATGAGACAAAATAACAAAAATATAACGCACTTTCTCGCACGATTCGCAGCGTTCAACTTTAATAGTTCAGAGTCCAAACAGTCTAGGTTGATGTGTCGCTGTGTATACCGCACAGTAGACATAGCAGTAATAAGTAGTAAATAAATGTTAGGAGGAAGACCTAGGGAAAAGCTGTCCGCTATAAAAGACAACGTCGTCTATACGATGTTTTACAAATGAACCAGTCAATTGTTGAAATGCCAGATATAATTAAAAACCTATTGTGTGTGCCGCCGGTGCGCCGCTGCGACTGCGGTTAATCGGAACATAATCAAATCAAATTTCGTATATTCGATTATGATTTGATTGTAATCAGTAAAAGAAATGATTAATTCTTGGATACGGCATCACACTATTTTCGTAAATAGAATTTATTTATTTGTAGCAAAAATTACCGTTCCTATTAACTCTTGAATACTTTTGCATTTGATTTAACCTATTGAGTCGTAGTGGCACACCGGCGACACAGTAGTTTTTAATTATGTCTGGCATTCCAGCAATTAACAGGTTAATTTATAAGTAAACAATGTTTGCTAGTTCTAACCAAAATATAGCTCGATGTAAATGTAACAAGGTAATTAAATTTACTACATTATTTATTTTCTACCCAATATTAACCAATATTAAATAGATGCATGGTTTATCAGTAAATATATAATAGAGTAGGGTTCAATACGGCGGTTTAATTTGAGATGGATCGGATACACGGCAGCCGCACGTTTCCGCCGGATAGCCGACCGTAGAGGGTACGTACTGGTGGGCAGTTAACTGTTATCGAATTGTGAACACTTAGCTCTGACCTCCTCAGTTCAGCTCGTGCAAATGATGATAGCACTGCTTCTATTAGGTACGTGTGTTGCGGCTTAATCTTTGATGTATAGTCAAAGTCAAAAATCAATTTTCTATAGAACTGATTTGGACATACACATTGTACATTAAAATATTATTTATTTATTTATAAAATAAGCGTAAATAAAAATTTTGCTTTGAAGACAAAGCCAGTTTAAGAAGCTCTCATAAGAAGCTGAACATCTGCCGTATGTTAATCATAAAATAATAATAATGTTTAATATTATAACATATATACTCTCATTATGATCAAATAAAGAAGCATTCTGAACACGCAATCATAGTTTTCACTACAACCTTGTTGCATTGCGTGATAAACATACGCTCAGTTTATTGCATTGGATCGTAGACGCTCTACGCGAATACACTTAGCTTATCATTTTACGTCATAGATGCGCTACGCAAACACGCTCATTGCATTACGTCGTAGACGCTCCACGCGAATATGCTCAGTTTGTGTTATTGCGTCGTAGATGCTCCATGCGTGTACAGTAAACAGGTGGGCTCGTTGCATTGTGGCATAAAGTTTGATGATCACTTATGCCGTGTTAAGCATATTCAGTTGCTTCGTCTATTTCATGACCCTATAGTTACGATTTTATGAATCAGTATGCCATTTATAAGAAAATTCAGTGTTGCATAAAAACATACAACGAGTCTTCGTACTTACACCTCAAATACGAATGAAAATCTTTGTTTACCGTATTCAGATGACTGTAAACCTGTTAATGGTTTTGCAAACGTCACGGGAACAAGCACAAGTTATTCCATTTGCGGGCGTTATATGCATCTTGTAAACGACTACGCATGCTACTGGCGCTAGTAGCTTGTATGATTAACGTACCATGTAGACCGCGCGCATATCATGCGCATGTAGCCCGCGCGTGTAGCCTACATCAGCTACTTACAATAAAAGCATGCAAATCCATTTTCAATTAATGGTTACAGTCTGCTATAAAATAACTACATATTGGTAATAAATGCAAATTGACTACACAGCGGAGTGGAATTTGTAATTAACAGTAATGGTCACAAATAGTCTACGACTGATCGAACGATAATAATTCAAATATAAAAGCAGTGAACTAGATAGCTAGTTATATTGGTGCACAAGTATATGCATCTACACAGTTACCCACACTTATGCTGTCTCTCTCGGCTCAGGTGAATGAAAGATAGTGGCGGAGAGATTTATGATGATGTATCCAGCTGACAGTTCCATGAGCCCTAAAGCCTAAAACTCTCACATTGTTTTATTATCTCGTATTCTATGAGTGGAACAGCAGCGATAGCCTAGTGGATGGTAGTCGTTGAACTGCCACGCAGAGGTCTCGAGTTAGATCCCAAGGTACACACCTCTAAGTTTTCGAAATTATATGCGTATTAAAATAGTTAATACTCGCTTACTTTAACGGCGAAGGAAAACATTGTAAGGCAATCTACATGTCTGAGAGTTCTCCATAATGTTCTAGAAGATATGTGAAGTCTGCCAACCAGCACTGGGTCAGTGTGGTGGACTATGGCCTAACCCTGTTCACACTGAGAACGGGTCCGTACCTCAGTGGGACAGTTTAATACAGGTCTGATATTATTTTATTCTGTGAGTTGCCATTGAAGATTTTAATTGAATAGGTAGACTCCGTTGTACTATTTAAATAATTATGGGACTGAACTCAATGCTAAGTTTGAGCTCAATGTAGCTTTAGCATTGTTGAGTCTTTTCATTTGTCAGTGCAAAGTCACGTATCATGCACAGCAGTTACAGTTTAATTTGCCTTCATAATTTTCGTCTTAGCATAGCATATCAGATCAACAATTAATGCTGCCTAGCACCTTAAAATTTTTGCCACCTTTTAAAGATGAGATAAATTTTATAAGATTCGAATACAGCAATAGTTAGTTAGTTTTTTTTAGAAGGCTTGTAATAAATCATGTGTCGTAAAGACTTTACAAACATTTAATCAACGGACACAAAGAACACAAATTTTTATCCTGTATGGGGATCGAACCCACAACACTCGGCGCGACGGCAGAGGCGAGGCAACCACTTAAACCACTACGCCATCCATTCACCTCACTATCACAATCCAAAATCTGGTAATTACCATGTCCATTTAACAGAATAAGGTTGGTCTTAGTGCGTTACGAACTACAGATTTGTCATTTCACAACATTTACATGATGAAACGTCAAGTTGGGATCACCACTAGTGCCACGAAATGCTTTGACTATGAACTGAAATAATAATAATGTATATTCAGCTAAAAGGGTATCCGTAACACAGGAATGGTTGGAGCATTTTCGCCAATGGAATAAATTACTCGTAACACAGTAGGTACGCGTTCACTATGACTATTATTTATTTTACAACTGGCTTTTGCCTGTGCTTCACTCGAGAACAGTCTTTTTTTAATGAAATGTACTCTATGTCCTTTTCTGTACTCCTGATAACGGGTATGCAAAATTGCATGACGATCAGTCAAGTAGTTAAGGAGTGACAGCGTAACATTTTTTTCATACTACTAAAGTAGCAAACAAACATACGGCCCACCTGATGATAAGTGGTCACCGTAGCCTATGGACGCCTGCAACACCAGAGGCATCACTTGCCCGTAGCCGACCCTGTAAAAACCTTTTAACAAACAAACAAACAAACATTCGTTTTCAAAAATAGCTTTTTAATTATTTTATGACTGGAATTGCGTCTCGAACAGAAATAATCGCAGAGATATATAGTATCCACATTTGCTCAAGCCCAAAGCCTATTACGTCTATCGGGCTTAGTTCTAGAATCCATAATGACTGAACATTTCTGGAGATTTTCATAACTCGAGTTTATTAGTTTAGTTCATAACTGAAATAATATTGGTGAAACTAATTAAACTTGGTTTTGCAATGATCAATAAAACTAAAATGAAGTGTTGTGGTTTCGAATGTACACACGGGACAGAAAATTGAGGAGCTTTTTGTCTTTTAATCTATACTAATATTATAACGCTGAAGAGTTTGTTTGTTTGGTTGAACGTGATAATCTCAGAAACTATAGGTTCGAATTGAAAAATTCTAATAGTGTTGGATAGCCTATTTATCGAAAAAGGTTATAGGCTATATAACATCATGCTACGATCCACGGGGGCGGCGCAGTAACTATAAACGCGGGTGAAACCGCGGGCATAGCTAGTTATATATAAATTTAATGAGATTCAACTAACTAATATTTGAAACGGTCTAGATTAACGCAAGCAAAGCCGTTGGCAATAGAATCTAGATTTTATAAATACATTTCTATCTCTTGAAAACATTATTACGCCCACGGCTTCGTTTGCTCAAGACGAGTACTGTTTCCTGGATAAAATATATTCTTTCTCCTTTTCTGTACCTCAGATAACATATATGTGAGAAATATCATGTTGATCGGTCGACTAGTGCGGCATGAAAGCGTAACAAACATACTCATGTTCACATTTATAACGTTGGTTAGGAAGCGAATCTGAGTTTGTTTGTTTGTTACGCTCTCCAAAGCGGCGAGTAAAGCTAGTCTCTCATAAATATGTTTATATTTGGTCACAAAAACCACTAACGTATGGTTTACGGATAGATTGTAATTGTAATTGGACTCCCTTTTCCGCATTTGAACTCTAAGTTGGTCTATTATGCGTGAGAGTCGGCCGGTTATGGAGATAGCCGGTCCAACTCCGCCCAGAAGCACAAAAGTTTCCTGGGGTCTTCGCAGGCTTCGCGGAGTGACCTCGGGTAGTTGAGGATTTTCTTACGTTGTGATGTCACTCCCACACATTTCAGGACTACACGGGCAGCAGATTCTTCTTCGGTCAGACGTCCCCTACAGAGTGGGCTGTCTGTTGCTCCAATGTTATAGAGATGTTTGTTCAGGGGACAGTGTCCTATTAGGATCCCTACGATGGTCCGAAGGTCCAATCTTTGTAGGTTGAGCAGGCGGTGTGTGAGACATGGTAAGATGGGCGGTAGGGCTGCTCTCGACTGTCTTCAGTCCGTTGTCCGTGCCCAGCGTTTATTATGTTGGCTCTGAGTGCGAAGCCGAAGTACGGACAGAAAGAGAAAAGTTAACAAATTAGCGCCCGCCAGCGCGGTATGCAGTATTTCATTCTCTGCGGCATACATGATGGTCGTCTCATTTTAAATTTAGAATTACTGATGGATTAAGTTCGGTAACTTACACAATTTTGGTTTATGCACTGAGATTGCCAAGCTACCAAATATAAATTTAATTTTAGCAAAGCTGTTACTTTGTAGTAGTTATAACATAAAATAGTCCAGTTCCTACTAAAATAACTTGGCCGTCTCAGCTTAATAAAGGGAATTTATCTTAAAATTGCAGACAAACTCTCCTCTCGATAAGGATACGTAAAAAGGAAAATGTGGGCTTTAAATGAAACCATATTCGCACACTGAAATCAAAATATGTACTTTCACGGATCATTGCGGTTTAATTTACTCGGGTTCGATGCGACGAACCAAACACATTTTAGCGCTCATGCTTTCAGGAGAAATGTATCCATACTTAATAGAACATTGAACTTATTTGATAGTTAAGGTTTATCTGAACAACGAAGTGTTTTGGATTCATGATTTATTATTTATCAATGATATGTATTCCATCGCACGAAATCATTTATTCGAAATATTAAATACGAGAAGAAACAAATTTTTTTTTGGGTTAACGTCCTTTATTTTATCCTATGTTCAAAAAGATATAGGGTACGTTTTAATCGGTACAGAAAACTGTGCCCCTGACAACATATTTGCCAAATTTGATAATGATCGTTTGAGTAGTTGAGGCGTGAATGCGTTATAAACAAACTTAAATTCGCATTTATAATATTAGTTAAGTTACTAATTTGAGTTAGATTTTCAGTCAGACCTTCGTATTCTAAGAAGAAATAATTAGACTTTTTGCTTTTAAAAAGATTTGTGCCGCACTAGGTATGAATCCTGTGTCTTGGGGGATTTTACAAACATTCAAACAACAGACACAAAAAACACACACGAAGAACACCTAGACTCGGAACAACCATTTCTGGATCACACAAATTTTTATCCTGTGTGGGATTCGAACCCACAACATTCGGCATAGTGGCAGTAGTGAGGCGACCACTGCGTCATCCGAGCAGCTGACTACTACACCTAAGAATCCAAATAGTTATCAGCAGGTTATGTAATTCGTGTACTGCGTTAGAATGGCATCATCGACTTCGTATTAGCATATAATTAATATGCGTTACACATGATAATTAACATTGCAACCCGATATTAATATATGTACCATTATTATAAATTGGTGTACGGATTATAGAAAGCCTATGTAAAGCGGTATAACCACAATTAGTATCATCTGTATCCGTTGATATTCAATAGCAGATCACGTAACACAAATTGTGTCGTAAATATTTTGCCGTTAAATTTGTTGACTATAATTTTATTTGTGACATTTGTTTTGCGTAGTTTTAGATATTTTATTTTATTATTATGTATCTTATGTGGGGGCCAGTCAGTGCAGACCAGCGACACTTCGACCCAGTGGGATCTTTTGTGTCGACACTCTCCCAATGAAGACTGCCATAGATGTTCATAGCAGCCGGGACTGACTGACGTATTTTATTATTAATTTGGACGTCCAGCTGTAATTAATTAAATTCATTTATTTCAGGTTGATAACCCATATTATATCATACACACAAATAAATACAATATCAACACACATACAAATAATATAAACCAATAATAATAATTCAAATTCATTCTCATAATCAATTAATTACAGTAGTCTCTTACGTGCGACACTATATGTAACTGGTCTTGCACAACAGTGCCGCACATAAGGACAGTCCAACCTGTTTGCTATCATAATTAGAACGGTATTGGAGCTGGCCCGCATTCTGCGTACAAGAGACGCGCAGCGCTTCCGCATGGTCGCATAGAAGCAGTCCGTGCGTGCTCATGCGAACATACCTGAGGTGCTGCAGTAGCCAGACAGACCCAAAACCGCTCTAAAAGCGTTGTTAAACTGAACGCGGAGAGTGCTGTAGCTTTTTTGCGTGTAATTAGCCCACAGGCTACAGGTGTACATGGACGTGCAATATGTTCTTATTACATTTATTCTTATTCTTACAAAAAGATACCAATTCTAATACTAATGTATACCTTTTTAGGTGTCACATCATGCACCATTAGAGTCTTAGTTATTAATAATAATAATATTCTATCACATACTCATAACACCATCTAGCGCCAACTAAGCAGAGCTTGTACTATAGGTACTAGACAATGGATAAACATACACATATACATTTTTTTTGTAAATACATTCATATTATACATAGAAACACCCAGACCAAGACAAACATCTATGTTCATGAACACAAATGTTTGACTTGTGCGGGAATAGAACCCGTGACCTCAGACGTGGCAGTCGGTTACACTAACCACTACGTCATCGAAGCCTATTTATAAAATATAATAAACTTAGATAAAAAGACACATATAAATGATATTAATATGCTGTTATAGTCTTAATGCTAATTATGAAAACCGGCGTGAAATAGCGCTTGCGTTGTGTTTCGTCGAGTGAGTGAGGATACCGGAGGCCCAACCCTCCCTCCGGGTGTCCATGGGCGGCGGTAATCGCTTACCATCAGGCGATCCGTCTGCTCGCATGCATACTATAACAAAAAAAAACATTCTGAGATAAACAGGCTGTGAATATTCTTGTATTAGATCTTGCCCGCGGCTTTGCTCGCGTTTATCTAGATTTTGTCATAAACGATACCTTTTTTGCGGATGAGATATCCTATGTCTTTTTTTGTACCCCAGACATGGTGTGTGCATAATTTGAAGGAGTAACAAATAAACAAACTCACATTCGCATTTATGATATGTTAGTTAGGATTGGGGAAGTGGAAAATTATGTTACCCCGTAACTTTTTTGATCTAAATTTGCTGGTTATGATGGCGATTCTACGGTAAATGGGTATTAGCCTGTTTTATATACAACATAGCTGCCAGTAAGCAAACGAACTCATTGATGGTGAGCAGGCGAAAGCCTTTTCCACTTCAAATATTAAATTATGAAACCGTGTCTAATTCATATAAAGTTCAACAAAATGCTTTCTATATAACGTTTTTAACAATTTAATAACACTGTTCATAAGTCGCAAATAAAACAAAAATGTTTACATATTTTAAAATAATACATTTTCTTTTTAGTCTTCTCCCTAGCCTTTACTATTCCCAAGTCACTTGGGATCGACTTTTCTAGTCTAACCGGATTTGACTGGATATCAGTTTTAGACGGAGCGGCTGCCACCTGACCTCCGCAACCTGAAGGCTAACGATACCCTAAGACTAGACCAGTGTCAGGATGTTAGAGGGTACTGACTTTCCCAATAACGACTGCCATATATGTTCATGGCAGCCGGGACCGACGGCTTAACGTGCTCTCCGAGGCACGGAGCAGGCGATAATTGTCAATCAATACGCACATAATTTCGAAAAGTCATATAACTTCCGAAACTCACAGTTGCGCGACGTGGGTTCGAACCCGAGACCCTCTGCATTGCACTCTGTTGGTCTCCCCACTGAGCTATCACTGCTGTACAATTTTTAATACATTTTCTTTTTAGTATTTTATTTAATCAGATATAATTGAATCATTGTAAGCTTTCAACTTTTACAATGTCGTAATTGAATGAAAGCATTTTCAAAAAGCAATAATAAATATGTAATATAAAAAATCATTAAAAATTATTTCTTTTCTTTACTCGATGTAGAAGATTCTGTTGAATATCAATATTTAAAGAGAAAGCTTGATGGGCTCATTAACGCCTAACCCAAATCCTTGGAACTGGAATGCTGAAAATATGTAGAGTTTCTCTTTATGACATAGTTAGGCATAAGGCCCGACCTTCTAAATTTCAACTAAAGCCTAACTAATATTAAATGCGAATGTGAGTTTGTTTGTTTGTGAAGCTTTCACGACTTAACTACTCTACACATCATTATGAATATTCGCATTAACCTAATCTTTTTTTTTTTTTTTTAACGTCAGGGGAATGCTTTTACGCACCGTCCGCATCCGGACAGGGCGCGGGTGTGTGGGACTCGAGCCAGAGAAGCCGGCCCCATACCCACTAAACCCCTGACGACGTTCCTCCAGTACCTAGTGTCGGTGCCACGGGATTCGCGCTAGCATTCACCGCGACACCGACAGGTCTTGGCCCGCGACGTGACTAGGCGGGCCAGCAAAATTTAGTACAGAATAAAAATGAAATTTTACAAATTCACTGTATTATATAGTACTATATAATGAATACTAAAGATTTAAGAATAGAAAAGGGTATGTTAAGCTGGTTTGGGCATGTAGAAAGAATGGACGAGGAAAGGCTGACTAAGAAAGTTTATCAGGCTAGTGTGAATGGAACAGTCGCAAGAGGACGACCTAGGCGAACGTTTCTTGATCAGATCGGAGGCGTTCTGGACAAAGGCCAGGTTAAGAGCACCTTGAACCGACGGGCGTGTATGAGGAATGTGATGAAAGTGAATGGAGCCAGAGAAGTGTGTCAGGATCGTAGCAAATGGAAATCCGTAGTCTCTGCCTACCCCTCTGGGAAACAGGCGTGAATCTATGTATGTATGTATGTAGAGATTTAACTACTATCAAAAATTTTCGATATTCCCTCGGGATAGTTATAAAATCCATGCGGGTAAAGTAGAAGGCATAAGTTTAGTTTAGTAAGCATTAGTTCAGAAATATAATACTCGCTGGAAAATCAGTTTACTACCACTACTTACCATTCATCCTGACAAAGGTTGTCTAGTAAAGATATATTGCTTTTACCGATACAATTGTCCAGAGGGCCGACCCATTTATTATTTCACTTTACGTAACCATCATACTTGTATTCACTGAAGGTTTATATAGAAATGTATGAACCAATATTTTGCCAGATATGATTATTATTATTCGATTTGAGTGAGCCTTTTTACAGATTAAATGTTATACAGATACTGTTTTTATAGAAAATTCTCTTGTCACTGTTCTTGGACCGGAAACTAAACCTGCCTTCTCAGTGATGATGGCCAGATTCTTACTAGGCAGTTAGTTATATTGCTTTGCTTAAGAAGATAACCACTTAAGTACTTATGAGAAAAGTGTATGCAATCTGTCAATAATATAAAACATGTATAACCATAATATTGTCTTCTATTTACGCGAATAGTATTCATTGAAATTAAACTGCTATATACGGATTTTATCGCGTTGTTTATTTGACACTTTATTACAAAATTTTGAAAATTGTCGAATTGTTATAACCAGTTGGCTTGTTCATATATGAAAAGACTTCGGCAAAGATTAATTACGCCTATATTAAATTGCCACGATATTATTACCATATGGATATTCAGGTCCCACGTGATGGAAGATTAATCTTAAATCGCATGCCAATATAACTTGTTTACCTGCTGCTATAAAAATGACTAGCACCAATCTAATCCAATGACATTTAGTCTGCCTGGCAATTAAAACCGGCTCCTCAAGATCGCCCGTTAGCCCAAGTGCAAACTTATTAACTTATTCTATGAGACCAATGAGACAGTTTCATCAGTAATCCTAACTAATCTTTATATTTATAATTCTACTGTACGTGTGTATGTCACTGAACTCCTACTAAACGGCTGGACCGATTTTGATAAAAAAAAAATTGTGTGTTCATGTGGATTCGAGGATGGTTTAGATTTGGGTTATTTTTTCCTTTATCAGGACAACGTCTGTCGGACTGCTAGTTTATTATAAATTCGGATGTGAGTTTATTTGTTACGCTTTGACGTCTTAACTACTCGACCGATTATCACGCAATTTCGCATACACGTTGCCAGGGGCGCAGAAAAGACATGGGCACCTTTTATTTAGAAAAAGTACTGTTCTCGAGGGCAAGAAAATTGACATAACCCACATTTCGAGCGGAGGTGCGGGCAAAAACTTGCATCAAATAATGAAAAAAATTCTGCTACTATACTATAAACTCGAATGATATTCGAATATAATTTTGCTCAATGCAATACCTTATCCATTCGGTATACATGTATAGCATTGTATTGAAAATTTTAACGCAATTGTGTACATTCCTATTACGTATCATAAAACACACATTAAAGAGCATAAGCTAACAAATTCGCCGACCCATTGGCGTGATATATCGTAAATCTGTAGTTATTAAGTGCTCCTCACGAAAACCTTCATGTCACTCGGAACTGACCATTCAGTAATTGAGGAAAATCCTCGCTATAAGTGTAATAAATTCATACTGGAATCATTCCCAAGGTTACATATCTGGGTGCCTAGTGCGAGTTGATTTTACGGTAACGCGATCGAAACGTTTACCGCGTTTGGCTTTCTGATTGGTTAAGGGCTAGGTGCGGGCCAATCGGAGCACCGAACGTCATAAAAGTGTCGATGGCGTTATCATAAAACTAACTTGTACTAGGCACTCAGAATCCATAAATTGAACAGATGTAACATTTACGATTTTTACGAAAGTATGAAAGTTTGCATTTTTTTTTAATATGTATATTTTATACCTGTCTCTTATAGCCAGTTGCACTCACTGATCGGTAAACGATTAGCGAGGTTAAGCAACGTTGGGTGCGGTCAGTCTATAGATGGGTGACTGTTTAGTGGTATTCCATCTGAGCATCTCCGTGCTTCGGAGGGCACGTAAAATGTCGGTCCCGGTTATTGCCAAATTGGTAGCAGTTGTTAAGCCATGTCAGAGGCCTACGATTGGCTTGAACAACTTTTGAAAACAGGTTGGCCACTAACCACACGAAAAGAAAAAAATAAGAAAAATAAGAAGATACCTGTCTTACAATATATCTAAGATTATATTTATTTATCTCCTTATATACAGCCTATCATAACAGAAAATACCCAATGCGATAGCGTTGTTATGATAAAAAAATAAAAAGTAATAACATTTTAATGGATCTATAGATGGATATTATAATCTATACTAATATTATAAAAAGGAGAAATTTGATTTTTGTTTCGTTATTTGTTTGTAAGGGTTTAACTCAAAATCTACACAACCGATTTAAAAAAAACCTTTTTTATCAAGAGCCTATATTATCACAGAGTAACATAGGCTACATTATACATAACATTTTAATTAAATAAATATACATAACATTTTAATTAATTAAATAAGAATCGGCAAGGATTTGCCGTAAATTTTAGAGTTAGAAAAAATGGTTTAAGTAATATACAAAGGTCACGTGGTACCACGTGACCTTGAGGTCAGAGGTCAAAGGTCATAGTCATTCCGGGGTATATCGACTATGCTGAGTCGAACGGCATTGACCGCGAGTCTCTAGCTCTTACGGTTTTTGAGTTGAAAGTTGTATAACAGACGGACGGACGGATGGACAAAGCTGTTGTAAAAGAGATTTTGCGAACTCTAAAAATACAATAAAAACCAGTTTAGCACTATGTGACAAGACATAATAACTAACGTGCGATGCGGATTCCTAACTCGATCCTTAGTGCTATAATGACTGAATGTGGTTGAAAGTCTAGAAATCATAAGAACTTTACATATGAAATTTTGGATATCACACCTAGAAATCCAAAATTTCCACGATTTTGCAATATGGAATTTAAATTCATATTATTTTGTACGTTAGACGAAAACTATTTCTCAATTCACCTAAGTCTGTAAATCGTAAATGTGATATAAATATCTAAAGAGGCAAGATATTTATATAAGCATAGCTCTATCGTCCCGAGTATAAATGGTATTCTAATATGTTGAGTATGTATGTAAGTGTACTTTGAATTCCGTTTGACTGTTGAGGGGTTTTGTGTTTAATCCTCAAGATGGAAAAACTTTATCATAAGCTGGCTTTTGCCTGCGGCTTCGCTTGCGTAAAAGTAGGTAAGGTTAGGTTATGTTAGTAATAGTACTTAAAAAAGAAATAAAGCTAATGTTACTCTGTGATAATAATATCAGCCCTGTATTAAACTGTCTCACTGCTGGGCACGGGCTTATTCTCACTGTGAGAAGGGTTAGGCCATAGTCCACCACGCTGGCCCAGTGCGGGTTGGCAGACTTCATATATCATCGAGAACATTATGGAGAACTCTCAGACATGCAGGTTTCCTCGCGATGTTTTGCTTCACGATGTTTGGTGATAATATAGCTTTCTAATAGTGAAATAATTTTTCAAATAGCTTAAGAACTTTTGCCGTGAAATCCTTGCAAACAAACAAACAAAAAATTCAATCTTTCTTCTTTACAATATTAGTATAGATTTCAAATTATTTTGTTTGTTTGTAGACCTTGACGTCCTATAAGCGGTATTCTAATACTACCATTCAAAAATTTAATCAATAGTCATTTGAAACACACGAAAATCTTTTACACCGCCATTAGCTATGGCCATGCAAATGTTAAACATTTCCTAGACTATTCTAAAAAGATCCAAGTACGGAAAACTTACAAGTAGAAACTCCCCATATTCTCTAACTTATGGATTCTGATATGAAACTCGTACACTCACGTCCGATGGTTATTATATTATAATAATATAGGTAGGTGCGGTGTGGCGAGCTTCTGACGTCATGACAACACGTCCGCCGGTGGTGACGCTATTTCCGGGTGTCAACTCCCATCGTCAACGCTTCCGCCGACGGGTTAGTGTTGGCTGTCCCCAAGCGCAAACATTGCTTTTTATTTAGATACGTCACGTACGCCTCTGTCCACAGTGAACGATTCAAATCAAGGTAAAGTATACGAACGTGGTATGAGACTTCATTTGCGGAATGAAATACAGATTTTGGATTTATTTTCGTACTTTAGCTAAGGCAAAATAGTTTTGCTTCTGGGTACCGTACTTCTTGTAGTAAAAACAGTCGTTATAAGTTTACTGTGTATCTTTTTTACATAAATGCGTAGATATATTATAGAGTGGTTAAGCGTTAGTTCGGTTATGTATATACATATGTCATTGGTTTGTTGTCTCAATACGATAATTTAAAGTCCACAATAACTCTTAAAGCGTTTTCCATTAGTTCGTAGTAAAAAGCATTGGCCGATTTTTTTCAAGGACATGTTCGCACTTCGTCGTCTATAATTAAAAAAGGGGGAAATGTATTTGTTTGAATAAACTCTAGAACTTCAAAACTGAGGCCCTAATCATATGTGATTCGGCCCTAGTTTTGAAATTCTACAGTTTATTACGATAAGAACTGTTCGAATTAAGGTTCTTATTTAGTTTTAGAGTTAAAAACATCATATGATATCTCCTAAAATAAAATAAACTTTAAACGAGAACACATGCAATTCGGTCCACAAAGTTTATTTAAAATGTTTGTGATTCTAAAATATCTTTTACTCAAAACGTCTTTGAAAAATGTAGATTAAGTTGTTATGATACATTAAGCAGATGTAGCCGTATGTCTAAGTTAGTGATGAATAAATTGTGGTATTGCATTGTACGAGTCACTCAGTAAAATCTAACTTATAAGTTTGCTTTTCTCTAATACTTAGATTTTCACTAGATTGTAAATTATATATGTATGTATGTAACGACGTCTGTTTAAGTATCTGTTTTGTTTAGATGTAATATAGATAAACTAAACACTACTTCAAACTAATATTATTTTCATTGTAATAGTAACTTATTATAGAACAATCTATATTAATTGTTAAATATTGTTAAGAATGCTCTTCCTATTACACTATAATAGCACATAATTATCGCCTGTGATACAGGTATAACCTAGTACAGGCGTACAAAGTAATGTATACTATTTTAAGTATTTTTAAGACCTATTGTTATTTATATATTTTTTTTTACATGGGGGATGCATTTACGCATACCTCTCCGCGGGGCGACGGAGAGGTTATGTCGGGCTCACCGGGGGAAAGATACCCCGGTAATACCGACTAAACCTACCACGGTGTTCCTCGACATAACCATAGACGGCGGGGCCGCGCGAATTGCTTTCACATGCAATCGCGACCCCTCCGAGGTTTCGGCCCACCGTGTGAAACGGTAGGCCACTACATGAGACACTTCCTCTACTGTCCCCATTGTGGGGGAACAAAAACACGATTCAGAGGCGCGCGTGGGAACACGCACGCCGCCTCTCGGACCTGGTGCTGATCGGGTGGTGAGCAGGCCTACGCAGCCCACCACCCCCAGGTCAAACCTCAGGGTGGCTGGAGGTCATCTCGCGTCCTCCGGCGCGTTGTTATTCATATTTGTGCCAACTTAACTTATTATTATTATTTGTTTCTCTTTCACGGGTATTTTCCTAATACGTTGGGAAAATAACCGGCTCTTTGGGAGGCTTACACGGGGACATGGGTCCAACATGCAGAGGCCCTTCGAGAGTTTTAGTTTAAAGTAAGATGGGACACTTACCGAGACACTAGCCGCGGCAGGTGTAAGAGACTATCGCTACATATGGAATCTAATTATTCTGGTCAATGGGGATGTGTTTATAATGATTTGGTCAAATGCAAACTATAGTTTAAAAATGGCGTCTGCCAGATATACTGTCTTAGTACAAAGTCGGAATGGCAAACGGTGATTCGCTATCTCACTAGATGGGCCCCTTGAATAGTCACCATAGACATACAGGCCTTAAAAGTAGTGAGCGCCTAGTGGTGTCGAGTGGTGCGGCGCCGGTTTCACCATCACGGATCTCGTGAAAACGTAGACCCGGAGCGGGTTTCCCCGTAGTTATGCCCTTGGAAATGACATTTCCAGAGTTGAGAGTCCTACGGGCGCTCTTGAAGTTCCATCCAAGCCAACCAGTGAAGGCAAGCTGGGGACAAGGTTATTATTATTAATCTTATTTATTTTATGTTTAATGATACACACACATATATATATATATATATACTCCTGAAGTGGCAGGCAGAGATTTGTTACACCCATATTTCGCACGTTATAGTTTTAAGTTTCATAGGTAATAAGAGCGAGTGATTGTTTACTAGACATAGTTTCAGTCTCTGCTTCTACTAAGAATTTCTTAACCCTTCTCAGACTGAGGAGAGGCTCGTGCCCGGCAGTCGGTCTGTTAATTCAGTGCTGATATTATTATTAAAACTAAATATCACTATGCCTGACCTGGGCGTTTATACAGCCTTACCTACCAAAGAGTCATCGAAGCAATAATGTATGTAGTAGTAGATATATTGTATATATCTACTAAAATAAACAAACATAATGTGCCGTATTATTATAGATAAATACCAATTGCTTTTGAAGGAGGAAAACAATTCATATGTATTGTTTCTGTTCTTTGTAGATACGAAGAATCGCTGGATATAAACTGTTACGACGCTTACCAGTTTACTAATATTAGAGAAAGGGAAAATTGTATGTAGCCGGAAATTCGGCTTTCCCATTCTGATCGTTATTCAACAAGGGTATTTTTGTTTACTGTTTTTTCAAGCGATTTATTGTCTGCATAAAACTAGACCAAAGCAGAAAATTGTGCGTTAAATATTATCTCATAAAAATCTTCAAATGTATTTTTAATACAGCCGAATAATACCTGGACATGACAAACATTTTAACAACAGGCACAAATAACACCAAGACTCGAAACAATTATTTGTGGGTCACACAATTTTTTTCCGGTGTCCTCACACCGAAGCCGGACTGCAACCGCGCCTATTGTTGTGGGTTCAACAGGGGTTGAACCCACAACAATAGGCGCGGTTGCAGTGGCGAGCCGATTACTTCAACCGACGGATGGTTCAAGTGATATAGAAGATCTAGATCTCTCTGGATCAGAGAGCCTACGGGATCTTTGACAAGAAACACCTGGACGCTAAGCTTCAACATGTCAAGCAAGCACTGCAAGACAACAAGCTCAAACAGCCGCGCCGCCATCACAGATCCCGAGAAAAGCCAGCTACAGTCGAGCGCCAGCCTGCCTTACTACCATATGTGTGTCTCATATTTATTTATTTATTTTTTTTTATTTATTTAATCTTTGGATATGGTAGTATACCAAGCTGTTTGTATGTTCGGGTAATTAACAACTACCATCTTAGTCTCCCCGTAAACATGGCTGCTGTAAAATAACCGAAACGTTGGGGTAAAGTGTAAATTTAAATATAAATAGTTTAATTAATTTAAATAGCTTAAATTGAAAATTATGTAATAAAAGAGTTTGCAAATAAAAACGCGACAATATCCGCATAAAGTAGTTTAATTTCAATGTATAACATTCGCGTAAACATAAGACAATATTATAGAAGATCTAGTTATCATTAGGTACTGTCTCATGGGGAGAGACACAAAAAAGCTTTAGGCTATCAAACATACCTTAGAATGCAATTTTAAGGCTTATGGTTGGTACCTATATACTAGGTATCCAAACATTAGGGTTTATTTATACTCGAAGGCTTTGACACCACTTGCATAGCAAATTAAATAGGCTAATTATGTAAATTAAAGCACCATAAGAAAACAAATAGACCGAGAACTCGTATATGTATATTGCCAAAAATATTACAATATAGTGATATTGAAATTAGCCGTAATTATTACAGCGAAATTAAACCGTTAGTTATAAGCATTGAGTTCATGCAATCTAATTATCATATGATTACTTTTTAATTAAATTTAGGTAATTTAATACCCACACTCTTTTCAGATTAGTTCTGGTTCTGTTTTAGATGTAAGTAAATAAAATATTATAGCTTAGATAAAATGCCATAATATGTTTGTATGTTTACAAAATAATATAACATGAACTTGCCTATAAATGAAATGGTTAATTATAATAAATATAAGCAGCGATAGCTTATTTTGAGACCGTTGGACTGCCACGCAGAAGTTTCGAGTTCAATCCCAAGGCTCGCATCTCTGACATTTCGAAGTTATGTGAGTATTAAATAGATAATAATCGCTCGCTTTAACGGAGAAGGAAATCATCCTGAGGAAACCTGCATGTCTAAGAGTTGTCTATAATGTTCCCAAAGATATGTGAAATCTGCTAACCCTCATCTCAATAAACTAAAAACAATGGGTATTAAATAAAGCTAATCAGTAACACGCTTTTATGAACCGTCGAAATGTATGCGAAAAGGCACGTTTGGTTGTTCATAGAGGGCTATTAGTGCCTACACTTATGTTTGGAAGTGAAAGTTGGGTATGGTAAAAGAAGCATGAGAGCAGAATAAATGCTGTGGAAATGAGAGTGCGGAGAAACATATGTGGTGTGACTCTGAAAGATAGAATAAGGAATAGTGTGATTAGAGAGAGATGCGGCATGAAAGTGGATATATTAACAAGAATAGAAAAGAGTATGTTAAGCTGGTTTCGGCATGTAGAAAGAATGGACGAGAAAAGACTGACTAAGAAAGTTTATAAGGCAAGTGTGTATGGAACAGTCGCAAGGGGAAGATTTAGGCGAACTCTTCTCGACCAGATCGAGGACGATCTGGACAAATTCCAGGTTAAGAGCACCTTAAACCAGCGAGCGTGTGTGATGAAAGTGAATGAAGCCAGAGAAGTGTGTCAGAATCGTAGCAAATGAAAATTCGTATTCTCTGCCTACCCCTCTGCGAAACAGGCGGAAATCTATGTATGTATGTAATAAGTAAGAATAAAACAAATGCTTTATAAAAACATGCCACTGCAATGCCAGATTGTGTAAACTGTTGAAACGATATTTATTAAGTACCTACCTATACGTTTAATTGTCTTTGTCATGTAAGCGTCATGCGTGGCATTAGTGCCGACATCCGTCAATTATGGTCACCTGTGCATAAACTTGGCGCGCGCACACCAGCTGTCTACTGCTTCCTTCCTCCTGAATATATTGTTATTCGATGGCAATGAACACAACCTGCAATTGTGTAGTTTTTGATTACGTATTATAATCACACTGTATATAGTATTTTGCGATATTTGTTTAGTTTCATTAACCAATGTCTCTGAAAGATATTAATGACATCATAAAATCTGTAAAATCAATAGAAAGACATAGCCTTGACTTTTGAATTGATATTTGGGACTACGCACAATTCCAATCTATAAAGGAGAGCTGCCCGAAAATTTTGTATTTTTGTACTAGCTAACCAAATATTTAATTTAGATATCTCACTTTATTTTAACACTTTATTTTTCCTTCCCACTTTATTTTATTGTGTAGATCACAACCAAATGATTCCAAATTCAAATGGATTAGGAAGAGCGGAAATCTACTGTAAAATTTATGTTTGATAAGAGGAACCCACCGATGTCACTCGCCTTGTCAACGGAGCGGCTGCAATAAAAAAAGGTTGGCATTTATTGGCAAAAAGGTTGACGGCTAGTCTGTTTACACAACACTGTGAGTCAGGAGTGTTGTGGGCTTCGGGTCTTATCTAATCTGCAATATTCCTTTACTTTAAATTTTATATTTACGAGTGTTTTAGAAGCCAAGATAATAGCATTCTTTAACAGAAGTTTATTTGTTATTATATTTTAATTTGATCATTTATTCAGTATCGTTCATAAAGTTGACTTCAGAGCAATTTATAAGAAATGGAAAACAGGTGAAAATACCCAGTAGTATTTTAATACCACCAGCTATTTTCACCTGTTTTCCATTTCTGAATAAATGATCAAATTAAAATATAAAACGAAATAACTTCTGTTAAAGAATGCTGTTAACTTTTATTTTTTAGTTAATTATTATTATTACTTTTCCTGTTTGCAGTAAAAGTAATAATAATAATAATAGGTCCTACCTTTGAAATCCTAACCATCATCAGCGTAAGCTCTGCTCAAAATGCCAGTGATGTCGCATACTTTTTATATCTTTGAATGTGTTTTAAGTTAAAATGAAGGTGTCAATAACAGTATTAGAACTATTTATAAACTATCTTATTGCTGACCACGTGCTCCTTTTCAGAATTAGAAGGGTCATGCCATATCCCACTACGCAGGTCCAGTAAGGGCTTGCAGACTTTGAATTTTACTGACTACGTACACTAAAAAGGTACTTACTTATATTGCAAATAACCCTATGTTGCGTTCCTATAATCAATAGGCTTACCAAAACTCTTAGATGGCATTACACCGCTCTTTGTTTAATTCCTGCGTTTCGGGGACCTTTACAAACATTCAAACAACGGACACAAAGAACACTCAGAATCGGTACAACCATTAGTGGACCACACAATTTTTTGTCCTGTGTGGGATTCAAACCCACAACAGTCGGCGCATTGGTAGCGGCAAGGTGATGACCACTTAAATGCCTAATGCCTGCCGGGTAGTCGACTGTCTTCAGTGCCAGTGTTTAAATGATAATGACGTAAACATTTAAGAAGTTTATTATGCCGATTAAATTAAAAGCAAGATACCTAATATTGTCTTCTATTTACGCGAATATTATTCATTGAAATTAAACTGCTATATACGCGTATGCTTTATTTTGTAATAAAGTGTCAAATAAACAACGCGATAAAATCCGTATATAGCAGTTTAATTTCAGCAAGATACCTATTTAAGACTTGTCATTTGACCCGGAACAATTTTGTGACCCCATTATAACCTAAAATAAATAACTCTTTCTCTTTGTAACATTAAAATGATTAATACCGTTTCTTCCATTTTTCATACAGGAAGAGTACCTACATCACGTGGACTAGCTACCGCCAGTATTACCACCGATTTACCTGCACGGAATAACAAAAATAACATTAAAATAAATCCTTAGTGGTGTACGCACGAATTGTGCAAATACAAGACAATATTTAAAAATAAATTGTATTTAAGTGTCGATTCGCACCCTTTGGTATAATTTGACTGCAAAAAGTCCCCGTCTGAAGAAGATGGTGCGCGAATCGACATCTTCAAAAATATTATTTAGATTTGTGCGAAACGGACACTAAACTCTATTTAAGGTTATCGTAAATAGCACAGCTTTTATTATATGTTCTGCTTATGATTTCTAATAGTATTATTGTATTTTGTTCATGATTTTATAATTATTCAAAGTCATTTATCTTAGACTACAGATAATTTATAAGCGTTGATAATAGTTTATAACTCTATAATAATATTCTATGTATGCATTAAAACGCCTCTGTCGCCAAAAAATTGTGTGATCCGTTTCGAGGATTTTATTTAAATTGTTCTTGCTGTAAATTATAACTACGGTTATATTATAAGAAGTAAACATAAAAAAATGTATTTTAAGGGCTGCGAAGCCAATATAGTAAATACTGCATATGATGACATCATGTCTATCTCTCCGTCTGTATGTCACGGCTATTTTACTCAGACACTTGCATACTATTTGAAAGATAAGTGTATTTCAAAAACTGCTGTACAATACCTACCTACATAATTTCACGTCTATGTCCCTAAGAGGACGGCTTGTTCCATATGTACGCATACTGTTGTGTGTGTTGTGTGCCGTGCATCGATGTGTGCATGTATCGTTTCACATATTCGATGTATGAATTCATGCGTAACGTTTTGATAAAGCGTTTTGATTTTTGACGTCAAACGCAGTTCGCCGTCTGTGTGCTCATGACAACTAACCGCATGCAGTTTGCAATGAATTGTGTTGTATTGTTTGAAGAATACAAACTAAAACAATAAAAATATTCAGCAATAATCAGGATATTAGGAACTTTCTTTCTTTATTTTATTTATTAGGAGCTTCAGTTCATGCCAGTTCCATCGTAAACTAAACTTTTGGTTACAATTTTCTCGAACAAACTATAAATCTTCTAAAAATCGTACTATGAATAATAGGACTATTATATTTTTAATCCATCGAGCGTGTGCCTCTTCGCTGATTGTTGCTAACGTACAACTTACATTTACGAATGTAGATATTTTTAGTCTCACTAATACTAAATAAAAAAAAATCTCTACTGTATTTTGAGGTGATCAATAAGAATACTTTTTTAATTATCTTGTTATAATATAATATGCCTTTTTTGTATAATACACGTCCGTTATCTTTTCTACTCCACTAGTAATATTATTTAAGTTAAATTTTTTTATTTAAATTATTCCTCTTGTGGCGATATGAAGATGCCGATTGTAAGCGATACTTTAAAACACTTCCTCAAAACCGTTTATCCGTCTAACACTAAGAGCTGCAAGTTACAAAGGTAAAGTTGCGCTATACAAAGTGCTACGGTTGCTACGCGGTCGTAGCAGATTACTCCACTCGGTCGTAACAGATTAGTCCTCTAATTGATCTGCTTAGAAACTTGCCTTAGTACAGAGTTATTTCACTAGTTTGAAAATGTTTTAGTTTAACGTAACTGGCTTTTGGTGGGAGACGAGCCACTAGCCCATACGATAGCAAGCGCTTACCTAAATAACTGCAAGACAGTTATTAACTTTAACACTGTTAAAATAATATTACGGGAAAGTATTCAAAGGCTATCCGGCGTAGCACAAGTTTAGTTGGCGTAAACGTTAGCATATTCGCAAATACCTGAGTTTATTTTTAAACAATATTATAATAATATTAATCTACTGCATTATATAGTAGTTAAACATAATCAATTCCTTCGTCGAAGTTTTTAACATAATTATTATTTGCATTTATTTTAATTATGTTTTAATTAAAATCAATACGTATATAATTGATTCCTTTAATTTTCAGAGTAATCCATTATTTGCATGAAAATCTATCAAGCTTCCAAAGTAAATAGCTAAACTATTTGAGAAAATCCTTAGACATTTTTAAGAATAACATGTAACGTAGCAACTAAAAAGTGCTTTAAAATCTTGTCTACCTCCCCAAAGCACAAAGAAATGCTATTTTAAATATTCAAAACGTCTTGCATATAAATAAATAGAGTACATTCATGTCATATGTCACGACGTACAGCGTGTTACATTTCGTGTGAATGTACAACATGTTTGTATTCAGTTTTGACATAGCCTGTGCGGCTCTAGGTTTGGGTTCCTTATGTTTTATTTTCTACTTAACTTTTATCTACAAAGGGTTTCGTTTCGGTTTGTAATTTAAATTTTTATTGCGTTTGGTATACAATTAGTAGGCAATTATTGACTGATAGTATCTTTATTGACGTGAAATATGTTTTTATGAGAATTATTTCTGTGTAATTAAATAATAAATAAAAATGCATGAGAAAGGTATGTAAAATATCGAGCATGTTTTATTTATTTTGTGCATGAATACTGCAAATCATTTGCTTTTAAATGAAATGCTTTCTGTTGATGTTAAGATGAATATTTATATTTATGATATACAGAGTTAATGTAAGCCATATTTGGTAGCCATGGCACATTTTCATGTATATTAACGAAGGTTAAATTCAATAGTAATAACTGATGTACGTATTTAGACTTACAACAGTGTATCCTCGAAGAGATAAGACAGCAGTGTAATTACACTTATATTTTGCCAGTTACATGTTCGAGCCCACGAAACAGGGACGTGACTTCATGCAGCCACTGAAAAAATATTGACATGAAAATTCAATAATACTTTTCCCGAGCTTGGATTGGCCCTGACACTTTATGCAGAGCAATCGAATTCATTGCTGCTGCCCTACCGAAACAGACCTACTACAATGGCTTCACTCAACATTTACAGAAACAGCTTAATAATATGCCTTACCGGGAGTCGAATCCCGAGCCTCAGATTCGACCGCATACATAAGCGTACATGTCGCAGTCCAGTGGAATAAAGGCGTAAGAAGAATATGTTAACTTTAGAGGAGAGCAAATAAACTGTTTGATCTGATATAATTATTGTAGGAAGTACTTTTATAATGTTTTACTTAATTTAGTAAAACAGACATTTAAGTGTATTTAATCAAATTTTATATTTTAGTTTTTTAGACATTTGTCATTGAAATTTTTTGGTATATGCCTTTATTTTTGATACTTGGTATCTTGGTTAGTGATATTTACTTGGACTATTGGAATATGCGATTTAAAAAAACTCGACGTAATTGTACCTAGTTACGCCTTTATTGCACTGGGATGCGTTATATATCGTCGGCCTCGATGGCGTAGTGGTTAGTGTAACTGACTGCCATGCCTGAGGTCGCGGGTTCGATTCCCGCACAAGTCAAACATTTGTGTGCATGAACATGAATGTTTGTCTTGGTCTGGGTGTTGGCTGTTTCTATGTATAACTTGTATGTATTTATAAAAAAGTATATATGTATGTTTATCCATTGTCTAGAAGCCATAGTACAAGCTCTGCTTAGTTTGGGCTAGATGGTGTTGTGTGTATGTGATAGAATTATTATTATTATATTCATAAAGCAAGCAAAGAGATAATCCGATAAAAAAATAGTAATGAGTTACATTGTATTGTGAGCAGCGATAGCTGAGTGGGGAGACCAACAGACTGCAATGCAGAGGGTCTCGGGTTCGAACCCACGTCGCGCACCTCTGACTTTCGGAAGTTATATGACTTTTCGAAATTATGTGCGTATTGATTGACAATTATCGCCTGCTCCGTGCCTCGGAGAGCACGTTAAGCCGTCGGTCCCGGCTGCCATGAATATCTATGGCAGTCGTTATTGGGAGAGTGCCGACACAAAAGATCCTACTGGGTCGAAGTGTCGCCGGTCTGCACTGACTGGCCCCTACATATGATACATACATACATGGTATTGTTGAAATGTTTGTAATAATATAAATGGTAGCATGCAGCAATCTTTACCAAATTAACATTTCTTTTAACAATCTGTCTCGGTGGCACAGGTAATGAATGCGACTACTGTGCATGACGTCTCGGATTCAATTAAGGACATTTTAATTGGTTTTTCCTCATAAAAAATCTCTGTGGCAGCACGTAGTTTAGCCGTAGTCTCACCTCCTATCATGTGGGAGCATAAACCATATTTGGCAAAATGTATAGACGTATGTATGTATAATAATAGCAGCCCTGTATTAAACTGTCCCACTGCTGGGCACGGGCCTTTTCTCAGTGTAAGAGAGGTAAGGTCGTAGTCCACCACGATGGCCCAGTGCGGGTTGGCAGATTTCACATATCTTCGAGAACTTTATGGCGAACTCTCAGACATACAGTTTTCCTCACGATGTTTTCCTTCACCGTTAAAGCGAGCGATAACTAGCTATTTAATACGCACGTAACTTCGAAAAGTCAGAGGTGCGCGCCTTGGGATCGAACTCGAGACCTCTGCGTGGTAGTTCAACGGTCTCCCATTAGGCTATCACCGCTGTTGGCGTATGTATGCATGTATAATATATAATGTTTATTCATCTGGCAAGCAGACTGTCTCCACATAACTCCATTATTAGCATTATCTAGTAATGTCTTGAAGTAAAGACGATGATAATATATTCCTATTGTATATCATACTGATTTATCGGATGCAAAATGGAGACGGGAGGCGCTTTCATTTTCAGAATGCCGCCAGCTGACGTCACACAAACACCATACGCCCCACATACATAATTTCAAAGGCGTGATCTATCGCTCTCAGATGTGAACATATATTATTACGTTGTCACGTGTTTTTCGAGCTGATTGTCACAAACATATATATACATTTGTTATCCTTAAGGATATCTTTCGTCAAACCGGGAGTCAACATATGAAAAAATTGGGTAGAGACATGTTGAACCATGATTAAAGAAAATGCTCTTAATTCAATATCCGATTATGCCCGCGGCTTTGCTCGTTTTATAGTACATTTGTCACAAAAGTTGTATCCCTCAGGAACAGTATTTTTTTCTTGGATGAAAGGTATTCTTTGTTATTTTTTGTATACACGTTGTCAACAACGTGTATGAATGGTGATCGGTTGAGTAGTTAAGGCGTGAAAGCGTAACACACAAACAAACTTACACTCACATTTTTAATAATAGTTGTGATTTTTAGGTATTTTGATAAGCTCTTCCAAATCTACGTTATATAGAGGGAAGTTCTATATAAAATTATCTATTTTTAGGTCCAGCGGATTGGGCTAGCTGGGCGATGCTGAGTCAGTCAAAGTCAGTGAGTCAGAACTTTTCTTTTTATACATAATATATAAATATAATCCTTTAAGTGAAAACTTGACAATACGGCACTTTATAAATATGATACGTTAACTAAAAATTATGTTATATAAGGCACGGTTTCTAGTAGTATATACAAATATAATACATACAGTAGGTACGCATGGTATCTCCGTGATATTAATGTCAATACATGTTGTGGTTTCAATTGCGTTTCCACTGCTGTTGTGGTCAGAAGCAAGATTGTTAACTTGCACACTGTTGATGTATCTGTCTTTATATCGTGACATTTCATGTGAATGGCATGGCTATGTTTAAATATACTCCTCAACCTCAACTTGGAAATACAATCAACGTACCTATATGACATTTTAACGTAAATTCATTTGTAATTCCTGGAAATTTTATTCATTCATCCATTAAATATCTTCATATTAATATTGTTCTTGTTTATAAGCAGTCTTAGCAGCGATAGCTCAGTGGGGAGACCAACAGACTGCAATGCAGAGAGTCTCGGGTTCGAACCCACGTCGCGCACCTCTGACTTTCGGAAGTTATATGACTTTTCGAAATTATGTGCGTATTGATTGACAATTATCGCCTGCTCCGTGCCTCGGAGAGCACGTTAAGCCGTCGGTCCCGTCTGCCATGAACATCTTTGGCAGTCGTTATTGAGAAAGTCAGTACCCTCTAATATCCTGACACTGGTCTAGCCTTAGGGTATCGTTAGCCTTCGGGTTGCGCAGCTCAGGTGGCAGCCGCTCCGTGTAAAAACTGATATCCAGTCAAATCCGGTTAGACCAGAAAAGCCGACCTCAAGTGACTTGGGAATAATAAAGGCTAAGAGAGAAGAAGTGTATAAGCAGTCTAACTGTTGGGTACTGGCCTTCTTACAGACTGAGAGAGTTAAAGTTATAGAAGCTGGCGAATTGCATAAGGATAATTAGTATACACTAACATATTCCTAGTAGATACCTACTAGGAGTATGTTAGCTCAGACATCGATGTGTGTTATGCAAGATAAATTTATGATGTCATGCTAGAATACTTGCTGAAAAATGGTTTAATAGTCTATTCCTTTTTTACAATTAAAGGCAATGCCCGCGCTGGTTCGTTTAACTGGGGACAAACTATATGTTACAAAGTACCCGTGGAGTAGACAAATTAATGCTTGTTACATTACATGGATAATAAAAAGTACTGGTAAACAAAACACATATATGCTGCCTACCCCTCTGGGAAACAGGCGTGAATCTATGTATGTAAATATTAAGTGATGTGTTGATGAGATGGGTGAGTACTGGCAACTCTTAACAGCAAATGAGTTACCATTTTTACCTTTATTGAATGTCTAGTCGTAAATTATTTTTATATATTTGTTCTATTTATTTTTATTGCTGAATAAAATAACGTTTAGGGTTCATACTTGTTATTCAAATATATTCTCTAAAATTAATTTATTTGCGAATTGCTACTTTTTTATATATTATTATCTACTTAATCTACTATGTCACTATAATGCGAAGAGTAAATCAAACGATATTTTCTACAGATTTCAGTACAGAATTTAACAAGAGAGTTCGAACTGCGCCTAACGGATAAAGTCGTGTTCGCCCCTTGTCACAAAGGGAGTTAATGCAGTAACTGTTCCAATTGTGGCTGTTCGATAGTTTGCCTTAAATTTATGTTAATGGGATTATAGAAGCGGCAAAAGAGGAATTTATACAAAATTCATGCGTTAAAAGGGGCAATGGAACTTTTAACTTTGCGGGGATAGTTTAGTGTTATTACATACATAAATACATACACAGTCTCACGTTCGTAGAGAAAGGCAGTGGTTTTTACTCACACCGCCAGCTATATTTTCAGGTTTTACTTATTATGAAGCGAGTTTATTGCCGTCTGTAGGTCAAAGGTCCGGACATTGAGTCCTGCTGCTAATGAGAATATCTTAACTGATAATCCTAATAAAGCTTTTCCGATCCCGTAATGGAACCAGAGACTTCATGCACAGCTGTCGCATTAACTACCGCTGCGCCACTGATGCAGTTCAGTGTTAGCAAGTAAATTTGTTTTATTAAAACTTTTAACTATCACAAACTTATGAATATAGGTATATCCCTAAGGTATGCTAGCTTTGTTTTTAGGATCCGTACATAAGGAAGGGATTCTAATGCTACCTTAACAGAAAATCGTTAAATCTTGTTTATATTGTAAATACCGTCTATATGAGATGATTGAGACGATAAGGAGGCGAACCTGCCATTGCGTTGATAAAACAATCTATAACCTTTTGACCGACTTTAAAACTTGTCCCCAATTTTAGAAACTTGTTTAACGGTTTGCTAGCCTCATTGGACTGAGGAGACAGCTAATAAACATCAATAAGGATTAAAAATGTAGATGTTAATCTTTATTTACACAATCAGGCTACCGCTAGTAAGCTGTAAAACAAGGATAATGAATTGTTCACGGTATAAAAACGTGATTGCCTCATGTTTTACAAATAAAACGACTATTAAATTATGCTACGCCTCATTTAAAATACGAGTGTTATTAGATCGTAAAAGCAAAAATCCAGAGGAACGTGCCAATTTTATGATCTGTCAAAATCACATTCTATTTTTGATAATTTAAAGCATCGCTGTATTATTTTATGAGTGGCCATTATTAGCATGTAACGACACTGTTTAAAAATAAAGTTAGGGTTGTATTAAACCTCATTCGATTGTTACCAATATTATATTGTTACGTCACTGCTTTACAAGGCAAACGTAACATAATCTGTTGTCATTAGGTCTACCTAAAACAACAGGCCCTGTTTACGTTCTATGTATTGTTATCATTGGATATCATTTGATGTTTGCCTTCAGGTTGTCTATTCTTACAGACAGGACCTTTCTATAATTATACGAATATTCCAGATACCTTCATGTTATAATATAAATATTTACGGCTTTCCATCTACTTATTATCTACGTACCGTATAAATGTAAGGACGACTTTTATATGTTGTTTCTAAGACAGATTTTAGACGTTAAACCGAGTCTTACTTTATCTTTATGGAGCTAGGTGTCACATTAAGCAAATCCGGTCGAGAACATACAGTTGAACCGTTAAAAGCTCTAAAAAATATTTAGAGCTTTTAATCCATGAAGCCCAGTTTCACCACAGTTTTGTTTCTGACAGCATCTTTAAATACTCAGAGTAAAATAATACGAACAAAAACATTTGAAGCAAGCAACGTTTTTGTACAGCGCTTACTTAAAGAATGTTAATAAATACTTCCGAGAAGATTCTTGTTGCTTCGACAAAAAGATTATGCCGACCAACGTAGGATTAAATAGCAATTTTATTATTTACCTCACAGTATCATTTAAGAATTTCACTTCCGGCAATTGCTTTAAGCATCGCTGCCTCCAACAAATAAAAATATATTTCAGTTGTGAAGCCCCAATTTTTAGTGACGTTAAGCTCTACAAATTTATAGTTCGATTCATCGTTTATTACGTGTGTTACAGCCTCGTGCGAGGAAATAATAGCAACAAAATTGTGCTAGAATATTATTTGTCAGCCTTTTATTTTAACTTTATGCCGGATCTACGCTATTTCTTCGAAAATATGTTTTGAGCACTAAATTGAGTTTGTAACGTTTGGGTGATACAGGTTTCGAACAGGCTTTCCCGCTCTCAAACTTTTATTTATTTAAGTAGGTATAACTAACGTTGAGCTTTAGGAATATTGCACATATTTCATCACCATCTTTCCTTTAATATGTTTTCCACGTTTCACATTGGTTTACACCTAACTCATATCCTAATTTAACGTGCTAGAGCACTAATTTTCTGCTGACAATCTTGTAATATGAGAAAATTTTAAAAGCATAGTTAATATAAATAGCATTTTTTCTGTTATAATATCTTTATAGATATATATTTATGTATCTTTATATATTGAAATTAAACTACTTACTCGAAATAAGAAACATGCACGTAAATTAAGGCGGAAACAAAGCTACCCTCTGCGATACAGTAATAAATACAAGTAAGGTTCTGAATATAAACTTACAAAATTTAGATATACGTGACGTTTACAGACTGTAAGCAAAAACATAGTCTGGCACTGGCACTGTAGTAGTTGATTTAGCATCGGTTATTACCAAAGAAAACATTACAAGCATATAAGAACTATAGTAAGAATAACAACGGAAATAAACTTTCTACCCAAGATGTGCAGCCTGAGGGTGAGTGCAAGCAAGCCTATCTTTATAGCTGAATGTTTAACGGCGCTTATTTTATCTTGCCCGGGAGTTCGCTAAAACATATGGCTATGTTTACTGCTGGATCTCATTTGGAAAAATCTTGTTAAGAAAGAAGGAAGGTGAACCTGCATTTCGAATAACTTCGGAATTGGATTTCAACAAGATAAATAATAACTCAAAATCAGATTGACTAATATACCTACTTATTAATCTGCATGTTTACCACAGTCATTCTATTGTTTTTATTATTTTTACATACTTTAATTAATTTATAAGTAAAATTTTTTGTTTGTATTTTAAAACATAATTTTGGTATTGAACTTAAGCAATAGGTACTACTTTGAAAATTTTCTATTTGATCTTATTATCATTCACCTACACAATCAATCATACACATTGCTACATGACTGCCATAAATCCACATATAAAACTTACCACATGACACTAAAATTTACACTTGCCATGCTAATCTCCCTAGCCTATTCGTAGAACTACATCGAAAAATACTGCGCCTATTTCCTTGTACATTTAAATATTATCGTATATCAAAATGACCGATCCACTCAATAATATTATATCAGACCTTGACTCATATCAGCTTTCTAAATCATATAAGGCCCCGGTAAATGAATGTTTAAAATTGATAAAAAGCTCAAATCGGGATCTGAAAATTCTGCATATTAATATACGTATCATTAATAAAAAATTTGATGGTTTTACTGTGTTTTTGTCTCAACAACTTCAAACGGATTGCGATATAGTTGTTTTAACGGAGTGTTGGTTGAGTAAGACGGCAACCATTCGCCTCTTACAGGGTTATAACTCATATCAAACATTAAATAATAAAAATCAAAACGATGGTATCGTGATCTATATAAAGTCTGGTCTTGACGATGAAATTTATGAACCAGAATTCATGGAGTCAATCTGTATTATTTGTAAATTAAAGTGCAATATTGCTATAGTCTCTTTATACAGATCACCGTCGTATACATATATCAATCAATTTATTAATAGCTTAGATAAATTCCTTACATCCTTGGCGAAGTTTGAACAAATTGTTGTGATCGGGGACGTCAACATAGATATTAAGAATAACAACAAAGATCGTCATTCACAGGAATAATTAAATTTCACTGCAACACATAGATTACTACCCGCGCACCTGTATGCAACCAGAGGAAACAACTACTTGGACCTTGTCTTATTAAAATCTAACCGTATGGCAACTACATTAGACATAGAAACTCAGATAACAGACCATGAGGCAGTGCTGGTAGCTTTAAATTTAAATCAACCAAAATCACAACCAAAATCGTCTACTACAAATGAATTCATTGATTATACATCTATTGTTGCCGATATCGAGCGTATAGATTTCTCCCAGGTTTTCTTCTCTAGCGATGCCAATGAAGCTACTTCAAGTTTAATTTGAAGTTACTTAAAAAATCATACTTGTAGCATTCGAGTCTCACGTAAATACCGTATTTTAAAACCCTGGATGATGCGCGGTCTTATTCGTTGTATTAGAAACCGGGACAATATGCATAGACAGCTAAAAAATGATACTGAAAATCACATCTTGAAGTTAACCTATACTAGATACTTCATAAGCTCAAATAAACGTATGAGAAACAAGAATTTTATTAAGCAAAAAATAACACAAAAGCAACCTGGAATGTTATTAAGAATATCACAAACACAAAAAAGAAACCCATACCTCCTTGTGAATTACTGTGTTATTATTCCCAATAATGAAATAGGCTTCATTAATCTGGTAAATGATTTCTTCGTGAACATGGGCAAGAAACTAACTACCAAAATAAATAATGTCTTACCAAAAGATTTCTCAAAGTGTTTGCCAATTAGAAGCTACGTAAACTCTTTTGTTCTTCTGGAAACAGATCTAGCTGAAATTGAATCTACTATTCTCAATCTACGAGGTGCCTGCTCTGTAGGTATAGACTTTATTTCGAGCAGGTTACTAAAAATGGCACGCGGTGTCTTTACCCCGTTAATTACGCACTTTTGTAATCTTTCCATTATAACTGAAGCGAATACCTTTGTGTGATGTTTTAACGCAAACAATGAAACATTATTCAATGTAATGATAGTAGGTGAAGTTTTTCATACGCATGTGTGCAAGGTGATACAAAAACGAGTTCTTGTATATATAACTATAATAACTACTATCCCTTATATCCGACAACAGTGTCTCTGTTAGTCCGCATTTACAATTAATGCTTAAATTTGCCTATTGTATCGCTGGTTGCGATAGCGGAGCGGTCAACGAGTCTTCTCTCTTTATCACTAAAATATAATCCTGAGGTCCTCTATTTCCACTTTTCTTTATTTATTACTAAAGTTTTCAAATAATAAAGATGAACGTTATTTTTGTCTACTTATTACGCTAGAGTGATAAAAAGACAGTGTTTTTAGAAATTAAACTAAAATTAAATTATTTTATTATTATAATAGTAATTATTTATCAAAATTAGTTTAATTATTAAAAAATCACATTTAATTTTTATTTTTAATAATTAAATAAATAATGCAAATTATAATTAAGAAAAACAAAATTGTATTTAATTTATAACAATAATATTTCATTATAAAAAACAATGTCAAAATATGATTACCGCAAATTAACTTTTATTAAATTTTCCGTGAATGTTTCAAAACTTATAATAAAAAACTTCTTTAGTCTTTACTATTTAGATTCATTTTACTTACAGATAATATTTTACAATTATAATGACAATTGAGGTTACAGCTTAATTATTCTTTTTCACAAGGAAAAGAGGATTGAAACTTAACCTCAATTCTAACATCGTCAATCAGCACGTATTTGAAACAACTTTGTTTAATATTTAGTGTGACCTCCATTGTTCTTAATACAGCTCAAAAGACGTCTATGTATGGAGGTCACAATATTAGCACACATAGTTTGCAACGGTCTCGTCGCTATGATACCTTTTGATTCATAACATTAACCATTCATCTTCGCTGAGTTTGGTTAATAAGAAGCCGTCTTCCACATCCCGCTCGACTTTTTAAGCTCCTTTCTTCTTCAAATCGTTTCACCCAACGACTTATAATATTTCTCTGAAATAAATTCAAAAATCTTATGACATAATCGTAGATAGCGATTCCTTAACAGCGAAATCTTAAATCACAATACCATAACATAATATTTAAAAATAATTTACTCTTAGAGTTTAGTCCAGTTTCGTCGCCAATTTATATTAAGGCCATAATTATGCCATATATTTGCCCTGGATTCAATATTTATATTAGGTTGCATTTTAAATGTAGACTTCAATTAAAATATTTAAAAAATGATTGCAATAATAATGACACAAACGCTCGTAACAAAGGTCACCAACCAACAACTTCACAAATCTATTCGAGTGAGAAATTATTCTATTTTTAAATCCAACCTCATCTTTATTGAATAACTGCGGTATATATATGTACATAATAATATGTACCTAATTTTAGACCTAAGTTATAACATGTAAATAGAGTGCGTTTAAAAAATAAATTATTATTATATTATTATAATGATTTGGATTTATACGAAGCGTTTGGCGTCTGACCTCAAGCCCATCTAATGGGAACAGCGGTTTTTCTGCCATTTGACCGTTTATCCATTCTGAAGTCGTGTTCTACCATTAGAAGATCATAAATGAGAAACGGGTCAATCTGTTTCGGCTCGCCATAAACCAAAAAGTGGCAATTCTATTAGCATTATTATTAACCCCGTGGCATTGTCAAACGCATACGAATTGCCGCATTAGAGATTATATCTTAATCGGTAAACTTACGGGGTGTCCTGCGTAAACGACGAACGCGACGCGATGCGACGCGACACGATACGATGCAATGCGACGCGATGCTACATTTTGTTCACAAATAAAATATTCATGTCAGTCTTAGACTTCTTATCTTCGTGAAAGTTATTGAAAATGTTTTGAGGTTTGAATGTTTATTACTTAGTCACGCGTAAAGCGTCAAATGTATTGGATGAATTTGGCACACAGATAGACCATGCGCTGGAATAACATACCTATTATTTTAATAATTATTTATTTTTAGCCTGAACTGTCCTACTGCAGGGCAAATGCCTAATAGCATATGGGCTTTATCAGGGTATGCAAATTTGTAGGATTTAGGCGGGTCAAGCTGCGAGGAACTAGTATCAAATAAATTTCTAATAACTGATCTGTGTCCAACATTAATAGAATCAAAGTGTTTGTCTGTTATATTAAGATGTTGGATGGTGGTTTTCTCTGAATTTTAGACAGATACTTGTATGTTACAAAAATGTATATAACCATTTTTTGTTTTCCTGTGTATCTATACGAGGTAGCCTTAAGAACATCTAAACTAATGTAAAGGAAATTTAAATATTATTCAAATAAAATATTAATAGCCTTAAAAATTCAATCAGTAAACTCACTAAGTAAACATCAACCACATACATAAAGCAATGCTTTTATTTATTGCGGCGGTTTCATTTCCTACAACCTGATAGTAATCAAGCGGATCTCAATCGATAGGTACATAGCTCGGCGTCTCACATTCCCTCACGCGGTGAACGTCTTCATCTGCTCCGTTATTGGAAAATTCCACACAAAATTATTGTACGCCGTACGTTTCCAATACATCCGAGCGATTGTTTTCGCACTGATGAAAATCTATCTAAATTATAACCTTTTCTGATTTTACCAATATTATTGCACCTAAAATATTCTATTGTTTGACGCCTTATCGTAATAGGCGTATCAATTGATACTATATTTCTTACGGCGCGAACGATTTATGAGACAGATAAAAGAATACGTATTAATTTACGGCCGATAGGATCAGGGCTAGTGAAGATGTCGAGTAATGAAATAAAAAATCTTGCTCAAACATAAAAAGGATTTTAAGAAATATGAAGACGAGTGCGGCTTGCCCGTTTTACTTTCGATGTCTTTACTAAAGTGTATATCAAATAGAGCATTTCTTATTTAGCAAATGCTGTCTTTATTGGTGATTCATCTCTTGACACTGAGACGTCCTTTCTGTAAAATTATTTGAATAAACATATTTGTTTTATTCTCGTCAAGAGCAAAATCTTTGTACCGTCCTCTGTATTTCATGCAAATTAATAAATAAATTAATTAAAACTAGGACAACTTTGTGTCTTATGATATTCGCTATTAAGTTATAAACAGAATTATATGACACAACTATTTTCATATTGCACTATTTGCAGGCTGCGTTGTTGTAATAATACAACAACGCAGTCTGCATCCATACATTTTAGTGCATTACGTTTTCCTTTTAATAAACTTCAATTGGCATATGCCAATACACTGAATAGAAACATAAGCAAGAAAAATTACATACGATTTATTCGGTGCATACCAATAATTTACAATTGGTATATGTACTTAGTGATTTATAATAGCCGGTACCACGCTACTTGTAGGCAGCCTATGCCTCATATTTACACGTATAAACAACGAAAGTTTATAAGGCTAGTGTGAATGGAACAGTCGCAAGAGGAAGACCTAGGCGAACGTTTCTTGATCAGATCGGAGGCGTTCTGGACAAAGGCCAGGTTAAGAGCACCTTGAACCGACGGGCGTGTATGAGGAATGTGATGAAAGAGAATGAAGCCAAAGAAGTGTGTCAGGATCGTAGCAAATGGAAATCCGTAGTCTCTGCCTACCCCTCTGGGAAACAGGCGTGAATCTATGTATGTATGTACAACGAAGTAACCATGGTTTTGCTCATCGAGAGCAGATTACGAAAGCAACCATTAACAAAACAAAATATATACGCGCAGAATCGGCGGCACTTCCTAGCCACTGGCATGCCCGTACCTGCATGTATTAACACGTGCCTTTTGGTATGAGATTCAATGCCTCTGCACATTGCATGCAGAAATATCAAATGTTGCGCAATCCACTTACATTCCAGGTACAGGCATACCATTTAACTTTTACACGTGGCGATAGCGTGTGCTAGAAACTAGTACACCATTTTTCGTAGTATAAATTAAAATATAATGTAATCATTAATTTCATTTTAGTTACATTCGTGTATAAATAAGAAAATCCCGATAAATTATTACGAAGTTGCCTAAAAAGCATTAGAAGTAAATTAAATCAGCCCAATGATTTAATTTCATGCAAAACATTGCGCAATTTAAAACCGGTCATTTTAACACAAAAACTTTTTGAATTATTCGGCGACATAAATCAGGGATTTCCATTAGTATTTTAAAGCATTAAAAAGTTTCCAAATTCATAATGATACTTGCTTTAATGTTGTGAACTGTTCAGCATTCAGCATTGTTTCATTTCTCTATGAGTTTTACGTACAAAATTATTAAAAGCTCTGAGGGTTTTGTGTTAAATTTTATAACGACAGGTTGGGACATGGCAATTATACTAATTGGGACTCAGCTCAGGACAAAAATGTGTTTGTCTGTAGTTGTATATACTACATTTTGACTTAAATATGTAGATTACACAAAACGTTTTAAACAACTAGCCTTTGCAGTAAAACATTTTTTTATGTCTTTTGCTGATTTACTAGAATATTGTAGAATAAACCATTCAGTACGTTCTTATATTTGTAAAATTTATCGTTCTATAGTAAATGGTGTTATGGTTGGAACTCGTCAATATTAAATGTAATTATTAAAATATAAGATACTTAAACACCTACTAATGTTGCTTTGCACATTAAACACCTACAAATTTTGCCTACTAATATACATATGTGTGTGCATATATTCCCTAATACATATAATGGAAAGTATGTGAATATTTTTTATTATAATCTTAACCACTTACGTATTTTTTTTTTTACTACTAAGTTGTCAAACTAGCATACGGCCCATCTGATGGTAAGTGGTTACCGTAGCCTATGGACGCCTGCATCACCAAAGGCATCACTTGCACGTTGCCGACCCTTTAGGAAAGGAAGTGGGAAGGAAAAGGTGTGGGAAGAAGGAAAGAGGGTGATTGGGCCACCGGCACTCTCATTCGCCGAACGAAACACAACAGTAGGAATACTGATATTTCACATCGATATTCTGTGAGAGGGTAGTCCGCCCCCGGTCGAGCGAAATCAGCGTATGTAACTTAGGATATTATGAAAATGTGTTTAGGTAGTATATGATATTCACGTACATACATGTAAATGTAAGCTAGTTAGGATTAATTCTGACTTTTATAATATTAATACTGCCACTTTGGCTCTGTGTCATAATTTCGCAATTAAGAAGGTTCTGAGTATGATTCTGTAAGGCTTAAATTCTATTCTAAGCATAGCCTGTTGGCAATACAAATAGGCCTAATATGCACTCTATCGCTTCCTTGAGGTCGAAATATATCAAGACAAAAATATTTAGCACCGTGAGAGAGCCACGCTTCGGCAAAAATGGGCCGGCTCGACCGGAGTGATACCACGGCCTCACAGAAAACCGGCGTAAAATAGCGCGTGCGTTGTGTTTCGTTGAGTGAGTGAGGGTACCGGAGGCCCAACCCTCCCTCCCTCCTGGGGGGAGGGGACAAATTTAAAAGGCTGGCAACGCGCTTGTGACTCCTCAGATGTTGCGGGTGTCCATGGGCGGCGGTAATCGCTTACCATCAGGCGATCCATCTACACGCTTGCCTCGTATACAATAAAAAAAATCTAGTTGCGGTGTAGCACAGCATCTTGGCAGTACGTCCGTGCAGTATTTTTTTGCAATTATCTTATGTTGCGCAGAATAGTATAAAGACATAATTATTAGGTTCAGAACAAATTGATTTTTGTTTATAGTGTAGGTTCAGTCAGTGACAAGTAGCTGAATATTAAAGAAATTTGTAACATATTTTGTGAATGAATATTTACGTAATATTGTTCTATTGTAATTAATTGTGACTAAAACAACTATCATTTAACATTTACTGCAGTAAAAATACGTGATTAACATTACTGTGTATTAATAGCACTTTCCAAATCTGACAAATGTTTATCAACTTCGCTTGCGACTGTCGCTGACCGCTGTCGCACCACCTTGGGTCACATGGGCCAACCTAAGTCTTGTCAAAAACCTTTTCAGGTGATTAGTATTGACTTAATAGGTCCATTACCACCTAGTAGGAGTCAAAACTCTTTTATATTTGTGGTCAGTTGTTGTTTCTCTAAATATTGTTTGCTTTTTCCTATCAAGCGGGCTACCGCAGACATAATAACAAGAATACTTGAAGAAAAGGTGTTTCTAGTGCATGGTATTCCATCCACTATTATCTTAGACAACGGTAAACAATTCATTAGTGCAACTTTTAAAAATCTCTTAACTAAATACAAAATTCCAAATCTTCATTATACACCGTTATATTCTCCTCACGTGAACTCTGTTGAACGTTATAACAAAACTATTATGACAGCTATTTCTACCTTTATAACTTCCGATCATCGAATCTGGGACACTTTAACTACAAAAATTCAGTTTGCAATAAACTGCGCGGTTAACGAGACAACCGGTTTTACTCCTAATTTTCTTGTGTATGGTCGCGAGCTTGTCACTTGTGGTTCACTATTTGGGGTCAGTAACTCTGATCCCAATTTGGTTCATATTCCTCATGACAATTACGCTGAGAACCTTGGCTATTTAACTTCTATTTTCGAGAAGGTACAAGCAGCATTATTGGTCGCTCACCAACGCAATTGTAAGTCTTACAATCTACGTCGTAAACCGGTCGAGTTTAATGTTGGTGATATTGTGTGGAGAAGAACGTTTTACCTTAGTGATAAAGATAAATACTTTAGTAAAAAGTTGGCACCTAAATTTATTAAATGTAAAATTGTTTCCAAGAAGTCTCCGTTAGTATATATATTGTCTGATATGTCTGGTAAACCTCTCGGTGAGTGGCACGTTAAAGACTTGAAACTAATTAACTATAAGGAATAGTTTGGTGATTCTAGCTAGTGGACTTTTGTTGTACCAAACCCAAGACTTCGTCGTAGGGCTAGCTAGATCACGACATTGTCTTGATTTTTTTTCTTTTGTGATTCGTTTATATTTAACCTAATTACTTAACTACAAAAGCAATACTTCCTAGCGTAACACTAGAAAATATATACTTCTAAACTGCGTACTTCAATGCGTGTATCTGTCTATAATTTTTTTTTATGTATTATAAAATTTTTTTTTTAGACAATACTTTGTGTCTAAATTACGCATTCTATCTTCATATCAATTATTGCTTTCGAAAATACTAATCGAAATCTAAACATTTCATTTTTTTCACCCAGTGGTTCAGTAGTTAAATTGTCACTGTCAAGTCGGTCTACAGGTTCAGTCTTTTTGTTCCCGTCATATTTTTTTGCATTCATAGTGGTTCTTCTTATCTGTTTGCTAGCGTACTAATCGCTAAATTTTTGTATTGTTCAATTTCACCGTAGTTGTCGTTTATTGATCTTCATAACAAACTCATTAACTAATTACTTTGTTGACATTCTAAACGTGCTATTATCTAGCGGCCGGCTGTCGAGTCCGCATTCCTAATGAATGAATCACCTTGCCTTTAACGTGTTTTTTTATATATTGTTATCAGTTAATGATCTGTTCGCAACTACGGTGCTATCATATTATAGATTCTCGTCTATTGAATAATATAGTTCTTTTAAAGGACTGACTCCTCTTATTCTACCTGTTTCAGGATGCCGATCGGAAGCTGCTGCCGGAGGAGAGGGGAGTCCTCGGGAGACCGAATTTCCCCGAGGAAAAATTCTCTCCTAACGAGGGGGGTGTGTGACGCGGACCGCGCGACCGCGACGGTTGCGCGTGAGTCGGAGTGGTGGCTGGCGCCCCCCTTCTCCCCCCTGCCCGGCGGCAGCGCCATATATAAGCCGATCGCGTCCTGGACGAGACACCTTGCGGCTCGGCTCCACATCTCGAGTTAAGTGCTCCTGACTACAAGGACACGCAGCAAGCCTTCTAACGAACCACGCCCTGACTATAATTGTATACTAAATATATTAAAAGTGTATTTGTTATACCTTCTCTCATTGTACTTCCTAAATATATCTACATTTCACCTAAACTAAACCCTAAAGGTTACACTGTACGTGTGGTAGTAAACTTAATATAAGAACTATCTCTCTTCTGTTCGCTCTCCTAGAAAACACGATTTAAATTAATCACGGAATACTAAAAGAGGCATGGTAAACTGCTAGAAGCATCGTCTATAGTATATCTCATCACAGTATCAAGATAAATAAATACAAATGATAATAAATACTGATCACAATGTTCATGCTTCAGGAAAAATAAATAAAAGGGCACTCCACTGATATTCCGAGTCTTTATGTATGTAATCTTTTATTCCCTTCTCCTTTTGCGGAAACACGGAACCAAAATGTGGCTGTATTATTTACTCGATAAACATTCGATTCCTTTCATATCGAACGTATGTGGAACAATCCTGGAGATATAATAATCATCATACACATCATTTGCAATATAATACATGTCATGAAGACAAGACTTTCCAGTTTTTTGGTATGTATTTGGAATTTTTCGAACAGTAGGACACACTGCGGTCTCTAATCAACCGTATAGTCGTCTGGCTTAAGAAGGACCTATTTAAACCACCAGGAGATCTTCAAAGTTCGTAGACTGGAAGCCTTTTGGCTCTTCCCGGTGCTAATACTCCCATTAGCCATAACGGCATGAAAAATGAAGATCAATATTTCAACTCCAACTGTTTGTGGCTGCAAAAACCCTTTTAGTTGCCTTTTACGACATGCACATGAAGTTTCTTGTATTTAGGACACTTAGTTAGTCTTAAATTAACAAAAACATCAACCATCACGTAATAACAACAAGAACGAATACGAGCAACGACTAAGCGATGTAGCTATAAATACAAATTCTATAAAACGTTATTGATATTTATTATTACAGGCTATTATTAATATAGTCTTTTCCCGAAATAAAAATGAATTATAAGAATAACCATTGCATTTTGTACAGAAACCACGAAATAAGATCTTCTTCTCTCTTAGCCTTTATTATTTCCAAGTCACTTGGGGTCGGCTTTTCTGGTCTAACCGGATTTGACTGGATATCAGTTTTTACATGGAGCGGCTGCCACCTGACCTCCGCAACCCGAAGGCTAACGATACCCTAAGGCTAGACCAGTGTCAGAATATTAGAGGGTACTGACTTTCCCAATAACGACTGCCATAGATGTTCATGGCAGCCGGGACCGACGGCTTAACGTGCTCTCCGAGGCACGGAGCAGGCGATAATTGTCAATCAATACGCACATAATTTCGAAAAGTCATATAACTCCCGAAAGTCAGAGGTGCGCGACGTGGGTTCGAACCCGAGACCCTCTGCATTGCAGTCTGTTGGTCTCCCCACTGAGCTATCGCTGCCACCAAATAAACTACAAACAAACAAACCACGAAATAAGATGTAGGTCAAAAACGGAAATTTCATAGTTAAAGTCTTAATATTAATTTAAACCTAGTTTTTTGAGGTTAGCATTTCACACACTTTGACAAGAAGCGGTAACAGTATAAACGGATTGTGTGTTCAGCTGCGGTGGCCGGTCGTTACACATCGTTGATATTGCGTGCACAGATGGCGCAGTATCGGTGTTACGTCGACACTTATACTCCTGTGTAAAGCGAATATTCAGCTTTTATAGAGCCTCATTGCAAAAATCAAGGCAAAAATATGACGGACCAACAAATTAATAGGTCTATTCTAACTTAAAATTATAAAGTTGGAAATATTGACTATATAGATTTGCCTGTTTCGGTGGCGCAAGGGTAGTGTATGCGACTACTGTGTATGCGGTCTCGCAATCGATTTCAGGGTCGGATAAAATGTTTTCGGAGTTTATTGTCAAGTAATACTCAGTACCATACCTAGTGAAATGTCGGTATAATACAGAGATGTATTATAACCATTTGGCATAACCATTCGGGAATAAAGGCGTGACGCTCTGTAAGTAAATAGTTTTTGGTGTTGGTGACGTGCGCTTTACTTCTGGTACTACAAGAGTGGATAGGTTTACATTGGCTGACCTTAGTAATATAATAAAATATACATATATCATCAGGAAAACCTCGCTTCTTTGTACGTAAGGCTAAAAGCGTTGCTAACGCATAAGATATAAGATTGTAATTTGTTTTGTGCAATGAATAAATAAAAATAAATAAAATAAAATAACGAAATGTGGGTGTTATACATATCTGCCTGCCTAACTTTCTGATATAAACAGTAATGTATGTAATGTAATTGACCATCTAAAAACGTTTCTTAAGTTCTTATATAAAATATATAGAAACGAAACGATAACATAATAATAATAATAAGTTATTCAATAATAATACATGGGTATACATTTTTGTTATTAGTCTAAAATAATATTATACTAAAATAAATTATAATTATCCTTAATCTGGTACATGTTTTACTTATACTTTAATCGGCCGACATTGTGCATTCTAATTTATTTTCAAGCGCCAGGTTTATTAAAGTGGTTGTCTGAAGTAGGTTTAGACCTGTGTTTCAGGCTATATCTCTACTTACATAAAATATATGCCAAGTAATATTCGTTTAGGTCAATGTGCATGAACTTAAAATAAAATATGTATATTAATACAATAAAAATACTTAGATTACATATTATTACAAATTACTGATGACTTAAGGTTATTTTACAACTGTAAGCAAATTCTCCGTATCGGAGTAGGTCAGTGTTTGCAGGTGTTTGGTAACAATAACATTACATTGTTTATAACTTAGACTATATATATCTAAAATTCTATTTAATCTATTATATAAAGATAATAATAATAATAATAATATTCTACCACATACACACAACACCATCTAGCCCAATCTAAGCAGAGCTTGTACTATGGGTACTAGACAATGGATAAACATACATATATACTTTTTTTTTGTAAACACATACATATTATACATAGAAACACCCAGACCAAGACAAACATCCATGTTCATGCACACAAATGTTTGACTTGTGCGGGAATCGAACCCGCGACCTAAAAATGAAGATGGTCCTAGGAATAAGAAGAATTTATTTACAAAGGCATGTTTGGCATGAAGCTTAGTACATACTAAATCTTTTCGTCTCTTGTCTGGAGGAAGTGGTTTGAATGGAAGTAGTGCATGTTGTTTAAGCACGGTGTGCAGAATAAGCAATTGGCGATAATATTTTGTATATAAAAATGAAGGTAAACTAACACATAAACTGCAATGTTATATATATAATAATAATAATAATATAATATTCTACTATATATATGTACATACGTTCGATATTCATCCAACAACAGTAACCTTTAAGACATATAAAATACGCGAAAAGCACTTTATGTAAAGTAAACTGCTATAACCCACTTCATTCGAGCCATAAAACTGTTATAAAGTTTAATGATTAAAACAATAAAATGTGCTGCTAATCTTCACCGTTTAAAGTTTAAGCTCACACTAAGTTTTAACTTAGTTTTAAGTGCTAAAGCTTTGAATATTGCAGTGTTACTGTGCGCAAATAACGGCGAACTAATTGAAGATGGCTGAACCTACGATATTAAATTATGCATCAGATAAGATAAAGCATTTGTCGACCAGTAAACGACAATACACTCAGTATTAATAACTGGTTTATTATTTATAACTGCTTTGCAGAGGGTAGACAAAACTGTTGGTTTCCACTTAAAATACTTCTGCCATACATACGTATGAAATATGATACGTACAGAAATGATACCATTTCTGTATGATTTATTCTTGTAACATTTTACATATATACTTGTCGATTTATGAGTCTCGTCTGGTCTTGCTCAAAATATCGCAGTAGACGTGTGCCTAGATTGTTTTCAAAGCGATTTTTAACAAATTCAGTCGTATTTAAATTAAATATAAGTTAGACTTGTTCGTCCCGTCTTTTTTAATTTCTCATCGCTTTATAAACAGGCTACTTGTATAAATAATTTAAAAGAACGTCAAATCTCGAATACTCGCTACTCGATTATAGAATATAAATTAATTAATATTATGAATATTTGGTATAATGCCTTTAAAATACATCTTATTCATACGATTCATGAAGTAGTAACTAAGAAAAGGTTATGGTGACTATATATATATGACGATATACTTATGACCTACAAGGTATGCGTATCGTATACATAGCCATATTCTTACAAAATAGACTTCTTACATATGCTTGAACTTTGTAAAGGTTAGAGTTGAGCCATCATGGTATTGCATCAGTCTTTTATCAGCTGGTGCTCCAGATCAGGCATCATAGCAAACATGTAATAGCAAGCAGCAATGCTTGCTAATACATGTTTGAGTCAATATTTAAGTCTTTCAGCGAGCTTTCTTATATATAATATCAATACTGTATATAAACTGTCCCACTGTTGGGCGCGGGACTACACTCTTCTCAGTGTGTAGTCCACCACGCAGGCCCAGTGCAGGCTGGCAGACTTCTCATATCTTCGAGATACTTTAAGATATGCTGGTTTCCTTACGATGTTTTCCTTCACCGTTAAAGCAAGCGATAAAGAACTAAATAATACGCACATAGCTTCGAAAAGTCTTAGATGCGTGCTTTGGGATCGAACCCGAGACCTCTCCGTAGTAGTCCAACGGTCTTCCACCAGACTAACGCTGCTTATTTTTTGCTTATGCTAATATCAATTTCCAAAGCTATAATTCAATGGCACATCAATGAGGTCTGAGGATTAAATTCTGCTGCACGAATAAAACTTATTATGCTATATAATTTATTTTTACTCGAGTTAAAAGCAGCAAATAATTAATTTTATCTTTAACTGTACCTATAAAGAAAATAAGATATTTTAATTTATGATATTATTTCAGTATTAAAGCACGAGTAATTACTCGTGGCCGCCAAAATAATTACAGTCAAAAGGTAATTGTAGCTTTATTTTATTTCTAAATATTTTATGTTTCGGCAAAAAGACTACACGGTATAATAATAGCCAACTTGGACTGCCAACCAAAGAAGGAAAAGCAAGCATCTCAAAGTTTTCTAACTGTGCATTCAACGGTTAAAAGTCTGCCAACCAGCATTGGACAAGCTAGATGAACAAAGGCCGAAACCTTCTCGCAGAGAGGAGGCGCCGATTATCCAGCAATTTATAATCAGGGCTGATAATTTATTATTATCTATAATCCATATAGTATGTATAAAGTTTCATTTGTTTGATTAAATTAAAGGAACTATCAAACTAATTCTATAAACTCTTTAAGTAATAGAACTTATTATTCCTTAGTCACTTAAGTTATGTTTTAGTAGTAGCTTAATAGCTCTAAATACATAACTTTAGTTTTATTACAGACCTGAATTAATTAAAACTTCTTTTTTGAATATAATTTATGCATTGCGATAAAGTTTAGTCCATCCATAAAAGTTAGAAAGAACAATATGTATGTATCTAATTCTATGAAACCGTCCACGCAGGGCTTACAAATGAAATTAAGCTAATCAAGCTAATTCAGAAGGCTTTTATATTTGTGTATTAAACAAAACTTAATAAATTTTGAAAGAGACCTTGCTGCGGTATCTCGATAACGCACAGCTTTATAAATAAAGATTTCAATAATGCTTTATACTATGAACTTTTTGAGTGACTGCATGAAAGGTTGGGTAGGCATGGTTTATGTGGCCTTGCCTTCCCACGCACAGCGCGCTGTGTCATGGGTTCGATTCCCACATTGAACAGTAATTTGTTGTTGTTTTCTTTGTCTAAATATAAGTAAAGTCCTGCGCGATACAGAAAATATTTCTAATACGGCAGATGTCTTAAATAAATACTTCTAACAGCTTCTAATTTTTGTAACTATAAAGATCAACAAGAAAATTTCAAGGATTAAAATTATTATTAAAATATATACATATGTACATGCAAGCTTTCATTTGCTACCGTAAACTGTTTACGTTTCATTATACAAAAATATAAATATTTATTTGAGTTATGTGCACGAACGTAAGTATCAAAAGCTAACATTTAACGCTAGTTTACTTATTTTTAAAGACTCCATCTACAAACTTCAACCCGTAAAGTACTTGAAACTTGTTGAATATAAAATCTTACTGTAAATAAAGTATGATAGGGCGTCGACCGACGAGTTTCTATTCTTAAGGATTCCTCGAGTTCACTCGAACGGTCTGCACTGAATATTAAGTATATAGAATTATCTATCAAGAAATGGACTTCTGGAAATCTCATTTTAGATCTATGAGAAACGAGTTGTACTAAAGGGTGTCAGACAAACTAATATAATAGAACGATTTTGACATTGTTAATCGTTGGTTAAACATTTTATAAAATCTTATTAATATATTAATGCAAGGCGGGCATTTGATAGAGATGTTAATACACGCGTCTGTGTCCCCGGTGGAATAGGCTTTTTTTTAGGCCACGCCTATTAGCTCAACATCTGGTATATTTCTAGGTACGGTCATAGAAGAACCCATTAATAATTTTCCCAATCTGAGAAACGAGTTATTGTTTGAACTTCGCGGCCAATAAAGTGATAATTTTAACAAGATTATAATAAAGTATGCAGTTAGCTTTAATTGCAAAATCTCTGATTAAGCAATTAGCATACTAAATATAAAAATACGTAGAATTAATTTTACGTATAAAATATTTTTAATCGAGGGATCTTGGACCAGAGTTATAATATATCAACATACGATTTATATACGGTTTATACGTATTACCCAGGGATTGAAATCTATGGCATTATCTACGCAACGAGTTTGTTTGTCAAGTCAGTTTTGTTCCAGAGACAAACAAATCCTTGATATTCAAAGAGACATACCATAAAATCTTGACCTCAAACTTTCCAATCTGCTTTCAAACTCGTTGAACAATTTCTATGAAAGTTTTAAGCTCTCGCAAGCATTACCAGTAATACATATTTTAACTAACTTTATTAATGTTGAATTCAAACAAGGTATTTAAAGAAATAAATAAGCAATAAAAATGTTTTCAACATTGTTTGAAATTGAAAAGTATTTTTTATTCATTATTAAAAGTTTTCGGATACTTTCTTTGTATAATTAATAACACAGCGTTATGGATATATTTTTACAACAACATTTATTTACCCTGGATACAATAGATAATATTTGTATATTACCTTAATAAAAACTAAACTCAAACATAGACACGAAGATACACTATTTTTTACCCAATTGTATATACCTTAATTCATACCTACCCCTGAATAAGTTAGCAGCGGTTCATTCTTCCACGCTCGTTTCTAGATTTCATGCCACTATAGAAACTTTCCTGTATATATAAAAAGCAATGCGTATAGTTTATAGATTATATATCCGTGAAACAACAACAATCTTTCCACTGTCAGATAAATCGCAATATCAGTTTACTAACCAAGTCTGGTGAAATAGGTACTTTGTAACTAAAATTAAGCTGTAAACTTCGTAATACATTGTTGTATGGAAGCTATCCTAGCACTTGCTACGAAGCGCGTAGCACGTAGCCCATGTCTACGAGCTGCCCTTGGTATAAAACGGAGCTCAGACTTCAGTTCATTGTCACTAAAATGAATTTTACATCAAATTTTATCGGCTTTTGGCAGTACAGCTTAACTACATTGCCCTGTTAATGTTACACAAAGTCAGATAAGACGTTGTACTTAAGCACATAGATTGTCTCACGTGGTTTGGCCTTAAATTTTAGTACTTGAAGCGTATAATGAACGAGATAACATTGATGTATACTTTCGGCATAATATACAAATTTTAGGGTCCTTTTGTTTTTATCGTGTAATGAATGAATGGCGCTCTGTGTGTGAAGTGTTGTGAGATTATGTAGAAGCACGTGATGAATTTTGTATCATATACAAGTAGTTATATCATGGTCTAGGTATTTTAGTGTGCTTATTAAATTTTCTGTGACATGTAGTATACCTACATGTCACGGGAAACTTAACGAAACTTTTTTCCTGAAGTCAGTTTCATAATACCACTAGTGATTTGTTTTTCTTGGCGTGAGTATGAGCAAATATATACTTGAATTTTGACTACTGATACGTAATACTTTTAAAATTTAGCAATTTTAATATTATCTTGTAAATTAAAAATTATGTAATTTTCGTACAAAAGAAGAGTTGGTTTGTATACGCCTATCTCAGGAACTACCAAAAATGTGTTATTGCGTTCAATAATAATCGATTTGTAAATGTTACTAAAAATCATAAAATTTTACGTGGGTGAAACCGCGAGGCATTGCTTGTCCTGTATAAGTAAAAGTTAAAAGGTTACTTCGAAAGCCATCAATTTATAAAACTAAAACGTAAAAAGGCTTCTTATCGAAAATATGAACAGAAAGTAGCTACTATATGTTATGTAATGTATTGTCTAACATTTATTATATTTGGGCACTAAAACATCGTCGTCGACTTAACAATGTCGTAAAATTCTATCAGAAAACCCGTAGAACAAAATTATGGCTCAGTGTAAAAAAGCTTGGACATTAAAGAATTTCGTGTGCTAAATTTTATAGTTTTTTTGCGGTACAACGACTGGGTATACTTCGGTATAAAGCATGGCTTTATGTTATGAAAATATAGTTGAGGAACATTTTATGAGTTTACTCAATATGACATGTTTTAAATGAGGTTCGTTTCTAGATTGGTGTGTTTAGTTGAAAAATGTATATAGGAATAATAATATCAGCCCTGTATTAAACTGTTCCACTGCTGGGCACGGGCTTCTTCTCAGTGTGAGAAGGGTTAGGCCATAGTCCACCACGCTGGCCCAGTGCGAGTTGACAGATTTCACATGTCTTTGAGAAAGATAGCAAATTAAACGACTATCGGACTGCCGGAGACTGGCTTAGTAACTTCTGCCTTTTCAAATTGTTGTAAATTTTACTGATACTTGTGAAAGATTTTGCTCTTTACACTTCTCTATCGAGTATCCGGCGTTCGGCGCGTGTAAAAAAGGGCTTCGAATGGGATCTCTAGTCACGTGACTTCATTTTTACTTTATCGCCGGACATTATCTCGAGATTTGACAACTTACGGTTGGTTGTTGACTTTTTATAGACGTTTTATAGCTACGATTTTCTTTTATTAGGCTGGTTTAACTGGTGATACATTCTCCATGTTGACGAGTATATAGACTTGTTTTGTACTACGTAAATCTTTTTGGGACTACTACTATTACCTTAACCTAATTTATGCATACTATATAGTACCATCTAAGTTGTATAATATTTTTTCGATTTATTTTTATTTTTGTGCCTAAGTTGTACCATGCAAGTAGCTGACCTGGGCTTAGGATACTCACGCCAGCAATATGCGCAAGCTAATCATCCACAAGACTTGCGCGGATGACTTGCGTCCGTCGGTCGTTTATACAACGCATGCAAAACTAGTGCATGCTAGTGCTTTTTGGATGATTACTCGAACCGTGTACAGTAATATGTATCTTTATTTAATTTTAATACGATGATATTGTTCTACCTTGGTGGCACTTTGGTAGTAAATACAATTGTATATATCCCAAAAAGTGTTACTGGGGTTTTCTGTCAAGAAATTATCCGTACCAGCATGGATTGTTGACTTTCGAGCACGATTTTACCCGTTTTCTTTTACATGAGCACAAAACTCTATGGCTTCTGCAATGTTTGTGTAACATCTCTGCCAACTCTTAAGAGGATAAAAGCGAGATTATGATTAATAATTATAATATTTTATTACATACACTCAACACCATCTAGCCCAAACTAAGCAGAGCTTGTAGGTATTATGGGTTAGTACCCATAGTACCTACACGTTCTGCTTAGTTATATACATATATACTATTTTTGTAAATGTATCTTATGTGGGGGCCAGTCAGTGCAGACCGGCGACACTTCGACCCAGTGGGATCTTTTGTGTCGACACTCTCCCAATAACGACTGCCATATATGTTCATGGCAGCCGGGACCGACAGCTTAACGTGCTCTCCGAGACAAGGAGCAGGCGATAATTGTCAATCAATACGCACATCATTTCGAAAAGTCATATAACTTCCGAAAGTCCTTTTTTGTAAATACATACATATTATACATAGAAACACCCAGACCAAGACAAACATCCATGTTCATGCACACAAATGTTTGATTTGTGCGGGAAGCGAACCCGTGACCTCAGGATTGTATATATACACCCATAAGCATGCAAAAGTAATGAAACGCCTACCAGTTTATCTTGTATGTCAACCGCGACATCGTACCGTCTGACATACAAAGATTTCACACACAGAAAGAATACAAAAAATACATCGGACGTGTCAAGAATCGTAATCGAACCGTCTATTAGAATTCATTTCATATTCTACTAGAGTAAAATCACAGGCTTTTCGTGTAAATACAATATACTTTTGCCAATCTTAAACCTAACTTTTGACTTGGTTTGAATGGTCGCCTCGTAACTATGCTGCGTGTTTTGGGGTTGAATCCTACACGGGTCTAGAATTTGTGTGATGTTGATCATGTGAGTTGTTCCGAGTCTGGCTTTTTTGTGTTCGTTGTTTGTTGTTTGTAAAGAGCCCTGTAGCAAGGGGATTATTGATAGAGCGAGAGTTATAAAAACACACGTCCTTTATTTACGAGGGAACACTGTATTGTAAAACACATTACACTCCAGTGTTTAAATTTTAATCCAAACTAAATTATAAAATAGCTAATACTACTACTAAAACATCGTAAATAATAGTTACTTACTATAAAATGTTTAAAATTCTCAATATTCTATTGATATAGCAGTAGAGCCTCGTTGATTTCAGCATGAATGGGCCGGCTCGACCGGGGAAGGACTACTCTCTCACAGTATATCGACGTGAAATAGCAGTATTCCTATTGTTGTGTTTCGTTCGGTGAGTGATAGTGCCGGAGGCTCAATCACCCTCTTTCCACCTTCCCGCTTCTTCTCCTTCCCACTTCCTTTCCTAAAGGGTCGGCAACGCGCAAGTAATGCCTCTGGTGTTGCAGGCGTCTATAGGCTACGATGACCACTTACCATCAGGTAGGCCGTATACTAGATTGCCATCTTAGTTGTATAAAAAAAAATTGTTTTAGATCTTATACAGACCTAAGAAATATGAAACATATGTATAAAAACATAAAAGGCGTGTTGAGTCAAATCACACGTGAGGCTTAGCTTGTTCTCTTAAACGGCGAAACGTTTTACTTAGCGTATTTAAATCTTGCTTCATTGTTTCTTTACTGTAAATAACAAAGCCAAAATGCTCTTAGAACGTTAAATATTTCATAAGCAATAATTTCTCCATTAAGCAGTCTATAGCCATAACTTAAAACTCTTTAACTCAGCAATACTTTACCATAATCAGATTCTCAAACCATCGCTCAAATATTATTGGCAAAATGTGTTCATAACCTGGAAATAATAAAGCATCATATTTTTGTAAATCTAATTTTCCTCCATTTGAATTCTCAATCAAAATGAAATGAGATTTTTATATATATGCTCAGATAATTTTGAAATAAATTAAGTATATTTTTACATGTATCGGTTATATGATCGTTTGCCCTCTGGCAAATTCAACATTTATTACGTACAACGTAAATATTTATATTACGCATGAAATCGTTATAAAATTCGTATTAATTTCCTTTATTAATACGTAAAAATTTACAATATTCGGTACACAAAATTTGTTTGTAGAACAATGTAATTTTTAAATGTTATTAATTTTATTGATTGAGGGTTGAATTATACTGCACATTTTGAATCATTTAAAATAAGGTCTTAAGAGTAACCAGAGGGAAACCACAACAAAATTGGCGTCAACAGGTAATCTACTTTTAGAAATTTGCGATCGGCACTAAACGTGCATACAAACCACTGAATCAAAGGCACAATTTAACGATATACAAAGTAAATTACTAATTTGTTTAATTACAACGATTACTATCATTTCTTTGGGTTACAAGTATTCTTGGTAACTTCTGCAGCTAAGCTAAAATACTCGTATAAGATGTGGGCTCACGTCATTATTAGTGGGCTTCGAATCCGCGATCTCTTGATCATTAGTCCACTGCCTTATTTTATATTATAATTGTCATACGGTTTCTAATTAGGACAGAACATTATGTTAAAAATGAAGTGACAACTGATAAAAATAAAAACAAAAATTTTATTTCCTATAAATCTTATATCGTATATATATATATATATATATATATATATATGTATCTATATCGTAATTATTATTATTATTATATAATCAATTTTAAATTTCCTTTTTCTACCATACTCAATTGTGTACGTTAGTATGTAATAAAGCATATATACATATATGTCAGCTTACATAACCTTTAAGTAACAAGCAGACGTGCATTACTTACACATTTTGCCAGTTATCATGTCAATTTTAAGTCATATAGTATGATTTAAAAACTCACGGCATAAATACAATCCTGTTCTAGAAGCCTGTCAGGCACATTTCTAGACTCCGTACTGCTACTGAAATGTTCTAACAGAACTATGCCTTCTTACCTATTACTTACTTGCTCAAACTGTAATTTAATTTATAACGTAGTACTGAAACCACTCAAGGACTCCACGAGACAGGCCTGACCTAGTGTGGAGTTGATGACCAACTTTTTCTTAATCTACAAATTATGTATTGGTAATTTTAATATTTTGTGTACATTATAATGTATATTGTTTAAGGCAACCTCTATATATGTTTTTGGTATAACAAATTATTTAAAGAAATAATAATTAGTAATTTGCTCAAGCCAGGAATCTCACTCGGATTCAGCTGTAAGCATTATCGCGAAGCTAAATCACTGGATTAGAGAGTCAGTTTTCTACCAGAATCCCATTTAGTTGATGGTTTCCTTAAAAGACATCAAACCCATAACCAGAGGTTGTTGTTTTTTATGGAAGCCACCATTTAAGTCATTTGGAATCATTACTGAAGATAAGAACCTCTTTCAGGATTTAAATGCAATCAAGCCTCCGGAAAAAGCAAAATTTCTAGTAAAATTATATAACTAAAAATATACATGCTTACAGTGTCATTCTTATATTGTCGGCCGACGTGTTTTACACCCACATTTCGCTAACTGTGGTTTTAGGTCTCACGTAATTAGGGGCGAGCCAGTTGTCGTCGATAGCTACTAGCTCGGAGTCTAGAAATATAGCCGACAGGCTATAATTCTAGACTACTGAGTATTTCTTGCATATCAGATGTACTACATGTATCAACATTAACTACCAGGACTTTTCTGCGAGATTACTGGTCTTTGAAAACTTTGTAATTAAATTTTATTAGTCCACCAGCCCTATTAAAAGCCTGCTCTGTGTGCGAAATTTCTAGACCTTCTTTCTTTCTTTCAAATCTTTTCTTATTTTGAATCTTTATATTAGTATTTTTAGAATCGTTATCTTGGACCTGTCTTTTGTCAGCGGCTCGCATACGAGCAGCTTCATTGTGCACCTCTATTTACCAACGATTTGGATAAAAGCGACCAAGAGCACGCCACTTTAAACTTTATTTTACTAACCTTAACGCTTAAAACTGATTGTTTATCGGCTACGAACAGATGTTTTCGGTAAAGGACATATCATAGGGTATAACGAAAATATAAACATAGGATAGGTTAACATAAAAAGGTACTTTTTATTTTTTTAAAGATATCTCCCGCGCTTGGTGTAATGCCTGTGCCGCGGGGGACTTTACAAACATTCAACCAATGGACACAATGAACACCCAGACTCGACGCAGTAGTGAGGCGACCATTTAAACCACCAAACCATCCGTGCAGTCATATAGGTTCTTGTAATATAGACTATGTTTTAACAGCATAGCATTTTATAAGAAATTTAAATGTCATAGTAATTTATTTTATGTCTATACTCTAGGTATTTGTAACAGGGATCAAATTTGTTATAAAGGCAGCTGAAAATAATTTTAAAAAGACATTAAATAAAAAATTAATGCTTTGTCATTTATTTCACGGTAGGCCTTCAGGATGCTGACTTATTAACCAGCAATAGTGAAAGAAATTAATCAGGCCAGGATGTGCTATCGATATATCAAAAACAAGTACTTACTCAATGTTTTCGTTAAAATATCTATAATTTTTAAAGCGCAGTTGATCTTAATAATGCTTGGCTGACGAACTGCGCTGACTGCGGTCAAGGAGCAAAGATACAATGTTTCATATTGACTAGATGCATCATACCATACTATATCCATACCCTTACGTGCACATCTTATCTGCATCCGAGTGGGATGAATATTCTTTACATCATCTCGTGTTTTTGTTGCGAGTAATAATGAAAATAATTTAATATATGATACTTGTACTACACCTTACTAAAATTATGCAGATTATAAAATCAGTACTCTACATAACTTATAAATTATCTGATTTATAACTTTAATTTATAAAGTTGCTTCTTTATTATTTTACACAATCTATTCCCAACAGTTTTAAGGGTACCATTCACTTCCTCAAACTTTATTAGTTAATTTATGGCAGCATTAAAAAACACGCTTTACGTACGACGTACCAACAAAGTTACAAGAAATGATGTAATATAATATATTTTAATTCATTTAATTTCGATGAGCGTAGCAACAGGTAATCGTAAATGTAAATTAACGTTGTAATGTAACGCTTCCAAGGGTTAAGCTTGACGTTCAGAAGTTATACTTTGTAACTCTAATCAAGACACACATACAAACATAGATTCACGCCTGTTTCCCAGAGGGGTAGGCAGAGACTACGAATATCCATAATATCTAATCAATAATCCAAATTGAATATATGAATATGATAATGGTATTCAAGACATACATTCTTTTACAAAGGTCCTAGCAATCAATATTACAAGTATAAATTTATTGTTAACGTTTGCATAGGCATAGCGAAAATATTATAATACTAAGACATGGGTGAGGTTCATTACTAAAACTGCGAAGGCAAATATGCATCTTATCATCGTCTCGGTGCTTAAGGCAACGGAATCGAGAGATGCATGTTTGCCATGATACCATAATAATAATTATATGAATTCTAAAAAACTCTTTTCAAATAGCTTAATAAATAACCTTACCTGCGGCTTCACTCGCACGGTAACAGTATTTTTCCCTGTATGTAAGGTATCGTATGTACTTTTATATACCCTTGACAACTTGTATGCGAAATGTCATGATGATCGGTCGAGTAGTTAACGCGTGAAAGCGTAACAAAGCAACTTACATTCGCATTTATAATATTAGTTAGGACTAGGTGACCCGACAGTCGTAGTTGTAGCCAGTGTTCAAATTTAGATTCCATATTTGCATCATCTTCAGTCTTTTTCTGTACAAGGCTTAGCTGGATTATGAATTTTTAATTTATGAAATAGTAATCCATATCGGGTCAGCCGTTTAAATGTGATGCGCTTATCAACAAACAGTATTCAATTTTCATATAAATAGATCACTTTGTTATCTATATAATATATTACCGAGACTTCAATTAGTTGCAGTTATTCCTCGGAGCATTGTAAGATGTTTACGGATAGTTTCTGCTGGGCTTCAAGCTAACGTCCCTTGGGTAAAGTAAGAGGTGACTAATGGATTCAAGTTATTACCAAGAATCAACCAGCGTTCCAAGTACACTGCAAACAGTTTAGAATTAATAGAGTCATATTAGTATTGCGAAATGAATGATAAAATTATCCTATTTACATACATATTATATCTAATCATTGTAGTCGAAACTCAATCTACACTTAGCTCTATTTACGGGACCTTTTACAAAGATGGCCTCTAGTTACAATTTTATGATTTACACTATCATCCTTCTGGTAATCATTATTTGCACGAATGGCGAAGTGGTGTAAGTGGTCGCTTCGTCATTGTGAGTGCGCTGAGTGTTGTGAATTCGATCCTCACACGGGACAAAAATATGAGTGCGTTTGAATGTTCGTAAAGTTACCTGTGACACAGAAGGATGTACGTAGAGAAACATGTCTTAAAAAAAAATCTAAATTCTCAGTGCGGTAGCCTAGAGTAATTTAGATTTATTTTCGGCAACATCAAGATTATCGCAAAGGACATGTTAAAAATTATAAAGAATATATAAAAGCCTTCTGGAAAACCTTGAAGGAATATAGGCCGTTATAGCAAAAGAAATGGTTTTTATTTTAGTTCTTTCTTACAACAAAATGAAACCTAACGCCATATTGCTTAAAATGCACCTGTCTGTTAAGCTTACAAATCTCGCCAAAGAAAAAGACATTACCCTCTTTTTGACGCACTTACGTACAACGGGGTTGCCACACTATCATCTTATAATACATAGGATACCAGTACTTCTGCTAACAACACAGCTCACAGTTCCTTAAGCAGAGACGCTATAGTCCGTCCGCTAGGTGTTTACGTTCCTTGTGATATTTTCTCGCGGTAATTTTCTAGCAGGTGGCAATTTCCTTGTGTTTTATCTTTTAAATTAACCACTCTCGCACTAGTGAATAATTTATGTATTGTGGACTTTATTCTGTATAAAACGAGTAAGTGGGCCATTTAAACATTGTTGCTAAGGAACATCATTTCTTATATTTTTATCCATTAGTCTCTTTTATATTTTTGTTACGACTCACGATTCAAAAAGTAAAATTTGCATAGGAGACTTTTATGTGTATGCAACTTATAGGTTTATTCAAGGTATTCTGCTTAAACAATATGGCCCTAGCGTTTCAAGTAAACGGAGACAGTATAACGTGTGCTTACGCAAACATTCCCCAAAAACCTCATTAGCTATATATTACCTGTACAATAAAATTAACAAAGCTATCAATATCTATTCACTTAATAAATTCAGTTGCAAAAAGAGAATACAGGGCTATCTAATTGGCCTTTCATATGATGAAACTGAGGCAATAATCAGTATTCCAGAGTAATTTAATTATTATTGTTGTACAGGACATACATGATCCACACGCACGCACACACGCACACACACACACACACGCACGCACGCACGCACGCACACGCACGCGCGCACGCACGCACGCGCACACGCATGCACGCGCGCAAGCACGCGCGCACACGCGCACACCCGCACAGGTCTTACTAGTTAACTTATTGATGCCCACACCAAAATCTGCAGCAATTATATGGGGATTAAAATATATTTGCTCCGTACAGCAATTCAAAATGCTTAATGCGCTAATAAAAACGGCGAGGTGGCTACTAAATTTAATACGATATAGCCTGCAGTTTTGTAGTCAAAAATAATTCCAAATATGGCTTATGATCTTTTATTAATGTGCATTGTATTTCATTTATTTATTAGCTAATAATTAATAGCTTAACTGTAATTTCTAGCAAGTTAACAGATCTACTATAAAATTAGTTATTTTATATCCATATATATGTATATAGATATATAGCCTTATCCATTGAACTACGACTGCTTTAGTCGTAGCTCAAGGGATAAGGCATTGCTTTTAAAAGGTTTTGTGGGTTGAATTTTATTCATTACACTGTCGTCTTGGACCTACATCCAACAAAAATCTATAGCTTAGTTGGCAAGACAAGAATACTATAAATGTGCAATCGTAAGGGCTGACAAGATTACTAGTGATTAACAATAATTGCACAACTAAAAGTTGTGGCCAACGGTAGTAATTGAGATAAAGTAACACTTATGAACGTCAAAATATATTATGATTATTAGTGTGTTAGAACTGTGATTTGTTTGAATATAAGCGTGATGTCAGACTGTATTTCTCAGCATGCATTTATTCAGTACTATTTAAAACAATGTGACTCCTCTTCCAGATTGGTCCTATTACATAAGAATTAAAACATGGTACATATATATATTCCAATAAGTTATCCGTCTTTATTGCGTTATAAAGACATATTTTCAACAACACTTCATAGAATATTGAAATCCAATAATGTATTAATTTATATATCTACTCTAATTAAAAAACACATTACAATATTAAATTAAAATATACGAAATTAAACAGTTAAAGAAAATAAAGAAATAAAATAATAGATTATGTCAAAATAAACAAAAAATCTAAAACTCTTCTTGTGTACAATCAACAACGTATACATTACCGCAATATCCGCGTCGAGTCGTGCGTACGAGGATATTTTATACAAATAGAAAATTGGCGGTTTTCCTAAAGCTGTGTTGGGATCCGCTGATGTGAGCGCAAAATACGTAAGCCTATCGATTGCTTACTTTCTATGCATATTGTTACTTTGATGGATAAACTGCTGACGCGGTTTTCCTGCGAGTGATTACGACTAAAGGTTTTATTCTCGTATGAAAAATATGTTCAAATACTATAGATGACGTGCTTATTCACATAAAAGTACAATTTTGTGATAGCTTAGTTATAATTTAAAAAAAAAATCTTTAACGGAATGTTTTCAATAAAAGATATATATTAACCGATTTTGTGTATCGGTCACACAGGTTTTTTTTTGCTATAATGGTGGCAAACTTGCATAATCTGCCACTACAAACCTGCCTTAAGGTAAACGGTTACTATAGTATATTATTGCTTACCATACGATGAGTTTAGGTGCATTGCTAACCTTCGAGAAAAATATATATAAAATTAAAGGATAAGACTTAAGGAATTACAAAAGTAGGTGTTTGTGCGCCTTCCGAACTCTTAACGTAAAACTAAAAACCTTACCCTATACCTTACTCTTGCGCCGGTTGCCTTTAAGAGGGTGACACTTTATCAGGCAAGCGAGTTCATTTGTGTCGTCAGCAAAGAATCTGCAACAACGTTCTTTTCCACTTAGTACAGTTATAAGAAACGCTTGCTACGAAACTGTTATTACATAGCTTATGTCCACAATTTCATTCACGCAGAGCGTTTTGCCGTAGCAAAACCTTTTTATCTAACTAATATTAGAAATGCGAATGTTCGTTTCTTTATTACCTTTTCACACCTTAACTACTCGACTGATCACCATGAAATTTGGCGTACACGTTGTCAGGGGAACAGAACAGGACATAGGGTACTTTTTATCCAGAAAATAAGTACTGTTATTATACAAACCTAATTTGACCTACATTTACGCGAGTGAACCTGCGGGAAAAATCTAGTACTATAATAATCCCATGATAATAAGTCACTCCTTTTACTTCCTAATTATCTTGAACACAGCCACGTGACTACAAAACAGTAAGTGATACCAACATATACGGATAATTAAAGTAAAGCAGACTACCTAGCAGTCTACCTCATGGTAAATTGTAACTGCTATAGATTTTCGTAAACTCAGGAGTATACTCCTGAGTTTACGAAAATCTATAGCAGTTACAGAGAGGAGAGAGAGGAGACATTATCTAACCTAACCAAGTCTAAGAAGACCATCTTCTGCCTCTGGCAAATGACAGGTTACCTGTGTATACTCCTGAGTTTACAGAGAGGAGAGAGAGGAGACATTATGTAACCTAACCAAATCTAAGAAGACTTTATCTTCTGCCGCTGGCAAACGACAGGTTACCTGTGTATACTCCTGTGTTTACAGAGAGGAGCGAGAGAAGACGTTATGTAACCTAACCAAGTCTAAGAAGACTTTATCTTCTTTAAATGAGTTTTTTCAGGTAGTTGCTGTTCACTACCTGGGAAAACTCATTTAACCTGTCGTTTGCCAGCGGCAGAAGATAAAGTCTTCTTAGACTTGGTTAGGTTATATAATGTCTTCCTGACAGAGGTAAGTCTGTCTAATTTTGGTAAACTATATCTGCTTACTGCAACTGTATGTCAATCACAAGTCTGTTATAGTAATGTAATATACCGGTCGAAACTTAGCTGTGATATATGCATGACATAAGCTGATAAGATAAGCTTTACATTTTGAGTTGATACATAGGTCTAGCACATACGAACAATATTCCATTATAACAGATGAGTTATTATATCTCGAGATAAACTTCTACTTTCGGCAGAAGGGTACATGTTGGTACACCTTTTTATTTGAGGCAAAAAAACTTCTGAAGATCTTCGATTCCCTGCGGAATCTTTATCGGCTTATGTCGGATTTTTACCGCCAGAAACTACCCTAGCTTCTCGCTCTCAGCACATTTAGAAAACTACGTGCCCTGCCGTGAAATTATTCAGCGACCCTTAAATGAGCTGCGCCTAAACGCGTCTCGAGGGATGCATAACAAGGTTCCCTATACTGCGATATATTAGCTGTAGTAATTGCGATGATCCCTTGTCGCTATCTACGATCTGATCTACCTAATATCGAAGCGCTATGCTTTGACGCGAAACAACAGAGCTGCATTGTTAGCGAGACTAATAGTTCGGTAACTTAGCTATACAGCGTGTAACAGAAAGCTGTGATCGTATTTTAGGACCGTAATGTTTATCTGATATCTATGTGTCCTATCTCCAGTACGAAAAATAATAACATGAAATTTTTGATCATTTTGTTTATTTATTATTGTATCATTAAATCAATCAATCATTCAAAAGCATTACATCACTATCAAAATTACGCCTGGTAATTTTCAGGTTCACGGAATCACCCGAGTCAGCTGTTAGTGTTATATCGTTTAGAATGTATAATATAGATAAGTCGATAACAAAGAAAATGCTATATCTCAGTGAAAACAATGTATACGGATTTATTTGTCACGGTTTTCCATTGTTTGGCATTGGCTATAATATGTGAGACTTAAATGTAACCACAACTTTTTTTACATGCTGTATAATGCCTATCTTCGCTGTTGTAAGCATGATCCCTTAGTGTACGAAGGAAAAATGTTGAGTTTGATTTTTAATGGTGTTGAACAACAGTAAATCAAGTACCACCTACTAATCTTAATAAGCATGGTTCAGATATTATACAATAGCCTCCTGATTGACCAACAAATCGTCACAAATTGCCGTAATAATTTGTTGTAATTTGCAAAATTAATTTAATTGAGCAATTGTGTTGAAAGCGAAGTTCGAAATTCTCTGAAAATGTTGTGTAGGCTGTAAACATTGGTGCTAAATATAGACGACCCTTTTGACTGTTACAAGTGTTATTAAGTTAAGTAGACAACGGTCAACTTGACCGGGTTATGTGTGCTAAAATTTAGTTTCCATCCTTAACCTTTTAAACGACGCTGTCGATGACCGGGCATAAGAAACGATCTATTGTTTCTACTGAATGGCAGTCAATATACTATCCTGATGCCAGCTCTGCCTTTAAAAGAGGTAAGTAGAAAACTATAAAAATATAGCTTTTATCGAATCGTTTCCAATTTTGAATACGACATAATTTGGGACGTGTTGTGATTTGTGATGTGACTTTTGTTTCGGGTTCCATATTATAATGTCCGTCAATGATTTTATTGATAGGTAATTTTTAACAGTACAGATATTCGAAATGTACCAATAGACTGCATTAGGCTCGGTTTTTATTACGTGAAACCTTACTTGATGTGCTATGTATAAGCTACATAAGTCTACCTTGAACGTGGCTGCTAAAACCAACCAAACCGTTGCTAAAAGCTTAAATATAAATATTTCTAATAAGTTGTAAGCAAAATTAACTTTGGATAAATCATTTAAATATACAGTTTAATTTTAATGTGCAACATGGCATGCCAGTAATTGATAGATTAAACGTAAATAGTCAAATAATATTATTAAATTAATGCAACGTCATGTCAATATCATAAAGTAGACGGCGTGGTTCGCAATTTAACATCAAAATACTCTTCTCTAAGGTAAACATCCGTGAAAGAGTTTCGTAGTTAAAATTATAATACTTGGTGATAAATTGACACTTTAGAATGAAAGGAGCGAAAGTTTCGCATACCTTCGGTGTTCGTATCAAGGCTCCCGTCTGACTTCATTACACCCAAGTTTGAAGTTTCTAAGTTAATTACTGACTTTACCGAGCTACCGAGTTTGTCTTTAAATTAATAAATACATAATTTTAGTATTTTAGGTGTTGTTATGCATCGGGGGAGCTGTGATTGTCGCCAGGTGTCTATCGGCAATGGTGTTGGATATTTGGCTTTAAATAAGTACCTAATTAATGTTCATTGAAATTTATATAACTAGGAAACCGACGCTCTGTGGTTTAATGGTATATCTTGATTAATGTTATAACTCGTGATGTTTATTATGAGAGTTATCAATGTCAAGAAGACTACAAGATAATTTATAGCAGTTTGAGAGTTATCTTTAAATAATAATGAGAATACAAGAAAAAGAAAATTAAAGGAATTAAATATTTATAGGTGTCAGAATATAACACGACCGGCTCGTTCAATAGTGTAAGCGTAAGTGCAAGCACGATTGTCACGAGGAACCGGGTTCCTTTCCCAATTCTTACAAAGTGATAATGGGTTTTTTGGTAGTAAAATTAGCAATAGGATATTGGCTTCAAGAACTCTTGTCGATTGCCAAAAATTTGTGACGCGGTACCTAAAAAGATAATAGATTGAATTACATATGTATTGTAAACGAGGAAAGTGAGCTTGTTAAAGTGTGTAATTGTTGTCCTAAGCTAGTCATGGTTCTAAGACAGCGAAGGAATTTTGCCTTTATATAAAATTAAAAATCTTATTAATAAATATAGATGTGAGTCATTCTCATCTGTTGAGAATGCCCATTGTACAGACATTGTTTAACAAATCCCAGCTCCTAAACTAAATTATACGGAGTGATGAGGCGACCGTGGATAGAGACGATGGTGGCAGATTTTTCCGGTCATCAATTTGTCACGATGGTCCTTAATAATGAGGGTTCTGTTGAGTGAAGGGAGAAGGAAAAAGGCCTTCAAAGTTTTTGAAAGGCGTTTATCTCTATGACGTCTTACAACATGATTGTACATGATTTGTCTGAAGATGTTTCCTGTAGTAAACTATGCTGCAATTATTGTGGTCTTAAATACCATTAATGGGTTCGTTTTGCTGCTAAATAACCTCACTTATGTAAAGTAAAAGAAATAAGTGATAAAATTCGTGATCATGAACACCTATTCAAAAATAATTAATAGCTTACCACAATAACTGTTTATTAATAGTCCCACTGTTGGGTGCCGAGTTCTTCTCAGTATAAGAAGGGCTAGGTCATAAGGGTGGGTTTTAACTTTAATTTTGAGTTCACCATTATAACGTTATATCAACCATTATATATTTTTAAGACATAATGGCGAACTCTCAGACATGCATGTTTTCTCTCGGAGCTTTTCGTCCTTGTGATTGATAAGTTTACTATTTCATAGAGTTGGAGGGGAAAAGCCTTTGGGTAGTTATTATTTCTGCGCTATAAATAGTTCCAAGAGGCAGGAAAATAGATTTTATATTGTGTCTGCTGTGAAGCATTTGAAATGTTAAGTTACTTCCACTTGTCATGACCCAGACTTTTAATTAATTCGATAATGCTGCGTAATATTAATTATTCAAACGAATTATTCAATCGATTAATCAAATAACAAGCATCAAATCTATTAGTTCGTAATAAGCAATATGAATATTAATAATTTAACCATTACACGTCGTAATAGAAGAGCTTGTACTAAAATCGATTGCAAAGGGCGTGTTCAAGGCGCGTTAGAACTATTGTCCCTTTTGTAGTACAATTTAATGGACTGCCCCGAGTAATTGTTTTCTTGTTATTGTACCAATCAAATAATACTCAGGTCCGTTTTATTGACATAAGATTTAACTATAAATTTACATGTACAAAATGCTTCTAATAAATATATTGATAACTTGTTTCTGCCTGTGGCCTTGCCTGCGTAAATTTTATAATAATTAGTAGTGGAGTGTGGACTTGGTGATCATTGTGCTATAATCGTTTGATTGCCAAGTGCTTCGACCACCATGCTAAAAGACTCGCGTTTGATGGCTGCATCAAGTCCACGGCCTGTTTTCTATACATTTATATATTTTTAATACATTTTTGTTTTACTTTTAAAAATGTAAAAGTTTAGAGATAAATGTTTTAAATAAAGGCATTATTTATAAACTATCCCACTGCTGGGCTCTTCTCAGTGAGAGAAGGGTTAGGACATGCTACCACGCTGGCCCAGTGGTGTGTATCAGACTTCACATATCTTTGAAAACATTATGACAATCTCTCAAATATACAGGTTTCTTCACGATGTTTGTTTGTGTCTGGTGTGCTTGATTTAATACGCACATAACTTAGAAAAGTCAGAGATGCGTACCTTGAGATCGAACTCGAGAACGCTGTGTGGCAGTCTAATGGTTTCCTACTAGGGCATTGCTGTATTTGGCGTGAATTTTACGTGAAGTCATCACGAATAAAAAGGTATTCTACGCTTATTCAGGAAAGAGTTTACATCTCTGTTTCAAGATTTAGTCAAATCATTTTTGCGATTTATGCGTGATTGAATTACAAACATCCAAATATATAAACAAACTTATACATTTATAATATTAGTAGGATTTTATGTATATAAAGGATTAATTGTAAAACATCAACTATAAATCTTATCACTAACTAGTTTTGTTATATTTTATTATCTAAATTAAATAACCAAAATTAAAATTTGAGTATTGTTCTAGAATATCTAATTTTAAATAATACACACGCACTCTTGCTATTTCTAACTTGCATATATACATATCTTCCATTGTGGTTAGTTGATATGTAAGTGTCATTCGTAATTGTTGACATCGTCACCACATTCTAAATTATAATTTGTCTCCCCGTGAACATGGCTGCTGAACAGCAACTGAAAAGTCGGGGACAGTGTAAACTTAGATATAAATAGTTTAATAATTTAGTTAGCTTAAAAATTATTAACCTTCAATAGTAGTAGTCCGATAGTCCGATAAAAATGATAGTATGTCCGATAGATAGTTTAAAAATCATGTAATAAAGTGTTAAATAAACAACGCGATAAAATCCGTATAAAGTAGTTTACTTTCAAACAATAACATTCGCATAAACAAACGAACAATATTACATTTTAAATTAATTACGATTAAAAACTAACTGCTGCGTTCAAATTAGCAGACATAATCAGACATAGTTACCGTACTTAGTGGCGTAGTGTGGGAGTCAGCCACCCGGGGTGTAAGAAAATTTTGTCGCTCTCTTATTTAGACATTTCAATTTAAAAGACTATAATGAAGTCATTTTAAAAAACTTTTTATTAAGTATAGTAGTCATTATTGTGTATTGTACATCTGCCCATGCCTCTCGTGCATCATTAAATTGTTAAAATATTTAAAATATATTATTATTATTGATTGTGCAATTTTACCGCCCCCCAAAAGTGCCGCCCGGGGCCCGCGGGCCAACCCTGCCGCCCCCACTACGCTACGCCATTATTAACTCATTATTTACTAGTATACCCATGATAATAATGTTACGATCTGTTTGATACGATAGTTAACTGATATATCAATATTAAACGGTAGTTAATTATGTACATATGCTCGCACTAATTAGCTAAAGTAAGGCACTATTTACATAAGTCAGTGGGTGTGTGATCAACATTATTATACGGGCAAGAAAGCCAGCCAAGTGTACAAACCTCTTTAGTCTCCCTTCATTTAGTCCTTTGAATATATTTATGTGTCTTGCTTCACTTCTTGCTTCTATAATGAATTAATCTTTATACAGCGTGTAACAGAACAGTATCGTCATATTTAAGTGTCACATTTTATAGCCCCTCTGCAATGGAAATACGCAAAAATTAATCCGACGACATTATTTCTACTAACATATACTATTTTCTATTTTATCGACTATGAACATATTCTAGTCGATACTTAAACAACACTAATACCTGACTCGGGTGATCTCCGTGAAGCTGAAAATGGCCAGGAGCAATTTTGATAGTGATGTAATGAGTTTGTTTTGATGTCTTAATGTATCCAAAACTTAAGTGTTTTGCTCTTGTCGGTGTAGCAATCTTCATCTTTCTCTCTCCAATGCCATCTCTTTCAGTTCCTTATAAGTTTCAACTTTCACAACTTCTTTTAGTTGATCGGTGTGCCTTCATCTTGGTCTTCCCCTCTTCCTTCTTGCTTCTATCTCCTCTTCCATTATGTTTGTGATAAAATGATCATGTCGAATTAGGTGTCCTATCATTATACCTCTTCTGTTCTCTAAGTGTATCAACATTTCACGTTTTACCCTTGTCAATATTTCCGTATTAGTAACTTTTTCTGTCCAGGGCACTTTCTCCATTCGACGCCAGCACCACATCTCAAAAGCTTCCAACCTTTTGGACCTTAAGACAGAGAGACCGGTAAAGATTGGAAGCTTTTGATGTCTTAATAATCTATATAAATAAATAAAATTGAAGTGTCTATTTGTAATGTCAAAATAACAGTTTTTTACTAAATGTATCTAAAAGTATATACAATACTTATATAAAAAAATATGTTTTCTTAATTTTTGTCTACCTCTATGTCCATCTGTTTGTTCCGGCTAATTTCTGAAACAGGTGGTCCGATTTTGACGGAACTTTCACTGACAGATAGCAGATATTAAAAGGAGTAATTTACTTTTATTTTAAAATGCAATTAAGGTTCTGTATAAACAAAAAATACACGCGATCGAAGTCGTGGGTAACAGCTAGTTGATAAATAAAACGTTTGAAATTGGCATTAAATTAAAAATAAATTGATCCTCGTATATGTCGCCTGGGTTATTTATCACATATATATTACGGCCCTAAAATATGACCATAGTTTTTTGTTACATGCTGTATAAGATTCTCTGAAAGTAAAGTATTCTGTAAGTTTTGAACGCCTTAGGTCTCATTTTTACAAGCTGTCGTAACATAAAATTTATTCTGAATAAAATAAATGTTAACTTCAGATTTTATTGCCGTTTCGTACTTGGCTATTATCGTTACGAACATTTTATTATTTGTAAAACTATTTATTTTATAATGTTGTTGATTCTTTTATATCTATGTCTTAAGGGCTTTGCTGCATGTTTGCTGCTGATTATACGGCACATTTCTTTATTTTTGGTTTTATTGTAAGGACCAATAAAGCACATTGCTATTGAACAGCGAAATCATACAGCTTTTAATAGCGCATTTCCAAATGTATGACACGGCCTTTTTGTTCAACTGCTCGAATGTGTTACATAAGGGGTGTGCATAAGTAACAAGTGCGAGACGGACACGCGCACCGAGCACTTCGCATTTTAGAAGAAATTGTATACAATGTTACATTTATTAGAGAGCAGCGATAGCTCAGTGGGGAGATCAACAGATTGCAATGCAGAGGGTCTCGGGTTCGAACCCACGTCGCGCACCTCTAACTTTCGGAAGTTATATAACTTTTTGAAATTATGTGCGTATTGATTGGCAATTGTCGCCTGCTCCGTGCCTCGGAGAGCACGTTAAGCCGTCGGTCCCAGATGCCATGAACATCTATGGCAGTCGTTATTGGGAGAGTGTCGACACAAAAGATCCCACTGGGTCGAAGTGTCGCCGGTCTGCACTGACTGACCCCCACATAAGATACATACATACATACATTAGTCTCACACATGTATTTCCGAAGGAATAAGCGGAGGTGTACTACACCCAAATTTTGTTAGATATGGTGTTAAGCCTATGTTCTAGTTGGCGAATCTATTACGACTTAGTTTCAGTGGACTTAGAAAACAAACCAGACACCTAACTGCTAGCAATCGCACTCACGGCGGCATCACCAAAGCGCATTTAATTTAAATGTAGAGATAATGTGTTTAAAGATTGTTACAATAGTAAATATATACCAAACATAACTACGATGGAATTTCATTTTATTATCGCTCGACGGTTTTACCACATTCGGCTCAATGTACTTATCCTTTTTACGAAGTTATTGATACCTAACCACTGCAATCCAAAAGCGAAGCGATATTCTAAAGTTAGTCAACATATTTGAAGGTAGCTAGCTCCGCTTGTCGACTGTTACAGATATACTCGTATATCAGAGAATGAACCAATGACTACAAACTCGCCGAACCATGATATGACTTTTCGTAAATGGTCACGCATCTGTAGTCACGAATGAGAAAACCTTGGTTATCCATGTGAAATCGTTCTCTAACTTCACTGTCATCATATTATTGTAAACGAAATCTCTTTATGGTGTTCTAACATCGAATTATTGTTTTCGCAAATTGTATAGTCACCGGGCAGTAACTCAAAAGATCTGCATAACTTTTCTTCATAATTATAGTGAGTAGCAAACACTCCCAAATAAAGAATTTGAATTGCTATTTGTGTTAAGCTCCTCAAACATTTCATTTCAGTATTCATGGGATGTCTTATGGCGTGATTATTTTGATGAGGATTTCCTTACGACCATGGGATAAAGCGGCTATATAACCAGTTTATTTTACACTGGATTGTTATCGCAACTCGAATATCCACTTACAGTAAGTAAAGTGTAGGCGTAATGTACTCTCATTATGTTTTAATCTTTGTTATCAGTAGATACGTTAGTTTGTGATAAGCTTTGTGTTTGGGGTGTGAATGTGGTTTTCAGAGACATAACATTAAGGTAGATATGCACGCATGCTTAGAATTACTCCAGGAAATTAAAGGTGTGCAGATGTTATTTTATATAGATAGGTAAATATTTTTACTTCTTACGTACTTGAAATATTCCATTGGCTTATGTATTCATTCTTCATACAATGTTATAAAAATATTACAATACGCAACGATGGTTTGTTTTAAAAAAATTGTTTTAGTCTTCTTTGCAGAGTTATACAAAGAGATATATACAAAGAGGCTTCTGTTAGTTTTTAATGTTACTTTGTGATAATTTTGTTTATCTGTGAAAGTTTGTTCCTATCGATATAGTTATTTTAGTTCAAGGTAGTAATTCTTTGGTAACTTTGCTATTAAATCTATGAATAGATATTAATAGAAAATTACATAGTTTTTATAAACGTAATTAGTATTAAATTAGCTTTTGTTGTGATTTTAGTCTAAAGCTATTAATACTCCAGAATTTTATTACCGTAAAAGATTTTAAGAACCATTTATAACTCACATAAAAGTTATTTGAACGAATAGTAGGTAACTCGCGAGGGTGTTAATGGCATATCCAAATTTGACTGGCAATGCCCGGCTATACAAAAAAGAAAAGCTACATTACAAATATTGACTTGTGAACACAATAGACTCCGTTTTTAACGAGAAAAGCAAATTATGAAGATAAGTTGGACCTTAAAACTCTAACGTACCGGTTGAACCACTGTGGCAATTCTACTACACTTACGCCATTTGTCTTTTTCCTGCGCTATCCCGGGTGAGCCGGTTCATTTCTACTATCACCAAATAATTAGCAATGGTGGAATGACGGAATGAAACGCCTCCGTAGAACTGCCATAGCGGCTTTGCCGCCAGCTTTTAAAAGCTTAATCGTAATTCCGTCATCACTCGGCGCCATGTTGTTTTTGAGCCGTTTAAAGGCCATGCTAACCATCTTAGAAGAAGGAAGAGGTAGCCTAAGGAGGAGTAACATAGGAAGGAAAAAGCGATAGTCATGTCGCACCAACAGGTCATAGTAGTAGTAGAGAATAGAGATACGTGGAAGAAGCTCCACCGACAAGAACAAGCCTCTTCAATTAATTGATTGACTTTAATATTGACCTACATGACGTTGCACATTTTAACCGTATTTTATACGGCTATCTACCATAGCCAGCAGGAAGCTAATAAATAAAACCACTTAAATGCGACACTGGATTTATAAGGTAGGGCAGGGCTATGTTCATCAATTATTAGAGTAAGGAAAAATGCCTCACGTTTTCCTGTTATTCTTCAGTTAATACTCACTGCATTTAATCAAAAATAACACGATGTAACAAATGTAAAATGTTGTCTTCTGTTTACGCGAATGTTATTCATTGAAATTAAACTACTATATACGGGTTCGATTCCCGCACAAGTCAAATATTTGTGTGCATGAACATGGATGTTTGTCTTGGTCTGGGTGTTTCTATGTATAATATGTATGTATTTACAAAAAAAAAAGTATATAAGTATGTTTATCCATTGTCTAGTACCCATAGTACAAGCTCTGCTTAGTTTGGGCTAGATGGTGTTGTGTGTATGTGGTATAGAATATTATATTATTATTATTATTATTATTATTATTATTATTATATACGGATTTTATCTCGGTGTTTATTTGACACAATATTAAATAATTTAGAAACGACTAATATTAAACTTTACTAATTTTTAAGCTAATTAAATTATTAAATCTATTTATATTTAAGTTTACACTTTCCCCGACGTTTCGGTTGCTTTTTAGCAACCATGGTCACGGAGAGACTCTCCCCGTTACCATGGCTGCTGAAAAGCAACAATAAAGTGTCAAATAAACAACGCGATAAAATCCGTATATAGTAGTTTAATTTTAAACGTAAAATGTTGCTTCAGAAATCGCAAAATTTCTCTTTTTTAGTCCACGACTTATTCGCTCGATCGTAACTCATTCAATAATTTTCTACAAACAACATATTTAAAATATCTGAACGCGTTTCGGAGTTTAATTATGTGTTTTCCCATGTGATGAAAGATCAAACAAACACACGACCGTATTTATAGACTCATTTTATTTTACTCATACAATAAAGGACCTCATTCGCTGGTTTAGCTGGTATGTTCGCTGCACAAGGTTAAAAATAATGTGACATAAATATACATATTATATAGACTATTGAGCCTGAGTGATATTTGTGATTTGTACACTCGTCAAAGAGGTTGATAAACTTACTGAAATATTTTTAGATACCTAAGTTGTAAGATTCCGACAAGGAGTTTACAATAATTATTTAGAAAAGCCTTTGACGCTTTAGTTTTTTTTCTATAATAGAGCTGCACGATTAAATATTATTGTTTATCGTGAGGTTCAGAGTTTGCTTACCAGGTTGGGTAAAGTGGATTCTTCTGTTAGGAAATTGCCAGAAACAGAATGCCATTTGAAAATGTGTTCGGGTAGAGGACAATATGCTCGCCCATTATAACGCGAATTCAAAAATCAGGTAGCGAAATGTGGGTGTTAATATCTCTGACTGTATTATCTTACGTTTACGCGAATATTATATGTAGGGATAGACACATACATGATTAGGTGCATTGTACGTCGCTGGCTATGTATGTGTAACGCGTCACTTACACCGTTTTCCCACGATTCAATTTATTACCCAGCAGTCTGCTTGAAACTACAGAAATTGTAATACATATTCGGACTATTATTGACGTTGTATTATTGTAGACAATTATAAACCTATAGACCTTGAAGTTATGTGTATTTGCGGCCTTAACCCTTTGTGTATTTGTGTGTGCCAAACATTGTGAAAAATAATATAATAACATTACAGTGACATTCCGACCTTTTATTTATGCTCCATATAGGGATCCCTAAATTATACATTGACATTAAACAACATTATATGGATTTTATCGCAGTTTATTGCCAAACACTACATTTATATAATGTGAAAACTATTAAACTACTGTTATTATTAAACTTTACTACTATTAATAAATAATCCAATTGGATAGCTAATAATTGTGGAGGCTTGACATTGGCAACATTGTTTCGTATACATATATCAATATTTAAATTGTTATTAGCCAGTTATTCAAAACAAACAAATAAAAAAATTAAGCTATTTAGATTTACACTTTCCTCGACATTTCGATTGCTTTTCAGCAGCCATGGTCACGAGACTAAGCAGGTGGTCGTCTCAATCTCTTGAAGTGTAGTCTCTGTCTATTTCTTTGTGGCAAAGCTTGAGTCTATCTGTATGCAAAAAGATTATGTCACAATATAGAGGTAGAACTATAGAAACATAAGAAGTGTCTGTTTTCTGTGTTCTTAGAAGCAAGGATTGTCGTTATATCAACAGTGGATACAAACGCTTGAGTCGAGTTTCTAGGCTAGTCGTGTCCATTTAAGATGTTTATACTAGGGGAGCACTACTATATATATTTGCATACGAGTCACGTTGAACGTCAACCAATGCACAAAGACTAATGACAATATGTAAAAACGTGCGACTGTTTTACTCTTTGGCATAAAGTTTAATTGGGCAGGCACTTTTTTTTAAATTTTTTTTTTATTTTAACAATAGCAACTGGAAGCAAGGTGTCATCGAACAACTGTTTCTCTGATCCCGTTGCTTCATTGGTTTCGTAATATATGTTTCTTCTTAGGCCTATGTCTGACTAGGTTTTGTTCGCGGCTTCGCTCGTATTACATAATCACGCTCGAGTACAGGACTTATTTTCTAGATGAAAGATACCCTATGTCCTTTTTGTACCCCGCGTAAGATGCGAAATTTTATGATGATCGGTTAAGTAGTTAACGTGTGAAAATGTAACAAACAAACTCACATTCGAATTTATAATATTAGTAAGAATAGTAATGTTATCTCATAATTGGTTATAAGGATATTGTATATAGTTCAGTAGTTATGCCACGCTATGCTTTCGTAACGGAAAATTAGTCACTCAAATCTCGTATTTTGCGCATATTCGATTAACGTATGTTACATAAAATCTGTAGTATTTATAGAGATATTTATTTAAATCTAATTTTCATTAACCACACAATTAACGGACGGAAGTAATTTACTCTGAGCCCTCAACACACCCATGTTTTGCCAGCTTTATATTTCAGTCCCACGTAATGGTGGGTGTACAACCCGAAAATGACCAGACACAATTCAGGTGCAGGATCCTACAAGAAGGCGTGTGCCCTCTGCCCGGACCAAAACAAATGATTTTAAATTAAAAATTCAAAACAAGCGTTATCACTAATAAAATTGCGCCTGGTCTTTTTCGGTTTTACCGAGTTCACTGATACAGCTATTAGTGATGTTTAAGAATACATAAACAATATCAGCATATTTTAGACAATAGTATAGAATATGCTATATTGATAAGTCGATAAAAAAGAAAATGCTATATCTAAGTGAAATGATGTCTACAGATTTATTTGACGCAGTTTTCCATTATACATGGGCTGTATTATGTGACGATTAATTTTTACCACATCTTTCTGTTGTACGCGGTATACAAATTCCCACCTGTTACTCGTAGCTATTTATTCTCTATAGAATATTCCAATTGCTATAAACTTTGCTGTATGGATGGTGCAGCGGTGGTGTATGTGACTGCTGTGCATAATGTCTCGAGATTCCTTGGGATAATCGGTCTCGGGATTCGGGGACGATTATCATAGAGAACTTTTCCAGAATAAAACTTGGTATACTGGGGCTCGACTTCTTCAACTCTGCAATCAGATCGTAAATGTGTTATACCAGATTTACTTCTTTAATTATTTTCTTTCATGAGCTTGTTTTACTTACCTGGACTTGCGCTTATATCCTCTCATAGGTAGGAGTTTCAATACAATCACATTTCACGAGCTTTGTTTCTGAGTCCCACATAATAGATCGTAAACCTTTTGTCGCCTACAGACATAATTCCAGACTTGTTGCTTCTACTGAGAATTCCATGGAAAACCTAAAAACACTTTCCATAACCCGGGAATCAAACGCCACAGTAATTGCAATTACTGCTGCACCTCTGAAGCAGGTTCTGTTCCAACGATTACCAATTTCATATACCACACCAAAATAACGGCAATATCGTTCTTTAATTCCTTATATAACATTAACTTAGGAACCAAATTAGATAATTCCACCCGACCTAACCATTATCGCCTCTCAGAATCTGAACGTAGGCAGAGTGCAAATTAAGCAAAATAAATCTTGCGTTTTTCCATCTAAAGCACGGACGTTAATTTATTCGATCCCGTTATCTTTGAGCAATTAACAGAGTTTTTTTTTCAAGGAACGACTGGGTGCCGTTTCTGTAGTATCGTGGGTCGTTAATCTAGCTTTGTCATCATTCCGTCTAACTGTCCGTTACAGAGTTATTTCTGAGTAAATTTTGTGCGAATATTCGTACTAATCGTTACGGTGGTTTACGCTAGGGATCTGTTATTTGTTGAATGACAACTGTTTAAATTTAGTAGATGTTTGTGGATATACTATTGGTATTTCTACAATGCGTAATGATTCGGTCATGTTTCACAATCGATGTTTATCTAAAATAATGTTCTTATCAGTAAAACAGCCTGTATATTTTAAAATCTCTATTGAAATTAAACTATTTTGTCGCGTTATTTATTTTAAAACGCTGTTATGTAATTTTGAGCTATGACATTACTATTATTGAACTTTACTACAATTTAAGCTATTTAAATAGATCTATAAATATATGAGGATAAAATACTTTTAAGTTCGAGATTTAGAACTATGACACTATTGTCATAGTTTAACACTCTAACTTAAAAGACTATATCAAAAATAATATAAATGGATTTAAGTGTAATTTTATACAATATGGCATTTCTTTCGCCTCGTTGGCGTGCTGGTAGTGTAGAGTATTGCTATGCATGACGTTCTCGGGAACGATTAACGGATACATTATTTCGCTAAGATTTAGAGATCATTTTCTTTTTATCAACGTATCAATATAGCATATTCTAGAATATAAATTGTTTAAGTATTCTTAAACAGCACTAATTGGTGTATCGGTGAACTCCGTGAACCCAAAAATGACTAGGCGTAATTTTGATAACGATTTAATGCGTTTGTTTTGAAATTTAAATAATAAATAAATTATACGTTTGAAATTTAACATAATTTATTTTGATCTGGGAAGAAGACGTATGCTTTCTGCGCGGATCAAATTAAATAAATTAAATGATTGAAATTTAAAATAATTTGTTTATATCCTTAAGAGGGCACTTTGGTTATTTTTGAGATAAACATTACGGTCCTATAATATGGCCACACCTTTCTTTTACATGCTGAATATGAACTATTAATAAACCGTGTCCATTACTATTACACAACCGGAGAAAACAAAAGACTGTATACCACAGCTCACACTAGCACAGCGGTTATTAGTTTTTCTCAACGTTGCCATTCATACGGATACAAGTATGGAATGAATGATGAAAAGGTTTGGCTCTTTGTATTTTTTAATTGTTTACCGTAACAATTGCACTCGGTTAAACATAAAAATTAAGTGTAAATAAACACGTTTACATGTATAAATACGTTTTTAGAGCACCGGGATATATTTATATTTATTTAAAATATATTTTATCAGCTTTGTGTTAAGATGCAATAGGCGAGCGTATTTCTACTTATCTTGACTAGTTTATTGCCACACTTTATGCTGCTATTGAGTATTGGTTAAGTAAAATGTGTTTACTGAAAAACTTATTATCACTGCCCAAGCTGAGAATAGATCGTGAAACATCACGGTCGACTGCGACATAAACGCTAACCTACCTATGCCACGGCACAAATCTATATACATCATCTTTCTTAATATAGATATGAAATCGTTTGCGTTAATCTAGTTTTATTCAATAAATTTCTATCTCTCGAAAACAGTACCTTTCCTGGCAGAAAAGTGCCTTTAATATTATGTCCTATTCTGTATCCCTGCCATTGTTTATGTGAAATTTCATGATGATCGGTCAAGTAGTTAAGCGTAACAAACAAACAAATTTACATTCGCATTTAAAATATTAGTTAGGATATTCTTACTATAAAATATTAGGAAACAACTAAGCATAATTAATAAATTAACAAATATAATAAAAACCTAATTTTAATTAACTCAGCACGGAGCTACCCATTCCTATTGCAGCACGTAAAGATTTGTGCGACATAGTTCTAAAATATCTAGTACATGGTTAGTTCCAGATAGATACATACTAAACAATATTATATATAATAATATTACCGAAACAGGATTAAGTGAATTATTTATAAAATTAAGTCTAATCAATACAAATGTCACAGGGAACGTCTGTCATACAGAGATTTATTTAAAAAATATAATCTACTTACCTTAAAATCTAAACGCCTGTTACTACATGCGATGTTTCTCTATGTACTAAAACATAATAAATACGACTGTCCAGATATAGTTAGTATATGTATCTATAATATTAACTGCATAGTGCCCAACACGGTTCCGCGACGACAGGCTCGCGTATTCGCTATTTGCTACGACTCGTGGTAGCACAGACGCGGGTGAGCGGGCGTCCCTCCAACGGATGGTACCATTAAGCCATAGTACATAACCTTAAATATCTAGAATAATAACTGAATTAGTAACTACTAACATAGCTCATAGATAATGTTTAATAAGTTAATGGACTAATAACTCACTGTCTGTCTCTTTACTGAGTAGAATCCACTACGTTTTCACATATTATGTGAACCCCACATATTATGTGAAGACGTTGTAGATTGTACCCATTGTTATACTTATACCTGGTTTTAATAAAAATTGTACAATTGTTTGCACTCTTATGAATATTTTATACGGCGTCATTATTTATTTTGTAATTAAAATGAGATTGCCATTAAATTGTCGCTGTGGAGACTGAATGACGTTGTTGCGTCAACTTATGTGAGGCAGAGTTATGGTGAGACGTGCTGTTCAGTAGAAGAACATTCTTATTAGGTGTTTGATAGAGTGTGTATGCACCCAATGAGAAACTGTCTACTTGCGTTAAATTATAAACTAAATTTCGCCCTTAGCTTAGCTCGCAATAATCCAGATTTTGTCAATAAAATCCATCGAGAGCACTACTTTTTTCTAGATGAAAGATACCCTTTGCCCTTGTGTACCCTTGACAACATGTATGCGAAATTTCGTGATAATCAGTCGAGTAATTAAGACGTAAAAGCGTAACAAACAAACAAACTCACATTTGCATTTATAATATTAGCTATTGTGTAATATATAAGTTATTTGTGATTATTTATGATGAAGCCGATACCGCAGACCGATGTTGGTGGCACTCCTGCAAACTCGACCGAGACACTGTTATATAAATAAATTTAAGTTTATATACCTCTGGGGTGGCATAAGATTGCACTCAAGATTACCTCACGATCGACCTTCAGATGTGGGTCATCCCGAGTTCGATTATCGGATGAGATTAGGTTTTTCTATTACGGCATTTTTAGTAGCAACATGGTGTCTGGATTCGCCCGATAGTCTACAATAATTTCACCTTGTATTAGGGGACCTGGCTCACCACAGGGGAGCTATGACAAAGCTACCAAAATTAGGTTGAAAGGCCTTCTCCTTCGGAGATATGCATGTATAAGGCTATAAACGCTTCTACGTGCTCTGGTTCTATAGAGCTTGGTATCTTCAAACATAGCCTATGTTATCATGAGAAATCAGTTACTGCTACGCAGTTCTCTTAAATCACACTACCATACTCATAATAAACTCAGTTGTTATATTTTTAAGTTTTACCATAACCATTGTATTAAGTATTGTTGCCGAGGCGGCAGTCGAGTTCCACATGAACTTTTTAGCAGATTAGCATGACTGATACAAAATATACATAATCATTCGTAAGCTTTTACCTTACAAACTGTAGCAGCACACCGGTGGCCAGTTATAATAGATTTTAATTATGCCTGGTGTTCTAAGACTTGACATATTAACATGAAATTAATTACAAAGTCTGCATTGCAAATGCATCGTATACCATCTTATTTCACAATAACTGGTGATTTATAACTTGAAATTTCGTAGGTAAAGAACTTGATATAAATTACGAACACATGGCAGCAATAGCAAGACTGCCACGAGCTAGTGATTTATAATTTTAACAACTTCATACCGGCGTGATGAAGATTAATATCGAGTTGAGCGCTACTTATTGGAATTTGAAAAAGGAAAGCCGGACGACGACGCAACAAAGTTTCAGCTTCTACATTGATAAATTGCAACGACGGTCGAGGCGTGCCTCCCTGTGACTGATGGCACTACTACTACGCTACGCTAAATATACGTATATAAGATCTGATACCTTGTCATTACAAGGCATCAGAGAATTTAGATTTTTAAACTTTTGGTTGTAAGAAGATACATTGCATCGTTTAGATATACATATTTAGCTACATTTTTTTTTTAAATGTTTGCTAAATGGAAGTTAAATTATGATTTATATGGATTTTATGGTTCCCTACTTATTTATTCGCATAAAATTATATGTCATAATTTAGCATGGCATACTTTGACTTATCCTAATAATAGTTACGCATAATATTAATTTGGCATAACTGTTTAGGCACAATTTTTTGAAGCATAATAATTAATTGCTATAAACATAATAATGGTTAAGCATAATATTGAAATGCATAATTATATTTAAGCATAATATTTATAGGCAAAATAATTTTACGTCGCATAATTATAGGCATAATAATAATTAATAAAATACTTTTCGTATATAAAATAAACATGTCGGCTGGGCCACCCTCGCCGCACCCTAACTTATTGTTACTCTATGGTACCCAAGTTATCCTCGCCTGGGTGTCGCAGCGCCGTGAGTTAATCGCGGCAGTCGGTATAGTTGCCCTCTCACTCCCGGCCGTGGTTCAGTCCATGGTCCGGAGTGAGAGGTCTTGGAACGCCGTCGCCTTCTTCAGTGAGGAAGTAATTTCTGTCAAGGAGCCGGCGGAGCGGGAGAGGGAGCGCTCAAACCCTCTCCCCAACCGCAGAACCGGGTGACAAAGGGCGCGAGACGACCTCTAGCCACCCTGAGGTTTGACCTGGGGGTGGTGGGCTTCGTGGGCCTGCCCGCCACCCGATCAGCACCAGGTTTGAGAGGCGGCGTGCGTGTTCCCACGCGCGCCTCTGTATCGTGTGTCCGTCCCCTCCTCACGGGGGTCAGTAGGGATAAAATTAGTGGTGCCCAAAGGGCAGGTCTATTTGTGTAGTGGCCTGCCATTTCATACGGCGGGCCGAAACCTCGGCGGGGTTGCGATTGCTTGAGAATGCGATTCGCGCGGCCCCATCCATTGCGGTTATGTCGAGGAACACCGTGGTAGGTTTAGTCGGTATAACCGGGATGTCGCTCACCATCTTTCCCCCGTGAGTCCGACATAACCTCTCCGTCGCCCCGCGGAGAGGTAACCGCCAAAGCACTCCAAAAGCCAAAAAGAATTAAGGGACTTGAGTGTCCAATAATTCTATATTTGTAAAATACTCGTGACACAGGGCTTAATCCCTAATGTAGAAACAAAATTAAAGAATTTGATATTGATGAAAACGTAATTGAGCCGTTGCATGGTAACATAATTTTGAAACCTTAGTTGATTAACGTTCTTTGTACTTATTTACAATGATCGATTCAAAACACAACCCAATCCTTATAACTGGTAATCCAATACTTGTAATTGGAATATTGGTTTCCGTGAAAATGTAATTTTGTAATACCGCCAAGCGTCTCATCAATTCCAATAAGACATTGTAACTTTGTTGTATTATAAACAAAATTGCTTTCTCCAAAATGTATATCATTTTAATTTACGCGTTGTTGATAAGCGCGCCTTTATTTTTTTCTTGTATCTAATATTTCATTGAAGGAAGAGTAAAAGCCTGCCGTCAAAGTCTGCCACTACCCACTATTTGATGGCACCGAATTCACACACTTTCATAACGGTAAGGACAAAATATATAATGTTAATCGTTTTCTCTTGGCTTTATTTTTAAAGACATCCTTTGTATTTTCAATGTTTCTGTATTTCGAAGGACTTTACAAACATTCAAACGACAGACACAAAGTACACCCAGACTCGGCACAACCATTTGTCGAACATTTTTGCCCGTATGGGATTCCACCCAAAATCAAACACTCGACTTAAAAGCGGGGCGACCACTTAAACTACTACGCCATCCGTGTATGTTAATCTTATCCTAATGATTCTTATTTTAATAAAATGATTAATCAAGTAATATATGATATCCCAGCTTATAACGTACATCCACATCAGATTTAGTCTACCACGGCGCAGCGGTAGTGAATGCGACTGCTGTGCATGAGGTCTCGGGTTCGAATCCTGGGTCGGGCCAACAAAAAGTTATTGGGGTTTCCTGTTAAGAAATCTCAATATCAGCTTGGAGTTAGGAAGCTGACGGTGTAAGACACCCCTGAGCCTCGGCAAGAACGTAAAGCCGTTGGTCCTACGCCTGATTTCTCTCCGGTCGTGTCGGATTGCCGTCCCATCGGATCATGAGAGTGAGGGAACAGAGAGTAAACGTATGTTTGCGCACACACTTGTGCACTATCATATCACCGGCGCACCTGGTCAGTCTCCGTTAAGATCGGCCGCCGTGACCGAAAATCGGTTTGGAGGACATTATTATTATTAGGTATTACTATAGTCTGTGGTATTAATCAAATGAAGGCGGAGAAAACATAACATAAATGTTTTACAAAACGTGAAGGTTTATGGTTGACGACTCGATGGCGTAGTGGTTAGTGTAACCGACTGCCACGCCTGAGGTCGTGGGTTCGATTCCCGCACAAGTCAAACATTTGTGTGCATGAACATGGATGTTTGTCTTGATCTGGGTGTTTCTATGTATAATATGAATATATTTGCAAAAAAAATATGTATATATGTATGTTTATCCATTGTCTAGTACCCATAGTACAAGCTCTGCTTAGTTTGGGCTAGATGGTGTTGTGTGTATGTGATAGAATATTATTATTATTATTATTATTATTGTAAATAGATTATTTTCAGATTCAGGCTAAAATATGTTATTCTAAGGGTAAATAATATAAACAACAATAGGCATGGCAATGGGCTAAGATTCTATTAGTTGGGATATTAAAAAATCTTTTTATTAGGACCTTAAATCATAGCTATTAGAATTTTGCTGTAATATACCTCTGCCTATATCCTAAGGCATATAGGCGTGGGGCTAAGTATGTACATACGTATCTTCTTCTCTCTTAGCCTTTATTATTCCCAAGTCACTTGGGGTCGGCTTTTCTGGTCTAACCGGATTTGACTGGATATCAGTTTTTACACGGAGCGGCTGCCACCTGACCTCCGCAACCCGAAGGCTAACGATACCCTAAGGCTAGACCAGTGTCAGGATATTAGAGGGTACTGACTTCCCAATAACGACTGCCATAGATGTTCATGGCAGCCGGGACCGACGGCTTAACGTGCTCTCCGAGGCACGGAGCAGGCGATATGTGTCAATCAATACGCACATAATTTCAAAAAGTCATATAACTTCCGAAAGTCAGAGGTGCGCGACGTGGGTTCGAACCCGAGACCCTCTGCATTGCAGTCTGTTGGTCTCCCCACTGAGCTATCGCTGCTAATATGTACATACGTATGTTTGTAATAAAAATATTTTTATATACGTACATACAATGTTCAATACTACGTGAAGTTCTAATTATTACGTCATATTTCGACTCCGCCTGCAGTAACTCATAAATCTGTTTAAAGACATTTATTTCCCAGAAGAATATACATACTTCATTTGTTCGAGAAACACGAAATTGACATAAATAATTAAGGATTTACAGCTAGACAAGTGCTGGAACGACGTTATTTGATATTATGTACTGCAAATGCAAATGTATGTACCATTTGCGGAACAATAATACAACATAACACATGAAGCGATCGCGATGGTATCATTGTATCGGAAAATGAAGCATATTAATTGCTATCACAGAAATTATATGCTTATATATACATATATAAATCACTACTTAATATGTATTTAGAATATAATGTGTACATCCATCATGCCTGTCTACTACTATTTTAATTACATCTCAGCTATTTTGTACCCGTAAATCAAATCAATCAAATCGAAGCATCGTGTCTAGACAATTGCTCGCTCCGAAGCGCTGCAGTAACCGTTGAACGAGGATAATAATACTGTTACGCTTGTCTCTCGTTAAACAGATTAGTATACCTGCTATCTAATATTAATGCTAAGGTATAGGCAGAAGACACTTTAGAAGCACCGGGTGGTGGATTGGAATGCTGATAGCCCTTTGATCATCTACAAGGCTTAAGTATTACCATAGCATGCACATTATTAGCTTGATCGGAATACATAAAGAAAGAAGAAACAAATCATTTTTTTATTGCCACAAAGAAATATGACTACATATTTTTTTCTTACAAAATATCGATAAAATAATAAAAAAGACAATTAAATAAATAGTTCGTAAGTAAAAAGTAGATCCATATTATGCTATTGTGGCAAAAAATGGTCTCCATTCAGCATTGATGTTGCGATAAAACTGACGTGATATCGCAACGCTGATTTTCAATGGAGACCACCGCTACGCACGGACGTCAAGCCAGCTGCATACAATTTTACAACTAACAACATAACTACATGATATGAAGCTTGCATCTGTCTTCGATAGGTTTATTCAGACCAGACGTTTTCAGTAATTTATGTGATAGATATGATAGATAAATAAATAGAAGACTGCCACGGTGCCGCAGCGGTAGGTTATGAGACTGTTGTGCATTATATATCGGTTTCGGTATCCGAGTCAGGCAGTGTTGTTGCGTTTTTTTTTTTAACAGCGTGGAATCTGGAATTGTGTTTGGTAAACGTTACGCTTGTCCTCTATTACGAGGGATTTAAAAAATGTAGGTGTAACACGCTTATACTTACCCCTTCGGAGTATAGGCGCGAGCCTATGCTTGTATATAAATAGATGTTTTAACAGGCAAAATTAAAATAGCTTGGAATACTGTTTTTATAGTCTTTTGTATCTTCTCTATAATTCAAAATTCAAAATAAATTTATTCAGATAAGGTTACAAGGTAACACTTATGAATGTCAAAGTAACACTAATTTTTCTGTGAATTTACATTTACTGCCACGTTCAGCAAAGCAAGGGTGTAGGGCTCATGAGAAGAACGGGCAAGAAACTCATGGTCACTCTTTTTAATCGCCAAGTTTTTGTTTACAAATCATAAGAGCTGTAAGGTGCTGCAACCATTTCTCCATGAACTATTACTGAACATACTCAAGCATTTAATAAAATTTGATGGTAGCCTCTAAAGCAGCAGTATGGTAAATAGGAGCATCCACTTACATCTACATTAATAATCAAGACAAGGCATGATTGCAGTCCGTAGTTTAATCTAACTGTTTAAATAAAAATGTAGTAAGTAAATCATCGAATTCCACGATACCAAGGTCAACCAGTCACCACAAGTAGCACCCGTTCACGAGTAAGACGCATGGGCCAGCCATCGCCCCCTTTGCCATATTGAAGGGAAGGGATCGACCCGGCCCATGACGACACCACAAGCAATGACATTTGAGTGAGCATGACGGTCCTTGGCATGCGAACTTAGAATAAAACTCAAAAAGAAAACTTGACGGAACTGTCCATGATCACGAGTTGCCTTCATTGCACATTATTCTTGATTAAAATACGACTGAGTGTAACAACAATGCAAATTCAAGTTTAAACAAGGTGTAACGTTACAAAATAATATGTAATATATATTTTAAAAAATAAGCATTAGTATTATATTATATGTACTCTGAATATATAATAAATATGGTCAATACAAGTGTATAGTCCCGTGTGTCAAGATCAAGATGAGTGCACAGGTGGCGTAATGGTTTAAGTGGCCGCCTCGCTATAGGTTCGATCCTCGCACGGGATAAATAATTATGTGGTCCTAAAATATTTGCTCCAAGTTAAGTGTTCTTTGTCTTCGTTGTTGGAATGTTTGAAAAGTCCCCTGCGACACAGGAATTATTCCTAGTGCAGGAGTTACCTCATTTTAGAAATAAGAAAAACAAAAATTCAATATAGGGTTCATAAAAGATATATTCAGCTATTTTCACTCAAAAATAACTGAGGTGTTACGCACGTGTACGTTTACCGAAAAAATATAGAAACGCTCTTTTTCATTTCACGCGTCTAAAGTTATGCGTAAAGATTGGTTCCAAATATTGCGTCCCCAAAAGTAATATCTATCAACACGTGTTTCAACAGCCATTGTATAAGAAAAATAAATCTAATGCCTAGTTTTGTTCGCTACATAAAATCAAACTACAGCCTCACGTAGCCTTACAGTATCACAAAAAGGCAACACAGTTAAGGCTGTAGCATACAAACGATGAAATAAAACGCACCCTGTATATTGCATCTGAGGAACAATCGTTAGAAGCACGTGCGTTCAGGAAAAGGTCCGTAAGCGCCACGTATCAAATAATATTTCATTGAAGTCTGAACTGTAGTAAGCGTGGAAATATTCTTTGTAAAGTGTTCGCGGTAGGTTCTAGATTTTTAGTTTCATATACTATGAAAGTGTCGTTTGAATTATTTGCTACGGTAACGTTAGTTTTCAGCCACATAAAAAGCTGAATATTTAACGAATTTGTTACAGTATTTTATTAATATCACTTGTAATTATTTTATAGTTACTATAATAACTTTTCTTTTACTGCAGTAAAAGAAAAGTTATTATAAGAATTATAATAACTTTTCATTTATATGTATATTTATATTATAATCATATATTGTCATGTTTAAAAGTCGAATAGTAGACCCTGTGAGAAAAAGTAGAGCACAGAAGTTCTAAATCTTAAGTGTTAATTATTCTATCTATCAGACACTTGCATACTGCGGGCCGTTACTGAGATATTTTTGGCAAGATTTTAGATTGAGTCTATACATATAATAACATTATAGCTGGTCGAAGTCCGTACATACAAGATATATAAGAATATGTATGCGTGGGTTCTTTATAAAATCTTTAGAAGACAAAACAATTATTTTAGAATTTTTGTCTGTCTGTCTGTATGTTTATACGCGCATCACGTAAAAATTACTGCACGTTATTGAATTCAGTTTTGAGAGCTATATTGCTGGATGTTGAACTTAAAATCTGGTGCATGTCATCTTGATACGCCACCTAGATGTTGAGTATTAAGAAAGAAAATGTAGATAAGTGCCTACTTCACAATTCTATGCGTACGAATTCGTAAAACTAGTAACAAATTAAAAATTAATTGTTTAAAAAAAATATTTATAGCCAAGTCTTGTAGTAATTATACTACAAGACTTGGCTAGGTGTAGCCACGTATGAAGTTTTGTAGTACCAGTACAAGTTTTAAATTCAAAGCGTTCATACGTTTTACAGTCATATTGTAATCATAGCGCAGGCTGCGGTTAAGCCAGTACCGTTACCAAAATCTAATTAACTTTTCGAGTTTAACGCCGAGGAAACCCGGGTGAAATAACAAGATACGACGCAATACGTAAATGGATTTCTTTCTTGGCAGCAACTGGACGGATTTATGTACGAATCGTGATTTATATCGTGGTATGCGCTTTACTTAATTAAATTGTAGCGATTGCAGAATTGTCATCGCATATTAACTGCACGGCTGGCGAAGTAGTTTATGTGGTTGCCTCGATGTGGGTTTGGTTCCACCAGGACAAAAATGTTTTGCGGTGCATAGTGTTTTTTTATTATTTTTTAATAGTACTGGGTGGCAAACTGTCATGTGGCCCACCTGATGGTAAGTGGTCACCATAGCCTTTGGACGCCTGTAACACCAGAGGCATCACTTGCGCGTTGCCGATCCATTAGGAAAGGAAGTGGGAAGGAGAAAGAGCGGGCAGGGCGAAAGAGGGTGATTGGGCCTCCGGCACTCTCACTCACCGAACGAAACACAACAGTAGGAATACTGCTATTTCACGTCGATATTCTGTGAGAATACCCCTTCCCCAGTCGAGCCCACCCATCCAGTTGTTACGAGCCTGGGCGTTTTTTATGCCTGCTGTTTTAATGTTTGAGAAATCCTTCGAGATACAGAAGTGATACCTATTACTGCAGTTATATTTATAAAAATGATATATATGCTTTACAATCATATATGGCTAACTGTTAACTTAAATATGTGCTGTCCGAGACACGAATGGTAAATTTTTTGTTGTGACTGCTAAAGTCACAAGTACCACAAGTAGTCATGTCTCTATGGTCATGACTTGCGTTGTGATCGACTGAAAAGCGTAATCGCCACTGCGATGTGGATTTATATATTTATTTAATCAGAGTCTTATCAAACGGTCTTTATTTTTTAATTCATAAATAGAATAGAATAGAGGCTTTGCAGATTTGGTAGCCTTCAACTAGATTTGTAGGGCTTTACTCCTTGGTAATTGCCAAATTACTGTAAAATAAAAAGAAAAGGACGCACGATACTATTTTATGACGTAACCGCTATTTAAATGCATGCGTTCGAGAGAAATTGCTATATATTCCCACTCCTCCCCCACTTTTTCCTTATTAAAATATTAATTACTCCTTTAATTTGTAACTCATGTTGATGTTTCTACACCAAAACGTTTCATGTTATCTATTATCACGTAGAAAATAACGTTTAAAATTAAACATAAATAACTATCCTATTCAATGCCATATATGATAATGATATAGGAGAAGTTATGTAAAAGTTTAATTGTTTGAAATATGTTTGGCCGCGCTGCTTAGAGCTACAAGTCTGATATAAATTTGTTTTTGCGTTAACAGTAGTACTTATAATATAGGTAGGTCATAAATAACAGCACGACCAATGGATAGGAAGAGCAGCCATAAAAGCGACTGCAGGACAATATTAATAAAATCTATAATATAGTTAATTTTTTTTATAACTTAACAATCGTCATAGCTCGTCATTCGACTTTACTGAACGGTAACAACCTTGAAAAAACTGCTTTAGAACTTGAAGATGTCATGTTACTAAACAAAATTCATACTATATTCGATGCATCGTATAAGTGGCGCCACCGCAATAGTGCCCTGAAGGCGTCATTGTACATAATGGGAGCGCATTGATGGCAGTATGCTATCTTAATGGACACTGTTCACTGAAGGAACCTGTTAGTTAAATGTTTTTATGTCATATTATCGTTTTCATGGAGTTTTTTTGCAAAATGCGAGTCATGAATAAATAAATTAAGACCAGATAATGTAAGACTACGTATGGCGTAGTGGTTTAAGTGGTCGCCTCAGCACTATCGCTGCATCGAATATTGTGGTTTTGAACCACTCACGGGATAAAAAAATCTGTGATCCACAGATTATTGTTCCGAGTTTAGTGTTCTTTATGTTCGTTGTTTAAATAATAATAATATAATAATTATAATAAATCATTTATTTCGGGCTGCATAGGCCCATAGATAAATACTTTAACCTAAATTTACATATTATAACATTTTATGTTATTAAATACTCCTTAATACTATGTGAGTAAAACTTCACTTCGCACACTTAATACTAGTGCGCTCGGCTGGTACTTGTCCGCGGAAGCGACGGAATACCACGTCTTGCGGCGAAAAGCTTTCGTCCAATACCTAGTGCAGGCAGCAGTCGGGTACGTGCACGACGAACGCTTTAAAGTTGACGTTGCAGCGCGACTCCAGCAGCTGCACTTTCAGTGCGTACTTCAGCTTTTGGCACACGTACTTCGCGATGTCCTCCGCCTCAGTGGTGTAGTGTAGGCGCGAGATGTATGGTCAAAACAAAAGTCAAGTAGCATCGTAAGGTACACAAAGAGATTATGAGCATGGGATGCGACAAAATGCAAACAATGCACATATTCAAAAAGAATTTTAAAATAAAGGTCCCCACAAGGGACGAATGGAGACAAGGTCTACAATCCCCTAACAAGGGTTGTCTCATCTGGTACACCGATGGTTCCAAAATGGAAACAGGATCAGGCGCTGGTATTTATGCCAACGACTGCAAGGTGAGCCAAAGCATGGGCAAATTTGCAACGGTCTTCCAGTCGGAAACCTATGCTATAATTGCCTGTGCGCAGGAGACTATCAACAAAAATGTCACTGACAAGACTGTTTATATTCTCAGTGACAGTCAAGCTGCTCTTAAGACTCTGAACTTCTGTAGGGTGGATTCCGGACTGATCCTGAACTGTGTTAAAGCCCTTAACAAACTTGGCAGGAAAAACACAGTCAGGCTGGTGTGGGTTCCGGGGCATGCAGGGGTGCAGGGTAATGTGGAGACTGATGAATTAGCCAGGAAGGGCTCGGAGCAACTATTTGTTGGCCCCGAGCCACACACTCCAAAAAATTCATTGCAAACAGAGCCACGGGCTTCACCCGGAAGTTCTGGGGGTACAGCAAGTGCAGCAGCAGCATACGCCTGCTCACAGGAGCGTTCACTGGTCACTTTGGCACCAACGACTTCCTGTGCAGATTGAGTTTGGCAAACAATTTGATCTGCAGAGCTTGTGGTGAACGGGACGAGTCCATATTACACCTACTGTGTGACTGTGACGCGTTGGCTGGACTAAGGATGGGTCTAATGGAATTGGCATATCCGAACCCTGAAGACTTAGGGCTTCTCCCGCTGAAGTGTACGCGGCGACTGATGCAGTACATTCATAGGGAGATAGCTAAGGGATAGACCTCGGGGCCGACACAAAAGATCCCACTGGGTCGAAGTGTCGCCGGTCTACACTGACTGGCCCCCGTAACAAGATAAGATAAGAAGGTACACATTCGCATAATGATCCGACTGTGTGTGCGCTGTTTTAATGCAAACAATGTAGTGATAATGGTACATTTTTCAATGTAGTGATAGTAGGTGAAGTTCGTCATGCGCATGTGTGCAAGGCGAGACAAAAAACGAGTTCTTGTATATATAATTCTAATAACTACTATTCCTTACATTCAACAACAGTGTCTCTGTTAGTCCGCATTTACAATTAATGCTTAAATTTGCTTATTGTATCGCAAGTTGCGATAGCGGAGCGGTCAACGAGTCTTCTCACTTTATCACTAAAAAATAATGACGGTGGTTCAAATCCTGGGATCCTCTACTACCACTTTTTGCTTTTTTAATACTGAAATTGTATTACTTGTTTATTTGAAATTAATACTCACAAGTATTAAGTAAGTTAGTAGTAATTAAGTAAGTAGAACAGGCGACAGTATAAGTGTGGTGGGTTTATGTATATGTGTGCAATGATTTTATTGAAAAAGATCGTAAGTACAACTTGTTGTGATCCTATTGCTTTGTAAAATTGCTACTCGACTTTTGCACCTGACCGTACACCGGCGTGTTCGGGGACGCGGCACGCATCTTCAGGTTGGGGTCCACAGGTGCCTTGCCACATCCGTTCTTAATGTTTCGCGACTGGCGCTTCCTCAATTGCCCGGTTCCTTGCTTTTGTAGGCAAGGGCTTAGCAGGGACGCTCGCGGTGACCGTGGGGTCAGCTGTTCTTACGATTCGCGTAGAACTGCGGGGAGGGGCTACGGGTGTGGAAGCGGGGCTGCGTGACGCGCTTGCAGCGCATAACGCAGGCTTAGCAGTCTGCGCCGGCGACAAAACTGCTGACGCATAACTCGTCGCCGATGTGTTGAAACATTTACCGCGACGCGTGTTCACATTGTTTACACTCATCGGTGACTCAGTTATTGGCACAGTCTTGCGCAACGCCTCCAGTTCGATGCGCAAATCTGCAACAGTGACCTCCGATGCACTCAACTTCATCTGCACTTCTGCTAAACTTGCCTTTAAAGAGACAATGTCTTTTAAAAGGCTAGTGACGTCGACGTGATCGAAAGTGACGGAAGGTAACTTGTTTAAGTCTCTCGCCACAAATTTCGGCATGTCATCGGTCTCCTTAAGCAGCGTTATGATGTCCTGGAGACTCTTCCTTGTCCTGTCACGTCGATGAGACGCCACCTGGTCGCTTTTGTTCAGTAACAGGAATACCAGCTGCTTAGCAGCTGCAATCTTTTCCTCGCTAAAATTCGAAGCGTAGATCTGGATGACGGAAAGTCTCCCAAGGCACAGAAATTATTCACTGAAGGGAGTTGTCTTTTTTATAAGAAAGCAGCCATTTACTTTTTGATTTGCTAGCCTCTTCTTTCATGTTTGTTTTAGAAAGATAACTTGTTCCCTAGAATTCAAGTTTCATGTCACGGGGACTTTATAAACGTACAATTAATACAGGTGCTCTTAACCTGGCCTTTGTCCAGAACGCCTTCGATCTGATCGAGAAACGTTCACCTAGGTCTTCCTCTTGCGACTGTTCCATTCACACTAGCCTTATAAACTTTCTTAGTAAGTCTTTCCTCGTCCATTCTTTCTACATGCCCAAACCAGCTTAATATACCCTTTTCTATTCTTGTCACTATATCCACTTGTGATGAAAGTGAATGAAGCCAGAGAAATGTATCAGGATCGTAGCAAATGGAAATCCGTAGTCTCTACCTACCTCTCTGGGCAACAGGCGTGAATCTATGTATGTATGTATGTACAATTAATATACATAAGCAAACCTCGACTTTGAATAATTATAATAATATTAATTTATTTTCTCACCACAATATAAACATTATTTACATTTAATAGGTTACATAATTATTTAAATTAGATATTATGAAAAGACTGGTACCTAAACTAGACTCGAGGCCTGTATTTCAGGCTACCAGGTCTTATACCCTTAGACTTTGTATCTTATTATGTACTTCTTACATTAGTTTGCAGTAATTATTTGTAGATCACGCAAACAATAGCCCGTGTGCAATTCGAACCTACAACATTCAGCTGGGTGAATGCGGCGAATCGACGTCTTGCTCGCTATGCTGTCTGTGCAATCATATGTATATATTACTACCTCAATGTACGACAACGTCATAACGCCGCTGGATGGTAACTAGCTGGTACAGTCAGCAACAAAGAATACTAGCTGAACATTAGGAGGAGTATTTACATAATTTAGAAATTAAAAACCTAATTGTTATCCAGTCAAATCCAGTTAAACTAAAAAAGCCGACCCCAAGTTACTTGGGAATAATAAAGGCTAGCAAGAAGAAGAAGAAGAATTGTCATTCTATAATTTTTAACTAAGAAAGCCGCTATCAATACCTTTGAAAGATAGAGCAAAATGTTATCGGCTGATGTTGCTGATTGAACTATGGAATACCAGTAGCTTCCGTCTTAATTGCTGAAGTTGCAATACTGGCATGATAGTCCTCACCTTGACTTACTTATTAAGGTTCTCTCTGCTTGCTCCGATGTTCATTTTATTGGGTCGCCCTGTAAATCCACTTACCTTTGAGTTTAATATTGAGTTCCTTATGAATTAAAAACATTTACCTAAGCTCCTTTACATTTTTGCCGTGTTTGCTCTTAAGTCCTAAAAAGCGAGGAAGAAAAACTATAGAATTGTTTAAAATGTTAATGTAAGCTAATTCTAATAAAGGGTTACTTTGCCTGAATTAAATAGAAAACTCCCCTTTTATTTAAATTTTGGAAGGCTCTGTTTTATCTTGTAGACGTTTTATTGACATACCTTATTCTTTGATTATAAGGGTCTCAAAAACGCAAACTAACTTATTGAGGTCTTGCTACGTGGGATTCCCATGTAATAAAACGAATGGCAAATATTTTATTTTAAGTGATTACCTCTTTACCTCTTTATGTTTTATTTTTAATTCTTGTATAGTCTTACTTCTACTTCTTGGTTGTGTTATTATATTTTCTATTGTGTTGTTAATTGTTGTAAATGATTAATTTTTTTTTATTTTCATTGGTTGCATCATCTTGTACATGTCAAAATTATATCAAAATCTAATTTATATATTTAATTAAAATTCAAGCTCCACTATTTGTGCATGCAGTGGCTACATTAAAAGATTATACAACCAAACAAAAAATTTTAGACTATGTATGTAATATAAGTATTGTTGTATAATTAATGGTGGTCCAAAAAAATAAATAAATAGTCTTCGTTTCATTTCGTAATTATATGATGGTTACTGTTTTTGACATTTAAGTGTTGCCTTGTTCATCGAAGCAATTGTGCACTGGCAGTGATATTCCCAAATTAAAATCATATTTTTAATTTAATTCATTTTCATTCACTTTCCTTTCTATTATTTATCACCACTGCCTTTATATTGGTAGGTATATAAATATTCAGTAATAAAAATTGTACACTATATCCAAATTCCATTAACCAATTTTAGCATACACCAAGTAGAAACATTTTAAACTTATTTGGTTATGTGATTCCACTTTATATTAAAACTATTGCTATTACTACACTTAGACATATTGAAGTTAAGGATAGCATTACTCGTATACGACGACTCGCAATACCAAAATTCCCGTAAAAGCTTTGCAATACAAAACCTTTGTGTGTGGAAAATTGCGAAAGATTCTTTCTTCAAAAAATAAAATGTAGCGAACAGCGGTGTGTCGGCGTGCATTCGCCGATAGATCATGACGTCCCTGGATCATTTCGCATCCTCGGTATCGGTGAAAACTTTTTCTTTCTATAGTTCTCTCACAACTCTTTGTAACGTTGCGGCTGTGATGTATGATGCCTTGGGTTTTGTTCAACGTGTTGTATTAAGTATGAAGTATTTGCTTAGTTTACTGCTGTGTGTTTGACTTCAGTAAAATCGTTTAAGGATTTCACTGTATTACAAGATATTATTTATGAAGGTGAGTTGTGAAAATTAATATTTATAAACCTAAATTCATTGAATTGTCTCAAGTTCTAACTTGTAGAGGAGGACTACAAATTCGAATTAATGTTCAAATCCTAACGCATTTATATATTTCATTGTGAGTTTTTGTTCGATCATCATGAAATTTCGCATGCAAGTTGTCAGGGCTACAGAAAAGAACATAATACTTTACACCCAGAAAAAAGCATTAGTCCTGAGCCGCGGGCATACTAGTTTTAATATAAAGAAATTACTGTGTTTATACAAAAGCTTCGTAACTCAAAATATTTACGATACATTAGAATTTGTTTGTACAAACATTGTTGTAATTAGTATTATGAAAATGTTGGCCTGGTTTCGTTCTTTTAATTTGCCTTAATTACATGTTGATGATTTTGACATGTTAAGACAAACCATACTTAGCAAAAGATTTAGCAACTATGTACTTACTTAGGCGAACTATTGATGATAGTGACAGTTCGGTATTCCGTGAAAGCTTTTTTAGGTTCAATTATAACGAGATGGGTGTAAAAACCCAGGATTCAACCTCTTCGTCTTAAATGTAAAAGCATTTAAAATACATGTAATCTTGTGACCCCTATATCTCTGGGGGCCTTTTGACCCACAGGGACCATATTGAAACTCGACTGAGGTATGACCCCAAGGTGTCTGCACACCAAGTTACAAGTCAATCGGTTCAGTGGTTTCAGAGTTATGCCTGTCATTAACACCTATCTATCACTAACACACAGAGATAGTGTTTTCATTAACCTATGATATAAGTCCCGTGATATAAGTTTATATTTATGATCGCGTGTGCTCATAAGGTTTCGGTTAATATTAATATAACATTTAAATGGCTGATAATACTCTTATAACAAGATCACTTATAAATAACTATATTTTGCCCGCAACTCCGCTCGCTTAAATGTAGGTTAGGTTAGATTAAATTATATCCAGTATTTTTTCCTGGATAAAAGGTATCCCACGTCCTTTTCTGTTCCCCCGACAACTTCTATGCGAAATTTCATGATGATCATTCGAGTAACTAAGGCGTTAATGCGTAACAAACAAAAAACTCACATTTGCATTTATTAGGATATATACTAGAAAAAAATAGTTTTATAGTGAATTTCTTTAACATACAAACACAATAACGTATGCAAAACATACACCGCAGAAGGTAATACTAAAATGTTAAGATAGTTATAACACTTTTCTTTGCATTTTCCACTTTATAAGTCCTGTATATTACAAGACATTTGCTTGGAAATAAAGCGACAAAGTACATATGAGGCAAACTAGTTGGTAAGAGTGAGTTTAGTATAAGTGCTACAACGTGCCTATTGCTAGGATAGAGATACTAGGTACTATAGTTAGACCGAAACCGATGTACCGCGCCTTAGGTATGTGCGCGGCTAAAATTGGGGCAAAAATATTCTGGAGTGGCGGCCACACATCGGAAGACGCAGCAGAGCTGCTCTGCTGCGTCTGCTGTGCTCTGCTGCTCTGCTGTGCTCTGCTGCTCTGCTGTGCTGGTGCTCCTACAAGGTGGACCGACGACCTGGTAAAGATCGCGGGCAACGGTTGGATGCGAGTGGCCCAAGACTCATCTGTGTGGAAGATCTTGGGGGAGGCCTATGTCCAGCAGTGGACGTTTTTCGGCTGAGATGATGAATAATTATTTGAAATTATCAAGTACTAGATTTTGCCTGCGGATACGCTAACGTTAATCTAGGTTTTGTCTATATATTTCTATCTCTCGGGAATAGAACTTTCTGGATGAAAGGAGCCTATGTCCTATCCTGTACTCTTGTCATCGTGTATGCTTATCAGTCGAGAACTTAAGTCGTAAAAGCGTAACAAATAAACACTCAACCCACATTCGCATTTATAACATTAGTTAGGATTATCAATCCATATTAGCTGGATGTATACTATTGATAAAATACGCCAACGAGCCAATAAAGTCGAGATTGACCCATAGATGTCGCAATGCTAATTAACAAGCATCATCAATAAAACGATTAAGATTTGGTTTATATACATATTGTTGTAAAATATTTTGGTAGAGTTTATTTTTTATACTTTAGATCTGGATGTCATCCTAACTAATATTATAAACGCGAATGTAGGTTTGTTTATGTCATTGTTTGGTTGTTTGCTTATTACACTTTCCCGTCTTAACTGCTTGACCGATCATCATGAAATTTCGCATACATATTGTTAGGGGAACAGAAAAGGACTTAGGATGCCTGTAATACAGAAAAACTACTGTACAATAATAATAACTAGTAATAACTACAAAGGCAATACAAATATGATACTAGTGATAACTACAAAGGCAATACAAATATGACACCAGTGATAACTACAAAGGCAATACAAATATGACACTAGTGATAACTACAAAGGCAATACAAATATGACACCAGTGATAACTACAAAGGCAATACAAATATGACACTAGTGATAACTACAAAGGCAATACAAATATGACACTAGTGATAACTACAAAGGCAATACAAATATGACACCAGTGATAACTACAAAGGCAATACAAATATGACACTAGTGATAACTACAAAGGCAATACAAATATGACACCAGTGATAACTACAAAGGCAACACAAATATGACACTAGTGATAACTACAAAGGCAATACAAATATGACACCAGTGATAACTACAAAGGCAATACAAATATGACACTAGTGATAACTACAAAGGCAATATAAATATGACACTAGTGATAACTACAAAGGCAACACAAATATGACACTAGTGATAACTACAAAGGCAATACAAATATGACACCAGTGATAACTACAAAGGCAATACAAATATGACACTAGTGATAACTACAAAGGCAATATAAATATGACACTAGTGATAACTACAAAGGCAATACAAATATGACACCAGTGATAACTACAAAGGCAATACAAATATGACACTAGTGATAACTACAAAGGCAATACAAATATGACACTAGTGATAACTACAAAGGCAATACAAATATGACACCAGTGATAACTACAAAGGCAATACAAATATGACACTAGTGATAACTACAAAGGCAATACAAATATGACACCAGTGATAACTACAAAGGCAATACAAATATGACACTAGTGATAACTACAAAGGCAATACAAATATGACACCAGTGATAACTACAAAGGCAATATAAATATGACACTAGTGATAACTACAAAGGCAATACAAATATGACACCAGTGATAACTACAAAGGCAATACAAATATGACACTAGTGATAACTACAAAGGCAATACAAATATGACACTAGTGATAACTACAAAGGCAATACAAATATGACACTAGTGATAACTACAAAGGCAATACAAATATGACACTAGTGATAACTACAAAGGCAATACAAATATGACACTAGTGATAACTACAAAGGCAATATAAATATGACACTAGTGATAACTACAAAGGCAATACAAATATGACACTAGTGATAACTACAAAGGCAATATAAATATGACACTAGTGATAACTACAAAGGCAATACAAATATGACACTAGTGATAACTACAAAGGCAATATAAATATGACACTAGTGATAACTACAAAGGCAATACAAATATGACACTAGTGATAACTACAAAGGCAATACAAATATGACACCAGTGATAACTACAAAGGCAATACAAATATGACACTAGTGATAACTACAAAGGCAATATAAATATGACACTGTCTAACTGGCGGTGTTGCTTGTCTGGTATTATCCTTCGCTCGGCATGAATATTTTAATTATATTCGTCTATCAATAAAATACACCGTAACCTTTCCCGTGCTTAGGCAGTATTATTACGTAAAACTTTTCATCTCGGACTTCAATTTCACTTCGACATTTAGCAATTAATTATCCTCTAAAGGTTAATAAGAAATCTAATATTCAAAGGGGTTTCAGAATTTAGTTTGATAGTGAGATTTAAGAACATTGCGCTTATATTCAAAACCTAATTTCTTACTGCACTTGTATTTGGAATTGAAACCAGTACAGAACACATTGCCCGCGCTCCACAAATCGCGAAATGCCTTATTTCCAGAAATCCTAAGTTTTTCCAACACAAATACATAAAACCTGTAAGCTGTAAATTTTACACGTGTAGATTGCATAAATGACAACATTTTCACTACAGCAACGATTAACTTATTTTTCTAACGTCTTAATAAAGATTGTAAAACAGTTTTCAAAATACCAATCTGATTCTTGCAAGATGTGCTGCAAATGCAATTTTTGTCCAGACGTGTTTTGCATTGTTAGTCTCGTAATATAAATTGAGAGTTTCTGTTGAATCATTTTCAGTAGTAGTAGTAATAGTCTGAAAATGTGTCGGTAACCAATTTTTTATTTTTATGTTATTGTTGGCAAACGAGCAGATGGATCGCCTGATGGTAAGCGATTACCACCGCCCATGGAAACCCGCAGCACCAGAGAAGTCGCAAGTGCATTGCCACACATTGCCTTTTAAATTTCCCCTCCTCTGCAGAGGGGGAGGAGAATTGGGCCTCCGGTACTCTCACTCACTCGACGAAACACAATGCAAGCGCTATTTCACGCCGGTTTTCTGTGAGGCCGTGGTATCACTCCGGTCAAGCCGGCCCATTTGTGCCGAAGCGTGGCTCTCCCACGTAGAAAATGATAATTTATATTATGATATCTATTGATGAAGTCGGCGTTGAAAACATAACTGCACAAATGTACAAACATTTCGTCAGCTCATTCGCAGTCTATTGCCATCCGCCGGGCACAGTCCCGAACTCCTTGCTGCCACTGAAATTTTCTTAACAAAATACCCAAAAAACTCTTTGCTCTAACCAAGTTTCAAACCTGAATCCTCTTGCAGATCAGTCGCATAAACAACTACTAAGCAACAAGCAAAGAATAAAACAAAACAAATTTTATTGTTCATTTGAAAAACACAGTGCTGTGCAAATATTTTTACCTTATAGATACACAATACAGGTTTCTTAAAATAGGTGGAAAAGACTACCTGCTTTCTGTCAGTCAATCAATCAATCAATCAGCCCGTTGTAATCCACTGTTGGACACAGGCCTCTTTCAATTTGCGCCACACCATCAGGTCTTCTGCCTTCTGCATGCAATCTAGCTTGGACACCTAACCCGGCAACCTTCTTCATGTCAACGGTCCATTTGGCCGGGGGTCGTACTACCTTACGTTAGCAAAATCGCGGTCTCTACGTTAATACCCTTTTGCTCCAACGGCCGTCAGTCCTTCAAAAGTTCAGTGTCCTGTCCTAGTTGAAAACTTTTTCACAGCAGATTAGATTACGTTTATCTACCAAAGATGTCTACTCTAGTTTATAATCAGTCAATTATTCCTGTAAGGTATAATATCCTTTATGAAGGATTAGTCATCCCATTAATTTGCTAGTTAGTAAACAAAGTGTGTATCAACGCTTATCCGCATAATCTCTCTGACGACTCTTACAACATGAATATGATGGGTACGAGCTATTCATAGCCGATAGCTAATTAATCGATAGTGTTGTGATACGACCGATATTATCCTCCAATGATTAATATTAATACTACAGAGGTTAAATGATAAAAAGTTTGCTCTAGGCGACTATGACCCTGGTAATTAATAAGAGTGTCATCACTGGTTTCCTTTGCCCGGTTTGAGATACTGTACTATATAAGCAATAGGAACTAATATTATCTTCAATATATTTGTCGTAATCTATTTATTGGTTTGGATGAGCCAATGGGGTGGTTCCACGACATGATTAAAATTGCCCTTATTATTTTATTTAACGATTTGTGATTGTTTAATTATTATTGTAACATAAAGACTTAGTCGATATAATAAACTTGTATTTTATCGATTAATCTCTTGTCTTACAATATTTAACACTTAAGTTTTTGTTTAACACTTTAGTTGACACTTGTTAACTTTAGTAATTCATGTATAAGGTAAAGTTCAAGCAACAAGCATATAGTAAATAATTTTTTAAATAAACGTCTTTTGATTCTACAGGAAGTAATATAATGAATCCAAATAATTCGCCAAAACGTTTATTTAAAAAAATACATGACATTAGTTAATTTGGAAATCAAAAAAGAAAGCTTCGTGGTTAATATACTAATGATCATACAGGTATTTTACGGAAATATAGGACAGAAAAATACACAGACTTCGATTACAGTACGTACTTAAATACTACAATCTTGAACATTCGCTTCATCATTCAAAACAATAGATATTTGGATTTATGTTCACCTGTATGTGCTAGCTTTTCTTACCGATTATTTATTCTCGGTAAATTTATCTTTATTGCAAAATAAATAAGGTTTATTATTAATCTGTGTCCTAACTAGAGAAATCTGCAAATATCCATTTTGTGGATTACTCGACGATATAATAATGGATGGGTTGATCTGAGTTCGTTTATAAATAAACTTTTGTGACTCGTACTATAAATACGTTATCTAATATCCTCTAAATGTAAATTTCAGTACTTAAAACACAGTGCATAAACTCGCAAGATCTGGCTGATTGTTTCTAACTTTACTGAACATGGTCTTATAAGCCAATCTATCGGTAAAATCAGGCAAAAGGTAAAAAGAAATAAAATCAGATAAAAATTATTAACTTGTCAAATGTTGGAATCACGTTTGTAATGCCAGGCTTAGTTAAAAACCTATTGTCTATGCCGCCGGTGTGCCACTGCGACTCAATAGGTCAATTCATAAAACGAATAAAGTTGCATTCATTGGTCTTGTAATTTACGTTTTTTACATAGAAATTTACAGACAGCGTCTCCATAACTAAAAAATGTTCTCCCTTGTATCGGCCGGACCGCTCATACAATCACATTAATAGTTTAATATTAGTATTAAACTATAAATGTGATTGTGATTAATGTGATTGTAAGTGTAATTGGCCGAATAGCAGAGTTTACGCGATAGGCCGGTGTCGTACCTATTAGATTCTTTCTTTTGCGTAAAAGAAAGGAGGTTTTTACATAGTGAAGTCAATTATTTATTGTTTTTATCTCAGAAATACGTAATGTCTAATTATTTAAATACCTCATTCACACATACATACTTGTACATCCGAACTTTGTTAACGACAATGTCGTTAGTGCCTAAGTCAACGACAACATCATTTATATTCAGTTAATCAAAACTTTATTTGATTTTGACTATATTTAACCAGATATTTCTTTTGATTTATGACTAATAAAACACACTCTCACTCTGAACAATGTTGAAAATTGTTTATTTAAACTCAACATTGTAAATTATATAGGCGAATATTTTACAAACCTTCTGTGAATTATTTTCGGCAAACCATAAAATTGTTCAGAAAATTTCATATGAAGGCTTTGTATTATCATATGGTATGCTGACTTTATGTATTTCAATATTTTGTTATTTATTTAAATAACCGCATTAAAGATATATTAATATCAGCCCTGTATTAAATTGTTCCACTGATGGACATGGGCCTCTTCTCAATGTAAGGGTTGACCACAGTCCACCACCTGGTCCAGTGCGGGTTGGCAGACTTCACATATTTTCTCAGTGATCTCGAGTTCGAACTCAAGGCGCGCATCTCTGACTTTTCGAAGTTAAATGCGTATTAAATAGTTAATTATCGCTTGCTTTAACGGTGAAGGAAAACATCGTGAGAAAACCTGCATATCTGAGAGTTCTCCATAATATTCTCGAAGATATGTGAAGTCTGCCAACCCGCACTAGGCTAGCGTGGTGGACTATGGCCTAACCCTTCTCACAGTTAGAAGAGGCCCGTGCCCAGCAGTGGGGCAGATTAATACAGGGCTCATATTATATACAAAATTTGTCTTTTATTGCATTCCATATGCGAGCATTGTGGCATTGTGGTTGACGGTAAATTCGTTTTATTTTAGCTCGTTGTCACAGTCTAATGCGTTTAAATCGGATTTTCGTCAATTGAATTTCTAGATAACTGCTCGCTGCGTGATAACGCTCCGAACATTTGAGTTATGATAGAAAGTAGAAATATTTATAATTTACGACAAAATGACATTGTCTTTGAATAAAATCCATCCACATACCGTAACCAAGTAGGTACGAGTAATAAGTTTAGTCAACGAGGTCGATACATTCGATACCTTTTATCCAGAAGAAAAGTACTGTTCCCGCTCGAGCGAAGCCGCAAAAGCTAGTATTTCTATGAAATTAATACTATAAGTATTAATTTCATAGAAATACTAGCTACTAGCTAACTACTAAATTTTAAATGTTAATAACATATTTTTTTTTACGTCGGGGTATGCATTGACTCATACCCCTCCGCGGGCGGAGAGGTTATGTTGGACTCACCGGGGTAAAGATGGTGAGCGAATTCCCGGTAATACCGACTAAATCCACCACGGTGTTCCTCGACAAAGCCGCAATCGGTGGAGCCGCGCGAATCACTTTCACATACAATCGCGACCCCGCTGAGGTTTCGGGCCGCCGTATAAAACGACAGGCCACTACCCGTAAAGACCTACCCTATGGTCACTTCTAAATTTTAACCCTACTATCCCCTTGAGGGGACGAATATACGACATAGAGGCGCGCGTGGGAACACGCACGCCGCTTCTCGAACCTGGTACTGATCGGGTGGCGAGCAGGCCCACGAAGCCTACCACCCCAGGTCAAACTTCAGGGTGGCTGGAGGTCATCTCACGCCTTCCGGCGCCCGGTTCTGTGGTTAGAGAGAGGGTTTAAGCGCTCCCTCTCCTGCTCTGCCGCCTCCTTGATGGAAATCACTTCCTCACAGAAGGAGGCGACGGCGCTCCACGACCTCTTACTCCGGACCATAGACTGAACTACGGCCGGGAGCGAGAGGGCAACCAATCCGACTGCCGCGATCAACTCACGGCGCTGCGATGTCCAGGCGGGGCAATCCGCCAAAGTGTGCAGCGCCGTGTCCTCAACAACGTTGCGGCAGTCGCCGCAGTGATAACAAGCGGGCGTCTCTTGCCGGCCTATGCGACACAGGAACTGGCGAAAGCAACCGTGGCCAGTCATTACCTGTGTCAGCCGGAAAGTGAGGGCGCCATGCAGCCTATCCAGCCACTCCTCGAAAACGGGCCTTACCGCCATGATCGTGGCGTGCGCGAAATGTTAATAACATATACTAACGTTAATTAAGTACCCTCGGTTACACGAAATTACTTTACTGTGCGTTATTTAATTTGGAAAGAAATTATGTCCTCGAAACGTTCAGGTACGGCCTCAGGTATATAATATCAAATATTATTTTAATCGTGTCAAGCCTAAAAGTGTTTTTAAATTAAATACCTAAAACGACAATTCGGTCTAAGCTCATTTTCCTAACACAATTTTCTTAGGGCTTAAAAACAGAAGTGAAAATACAATTTTCAAAATAAGCTTATCTCCCTTAACCTATTTAGTCGCAGCGTGAATACAATATAATTATGACAGAAAAGAAATGAATATCAGCACAAATTCTAATACGCAATGATAAAGAGGATATAATTATAATTAAAGATAAAATATATAGCATAATTATTTATTAGCTACGTTATAAGTGCCATCTTTTTTGTCAAATGGAGTGCATCCATAATACTTACGGCCTCTTAAAATAATTGGTTAACATAGTCATCAAAAAGGCAGCTGCATTTTCGGTTAGGTCGAATATGTTACTATTTCGCCAGAATTTTGGTTTCAGTAAAAGTAACTGCAAGATGATTAAATAAATTATGATAGTAGGTACCTTTTAAAAATATGTTGTTCTCAGCTCATTTTGGTTTCTACTTGGAGAAATCTAATTGCAGAGGTATTTAAGCTTAAGAAAGAAGTGCTATGTTGGATACCGACCATCAGTGGTTCTTATACTTGCGTTAGTAGCAGCAATTTGCTGGCGTAACAAGCGACCATAAGTTATGGTAACCGCTTTTTATCAGGTAAAGAGTAGGTATGTTTCTTCGCCAGCTTAGTGAAATAATATAAAAACTGACATATTCTCAATATAAAGAACCCTGCCTCGCTTTTTACTGCTCAAATAATAAAAGCAGCACAATTATCAACTGCCAAGGAAGTAAGACACAAATTTTGTAGTGATGTATAATGGAAACTATTGTATTGGCATTTTAAAATAGTAGAACCTTGCGGGTTTCAGCAAGAATCGGCCGACTCGACCGGAGATAAGTAGGAACTCTCTCACAGAAAAACCTGCTGGTGGCCCAATATCTATGGCACCTAAGTGATAGGCACTTAAAGGGTATCTACTTACTAATACGAAGTTACCATGGCCCATGTAAGTCAATAGATAGCAGCGATAGCCTAATGGGAGAAGAGATCAGAGATCTTCAGTTCGATCTCAAGCGCGCATCTCTGCCTTCTCGAAGTTATGTGTGTATTAAATAGTTATTGTAGGTTTTAACGTTGCAGGCAAACGCTATGAGGAAACTTGCATGTCTGAAAGTTCTCCATAATGTTCTCGAAGATATGGGAAGTCTGCCAACTTGCACTGGCCCAGCGTAATGGACCATGGCCTAACCTTTCTCACACTGAGAAGAGGCCCATGCCCAGTAATGGGATAGTTTAACAAAGGCCTGACATTATTAATATCAGCTTTGTATTAAGCTGTGTCTCTAAGTGAGTTCACCATCTACATGGTTTATGGTAAGCAGCGTCTTGGTTTTGTTTCTTAGAAGTTGCTTCAGTGATATTACGAAAACACAGCCTGAGACATAAGCTGCAGCTACCGCTTACTATCAGTTGAGTTGCTCTTCTATCACTGGCAGCATCATCATCAATTTGAAGCGAATCAACGGATAGTTACTGAAGATTCACCTTGTTCCTGTTTATAAACATAGCTGATACTATTCTTAGTATACTTATTACATTACACCCACATTACATTATTTCGTTGTTACTCAACGACCTATTCATCGTAACAGTTATATGCCAGTCTACCAGATATATTATCTAACTTTTATTGGCAATAAATTATCATAAAAGAAAGACCGAGACACTTATGTTACGAATATTGTTCATTTTTGAAGATAAAATCGTAATGTATATTGGAACATCTAGAGTTAAATCATACTTATGAAGGCAATTGCTACGTTTATGAAGAATATTTTGAGATATAGTTCACAGCATTTCTCGAGTATGAAACAGCTTAACTTAAAAATATCTGCCCTACAAATCATACTCCAATAATAATAATATCAGGCCTATACCTATTAAGATAAGCCTACTGCTGGGCACGGGCCTTTTTTCTGTGGGAGGAGGTTTAGGCTGTAATCCATCATGCTGGCCCAGTATGGGTATGCAGATTTCACATTAACTTCGAAAATAATGGGGAACTCTCAGACAAGCAAGTTGCCTCAAGATGCTAGACTTCACCATTAAAACAAGCGATAATTAACTATTTAATACGTACGTAACTTCGAAAAGTCAGAGATGGGCGCCTTGGGATCGAACTCGAGACCTTTGCGTGGAAGTCCAATGGTGTCGCACTAGGCTATCGCTGCATACTCCAATAAATTGTTTTATTCCTGCAATAATTGGTGATTAAGTCAAGTAGATCTCTTACCTGGATGACGCTGGGAAGTTGTTTACGTTGCTTAACAGTTATTATATTGCAATAAATTTCTCCTGAGAGTACTGCATACTTATTCTTCTATAAATACGCTTATACAAGAAACATGAATATCTGATCATACTGGCTGAATGATACATTTGCACTTTATTTATGAACATAACGAAGGAGAGGCTCAAGGGAAATTGCACTCGGTTAAAATTAAACGAGATCAGGAATGATATCAGCAGTATTCGCAGTTTATTCATGTCTTATACTCGTACATAGAATATAGTTTTTGTCTCTAAGGAGGATTACAGATTGCGACTACATAGAACTCTTTTTCTCTGTAGACGTTTGCGAGAAATTACACTTTGTTTAAAATAAGACAGCTCCCGCACTACGACTTTACAAACTTTCAGACAACAGACACAAAGAACATTCAGACCCGTGAAATTTGAAATATAATAAGATCGGGTAGATCTCACAGTCGTGTTGATTGATCGTATTGCGTCGATAATACGGTCAGTAGCGCTGTCATCCTGGTTCGTGGCTGCACTCGCGAAACGCCCTGGCGAAGATGGGACCGCAGTCTCTCGAGGCTCGGTCACAGTCACAGTCGCCTTCGGTTGCCAGCGTTGCCGTGGCGGCGTCGTTGCGCCATCACTTGATTGACGTGGTCGCGGCGAAGGAGGACGGTGTCGTTCTTCCAGTAAAGCTAGTCGATCTAGAATTTGTTGCATTGGTAAATTTAATACATGCTAGGAGAGCTACATTGTTTGCCGTTAATATAAGAACGGGGTTGTCGGTCATTAGAGTTATGATCACGGTTACTAGAGCGCGAGCCACAGTATCCAGAACGCTGATCACGGTTCCTGGAATGTGAATCACGGTTTCTAAACCACGTGTCGCGGTTTAGAACGGCTTCTATTCTTACGGTTTTTATTAGGCATTTCCTTTTTCTAGTAACCTTATAAACAGCAAAGATGGACTAAACAAATTATCACAGCATCTTATGTGTGTATAAACAGCAAGCAAGGATAATAAAAATATCAAAAACTGCTATATCAATAATAGAAGGTAAACTTATATACACTAAACAATTTAACCTTGATAATGCGTATTCAATAGTACACTAATCATTAAACAAATCGGAACGTACTCACCAGAATATTATTCTTACTCACGTATACTTTACCACGCAACTTCACGCTTACGCAAATATGTGGGTATTTGCAATAAACTTTTGTTTAAATATTCAAATTGAACAGCCAAACTGCCAGAACACGTGAAAACGTATCGCACTTCTGATTGTATCACTCTCAAGGTGAATTAATTAAAAAGACAAGCAGCAGAACAAGCAAAATGTATTTAGAAACTAAGAATTTACATTTAACACGAAATAAAAACAAATTTATTAGAAATTACTAACTGATTTTAAACAATTAAAAATAATTAATCAGAGTAGGTAAGTTGACTTTTCAATCGGGCAGAGGTTTACCTTAACAAGTTGACGCTGCGGCGAAAGAGGGTGAGAATGTATTTTTTAACGTTGTGTGAGTTTTACTTATTGGCCTCAGTTGGCCTTCACAACTTTACGCGGACTGTGGGTGAGCGCAGAAGGCTCCCAATCCGTAAGGGTGGGGGGGCGAGAATGGCTGGTGCATGCGCTTATATAGACGCGCGCTCCCACTACTGCGCGTCATCCCTGCTACCAACAGCTTGTCTATTCCTTTTCGGCTAACAATATTTATTTAAAAAGACAGCTTCCACGCTAGGCTTAATTCCTGTATCGCGACTGGCTTTACAAACATTCAAACAACGGACAGAGAACGTTCAGACTCGTAACAACCATTTGTGGATCACACAAATTTTTGCCCCGTGTGGGATTCGAACCCACAACACTTGACGCGGTGGCAGTGGCGAGGCGACCACTTAAACCACTACGCCATCCGCGCAGTCTTTGTTAATCGCTGTAAAAAAATCCATTCTCATTTATTATTGTTTTGCCGTTGAACGAATTTGTGACGTTGAATCTAAAGATTTTGGATTCGATTAAATATAAATTGCCGCGGTACACCCACAACTCTCAGTGGATCGTCAGTAACATTAAACAAGTTGAGTATTTGTGCAGTTCAACTACTATGAAAGTAGTCTAAATTCAAAATGATTTAAACACTGCTACATATACAGTTCACGGTAACTTATGATTGAGTGTATCAACAGTTTGGGCAACATCGCTGTGCCCGCAGACATACTAGACATGCAATATTGTAGTAATAGCTTGGGACTAGAAACAACTCGAGGACATTATATCAAATAGTTATTGCATTCTCGACTACAAGCTTACGTTGTGGTTTCAAATACCTACCATGTAATATTTGGGAATACAGCAATCTTCTATTTTCTAGTCTGCCTTGACATTCAGTAGAATCTAAAGTAAATAAACCTTTTTATCATTATTATAAGAGAACCTTGTCCATCATCTGTTGGTATTTTAAGACAAATTTAACAAAATAACGTCTTGGAGGACTTAAAAACTTTCAAACAGGAAACGTAAATGCATCTGCACACAAATAACATTTTAATTGTTTAAATATTCTTTGTATTTATATTTTTGTTGTACCTACATTTTAATAATTGATGCATGTCGTGATGGTGCAAAAATAGAGAACTTTCTTTCTTTCTTTCTCTAAATAAAACTCAGATTCGAAACAAATACATATTTGTGGATTACACAAATTATGCATTTAAAATGTTTTTATTCGTTTTATTTTCGTGTTGCGACTACATATTTTCTTAAGATGCTTACAATTTAATATGTAAACAATTTACGTATAGGTACGCCTGCTATGTGGCCTGCTATGAGGCCAAAAACGAATGACTTTCCTTAATCAAAACAGTAAGTATACAATAACTAATTAGTGTCAGTCCAGTTACTCAACGAAACGAGAGAGATTATTTAATAAATTATATTTTTAAGAACTCACTGTTAAGCGATTCAGAGAGACACTAAGATGTTGGACATCTCAAGTTTGAATCCAAGGCGCGCTTCTCTGACTTTTCAAAGTCAAGTGCGTATTTAATAGTTAACTATTGCTCGCTTTAACGGCGAAGGAAAGCATTGTGAGGAAACATGCATGTGTGTAACCCTTGAGAGATATATTAGCAAACACATAGAAACTCAAATATCATAGCAGTCTTGCAAAACAGGTTGATAACGCGTCGCGGACGGAACGCGCATGCAGGCAATGCGTCGCACGATTGTCAGCCTTGCTACATGCGTCCCCCGTCCGCGACACTTCCGCGATGTGTCTGCGACTTTACTAAAGTTGCTTCTGTATGGCTTACAACTTACACTCCTTAGAATACATCCTTCTTATAATAAATATTTTCAAGAATGATGTATTCTACGTACATGCCCTCACAAAAATGCACATGCACGCGTTTGCACAAACTTTCAGAGGCTGTCGACTGATATATCTTTAGTTTTATTCTTTATTTTATATTCTTTTTTAACTTACTTATCTCTTACTTACTATTATTTTCTTTTTTAAATGTAAATATTTTTAAAACAATGCTACAATAATGTTTTGCAATAAAGATATAAATCTTCCATCGAATATTGTAAAGTGAGAGCTCTGGCACCAATAACACAAGTTTAATCTTAGCTTGGGTGCCAGTGTATTAAACTACTTGTGATTTGCAATGTATATGAAAATATTGTACACTGTTGTAGTTCCTAAACTGAATAGCATTGTTAGTTTTAAATTTTGGTAATAAATAAATATTATTATTATTATTCTAAGGAGACTCGTTTTAGCTGACTAAGTAATGTTACTTACTCAGCTAAGACGTATTTCTATATTCTATTCTCGTCGCTTCCTTGGTCACATGGCATAAGTTTGATTCTTTATTTGCGAAAGACCGTGAAGTCCTAGGTTTGTTTTACAGTGTGGACATAGTTTTATTGATTACAAGTTTTTGCCCGCGACTTCGTCTGCGTGAAATAAAATTGTTGCCCGATGTAGCATCGGGCAACAATTTTATTTTTTTACTTATTTTGCAAATAATACAAACGAAATTTAATAAACTGCTGGAACTAATATTTGTTTACTTCTTATCAAGTGCCTAAATACAAAGTTTCATGCTTTTATCTTCGATAATGACGAACTCCGATACAAACTTTCGTCCCTTATTTCAACACTTTATGCCCTTTTTTATAACAAAAGCTAACCTATATCTTTTCCTAAGGTCTAGTCTATCTCTATACCAAATTTTATTATAATTGGTTAAGTGGTTTAAGCGGGCTAGCGTAACCGACAGACAGACAGAGTTACTTTCGCATTTATTATTAGTAGGGATTCTACTTGAGGTGTAGTGACCTAAAATTTTAGCTGACGAAAAGTGAGTGTATTACACCTCTATCTGTCCATTCGGGAATAATATGGTTTAATATGGTTCAGTATGTATATCAGTAGTACTAAACATTTTGTTTTAAGCTGATACCCCAGATTTGAAGCCATTTCTTGTCCTGCAGTATTTCTTGTTAAATAAAACAATTAGTCGGTATCATTAAATAAAGCAGTGTCTGAACGACCGTTGAACAAGAGATTAAAAGACGTAATTACACATTAGGGTTGATATAGGTATAGCCTTTCACGACGCGACATAAGAATTAATTTCTATGGCGAGGCAGAATCTAAATAATATATTTAAACGGGACAGCTATCTGAGATCACATAAGTGTACGATCAAAACGTTAATCCGAAACTTAGTGCAAAAGAAATATTAATAATATACAGTGAACATTTTTTTGTAATTTCTTTCTGTAAAAGTGACGTCACTTCGTTGTTTGGACCACTTATTAGTCCGATTCCTATATCACGAAACGAGTCGTTTTATCTAAGCATAGCTAAATTTCGACACATACTATATGAAAAATATGTAAAAAATTAACTGTCCGTAATTTTACCGACTAGTTTCTTGATATAAGAAGGCCTTAATGATAAGGGTCGATCAAAACGTTACATGTGTAATTTGACACGAATTTAGACTAATATATGGTACGGATACCACGAACAATCGGTCCGAATCTTCGGCATACATTTCATAGTACTGTTAATGCGATCATGAAGTGCACCATGATAAATATTTTGGCTGTGACACTGTGCAGTAAAAATGTGCGGACTACTAATATTATTGTACGAAGTGCAAGCATAATTAAATGACTGCCGATATGTTTGACAGCAACTTAATAATCTAATACATTGATAAAAGCGACGGTTTTGTACTAAAATTATTAGCGTAGATACTTATGTTAATAATATAATATTAACGTGGATTCGAACCCGAGACCCTCTGCATTGCAGTCTGTTGGTCTCCCCACTGAGCTATCGCTAGATATAACACGAATATTATGTAGTAATTTATAGTAAGCTTTACATAATATAATAATATTCTATCACATACAAACAAAATCATCTAGCCCAAACTAAGCAGAGTTTGTACTGTGGGTACTAGACAATAGATAACCATACATATATACTTTTTTTTTGTTAATACTTACACCCAGATCAAAACAAACATCCATGTTCATGCACACAAATGTTTGACTTGTGTGGGAATTGAACCGGCGACCTCAGGCATGGCAGTCGGTTACACTAACTATTACGCCATCAAACATCAGAACTGCAAAGATTTTCTATAGCATATTAAACAAACCTGTTTTTTAAACCACCACATAGTTTCTTAGCAAATTATGAAGGAGAAACATCAGATGTGGAATCTTTTCAAAAAGATTGTGTATTTGTCTTAGATTCCGAATAACCGTATTTTTTAATTGTTCTAAAGTATTTGTGAAGATTTAATTTTACTACTACTTCTGAAACTTTTTACTTCTGAAGAACTTCTGAAATAAAATCGAAAATCTGTAAAATCGAATCTTCAAAATATACCTTTTCTTTTCTGTCTGAATCAATATTTTAGAATCCAAAATAATTTTTTGCTGGCAACGTTTGTGTCTTTCTAAGTACTTAAAAAACGATATGAGCCACCATTGCTTTAAGATAGATATTTTGTGGAATCATACATTATCACCTCAAAGGGATAAGAAAAGGCCTTTTCATCGACATTTTGCCATCTTACTTTTATGTCCTACGTCATAGCGAGACGAGTTTATTGTTATCTCCTGGTCTCATTTCCAGGCTCAGTATTGCTACTAAGAATTCAACATTATCCTTAACCTAACCTAACTAGCAAGATCAGTCATATCTTGTCCATATTGTAGGCATACACGCTGTTTATAAGACAAGCGCCGTAATAACAATTCCAATTTTAAACATCCAGATGTTGCCTATTCATAATATAAAAAATAAATATACATTGCTGAGTTTTATTAAAAAAAACGTTCTCTATTTTTCATATACAATTTGCGTTCTCAATAATAATTTCTCAATAAGCTGAAATGAGGGCAATAACAGACAGAGCACACCCAAATTAAAGCGACGCACACCCTCTGATTGTTATTACTTTTTTACACCCGACAACATCCATTTATCCGTAAAATAACAAAGTCAATGCCCTTATTTATAAAGCTTAGTGTACACATAACGTTTGAACACATTCACACGTTTAGGTTTACAGAGACGATATGCAGTTCATTTTTATTGCAAAATATTCAATACATGTTTATATCGGAGCTTTAGCGTGTGGAAAATTGCAGCGTATTGTGTCATGAATAGGTGCAAAAATAAACCGGTATGTGGTGCTTCGTCGTCCGTGGTGGCTGAATTATGTGGTCGGTAATACCGTGCTGTGGTCAGTGCCTTCGCTCCGCGGGCGCTACAATGTCAGTTTGTATCACCACATTTGTACATTCATAATAGGAATACACAAAAGCAAATTGGGACACATTCGGTTCCGGTCATTTATTGTTAAATGAATGAATACATTTTTGCTACATGAATTCGGAAAAGTTAAAATTAATGTAGCTTTAAATTTTAAATTGGAGTTGCTGTGTAATTCTCGTTGGTAACTGAATGTTCGCATGGTTGTTACTTCATGTGCAATTGATTGTTAGTCTTGTAACGTTACATAGTATAAGTGCTATTAGCGGCGTCGTATGATAGCTCTTTTTTAACTTAATCCAAAGATCGATAATGTTTACTAAATTATTTAAATGTTACGCCACTAACATTTACATAGTATTTGTGGAGGTTAATGTGCTCTTGTATATAAAAGTTCATATGCTGACTATATAGTAAATAAATTCTAGTAGGAGGGGGTAGAAGAGTAGCCTCTATATCAGTGACAGTTAATGCGATTCTTGCACATAGAGTATTATTTTCAAGTAGCGAGTTTCAGCAAAAAAATCACTGTAGCTCGGCAAGCACAAGAAGCTGTTGGTCCTTTGTCTGAACCTTCTTTGGTCGTATCGGATTGCTATTCCCTTGGACTATGATGATAATTGCGAAAATAGTTACACCTTTTCTACGCTGATGGCTCGCCTTAATTAAAAATGGCTGCCGTGACCGAAATTAGTCTAGACTTATTATTATGTATTTTGGATGATTTTTCTTGGTATTAAACTCCTCGTGTTCAAAAGTATTTATTGGTAACATCGCGAGTTTCGAAACTATTTCTAGACCTAACACAAAATGGTGTTTTAACTTCCATATCTACTAATTCAAAATTAATTATTATTAGAAGATGTAATCGGATATCCCATAGGTGTAAACCTATCATACAGTGCAAAAATAAATACCAGATCAAAGTAATAGTTCCAACCAAACACAAATAAACACTACATTTAGCTCGCATCATATTGACATTTACCTTACCAGAATGTTTATAAATAGGTTAGAAATTTATTGGTTGCCAAACACATGTATATTTATGCAAATAATATTAACTCGTGCACACACGAGCGACTTCGGCCACTGTAACTTTTTGTCTTTATACATGTCTTTGTCATTCTGTCAGATTTTCTATTTCTACTTCATGTCGGCCTCGATGGCGTAGTGGTTAGTGTAACCGACTGCCACGCCTGAGGTCGCGGGTTCGATTCCCGCACAAGTCAAACATTTGTGTGCATGAACATGGATGTTTGTCTTGGTCTGGGTGTTTCTATGTATGATATGTATGTATTTACAAAAAAAAAGAATATAAGTATGTTTATCCATTGTCTAGTACCCACAGTACAAGCTCTGCTTAGTTTGGGCTAGACGGTGTTGTGTGTATGTGGTAGAATATTATTATTATTATTATTTTATGGCAATTTTCATCTTTGAATTTAATGAAATTTTGAATATGATTAATTAAATTATTTGTAATAATTAAATTTCATATGTAATACAGTTTTTAATATTTGTATGCCTTAAAGACAATACATGATGAGCGTATATTTCGTTTGACATCATGCATTTTATGTTGTATTACTCATGTTTGTGACAAATAAATACATATCTTTATCTTCTATTTATAGAATTCCGTACCTCATGGTGACATTGTGTTTGTCCTCCTGACAGTAAGAATTGTTTACATACTACTTGCTTACTGATACTTGTACTTGCAACTACAAAGCTTTTCTGCTTAACACAGGTAAATATAAATGTAAATTCACATTAATAAGTGTATCTTTGACGTTGACGACTGTTACTTTGTGATCTACATGAATAAACATATTTTTGATTTTGATTGCTAATGACGTGAAATTGTGATTTGAAATTTTTTATTTGATATAGATTTGATGATGCGGTTTGTTTATTGTAGAAACCTCTTCTCCAACTTTAAATCAAATGAAAAAAGGTACACCAGATACTTTCATATTTACTTTAGCGCTCGCTCTGGAACGGTTTTTTTTTGGATAAAAAGTATACTATGTCCTTTTCTGTACCTCTGACAACGTGTATGCGAAATTTCATGACGATCGGTAAAGTAGTTGGCGTGAAAACGTACCATCCAAACAAACACACATTTGTATAATTTTGAAATGGATCACATCTGTTATAGTCACTAGGTCGTCTGAGTTGCTATTCATCTTTATGTCTTGAAGTGCTATGTTAGTTATAGTGTACTTTGCAGTAACTAATATTGTACATCGTATTACAGATGGTACTGTTTACTCAGAATGAGCTCTAAGTATCTTGAAGTTTTGTTGTGTTTTGTTTCTTCTTGTGTTTAATTAAACAAAATGTAATACCAACCTGGGTTCAGAAATTAATTATTAATGAAACCTAAGTTGGTATTTATTACATTCCATTAGCCATTTTATTAAAATTAGGGCATTTATTCATTTCAAAAGGCTAGCATTCTTGATCTGTGTTATAATTTTACAAGTATGCCTGATATGTTTTTACATTAATCACATTCTACGAAAATCCAATTTATTTCATACATTTTTGCATTCTTCTCTTTAAACGATTTACTTTTATTGACGTGACCTGTGACGTCAGTAAGTTTATTATCACTGTAACAAAAGTCTCACGTGCGCACTAGGCTTTACATATGCATTTTCAAACGGTTGAATATTGAACCGTAAAATTATGAATAAACTAACACTACTCTCAATACTAAAAATAAGAAAATGTTAGGAATATGCTATATTCGACTGTGAGCACTGCGGTATTATGCAGTAACATATTGCAGTGCAATATTCACTGGTATGTAATACTAACCTATTTTATATGATATGTGTTAAACTATCTATTTGAAATAGAAGCTAAGCTGCCCAAACAGGGAAATGCAATTACATGACTAAATAAATTATGAAACGGGTAATCTTTGAAAGAGATGACATTACTGGCTAGTGATAAAATACTGCAGCTGACTACCTAGCGAATCAGATCTACTTTTATTCAAAAGCTGCCTGTTTTTATCGTAAAAATTCTTTATACTTAATTAGATAATTTCTAAGCTTATAAACGGCTTCATTTTTAAATTTCTAAACTTGTAAATTTGGTTTTGTGAATATGCCTTGTAGTGTGATGTAAGTTTTTTAATTGCTAGTATTCTCGTTTTCCCTTTCAACTATTCATCGCAGTGTGAGAAGGGTTAGGACATAGTCCACTACACTGGCCCAGTGCAGCTTCACATATCTTTGAGAACTTTATGGCAAACTCTTAGATATGCAGGTTTTATCACGATGTTCTTCTTCGCCGTTATAAATACTTATTTGTAAATATTGTAGATTTCATTTTCTATTGTGCCCCGACTTGCTCAGGTCACCTCATTTATATACATTATACAGGTTGTTTAGTCGTAGAGCCGTCATACCATTTTGCTACTTACATAGTACCGAATCTTTCTGTTATTTCCTACGTTAGAGTACCTTAATTTTGCATACTTATAGTGCGAATCTATTAACGCGTCGTGTACTCTTTTCTCTACGTTTAGTGAAGACTGTGAAACAGAAAGTTTATACTATATCGTTGTTTCATTTATAAGCAGATGTTGCTAAAGGGTCTGAATAGGCGACTATTTTTATGCAGTGCGTAAAAATAAATATCTTGGTCATCACTTCATTCACAAGCAAAGTAATCAACTGTATTTCGGTACATAGTACTGCGTATAAAATAAATTTCTTCAACTTACTTGAAATTTAATTATATAATAATAAGATTATGCCCGCGGCTACTCTTGCGTAAATTTAGGTAAGGTTAGATAAGATTAGTATTAATACTTTTTCCTGAATGAAAGGTACCTTTTTATTACTACTAAGGTGGCAAACGAGCATACGGCCCACCTGATGGTAGGTGGTCACCGTAGGTTATGGACGCCTGCAACACCAGAGGCATCACTTGCGCGTTGCCGACCCTTTAGAAAAGGAAGAAGAGAAAGCGGAAGTGGGAAGGAGAAGAAGCCGGTAGGGGGAGAGAGTGTGATTGGGACCTTATGTCCTTTTCTGTTTCCCTGACAACATGTATGCGAAATTTTTTGGTGATAAGTCGTGTAGCTAAGGCGTGAAAGCGTAACAGACAAACAAACAAACTCACATTCGCATTAATGATATTAAGTTAGGAGTTATTTCTAACTTACCTTATTTAGTAAACAAATATGATATACTGGTAGCTATAAATAATACATAGAGGCCTATTATGTATGTATGTTTTTCTCTATTTATTACTAGCACATTTTAAAAATATTCTATGTAATTTTCTTGTTTCTTTGCATAGCATGGCTTATTTTTACAAAAAGTGTGTGCTTCCAATGCTCGCATAAAAGGCTTTATGTGGGTCGTTTATATGTATTCTTTTTATTTTTGGTCTGTAAACACCGATGCCTGAATAAATCGAATCCAACGCACCAGTGTAAACTCGATACTCTGTAGTTTTAATAACATCAGTGATGTATATTTTTTCGAACGGCATTGTGTAAACTAGGAACGATTTGTAAAGCACTGTATTTTCAAATATTAGCCTGAAAAGCTTACTTAGCACTACCACTGAAGATAGCATAAGCTATTATACGAACATTTTCTTCAATTTAATGTACTTTATCTGTGACAAACAACATCTGGACTTTGAACTTATAATATCAGCCCTGTATTAAAACAACCTCACTGCTGGGCACGGGCCTTTTCTCAGTGTATTTTCTTTACCGGTAAAGCGAGCAATACATTAACTATTTAATGCGCATATAACTTTGAAAAATCAGACGTGCGTGCCGTGGAAATAAACTATAGGCCTCTTCATTGCAGTCCAACCGTCTCCCACTAGGTAAGCGGTAGCTATGTGCTTAAACATGCTAATTTAGTTCTACGGGACAAGAACCTTCAAAAGCCATATCACCATCATCAGACAACTTGACAAATCGCTAATAATTGCTTGTTATGCTACCATATAAAAAACTGGCCTTTACAAGATTAGATTACATCTGTTAGTCAATGTACAATATCACAAAGTCTTATCACAAGGTAAAGCTAACAAAGCTTTTCTTGATAAAGCTATAGATAAGGTAATAGAACAAAGACGAAGTAAGTAAGATCATTAATTCATTTTTTTGTAATAATTGCAGAATAATGAAATTGTAAGTGGAAAAGTGCAATCCGTTGTCCTCTCCAAAGCGCCGCGATAAGTCAGATATGCAACATTGAAATAACAAGCAGTTCATTAATCCTACCGTATAGAATAATTTATATCCACAGGCCAGATATTTATGGTACGATAGGCTGGGTACGACTTACAAGGACTAGGATAGCAACTACTGGTCTGCCCAATAATTTTATTACAATGGACTTCCACCAAGTAACTTCTACTTCGATTGAATATAATTACTAGTTCTTTTACAAAACATTGCTTTACGGGTTTGAATAGGTGGGCAGAGAAAATGAAGCGAGCAAGCATGGACTAAGCTAGGATTTTAATTCACTACACATTGCTTACATATAGATGTCTATTCTATTAATGTAATTGTTAGTATATACCAAGGGTTTACTTAATTTACATACACATATATACACAAGAAACATAAAAAATTAAATGATAAGCAAAAGAAGTAAGTAATCGACTGTGTATTTTTAAAAGTGAATTTGTTTGTGTGTCATAAAATTATATACGATTATCTAAAAATCATAAAATACAAATGTGAACGGGATGGCAAATCCTGAAAGTGGTTACCTCGGCAAACATTTTCTGACCACACAGATACCTTCTGAAAAAGGCTAGGTTACGATACAATTGCTGCCCATTTTACACTGCACCATATACTACTTAAAATACCTAAACATTAAAATAATAAATCAAATATTGTTATATCTTTCAATATGAAGGTGAAATAGACGCATCCACTTACATTTATTTAGATGGGTTCATGCGACTAGATTGTATTAAAAGTTTAACTTACAGAGGTCGAGCGGTCACTACATGTGGTAACAAATATACTTAGAGACCCTATTATTAGACTATGCTAATATGCTTCAGTGTAATCGGAAGGGCAACTAGCACCTATATTAAATTTGACTAATACAAGTATATAAACTCATGATATATAGCTATCTGCATAGACAGTACTGCTTGTAGTTACGGATTTATTTATTTTATATTATTTAGATTCATATTTTCCACGTCATTCCAGTTGCTTTTCAGCAGACGACGCCGTCCTCACGAAGATTATATTGAATTATATACATTTATATATATATGCAAAAATTAATTAATTATTATATTTAACTATTTAGAATAATTACACCTTAAGTAATTGTATAATATAACATCATACAATATAAGTAGGTAGTAGTCAAATACTTTACAGTTTGGTTAGCTATGAAAGACGTAGCAATACTGCTATCTGTCACTTCTTGTCGTGAGCTGTAAGTGAACGGACATATAAAACTTCCTCGTGTCAAAGTATAAAATAAATAGTTAAAGTGTTTGTACAGTGTGTTATTTAATCCATAACCTCTAATAGGTTATTCCCGTGACCGGACTAGTTTCAAAATATCTGAGAGATTTTAAAATAAATCGGTTTGTTTCACATAACACCAAACAACTATTTCTGTAAAACATCTACGTAACAGTAAGCCAATTTTAAGTATATAAAATTTATTATTATTCTGTCCAGATCACATTGGCAACAATCTGACGAAAGGCCAGATTAAGAATACCTACACATCCGACTTGCATGCAGCTTGCATGAAGAATATAATGAAAGTGAATGAATCAAGAGAGATATGCCAGGATCGCAGCGAGAGGAAATCCATAGTCTCTCCCTACCCCTCCGGGAAAAATGCGTGATACTCGTATATGTATTAACAATCCAATTATTGTTACACTTTTGTTTCATTTTAAAGCGTAGATACATATTACCGTGTTTAAAGATACGTAATAAAATAAATACCAAACACAAATGTTGAGTTTGATGTTTGATTATATCGCTGACCTGTTTGTCAATGGTAAATAATCAAATGCTATTTACTCTTGTGCCGACGGGTTTACTTTTACGCGTTATGTATGAGGTATATATTGTGTGATATTGTACTATAAAATAAATAATTCTACTAAACTGAAAATTGTCGTAACTTAATATCAATAAAGAAAAGGATAATAACATGCAGTTATCTTCATATTATATTAGTATATATTATTGTATATCATGTTATATTATCGTTATAATAGAACTCACTATATATCTAATCGTCGAACAAACAACATCTTTTATTTCACGATCTTTAACAGCTTATTTGTTGTTGTTTACTTTTTAAAGACGACTCTCGTGCTAAGAACAACTCTTGTGTCGCGGGGGACTTTACAAATAACGGGCACAAAAACTCCCAGACTCGGAACAATTATTTGTAGATTACACAATTTCGTTGGGTGTGGAAATCGAACCCATATTACTTGGCGCGGCGGCAGTGGCGTGGTAACTATTTTAACAACTACGCGATCTGTGCAGGTAATAGTTTACTTGCGTAGCTCGCACATGACACGCGCAAGTGCCTTTAAACAAACTAAAAGCGTCATTTGATGATGTTAATACAAAGATAATATAACATCTTCTTGTCCCTAGCCTTTATTATTCCCAAGTCACTTGGGGTCGGATTTTCCTGATCTAACCGGATTTGACTGGATATCAGTTTTTACACGGAGCGGCTGCCACCTGACCTCCGCAATCCGAAGTCTAACGATACCCTAAGGTTAGACCAGTGTCAGGATATTATAGGGCACTGACTTCCCAATAACGACTGCCATAGATGTTCATGGTAGCCGGGACCGACGGCTTAACGTGCTCTCCGAGGCACGGAGCAGGCGATAATTGTCAATTAATACGCACATAATTTCGAAAAGTCATATAACTTCCGAAAGTCAGAGGTGCGCGACGTGAGTTCAAACCTAAAACCCTTTGCATTATAGTCTGTTGGTCTCTCCACTGAGCTATCGCTGCTTCAAAACGAGTCTAAGGGGAAAAGATTCCGTCTGTAAAATTCTCATTTAGAAACACCTGGACGCCGAGCTTCAACATGTCAAGCAAGTACTGCAAGACAACAAGCTCCAACAGCCGCGCCGCTGTCACAGATCCCAAGAAAAGCCAGCCACAGTCGAGCGCCAGCCTGCTATACTGCCTTATGTAAGGGGTGTCACTAACAAGATTGGCTACATCTTGAAGCGAGCTTCAATCAACACATACTTCAAGCCGCCAACGAAGATAAGTCAATTTTTACCATCCGTCAAGTGCCAACTACCTTTACAAGATGCAGGGGTCTATAAAATAGATTGTGACTGCGGACTCTCATACATTGGTCAAACCAAGAGAAGCATAGGCACCCGCATAAAAGAACACATAGCTGATGTAAAACACCAACGCTCGTTGAAGTCTGCTGTGTGTGAACATGTGCAACAGGGGACCAACCACTACCTGAGATTTGACAAACCACAGATTCTCGCTAAAGAACACCGATTCCTACCAAGGATGCTTCGCGAGGCTATTGAAATCAAAAAACATCCTAATTTTAATAGAGAAGATGGTTGGAATGTACCACCAGCTTGGGATCCAGTAATAAAAATAGTCAAACCCAAGAAGAAGCAAACCACAGCTAGACTTCATGATACTTTGAGCTCATTCTGCGTAAATAGAAACACCAATGATTAAATTATGTTCGGGTACTTTGAAATAACTACACTGGAACATTGAGACAACTGCCATCTTAGTCTCCCCGTGACCATGGCTGCTGAAAAGCAACCGAAACGTCGGGGAAAGTGTAAAAATAAATTAAATCTAAATAGTTTAATAATAATTTAATTAGCTTAAAAATTAGTAAAGTTTAATAGTAGTAGTAGTGTAACAATTTTCAAAATTTTGTAATAAAGTGTCAAATAAACAACGCGATAAAATCCGTATATAGCAGTTTAATTTCAATGAATAGTATTCGCGTAAATAGAAGACAATATTATGTAAAATAAATTTTGTTTGATGTAATCATCATAAAAAAACAACGCACACATGTATATAATCTCGGTTTAATGCAGATATAAGTAGTAGTGTTGTGTAGATTGTGTTCTATACTTGCAACATGCAGCCCGTTGATACTAATTTTTTCAATTATCCAATACAGTATACAGCGGACTAAAATCTATAATGGGCAACTTTATACAAAGCCAGATATCTAGTATTCGCATACGTGCATAAGCTCACGTCAGTATTTACTCGAAAGAGTAAGCAGAAGCTTGTTACATCCACATGTCACCTGCTATGTTTTAGTTTCTATGTAATATTGTGCAAATCTATTATCGTGTACTTGGCATACCTATATATAGTATATCAAATCAACAAGTTGCTCTTAAAAAATCGTAGCAGAAAACTAGTAACACTTTACTCTAACCGGGATTCAAAGTCGAATCCTTGCAAGCAGACATAAGCGCAGATTTTTGCCAAGGGATTATGGAGGCAGTTATCGTTCATGCTTCAGAGCAATGAGTAAAGGTATTAATAATCATATAGGTGGATAGCCACATACCCATAGGGGTATAATATAATGTAATTCTTGTCTGTATAAAACCGCAAAAACTTTTATTCAGGATTGTCTCTTTTTGTACAAACCTAGTACATAACCAACACAATTTATAGAAACCACTGCAACTAAAGATGTTTCTTTTAGCACAAAATACAGCACTATTTTGTTCAGAGAAGTTTTATGAACTCGCTCAAAGGATCTCACTGTTTGTATTGACTAGTGTTTGGTCAATGACAAACGGATACTTATTTGAAAAATACCCCGATACCGGCCTGTTTGAGATCAGTGGCCTTTCACGGATAGCAATTGCTCTTTTTTATGGTTCTCGGTCGGCGACAATGATAAATCGGTGGGTACCGAACTGTTCATCCGTCACTTGACCTATTTTACGAATGAGCGCCGAAGCCTTTCAACGCAACTCCAGCTGTAACCCTAGCTTCAGTGCTTACGTTTTCTCTTGAAGACATATTGCGAATAGTTTGCGACACTTGAATATCAAAAGCGGTATTTTGTTTGATCAACATTTGTTTGAATAACGTGTTTTGTGGATTGTGTTTGAGTTAAAATAAAGAAGTGTTTGACATGAAAAATACACGGAGATTTACGTCAGTATATCACGGAAGGGGTAGATAAAGGAACAGTTAACTTGCAGCTCTAATTATTACGTAATACGCAATTTTGCATCTACTGGGTTCACATAACCAGTCTCATGACATTAAGACCTAGATAAACAGTTACGTTCGAAGCGGTAGCTTCGCCACCGAACCAGTGTTAGATTTACATATATAATTTATTAGATTTTTCTGTAGTATATTTAACCACATCAAAAGTAGGAAAATTTTGCAGTTTCCAGAATCTTTAGCCAATTTTTAGTCTGACAAAGCGATTGGAAGTACGTTTGCAAACAAAATGTATTTTTACTCCACATTCAAATCACATCCGAAATCGAACATCCATTACAAAAAGACGAGTGGGCTAAGAGTGGTATTACCATGGCTCTTAAGCAGATTAAGTGGGCCGATCGGATTTAAGACGGAGGCTGTAGTGAACTGAGATCTTTCAATGTGATAGAGCACGTTGAGCTATTCTGCGTACGTTGACGTACAGCCTCCGGAGTGTTGGACAGATGCCATGAGATTTATCTCACTAGTTATTGGGACAATATAACAGTGTTTGACATAGTGTTGCTGAAGTATATGATTAATGGGCTATAGTAATACTTATTAATTGTAATGTCTAAGCTATCCTAACACATATACATTATTGGGATAGGTATTTCTACAGAACATGCCTTTTTTCTTGCTGTCACTGCGGTATTCATGTTCTACATTAAAGTTTCTTATTTAGTAACGTTTTTGGTTCCAATTTTATTTTAAATTAGTTGTTTTTTTTCTTATAGATGTGTTTTATCTAGGCACAATAAAAAAGATTGACAGAAAATTCCTATAATAACAGCCGTTAATACTAGTTCATCACTGCGGCTGTCTCAATAAGTATAGGGCATTAAATTCTAGTTTATTTACGCACACGCCTAAGAGTTCTTTGCCTCAAGCAAGTTGTCAAGATCAAACAGTTAATTGCACGCTTATATCGGCTGAGAGAACACTGTTCTTTGAAGAAAACATTAAATTGCCTGTCAGAGGCCCAAAATTCCTAACAATTGTTCCAACTCTAGATTGCGGTAATCCGTCCTAGTTAAATCTAGTTCAGCCATGGAGGTCAGGCTCGGTCACCCTGTATAGTAATCAGCCTCAGGCCAGACAGATAATTGACCTCAAAATAGGAATTGTGTTCTATAACGATAAACTTAGAGAGGAACTTCCAAATGATTTAGGTAAGTAGTCTTCTTGTTTGTTATTTTCAAAAAATTCTCATACCACTGGGAAACTTACAAACAGTTAGGTCAACGTAGAGTATTCCACGTATACCTACTGTATACCCAAGTATACCTACTAGTTAAACTTTTATTGAGAATTTGCGTGCGGATTCGCGTAGGAATAGTACTTTTTATTGGATGAAAAGTCCTACTACTTGTATGAAAATTTTATGATGATCGGTCGAATAGTTAAGGCTCGTAATCGTATCAAACGCTTAAAAAATACAGTGCATAAGTAAAACTTACGATGTCTATAATTGTAAACCAATGAATAAGATATGACTAAAAATACAGTATCGATGACCTTTCTCGACCGCAAGTTCATTTTTTAGGCATTTTAGGGAAATTACTGTTGCACTGCCAAATCAACGTCTGATGTTCAAGCAAATTATACAAACGTTAGTCTTTTCAAAATAATGTGAAAAAATGCACCATTTAATGGTGAACTAAAAAGTAGTGCGAGAGCCTGAATCTGAAAGTCCCTCATAATGTTCACAAGTTCGTGAAGTCCGTCCACAGTTAGAGCCCAACGAAGTTCTCGTCACAGCTTTGTAATATTTAACATGTTGATATTAAATACTATTACTATCTTATCTATACTAATATTATAACGAGGAAAGATTTGTCTGTAAGTAATTGATAATCTCTAAAATTATATTCCTGAGATTAGCACGTTCAACCAAACAAACAAACAAACAAACTCTTCAGCTTTATATTATTGGTATATTATGTAGCCGCGGGAAGAAATCTGTCGTAAAGTACCAGTATACTTTTTAATAAATTGGTATATTCTTATAAAGAATTTGTGTAACTATCTTGTTTCTCATTAGTTTTTGGGCACGTATGCAGCAATATCAGCTGTGTTGACTGTAGATCGATTGGACGGTTCAGCACTGTATTTATTGGCCATTTACCTTATTTAGTACTGAGCTGTAGTTGCGTATCGTACTGTACAAACTAATATAACATCGATTCGACTCTAGGTGATTATATAGGTATGTGTTATTTGTGTTATTTATGTGTGTAACGACAATTGATAAACAAGGAATGCTAGTCAATGTTGCTATTCATTTGTGAATGTATGTGAGTGTAAGCTTATACTGAAGGATTAAAAGGCTGAGATAGTTTATGTATACTTACTATTATTTATACATATACATATGTGTAGTACAAACCAGGCTGTTAGGAACCTAATTTCCAGATAATTTATAATCTGCTAACGTTGCGCTAAGGCTCAGTTTCTACCAAAGTGGAGGGTAGAGGAGATGTCTTGAAAAGGTTGGGATTTAAAAAGAAGACGTTCTATCAACCTTAAGCTGCTTATGCACATCTCTTTTCCTTTTCCATTCAGTGGAAACCATCTTAAACAATCGTACGAAGGATTGCGAGGTAAGACGGCCGAGGAAAGAACTTATGGTTAACGGATACTTTCATTTATAAAACAAACAAACGATAACAAGTCCGGTTGGTCGGTTCGAATTACACACGGGATAACTATCTGTATGATAAGAAATAATTGTTAAAGTGTTTATTATGTGCGTTAATTTGGTCTTTCACGAGACTCGGTTTAACTGGTACTGGAGATGTCTTTTTAATAAATTAATATTTGGTTACATGCTAACTATCGTTAACAAACTGTATGAATCAATATTAAGTAGATTGTGGCATTATCATAAGCGGCGATTAAAATGTTTAAGGCAGTAGGAGTTCCTAGAGTCTCAACAATAATTGCTTTTCTTTAAACGCTATTAAGTTATTCATTCATACCAAATGAAATCTGTTATAATCTTTTTATATCCGTTTCGCATGCATAAAGAACTTTCAAGACATCGTCTTGATAGCATGCACTTCACATTGTAAAACATATTAACGTATGAAATAAATTATATTTGAATCAGTTCACAGCACTTAATCCGAGAACATGAAACTACAAACGAGTGAAGAGCGAAAGGTAAAATTGTATTATAGTAACTTTTAACAAAAGGATGGAGATCCTTTTAATTTCTGCTGTTCTAATTAAATGGCGAGCTTTTGTGTAGATGATGTTACTCGTAATCCATTCACTTGAAGTTCATTAAGCGAATAATTAAATTTATTAGATAGAAGATAGGAATTCAAGCCAATATAATAAAAGCGGTTATTTGGTGTTCAATATTAGATACCCAGACTTGAATGTATTATTTTAATGAAAGAATTCATGTCAATACGAAAGTTATTCTCGTTCAAAACACCATTACGCATAGATATGTATAAGTATATATATATACTGATTTTAAGATATATCTAGTTTAGAGATCAGCGTTTTTAATAATAGTATATAATTATATTTAAGCCATATTTCTGTTTATAATGTGCATTTTTTGAGAAATAAACATATTATTGTTATTATACAAAAGTCACTCGGTATCACTAGAAATGGTGATATACGGGACAAAAACATTCCGCTTTTTCTTCATCATCATCAATTAGTTACGCCTGTATGTAGCCAAATGAATAGGCCAATGTGTATAATTCATAAATAATATCAGATTTTTTTTTAATTCTTCGTGAAGAAACTTCTTTTGGACTACCGAAAACATTTTCAAACTTTGTGGTACTACAAAAAAAATTCTTGACTTTATTCTGGAATAGAGCACAGAATCTTAAGTTCGCTGGCAAACATAAGCGTTAACGTACAACATTATCAATAAGGCAATGAAGACCTATATATATTCTATCAAAAGAAACGCTATCCGAGTCCATAGAAAACACTTTCGTTTATGTACCTTTTTGTGGCATACAACACAAAAGTTATATAAATGAGCCAATAAGACCAATTTCACGGTATTTTCCATAGAAACTCGTATTTTAGGACAGCCGATATCTATTCCATATTATCCCAGCATAATTTGTCAATAAAGATGTTGAATATATGTATAACGGTATTATTTATAAGGTCGCAAATCGAAAGCAATATAATGTAATTTTATGCCTCATAGAAATGGGTCGGTAATATTTCTATTTGAATTTGATATTGTGGGTCATTTGGTTGGGTAATAATACTTGCTGGTATTAAACATAAGCATTGCAAATTTCAGTATATGTAAATTTAAATTATACTTGTATTGCATGTAGGGCGTGCCAGGACAGTAAACATTGTATGTTGTGGACTAATTAAAACAAACTGTGTTTACTTGAATACAAATTTAAACAATGCTATTATGCAGTTGGAATGGGTTCTCCAAACATTCAACGTAATTAGACTTAGAAGGAAAACAAGGGCGTTTAAATAAAATCTTAGTAATAGAAATTTTCATCATTTCAAATTAGTGCAATTTGTTGCTTGCATATATCAGTGCTAATGGTAATATAGTAGATATCATTAGTCTTGTTACATAGCAGGCAGCTATATCTATATAATAGAAAGAAATACTGATTGACAAATAGTACACAGATGAAACAAAATGAAACAAACGAAATTTTGCAAACACCTAGGTTTATTTGAAAGCGGCACGGCTCACACATAGGTAGCAGAAAGCTTTATTTTTCAAAATCGTTATTGCATTAGTATCCAACTAACCGATAGAGTGGCAATTAAAAGTATGTATGAAGAAAAATTTATAAAAATGGTAACTTCATAGAATACTCAAGTAATAAATAATCCACCTTAAATGGGACTCGAAATTATAGGCACATTGTTACAATACTTTATTAAGTAGCTTAGAACCACATGAAAGTATTTAAAAGATAAATACTGAACAGGTGCTGTGTAGGGTTTTAGATACTTTTATTTTTGAGAACGCACGCAGATGAAGACGCAGGCGTGAGCTTAGATAAAAGCTCTAGTATACTTATTATTAGAATAACATATAAACGTAATAATTTACTTTATTGCGTAGGTGTAGCATATTTTTTTGTATTGTATTCCTAAAACGGGACAAATGTTAATATGTTCAGATATGTGTTGACTGAAGTATTTTGGCAGAAAATAAACTCTAAATATGTAAAATAACATAATATTATAAATAAGTAAAATGATAACTTTAACCAACTTCGTAAAGAAATCAGAGCCACTTCCAAAAAAATAATTCTTACCGGGTAATGGTCGGAGATGTCTACGGATGCCGAAGCCGCAATGGCGCCCGTGGATTACTTGATCATCTTTGTAGTAAGCTGGATATCTACAACCTTATTACGTATTCAATAATAATGGCTTTATTTTTCGATACCAGAGCCATGGTAACGACCATACAATAAACAATAACTTTACTGATCAACATCTTTATCGACGCAAGGTTCGTGAACATTTTGACTTGCGCGATAAATCTCGTTCTTTCTATCAGCCGTTCCCTTATGATCATGACTCCTTCCGTCTCAGACAATTTAAATTGATTGCCCATGTCAAGGTATCTGTTGCCATGTATTGCGGTCTTTTTGCTTGCTTCGTGACTTAATGAAAATACTTATGTATTGTAATTAGTCTAAGGTTTGCTTGCCGAATTAGTGTGCGACTATTATTTTGAATTGAATTACTTGACGGTCTCTTCTTTAAATAATCACTTAATCTTTCATTTTAAATCTCGTTCTCTGAATATTCATCGCTACATGCGTTTGCATTTTAACTTTTGTACCAAAGTTTGCTTAAGCATATGCGTAAATGCTGTTTGTATACTGACTCAACTCTTTCTTCTTTTGGCGGTAACAGCATTTTGGATGTTTTTCATTTCATTGTGCTGAGTAATAATGTAAATTTTTATTCCAGCACAACGTGGGTAGTTGTTGTGCAACTTGTTTAACAAACTGCTACCATTACAAGTTATATATCTATTCGCATTAGTGTAGGTGAACGTTGAAGCGTCGATAACTTTAAACGAGGTGTTCTTATAATAGACGATAGAATTTTTTACTCTTGGAACTTACATTATTCTTTTTGTTTTGTTGTAAAGGTTTTAACTTGTGGTCTAACTGCTAGCTAAAATACTTAAGGCGGTGCTGTGCTATTTGTGTAGGGACAATTTTCTTTTTTCATGCTCTTATCGTAGAACCTGGTGTGATGGCCCTCCAACACAAAAGGAAGATCCTCCGACCAGTCTGGGTAATCGCCCAGCCTTCTTTTGTGTAGGTTCACTCGTTCCTGGCGATCCGCGGTTGATGTCGGGCACATGTATATTATACCCTAACTCGCTGTGTAAACTTCGTTTGCGCGATTTAGAATGTTATAGTGCCATCTTTTGTCGTATGTCGTAACTACTTGGTTTATATAGTGTCGCTACACTCAGCACAGGAAATCTCTTTCACTGGTTTAAGAACACATCTATACTAATATTATAAAGTTAAAGAGTTTGTGTGTTTGGTTGAACGCGCTGAAGGCTATAGGCTATATAACATTACGCTACAACCAGGAGCTGGGCATCAATGAAATATGTTGCAAAAACAGGGAAAATTCTCTTTTATGAAGCAGACGAAGTTGCACGGGTCAGCTAGTGAGTAATAAACCTGGTGTCGTACTTGTAATCCTCCATCGGTCACGATATCCATTTAGTACAAGTTAAGCTGTTTCTTTCGAAAAGAAAAGAAACCAAATGACTTTGTTAATCCTTTCAGCTAGAATCGCTGATAGGTACTTAGGTTCGGCAACTTTGAGTGACTGCGATGTTCAATTATTCATTTAACTTGTAAGTTTAGGACGTTCACTTAGAGGATCGGAAAAGACGACTATTGACTTTCACAGGTATTACCCATTTGCATATTTACTTTACATACATAGATATATGCTTTATTATACCTAAATCTCAAATGTGTTTTATGTTTTATACCTGTTTTTATACCTGTTCTTTATTAGCTACATATATTGAAATTAAACTACTATATACGGATTTTATCGCGTTGTTTATTTGACACTTTATTACATAATTTTGAAAACTGTTACACTACTTTTACTTTTAACTTTACTAATTTTTAAGCTAATTAAATTACTATTAAAACTATTTAGATTTAATTTAATTTAACACTTTCCCCGACGTTTCGGATGCTTTTCAGCAGCCATGGTCACGGGGAGAAAAGAAAACGGGGAGAAGCAACCGAAACGTCGGGGAAAGTGTTAAATTAAATTAAATCTAAATAGTTTTAATAGTAATATAATTAGCTTAAAATTTGTAAAGTTTAAAAGTAAAATTAGTGTGACAGTTTTCAAAATTATGTAATAAAGTGTCAAATAAACAACGCAATAAAATCTGTATATAGTAGTTTAATTACAATGAATAATATTCGCTTAAACAGAAGACAGTATTAGCTGCATATATTTAAGGTCCCACGTCATAAAGCCTCCTTGCAGAACCTTGCGAGGCTAACTATTACGTGTAAGGGGTAATAATTACTATTATGGTGATTTATGAAGAATTGTCGATCGACCGATATTTTACGTTAAGATTAAGAAGTAGTAAATGGATATACATTTTAAAATTGTCTCAATAAATAAATAACAAGACCACTATTAGGAATTTTCTATCAGAAAAACTAAATAATTCTGCCCGATCCGGAAATTGAACCCTAGACTTCACTGAATATTAGCTATAGTACGAATTAGAACGCATACATTATTTATCTTTAAGTAATATGTGTATAGACATGTGTATAGACATAGCTCACGTGTTTTTCAGGTGTACTTATCGATAAAACCTTCCAGGATTTATCTTTTAAAGCATGTTTTAATATTTAAAGCAGCGATAGCCAAGCGAAAGACCGTTGGACTGCTATGCAGAGGTCACGAGTTCGATCCTAGGGCGCGCATCTCTGACTTTTAGAAGTTATGTGCGTATTTAATAGTTAATTATCGCTCGCTTTAACGGTGAAGGGAAACATCGTGAAGAAACTTGCATGTCTGAGAGTTCTACATAATGTTCTCTAAGATATGTAAAGTCTGCCAACCCACAGTGGGCCAGCGTGGTGGACTATGGCCGAACCCTTCTCACATTGAGAAGAGGCAAGTGCCTAGCATTGGGACAGTTTAATACAGGGCTGATATTATTATAATATTTGAACAGCATTTTTTATATTATAGCAAACAACTTTTTATACATTCTGTACAATAAAATGCGATTACTTTCAATATAGAAAATGACATTTTCAAAACATATTTATCCAATGCAAACTTTTGTTATAGATGACGTGTGGACTAATCAATTTCGAATCAGTCTCTGTTGACTTTTTGTGTTCCATCGATGTTAAATAAATAATATGACACACAGCAACCATTACGAACGATTCATCCTACACTATCAATGTGATCGCGTCAATATTTCAAGTAGCGATATATATCGATGCGATTAATCATTTCAATGGCTTTATTGCAGACTAGAATTCAACATTCATGTGGAATGCAGACTTTAATGACTGTTAGGGATATAACATGACACATTAGCGTTTCTGACCACGGCTTCACTTATATGAAACCTACAGAACTAAAAGGTAGTAGTAGTTCTTTGTGTTATGCCAAGACATTATCTAACTGTGTGTCAATTCTCATCCAAATCGTTTGAAAGATTTACGCGGATTTCAGTTATAAATGCTAATGTCATCATATACTTTTACAATTATAATGTTACTAGGATTTTAAATGCTAACCAATATTATGAAATACGTTTGTTTATTTGTTTGTTACGCCTTAACTATTCGATTAATCATCATGAAATTTCGCATACACGTTGTCAGGGGTATAGAAAACTACATAGGGTCATTGGTCAAAACGAAGCCACGGGCAAAACCTAGTCGGATAGATTTAAAATAGAATTTAGATAATACACTAGGATTTTCAATAAAAAGTAATATTTAAATGTTGAATGAAACTCTGTAATGTTATTTTGTAACACTCATATTACGTTATTATTTACTTTGCTATTGAATTCGCCACTTAGTTGCCAATTATGTTTCTCCAACATGATTGTGATGTATCTTCTTGTCATCAATTTACTTTTGATGTCGGGATTATTAAGATACTTTTATAGAAAACAGTCTGGCGAACTTTCTTCTTAATAAATTAATATTTGTATTTTTGTTTAGTTTTTAGTCTGTAGTCTTCCAAGCCCAGACTTTCGTTGCAATGGCGAAATATCCATATACTTTTAAGTATTTCTGGAAAGTGACTCACACATTCCATTATTTACATTTAGGTCTGGGCGCCGCGGATTACCTAGTAACAGAATCCGTCTAGTTTGTTTTGAGGCCATTTAAATTTGGAATATAGCAAAAGAGCCCAGTTCAGTTACAATTTAGTATAACTACATTTGAATGACACTAATTTAGTAAGCAATTCTTTGAAATGATTTTAGTGTCAACTATTTCAGGTGTTTAAAATGTTACTAGTCTGAGCTACAGTGAATATTCAACTATTCAAGGATTCGATTATAAATCACTTCCAAGCCGTATTGAGATGTTACGAGAGATGTTACCTTATAATGTGTAGTTTTTTGCCGCTTGTATAACGAACGCACGTTTTCATCGCTCGCTTGGGGTCATTTCCACAACTTGAAAGCTTAATGTTCACGTACCAAGCTGTTGCGAAAGAATTTCTTACCACGAACGCTTAAGTTGTGGAATGACTTCCTAGTGATCGACACTGCTTTCCTAGTGATTAAAGAATCATACATACGATGTAATTGAGCGCAATAACCTTTATAGCATTACTAAAATTATGCATAGCTAGGGAACCTTCTTTCTTTCCATAACATATAAATGTTTTATTATTCGTAAAAGGAGATAAAATAATAAATTCAATCAACAAAATTAATGACGAAATGAAAAGCCATCAATATACAATAACACTTAATTCCGTTAATGTAGAATAACATGTCACTAATTATTATTAAAACGCATAAGTGGCTAGTTTGGGTCAAATTGGCTAACATACCTGGAAATTTATGTGATGTGGTATTTGTCATGATACAAAACAAAGTGTTGCAGTTAAAAGCAATAATTGCCAATCAAACTGTGAAACTGTGTGCACATGTCGGATAAATTATTTGCCCACGAATTCTATGAATAATTTGTAACTTCTTCAAAATTCAAATTCATTGGTCAAAAATTCGATTATTCTATGGGCAAAACTGAGTGCGATTGATGAATAGTAGAAGTTATATACTTTTTTATGTCATTGTTTTTATATTTGTGAAGTAACCTCTAAGGCGGAAGCTATACGATACTTTAACACTTTGAAACTTTGGCACTAAAACGGTTACAAATAAGTAGCATTCATTAAATTATTTAGTATAAAATTACTTTCTGCCATCTACCTTCTGCCTAATTTATTTAAATTACTCTTTTTGTTTTTTGATATTTTGTTTTTAATTGAGTTGTATGTATGTATGTTACTGCCTACATGCACCGAAATCATTCAGGCTCTGCGAGAATACCAGCGTTGTGGATATACTGCAACATTGCTGACGCTGGACCTTATTTGTTCTATATGTACTTTTGGTTGTGTTTTCTGTTACCTTATATTATGAGCGTGGAACAAATAAAATTATTTTCTTTCTTTCTTTCTTTCAAATTTACAAGAATTCTAATCGACTTAACGAAATGTGTTTAGTCAATCTATAAAAGGAAGTGTATATTAGTTATTCGATTTTATTCAGTTTTATTATAGCTCTTAAATAATGCATGCATTACTAAGAACATTGAATACTCATAGAATTGCAAACATCATTAAAGTTCATTTTAATTACGTCCATAATAAAAAAAAACTTAATCTTAGATAAAATGTTAGTTATTGTAGTTCCTTATCAGGATCGATCATTTCCTTATTACATATCATATCATGTTCATGATCATACATTATAAATATCAAAGTATGTGAATATATTCGAGTGTTTGTTACTCAATCATGTTTAAGCAGTTTGTTTTAAATTGTGCACACAATTTTACTTTTGATACCGATATGCGATATCATGCGATAAACACGGACGAAACTGCGGGCAGAAGCTAGTACCTACTGTATAAACGTCTAACGTTCTAATATTATCCAAAGCATGTAATATTAAAATGAGATTTGAATGTGGTTTTACAAACGCGAGTTTCTTGTGACAACTCTTTGAAGTTAAGAGATCATCTTGTCCTTATTTAAGTGTGCTTGAAGAAAGCGTTACTCGCATGACAACTTTGAGATCTGCCTTTGATTATAAAATATACCTACACTCTGTATTTAGAGTGTGGAATGCGATTTGAGTAGTATACTTATCTATACTAATATTATAAAGCTGTAGTGTTTGTGCGTTTGTTTGGTTCAACGCGCTAATCTCAGGAACTTCTGGCTCGAAGTGAAAAATTATTTTAGTGTTGGATTGCATATTTATCGAGGAAGGTATAAAACAGCACGGTACGACCCATGGAGGCGGCGCAGTAATCATTAACGTGGGTTAAATCGCAGGCACAGCTAGTTACATATAAGCTATATAGGAAATGTCTCTTAAATTATGATGTTTATCCCTCGTAGATTGATCGAACCGCAAAACCAAGCAATAATGCGATGGTAGTTGCGTTGAAACCTCTGCAATTAAAACATGCAGACGGCTATATAAATATTCGATATTTAACAGATTCTCTGTCCGATGAATCATATATGATACATAACAATAGATTTTCTATTGTGTCTATCACGGGACAGCAAATGGGTTAACAAATGTTCGAATGCACTAAACGTTTATATTGATTGATCTTTTCATTACATATGAGCCCTATACCAATGCAACATCGCCATTGAATTATGTGGAAAACTCACAAATATGCAAGTTTCTTCATGCTGTTATAAGCTCCGGCAAAAGAATATTAATATATTTTAACAAGCAAATAACTTCAAAGCAGTACTACGATCGCTCCACTAAATTGAAGCAGCTATAATAGAATAAAATAATTAATCCAGCAATTCTCTAAAATGATTGTATCATTACTTGAAACAGATATTATAGAAAGACGTACAAGTCTACCAAACAAAATAACCGTTAATTTTCTTGGTCAGTTAGACTTGAATGTTACTATACATATTGCTGCTATTCACCCGGAAGGATTAATATAAAAAGCTACAAGTATTCAAAATACTTATGCAAAAATACTCCTAAGGGAGAATGGTAACTATCGTATGTGCAATAAACAAGACCCTCCACATTCTGTCGCCAACTTTGGAAAAAATATTACACATACAAGAATAACTCCCACCAATATAGACAGACCACTTCCGACGACCAATTATAAAGTATTTGCAGGCCATGTAAAGTTGGACGTTGTAAAAGACTCGTATAGTAAATATTTACACAAATGTAATTTTATCCTTAGGCTGCCGTATTACGTAAAGTCGATTTATGCAAATACAAAATATTGTGGGCGATACATCGTACAAGTGTATGCGCTCGAAAATTGGCAGATATGTACTATATTTTATGTATAGTAAAAAAGGACAATTTCTCAAATATTAGTCTTTGTTACTTTTATCTTATCAAAACACGCTTCAGGCTGTAGGCAATATTCGGTTACCCATATCCAAATATTGTTTAGCTTTTATTTATTTTAAATAAGTTAAGATTCCTTCAAGAGCAGAAATATTTTGCTCTTGATATTTGTTCGGAAAGGATTATTCTTTATAGCATTTTTTAAGAACATTGTTTCATGTTATCCCAAATGAGTTGTTTTATTCACAGTACTTAATTATCTTTATTTTTTGTGATGTCGATATCTACAAATACTCATACTATTTTTGTCAAATCAACTTGGTATTTATTTTGACATAGATCTTATGGTTTGTAATAATTAAATACTATTTAAATACAGTAAAGAAGACATAACATTGATAATATCAGGACTGTTTCTTATACAAGTTCGGGCCCACATAATGACAATATCAGGCCTGTTTTATATCAGTTTGTGAAGATGACAACGACAAGACTAAATAAATTAGAAAACTCCACACCCATTCAAGAGCTTGCCGGTTTTCACATCATTCTCTCTGTTATTGCAAAATGGTCGGTTCCAATGTCAAGAAGCGAGTCGTTTTAGCTACGGACAGTTACATTTTTGTCATATTTTGCTTAGAATATGTATCAATATTAAATATTCGTAAGTAAAACGACACGTGTCTTAAATATAAGTGAGCAGGCATATGTCTATTTGTAACCCATATACACGGAGAAATGAGAAAGTTATGACAAGTTAAATAAAACTGTAGTTCACAATAGGAGTAACAGAGCTGTGGTAGTCAGCTTGTGATTACCACCGTGAAACCTTGTCTAAACTTGGACTAGCCGCGATTTGCACGGTAAACGCACAGGCATTGTAAAGCGCTATAAGTTAAGTGTGGTCACTGTATAGATACATATCACTAGTCAGGATAACGAGTTAAAGAAGTGCGTTGTACAATTCAAATGTTAGCCGCCTTTATCAGGAAACCAGAAGATTGCCAACAATCTTCTATAGTCAAAGTACATTTCAACAAAATTTCTACAATCTTAAATACGACTCGAATATGTCACTCCGTTATGTAGTTTCTATAAGTACCTTTGCTTCATCGTTAGATAGTCCATACATTGGTACTATATTAGGTATTATATTGTCATCATAATCACATACTCAAATGGTAAGTCGATTTTAAAGACATCTTCTGCTCTATATACTTCTACTGTAAAATAGAAAGCCTTTACGAATATTAAAAATGTACACAAAGAATCGAAAGGACTTCGTAACACAACTTATTATTAATAAAATTTGCACAAATTTAGAAGAGCTTTGAAATCGGTTTTTCATACGATAAAATATAAGCGTGCTATGAAAGCCTATAAGAGTACTTCATATTACACGGGACGCGAGTTTCAAAATAGTCGAGTTCAACATTCGTAAAATAAAATATTCAAGGTATTAATTATATATATTATATATTGTATTAGTAATTATTATACCTGTTTCGTATATTGCAAGCCATTTTACTTAAAGATAATAATATAATTTTTTGAATCGAACTAGTCGATTTTATATTCTACGTGGATATGTATTTAAGAAATTGCCGAAGAGCTCGTGTAGTACACAGTTTGACAATCCAATCTAGTTTTGGTTCACTCTGATTGACAGTGCAGGTTATATGAAATAGGAAAATTCGGCTTTGAAGCCTGGTACGGTATATTATCTTTGTATAGTAGTACCATTTTACCATCTGTGTAAAAAGGTACTTAATATTGAATGCACGGATGGCGTACCGGTTTAAGTGGTGCCACTGCTCTGGGCGTTGTGGATATGATCAAAATACAGAAAATTTTGTTTCATTTTTTACGTAATTTCAAAAATATTTCACTAGTACTAAACCTTTAATACTTATTTATGATAATAATATAATATCAGACCTGTATTAAACTGTCCCACTGCTGGGTACGGGCCTCTTCGCAGTGTGAGAAGGGTTAGGCCATAGTCCACCACGCCGGCCTAGTGCGGGTTGGCAGACTTCACATATCTTTGAGAACATTGTGGAGAACTCTCAGACATGCAGGTTTCCTCACGATGTTTTCCGTCACCGTTAAAGCAAGCAATAATTAATTATTTAATACGCTCATAAGTTCGAAAAGTCAGTGATGCGCGCCTTGGGTTCAATCCCGAGACCTCTGCGTGGCAGTCCAACGGTTTCCCGCTAGGCTATCGCTGCTACTAGTTACTTAAGCTATTTAAAATCATTAAAACTATTTAGATTTAAATTTAGCTTTTTAGCACGGGGAGACTAAGATGGTGGTTGTCTTAATGTTCTAAAGTGTAGTTAATTCAAAGTACCCGAACATAATTTAATCATTAGTGTTTCTATTTACGCAGAATGAGCTCAAAGTATCATGAAGTCTAGCTGTGTTTTACTTCTTCTTGGGTTTGACTATCTGAATTACTGGATCCCAGAAAGTAATTTAATTTAAATCTACTAATTCAATACAAATTTACTAATGTAATTGCGCTTTCTGATTTGTGATGTGTCTGGGAAAAAATCTGCTACGCTACTTCAGTTGTACCTTAAAATAGCTGATTACCGCTTTTTAAGTAACGTAGCTTTTATATACAAACTACGCGGAGAAAGTCAAAGGTGGTAACTAGTATAATTATCGGTGAAAACGCTTAATTCTAATAGATTCAACGCTTTGAAAAAAAGGGCATAGTTTGAGCTATCTTGTTGACGTACCTGTTAAATTAGTTTGGACTGTTCAAGAAATCATCAATCTTTGTTTAACGCGTCTTTATTCTATATTTTGTGATGACCCCGGAGAAGTATGCAGGGATTTATAGCAGGGATATATAGTTTTCACGTAGTGAGCAAGCTTGTTCCCATTAATTGGGCACAGTTTCTTAGCTTAATAACCAACTAGCATTTTACCGAGAAATTGAACCCAAGACCTCAAGCACAGCAGTCGCATCACTCCCACTGCACCACTGAGGCAGATGATAATTTTTAATATAATAATGAAAACCAGCCTATATCATGCCTCTACTGGACATAACGGCTCGAACTTCAGCACTCTTTTTTCTCAAAATTCATTCGACTGAAAGAAATTAAAACCGCTACTTACGTATCTTTCACAACGTAGACAGTCATTTTGCAGTAAGGCTGTTCAATTAGTTAAACGCCGAGCTTTCTACCCTGTACTAAGGGTACCCAGATCGCTCCTCTTGATTGCATTCCACGGCGGTTAAAGGAGCGCCGAAATAATTAATCCTTGCAAAGACTTTTAACGACGGTAAAATAGAGCTCTTAATTTTATTATATAGAAATTGTACGTAGAGGCAAAAATATGATTCATCGAAGCAGGAGAGTCTAGTCTTATTTTTACTGCATAAAGAGAAGTGTTGTTGTACACGTCTTTAAATTTATATTTATAAGATTTCAAAATCAAGGTTCGCTGCCTGAGAACCTAGGTGGGACTAATATCGTGTGAAGAATTGGAATAAGGTGTTTTTGTTTTACTTTACTTTTTTCTTTTTAACGTACTTCTTTACCCGCGGCTTTAACCGTTGTCGTGGCGTCTGCATTACGCGTACGTTTATCGAACGGCTTCACTAAAGAAACGCTAGTCTTGGAAATATAAGAGCCATTTAAAACCTGTTTCTCTTTATTATCTTAAACAGATATTTTAAAACGCATCAACAATTAAATAACCGGCAAAATGTTGGGTATTATATTATATAATAAAAGACATATTATGTCAAAAGTAGGTACGGCAAAAATACCTGGGCTCCAAACTTTGTTCATATCAATATATGTATACCTTTAAAACGCGTCATGCAAGATGCGAATGTCAGGTTTAATAGACGGCAATTACATAAAAATAACCAGTGTATCTTATAGTGAACGCTGCTGCTGCACTGATGTTTCGCCGATACTTCTTCATGATTTACGTTATACCAGCATTATTACCTGTCGGCGGAGCGGGAGAGGGAGCGTTTAAACCCTCTCCCCAACCGCAGAGCCGGGCGCCGGAGGGCGCGGGACGACCTCCAGCCACCCTGAGGTTTGACCTGGGGGTGGCGGGCTTTGTGGGCCTGCCCGCCATCCGTTCAGCACCAGGTCCGAGAGGCGGCGTGCGTGTTCCCACTCGCGCCTCTGTTTCGAGACCGTCTCCCCTCTAGGGGGAACAGTAGGGAGTGTTAGAAGTGCCTCTTGGTAGGTCTTTCGTGTAGTGGCCTGCCGTTTCATACGGCGGGCCGAAACCACGGCGGGGTCGCGACCGCATGCGAAAGTGATTCGCGCGGCCCCGTCGATAGTGGTTTTGTCGAGGAACACCGTGGTAGGTTTAGTCGGTATTCCGGGAGGTACATTTTCTTCTTAACATCTTTCTTTTACCCCGGCGAGTCCGACATAACCCCTCCGCCCGCCCCCGCGGAGGGGTATGCCTCATGCATTCCTCCACGTAAAAAAAAAAAAAAAAGCATTATTACCTGTAAAATAATCTAGAGTATTATTGTTTATAATACCACATCAAAGAAACATCCCTGTTATTGACAATTGCCGATACATCTAAAAACCAATAGACACGACATGATATTATGTTTCTAGGACTGAAATTCCGAAATTCGGTTTATCATAATTAGCAATCCGTACGTCATGCGGTATTCTCGTTGGATACTCTGGTCAATCATGTTTCGATTGGAAGTGGGTGGAATACAGCTACAATACAGGCTATTATCCGAGTCAGAAATAATTGGCTTTAGGCATTGCTGGATCACAGAATGTGTCGATCGTAAATAGGCGATATTTGGCTAGAAGTAACGTATGAGAACAATTATAGCATATACATATTAAAAAAAAACAAGCAAGCATGCCTTTATTTTACTAAATAAAAAAATGTTAAGGTGTTTGGACATTTATTATGAACGTTGAATGAATTTCAGATAAAGATAGTAAACCGAATGACCGTGTTGTCTATTAACGTAAGATACTTTTTGTCTCAGTATGTGTCTCCATACGATTTACGTATGCAAAGCTGCGGCAGAAATATAAGGATGAAGGGTTATCTTAACGGGAAATATTTTATTGCAATAAGTAGCTGCAATGTATTTAACTATAGTTGGAAATATTGTTTGGTTGATAAGTTATTGATATGTTTTAGAGATTTGGCTTTCCCAAGATATTAGATTGAGTCGGCCATTCCGAATATATGTAATTCTTTGATAATTTTACGCGATAGCCATTATTAAAATATTGATATTTATTCTATAATAATGTGGCTGTAATTGCCGTCCATTATGTAGTAGTCACACATTGCAATAACAAAGAGCCGTTTAAAAGTTACTTTAGGCAAAGGCAGTTCGCTTGATATGTTTACTTTTTGCCGCCAATGAGGACAAGGGTATTGTTATTGACTGGCAATAGATTGGGATCGATTGCTGCTACTGACCGAAACTAAGATATTACGATTGAAAAATTATTTGCGTGTTGAACAAACGTAAGTCTACAATATATAATTATATACACATAAAAATATTAATCAGTACATGTATAATAATAATAATAATAAAAATTCTTTATTGCCGCAAAATAGTACATACAATAGAAAAAAAAAAGTCCAAATGAATGTACAAGATAAAGATTAACTCTATAATGTTCTGCTGGTACTTAAATTAGGATAACCTGTGCTATAAATACCAGCAATCTCCCAGTGTCACAGGAAAATAATCTTATACGGGTAACAACACACTTGAAAATTTACAAATATAAACAACAGCTTTGCTTATATGCCAATAATAGAAAGTAAAACATGCAATGGTTGAATATCGCTATTAAATAGTAAACCATGTTTATGTGAGCATTTGTGTGTGTGTGTGTGTATTTGATTTGTGTGTGTGTATGTATTTGACTTCAAAAAAGATTTTTAGCAATTTGGGTTACAAATTACTAGTACTTATTCTTGTTAAGCCCTCGAACTAATCTAGAATGCTTGCATGCGGAGTGGATTCACGTCGGTTTTACTTTGGGTGGTATTCGAACCCGTGATCTCTTGATCTCAAGACTCTATTGGGCTACCGCTACATTAAAATTTTTTTTTGCTTCTCCTTCACTCGCAAATCATCACTTACCCTATTTTGACATACAGGCAGGTAAAAAGTTGACTCCCAGCAAGAAGTGCCAGCCATCATTCATAAGCGTCTATGTCCCGGACATATCATTTATCAAATGGCCGAAATCTACATGACTCGGACGAATCGGGGTTTTTACCGACCGTGATATGGATTCCTGTTTACATGGGTTTGTTTGGGTACGTAATAGGTGCGATCTCCCTTTCTTATGCCTTTTTTGTTTATAGATGAGCAGATGTTTTAAATTGCTATCCCGAGAGACAGCCATTTTGCATAAGATAGTAAAATAGAATCGTGACTGTTTTAAATTTGGAATGACGTGATTTTCGTAAGTTTATTGATGTTTAAGTTGAATTTGATGGCTTGTTTTAAATTTAAATACAGAAGGTTTTAGCATGTCTATAGAGCGATTTACCGTACAGTCTGATAGCTTTGCAACGTGCGACTACAAATGTACATGCATCAGCTATCAATGCGTATCTTGTTCTATCGTCACTTATAGCATTATTATTGCTTGCCTGAGAACTAGACAGCGTTCATAAAGTATATAGCTTTGTCTTGTGCTGTAAGCGGTGGTGGTGATGGTAATAAACCGAAATACGAATCTGTCTACCTTCGTATTTTACATATGACTTTGGTTGCGGTCATAAAAAGAATTGCTGGTATTAATTTCTATACGTACCAAATGTGTATAAATCCAATCAATCAAATAGTATTTCGGTCCGTAAAAGATACATAAACTAACATTGATTTCTACAAAGTTGAACTCTACACTAGGTTGTTAGGTTGTAGCATAAAGGTCGTTACCCAGCCGGTTCGCTGTGAGTTTGAGCGGTGATTGCACTGTGCTTTGTATCTTTTTTTAACGTGACGCAAAAAGTTACCCATGGCTTTTTTGCCACGGGTCTACAAAGGAGTTATGTCGGTCTTTTGCTGAAAGAATTGGGGATATCGACTAAAACCTCACAGTTGACACTCCATTTTTGGTGTAGCTGGAACTAGAACCGCGATGTTTTACGTGCTCCCATGGGTAAAGAAAAATACTCTCCTAGGGAATACGCTTTGCTTGGAGCATATTATGTTGTTAAATCTGCGACTTACTACGTATTTAATAAAAATACGAATGCGCTCACGGGTAACGGTCTTTTAAAATAGCCTATGTCTTGACCCGGAGTTCAAGTTATTGTCATATCAAATTTCATCAATATCAATGCAGTGATTTAGTCTTAAAAGTATAATAAATATTTTTTTGCATTTATAATATTAATATGAAATAAAATCAGTGACACAAAACAAACCCAAAAATTACAACCAAAAGAAATCCTGTTTTTTGTTTTTGCATAGATGATTTCCTAAAGACTTTGAATAGACTCTCTTTAGTTAATTTCCCGGATAAGTAGATCGTCCTATAACCATTCACTTTCATTGTAATTGAGTAATTTTGTAAATTTTATTTTGTAAAATAGACCGCTTCAATTGTTCCATTTAGTTGAAAGAAAATCTTAGTAGGTACTATTGCGCACAAATTACGAACACTTGAGTTTTGAAAACTCGCTCCGGTAGAAGTAAAACCACATTATATGATTTGAATAAGATGAATATATATTTTGTCAAAGTCCGGTCTTGAGACAAATATTTATCCAAGATAATGAGTGTATTAATAGCGACGCTTCGTATGTCTAAAATAATGGAACAGTTGTGTAGTTGCTTATCGCGCGGAGCCAAGTGTGGGCTAAATTTTAGCTTATTCTTATCAACAATGGCATACAAATTGCGATACATATTATCGTAAGACAATCGCAGATATCATTTATCCGTTTGAATGAAAAACTTATATGATGCATCCCTAGTTAGTACAAGCTGAGCTGTATTATTTCACTCAATATAATAATAACATTTAATTAAATAATTTTATGAAGCATAACACTTTATAATGTTCTTTGAGCATAACGAAGCCTAAGATAAGCCCGGCAGCATTTTTTATTTCTCAGTATGAAAGCGCTAACAATTGCAATTTGCAATAGAAAACGTATATACTCGTTATTTCCTAGATACTTAGAGCCTACGCTCTGCCCACCTCTTCGGGAAATTCCATTTCATGGCATATCTCTCTCAGTTCGATCATTCTCATCATATTCTTTATACACTCGTGAATTTAGGTTACCCTAAACTGTTGACGGCCTCGATGGCGTAGTGGTTGGTGTAACCGACTGCCACGCCTGAGGTCGCGGGTTCGATTCCCGCACAAGTCAAACAATTGTGTGCATGAACATGGATGTTTGTCTTGGTCTGGGTGTTTCTATGTATAATATGTACGTATTTACAAAAAAAAAAGCATATAATAATATGTATGTTTATCCATTGTCTAGTACCCATAGTACAAGCTCTGCTTAGTTTGGGCTAGATGGTGTTGTGTGTACGTGGCAGAATATTATTATTATTATTATTATGTTGATTTAATCATAATCCAAAACTTAGCAAATCGTTCTAAGGACTCAGAAAGGTTTTACGACATTTGTGATATAACTGAAAGTATGAGAAAGGTAGTCGAAATACTAGATTTATCATCTAAGCTCTCTTACCACCTATATTTAATTTAATAATTAATTTACGTTTACCATTTGGTTTGTTCCCTTAACGTGTCCCATTAAGTATAATTTATTCAAACGTTTCGTTCTCTCTTGCTCTCCCCAGAGAGGAAACCACATCATTGGTACACCACTAGCGTGAAGCCACATCCCACTAATGACTGTGTCAACTCCCGAAGGGAACCCATCTCAAATTGCTAAGATGTGGCAATACTGGAAATGCTTGAGATATTTTGTGTATTAAAACTATAAAGAATAAATACATTCAAATCATTACTCCTTTTATTTCTGAGGAATAAGTAGAGGTGCATCATAAGCTACATCATCATCTAAGTTGAGGTCCTACGTAATAAATTAAAAGTATTTTGCAAAGGATACATCTTAAGGCTGCCCTAATTCTTTGGCATAATACCTCACGGTCGGCATATATCTTGCATGTATATTTATAAGTTACGATAAAATCTGATATACAGTTTTGGTAGCGCAGCGGTAAAGGTAATTAATACTACTGCTGTGCGGTCTTCGGCTCGAATTGTTTACATACAGCAGCTCATATATAAGCAAAATAAATAAATTAATTAATTGTATTGTTAAAATACATATTTTTAACGATTGGAGATCGAAAATAGTGTCTATGAGTTCTTGCCTGCTTCTAATATTCTTTGTAGCAAATATGTTTAACTTTTTATTGTATTAATAAGATATAACTTAATTGATGCCTCTAACAAGTGTTAATACATTTTTATGAACATAAAGCTTTTTGACTTCTTGTCAGGACCGGGCAATGTCTGTCAATAAATTCTCAGTAACAGCAATCCAGACCAGAACAGCTATAGGGTTGCTACATATTATCTTGGACGTACAAATGTTGTTAGCGAGCAAAGCGGGATCTAGTATGTAGATACATACTAGATTCTCGCTATATGTATTATGAATTGAAAGTTATACTTGTCTGTCGAAAAAGGGTACCTGCGTGTCAATGATGAGTTTACAATCGTAAAGTATGACAATTACTTTATTAAAGCAAAACTCTTAATTGACGAACGCACGCGTTAGCTTATAGAGTTCATTTTATCTAATCCTATGCACAATGGCACATCTAAGTAGGTAGCATAGGTAGTGTAAGTAGTGCAATGCTAATACATATCCAGAATTATATTCCATTAAATGCGGAATGTTAACGAATTCCCAGAATCACATTCATGGATATAGGACAGCGTGGGAGCCGCTTAAATTCAGAGTAGCCCAACGAGGCAACTCCGTCCTTTAGAACACGGCACAAAACAAATTTTGTAGTGTTTCTGTGAAAAAGCTAGGCTTTTACAATTGCTAGGTGGCTACCCAAACAATTGAGCAGCAATAGCCTAGTATTAGATCGTTGAACTGCAATGCAGAGTTCTCGAGTTTGAGTTGATACATAACAATAGATTTTTTATTGTGTCTATCACGGAACAGCGAATGGGTTAATTGCTGCCCGCTTTAACGGCGAAGGAACACATCGTGAGGAAACCTGCATATCTGAGTGTTTTTCATAATGATCTCGAAGGTATGTGTAGTCTGCCAACCCGCATTGGGCCAGCGTGGTGGACTATGTTCTAATCCTTCTCACAGGCCCGTGCCCAGAGTAGCACGGTTTATAAACAAGGCTGATATTGTTATACACAAATGAGCCAGCTAACGAATAATTACATATTATCCACTAATATAAGCGAAAATACTCGCGAATATAAAATCAGCTCGGGTCACGTTGCCAGTTATTACGTGAATCTGTTACGTCACGAGGCGGTGACGTAGGTGTTGCAACAGATTTACTGTGTAATCATCCGTGAGAGATAAAAGCGAATCCCATCAAACATGTTCTAACAGATGTCTACGTCAACAGCAAGTAGACAGAATTAAAAAAATACGTTGTATGAATCAGCGACTTTAAGCGAGTGATATTTGTAAACCTTTTTTTGTGGGTAAACAGTAGTGTATAGCTCCCACAATCCGGCAGCTTTAGTTTTAAATCCCACGATCTATAGAGGGGTCCTATTGCCATTCACCGAAGTTGTTGACAGCAAAACCAGTAATATTTACGACTCGATGGCGTAGAGGTTAGTGTAACTGACTGCCACGCCAGAGGTCGCGGGTTCGATGTCTGCACAAGTCAAACATTTTGTGTGCATGAACATGGATGTTTGTCTTGGTCTGGGTGTTTCTATGTATAATACATAGAATGTATTATACATAGTACTTTTTTTATGTTTACATAAAAAAAGTATATAATTATGTATGTATATCCATTGTCTAGTACCCATAGTACAAGCTCTGCTTAGTTTGGGCTAGATGGTGTTGTGTGTATGTGATAGAATATTTTGAATATTTTAATATGACCAAACCGAATCAATGCCTAGTTCATCTGCGCCACTGAGGCGGCTAAATGTAATATAGTTAAAGCTCTGAAGCACACTAAAGCTACTTTATAAACAAACAAAAAACAAAAAATAGCAGTTTTGGTATACCTACATGTCGACGGATAATCGAACAAAGTGAATCTTTGTGCGAATACTAGCGACGACGGCAAAGCACAGGCGTTTTTAAACCTAGATAGATTTTCGCAATGATATGAGATATTTGCCGTATTAATGATACATCCGGCTTATCTCTGATAAATCGCGAATAATCGCTCAGGTAATGTGCGCTGAAAGGCTGATAATTTGATAATGTAGTGACGAATGCGCTGAATGGCGACGGTTACACTGCTCGTGTTGTTGGTTGTTGTTAATAAATTGACTCTTAGGCTCTGTTTCACGAACTAACTTAGCCTCACAATTAAGAAATTGAGCGTTAGTGACCGACACAAAAAAAAATTCGGTTACTTGTATCACCTCAGTTTCGCCCAGAAAGATTATTGGGGATCGGTGCTGCGCAGTACATCCTTCATTGTTTCTGGACTGTTAAGTAGTTTCACTCGTTGGTTGCTCACACTTTTACGATGTAGGAGCACGTAAGCCGGTGTCTTCTCGGGCTACTACATATAGGGGCTGTCAGTGATGCCGATGTTAAAAAGGTGTTTGTTGAGTGAGCAGTTCCCTTTTATTATACCCACTAGATGGCGTAGGTTTTTCTTCGTGGAACGTAATAGTTTGCGCGACAGATGCTTTTGTAAGGATGAAAGTGCTTCTTTCATCTATAATGAACTAACTATAACAATGACACTAAAATTATCAAATCAACGGATGTAGACGCGGGTTGCACGATTTTAACAAGTCTCAAAATAACGTCACGAATAACAGTATCTTTAACTGCTTAACTTCGGGTAGTTGCAGCATAGTTACAGTTTATCTTATACGTTGTGTGAATGGCATAATATTGCTATTGAATATTTATATTTATAATATATACTTTGAAAATTATTTTGTTGTTGCAACAGACAGTTTATGTGATGTAGTCAATATTAATGTAATTCATTTTAATAGTTACAATAACATTTTGCAACTTTCTCTTACCAATCAGCGCTCGAGTTTCCAAGCATCCTAAACAAACTGGGCTTTTTGCCAAGATCCTGATATTAACTTGTATGATACATAAATTTCAGTTCCATGCAATTGTCCTAGGATTACAACATATCTACAATTTTTTTAATTATCCTACAACACAAATAAAAAATGTACGCATTTGTATTCACAAATATTAACATACGTATGCATTTACGCCAGTATTTTGTCACTTTACTGCATGCACTGTTTATTCAGAACAACTGAGTCAAGCGCAGATCTCTAGAAAAAGTTGAATTTATGGAAATACTACTCTATTGTCATGGTAAAAATAATCCAAAATACACATAACTGCGCTTTAGCATAGCACATTTAATCTCCCTTCTATGAAAGCGTTGAGCTGTTAGTTGAATACCACGTAAAAATGTGATATGAGCAGATTGGTCGGATGTGCGAAGAATGATTGGTGTACTGAGTCTTATTCATTTTAGACTTGTTGTTTCAAAGCCCATAACACTGAAGTATAAATAAACATCTCGCATGAGACATACTCTGTTCCCGAAACTTATTAAAATATTATCTCGGGTTCGATTACCGTATCGGGCTAAATGTTATCGGCTTTGTCTGCCAAGAAATTCTCAGTGGTAGCACAGGGTCTGGAATTGTGCCCAGTAGACGGTAATAGGCTCGCCCCAATGGGACCTAAAATTGTCGAGATCTGGATGGAATACACGCCTATTTACCCTTTCAGAAATATGAGCATGACTCTGTATATGTATGCTAGTATATATATAATTTCAGCCTTGCTTTTATAAAAGGTGACAGTGACGTCTTCTCATAGTAATAAGAGCCCTTCTTACTATGAGAAGACGTCCCTGCTCAGCAGCGTGACCGTTTATAAAAAACTATAAAACTATGTTTGCTTGTCCTTACATCTAAATATATCTGGTATAGCGACATGTATTTTAGTCCCCTAAAGAAAACTCATTTCTCATCAAAGCTTATAATGTATTTCTTCTTTACTCACACAACGTTGTTACTCATCAAAAATATTATATTCGTGGAGCGCATAATTAAAATCATACTTGTGTACTTACGTCTGAGAGCAGTCTATGACAGAAATATACCAAATATTTTGATTCTGATTCAAGACACTCATGTCAACTAGTATTAAATTCTAGAATGTTGTATTTATTGAAGATTATATCCTAACTAATATTACAAATGCGAATGTGAGTTTGTTTGTTACGCTTTCATGCCTCAGCTACGCGACCGATTATCATGAAATTTTGCATACAGGTTTTTAGAGGTACATTATTATGTACCTCTAAAAACCTTTATGCAAAGTATAGGATATAGGGTACCTTTCAACTAAAACAAGTACTGTTCACATGGTATAAACTTTTATTGTCAGAACCTATTATAACGCGAGCGAAACCGCGGTTGAAAACTAGTATGTACATAAATACAAGGTCTGTAAATTTAAGTGGATACATTTTATTAGGCACAGTCTAGACTGAAGAGATTCTGTTTTGTTTAACTTGTATATTAAATTTATTCGAGCACTTCGCGAAATTATCACATCAGTTCTTTATGAGTATTTTAAACTCTTACGCAAATGAAAGGGTCAAAAGCTTTTGTTTATTATGTCTTCGTATTTAGAAATATCAGCTGTAATATTTTGAATTTGTACATATTATTTTGTTACTCTGCTGCTTTGAATAATAATAAGTAACTGCTTATTTCTATACAATGGCTGGCATACTGGCTCACGTATTCGCTTGCCATTACACCTCATTTTAGGTTTGATCTTCACAAGGGACAAAAAATCGGCCAGACTTCTTGGCGCTGCGTAGAGATATGGCCTCGCTATGCATCTTCTATAGCTTTTACTATGGGGAGTGCTCGGAGGAATTGTTCGGTCTAGTCCCTGCCGCCTCTTTTCGCCTACGTCCTACGCGACTTACTTTCTTACACTTAAATCCCCACCATTTAGATGGTTGGCAGTCCACAACTGTGCGTTTCTCCAGAAATTTTCTACCTCGCACAACAAAACTGGTGGAATGAACTGTCGCCTGCAGTATTTCTGGACCAATACGACCTTCAAACCTTCAAGAAAAGAGCGTACTCCTTTTTAAAAGGCCGGCAACGCACTTATGTATCCTCTGGTGTTGCGGGTGCCCATGGGTGGCGTTAATCGCTTACCACCAGGCGATCTGACAGCTCGTTTGGCTCCTAACACATAAAAAAAAATTTTGGGTTTAGGTTTACTTTGCCGCGGTCGGTAGATTGTTACTGTACATTTATTTTATTTTTTCCAAAAAACACATTTCCTACTCTAGGAATAGTGCCTGTATCACAGTTGAACTTTACAAACATTCAAACAACGGACACAAAGAACATCCAACTTCGGAACAAACATTTGTGGATCACATAAAGCTTTGTCCCGTGTGGGATTCGCCATCCATAAAGTCTTTATATATTTTATCTAGTTTAAAATAATGGTTAAAATGTATATAACCTTGCCAGCCGCCATGCCAAATAAGAGCGTCAGAATTTGCCTACTATAAAATATACTGCTATAAGCTCTGGCTCATTAGCCATCACGAGACCAACTTTATAGGTCAAAATGCCACAAATCCCAGTCTTTAGCTCGTGGCTAAAAGGTATAGGGCTAATGCCACCCACACACTTAACACTGTATCACCTGTGTAGCCAGGTATAGCAGTATTAGTCATAAAATACACCGAATTTTGACACTCGTAAAGACTGAAGTTAATTATCTTAGTACTCGCAACGAATTTAATCAGAAGTACGAGTATATTGGAGGAGTTGCTGTAATTCATTCTACTTAATAAATACATAGGTATATTATATGCAGGTCTACCTTGTTAGTCCCGTGGTATAAATTCGCACTTATGCTTGTGTGCGATAGTGACGACTATTAGATCATAAAGTGTTATTTGGATATTAGAATTTTAAAAGCGGCAGTACGAGGTTTGCAAATTTTACTCATAGATGCCAATAAGTTCCTCTGTTAAGTGGGATCTTAAATCATATGTGTAATATACTGCTGCTTACCCATTAGGTATATACAAGCGTGAGTTTATGCACGCGGACTGCACTGTCCTTCAAGTATTCACATCTTCACAATTATTTGTGTGATTGTTCCGAGTCTTTCTGGTCCGTTGTGTGAATCTTTGTTATATTCGCGATACAAGAATTATTGTTCAAGCAGGAGTTGCCTTAAAAACAGTTTATTCTTTACTCCTTACGTGACCATGGCTACTAAAAGGCATCTACAATGTGAAGTATAAACAAGATAGTTTATTAGGTTCAAAACTATCTCGAAATAATGTTATTCAAATAAACCGGGAGAATATCCTTTTACTGCAGCTATTTATAAGATTCGCGAAAACATAAAAATATTTTAAGTACCCTATTTAAGTGCTAAGTCTTTAATATATTCATGTTGACCGATAACGAACAACCTAGTAACAACAGTTTTGATGTCTACTAATCACAGTTTGTCCTAGACGACGAAACTCACGAAACAATTCAAACGAACGAATGGTTGTTTTCGGATATTATATTATAAACATACGATAGGTTAAAGCAGCGCCTAGCCTTCATTAGTACCTACATATTTATTCGTATTTTGAAATTTAATAATCCATTAACGAATTATAGTTTTATTTTAGAACACTTTGTACACGTCGTAGTTATCACCACTTTATGCATTTATCAAGAGTGACAAATTAAAATGCACAGCAGCTTAATTAAGTTCCCGTTTTAATATTAAGCTTGGGATATAAGGCACGTTCAAACGTGGCTTAGTTAAAGATAAATGAAGTATATTTGTTTGTTTATTGTGTACATTTGTGCAGTTTTAGTAGTCTAGTCACCAGGGATGTGGCGTTTCTGTGCAGGAAATTGAAATCCCCCCTAGGTACGGTCTACGTGATATTGGGCTCTCGGAATAAACATCCGTTACAAAGCTATAAGGGTCTTTACCCTTGTAGCTCTGTACTGAAACTAGTGAACGTTTTTTTTTATTAATGCTAATATTATAATGTATGTATTTCTAGGAATGTTCTGTGTTGTGTTGTGTCTTTTGAGACTATAGGAACGAAATACTGGATAAGTTGGTGTTTTTGCCGCCTCTATAGCTGTAGTAAGTGTGATTACTTTGAATGCGGTCTCGCTTTTGTTTTTCTAGTTGCGGGCCTCAATATGAGAAACGTTAGGCCATAGGCCACCACGCTGGCCTAGTGCAAGTTGCCAGCTATCGCTGCTTATTAGTTCATTATTGAGTTTTACTGTCAAGAAATGCTGAGATGCAGTAAAGAGTGCAACTGTACCCGATAGACGGCAATAATTTGGCCCGTACTACGTAGGAATCAAAACAATAGCAGGCGAAATATAATTTTTTTTAAATTAGTATTGTGATACTCCATAAACATGTTTGGATATTTTGTACTAATTTACGCGAAAACCGTTGAACTGATTTGGATGAAATTTTGTTTACAGGCGCAGCAATAATACAAAAGATATACATATTTTTTGGCTTGGTATGCGTTCTTGTCGGATTCTCGCGGGCATTTAATTATGTTTGCAATTTGTATCGGGTTTAATGTTTACAATAATATCATATTCAAAAATTTATTTCAAATTAAAATTCTTACAATATAGATATATTGACGACACTAGTGTTTACATACTTGGTTAACGTCTATAGCTAAAAATAATTAAATACTTCAGTAATCTTTCAAACTTCTTAGTCAATTTACTATCTCATATGAGACAAAAAATTGTGTGGTCTACAAACGGTTATTATATGTATATATATATTATGTTTTAATTATTATATTATATATATTCTAAGTCTGGGTTTTCTTTATGCCTTTGATTAGGTGTTTGTAAAGGCCCCCGCGGCCCAGAAATTTGTCCGAGTATTGCTATTCTAAAATAATAAAATATAATCCAGCTTTTCATGACAGCAACAAAAACTACATTTTATGTGCTTTTTAAGACGCGATAGCGTTCCCTTCACTTAGTCACCAATACCTTAATTAAACATGCCAAATTTTGGCACTACGAAACGAAGTACCGTACTAAGCACAAGTTTATGGAGTGTCTATCTATATTAAGTGTCTCGTGGTCTGTACACACCCAATTCACTACTGTGCTTGTCTGTACCCAGTACTCGTTCACTATTCCTGCGTTCTTTTGTTATTTAATAACTGTCACTGTCAGGCCTGTAATATCGGGAATCTTGTAAATGGACGACGCCGATGGAGTCAGACAAAGTTATTGGATTTGACAAGTATGTACTTATCTACTTAAATAACTTTCCACTCACGTTTTTGTAAAGGAATGAGATCGGAATGATAATTTGTCATAAATATTACATAATTTTTTATATGTTACGTAGCTTTTGCTCGTGTAAAAGTAAATTAGGTTAGATTATGCTAGAAAAGGTATATCTTTTCAAATCGAATAATATAGCATAACATATGCTATATTTCATTTAAAAAAATGTCTTGGTGATAATATATCTATCCATTGGTGAAAGAATTTTAAAATAGGTTGTGTAGTTTTGAGTTAAATCCTTAAAAAACAAACAAACAAGAAATCAAATATTTCCGCTTTATAATATTAGTATAGACATATCGATTTCCTCGGTGGCGCAGCGGTAATAAATGCGACTGCTGTGCTTGAAATTTCGTGTTCAAATCCCGGTTCAGGCAGTGCTATTGCGTTTTTCTATCAAGAAAAATTCAGTAGCCATACGGGGTCTGAAATCATAGTTAGCGAAATGTAAGTGTAGTAAAATCAAATCAAATTAAAATATCTTTATTCATTTAGGTAACAAAGTAACACTTATGAAGTTAACGTTACACCAAATCAACTATAACATAAATTTACATTTACCTATTGCCATGTTGAGCAAAGCAAGGGCGTAGAACAAATATGCCTACACTTTTTTTACACCCGATTCCCAGGGTAATACTATGTATGTATTTATTAAGAATCCCACAAATGAATAATCACATTTCAAGAAGATTATCTTGCTTAATTATTCTTTCTCACAGCAGGTCAGCGCAACTGAATGCAATTTTCTCTCTGTTTCTCCCCAATCTTGTTTGCGGCTTAGAGTTCGTAGATAGCTTTGTTTGTATTATTCTGTAGACACTTAAATTTTATTTGTTTCTATAGCTTATCGTCGATTTAGTCAACTTAGTGGCGGAAAAAAGAATCGAGGCTGAGATAATAAAGTTAAGGTATAATGTAAAATAATAAGACCACAGTCCACCAAGCTCGCCTCGTGCAGACTTCACATATCTTTAACAATATTATAGAGAACTCTCAGACATGCAGGTTCCCTCACGTTTTGTTGTTCTCCTGCACCGTCAAAGCAAGCTATATGTAACTAACTGATACGCACATAACTTCAAAAATTCAGATGTGCGTTACCTCGGAATCAAACTTGAGATCTCTGCGTGGCAGTCCAGCAGTCTCCCACTAGGCTATTGCTGAGTAAGATGGCAATCTTAAATAGGACTGAATAATATGTCAAAACTAAAAGTAAATATTCTTTTTCAATTTTTATATTTCGAATGCGCCATATTTGTGTGCGCGTGGTGTGAGGGCCACTTTGTTAAATCTCTTTGAAAATGTGCTTAGGATTTCGTGAACATTTTTGGGAATGTTTACACGCACATCCATATTTTGTTTCTGGACAATAGCTACGTTCGTGTTCTGCGTAGTACATTTTTCCTGGGATAAAAAACGATCATCTGTAGTAGGTAGGTATTTAAATATTGAATACTGAATGTGAATGTGTGCCGTGTGGGATCCCAGTTTTACTCTTGTGAATGCTGTTCGGGTAAGGGATTAACCTGAGTAGCGCCGGTGTTTGCATTTCAAGTTTGAAGCTTAGTACGATCACAATTACATATTTTACTAGGCACGTCATTCGTAAAAATGAAATGAATAAATTGAAATTGGAACTTTAGGTATTAATAAAAAACTCCCTCACAGGACCGGTTTACAGGGTCGGTGAAAACAAGATATCATTTCAGTGTTAGAAATTAAAAATTCTATTCGTTCAATGGGAAAAAGACTTAAGAGTGTAAACCCAATACAATCGCTTTTAGATGTTTTGTCTGTTTGTATCTTTCACACAACTGAATAATTTTTAATGCGGTTTTTAGTAGAAGCTTATAATGGTTCAACGTAAAACCTAACCAATATTTTATCCTGTTCAATAGAAACGGTACGGAGATAGGTACATAATACGATTTACGTAAATGAAAACGTGAATAAACCATATTCCACGCGCACCAAGTCACGAGTAAATGCGTATATTATATGACTTGAATATTTTAATAATATAGCTCCAGCAGTTTTCATATTATTTCCATAAGACCTATGCATTACCACAAATTCTCCTTTGTTTCATTAAACTCATACACTGCTGATAGGTATAACGACCTCAAAAATAACAGCTACACTACGCTCACAGAAAATGCAACATAAAAAATAACCACCTCGTTACGTATTCACATACTTCAGAAACATAAAATAAATTTGCACATGGTCTATTAGATTTTCCTTTTGAATAATAAACGAAATAAATTTTGACTTTCGTCTTTTGATCATAGCGCATCAGACCGCAGAGTCCTTTACCTTTGTAAAATTTTGTGCTTACGTCAAACCTCTTGGGACCTTTAAAATATGAAACGAAATCAGAGATACTTATTGCGCTTGGCCGCTTCTATGAATAAAGATATCGGGTTCCCATTAAAATTCTGCTGAAATAAAGTCTGTAATTTTTATGGCTTTGGAACAATATGGATTTTATTAATGCTTGCTGTTGTTTATTAAAGAGTTATGTTTTTTTTTATATTTCTTTATGCAAAACCGTTTCGTTATACCTATGTAGATGATAGCTCTTGCTCACGACGCAGGTAGCTTGCATGATACAAACGACCGGCGCGAGCGACCCACGCAAGTAGCTCATATAGTTAATTTGCACTTTTTGGCCATATGAGTAGCTTGCGCATGTAGCCTAGCACTGCGTGTTGCGTCGTGTACAAATACTATATTTTTTTAAAAGAAAGTGTTTATTATTATGATTTATATTTACATTTTAATTTCTATGTTTCACATAAAATTGGTATGGAAACCAGATAAGATTCTTTTAATCGAATTTGTCTATAGACAGCCCTTTAGGCAAATTCAGCAAAATATAATCTTTGGCTAATGAGGTAATATCAATAATTCTCGAATTCGATAATTATTTATTATTAGATATTTCTTAACTCTTAAGTTCTTTAGGTGCTTTTTATACATCGGGTGGAGCTGATTAATTCATTACATAATATACCCTAAGTGTAACTGATCATTGATAACTTATTTATTTGTTGTACAAATATTTTTATTGTAGTTTATGAGAGCAACAGAGTTTATTTGTTGCAGTTAATTATTTACATAGACAAAAGTAACAATCATAATTTACAACTTAACGGATATTAACAAACCTAATTAGTTATAAGTAAAACAAAATGAAAAGGGACAAAATATGAGATTGTAGATTGAGTAAAAATGTAGTAAATTTTAGCCTGATGATTAATGTCCATAATACACCTATATCCAGTTTTTAACATGAGCTAAATGTGATTTTAATTACATCTAGAGCATTCATTCTCATGTAAACTTTTGTCGAAATATTTTTCATAACAATTTTGTATTTAAGTTTGCCACTACATTCTATTTATTTTAGTACATTCTTGGAACAACAATCTATCTGTGTATTTGTGGTGTCGAACTGCGTTCTGAATAAAAACATTGTGGCCGAATTTTACTTTTGTGTTTATTTCAATATGTACAAATACCCTCTCATTACAGATTTAATTCTCAGTTACAGATTATTTGATGAATATTAAAATAAGATAAAATATAAACAGATCTTTTTATTGAAAGTGTAATTCAATAAAAATATTTTGAAAGATAAAATTAAAAGCCAGCTAAGATATAAGAACATTATCATCTCTTATACAAGACGCGGAAAATATGCGCAAGTTGAAGCAAGGGCGGGCTGTTGAAATCGTATAAAAGACCGACACGGCCTACCCGCGTAAGTATTCGGTATGATTGACTTGTGCATGTAGCCCACGCTAGTACTTTGCAAATGTAGCCCAAGCAAGAAAGTTTCACATGTAGCCCGCGCGAGTAAGTTGCACATGTAGCCCGCGCAAGTGAGTTACGCATGTAGCCTGCGCGAGTAAAATGCGTTTGTAGCTCGCGCGAGTACTTTACGCATGTAGACCGCTTGACTAAATTAAGCAGGTAGACCGCATGACTAAGTTGCGCATGTAGTTCGCCCAAGTAAGTTACGCATGTAGCTCGCACGAGTGAGTTACGTATGTAGACCGCGCAAGTAAATTGCGTGGCCACGTGGCCGTGCCAGCTACATATATTTAGTACAAGCACCTTAAATACGGCTATTTGCGTATAATACCGCTCTTATATACAATTAAATAAATCTAAGAACACATCCGCCCGACTATTGTAATAGCCCGAGCCATTTAGTACGTAATCCAAAAGATAAATATATCCAAGTAACGGTAATTTACACACCTACGCCTTTACTTGGAGACAAATGAAAATTACATTACGTAGCACGTTAAGTGCTATTATTTCTGTTTTAGTTCTTTTTAAGTGACTACGTAAATGCAAATACATTTAGGGATATTATCGTTGTTTGTTTTTATTGGTAGCACGGTGGTAGGATGCAATAGAAGTAATAAAAAGAATAGAATGCAATTGCTAGGCGTGAAGGTTTCCAGGTTATTTGGTATAGAATAATATCAGCCCTGCGTTAATGTGCCCTACTGCTCGGCTCGGGACTCTTCTTAGTGTGTTAAGGGTAAGTTCATAGTCCACCACAATGGCCCAGTGCAGGTTGACAGACTTCACATATCTTCTAGAACTTTATGGTGAACTCTGTGACGTTAAAGCGAGTGATAATTATTTGATTCGCACATGACTTCGAAATGTCAGAGTTGCGCAACTTAGAATCGAATTCAAGACCACCGCGAGGCAGCCCAACGGTCTCTCACTAGGTTATCGCTGCTTCGTCGCTATTATTATTTATTTATTTTATTATTATTTAGAACTATATACTTAGTTAGAAAATATTTAGTAGCAGTCTGAACTCCGGAAGATGGCAAAAGATTCACCCGCTATTACATGGCACCTAAAATAATAAGGCACTAACTTAAAATATAACATCACAACCGAACCGGCGACATGAACAGCAGTCGCATTTACTGCCACTACGCCGATAAGGCAAACTTCAAATATTCTCTTTTGTATTTCTTTTCGGTGCAGTAGTAGTCATCTTTATTACATGGTTAACGAAATCTGCAAACTAAAGTTGAAATTATGATTAATTAACAACCTTCAAAGTGTTCTAGAAATCGTTTTAATTGGTGCGTCAGCTCAATAACAAAACTTTGAGACTAAGATATTGCCATACTATAAAATACAAGTAGACATTTGTTAGATAAGAATATTGGTTTAGTATTAATAAATATACTTGGAATAGCAGATCGTCAAATTTATTAATTAATACGCATACACAGGATGTCTGGCAATATTCTTGAAAACCTTATTTATCGAATGAAAAGCGAAAGCAGTCCAGAATTAATTTGAAATTAATAATTATACATATTGGGTCGAAATTCGTTTGACCTTGAACTTGTTTACTAATACGACGATTATATAAGACTATATTCGTTCCATTGTGTTTTAGGTTATTCGAAGCTTAGTAGATTTCATGGTACTGCATGTATGAAAAGGGACACTTGTGCTCCCGAGGCATTCAGTTTTCTCTTAACACGGTCGAAGCAAACATCGGACTGATCAGTGGCTATTACAACGCGAAGAGAAAAAATTTATAGCAGACTTCTGTGAATAGTATTTATTCTGTTATGTGACAGTTGTAAAACTGTTGTGTTGCAGAAATGGCGTTTCAATTGAATGCGATGCATCGTCCTAACTCAATGCAATATTATTAAGTGTCCGAGAATTTAATACTGTCAGAAAAACTCAATACGACATTACCCAAATAATATCAGGAATGGCATCTGATAATACACGAGCGTCTAATTGCATTTGTATATATGACAGCAAAGTTATACCGCGGTAGCAATGAGGTAGTCAACTAAAATATAGAAAACTGAATAATGGTAATTTAATTTTTTACATGTGTTATTTTCATTGCTTTTTAACACTTCTGATATTTCCGATTCATTAGTAAAAGCATTATGTAAAGATTATATACATATTATATCGTTAAAGATGTAGATACTCAATAAATATCTTAATTTTATTCAATATTCTATTGCATATAAATTTTACTATGAGAATGGATCGTAATAAATGTCAACTGAATTATAAAAAATGTTTTAGCTTAAACGCGCAAATATAAAACAAAAAAGTAAAAGTAAGTAGTTCTACGAGACTTAAAGCCTCAATTATATTTTAAATAACTTAAGCGATATTCTGAAATAACAAATAAAAATGGTACTGAGCAGAACTTTTTAGCAATAGCTTTAACCGTTGAAAAATACTCCTTTCTACTTTTTAATATTGTTCACCATAGTCCTCGGAGTTTTTTAATAAAAGTGTAATCTGGTGGCGAAAATGAAAATTATGACGATATTTTAAAATTCAGGACATTAAAAAAGTTCTGTAGGTGATAAATTTATTATACAGGCTGAACTTTGGGTAAATTTATTGGTATACAAGGAACGCCACGTGACGTTGTCAGCATAATTTTTAATATAGGTAATGAAGTAATCACTATTTTTTCCTATCTTAATTTTTCGGTAAAGTGGCAACAACAGCTCCGTTTTTTTTAAACTAACATAAGCGAAGCGCAAACTGATATAATACGGTAGTGAACATGTTTTGTACAAATCGACTTAACCTGTCTAGTCTTAGTATACCAGACATAATTAAAATCTACTGTGTCTGGCCACCGGTGTGCCGCTCGACTCAATAGGTTAAGTAATAATGTTCTGCTATGTTTGCTGCCGTAATAATTACTGCTAAATCCTAAGGTGCTGGGTTAATTTTCTGACCAAAAGTGGACTTTACCAACAACGCTTAAAAAAATATTTCCGTTGTACAATACTAACGCTAACACAATTTTCTCCACTTTTAATTAACAGGCTTTTTATTTCTTTTTTTGATTCACAAGACTTTTTCAAATTAAATGCCTGAGCAAAGGAATATAAAATATTATTGTTCTTAGGAATCTTCCAGATGTATTTCTTCAAGAACTCATTACTTAATCCATAATTTAGGTTTCTTGGAAAATTATCGTTTTATTAACACGCGATATTAATTTAGCTCTGAGCCACCCTTTAAAATATCTAAGTAAAGTTATTATTACGTTAAATAACAAACTTGGACTGCAAAGGTTCCCATTTAGGTCGGCAAGCTCTATGAATGATGAGCATTATTAATGAATAATATTTCACAGCGCTTGCGACCGAATTGAGGCAAACTAAAGCGCCTAATTTAGTATCTCTAGATTCGACAAAGCCACTACAGTGAAGCTTCGGTGATTCATATGTACTATAAAACGGACGTATGTATGTATAATAATATTAAAATATATTTCATCTTAAAATTAAACTACTTTATAAGAATTATATTTCATACTAGTTGCTTATTTTAAAAACACTATTAGGTATTACATAATTTTGAAACTATGAAACGAGTATCTGCATGATAATGTCTGCTGAAAAGCGACCAAAACATCAAGGAAAGAGTAAATCTAAATAGTTTAACAATTTAAATTGTAGTAAAGTTAAACAGTCGTAGTTTAATAGATTCAAAATAAAGAAATAATAGTTTTTAAAATAAATAAAACAAAAAAATCCGTATAAAGTAGAATGATTTCTATGTTTTATCTTTTAAAGTTTATTTAGTAACGCAGTAGTGATGTCATGGTTCACCACTTCGGTCGATAGATGCACGAAGTGAACCAACGATGCCGCTGGCATAGCCATTAATTGGTGACCATTTGCAAAAAGTCACATTCTGCTACGCCTCGGCAAGCACGAATTTCATTCGTCGTTCGTGCCGGCTATCGTAAACATCTTTAAAAGTCAATATGAGAAGACCGTGCCGCAATGTTTAAAAACATATGTACATCTCGATTAACTTTAGAAAATGGAATTTATAAGTAGGTTACCTTACGTTGCATATTACGTATAATAGTGTTTCTTAGATGAATAATCATATGTTAGCATTTCATCTGCTATCTTTCAAAGTTCGAATATCCGAATTTTCAAAGAGGGCTGTTCGAGGTGGATATTTTATCGTCCGAATAAGGTTAAAGATATTCCGTCATATTGTACAATTACTAACCTAAAAGTTTTGAATCGAGCTGCTACTGGTTTGATTTTAAAACCACATTCTAGGTCTAGGTATCATAGCCAGATTTTACTTAAATAACGCTAATTGTAATAAACGTAATTGTAACAATTTCATTATAATACTACGAACCTGAATAAAATGAAATCACTCTCAAAATATATGTATATTTGTTAAAAAAAATCTATCTTTATCGGAATTTCCGCAGGCCACTTGCATTAATTAAGAGACAATTGTTAATACATGATATATTATACTACCTCAAAACTACACCTCTAATACACAGAGTTCTATAGAACCCTAGTAAGGTAGTTAAAACCGAGTCGACCAAAATATATAGATATACATATTTTCGTCGACTCGGTTTGAATTACCTTGTCGGATAGTATTATTAAGTTTTTCTGACAGTTAAATACTCAGAAGCAGCAAAGAGTCTTGAACTATGTGCTGTAGACGGCAAAAGGTCAACCCTCTATCGGTCTTAAACACACAGTCTTCTTTTATGAGGATATAGACATGAGACTATGCGTGTCTAATATATTTTACATTCAACCTCAGTAACAAAATTGAAGTACGTAGACCCGCTAAAAGCTTTAACCGCATTCAAATCACTGACACGAACATTGAATCCCGTTCACTAAATTGTGGATCATACAAATATTAGCTTGGAGCGGAAATTGAAACTGCTACGTGCGGTGCATTGTGTGTACGACGTGACCACTTGGTCTATAGTGCAATTGGAGTAATATATTTGAGAATTAACCTTTAGATTCGTTCTGGCAGGCAGATCACGATAAAATTTGTTAATAGATCAAACGCATGTCAACTGCTATTATAGGCTAACTGAGTTAGCAAGAGCCAATCAGATGGCTTGATTAGTCTGCTGCCTGGGGGCAAGCCAGCAAGCGTCAGATAGCAGTAGTCAATAAAAATATTCAATTTACGTGTCCTAATATTGTCAGTTATTCTATTAAAGCAACCAAAAATGTGAAATTATTAAATAATAGAAATCCTAAATATAAAGCTTCAGCTTATTACAGTAGGTCAATAAAAACCACATCCAAATTGTATGTATATGCATCTACTTTTCTTTTTCTTTGCATCGCTCTAACATTGACTATCATGAAATGTCTTGGACATTCAATACGCCTATCATAATCCTAACTAACATTTAAACAAGAATGTGAGTTTGTTTGTTGTTCGCTTTCACGCCTTAACTACTCGACCGTTCATCATGAAATTTCGCATACACATTGTCAAGAATATAGAAAAGGACACAGGGTGCTATTTGGATACCTTCCATCCAGAAAAAAGTACTGATACCTAGCGACCGAAGCTGTGATCAAAGCTAGTAATTAATAAAATAAAATAAAATATTTAAAGCAGCGCATACGCTCAAACAACAATCCTTTATCAAAACCAATTTACATGGATCGGATTTAATAATAATAATAAAATATTTACTTCAAAAAAGTTACAATTAGCATGAACACAGTACATAATACATATATCATGAGACAAGTTATACAGAATTTGTTGAACTCTGGTACCCAATGTAAGATTTAACTTGTGTTTTGGGTACCAGGTCTCCCGCGGTATTACATTTAGTTAATAGTTACAAAATATATTAGGTGTTCTTGTAAGCAGCTATAAAAATATATGCAAGTAAGCAAGGTGTGTGTGTGTGTGTGTGTATGTATTTGTGCGCGCGTGTGTGTGTGTGTGTGTGTGTGTGTGTGTGTATGTATTTGTACGCGTGTGTGTGTGTGTGTGTGTGTGTGTGTGTGTGTGTGTGTGTGTGTGTGTGTGTGTGTGTGTGTGTGTGTCGGTGAGTGTGTATGTTTGTGTGTGTGGGTCCAATTAGAGTACCGATAATTTTAGCATGATCTCAGTTTGAGCATAAGTTTTGGTCATGAGCCATTTTGAATAGAATAGAATAGAATAGAATATCGTTTATTTCTTAGTACATGGTATTACAGATATTACAAATATTATACAGTGTTTCACATATACTACCGTATCCGGTGTAGAAATATTTTACAATTAGAATATTAAAATAACATTAAGTATAATTAATTTTTGCATAGTGGTTATTAATTCTTGATATTACATTATATTATTGTTATTATTAAGAGCAATTATTTATTTATGACTTATATTCTATAAAATCTTTAACAGAGTAAAAACACATATTCAAAAGCCAAGAAGATATTTCACGTCTGAATTTGTTTGAAGGTAGCTGTCTAATCTGTGGTGGCAGTTTATTAAAAATTGTTATTGCCATGCAGTAGGCATTACGACCATACAAGTGTAGTCTCTGGCTTGGCGCTACTAATTTGTTTGGGTTTTATCTTGGACTCTTTTGGAAATACATTCATTTATTGGAAATAAATGGGAATGCCTCTTAACAAACATGCACATTTCAAAAATATAGAGACATGGTAGTGGAAGTATCTTTAATTTTTGGAACAATGGCCTACAATGATCCAAATAATCAGCACCACACATGGCCCTAATGCATTTTTTTTGCGCTTTGAACGCTCTGTCTATATCTACTGAGTTCCCCCATATGACCAATCCGTAGCGCAATACTGAAGAGACGTACCCATGATATGCGTTGAGGACTGTTTCTTTACTGGCCGTGAGTCTGAGTTTGTGAAGAGCGAATACGAATTTATCTATTTTACTACACACTTTATCACTATAGATAGGATGACATGTTGAATTTTGAGTTTGATACTGTACTAATTTAGTTTTATTCAAATTTTTTTTAATTAAATTAAATTATTTTCTTTCAGTCATTGCACCGCATTTTGCAAATCACTATTAGCATCAAACTCGAGATTATCTTTGTTCAAACATCTTATAGTCAAAGTGGTATCATCAGCAAACAACGTGCATTTATGTTTTAGTTTACTGCAGAGATCATTAATATAAATAATGAATAAAAGTGGCCCTAGAATGCTGCCCTGCGGCACGCCACAACTACAAGATTTAAGTTCAGATTCATATGTAACTTTCGCGTTATTTTCTATTTTTGAGAGTAACGTTTTTTGCTGACGATTTGACAGATAGCTTTTAAACCAGTTATGAGCCTTACCTCTAATTCCATATTTCTCAAGTTTGAAAAGTAATCGTTTATGGGAGACAAAGTCAAAAGCTTTGCTCATATCCAGAAATACTGATAACGTTGTCATTCTATTATTAAGTGCTTCTGTAACCTATTTAACTAAAGTAAAGCAGGCTAGTGTAGTGGAACTACTCTTTCTGAATCCAAATTGGTTGTCAAGAAGAATATTATTTTTATTAATATAACGACTAATTTTACAACTTCGCAACTTCTTTGCAACTTCTTTCTTACATTGGGATCGAATGAGTGGATAGATGTTACAACTTTTATTTATATTATTGTACACGTGGCAGCCAATAACATTAAAATGCCGTGAAGCCTGTGTGGTTCTGAAATTCGGAACTTGGCAAATTTTGTATGAAAGACGTTTTTTTATAGCTTAGATTGTATTCTATAGAGGTATGCTTTCGAGTAACGGTCGCAAGTACAAAGAGATGCCTGACAGTATGAGTTTGACATTCTTTATAAAGTTGGGTGGTCGGATATCTATAGGGTTTGAATGTCATTACCTTAAGTATACTTCTTTGCGCACGTTCCAAGGGTAATTTGGTTACAGTAGAAGCTTGTGCTAATACACATGATCATAAGCGTATGGCTTCAAAGAACTGCACAATTGGTTACGTCAAATACTATTGGCTGTTATCACTGCGCCACACTTGTGGTCAAACTCATATTCACTTGCTTCCTACTGATATCAATAGTTGTAAAGTTCCTCGCTAAACAAACAGTATGCTCTAGCGCAAAGTTCTAATGATAACTATTAGATTTTATTGTTGTTGTATACCAAAACAATAAAAACTAATTGTGATTATTAGTATTGTATAAAGGTAAAAACTGAGCAGCGATAGCTCAGTGGGGAGACCAACAGACTGCAATGCAGAGGGTCTCGGGTTCGAACCCACGTCGCGCACCTCTGACTTTCGGAAGTTATATGACTTTTCGAAATTATGTGCGTATTAATTGACAATTATCGCTTGCTCCGTGCCTCGGAGAGCACGTTAAGCCGTTGGTCCCGGCTGCCATGAACATCTATGGCAGTTGTATTGGGAAAGTCAGTACCCTCTAATATTCTGACACTGGTCTAGCCTTAGGGTATCGTTAGCCTTCGAGTTGCGGAGGTCAGGTGGCAGCCGCTCCGTGTAAAAACTGATATCCAGTCAAATCCGGTTAGACCAGAAAAGCCGACCCCAAGTGACTTGGGAATAATAAAGGCTAAGAGAGAAGAAGTATTGTATAAAGTTTTTGAGTTTACCGATATCTAGTCGACACAATCTATATACAAAATTGTGTCGACTAGATATCGGTAAACTAATATAGTCACAACAGACTTGTTAAACTAACGTTTCGATTGCTAATAAATACTAATTACAATAGACTATTAAATATTATTATTAGTAGAACAATGGTTTGAATTCAAGGCTTTGTGAACCCAAATACTGGCGCAATATAACACGGGTACTATTGAATATTGAATGTAGATAGTTTCTAAATGCAATTGGTTGGCATTAAATTAATCGTTTTTCAATATAATCAGCCGTATTGTTTTGAGGTGGGACCAGTATCACGGAACTATATAAGTATTGGTACGGTAAGTAACAACGCAACAACCTCGCGGTATTAGGAAATAGCTCCGTAGCGCAGCGGTAGTGAATGCGAGGTCTTGGTTTAGACTTTCTGCAACACCTGGTACAAAAATAAGTAGTATAATAGAAATGAAAGAAAGAAAGATAAATAATTTTATTTGTTTCACGTTCATAAGGTAACAGGAAACACAATCAATAAGTATAAGAACAAATAGGGTCCTGCGTCAGCAATGTTGCAGTGTATCCACAACGCTGGTATTCTCGCAGAGTCTACATGATTATGGTACATGTAGGCAGTAACATACATATGTACATACATTAAAATAAAATAACAAAAAACAAAACAACAATTTTAATAAATTAGGCAGAAGGTAAACAATGAAAGAAATACTGAAATTATACTTTGATGACGATTTAAAAGACAGGCCGTGAGTTTCTTGCAAGTATCTTCTCATAGGCTCGACCTTTTGCCTGAACCTATCAACTAACATAAATGTAAATTCAGTAAATTTAGTAAACTAACTAACTGCTTTGACGTTCATAAGTGTTACTTCGTGACCTAAATAAATGATTTTTGACTTTAAAGCCTAGGTCGGGTTAACGATAAGTTTTTGGGTTTTTCTGCTTAGAAATAACAACAGCAGTACGGAGTCAGGAAATAGTCGAAAACCACGTAAAGCCGTTGTTCCCGCGCCCAATGTCTCTTCAGTTGTATCGGATTACTGTCACTAACACACTTGTGCACTATAATATGTCTCCGTTAAGATTGGGTCCATAACCTAAATTCAGTCTTAAGGATATTATCAGGACCTCAAACTCAAATGCTCCATTCCGCACACAAATATTATGTTAATTGCCTTCATGGCGCAGCGGTAGTGAATGCGACTGCTGTGCCTGAGGTCTCGAGTTCGAATCCCGGGTCGGGCCAACAAAAAGTTATTGGGTTTTTCTGTTAAGAAATCTCAACACGAGCTTTTGTAAAAGGCTACTCTCGCACTAGGAATGAATCCTGTGTTGCGGGTGACTTTTCAAACATTCATGCAACGGACACAAAGAACACCCAGACGCGGCAAAACCATTTGTCGATCACACAAATTTTTGTCCCGTTTGGGGATCGAACCGACAACAGTGTGCAGTGGCAGTGGCGAGGCGACCACTTAAACCACCACAACATCCGTGCAGTCAAAGATTAGTTAATACTTGTAAACAAAGAGTTTCCGAATTGTAACCACGGAACTAGTTTTAGTCCATTGGCGCTGCACTCTCCTTTCTCTTATAATATTCCACATAAGTATTTTCAGAGCAGCAGAGCTAAGCCTTTATGATAAAAATAAATATCTATAAAATCCCTGTACTGTATGAATGCGCTTGCAAATCCCCGCTTGTTTAATGTAAAAAGAAGCTTGTCAGCTTTGATCCTAAGCTAACAGCTTAACAAGCAATATAAAAAGAGATCTTTTTTAATAATATTGCGTTAATAAATACCTCTGCTTGTTTGGCGTTTGAAGCGATAGCCAAAAATATTAAAAGTTGCGACGAAATTCTCCAGACAAAGCTTCAGCCAGTTAGGATCTTTTAGGTTATTAAGATATCAAGATATTTCAAGAACGCAGGAACACTTCGGCGATGGATCCAAGGAAGTATACTACTAATATGAAGCAAAGGAGTGATTATGACTTCATTAACCATCCAAAGGATCTGCACCATTATTTTGTTTTTTTTTATTGCACGCTGAGGAGAGGCTTGTGCCCAGCAGTGGGAATGTTTATATACAAGGCTAATAATTTTTATTAACAGAATGTATCCAAACTGATAATCTGAAAGATCACCTAAAAGTTAATTTTAATATTAATGTGAATGATGCTGTTTTAAGTATCTTGTCTGAACCTATGTCAGACGCAGCAGTTGCCTTATATAAACTTATTTATAAATTAGATAATAGATAATTTGTTGTTAAGTAGTAGGTTCTACTTAACTATGTAGCCAGTAATCTTGGATACTTTAAGTTGTGTGTAGTATTTGTAAGCCCGATGGGACTGACATAGTCAAAATGGCTCTAAGACCCTTAAAAAAAAAGCTGATATTTTTATACTTCTTGCAGGTACAGTCTATTAATATTCTTAGACTGCTAAGCAGAATTACTAATTATGGGCTACTACTCTCATTCTAATAGATCCAGAAATAATACTTTTTTGTAAACAAAGAAGCAAGAATTACATTACCCTATAACATGCACCTTGTCATCTAAATGGGATGTTTCTTAAAAACATCCAATCGGATTTCTTATTTTGTTATTGTATATCACCACGGAGCGGAGGTGTGAAAATAACACAATCTTATTTGATGCTTTCAAGCAAACATGTTGTTTAAGGAGAAACATGTCTGTTTCCATCAAGAGTCAACCACAAGTACGTATACTTTTCAAGATACCAAAAGGAATATTACTCATTTATTTAATTTATGTGTCTATAATATAATAAAACTTTCAAGAAGTAGACTTTTATTTTTACGTGCAGTCCACTTTTTGGCTTTAAATGTTACCGAATTTCTTTCAACTTGTTATTATTAGTACTAATCTTGTTTATAAAATATCCTACTCCTAGTCATGATAATCTATTCAGTATGAAAAATGTAAGGCCATTGTCCACCACGCTGGCCCAGTGCGAGATGGTAAACTTTACATATTTTAAAAAATGTCTTCGAGGGTAATAAATAAATGTCTCGGACGACTAGGACTCTTCTCGAAGGTTTTCCTCGACGTCAAAGGAAACAGTTTTTTAAATTATCTTCCTCTTTAGGAATAGTTTCTATGTCCCGGAGGAATTTACAAACAACGGACTCAAAGAACACCCAGTCTCGAATAAACTATTTGTGGATCATACCAATCCCGTATGGGGATCTAAGATAATTATTCCGTAGCGGAGGCAATGCGATCATTCGAACCACTACGCCATTTAATATACATTAAACTTTGAATTATCAGAGGCCATTATTTTAAATGGCCTCCTCTGTCAACGTCAACGTTGACCCTGTCTGCCTGCTATGAGTTTAAAGGGCTCTATCCTTTAAACTATAATAGCCGGCTAAAAATAAGGAATAATTAAAATAACCAACAACTGTACCACTACATTTGTAGGACTACGTGGCCATTTGATTGTACAAATATTTATTAAACTGCATACAAAAAATCAGCTTGTTATCAATAATTCTGATGACCTCGTTATTTGGACATATTCGGAGTGTAGGACGCTCCAGTCAAAACAATTGTCCTACAGAATGGTCTGTAGGACAATTGTTTTACCGAGTTTATCGTCCAATTACCTCAATATTCGAAAAAGAACTTACTGTTGTTCAAAAAATTTTGACACCTTACCGAATCGACATGTTTTATACCTGCTCTCTACATAAGCTACCTCTATCGAGAATTTTCAAAGGAAAATCTTAGGCGTCTCGTCGAACCGAACCTGCTCATGAAGATTCAGCCTGTTATTTCTCACTAATAAAACTGGCGGTGGCTGCTGGACTAATATGTATGTAATTGTAAACAAAGCTTTAAACAACGTCATTCTACAAGCTTGAAAGCCTTGCGTAACAAATATTATATGTGTAAAATGTGGTAAAAGAGGTGGACAAACACACAGCCACTGAAACTAATAAAACTAGTTTCCTGACTTTTAAACACTTTTCAACATTCATGATTCTGCAGTGGAATCCGTCGAGCTAGTTTTAAATGCATAACGGTCGGGTAAATGTTGGGATTCGCTAGTCCAGCGATAGTTTAATATGTTAATACTTTGCTTTTTAACTATATGCTAGAGATGTGACTGTACTGTACAATACTGCGTAGTAACGCCACATGTCGTGGCGATCCTTACACGACTCAAAATTTTTGTTATCATCAGCCTTGTATACATTGTTTCAATAATTGTAAAATACATCCCAATACAAGTTTTATGACTGCAAGTTATATTATTAAAAGAAAGGTTCCATTCCTATTTTAAGTACTGATAAAACACTACTAAAGAAACGATATGCTCTTTTGGAACATTTGCGCCCATGTTGGACCTAAATAACGATTATTAGTTCTGTAACTTCACGATTGGAACAATCTGCTCTGGTGCCACTACCTACATCGGCGTCCGTGTTCGATGACAAATGTAGGACCAAAATAACTAGGCCTTTTGGCTATATGAGTTGTATACGATACACTATGACTGCACGGGTGGCTTAGTAGGTAGTTTAATAAGTCGCCTCGCCACTGCTATTGCGCCAAGTGTTGTGAGTTCGAATCCCACACGGGACAAAACTTTATGTGATCCACAAATGGTTGTACCGAGACTGGGTGTTCTTTGTCTCGTTGTTTGAATATTTGTAAAGTCCTCCGCGAAACAGAAAGTATTACTAGTGCGGGGCATGACTTTTTAAAAATCAAATAAATATTCTGTAGCAAGGAGGAATATTTTGTGATGATTTTGAATTGAAGCATATTTTAATATATAACTCGGTACTCTTATAAAATAGATTCAGTACACTACGATAAGTAGACGTACAATAAAATGTGCGCACATATTCAATTACGGATACCACTAGACATAATAATGTAACATATTATGATATGACTAGCTGTGCCCGTTTCCATGGGTGATATGTTTATTATAAAGAGGACAGATTGGATTTTTTGTTTGTTTGTAAGGATTTAATTCAAAAAGTACACACCGATTTTAAAAATAAATTCTTTTACCATTAAAAAGCTATATTATCATCGAGTAACGTAGGCTATATTTTTTTTTAAATTACTGTTGCTTATCTAGCCTACATTTACGCGAGGGTAGCCGCGGGCAAAAGCTATCACTTATACCACAGGTAACCATAAATCCATTGCCTAAGCCATTTGTAAGCAAATTACTTTGTCACTATACTTTTTAGAAGTAGAAGTTTAGACCTCGAATGCAGCAGTATGTTAATTGAACCAGCAAAAAAACTAAAACTAAAGTCTATTCAATAACCAACGGATACGCATTTTTCAATCTATTCGTGCAAAGGACAAGAAGACATGAAGTTTCCATTTAATTATCCCGCAATAAACTCAATCGTACCAAGAAAACGGAGTGTATTGACAAGTCTATTACGTGTGGAGTGTTTTTAGATCTTCTTCGTATATCTTCGGAAGCAATCGGGCTTCTTCGAGAGAATTGCGCAAACCAGTGTATGAGGTTGGAGGATACTTATAGCGCTTTTGTAAACATGTTGTATCAACGGATCTAATAACATCCGATTATGGGTTCTAGGAAAGTTATGAAGACCGTGTTGTTCGTTACTTATTGTGAAGTATTCTGTAAAATGTATTTATTATTATGAATAAATATGGTACAAAATTACGGTTATCAAAATATTATACAGGTAATGAAGGGAAGGTTAGAGACCGACTAGAGCAAAGACCGTTCCTTACAAAATCTTCTTATTGTAATTATTGGTAAAATGTTGAGAAAGAACCCATCACTATGTTAGGGTAATTGTATACGACGCAAGAAAATCCCGGGGGCTACATACTTGCGTACTTGCGTGGTTGACTCGCATCAGTCGTTTTCACAATGCATATAAATAAGATAATTGTACATGACGCAGGTAAATCCAGCTGGCAACATGCGTAAGCTGGTCACGCAAGCTACATAGCTGGTACTTGAGCTCGCATCAGTCGTTTTAGGTATATGATGCATATAATGCACAAGTACTTCGACTTAAGTCGTGTCGGCGTGTATAAGAGTCGTTTAGTTTGTCTTTATACATCGTATTTGGTTGTCGTCTGTATACGTTAAAAAATGAAAATAACCAAATAGAGTCCTAGAGAAATGCCAGTTTAATACAACAACGAAAATACATGAGAGGTGCGATTGGTCTGAATGCAGCCAAAAAGAGATAGCGCTGAGAGAATATATGCTGTTACCGTAAACACTTCTATGAAACAGAGTTTATTTATATATTTACAAATGATTGCAGGAATAACAAAATAGTCGAGATATCATATCAGTCATGCTATTCTGCTAAAAATCTCATCTCTATCGATTGTCGCCTCGCCAGTTACCATGGTAACCAGCTGTTATTGCCATAGTTACTGTAGAAAAATTAGAATAATAACACATGATTCGGATGTGAGCTTATAGTTTGACCAAAACCGCTGTACCTAGCCTTAGGTATGTGCGCGGCGAGACAGGGACAGGGGGGGAGGGGAGGATTGCCGTGAGCGTTGACGAATGAAAGTGGCCTGTTAGCCTGCATACCCCCCTCCTCCGTCTCGCCGTGCACATACTTAAGGCGCGGTACAGCGGTTTCCGTCAAACTATAGCAGCGAGATTAATTTAAAAACAGATATGCTTTAAAAAAATTGCGACGTTGAATTGCAGCCATTGCATAATTGACGAGAAATAACAGAAAAAAACAATACAGCTTATAGCTTAGTTTATACAATTATTAATACAGATAACAGCAAACTCATTAAAAAAAAGGGCTTAAAATTGTGTATTCGCTGGGATTATCGAATCTCGAAATCTCGTTCAATGCAATATCAAATGGACTTTATATGATTTTTGTACATATTGGTGCTGATTCTGCTGTTACAAAATAAACTAAATTTAAATACATGTATCTGTATATCTCTTTGTAACAAGAGAAAGACATGGTTAATAAGTTGATTGATAGTTTTTTGTACTGTCTAGTTCATCATATTTTTTATGTATTTATCACAATCACATGATCGTCGCTTATGAATAAAATATTAGATCTTTGATACATAGTATATTATGTATGTCGCTTACATTTGGTTACGTTCTTTAGGTGATCATTCATATATTATGATTTTTTTCTAATGTTTGGTAGTTGATAATAAAATTACTAAGGAATAGAATTAGTTAACATATTACTATCAAAAAAAGAATACAGTTACTAGACTTAATTTCGATTACAAATAAAATACTTGAAAATAAGTTTTTGTGTACTATGTTTAAACATCTTTATATTTCTTAACTCTCTATCATTAACAACAAAAGTACATTACAAAGTATAACGCATCTTTATATTTTTTAAATAAAACTGTAACGGACTGCACAAAGGCAGTACGCCTATTACTATAATAACTTTAAAAGCTTCATTAAAAATAATTATAAAAATATTGTATAGAAGTACAATACAATAGACATCATAATAGCTACCCGGTTTTCCGCTTTTTCTTTTATAATACTCGTATAACAAATTCGCAGCAAATCTTATGATCCAAACAGGAGCAAGCGAAAACGCATACGGAAACAAATTCAATATTGATGCAGAAAAAGCTGAGCAACCTTGGGAATGTTTCAAAGCGGCTTAACCGCACATAAATAATAGGCGTGATGTATGGAGACAGTCTGGTGAGACCCAATATTCAGGGTGATTCGGGCACACGTCCGAAGAGGATTCATATTTCATCCTTAGCACTCGGGAGCCGCAAGGGACGAGCGTTTCACCAAAACTGAGTACGGAGAATGACTGCTGAGTAAATTAATAGCAACTTTACTTATAATCTCAAATATTTGAGAGATAGTTACGTCAGGGTAGGTAGTTAATTGGCAATTAGAAATGTGCCACCCAATAGCTGGGTGGGTCGCTGATGTAGTTTCAGTTCCAGCGACCCACCCACCATACAAAGCAGCAATGGCACATCGTGGTGGTTTTAATTGGTAAGCCCGAAGACTCGGGAGAGCCTGACATAACATCAGAAGCATTGCCCCACGTAAAAGGAAAAAAAGGGTAGCTAATATGTGACTGATCAGGGCGAAAATCACCTATAATGATTACTCAACTTTGAGTGTTAGTTAAGTAACAGTGGCGCAGCGGGCCATTAATTAATGGTTCGTCATTGATTAAGGACTTCAGAGCTATTCAGTTAATGAGATAGCTAAGTATCAGCTGTTAACGATAATTTTATAATTAACACTGTTGACTTGTATTTAATTAAATATCTCTTCTAATGGCCTACTAGCTCCTTGGCGCAACGGTATTGTGTGCGACTGCTGAGCATGAGGTCTCGGGTTCGATTCTAAGGCCGGAAATTATGTAATTGGGTTTTTCTATAAAGGAATTCAGCAGCTGCATGGATTCTGGTTTGGTGCAGGTGAGATAACAATAGGCTTGCTATTACGTGGTCTCTGACACCATAGCTGAGGAAGTGAGGATGAATCACCTCTACTTACCGTTTCTGGTATATAGGGTAACTGTAAATACAATCAGGTACTTTAATTACTGCGTAACCCACACAATTGTTTGTATCCACCTACCTAACTGATCTGTATTATGTAAAAGTAATTTTTGGAACACAGTAATTGGTTCTGTTGTGTTCGGTATAGTGGGTGTAGTATCAATTTCTGAAATATAATATAACAAAATGAAACTTCTCGCCTGTTAAAAATAATGATCAAGATATTCGTTCCTACGTAAGTAAAGTCCTTCTATTATATTATAAATGTGAAGTTTTGTGAAAATGTCAGGCTATTCGTGACTTAATTTGTTAAAAATTACAGTTGGATTGTATCCTGGATAAAACATAGCCAAATAGAATATTTATAGTTTGACCAAAACCACTGTACCGCACCGCGCCTTAGGTATGTGCGCGGCGAGACGGGGGGGATGCCGTGAGCGTTGACGAATGACAGCGGCCTGTTAGTCTGCGTTCGCCCCTCGTCTCGCCGCGCACATACCTAAGGCACAGTACAGCGGTTTCGGTCAAACCATACTAGCTATATGCCTAGTGGGAGACTGTTGCACTGCCATGTAGAATGCCTAAAGATCGATACCAAGGCACGCAGGTCTGGTTTTTCAAAGTTATGTGCGTATTAACAAGCTTATTATCGCTCGCTTTACTGGTGATATAACATACCGTGAGGAAACCTGCATTGCTAAAAATTCTGGTTCTGTTCTGTCGAAGATGTGTAAAGTCGGCCAACGCACACTAAGTCAGCGTGTCGGACTATGGCATAACCATTATTAAACTGAGAAAGGGCTCGTGCCCAGCAGTGGTATAGCTTATATATATAATATTAGCCCTGTATTAAACTGTCCCACTGCTGGGCACGGGCCTCTTCTCAGTGTGAGAAGGGTTAAGCTATACAGGGCTGGTAATATTATTATTCGTATAATACCTGGACGCATTTAAAAGGGACTGGCAGGGAATATCTACCGGAATTTGGAAGTCCACGGCTTTTCTCCAGCAGTAGGACATAACAAACACTTAATGAAAACATAATAATTTTATTCCGATATGTATTTCTATGGGCTTTATACGGACAAAACGATGAAGAAAGAAATTAGTATGTCATAAACTCCAATTCAACTAAAACATACTTCTGAAAATATTCTTAAAATGTTTATAATAATATTTTGTTGACATTTAATAACAATATATATAACATAGTTGATATTTGAACGATTGATTCTCGAGAAAGTCTATTTTGTTGTCGCCAAAAAATACATTTATTTACGAACATTTTGTATCAACAGGACATTTTGTACGTATTCCTCTGAAAGTGATTTTCCTGTCCATTAATTTATGACATAAAGTAGACAAGTACAGGGATGAGCGTAAGTAGTTTCTTACGAGATAAGTATGATTGGTCCAATCGCGACATAAGATAAACTTAGGATTATTTTGCTAGAAAATAAAAAAGGAACGTTCAGTGGAAATTCTATATAGCTCAATTGTCAGTTTAGTAAAAGACATAATATATGTATCAAAATCAAAACGTATGTAGGATGTTTTGATTAATTACTAGATTTATCCGCAGTTTCGCTTGCGTTTATCTAGATTATGTCAATAAATTTCTAATCCTAGGGAAGAATATTTTTCCTGGATGGTACATGCAAAATTTTATGATACTCGGTCGAGTATATAGGCGTTAAAGCGTAAAAAACAAACAAACTCCTATTCGCATTTATAAATTAGTTAGGATTACATCAATAGAAAACTTGTAGGTACTATACAGCGTATAACAAAACCGCGACAATTAAATGCGTATACATTATTTTTGCTAAGATATAGCATTTTCTATTTATCGACTCATCAGTGTCAGCACACTCTAGTCGATACTTAAACAACATAAGCAGCTGATGAAGTGATCTCTAAAATGAACAGAAGGCTATAGTGACCTACCATAAAACGTAGGTAACACAGTTTCAGGCCTATTGTTTATGCCATGAAACACATTACTTTCTTGCGCTTGTTCTAAATTCTTTCATGAAGCACGAACGGACGAACAACTGAGATACATATCTCATTTTGAAAGAAAGATATCTTATAAAACTTCATTGTAAGTTATTTTGTTTTTGGTACAAAGTTTTGGATAGACATTTTCATGATAGGCATAGTTTTCATAGTGATGTTATGCGTTTATTTCGATGTTTAAATAATAAATTAATACAATGTATGAAATTGTCATTAAATTTAAAAGAAATTGTTTTAATACCGGGATAGGGCACATAAGTTATTTTTCAGATGTACATTATGGTCCTAAAATATGACCACACCTTTCTGTTACACGCTATTTACTATATACATAGTACCACGATTTTTGAAATAATAATAATATATTTTATTCATCCAATAAAATTTGATTTCATTGGATTTATTTTTGTGAAATTTAAATCACAAAAAGAAAATATACTATGTGGAAACAGTTTCGTAGAAAATAATCAAACAGTGACAACTGTACTACTACTGATGAAACATTGTATCACTAACTTAGTATCCCCGAAAGGGGCGCGGTATATTAGATTCACACTTCCTATTGTCATTGATTGTGTTAAAAAATCCAACAATGTCCTAGACACAGGAATCGCACTTGAACCTCATGCATAGTAGTCGCATACACTATCGCATACCGAGCTTCTATATCTACAAAACGCTTAATATTTAATCGTACATATATGGTCAAATAAGGTGAGTTGCTAGCTTATGTTAAGCCTCATATCACACAATTGACGCACAACACGTGCCGCTCAACAAGATCGGCAACGTTGCGCAACAACGCGCATTGTTGCCAGCTGACGCGCAACATGACACGAGGCTTGTTGTTTGTTTTCGTGCAACATGCAGTTAAGCATCAAATGTGCTTAAGTGTAGACGTGGAAAAGCCATCGAAATCAGTACTAGTTCCACTGGCAATATGTTGCCGACGACTGGTTATGCGTGGACAGACAACGTTGCTATACAAAGTTCGTGGTTGCCGTGAGGAACAATGTTGTGCAACATGTTGTGCGTCAAATGTTGTGTGTGTGTGTTGTGTGAATCATATTGATTTGGCGTTCGTTAGTGAATATATAATGCATTAACGGGGTACCCTGTTCCTAAAACCGCTCAGCTACTACATTGTGTCGGCACGTTTACACATGTAATGCACACTGCACGACATAAAGCAATACTCGGAATAGCGGCTAAACCTCCAGGGCTTAATTCACTATTCCTAAAACCGCTTTTCATTTGAGCCAAAAGCAAAACGGATCCATAATTTGACTCGTGTCACCCAACTTTAGATTGGAGTAAAATCCGGAAGTACTTTGAAACAGTCCAACGTGCTGTTTGTCTATTTTCATGACGATTCAATTCACAATTTTCTCGGCGCAGCAATATTTTAAGTGGATCAAAAGTTTAGCCAATCCTCGCAATTATAATGTTGGTTCTAAAAGTTGACATCGTGATCAGGGCAGATAATAAAATTGTAATTGCCAAAGTTTGTAATAGAATATCCTTTTTGGACTGTCTTGAATGTAGATAATAATCGCCCTGTTTGTGATATACAGAGACATATAAGAAATATTATAGAAAGAAATATTCAGTGCCTGTGAGTTTGAAGCGTATTTAGTTTATCATTTAGGCAAATCAGTTTAAATTTTTTCATTACAACTAGCTACATTTTAAGGCTGTGCTCACGTGGTTTCTTAGAAACTAGCTTCCAACCACAACTTCGCTCGTATGGTATATCACTAAATTTCTGAAGCCTATGTTGTTCAGGGATAGTCAGCGTAGTTTAGCTAGAAATATTTTTTATAATGGTTTAATTCCAGAGATTAAAACAAACAAATTTAATTTATTTTTAATATTAATGTAGATGTGATTCAGAAAAGGCACAATACTAATCATATTTCAATGTATCTTTATTTTTACTGGTCTGAGTTAGAAAAGTTTAGCGTTTTATTTTTGTATTGAGGTTGCAATCTAGCCTTTCATAGGAGCAACTGCGTTTTTCTAAGATTGCAGATAAAATTACATGGAACAGACAATCCACTACCCACAATAGAGAACTTGGTAGAAATACGTTCATTCTAACCTTGAGAACGCTCAGCATTGGCTAGCATCACTCTGAGAGTCCGAGAGTCGATATGTATTGTAGTCATAATTAATACAGAACCTTGCTACAATGATACAAAAGGCTGATAGAAGCAATATCATGGAATATGGCGAGCAGCATCGAGTACTCGTCAAGCCTTACATCCCAGCATCTGTATTGCAACCATTGTTACTATCATATAAATTAATACGTCAATATTATACCCATGCTTATTTTTATTAACTTCATTTTTATATATCTTCAAGAAATATCATGTAATGCCACCATTTTTATTTTTGTCTCACACACTAACACTTTCGCATTAACTATTTGAATTGGGTTAGCTTTAACTTTCAATGACTTCAAATAATAATCCAATATATAAAACAATAATCCCGAGGCTACAAATTTGGTTACCTATTTAGTAAGTTAAGTTAGTTTTAATCATTAAGCCAATTTTAATGGGTTTATTGTGAAAGTCCCTACCTACGTGCACTGCACAGCAGGCACGGGAACCTTTTCCATCCGGTCTTTGTTATGCTAAATTTTTTATTAGAATCTTCATACTAAAATGCTCCAAGATTCTATATTCAATATTCTAACTCTTATACTGAGAACAAAACCTATGTCAAGTAGTGGGACTTTGCACTAATATGTATGAAAAATACCGGAAAATACCGGCAAAATACATAATTATATTAAGAAATATAAATGCATGCATTTCTACTCCACCCATCAATAACGTACAACGTCAATTCGAATAAACCAGTCAACGCGCACAGATCAATAATTGATATAGATGTTACTATTGTATTTCTAAACGAGGTCAATAGTCAAAGAAAATTAGATTATCGTGCAAACTAACCTGGATTCCACGAAGCGCACATGACAAATGTGTTTCTCGGAATTCAGGTTAGTATGTACGAGAATCCAATTGTGTCAATGTTTACCTGCATCCTGAGTCTTACAGGAATACAAAACACAATTCAATTATCAACACAATAATTGTTCAACCGCAAGGAGCCACAGAGAGACAGATATTCTGTCTACTCAAGTATGCTCTGCTAGAGTACAAGGAAGCGTCGCACTCTATGCTAATATTAAACTATTAATTAACCGAAATGTTCCGTACTATTAGCATGCATGTACCGCAAACTAATAAATTATTAACTATGTTTAGTGTTCATCTGATACTAAGCCGAGATAATTAATATCCCTAAAGGACTCTCCAGAACTAATAGAAGATAGTACGACCGCGACGCTATGAAACTAATATTATCTTGGTACCAATTGTGACAATTTGTCAGCGTTGCCGATTTTGCGAAAATTGCAACATCTTATTTTTAAGCTCTAGGTATATCATCCTCTACATATAATTGTTGTTTGGCGTTATGCTATACAATATTATTAAGACAGTAGAATATCGGGAGTGTATATCAGCGAAGGGTTATGTAAAGCTGTATTAACGTATAAGATTATAAGAATAGAAATTGGGGAGTTAATAAGTAGCAGTATGTTTCTTTGCAAATATATTTAAATAAAATTAAGTTTATTCAAATTGATTGCTTACAAACATAGTGCTAAGCAGTTGTATGTTGCGCAGTATTAAAACAAATTCGTTAAAAATAATCCTGTCCATTTGTCCTCACACATAATGCATATCCTATTAGATCTGTGAAAAGCAGCAATTGTCAAACACAATATTGATATAAGTCAGAATATAGACACTGGAAATATAACCAAATTATTGGCAACCGGCATTTCTAGATTGGAAACGGAATTCACATGGCACTAAGCAGATCTTTTGGCTAAATATTGGTCAGTGAAATAGAACGAAACGGATGAAATAATTGCTAAATTAAACTGGCATATTATTGGAAAATGAATAGCTAAATTTGTTTGAAGGTGCCACAATCAATCCTGAACCTTTAATATACTGGAAAAAAAGAAACACAGTGGAAGTAAATACGGCTCTTGCAGTTAATCTTTTAATACTGGTAAAGTTTAAATCATTTCTTTTTTAAAAATGACCCTCACATTAGGAATAATTCTTATATTGCGGTGGACTTCACAAACAACAGACACAAAACTACCCAGACACGTAACAACAATTTGGGGAACAGAGAAATTATTGTCTCATGTGGGATTCGAACTCACAACACTACGTCTAGTGGCGAGGCGGCCACGTAAACCACTACGCGAACCGCGCTGTAATTAATCAACAATACATCTTCGCACCCATATCGGCCAATAAATCAACAAAAAGCCGCTCTCAGTCCATAACAATTCATTGTCGACCCACTCACATATAGTTTACTCAACCAAACTTCTTGTTGTTGGACCCGTATTTGCAAAGTAAAAACTAAAACTTAACATAAAGCTTGTACCAAAGTATGCAACAGAGAATTGTGAATAGCCCAACAGGAGTGATAAATACATGTTCCCAAAGTTTCGTTTCAGAAATAAGCGTAGAATTTCTAAAGGCGTGTATGTTTGTTTTTCAAGCAGGTGCCAGACTTATGCGCAACAAATGGCAGAAGCTTTTGTATTGGAAGACGACATTCACTATCTTTGAATCATATAAACTTGTTTATATATGTTTAATATAATAATTACAGTGGTAGATATAACATTATGAGCTTCAAGTAATTATTATATGCTCAATATTTACCAGAAATAGGCGCTTTAAGTTTAGCTATTAGGACGCATAATTTTGCTGTGACAAATCATATGTGCATTTTAACCTAACATGTTGTGCTGTATCATAATTGCAAATTCTTAGGTCCAAGGGTTATATCACAGTGTTTTAATTGTTTGCCTCGACACTATCTACAATTTTATGCTTTAAGAGTTCATTAACAGCGCGGTAATTCGTCACAACCAGGAATTTTTTTCGAACCTTGTACATGGACAAAAAATGATGTCTGCCATATAATGGTTGTTTGTTATTGGACATAATCGCCATTTTAGCAATGTACGACTGTCAGACAGGAATGATTTTTTGTAATATTTTCACATTTTTATACTGCATACACAGTCATAGACAGCGCTATTCAGTAATCGTTAGCATAGTATGCCACGTTCGCTGTTTCAATTTCAAGTTTCAGTGCTCATTTTATTTCAGCCTGTATCAAAAGATCAAGACAGTGGTAGCTCGTGGTGGCTAAATTGTTTGTACATTCTAATTAACGATTTGCTATTAAAATGTTTAAAGATCTTTTTACAAGACTTTTTATTTTTGTAAGAAAATGTTAATAGATAATAGTGATTGCATTCTTAAAGCCAATTGCCTCAATAAACTACGTATAACTTTTTCAAATGGTAACAATAAAAAAATCTCATCAAAATAAATTTAATCAAAAGTATATTGAGTTTTATGATGGACATTGTCTTTTTATTGATAATGTCTACATTTTTTTTTATCAATAAACGTTAACATTTTTAGATAATGCGCAACTGCGCAACAACATATTCAATTATATTTCACTTGTGAAATAAAATATTGTACCTACTTTTATTAATGAAAATGTTTTATGGGAAACGTTAAAACTTAAAAGTTACTACCATTTTCAGTTATGCACATTCCGCACAGTGTACGTTTACTGCAGTACTATAATATACTTTGTTGCAACCTGACTGCACGGACGGCGCAGTGGTTTAAATGATCGCTTCGCCACTGCTACTCCGACAAGTGTTGTGGGTTTAATTCCACTAGGGACAATAACAAACTTACATACCTACCAAAATTCTGTAACTAATACCTTGCTACCACTGAACTAAATAGCTCTCAAGTTATTGGTCAAAGAGTAACTATTGAGTAATGAACAATAGTTAAATAATAGTATCATGGCGTTGATCAAAGGATCATCCTGACACTGTTACTTAATTATTATTTAACCCTTTCGCTGTTCCATGATAGACACAATAGAAAATCTATTGCTATGTATCATATGTGATTCATCGGAAGAATGAAAAAGGGAACCTGTTAATCAACACTTACCATTGAGTTTTCCTTTTCTGATTCATCGCTAGTGATACTTGGTTTCGTTTAAAGCTTTAGGATTGGTTTATATGGAAGCTGTTATTTATTTGATCAACAAATAGATCCGAAACTAAGTTATCTGAGAGTCTTTTGTGTCAATGTTTGTAAAGTTCTTCGTAATTGTAGTCTTTTTTTTTTAAATATATGCAATAGCTGTTGTAATTGTAGACCAAGTTCTTCAATGTACTTCTGATGATCTGAATTCGTTACGGGTTCAAAGTTTAGCTTTCCCTGGCTGTCAAAACTCTGATTTGTTATGTTCACTCTTTACTCTCACTGTTTCTCAATTTAACAAGTAGCACTTGTAGTTGAAACTCTCGCGCTCTGTACTTTTTAGGCGTCAGCGTCACATGTCTGGCGCCGGCATCAATCAAAGATTCCAACCATGTAATAAATGATGATGTTATTTGAAATAAGCGAAGCAAATGCACTACGTAGAATCTTAGAACTTGAACAATAATTTGCGTAATATTCGGCTTTGAGTAAAATGCTAACTAATATTATAAATGCGAATGTGAGTTTATTTGTTTGTTACGCTTTCACGCCTTCACTACTTGACCGATCTTTATGAAATTTCGCATACACGTAATCACTAAGAAAAGGTCATAGGGTTATAGGTATCTTTTATCCTTTTCTGAGAGGTATCTCATCCAGAGTAAGGTAATGTTCTCGAGGGATAGATATTTATCGACGAATTTTACATTAAAGCGACCGAAGACGCGATCAATATCTAGTTAGTTATAATTAAAATTCTCCGTAGTTTGCATGTAACTTAAAACTTATAAGCTATCTTATTACTCATATGAGTAGCTATCTTAGTATGTAATAGTTAATCGAATTTTCAAGCTAACGGTTTATACATGTATAAAAGATTGCACTCATTTTTCTTGAAAGTAGATTACGCTAATTGCCTAATCGGGCCTCGGCATAAGGTTACCGGGGTTGGACAAAATGTAATATTATAGATTTTGTATTTTGCAAATCTCACTAGAAGTGCGAAGTAGCTATGTCTAATTTTCTAGCCTTGTAAAATTAGAGTACTAAGCACTAAGAATAGTTCTACAGAACCAAAATAACACCCGCTTAATGGAAATACTTTTAAAAGACTGCCTCGGTGGCGCAGCCATAGTAACCGTGATTACTGTGCATGATATAAGTTGTATTGCCGTCTAAGGCAAAGTGCTATTGGGTGTTTGTAGCAAAAAATTCTGACTAGCATCGTATTGTCGTCCACCAGATATAGTTTCAGTTTCCGTTCTGGAACTGTGGCAGGTGGACGGCTATTAAAGGCTCACACCCTTAAAGTGGAACCTAAACGAAATACTCGAGAAATTTGGGTGTATTACACCTCATCGTATCCTTCGGGGATATGGCTTAAGACTATGACTAAAAGTACGTAAAACGGCGCTTAAGAGCTTTGTAACTAACAATCTCCTAAAACCCTTTAAAGATATATATGTGGCTTGAAACCGACTTCACAGCGACTCCCCATTAAAATCCCTTAAGATCCGTTTAAGGATACGGTCAGCCTACATCAAATCTTGTTGGTACATTCGAAGGGGCAGCAAATTATGGGACACTAACTTGTAATACGCCCTCCCAACTTTTATGATTTATGTGTTATTTATAAAACTGTTCTGCTGACTGCCACGCAGAGATCTGGAGTGCGAAACTAAGGCATGCCCATGACTTTACAAAGTTATGTGCGTATTAAACAGTTAATTATCGCTTGCTTTAACGGTGAGGGAAAACATCTTGAGGAAATTCGTATGTCTTAAAGTTCTCCAAAATGTTTTAAAGATATTTGAAGTCAACCCACACTAAACCAGCATGCTGGATTGTGGCCTCTATATTCTCAAACTGACTGCCCGTGCCCATCAGTGGGACAGTTTATATACGAGGCTGATATAATGATCATAATTTATTATTATATTGAACTCTCAACTGAACAAAAAAGTAGAAGCTATCGTTTAGACTTAACTGTATTGAGCCGCAGAATAATAACTTTAGTTATTATTCTGAGTATTGAGCGTGTTTCCTAGTAAAGCGGATTCTATAAAGCTGTGCCCTCATGTTCAATGGATTGGTATACCTACATATGTATGTGATGTATTTCTCATAGGCGATGAACATACTCGTATGTCAGTTTGATTTTCGGATGTTTGTGAGTTAGAAACACCGGTGTGTTTCACGTTTACACTCAAAAATGTCACTACAATTTGTCATAGAATGTGTTTTAGTCTTATAGTATAATTTAAACTTACGAACATTGTCTCAAGCATAAATCCACAAGGGGCATTTCTTCAACATTTCGCCAGCTATCATTTTGTTTCTTTTTACAAAGTCCACACATTATAGTAAACGTGAGATACACCATCAGCTCATACAATTTCTTTACATACATAATTATATTATACTTGGGTACTCAAAACACTCACACTATAATTCTATTATTGTGGTACTAGTATGTTAACTAAGCCGAGCATGTATTTGAAGTGCTAGAAAGCGATAGTTGGCTAAAGTTTTAGGTCTCATACGTAAGGCTCAGCCGTAGCCATGTAAGGCTCACTAAGCCTACTGAGCACAACTTCAGACTCCCTACTGCTACTTACATTTTATTGGCGAGAAGATATCATTGTGCCCGACTTCGAGTCATAATATTATTAGGTTTTGCGATTTCATGCACAACGGTAGGTAATGTTTAGTGCTGCTGTGTCAACGAGACAGTTAACTTAAACCCAACTTAGTGGTGGTGTGGTTATTACTTTGGTGTAAAATCAAAACATCAGAAATTATTAATAACTGCCGCTCGTTACAACGGTGAGAAAATCTACATGTCTGAGAGTTCTCCATAAAGTTGAAAGTGAGAAGTCTGCCAACCCGCACTGGGCCTGCGAGGTAGATAATGGCCTAACTCTTCTCACACTTAGAATAGGCTCGTGCCTAATAGTGGGAAAATTATACATATACACAGCTGATATTATTGGATTAGACTGGCAGGGGATATCAAATCATAGTAATTTGGAAGTCCAGGAGAAAGGCTTGTGCCCAGCAGTCAAACATACCAAATAAGTAATGAAAAAATATAATTTTATCCTGAGCTGAATTTCTATAGGCTTCACGCGGAAAAAAGCACGGAATAAGTTAGTATGTCATAAATATCTCCAATTCAACTGAAAACACTTCGGGCTATACTCTTAAGATACTTATAAAAATATTTTGTCGACATTTATTTTTCTGGACGAATGATTCGCGAGAAAAGTCTATTTTGTGATCACCAAAAAATACAATTATTTACGAACATTCTGAATCAACAGGACATTTGTACGTATTCCTCTGAAAGTGATTTTCCATTTGTCCATTAATTTATGACATACAGTAGACAAGTACAGATATGAACGTAAGTAGTTTGTTACGAGATAAGTATGATTTGTCCCATCGCGCCATAAGATAAACGCAGGATTATTTTGCTCAGAAAATAAAAATGTACGTCCAGTGGAAATTCCATAGAGCTCATTTGTCAGCTTAGTAAAATATATAATATACCTATCAAAATTAAAACATAAAATATATTTAATAAGTACAAGATCTTGCTCGCAGTTTCGCTCGTCTAGAAAAAGATTATGTCAATAAGTATATTTATACCTAGTTGCTAGTTATAATTTATAATTAATTTATTTTATAGTTAAACTTCTCAATTTTACAATTCCATCTTAACAATTACATAGAGTGTTCTTATAGAATATTTGCCCAAACTAGGTTAAACCTCTGTTTCAAGCGATTTCATATTCAGCTCCGTTTAAATCTTTGAGATTGGTTTATAAGTAAGCTGTTATTTGTTTGATCAACAAAAATATACGAAACTTAGTCTTCTTAGTGTCTTTTGTGTCAATGTTTGTAATGTTCTTCGTAATTATAGTCTTTTTTATTATATACGCTATAGCTGTTGTAATTGCAGTCCAACTTCTATTATATAGTTGTAATTAACTTTGTTGTGGATTCGAAGTTTAGCTTTCCCTGGGTGTCAAAACTCTGAGTTTGTATGGTCACTATTGCTGAACCTGGTTACACAGATGTTACAACGGTAGGAGTGTGGCTGGGATTAACCTAAAAGTAATAAGTAGCTCTTGCAGTTGAAACTCTTGCACACTGCATATTTAATATTAGTAGTCAGCGACACATGTCTGGCGCCGGCATCAATCAAAGATTTCAACTATGTAATAAATGATGATATTATTTGAAATAAACGAAGCGAACGCACTCCATAGAATCTTAGTACATGAACAAGAATTTGCGTATTATACGACGATTGGCATAATCCTAAATTAATATTATAAATGCGAATGTGAGTTAGTTTGTTTGTTACGCGTCCACGCCTTCACTACTTGACCGATCACTATGATATTTTGCATGCAATTTCAGAGTTACAGAACGACAGAGACAACGTACATACCTTTTGCATTTTATCCAGAAAAAAGTACTGATGCCGAGGGATATATATTTATCGACGAATTTTACATTAAAGCGACCGAAGACGCGATCAATATCTAGTTAGTTATAATTAAAATTCTCCGTAGTTTGCATGTTACTTAAAACTTATAAGCTATCTTTCGGGGATTCAGGGATTCGCGTTGGGTTCGTTGATACAAGGAGTTGTGTTACTGAGTTCTCCGTCATATAAAATTCATAAAAGTAGTAAAAGTCACATTATTGCATATAACATCTATATCAGTGAATGTACAACTAAACAAGGAACAAATTAGTGTTTAAACTGTAACTGTGCACAAAGAAACTTAGAAGATATTGCCTAAAAACAGTTTAAAAATATAAGTTTTAGTGTTGTGTTGGTGAGCAGTGACATTGAAAAACAATAGTGAAGGTCATCGTTCTCAAAGTACCTACTAAAGTTAATTTAACTAGGAAAAAGTTTTGCTAGGATTTACTCACCTATTTCACCTAGCGCAAGTAGAGTCTGGTGGCTGAGCGCGGCAAGCGTGCAGAGTGGAAGACCTGCGTAACCGTATGCGTACGCGAGTTCAAATCCGACTGCAGAGATTACTTTTTGCCCTTTTATTTTAAACAACGGTGCAATTATCGTTAAATATTTGAGTTCGAATCCTACTCACTACATAATTTACTAGGCTTCATTTTGTTTTATTATTTAATTTATCAAAATGAAATGCTGTGGATGCCTTAAGAATACCAAAGATACAAGCTATATAACATGCTCATCTGCCACCTGCGACAAAAGTTTTTGCGCATTATGTATTAATTTATCAACATTGCCGGTAGACAAAAAGAAGGTCTGGAAATGTCCTGATTGTTGTGCTTCTCAAAGAAAAGGTGGTGATAACAGCTTAACACCCATACGATCTGTGGAGGATAACGTCACTAAGCGAAAGAAGACTGACATAAACATGACTTGCAACACTAGCTCAGAAGAAGTAAAAGAACTTGTCGCAGAAGTTCGTAGCCTCACCCATGAGATTTACTCACTTAAGAAGCAACTTGAAAATGCTACAATGTCACTGACCTCTTGTCAAACCAAGTTGAAGGAATTGGGTCTATCTATAGCTGCCAACGACACAAGGATAAAAAACCTGGAGAGCCGTGATCTTGACGTGAAACTGCTTGAATCAAAAGTGACAATGCTGCAACAAGAAATCAATGTGCAAGCTCAACACCACTTGTGTAATGAATTGGAACTTATAGGTATACCCGAATATGAAAGTGAATATCTACACCATATTGCCCTAATAGCTGCGCGAAAGGTGGGTGTCGACCTAGATGAACAGGACATCGACTGGGTAGCTAGAGCCGGTCCTCGCATCATATCAGCGCTATCCGCTGACCGCAACACAAAGTTCCCAAGACCTGTGGTCGTGCGCCTTCTTCGTCGGAGCAAGCGGGACCAGATTATAAGGGCCTCAAAGTCAAGAAAGAATATCACTAGCTCTGACTTGGATATACCTGGTGCACCGAAGAAAATATTCTATAATGAACGATTAACAAAAGCAAATAGAGTGCTTTTTCGAACGGCAAGAGCGAAGTCAAGGGAGTATGGTTACTCCTATTGCTGGTGTGCCAACGGCAATATTCTCGTTAAACAACGTGAAGGTAAACCTGCCATACTTATTCGCACCAATGATGATCTTTGTCGTATATTTGGCGTTTCGAGTGAAAATGAAAATAACACCATCTGAACATAAATTCTCGCTGCAAGGAATTATTACATTATTGATAAATATTAGACACCCGAAAAAAAACTCTTTATGTACTTTACTTCTTATTTTAATTATAATTTTGTATTCTTTAATTCCATCACTACACATACATATTCACACAGGTTCAATCTAGTTCGGGCAAACAACAACAAATGTATTTTATAAATTAATTAGTCATTTATTATAAATTATTGTACCTATTATTTAAATAAATATTATTATTATTATTATTATTATTATTATATTATTCATCATTACTATAGTACTTACAATCAACTACAATATGATATTTATTTATTATTCTATATGTTTATGTTTTAACAGTACCGTCGAAAATTTGGACATATTTAACGATTCTCTATATGCATTTAGGAAAAAGATACTGAAGTCATTTGTATAGTAACTATATATATGTATATTAACACTTATGAAAAGGTTAAGTTTATTTGTTTCTTTTTTTTGTGTTTTGATGTATATTTGAAGTTTGTATTTTTTGTATGATTTTTTGTATTTTATTATTGTTTTGTATTTTATTATTCTTTTTAGAGTTAGATTTAGCTTCTAATTTAAGCCACAAATTGGTAAATGTCGTACACATCTATAATTGATGTTCATGTTGGCGAATGAAAATGTTAATTTTTTTTTTTTGGACAATTGTAACATGTACATTGTTGATGTGTCTTTAAATAAATAAATAAATAAATGTTCTACATGACTTACACAATATACAGTAGCGCGAATTCTATGATGTTGTTAAGTAATATTACAATTTTGTACTCATTAATTCTATCACTATACATACATATTATTCAGTATTACAACAAACTACGATATGATATTTATTTATTATTATTTAATATTATTCATCATTACAATAGTATTTACAATAAACTACATTATGATAATTATTTACTATTACATATGTTTTACATGACTTACGTAATATACTGTATCACAACTTCTATTATGTTGTTAAGTTATCAGTTGCTGGCATCATGTGTAGCGGGACAACACTACCTATGCAGCCATTTAAGCAGCTATCTAAAAATTATACAATATTATGTTTTACGAGATGACCAGGCAAGCTTATTTCAGATCAAAATATATTCTAAGCTTTTTGAGATAAAGTTTATCAAGCACAACCTAGTACTTTACACAATTACTTATTCAGGCAGTATTTATTGTTTGGTGTTGTATGGCTATTCTAAGCGAATAGTAAAAACTTTTATTAAAACAAACATTTTCCGAAGTGAATATGATTGATGATAATATTGTCGAGGAGATAGACTCGGTGCGTATAAAGTGCCATATAGTACAGGCGCCTGAACAATGTCACATGGCAATAACACAGAACTACAGCTTTAAAATACTTACTTTTAATATAAGAAGCTTGCATAAAAACTTTGAGTATTTTAGTATAACTTTAAAAAGACTTGGCATTATTTTCGATGTTATCATTTTAACCGAATGTTGGCTCGACAATTCAACAATTATACCTCAAATGCAGTCATACAGTAGTTACAGAACAAATAAAATTATTAACCAAAACAGTGGAGTGGTTGCTTATGTTAGAGAGTCACTGAGTCTCTTAGTCTCTGAACCTAATATTGAAGATGCAAATTGCTTGGAGCTGGTTCTGCCTAATGCTACTACGATATTGGGAATATATCGCCCACCGTCTTTTAAAAATACTAGCAATTTTCTATGCTCCCTGGACTCTGTGCTTGGTCAATTGCCAAATAAGTCCAACACGCTAATCGTTGCTGGTGACATTAACATTGATTTGTTATCCAGCACTAGTAATCAGGATCTGGAATACTTGTGTCTCACTGCAGAACATGGTCTTTTCCCAGCTATTACAAAGCCAACTAGAGGCGGTGCTTGTCTTGACCATATATTTATAAACAAATTAAATAACGTTATAGGTGTTGTATGCAGTTCCGACATAACTGATCATGACCTGGTCATGCTCGGCTTATCCGTCAATCATCAGTCAAATATACGACCCACACGACTTACCATTAAACGGGACATAAAAGCAATTAAATATGAGCTTTTGGATGTAGACTGGTCACGAATACTAGAAGGTACAAATTTAGATAAGACTGTACAGAATTTCTGTAATCGCCTAGGAGAAATAATTAGTAAGCACACATATAATACTAAAACAAGCCATACTAAATATAACATCAAACCCTGGATCACGCCTGGTCTCATACGTTGTATGCAGCACAGAGATAGGTTACATTTAAAATCACGCAAGTCACCGAACGACTTGCTCCTTCGTGTTGTATACACTCGCTACAGAAACTTCTGTAATGATTTGTTACGTAAGTTAAAAAACCAGTACGATAATGAAGAACTTGCCTGCAGTTCAAAACACCCTAAAAAATTGTGGAAAGCTATTAAAACTGTATGTCACCTTTCACAAAACAAGAAAGAGCCTAGCGACCTACTTGCAATTGATGGCAGTTTGAACGCCAAGGACTCAGTAGACACTTGCAACTCATATTTCACAACGGTTGGGCAAACTTTGGCAAATGATATACTTACTGACTTAAATTTGAATCAAGATCGCCTGGCAGGAAAGGTTCACAGTAGCATGTTAACGAACTCCTTCTTTTTGGAACCAACCGACGAGGCGGAAATAGAATCGCTTATACTCTCGCTACAAAATGACAAAGCGCCAGGTGTCGACGGCATAACAAATGCGCTCCTTAAAGAAATTAGGAACAGCATTATACCAGCCTTAACAAAAATATTTAACCTTAGCCTGGCATCAGGTACTTTTCCAGATGCGTGGAAGGTGGCAGTGGTTACGCCTATATATAAATATGGTCCTAAAGACTCACCGAGTAGCTATCGTCCTATTTCTCTTCTAACAGCATTTTCAAAATTGCTAGAAAAAGTTGTAAACATAAGACTGGTTAAATACATCGAACGTAACAATCTCATTTCCGACAGGCAGTTTGGTTTCAGAAAAAGGAAATCGACTGATGAAGCCGTTATGTTGTTAACTTCTACAGTGTCATCATATCTAGACAGGAATACTCATAGCATAGGTGTTTTCCTAGATCTTGCTAAAGCCTTTGATACTGTGTCTTTTCCAATACTACTTCGAAAGCTAGAACATCACTTTGGCATTAGAGGAATAGCTCTCGATTGGTTCAAAAGCTACCTGTTGGAAAGGACACAGTGTGTAAAGGTATGTAATATCAAAAGTGATCCTAGGGTGGTCAAGTTTGGTGTTCCGCAGGGAAGTATCCTTGGACCAACCCTCTTCATAATGTATATGAATGACATACACAACTGTACACAAAATGACATAATCTGTTACGCGGATGATACAGTGGTTATTTTTGGTGGCACTACGTGGGCCGATACGTTCTCAAAGGCTGAATCGGGAATGAAACATATATCTACATGGCTACGCCATAACTTATTAACGCTAAATGCCGATAAAACAAAATACATATGTTTTCACAAGACAGCTGTTACATCTCCAGGTTCCTCATTTGATCTCAAGTTACATACTTGTAAAAACAACGTGAACTGTCACTGCAAAAGTATTACAAAAACCGATCAAATTAAGTACCTTGGCGTGATTATTGATCAAAATTTAAGTTTTAAAGCTTACATCACAGCACTATCTAGTCGAGTACGAAAAACAGTTAATATTATGAAAATGCTTCGTTCGTCTGCCTCCAAAGCCGTTTTGAAAACTGTTTATTTTGCGCTTAGCCAATCGTTGATAACTTACTGTATAAGCTGCTGGGGGAATGCTGCTAAAACTGTAATAATACAAGCTGAAAGAGCTCAACGCTCAGTTCTTAAAACAATGCTCCAAAAGCCTTTTCGGTATCCCACTAAAGAACTATACAAAGAATGTAAAATACTAAATGTTCGCCAGCTCTATATTCTTACTTTATTAATAAAAATGCATAAAGAAGTAGTAAACTCTCAAGAATACACAGAACTTTTAAATAGAAGGGTATACAGAGTAAAAGTGCCAAAAGTACAAACCTCATTGGCTAGACGATTCAGTCCATACATAGAACACTTCTTATATAACAAATTAACGAGCTCTTGTGATATTAAACAGAGCTCAGTGAAAGAAGCAAAGGTAAAAATAACAGATTGGTTGCTTTCACTCTCGTACAACTCTACTGAAAACCTTTTAACTCATCCGCTATAAAAAATCCAGATCAAATTATCATAACAACTATTATAAGTATTTATTATATTTCTCTATCTATTTATTTATTATATTTATTATTATCATATATATGTATATAGACACACTCATGCTCATACACAGACTTACATAATATATATTAAAGTTAGTTATAACATGAATATCATAATTATATGCAGATATAGAAAGATTTTAGTTTATACGTTCTTACACAAACAATAAAAAATGTACCATAATAATTTGTAAAACTTGTTCCTACATTATTGTTAAACTAGTTATATATGATTAAGGTTTAATGATGTCGATTGAGCCCAATATGTTAATTTAAATGGTAAATCAAAATAGGTACCCACAGGACAGGCTTGCCTAGTGTGGGGCCGCTGGTAATAACACATAATGTAACACTTTTTGTAATAAATACTTTTTATTATTTTTTTTATTATTATCTTATTACTCATATGAGTAGCTATCTTAGTATGTAATAGTTTATCGAATTAAGCTAAAGTACACACACATTTTTCTTTAAAGTAGATTACGCTGGTTGCCTAATTGAGCCGAGGCATAGGGTTACCTATTAGGTTTGATACCGGAGTCGAACAAAATGTTATATTATGGCTTTTGTATTACGAAAATCTCACTTGAAGTGCGAAGTAGGTATGTCTAATTTTCTAATCTTGTAAAATTAGAGTACTAGGCATTAAGGATAGTTCTATAGGACTAAAATAACACCTGCTTAACGAAAGACTGCCTTGATGGCGCAGCGATTGTGACCGTGACTACTGTGCATGATATAGGTTCTATTGCCGTCTAAGGCAAAGTGCTATCGGGTGATTCTGACAAAAAAAAACTGACTAGCATCCCATTGTCGTACACCAAACATAGCTTCAATCTCCGTTCTAAAGCTGTGTCAGGTGGACGGCAATTAAAAGCTCACCCCCTTAAAGTCGGACCTAAAAGAAATATGGGTGTAATACAACACATCGTATCCCTTCGGGGATATGGCTTAAGACTATGGCAAAAAGTATTTACTATTAAAAGAAAATAATAAAATTACCATGGCGCTTTAAGACTGTATAACTAACAATCTCCTAAAACCCTTTAGCCATATATGTGTGGCTTGGACCCATATTCACAATGAGTCCCCACTAAAACCCCTTAAGATCCATTTAAGGATATGGTCGGCCTTCATGGTACATTCGATGAAGGGAATGCAAATTATGGGACACTAACTTCTAATACGCCTTCCTAACTTTTATGATTTATGTGTTGTTTATAGAACTGTTCTGCTGACTGCCACGCAGAGGTCTGGAGTGCGAAACCAAGGCACGCCTATGACTTTACAAAGTTAATTAATAACTGTCGCTCGTTACGACGGTAAGAAAACCTGCAAATCTGAGAGTTCTCCATATAGTTCTTAAAGATGTATAAAGTCTGCCATCTCACACTAGGCCAGCGAGGTATCTTAATAGCGTATATTCTCTTCTCACACTGAAAAGAGGTTCGTTCTCAGTGGTGTGGCAATTTATTTACAGAGCTGGTATTATTAAATTTATTATTATATTTAATAACAAAACCATAAGCTCCGCATTCTGCCCAATAAACGACTTTCTAGATAATTAGAAGTGCATTTTTCTTGGAGATTCATATTAAACTTTCTTCTCCAATTCGACTAATTTATTTAATTATAAAATCTGTATCCTCTTCACACACAAGAAATTTGTACGTGACAGTATTAATTATAAAATTCACAATACAAACAAAGGATATTAAACAATCCTGTATTTAACATACAAACATTTTCTACCTCAAAGACCTTTTTACCTGTGTACGTCTAAATACACAGTACAGTGAATTTCTGTAGAACGTTAAAGAAAATTATTTACCTCCGTGTATTGTAATTATGTTTTACATCCTATGCTTACGTGTACACTTGCCAATTACGACGATGTCGAGTCATTTTAAAGATATCTGGCTAATTAATAATCGCGTGGCTCCGTACACATAGATATGTGTACATATAGACACACGTCAGTCAGTGAAATGGTAGTAACAAACAAATTGCTGGTGAAATGTAGAAAAAGTTCCTATTTTTTCTATATTTCACAAGCAAATAGTTTTAAAGGTAACTAATTATTAAAATTCTTGTAAACCTCTCACGTTTGAGTCAAAAGTAGGACTTCTGGAGGACAATGGATGGGGTATAAACCCACGACCTCTTGATCACAAAACCAAGACAAAAGCTATGTTTCAGGTCCTATATAATAAGACAGACCTATTTCTATTTATCAGGGTAATTGTTCAACTCAGCTACTAAAGTATTTTACAAATAAGTTTTTCTAATTTGTTAAACGTAAAAACCATTTTTGGCGTCAATTCCACTTTACACACATAATTCAACTTATCAGACAATCAGAAATCAGCGAATGCATAACTCAGGCGAAGAGTAACATCGAAGACGAGCACGCGGATGACGGACACGACGTCATCAGTAACGCAGGTCGGCACACCGATAGTATATACTTATAGGTTCTGTTAAGTTAGTGTCTCTTTGGTAAGAATTTCGGTAGTCTTGATTATTAAGTCACAAGCTTAGTTTTGTAAAACCGCACTCACCGCACATAAATAATTCTCTGAATACTGTCTACCGACCGAGGAACCCAGCTTATATATTAATTCAACTGATCTAACCAAACCTTAGTAAATTATAGTATGTATATACTCCGAGGAACTGATAATATTGAGACACAGAACAGTTTCTTTTTCGTTTATTATTTATCTTGTGCATGTTGTTGGTTACATGCATGTTAAGAAACTTGTGCAAGTTAGGCTCTCATTTTAACGGAGACCGGCCATTTGCTCAGGAGATATTAACGTGCACAAGTTTGTGCGCAGACATAAATGCACTCTCTATTTCCTAATTCTCATAATCCGACGGGACATCAATTTGATACGACTGGAGACAGATACGGTTTTACGTGCTTTCCAATGCACGAAGGTGTTTAACACCGCCAACTTCCTAACTCCGGGCTGTTATTGAGAATTTCTTGATAGAAACACCCAATTACTTTTTGCTGGCCCGTTCCGGCATTCGAATCCGAGACCTAATGTACATCAATCCCATACACTACTGCTGCGCCATCGAGGTATGCATCGTGTTATACTGACTCGCGCTAGCAAACCATGTGATTAATATCTGTACTGTGAGCATGTAGACAGCACGAGCAGCTTGCGCATGAAAAAATAAAAGTAAAAATGGTTTATTACTGCAAAAAGACGCAGAAATTGAACATTATAAAAGAAAAACATTAATATTTATAATAGTGCTTGTGCCGCAGAACACATGTTAATACTACAATACATATCAGTACCAATATGTACCCTATGTTACTGCATACATTTTGCAGAGAGAATAATGTCATGACCCAAGTCTCCTCACTAGGCAAGCCTGTAACGAGGAAAATTTTCCACGTGTGACTATAGTCTGTTTCAAATACGAAGTCCCTTTTGACACTTCATAGGATGTAACTCGGCATATTTCATATAAATTACTAAAATAAACAATGATTACTTATGGTACTAAAGACTATTTAAAAATAATTATAATCTATACAAAACATGATGTAATTGTTTCACAAACATAATCAACTAATAATTTCTATTGATATTAGTCTTAAATAATTTAAACAACAAAGTAAAATAACATTTTACTGCAATACCATGGTTACGCACTAGGGTATTTTTATACTTTCAGTCATAGTGATGCGACAATATGAATCGGATAAAATCTACCTTTTCGAGGTAAAAACAATTATCCGAGAAATACTATTGTAAATTTGCATTTGGTATTAATTATTATAATGTTGCAACGTACCTTAAATCCCATTCTGCAAATGTATTTTCTTTATCAAAAAATGGATTTGGAGATGCAATTATTATTTTTTAATATTGGACGTATGGCTTAAATATCCCATGGTTTTTAAAGAGTAGTCGTCTCGAATATCAAAATCTGTTATACCACATTTATTTCACCCTTATACTAAGTATGAAGTGATACTAGGAATTAATCAAGGATAAACCCAGTTTTTTTTTACAATTAAACACGTTATATATAACTGTGACTTTTGTATTCTTTCGATATGTCAAACGTAGATAGACTCCTTTTTTGTTTTTCTGTTTCTATCATTTTTGTTTCTATTCTAAACCCACGATTACAGTTTGTTTGGAAAGTTAATCGATAATCGATTTCGTTATGTGCCGATTGAAACTGTCACTTCACTATCCGCTGTTTAACGATCATCTGTCAAATGGGACTTCGTATTTAAACGCACTATAGCTTGCGCATGTAGTACGCGCATGTAGCTTGGATCTTGTATACCTACATATGTATACAAGATGCTAGCTACATGCAGCAAACTATAATATTATCGTTTGTAAAGTAACCTAGTTTATTTTAAATGTTTGAGGAAGCGGTAGGTCGCTTAATATGACAAGACTAGATCAATGCCTTGTGCGAGAATTAAAAGCATGATTCAACATCACGTCGTATACGAATGAAGGATGTGGGGGCAAACTATTCTTGTCACAATACAACAAAAGACTAGATATTACGCAGCGTTATATATTTCGTGTTCAATATTTTATAATAATACTTCTTCAATATCGCTCGGTTAGATGTACAATTAGTAACCGATTAATAATTGTAGTCTTTATATTAGACAGCTTTCAAATACGATCGCTTTCCTTTTTTTTTGCGCTCTATTCATAATTTCTATATTCAGCATTTGCAAACGAAACCTATGGTAGCTAAAAACTTGTCCACTAGTACCCCATCGAATAGATATGTAATAGATATATTTACCTAAATGTGGATGTATTACATCTCTGCCTATTATGTACTACTACAGTATAAAACTTTTTATTTAAATTATGATACTACTACGAATGTTACTTTGACATACGAATATATACAATTTGTTGTTATATTTAATTATATTATGATTTGCTTAACCAATTTATTTGAAGCCGTAGACAGGCAGCTAGACAATAGGTTTTCAATTTTGTCTGGCATTAAAACCATTGAGAGGTTAATCAGACTAATACGTAGGCAATACTGTATTTGTACAATTCATTTTTAGAAAATTGTTTTGCTATTCAATATTTACGCAAACAGACGACTTTGGAAACTAATATTATAAGATAAGATAATAAGTATTTTTCTTAGAAAATTTACGAAGGATTTTCTCATAGGATCTGTCTGGACACTTAGAATATTACTTTAGATTCCTAAATTCTCAGTTTATCGTTATTGTTAAGTAACTTACGAGCAAACGGAGTCTTAGTGAAAGATAAAATTAAGTTGACTCGGTTTGTTTAGTGTCGAAATTAGCGTAGCGAAGCTCCATTGTTTATCCTAAGATAAGATCAAAAAGGATCAACATTGAGTCTTTATTTTATGATATTGAAGCCTGAATCAGAAGTATCTTTGGTACAGGAAGCAATGGATTACAAAGCCAAACGCACGGGTCGGTCTGTTTTGGGTACTACCGAATTTGGTATAAAATATTCAATGCGTAATTATTAGTTATTAATTAATAATACTTGTATTATACGTATTTGATGAAATTTCTTGTTATGTAGGGATAACCTCTGCAAGTACTAAACCGAATTTAAATATTACTATCTATTTGTTATAGATTATGTTTTGATGATATACGAGAGCAAAGCCGGGGATGCAAGTTAGTTTCTAGCTGGTAAAGCTGAAAGTGGGGATTAGAAGAATTACTATACACAAAATTATAGCTCTGTGCATTAACACTATAAACTCACTTACACTAAATCTTTCTTTTTATAATATTTTACAAATAATAGTTACACCGTCCGTGAGTAACAGTTTTAATAACTTGATAAGGGAGTGCAGCCGTCACCGAAAGCTAATCTATTATATTCTACGAATAAAGACAGATTCTCTTTCAAAATATCATTTATGCCTTATACACTGCATTATCTGTAATTGTAAGAAATTACAGATAATAGAGTAAATCAATAATCAAAATAAAAACAAATGTCGATGTTGATATTTTATCTGTAATTCGTTTATTTCTGTTCTATATAGCCTGGCTACTAATATTGGATCACACAAATATTGCTACACAAATCGAGTAATGTATGAGGCGACAATCGTGGTGGGTGACAATTAAGATTAAAACGACATTAGTACAGTTGCTACCATAAGTGTTCACATTTAAGTAATATACTATTTCACAGTTATATACTATTATTTTGGAAATGCTTCAACGAAATACGATCTTTATATATGTACCTATCGGATCACCGAGCGGACTATTTGAATGTGTTGATATCTCTTTACCGTGTTTATTAATTATGAGCGTTGATGATGGCAGGAATGCAAAATAATACCACTGAATAAATCCGTTTTACTCAATTTATAATACACACTATTTATAAAACTCAGATTACCATAAAATGCGAAGATATAAAGAGATTAGGAGCCGATGGATTTGAGAGCATAGGCCTCGGTCGACTGTGCAAACTTAACACAACCGTTCTAGAAACATTCTAGAAAGAACCTGGAGCAACTGACAACTCCATCCGGGGTAACCCGCTTTGATCAGGAAGAGGGGTGTTTCATTGAAAACGCCATCTCCGTTATCCATGCTTATTTATTGTTATTAATAAGATAAATCAATTATGGTAACACTTGATTCGATTCCCGCACAAGTCAAACATTTGTGTGCGTGAATATGGATGTTTGTCTTGGTCTGGGTGTTTCTATGTATAATATGTATGAATTAACAAAAAAAAAAAGTATAAATGTATGTTTATTCATTGTCTAGTACCCATAGTACAAGCTCTGCTTAGTTAGGGGCTAGATGGTGTTGTGTGTATGTGATAGAATATTATTATTATTATTATTATAAACCAATAAAATAAAGAAATACTATCACGTGAGAATCGTTGGGTTCGACCGCCGACGAGGCGACGACTGAATGCCGCTCCAATTTTTTTTGTGTTTGTTAGTTGTTGGCCTCAAATGGCCTTGACAACTTTACGCGGACAGTGGGTGAGCGGTAATGCCGCCTCCACGTTTTTTTTTGTGTGTGTTCTACGGTAGTGTTGCGCGTTGGAATGAATCACGTGTTCCTGCACAAACAAGTGACATAGTACCATGACTGTGTCTTACTATGTCGACTATGTCGAATTTCGTATTTAAAAATACGTTTATTTTAACGTCGTTTGGGCTTGTATAATATTTGCACCGATATATGTATATATACACACATAGATACATAGATTCACGCCTATTTCCCAGAGGGGTAGGCAGAGACTACGGGTTTCCATTTGCTACGATCCTGACACACTTCTCTGGCTTCATTCACTTTCATCACATTCCTCATACACGCCCGTCGGTTCAAGGTGCTCTTAACCTGGCCTTTGTCCAGAACGCCTCCAATCTGATCAAGAAACGGTCGCCTAGGTCTTCCTCTTGCGACTGTTCCATTCACACTAGCCTAAATATAGTAGGTAGTTAAATTTATATATATATATATATCTATATATAAATTTAACTACCGTATGTAAGGTAAACAAAGCTCGAAGTGAAAGTTGATGGATTGATTTGAAACTTATTATACAACGTTGCATTTCCATATAAGAATGTTTCAGTTTTTGTTGACTCGGTTTGATATTTTATAAAGTATGTAACTTTATAAAATATCAAACTGAGCGAAAGGCTGGGTTTAGATAGTGATTAATTTATCAGGTTGTCCGTTTAATATTACATCACTCAAAAACATCTGAACGGATTTTGATAGTTCAGTGTTCAACTTAAACGGTAATGCTCAATTCATCACATTCTGTTCTGAGCTGGAGATATGTTACGTAGTGTGGTCAACGTTAATGACGATGTGGCTGAACTTTAATTCATACCAGGCATATACTGGTGTAGAATAATTGTTTTATTGGCATTCGAGTGTCCATTCACGCATAAAACTCGTGGACCGAAAACAGTGTATTCAATTTATTTGTCGGTGTCTGGTGGTTCTTTTTATTTGGTGGAAAATATTATTATTTAATACAATATTGTAGTGCTTGTTTTTCTTCTTAATTTAACCCCTATTAACAAAATCCCTTCCTTCAGAAGGCCAGTGTGTGGGCTAAATATTCCAATAATGTGTATTATTCGGATACAAACGTTGTTAATTGATTATTTCAAATATAGGCAACAATGAATTCTGGCGTCAGGAGCTAAAAGAAAATGGCGTCAGACTCCTAAGAGTCTGACGCCTTCTTTTTGTAGCTTAAAGTACTTAAAGATATATGTAGTCGAACGTTGCTCAGCGACTTGTTTGGCTTTTTGCCAATATCTTTATTATTAAATTTAAAAGGATCATTACATCTGGAGACAATTACAACTCATAAAAATATTCTAATAATAGGCCATAAACATTAATCTAATCAATAAAGAATCTGAAACAGCACAGCAACGCAGTAATAGACTGATTGACCTAAACACGCTGGCGGGCCATAGCCTTTTGCCGGGACATTGTCTGTCTACAAGAGAACAAAACTGTCTCGATCACGCGCTATTGACGATTGACACTTGCAATTAATAAGTTAGTGTTTGTGGCTATCTTGAACATCTCTATCACTGATCACGCTATGGTAATATTAAATATAACTCATAAAATGAAAACTAACATTATGAATAATACGAGTAGAAAATATAAGTCGGTCACAGACTTTGAGAATTCATATAAACACGGATATCACTTTCTTTAACAGTAATAACAACCCTGACATACTAGCTCAAAGACTGATAAATATGATTAGGACGTCATTACTCATCAACACAAAAGTTACACTAGTCTCTGAAGGAAAGAGAACTTTGAAACCTTGGATATCCTTGGGGGCTTTGCGTTGTATTAAACTTCGAAATAGGATGCAACTCAAGACAAGATTATACTCAAATCACCTACAGACGTTACCACAACTTTTGTACGAATTTACTTAAAAAGTTTAAAAGGCAATATCAGCGAACCCAATTAGCTGACTCTATCAAATATCCTAAACAACTATGGTTAAAATTAAATGAAATGTCTTAATTTAAAAAGCGTAAATCCTCAAACATCTGTCTCTTACACATTACCCCTAACCCTCTAAACGCATTAAATCGTGTGAATCAGTTTTTCGTTAGTATTGGCAAAGCTTTAGCTGAAGGCATAATATTTTGTAGTTAAAATGCACCCATAAATAACGTTGTTACACAATCTAATATCTCTTCATTCGTGTTACTTCAGACTGACCCACAGGAAGTGGACGGCATACCCATGAATTTTGACTCTCTGAGCTCACCCGGTTGGGATGGTATACCTACCATGTTTTTGAAAATGGCTAGGGCTTTTGTTGTCCCATTAATAAGCCAGCTAGCTAATCTATGTTTCGAAATAGGAAAATTGCCTGCTGTTTTTAAACGATCAATAGTAACCCCTGTTCATAAGGGTGGGGATGACGATGTCAATAACTACAGACAAATTTCCGTCTTACCTAGTATTTCCAAAACTCGCAATATTATCAAACTCCCAATACGGATTCAGAAGGGGTATGTCCACGCAAGACGCTGTTACAGCACTGACTATCAGTAGCCTTAGTGGTTATCTCAGGATAACCACTAGGGTAGACAAGGGAGACAAGTACCTAACAGTCTTTTTAGACTTAAAAAGAGCCTTTCACACCGTATCCGTTCCCATCCTCCTGAACGGACTTGAACAAATTGGCATTAGAGCCACTTTCTGTTTTTAAAAGTTACTTGCAAAACAGGAACCAACAAGTTAAGATTGATAACCTGACAAGTCAGTAAGATAATATGGTCTACGGAGTCACGCAGGGAAGTGTGCTCGGCCTGACATTCCTGATATATATAATACTACACAATCAACGTATATTTATAATAAAATAAAATCAAAATTAAATATCTATCCTATACAACTCCATGACTGCAAAAAAAAATCACAGAGTGGTTAAAAACTCTGACTCATGAGGAAACATAAATAATCTTAGTTAAAACATGCTAAATATATACAATATAGACACGCACTCACAAACACATTACACACACACTAACACATAACACACACAAAACATAATCACAAACAACACGTAATAATGTAATCAAACAACTTTAATTATTGTATTCCTTTTTGTTTTCATATTTTCAATTATTCTTTTTATGTTCTTTTTCTCTCAAAAAATGTAACCTGGGAATAAGCGGGGTAGCCTCAACACAAGTATTTTCATAAATGACTGGGGCAGCCTCGTTATATTGTAACCAAAACGATGAGATCCAATAGAAACATTTTTATTTTTTAAAAATCTTTATATATGTACTATGGTCTTATGATTTGACGGCCGGGTTAGACTCTAACCTTTCTCAAATTGAAAAGAGGCCCATGCACAGCTTATATACCTACAGGGTTGATATTATTAATAATTATGATTGCTGTTAAAATTGCAAAATTACCATTAAATTAAGTCAATTTATATTATTAGGCTACATTTCTAAACTCCTAATTACTAGATCTATCTTAAATTTTAATCTCGAAATCTCGGTACACTGTGCAATTATCTTTTATCTCACAGATATCGAGACTCACGTACATACATGTACGTGATAACGGCTAATGATAGCTAAACGATTCAAAATACGTTATAATTAGCCACATGTAGCTGCTCCGCAAGTATTGAAGTAATTACTGAGATCAAAGGAGAGGATGGGTTCTAATAAGTTGGCTAATAGCGTGTTTTAAACTTAGTAGTCGTGTTGAGATACTGAAATACATCTTGGATAAACACCGAGGTGCGCTACTGAATAAGAATACTTTCAGTTAATACTTTCTTTTTGGTTATTTTTGATGTATGGATAAGAATATTTTGAGAAAAAAATATTTTTGTAATGTTTAAATAAGTATATTGAATAGTTTTATTTGAATTACAGTATTACTATGGCATTGAATTGCTCATTAATGGAAATCTTCTCCCTAGCCTTTATCGGTCGGCTTTTCTGGTCTAACCGGATTTGACTGGATATCAGTTTTTACACGGAGCGGCTGCCACCTCACCTCCGCAACCTGAAGGCTAACGATACCCTAAGGCTAGACCAGTATCAGGATATTATAGGGCACTAACTTCCCGATGACGACTGCCATAGATGTTCATGGCAGCCGGGACCGACGGCTTAACGTGCTCTCCGAGGTATGGAGCAGGCGATAATTGTCAATCAATACGCACATAATTTCGAAAAATCATATATTTTCCGAAAGTCAGAGGTGCGCGACGTGGGTTCGAACCCGAGATCCTCTACATTGCAGTCTATTGGTGTCCCACTGAGCTGACATTAATGGAATTAATTTCCATATTATGAAACATATCATACCTGTTATGCCACGCAGTTTTCGAAATGCGATAAAATCGTTTAAAAATGAATTGCCGACGTTCAGAAAGTGGTATGTCTAAAATAATTAAAAGTAATTAAGATATATTTATAGGTAACAGAAAAATAATATATATTACTAACAGACATTTTAATTACGGAAATATTCTATACACCTTTTTCAAATTAATTAATTTGACTTAATAAAATTTTATGCGTTTCCTTTAAATAAAAATATTGCTTCCGCGTGTAAGTCGGACTCATACTTAATTGTATTGTGTAGTGTGAAAAAATACTAGGTTCCTGATAAGCTTATAAACTGTCTCTGTCTAACACAGTATGAGCAAAGATATTTAACAATTTTGCTGTAGTGTCTGCGGCATTAAATTCTTCACGATGTCATTAGGACTTTCTGTAGATTCATAATATAAATACAAGAGCACTTATTTTTGTACTTCATAACTGTTCCTGCTCCTCCATATTCAGCTCATAAGGCGTCTAGTAGTTAACAATAATAAGGCACATCCTACTACGTAGCATTTAAGACAAAACCTACTGAAATATATGTACGTGTTTTAAAACTCCACCTACACCTTTGAGCATAGTGAAGACGTAAGTCTATGTATGTATATACCAATATTTTTACAATGAGGTCATAATATTTCTACTGTTTCAATATTTTCCATCGCACTTTCGACGAGTTATATAATTTGCCCACACGTTTAATGAATAGATATAAAATATACAAATAAACGTTAAATTAAACAGCTATCAATGCTAAATTAGGAGATAATACACGATATTACAAATTTAAAAAAATCGGCGAATCTTACACAACAATTTGGGGATTTTACTAGTAATAGGCTTAGCCAAAAGCTCCACATACCTTTATATGATTTTATAAAAGCTTGCAGTTTACATGGCTCCGTATGAAGCCATATACTAATCTGCACTTAATTTCCACTAGGTTTACGAATTCACAGAACAATCAACCAGTTTATGTAGGAGTTATTATGCATAACAGCGAGCATATTCTCCAAAATGTGTAACAAAAGGCCATTGATAGTATTCATCTGGGATTCCTTTCATTATTGGGATAATGGTAGCGTACACTGTTTTAACATTCAATCTTCCAAAGTTATTTTTATCCCAACTCGTGCACTAGCATTTTATACGAACATCGTTAACAGAGAACGATTGGATTTTTAGTCAGAAAAGTTTTGAATGATGAATTGTTTGCATGTTATTTCAACATTTACAGCATATACACTTATACGTTGTTTTTTTAAACATATATCATGCTGTTGAAACATTATTTTTTTAAATTACATACTTACTTTTTATGACGTAGCCATTTTGTGTGAGCAAATATATAATGCAAACTGTATGCGAATATTTTCTAAGCGCTTTATTTGTGAAATTGTATTAAATGTGTAGAATGAAGCAACATATTTTAATATTTTGGTTTTGTTGTGACTCTTAATGTATTGGACAAATAGGGTGGTTTAAGCGGGTATTACGAAGCGTGGTCCGCGGGGCTCTCACCACATGGCGACAACGCTCGACCACAGCCCATTATAATATTAAAATAATACAATATTGTACACATTTTTACTGTAATTAGTTTAATTAGAATGCCTGTAATTGTACCTTGCATACATATTTGTTAAACATAAATTTTAAACAAAATATATTTAATAATAATAATAATAATAATAATATTTATTTTCAAAACAGATATACAATTTTACACACTTTTAAACTTACGGTTAAAAAAGAATATACATATTTGTTATTTCATTCTGTGTGCGTGTGTGTGTGTGTGTGTGTGTGTGTGCGCGTGTGCGCGTGTGCGCGTGTGCGCGTGTGCGCGTGTGCGCGTGTGCGCGTGTGCGCGTGTGCGCGTGTGCGCGTGGGCGCGTGTGCGCGTGAGCGCGTGTGCGTGTGTGCGTGTGTGCGTGTGTGCGTGCGTGCGTGCGTGCGTGCGTGCGTGCGTGCGTGCGTGCGTGCGTGCGTACGTGTGCGCGTGCGAGTGCGAGTGCGAGTGCGAGTGCGTGTGCGTGTGCGTGTGCGTGTGCGTGTGCGTGTGCGTGTGCGTGTGCGTGTGCGAGTGCGAGTGCGAGTGCGTGTGCGTGTGCGTGTGCGTGTGCGTGTGCGTGTGCGTGTGCGTGTGCGCGTGCGCGTGCGCGTGCGCGTGCGCGTGCGCGTGTGCGTGTGTGTGTGTATGAGTAGTGCGTGTTTGAGATTATGTAGTGAAAAGTAGCCAATTTTTTAATGTGTATTTTAGCGATGAATTCGGAAGTGAGTAAAAACTTAGTATTTTATTAAGTTTATTATAGAGATGAGGTCCTTGGAAACACAGTAGTCTTTGTGTAGTGGTGTACCGACTACAATAGGGTTGACATGCTTTATCCTTACGTCTTTTGGTAAGTGTTTGATACGGTGTTTTTTGATGTTGCAGAAGTACTGTATTTAAGATAAACAATTGTCTGACTGTTAGTACTTTGCAATTTTTATACAGATCTGTAGTAGGGAAGAGAATGGGTCGAGAAGTGGCGACTTTCAGAACCGCTCTTTGCGCTCGTTCGAGTTTTAATATGACCATTTTGGGTGCCCCACCCCAAACGGAAACACAATAACTTAATAGGGATTGACAAAGTGCAAAATATGTATTTCTTATTATTAGAGATTCTGCGACATGACGGAGATTCTTGAAGACGAAGATTAGTTTTCTTATTCTTTTCGCCAGCAGTTCTACGTGTGGTGTAAAGTTCAATCTATTGTCAAGTGTCAGTCCAAGGTATTTAGTAGTGTTAGTAAGTTCTAGTTTAGGGCAGGTACACACTGTGGAGCCAGGCAGAGGACATAAGTGCGCTACTAAGGAGTATGAGTCTGGTGGTTGATTGGAACTCCGGAGACTGTAAGTGAGTATTTTGGTTTTATCTGTGTTTAGCGTCAGTAGATGGGTGTTGAGAACTTGTGTAACCGAGTTTAGACCTTTTTGAGCTGAAGAGAAGGTATCCGTCCAGTCGTCGCCAGAGAAAGTGAGAGCGGTGTCATCAGCAAAAGCTGTGATTTTTCCGTTTTTGAGATTTAAATTACAGAGTCTATTGACGTAGATTAGAAAAAGGGTTGGACCAATCACGTAATAACTGCTGTAATTGTTGTGTAATATAATCATGTTAAGTGGTAATATTTCGATATAGATGTAGTTCATTTCAAACTTTATACAAAGTAACATTTTATAGTATATTATTTGTTATGTTTATTATATATATTATTATTATAACTGTTTTATTTATAACATTTTTTCGAATCATATTTTTATATAGATATACATTTTGATGTTTATAGATATGGTTTGTAAATGGCATGATTTAACTAATATTTTGGTTGTAATGTGAGTTTTACTAGAATTTCTTTCATTAAAATATGTTACAAATATGTTTATTGTATATGTTTTGAATTCTATTGGCGTTATAAAATAGTTTTGTCTGCACGGGGTGATTTAAGTGACTCGCCATTTGGCAATGCGCCTCGAGTGTTGTGGGTTGGAACCCCACGTGGGACAAAAATTGTGTGTTTCTTGTGTCCATTGTTTAAATGTTTGTTAAGGCTCCTACGTGATAGAATCTACACAAAGCTTGTGCGGCAGAGGTCTTTAAAAAATTTACTTGTGATATTTTAATGAGTACTATTTGTCAGTCGTCTGAAAACTAAGCACTTAAGTTTACGTAGAATTAAAATCCACGGTGCTAATAAATTTTAGTAGGTATAACATGTATTATACGAGCCTATTACTATTTACCATATATTATATTATATTATATTATCTACCCAATTCTTGCCAGAAAATACCCAATTACACTTTGCCCAATCCGCGAATTGAACCTGAGACTTCACGCATTCACATTCATTACCAATGCGCCCGCGAGGCATTCTGTTTAATAACTGATTTATTTATTATAAAGTTTGGTTGTCTAAGGTTTAGCATATTTATGGCTGCAAAATGCAAATATGATTACATAACGTGCACAGTTTTTGCCGTCAGCAACACACCCGATGTGGCCACTTAGCATCAGGTGCACCGTTCCGTTTTATGTCACCTCTTCGCATAAATATTGTGTTTACGTTATATTACTAAACAGTAAGCAGTTCTTGAATTATCTTAACATTATTTAAGCACTTAAAGTATATAGTAGTATGTTCTATCTAAAATTTGCTTCGTTCTTATTAAAGTTAAACTACTGTATACGGTATTTATTAAACTATGATTTATATTAAAAAGTATTACTTTTAAAATATTTTATAACTATTTATATTTACACTTCCCTAAAGTTTCGGTTGCTTTAAGGTCATAGCACACATATCAACTCGGAAAGGGAACGTAACCGTATCGTCTTTCGCCTCGCCGTCAACCTAACGTAAACACGTAACGAAAGCGGATCCGGTACGTCGACTCGGCTACGGCTAGGCGACGCCGCGTTTACGGCTCGACGACCGCGAGGCGAGGCGAGGCGAGTCGATTACGTTACGTTTCCGATTAGTGTGTGTTGCAGATGGGAGTTTCATGCAAAGAATACTGCACGGCTCGAGTTGATATGGTGCCGATCCGTTTCCGAGTTGATATGTGTGCTGTGACCTTTAAACAGCCATAGTCACGGGGAGACTAGTGACTAGTTAGTGGTCGTCTCACTGTCTGGAAGTGAAGTTGATTTAAGTTTCCGTATAGTATAGCAGTGTATCTAAAATAAACCGCGATTAAATGTTTATAATGTAGTTTAATTTCAATTTACGGATCGCGTAGTGGTTTAAGAGGTCGCCTCGCCGCTGCCACTACGCCGTGTCTTGTTGGTTCAAATCCCACACGGGACAAAAATTTGAGAGATCCACAAATGGGTGTTCCGAGTCGGTACGTAGTAGTCTCTCTGTTCTTTGTGTCCGTTAGTTGAAAGTTTGTAAAGTTTCCCGCGACACAGGAATAATTCATAGGGCGACAGTAGACTTTACAAAAAACAAGTGTTCGGCATTTGTAACACGTAGACCTAAAAATATTATGTTTTATTCTTAGTTAAGTTTTCTAATATAGCACTGGAAAAATGTTTGCTATGATAAGATCAAAAAAGGATTTCTATCTCAGCATTATCTTGGGCTCTTGTAGCGAAATATGAATGTTATACCAAAAACTCATCAATCAGATTTGTACTATTTTACGCATCGTTTACCATTATACATTACCAATAGATTTCAACAAAGATTGATGTTCTTTTACTACACATTTCCTTGTTCTGGATCGGATAAACATTATTACTGGTTGTCTATAATAACAATAAAAGGAAATGTCATTGCAAAAAAAATATCTCATCGTTCAATTTAACAAAGGCTTACTTCAGACGTATAACACGAAATACAGAGTGAATGAGTTCGGAAGAAGTTATAACTAGGAGCAAGGTAACGGGGTGTATCGTGATTAGTGTATCAGAACCAACTTTGTTTCCTGTTATCCTAGTACTTTTACAAGGAACCGTTATATTCATATTTAGCGAAGTTGCTTTTTATGTTCTTTATGATGAATATTCCCGTACTAATAAAGTCTAAGAAGACGAATAAAAAAGTTTGTTTGGCGTGTTTGATTTAAGGTTATGGTTGGCCATTGGTTGTTTGCTAAATACTTAACCGAAGGCTTCTTAGGAAACTTGGCTAATGAAATGCTTTTACCTGTCTTCTTAGTAAGAAAGACAAGTAATTTTTGTACACTCGTATTTTGGGTGCATTTTTTTGTACCTAGACCAGATGTATATGGAATGTTATCTTATTGAATATAATTTATGATATACTTAGGTAAAAGTGTGTTCAGCCTTTAAGTGCGTGCCTTATAACATAATTTACTTATTGTTTCATGCGGCTATTATAATTTACTTATCAGGTAAGGAAGCCAATAGGCAGCCTTTAAAACTGAATTTAGAATAAACTACTGTTTGTTTGATTTAGCCTTACAATACACTAATTGATACCGTTAGCACATGAAAATATTAAACAACTTTAAGTACTAGAAAATGTTAATTATGTTATCCAAGCATTCAAAACACGCCAAAATTATAATAAGTTTAATTAACTCATAAAAAAGATACAAGCTACACAAAAGTAGATGTGTCACATCTACTTTTGAGACTGGATCCCGCAACATTACCCGGTATACGGGTATGTTGCGGGATCCAGTCTCGTTCGACTGATATTCTTACATTAATTGTATCAGATAGAAACAATTATTATATTAATGCAACTTATATAAATATATTATGCTACATACAATAATAACTATATATTAAAACTATGTAGATGATTATAATTATGTGTTCTGTATACTAGTGCATGTTTGTGAGTGTATGTGTGTGGATGAATGTTTGTGTCTGAGAGTGTGTATGAGTAGTTGTGTTGGTTTGGGTGAGAGCGTGAGCTTATGTGAGTGTGTGATAGACTGTGTAGTGTTTCAATTCTGAGTAATAAAGTTTTCTGTCTCATGGTAACTTTTACCCAATAGCCAGTCATACACATGTTTTTTACAAACAGATTTCGTCATCAAGATTATGTTTAAATGTTTATTTAGTTTGTCATACAGTGTTGGTCCCATATAACTAAAAGATTTATTACCAAATTTGGTCTTTTGCGCGTACGCTCATCGATCACTGTAGTGGTAATTGCACTTTTATGGATTTTAAGAATAACTGAGATAATATAAAGTTGGCGAACCGTTAGCACTTTAGTCTTGCGGTAAAGTAGATTTATTAGATGTCGAATTCCTAGCTTATGTGAGACTTTTAATATAATTTAATAGAGAAATGCATATGTACGTCAAATATTCTGTATATTCTATAATATTTTGAACTTTTTTATATCCTTTCAAACAAGCTTCACGGTATTAATATGTAATGGTATAATGCTGGCAGATTATGACTGGTATAAGTTTTATAATACAAAAAAATCAAACATGCATACTGCATTCCCAATACAATGATGACCGTAGCCCAAGGCAACTTGAAACACTAAAGGTATCAATCACACGTTTCTTAAGGAGCTGAAAGTAAAAAGAAACGTCATTTGTCTCGACAAAACGTCAAGACAAAGACTTCTATTCCTTTTGCTTATACAACAGCGACGCTTTAAAGAACTCTCAAATCCATACTTGTCTCAAAACAACACCAGCTTATTTTTATAACGTTAAAATTTAATACTGCAGCTACAATATGGCAGCTTCTTAATAATTACAATGTCCAGTTAGCGTGTTGGCAACTGACGACCGAAACATTACCAGCGAGTACGTGATCTGGCACTAACTACTTATCCTACGAGAAACTTTCTGTTCAGTAGATAAGAGATAACCAACGTGGTTTAAAACACAAATGTTTCATGTTCACAACAAATGAAAGTAAGTTGTTCGTGTTTAAACATTCACATAAAACAGAACTTTGTAATACGTAACATGTTTCTAGTGTTACCCTTGACTTATTTAGATATAACAGAGCAGGTTTCAGTTTTAGACTGTCAGTTACAATGTCTGAACTTTCCTGACGTCGTTGTAATAGAACAAGAGTTAACTGTACCATATCTACATAAAGGGGTGAAAAGTGAAATTTATTAATATACTTGGACAGAATATTTTGGTTTGGTTTTACCTGTTTTATATTTTAACTTCATATACGAAACGCTTTATAATTATATATGTACATATATATATATATATATATATATATATATATATATATATAATTATAAATTTCCATTTGCTACGATCCTGACACACTTAATTTTTTTTTTTTTTTTTGAAATGTGGGAATAACGTGTGGGAATGCTTGATGCATACCCCTCCGCGGGTGCGGGCAGAGGGGTTATGTCGGACTCGCCGGGGTAAAAGAAAGATGTTAAGAAGAAAATGTACCTCCCGGAATACCGACTAAACCTACCACGGTGTTCCTCGACAAAACCACTATCGACGGGGCCGCGCGAATCACTTTCGCATGCGGTCGCGACCCCGCCGAGGTTTCGGCCCGCCGTATGAAACGGCAGGCCACTACACGAAAGACCTACCCTATTGGCACTTCTATCACTCCCTACTGTCCCCCCTAGAGGGGAGACGGACTCGACATAGAGGCGCGCGTGGGAACACGCACGCCGCCTCTCGGACCTGGTGCTGAACGGATGGCGGGCAGGCCCACAAAGCTCGCCACCCCCAGGTCAAACCTCAGGGTGGCTGGAGGTCGTCCCGCGCCCTCCGGCGCCCGGCTCTGCGGTTGGGGAGAGGGTTCAAACGCTCCCTCTCCCGCTCCGCCGCCTCCTTGATGGAAATGACTTCCTCACAAAAGGAGGCGACGGCGTTCCACGACCTCTCACTCCGGACCATAGACTGAACTACGGCCGGGAGCGAGAGGGCAACCAATTCGACTGCCGCGATCAATTCACGGCGCTGCGATGCCCAGGCGGGGCAAACCGCCAAAGTGTGCAGCGCCGTGTCCTCAACTACTTCGCGGCAGTCGCCGCAGTGGTGACAACCGGGCTTCTCTTGCCGGCGTATACGACACAGGAACTGGCCAAAACAACCGTGGCCAGTCATTACCTGTGTCAGCCGGAAGGTGAGGGCGCCATGGCGCCTCTCCAGCCACTCCTCAAACACGGGACTTACCGCCACGATCGTGGCGTGCCCGATCCTGACACACTTAATGCCTCAGGCATTATCTACCAAATTAACTTATTGGGCGATGCAGAAAAAATTATTGTAAGTAGATAGTATTTTACTTACTAAATACATTTTATAGGTACATATACCTACATAAATAAATATATTAATATTGTTGTGATGATCCCACCATTTTATTCAGAAGTTTTTACAATTTTGTTTTGAATATGTAACGTTTAGTAACCATCGTAATTTCAAGAGGAAAGTGCTTACCAGGAAAGTACGTATTGAATGGGGAAAGAGGAATGAACAAATCAGTACTAAGTCACTCGTGGATTTCCAAATCCGAAAATAAAATGTTAGTTACCAACCTAAGTATTGCTTGTGCTATGTTTGTTTTTCGAACTATTTGGTATGCTTGCCATCGTGAACTAGTTTATGCTAAATGTATGTATAAGCTCCTTAGCAGGCAACCTCACAGGTAGATTGCTAAAAGGATTCAATATACGTATCTTTGTTAACATTGCTAGGTCTTGATGTGATAAACTGCTTGTATTGTTGATTACTACATGCAATTATTATCACGAGTAGGCTATATTTTTTTTTCTCACGTGTTTATTTCCAATCACATCCAAAACAGCAGGCAACATTCGTAACGAACTCAATCATATCTATTGTATCATATCCTTGAAAGCGTGCTTATATGATTACATTAAAGAGATATTGCTTCTGTGAGCCGATTCCCATTTGGTTATGAGTGAACAATAATTACATGTCTGTCGTAGTGATGTTATCACACATGTATCTCTCATCCTATTATAACAACTCGAGAATCCCGTGTAAAAATGTCAACGCTCGCATGTTATTTTTGTTTTTTAATTGAGGGAAGAGAATAGGTTGATCAGATCGTTTAAATTTGCGTGCGATTGTGGCGTCCAAGTTTCGAGACTGTTGTCTTTTTAATCTGATAATTCCTCAAACTCTGCCAACGATGTACAGACGCAGTTGTAACATACGAATGAAATTAAGCAGCTTAGCTGAGCAATTGATTACAGTCTGACGTAGAAGTCAGACAATAACAATATACCTATCTCATATTTATCTAAGTATAAATATTTAAAGAGATATTCCACGTAAATTGAAATTTTATGTAAGGCATCCAGTATTCAATTGTGAAGCCTTTTGTGCTAATAGCGGCCATGCTTCAGGTCGAAATTGAGGCACGAGAACGTGCACAAATGCACGAGATAGTGACCGAAAATGGTCGCTGAATTTCGATGAAATTAGACTGAGTCACCAAGTTATTAAAACGTTTATAGAATTAAGTGGAATATATAATCAAAATTACGCTGGTTTTAGCTAGATAAACAGAGTTTAGATATGTATTTTCAATAGTATCTTTTTCAGTTTAACTTCGTATGTCTATATACTACTACTACTACTACTATATGTATGTCATTGAACTCTTCCTAAACGCCTGGCCCGATTTTCAATAAATTTTTGTGAGTATTTGAGTGAGTCCCTGGATGGTTTAGATTGACAATTTGACCCACTAGGTAGAGCTGCCGGGTTCACTCCGGTTGCAAGCTAACGTTCGAGAAGGATATTGTTTACGGGGTCCACTAGTTTGCAATAAAATCTTTTTAATCTTGAGTCTTTGTAATCTGAAATAATTTGTAAAGTAGTTTGATGTTCTAGAATGTTATGTCATTATTCAAACCATGGTATAGCAAAGTATCACACTTATACATTTGCAAAAGGTTCGAAAAAAGAGTGCCTGGCTTGCCCGTCCAGAGACATATATTTTAGGAAAATTCGGTCGACAGAGGACTTGGTAACGTTGCCATTTCAACCGCAGGCTATTAAAAAGTTAATTCTGCAAAATAAAGCTTTTACGACGAGAACATTCTTAAAAAAATATGACCCGGTGGTGTTGTAAGCCGGAGTATAGCTTTATTAAAATACGTACGGCTAAATATAATCATTTTTAAAGATTTGTTATCGTAACCGTAGATTTGCAGTCCCATACCATTGTAAAAATCAGTCACTGTAAATGACATCGCAGATATAAAGTCATGATTTTGTCACTGGCACTAATCATATTATATTTGTATTAAAAATAATTAATCTATCAAATTTTAGAATACCACCATAGAAATCTATTGTATCGGACCACCGGTGTGGCGCTGCGGCTCAATACGTTAAGAACGCTTTGTGCTGTTAGTGAGAGGATCGTTACTATGTATCTCCTACGCTAATATCGCAGCAATTCCATATTTGCAGGGTTAACGCGTAGGTACTTGCCTGATCTAAGGGCGATAAAATTAAAATTTATAAAAAAATACAGGAATCTCAACCAAAAACATTGACTTTTTTGAAGTTTTGTCTCTTTGTTTGTCCTAGTGTTACGTAAAACCAACGACACAGATTAGGTAGCAGTTTTATGCGGTAGGAGATATCTCCTTAAAATTGAAAACATCATCATTGAGATATCTCAATGATGATGTTTGCAATTTTAAACTAAGCCATGTTTTATGCACCTAATTTTACCTAGTTTAGAACCTAATATTGTGCTTACGAACGCCGTCGCGGTGAGAATCGCAGCCACGCATACTCTGATATTGGATTTCAGCTACTCTATACGGGTTTTGTCGCGTTGTTTATTTTAAAACGTTATTATACATAATATTAAAACTGTTAGACTACTACTTATAAACTTGACTACTATTTAATCTAGCTTTTCAGCTGCCATAGTCATGGGCAGACAAAATTAAATAAAGTAGTGAATTTAATTTCAATATATAACATTCACGTAAACGTAAGACAATATTATAGAAATCGAATATGTCATAAAACGATTATCTATCTGACCTGTTCCATCTTATCCTAAATATCACTTTAAAATATATTTCAAGCTTAAATAATAGTATAACCTACTGTCCAATTCTAGGCGCTACTAAATGGAGAATTAAATAGCTCGGCTATAACATTATGTACCTGTGTAGTTTGCGGCAAAATGAGCGCGAAATTGTGTTAAACACTTTGTAACTTACGTTTAGAGCAGTCCAGTAAGACCTAGTAGCAGAAGAAGTTTCTCTTTAGTGCTTCCACAACGAACGATGGCTAGTTCCTAGTGAATGAATAATACAATAGTTCTTTATGTTTTACACATTTTAGCCCTATAAGAGTTATTTTAAATGACGCTAAAATGTATACAACTAAGAGCCGACACGACCGGAGAGAGATCAGGGGAAAGACCAATGGGTTTACGTGCTTTCCGAGGCACAGGGGCTTACAATACCGCCAGCATTCTAACTACATATATTAAGAACTTGACATAAATACTCACCATCTTTTTATTAGCCCGACCCTTGATTTCAATCCGAGATTGTGTTTATGATTCTTTGTGGATGGAGATATGGAGGCAATTCGCTAATTCACTATCACGTGGAGCCTTAGAAACACACGAAGCACAATGTGGGTGTAACACAAGGCTTATTACACACACATATCGCCAAATATGCCGACGTACGTCTTTGGGAGAAGAGGCATAAGATCATGTATGAAATTACTAAATTAAAAATATTTATCATTTAAACTACACTTGGAGCTCTTGCACTTGGTTGCACAGCAGTCACATTTACTTCCAATCTGTAACTGAAGCAGTGTTATTTATACACCTACATAGACTCACGCCTTAATATTCAGAAACTTTTCATTAGCTATGTTTTAACTTGTCAGCTTAGCTATATCGAGACTTATGGCTTAGGCATTGACAGACACTGTCTCGTTACAAAACTATGATATCCAAATATGGCGAGAGTGTATGAATGTATTTTATGAATATAATTAAAACAATAAATGACTGACTTACGTATGAATGCCTAATTTCTTATTATTTACGTAACAGAAATTAAAATTGTTGAAATAAATAAAAGACCGTCATATCTCGTAATGGCTGTTTGGCCGATTGATAGTAGTGTTAGCGTGTATGTACGAAAGGCCAGGCCGACTTGAAAGGAGTCATACTCTAGTTTCGGAAGTGCTGTCTGTGAACTTCAACGTCTATTCATAAAAGCATTATGTCTGGACGCTGGCGTATGAACGATGGTTAATGAGGTAAAGTCCCGCATCAGTATCTTGTGTATTGCGTGTTGTTGGATTGTACTTGGGGCAAGATACAATTTGCTATGGCTGTGAAAGCGCGCAAATTTTTAAGCACCTCTTATAAAATGACTGCTTACCATCAGGCGGAGTGTGATCATTTTGACGAGCAACATAAAACAAAATATTGAAGACCTATTGTGTGAACATTTGGTTTGCAAATAAATGATTATGATTATGATTAGGTACCTATGAAATCATATCTTAAAAAACAACATACACGAATGTTTCATTGATAATTAATAAAGTGCTAGAGGCGAATTTTATAATTCTCATATATTATTTGTTACACGGACGAAACCGTATGTGGCACTAAGTTACTCTATAAGAGGCTAAAATATTGTAAATAGACCCTTTATAACCCTTTATTTGTAATCCGCTTTTAGATTAAAGCTTATGAATATGTGACCCGTAAGACCTATATGTATTTATATTTAATTCAAAACCTATTACAGTAGTCCCTAGACGAATACACATACACAGGATATATTTACATACATAGGTAAAGTTAAATAACCAATATTATTAGACATCTTAATATAATATAATATTACTGTATAATGGAAGGTATCTTACGTTAAGTTACCTTCTTTCTTAGTTATAATAGATAAGGAAATTTTGTAGGGTTTATTCTTAGTATATTTTATCCCAGATGTTATTTGTAATATTTACCTATTGAGTAACAGCGGCAGACAAGCCTGGCACAGGTTTTCAATTATCTCTCACATTCCAAGAACTGATAGATTGATGAGACTGTCCTCAGGAAATCAGATACCATAAAAAAGCATAGTGCCTGGACCTCGGGGTCTGAACGTTCGCCGAGAGATTCATGTATCAAATGTAATGGAGTTTTGATGCCTACACTCATGTATGATAGTGATATATGAATTTGGCGGAAGAGACATGAAAGTAGAATCTATGTTTAAAATTTAATTAACGTTTTCGTTCATTTCCAATAGGATGAAAACGAAAAGAACATAACTAAATAAATGCATTGTGCCTTTAAGTGAAATAATAAAAAAAGCCTGATAACAGAACGCGACTGACAAGAATTGAGAAAACTGACCTAATACGATGTGATACATGTGTGTAAAGAATAGACAGAAGATTCTCGAATAAAGAATATAATATAAAAATTAATGGGATAGATGGAACGAAAAGGCCTATGTCAATGTTTTCTGCCTAGATTGGAGACATAATTATGTACTGTAGAAATCAATATTAAAAGTACCTTAAACCGATCATTGTGTGTGAACAAGTAATGAGATTAAATTGAATGACAAATATGTCGCTATTTGCCGAAATAGTTCTGAGAATTCCACAACACAGTTCAGACACTTATGCTTCCGACCAGTTCGTACCAGATCTGGTGTGCAAATGTTTCATAGCCGTTTACCCGACATGCGTTGACAGAGTAAACGACAAAACCGTGACTGTGTATCGAGTTACCGCCATCCACTAGCGAAATCTAAAGACGCTTGTTTGAGATGCAAGTAACTAGCGCGGCCACCATGCGCAAGCTGTTGTGTGCATGCGCGAACTAATTATACGGGTTACCAATAAGGGTAGCATCGGTCGTTTACATGATGCATGTAACACTAGTATCTAGTTACGCATGTATGTGTGTTGTGTACAAAAGCTTAGCGTACAGTAACGCTAGTTATAACTGGCTGACTGACTGTCTGGCCTGTTAGACAAATAAAGTCGTAGAGAGTACACGAAGCGTCTCGTTTTCATTTATCGATGGAGAAAACTTTGCCTCAGTGTGAATTCTTATGCGTCAAGACGCGCTGTCTTTGAATTCCGCTGAATCGTGTAAAACTCATTAAAAACCTGTTAGCTTTTAATCCGTTCCGGCGACGATTCTCCGACAGAAGGGTGTGGGGAGGTCCTTATACTAGTGATAATAGCAAAAATTGTTTTATTAATTTACATTTACTAAATTGCAATAATGAACATTCTACCTTACATATTAAGACTGCGCCGAGCGTAAGACAGATAATGACAGAGCTCGTACGGCGTATATCCAAATCGGCGCGCGGCCGCCATAGTAAAATTGTATGGAGGATTTGAAGTGCTTTTTTGATAAATATGTATCTTTATTGTCAACCAACCACTTAAATATTTGGGACGGACAAATTGTAATATAACTATTTATGTTTCGTTTAAGCTGTAGAATAGGATAAATTTGTACTGTTATAATCTAAAAATCACGTAACACGAGCTTACGTTTTTGCATTTTCGTGCAAATTTACGTAATTTTGTAGGCGAAAACAATAATTATTTTAAGTTTTTTACATGAATTAATTGTAAACACATTCATTGTTATGGTAAATGTATATTTTATATTTGTATTCAACAAAAAGTGTTGATTTTATTCACTTAACTGTGACCGCCTATTTTGGCACATTTCGCTTGGCGCAGTCTTAAGTACTAATCAGTCAAAGGTAAGACTAAGGCAAATTATTTCTAACAGGAATACGCCTCAATTCATTTTATCTTATGTGCATATAAGTACTAATACCTATGTACACATCACTAGGTACAAATAGGCTTGTAAAAGAATAATCGGATACACAAAAAATATACATTATGCTTTAGGTAGTCGACGGGGCTCCATACAAATTATTTAGCATCGTTGTCGAATGGATAAATAATAAAGGTTATATATAAACCTTAATTATTATTTTGTAAAAATAAATCTCCTGCACTACGGATAATCCCTTTGTCACAAAGACTTTGCAAACATTGAAATAACTGACCTAAGAAGCACTCTAACCCCTTTTTTGGGTTTCGCATAGAAATCGATCCCACAATACTCGGCGCGGTGACCACTTCAACAATTACGCCATCCATGAAAATAAATTATGCAAACAGAGACTCGATGTAACTTTTAAACTGACTATTTAAACAATAGCCTTGGACTGTCTCAAAATATATGGCTTCTTTGTTTAAAATCTCATTATGCTTTGTTTGAATTTAGCAACTGTAAATATAGACTTCACGTTCTACCATGTCGATGGCTCTTCTGATTTAAATTCGGTCTTGTATACTGAGTTACAATGCAACACGGTATATACTTTTGGCTTATATAACATGTTGAACTGCATACTCGGATAAATTTAATAAAAGTCTAATCTTTCTTTCATCTTTATAATATTAATATAGATGTAACAGCCATGTTTACTCATTCAAAATTAATTTCACCTGTCTATACTTATTTATTACCTATATTTTACGGTGCGAAGAAGCGGTATGATGTATGCCTTCTATTATAGATCGCTGATGCTTGTAATCGTGTCAAACAGACTTTGTATACATTTTGGTTTTGTGTAATGTGCGCGACACGCTGGTCGATATTTGTTATATATCAGTACAAATTTTTTCCGGCGGCTTTGCTTTCTCAGGAACAGTACTTATTACTGGATGTAAGGGTACCCTTTTCTGTACCTCTAAATTGTATGCGAAATTTCATGATGATCGGCCGAGTAGTTACGGCGTGAAAACGTAACAAACAAACTTACATTCTTATTTATTGTAGTTAGTTTAAAATGAAAATACATCGTTTTAAAGATTTCTTACATTGTTTCATGTTCAGAATAAGTATGTATAATCACGTCACTTAATATGGCGAGAATGCACATAAATATTTTGTATAGTTATGTAAACGTTATATAAATTTAGGCTTTAATAAATGTATAATCCTGTCTGATTTCAATGTCTAGAAAACTAGACCTCAATTCAAAAAATAAACTGCATACTTGACATCTAATCGATATTCACGATTTACTACGCCTGTATAAATGTGCGCCTCTTCGGATTGAACGATAGTAGTAAAAAAACTTCACAGATATCTAGAAAAATAAGAAGAAAATACACAAAGTCGATCATTTACATAATACTTTAGCATAAACTAGAATTCATTTGATCTTTATGTACGAAGTGAAAAAACGATTCTTAATAGATTCGACTGAACGAAACAATTTTTACGTGGGTACCTTTAGTTTTATGTATGTATGTAATAAGCCCCTTTGTGCCTCGTAGAGTAGGAAAAGCTGTAAACAGTGAAACGATTTTTGTCGGTATCTCCATAAAAGCCTCGGTTGTACCATTATCATATTAGAGATTTCAATAGAACGTTTGAGGTATTTTGGGCCTTTCCTTTTTAGGTTTATTATTCCCGAGTAGTTTGAGTCGATAGTTTCATCAACTTATTTATACATTATAGGTTTTGGGCTACCAGATGAGTAGCGATCACCAGTACATAATCGTTTAAAATATCGAAAAGGAATTAAATGGGATGAGAAATAAAAGATCGGGAGTGATAGTGCATCGGAACTCTTACTTGGTTATATAATTGTTTTGTAGTAGTACAGCATATTAATGCTGATTTCTTATAAGGATAATTTGCAACGTTTCAACGTTAATTTTATTTGTAACGTCACTAAATAAATGCCAACGACGAGCTTTTCCACGATAAAACATTTAAGGTCTAGGCTGCTTTTGACTTATTTTATGTTGGTATATGACCATATTTTTTATTAAAATTGGTGAGATGGATCTGATTTATAATGTTTCTAAAGACTGAAGCTTGTGACATAGTGTAAACGGTAAATATTAACACTCCGAAAAGAGTGGTTTTTGTCCGCGTCTTCAGCTGTATCAGTCCCACGAGAACGCATATCGTTATAAAAACTATCCTTTAACTTTGATAGAATACAATTTATATTATTACCAAAGCTCTGATTATAATTCACCTTATTACTAACATTCACATCCCCAAAATAACTTTGACACATACTATTTACATGTTGTACTCAGAATGTGTACAACATGTAAATAGTATGTGTCAAAGTTATTTTGAATATAATATAACTATTTAAAAATTTAAAAATAAAAATTATCTTTTATGAATATAAACACGAAGGAATAAACGCTATTACTGTCATAGCGACGATATCACATAAAATACAAACATTTATCACCTAGATAGTTCGTACGGCCCATGTCAAACGAAATTGCAGCCATCAACACTAACGACTTAGTCCATGAAGTGCCAATCATCGTATGCGGTACTATACATCAAATACATCTAACAGCCTACTGGGAATAAACGAACTGTGGCCGGCCTTGTGGAATATTGGCTTTCCTTTTTATGCTGAGAATATTTCGTCTCTTGAGAAATATCTTAAGATTCGTTAAACACAATACACATATAGATAGCTCATTGCTTTATGTATATTAATCAATGATATAAATATTACAACAGATGGAAGAAGATGGAATTACCTGTGGTAGTTATAGAGGTAGGTTGTGTCTTAGTGACATCGAGAGTAACTTTATAAACATTGAAATCGCAAAGTATTATTTAGAAGAAAATAATTATTCTGAATTTTTATTCATTAAATCACTCACATATTGGTTAAATACGGTAAGCGTATACCATGGTGACCGTTTAAACAACTTCGAGCTCCATACACCTCATATTACTTTCATATCGCTCCAGTGAGACAAGCAGAACTACAAGAAATTCAGTTAGTACATATAGCAATGGTAAGGTATGGTGTCGGTTGAATTTTCAAGATTTAGGAAACTTCATATTGTCTTCTGTTTACGCGAATATTATACATTGAAATTAAACTACTATATACGGCTGTTATCGCGTTGTTTATTTGACACTTTATTACATAATTTTGAAAACTGTTACACTACTACTACTATTAAACTTTACTAATTTTTAACCTAATTAAATTATTATTAAAACTATTAAACCTATTTAAATTTAAGTTTACACTTTCCCCGACGTTTCGGTTGCTTTTCGGCAGCCATGGTCAAGAAGAGACTAAGATGGTAGTTGCCTCAATGTTCCAGTGTAGTTATTTCAAAGTTACCAAACATAATGTTTTGTATAGCAAAACTAGTTCTTTGCCTGTTCCTTAGCGAAACAAGTGTGATTTTATGTATGTACATATATTAAATTGCTAAGCACACATAGTCTAACGCCTATATTCCAAAAGAATATGCAGAGGCATGCTACGCTCATATTTCGCTAACTATCATGTTAGGGCCTACATAAAAGGGGACGAACTATTGTCGTCTACCCGGTGCAGTGCCAGACTCTTTGCTGCTACTGAAAATTTCTTAACAGAAAAACCCAAAAGCACTTTACAAGTCCGGGAACCAAACCTAATGCCTCATATATCATAGGAAATTACACTACAGCTGCGCCACTGAGGCATACTTACACTTTTCCCCGGGTTTGACCTCTAAACTTTGCAATCAGAAGTCATGCTTGAGATGACGCTTACACCATTGAAGCATAAAATAAATATAGTTTACAAATGACTTAAGGAGGTTTCTAAGAGAAGGATTAATTAACCGTGATGCAAGGATTAAGTAGCGCTATTGCAGGAAGGAGAAATAAAATAAAAATATGGGCTTGAATTTGTTTAAAAGGAGAGAAAAGTAATCCTAGAAGGTTTAGTAAAGTAAATTTTGTTCAAGAGTTTTTAGGTAGATTATTGCACAGTTCTGCGAACAGGTGGCGCTTCACTGTTGCTCGGCTAACGACTTGTATATACTAATGTTTGCGTAGCACATAGTATGGTTCCTTATGTAACTCCGTCAATACAAGCAAAGTACACACATACACGAATTAATACTTCAAGGCATTTCTTGTGTTATTTTAATGAATAGCTTGTGAATTTTTATGCATTTATTTTCTCGAAGCAATTTTTTTATGCACACTGGTTGGTTACTCGTAACTTGAGCTTTCGTCAAATTTTCTTTTACTTGGTCAGAGAATTTACGCCTAAATTGTTTTTTTAATTATATCTGATCATTAAATCGATTATAAAGTTATTGGTGGATGCGACGATTTTATATTCTGGGTTCAAACCCGGGATATAAAACCGTCGCATTCACTACCACTTCGCTATCTAGGCATAAACATAGAATATACTTTAAAAATGTAATTAAATAAATTCAGTTAGCAACGAATAATGTTATTAGAAAATTGAAAACATCATTTGTTGCTGAAACTGAATTTATTTAATTATTAGAACCTTGCTAAACAGATTATTTCGGTGAACAATAATCCAATTATATTGCTACAATTTCAAGTTTTTATTTTATAAAACATTCTTTGATATAAGCTTCCTATTCTATTATGTGTGAGATACGATTATATTTCTTTAAAGGAAACCATTAGGGGAACAAAAATGTAAAGTATTTTCCAGGAAAATATCTGTATAAAATATAAACATTGTACGAAATGAACACAAAAAGAATAACAAATATTGAACAAAAGATTTTCTAGGACATCTAAACGTTTAAACTGAACGAAATCCGTCAAAAACAGGTGGCTTTATAATATTTAAAGAAATTAATACGATGGTTTCTTTAGGCGAGCTTTACTGAATTATAATTTCGTTATCACAAGTTAGAAAATCGCTTCAAGTGGAATTTTGTTGTACTACAATCAGTGCTCTCTTAGTCACAATATTCTATTGTTATGTGATATCGTGAAGTCGTTTTCATTTTTATTTGATCTGACTTTTATTTACTGATAAAAGCATGTCTTTTATGGCAGAAATGAAAGAAGGAATGAAAACTGCTGTACCATTGCAACAATTTCTATTTATATTTGTTAGTTTATAAACATTTTTATATAGATAACCGATGAGATGTGCCTAAAAAGCTAAAGCGTGCTCTTGGTGCTTATGCACCTATGCGGTGCATATGGCGCGTAACGGATTAAAGAAATGAGAGAAGTAATAGAAATATGCCTATGCATATGCATAGCTCGCTGGCCCTTTATGTTTAGTAATATTTTAACATCACCTCGGTGCTGTAGTGTATGTGACTTCTGTGCCCGAGGTCTTGGATTCAACTTTTAGAATATAAGAAGTGCAGATTAGGTTTTTATGTCGAGATATTCTGAGGAGCAGCACGGAGTCTGGAACAGCTCGGCAAACGGTTATGGGATAGCCCGTATTATTTGGGACCTAAATCCATGGTTGCCAAATGTTGGTGTAATAATAATAATAATAATAATATCAGTCCTGTATTAAACTGTACCACTGCTGGGCACGGGCCTCTTCTCAGTGTGAGCAGGGTAAGGCCATAGTCCACCAAAGAATAAATAAAGAGGAAACCGTGGGACTGCCACGCAGAGGTCTCGAGTTCGAACCCAAGGCGCGCATTTCTGACTTTTTGAAATTATATGCGTATTAAATAGTTAATTATCGCTTGCTTTAACGGTGAAGGAAAACATCGAGAGGAAACCTGCATGTCTGAGAGTTCTCCATAACGTTCTCGAAGATACATATGTAGGGTGTGTATAAGAGTGTAAGCTTCTTTAGTTTAGAATATGTAATAGGTATGCTCTTTTAGTTTGTAAGTATCAAATAATATGCTTAGTTTGTAGTTTACGCCAACGCGCACTGTACTTTATAATTAATTCAATGCAATATACGGCTTTCTATAGAGGTGGTTGTCTATTTATTAATCCCCAACATTACATGGCGACCCTGCCTCTGCAGTCTGGTCTGCCAAGGGGCTCATACTAGTATAATTCCGGTTACCAATATATACTCGTAAGGAATATGTGTCAATCAAAGGTCGAGAAGGAAGAGGTTTTCCTGAGTCAGAACGCAGCTGGTGGTAATAATGACGCCGTGCTTAAGAACATCGGAGGCCATGTGGAGCGCCTAAGCATCATTACTCTGATCATCCTCGCCATATTGTCTGCTCTGGTAATCTACTTTGCTCTACGGATATATAGAGGCTGCCATCGCCGCTGGATACAAGATGAAATTGGGCTCAACGCAATTCAACGTATACGGGCATCCATGCGAGGACGAGTTGAAGGTATTCCTGATAATAATTAGACATCCAGAATAGATTACGTGGTTAATAATATGTGCAAAAATTAGTGATTATGATATCATATTTCATAACGTTATAACTTAAACGCGTTTAAATTGTGCACGGACACTCGCCGAACTTGATACCGCGTGCTAAAAATGCAACGCAGCGCATTGTTATATGTCGTGTCGCAATAGTTTTATTGAATTTATGTTATAGTTTAGTATGAAAATTTATGTGTCAATTTAAGACTTGTTATTTTTAGATTATGATTAATAGTTTAATTGAATATTATAATACTTTGGTAGACATTAGAAAATATTTGGTAAAAAAGGGGCGTAGCAGATATAAAGGCAAAGTTATAGAGGCAAAGTTAAATGAATCCCAGTATATTTTTGATAAATGTAAGCAATTATTATTAGTATTAGAAAATAAAAAAGACACCAATTTGACATCGGCATTAGATATTTTCCAAAATATTAGTAAGGTATATAAGGAAATTGGTGGTTTATGTGTATATCCAGTTAATGAAAATTTAACAAAGATGGAGTTTGACCTCAAAGTGGCGTGTAGTTTGATTCCAGTATTGGACGGTGCTGAGGATACAACCAAACGGCTAATAGACTCTGTTGAGATGTACGCAGATATGCTCGATTCAAAAGATGGTTTACGCAGCTCGAAGCTAAGTACTATTATTGCTGCTCGAAATTACTCCAACCTGAAAGATGCCATCCAAGCAGCAAAAGATGAAGATAGCACCTCCTTCCAGCCATTATCAGGTAACATATTACACATATCTAGAAATGGACACAGTTCACCCAAAATGACGCACTTGCAAAATTATCCGCATCAAAGAGGTAGTTTTCGTGGTCAGTACTATAGTAACAATTACAATCGTGGCCAGTACTATAGTAACAATTACAATCGTGGCCAGTGCTATAGTAACAATTACAATCGTGGTCAGCAGTATAGTAATACGCATAATCGTGGACCATCGTGGCGTGGTAATTATGTTAGAGGCAATTACCGGCCATCATCAATGAATGAAAGAGGACATAGAGGTACGAGATATTTTAGGAATAGTAGGCGAGGTCAAAATGTGTTTCCAGTAGAACAAATTGATAATGACAATAAAACTAACGTTGATACAAACAGTAAGAACCAGTTTTTTCGAGTTTAGACATTTCATATTATCATGCCAAGGCAATGCTAAATATATCACATTCTATATCAACCACAGTAAATATTATTGGCTTATTGATACAGGTGCATCATTATCAATAATTAAAAAGGAAATATTACCAAAAAGCTTTACTGTTAGAAAAAATTGTACATTGATTAATGGAATAGGTGGTCAACAATATTCTCAAGGTTCTGTAAATTTAAATCTTAAACACGACAATCAAATATTTCAACATGAATTTCTTATTTTTGATTCCTTACCACTTAAAGCTGATGGAATAATAGGTCTAGATTTCTTAAATAAGTTTCAAGCCAATATTAATTTAAATACAGATGTTTTAACGCTTACAAATTTAGGAAAAACATATAACTTAAATTTTATTGATGAACAAGAAAGATTAAAAAATACATTAACTATTCCAGCACGTGCTGAGTCGATACACTTTATTTATGTTAACCAATCTATGAATGAAGAAGTGATTGTTTGTGGTAAAGAGCTGACGACGGATGTGTTTGTGGCAAACGCGATAGCAAAAGTAAGTAATAATAGGATTCCTGTAAGAATTCTTAATGTCAGTGAAAAAGACATAATTGTACCAACTTTTATTCCTAACTTGCAATCTTTGCATGATTATGATATTTGTCAATTCAATGATAACAATGTAGACGTACCTAGAGTAAATAATTTATTATCTGAACTACAGTTAAATTACCTTAATGAAGAAGAGAGGGAATCCATAGAAACGATATGTGCTAAATATGCAGATGTTTTTTATGTAAAAGGGGACAAATTGACAACTACTAACATTTATGAACAGTCAATAGTCGTAAAGGCAAATTGTACTCCGGTTTATACTAAACCATATAGGTTACCACAGGCGTTAAAACCAGAAATAGATAAGCAAATAAATAAAATGATAGGTAATGATATTATAGAAAAGGCGAACAGTGAATGGTCAAGTCCAGTTTTATTAGTACCTAAGAGAAATAAAGAAGAAAGCACTGAAAAGAAATGGAGATTAGTTGTGGACTATAGGAAAGTAAATGAAATGATTTGTAATGATAAATTTCCACTTCCCAATATAAATGAAATATTAGATTCTCTTTCGGGGGCTGTTTATTTTAGTCATCTTGACCTTTACCAAGGTTACTATCAAGTGACCTTGGAACCTGCTAGTCGTAGATTAACTGCTTTTACTACAAATACAGGCCAATATCAAATGAAACGTTTACCAATGGGCCTTAAAACAAGTCCTAATGCCTTTAGTCATATGATGTCAGTGGCTATGTCTGGGTTGACATACGACAAATGTCTATTATATCAAGATGACATTGTTATTATAGGAAGAAATCTAGTATCCCATAACCAAAATCTTATGAGCATTATGGAACGATTAAGAAAAGTAAATCTTAAATTAAATCCACAAAAATGTGAGTTTTTAAGAAAAGAACTACTTTATCTAGGCCATGTCGTTTCAGACAAAGGAGTTTTACCGGATCCAGAAAAAACAAAAGTATTAAAAAATTACCCTACTCCTAAAAATGTCGAAGAAGTTAAACGTTTTGTAGCTTTCTGTAATTATTATCGTAGATTTATAAAATCATTTTCGGAAATAGCAATGCCTCTTAACAAGTTATGTAGAAAAAATGAAAGCTTTATTTGGTCAGAAGAATGTAAAAATGCATTCAATTTTCTAAAACACGCTTTAATTTCTTCACCAATTCTACAATATCCTGATTTTAGGGAAAGTAACGAATTTATATTACAAACAGACGCTTCAGGTATTGCCATTGGTGCAGTATTGTGTAATAAAGATCTTAGACCAGTAGCATACGCAAGTAGACCATTAAATAAAGCAGAAAAGAATTACCCTACGATACAAAAAGAACTTCTAGCAATCGTTTGGTCTGTTAAATATTTTAGGCCTTACTTGTATGGACGAAAATTTACTATCATGACAGATCACAAACCTTTAGTTTATCTCTTTGGAATAAAAGATCCTTCTAGCAGACTCCTTAAATTTCGATTAACTATGGAAGAATATGACTTTAAGATTGTGTATGTGAAAGGGAAAGAAAATGTTGTTGCGGATGCTTTATCAAGAATTTCTTTAACATCAGATGACCTTAAGAGTATGCATGAGCAAGTTGTAGCTGTGTTGACAAGGGCTCAGAAGAAAAGGATGAATGATATGGAGGAAAGTATGGAGAATTATGAGAAAATGGCACTTAGTAAATCCATCAACACGAGGCCTGATCAACCAAGGGTTGTGGATATATTAAGAAAGCCGTGTGAAACAGTAGAAATGTGTTTTATTGAAAGTAGAGACCTAAAAAGATTAAGAGTTGTTAATATGATAACTGAAGAATCAGAATGTTTTGCTTTTGTTTCAAGTAGAAAAATGTTATTTATAAATCTTGATTTCAAGGCGCAATTTTCGCGAGCCGAATTTGTGCATAAATTAAGATTATTTTGTGAGAAGATAGGTATTAATGAAGTTTGTATAATAAAATATGAAGATAATATAGATTTTATAAAGAATTTGTGTGAGGAAGTATCATCTCTCACGCAATGGTCCGGACCAAGAATTTGTATATTACGGGGAATAAAAAGAATTAGTGACGATAATGAAAAAACTATTATTATAAATGACTTTCATTTATTGCCATCTAGTGGCCATGCTGGGGTGCGCAGAATGGTTAATACTATAAAGAAACGATACTATTGGCCAAGTATTGAGAAGGACGTCCAAGAATTTGTTAAAAAATGTAGACAATGTCAAAAATTTAAATATTTTCGATATATAAAAGAGCCGATGGAAATTACAACAACAGCATCCTCGGCATTCGATAAGATTTATTTAGACGTAGTAGGACCTTTGGATAGGGACATCGATAGTAATTGCTATATACTGACTATACAATGTGAACTAACAAAATTTGTCCAAGCAATTCCTCTTAAAAATAAAGAAACTGTGTCCATTGCAGATGCATTTGTTAGACAGTTCATATTAAGGTTCGGTAGTCCTGGGACAATAGCAACAGATCGAGGCACTGAATTCATCTCTTCAACTATGGAACAGGTTTGTAAAATTCTTCAAATTGATAAATTATCCTCTACAGCATATCATCACCAGTCCATAGGAGCTCTTGAAAATGCGCACAAAACCTTGGGTGCATTTTTAAGGATCCAGTGTGAAAATCACACAGACACTTGGAGCTATTGGTTACCGTTTTGGTGTTTTAGTTTTAACAACACAGTCCATTCTGAAACAAATTATACGCCATACGAACTTGTATTTGGTAAACTCTGTAGAATACCTAATAGAATCAGTGAAAAAGTAGAACCATTATACAATAGTGATGACTATCCTTTACAACTAAAATATAGGTTACAGTTAGCACATGCCGATGCAAAGGAAAAATTACTAAGTAATAAACAAAAACGTAAATGTTTGTATGATAAATCTATTAACTCTATGAAATACGACAAAGATGATATGGTGCTCTTGAAAAATGAAACAGGTCGAAAATTAGATGCCATATATGAAGGTCCCTATAAAATTATAGAAGATTTAGGTTGTAATGTTAAAATATGTAAGAATAATAAAGTAGAACTAGTTCATAAGAATAGGACTAGACCTTACTACCAATAATATTAAGACTACATGCAATGTAATTCTAATTACTTTTTAATGTAATTTTTTTTAATTACTTTTTAATATTAACTTTTTACTTTATATAAATATCATCCTTTAACTGCAGTTAGTAAAGTGATAAGGTACATAAATAGAAATAGCATTATAATAGTATTGTATAAGGTGTAGAAGTTACTGTTTTAGAAAACCGTAGTTAGTTTATGTACTTTTGTTTGTGTAATTGGTAATACATGAAAAAAAAAAAAATATATATCTTAAATATTTTTTTTTCTTATGCCCCGGGAGGTGTAGGGTGTGTATAAGAGTGTAAGCTTCTTTAGTTTAGAATATGTAATAGGTATGCTCTTTTAGTTTGTAAGTATCAAATAATATGCTTAGTTTGTAGTTTACGCCAACGCGCACTGTACTTTATAATTAATTCAATGCAATATACGGCTTTCTATAGAGGTGGTTGTCTATTTATTAATCCCCAACATTACACATATGTGAAGTCTGCCATCCCGCACTGGGCCAGCGTGGTGGATTATGGGCTAATGTCCGTGCAGTGGGACAGTTCATATCAAGGCTGGTATTGTTATTATTTATAATTTATATATTACAGAGAAAGCTATATTTTTATAGTATTCACTTTACGACACATTTGTTATTACCTTTTTTTACTTCATCAGTCAATTCAATTAAAACATAACATGGTTTTATCGCGGTTAGCTGTTTACTTAGGAACTTTACGTTAAAACTTTTGCGACGTTACAGTTCTTTTTCAGCTGCTATAGTCAGGAGGAGAACTATCTTAGCCACCCGAACTATTGCAATAGGATAAGGTTTAAAATACTGAACTATTCAGAATGTGGACTGCTCAGGGTTTGTTGGATTCAAGTATACTCCAACTAACAGAATGCCGCTTCGGACACAAAATATACTTCGATACGTGTTTCGCGAGGCATCCTTTGACACTTTAGCTCATTAGTTGCCAAACTGCCCAGAGAATGACTCACGCAGAGACAAAACATGAATCCGAAGCACTTCATTGCTGAATATTTTAGCCATGTAACGCTATTCATCCATATCTATTAGATATCTAACCCCAATGGCTGATTGTTAGTATCACTGTGCAGGCAGTAACTCACAGTTAGATTACTACCATCACCTGGAGTATCTATTACTTAAATGGCTTCCAGCTATTGGTTACGCTACCTTCACCTATTCAATTTCTGTAGACACCTATTATTCTGAGAAATCTGTTGTAGCTTCTTCTATATATTGAAGGTGTAAATTACACAATTGTTATAAGTCATCTTCTGCCGTATTTATGTAGGTATTATACATTAAGATATTTTGAATGATATAATAATAAATATAACGGTAAACGTAATAATGTTTCTTTATTTTATTGGGAGGTAATCATGTAATAACAGTGATTATGCAAACTGATGTCTACACAGTTATTTTAGCTGATCTAAATCGACTGTATAAGACAGTAAGGTTATTAAAATACTTTAAGTATTCGGATTTATATCTATTAAGCTGTAAACATAGTTTAAAACAATAGGGGTTTGAATATAAAGTTGCCGCTTTGTATGAAGAAAATCGGTAACGTTGTGGCTTTCATACTTATTATTTCGTCAATATTTTTTAATGACTAATTCGAATTATAATTTGCTTAATATACTAATACTTGCTTGTATTTAAGCTAATATGTTTCGTCTTATATTAACAATAAACATCTATAAACGAATACGGTCTGCCCGTAAGCGATATAAATTGAAATGCAAATTGTATAAAAGGTGTTGATATTTATTATTGATAATATACATATATTATTATAATAATAGACTATATATTATAGTCTATTTTCGAAATATAAATGAATTTGTAAAATAAGCATTGCATTTCGTACAGAAGCCATGCTACTAGATGTAGGATACACACGGCAATGTCATAGTTAAAGACATAATATGAATAGTTTTCTGTTACTTAACCGTAACACTCACCAACGGCATAACCTAACTAAGCATGAATTTTTAAACTACTAATGGTTCATCCTCATAAGGTGAACTGTTTAAAAGAGATTGTCAATCTTTTTCTTAATTAAATAAACATCAATGTAATTTGTATTCACATAAGACATTTCTATTAATTGAAAAGAATACCATTTGTGATATACATGACACTGAGACTAGATCGGAGATTTTATTAAGAGAATTGGCCTTCAAAACTAAATCGTGGTTATGCAATAACTAATCATCTTTAAACAATCGTGAACCCGCTGACCTCTAAAAAATACCCTCTATACGTCAACGTCCTTATACAGCCAATCCAGGCGCCTTAAGAATCGGAGACAGATAAAAAGAGTCCTTTTTAAAACAAGCCGTTTGTCGCTTCACAGAAATGAGCTAAAGCGTTTGCAATTACATGGACAAATGACTTGAGATGAGTAAAACTCGCTTATAAAATACTTTTGAGAAATATTCCGGGCGTTCTGCCCGTGATCCCAGCGAACACCGTTATTCACTTTTATGTACTAGTAAATTCATCCTTCTTATGTCACTAAGTATTTTCGTCCTAGCAAATATAACTTTATAAATAATAACTACCCTGTATATAAACTGTCACACTGCTGAGCACGAACCTCTTCTCAATGTGAAAAGGGTTAGGCCATAGTGGTCTATGGCTAGTTTCGTGGTGGTCCACGTTGACACAGTGTGGGTTGGTAGACTTAACATATTATGGAGAACCTTCAGACGCGGGTTTTCTCACGACTTTTCCTTCACCGTTAAAGGTGTTGGAAGAAAGCTTTTGGCCGCAAGACGTGGTATTCCGTCGCTTTCTTGGACAAGTACCAGCCGGGCGCACTAGTATTACCTAAGTGTGCGAAGTTAAGTTTTACTAACATTCTATTAAGGTGTATTTACTAACATCAAATCGGCCTCGATGGCGTAGTGGTTAATGTAACCGACTGCCACGCCTGAGGTCGCGGGTTCGATTCCCGCACAAGTCAAACATTTGTGTGCATAAATATATATGTTTGTCTTGGTCTGGGTGTTTCTATGTAGGTATAATATGTATGTATTTACAAAACAAACAAAAAAGTATATATGTATGTGTATCCATTGTCTAGTACCCATAGTACAAGTTCTGCTTAGTTTGGGCTAAATGGTGTTGGGTGTATCTATTATAAAATTTTATAATATGTAAATTTAGGCTAATCTCTATGGGCCTATGCAGCCCGAAATAAATGATTTAATAAAAAAAACGGTAATTTACTAATTTAATACGCACATAACTTAGAAAAGTCAGAGGTGCCTAGGAATCGAACTTTTCACCTGTGTGGCTGTCCAACGGTCTCCCTAGCTATCACTGCTTCCTTAATATTAGTGTTTCTTGATTAATACATACATTTATAGTGTCATGCCTCTATTCCTGACTCTCGAAGGCAGAGGTTATGTCCCCAGCTATACTTTCAGGTACGTTATGGTAGTCAACCCGCTTAAGAGGCGTGGTTGACTACCATAACGATACAATGTTCTTGATAAATGAGGCTCAAATATGCTGCGTATTAAGTTAAATTAATTTATCGAAACTAAAACTAAAAGTACTAATTCGCCAGTACATATATATACACCAGTACCAGGACATACTTCACGATATGCATTTTAAAAGTCATAGTATATTTAAGTTTGTTAATAGACTTATATTAAAAGTTGAAGTTCAAAATCAATGGTGCAGTTTGTGTTCGTGATTTGACAATAGAAGACACAAATCTATTGAAGCATGACAATCTTATACAATTAGACTACATATCTAAGTATGTAGTCTAATTGTATGAGATTGATCACACCTTTCCTGGTTGAGATACGACTTATCTTATCTTACCAGGGAAGGTGTGATAGAGACATACCCAAAAATTGGATGAGCCTATTGGGCACCCACTCAGCACATGATAAGACTTTCTTACGAGTTCTAATCCCGAGGTTTAACTTTCTGTAAATATTAAAAAGACTTGTTTTAAGAGTCAGTTCGAAATATACAATTTACATGTCACATTACACAGCGTCATTATCAGCACATTTTCGTGTATCATTTAAATTATTTCCTAGGCATAATGGAGCCTAACTACCTCGCCATTTTTTCACCTATTTAGCTGCCACCACATTTAGCTAAAGCTTTACTAAGGAGTCATCCTTAGTAAAGTTTTTAAACGATAAAACTTTACTAAGGAGGTACTTAAGTAATCGTTAAATGTCTCTAAATGCGGCATTATCTGAGGAACCTAATGAAAAAGAAAATAAACTATGTTTCCGTATATAAAATACTAGTTGTGCCCCGAGGTTTTATCCACGTTTATAATAACTGCTCCGCTCCCGTGGCTTCGAGCGAGATATTATATAGCCTAAAACCTTCCTCAAGAGTTTGTCTGCACGGATGGCTTAGTGGTTTAAGTGGTCACCCGTCATTGCCACCGCGCCGAGTATTGTGCGTTCGATCCCCACACGGGACAAAAATCCACAAATGATTGTTCCGAGTCTGCGTGTTCCTTGTGTCCGTTGTTTAAATGTTTGTAAAGTCTCCCGCGACACAGAAATTATGCCTTGTATGTATGCCGGGATATGTCGTATTTAAAAAGAAAATAATGAAAAAAAGGATTAGGCTATCAAACGCATTTTTTTTTTAAATTTCCTTAATCTTTAAAGAATATTAAAACAAACCTTTCAGTTTTATTTTATTAGTATAAATAAGATGCCAATGAAAAATTAGATTATCTGTATCTAAGTCGTTACGAATAAAAAGTAAATTTACAAAGCCTTTTAGCGAGACGTCATCGTGTCTAAAGTTACCACTCGATTTAACAACCTAAATGGTTACAAACCGTAACGGCCATTCCACGGTGTCATTCTCTTTGCAGTTGAACTTTTTAGAAATGTATTACACTTTTAAGGTATGGCAGTATCTCTGGTAATATAAATTCCACGAGAATTCTTCTGCGGTGTTTTTTCCTTGATAAGCGCCGCATCGTTTTACATAAAGGGGGATTCGTGAGATTAATGTTGTATTTATTTACGTTTCATAAACATTTTAATTTCTGTATTATTATTTCGTTGAAATAAAAGAGATGTAACATAAAATAATACATATTTATAAGAAATGTGTACATTAATTGCGTTTCACATTAGTCGTTTACAAGAATTAGTGTCTAGAATTAAGCATATTTAAAATAACCACGCAGATTTTGTTACTCTGGCATGTTTGCATTTTGTTATAAATACTAAAATATAATTTTAGACTTTAAAATCAAAACAGAATGTTCTTGGTGTTGCAAATCAAAGCAATCCATCCTTAATTGCTGACTAAAACAAAAACTCTAACTAATTTAGGTAAAAGAGCAAATAACTAAATAGTTAACAAGTTGATTAATTAGACAATCATAGAATTCTTCTACCTTTAACCTTTGGTCAATAAAAGAGAGAAACAGAGCAACAGAACTTTATATTTGTAACTGATATCAAAAATTGCATCAGTAACTGTGTGATCATCAATACAAATTTCGCACGATATTGGCACGTTTTCAAGTGCCATTAAAATGCAACCCGTAAAATTTTATCAGAGTGCTTTAAAATGTAGGTATTGTGAAATTTCGTGCAACCGGCATGGCGCAGCTACGCAGAACTATGTATATGAACAAAAGTTCAAAATAAGAATGCTTTTACTTGTGTATTTTAAATGTGTGTTATAAGTAGGTAGGAGGTATTTTCAGTTCCCAAAGTAGAGTTGACATTAGATTATGGCTAGAACTTCTATTGCGTTTTAGTCCTATGGTATATGTTTGCGCATATCCTTATAGAGGATCGTGGCACCAGGTTAAATTTCTGAGTCGTATAGCGTATTGTTTGGTTTTTGTTAGAAAAAACTAAGGTAGTCGTAGAGCAAGCAGAGTCCGACAATATGCAAGATGTAGCCGAACAATGGGTGTAACGTATAAAACATACATCAACTTCATAATCAACTTCATAAACACTATAATCCGTTATAGTCCATATAATATAAAAAAATAATTTGTCACAATATGATCTACATTTCGATTCAGCCGAATACCGTATTAATCGAATAGAGTAGAATCACAGAGAAAATAATATATTATTTTCTCTGTGATTCTACTCTATTCGTATAGATATATTATATATATATTCCAGTATAGGTATATTATAGGTATACCTATAATATACCTATACTGGATAACAAATGCAAAAAATAAAAAGCCGGTTACCTAATACGATACGACCGATTACATCATTATGAATTGTTAATGATACAACCAAACGTTTTTAAAAATAACTATATTATGTTCATACTTGCGCGAGCGCACATCAAAGTCTTACTCAAAAATAATTTATTCATTTAGGTCACAAAGTAACATTTATAAACGTCACATCGACACTCAAGTAAACGCTTGTGTAAACTCTATTATAAACATACGAAGCTATAAAAGAAAATCTTCCATCGCATCTTTATATGTCGGCATTAATAAAACTGATGGACATGTGTCGTAAATGGCATCCAAATGATCTTGGCTGCCGAGAAAAATGATAAGATGACGTAATATGGTGCGAACGCCGATGCCGTTCCACTTTCCGTCGCCGTCGAAGCCTTATTTTCCATCTAGCGAGACTCGAAATGAACTGGGTATGGATACCTATACCAGTGATCTTATTCCAATATGCATGGAATATGAGTGTATTTTATTTTGTAACTATTTTTAGGGTACCGTACGCAAGGCGTGTTAACGGTAGACTATTATAAGTACGCTGCGAAGTTCCTTCTCCAATTATTTAACAAATTATTAAAATAACCACTCTTATTTTTATGTAGTTTACAAGAAACATGTTTCTGATGAAATAAATGATTATACAAGCTAAAAGCTAGAATAGTTATATTGTTAGCTATATATAAAACTAATAATTAAAACACTGACTAAGGTAGGCAACGGTCTCGCTGTAGTGGTATAGAACCCTGGGTACGTAAGCCCGACGCACACCTTTCCAGTTTTATTTCTAAACATGTTTGAGATTCTAGTTGGATTTTATAATGATTTAAAGCATGGTTTTGACCACGTATCGTGAGTCCTTCTAAAATCCTTGTTCATCAACTAATTTGTGGGTAAGCTACATGCTTACGTAGGTATATGGGCTCACATACATATGTAGTTCATTGAACTCTCACACGTGAGAATCGACTTCAATCTCTATACCGTAACTCCAAATATTAGGCCACCGTCGCTCTTACAATAAACAAAACATTAAATAAATGAAGGAGAAATTCAATATACTCGATAATATTGAAAAACGAAAATTTTCCTGTTATTGTATTATGAAAATAAATGAAGAGAATAATGGGTAAAGGATTTTATATTTTTCTTGTATATGTATATACTAGTAACACATATCTTATTACGGGCAAAAGCAATTAGAAGCGTCACCAGCTGACCAGCCCAGATATTGATGTTGCAAAAGAACAGGAGAGGTGGGGCACATCAGATTCTTTCATAAAAATGGGATTTCAGACAAAAAGCAACTGGCCGGCAAAATATCTCCACCCTACTGAAAATCGCAGCCAAACAGCCTTGTACTGTGTTCCTGTGATGAAAAGGGTTTTCAGATTTTATTATAAGATTGTGTCCTCTTAGTCTTTGTCTCTAACGTTGGCACCACTGCCAATTACTAATAGATTAGCAACGAAGGTGGCAACCTCTGGCATTGCAATCGCATTAAAGGTACGCTTAACGTTCTTTAGCACCTTGACAGTAAAATCCGTATCGTCGTAGTAGTACTAATAGTTCTTACCAAGGCATTCATCGCTTCAAAGAAAAACCTATGCATTAAATTTCCCTTCATCTGTTTGCTAATGACTATTATAATCTGGGTGGATGCTTTTAGAAAGTGAGTGAGTTATTCAAGGCAAACATGGTTCACCGTCACCAACATGGTCACTTAAGGTCTAGTCTCATTCTGGTCTATCGCAAGCCTATCTTTATTACAAATTCCAAAACACCAATTTTTATATAGTTTAAAATATCTCATCCAAGCACTTGCTCTGACGGGTGATATTATGCTATGATCCTAAATACGAAACCAGTTCGATCATATTTTATTTTTGTAATTTAGAATATTATGATAGTTAGTAAATAAATAATCAACTCTATTTTTATTATTTGATTAAGAAATAGAAAATATTATTATATTAACACCCTTACCAACGAAGTCAGCCGTGCGAATTATTCTTCGCATGCAATTTTATTTACTTAGTTAGCCATATCACACCATATCTACGGTTTTACTAAACAGAATACGATAAAATATGCCTCACATTTTAGATTCGGCCCTAAACTATATGTGAACACACGTCACAGGTTTTTACATAATGTATTTTTATATTTCAATTTTGTTCTATTTCTATAAAATTTAGATGAATCCAATAGATCATCTTAGATTCAATTTATCAATCTAATAAAATCTAGGATAAAGTAAAAAAATGCCTTAAAAATTTAATATCCAAAAATTGTACTATTAATGTGTATTCCATGACTTTAACAAACCCTATAGAAGACTTAACAAAACGCCAGTTCAATAGAATATATTGGAAATTGAAGTACAGAGCTATGTGTGCACTGTTAAACATGGTGCATTAGCCGAATTGGATGTGTAACAGACCGATGCCGCTTTTCACTCGATGTCAATTAAATTAGTGCAGGCCTTCTGGCACTCTGCAGAATGCTCTGACGTCAATGTAGAAAGCTTCGGCCCAAGTTATGTATGTATACGGTTCTTTGAGTAAAGGAAATCAGCGTACAGAATGATTGACTGTTCTCGAGCCGACATAGTGTTAGTTAGTGATATTATACACTAGATATTTTCCTTTCATAGTAATAGACGTCAAAAGACCTACTTAGCGCGACAATAATCGATCTAATAAAAACCTTTTCTTTAAATTTTCACATCTTTCTTCATAAAAAAATATCGTACTAAAGGCTTAATACAATGTGTAGTTAAAATGCTTAGTATGCCTAATAAATGCATTGTAAAAATACTTGATTCATTAATTTTCTGTGATTCCTTATTTACTGCTGTAAATAAGGAATCACAGAAAATTAATGAATCCAAGAATCCAAATCCTATTCGTTATTAGGCAAGCATGCTAACTTCGCGTCTATTCTTATGCATCGTTATGAACAATTATTTTTAGATTTTTACTTCTGTCGACGTTATAACCCTCTTGTAAGTTTTATGAATAGGTATCGCTGATATATTCGCGCATTTCCTCTAAAACCGCTGACCACATACGACTAAACCTTCTTACACTTTACCATAAACTATGGATCACCTTACGTAACATAATCGCACAATACAACCCATAAGGAACAATCCAGTAAGTATTTGTTAGCACGAATGAAATCAAATATCCCAAAGGCCGACCCAAACTACAGTAGACATTACTGAAATGACTTGGAAAAGTAGGAAATAAAACTAAACATGCGACACTAACTTACAGTCAGTCGCAAAAGAGAAAAAAGTCGTTCCGCTGCTTCTTTTAGTATGTCTTATCAAATTGACACTAATAGCGATTGGCGCATCGTTAATGGTAGATTTAGTCAGCAAATGGACCGATTATAGTGTCCTCAGTTTTTTCGTCACATGTTCCATTCGATTATAAGATAGATATACCCGCATCGCTGGTCCTACCGCTGCGATGGTGTAGCGGTAGTAAATGAGATTACTGGGTAATGTGGTTTCGGGTTCGATATTGAGATCAAGTGTGTTATTAGGTTTACAGAAACTTTTATTAGTAACATGAAGTCTGGAACTCTTACGTGGAACCAAATTATCTAAAACTTAGACTGTAAGGTGTGGGTTTAGACCACTTGCCTATGCATGTATGTATCCTGTATCACCTAGTTTCCTATGTAAGGATAAGCTCTTCAGTCTGACCATGATAACTAAATATAAACTGCAAGGAAGTTGTAATGGTTTAAGTGGCCGCCTTGTCACTACCATTGCACCAACTGTTGTAGGTTTGATCTCCACATGGGAGAATAAGAGATCCACAAATAGTTCTTCCGAGTCTGAACGGTTTTTGGTGTCCATCGTTAGAATGTTTGTAGAATCTCCCACAATGCGATTGACATTGACCTGATCTGCGGCAACATCAGATTTATGACAGATGGTATACGATTACCCTAACCTATGATCGCTTGCAACATCATGAACTACACTTGCAAAGTCACTGATTCTAGAGAAAAGGGATCGAATAAATGCGCGGTAACGTTGAGAACCACTTGGTCTCCAGCGCATCAGACATATTTTAAATATATCCAGCATTGTTTACTGATATAATACAAAACAGTGCTGACTGCTGATAAATGCGCGGAATTTTGTTTCATTCAAGTTATATGCGCAATGTTTTACTTATTTTAAACTACAAAACGGATTTGGATACAGTTTTCTCTGTCATATAGATTTTATTTCATTGTAGGTTATGTTAAAAAAAGAAAATGTTCAATGTTTTGTAATCAAGTAGTCAAAAAACTATGTTTACGCTGGCGAAACCCCAAGGAGTTTGGCCAGCGTAACCTCTCTCAAGATTCATCAAAATAATTGACCAAATACATGAAGTTCTTTAAAAATGTCAGAGCAAAGTACGAATTGGGATAAAATATATCTAAATCCAAAGGTTGACTTACAGTAACCATTTTGTCATAAAATATTTATTATATTTAAAGTATTAGGCTATTTACGTTTTGTTGTTGCTATTTTTTTTAAATTCGGTACCAATACTTATCCAGATAAATAGGTTATTTTGGACATTTAACTTAGCTTCAAATGCCCGTTCAACTTATATATGTAGATCAAATAAATACTTTATAAGATATCGCAAATTTAAAACCACGCGGTACAAGTGTAATTAATTGTTTGCGTGATAGGCTTCAAGGCTTCTCGCCTTGCGAAATCAAGCGAGTCGCTGATACAGATATACTGTAATAAAGCTAAAATTACGTAGTTCTAACAGCCTTAGATCTCTACCTATTATCATTGGGCGCATAGTTTTTAAAACTGACGTACAACGTTGTCCTTATAGCCAAAGTAATCTTTTACAAGAATCATTGGATAAAGGAAACTGGCTACAAAATACAACAAAAGAAGTAAAATTGTTTTTATCAAGTGCAATTGATTTTCAGCTATAATAAATAATTCTTCAGAGAGAACAGTTATCATATCGCCTGCCGTGCAGCAGACACAATAGAAATATATTGCTTGCCTTGTCTGGTATGGTAGTTTTTAAGGGGTAAAAATAAAATGATGTATGAAAACAATACAGAAGAGTTAAAAATAAATTTATTAGAAATACTTTTAAGAACATAAGTGATATTCATTTGGTACATAAGCACATTTTTTTATGTAGTTTTAATTCTGATAGTATTATATCCTATACGTACAGATATGCAATTCAAAATATAAAATAAATACGTTATATATATAATTAGTATATAATATTAGTATATATATAATTAGTCATACAAAATTTGAATTTTATGGTATTTTGTTTGTATTGTTGCTTTAAACTATACATAGTTATTCTTAAAAACCTAATACAGCAACCATAATTAAATTATAGCAACTTGAGGCAACGAATCCGGAAAGGCACTAATGACCAAACTTAGAACACAATATTGTTTTACGTTTACGCGAATGTAACGTAGATTGAAATTTAAATTTAAATTATTGTTTACAGATTTTATCGCTGTTTAAGTCGCTGTGCTTTAAAAAAAATAAAATTTTAAATCATTTATAATGTAGTCATGTAGGTTATTTATAATATAGTCAGAGCTCGAAATAAAAACAAATTCTGGAAACAACTATCGTTATCAATAATATCCCACGTGTGTGATTTCTTTTAAATGTGAGAAGGTATTTAGGTCTTAGTCCACCGCGCTGGTCCAGAGTGGATTAGCAGACCATAGTTATATACCTTCAGGAATTTGATTCCAGTGCACGGATGGCGTAGTAGTTTTAAGTTGTCGCGTTGCCTGATCGTGCCGAGAATTATGGGTTTGATTCCCGAATGCGACAAAAATTGTATAATCCACAAATGATCCTTCGGAGTCTGGGTGTGCAGTCAACCAAGAAAGTGGTCTACCAGTTTTGGCAAAAGTGTCTGTTAGATATAAATACCGATAAGATTGACTTTTCTAACTTGACACATGACGTTTAAATAAACCTCTGTGACTGGACTTAGAGTCCGTGATATTAATGTTTATAAAGTACCCCGCGACAGACGCAATACACCTAGTGCGGGAGATACCTTTTTACAACTAAAATAGATAATTATAAGTAAAACCGCGCTGATGACCTAATAATATCAAACATTTACAAAACACATGTGAATATAAACCCCGCCCCATAAGTAAGCTTTACTAAACACTTGAACGCGATACACCATACTGTACACATACGTATATTAAACGATCCGAAGTAATGTACATTTTGACTAATGGCCAATTAGGTTAATAGAGAACCGCTAGACTGAGTAATGTTCGCCACGTGACGTGTGCCGTAACATTTGATATATTATCTCCATAATGTACCTGACTCTAATAGTTCATGTAGTTCGCCAGATTAATTTGCCAATTGTAATTTGTACCATATGCTGTACAATAATCTGTGTAATAGTTTATGATAGCGGCAGACGAATATGCTATTTTGAGTATATATATACTATATTATTTAAATGTCACATAATATAGCCTATTTTCAATGGAAAACCGCAACATATATACTTAGATATAAAATATATCAATGTCATACATTCTAGTCGATACTTAAACAATACCAGCTGACTGGGGCGATGTCCGTGATCTCAAAAATGACAAGGCGCAATTTTGGTAGTGATGTAATGGGTTTGTTTCAATATTTAAATAATTATTGTTCGAAATTGTAATGTTTTTTTATCCGTAATATCGCACATTGGTAATTTATCAGGTTTACATTACGGCCCTAAAATATGACTACACCTTTCTGTTATATGCTGCACATATATAGTTACTTTGGGGTGGACTGCAATAACCAACAAGTAGAAGCCTGCCTAGATAATCTATATATAAAAATCCCATGTCACGGTGTTTGTGGCCGCACTCCTCTGAAATGGTTCGACCGATTTTAATGATTTTGTATGTATATTTAATAGGTATGATCGTAAAGTATATTTCATACCAATAGGTGATTATGGTGTCAACCTAACCTACGAGCGAGCGAAGCCGCGGGCAAAGGCTAGCTATAATATAATATTTGAACCGTAGTTTGGTACTAATTGAGACATGTCTAGAACATTTTGCAAATTAACCATCAAGTTAATATGTACTATAAATATACTAGAGGCGGCAACTCAAATTAAATGTTTGTGAAGTGAAGCGTGCATGCTATCTAAGTTACTTATGGTTAGTCCCATAACTAACAAGTAAAAGTTATCCGAAAGATAAATCGCATGCTGTCTCACTCTTGCAAGGTTAAAGAAGAGAGATGGCGAGACTTTTATCTTATAGATAAACTCTATCTGGAGGTGGTTGGACAAGCCCTTAGTCTTCTTCTTTAGCACGTGGTACATATTAAGTCACTGAAAAATCCTTTTTATAAGTAGGTGCATTTTTCCTAAAATTATTAATCTCTTCAGAATCAGCATGACGTCAGAGATTACCAATTATAACCACCATATTGGCAGTTAATCTGAAGCACCAAAATATTACAGTATTTAAAACAATCGTCATAGCCAATTAACTATAATTTGCTACTAAACTTCTACGTTTCCATATACAAAACTTCGTGAATTTGATTACCAAAACTGTTTTACAGTTTCTGTTGAAATGCGCGCACGGGGGCGATGCGTCCACAGTTTTAATTTGGCATAATAAGGCAATTACACAGGTGTTGCAAATTGTAATATCAGTTTGGGTTTGAGTGGATATCGTTACGCCCAATGATTTTATATATAGTAATGAAGGCAGATATGTAACATATCTTATTTCATTTATTCTATATATAATATCTTTAGGCGTAAGAATATCTAAATTATGTATAAAATATATTTTGACACTTATATTTCTAAAGTAGTGGTATATTTCTAAACGGGTGGTACCTACATTTTGCCAACTTTGGTTTTATATTCCATGTATTATAGTTGATGGTGGTTCATTTATGGTTATTGAGTTATTCAATTCTAAACCAAACAGTACCCTTGAAATATTTTTTGAGAATAAATATACTTTTTCTGACCCTGATCCAATCCGAGATTTCATGCACAGCAGTTGCATTCGATGCCGTTGCGTCACCGAGGCAGACATTTGCTTGAAAATGTTAGATTCCTAAAGAATTATGTATAATAGTGTAGACATCCCTTTGTAAAACTACACACAAAAAAAAATACGCCGGTTGCTTGTGGCAGTATAATATGGTTACCTGTAAAAAGTGAAGTAAATTAATCACTTCAAAAGGCAGCATGATCCTGCGTTTTATGTGAAAAATTTATGCAGCGCATGTAAGATTTCAATACCAAACCATTTCCAACGAATTTTTCAAGCATTCGAAAATAATTTAAATAATGTGACGATTTTTCTAAATCGCGAACACAAACACACCCGTATTTGGATTCTGAACATCGATTCTACAAATATTTGATCCAATTGTTCTGCCAATATACCAAGTACATGTGGTACAGCAAACGCAAGTCGATGGAATATTTCTTCTCCTAATAGCAAATTAATGTTCATCTCTTTATTGTGAAGCTATAAACTAGAGAGAACCAACTTGTAATTTCTGGCCAATAACAATTTGCAGTTAACGAACTGTAATAATGGTTATTGGGTAGAGACTGGCGCGCTGCGATTGATTATCAACTTTGATATATATGTCATTATGTTTCAAAAGTACTCCGACTGTGGCTGTATCCGAGTATCAAGGACCCCTGGTTAATGACTTATAATTAAGTATCAATATTGTAAGAAAACATATCAGAGTAACTTTTTGGGTACTGGTTGGTGGAAAGCAAAAAATAATATACTAGATATTAACTAGAGTATTCAGTAATATAGTGTCTTATCTCTGGTATTCAGTGCAGATAATAATGTAATACCTATTATGGCTCCTCTAAAGCTATAGTGGTCAATATTTCTCTTATATGATTATGTTATCGTAATCATAAGCGTGACTTTTGGTAGCACTTATTTTGTATTACATACACACATAGTATCACGTGTGTAACCTGGAAAAGGCAGACAGAGATATATACCTATATATATCTCTGTCTGCCTTTTCCAGGCAGACAATATAACATTAAATCAGCGCTCTATTGTGGATCCCCTATGGTCCACAATATAGCAACAATGCTGAGTGCGTACCAATCTGTCCACAGATTGCACGTTTCTAATAATTAATGTTAAGTTATATTGTAAGTATGTATTTCCTTTTTGAACTGTATCTGTGGCAAATAAACGGTTTTTCTTTCTTTCTTTTCTTTCTTTCTTTCTATTACGCTAGCTATAGTCTTTAATGCCACATTATAGATAGCGAATATATTAGCTACTGAGGATAATCCCAGACTCCATGCTACTATTAAGAATTTAGGAAAAATCCAGTAAATCTATAATCAATCGGACTCTGAGCGCAAACCGCATTGAATGGTTCGGATTACTTGGAAAGGTACTCTGTACATCACATATCGCATGTATCATCCACGTGTACTTGAACTATGTGTAAATTATTAATATTGTATTGTATATCTATCCGAAATATACAAATTGAAGGAAGCAATTGAATAATTTGGTCTTTACATCATAATCTCTATTGGAAATAATTACCGGTAATCCTTACTAATATTATAAATGCGAATGTACGTTTGTTTATTTGTTACGTTTTATGACAGAACTACGCAAAATTTCGCAAACACGTTGTCAGAGGAACAGAAAAGGACAAAGGGTATTTTCATCCAGAATATAGTACTGCAGTTAACCTAACCTACATTTACGCGAGCGCAGCCGCAGACAAAATCTAATACCAAATAATGTAATAAGCTTCTAATAAGATCAAACCAACATTGTAACAAAGTCTTTGGACACTGTTTAAGGCCTCGTTCACATGAGGATTAGTAGAGCCCTCAGTCGTTCAGTCAGCGCCAACTCAAAGCGAGCTCTTTTACATTTATGTCTGCCAAACGTGCGCGTTTATCAAGGGTGGGCTAGCATGCAAGCGGTGGTTAAACTGTCCGTGCGACGCGACCAAGGCGAGCAATAGATATGCACTTACCCTTGTCAATCGCATTCCTGATAGCGGATTGAGTCCGAGGATTTAACTAATTAAGATTCTCGTTTTTATTGACTGTTTACATAAGCTAAACGTAAACGCTTACATCACGTAGCCTGTTCGAGTGTCAGCGTCGCAAATAATTGTCATATTTTAAGAATTTTAAAGTAATTAATTAATTTGAGTTTGATTTAATACAATCTGAAGGTAAAGGTAAAAGTATATGATAAGTGGAATATAATTATATTTCCAGTCCTTTTACTATACACATTACGTATATAATATTGCCGACATATAGACATATCTTTAATTTAAATAAAGTTATTTTTCTCATGAAGTAAAAAGCTTAAGACTTACCTTCCTGATATTAAGATAAATCCTTTGTGTACTGACCACAATTTAACATATTCATGACCACTACTGACTGATGACTTAACATACTTTCTGTGATTTAAAACTCCTTTTTCAAACTCTGTGCTACATTCATATGTTGACTGCGACATTTATTTATATAGAACATCTAGCTCTGTGACTTTCTACACGAGCTACACAAGTACAGCAAACACGATTACACACTTGGTGTTTGCCGCACGAACGACAGTGCAGCATAGTACATAGGGCGTGTAGCACAGACGCTATACTATGTGGCCACACTCGTCTCGCATGTAAAGCACGTTGTATCAGTAGAGAGTAGTTCCTACCCAGAGTACCCAGTTACATAAAATACTTATAACATTATGCGCTATTCAAGCATATTACTCAAGATCTTGCTTGTAAATATAATCAAACAAATCTATACTAATATTATTAATTAGAGCTGAAGAGTTTGTTTGTTTGGTTGAACGCGCTAATCTCAAGAACTACAGATCCGAATTGAAAAAATATTTTAGTGTTGGATAGCTTATTTATCAAGGAAGGCTATAGGCTATATAACATCACGCTACGACCAATAGGAGAGGAGTATCGATGAAGATTGTTGCAAAACGGAGAAAATTCTATTATGTGAAGCAGACGAAGTTGCGAGGGTCAGCTAGTATATAATATCACCCCTACTGTCCCAATGCTAGGCACGGGCGCTTCCCAGTGTAAAATGGGTTAGGCCACGGGTTAGGTAATAGTCTATCACATTGATCCAATGTGGGTTGCCAGACTTTACATATCTTTGAAAACATTATGGAGAACTCTTTCAGGTTTCGTAACGGTGTTCTTATTATAACATTAAAGCGACCGATAATTAACTTTTTAACAATAGTCAGAGATGTCGTGTCTTGTGATCGATCGTACCTCGAGGCTGCTCCGTGGCATTCCAACAGTCTCCCAACTAAAAAGAAAATCTAAATCATGTAAAGCTTTTCACATTTTTCCTAAATATAGAATAGCAAAGGATCGCACAAAATATGGCGTCGAAATGACACACCTACGCTTATGAGTAATTGGATTTAATATTAGTCTCGTGTCCACTTAGAAGAAGCTTAAGTTATGACCGTTCACGTTGCGGCATTAATCTACCAATAACTCGAATTCATACAAACTAGCACTGTATTTGGAAGTTAGCCAGATTTGCTCCACTTGCGTAGCCAGCCTAATTCAGTTTGAATGACACTAACATGGCCCGTATCGGACACTGATTTGAATTACAATGAAGTTTGTTATGTATTGTACAACTTTTAAGGTCAGAATGAGAACGGAATTGAAATGAGAGAGTATAATAGATGTTTGGTTCAGGTCGCGCGATCATTGGGGTAGTGTTTTTGTCACGTCTATGAAGACGATATGATGATACAAACAATATTAATTCAGGGAACGTACTCAATTTTGGTAGACTTCAACATTGTTAATGTATTAATACGTACTTATTTGCCCTCGCAAATAAGTACTTATTAATACATTAATATAGTATATAATTAATATATTAATTTTCTTATTATAAACTTCGTTGTTGGTGACATAAATATAGTAGTCTAAGCTACTATATATATAATAATAATATAATAATAATTACCAACAACGAAGTGTGGGTACGCACCGTCTCAGATTCGATTCATAGTTTTGCCAAAGTCTTACAGGATGACAGGGTACACTTTGTATGAGAGTGGTACGAATTTTTACTAACTAAACCTTCAATTCATTTTTAAATTCCTATTTTCTTCAAAATAATATGCGAGTCTAATACTTCTACTATACCATCAATATATCCATTTCTAATATACCTACGTTTATTTTTCATTAAACCACGTAATTTTAATCTTTCCACATATTTTAAACCGGGATTGGTTTTTATAACTGCAAATGCTTTTTCATTTATTCTTTTCATGCAAGCAATTTTTAATTACCAAATGCTATAGCTGTCTCTGCTGAATTGTAAAATCCGTTTCGCGGAAAGCTCAGAGCCGCAGTACAAAATAACTTGTTTTGTAAAACACAGCGTTACGGTTGAACAACCATATTCTGGGTGGCGATAACTCTTTGCGTTCCCTATGTGGCTCGCGAGTCGCCTCTTTGTAAATCTGATTACAAAACCTCGTACAATTCGTTTCCAAACTACATTTTATTTAACAATTACCCTGTTATACATAGATGTATTTAACTCACATTATGCTAAGGTATATTAACATATGTAGGTATAATAGAAGACCTATTATGATTTTCCGGGCGACGAAATGTACTTTAAGCTACTGCTGAAAACTATCTTACAAAACTAGCTAATAATGCGTAACGTGGCCTACAAAACAAACTTAAATATCATAGGCGCATTTGCGTAACATCATTTTAGAGACAAGCATTTACTTATTTAATTAAAATTTAAGCACTATAAATATTTTCACAACATATGTTATTCACGATATACCTATGTATATATTTTCAAACACAATAAACCTATATTTTTATTGGACCGTTGAACTAGATCACACACAAAACAATGCAATATATGGTTGACTATTGGCAAATATAGTGATATGTTCATCCTTCTGAAAGTGAACAAAGTATAAAACTAATATAAGTTGCACTGCTGTGTTAAAAGGACTTAATTATCATATAATAAGTTACAAGGTAAGTTTTTTGAAAGGGCAGTCCGATACATTAGATATGATAATTTCGTTGCGATTGATATGGTATGAACACCAATTATAAATTGAGGCGTATTATCTATACCTAGTTTGTTGGATGTAAAGGCACGCGAGGGGGTATGCATAAGGAACATTTCCCCGCGTAAAAATAAGGTGAGAACTTTAACAAAATACCGCCCTCACTTGATCATTACAATCATCTGAGGATCATAAAATAGAACTATCTAATGTATAACATCTATAGAGGTCCAACTTTAGCTGTGATGAAGACGAAGTGTGGAGGGTTCTGCTTGTGGAATACACGACTGCTTACCGTCAGGTGGAATCATTTTGACAAGCCACAATACAAAAAATGCCGTGGCTAAAAAAAGACCGACGACTATTATGTTTCGAGCGCAACTATTAGAGGCTTACATTACTGTCTGTCTGTAATTAGAATAGCCACGAAACTATTTCTCGCCACTAAAAGTTACCAATCTCTAGCCCTTTAGTACGTGAATACATTTAGTTTATGTCTCTTCAACACCCGAGCTACTCAACTATTCTTTATGAGGTATGACGTTGTACGTAATCTTCTAAGTGCTTCAGTCTTATATCTGTACCGTGTCTGTATTCGTTTTGTCTAGTCAAGTGACTTCGCGATTACTTCGTCTAGAAACTTTGGATGTGTGTATGCCAAAGCTGTTGATGTATATTGAAATTGATTGTGTATTATTTGCTATATCGCTGACTTCTTAAATCTATTGAGCGCCACGGACTTGTATAGAAAATAAACGTCTCCATGCCCTCCACGCCACGACTTTATTAGAAGACAATGTCTAATCGTAACATTAATTAATATAAATACATTAAAAATACTTTGTTATTTTGCGCGTAATTTTACTATTGCCTAAAACCCTACTCTTACATTTTTATTTCAATAGGGGCCTTTGTTTATTTTAAAAACAGCAAAACTGAAGTAGCCAACATTTTTCAACTGTTATAGATTTATAGCTTGGCGCTGGAGGACACATCGCGTTTGGCATAGGTCGGCACTCAAAAGATTAAATGAATGAAGTATATATTACATAGTCTGAAACGTATTTACTCAAAGGGGCACATAGAGGTATATTAAGCCTATGGGTTTAAGCTATAGTTTTTAGTGAAACATAGATATATTCTCCTATGGTATACTTTCATACAAATTGCCTATTTCACAAAGAAGCATATTACACCCACATTTTACCTGCTATAGTTTCAGATCTCTTCCAATAGGAGGCGAGCCTACTGCCGGGTTATATACCTTCAGAATCCGTGCTGCTGGAAACTTCTTGACAAACGTATAATTACACTTTGCCTAAACATTTTTTTTATTGGAAAGGAAGCAAACGAGCTTTCAGATCGCCTAATGGTAAGCGATTACAGCCGCCCATGGACACCCGCAATATCAGAGGAGTCACAAGTGCGTTGCCGGCCTATTAAAAAGGAGTACGCTCTTTTCTTGAAGGTTTGAAGGTCGTGTTGGTCCGGAAATACCGCAGGCGACAGTACATTCCACAGTTTTGTTGTGCGAGGCAGAAAATTTCGGCAGAAATGCAAAGTTGTGGACTGCCAACCATCTAAATGATGGGGATGGAAATGCGCTCGCGTAGGACGAATTGATGACGAATGAACCTAGAATTGATGACGTTTTGCTGCGCCAAATCAGTCTTCAAAGTTGACAAGATGGATTAAATTATATGGACTCAAAAATGAGCAACAAGGTAGATATAAATTATATTATTATTGGTATTGAATCGAAGGGTCTGCCTCACCGACACACGGTATAAGAAAGGCCATCCCTTTGAGTGTAGTCGCGTATAAAACGAAATTCAATTGGCACCTTCAATTTGTCATCATTATTGTATTATAGTGGACAGCGGATTTAAGGGACCTTTTTGAAGAAAATGCGATATCTCTATCAATATTAGTTGGTTATACTTTTAGTACATGTCACTATAAAGCCCAGAGAAAGTTAGTTTTTTAGATACGTCTCCAGAGTTTTAAAGATCTTAAAACCAGCGTATACAAAGAACACCCACTCTCTACACAACTATATGTGTAACACACAATTCTTTGTTGTATGTGGATCAAACCTACAACGCTCCTTCACATAAACTATTACGCCACAAACACTGCACAAACGCACAGATACCTTGTAACCTTTTGAAAACTGAATGCTTATTATTATTATTATACAATAGAGTCTCAAAGATGACCGATATACATATGTATGGTTGGTACATATGGTTTTGTCTCAATAAAAGTTTATATAAGCACACAGTATGTAGATTAAATCTAGAAGTAGTGAGTGTACTTCATCCACATAGTAGACTAGCCGTTTATTAAGCACTAGCTGTCTCCCGCAGGTTCACTCACGGTATGATTAATGCGCCGGTCGCGTAGCGTGATGTTATATAACCTCACTCAGTAATAATATGGCATTTAACTGATGAAAGAATTTTTAAATCAGTTCATTAGAGTCAATTTATTAGAAACAAAAATACAAATCCTTCCTCTCTATAATATTAGTGTAGTTTTCTGTACACAAAAATACAATACCTTTATCTGTACCAGGAATCAAATCCGGCCTCACACGATCGGCAGCAAACACAAATATAGACTAATGCCGTGGGACCAACCAGTACCAAAATATTTTAATATATCTGCGACAAAGCCATTTTTATATATATTACTGCCATAATATCGATTACAAAGCCAACGATTCCGAATTCAACCAATTATTACAAGTAATATATGATAGCTATTGACACAAGACTATACCAAAATAAAAAAATAGCGCTTTAAAAATCTCAAAGACCATTCAAACTTCGAACACGCACACAAATAAACTTTGGGTATTGTGTCAAAAGTTAATACAACAACCGCTAAAACGGCTCCGCAATTTTCGAAATAGCTTATCTCATTACTTAATAGCTGCGGGAATATTAAAAACGTTTCTCGATCAAATACACTCCTCGTGCACTGTTTGTGCTGTCAAAGTAAACACTAGAGCCGTATTGTCCAATAAAGCTAATGTATCGTATAATTGAAATTGTGGCCACTCGATAAAGCGATTTACTTTGAAGTACAATATACATTAAGATATATTAGTTGGACAACATATTGGAAGACTTTTAGTTGAATATCATAAGGAAATAGCGAAGAAAACCGTCCCGTTTTTAAAGGTTATTTTTTGTAATACGGCACGGAGCACTTTTTGTGTTTCAGATCAAGTAAAACAATAAGGCGCAAAACAGACAACAATAATTCACAGAATATTCGCGTGAAATGACAGATGGCGTCGAGCGCAAGTTAATTTTTATATGCGCAGTAAATTTTTTTTTATTCCCTTACTTGTTATCATTGTATACGTAGAGACTACACCCATAAAGATCCACCAATGAACGTGGAATTCATTCAGTTCTAGAATGTTTATCTTAAATTAATTAATTAATTAATTATATAAAATCAAGCAATGCTATTATAAAGAAATATTATAGAAAATATGAAAAATATTAAAACATACAGTAAACAAAGTTAAAAAATTGCATTACATACATAAACTAAACATGTCGCAAAATAAAATTAAAACTATGTGGAGTATAATACATGAACGTACTAATATAAAATCGACTAGAGAACAACATAATATTGAACTTCAAATAAAAAATACTCTAATCTCAGACCCCAATCAAATAGCTAATGAATTTAACACATTTTTTGCATCGGTCGGGGAAAAAAGTACACTCAAGTCAGATAATAAGCCGCGGGAATTGCTTGTACTCCACTCCACCTTAAACACTTTCTTTCTTCAACCAGTAAACTATCGCGAAACCTATAATATCATAAAATACCTTAAAATAAACAAAGCTTCGGTATAGACGAACTTCCACCTAGATGACCAAGATTATAAATGAACCGTGTGTTCTATTCGCAGATGACATATCACTGCTTACCTCATGCAAGAACGTGAATGGACTTAACGAGCGGCTCCATAACATTTTTGATAGAATTGCAGAATGGATGAAAGAAATCTTGAAATTAACTATGAAAAATCTAAATTAAAAACCTTCTATCCGTATCAAAAGACCCCCTTAGAAATAGATTTTTCAACCAAAGGCACAAAAATAAAAAATGCCTGAGATTTCACATTATTAGGAATATCTATAGATACTAATTTAAACTGGAAGTCCCACGTAAAAAACATCCGATCAAAAATATCTAGATTTGCCTAATCTCTCTGGGAAATTAAGAACACCACTGACTTTTAAACAGCATTAACCACTTACTATGACTGCAATGCAGAGGTTCGAACCCACGTCGCGCACCTCTGACTTTCGGAAGTTATATGACTTTTCGAAATTATGTGCGTATTGATTGACAATTATCGCTTGCTCCGTGCCTCGGAGAGCACGTTAAGCCGTCGGTCCCGGCTGCCATGAACATCTATGGCAGTCGTTATTGGGAGAGTGTCGACACAAAAGATCCCACTGGGTCGAAGTGTCGCCAGTCTGCACTGACTGGCCCCCACATAAGATACATACTATGCCCACGCATATGCTTGGCTTAGCTATGGAATTATCTTGTGGGGTAATAGCACAGACACGCCTTCTATTTTCTTTCTTCAAAAAACACCTAATCCGTATCTTAACTAACATAGACTAAACCGATAGTTGCCAACCATATTTTAAAAAACATAAAAACTTACCTTGCCATGCATCTACATTCTAGAAATATGTAAATTTGTGAGAAACAATATTACCTTCTTTACTAAGCGTGGAGACAGACATGCAAATAGATCACTTAGACACAAAAACCTACTAATGTTACCTACTTCACATATATACATATGTAATGTCAATAAAAACATGTTAAAATAGATAAACACAAATAAGAGAGCCAATTTCCGTTATAAAAATATTTATAAATAGAATTCCCAACTAGTCTCTATCAGATGGTATTCCATCTGACAGATAGAATTTAAGTTTATCTTTTTTAATTTCCTTTAATGTAATACTCTTAAATGAAAATAAACATCAAATATAAACTTAATTGCATTACAGTTCTCATTCGACGTTTATTAGATTAGATCGGAACTCTATTTCAATACTAAATTCTCGTAATATATTTTTTTTACGAAAATTGGCCATCAATGGGCCGTAATATTATTTCAAAGCAAAAACATTGAAGGTCTACTCAAAACGTACATCGTTGGCAAAATACGTTTTTAATTAGGTACAGTGTTAAGTCAACTGAACTAATATAATTATTAATTAGTACCTTAAATGGTTTAATGGACTTGTAAATTACGAGCCTACACCTAAATTGAAAGGAATTATGTATAACTTACGGAGTGGCCAATTTGCAAATAATTATTAATCTGTCAAGTCATAATTCAAAATCTATTGTGTATGGCCACCGGTGTGCCGCTGCGACTTAATAGATTAATTCAGTTAACATTACCGAGAGAGAGTAGTTCACTGTTGTGATTTTATATATTATGTTACACTTAAGAGTAAATAGCAATTAATAGACATCTATTTTGCAAACAGTATCAAAATAAGTTGCAAAATAAATGAAGTATTCATATTTTAAATTTGGGTATAAGAAAAAGAAGAGTGTAGATATCTCTCTCGGACAGCTACATTTAAATAGCGGTTACGTCATAGTTTGTATCATGCATTCTTTTTATGTCATTTGACAATCACCCCAATTACCAGATTCGAAATGCTTGTATATTAATTTTTAAGTCGCTTTAAAAGTCTTTGTTTTTAGTATTTGGGTAGTGTATTGTTTAAGTTATATAATAAAATACCTATTGTATATTTGATTGAAATATATTTTATTGGAAAAGAAACATTCTGAGATTAAAATACTTGCTAGTTTAGCAGTGGCGCCGTTGAGATATGGTAGTAATCAGTTTGTAGACTAATGACTTAGAGCACCGAGGTCTCGACAAACTCGAAACATGTAGACGTTGGCATGTATATCTATTGATCAGCTAATGTAGATTTCTGCTAGAGAAATGAGAAAATGAGAAATGAGATTTTCTGCTAGAGGCAATTTTGAAAAGAGTGAGATATATGGGATCTATCGTACACGTCGATATGGGACAGTGTGAAAATTCGACATAAAAATATAAAATACACATTTGATATAATATGTGAAACTTAGTATGATGTTGATTAAATGTACAAACATTATTTTTCGCAAGTAACTTAGTCCCTCTTAGTTTTATAAAATGTAATTTGTATAAGCTCGGGCATCATCATCTCATTTCGTTTTGTTTTCCCGAGTTTTTGTTAAAATCGGTTGACGATAACAAAATACATGTATGTTTGAAGTAAGCTTCAGAATGGTGATACTCGTAAGTACTCTCAGAGGGAAATAGTTGTAAGTCAAAATTTAATTCTCTAGTTTTAAATTGATTTCGTTTTTGGCTGCACGGGTGGCGAAATCGTTTAAGTTGTCGCTTCACCACTCAACTGGCACTGCGTCGGCGTCGTGTATTGATTCCCCAGACAGGACAAAAATTTGTATGATCTGCAAAAAGCTCAGATTTCCGTGTTCTTTGAGACCGTTATTTAAATATTTGTAAAGTCGACTGCGATACAGGAGCTATCCTTAGTGCGGTAGTTGTTATATATTAAAACATTCTAATAAATTTCATCTTAAACTCACAATATGACATCGCTCTTATTACGACATGACAATACCCTTCCTAAGGTTACTTTTATTCGTGAATGACAAGTACAAAGATATTATGCTACTAGCACAGACACTCGTATTTGTAAAAGAACAAAGAAAATGACACATATTGTTTTTTCAAATACAGATATTATGTTTGTTAAATCTCTTTAAATGTTCAGATCATCAGATGCATGACAATTGCATACGTATGCTATTTGCTTTCAATGTAACAAAATATACAGAAATTTATTATAGATGCTTTTTTTAATTTACTAATATTTGTTTTTTACAGATTTAATTATACAAGGGTAAATTAATTAGTTCATTCTCAGAAAAGTGCTTTGCAGACATAAAAAAGCCTATCCCATCCCATGAGTCTTTGCCTCACGAATCGTAAAACCGGGCGCTAAAAACGCGCCTGAGAAATACACATATTTTTGTTTATGTTATTCTTACTAAGGGATTCTAGTAACACCTTATTTAGGAAACATACACAAACACGATAAGCTTCCTTCCTTCCTTATTTGTATATACACCTCGTGTTTTGCTTGAAGCAATCGTTAAAAGTCAAACTCAAGGCACACATCACCTCAATTCTCATTAACACATTGCTAAGTTTACGCTTCCCAAACACAAAACATCTTTAGTTTATTATGTTAGCTTACATCCATAACTGAACGTAAGTCTCCTTTACATATTTCGCATTGTCGCTATTTGATAAGGTCGCCCCCTAAACTTGATTTAATCTGACAGCCGTGCCTGGTACCATCTCACTATTAGATCACATACATATGTATAACTGACACAATTATAACGTAGTAAATGTAGATAGTTACCATCACATATTATAATTGAATAACTGCGTATTCTGGTTTGGGTTAATAATAAATAGTATGTAGTATAGCTGGCAATCTTTTCTTATACTAAAAGAGATTTCATATTATCATAGTTAACAGGCAAATTTTGTCTTACGTTTACGTTTATTTTTAAAACACTTATTACATAAATTAAAAATAATAAACTGCTACTGATAAACACCAGTTACTGTTTAGTATTTAATCTATTAAAATTATTAAAACTATTTAGACTTACCACGACGTTTCGGTTGCTTTTCAGTAATCATATTCATGGCGATAAAGAATAACATTAAAAATATATAACAATTTAAATTCAAGGCAAATTTTTATTACTGCCAAGTTGGCAAAGAAGCATAAGGTTCACCTAAACAGTTACTGTAGCCAATTATCGTCGCTTGTAAGTTGGATCATCACGGGTGCCACTTTAGATACAGACCCTAAGCGGAGGGAATTTAGGATGGAATAAAAGGCAACATTTCCTTTCACTCCATGCTTAATACCTACCACAAACATATGTGAGATGGAGGTGTGTCAGCTTCTAGAAATCTTACTGACCGGCTAAGTAATAGCATCACTACTCTAATTATAGTTTTCTGTTAGAAAGTCGCATTTTGCCCGCTTATTCGTACCGGCGCTAAATAATTAGCAAAGGCAAGACCTTCTACTCGAAAATGCTAAGCTATTTTATTGCCGTTTTTATTCTATTTGACAGTTATTTCTATAAAACACGCGCTGAATAAATTGAACGAATAATTTTATGGCTTTAACCATTTTTCGAAACCACCGGACTTCGAGCAATTTTAGCTACGATTTAATTGTCGCACGTGACTCACTGTAACGAGGATTTGATTTTATCTTTCTTTAGATTTTATGTTTCTCTCTGTGTATCGACGTGCAAATGCGAATGTACGGTTATAAACAGCTAGAATCCGCCCACGGCGTGGCTCGTTTAAATCTCACGGGAACACGTGCTGGAATATAAAGATACCTATGTGTTAATCCGGGCCATGGCCTGAAACTTGACTTTCAAACAGATCACGGCCTATTACTATTAAGTTTCATACAAATCCGTGCATCAATCTATGCGTTTGTTTATGTGATTGAAAATCGCCATCGGCAGGGATTTCATTCTCACACCTTACAGCCTAATTGGTGCCGCACCAAGCGGTTCCAAAGAAATTTTCTCCCGCGGACGCTCAGGTTGTGAAATGACCTCCCTGCCCAGGTTTTCCCACAAGACTACAGTATAGGGTTCTTCAAAAAGGGCGTTAAAAGGTTTTTACAAGGTCGGCAACGCGCAAGTGATGCCTCTGGTGTTGCAGGCGTCCATAGGCTACGGTGACCACTTATCATCAGGTGGGCCGTATGCTTGTTCGCCACTTTAGTAGTATAAAAAAAAAACAATCATCCAAAGACACGCTTGACAAGCTTTTAAATGTAAAAGCTTGTAAAGATGTCTGGACTATTGATGATCTTACTATAAATGTATAGTAAGATATTAATAGGACAAACATTATATACTAAAGTCATTCAAATGATTTATTCTTTATCAATTGATTATGTTATTGATAACATATTATGTTAATTTATCCATATAAAAAATCTGTATCTAGTCGATGTCTGTACATATGAGATATTGAAGAAAAATTTATGTAAGAGCTATAGAAACCAAAACAATTATTTTAAAAATTTTGTTTATTTTTCTGAATGTTTGCATTTATATTGCTGACAGTCTATATAATCTGAAATCTGGAGCATGTATCTTGAGACTCCGCTTAGAAGTCGAGTATTAATAATAATAAATGTTTAATACGCCGCCCAGAAGTCGTAACAATAAGAAATAGTTGGAGGTTCGGAGAGAGAGCTCTGTTCACGCATGGACAAGGAGTGTAACGAGACTCAGGATGGTTTCTAGTCTGAATTAATTTGAATAAACATAAAGCTTATATGTGGCATGTGCGTATTACTATCTAAACTAAATCTAAAAATGTGCATTAATTCAACGTGAAATTATGTCCATTATCGCTACAAGAGTCATAAACTATTTTAATTTTATTCCTACTCAAAAATCTAATAAATATGTATACGAAAATATTAATGTTTGAGGTTTTGCAGTGTATTAATTCTGCTGTTCATTAACAGATGTTTACTCACAGTCCCAGCTAACGATAACCTAACTTAATAGTCTATATTCTTATAATACTTTAAATGCAACAAAATTAAATATTAAACAGAAACATTACCTATTTCCAAATTCCATTTAAATGATTTATTCATATAATTTATTATTTGTGGGTGGATTGTTATTCTTAGATGAGATTAGATAACTGTCCAAATGTTATATGTAATCTTCAAAGCTTTGCGCAGATAGGCAAGCATTGCCAAATATGCTTATAGGTTAAATCGTTTCAAATATACTTATAAGTATATTTGAAACGATTTTCAGATACGGCATTTAGAACAATTGACTAATACTCAATCATAAAAAATCTTAAGATAATATAAAAAGTAGGATCTATATCATTGTACGCGTGTAATACATATCTGCCTAACCCTTATACAGCCATGCGTCTATGTATGTATGTAGTATATCTAAAGATTATAGGCTAGATCATGCCCGTCACTTCACTCGCGTTAATCTAAGCTATGGCATTAAATTTATATCCCTCGGTAACAGTACTTTTTCTGGATAACAGGTACTCTACATATATCGCTTTCTGTTCCCTTGACAACGTGTATGCGAAATTTCACGATGATCGGTCAAGTAGTTATGGCGTGAAAGCGAAACAAAGAAACAAACTCACTTTCGCAGTTATGATATTAGTTAGAATTATTGATTTCGTTCATGTGTAAACAGCCTCAATAACACCATCGGTTTACTACCAGTATTATCTCCGCTTATAATAGGAAAAAATCTAAGAGAAAACTCAATTACAATTTCGCCCCTGGAGATTGAACCAACGACCTCTGAAGTGAAGTTTGGACCCAGCGCTTGTTATATGTTGCTCTGATCCAATTAGACTATATACATGAAAGTACGCCTCTACATTTTTCCTGCCAACGTAATCTTGATAAACATACGTAATTTATGTACGAAAACATGTTTCCTTGTACATATTTCCATGAAAAACATTTTCTCAATTTATTTAAGCAAACAAAGAAAATGCCGTAAATGTAAAAAAGAACTACACTTTGCCCTCCATCAAGACGTATTCAAGCTTCTAGTCAACGGTATTCAAAGCGGAATTACGTGGGCAAGAAATACTAATTAGGAATATTTAACGATTCTCATATTTCTCGAGCAAAAAGTATACGGCGGCCATTTGTCGACAGCTTAATAATCGTACCAGTAATCTGGGACATGTGTCACGCAGAGCTTAAGGGTTAAGTTGTGAAACACGAGGGGTTAAGCCTCTAAGAAAAATCACACTCGTATTCGTCGACAGGTAAGTAAAACCCACAAAAGAAAAAGAATCGTTCATTACGAATAAGTCTTATAGCTCCAAGGATTATATTAAATGTTAAATGGATGTTATTTCCGAAATAAATTTACAAATGAACGTATTCTCTTGTGTTTTTATTTTCTCTCTGTATGAATAAAATGAATTCCTTATAACTGATTAGCTTGGGAAAATAGTGTTGTTCTATAAAATTGCACTGAGTAAAATATATTTAATGCAAAGTTGCTGTCTTACCCAAGTAATTACTAAGCGAATTGTGTTGACGTTCGCCAAGTTCAGAATATTTATAGGTAGATTAATTTGAAAGTAATCCTTTTAATTAATATTTTGGGTATATAAGTGTTTATTAGTTCAGTAACAAATATAAGAGAAACATGCTTAAAATGACATCTTTTTAGTAGTTACTTTTTTCGGTAGTTTATATTAGTTATTATTTTAGTATTTTAGCAAAGTAAGTTATTTGTTATGTAAGTAATATGTAAAAAAACTATAGTTTAGTGGGCGACCGTTGGACTGCCATACGGATCTCCGTCTCTCAAGAGCGTTCACAAGATCGTCTGAATTTTCGAAAGTGGTGCTAATGTCAAGGTGCAACGCTAATATTCGAAATTAAACTGCTTCCGATTTCTTTTTTATTTTCCTACAACATGTCCAGCCCTCAGTACGCCTTATCGAAGACATAAGTAGCAAATTACGTATCAAAGCCTCAAATACTGAGCAATACTGAAAAACCAAATGAATATTACACTATTCACTTTAAATCTGATCCTCACCATGAGAACTTTCTTTGGATATTTCTTGCATATCAAATCGAATACACATGAATAGCTACATACATAATGCGAGTTTACCTATACCTTACGAGGATACCCAATTTAGAAGGTATCCGACTTGCGATCGTGGATTCGAAACCCACGCATAGTATTATCCTTATGAACCCACTCCTAGTACAAGCATTCTTTAGCTGGAGGGGTTAACTATAAACTGTAACTATAGACCACGATGCCACTAGCCTCTTCTCAGTGTAAGAAGGGTGAGGCTATGGTCCACCACGCTGGTCCAGTGCGGGTTGGTAGACTTAACATACCTTCGAGAACATTATAGAGAACTCTCAAACATGCAAGTTGCCCCAGGAGAGGTTTCCTTCATCGTTAAAGTGAGCGATAATTAACTATTTAATACGCACATAACTTTGAAAAGTCGGAGGTGCGCGCCTTGGATTCGAACTCGAGACATCTGCGTGGCAGTCCTACGGTCTCCTACTGGCTATCGCTACCTTACATGTATATATTTCAAACATATTCTTCAATATGTAAAGGAGGCATCAAATGACACACAAATGAAAATAAATTATATCTTCACCATCACGCCATTTTAATGACGTTGAGTTACATAACATATCACGCAGACTCGACATTTATTTAAACATACTCAAAATTGTAAGACATTGCGTTTAATATTTGAGTTTTAAAATTACACCTTAAGATTTGTATTTATACAATTCTAACTAATATAATAAATGTAAATGTGAGTTCATTTGTTTGTTACGCTTTCACGCATTAACTACTCGACCGACCATTCTGAAATTTCGCATACTCATCATCATCGTTGTCAGGGGCACAGAGGACATATGTATTTCATCCAGAAACAAACTACTGTTCCCGAGGGATATGAAATTATTGACATAACGTAGCTTAGTGCAAGCAAAGCCGCGGACAAAATCTAGTTTAAAATATCTGTTTCTTTGAATTCATACAAGTTAGGTACATAAGTTCTTGGGCCCGTATGAAACTAACTTAAATCTTTACGACTCCAAACAAAAACTTTATTAGATTCTAAGTTAATCTTCAAAAGATCTCGTATTATTAGCAAAGTTCTTTGTTACTTCGTTAACATAAAAGAAACCCTAAAACTCTTAGGTACATTATGACCTGACATGGATTATGTAAATTTTTAAGTAGTACCACAGCTTGTTCAGATTAATTTCCATATTGTTGATGTTTTATTTTACCCAAACTGTAGTAAGTAGAATAAAATCTCGTTCTATCTAAGCCACGTGATGATGGATATAGAGGAATTGTCCGCTTCACTCACCATAGGTTTAATCATTACCCTATACTATAAACGACCACAAATTACTTTTATAATATAAATTTAATTGAACTAAAAGACAGACTAGCCAAGCCGAACTGGACCAATGTGGTGGTCCGTGTCCAGCAGTGGGACAATGTATATAAAGAGCTGATATTACTATATTTAAATACAGTCAATTGCATTTGAAATGGAATGAAAATCATACTGAATTCTTATGTGATCTCTACTCCAAAAGTATAAGTTTTTCTAGGCTCGATTTTCATATTCAAACACTTAAATGGTCATGAATGACTGTGATTTTGATTGAAACATGCTAAAATCGTTTAAAATCTTTTAAAAAGAGATTATCGAATCCCTTTTAAAATGGTTGCGATTAATCCACTGAAAGTGCTTTTAAAAGCTACTCACTCATGTGTATTGGTAGTACAGAAACATTATATATTTCATATCTTAGGCATGATGACTAAAAAAAGATTTTAGTCCGTCTTTTAAATTACCAAAAAATATTGAACATGTATTTTACATTTGTCCCACAAACTAATAACAACGAAGATACAACGAGTTTAAATTACGTGTTACGTCACTTCTAGATACAAATTTTACAAAGGTGTGACGTCACAAGTCCCTGCTCCCGAACTTTAACACGTTATATCTTAGACAATTTTTATTGTTTTGTTAAAACAAAAAATAGGTCCAATATTTTTTGCTAATTCAAAAGATGGACTAATTAGAATCACTTATTTTTAACTCTGTCATGGTGTCTAAGCACTAGGAATAATTCCTGTTTCACGGGGGACTTTACAAGCATTCAAACAAAGACAAATAACACCAGACTCGGAACAACAATTTGTGGATCACACAAATTTTTGTCCTGTGTGGAGATCGAACCCGCAATCCTGGGCGTCAATACGCCCACAATCCTTAATTACTTGCCAATGTCATAACATTGGCAAGTTGACCACTTAAAACCACTACGCCATACTTGCAGTAGATAGTAGTAGATCACACAGATTTGAATGGTTAATTTCACCCCGTTCAGTCGCGGTTTTACAATAAAAAGAATACACATAAAATAATTCTCCAACCTCAGAAGATTTTACAGCTCTACCACCGATCCACCCACGTATGTGTTTGACACAAAGATAGAAATGTCAAATTTAACGTACTGTGTACGTAAAACTAAATACACTCATACCAATGTAAATTGTTGAAACCCATTTTCAAGACATATTCAATATTCCATTTTCAAAGTGATCAAAGGTTTCATTTCGTTTTTATGCTGTAAAAGGTACTTACTTTATAAATAAAATACTAACTTCTAAGTAATTGGTTTGATGTAAAGTTTAATATTTATTGTAATTATATTCTAAGTTTGTGTTTAACAATGTAATACAAGACGTATAAGATTTATTAAAATTTAAAGCGCTTGGAATGGAATGCTAGTCAGTGCTAATTGCCAGTCTGGACACCTTCGTGAATATTAAAAACAGCTGTAGTTCGGGCAAAGCTTTATAGAGAAGTTTTATGTTAAAATAGTCTTGAAAGCAGCACCCTGTTTGGTATTGTGTTCGGTACAATGCAATTGGCTCGCTAGACTTTAAACATACTTGGCAAAATAAAGGTACATATATAATACACCTCTACTTATTCTTTTAGTGACATCCTGGTGGAAATCATTGTATGTATGTATTACGATTGAATTGTATGTTTTATATATATATATATGCACGATATTATTTATCTATATATTAATACGTGAAACAAAAACTTGGTACCCCTTTTTACGAAAATTGCGTGGACGGAGAAGTATGAAATTTGGCACAGTTAAAGTTTGTATGGAGAAGGAGGGGCGAATCCTAATATTTTTATAAAGTATGTATTAGAAATATATTAAATTAATGTAAAAAGACTACACGCACACAGCCATGCATTTGACACACGCAGTTGAAGCGCGTAACTATGGTTACATATATCAATATATAATGATATATATCAGCAACATCTTACAAATTAATGAAAAAGCACTACACGCACATAACCATGCATTTGACACACGCAGTCGAAGCGCGTAACTATGGTTACATATATCAATATATAATTACATTCACATACCAGCAATATCTTACAGGCAAACTTTGGTCGAATTTCGAGCACTAGGCGACCGCTAGTTAATATTGTTTTGCTTGGTGGGGCATTGGTAATGAGTACGAATGCTGTGGAGTAACAGCATGGAGTCTGGATTTGTGCATGGTAGATGACAATAAGCTCGCCCTCTTCTACGTGGGACTAAAACCATTGCTGTCAAAAAATGGGTGTAAAACACTTTCTCTTCGAGAATATAGGCGAGGCGGTATATGTTTGTGTAAGATTTCGGTGTTCGTCCAAGTCATATAACAATGCTTTAAGAAAGTTAAATTCTACGACACTTGATCCCCTGCTGCTGTAAGCTGAGGGACTCTTGAGAGCCCTATTTATCGAGGAAATATGACTCAGGCTTATACGGCAGTGTATTTTCAATAGGGTGGGTGTTTCTCCAGCCTAAGTTCTAGTTTAAATGGGATTGCCGATAAAAGCACATAGCTATTTAATAGAACCTCTTCATGACCTAGAGATATAACTTCTACTTAATATTATAAATGCAAGTTCATTTGTTGATTAAAGCAATTTCCAAGAAGCAACGTGCTAAAAATTTATGTGGGTTTTGGCTAAGAGATCGTTTATAATCGGGAGACAGACTATGTCTGTCTTCATATCGTCATTCTATAGTATCCCTTTTTAGATGTACGCAATATATATTTAATACGTATGTAATTATAAATATATATAATTATTTATTTGCAAGCAAAAAAAAATAAGCAGTAATAGCTCAGTGGGGAAACCAACAGACTGCAATGCCGAGGGTCTCGGGTTCGAACCCACGTCGCGCACCTCTGACTTTTGGAAGTTATATGACTTTTCGAAATTATGTGCGTATTGATTGACAATTATCGCCTGCTCCGTGCCTCAGAGAGCACGTTAAGCCGTCGGTCCCGGCTGCCATGAACATCCATGGCAGTCGTTAGTGGGAAAGTCAGTACCCTCTAATATCCTGACACTGGTCTAGTCTTAGGGTATCGTTAGCCTTCGGGTTGTGGAGGTCAGGTGGCAGCCGCTCCGTGTAAAAACTGATATCCAGTCAAATCCGGTTAGACTAGAAAAGCCGACCCCAAGTAACATGGGTAAAAAAAGGCTAGGGAGAAAAAAAAATTACAAGACAAATTATTTTTACTTATTACATACTAGCTGTTACCCGAGACTTCGTCCGCGTGGATTTTAACTAAAAAGTGTTGGTTCAGTTCGCAGAGTTTACGAAAACTTAATATTTATTTATTTCTCGTATAGAAAAACCCATTTTTAAATTAATGTCATTCTTCTACTTTGTCAGTCGGTTTTATTTATTATATAAGGGCTTATATTGGATGTATATATATTATTATTATTATTATTATTTTATATACACTTCCGTACTTGAATCGGATATTGTTCACTATTTCATTGATTTTAATGTATATTTACGCGAAATCCAAATGTTTTTGTAAAATAAAAGAAGCCTAAGTTACGCCTTATAATATCAGCTGCCAGTAGATGGACAAAACATTTAAAATTTATTTCTTTATGTAAGTACCGCATAAACATTCATAGTATATTTATCCAGCTGGTAAAAAGCTGTTATTTTGACATTACAAACAGACACTTCAATTTTATTTAATTATATAGATGTATAGACGAATCGAATATTGTTCACTATTTCATTGGTTTTTACTTTATTCCGCCGAACCCTATATTTTACTAACATAAAAGTAGCCTTATAACTTCAGCTATCTGCTAGTAAAAGTCCCGTCAAAATCGGTTCAGCCGTTTCAGAGATTAGCCGGCACAAACAGACAGACAGACAAAAATTTTAAAAATTGATTTTCTGGTATAAGTCTCGCATAAACTTTCATAATAATATGCAGTAAGTAAAAAGCTGTTATATTGACATTACAAACAGACATTTCAATCAATTTTATATAATTGTATAGATAGGTATTTTTCAGCCCCACAAAACAGTGTAGTCAGCTTGTCATTGGGATCAATTCTTCGTGCAACGTATACATAAGTTACACTCGTATGTTTCTGACTACAAAAATAGATCATGACATGTTGAATAAATAAGTTATGGGGAGGAACTGCAAAGGATTTATTTCAGCTTCAATAAGTTTCACTCAGTTCTAGTAGCCAAACGATGGAAAGAGACGTGGTGCGTCTCGTAACACAAACAAGTATTAACCGACGGTGACCCTTTGTGTTAAACTTTGCTCAATTAGCATAAAGGCCGGACAGAGACAGGGTTCGACCACTGCAAACAATATAGAAGGCTATTTATATCAAAACGGTGGGTGTTGTGGCGTTTTCCTTTTGATGAAAGCCTACGTACTGACGTCACAAGTTGGTAGTAATGAACTATATTTTAACTTTGTAACTAAATTAGTTGGTACTAATTGATTATTAGGCTGCCTAGTTGGTCCCGCAAGATAAGTTTGCGTGTTATTGGAATTTCTCAGAAGCAGTATGGAGTCTGGAAATATACTGTAGATAGGTAAGACTTAGAAACATTGCTGGCGTATTGTGGGTCTCATAGATTTCTGCCTATCCTTGAGAAAATTTTTATTTGTCTATATTTATTTACTAATTAGGTCGTTACCATTTATTTGCCGTTTCTATAGCTATCTAAGTCAGTTTAAAATAATCCAACTATTATAATGTGAGTTTCTAAAGATTTTTGAATATTTGTTACTGAAACACGGGTAATAACAGTTTAATATGATATTTGGCAAACATATACATATACTATAGAACAATATCCTGAAACCTAAAGGATCAAAACTTAAAAAATGTGTTACATAGATTTTTTTAGAATTAGACATTTTATTCGAGTATGCGATCCCATAGAATATCTGGGAGCGAAGACGTAGTTAGAAGTTTTGTTGGCCTATCATTTATAATGCATGCTCTCAACCTTATAAATTCATTGGTCCCCTGGTATTAGCGCAGCACCGTAAACATAAGAGAATAATAATAGGAGGAGAGGTCAGAATTTTGTAGGATGAATATTGTTGCGCAATCTGTTCCCTTAAAATCAGCGTGAAAATATAAATGAAAAGCATTTATTTTGTATGTCCGCATATAACGTAACAACTTTTTGTCTGTGCCCGCAAACCAACATGGTTAACCCAAAATGTGGGTCACACAAAACAATTAAAAGAACGAATCTAAGCACGTTTAGACGGGGCTCAGAATGATACCTCCCGGTTTACCTAAGACCCTTTTGTTAATAAGAGCCTAATTAGATCAGCCGCGGTTAATCCCTAGAAACTTAAACATCGGAATTGCTACAAATAAGGATTCGTGGAAAAGTTTGAGGGCTGGAACTACTTTAAGTAGCCCTTATGTTAATATAAGAGAGTTTAGTAGAGATCGACCCTCTGACAAGATGGAACAGTATGCTAACCAATCGTATTATCCTTCTAATATTATAAATGTGAAAGTTTGTGATGATGGATGGATGGATAGATGGATGGATGTTTGGTACTCTTTTACACAAAAACTACTGAACCGATTGCGATGAAACTTGGTATATAGATAGCTGAAGACATGGATTAGCAGATTAACAATATAGACTTTTTATCCCGATATTCCCACGGCATCGGGACGTACACATGTAAAACCTAATAATATAATATAATATAATATAATATTCTACCACATACACACAACACCATCTAGCCCAAACTAAGCAGAGCTTGTACTATGGGTACTAGACAATGGATAAACATATTTATATACTTTTTTTTGTAAATACATACATATTATACATAGAAACACCCAGAGCAAGACAAACATCCATGTTCATGCACACAAATATTTGACTTGTGCGGGAATCGAACCCGCGACCTCAAGCGTGGCGTTCGGTTACACTAACCACTACGCTATCGAGGCCGACAAAATGAAAGGTTGTTTTACACCTCTGCCTATTCTTTCGGGGATTTATGAGTGTGAGATTATGATGTAATCATATTCCTATTAAACAAACTAATTTGAGTGTTGCAATTGATTGTATACATATGTATGTAATATGTATGTAGTGTCACTAAGCGAGATCGATATTCGACAACGTATTTTTGAGTATAATATTTGTTAGCCGACTTTTCATAGAATTTATCAACCTGTTTCAAAGCTAGAAACTGATTACAGGAATGTCGGAGTGGTTATGTGGTCGACACGGTACTTTCAATACGCCAAGTGTTGTGCGTTCGATCATCACATAGGACAAAAAAAACAAACGTCTTTACGAGACTGAGTGTTATTTTTGTCCGATAAAACGTTTCCGCTCTAAGTTTATTAAACCTGTAAAATAAAATATAGAAGTTCTATTTATATTCAGAAGGCAATAAAGTATTGATATTGTTATTAAGGGGGATGTTATCAAAGATCGTCTTCTCCTTAGCCTTTATTATTCCCAAGTCACATAGGGTCGGCTTTTCTAGTATAACCGGATTTGACTGGATATCAGTTTTTACACGGAGCGGCTGCCACCTGACATCCGCAACCAGAAGGCTAACGATACCCTAAGACTAGATCAGTGTCAGGATATTAGAGGGTACTGACTTTCCCAATAACGACTGCCATAGATGTTCATGGCAGCCGGGACCGACGGCTTAAGTTGCTCTCCGAGGCACGGAGCAGGCGATAATTGTCAATCAACACGCACATAATTTCGAAAAGTCATATGACTTCCAAAAGTCAGAGGTGTGCGATGTGGGTTCGAACCCGAGACCCTCTGCATTGCAGTCTGTTGGTCTCCCCACTGAGCTATCGCTGCTATCAAATGCGCGATGCTATAAAATCTGCGATGTTATCAAAGATATTAAATAAAATTAGTCTTCAGAGCTTTATTAAAAGTACGAGAGTTCTATATCTGCAATAATTATCTGCGGATAAAAGACCGTCAAAAAAAGAGAAAGGCAAGTTATATTTATTATCATGTTTTCTCTTTTACTAAATATTTTTGACAAACTTAGAATTTCTTTAAATGCTTACGTACTAAACATTCATTACAATTTTCTTTTCACACGACGCATCATAATGCCTATTACTTGTATAGTTTGCATCATATACAAATTATGTATTATTCTTGTTATTCTTGAGAATACGATTTGTTAAGTTTTCTATTAGAAAACCTAAACCACACAACCTATTCAGGCATAGTGGCACACTGGCGGCGAGACACAATATGTTTTCAATTCTGTCTGGCTTTCAAATAATTGACAGGTTAGATGGGTGTTCCTTGTGACATTCAGTACATTCATATAGTATGAATCGCCATGCAGTATACTTAATACCGTATGTGCATGGATACCACACTTAGTACACTTAAATAGGCTTCTACTTATACACCGGATAATAAATATTTTTAAATATGTCATACATCACTATTTGGGTGACAGTCACTCTCGATAGTTGACAAAATATATGCGTATGTAGCCGACCAAATATTCCATCACAGTTACAAAGGCTGTGAAGTATTGAATGTTTACATTTTTGGAGAACGGTCCTAAAAAAACTTCACACGCACGCCTCAAAATTTCAGATTAGTGACGTTCGTCACTTGAGACAGGCTTTTATATGTACATATATCTCACTTACTTAAAAGAAAACTGTCCTGGCTTACGTTTGCGAATGTTATACATTGAAATAAAACTACTTAAGTAAAAGGATTTGATTGTAACATATTATGTTTAATCCTTTTCATTGTGTCTGAAATCCGGCCTAATTTGTTAAACCATTAAATTATTTATATTTACGCTTGCCCCGATGTTTCGGCTGCTTTTCGGTAGACGTGGTTACAGGAAAATATCTACGATAATAATATATGTAGTACCCGCATATTTTATTGCTATCTTTGTGTGTACAAAATCGCTTGCACTGGAACCGCAACAAGTACTTTTTTTAATGCGCGACTGATACCGTCGGTGTTGTAAGGTGTTGTTACGGTTACCGGTTACTATTATGCAGGTTACCGATATAAAATGGTTATGTCTCTATGAATTCATCTTACAAAGTTTAACAATTTTGCGTTAAAATATTATATTCACATTTACGCTCGTTCTAACACAACCTTAATTGGTTGTCTTACTATATTACTTATTAATAACACGAATAGCTGCGGTACAGTTATAAATTCTGTAAAGCTATATTCCTCTAAAGATTGGTGTAGTTACTAGTTTCAGAATTTACGCTCAAACTTCTGTTCAATCTGTTTTAAGTATTTTATAATAACTTCTTAAAGTTGAAGGCGCACTTGCCGAAACCGAAAGCGCGTTACACTTTCAAATTTGGTGCCTTTTTTTAAAATCTATACATACATATGTATTTATGATTATTAGATATTTTGCCAATGAGTTTGTATGCGGTAATATCCGCAATGGATGAATATGGATGTGGCTTTCAGTATATTGAGATAGCGCTTAAAACACGTCAAATATATCAATTTTACAATGCCAACTTAATATATTTTTGTGCATAATAAAATTACTTTAAACTTAAATTTAATTGCAAACTTGCAAGCCGTAGACATTTTGTTTTAAGTTGGACGATTCTTATATTAAAAACTATTAGGTTTTCACATATATCGAAATTTGATCTGATATACATTTTTCGCTGGTGCGATAATGTAAGTTTGTGTGCGAGGTATTTAATAAAATCATTGCGTCGCGATGCTGTAAGTAACACGCGCCATGCAATTCCGTGCTCACCTTAATACTCTCAGTAATTACATCGGTACAACCGTTCTATTTGCTCAATGAATATGTACTTATTATTTTCCAAGATTTACTAGGCCATTCAATATTTTCTATAAAGTCTTTCAATTTGTTTGGATAATATATTTTTGACATATTTTTGAGACATTTTTTATTTAAAATTGTATAAGGCAAAGAGTTTTTTACCCCAATTAGTCTGTTGGTATAGTAATAAATATGAATCTTTATTTTTCTCAGGCAAGCTTTGATTCACATCCACATACACAAAGTGGTAAACAGACTTGTATTTCGTCAGCGATATGACAGATCCCACGTTATAGAGGTCACCTCTATAGCCGTCTATCAGGCATAATTTCGGTGCTATTAACTATAACTATACTTTACCGACCCGGTACTAAAATCTGGGAATCATTATTGGCCGCAAATATGACTGCAAAATTAGACCACATGACTAGCACAAGAGGCATGTATTTGTTCCAAGTAAGGTTGTCTTTTGTGTAAATATTGTTTCATTATTTGTAAAGTCCACCGCGATACAAAAAATATTATCAGAGCGGAACTAATGTAAGCATACAAAAAAAAAACATTACTCGTGTACAGTCCTTAGTAGTATATGTACACGAAGCAAGTACTTGAGGCAGACTCCATGCGCTACTTTCATACGCAAGCATCATGTGCAAGTTTCTTGCAAGTTTCATATAGACTACTTACTGCACTCTCATTGGTCATTTACATAATATATACATTCCGTGTAAGTATTTTAACTGGCGCATGTAATCCGCGTCGTGCAAGAGCCATTAGCGATACACAATTATATAATATATACACACACAGCGATGTCATCAAATTGTCTGAGGCGGAGCTATTACCAGATGGTGTAGAGTTTATCGTAGCACTATGCAATTACTCGCAGTAAAACGGAACCCACTACACGATTCAAAATTTGGTAGTGATTTTCGCAAAGATGAATAGAATCGACTAGCGGGCTCATACAAGTACTCTTTAGCAAAAACTCGGGTCTTATGTACTTAAATGTGTAATAGAAAACCGAGTTGTATCAGTATTACTTTATACATTTAAAATAACTTTTTTGAAAGTAGCCGCAGCAGTAGTTTATTTATCTACTGTGATTTCGATGGCCAGGTCGGACACTGTTATTAGATTTTACTGTGTATACATTTTTAGTAAAAAGACGGAGTCTAAAACTGTGCTCGGTAAACGGCAACAGGCTCGGCGTAAATAACATAGATCCTAGATTAATACCTGAAATGTGGGTGTAATAGACATCTGTCTACCCTTTGGGCATATAGGCGTTAGTGCATATTTTTTTTATTTTAGAATTCATCTTCCACACTTGGAATAATTCCCACGTCCTAGGGGACTTTACAAACACGTACTCTCAATGTAATATGTATGTACTAACACTATGACGACAGACAAAAATGACCGTGCATGTTCCATGCAACGAATTTGTAAACACTTTGTCAGAAAACATTTTCAACATTGTCCATTTTGTTACCAGCTATGTAAAGAATTGTCTTTACATAGCTGGTAACAAATCGTATTATAGCGGATAACTGAGCGCCAACACGAGCCACAGCATCTAATATTTACTTTTAAAATGTTTGACGTTGCCCTCAACGTTAGTAAGGACTACACTTACTACATCGGTTTCGATCGATGGATAGAATAATAAGATGAGTCGATTGATATTAGAACCACATAGTACGAAATATGCATACATTCACCTCTTGTGGAAATAAATGTGATAATAATATTCATGTCCAGTCGTGAAGAGCACCATCCGAGTGCAAATCACACCGTGAATTCAATGATATAATGATACGTAAGTGTGTAAGTAAACTACTATATACGGATTTTATCGCGTTGTTTATTTGACACTTTATTACAAAATTTTGAAAACTGTTACACTATACTACTATTAAACTTTACTAACTTTTAAGCTTATTAAATTATTATTAAAACGATTAAAACTAGTTACATTTAATTTAATTTTACACTTTCCCCGACGTTTCGGTTGCTTTTCAGCAGCCATGGTCACGGGGAGACCGTTTCTCCCTTTCAACATTTTGTAATAAAGTGTCAAATAAACAACGCGATAAAATCCGTATATAGTAGTTTAATTTAAATGAATAATATTCGCGTAAATAGAAGACAATATTAAGTGTGTAAGTGTCATATTATACATCATTCATAGCGAGAATTATCGCGTTCATGCATTTTGTCTTTCTTAAGGTGCTTGACGTTTCGAGTCTAGATTCCGGTCTAGGTTGCACGTCACAATTAAGAAAGCACGTTATTATGTTCTTGTCTCATTTCGTTTTTTAAAGATTACTTCCGGTCTATTTTGTCCCATGTGGGGATCGTACCCACACAATATTCGAACTTTGGTCACCTACAATGGATTATTCCTGATGATATAGATAATATAATGGAGATTAATTTCACAGCATCGTTTCCTGATTGCCTGGTTGTTACTGTAGTAAAACGTTATACTTACGATCTACTGTGAGGTACCGTTGCAATTTTCCGGATCAACCTAAATATGAATGAGTAGCACTAAAATGTAGTTTACTGAGTAGCCCTTCGGTTTGAACTTAAGTCATGCTAAGCAAGCGAACATGAATTGATGGAAATTTGTAACAGTTAAGCAAAACCTTTTTAATAAGCGGCAAGAGACGCATGTTATGATATGTTATGATCGTAATAAATCAAATGGATTTTTATATAAAGACTAGCTGCTCTTCGCGGTTTCACCCACACTTAAAATTACTGCTTTTCTGGATAGGAGCACCCTAATCACCTAGTGGTATGACCCTATCAAATATACATTAAAATTCCATAAAATCGGTCGAGCTGTTTCGGAGAATTGCAACCACAAACACCTGACACGAGATTTTTATATATATAGATAGTCTAAAACTAGAATGGAATAGCAAGAATTGTTCGACAGTAATACGACTTTTTTGCATACAATTAATAATCTGGCAAAAAGGATTAAATATGATATAATCCTTATGACTGCACGCTTTTATTCCTGGCTGTTTACACAAAGAATATATTTATATTATTCACAACATCAAGAATTTTACAATAGGTAACCAATTATTTATGTAACATTTAATTTAAAGTATAAAATCAAATGATAAATGGTTTGGGTAATGATACAAATAATTAATTAATAAAACTGAACAAAGCATGAGTGGGCGTAAATGAATGAGTAATGCAATTTGATCGTCATTCATGCACTACTTTTATACTCATTTACAAAGTGGAAGGCAGAAATTTCATAAGAGAATGAAAACGAGATGATTTCCACGCATTGTACTACCGACGCCACACAACACATTTAGATACTTATTTTATTTATACGTGCAGAAATGCGCCTAATGTGTACGCCCTCGCCACAAGGGGAGGCGAGAGGGCTATGTCTGGCTCTCCCGTACTTCGGGGCTACGGACCAAAACCCCACGGTGTGCCTACTCGCTGCCTTGTATAGTGGATGGGCCGCTAGAAAAGAGACTACCTCAGTGGGCCACCTAGCAGACTACGACTCCTGGGCAACGCATCGGCACTACAGACGGCGTCGGACCCACTCAATGGCTGGCGGGCGGGAGATCCCCGTTCTCCCGTCTTCCATTTTAAAATCATGCCCTGGTAGGCTCAATTTTGCGCGCATTGTATGATTTCCGGGAGGGGATGACAACTCGTCTCCTCCTGCATTTCCTCACTCACTGTATACACTTCGGCGAGCACTTTAGCCTCCAAATCCCACGGGGGTGTCCCGGCCAATGCGCAAGCTGCGTCGGCTGGCACCGTACTGTATCCTCGTATTACCCTGATCGCTATGACTCTCTGCGGTCTTCGCAGAAGAGTTTTGCACTGAGCGGTCAGTGAGTCCGTCCACACCGGTACACCGTAAAGCGCCATCGACCGGATAACCCCCGTATAAAGTCGCCGGCAACCACCACTGGACCCGCCTAAGTTTGGCAATAGCCGCCTAAGGGTGAAAGCAGTGCCGAGAAGCTTCGGAACGAGCTGTCTGAAGTGCTCATCGAAGCGCCACCTTCCGTCCAGGACCAAGCCCAGATAATTCATTTGGGCCTGGACCGGAACGCGCTTCAAGCCCACCATTACCGAGGCGCCGCGAGGTGGACTGCAACGGGGCCGATAAAAGACCAGGGCCTCTGTCTTGTTAAGAACCACCCGTAAACCCAGCGTCTAGATACACCCGACCACCTGAGAAACCCCCACGGTGGCCAAACGGGCCACCCCCCTCGAAGGTCCACTCCCACGGGCTGTAACAAGGGTGTCGTCAGCGTAACTAATGATACTCAGCCCGGGGAGTAAGACAGCACGTAGAGCCCAGTCGTACCTCATGTCCCACAGGAGCGGACCAAGAACCGATCTCTGCGAGACACCGCACGACATGGGCCGCCGCCAAACTTCGCCTCGAACCTCGAGGAGGACACACCTGCCTTTACCTCAAGGAGTTATCAAGAACCCTTGTGATTGAATTTAGGTAAAATTTTGTACACCATCTACCTCCAACAAAGTTTTCGAAAATATATGTGTAAGACTATGTATGAATGCATATTCTAATTTCAAATATATATCTTCTGTACCAACGTAAAAAAGCAGTGGCAGCCGCGTAGGAGAGTTTCGATCCCAAAGCGCGCATCTTTGACTTTTCGAAGTTATGTGCGTATTAAATAGTTCATTATTGCTTGTTTTAACAGTGAAGGAAGACATCGTAAGGAAACCTGCATGTCTGAGAGCTGGTTATAATGTTCTCAAAAATATGTGAAGTTTACCGACCCGCACTGGGTCAGCGTGGTGGACTATGGTCTTACCCTTCTCACAATGAGGAGAGTCCTGTGCTAAGCACTGGAACAGTTTAATACAAGGAGGACATCATTATTTACTGTACCAATTTAAAAAAACATCGTTTTGTTTTCTCTCAGACACCACTTCAAGGCTTCAAATATGACCCCAGGATATTGTTATAGGATTAGGAATTAAATATTTTACAAAACTTCGTATTTTCTTTACAAGGTGCCCAAACATATCATTTACAGACCTCTGACCTTTTTCCACGAACTAATTTTTCCGTATAAAATTGTTCATTTCCTCGTCTCCTAAAAAAGCCGAGTACAATTAATTGAGGAAAGGTTGGAGGATGAAGATGAATTATAAACATGACAATGATAAATGACGAAGCATCTAGATGTCACCTTTTCATTAAACGCTGGTGATCAATTGAAATACCTAATTGCCATCAACGGTCGGACGAGCATTAATTAAATATTAATTAATTAATATCCATTCTATCTCTTTGTCTTTGCTCAAGAAAGCATTCCCTGCAATAAATCCTTTCGATATTTCATTTATTTCTTTTGTTTATTTCGTTATCCTTTTTGTTCAGGATTAAGTAATTTTTCATTGTGATGACTCTATTTTTCCTTTAGAAATGTTGCGTAATCATGTTTAAAGGTTAGTATATAGAAATTCTTTGGGTTCCAAAGTTCCAATTGCATTCGTTGTTACTGTACTGAGTATTATCAGATGTGGAATGAGATAGCGTTGGGAGCAAAACCATGTCCGTCACTAAATTCACTTGACAGGAAAAAAATACTCTTAATACCTGCCAAACGGTTCGCAGAAAACATTTATTGTGACATTGTGACAGTTGTATGTAACGTGTTTTTGCAGGAAACAATTTATACAATAGTTGTTGAGGTTTCACGGATGATTCACGCCTACTTATTCAAATTCTATATATTATTGCCTAAATACCAAACATAAATAAAGTATAAAGTTTTACAACGGTCTAATATGTGTAGTTGAATAAGGAGAAAGGCAGTTTTTGGAGAAGAGCTCACATGAAAAGTATCATGTAAGAAACACAAGATCACTTTTTGAATCTATACTAATATTATAAAGCTAAAGAGTTTGTTTATTTGGTTGAACGCGCTAATCTCAGGAACTACTGGTACGATTGAAAAACTATTTTAGTGTTGGATAGCCCTTTTATCGAGGAAGGCTAAGGCACACACCACGTTACGACCCACGGAACAGCCGCAGTCACCATAAACGCGACTGAAACCACGAACACAGCTAATTACTAATATGTTTACTATAATATCTCAAGAATACCAACCGTTTCTTTTAGTAAGCTGGCATATATGCGTGGTTAGAGAAAAATCTATTTCATCACAAATATTTTAGCTAGATTGCCTCGGTAGTGGGCAGTAGTGTACGCGACTGCAGTGTCTAAGTTCTTGGCTTCGATTCCCAGATCAGGCAAAAAGTAGTAGGTTTTTCTGTCAAGAAATTTTCATTGAAATTATATTACTTTATACGGATTCTATGTTTAACAGTAGTAGTTTAACAGTTTTGAAATTATGTAATGAGTGCTTAAACATATAAAACAACAACGATAAAATATGTATTAAGTAGTTAAATTTCAATGTATAACATTCGCGTAAACGTGGAACAATATTAAGAAGTTCTCAGTAGCAGTTCGGAGTGTGAAACTATGCTTAGTGCGCTTACCATTCACGGTGCCACACTCTGAACACACCCCTCATGTGATAGAGAGCCAGCCTATTGCCGATGTAATAGGACCTGACCTGAGACCAAAACCATAGTTAGCCATATGCTTACCTACATTTGGCTAACTATGGTTTATTCACTTCTGCCAACCTACGGGAATATAGTCGTGAGACTATATATATATGTATTTTCATTAGTTAGTTAGTTAGTTAACGCTTTTGCCCTCATTTAGTTGCTATACAACGTTTCTGAAGTTAAATTAATCTTGTACGAAAATATTTCGCTATATCATTCTTCTGTAGTGTTTCTTAATTATTCTATATGAAAGCTTTGAAGTCGTATTTATATTAATATTAAATGGAACTTCTACAATATATTATGTATGTCTTCAGAGACTCTTGTTCGATTAAGAGTACATTTAGTTTCTAGATACTATTTAACTAAAGCCTAATTCTAGGCAGCTGTAAATAGTTATTTGTTTTAATTAAGATTCATGAACTGTACATTGTAACAAATTTATATTACAGGACAAACGAGGAAGTCTATTAGAGTATTTAACTTTATATTTTTGCTTTAATCGTTGGGCCAGTTATGTATTTATGTGTATGGTGTTACTACTAGCCGTTACTTGAAACTACTTGTTGTTTAAATAGTAACGGGTTTTTAAATTATAAAGTGTGATAACGCTAAGTTTATATTGATATGATACATATAGGTCATACACGAAACGTTTTCCTTTCTTTTTGGGCTCCCAAAACGAAAGGTAGGCTTTAGTAATCTACGTCTACCGATGAGATCATTAAGTCTACAGTAAATATAATATTCGTAGCTGAGGTCAAAGTCGTAGCCCAGGGTTTATTCATAGCCGGGGTCGAAGTCGTAGCCAAGGATATATCCGTAGCAGAGGTCCTTTGACCTCAGCTAAGACTTTTCCTAGCCAAGGTCAAAGTCGTAGCTGAGATCAAAGTCATAGAAGAAGTTATATTCGTAGCCGGGTCAAAGTCGCTGACAGGCTTTAAGTGGTAGCCGAGGTTATATTCGTTGCCAAATCTTTGACACCATCTACGAATTTCCGTAGCCGAATTCAAAGTCGTAGCAAAGATCAAAGTCGTAGCTGAGGTTACATTCGTAGCCAAATTCAAAGTCGAATGAAAGGTCAAAGTCGAAGCTGAGGTTATATTCGAAGCCAAATCTTTGACTTCGGCTACGACTTTTCGTAGCCAAGGTCAATGTCGTAGCCAAGGTCAAAGTCGTAGCTGAAGTCGAGGTCGTAGCCGAAGTCGAGGTCGTAGCCGAAGACGTAGGTTATATTCGTTGCTGGGGTCAAAGTCGTAGCCCATGTCAAAGTCGTAGCCGAAGTCAAAGTCGTAGCCAAGCTTAAGGTCGTAGCTGAGGTTATATTCATGGCCAAGGTCAAAGTCGTAGCCTAATTTACATTCTTAGCCGGGGTAAAAGTCGTAGCCAAGGTTAAAGCCATAGCCGAAGTTTTATTCATAGCCGGGTTCAAAGTTGTAGCCAAGGTCCAAGTCATAGACGAGGTTACATTCTTTGCCGGGGTCAAAGTCGTAGCCGAATTTATATTCTCCGCCGGGGTAAAAGTCGTAGCTGAGGTTATATTTAAAGCCAAGGTAAAGTCGTAGCCATCGTTATATTCGTAGCCGGGGTCAAAGTTATAGCCGATATCAAAGTCGTACACTCTACAGGCACTAACTGCTTTTATTTATTTACGAGCAGTAACTGAGTACTTTTTGTATGTTATCTAAAGTTACATAGGTACTTATAATGATAAGTTTGTATTCAAAATTTCTAAGAATCATCTAAGCAGCGTATGATTTGCTACCCAGCTGCACTTCATATTTGTTTTTTATAAAATTGTTTGAATAGCATATTTATTAGGTAAATTTTTACATTTCGCATCTAGCAAAATAAAAGATAAATTAATCAATCCAGCCATCGAATATCCTCTACCTTATGTGAAATAAATTTAATTTAATTTCATTACATAATTCGCTTTCAATCTACATTCTACACTTGTATCATCTTTACAACGAGTAACGTATATGATAAAGGGTGATCGCATCGTGTACAATATGGCATCTGTTTTGTTATGGCAAAGTTCAATCATTGCACATGAATTTTGTGAGTGTAAGTTAAAATTCAAGCATTTTTCTTCAGTGCTCTGTCGTACGTGTAAAGTACTTTCGATGCTCTAGTTCTGATTTTAAAATATAAATTATATCCACAATGTTTGTCACCAAAGATTTTATCCTTAACTTTATATATTTAGCCCCGCTCCCCGCATTCAAACAGACGTGTTTTATTTTGCTCTCTAATTATCACTCTAAAACGTTAGTAAAAAGTGACTTTTAAGTGTTGTACCTATAAACAATCTATAGGAAAAGTGACGGTCTATCCAACAGTGTAAACAGTTTCTCGATACATAGATTGGATAAATAGTTATCGTGATTTTAAATTTAAAAACTTTTATGAGCGCCTTGACCTACCTCAACAACGGTTCGTGAGCAGCGCACTGCACGTCATCGTCGCCGCCGCACCGAGGCGCCGTCGGTTACTCTCGGCATCCTTCGGGCTGCTGTGCCGCGCGCCTACACTAACATCACGCTCGCTAAGCGGAGGACTCTGGCAGCGAAACTGAGCTACGAAAATAAGGCCTGTCGCTTCGTGAAATAAATTATCGACAGTTAAGGTATTTATACCACTGAATTATTAAGTAACTGCGAGACCAATTAACTACAGCACAATATGTCGCTAAAACGGACGCCTCCAAAATTACATACAACACCCATGGAACATACTCAATCCGAGTCGGATCTAAATTCACTGCAGCAAGGTGATGTTTCCTATGTCAATACTACTCGACATAAACGTCCACGCACTGATCAGACACGCTCGCCGGTGATAAAAGAAGACCATGATTTTAGGCTTGAGATTATGGAATTATTGAACAACTGGAAGATAGACTTTGATTCTAAGTTAAATGATATATGCAGCAAACAAAACACGTTAATTACTAAGCTATCCTCCGATATATCTGAATTAAGACAGCAATCCAGTAAAATTCAAAAATCCAATGATGATATTGTACAATCGATAGCATTTATAAACAAACAGTACGAAGACATTAAATCGGGCCTGGAGACAATTCAAAAGGAACGTCTAGAGCAAAATAGATGTATAGAAAAATTAGAAAGGAAGGTCCAGGATCTTCAACTTATGTCGAGATCCTCAAGTATAGAAATAAGAAATATACCTCAAAGCGATAAAGAAACAACCGCCTCTCTTACAGAGACAGTTTGTTCAATCGGCAAAGCCGTCGGCTCACACATAACCTCAACGGACCTGCGTGATATTTATCGCATACCCGGCAAACCTGGCACGTCTCGTCCAATCGTTGCTGAATTCCAAACAGTTCAGATGAAGCATAGCACCATCTCTGCTGTGCGAGTCTTCAATAATACTAGAACGGTCGCGGAGGAGAAACTTAACACGCAACAGTTAAACATCCCTGGAATGCGACAAGCCGTCCAGCCGACCACCTTCCGTCAGCGCAAAAAAGCTATTTCACTCAGCACGGACATTCGCTAAGGAAAATGGATACAAATTCTGCTGGTCCTCAAACGGAAACATCTTCATACGAAAGGCACAAGGCGATAAACATATCCTCATTTCCTCAGAACAATGCTTAAAGGACTTGCGTGGTAACAACATAATATGACTAGCATGGTATTTACTATTACTCTCTTTGAACATAGTCTTAAAATCATTACATTATTGCATTAAGTTAATTATATTTTATGTTATACTTTTCCGTAAAACACAAACGACTACAAAACAACTTATACAAAACCATATACAAACATTTTATTCATACAAACCGAAAATACATACGATACTAGCCTATCCTCATCACAACTGTAATATTACACACACACACCCATACCTCTCTTTACTGCTACTGCTTGCTTATTGCCACAACTGTACACTACATGTTTTTTATAGACTAAAACAGATTTCCGAAGCTAATTATTACGTTCCGTGCTCTCGTTTGGTGTATACCGATATAATAAATGGCTAATATGGACGATATAAACAACGAATTAGACTCACAATCACTTACAAATGCCTACACCTGTAGCCCGCAAGAATGTTCTAAATACCTTAATAGTTCTAACAAAGCCAACTTTAAACTATTACATCTAAATATACGTAGCATAAATAAAAATTTCAATCAATTTCGTATACTACTATCGCTAACTAACATGGAATACGACGTCATCGTTTTAACAGAATGTTGGCTGAGTAAAATAAAAAACTTGCCTATTCTAGAAGGCTATACGGCACACTTCTCAAAGGTCACGATAAATCAAAACGATGGCATAGTCATTTACACAAATACGAAATTGACATGTACAGTACGTGAACCAGTGTTTCATGACGCGAACTGCTTAACCTGTCAAATTGGTAATGATATAGGTATCGTGGCAATATATCGATCTCCCTCGCTAAAAACAAAGAACAATTTTGACAACTTCATAAACAGCCTGAACGTGATATACAATGGTCTATCTACGAAAAGTAGTGTCCTAGTTGGTGACCTGAATATAAATATCTGTGAAGGGAGCAGGGATCCCCTAAACGACGAATATCTCACGTTTAATGCATCCCATGGCTTCTTCCCCACGCACACTTACCCTACCAGAATTACCACTTGCTTAGATCATATATTTTTAAAATCGACCTTTCCCACTACGACATTAGTACTGAAATCATATATAACAGATCATATGCCTATATTGCTGGAAATTGATAAATACAAGCCAAAGCGGCAAAATTGGTACATTCGGTCCTGCACAAACTACGAAAAAATAAAAGTGGAACTAGAGAACACAGATTTTACTCTTACTTATCTTTAAAATTAATAATGCCAACATAGCAACCAATCACTTTGTGTCCCTGCTATCTTCTATTATTAAAAAATACACAGTTCAAACCAGGGTACCCAGGAAAAATAGAACTCTGAAGCCGTGGATGACAACAGGGCTACTTCGCTGCATCAAACATCGTGATAAGTTACATGTACAATCAAAAAAAGCACTAGGAAATATGACACTAAAGCTTACCTATACACGATATCGAAACTTTTGTAACGCTTTGTTGCGTAGATTGAAAATTGCGTACGAAACGAGTTTGATTGACAAAGCGGGAAAAAACAACAAAGAGCTATGGAAGGCCATTAAATGTATCACAAATACTCATAAAGTAAAAACCACTCCTATTGAGCTCCTAAATGTGTCTTCTGACCCCCAAGTATCTACCGACCATGTGGGTGAATTTTTTAGCAACATAGGCTCGCACCTAGCTGGTAAAATCCTATCTGCTACTCAAGGTAACCCACCTAATACAATGCCAACTGCCCCCACCTCCCACTTACGAAGTCCAATAAACTCAATGGATTCTATTCTGGAGGTGTCTGAATCGGACATTGATAGCATCATATCACAACTTCGCCCTGATTGCGCTACAGGCTGGGATGGAATACCTACCCAAGTGTTAAGACAGTCACGTACAGTTCTTGTTCCCCTCATAACCCACATTTGCAACTGCGCCATCAATACAGGCACTTTTCCGCAAGCTTTTAAAAAAGCCATTGTGCATCCAATCCATAAGGGTGGTGATAGAGACTGTGTCAACAACTACCGGCCAATAGCAGTATTACCTGCTCTATCAAAAGTTCTGGAGAAAGTTTTGAATAATGCTCTAAAAACATATCTACAGACTTATAACATTTTGGCCCAAAATCAATACGGTTTTCGTTCAGGAATCTCAACCGAAGACGCTATGATAGACTTAACGGACAAAATAGTTAAAACCTTAGATAGCAAAAATAGATGTCTGTGCATATTTTTGGACCTCTCAAAAGCTTTTGACACAGTCTCTGTACCCATCCTCCTGGCCAAGATGGAAAAACAGGGTATTCGGGGTGTTTCCTATGACATACTCAAGGACTATCTATCATGCAGGCAGCAATGCGTAAAAATAGGGAACTATTTAAGCAAAGAAAGCACTATCACATACGGCGTCCCACAAGGAAGTATCCTGTCCCCTACACTTTTTCAGTTGTACATTAATGACCTCTGCACAATGTCTCTTCCCAGCACCAGCATTTTCACATATGCAGATGACACTGCAATTTTGGTCTGGGGACCAAACTGGCAGGTCGTTAAGGAGAGAGCTGAAGATTCCTTGGCTAAAACCGTACATTGGCTAAATTCAAACCTGCTAACACTAAATTTATCTAAAACGGTATACGTGCCTTTCTCTATAAATAAAATAAATAACCCTCCCAGTGACTACAGTATTAAAGCACACACCTGTCTCTCGAAGGATAACTGTTGCTGCCAGACACTCACACGAGCCGAAAGCACCAAATACCTAGGTGTCCAAATTGACAGCCGTCTAAGATGGGACAAGCAGATTCTTTCAGTGACAGCCCGGGTGAGACGTCTAATACACACCTTCAAATGTCTAAGAGAATGTGCAGCGGCAGACAAACTTAAATTAATATATATAGCTCTGTGCCAATCCGTTATTCAATACTGCGTCATGGTATGGGGTGGAGCAGCTAAGACACACCTACTGGCGCTAGAGAGAGCACAAAGAGCTGTCCTAAAGGTAATGACAAAAAAACCCAACAGGCATCCAACGGAAGCACTGTACACTGAATGCCAAGTCCTAACCGTCCGACAGCTTTTTGTGTTCAAATCTACAATGAGGAAACATCAAAATGTGGCACCCAATCCAAATAGACGCACCGGAATGCCAATTTGTCCTAGGGTTCTTTGCAAAACCTCTTTTGCCAAGAGACAGTTTACCAGCATCAGTTGCAAACTGTATAATAAAATAAATAAAGCTCTGAACATAGCCGGTATAAATAGCCATGACGCCAAACGAAAGGTCACCGCATGGCTTTATCAGTTAAATTATAAGCAGACTGAAGATTTACTGTCATACATCACATAATACACACACTCACACACACACACGCACACACACACGCACACACGCGCACACGCACACGCACACACACACATACACACACACACACACACGTACACACACACACACACACACACACACACACACACACACACACACACACACACTATTTGTTCTAGATTTATAAACTAAATTGTTATCTACATGGTTAATGAATTTTTATGTAATGTTGTTTTCATGTTAATTTATATTTATCTCATTTATTTTTATCTTATTTTATTTTGAATTTAATTTAATCGTGATTAAACTGTACTTTAATTTAAATGTAATCAGTAATGTTGCTTTTCTATTTTTATCCTTTATTTAATTTCGTTAACTAATTTAAAATTTAATTTATTCCAATCCTAATTGCACAATATAAAAATCTATGTTATACTAAAATTAGAGAAATGTCATCATATATTATGCAAAGTGAAACAAGTTTGTATTACATTGCATCACTTCTAGGGCTGAACACTGACCCCCAAAATACAGGCACTCGCCTAGTTTGGGGGACCAGTATCAGTATGTTTTACTAAAATACAACAACAATGTTCAAACTAACTCAAATTCAAACTAACTCAAAAATTTTTTCAGTCATTAAATGAATAAAGAAATTTAAAGATCTTTTAATGATTGAATAGTGAATAGTGAAAAGTGGAGTCAAAAAGCAATAAGAGACGTATTAATTTTTTAAGCACGGAACGTAAAATCATTACTGACTAAATGTGGGGTACGACTAGGCCTATTCGTACGAGATTTACGCATAAGTCTGTTTTACATCTACCTATATACTTTGTACGAGTAGCGCAATAGTTTAGAGTGGAATATCGCCGGTTATATAGGTGGTTGCTAAAAAAATGCGTACTAGAGCACCCCACCCGCATGGGGTTAAAATGAATGCTCTAGAGATTGTTATACAAATAAGAATTATATGTATTTCTTTAATGTTTATAAAAATCCAGCGTCAAAGAACGTAAAACGTTTTATTGTTTATTTTAAGTAATCCATTTTTCCACTTTAATTCAAATGTAGAATTTAGAATACGTTTAAAGATATTCGTATAATAAAGTTCATATAGGTATAAACAGAATGAAACATGTAATATAATATTTTTACTTTGTAGTTGAAGATTAAAAGCTAAGAACACTATCTAATATTTTTGAAGTGATATAACGTATTACACACATCAAAAGAGTCTAGGGATCAAATACGTTTTAGAGGCTCACCGCAATTGAGGATTTTTATTTTAACTTTTTGATTCTAATTGTTTCCTTTTAGTGGTTTTCACTATATGAAAAAATAATTTTCTTTATATTTCGATAAAAAATAGAAAATCAACTGTCAATCAGGATTTCTATAAAAGTGTGTAATAGCGTTTTTATAAAACCATTACAATTTCTGCATCAGAACTGGAAAAAACTGCATTAATATGGAGCGAAGACATCATTTAACACGAGAACAGATGATGAGAGCCGTCGGAATGTTGCAAGCTGGTTCCAGGCAACGTATTGTGGTTGTCGCTCTTGGCACCACACAGAGCGTTATAAGTCGTCTCTGGATATGCTATCGTATCACGGGCGGCGTGGCCGAGGAGGTAATGGAAGACGATCTCGCATCACCACTCGCAGAGAGGACCGGCACATCCAAAATACTGCTCGACGGAATCGTAACATGACCGCCATGATGTTTGCTACGAGGCTCCACAGCTCTTCAGGCTTGCTGATAAGCTACTAAACCATCCGAAATTGTTTACGTGAAATGGGTCTACGTTCCCGAAGCTGCTGAGGGTTCCAGCTATAGCACCCTGCAATCGTAGGTCCCGTTTGCAAAGGGCTTGCGAACACAGAAATTGGGAGGAAGAAGACTGATGTTGTGTTTGCTTTTCCGATGAATCTCGTTCCGGTGTGAGACAAGACGTACTCGGATTTGTAGGACTTCTGGGCGTCAAGAACGTTTGAAATTATGTCAGGCAGTTCATTCATATGGAGGTGGAACAATAATGGTTTGGGCCAGTATTTGGATCTGTGAAAGAACCGATCTCATTTGGATCAGGGGCAACCTCAATGCTCAGATTCATGCGGAGAGGGTTGTTTCAGGCGTGATCATCCCTTTGCGAAACTCGTTGGATGATTCATTTCGACTAATGCATGACAATGCACGTCCACACACGGCTAGAGTCGTAATATGTACTCTTGCCGATGCTCGTATCAACGTCCTGCCGTGGCCTGCTCAATCTCCAGACCTCAACCCAATTGAACACGCATGAGATAAACTCCAAAGAAGAGCTCTGCCGAGTATGAACGCTGTACATACCCCACAACAACTTATTGACTTGTTAGAAAGAACGTGGGCGGCCATTCCTCAAAGTGATTTTGATGAACTGATTTTAAGCATGCCAAATCGCTATGATTGTGTTATTCGTGTCAATGGTGGAAACACAGATTATTAATTTATCTTTTTTCTTTTCTTTAATCTTTTAAATAAAAAAATATTATCATCCTCATTTTTGCCTATTTTTTCCATTTACTTACTTGAAGACATTAACTTGAGTAATTTTTTTTTAATTTCACAATTTGCAAAAATTTCATATTTCCTTAATTTTTACAAAATATAGGTATAATTTAATAACAATGTTTACCAAATCTAGCCTGGAAGACTAGATTTGGCAAATATTAATTTGATAGCTTTTTATACTTAAAAATGTACTTGATCCCTAGACACTTTTGATGTGTGTAGTTTAAGCTAATTTAGCATGTCAATGTTTAATGAATTATAAAAAGTAATATGTTTATAAAAGTAATATTATAAATGAAAGAAGCTTGCTTAAAAACCTATAGAGTTTTCTCTTGTTACGGCTCGCGAAGTTTCAAATTAGTGAGAGCAACACAAAACCCATTTTAGCGTTTTATATCTTTTGGAAAAAGCAGCTGATTGTTTTGAAGCGCTACAACCTTCTTGTTAGCCTCTACTTTTGTGCCTGTGCCTAACAAAAATATAATATTATACTTTTATCCCTGTTCAGTAAGAATTAAACTGGAACTAAATAAGAAAGAAATAATATGGAAGTGACTGTTTAAAATGGATAATCCTCATCATAGGCGACACATTAAATAAATTTTATGGCTACACAATTCTATGTAGATTACATAAGTAACAATAAGTATAAGCCGTTATTCATTAGATAATAATAACTTATAACAAACAATTAATGTTGTCATACCAAACTTGAAATAAAGTATTCAAAAGAACAAATGCTCTTGATGAAATAAGATGCTACTAAGCAATAAGAGTTCATGATTTGAGATACGCTGCGCCTCAATCATCAGTCAGCCTACGCCGTAGCACGAGCTGCTTGCTACGAGTATTCGTTCGCATTTATCTAGAACAAATTTAAACACCACCAAATGTTCAGAACTGTTTTTCGTAAAATGTTCAAATAGTTGGACATACTCTCTGAGGAATACTTCTAATTAAAAATCGTAAATTATTTCCTTTGTAGTATTATAATATACAGAATTAATTTGTAACGTTTGAATGTTTCAATTGTATCTAATAGTTGCTAAGGGCACGTTCCATTTCCACGTGCCTATTGTAGATAAGTTTCCATATTTAAATTTACTTTAGTGAGTATGTGCTCAATTACCTCATCGCTGAAACCTGAGATTTTACTCAAATTAGTGCAGTATAGATTATAAAGAATCTCTATCCTACAGAACATATTTCTTGAGGAGGAACTGGCTTATTATCAGCAAGGAAATAAGAACCCTTGCAGCACAACAAACCCCTTTTTCTTAAAGGTCGGTAGCTTGTGAGTACTATGCATTGTGTTACAAGCACCGATATGTAATAACCTAGTGTATAAAGTTTTTTTTTTAATATTTTAAATCAATTGATACATTCGTTACATGTACTTGTTGATCGCATAGCTCTTTATCTATACGTTAGACGACACATAGCATCCGACGCCTTAGATGCTAAACCCAGAGACGAATGTCAGTCCCTAACGTAGGACCATGAATGGCTTAGTTGGCAGAGCGACGACACGGTTTGTTGAGGTCGCATATTCAAGCCTTGCCTTATGGATTGTTTGTTTTTTTTCTCTGTTATAATTTACAATAGGCAGTAGGTAAAGCCGTAACACAGCTAGACAAAGATAAAATAAATTTGAAGACACTTCTTGTTCTTGCATAGCTTAGTTGGTTAAGAAAATCACTACTGTTTAATCTCTTAACCAACACTCGGACTCCACAGTTAACTAGACACAATTGTCGCCACACCGGATGCCGAGTGTTGGCCTCAGAAAAAGAATTGCCGTTTCCTGTTTAATTAATGAGTTAAAGTATCAATTTAAAACCATTTAACCCAGGCTTCAATAATGTTTTCACAATAAAATATTAGTTTAAAATACTTAATTATTTCAGAACTGGACAATCACGAGTTAATTGTTACTCCACCCTTTAATCATATTTTGGAAGAATATAAATTATTAATAAGATAATGGACAGACTCCCATAAGTTGGCAAAGATTAGGCGAAGTGTTGTTAAGTTTTCAATCAGGTCATTCTCAGTAGGAGCCCAGCGTTTGCTAATGCGCTCGGTAGAAGACAATACCTTCACCACCTATTATATTAGACCTAGCAGGGGAACGCAGCTAACAATATATGGGTCTAATACAGTTCTACCTGGATAGGCACTAAATATACAGGTGTAAAAGTATCTCTCTATAATAAATCTCTTAAAGAGATCTTCACGAGGTATATAATTACATACATTTACGACCGTATATTCCACTCCTGCACAACTCTTTTCCTATTTAGGAGTTGTCATTCATAAAGTATTTGAGGAGTATAAAAGGCTATAAATACTTATTCGTGATTTTTATTTTAGTTCAATGCCTTTATCACGTGTTCTCACTCTAACTCTCGATTACGATGCCGATGGACTCAAATGGCTTCGTCTCAAATGCAGTCTGCCCATACATTTCCTAATAACGCCTTCAGTGGCTTTTTTAATCTCATCATAATGGGCAACAGACAAAAATACCTAAATGCATAAAATGCAAGGAAAGACCTTATATCATGACTTTTGTTTTTCTATTTACACATTTTGAGCGTAGTCGACAGCTAATTAAAGACGATCATAGTAATTCCTTAAATAGCACTCGATACTTTATAGTAATAATCGATTTTTTGTTCGTATCTGGATCCGTCCTAGCGTAATAGCGTAAAACAACGTGGTACAATCATCAAAGTAGCAGACATCAAGAAAAAACAAATGTGAGAAAGATGACCTATAAATCACACAATTAATGTATCTTCATGACGAGAAGATAATATAAAGCCACTGCTCAATCCATGCACTAAATTCTATTAGTTGATTATATATGGTATGATTCAAAACAACATTATTTCATAATGTTATATATATATATAATATATACACAAACGAATATACAATTCGCTTCGCAGATAATATATATTGCTACACAATAACAAAATTACTTCAAGAAAAGCCCATTCATGTTTTCGTCTTTAATCTTATATTACAATCTAACGTATACGTAGAACCAGAGACCTTTCTTTATAAAACGTGACATAGGAAATCTTTAGTTACTAAATTTCTCATCAAGATTGGATACTTCATATTTTTGTGAACAGCTACTTCAATTCTTTGAATGATAAGAATCTGAGAACAGTTTCTTGTATATTGAAAAAGTTAGTAGATCCTTTTTTATGTATGTCTATGATTTTATTTAAAACAAAGCAACGACGCCATTGCACTATTATCCTAATCCTAACGAATAATATTATAAATGCAATGTGAGTTTGTTGCGCTTACATACTTTCACGCCTTAACTACTGTACCGATTATCATGAAATTTTGCATAAGTATATATGTACTTTGTCGGGGGAACAGAAAAGTACCTACAGACATACCTTCCATCCAGAACTAGTACTATTACTAATCTAACCTTACCTACATTTACGCGTGTGAAGCCGTGGGTCTATGCCTGTGGGTATATGTGGTCTTCTAGTATGTAATAAAATACAAGCTAGACTTATCGTAGTCTAATCACCACCAACATGAACCGTACATTGGGTTCCACGTACACTGCATAATAATGTGTGCAATACAGATCACAGACTACGCGTTCCTTGTTTAAAAGTTTGTCAAAGCTGCCATGACATAACAGATATTTCATAGGCACAAAAAAAACACCGGCATAACAAAACTTTGGAAATTAATATTTCAGATAAGGTAAAGGCAATAAAATTATACCTTTAACAAGAAACTTGACTTACCTTAATTTTACAATTTATTCATAGAAAATAAAAGATCAATATTTTATCTAAACTTAGAATAATCATACTATTACATTGAATAATGTTTATATTCCAAGAAACCAATCAATAAAGTTTCACGAGTTCAAAAGCAATTCGCACTCAAATATTTTTGTTCGATTTCCATAAGAAAATGAGGTCCCAAGGTGCGTGTTACGCAGACTTTAACAAGACAATTTCCAAAAGGCAATGGAGCAGGTCGTTTGTATAAAAAGGTCTTAACAAAACAGTATAGTCGAAGAATAGTTCCATTAAATCCAATAGGGGTGTTGATTTCAGGAAATAATACGTTGGAGAGAGAGAAGGGAATATAATACGTTGGGTTAGGTCGCCAGCGGCCTCTAGCGATCGTAAACAGGAATCGCGTGGCCCATTCATTTGCGTTAGTCGGCATTATTGGACGGAGCCGCAATAATACATAAACAATGCTGCACATGCGGTCTGAGGTCTGTTTATGTGTGAACTTTGTTGTGCTTAAGCACCTAATCTAGATCGGTTAGATGTCCATGTATTGTTTAGATTTCTGCCATTAGTTTTAGTGTATGCTTATCGATAAAATAATCGACGCATTTGTCTTTTTAAGTAAATCGAATCATTTATTAAGTGCCTTTCTCGCTGACGTTAACTGATAATTTATGTATTAGCTGTAAGCTTACAAGGATCAATATATAAAAAGATGATTCTTTAAATATTCCTATGCCTCTGAAAACAAAAAGTCATCACCGTTATACACTACGTTCAAAAATGTCGTCTGTACGATCAACCACAACTACTCAATCATGTTAACTCAAGAGGATATCAAAACAAGAGAATGAATGAAATTAAATTGATCAACATCTTTAATTTTCGGAATACAGTTCGCTTGTTTTAGCAATTACACGTGGCTAGATTTAATATAAATTAGGTCATCCTGGCGCCAGGCGGGCAAATGCTGCTTTTCTTCTTATTCTTTTGCATTTATTAGAAAAATAAATATAATGTATTTTGTAAACTTCTCGGCTATCGATCGGACCACGGCTGCACGAGGCCCATACACATGTTTTTTTGATTATTCGTATAACACCACTACTTTTATTATTTTTCATTTATAGGCTCTTAGAATCTGTTAGAATTGAACGTTATATTATTTTGCAACGTTATATTAAAGCGATAGTTGGCATAATAGAGTAATATTCACCTCAGCCTACCCTTTCGCTGTAGTCCTATGTATACATACGAAAACTCCAAAGTGCATCGCAAATATCGAACTTTACCGTGTGGTTAATTAAAATAAAGTTCGTATATCGTTACAATATTCAGATGAAGTTCAGTCGGCCATATTGATTTTGTATACAGAACGCCACAAAACAAATGGTACGGTTTTTATGTCGTATCTCTATTTTATGATAGATATTTTTATAACCTTGCACAGAACGGATGACGTCATAAAAAGTATATCGAAACAACCATATAGGTATATCAATATATAAAGTAAAATCGTAAATAGGAAAGTCAGTGTGCGCGTTCGTGTAAGCTAATCGCCGCAATGGCTAAATCAATTTGGATTTGGTTGCAGTGTTTAAGATATGTTTAAGCTAGGAAAAGTACGTTAGGATATATACGTATAATAAAATGTCATGACATATTGGCGTCTGATATCGAAATCTACATAAAATATATAAATAAAATACAAATGTCTCTCTATAATGTTGAGACTAATATATTTTTACTTCGTATGGCCTATGCCATACTCCAAAAATATACATATTTGTGGAGGAGCTTTTTTTTAATATTCTAATATTTGCACTAGCAATTATAATACAATTCATAAACACACCCATAAATAACACCCAGACTTAAAACAGAAATTTGTGGCTCGCGCAAATGATTGTCCGGCGCAGTGGTAGTGGTGAGGTCCCTACTTCAACTACCACGCCATCTATTTGTTTATGCTAATTAATTTAAAAACTTGCGAAAAGTGATTCAGACAGCTGAATTTTCATAAACAGCTTTTTAAAACGAGATTACGCAAAGTTTAGGTAAATTAATTCAAGACAATACGATGTAGTTTGCATATAATTAAAACCAGTTTTTATGGGCTAGGCAGAACCTTTAGATAATAAAAAAGAAACATGCGGGAAGTCTTTGGGGACTGCCGATATAAATGAAACCTAAGTAACTTGTGAATTGTATCGTCTATTAAATTATTACGTTCGGTGACGATGACGCGAGTTTCACTTTTTTTATTCACCCAAAAAGTACATACATATACACAGTATACATATAGCTCATGGAAAGCGTTCGGTGACGATGACGCGAGTTCCATGATTTTTGTTCACCCAAAAAGTGCTCAGCGCACCTAAAGAAGTTTTCACTTCAATAATATTCTAATTTATCACATACACACAACACCATCTAGCTCTAACTAAGCAGAGCTTGTACTATGGGTACTAGACAATGATAAACATACATATACACTTTTTTTTTTAAATACATTTATATTATACATAGAAACACCCAGACATATAAGTCGAAATTTATATGTATATATATATAAATTTCGACATATATATACATATAAATTTCGACTGAATTTCTCTTTTAGTTTCATCTGTTGTTTTTAATTAAAGTTGTTCAGAAATTTGCATCGAGAATTTATTCAAAGGCTTGACGCTGTACAGGCTATTGCATTCGGTAGTTTACTTATTCGTCAATCCCTAATATCCTTGTATCCCTTGTAAATCAACAATTAAAACAGATAAATATTTTATTTACTATCATTACTGGCAGTTCTTACAATTGTTCTCTTTTAAGCTTTTACAAAAATTGTTTTTTGACTGTTCGGATGGCGTACTGGTTTAAGTGGTCGTCTCGCCACTGCCATTGCGTCGAGTGTTATGAGTTTGAATCCCACACGAGACAAAACTTTGTGTGATCCACAAATGGTTGTTCCGAGTCTGTGTGATCTTTCCGCTCGTTGTTTGAATGTTCGTAAATTCCCCTGTGATACAGGAATTTCTCCTAGTACGGAAGTTGTATTTAAACAAAATAATAACAAAGGCGACCAATGCAGCAATGCTCACTGAAACTATCTGTGAAATCTGTAAGAATTCTAAAAAAACATCAAATAACTTCAACTTCTAAAAAAAATTACCTTGTAGAAAGAACTCAAATATTTGTCCCGTGATCTCGCAGAGAACTAATTAAAATTGCAACTAAATGCATTTACAATTAGATGGTATGGTATATGGAATGGTAAGCCGATAAATTCTCGAACAGCTCAAAGACATTTAGCCTGATCACTTATCAGCATTTGAAAATTATGTGGGCTTGAACTAGGATAAATAGCTTTAGATTTTTCTCAAGGTACGATGTGATGTGTCAATCTAACGCCGTATTGTGAAATAAAGACGATGGAAAAATGAGGACGAAAAGGTGAAATCCACCTTAACATACTATGCGCATGCCATAAAGTTGGTTGCTTGCAAAGCTATCTATCAGGCTTTAAACTAAAATATAATTTTGATTCACAACGTACAATGTGAAAAGATTCGATTGTTGTATTAAGGTAAACTTTAAACATAAAAAATCAGATTCCGTACGTTTGAGTCCGCAAAAGTGGAAAACTAGTCGATGGATTAACCTAACTTTTTTACACAGCACTGCATTTCTATGCAAAAGTATTTTTATTGTCTTCTTAAGTCGACGTTCCTACAGGAAAGGGAACTAGAACACTTTTATTTACTTCCTTAAATAATAATATCAGACTGAGCCACAGCGAAAAGTGGCCAGGTTTAGCTAGTGACTTTTAATAACGATGAAATGGTTTCTAAACGCCTGCTTTTCTAGAATTTTCATAACGATTCGAAAAGAAAATGATATACACAGCTGATACATAATTAATAAGAGATTAATGCATTCGAATAACGATCAATAAATCGAATCACTGTATTCGAATAATGTGAATCTTGAATCGACAACCACATTACACATTTCACGACATATTTTAGCGGCACCGGTATATAATACGACGCACAATGCTTCCATCGCATTGGTCTCAATATTTCGTGGAAACAATAACATTGCGGTTAGGCATTAAATCCGCTTGGTCGACATTAAACATCATCGACTTAGGTATTATATACCAACATTTTGAGCCTGCCATCCTCGCTATTTCCTCCAACATACCTATTATAAACTAAATGTATTTCAGATATTCGCTCGAAAATTCAATGGGTTCTGTTCTATAGGCTTGCCTAGACACGCACTTTAAGAATGCCTCGTCCTTGTGCACTAACAATAGGAGCTCATATTAGGTCTTTAGCGATGAAATTGCCGTTTATGACGTCCTAAATCTAATTTTGTGGATTCTGTACAAAATGTAATGGTTCATTTAAAAATGTATTTAGCGTGTGCGGCAGCCGCAACAGTATCCCGAGGGTGGAGGGTGGGCGGGAAATACGAGTGTCCTATCAGCCACCATTGGACGTCTGTGCTAGTTGCGTGAGGCTTAGATATTATTGATTTTTAATGTAAATTAATTAATTAATTAATTTTATATTTCGAGATAAGATCATATACATTATTAATAACATGTATTATTAATAACCTTTTATACAATATGTTTACTGAGTAGTAGAGCCTCGCTGATTTCAGCATGAATGGGCCGGCTCGACCGGGGAAGGATTACTATCACAGAATATCGAAGTGAAATAGCAGTATTCCTACTGTTGTGTTTAGTTCGGTGAGTGAGACTACCGGAGGCCTAATCACCCTTTTTCCCCCTTCCCGCACCTTCTCCTTCCCACTTCCTTTCCTAAAGGGTCGGCAACGCGTAAGTGATGCCTCTGATGTTGCGAGCGTCCATAGGCTACGGTGACCACTTACCATCACGTGGGCCGTATGGTTGTTTGCCACCTAAGTAGTATAAAAAAAACAATATGTATTTAAAATTATATCGGTTAGTGTCTGCTGTTAATTCATGATATTCAATTCATGATGTCGTCATAATTACATGATAACTGTATTTTTAAGTTGAGACATACCCTAGTGATCTACATACAAGCAACTATACATGAAAAGAAACCATAGAATTTGAATTGGCCATTCAAAAAATATTGATGCAATAGTTACTATGAAAACCACAACGTTACCGTATTCATTTTCTTCATACAAAGCAGCAACTTCATATCTAAGCCCCTATTATAAACGTTATGAGAGCATAGTACACTGCCGCTTTCTTCAACGATATTGCATAATTATAATAGAGATAGGACCTAACTAAGTGCACATCATAATATTATCAGCCCTGTATTAAACTGTCCCACTGCTAGGCACGGGCCTCATCTCAGTGTGAGAAGGTTTAGGCCATAGTCCATCACGCTGGCCCAGTGCGGGTTCGTAGACTTCACATATCTTCAAAAACATTATGGAGAACTTATAGACATGCATGTTTCCTCACGATGTTTTCCTTTATCATTAAAGCAAGCGATAAATAATTATTTAATACGCACATAACTTCAAAAAGTCAGAGATGCGCGCCTTGGGATCGAACTCGATACCTCTGCGTGGCAGTCCAACGGTTTGCTCATAAATGCACATTGTTAACTACATATATCAAGCCTGTAAGTAGACGGTTGGTTAGACAAAGGTGTAGTGAACCTACATTTTGTTAATTATGTTCTATATGAAGCAGCTTAGTGCCTTTATTACTCATAGATACAAACTCTGTGACAACTTTATAAGAGAAATTTGGTAGCTCGGTCAGCATGGTGGCTGAAGTGATCGCCTCGCCAAGCGGGTTCGATTCTCCGAAGGAGCTAAAATTTTATGATCTATAAAAATGTATTTAATGTTTGGATGCTTTTTGTACCCTTTGTTTCAATGTTTGTAAAGTCATAGGTCAGTCTCGCGAGGCATAAATTATTATTCGTAGAAAGTAGTAGTGGGGAGCGACTCAGAAATTTTAAAAATATTATGGTAGCTAAATTTCAGTTATTCAGGAATAGAACTTTAGATATTACGATCCACAGTAGGTAAGCGTAAGCGTAAGTTTATGCTATTAGGGTAACAAGGAGAGGAGCAGGCTACTATTATTTTATAAGCTGTTAATCTGCTCTCCGTTTCTTCAGTCACTTATATTTATTATTGGATCACGTACACTCGTTCCTGTAGAAAAATTGTAACTCATGTATAAATAATTTGAAATGACAGACCTTCTTTTTCTATTACGTCGTTATAAGAAGCTTATTAAATCATAATAAACAGGTACGCCTGTTTTTATCATAATCTCTACATAAAAACGATACTTGAATACATTTTCCTTATCAAAGCAATTTTATGCATAGCATAAAAGGGAAGTAAATAAATTAGAAATTTAAAAAAATAAGTAATTTGTTTTTTATTTCTATATTCATGTTACATAATATGTATACTTTCTAATAAATGTAGAAGAACAAACATCTAAATAAAATTGCATATCATTGCAAGGATTACCAAATTTTGTGAAACACTATGGTAAATATAGTGGCACATATAAAATAGGCTCTAAATGGACACGTAAGGGAAATTTTTAAAAAAGGGTAACGTGTCTACCCATCGATATATACTACTGTCGGATGGTGACGGTCCAAAATTGGTACAACAGTTTCTTGTTCACCGTACCAAAGGTTAATAGCGAATAATTTGTATACACATACAACTGTATACACACCAGCAAGAAATGATATCAGCAGTAGTAAGCTTTAATAGTTTTAAAGCGCTTGAGTTCAAAACAAGTATGAAGAAGAACAGCTTAGCGCAGATGTAAACATTCGTAACATTAATATAATGACTGGCAGCCGCAAGGATAGCGTAGTGGTTTTAGAGGAAGCCTCACTAATGCCAATACGTTGAGTGTTGTAGGTTCGAATCCCACACAGGACAAAAATTTGTATAATCCACAAATTGTTGTCTAAAAAAGAACACATTTTGTCCGTTGTTTGAATGTTTGTAAAAGCCCCGGGCGTGACGGGATTTATTCCTAGTACGAGAGTATCTGTTAAATACATTTTAATGTCCACTATATCAATTTATTTTTATTTATGTGTATTTATTATTAACCATATAAAACATTTTTAGTAACAAAATAAACAGAAAAGTCTTCTAAATTGGCAATATGAGGCTACAATATTTTCAGCTATAGTCTGGCTATTTCAACAACATTTGAATGGTAGCCAAACCTAATTGTCTAGCTATATAGCCGAGCCCTTACGCAATATTGCCGGGTATTTGCAAAGCTTGAGTGTTTCACTGGCATGTTTGCTTGTCTCTATACTGCAACCAGTAAAATAATATCCATACTCTCAATTTCACGTTTACTGCAATAAGCTGTAAGCGATAAACGCACTCTATATGTAGGTATACTTTAAAATGAGAATTACGCCAAACGGAGATGGCTTATGAATTATTTCGAACAAAACATATGAGAGCGACGTAAAATAGCATGATATGGCGCAGGCGCTCGTTTAGCGAATCCACGTACTTTACGCCAGGACCAGACGCCATCTAAGTATGGCTTACGCCTAAGAACTTATATTTATAAGGTTTGGCCTTAAAACAACCTCTATATAATAAATTCATAGCACCACACCGATTAGTTTGGCTGTCAACGGCCAACATCAGCATTAAATAATCATAAATTCGTAAGTTAATGCTCGCTTGAAACTGCTGTTAAGGCGAAAAGCTAAGGGATTTTGGCCTAACGCGATATATGCTGAAAAAGCAAGCGCGGAGGCATTACCAACTTAACCTACTATCAAGGGAAATAGCTAAGCAAATTTTATGTACCTACTATTAAATTTATTTTTAACATTTTAAAAGCAAAATTAATAACAGTATTGTATTATTGAAATTAAACTACTATATACGGATTTTATATGGTATAATGTACATATGGTCACGGGGAGACTCCCCGTGACCATGGCTGCTGAAAAGCAACCGAAACGTCGGGGAAAGTGTAAAATAAAATTAAATCTAAATAGTTTTAATAATAATTTAATTAGCTTAAAAGTTAGTAAAGTTTAATAGTAGTATAGTGTAACAGTTTTCAAAATTTTGTAATAAAGTGTCAAATAAACAACGCGATAAAATCCGTATATAGTAGTTTAATTTCAATGAATAATATTCGCGTAAATAGAAGACAGTGTTGTATTAGTCAATGACGAATCCGATTCTTCCTTTTACGATAAAATAAATTGAAATGTACCTATGTCAAATATTAAAATCCTTTACCTTTTAGTTACGTAAACATTTAAGCTTATTTTATCTTTAGTCTGACTATAAGTTTCGTTTTATTCCGATAAGGTAGAACTTATTGACGGCCTCGATGGCGTAGTGGTTAGTGTACCCACTGCCACGCCTGAGGTCGCGGGTTCGATTCCCGCATAAGTCAAACATTTGTGTACATGAATATGGATGTTTGTCTTGGTCTGGGTGTTTTATGTAATGTATGTATTTCCAAAAAAAAGCATATATCTATATATATATATATATATGTTTATCCATTGTCTAGTACCCACAGTATAAGCTCTACTTAGTTTGGGCTAGATGGTGTTATATGTATGTGACAGAATATATTATCTATACTAATATTATAAAGAGGAAAGACATGATATTTTGTTTGTTCAACCGATTTTAAAAATTCTTCCACCATTAGAGCTATATTATCACCGAGTAATATATACTTTATACTTTTAAGAATAAAATTTAACTAAACCTACTTTTACTCAAGCGAAGCCGCGGACAATAGCTAGTGAAGTATAAATGATTTCTAAGCGTAAAATAAGTTTTTGTACACAACCTTTGGCTTTAACTCACCTAAACTTCATCCTAATCCTAATTAATATTATAATTGTGTATATAAATTTATTTGTTTGTTAAGGTGGGTTTACGCTAGAGGAGCCGAGCACGAGCTGGGCACAAGCCGAGCCGCATACTCGCGGTGTCCAGTGTGAACGTACAACGAGCCTAGAACAATCACTATCCTCGAACGTAGTGAGCGCCATGCAAATCCCTTTGTGTGCGTCAAAAGACCGACAGTAGGCGGAGCACAGTCGAGCACGAACCAAACGCTTGAAGCGCGCTTGTTCAAGTCTTGTAAGTCAGTCCACATTACACGAATTTGTGCTCGGCTCGTGCTCCGCTCGTACTCGGTTCGTCTAGCGTAGACCCACCTTTACGCTTTCACGCTTTTACTACTCAACCGATTATCATGAAATTTGGTATACACGTTGTCAGAAGCGCACAAAAAGACATAAAGTACCTTTAATCAAAAAAGCACTGTTACTAACCTAACCCTACATTTACACGAACGAATTCACGGATAAAAGCTAGTCTAGAATTAAATCAGAATTTATTAAAACACCAAACATTTCAGTCAGATAAAGACATGGGAATAGTTGAATAGAATGTGAAAAAACCTATAACAATAGCGTCAGTCAATATCCCGTCATCTACATATATACTGGCCATTGGCTAATATTCTTAAAAGTATACAAAGATCTATCAAGTAGGTGTCTTTCAGTTGCCAATGACACAATTGTGTGGGCGAAATTTATTTTTTTATTTATGTCTAACCTGCCTATGCCTCTTCTCTTTTTGAATATTAATAAAGTACTAACGTCCAAATAACTAATATCTGAAAAAGGTTTTATTCGCTTCGCAAAAACGCCTACTTCTAATGAATTCTTCTATTTCAATCGCTGCTCAGGATAAAATAAATATTGGTGCAATCATTGAATGATTGTGCTGAATCTATGTGTACTCTATATCTCAGATTTCAGTGTTTTACAAAACCCTAACCCTAACTAATGTTATAAATGTGAATAAGTGTTTATTTATTTTCTTGTTACGCTTTCACGCCACTTGATTAAACATCATAAAAATGTTGCATACACGTTGTTAGGAGTACAGAAAAGGACATATTTTGTCTAGAAAGATACAGGTTTAGAAGGAAACAATTTTTTTAACAATATTTATATTAAAGCGAGCAAAGGCGTGGACAAAAACTAGTAGAAAAAAAAGGATATGTCACGCTTGATTCTCTATTAGCTGCAACTAAGAAGAGTGATATGTCCACCACCACATATGTCTACCACGATTTTGTCTTTGGTAATAGCCGACTAGGGACTACCAATTGAATTGCATCAGGAAATACGTTGTATGTGTCTATCTCAATAGTAAATACTTATACATGTTGATTCAAAATGATCCACACACAAACAGTAACAAGTTCACATATGTACTCCTATAAGCCCTCTACACTCGAACGATCGATACAACCAGATTGCATTTACCATTCGGCATAATTCCCTACAGCTCAAAAGAGGATTAATCGTAAACTGTCACGTCCGCGTATCAACACTCCAACGATGTCCTTTTAGAAGCGGTACGCTAGATTAGTTCTAAGATAGTTGCACACCCATCATTTTGTCTAATGATAACATTTAATTTAATCCTATTGTAGGCTTATACAAGTTATTTATTTTGAATTCATTCTTTACTTATCTGTAAGTAGTTTCGTAAAAGTCCTTTAACATAGCTAGAAAATGTGAGTTTGATATATTACATTCAGATTTTAGTTCCTTAGCGAAGTCTTTGGGATTAAAAAAGCCTAAATCCTACAGTTATTAGTAAATAATGCTATGTAGTTAAGCATCAAAATATTCTGTAATACCAATGACGTTGATTATGGCATAATAATTATGACATTTTACTTAAGAGGACACACTGAAAAAATGCACTAACTTTCATCGAATAGTATAGGACTATGAAAAGACCAACTAATCTAGAATTTTGATATAGGTAAATTGATGTCTTTAACTAGAATTTCCTAGCTCAAAAACACGATATTGTGATTTTATTTATCTTTTATTATCTCTAGTAGGTAAAGTGAAGGCAATGTTAATATTTTGTATTTTTTAAATAAGATTTGCAACTATCTGTTTTCTTCAGATTAAACATAGCTCTTAGACACCGTTTTTGGGCTTTAAACTCTTCATTATTGTCATTTTGGGTTAAAAAATCTTTTTATTATTGTTGTTATTCTATACAGCTAAACTTTAATGCGTTATGTACAATCCCTACTAAAAATGTTTCAAGTTAAAATATTCGTCTAAAAGTTTAAATTAATTCTTAAGCCTACGAATTATCGCAAGAAAATATTAGTTTGTTTTTCAAATCCACTTGACATCAGTGACCTTGGAGCCTATAGAAAGCAGTTAAGCACACAGTTTGAATCGTTCAATAAAACGGTTCGAGTAGTTGTTTACCTTGCTCTTCATCCGCCTCGCGCCAAATTAAAGTTTAATAATTATACTTAAAAGTTATATCTCCACGATTCTCGCTAAAACAAAATTGCGGACATTTCTTGGATCTCATCTTTCGGAATTTCGTAAAACCTCTATAGAGTTTTCTAAATCCTTTCAGTAAATATAACAGTGCCCCATTTAAGCAGCGGTCTGAATATTAGGCACATTATTATATTAGAAATGTGAGTTTGTTTGTTGTTTAAGCTTTCACGCCTAAACTACTCGACCGATCATCATAAAATACTGCATACACGTTGTCAGGGATACAGCAAAAGCCATAGGGTACCTATAATCCAATAAAGTACTATACACAAGGGATAGAAAATTAGCATTAAATACCTGTACTATAGTCTATGTATTTAATGTAATGTGTATAATGGTAATCTATAGATTACTATAATATACATTACATTAACATACCTAAAATTACGCGAGCAAAATCTAGTAAGTTATAAATAAAATGATCACATAATCATTATTATATTTCTAACTATTTTATTCCTGTGTTTAGGACGACTTTTAATATAAAACTAGATTCGGCTAAGTCTCTGGCTTTTTCGAAGGAACTGTTACTTAGCCACCATAAACCTCAAAAGGATAGCAAAATTTTAAAGTTAGATCAGATGTTAGATGAGTTTACAGGCTTTATACCGTCTGTCACAGATATTCATAAAAGCCAGGACCGACCGCGTTTCGCTCGCAGATCGAACACCTCGCACGATTGCCCCTAGACCCCTAGAATTATCACATTGTTAGTTATATAAACCTTAGGCCACCTAAACGGTTTTCGTAGCTTACAATAGCAGGGATATCACTAGCACTATACCGAGTAAGTAAAAAGATAGAATTAATGAATATAAATACATGAAAAGGAATGAGAGAGGAAGATAAGTGAGCCATCGTTTCGTTGGCTCACATGTGTAACTCAGTAAGCAGAACGCAGAAAAGTAAGTAAGTAACGCTGTAAGGCGGTGTTCCCTAGGTAACCTAACTCATCCATACTGATCAAAAAAGTTCGTTTCTTCCTCCCTACTATCTACATATGTATGTATTAAATATTTACGTATGCTACTCGGTGACATACTAATGCATATAATAATGTATTATTTTAGTACGGTTTATATAACGTAGAATTTAATTTGATACTGCGAATATCACGTAAAAAATTACTAACAACCTGCTCTTCGATTTTACCCAAATTTATACAGTATTAAAAACACATGATACCTGTGCAATGCTTATTAATTAGAATATCGGAGCATGGGATAAATTTCGCGTAACTTCACAGAAGGTGTGAAAATAACGAAGTGAATTTCGCCCTAGGTTACATTAAAAAATATGAAGTTGCAAGTTTTGTAAAAATATCTAGTGATAAATATCTAATAATCTCTACACTGAACCATTTTTTTTTTTAAGTTTACTTGGCAATGGTATACCTTATTTACTTAAAGTAGACATAATAATATCTCGGGCACGCCACGATCGTGGCGGTAAGTCCCGTGTTTGAGGAGTGGCTGGAGAGGCGGCATGGCGCTCTCACCTTCCGGCTGACACAGGTAATGACTGGCCACGGTTGTTTTGGCCAGTTCCTGTGTCGTATACGCCGGCAAGAGACGCCCGGTTGTCACCACTGCGGCGACTGCCGCGACGTTGTTGTGGACATGGCGCTGCACACTTTGGCGGATTGCCCCGCCTGGGCATCGCAGCGCCGTGAGTTGATCGCGGCAGTCGGATTGGTTGCCCTCTCGCTCCCGGCCGTAGTTCAGTCTATGGTCCGGAGTGAGAGGTCGTGGAACGCCGTCGCCTCCTTTTGTGAGGAAGTCATTTCCATCAAGGAGGCGGTGGAGCGGGAGAGGGAGCGCTTAAACCCTCTCCCTAACTGCAGAACCGGGCGCCGGAGGGCGCGAGATGACCTCCAGCCACCCTGAGGATTGACCTGGGGGTGGCGGGCTTTGTGGGCCTGCCCACCATCCGTTCAGCACCAGGTCCGAGAGGCGGCGTGCGTGTTCCCACGCGCGCCTCTGTGTCGAGTCCGTCTCCCCTCTAGGGAGGACAGTAGGGATAATTTGTGAGAAGTGCCTTTGGGTAGGTCTGTTCGTGTAGTGGCCTGCCGTTTCATACGGCGGGCCGAAACCTCGGCGGGGTCGCGACCGCATGTGCAAGTGATTCGCGCGGCCCCGTCGATAGTGGTTTTGTCGAGGAACACCGTGGTAGGTTTAGTCGGTATTCCGGGAGGTACATTATCTTCTTAACATCTTTCTGTTACCCCGGCGAGTCCGACATAACCCCTCCGCCCGCCCCCGCGGAGGGGTATGCTTCAAGCATTCCCCCAGGTAAAAAAAAAAAAAAAAAAAGACAATAATATCTGTACCTAATTATTTATAATTCATCACTTTTTTGCATTCGATGATACGATCTAAATAATTTCAACTTAGGATATGATTATGTCGAGCGCAATAATTATATAAATAATATATCAGTGACTTAATAAGGTTACGATGTTACTGTACGTGTATCTCTGACATCGTTCATTTGGTTTATGTATCATGCGGTACGTTGATCGCATTGCGATTGCTACGTAGCATTTTATCAATAGGCACTAATATTATAAATAAACAGCGATAGCCTAGTGGAAAACCGATAGACTGCCACGCAGTGGTCTCGAGTTCGATCCCAAGGCGCGCACATCTGTCTTATCGAAGCTATGTATGTATGAAATAATTAATTATCGCTTTAACGGCGAAGGAAAGCATCGTAAGGAAACCTGCATGTCTCAAAGTTCTCCATAATGTTCTCAAAGTTCTCCATAATGTTCTCAAAGTTCTCCATAATGTTCTCAAAGTTCTCCATAATGTTCTCAAAGTTCTCCATAATGTTCTCAAAGTTCACCATAATGTTCTCAAAGTTCACCATAATGTTCTCAAAGTTCTCCATAATGTTCTCAAAGATATGTGAAGTCTTCTAACTGGCACTGGACCAGAGTGGTGTATTATGGCCTAATCCTTCTCACACTGAGAAGAGGCCCATGCCCGGCAGTAAGACAGTGTATATTCAGGGCTGATTATCTATCAGGATATACATACATATATCTATATTAATATTATAAAGAGGAAGTATTAGTTTGTTTGTGTGTTATGATTTAACTCAAAAACTAACCAACCGATTTTAAAAATTCTTTCACAATTTGTAAGCTATATTATCACCGAGTAATATGTGCTATATTTTTTTTGAAAAATACACCTAACCTAACCTACTTTTACGCGATGGAAGCCGCGAGCAAAAGCCAGTCATATTATAAAGAGGAAAGATTTGTGTATTTGTTTGTTATTGGTCGAAAGTCTAAAACGACTAAGCTGATTTTAATAATTCTTTCACCATTAATATAAGTTTTATAACATGACGCTACGAGCTATGGCAGTTAGGTACATATAGGCAATTATATTTAACTTCTTTTTTTTTAAATGCAATTCATGCAATAGGCCACATTCCTGTATCGCAGGGGACTTTACAAACATATAAACAACTTCTTCTCCCTAGCCTTTATTAAGTCACCTGGGGTCAGCTTTTCTGGTCTAACCAGATTTGACTGGATATCCGTATTTACACGAAGCGGCTGCCACCTGACCTCCGCAACCCGAAGGCTAACGATACGCTAAGGCTAGACCAGTATCAGGATATTATAAGACACTGACTTCCCAATAACGACTGCCATAGATGTTCATGGCAGCTGGGACCGACGGCTTAACGTGCTCTCTGAGGCACGGAAACATTTAAACAACTGACACAAAGAATTCATAGATCCGGAACGACTATTTGTGGATCACACAAATGTTTGTCCCGTGTGGGGATCGAACACACAACACTCGGCGCGCGGCAGTGACAAGCCGACCACTTAAACAACTACGCCATTTGTGTAGTACTACGCTTCTGTTTTTACTAAATGTAAGCTTCAAGCAGACCTGAAGAATGCGTGTCATCTTGAGCAACGCAGACGTAGCACACGGAGTGTTGGCCGTAACCTGCATGTATCAACTATGCGCTCGAGAAACGGTACTCACATAAGGTGGAGTACAGTGTGCTCACGAGGTTTTAATCCTTCACTAAGATGACTTTTAATATATAATAATAGCAGCCCTGTATTATACTGTCCCACTGCTGGGTACGGGCCTCTTCTCAATGTGAGAAGGGTTAGGCCATAGGCCAGCACGCTGGCCCAGTGCAGGTTGGCAGACTCCACATATCTTCGAAAACATTATGAAGAACTCTCAGACATGTAGGTTTTCTCACGATGTTTTCCACCACCGTTAAAGCGAGAAATAATTAACTATTTAATACGCACATAATTTTGAAAAGTCAGTGATGTGCGCCATGGGATCGAACTCGAGAGCTTTGCGTAGCAGTCCAACGGTTTTGAACTAGGCGAACGCAAAAACGATAGACATTGGTTCTTGGACAAGCCTTTAATCCCTCACTAATACCAGCTTCCATAAACCTATGAAAAAAAACAAATTGCTAATAACCTTTAAACAGCTATCTGTAACCTCATAAATTACGTTCGCAATTCGTCGCATAAAATCGAAATAAATAAACTCTAAAATAGAGAACGCTATCGAACAAATACCACAAGATCGATGACAGTTTAAATCGCTCGCTGTATTTCGCCTCCCGGCCCAGCTCGTACGATACGGCGTACCCATTTACATTAATTCGCAATATTTTTGTTGCTCCCACTCGTAATCCACGCGGCGTATTATGCAAACTGTTTTCTCGTGACCTGGTTCCAAAGGAGCGAACAGTTCATTTTTACTAACAAACATAATGGATGACAATTATGTATTTGATCCTTATTTAGACATTACTTGCTGAATTTAAATCATTGTTGAGTGAAGTTATAGAGACCCGACTATGACTTTATATTATATGTAATTGTTTCACAGTGCACAGCTGAAATACTATGTGCTGTGCTTCTATTACAAAACAGTATCATATCTAAGATTTTAAATGCAAATGTGAGTTTGTTTGTTACGCTTTCACATCTTAACTACTCGACCGAGCATCATAAAATTATGCATAGCCGTTTTCAGGGGAACAAAAGAAGACATAGGGTACCTTACATCTTGGAACAAAAGTTACTTACCTAACCTAACCAACATTTACAAGACAAAAGCCAAACTCATCATCATCATCAAAAAATTAAAAATTAAGTAGTAGGGCAGAATCTAGTTAATAGTAGTCAGTACAGTTGTCGCTGACATGTTTGGATTAAAGTCAGAGTCACAATGCATTTATTAATTTTGGTCACAGAGTAACACTTATGAACGTTAAAGTATAAAGAATATGACAGTACTACGGTAGCGAGCTGGCAGTTTATGCGATTGCTGTGTGTGAGGTCTCGGTATCGATTCTCGTACTGTGCAGGGTGTTATTGGCTATTCTTGTCATGAATTTGTCAGTAGCAGTATGAAGTCTGAGAATGCCCGTCAAACATTTATAAGCTCGTCGCTTATTGCGTGGAACCTTTAAACATTACTAACGAAATGTGGATGTGAAACTTCTTAGTTCGGGCGTGTAACTATACACAATCAATCACACCTTTATATATATACAAGGTCTCTAGTTCCATTAAACAATCCACAAAATTTAATAAATAAGTTTGAAGTGCATATATGGGTTTGTTTGTTACGCTTTCACGCCTTAATTACTCGACCGATAATCATGAGACCTGTTGTCAGGGGAACACAAAAGGACACAGGATACATTTCATCTAAAAGAAGTCACAAAATTTTATTCATGTGTAATATAACACATAGCGCTATAGATAAGTAATATTTTATAACTCAGTTTGTTCCAGCCCAATTAACTTAAGTATTGCGTCTATTCAAATACAATTCGCCATTGAAGCATTAATAAGATGGTACCTATATATAAATCAATTTGAATTTGTGGACTCTGTCATACACTAAAGTAAGGTATAAACCGTATTACTTACGGCATCCAATTGAGGACATCGGATCTTTTTGTATGGAATAAACGATCTTTTGGGGTTAAAATTCTAATGTAATTGTTTACCTTGTTTACTACGCCCAGTGACTGAGAAAGAAAAGAAAGAAAGAAAAATATTTTTATTCCAGCTCACAAAATAAAATAATAATGCAATCAGAAAAACAAACATAATTAGTGCATGGAATAATGGTGGCCGCTCAGCATGATGCCGTGATATAAGTTGAGAATATTTTTATCTTTTTATTTGCCATAAACAACAGATTGATTTGATTTTCAGTGACAATCAACAACTACTAATAATAATAAAAAAAAGAAATTGCAGTAGGCGTATTAAACTAAGTACCAATAAATGTCTTAATTACATTTAAATTTATTTATTTTATTCAGTAGGTACATAAACAGATAACAGTGAGCACAATGAGTAAATCGGCAACGAGCCCGTACGCCCCTTGACTTTCGCCCCTTCCATAGAAAGACGAAGCCCGGCTTCGCGCGGCTCCTATTTATGAGTGGATTTTAAGAAGAAACCTAAGAAATACCTACTAGGGAGCGAACCTTGAGGGGCGAACGGGTTCGTAACTAGTAAATCTGACATCCAGTTACATTTGCAATATACAGTATGTACGTGTAAGTTTACATTAGCATATACTGTTAAATAACTAATACAAGAGAGAAAAAAAAAAGAATGCATAATAATTTAAAAAAACTCATTAGTTATACAAGATTGGGTACACTAATAAAATCACGGTATTTTATAGTTGAACAGAAAAGATGAATTTGAAACAGAAATGATGAAAATGTGTACAAATATCATAAATTCATAGCGGTCACAAAATAATTAGGTTAGTGAGTCTACTAAAGTTACTGAATTTTTATTTATTTTAGCTGCTGGATTCAGGCATAGGGTTGATCCTATGATTCCTGTAGGAAGTTTGCGGCCACTCATTTAATGGCTAATAAATTATAATTAAAGTATTTTCCACGCATGCCATGTACAAGATGTAGCAGCTATGAAAACATACTAGAGTTCGCCCCGTGGTCGAATTTCGTAATCATTATTGAAAATTCGACGATAGAAAAATTATTTTCATTTTTATCCAAAAAATACCTAATTAGTTAATGTTTTCCTAATACAACAATCATAAATTAGGTTTCGTATTTTGTTAGTAGTTAGTGTATTAAGTATAAGATGATCTTCTATCATTAACTAAGATTAATTTACTTCTGTGTAAAATTTTCGAGAGTCATGGCCGAGTCGGTCGGTCTGAGTCCAGGCTAATTAAAAAATGAGAGGCTGCTTCGAAGCACTTTAATATTCTGAATGAAATCTGAATTATAGAGAAAATAAGTTAATCAATAAATATTGTAATAAACTATTGTATACGGACTTTATCGCGGTTCATTTTAAACACTACATTTAGATATTTTTGGAAATAAGCTCTTTAAAATATTTAAATTTACATCTCCGTTGTTTCGGTTGCTTTTCACGTTCACGGGGAGACTAAAATGGTGGTCATCTTATTATCCTGAAGTGTAGTTATTTGAAGTAGGTACCTACCCGAACTTATAACTAATTTTGACTTTAAAACAATTAATTAGTCTTATTTCTATTTTTAACACTCATAAGAAAAGGATAGTTATTTTCGACATTTTTAATGACACTGTCGTTCTTTCTTTAAGTATACGCTCATGTTTGTGTAACATCATGAGGTCCTCGGTTTTATTATTATTATTGGCTTACTGAAATATTCAATTTTAAATTCAAACTCAAAAGGCATGTGTGCCACATTAACGATAGACAAAAAAGTACTTGGTTATATTTACCAACACGTCTTTGAGAACCAATTCTACTATTCTCATATGCAGTGTGCATAAATACATATTTTAATTAAGAATTGTCGGTGACATGACAATTGGATACAGCGTTGACATCTTGTACGTAATAATAACCGCAAAATCGTAAGGCACGCCTACTTCCGTCTTAATTATACGGCAGTGGTTTGAAACTCAATTGTCAAAAGGGCCCGGCATAATGTTTAACCTAATTCAAAGAAGTGTGCGTCGTAGCGCCTGTCGTTTCGTACTCCGCAACCACCTAATAGGATATCAGTTTGAGTCTATTGTTAGAATGTTCGTCAGAATTTTCCAGATAGACAACTCTTTGTGTAGTTAACGCACCTACAATGTTCAAGTATTATGTAAAGTCTATACTAATATTAAGAGAGAGGGAGAGCTAATTTTATAAGTACGTGTGTGTATGTGTGTGTGATTTTATATTCATGCTAGCAGCCGTACCGGCTTCGCCTGGGTGTAACATCATACTTATATAGCCAATGTCCATCTAACCATAATGTACTTTTCAAATCCTTTGAACCTTTACGTTTTTATTCAGTGTGTGCACTGGTTCTGGAGATTACCCTACACGCTCACACCTACTGTCCTACTGCTGGGCACAGGCCTCTTCTTAGTATGAGAAGGGTTAGGCCATAGCCTTCCACGCTAGTCAAATGCGGTTCGGTAGACTTCACAAATCTTCGAAAACATTATCGAGAACTGTCACACATGCCGATTTCCTCACCGCGTTTTCCTTCATCATTTGTTATCGCACAAAACTTTGAAACTCATAAGTGCTTGGTGCAAAGGACTTCTGCGTAGCAGTCAAAGGATCATCCTACTACGATTTTGCTTCTTATTATATTAAGCATATATTTTTAAGATTACTTGCTGTTTTTAACTGCTAGTATTTTTATTAAACTTTGAAGCTAAGTTGAAACGATTGTGTGGATACACGTCAGTCATATTTCCCTATGGCCATGGCCCTACGGGCATATAAGTGACATGTATCTACAGAAACTTAGACTTATTGGTGTCTACCGGTTGCATTACCATACTCTGTCTTTCTTTTAGGAATTTCTTGAAAGAACAACAGAGCAGTCTCTCAGTAAATCGGTCAGTCCAGTAATCGGTCGTGAGCTGCTGTGTCACCGAGACAGTAGTAATAACGTTTAAGTATTATATATACGGTAATGTTAAAAGCAGAGAGCTCTCTAGTAAAAGCATGATATTTTTAATGGCGAACATATTTCGAAGTATTGTCAAACGATCAATCGGTCCAATATACATCATTAAGTCGCCAATAGACAATTTAATATTTAATGGAAAACCATTTCATACTGCAAGCTAACTTCCAATTCTACAAACGGTTAGCGAAAAGTACATACCTTATCGTAAACAATGTTTAAAATGTTTTCTTTATCATTAACCTGTAATTGACAGGTTAGGTTACCAGATATAGTTACCTATTGTGTCTGGCCGCCGGTGTGCCGCTGCGGCTGAATAAGTTATAAAGGTTATTGGTTTATATTTACTGTTTTTGTTTCGTTGTTATTTCTTACAAAGCTAATCTTCAATTACCATGTATTTATTGGAAATATATTGTATATTGAACCGGTTTATAATAATAAATCTGGTTTATACGTTTCTGTTGACGGCATATGTATATACATACATGCTCCTGGAATCCCCAAAAAGGTTTAGTGAAAACTTTGATTGCGTGTTCAGAATGCTTCTTTATTTGATCATGATGAGAGTATTTATAATACAATATTAAGTATGTGAGCACACACATATAAACAGAAATATTTGACTAACTAAAACTATTACTTTTACGGTAGGCAGCGGCTTTGCTGTATCCTGACATTGCTGAAGTCCATGAGCAGCGGTTACCACTTTCCATCAGGTGGGCCACTTGCCCGTCTGCCACAAATGGCAATAAAAAATTATTAAATAATAATACAACACAATTGAGTTATGCAATTGTAGTCGTAAGTACGTCTAAAATATTGAGGTGACATAGTTACTATGTACCTATAAGGTAATTGTAAAATAATATTAAGTAAATGGCATAAAATCCTTAGGAAAATAAATAAATATATCTATACAGGGTGTCTTCGGTGTATTTGATTCACATATTTTGGGACAACCTGTCCCAGAATATGTGAATCTAAATGTAACGGGAGATTCCTTAGGTAAGGACCTTTCAAATGTGTTAAATAAAAAATATAAAAAAATTAAGAACGCTGTGTTCAAATTAAAAATCTATGTTTTTAAAAAAGTACGACTTTTTCAGACTTTCAACTACAGGTGCTTCGTTTATAGCTAATATTCATTTTTGTCACTATTATTATTTGTGAAGTATTATGATTTGGTCAAACTACAAACGATTTTGTTTTTAAACTGACGTAGTTTTGAAATTGCGGTATTATTTTGGTGTATTTTTTTGCACCAAAGAATATCTTGTAAGTTTGACCAACAACACAACATTATTTTTTTTTTTTAATTTAGCACATTTGCAAGTTCCTTACCTATGGAATCTCCCGTTACAATTTGATTCACATATTCTGGGACACCTGTATATATATACATAGTGTCACGTCTATATCCCCGAAAGGGCAGACAGAGGTGTTCTACATTCACATTTTCCCCTTTATGATTTTAGATCTCACGTAATGGCACCTAACACGACCTATCAGGTACAGCTTCAGAAACCGTACTGTTATTACCCGAGAATCAAACCCTAGACATTACGCACAGCTGTTAAAATTACAATCGCTACGCCATCAAGGCAACTATAATGAGACCTTGTGCACAACAGCCACATTCACAATCGCTACGCCATCGAGGCACCAATATATATTTATACACACATATTTGCCGCTATTGAGTCTATACGTAGCCGCAAATATGTCTAACTAAAATTAATCCAAACCAACGTATTTTCCTAAACGTATACCGCAAGAGAGCGCCGTGAAGTGTCGAATCAGATCTCGCCTCTATTGCTACAAGAATTTATGACACTTTCGCGGAAATGAGCTCCGGCTCTTTGACATAGTTTTCATTGTGTGTCAAGATTAAGTGGTTATCATGTTTCCCAGTGAATGTCACCAACTTATATTTTATTACTTGGAGTGAAGTATGTATGCTTGACTTAATTAATGCTCGGTAAATAAGGTGAACTTCATTATAATTGTTACAGCTAGCTGTTGCTCGAATAGTTTTAGGTTCTTAGTTTCAAGGTAAAATGTGAATAGAATGTGGAATATAATGTTGTTTCATTAGTACGGCATAAATAATAATGTACTACTGACCGAATTTGGGACATGGTGGGCAATCTTAACAGAGACTAGCGATTTGCCCAGGAGATATTATTGTACACAAGTGCATTCTCTGTGCCTTATCTCTCATACACCGATGGGATGGCATTCCAATACAACCGGAGAAAAAACATTAGGAGTAGGACCAAAGGCTTTACGTGCTAGCCGAGGCACGGGGGTGTCTAACACCGCTGCCTTCCTCTGAGATGCTATTGAGATCTCTTAACTGGAAAATTCCAATAATTTTTTATTGTCCCGACCTGGGTTTCGAACCCGAGACCTCGTACAGAGTAATCGCATTCGCTACTGCTAAGCTACGGCGACGGTATAATATTGATGAAAAATTTGTATTCAAATGCTTTTCGAATACTTTCACGCACAATGCAATACCAGCTTTGCGTTAACCACCTAAGTACTTAAATACGGTGTTGTTAATACATTTGATTATCATTTGAATGTAATCGTACGCGTTTCTATTGGACTGTACTCACGAGTACAATATTACATTAGTATCCTAACTATAATATTAAAAATTTAATATGAATGTCAGTTTGTTTGCTTGTTCGTTTTTCACGCCTTAGTAATCTAATAATCCTAATCGACCAATCATCATGAAAGGCTTACACGTTGTCAGGGGTACAGAAATGGAAATAGGATACCTTTCATCCAGGAAAAAGTACTTTTCCCGAAAGCCAGCGAATCTGCAGGCAAGACTCGCTAGTATTTTATAAAAACTTACATAATTAAGTGCTTAATGATTTTGGGTACTGGCTACGACTATCTATTGACTTACAGTTTCTGTTTTCAAATAAAACCTTCTGCTACTACAATGAATTACGTAAGTTATGAATGATGAGGCATTCATTTGTAGCTATCTAATTTGTGGCATTCTCTAATTGCATATCATCGTAGCGAACGAATAGATAAAAATCGAAACTTATCTTCAAGTAATTACTGAAGATAATTAAATCCACTTTAAAATCTAATAAATAAGTTACTTGCTTGAAAGATGTTTGACAGAATATTAAGTGAAGTAACTCTGAAGTACTTATAAAGGTGTAAATTACATGAATACATTGCGTGAAATGACATTAAAATGTCGTTAGAAGCCATTTTACTTAAGTAAGTTATTGATGCGATTTTTCTTTACGAGCCTTCAGGTGTGTTCTGTTCCTAATGATCATTTAACGATATGAAAACACACAATAAAGTTTCACCTATTGGATTGTAATCAACCCATGATCAATTATTTGGAAATAAGTATTAAATATTACGCACTAGGGATCAGGCTAGTGTATCATGGGACTTTACAACCATATAATTAATGGACACAAAATACGCCCAGTTATAAATTCAATGTTTGCTTTTAAAAATAAGGTACAGTACAGTGGGATTGTCGCCTAATTTGAAGAGCCCGCTCTGAGATTGATATCTCTGAGAAGATCTCCGAAGTGATGTTTCTGTGGTAATTGAGATTTCCAAGCCCCTTTATGGGTTGCTGTGTTGTCAGCGGGCAACCAGAAATCTTAGAACAGCACTTCGTTGTTAATGGTTGACGACGCACCAGTAGCTCTGGTGTTACAAGCGTTTGACTACCTCGGTGGCGCAGTGGTTGTATATGCGACTGCTGTGCATGAAGTCTCGGGTTCGAATTGTGGGTCATGCCAACAAAAAATTGTTGAGTTTTATGACAAGAAATTGAGGGAGTAGTTCAAGGGAGTTGAGTTGAGCGGGTATGTTGATATTAGTCGTAAATGCAGTAGCTACAATGCCCAGCACTTTTTATTTACTTTTTGTGTTTACCCTTCATGTGATATTATGTATAATTAGTTGAAGAAATAATGTAGTTTTATAAGTTTTTGTTATTGGAAATTTAGCGATATGTTCTGTTTAAAATAAGTGTTAAGTTTTTTCATAAAGGTGAATGCTTATTGTATTCTTTTTGAAAAATAAAGATTTTAAACCACAAATCCTTAGTAGCAACTCGGAGTGACGAAGTTGGCAGGGTTACACTATCCCGTGCCTTGGCAAGTACGTAAAGCTGTTGGTCCTACACCTAATCTCTCTCTGGTCGATTCCATTGGAGTATGAGAGTAAGTGAACTGAGAGTGCACTTGTGTTTGAGCACATACTTGAGCACTATAATATCTCCTGCACAGATGGCTTGTCTCCGTTGACACTGGTGGCCGTGACCGAAATTTAGTTTAGAGGACTTTTTGTTTCAAGTGAAACCAACATAGGACACACCTGATGGTAAAGATATCCTGTTTATTTTTACGTTGTACATATATTATATACAATACTACGAAATTTAAACTTATGATATGACTATAACGCTAACATTAGATTATAAAACAGTATTTTCATATAGGTATAATATTTATTTTTATAGTTAAATTTTCACCCTGAATACGGGGACCGACTGGCATACGGTAGCTTTTTGCTATTTAAGTAAAATACCTTTTTCCTTTTTTATTAACATTTCTGTTACATTTTGTGTGTCGTGACGTTAGCCATATTAACTCATAATCTGTGACATTTAAGTTTATTTGGGTGTATTAAGTAAGCAAATTTAGTAAAGATTACTTACAAAATAAAACTAGGTAAAGTCAAACAAAATGTTGTTTAGCTGATAATCCCTCGTCAAGTAAAGAAAGTACCTCCCCACTTAAAAGATTAGGCGAAAACCGTCAACCGCTCATCTTTTTATGAAGAAATTATTTATATTTTATGTACCTAATGGACATCAGCAATAGGTACAGAGTAAAAAAAGGATTATCGTTTAAAAGTTAATTTATTATAAAATAGATATAGATATTCGTTAATTATAAACTCAAGTTAATTTATTCGTCCGATCAAAATTGAAATGGTGTTTATTCAAAATAAATTAATTTCATTTCTATTAAGTCAATGGATCTTTCTAACGGCCAATTTTCAACTAAATGCAATTTGAGTAACAGTTTAGATAACTGTGTTTAAGTTACAAAATTTACTGAAATAAGGAATGGCAATAGAATTGAATTAAAACTAGGTAATGCCTATTTTCCGGCTTAATTCAATTCTGTTTCTAAAATAAGCTCTACTGATTTCTGTGGATAAAAACGTATTTATAAAGTAGTTATTAGATATTATAATTGCGAATGTGAGTTTGTTAATTTGTTACCCTACCGATCAGCATGAAATTTCACGTACACATTGTCAGGGGTATTCAAAAGTACATCGGGTACCATCTAGAAAAAAAGAACAGTTACTGAGGAATATAAATTTATTGACAAAATCTACATTCACGCGAACGAAGCCGCAGACAAAATCTAAGAAAAATTTAATAAAACTATTTTACTTAATATTTTACGTAAAACCATTACAATATATGTTAATATCTGGCGGCCCCACACTAGACAAGCTGTGGGTGCCTGTTAAGATTTACAATTTTTGATTTAATAATAAATAAAAAAAAAAAATTCAAATACGTAGAAGGAGGACATATTATATGTACATACATACTATATTCTCATGCCAATATACCCGGAAAAGTAGGTAAAGGTGTATGACATCCACATTCGCAGTTATGGTGGAAAACACCACGTAATAAGAGGCCAATTAAGATCTAGATAGTTAATTAGTCATATATTAGTTCCAGACTCCATGCTTTGAATATATTGACAAAAAACCATATAACACTTTGGCCGTATATTGAACCCGAGACCTCATATACAGCAGTCATATGCACTATCATATAGTACCACTAATATAGAATACCTACTTTTTTTAAAAGTCAATTTCTGCACTAGTCTTATTTCCTGTGTCCCGGTGACAACACTCGACGCATAGGCAGAGTCAAATCGACTATCAATCCTTTCTTCTTGTCTTAGTTCAAAAGAAGCATGTTATTAATATATTTAAGCTTAAAGTTACTCGCTCTGGCTACATGCGCTAGTCAGGCAAGGTACGGCATCATACAGTTTACTTATGCTACATATGGATTAGTTGTAGGTGAGTCGCATAGATAGTCTCCTCGATACATAGAATCCTCGCAACCTGCGCATATTGCCCGCGTTATATACAAGAGCCATTAGCACAAACACGCTTAGCGCATAAGTACTCAGTATAGGTTACATAAGTCTTCGAAAACATAGATTGCACATTAGTGCTCCATCGTGAATTCATTCGCATAAAATTGATTGAACTATTCGTAATCTCAGGTCTTGCCGAATATTATACACTTGACCTATTAATTAAGTCGCAGCGGCACGCCGGCGAACAAACGCAATAGGTTTTCAATTATGTATGGCATTCCAACAATTGATGGGTTAAAGATTGATTGCACGAATGGTGCAGCGGACAAACAGTTGCCTCACCGAAGCCACCGTGCTGTGTGTTGTGGATTTAAATACCACACGCGAAAATAATTGTATGATCCACAAATAATTTCTAAGTATGTGTGTTCTTTGTATATATCCGTTAATTATATGTTTATAATGTCGCCCGTGACACAGAGCTTGAACCTTAGTGCAGAAGTGGACATTTAAAAACCAAACTATGTTACAAACTTATCAAAATTTATTTGGGTTATATATTTTGTTCATATCTTAGACGTAGTTTGAAATACCCATCTAATTGACATCCAGTGTCCTGGAGGCCATAGATATCATATACCACACTCATCTTTGTATTCAAAGAATGCTCATTAGAACAGAAACTATTACCCGATCTCACTATTTCGTGAATCTATATTCCATAATTATATATGTGTAATGTAAGCCGCTTATCTAAGCACATACATATGTATATTTAAATAAATAACTTAGTGACTAATTGATGTCTGGACATGTCTAAGACATTTCAAAAAAATATATGTATTAGGCTATAGAAGAAAAGATAATAAATTTTAGAACTGTTGTATGTTTATACACGCATCACATAAAAATTAATTATACGAAATTTACATACATTTACCGGTTCCACAATTATATTGCTAGTGTTAACTTAAAATCTGGTACATGCTGCATCTTGATACTCCGGCTAGAAGTCGAGCATATGTGTGTAGATAAGCTTATTCTTACATGCAAAACAATATCCTGATATTCCTAATTCCTAGTACCTAGTTTCAAATTCCTTGCGTACGATGATACATGGAAAAGCTAGTTCTATATTAAATTATATAAAATCCGATAGAAAGATAGTTCTCTCAGCGATCGCTTAACATAAACAAGTCTTTGAAACATTAATGTTATTACCGGATGGACTTCACAGGCACAACTGAGTTATTAACTACGAGGCCGTTTAGGCGTAACAGAGAGCTTCTACAAATATTGATCGAAGTTCCTCTATAGCAATGCAATAACCATTAGGCTTCATATTAATTACTGAATTGTGTAATAACTGAACCGGTACTCAAACTCACACATACACACATACAGCAATAAATAAATACATAGCATATTTTGATCATGTTCTGTTATAATGTGTGTATGTATGTACGTTTACAGATTAACTGGTACTCAAAATATGTAGAATACATATTTCTGTTGATTTGAGTAACACTATAGACAATAAAATAATAATATCCTTACTAATACTATAACTGCGCATGTGAGTTTATTTGGTCGTTTTTTAATTTTTTTGTTACGCTTTCACGCCTTTACTACTCGACAAGGACATAGGGTACGTTTTATTAAAAAGTATTTAAGAAATTTAATGGCATAACCTTCATTAATGCGAGTGAAGCCGCAGGCAAAATCTAATATTATAATATATATAATAAATTGCGCTGTCAAATGTAGAGTCAGCAAAATAAGTAACTGAACAAGGAATTTTTTTTAAGTAAGTAAGTAAAGTGTTTTTGTATTGAAAATCTTTATGAATCCTTTTTATTTGTGAACTATGGTATATCTTATTTTATTCTTTAAAACACAACTCCTTTGAAATAATTGCTGTGTCGCAGGGGACTCGACAAATATTCAAACTACGGACCAAAGAACACCCAGACTTCGAACAACTATTTGTAAATAACAAATACTTTTGTCGCATAATTTGATCAAATCTACTACAAATTTCAGCGCGCGGGAGCAATATTGCAACGACCACTTTAACCACTACGCCATTCGCGTGCAACTGTATTTAAACTATCACTAATATAAACAAGTGAGAATCGGCAATGAATTGCCGTAAATCTCAGAGCCATACTACGTGACCTTGAGGTCAGAGGTCAAAGGTCATAGTAATTTCGAGGGTATATCGAATATGCTGATTCGAATGGCGTTGACCGCAAGCCTCTAGCTCTTACGGTTCTTGAGTTGAAAGTTGTATAACAGACAAACGGACTGTCTGTCTCGGACGGACGGACGGACAAAGCTGTTGTATAAGAGTTTTTCGAATTCTAAAACTTGTCATAATTGTGATAATAGAGTAATTCTTAAAAAGCTTCTTGCTGCCACGGACAATTTTTTGACAGGAAACCTAATATCACTTGGCCAAACCCAGCATATGCTGCAATGTAATATTACAAATCACACACACACACAACACTCTTTAGAGTACCAAAAAATAGTACAAATAATTGACACAAAAAACAGCGACACAATGTACAGACTGTACCGTCATCTCTTGCATGACTGAACACTGTTTCCCAAGATAAAGGCAAGTTGTCTAGTTCAGGTTTTCAGTTTCAGTACCTATCCTAAAAAATCTTGTAAACGATTTGTATTTACCTTTAAGTAGGTTATTCTTGGAACCAATATACGATTTTTTTACAATGATAGTTACTAGTAAATACATCTGCTCACCTGCTGTGCATGGGATGATGTCGTAGATTGGATTCCCGTATCGGCAAAAGTTATTAATTTTTCCTTAAAAAAATATCAATAGCACAACGAATTCTGGAACCGTATCCAGTTGACTGCAATGGGCTTGCCCTCAATTACGTGGAATATAAAATCATACTTAGCGGAATGTAACTGTAATACACCTTCATGCCCATTCGGGGATACAGCCATGAAAGACTATGTATATAGTTTAAAGTTACATGAGTAGAAGAGTTTTGCTGATTTCAGGATGAATGGGCTCGACCAGGGAAGGACTACCCTCTCACAGAATATCGACGTAAAATAGCAGTATTCCTACTGTTGTGTTTCGTTCGGTGAGTGAGAGTGCCGGACGTCCAATCACCTTCTTTTCCCCTTCCCGGTCCTTCCCCTTCCCACATCCTTTCCTAAAGGGTCGGCAACGAGCAAGTGATGCCTCTGGTATTGCAGGCGTCCATACGCTACGGTGACCACTTACCATCAGTGGGACTGTGTGCTTGTTTGCCACCATAGGTGTATAAAAAATTAAAAATAAAAAGTTACTGTAAAATACAAATGATTAACATTACAGTACATTGAAAACCTGAATGTTAGCACAAGTTCACAAGTGGCAAAGCTATTAAATAATTAAGGTTCAATGAATCGAAGCCAATTACCATGTTAACGCCGCAGCACGTAGCAAGGTGGCTTTTAATAACGATCGTCATACTTGACTTAGCACTAGTTTTCAATAAACGTGTGGGTACTTAGGCGTGGTGAACATTGTTTTTAATTATATACTACTATTAGTAGTATCCTGTCAAGAATTTTGTTAGTCCATTTATTTATGAACTAAATTTAGCCCGCGACATCGCTCGCGTAAATTTCATGATGGTCGGTCGAGTAGTTAAGGCGTGAAAGCCTATCAAACAAACAAACTCACATACGCATTTATATTATAAGTTATCATTATATAGATACATGACTATGTACTACGTATGTTTTGGAGTTCGAAAAAACTCTTATACAGCAGCTTTGTCCGTCCGTCCGTCTGTCTGTTATACAACTTTCAACACAGGAACCGTAAGAGCTAGAGACTCGCGCTCAATGCCATTCGACTCAGCATAGACGATATACCCCTGAAATGACTATGACCTTTGACCTCTGACCTCAAGGTCTCGTGGTATCACGTGACCTTTGCATATTACTTGAACCATTTTTTCAAACTCTAAGATTTACGGCAATTCATTGCCGATTCTCACTTGTTTATATACATACCCCTTGAAGACATAAATATGACGGGCAGACGTTTATTACATTTCACTAGCTGTATTAAATTTTATGTCACATGTAATAGGCTATTATCGTCTAACAGGCACAGTTCCAGACTCTGTGCTGATACTAAGAAACTAGATGGTATAATCCGAGATTACAATTTGCCTGAAAATTGGAAACCGAGACCTAATGCATTTACTGCTGCTGTACTACTGAAGTAGTAAATATATAAATGTATACCTATATTATGTTAAATGATATTTATATGAGCACCTTAAAGTGCTCTTTTACGATGCAAGTAGTTTCGTAGCACAGGTTTCTTGGTTGTTTTACATATACATAGTTACCGATAATCCTATAAAGTGAACTTATTGCTGTGTATGGCTTGTTTGGAAAAGGCACTTGAATAAATGACAATCTTACTATTACTGCATTGCTACATATCTGTATGTAAGAATAAAAAGAAAACTATATATAAATTACAAAGTGGAACAGTTAACATAAATAATAACAGTTAAAAATAATAATAATATAATATAATATAATATTCTTTCACATACACGCAACATCATCTAGCCCAAACTAAGCAGAGCTTGTACTATGGATACTAGACAATGGATAAACATACATATATACTTTTTTTTTGTAAATACATATATATTATACATAGAAGCACCCAGACCAAGACAAACATCCATGTTCATGCACACAAATGTTTGACTTGTGCGGGAATCGAACCCGCGACCTCAGGCGTGGCAGTCAGTTACACTAACCACTACGCAATCGAGTCGTCAATTAAATAAATTATGGAATAATATATTGTGTTGTTGCAGTAAAGGCACTGTTCAGAAGTGAGTTATAGATCATGCACTCTAACGCGTGATACAAGTTATTTATTAATTATATATGCATGCATTAAAAAAACATAACTTTATATATTACTATTACAACAAAATGTTCATTGCCGCAGTGTATCTGTATATCCATCCATCCATCCCTGAGAACTTTCCGCAGGACAGGCTTAGCCTAGTGCGGGAGGTTATGCTACAATTATAATATTGTGTTAAAGCAACCTGTGAAAAAGTGTTAATAAGTAAATCCGACCTTGTAAAATCACTTTATGGTAATAAACAGTTATTATTATTATTATTATTATTATTATTTGGTTAACTCGCAGCATATACATATGTATAATACATTTTAGATAAAATTTAGATTTCAGAGTTCTAATATACATTTGAGTTATTTGAGTTGTATCCTCTAGTACTTAGTTACTTATTGTTAGCTCAATTAATAAGTTTATGGATATTTAATATCCTGATATTGAAGAAAAATACAATATAAATAGCCTATCTTCTTTATATATGAAATCCGCTTCCGTGTGTCTGTATCCGCAAAATTCAAAAATTTGTCGACGTATGTATTCAAGTATGTTTTTTTATACCTTTATCCCGTGGATCTCACGAAAATTTAAAAATATCAGGCTGAGCGACGGTAAAACTTGGCTGGATTTAACTAGGTAAATCTATACTAATGTTATAAAGCTGAATAGTTTATTTGTTTGGTTGAATGCGCTAATTTCGAATTGAAAAATTATTTTACTGTAAAGCCCATTTGTCAAGGAAGGCTATTACAGGCTATATAAAATTCAAATTCAAAAGGGGGCAAATTCTCTTAGGTGAAGCAGACGAAGTTACGCGGGTCAGCTTGTATAATATATAAATATACAATCAAATTATATAGCATATAGTATGGTAAAGTTTATACCACGATTGTTAACTGCCGTTGCTAGTCAGTAACTGTGGGTTAACAACTGAAAACATTAACAAACTGAATGGGATCGGCATTTTGTACAAAGTAGTTCAGACAACAATCATCCATTGCTATTGAGTGAGTTAACCTTTCGTTAGCGCGGTGCAGATCAAAGCAACTACATAATACGTAAACATTGGGCCATGATTGCATCAATAGTAGTACTCCCCTCACTTCACTGCTACCGCCGCTCCTGTTTCCATAAATATATGACTTTATGACGTAATGGACAAGCAGACGCCTCAACGCTTCAGTGCTGTGTGTTGTAGGCTCAAATCCCGTACAGAACAATTATTAGTACAGCCTAACTAAATTTATAAATGTGAATGTGAGTTCATATATTTGTTACACTTTTACGCCTTTATCGAATATCATGAAATTTTGCATGCACTTTGTTAGGGGTACAGAACAGGACATAGGGATTCATCTAAAAAATATTTTTCTGTTCTATAGGGATATAAGTTTATTGATAACATTTACATTAACTAAACTCGCATAAAGAAATTATTGCTTTTCTGGGTGGACTTTGTCCTTTAATGATATGTTTGAAAACTCCTTACCGACACAGCTTGATCTCTGAATCTGAATGCGGATTCCAATTTAACAAATAAAGTAATTAGATCAATTGTAATGTAGTCAAATGTCTGCATGATTTAATTTAAAATTTTATGTAGTGCTGCCTAATCGGTCGCATTGATTGCTGAATCGGTCGAAATAATGTTTGGGTTTCTTATTATAATATATATAATATGTAATATGTAATAAATAATAATTGAGCAATTTAATAGAAACGCAAAGATTCGCAAATAACGTGAAGCTCTGCGGTTAAAAAAATGCTTTTTAAAGCTATACAACTATAGTCCCATGTTTGAGGCTTTTGATTTGTACTTGAAATGTTGTAGTTTCGGAATCATTGCATTTGCATTTACAATATAAAACAAGCAGTTGGCCGAAGGGGTCAATAGGAATCTTAAAAGTGTCTGTGCTTGCACAGTGCACAAGTATCTAATACGATTCTAAAGGAATTGGATAGCACAGTGATTTAAGCGGCCCACTCGTCACCGCCGAGTACTATGGGATCAATTCCAACAGGAGCTGAAAAAATGTGTAGTTAACAAATACTCAAGTCAGAAATATCTTTGTTATTGTTATTTGAATATTTGTATTATCCCTACACCGCAGATATATTTTTAACTTAATCTGTAGTAAAGAAAAGTATTTATCATTATCAATAAAAAAATAAATTTTAAAATTACAACTAGTTTAGGAGTGTTAATTTATTTATAACACACTAATTACAGTGTCAAAGTACTTTCCTCGGCGGGGTCGCGACTGCATGCGCAAGTGTTTCGCGCGGCCCCGTCGATAGTGGTTTTGTCGAGTACACCGTGGTAGGTTTAGTCGGTATCCCGGGAGGTACATTATTCTTATTCCATCTTTCTTTTACCCCGGCGAGTCCGACATAACCCCTCCGCCCGCCCCCGCGGAGGGGTATGCGACACGCACTCCTCCACGTTAAAAAAAAAAAAAGTGTCAAAGTACTTTAATAATATCTCTATCAAATTGGCGTCTGTATTTTGTTAACTTTTCACCAAGTACTAATAAAATCTTATTTTAAAACAAAAAAGTGTACTGAACAAAATAATGAGTCTTGTTGAAATTAAGTCGTTTGTTCTAGTCTGAGTGCTTCAGTAACGAACAGTAATAAACTCAAGATGATCTTATTAAACAGTGTTTCTTTTACAAAACAACTATTGAGTCAAATTATTTGTTCTCACTATTTTGTATGTACTACATTTTCTTGTTGTATGTTAATGCTACGATTTAAAGAAGACTGCACGGACGGCTTAGTGGTGCACGTGGTCACTTCACCATTGCCTCTGCGCCTAGTGTTGTAGTTCGAATTCCACACGAGACGTTATTTTAATGTTTTTAAAGTATCCTGCGATACAGGAATTACACTCAATGCAGGAGTAGTCCTTCTAAAGAAAAATGATTTTATTTACAATTTTAAAATATAATAATATTAATATTTTACCCCATTATCTAGCCCAAACTAAGCAGAGCTTTTACTATGGGTACTAGACAATGGATAAACATACATATATACTTCTTCTTTTTGTAAATACATAGATAATATTATACATAGAAACACCCAGAGCAAGACAAACATCCATGTTCATGCACACAAATGTTTGAATTGTGCGGGAATCGAACCCGCGACCTCAGGCGTGGCAGGCGGTTACACTAACCACTACACCATCGAAGCCTTCAAACTTTCTTGTCGAATGTATGCGAAAAATGATTTAGACTAGCGATGTCTACAATTGTATTCAAATTACATTGGTCAATACTAAATAGGGAATTATACAAAGCAATGATACATGCATACAAAGTTTAGACTTTTTTCTTTATGGTAAACATACTCATTATAAAACCACTTATTAGTTGCTTTCAAACTGCATTCGTTTTCTAATAAATAGAGATGACGTAGGAAGAAAGACAATATATGGAAATCAGACTCGTATGTATATTGTCTTTATCAACCAGAATGCTATACTTATTAAATACGTAAGATAACTAAGGAAAAACGTACTATTACCCGTTATTTTTACTCATTCGAAGCGCGTTAATATTTCAAACAACAAACGTTATTTCATACACATACAACTTAACCTTTTAATTTTAACACCTATTTGTATAGACTATATGATATGTACGTAATACACCTACTACTAACTGTATTATATACTACATTTCATGGCGAGCCTATTGTCGTTTACTGCATGTTCCTAGACTCCGCCTCGACAGGGAACAATGAAGACTGGAATTAATCGAACCGCAACCGAGTCTTGGCCGAAAACATAAGCGCAAATTAATGCTACGGGACCAATAAGCGTAAAAGAGTAGCAAACAAACTCACATTCGCATTTATAATAATACCAAGTTAGGATTATTGTTTTTTTAACTGAGTCCCAAAGTTGTTGCTGGCCTTGTTTTGGCCAGATCCTGTGTCGCATAGGCCGGCAGGAGACGCCCGGCTGTCATCACTGCGGCGACTGCCGCGATGTTGTTGTGGATACGGCGCTGCACATTTTGGTGGATTACCCCGCCTGGGCATCGCAGCGCCGTGAGTTGATCGCGGCAGTCGGTATGGTTGCCCTCTCGCTCCCGGCCGTGGTTCAATCTATGGTCCGAAGCGAGAGGTCGTAGAACGCCGTCGCCTCCTTCTGTGAGGAAGTCATGTCCATCAAGGAGGCGGCGGAGTGGGAGAGGGCGCGCTTAAATCCTCTCCCCAACTGCAGAACAGGGCGCCGGAGGGCGCGAGATGACCTCCAGCCACCCTGAGGTTTGACCTGGGGGTGGTGGGCTGCGTGGGTCTGCTCGCCACCCGATCAGCACCAGGTCCGAGAGGCGGCGTGCGTGTTCCCACGCGCGCCTATGAGTCGTGTTTTTGTCCCCTTACAAGGGGACAGTAGAGGGTCTTTTTATGTAGTGGCCTGTCGTTTCACACGGCGGCGGGGTGACGGTGAATTACATGTAAAAGCGATTCGCGCGGCCCCGTCGTCTATGGTTATGTCGAGGAATACCGTGGTAGGTTTAGTCGGTATTACCGGGGTATCTCTCCCCCGGTGAGCCCGACATAACCTCTCCGTCGCCCCGCGAAGAGATATGAGTCAAAGCATACCACAAAGTAAAAAAAAAATGGCCTAACACAAATGAATTAATTTGAAAATATATAAACTAATATTGCACATTAGTAACCCAATTTTGTTTGTCAACTACCATCATTATTTCACTATCTGTGAAAATTGAAAGAGCTAAAAATATATATATACTTGACTTCAATATTTTAAACAATGAGTCACCACCATTCTTCATTATTTAATGGAGAAATCACTAAATGTATTAATATCCCATTACATTATCAGAACGTTCAAAATCGGTTCACTCTTGTTTGACGCCGTTTCGATGCGTTTGACTTTAATGTGTTAACTAACACGGCTAATGAACTGGACTCCGAACAACAAAAGCATCGACTCGTTTGATCTTTGATATTAAGACAGGACTCGTGGTGGCGCGTATTTATAAACAAAATATCTTTAGTACACCAAAACTCAAAGAACCTCCAACAAATTTTATCAAGGGAAATAAACAGATGATGTCAGTGAAGTCAGTTTCATTCTCTTCAACAAAAGCGAAGTTTTACGCACAATTACGTTCTTTTATTTTGACATAGGACTCTTTATCGCCCAATAGATAAAATTTCTGTGTAATAGAATATGAATCAAGGGAGTTTTATGGTTCTGTTTCTAGTGCACGTAACCTCAAAATAGATATTAGTGCTATATAATATGAACGTGCTTCGCCTTTGAACATACGCTTAGCTCTGAGACAGCTATAGGTGTAATTAAAATTCAAGACAGCTCACAATTAACTATTAAATTCAAATATATAATACCAAACTTTACATTAGCTGTCTAAATACTTAAAAGTTAAAATTTATTTAACAAATACGACTGCCAATACACATACTAAAACAGCTGTTGGTACGGCATAATAAAAAAGAAAGGCATTCATATTAATTATTTGTTCAAAATTAATTTACGTATCTATGTGATTTTCACTGTTAAGACAAGTCCGTAGACACCCGATTTTATTTAAATATATATTTTAAGCCATTGAGCTGTTTAAGTTATGAGACTGGCTGCGCTTAGAGTATGCCAAAGAAATATGAATATATACACCTAATATACATTACCCTCCTTTTGACAAAGTTGGGTAAAAAAACATAGCAAGTCTGAGGCCTTAAACTCCTTCGGGATTTAAGCCAGACATCCACATTTTTTTATCGGGCTAACTTCCAAACCGTATGCTGTTACATTTTCTAGGCAGAAAAACTCAACAACACTGCACGATCACCGCATCGAACTCGAGACCTTATCAAGCAGAGTAGTCACATACACCACCGCTGCGCTACCAAGACCGTCTGTTTACATAAAAAAATAAAATTACATATTTACATAATATATGCACATACATGTTATAGTTATATAACACTAGATTTTGCCCGCCGCTTCGCTCGGGTAAATGTAGGTTAGGTTAGATTTGTAAAAGTACTTTTTTCTGAATGAAAGGACCCTATGTCCTTTTCTGTACCCCAGGCAAAGTATATGCGAGTTTTCATGATGATCTGTCGAGTAGTTAAGGCGTGAAAACGTAACAAACAAACTCACATTCGCATTTATAATATTAGTTAGGATGTATGTGCATAAACCTTACTGTCGAATCATTCCAGAATCAGCTCATCATATAAATCCTCAGAGTTACTTAAAGTGTGGCAACATCCACTTAGCCAACATAAAATAGAGCCCTCATACATTATGGAAGGAAGCTCGTACAGCAATAAAACAGATCATAAACACGGCTAATATTTTTATTTTTAATTAGCTTTTGCCCGTGACTTTAGCCACGTGGGCTAGAGACGGCGATGGCGACGTCTTTTCATGGATCATAATAATTATTATACGCCATATCTCAGGTCTACTAGATGGAATTAAGTAAATCGTAGTTTAGATATTCCCAAACTGCGAATGGTATCAAAAGTTAAAGATATTTTTAGATAATGTTAAAACAATGTTTTGAGTAGTAGAGCCTCGCTGATTTCAGCATGAATAGGCCGGCTCGACCGGGGAAGGACTACCCTCTCATAGAATATGGATATGCTATATGAAATAGCAGTGTTTCTACTGTTGTGTTTCGTTTGGTGAGTGAGAGTGCCGGAGGCCCAATCACCCTCTTTACCCTTTCCCGCTCCTTCTCCTTCCCACTTCCTTTTTTTCCTAAAGGGTAGGCAACGCGCAAGTGATGATTCTGGTATTGCTGGCGTCCATAGGCTACGGTGACCACTTACCATCAGGTGGGCCGTATGCTTGTCTGCCAACTTAGTTGTACAAAAAAACAAACATACAGACAAGAAAAGTTCTAAAGCAATGGCTTTGGGTTCGCCAAACATAATATATTTTTTAAATATATCTAATTATATAAAGTTTAATGGTAGTAGTAATAGTTATAAAATTGTGTGAAAATAGCGTTTTACCAATAACACAATACAATAAAATCCATATAAAGGAGTTGAATTTTATTGCATAACATTTTTATGAAACATCTTATGTACAAATATATCATTGTAACAGTTTTTAAAAGTAAGCAGTAGTCGTATATAGATCACACTACACACACTACTAATATATACAAATATTATTGTATTGATTGACAATGATCGCCTGCTACGTACCTCGGATAGCACGTTAAGCCGTCGATCCCGGCTGCCATGAATATCTATGGCAGTCGTTATTGGGAAGTCAGTGTCCTATAATATCCTGACGCTGGTCTAGCCTTAGGGTATCGTAAGCCTTCGGGTTGCGGAGGTCAGCTGGCAGCCGCTCCGTGTAAAAACTGATATCCAGCCAAATCCGGTTAGACCCGAAAAGCCGACCCCAAAGTGACTTGGGAATAATAATGGCTAGGGAGAAGAAGATATAGGTATACGTAATATACACTTGTATTAGACAGCCATTTCACCAGTTGTGGGTTTAGATCCCACAGACCTCAGAAACACTGTCTATAGCGGACAAGTCTATTGATATCTACCGGATACAGCTCCAGACTTAGAAAATCCCAACAACAGTGCCTTACTTGGGAACTAAACCCGAAACCGCATAGATTTCCTACCGCTGTGAAATGACAGCAATTTATAAATATTATCAATTAATTTTGTTGCTAGTATCACTTTGATGTCGCCTCGCGCTTGTAATCAGTTTCTCTAGTAGTTGGGTCGCAGCCAACGCGACGGTTAGCGATATCAGATTACATTGAAAGCAACCCGAGTTTCTAACTTCGACAATCGCTTAGATGATACTTTCGTGTTTTGACAGCTTAGAGAAACACTGACATTGGCATATTGCGATGGATAACGAGAAGATAAGTATTGCTAAGTAATTAATATATGTATGTATATATAAAATAATAATAATAATGTCAGACCTGTATATAAAAAGTCTCACTGCAGTGTATGGGTCGCTTACTGTATAAGAAAGATTGTGCCATAATCTACCATGCTGGCTCAGTGTGGGTTGGCAGACTTCACATATCTTCATGCAGATTTTCTCACGATGTTTTCCTTTACCGATAAAGCGAGCGATAATTAGCTATTTTTATGCATATAACTTCAAAAAGTCAGGGGTGCGTGACTTGGGATTGAACTCGAGACACCTGCTTGTCAGTCCAACGGTCTTCCACTAGACTATGGCTGTTTTTTATTGAAAAGCTGTGTGTCTTGCCACCGGCTTGCCGCTGCAGCATAAAACGTTAAAAAAGTAACACAGCTGATAATATTTTTTTAATTCAAAATGATAATAATTGTTTCGAAATAAGAACGCTGATTCTATTTTTAAAATTAAAGTCCTATCGTTCTTTTTTAGAGAAATGACTTTTACATGTTTATTGGGGTTCAGCTGGGTCCAACTGCACCCTTATAAACCTGTCTGTCCTATCTCTAAATGATCTATCTTTTGAACCGTAGTAAGACTGAATTTTGATAATAAATCCTCGCTTGTGTAGCGGTATTAAATGCGACTGATGTGCATTAGGTCTGGGTATTGATTCCTGGGTCTGGCAGTTTTTGTTGTAAGTATACAAGTATGTATTGTTTTGGTGAAATACTATAGTCAGCCCAAAGAATAAAGCGATAGACTTGCGATCAAGAGATCAAGAGGTCGAGTTTCACCCATTGCACCCGCTGCTTATCCTAGTATTCTAGCTTAGTTAAAAAAATACTAGTAATGAATAAACTAAATAAATAGTAAATTTTAAAAAAGTAAACGAATTGATTTGGTCACCTTAAAAAGGAAATAGTAGCCTTTCTGACGATCAACCTATTAATTTTCATTAAAATTGGCGAAGCATTTTAACCATAAAAACGTATTAAATTAACAAAATTTTATAATAATAGTATGGCAATAATGGTATCTACAAATGCTCTAGTTCATAGTTATAAAATAATATTCGATTCTACCACATACAACACCATCTAGCCCAAACTAAGTAGAGCTTGTACTATGGGTACTAGACAATGGCTAAACATACATATATACTTGTTTTTTGTAAATACATGCCTATTATACATAGATACACCTAGACCAAGACAAACATCCATGTTTATGCTCACAAATGTTTGACTTGTGCGGGAATCGAAACCGCGACCTCAGGAGTGGCACTCGGTTACACTAACAACTACGCCATCGAAGCCAACAAAAAATAAACCTAAACTCACTAAAACACGTTACCAAGAAAACTATTCGATAAGGTTCGTAAGAGAATATTCTATTATGACCTACAGTGGCATATCATGTAAATCATATCAGGAAAATCATATTAGTTATAAGTAATAATATCATATAAGATATTTTTGGACATCTATTAACCTCACAGAAGATTATAGTGTGGATATTTTTGTACAGGAAATAACGTTATTACAAGGCACTACTAATAATATAGAAGAAGGTATAGGAGAATAAAGAATTACATATAAAAAGGCTTTTTCTGGCATTTTACGCGTTACTGATTTCCATTTCCTTTGGTGTTGTATAATATTTTTATCGTTATTACTTAATATAATATGAAATAACAACGGAAATTATCACAATTATTTCGATTTAGATTGTTATGTGGCAGTAAAACAAAAGTACTAAAAATGTACTAAGATTTTATAATTATTGATGACATTTTTATTGTAGGTTGTCAATTTTATATCTTCGTACTCTAGATATTAGGGCAGACGTTATTTTATTACATAGCAATTTATTGATTAAATATTATACTTTTCTTTGATTTGGTATTATTTAAACAGACATAATTATATGATTCGCCTTTATTATACTCATTGAGCCCAAATAAATTTGTTAGTTTATTTTGGAGAACAAAAAATAATTTACTCTTTAACTCGTAACCGTACTTAATATTATTGGGCAATCATCAAATAATACTTAGTAAGGTTGATATATTTTGTGACTGCCAAATGAGTACCAATGACATATTTCTGGCATCGTATAGTAAATCTAACAATTAGGCCCGTTCATATTTATATCGCTTACCTACTGAGAAACTGGGGGGGTTTGTATTTATGCTTTAATAGTTGCACTGCCTAGCTTGCTTTTTCTGCTTTCTAGCTTCACTGGATGGGCTGCTTGTTTAGTATTTATGCAAGCCTACTTTACTTGACTCTTCAAGACGAGTAAAGTGCCAATGGTCTTAGGGGAGAGCGCAACAGTCGTGTAGATCCCTAAGACAAGTCTGGTGGGGTATCCTTCCCGTGGTTGCCCCCTGTTATTGGTCTAATTCCCTCTGAAATAGACGTAACTAAAACCACCAGACGACCACTGCCTGGGATGGAGAGGTCATGTTCCGGCGGGTCCATCGTCGCACGACAGACGCTGGATAATAATGACCTCCTGCGTGTTTGTGCCGTGCGCAGGAATCCTGGGGGTTGAGAACGTAGCGAGCCGGTTGTTGTTGTTCGCTGCCTTTAACACATCCCTTTGGTCTGGATTTCTCTTCACACGGGGAGCCGCTAGCTAGCCACTAGCGGTCAATCGGCTGTGACGTCCCGTCTGAGAGCCGTCGGCGAGGGTCCCTAACTGGGGGAGGGCAGACAGCGAGGCGCGGAACCCGGAGGTAGGTGTGCGGCTTGTTCTTTGGTCGTACACGGCCCCGGAATTCTTCGCAGCGTCGAGTCTCGTCCATCTCACAGGGTGTGGGCCCTAAGTCTATGGGGTAGCTCTGGCGATCGTGCGTAGAGAGCACGACGTCCCCGACTGAGGACTCCGTGGCGGGTGGAGTGCCTCATAGATGATATCAACTCTATTACAATTATGGCTACCAAAAGAAACCAAAACCCCCTTTTCGCTGTAAATACAGCTCCTTCGCGGAACTCTGCTGCGTCTTCGGATGCGCAAATTCCAACGACCTCTCGGGCTGCTGTGTCCTCGGACGCGCAGATACCCAACATCACACCGGCAGCGTCTTCGGATGCGCCAACCAGGAACGCGACCTCAGCTCTGAATGCGCTGAGTTCCAGCAAAGCCAGGTCACAGACTGCGCCAGGTAAGGGCAAGGCAAGTTCTTTGGAGGCGCTTAACCTGTGCGGGGCCCCGTCTCAGACGGCGCTGCGCACGGGCAAGGCGAATCCGACGAATGCGCCAAACCTAAACAAGGCAGCGTCCACGACCCAGCTGCGCGGGAACGACATAGCTGCTTCCTTGAGCGGGTCGTGTTCCCTTACCACCCCTGCCGTATCATCTGACGCGCCCCTAGGGGCTTCGTCTACTGGTACGGCAATTGAACTGTCGGCTCTCAAGGACGCCATCCCGGTGCAACCTGAGGAACCGAAATGGACCCTGGTTTCCCCCCGGAGGAAATCGAAGAAGAAGGGCAAGAAACCCCAGCAGGCCAGGCCGGATACCCAGGCGCAGGTCCAGGCAAAGAGGAAGGTTGTTGATGAAGGGCGACAGCTTCTCTCCGAAGCCAAACCCGTTACCCGAGTAGACAACGTCGAAAAGGTCCAGGTGCAGGCGAAGCCTGAAGCAGCGCCAGCGCCATCATCATCCAACGACCGTACTCGCCGCCGATCCAAGCCACGCCGCCGATCCAAGCCAGGTAAACGCGCAGGCAGGCTGGTGGCCAAAGCCCAACCCACGACCCCGGCAAGTTCAATGCCAGGGAACAAGCGATCCCGGCCGGAGGACACAACTACGCCAACTGGCGACAGCAAGCGTGTGAAGCCGGCAACTTACAAACAACGGGGCTCTGCTAACTACGCGGCTTCGTTTAGAGCAAACGAACTCTGCGTGGCGGTAATGACCGAGCCCTTCCATGACCTCACCGCAGAACAAGCCAACGCTATTCGCACCAGTCTGGAGTTGAAATTTGAGGAGGACCTGCTGAATCCGAAGACAACAACCCAGACGGCCAAAGTGCACTTCCGGGGCAAGGCGCACCACAGCGAAGGCGTCCTTAAAATGTGGTGTGAGGACGATGTCGCGCTGGAGTGTTATTCTATCACGCTATTTCCTTCGAACATTATCTGCTAAAGCATCTTCAGAAACTTTTCTCAGTTAGTTTTATATTAAATCTTCCATTCTCGTGGCGCATTGAACAAATAGCAAAAAGTTTATCAGCATTTTTAATATCCGCCGGAGCAATAATTTACACAATCGTGCTCATATACAATATCCTTTTTATACTGAGACACAATAAGCACACAAGAACGCCACCTTGCGTTCTTTTCAAAGAAATTGTATAAATAAATCTCAACTGTGAAAAGAAATTCTTGAGGGGTCAAACTTTTGTTGCATTTTGGTTTTCTCACCGCGCCAAGAGTATAATTTAATGCTACAAGCATTAAATTATGTAATTATTTACGAAGCTACTAGCTAAACTAATATCATACATATTTTAAAATTAATTTAGTAATGTTAACGGCTAATTAAATTATCATACAATTATTACTAATATCATATTATGTATAAGTATATGTCCTGAAATAAATATAAATCATTATATTATATTATCATTTGTTTCTCGTGATTATTATTTTTGTTTTATCACAATCATTTTTCTAACATTTTAGGTAAGAAAAATAGCGGCTCTTTGGAAAGCTTACTTGGGGACATGGGTCCAACACGAAGAGGCCATCAGCAACGAAATTGTATTGCAAAGTGCTAATATATTTGAGTACGAGTAAAAAAAAATTATCACCGTTATACTGTAAATCATTAATTAATTACCTTTCTTACCATATTTACCTTAATTCCAAAATATATAATTATTTTTGTGTCATACACATTTCAAAACATATTAAACTACAATAATAAACCTTCTACGTAATATATCAAACGAACCAACAGCTAACTACATGAAATAAGATTTTGATGACAAAGTGAGCCTTGCGTTAACAGAAAAGCTACAATTACGGCGATACCAACTTTTTCAGCAGAGCAAAGGCTCTTTCAAAGGATGCGGCTTCAACTATAAAACGCCCGCCAAAAGGCAATCTATCGATACAATATTTTTTGTTTTCCAATTAGCCTGATATGTCAAAGGCTTGCCGTCACTAGCGCTACACTCCGGTACATCAGTTGCTATCTTCCTAAACACATAACATCGTCCTGCTTTTAGCTTTTCTTTGATATTCAGCAACTAATTTGATCCATTTTCCATGATCTCCCTATCTCACTGATCCCGTAACTTACCTACGATATCCGTATGATGATGTAATACCACGTATCGAGTATGGGCGGTAGATATTAGGGAGATGATAAAAGATGTCATGTGGCGTAGCGTTATTGTTATGGGAATACGATTCCATAAGCAATTCCGTATTTATTTTTAAAGACAACTCCCGCACTGCGTTTTGTTTCTATATCGCAGGGGATTTTTACAAACATTCAAACAACGGATACAAAGGACACCCAGATTTGGAATAAACATTTGTGGATCACACAATTTTTTATCCCGTGTGGGATTCGAAATCTCAATACGCGGAACGGTGGCAGTCTTATCAGTAGACCAAAAATGATGAAAGTAATCAAATCTCATGTTTTGACTACTTGGGTTGTAATCACACCAATAAACTGCGCAGTTTAGATTAGAATTTTAACATTACATTTTCCTCGTCATTTTATATTTTGCTAGCCCAACTTCAGCCAGGTAATGTTAACTTTTTAATTGAGTTGAGAAACACGAATTGTGTTAAAGTGCGACTTTCAAATGTAACAGTTATAGGGCGGCCCGTTATCGGTGTTTGTAGCGAACTTCCAATTGAGATCCCGATCGAGTTAGCCGTCACGGTACTAGCTGTAATAGCTGCAGTCTCATAATAAATTCGTAACTTTGCCAACGTTAACGTCTGTCTTAACGGTTATTGAGCTTCAAGTAATATTTCGACACATTCAACGAAGCATTATTCGGTAACATAAAATTTGAGCTCGTATTTCTGAAGTTAATTAATACTATATCCAGGAAAACCTATCGTTATATAAATTTAAAACAAACGCTCTAAATTCGTAACTTTATCCATTTACTAGCACGAGATTCGTGTACATACCTACTTATTTTATACGGACCATTCGGAGTCACAAATGTAACCAATAAGGGCGCAAATGTCTAAATTGTTGCTAACAAGATGACAATCTTATTTGCATAATGCACGCATTTCTATCTTTCCTTAACAGTGAAAATTCTGTTTTAGGTAAATTGAAGCCCTAACATCGTGCGTTTAATGAGGTACAAAGCTTTCAAGGCTTTCTTTTTGGAGAGAAGCTAATTTGAAATAACATATTCAATTTGCGGTGTTCTTATCTGAATAGACCCTAAGTGCCTGACAAAGTGCCTATAAAACAGAAAGGCAAAACGAAATTGGAACATAATGAAATTATATCACACGTACCATAAAACGACAAGCAAGCATAAGGAATGTGATGAGATTGCACGAAGTAAAAAAGGTATGTCAGGATCGTAGCAAATGCGAAACTTTGCTTTTCATCTTCTTCTACGCAAAAATTTATGACAGTCAATGTTGAAGGCATGATATAGATACTTATTGTGAAAATAATATAATAATATAATCTAACAGGTTATATATACATTTGTATAATACCAATAACAACGATAGACTTTCACGAAAACCCAATACGGCTTTTAGCAATCCTGAACAAAAATATAAACTCGAATATAACCCAACTCAATTAAAGTTTACGCCACGGTGCGTATTCACAATATCGGCAAGTTTCACCATTGAAATTTCAACGATATTGACGTACCTATAACTGTGATTGCAATGGTCGATAATACTAAGGCTTGTGCAGATATCGCAAGGCATGCGTAGCAAATGCTTCGCCACACATACTTACGCCTCGGGCCGTTTGCACGTGAGTCACGTATGAATCATAATGAGCATTGATTTTGTAGGATTGTACGTGGCTGTGTTGTTGCAATGTGTTCTATTACACATAGATACAGATACATAGTTATAAGGACAATTAAACTTTAAGCAATATATTCAACATTATTCAACATTCTTATTCAAAGAGTTATTATAGAGTAAGAGTTATATAGAGTTATACTAAAAGCTATTGCCATTATATGTGTTTGCTTAAGTCTTTTTTAAGGATTGTCAGCTTGTCCTCAGTGTACTAACTTCTGCAAGCTGTGATTGTTTCTGCTTTGATTACTTGAGTGTAATGCTTATGAGAGTTTAGCACCATCTGTACAAGCCTTTACCTTCTCTAATATTTGCCCAGAACGGTTTGGTTTAATCGAGCTTTCCGCTTTTTAATTTCAACGAAATACCCAAATAAAATTCGGCGGAAAATTCAGCATACAAAATTCAGACTAAAAATAAAATGCTATACAGATCAATGCAATTAAGGACTCCCACAGATTCTATAATGCCAAACTTTTCAGACAAAACGTTTTATTCTTGTGTTCAGTCAATGATCAAATTAATCTTCTAAGGAATGAAGCAAGCCAGCTTAATTAGGGACGTTATGGTTCTAAATAGGCCCTTAAGTCAGCATTAATGGTATAAGCATTCATTTTATGTCCATTTTTGAGAGAGGTATTCCGTTGTAATAAATGATGCGAGTTCAGAGTCCGGGTCTATTAGCGTCACTTGTATAGGAGCGAGTTTGTTTTTTAAAAATATAGGTGCCTCGTAAATGCTTCCAACTTTTGCGGAATATGGCGAAACGAAATTAGTTTTGCGTACGCATAAAAACGTTCGCTTCAAGTCCGTATTTACTTTGCTTTTTGTAATTTCCGAGCATTTATGGAGCGCGTCGTTATTAATGTACTTAGAATTTTACTTACGTTCTCAATCATAACTTTCTGCTACACATTTAATGAAATTCTGTGTACTTAACGCTAAAATGTTTTCAAGACGTCCATCAGAAAACTTGGTGATAACGTAAATTTTGCTCGTAATTTTATCATTAACATCTCGTCACACTTTGCTTAGGGGCATTACTACTGTGTCGTTTATAAACATATTTAGTACTGAGGTCTCGAGTCACCCTACCTCAGATCCGTTGTGAGTGAAAACGTGTACCAAATTTTATGATTTATTTTTGTTTATAGTGTCTATTAGTGAATAGTTGCCAAGGGACCAGAAATAAAGTAGTTAAATTATATTTAAATGTAGTAAATATTACTAGTAGTGGCAATTGAAAGTAACTTCCTTAATTTAATTTTATACAAACATTTTTAAATTGAAATAATTTATGTTTTATGTCGTGTCAGTTGTATAATAATGGATTTGTAGTAAGAAAAAACAGCAATGTATTCATTTCAATTTTAGAATGAATTATTTTAAAACAACCATTGGGTGACAAAAACGTAAACTACAATTATAATGTTATTATTGTCAAATTAAAATAATAACTACAAAAATAGGTACTCAAAAATCTTACTATAAAAAATTAGTTTCGTGTAAAAATTATTTACAGCAAAACATTTTAAAGGCAATTTTTAATACCTAGAATTATTACTATTTGGTGATTAAAAAACTTCTTCTCTCTTAGCCTTTATTATTCCCAAGTCACTTGGGGTCGGCTTTTCTGGTCTAACCGGATTTGACTGGATATCAGTTTTTTTTACACGGAGCGGCTGCCACCTGATCTCCGCAACCCGAAGGCTAACGATACCCTAAGGCTAGACCAGTGTCAGGATATTAGAGGGTACTGACTTTCTCAATAACGACTGCCATAGATGTTCATGGCAGCCGGGACCAACAGCTTAACGTGCTCTCCGAGGCACGGAGCAGGCGATAATTGTCAATCAATACGCACATAATTTCGAAAAGTCATATAACTTCCGAAAGTCAGAGGTGCGTGACGTGGGTTCGAACCCGAGACCCTCTGCATTGCAGTCTGTTGGTCTCCCCACTGAGCTATCGCTGATATTGGCGATTAAAAAACAGCCCTTAAAAATTATGAAATATACGAGATAATTTACGCACAACCCTAACAACCAGTATCACAATCACTGGCCACATCCATATAATATATTTTTTTATGCTAAGCACGTTACCCTAACTCCGGCCTATTACAATAATATGTTTATAATAAGAATGCAATTACTACTAAGACTTATTAAGAACGTCGAGGGCAGCCAGCGAGATGTAATCGCTAGTCGGGAATTCAATTATAGTTAGTATCTCCTGGCTAATGTTAGCATTAACGATCGATTTCACTCAGAATAGAATGCTCTTTTAACTTTGCCGCCTGAAGAGCTAAATTAAGCTATTGCTGACTTTCAACTGCATTTATTTCTGCAGTAAGTTAAAAAGTTGAAGTATTAGAATTAACTGGAAAATTGACATTTTGTATGAATTCATTGGTAATCTAGAAACTTTAGTTACCTTTTAACCTGTTAATTGTTGGAATACCAGACATAACCTATTGTGTATAGCCGCTGCAGTGCCGCTACGACTCAATCCTAACTAATTTTAATAATCCAAAACGTAAGTTTGTTTGTTTGTTCCATTTCACGCCCTAACTCGACCGATAATCATGAAATTTCGCATAGACTTTGCCGGGAGTAAAGTAGGACGTAGGGGCTGTGCCTGAGGGATAGAAAATTGTAACGACCTGCATTTACGCGAGCGAACCTGCGGGCAAAATCTAGTAGGGTATCACAAACAAGTGCCGCAATTCCAAGTACGGTAAGATCACTTGTCTAAATAAGTACTAATATAGACTGTTATTGACATTCATGAGAACTGAACCATTGCTTTCTGGTAAACGATCATTCATCTACTTCCGCGTTAATGTTGGTCGACGATCGTGTGATCAAGGCAAATGTCATTGCATTACTACATACAAGAATTTTCCCCTGAAATTGATTACTAGCAATTTGAATTGTGATCTGAATTATTACCACTCTTGTTAACCAAAAAGATTGGTAAGCTAAATAGAATTAGTAGCAGTATGTTTACATCTACAGTACAATAGGAAGGACGACTTCTCGATCGCAAGTCTCGCCTTTAGTCACTGGGTTACCGCCACTTCAAATGGTTATCGTAGAGGCAAAAGTCAAGGTAATTAAATAGTTCATGACCAGACGTCCGTATCGACGGCTTTTGTTACGCTTTTTGTGCTTGCTTGTTGTGTTTTTTGTTTTAGTTCTCTCTCTTTCTAAGTATTTTTGAGAGTTTTGGTTGTATACTTGTCATTACAGCAAGACAATTGGTTCAACAGTATAAGTTAAATTAACAAGGTTTTACGATGCCGCTAATTTATATTCAGGCATATCTCAATCTAGCGTTTTATTCTTTGGTCTCGGCTAAATGGAAATATATTTTCATCCCCGGCTTCCCAATTTCTCTCAAGATTATTAAATTTTTACGATCGTGTTTATTATCTGGGGCTAAATAAAAAGCGTTTCCGTTCTTTTGTATTAATTTTGCTGGTCTTTTCTTGGGACACTGTAGCTCACATATAAACAAAAGTGTTGACTGACGACCTTAATTAATTTTGTATTAATGCTGGTCTAGAAAAGGACACACAAAGTAAGTATACTGTCATTAAATCATCATATTACGTTTTATAAATAAGTCTATTTTTGCTTTACAATTACTTGTATTGTACTTAATTTTAATAGCTACGATATTAAGTGAAGTTAATAGGAAGCCTAGTAAAATATACCTCCGACCTTTCAATAAGTTAACTTCATAAATATAATACCAGCCCTGTATTAATCCATCCCACGGTTGGGCACAGGTCTCTTCTCTCTGTGAGAAGGTTTTGGCCATAGTCCATCACGCTGGCTTAGTGCGAGTTAGCAGGCTTCACAAATCTTCGAAAACATTATGGAGTACTTTCAGACATCATCACGTTTTCCTTCACCGTTAAAACGAGTGAAACTAACTATTAAACACGTAAGTAACTAGAAATGTGTTATGTGGTTTTTAATAGATAGAGTATTCAGTTTTACAACCAACATGGCATAGAAGCATACGATTCTTCTGAAGTTACGCAATTAAAGACTACAGTTAGTTACAATACATACCCGTGTTTAAACCAACCAACGGCGACCACCATCTCTTAATGGTCATTAATAATGTCACCAAATAATTGAATTTCTCTGGATAGAATATTGTGTCGTATCGTGTATCTTTTATAAACAGCATTCGAATTCATTTAAGTTCAATTAAACACGGAAACAACGGACAGAATCAACAGATCCAAAGAGAGCTCATATAAATTACAAACAGATAGTTAATAGTTATATCGAGTGTAACATCAACTAAACCTGTTCATTATGAGTTCAAAATCAATTTAGCCAGAGTTCCACTAGACTCCAATAGTTCTAGTGAACTAACTCACTGGAAAATTACTCGCATTAAGTTTAATATAAGCCTTAAATGGTGTCGAACAATCACTAAAGGAGATAGAATAACATTTGGATTCCGAAACCTGGATAAGTTTTAGGTTATGGAAGTGTGTATCTAAAGGCAAATGATAATAAAGGCGAAATTCCTGTGGGCTGCTTGGGGTTAAATGAATAAATATACAGGAAGGCCGCGATAACTGTGGTCAAGAGATATTCTCTATAATGTAAGGGATATCCAAACACTGAACTGGAAATTATATTAATGAAATATAGCCCTGTGGTTTAGAGGCATCTGATTTGGTATAAATATTTATGACATAAATCAAGATAGTAGTTATAACTGTTGGACATTATCTATATTATAGGCGTGAAAATAAAATTTTGAAATTCTTTAGGAAATATAATCTACGCACGGCGGATAACGTAACAATTGGCATAATTTATGTTTATTAATTTGGCTAACAAAGCAAGTTACAATTAAAGGAAAACAAGATATATTACAGTTTAACTCACTATATTGTTAATAAACTACGAAAGCTTGTAATTGGCAACTTGTTTACACTAAATAGCAGATCAATAATGTAAAAAAAAGAAACAAATCTTTCCTAATATAATAAAAAGTAAAATAAATCCAGACTGTCGCTCTAATTAATTATGTGTACACACAATATTTCAATTAAGAGAATATGTTGTATATGGAAAACGTGGAGAAATCAAAGATGAATAAATATACATAATTATGTCCATATTTCGACTATTTAGCGACTACTAGTAAATATAGTAACAGCACATTTTTATATCATAACAGGCTATCATTACTATTCAAATCGTAAAGTGTTCTCTGACATTATTTGAAATGCAACGATGAACACACGATAGTCCCAACATCAAATATTTTGAATTATAGCTCTGAGTTTGTCGCCGTTAGCGAATACCTTTTGTATGAGTAACTTCAACCACATAATACAGCTTTACACCCATAACTTGTGAAATGTCAACATTTATAACTCTACTCTATAAACTTACACAAGCGTCATGCGGTTTATAGCTCAATGTAAGAAAACATAACTGTTTTATATCTTTATGTAAACTGTCCTCAAAATAAGGTAATTTTAATATACAAAACAATATGAGATATTTGTAAAAGCATAACTATCGCCTCCTATTACGTGGGACTTCTGCTTACCCTCTAGGCGACATAGGCTAGGCGTAAGACTATAAACAATATCGGTTTTATAGTAACCAACCAACAACCAACCGTATGAATCTTGGCCAAATGTTCTATATAAAGTGATACAGCAAACCAAATAAGATTTCTACCCAACCCGACTGTCGAAACTATTCTGGCATACGTATTTTGCACCTAATTCAGTCACTCTCAGATGTATACTAATCCTCTTAGTAATAATATTGAGCCTAATTTTGTTGGTTATATACTTATATCTTTTTATGGACATTTGAGGGTTTGCACTTTAGACTTTTGCAGACGTAAGACTTAATTTATGGCAAGATCGTTCGCCTGATTGACGCTCCGCATGATCATAAGGCTGGCCTTTTCTTGTGTAAAGAAATCAGAGTTGCCATTAAATGTAGTAATGCTTGACACGTTACCAGTCTACAGCGATGCTGACGAATTTTATGACGCCTTAACCAGTCGTGTTAAAATTACCTTTTTATTATTATTAATTACCTCTTGTTTAGTACATCAAAGATAGTTAAGCTAATGAATAATATTATTCAGATTACAAATAAATAGTTATCCCCAAGGTTGCATCCACTGTAATCATTACTGCTACACTCTCGTGGTTCGTAGGGTACTATATTACTTCTGGAAAAGCATCTATTAGTGAAAGAACTTTTAAAATCGATTCAGTATTTTTTGAGTTTATTTAATACAAACGATAACACAAATCTTCTCATAATATTAGTTTAGATATACTTATAATATAAATCAAAACAAAAAGTAAATAGTAATTAAAAAGATAATTCGTAGTTAATGTTCTTGGTCGTTATTGTAAAACATAAGTAAACAAAGAAATTGTATTATATTAAAAGGCTACAGAAACGTTCCGACTGCGAACATTATGAGCAACATAAATAACATTTAGTTGCTTACTTCGTCAAAGTTGCAATTGTAACCATAATATTGCAGTGTACGAGTTACTTTGAGTAAACCAGCCAAGATGAAAATCTCACAATTTACGAACTTCCTGTTTAAATATACGATGACATTCAACCGGCTGTTGCGATCAAATTAATATATTGCGCGTGTGATAACTCTAAAATAGAGGATTTTGGCATAATACATACATACATAGATTTACGCCTGTTTCCCAGAGGGGTAGGCAGAGACTACGGATTGCCATTTGCTACGATCCTGACACACTCCTCTGGCTTCATTCACTTTCATCACATTCCTCATACTGCGTACATACTACATACATACGTGTTCTTAACCTGGCCTTTGTCCAGAACGTCTCCGATCTGATCAAAAAACGTTCGCATAGGTCTTCCCCTCGCGACTGTTCCATTCACACTAGCCTTATAAATTTTAATTTAAATTGTATTGATATTTGATTTTATAAGCTCATACCAACATATCTCAAATGGTAAGCTGAGGTGTATACCCACATTTCGACACCTACGTATAAGGTCCTGTGTAACAGGGTACACGGCTATAATTACCGCCGTATCTGACCGATAGACCGCACTGTCGGTCAGATTTCTGAGCTCCGTACTATTTCTGAGAAAATTCTACCAGACAAACTCAATAACACGTCGCCCGACACAGATATTGACGCTGTGATCGGCCGCAAATATATCTAAGCGTAAACTTACGCCACGGTAACAGTGAAGCAGTATTATCCTGTCTAGTATTTCCCATTTCAGATTGATAGAATTAAATAGGTAATCGGTGAATTCAGTTACAGCTTTTACACAGTACAATCAGTAAATATAACAGAAAGATTTAATTTGTGAAAGAAACCTCTCAAATTAATATTAAACTAAATGGTGGCGTACTAAGAAACTTAAAAGTAATGTCTTTCCACAGACGCTTAGACCGCGGAATGAAGAGTAATGTCGCGGATTTTTTCTTTCAAAAATTAAATCCTTTTTAATAAATTCACCGGTTTCTTGAACCATGACAGGGGTCATGGTTAAGGTATAACAAGGTTTCTGAAGGATTGCCACGCACGCTTAATACCCTTAATATCATATACCTCCATGAGCAGCGATAGCTCAGTGGGGAGACCAACAAACTGCAGGGGGTCTCGGGTTCGAACCACGTCGCGCACCTCTGACTTTCGGCAGTTATATGACTTTTCGAAATTATGTGTGTATTGATTGACAATTATCGCCTATCAGTCTCGGCTGCCATGAACATCTATGGCAGTCGTTATTGGGAGAGTGTCGACACAAAAGATCCCACTGGGTCGAAGTGTCGCCGGTCTGCACTGACTGGCCCCCACATAAGATACATACATACATCATATACCTCCAGTCCACGAAGGCTACAGTAACCTAATCATCATCTTTCTTTATTTTTCTATATTCTAGAGTAAAATCTAATGTCACTTAATGTATATTATCTACCTCTAACTATATTTAGTTCTAAGGTCACCACAAACATTATTTTTATATTGTAGGTGAAGTTAGCGAAATATGTAAGTCGAGGAACATTTGTGAAATGTTGAATTACTTTATAATGGTAATGTCTCATCTTTTACTACGGTAAAAGTTAAATGATAGAGCATATTTTAGTCGCAGTTTAGTACTATGTACTACATTTTGAAACTAAAATTTATTTATTATTGCTTCTAAGGAGCTATTTATTTCGCTAACTGTAAGAATAATTACCATACAAAAGCTTATATATAAATACTAGTAGTTTTCCCGCGGTTTCACCCGCGTAAGTCCCGTTCCCGTGTGAATATCGGGTTTCACCCCTTTCACCCCCTTCAGGGTGGAATTTACAAAAATCCTCTCTTAGTGCTCCCCTACACTCTCCAAGGAACATACATGCCCAGCTTCTTGCGTTCAGTAGTTTCGGCTGTGCGTTGTCTGTCAGTCACTCAGTAACGGAAGAGTTTAATATATATATAGATACAAACGTATTACTTATAACTATACCTACCTACATGTATAAAAAATATATAATACTTTTATTTTATATTTCGTATTATATAATTACTAATATCGGGATCCTAATCTATAGCTGGCGATCTCGCTATGTAAAGTTTATATCCAATTCACAAGTAATTACTACAAAAATGTCCTCACTTTGCCCACCCTGTCGAGGAACCTGAAAGCTCACAATCGGCAGTAAAAGCGAGCGCGAACACCGTAGACGTAACAAGACCTACATATTCCAAACGTGTATAAATCCCATATTCATTATTCACCACATTGTATAAATCATTTCATAACATTAACATCGGTTCCACAGTTCCCTTTATAAATGTTCTATTTCAAGTAGCACGTACATATTTCTCTGAAGTGTCGTCAGTATCTACATTACGCTCGATTCTCCGCAATTCTGCTAAACGAAGCGAAAACGAACGCGGCCCGATAACACCCTGCCAGTAAGTACTGCAGCCAAGAATAACGCTGGACAACTTTAAAATGGTATGGTTTATAATAATAGGTATAAAATATTGTAACTTTAATATTATTGATGCCGCCATTTCAGACTCGAAAGTTTAGCAGTTTCATTCATTCTCTTTGCTTTCTTTGTGTGTGCTGGCTAACACACGCAAAGAACGCAAAGAGGTTAATTGCCTAATCATAATTATTTATTTGCTTTCATGTTTTGTAAATAAGAAAACAAAAAACATTATGTATGTCTTATGATGAGACTTACATGAGACGTTGAAAAATAAATCGACCTATTGGCCGTATTAGGTGTCCAAATTTTATAATATATTTAATTCAAGTAATTATAAATAATAATGATGTCAGCACAATAAAAAATGTCTTAAATACATTTTGTGCCGGAACTAATCACTAACAGAAAAATACTTTTTCAAGCATCAGTAACGAAAATTTTCTTTTAAATATTTCAAAAGGAACCACGAGAAAATATTGGAACTTCTTTAAAAAATGCACTTATAACATCAGTTTATTTAAAACGGCGTCGTTGTTGGTGTTGTTTCTAATACATAGGTTTAGGTAGGTTGAGCATAATCTAATCTCCATAAAAATATCACGCCGATACCTTATTTCTTTGCCGCGCAAAAGACGGGCAGACCAAACATACATCGACGTTTATATTAGCAAGAATAAAAATGTTATGCAAACCTCATTTGTTTAAAGGCTTAAATGCCAAGAAAATAGTATCGTCATCATTTACTATTTAAATTAACTATTTAGTACACCAGTCAACATAAGGCTATTAAACGCTGTAACTGACAGGCAATTTAAGTTGAAAACTACTGCTTTTCTATTAAAATCTTGATACGCTTATTGAACATTCAAAACCTTCTTATATAACAAGAACGTTTTGATGCTTTCAGTTTCACTGTGTCAATATAAAGCTTTAGCAACATTGTGGAACTTAATTTTGAAGTATAGAATTACCTATTTACTCGTTGACGGTAGTTTTTAAGCACAAAAGAGCAACTCGCTTTACCAATACAGCTTACTATTACTCCGTCAGAGTTCCTAAATAATGAAAAGCAAATCTAGTTGATAAAATAAATGTAAGAGACATTGTTTATCTTATGTGAATTTTGTAACAAAGTTTTTTAATTTTTTATGTTTCTTTTAAATTGGTTGGTAACGATAGACTAATAGATATAAGTAAAAATAGTAAACGTTTAATTAATGTTTGCATGCCTATACGGCAGAGTGTACAAGGATTTAACCACACTTTAGTAACCTAATAGTAAACACCTATATACAAATTAAATAAATAAACATCATAATCCTAACTAATATTATAAAAGCGAATGTGACTTTGTTTGTTTATTTGTTACGTTTTCACGCCTTAACTAACCGATCATTATGAAATTTCACATACACGTTGTCAGACATACCTGTCATGTAGAATACAGTACTGTTACTACCCTAACCTACATTTACGTAAGCGAAGCTGCGGGCTTCATCTATAAAATATATTAACACCAGGTTTTTTGGTAACAAATGGTTAAACGCATGTCAACTGCTACAATTGACTGACTGAAATAGCAATAGCCAATCAGATCGCCTGACATGAATTTGAATTTAGAATTCTGGTGTTAATCTGGCATTATGTATATCTTTAGTGAACTTGAGTGAGCTCATTTACATAAGGGAAATTTGTAATAAAAGAGGACAATATTGAGCCTTATTCTAAAACAAGACGCACTATTGGTACCTGTTTGGGGTAATATAGCATCCTGTATAATTCATCATACTAAGGCCAGTGTAACATATTAGCTGTTACATTATAACTAGATCTTTCATGCAGCTTCGCTTGATTTCAAATTCAAATAGTTTTTTGCGCATATAGGTATACAGTTGATGTATACTTAGTTTTATCATTAAGGCTTTGAAAGCGTTATTTGAGGCTCTCGTCAAAAGTCACTTGGAGTGTAATGCAGTGATTTGGTCTCCATACGAAGCCAAATACAAATCTATGTTAGAACGGATACAAAATAAATTTATTAGATTTTTATATTCAAAATTGTACGGCGTTTACCCGGGATATCCACTACTGTATCCTTCTCTATTTACCCTCGGAATGGTAGGCTATCATAAACTAGAAGTACGTAGAGAAGCAGCCATGGTCTGCTATTTATTTAAACTTATAAGAGGTAAAATACATAACCCAGCCATCCTGCAGGAGATTCAATTTTTTGTCCCAGATGAGTATAGGGGGCGACGGCGGCGGCCGGCGTTGCTAGTGGTGCCGCGCGCGCGCACTAATCTCTTACAGCACGCGCCGCTGACGCGGGCGCTGCGTGCGCTCAATACCGTATCAGATCGGATCGATCTATTTTCATGTTCAGTGAGCGAATTCACAAAGGCTATATACTGGATATTAAGTTATTGTTAATAGATTTAAGATATTTTATTATATTACTGTATTTAAATGTTAGATTTCAGTTATGTTGCTATACTATCGCATTAGGTTAAGAACCTGTAATGATAGATTAATAGTTTTGAAATAAATAAATAAATAAATAAAATCAGTTATAGTACAAATTTATAGTGCAGCTATATTCCGCCATTTCGAATGCAATACTCATTCATTCAAAGCAGCGATAGCTCAGTGGGGAGACCAACAGACTGCAATGCAGAGGGTCTCGGGTTCGAACCCACGTCGCGCACCTCTGACTTTTGGAAGTTATATGACTTTTCGAAATTATGTGCGTATTGATTGACAATTATCGCCTGCTCCGTGCCTCGGAAAGCACGTTAAGCCGTCGGTCCCGGCTGCCATGAACATCTATGGCAGTCGTTATTGGGAAAGTCAGTACGCTATAATATCCTGACACTGGTCTAGCCTTAGGGTATCGTTAGCCTTCGGGTTGCGGAGGTCAGGTAGCAGCCGCTCCGTGTAAAAACTGATATCCAGTGAAATCCGGTTAGACCAGAAAAGCCGACCCCAAGTGACTTGGGAATAATAAAGTCTAAGAGAGAAGAAGTTTTCTAATAGTCAATACAAGGTTTGTATGAACGAAAATTTGCGAAATATCATCTCATCAGATTGTATTACACATGTATATACTTTTATATTTAATTATTTAAACATGCTCTAGTTATAATTAAAGTTCACATGATACATAGTCAAAAATAATGTAAATATAATTTAATTTAATGTAATCCATGTCACTGTTGTCATTATAAAATTAAATTTAGATAATATTGAGTTTGATATTATTTGCGAAATTTAACGATGATTCGTCGAGTGGTTATGGCGTTAAAGTGTAACAATCAAACATTTAGATACCAAATGTACGAAAAATTCGGAAATAAATAATCGTCATTTCTGAGTTGCATACATAAGCTGACGCCTACACACATCAACAGAATCTAGGAATATTTTATATTTCATCAAATATCTAAAAATCTATGAAGAATTTTCTGATATGGTAAATGGAAGAATGATAGGTTATTTTAAGTTCTTTAATAAAAATAAAAACATTTCGTGTTTTTTTTTGTTTTTTTTAATAATGTTAATATTTTTAATCGCCGTAGAAAATTAGTATAATAAAAAAACTTGGTTTATTTTTATAAAACTATTAACTTTAATTAAAATTGAACAGTCTTTTAAAGTCTAATTATTAATAATCAGTGTTGCCACTGACATAAATTACACATAGACATCGATTGTTCATACTTAAAATTAAATTGCCATGTCTTGGTGCGGTATGAGGTCACATGCTCTTTGCAAGTGTTCATAAAGTTGTTGTTCCTTCGTCAAATTTGGCGGGAAATCTCTCAATGTTTTACGTTGTAACATTTCCTAGGCATGCTCGATAGGAATTAAGTCGGGCGATTGTGCAGGCCGATCCAAAACTTGAATATCGTGGTCTCGGAGAGCGGCCGACACCAGCCGCGCCGTATGGGAAGGAGCATTATCGTGCATGAGTAGAAATTCCCGGCCCATTTGGATTCTGTGTGGGACAATAACAGGCTTTACTACCTCCTCGTGGTATTTTTGTACAGTCATGCTGCCTTGGATCCAAACGAGCTGGGTTCGTCCGCCAAGACGAATTCTGCCCACACCATAATTGTCCCGCCTTAGTAAGAGTAGACTTCCTGAGGGTGCCGTAGACGGCTAACTCTCCCTGGAGTTCTCTAAACGCGTGTTCTTCTTGAATCCGGATGAAACCCAAACCGGGACTTATCGGTGAACAGCACCAAATACCATTGTTCGTCACTCCATGGTAAATGCTCCCGAGCCCACGAAAGCCGCCGACCACGATTACCACGTCACAATGCTGGAACACGTAGCGGTCGTGAAGCATGAAGACCAACTTCATGCAACCTCCTTTGCACGGTTTGGTCGCTTACCAGCTGGTGGTCCTCTTGGAGCCTTTGTACTAGTTGCATTGCTGTGATATTGGTTTGTCTTCTGGCGGTCTTTTGGAGAAATTGATCCTGTCTCAGCGTAGTAACACGATATCTACCCGTGTGCCGTTCAGCCACATCCCCAATACTGCGATAACGTGACCACAACCTTGATATCACGTTTTGGCTGGTGTGTAAGGCCTCAGCAACGACGCGTTGAATAGCACCATTTTCTAAAATGCCCACGGTTCGTAACATTTTATCTCGACTGACTGACATGACTCTTAAAGCTCACACGGCACTTAAATTAAAAAAGAAAAGCAATTTAATCCCGTGGTAACGAATTACTAACAATTTTGCCGCCGTATTTTGATTTTCCTTTTGTTTTTTATTTACATTTTTAAATTTTGAAAATAGAGTAGAAGAGGTTTCTCTCTGTATATAAACTATTATGGCAACTAAAAAGATTTTAAACGATAAAGTCGCTAGATTCTGTTGATGTGTGTATATATCACTAAAAGAGTAGGAGTGAATTTCAGTCGTGTTTTTGGTCCCACGTTATAGAAGACAAAGCACTGGGCTATTCGTGCTGTATGACATGGAAAATGGACATATATTCATGATAAAATTAAATTAAATCGTACTAATATTACAAATGTCATAGTTTTGAATACATTTGAATGTTTGTTACTTATGGCCAGTTTCACAACTATCAAGTAAGTACTCTTGTGAGGTTAAAGAAGAGAGATGGCGACACTTTTATCTTATAGATAAATAATATTTGCAGATGGTGGAACAGGTCCTTAATCTCGCGTAAATCGTTGAACGGATTTGAATTAAACACACACAGTATATTTTTAAACTCGATGCACGTACCCGTCGGATTCATGAGGGCAAAGCCACAGACAGAAACAAATAAGTAATAAAATAATTAGAGAGGAAGCCTTCATGAACCCTCGGTTTGCCCACCTCAACTATTGCAATAGAAAATGGTTGACAATACCAAATTCCTCTGGATAGGGACAGCAGCGTCGTGGTATCCGAATGTACTCCAACTTGCAGTAATCTGCTTCGAAGAGAAAATATGCGTTGACACGTGTTTCGGCTCAGCGTAAGGTATCTTCAAGACGGAATGAAAAAAACGAATGAGGGATGAGTAGCCTTGCGCGCCTGCTTTTATCGCATTTTAATTCCCTCACTACTCTCACTATCAATCAAATAAAAAGTGAATTATTACGTGGGTAGGCCAATAAATAGAGCCATGGTGACGTATTAATCAGCAATGTATTCTTATACCGTTTTTAATCCCTAATTCTAGCACTACACTAATTTTAAATGTATGTATATAACATTTAAAAGGTGTGACTAATATTATGCTGTGGTATTCCCGGATCCCACGACGTGGTTGTCTCGAGAGGAGTTCGGTATTGTCAACCTCTATCTATTGCAATAGTTGAGGTGGGCAAGCCGAGGGTGCGTGGTGGGTTTCTCGCTTTTCAATTATTTTATTCCAATAGATTTCCGCCAAGTACCTACCATTTCGATCCAATAATTAAGTAATATAAAAGCAGCTGCACTATTAATTCTCCATTTATCACAACAGTTCCACAGTTACGTACAGTTTATAACACCAACATCACGAACTGGAAACTCAAACGATGGCAAAATTATGCATATAGTTTACTTTGCCCCAAGCAAACATGAAAACAAGATAACACACAAAACTGGCCGATTTTGAAAAGCACCAACAGTATCATCGATTCAGAGCTAAACCTCGGACACAGTAGGTAACTAAGTAAAGTTCTAAGCTTATACGCGTAGTTGATCCTATCGAGCTCATGATATTGGCTAAAGTGATGCAAGTTCGCGAATTATTTCAATGATAACGCGGGTTTCCCAGTGTTACCAGCAGTCTGGGTAGACCTTATGATTGCCACGCAATTATCTCAAGTTCGAGCCCAAGGCTCGCACCCCTGTCTTTCCAAAATTATAATATGTGCATTAAGTCATTAATGATCTGGATATCAGATATAATAAAAAGCTTTGTATCTGAGCTACTGAGTTCAAACGTTGACCAACAAATTAAAAAGTTAATTATCGCTTGCTATAACGATGACCGAAATCATCGTGAAGAAACCGCATTGGGCCAGCGTAGTAGAACATGGCCTAACGCTTATTATAATTAAAAGACGCCATCTTAGTATCGCAATGGGCCTATTGCCTTCAATTAAATATTTTGACGCACATACAAACATGTTTTTTTTGTATTAATAGCAATTTGGGTTTCTAATTACTAGAATTCTTGTTAACTCCTCCAGCTACGCTAGAATTCTAGTGTTAGGAGTGGGTTCACGTCAGTAGAGCAGTGGGTGTGATTCGAACCCGCGACCTCTCGATCGCAAGTCCAATGCCTTATCCATTGGGCTACCGCCGCTTTATACATTGTTTAAAGAATCAGCTATGCTAAAATAACGTAAGTCAGGTGGCTCTGGGATCTTGTACTTCAGTGAAACAGTCATATATACATGATTACATGACCTAGAATAAGTTAATTAAGTTTACATACATAGTTTTATTTTCAATATAATTTGTCTGTAACTATCCCTAAAACATATTAGTGGTGGTCATATTATTTCGACAACTTTGTCGACCTTCCGAGAAATGCTTGGTAAATCTACGTAAACATGTTAGGACACACATTACTCTGGAAAATTCAGCATTTTCAATACATTTTGAAATCAGTACTTACAAAATTTTTTTCTATTTATAGAATGAATATACTCTTATTAAAAGGCATGTATATTATATTACTACGCGGGACATCGCTCAAGATAAATGTAATTAAATAATATAATAAATAAATAGCAAACCAGGCAAATAAATATTTTATTGCAGGTAAAAGCTATATTCTCAATTGTATTCATCTCTAATCATATATATGGGACTTCACAATACACACTTTGTATTGATAGCATTAAGTGATAATGATAAGTGTAACAAACAGTAAGTGAGAAAAATACTCGCTCTCGTAGGTAGAGATAAGAGCTGGCTCAAAGGTCCCACTCAGCTACCGTACGTACGTTGCAAGTCTGTGAGGACCTCCATAATCCCTTTAGGTGGTTTACACACAGTGCTACGACGACACAGGGGATAATGTACGGCTTGTGTGACACATATAACAGTTATACGATACGGAGGTATGCTGCTGTGATTATTGTGTGGTTTCAGTTATGAGAGAATCTACTATTCATGAACAAGAATATTCTATATCCTCTTGAGCATTCGAAAAAGTTATTTTGATATACTTCTTTGACAAAATAGATGCTCTTTAGAGAGATGATAATAGAAAAGTGTTAAATCTTAAATAAAAACTGCATTCTTTACAATTGCTTTCTAATGGTCTATATGTTTTAGAAACAGAGAGAGTGTGTCTCACATATCCTTTTGAAATTATTTAAGGTGTAAAGAAAGATAACAGAACATTTTATTTCTACCAACAAAGACCAAGAGACTACCTACATGACAAAATTAAATAAATTAGTGAATGAGGATGAATAGAAGCGCGTAATACTAGACTCTATTATTAGTCGCGCACAGAAGGTTTGCCGATTAACTCCCTCCCACTACTACCGACGGCATCCCGCTTTCGTCTGATTAGTTCCGCAACGCTACGTATCATCTACGCGTGACGTCACGACGGCATCGGCAAACTTACGTGTGGCTAGTACATATTATACATCAGGTTAATTTGATCACAAAGTAAATTGTACTAAAGATATCTTACATCTTACTTCCTACATACTTAATAATCTTACTACATACATATGCTGTAAAGAGGTTCTACGAAGGAGCAAGTAAATCGAGGCTAAGTGAATGTGTTCACTATGTTGAATTATATACATTTATACATGCAAAAATTAATTAATCTATTTAGAATAAATGCACCTTAGTAATTGTATAATATAACATCATACAATATAAATAGTAGTCAAACACAGTTTGATAAGCTATAAAAGGCATAATAACACTGCTGTCTATTACTTCTTGTTGTGAGGTGTAAAATAAATAGTTAAAGTATTTGTACAGTGTGTTATTTAATCCATAACCTACACACACTACACTCGTCGGCTACTCAATGGCATATCATCGAGTATAGAGCAGCCATTACATTGCGATGCCATTTGTACACTCACTGTTAATAGAAATATTTGATATAGGTATTCGGCATAAAGATTGTTTAAAATACACAGAAGTCCAAGATATTTACTAAAATAGTATGTAAAATCATATGTAGGCAATGTGCATATAGAATTTTCATATATTTAAACTTTGAAATTAAACTGCTATATACGGATTTTATCGCGTTGTTTATTTGACACTTTATTACAAACCCACCCACCAACAAACACACATCAGCTATGTGTTCTTTTATGCACCCGCATAAAAGAACACATAGCTGATGTAAAACACCAACGCTCGTTGAAGTCTGCTGTGTGTGAACATGTGCAACAGGGGACCAACCACTACCTGAGATTTGACAAACCACAGATTCTCGCTAAAGAACACCGATTCCTACCAAGGATGCTTCGCGAGGCTATTGAAATCAAAAAACATCCTAATTTTAATAGAGAAGATGGTTGGAATGTACCACCAGCTTGGGATCCAGTAATAAAAATAGTCAAACCCAAGAAGCAAACCACAGCTAGACTTCATGATACTTTGAGCTCATTCTGCGTAAATAGAAACACCAATGATTAAATTATGTTCGGGTACTTTGAAATAACTACACTGGAACATTGAGACAACTGCCATCTTAGTCTCCCCGTGACCATGGCTGCTGAAAAGCAACCGAAACGTCGGGGAAAGTGTAAAAATAAATTAAATCTAAATAGTTTAATAATAATTCAATTAGCTTAAAAATTAGTAAAGTTTAATAGTAGTAGTAGAGTAAAAATTTTCAAAATTTTGTAATAAAGTGTCAAATAAACAACGCGATAAAATCCGTATATAGCAGTTTAATTTCAATGAATAATATTCGCGTAAATAGAAGACAATATTATATATAAACTTATCATAAAATGATATCTTTCCAACAAAAATATATTATCCTAGTTAGAGGTTTTTATTTTTCTACAATGACTATCATGGAACTGTAACGCAGAACACTGTTCTGCAGAAAAGCTATATGGCTTCTGGTGACCAAAAACTGCTCCTACTCAACTACGCGCCTGAGTGAAACCCTTGGGAACGTCTACCAGAATAAAACGAATAAACTAAGGCATGATATTTCTGTGTACCAGGTTTCGTCGAAATTCGTTCAACAGGTTACGCGTGTTTGAATGACAATTATCCAAACAACTTCACAAGCTTATACGCTTTTATTATTACAAAATGTCAGAATTAAGTATATATACTACTTACGAAATGCAATGTATCAATGAAATTAATGCTAAACCTAGCTGAAGCCTCAGCAATGAAACAGTGCATTACCGATCAATGAGATGAGACAGATATACAATAGAAACAATACTTTTGTTTCATTCACTATTCATTTGACAGAGAGGCTCTACGGGCTATTGTGTGGTGTGCATTGTTCGATAATGTGATCATTTTTTTTTTCATAAAATTCGTTTGCGGAAATGTCAGCCGACTTCATAATCGTCGAACGCTTTTTAACAGATGTATATTTTTCAATAGAAGCTCTTGTCGTTGCCTATATATTTATGATAGTATGAGAGAGCTAACCCGCTCAAAAAATAGGTACTACACTATTACAGGAAACGGACGTAGGAGTAAAAATACTGTTACTGCATTTCGCCTAATAATAAAGATAATATTGTCTTACGTTTATGCGAATGTTATACATTGAAATTAAACAACTTGTAACGTTATTGTTTGGCAATGTCGCCTTAGGAACCAGATTTCTCAGGGTAGTTGTGTAGCGGAGATAATTAAAACATATACTTCGCAATTAAAAGGTTTGTAATTTGAGTTTATAATTCTAGTTAATAGTACACTTATATACTTTCAACAAAAAGGCGTGGTTCTTTATATAAGGGCTCGAACTTTATATAAGGGCTTAAGGGCGGCGGCAGAAGCAGACCGGAACCATATTTTTTTCTTTATTAGTTATTACAAGCCTCAGATGGCCTCTACAACTTTTCGCGGACTGTGGGTGAGTGCAGAGAGCTCCCAACCTGGGCCAGGGCACGGTCGTCTTATACAGGGTGTGACGTAAATAATGGATAACCCTGAAACTGTCGACTGGCCAGATTATGATCTATCATTTACCCCACTTATATCACCATGCCCATTTACGCCTCACCCTGTATATGGGCCTGCCGCTAGGAAAGAGAAATCGAGAGAGGGGCGCCACCACTCCGACGCACGCGCAGCCGCCATGGCGCGACCAGTCTGCGTGACAAACTTTATACGGATTTTATCCCATTGTTAATTTTTATAAAATACTTTATTACATAATTTTAAAACTTTAAACTACTATTTTTAAACACTTTTACTAGTTACTGTTTACTTCTATTTAAGCTATTTAAATTATAACAATTATTTAGATTTGATTTTACACATTTACCGACGTTTCGTTTGCATTTACACACGAACAAGGCTGCTGAAAAGCAACAATGAAGTAATAAAGTTGTTTAATTTCAATAATAATAAAGAGTGCCAGTCTCATATATTTACATCTTCCATTTATTTATTTTTTTCCTAGGATTAGCAACACGTAAGTAATACCTCAGCATTGCAAACGATGGCAGGTTATAGAAACCACTAATCACAAGGCGGAGAAATAGTTTAAAAGCTTGAATATTATCTAAAACTAGCTGCGCCCCGCGATTTCACCCGCGTAAGTCCTGATGCCATGGGAATATCGCGATACAAAGTAGCCTATATGTTAATCCAGGTCTCCAGCTATCTACATACCAAGTTTCATCGCAATCAGTTCAGTAGTTTTTGCGTGCGTCCATTCTCACAAACTTTCACATTTATAATATTAGTAGGATTAGTATTTATAACTTCAATGTATAACATTTGCGTTAATTTGAGACAATATTAAATTACTGCATCAATCGGCAATCAGTCACAATAATAAAGCATATCTAAGCCCCGGGGTCCTAGAGATGAAAATACAGTGCTCTAAGCTTTAAATAATACCATAACTAACTTACCAATACATAAGTAACTGATGTTAAATCCCTGAGGTTAAGTATAACACAGACATCTTCCATTTCTTAATTTACTTGACTAATAATTAGCCGTATCAAAACCGGATTGTTTCAGTTTACTTGGAACCCTGCCAAGTGCCATGACACAGAAATGAGATAGCAAGCCTATTAAAATAGGAAATATACAATCTATCATAATAGGTATAAACTACATTATCGTAGATACTTGTATACTAGTTATTTACCTAGATAGCGCAGCGGTAGTGTATGCGACTGCTGTGCATGAGGTCTCGGGTTAGATGCCCAGGTTAGTCAGTGTTATTGGGTATTTCTGTCTTGAATCTCTCAGTTGCAACACGGACACTAAAACTGTGCCCGCTGAACAACTATCGGCTCGCCCCTATTACATACGACGTAAAATCATACCTGGCGAATATGAGTTTAAGACACCTCAGTCATCCTTTATATAGATATAATGTCCTCCAGTCCGAATTTCGGTCACGGCGGCCAATCTTAATGGAGACTGGCCATCTGCGCAGGAGATATTATAGTGCAGAAATATGTGCGCAAACACAAGTGTTTTCTCTGTTCCCTAACCCTCATGATCCGATGGGCCGAAAAATCCGACACGACCGGAGAGAGATCAGGCGCAGAACCAACGGCTTTACGTACTTTCCGAGGCACGGGGGTGTCTAACACCGCCAACTTTCTTACTCCGGGCTCGTATTGAGATTTCTTTAACAGCAAAACCAATACCATTTTGTTAGGCCGACCCGGGATTCGAACCCGAGACCTCATGCACGGCAGTCGCATAGTCGTGAACTACGTATGTATATATTACATCTAGTCCTAGTTTTGCTTGTATTTGTGATGTGATTTACCTATGATATTGAGTTCGCGAGTTGATCAAAATGCTATTAGGATTTCTGTTAGAACATTATCAATAGCAGTATGAAGCACGGCTGTGTCGGATAATCAACGCAGTCGCCTTCTGTTACGTGGAAAGTGAAACATAACTAATGAAGTCTGTGTGTATATACATCTGCTCCCATCAGGATAAGTAGGCGTAAGTCTATTTATATGCTTGTATTTAGCCCTTTCGTTGTCCCATGATAGACACAATAGAAGATCTATTGTTCTATGTGATTCATTGGACAGGAAACCTGTTAGGTTCCTTAGTTTATGTAAATAATTAACTTGATATTATGTTTAATTTCAATGTATAAATTTAAGGACGCATGAATGATCGTAGTGAGTAAAAAGCCTTAATCAAAGGGAAGATCCCTTTCCTCGAAGGGACCTTCCCTTGGAAAATCAAGGCAATCTACGTATCAAATAAATAAATATTTATTTGAAAAATGGAGTGTTACATAAAGACTAGATATACATTACCTCCAAACATGAATTTAATTTTCGAAACCTAACTCGCTGTTATCCTCAACTAGGCAAATATTTACTTCACGTTAGGACCTTTGCAGGTATCCAGTAAGTCCTTACCTTACACAACTATAATATTTTTCAACAACAAGATCTCTCATGCAAACGACCATCCCTATTCTTTTGGCTTCTCAACTTTAGTAGAATGTAAAAATATCTCGATAACAAAAGATTGGATCGTTCACTTATTTTCCTAGTCGACCAGTCAATAGTCTATAAAAGGTATAGAAGCCTCCGGCTATATAAAAGCCTTTAAGATAGACTCACATGGTTTGTTTTATAGCTCAACCTCGGCCTAACGTAGTGGACAAACACTGTTTACGATCTGTTAACGTTATCATCGAGTGAGCTCCGGTAGTGTCAGCCGACACACACCAAGTGAGTTACTATGAATTTACTCGGCTACGAGGAAAAAAGAATTAGGTCACGCGGTTGCCGCATTTCACATCACGAAAGCCTTTGAAACCGATTCCCGTTCGATTATTGTCCTCATTAAATGTCACGTAAGATGAGAAAGAATGCCATCGATTTTAATTAAACATTCCCGTCATTACATTTCAGGCATACAAGCCTTTAAACCTTCATTTCAAAAATATGCTCTCCGCTGTAACTTTAAAACGATCGTCCAATTAGCGTACTTTTTTAACAAAAAGTAAGTTGGAAAGTTGTTCAAGAAAAATTAAGGCTCATTAAATCAAAATTAAGTTCGACGCTGGAGGAAACCAAAGTCGTTGAAACTTCAAAACAACAAAAGAATCTAGGGAAAGAATCGGCAATATTACTTATTTAAACTAATAAGTTGATTCTTTTGAGCAGAATATTGTAAGGCGCTTACAATGGACTCAATATCGAACTTAAAATATTGGGGTTTGATATATACCGTGCTAACTGCCATATAAGCGACAAGTAGAGGGGAAAAGAGTATTATTTTGTCCCCTCTATGTAATTATTGGTATTATGAGATGAATCTTGAGGCACCTCGAATTCGACATAGGGCTTCAACAAAGAAATAAATTTATTTGTCTGCTGGAAGAGTCCTTTAGTTTTGTCATAATAAAATGTACCGTCTACTCCAAATTGTAGTTATTGTATTGGCTAGACGTAATAAATCTTCAAACGAAATATGGTGTCACCAGCATTCAAACAGATCTGAATAAGTTTCTATGAGTACATGTTTATGTCGCAGACATATTTGTATAGGTTTGTAAATAAAGTGATGTAAATAGAGATAGCTGATATGTAATAAACTATGTATATCTTTACACGTTTTGCAGACACATCGTACAAGTCGGCATTGAGATCTTACTTTAATTTATGATTTCATATTATTTTATGGCTGGTATTAGAAACTGTTTTATATACCTATACCCAATATAGCTATACCCAATGTATATGTATGTAAATCAATTTACTTTTTATCATTAGTCTAAACGATAAAAGCAAAAAAGAATATCGTTTTGTAAACCTTTTTTCCTATTTTTATTGCAATCAGTTGTTTCGAGAGATGAGTGATTTTGCGAATAGATAACCTATTATAACCTATTAGTTATACATTGAATTATGGCACAATGTAGCCGTATTATGCTTCGCTGATTTCAAGATAGATTCTAATCTCAAAAGTAAGAAAGAATATTTTCTATACTCAACTTAAAATGACTCCGTTTGATAGCAAGCAGTAAGTAAAATTCAATAGTATAGGCGATTAACTATACTATTGAATTCAAAATATTTAATATACATTGAAAACAATAATTTAGTTTTTACTTTTGTGAATTATTAATAGTACGAAACAAAATAATATATAGTTAGTGTTTGGGATATTGGGATTACAATATCCCAAACAATAACTTTAGAATTTGGCATAGGCAAGATTGGACACTCAATGTTTATCACGTATTTACTAATATTTATGGTGATATTTTAAAGTACCATTCATCTTAAAAGACACCGTACTCACTGAATATCCTTTGTTATATTATTTTGTTTCTTACTATTAATAATTCACAAAAGTAAAAACTAAATTATTGTTCCAAGGTCATCGATATGTTTCCAGTATTCGTGTACCGACCCCAAAAACGTGGCAAGTGTGTGCCGTCTTCATAGGGTGCTACAATGCTCGCACCTCACCGTGTGGGGCTTATATTACGCGATACATTAGCTTTATTGATCGCTACCGAGTATTTATTTCGAGGGACCTCTTTAACAATAGCAGCTGATGTTAAGAACACATCATTGGGCTTTGTTTGTTTTATTTGCAACTCGTGTTTGCTTTGTTCACTCAGAATCAAATATTTAAATGAAATAGAAAAACAGAACGTCTGTTTTTATATTTTTTAGAGGCAGACCTAATTTAGGACTCGGGTCGCTGCTTTTTGGCTTTTTCCATAGCTGGCAAAATATGGGTATAACACACGTTCGTTTATCCCTTCGGTAACATAGTTGTAAAGCCATGTATCCCCAATAATATTACGCTATAGTTAACAATAACCATATTTGCATAGTTATAACTATAGATATTATGGGTATGTATTCAAATACATACCTATACGATCCTAAACAATGTGTAGGGGCCTAAAAAAGAAACTCTCGTACTAGGAATCATTCCATTTTGCGAGGATTTTTATAAATATTTAAACAACGGATACAAGGAACACCCAAACTTGGAACAAACATTGCTGGATCACACAATTTTTTGTCTCATTTGGGGATCGAACTCACAATATTCGGTGCAGTGCCGAGACCACTGAAACAGCTACGCCATCCGAGCAGTAGTAATATTTATAATATTTGCAATTTACGCGTTCCAACTATATACAGGTGTCCGGTAATTAATGGATAGCCTTGAAATGTACTATAGTAGAACCGATGGCCGTTCAGAAAATTTTTAAAAAAAATCTACTCTAACTGCTACCTGAGATATGCTTTTATTTTTAATTACCATATTTAACTTTCTTGTACACTACGACCATAATAAATGAATGAATTCCATTGGTTTTTTGTTGTTTTATTACTAAACACTAATTATGCTAATATATAGACAGTCAAAAGAATGACAAGCTTGTGAGTGATTGCACTTTCTTGTTTTTTTTCTGGACGGGCATCAGTTCTACTATAAAACATTCCAAGAGTATCCATTAATTACCGGACATCCCTGTATATACATACAGGGTGTCCGGTATATATATATATACACCGATAGAGAGAGATATAGAGCAATAGGTATGTATCTCGATCTTATACAAACGAATATATACACATTACACATAATGTGTATATATTATATACCTATTGCTCTAGGCTGCTTGTGTCTTGGTGTGGGTACAAAGGTAAAATCGCTCCGTATAATAATTGATATCAACCAAATCGTGTTAGACTAGAAAGCTTATCCTTATAGAGTAGGGAATAATAAGAGTAGGGTAGGGATTGAAGGCGAACTAATATGATTTTGAGCATTACGTATCGTCAAGGGCAAAAGTTGATAAATATTTAGTTTTGTATTTATTCTGTTAAATGCTCGTATATATTATAATCATGTAACTTAGATATATGTGTACGCAGATCTAAGGTAGAGGTATATGGGCAAGGACAGCAGTCACATTCGCTACCGAGTAACTGCGATGGATGTGCCTGAAATTTCTCGTTCAATTCCTGGATCGGATTAAGTTTGGTGAGATCCCTTTATCAATAAATCTTAGCAAGAGGACGGAGTCTGGAGCTGTGTTCGGTATACGGCAATAGGCTCCCCCTTTTTACGTGGGTACCTAACATAGCTGGCAAAATATAAGATCTTTTAACAGGAAAACCTAATAACTTTTTGTTGCCCGACCCGAGTTTTGAACCCGAGATCAGGCACAGTAGTCGCATTCACTACCACTGTGCCATATACCTATACTTACTAAACAAATGTATGTATGTATCTTATGTGGGCGCCAGTCAGTGCAGACTGGCACAACTTCGACCCAGTGGGATCTTTTGTGTCGACACTCTCCCAATAGCTACTGCCATAGACGTCGGTCCCGAGTACCACAGTCGGGACCGACGATTTAACGTGCTCTCCGAGGCACGGAGCAGGCGATAATTGTCAATCAATTCGCACATAATTTCGAAAAGTCATATAACTTCCGAAAGTCAGAGGTGCGCGACGTGGGTTCGAACCCGAGACCCTCTGCATTGCAGTCTATTGGTCTCCCCACTGAGCTATCGCTGCTTACAAGTGTATATTTCCTCATACTTTTAGTGTTCTTTTATTTATCAACATATTGTCGGCCTCGATGGCGTAGTGGTCAGTGTAACCGACTGCGACACATGAGGTCGCGAGTTCGATCCCCGCACAAGTTAAACATTTGTGTGCATGAACATGGATGTTTGTCTTGGTCTGGGTGTTTCTATGTATAATAAGGATGTATTTACAAAAAAAAAGTATAGTTATATGTATGTTTATCCATTGTCTAATAGGCTAGATGGTGTTGTGTTTATGTGATAGAATATTATTATTATTATGTTTATCTTATCACAGGTATTTTCTAACATATTATATTAGACCTCCCTTTGGGAGGCTTACACGAAGACATGGTTCCTTCGAGAGTTGTAATCAAAGGTGGGATGGAATACCGATACCGAATACAGCAGGCGTAGAACTATTGCTACGTATGGATTCTAATATATGGGCTATGGTTATGGGTGTTTGGTGGACAGGTATATTGGTAACTATGGGTGAAAAACTGCGTCTGCCCTGAATACTCTAATAGCATCAATGTAATGGACAGACGGTGACTCGCCAACTCGCTAGATAGGCCCTCTGAATAGCCACCATAGGCATACAAGCCAGCAGCAGAGGGCAACACCTGTGTGAGCGGCTAAGGGTGTCGAGCGGTGCGGCGCCCGCCGGTTTCACCATCACCCGTGATGCTTGCTCGTGACAACGGAGACCCGGAGCGGGTGTCCCCGTAGTTATGCCCTTGAAAAGGACACTTTCACCCCCGAGCATATAGCTCTAGCGGCCTCGCTCTGACCGGCTGACCAAGGTAAGCCAGAGTTGAGAGTCCTACGGGCGCTCTTAAAGTTCCACCCTAGCCAACCAATAACGGCAAGCCGGGGACGAGGCCCTAATCGAATTAATATTATTATTACATTTGCCGCTTCTCGGCTCTCTTTTCTTTTTCGCTCCGGTGCAGTACTTTTATCTGGATCAAAGGGACTCTATGTTCTTTTCTGATCTTCTGACAACGTGTATGCGAGATTTCATGAACATCGGTCGTGTAATAAAAATGTTAAAGCGTAATAAAAAACAAACTCACATTCGCAATTATTATATTAGTTAGTATTGATGTAATTATTTAATGTGACTTTGTTGTGTGTAGGTACATATGTATATCTTTGTTTAATTTGTACTTTACAATCGTAGGCTAGTTAAGAGTTTAATCGCAGGAACCATCGTTTTTGTAACAACTAGATACACTTGACGATGTTACATACAATTTGATACTTACTGATTTAACGTATAACTTATCTATGTACCTACTAAGAACAATACGTTTCAAGTGAATGCAGTCTAATCTTTGACTAAACGTAACTACTTAATACGTCAATGTTCGGTGTTCAAAGTATGCACTGCAATACTCGACTACACGCCGAATATATCAAATTATGTTTGGTGTTAAGCAATGAAATTCTCGAATACAATCTTGTTATAATTATACCTAACTTTCCTTAAAATTATAACGTTGATGTAGTTTATTTTTACATGTTAGGGTATAGTAAATATGCTACTTATTGACATCTATTGGTTATTTGATATAGACTGATATTTATCTATTAGGACATACTGCTTATAGTTAAAGAAGGCAATTTTGTCCCTTTTCGAAAGGTCGTTAAAGCGGCCAAAAGCTTCTCGGGTAATTCTTGGATGTCAATCGCAGCAATTCAGTTAAGCTTAAAATTTATGAAAATTTATTCGCAGGCTTCAGAATTTTTATTTATTACTTATAATTTACTTATAAATACTTAAGTGCTAAGTACACACGATAGCCTAGTGGGCAACCCTTAGAATACCACGCGTAGGTCTCGACTTTGAACCCAAAGCACAAACCTCTGACTTCTCGAAGACATGTGCGTATTTAATAATTAATTATCGCTCGCTTTAACGGTAATGGAAAACATCGTGAGGAAACCTACATGTCTAAGAGTTCTCCATAATGTTCTCGAAGATATGTGAAGTCTGCCAACCCGGACTGTTTAAGCATGGTGGACAGTGGCCTAAACTTTCTCACACTGAGAAAAATCCCGTGCCCAACAGTGGGATAGATTAATACAGGATCGATATTATTATTATAAACGAAATAAAAACACGTTTAATAATATGGAACTACGCCCATTCAATAATAAATGCGAAGGTTACATTACACGCCATTTTGGGACTGCGACCGAATGCAGAGAGTTGCGTAAACGCGATGCAGCATCAATGCAGTCGAAACATTACCGATAGCCGCTGCTAAATGTAGTTTATGTATTAAAGTATGTAAATAAAATGCTAAATTTACCCGCTAATTTAAAATTTCACATATTACGAAATGATTAATAAACTGTTTATAACATCTATCCCACTACTGAGCTCGGGCCTCTTCTCATGGCGAAAAGGTTTAGGCCACAGTTCACCACGTTGGCCTAGTACGGGTTGGCAGACTTCACACATCTTCGAGAACATTATGGAGAACTCACAGACATGCATGTTTCCTCACTATGTGCCTTCACCGTTAAAGCAAGCAATAATTAACTACTTAATACGCACATAACTTCAAAAAGTCAGAGGTGCGTGTCATAGGAATAAACTCGAGACCTCTGCGTGGTATTCCAACGGTCTCTCACTATGCTATCTCAGCGTTCGTTACATAAGCATAGCTGGTGAATTTCCCGTCATAAATTCACCGCTATTTCAAGGGCCTTAAGAAAGTTGGCGGACATGTGAAAGCCTACCTCTGCCTACTTCTTCAGGGATATGGATATGGGATATAGACTATGTATAAACGCTCTTCAACCGTGGCCTAAATGGTATCACGATTTGTCGGCTCGATTATTTAATTACCAGTTGAGGTTCATTTGAGAAATTAATTTGTCGTTTTGCGGTTTTTAGAGTTCGAAAAACTCTTATACAACAGCTTTGTCCATCCATCCGTCTGTCTGTCTGTTATACAACTTTCAACTCAAGAACCGTAAGAGCTAGAGACTCGCGGTCAACGCTATTCGACTCAGCATAGTCGATATACCCCCGAAATAATAATAATATTCTACCACATACACACAACACCATCTAGCCTTTTTTTTTTTTTTTGTTTCCCAGTACAAATGCTTCATGCACTGCCCGCCGGCTAGGGGACGGCACCGGCGGGGGAGTGTGGGACTCCCAGCAAGACGCGCTGGTATACCCACTAAAAAACCTGGGGTGTTCCCTCTCTCACCCAATAGGGGGGGCCAGTTGGGAGCTCTTGAAGGATTCATCCATAGCAAGCCCCCCATGTGTCTGTCCGTCCACTGTCTTAGTAAACACCATCTAGCCTAAACTAAGCAGAGCTTGTACTATGTGTACTAGACACCATTGTCTAGTACCCATCGTACAAGCTCTGCTGTATAGTCAAAAGTATGTATGTATGTTTATCCATATAAACATACATATATTCTTTTGACTATAAAATGTCTATGACCTCTGATGTGATGTCACGTGACCTTTGTATATTACTTGAACCATTTTTTCGAACTGTAAGATTTACGACAATTCATTGCCGTTTCTCACATGTTGTTTAGAATGTTAGTTAACATTATTCTACTATTAGGTACTATTAGGACTACTAATTACACGATGTTAAGCACTTCTTATTAGAATAGCTACAAAGTACTACGGTCTAGACAAATTCATTTTAATATCACTCAATTAACTGTTTGGAGAACAGAAATTTCATTACGTGTTTTCTGCTGGTCTATTCCACAAGCCCCTATCAGCTGGCTAATTAACAATACTGGTATGGTTGGCATAAAAATAGTCATCCCAACCTGTGACGTCATGTTAGGAAAGCATGGAAATGATCGTTTAACTTATTAAACGATTTGTGTTCTCTTATTTTATATAATACTTAGTGGGCGTTGGAATAAGAAGTGCATGGCAAAGTGTAGGTTAATATTCTAGAGGAAAACATAATTGATATATAGGTAAATAGGTAGATACCTAGTTACTTATAGCTTTTGGTTGTACGCAAGTTGCCAAGTTCTATGGGGTTTCTTTCTCTACTTCCCATGATTTAAATATTCTCGTTGATATTTCAATAATACATTATGATTATTTGCTCGGACAATGTATGAATTTAAACCTTGCTCAAGGTTAATAATAATAATTCATTACATTGATGCTATTAGAGTATTCAGGGTAGACCGGTCCACCAAACACCCATATCCATAGCCCAAATATTAGAATCCATACGTAGCAATAGTCCTACGCCTGCTGCGGCTAGTGCCACCGTCGGCGTTCCATCCCACCTTTAATTAAAATTCTCGACAGGCCTCTTCACGTTGGACCCATGTCTCCGTGTAAGCCTCCCAAAGGGCTAGGTATTTTCTAATATAATATGTTAGAAAATACCTGTGATAACAGAAACATAATAATAAGTTTATTGTTTCAAAATATTGTAGTACATTGATATAAAGTTTGCACATGATAAAATTAAATTTTTCTACAATTATAATAGGTGCAGTTCTGATCTCCTAACTAGTTTATAACCTGTATGAAGAAGTGACTGTTTCGATCCCCGTGGATTACAAAATGAGGTTATCTTCTTAGACATCGTTCACTGTAGCTATCCTCTCTAAAGACTTATTCATACTATTGACTGCACACATGGCGCGGGCGCTGCAGACAAACGGATACCGCACTGTGATCGCCGCACCATATGATCCAAAAGTGATTGCTTTAAGTCTGGGTGTACTTTGTGTACTTTAATTGTATGATTGTAAAGTCCACTATAGTACTTGAGCTGCCCTGAGTGGGAGTCGTGCTTTTAAAGAAAGAAAGCAAAGAAAGATTTTATACACTAGCTTTTGCCCGCGGCTTCGCTCGCTTAGAAGTAGATTAAGTTTGGTTAGGTTATATCAGTAATAGTACCTTTTTGTATAAAATATTGCCTGTTTCTCGGTGATAATTTACCTTTCAAATAGAAAAAGAGTTTTTAAAATTGGTTCAGTAGTTTTTGTGTTAAATTCTTACAAACATACAAACAATAAAACAAATCTTTCCTCTTTTTAATATTAATAATATAGGTAGACACGACGCATAGGCGTGATCACTAGTATAACTATATTTATACTACTTACTTAGACTTCGAGGAAGAGGTGCTCAGGTTGGCAACTATATCACACCAACATTTCTCGAGCGATGTTTTCAGATCCTACGTATTGTACATACGTCCATACGTCTACTGGGTACAGTTCTCCAGACCAATAACACTTTTGCGTTAAAATACTGCTTTTTATACTTAATATAACCTACTAGATAATGGATCTTACCCGCGATTAGGTATTTAAATGTAATACTTATTCATTGATCGACGTTTTAACCAACTCGCATCGATCGTGGTCACGAGAAGACTGATGTGAGCTTAGCGGCGCTTTCGTGAAGTGTAGGTTCAACTACCCTCACTTGTGATTATTATTTATAATTTTAAATTTTAAATAAAGCGTTGGTTTCTTCGAGACAGCCAGACAATCCTAACTAGTATTGTAAAAGCGAATGTGAGTTTATTTGTTTGTTACGCTTTTGTGCCTTAACTACTCAACTCATCATCATGAAACTTCTCATACACGTTGTCAGGAGTACAGAAAATGTCATAGGATACCTTTCGTACAGAAAAAAGTACTGTTCACGAGGAATAGGTAATTTTCAATAATACACAAACATGATACGCCAATGTTAACTAGACTAATGTCGTTTTTTATTGGTAGTACTTATAGTCTGTTATCATAAACTAGATGTACCCGTGGTTTTACTCGCGTTTATGATTACTGCGCCGCCCCAATGGGTCTTGCGTGATGTGATAGCTTATAACCTTCCTTAATAAATAAGCTATACAAAAAAATTTTTTTTTTTATTTGCACCTGTCGTGTCTGTGATTAGCGCGTTTAACCAACCAAACAAACTCTTCAGCTTTATAATATTAGTATAGATTGATAAATATTAAAGAGAAATCTAGGTTTAGTATATAACCAGATTTGATAACTGCTCAAAAGGTGATGTGTTTAAGCCTCATGCAAAATATCTGAAGAATAAACCTTAACAGCAAAAGTACGCAGACAGTGCAATAAAACAGCAATTGGAAATAGGAACTCATTTATTTACATACAAAATATTTACATCGTACCGAAACCGTTTCGGTACGAACACAAAAACAAATAGAAATGGCATCTTGAGCAAATACACCTAAGTAAATATTATGCGGTTATTATGACGACGACAACTTATATGTAACATACAAAAATAAAACTAAGCATGGAAATTAATATTACTTAAATTCTTTGTGAAACTCGAGTATTAATAAAAAAGTTAATTTCTTGGATGACAAACAAGAATATATTTAGAAACGAGTAAGGTTTTGAGCCGATTAAATTACTTCAATTTGGAATATTACGCCGCCTTGGCTGGGTGTAAATTACAACCTCTCTAAAACGACACCCTCACTGACCGAACGCCATGGGGCCTCAAATAATTTTAAGATCTTAAAACTTCCATTATTATTTCTAGGGGCCCTTATGAAGTAATAGAAAATAGGAATTTATTTTTAGTGGAATGTATAATAATACTCAATTTATCTTTTAAACTAAATTCACATTTTAAACACAAGTAGAAAAAGTTAACCTAAACTAATAAAGAAATTAGAAAGTAAGCTACATTCACATCAATCTATGAAGAACTAATAAAGATAGACGATAGCAACGTCACGAAGATAAGAAGATAATCTAAAGTATTATAAGAAGTAAGTTTGTTTTAGAACTTTGGATCATTTTCTTCTCAAATTATTAAAATGTTTGTACGAATGTTTTAAAATCTTACCTATCACTAACACTCACTTATTACATATAAAATAATATATAAAAAAATAATTGTGACAAACGAGTCTGTAATATCACATGAGCCCTGCATTAATTTAATGTTTCCTAATCACTAACGCTCACTTGTTCGATCAGTTCGTAATACTTAGGTTGGAATGTCAACAGTTGCTATAAATTTAAATCGTCATCGGATTCAGTTTCGCTAAGATATTTCATAGCTTTATGAATTTCCTCTTCAATCTCCATCGCACTTTGATGTTTTTCATCTACTGCTAATTTATTATATACCACATTCGAGTTATAATGCCCGCTATTGCAGCACCATTTTTTGATGACGCAGGATGAGACAAGATACAACGAGATACAAGTAACAAACAATAACATAGCAGACAGGGCGATGTTGAGCCTGTAATGCCAATCAGCGTACTTTATTTGTGAAACAACCGTGTTCGGGTAGCAGTAGAATTTCGGTTCGGTGTCAGTTTCGTTGAAGAGTCGGGCGTCGTCTAAACAAGACAAACATTGATTGTTGTGGGGGCCTACGCACGTGGCGCATGTGTAGTGACACGGAAGGCACGTGAGGGGAGTTTTGGTCTCATTAGCCGAAGGTTCCATGTCTAACGCTTCCAACGTAGTCTGCCTAGAGCCGTCACCGTCGTGTCTTTTCCTGACAGCGCCCTCAGAAAAGTACGTAAGGTTACGTCTTCTTGAGCTCCTTTCCATAACGATTTCACTGGCGTACGTACCGTCCGGACAACGCTTGTAGCACCGACCGGAGTACAAATGTAAGCCCTTCGCGCATTCTATTGAAAGAAAGAGAACAAATATATTTAATTACATGAAACAATAGAGCGACAGTCCTTCACCACCCAGCACCTTTGTCCAGCGTCCATGCAGCCTGCGGCTTCTGGCGTAATGATGCGATGCGCGTCCGAACGAGCCGATGTCAGTTCACAGATATAGGAAAGCAAGTTTTGGAAATTTTAGGATAGGTCACATAGAATCTTGTCACTGATCTCAAATAATTTTGCTTCAACAGTTCATCTAATTAAAACACACGTTTTACGAAAACAAACAAATGTTACCACTACACATGCAAAAAAAGACGTGCTCAAAATTAAATGAAATCAGACAGAAATAGAAATCAAATTAAGTGACAAAATGAAAGATGAGAATAGAAACACGAATGAGACAGAGTGCCAGTGCATTGAATCGACTTTCAACATAAATTGATTAAGCGTGGGAGCGGTGGTTACAAATTGTGCAAGCTTGTACTAAGCAAAGCGAAACGTGCAAATTAAATGTAACAAAATTATTACAAAATAAAACTAATGAAACACAGTTTGTTTTCTTATAACAACATGAACAATAACTAACAGCTAAAACTAAACTAAATAAATCAGAGACAAGACTCGCTTACATTTATTGTCTAAATAAAAACCTGTATGAATTTTGTAATAAAAGATTGTTTTATTCCCATTCACATTAGATTCAATATATACAAATTATGCTTCAACATTTACATTAATAGATACAGTTCATTGGATTGCTACTTATCTTCGAGATTGGTGAACAATTTTACATTTTACACAAGAAAACTATTACAAAAATGAGCGTTGCGACTTCTAACACATCGAGCGATAGTTAACGAATAGTACAAATCAACATCATCGGAAATCATCATGGCGGACAGCAAATAACACTTTCAAGAAATCATCGAGACTTTAATTGAAATTACTTTTACATTATATTACAATTTAACTACCAGTCGATGAGAAATCATGAATGTTCAGTCGTTTTCAATTTACAGGTTTGTGAGCAAATTTGTACAAGTCTCCAAATTTATTAATATCAATACGTACCTACTTATTATTTACAATTACGATTACATTAACCTATGCTGTATGGATTGGCAATCTTCGCTATGATCACAACCACAATATGCAGTTAACCTATCAGTTAAATCCAAGTACATGAGAGCTACACTCGTTTGTGTCGTTTATCTTAGCATAATTTCTGTCACGGGGCCATTAGTCTTTGTCATTGACAAACACACTACATGGAACTACGTCTAAGTTTTCTTACTACGCCGCAATTTATCATCAAACAATATTTTAGCATACGCAGTTTCAAACAAGTCAGAACAACTTCTGAAATGTATGTTTATTCTTTCTCGACATTTGAGTATTGGATAAGATTCCCATAGCGTTGAATCTTCTGTTGCAAGTACAAAGTCACTAAAATGTTTTATATCTATTATTCTAGTCCAGACGGTTGTTATTCTTGGCAGTATGACTTAAAATAATCGAGATGGATAGAACACAAAGGATGGTCAACAAAAAACTGAGATCTATCAAAAACTATGACATGTAAGATAAAAGCTACGCCTTATATATCAGTCAAGTAATTTACTTTCGGTTTTCTTAACAAGAAAATACTACAGTACTACATGGAAAACTAGTTATACAATAACAAACTCCGAATTTCGAGCCCTAAATAGTTTGAAACAAAGCAAACAAAGTAGAAGCGCATGAAGGTGTCAAATCAATCATCTTTAATCAATCACTTGATCCACCGATTGATGCACCGTGAGACTTTGATAACATTATGTATGTAATTAATTTCAAAGTTGAACCATTTCAGATGAAATTTATGTATAAAGCTGTCAGCTTTAGATACATGGCAGACAATTATGCTACGATAAACTGATCACTGAATAAAGACAGTTTAACCGTGAAACTTATTGTAACAGATATGTTCAAAGGTACGTAAAGGCAATACTTTATACAAATATATAGAAATAGCTACACGAAAACTGGTATCGACAAGCATTGATCTATTAAAATATTGATAGGACGATGCCGTACACAAACTAGAATAATTCAGCCTAAAATAAATTTATTCTATTTCTTATACATCTAACGTTCTTTAACAAATTATTTAGCTTACAAAACACGAAGAGTTTACAGTAAATGCGCTAACATTTGGTATCGTAGCTCGACGTAGTCAGTACGTCTTTTGTATACATAGCTGCACGATGAATGAAGATCTTTCAATCAAAACAAGCTGCACAATATATCAAAACCATAATATCTCATTTGTTCGATACAAGAGTTTGAAGCCAGTACTCGTTTGGATCACAGAAACAAAAATCCAAATCGATATTAAGTACGTACATGCTTAAGTCATACCAACGATAATAAAATATATTGATTTTAAGGAAACACTAAATATTTGTTCACACACATTCTCGTCTCTTATACTTTGCAATTACTCGTGAAAAATGGACGTCGTCGATTTGATATCGTAAATATACATTATTATACGTAATTGCACTTGTTCACTAGCTGTTCATATAATTTTGCCAATAAACTGATGATTTATACAAATGATCATCATACCTAAACGCCTCTCGAAATATGTAATTTCATCTGTCAGTTTACGAAGTAATGTGGTTTTAAACTCAAATATTTACGAAGAGAAATGAAGTAATTAACTGTAAAGCTAAAACAGTATAATAAACAAGTTGGGAGTAATATAACAAATTATTATCTCAGTTACAAGTTAGGTATTCTATTAAACTTAACTGTAATACGGTACATATCCTCACTGTGCGTACACTTTAAGTACGAAGGCTACGTACACGATACATCAGTATTCACTATCTCTTGGTTAATATAATAATGTAAGTCTGGACGTGTGTATGCCGAGTCTTTTTATTTTTACACATATTATACATGTTTACTTCAAACAACATTACGAATTGAAAAGTTTTGTAAACCTAAACCGTTAGGAAAGATTTAAAAAAGAAATAGTCATAATTAACACTGGAAATTCAATTCTATAAACTTTGTCTTTCACTTATTAGGTTAGTGATTGGGTTAGATTATAATATTAAACACATAACATTTAACTCAGACATAGCAACAATGTGATAGCCATGCTCATTTGTCAAATGTTAAGTCTGCCTCTAGGTTAGCCAAAAAGTATATTATACTTAATACAGCGTTCAAATACATTCGCCGCGAAATTTTAGATAAAACCAGTCATCAGTCAAACCGAGGGTAACATACAAACTGTCTCTAGAAGGAATATTACTAGCAAGCAAAACCACACTTGCGTAACTTCGTTCCACTACGGTAATCTCATGGGGAAAAGTCTTCTAGATAAGTGATAATCGTTTACAGACGACACAACTATTACCATATGTTAAAAAATATACATCATTTTTTAAATTATTTCAAAGCAAATTCATTTCTGACAATACATTTGAAGTGTGTGTACTATGTGCTCAAGTACTACAAATTTCGGTATTAAAATGCCACTTTTCTCATTGAAAGATATTACGCTTACTACAAACAGACCAGTTCAACATCGGCACTCACACGACAAGACCACGTTGTGATCGGACAGCATAACTAACTTAAAATATATAAATAATAACAGCTTGTACTTATATAATATAAACCCGGTAAATTTAACTAAAATCACAATGCCGTCGCGCGTCGCGGCGAGTATTAGGGTCTCAGCGCGGGGGAAGAAGTCGGCGTTAGGCGGCGCAAGCAAGGCGCTCGAGGCGGCCGCGGCTCCGCGCGTTTTAATGCTAACCTTACGCTAGGGGTTAGTGCACAGTCGTACTTAGTACTTAGTCTATGGGGCTGTCTGCGTTGGCTAGAGCTAGGCAACTGCAGGCGCAACGCATCGGCCCCGTACATGAACAGGAGGAGGAATAGGCACAAACCTAGGCACGCGTGTGGCGACACAGGCGCGTGTGTAGCGCAACCTGATGCGGTGCCTGTGTACTGACCCGCGCTGCCTGTATCACCCGCTTCGGGAGGACTGTCTTCGCTTATCTATAGACAGGAAAAACACGTTTAAAAACAAATTATTCATTGGAAGATATTTAGTATTACACTTATTTGTTATCTAATAACAATAGAAGAAAACTCGATTATATTTTTATAAAATAATGTATTTATCAATAATATTTTTGTTTTATATATTTTTGTTGATTAAAAGGATAATATAAAACACATAGTTAGATAATTATCAGTATTAGTGATACGTATAACATATTCAAAAATCTGCTCCAACTTTAAAAAGAAATACATAAAGCTTATGATATACCCTAATATGAATAAATTTATTTATATTTATATATTATATATGCTGTGTTGTTCGCACTAACAAATGTCACTAACAGATAAATGTAAACTCATGAGAAGTATTATATTATTATAACATTTATGTTTTTGATATTATGAACATTGCTAAAACTTTTAAAAGTTTGAGCAGATAATCTTAATATTTCGAATAATATTTTAACAAAATTTACTGATATACGTATATTAGTTTTTTTAGTTCTACGCCGTGAGATGATACAGTTCCCTACACAATAACAATGACATACCCCAGCCGGGTCTGCCGACGTCATGCTAGCGGAGTTACCGGCCATTTGCCAATTGCCGAATTCACGAATACTAACATTTGGAGCCCACTGTTAAAGTACAAATAGACGATCGAACCTGGTGTGGCCGAACTACCGTACGGTACGATACTATAGTACGCTTTTTAGACCTCATTAGACCTCATTACCAGGCTTAGTGGTAGTTTCAAAGTAATAATATGTTTATAATGTCGATTCGCACACATCGTTATAATTTGAGTGCGAAATGACCTCGTCTGTAATAGAAGGTGTGCGAATCGACATATAAAAATGTTTAAATGTGTCTTTTTACACAATTCCTGCGAAACTACTACTAAGCCCACCACCGCACCGCACTATAGACATCATATTATTTTCAAACGATCGAAGCAACGTACCAGTTTTAATAATAACGCACTGTGCGCCACACGATCAAATACGGTCTGATAGCAGACCGCGTTCGTGGTTCGGCCGCACCATGTTCGATTGTCTATTTGCACTCTTGGAATAACAAGTGTTACGAGCCCATTGTATAAACTTATATACTCAACTCAACATGTTTAATCACTACATTACTGTGTACAAAGTTTAAAATTATATAGTAATAATATTAAATTGAAATTAACGTACATTCCCGGAGCTAATCATTTATTCACGACGACATTTTAATATAATCCGTCAATGTAGAATAATTTCAATATGTAATATTATCGTAAATACTGAATACGTTTTTAATATATTAGTTTTAAAATAACCTGTATTTTAACTAGCTAGATTTCAGCACAAAATATTAACACTTGTCTAAATAATGTACAAATTAATTTTACTTAACATTTCAAATATTCGTATCGACCTTTGTATTCAGTTCTTCTCTCGATTTCAGGGAAAGCCAACATCTATATTAATTAAGAAAAGTCGTATGAAATTAAACTGTTCTTTCATAGCTTTCAGGCTGCTAGCGTGAGGATACAACTGTTTCCTTTTCAATAGCAAATTTGAAAGAAAACATATTAAGCACTTCAACAAATGAAGCGAGTTCCGATAATACATCGTATAAAGAAGGACAGACTTCGTATCATATTAATCAAATCAGATTGTAATCTCGTATATTAATTTCACTACCAGATTACAACAAAGAATATGTGCCAGTATGCTGATGATTTTAACTCCAGCCTGGACGAATGTTGCTTGCAAGTCTATCAGTAAAAATGCACACACAGCTACTTAGATATGCCGAGAAAGGTGCCTACCTATGCGTTAAAAGTAGCTTATATGTACGATTTTTATTTTCGATCGAGGTAGTAGTACCTCTATAAAAAGCCTTGTTTGCCGTTAGCAGACAGCTATCTTTCAATTAAAACGGATGCGCAATAGTGAGCAATATTTTGAGTCGTTAGTAGCATGACATAACATTTTCCTTGTTCAAACAAAAACAAACAAAAATGCATAAAATTACTATTTATCTCTTCGCTGTTTCATTTGCAACATTAAATTATTCATACAATAATAGTCTGCGACTGGCATTAAAATGGACGCAGGCCACCTTCTTAATTAAAATAAGGTTTTAAATTATGTCTGGCAGATTTATTACCAAAATATTTTTAAACATTTTTATTATTGGAACGTAGCAGTTTACTAAGGCTGTTAAAAATATGAAAACTATGTACTATTTTATTTTATGTCCACTGTACTTGTCATAATATTTAAAACAAAAACAAACTGAAACACGTGCATTTAATGTTATTGAATCGCCGCAAGATGTAGATTAAGCGGAGACACCAAATGAAATTGTATTTATGATTCAAATATGTGCGTAGACTTTAGAAGCAAACAAACCGCGCAATTTATACAAAAACGGTATTACGGGTCACAAACCATACTGAAACTAGATAGCGCAAAAGTATAATTTTTATAGGCTTCATATATACCTATCTTTATAGGTGTTAAAAGTAACTATTATCCATTTTAGCCACGAACCTCGAGTGATGGTCTAATTATTGTATATTAGAAACAACCTCATATTTTTTTATATTATTCTTGTTCAGGTTTCTGAAATACTGCCATAACATGTGCTCTGTTTATAAAATTTCCTTAACTTAACTAGCCACATTAACCGCGTAAGGTTTTGAAACTCATATTTGACGATATCAAGGTATGAAGTTACGCATATCATTCACGCATGCATCTTTACGTGTACGTGAAGGTTCATTACAATCAGAAACAGGAAGAGACAGAAACAATTTAAAATACCTACATTATTCAATGATTTTCTGTCTAAACTTAAGTTTGATAGAAGGCATTTCTCGATATTCTAGACAGACAATTGCATCTTACTTTTGTTTGAATAAAGCCTGTTATATGTATTATGTTTTAACATATACGCCTAGCACATTATTATTGTAATGTATGACCATAATATGTCGTGACGAGCACGCACGCTTTTTACATTAGAATCTCACACATAAATAAACAAGCCCGTATACGTTATCAATATATTGAATCCATATGCATGAATATACTATTCATTTAACTTTGTTTTGTATAACAAACATAATAAATTCTAGATTCTGAATTGAGAAAAGTTGCAAATTTTAACTGAGTAACCTATCCTAACTAATATTATAAATGCGAATGTGAGTTTGTTTGTTTGTTGGTTACACTTTCACGCCCTAACTACACGACCGATCATCATGAAATTTTTGCATGCACGTTGTTAGAGAAACAGAAAAGGACATAGGGTACATTTCATCCTAACCTAACCTACATTTATACGAGCGTAGTCGCGGGCAAAATCTAGTTCTCAATAATTTTGACAGAATCGTATGTCATCAAACCGCTATCAACTGAGCATATGATGTTCAAATTCCTACTCACATTGTATTACAGTTTAAGTAAACTTTATATAGAAACAAAAATAATGTTTTAGTAATAGTTGAGTCATGTTTGAGTTGTTCACAACATGTAATACTAAATTCAGAAACCGGGGGTAAAATCACTCCTATTAAAATTAACCGAACTGGCAAAATAATCTAGTATAAAATATCTCAGTACTTTTGAAGTCTTGGTTACCTTTCTACACGAGTTCACAAGCGCCTGTTCTTGGCTGTTACGTGTATCACTTAAAGCATTTCATGTATTATGCGTGTGTCACGGCCGGTAGCCTCACGCATTATTCATCTGTATTCAAGCGAACGCTCAACGAAAACATACTTAATCCTACAGAGGATAACACCTGAATTGTGATCATTACAAACAGTTTTTTAAGCATATTCGCTGAAGATTATACTTTTACGCGATCTACTTTAAGTATAATTTGTGACGCGTAGTGCCGCTTTTTGTATAAATTACGCTGTTACATTGCTTGTTTACTTCTAAAGCCTATGCACATACATGATACATACAATTTCATTTGCAGGCGAAGCTTAGGCGACGCTACTTTGCCTTTAATCCTAACTAACATTATAAAAGCCAAATTAAAATTGTTTATTTGTTACACTTTCACGCCTTATTTACTCGACCGATCATCATAAAATTTCGCATACACATTGTCGGGAGAACAGATAAGGACATAGGGTACCTTTCATCCAGAACAAAGTATGGTTATTCATTTTTTTTTATCCTAACCCTTCTTTTATGCGAGCATAACTGCAGGAAAAATCTAGTATAATTTGATTAAACTAATATTGTCAAAAGAGGAATTTGTTGGCAGATAATCCGATTAAAACAAACTTCGCAACAGTTTGGATTATACGATCTACACATTCATTTATTATTTACTGACGAACCTTAGAACTTCGTTTCTCTTGCCTTAGTTTGGTAAAATACTGGCTAGTTATGCTTATTTTAAACAAGTAAATTACGTTATTTATAAAAGTATACTGAGTACACTTGAACAACGTTGGATTCTATATTCTCGACTCGTGAAATTGATTATAATTTGCAATTTACTTACAACAATTACAACCATATGTTTTAAAGTCCATTGTTTTCGCCCGAGCACAGGTGTTGGAAATAACGACCTGATGCAAAATACTATTGTCTTATATTGATATTGACATATCAGCTATTATATTATTCGTATGTTTACTATAATAAGACAGACAATGGTTAATGTTATTGAATATAAGTAATTTTTAAGTGTCGTACACGACGATGAAAACATTCCTAAATGTATGAAAACTTTTACGTTAAGTCATTTCTTTTATAAGATGATTTATGAAATACTGTTTTTGGAGGATGTAGAACTTAAACAAATGAAACTGTTATTTGACCTATTGTAACAAGGCTAGGCTAGGCCATAAACAATTAAAACAATTCGAAAAGTTCTCTTTATTGGTTTGATTAGTCATCATAGATTCTTACAGTAAAACCATATATAACTTTAAAATTACTCCATAGTTACTTCTGCGAGACAGGATAGCAAAGACATCGCCTACATCTTAAATTGATTTATTTTCTATTTGTCGTATATAGTGTTGCCAAGCGTCTGGATAAAACCGGACACAGTCAGGCTTTTTGGTTGCCTGTGCGGCCAAATTAGACGGTGACCAGCCTGTCCGGCTTTTTAAGTTTTTTTTACTTTTGTTATCTGTTGGTTTCCACTTCGCCCTCCTCACCTTGTATCGCTAGCGCAAGCAAGCAGACTAACACTGTCCACCTTAAAATTGTCGTGTTATACTAGGATTAAAAAATTTAGGCTGTCTGGCTTTTTACCTAAATGTCTGGCTACACTGCTGGTCTATCCGGCTTTTTTGGTTTGAGACTCGGAAGCAGTAATATAAAAAAAAACGATTAAATATGGTACTAAGTCTTACCGTATGTGAGTGCCACGATACGAGTGCGATGTCATCAGCTAGCGCATTCTGGCGGCCTTCCTCGGCAGAGTCGGGGTCGTTGGCCCCGCTCCACGCAGCACCGGCGCCGGCGCCGTGCCGCGGCGCACCACCTGCGGTCGAGTCCGCGTCGGCATCAGCACCTACTGCTTCGTTGGCATGAATCGCCCCCGTGCCCAGCGAGTTCGTCTTTGTCTCAGGTGATGCGTCGTATTCTTGAGGCGGAGTTTCGGTACCGTAAAAGATAAGCTCCCACTGCGTAAGAGGTCCCGCTGCGAGGAAAACCTCATTTTAATATTGTGTATAACATCACAGTAAATCAGAACGACGTATATTCACTGATGTTGGTTTTTCTGCGTCTATCTGTATTGTCTATGCCTATATCCTTATTTAATTGGTTGTTTGACTTACATATAATACAGAATCGCGTCTATATACCAATGTTTCTTGGCGGCGAAAGATAATATTCTGAGAGACTACAATTTTGTAATAATAATCTTTTAAAATGGTTTTGATGCTAACATTCTCAGAGTAGGTGGTTTTCAGTAATGAATGTTATATACAAAAGAAAATGGGTGCATTTAAGTTATAATAGATGTGAACCTATTTGCATTCCTAATGGTTCTTAACAATATTTTATGTCTGTTATAAATTAGAACAAGCATGTAAAGAAGGCAGTATTGAATGCTAGACAACGTATACGCAAATAAAAATATAAAGCGTGAACATCGATTATAAATAAAAGTCTGTCAATAGTAACTTAATAATCAATTAACTTAAGCAAATATCTACAAAAATAAACACAACCACAAACTGAAAATAAACACAAACTAGATTAGCTGCCACTCTCTACTACGGGTACTGATAATTACTCAAATTGAAAACAACATTCAATTCAAACCGATGCTCTTGCGTTAAATAAGTTTCGCTACAAAATAAACTGTATACAATGCAAACACTCGACATGCAAAGAGCGGCGGAGCTGGAACAAAGGTAATTGACGTGCAGGTTTTAACTAGGCGGCTGCCAAATGAAACGTCGCGGCAAAACGAATCAGCGGACACGACACATGCAGTGCTGGGAGCTCATGGGTACCGTGGGCTTGCAGCGGCGCGGGGTATATGCGCTGGATTTTGGGGTACTGCTCGAAGAGGCTGGACATCTTGCGGCCGCGGACGTCGGCGGCTGCCAACGGATCAGCGAGGTCCCCTCGTAGATTGAGGCTAAGGTCGGCTGCTGTGGACGTCGTCACTCGCGCCGTCGTGCTATCGATCGGCGATCGCGTCGCTGGCCTACTTTGCTTAGATTTTTGCGAGTTCTTATTTGGATTCTTGGAATTCTTGTTCTTTTTTCGTTTAACCAGTCCGACTGTGTACGTGGGCACAATGGGTACTGGTTTCCCTCTATTATTTTTGCGCCCCGTCTGAACCACTACAGGTCGAGTCGCGTTGCCATTTTTACGAATAATTGGATTCCGGAACGGAATCGGATCGTTTTTAGCTGCAGGCGCGCTAGTTCCATACAATGTTAAAGACCAGTCTTGTAACGTCGCTCGGCCTAAGATGTAGAAATGAACACACAATTTTCATTTATATTTGTGCTATAAAGTAAACATTAAAACCATTTTCATTCTGCGAAAAACTAATTAAGCAGAATTACTCAAATAAACAGTTTTCTGAATGGTCGTCTTAAGCCCGGTTAGGCGTTCAAAAATTTTTGTTCCGTCGGCTTTTGTGACAAGCTATTCCTCTTAGAACAAGGTCGTAAAAACGTCGCAAAGTTTGAGGATAATGTTTAAGTTCATTCGTGATTCATTACGTAACGTTGCTTACCCATATATCGTCCTTCGTTGGTGACTTCGAGTTGCCAGTTGCCCAGCGGCGACTCGCCCCACATGTGCACAGACATGAAAGGCCACGAGTTGAAGCCGGCGCGCGATGAGTCGTGCGGCCTGCCGGAAAATTAACTGTCTAATTACACCCCACTGTACTCCAGAGAGGCTCTAGTTAGCGTCTTGTGTCTTGCTTAATAAACTCCCCAACTAACTATACAATTTGTATTGTGGAGACATCGTCCAGTTGTACGCAGCTGACTGTGTGCGCTCATACGGCAATAACACCATAATATTATAGGTGTGTATTTTGTAATTGGAATGCGCTCTAATTTTATAATAATATATATATTATGTTAATAGAAACATATTATAGCGATGTTGCAAAACTAACCGTTGAATTAATAAATCTAGGTATATAATACTTTTGTATCTGTGATCATGTCGTGCCATCTGTCCTTGCGTCACAACATAGCATTGTGCATTATCTGTGCAAACTTCAGCACTCCGTCAATTTAATTAGTGGTTGCAATGGAGTAGCATATTATGTTGACAATGCTTTTACCGAGAAGTAAAAAAGACGAATCTTGTGTAAGCACAAGAGTCGTCTTTACTATACCTAGTATTATAAGTGATGCTCTACAATTTAAAACATAACGTTAGCTGGACTGTCATAGTCTTCTGACTAGACTCTTTTTGATCATTTTAATTTCAAGTAAGATTTAGAGTAAGCTAATAAATGCCGAGGGCTCAGTCACTTAAATATTCTATGAAGCTACTTTGAATCAAGCTACACAGTGCAGCGTGCTTATAAAGCTTACTAAGAATGTTTGCAATTTAACTGCCGTTCTGTAAATCTAGCCCGTTAATCAGAATATACTTAGTATTAATACTATTAAATATTTTAAGATCGTTTTCAAATAATTTTACAGTTACTGGCCATCAAATTACTAACGATGATTAAAAGTTGATTACTCAACCGAGAACTTAGTTCAACTACTTACATAGGGCTAAACTATAAAATGGGAGTAACACTAGATAAACTAACAATAACCCAATGACGCTAAATCACAAGAGGGAGATATGTTATATCACCAACACGATCGCACGAGACTTAAGGATTACATTCACATTCTAGCCAACAGGCATTATGGCCATCTTTTCAAAACTAACCATCGCGGCAGACTTAGACCTGGTCCTATATCAAGAAACAAGTCGTTTTACCTACAGGCAATTTTAAATACTAACATATTTTTATAGAATATGTAACAATGTACTGTCCGTAGGTAAAACGACTCGTATCTTGTTATAGGAACCAAGCATTAGGAACTATTTTCACTAGCCGGCCTTTAACCTTTTGACCACCACAGTCATGTATACATGACAAAGCAAAATGTGTCGAGCACGCCGCGGTCACGACTACATGACAAATTAAAGGAAGAAATCGTAGCTTGGCGCCGAGAGCACGCTTTTGATTTTTGACGTGGCGGTCAAATAGTTATCCAACATTGTGGCCATCTTTTCAGACCTGTAGGAGTTATACTTGCCTGGGTGCTAGCAGCGTGACTTTGGTACCAGCAGGCGACGTAAGCGCGATGCGGAGATCCCCTCGACGAGCCGCAGACAGTGACACTCTTGCTTGGACATGCTCTAGGTAGTTTACACCGGGACATGCCACTACATCCAACTAGAACAAAATGGAAAGTATTTGCAAACGGACAAATAATAAGTATGACAGTTCCCTACTTGCAGGCTATGGCCTCTGGGTTTTTAAGTAACATTATATTACAAGATGACATGATGACAGGATGATTAGACAAAATGTAAACATGTTAACCTGCTAAGTGTCCAGAAGTCACGCTATGGGTCGAACAAAAAATCGTTCGTGTGCCCAGAACTCGCATCCAAGTCATGTGATGAGTGATTTTACCTCATGTGCAGGTGCTGGATAAGGCAATGAGTCAACAGTAGCTACGTATACACGACTCGGATCAGAGATCTGGGCACACGAATGGTTTTTTGTTCTGCTAGTGTAAGTGCTGGGCACTGAAATGTTTAATTAAGTATGTAATTTAGTAGAAATAGTTAATGCAAGATCGATAGATACCAACGAATTTGAGCACGTAGTTTAATATTTTCGCGCGAAACAAGCTGTAGAATTCTCTTTTATGAAAAATACATGTTGATACCTGTTCTAGTGAATACAGTATCAACTAAAAATCGTGACTTACGTTTCGCCAATTGGCAAATAAAATCTACATAGTAATACGTGATGAGAAATCTTTGTACCCCTTTTTAAGCATTGCACGAGCGATGGACTTGTAATAGTTAAAGTTTATGTGGAGTAGTAGATACATAGCAGGCAGGCAGTTAAATTGAAACACCGTAAAAAATACCATTTAATGTTTTGTAATAGTGTAGAAAATCAATTAGTATATTTCCAACCACCACTCATAAATACGAATACAAAAATACTCATATGTTTAAAACATATAAACTTTTAATAATTATTGGAATTATTGGAAACGACACCACAAAAATCCAAAGATCGTTGGAATAAACTTAGCAAGAAATTATAATAATTTTATTCCTGGATAAGCATCCAAAAACAAAGTCAAGATATTTGTCTTCCTAGAATAAGTACTAATAGTCGTGGATATAGAATGTACATTTAGCTTTCTTAGATATTAAGCTGTACCAATTAATCTTTCTCTAGTAAAACGATAATGTATTCCGAACAGTCTCACAGTAAAACTTCTGTTCATAAATCTATTAGGCATAAAATTCAAGTTCAGTTCATAAATATGTCATAGAAGCTGACATATTCTATATTACTAAAAACCAATACATACATAATTTTTAATGATTTCCCAGAGGTTATATGAATATCTTTTGAATTGTAAATTCAATAACGAAATAAATATGTAATATTATGATTTATTATTTATTGGCAGTCAAAAGTTATCTTTCGTGTTCTTAAAATAATTATTTATTATTTATTACATTATTTATTTATATTATAGTATGTATCAAAAATAATTATATTTATACAGAATTTTCCAGTTGTCTATTGATATGAATAATACGAGTATATCGTAACACAGAAAGTATAATAACGTGAAATATGCGAAACTTCCTAGGCCTGACATTGTTCAGTGTAAATCATCGATATGAAATTCAAATAATTTATTAACTTTTACCTAAAGCTGTATTAAGCGTAATCGTAATCCAGACATTGTTAAGCCTACTTGTGTGTGCCTACCTAATACGAAGTTAATTACTTATATATAACATGTTTTGTTTGCAAATAAATAATCTTTTCTTTGTTTTCTTTCTATTTCTATATGTTTTAGCAAATCAAACAGAGAGACAAAGTGAACAGTCATAAGAAGTCAGACTTTATTTCATTTCATTTTAATTATTTTTAAAAGAACTCCCGCTCTTGATATATTTATGTGTCGTGGGGGACTTTGCAGACATTCAAACAACGACGAAAAACACAAGATTTTTGGATACCACAATTTTTTGTTTGATGTGGAAATCGAATCAATGTAGACACCCTCAGCATCCGTGCAGTCAATACAATGTTTTATTAAACTTTACTTTAAATTCATTTCTTACATTCGACATCTACTTCTTGACAAAATCATCTATAGATCGCATTTAGACTCCATGGTATCCATACTGCAAGGAGTCTAAAACTGCCAATAAATTCTTAAAAGTAACTAAGAATTTCTTGATAGAAGCTTTCTGCCGTCCGCTAACTAAAAATTCGGTAAGCCAAATACGTTCTCCTACACTTAACGATTTTTTAGTTAATGGCAACTTTGTCCAGCCATCGAACCCGAGTCCTCACCATACCGCTTCGCCACCAAGGCAGTCAGCCAATTACATGTAGCTGTGTGTACTAAAACTATCTTGCATCAAAATAAACAGCTCAACTCTGGCAGCGATAGCCGTGACAGCTTGACATGGCATGGAACGAATCCCAGTAGCTTAACATTTAATTGAATTGACATTCATCCAGTTGATTTAGCTTCGGGCCCTAATTAAGAAACGAGTAATTTTAGCTACGGAGTTAAATTAGACAATATGTATGTATAAATTAAACTGTCTGTAACTCATATTATATAGTACATTAAAAGAGCTACTGAAAAAACTGGGTAAAAATGAAAGAAAATTGTGTAAATATTCAAAATTTTAAATAAAAAATTATCGTAAATTTATAATTATGTAAGCTATGGATAACAGTGCGGGTTGCACATTCAATCAAAGTTCAATTAAAACGTATTAGTCAATAGGTGTCAAATATACAACGCAATAAATCCGTATAAAGTAGTTTAATTTCAATAAATAAGACAATGGTTTGGGCATGTAGAAAGAATGGACGAGGAAAGACTGACTAAGAAAGTTTATAAGGCTAGTGTGAATGGAACAGTCGCAAGAGGAAGACCTAGGCGAACGTTTCTTGATCAGATCGGAGACGTTCTGGACAAAGGCCAGGTTAAGAGCACCTTGAGCCGACGGGCGTGTATGAGGAATGTGATGAAAGTGAATGAAGCCAGAGAAGTGTGTCAGGATCGTAGCAAATGGAAATTCGTAGTCTCTGCCTACCCCTCTGGGAAACAGGCGTGAATCTATCTATGTATGTATGTAAATAAGACAATATTATCATATAATATGTGACCAAAAATGTCTTCTTTCTTGAATGGGTATAATATATATAGATATAATTCTTGAACCGGGGTCTAGTGTTGCACCTCAAAGTATTCTAGGGTTATCTGATACTGTCAAGAGCTTTATATGTCCCCGATAGGGTAAGCAGAGGTGTTAGGTCACTTATTACACTGACTTAGCCAAATACGATTTTAGGTTCGCTTATTACCGTCACTACTTCTTTTTTTCTGAGTAGTGGAGCCTCGCTGATTTCAGCATGAATGGGCCGGCTCGACCGGGGAAGGACTACACTCTCACAGAATATCGACGTGAAATAGCAGTATTCCTACTGTTGTGTTTCGTTCGGTGAGTGAGAGTACCGGAGGCCCAATCACCCTCTTTCCCCCTTCCCGCTACTTCTCCTTCCCACTTCCTTTCCTAAAAGGTCGGCAACGCGTAAGTGATGTCTCTGGTGTTGCATGCGTTCATAGGCTACGGTGACTACTTACCATCAGGTGGGCCGTATGCTTGTTTGCCAACAGAGAAGTATAAAAAATTAAAACTACTGTTTCATACTGAAAATTTTTAACGCAATTGCCATATAGATATCATTCTGCTCGACATTCGTATTGAATCCGAGCCCTCATGCTCAGTAATCGCATTTATACCGTTGTGCTACAGAGGCAGTAAGTGTTTTATAATGGACACCAAAATGCAAAACGACGTACGGAGTATCTATTTGATGTGTGTGGACGCTTTCACCGCATTAGCATAAACTGTTCAATTCAATAGCGATATTATACTGCCAAGTGCTAAATGCATAAGGTTAGCGCATACTCACATAAGGGGGTAGCGTTATAGGTTAGGTATTGAACTTTCCGCTGAGAGATCGTCGGTTCGATCACCACTTCACACAGTGTCGACCGTTTTAAGTAACTTTAGTACTGATACCTGTAAGTTGGCCATGTTGTCGCAAGCTTGCTTGGGTATACGTAAGTTCAAAGTACATACTAACACAACTCTATCCCAGACATTTTGTTACATAAAAATAAGCTAGCCCTGGCTTTTTTTTATACAACTAAGGTGGCAAACGAGCATATGGCTCACCTGATGGTAAGTGGTCACCGTAGCCTTTGGAAGCCTGCAACACCAGAGGCATCACTTGCGTGTTGCCGATCCTTTAGGAAAGTAAGAAGAGAAAAAGGAAGTGGGAAGGAGAAAGAGCGGGAAGGGGGAAGAGGGTGATTGGGTCTCCGGCAATCTCACTCACCGTACAAAACACAACAGTAGGAATACTGCTATTCCACGTCGATATACTGTGAGAGGGTAGTCCTTCCCCGGTCGAGCCGGCCCATTCATGCTAAAACCAGCGACGCTCTACTACTACAAAAAAACTTGGCTCTTTGGACTATCGCTTTTATCTCTAGTAAAAGTGTGGCCCGCAATATTCCTTGATCTGTGGTTACCGCAGGAGAGAGTAGATATTTGAATCAAACACTTCAAACATACTATGTATAATTTGTTACGACGGATTACAAAATCTGTTTAATACTCGCTTTCAAATTGTGCTCAAAGATAAGCAACTAATATGTCCATATTTTGGCATGCCGAATCCAGTTCAATTTCCCCTGCGTGGTTTATAGCAAGCTCTATAAACTATCACAGAATGTTGAAATGTTGAACTGGGAATATAAATCATATGAATATGCAATAAATGTGTAACAAATGGCTTTCAAATCAGCCGCTTGTTTGTGGTGCCGACTGTATACAAAACGTTACAGATCAAATGAGAGATAGATAAAATTTATTTACCAAAGCTATCGCTTTATTTTACATATTTGTTTATGAAAATACCAATCATGCATATATTATTGCTTTACCTGGAAATTTCTGATCTGTTTCTGGATAATATATCTAAATCAGACTACCAATTCTAGAAATATTATTTTTCAAATGAAAATATTAATTCGACAAACCTTTAAGACTGCGCCGAGCGAAATGTGCCAAAACAGGCGGTCACAGTTAAGTTAATAAAATCAACACTTTTTGTTTAATACAAATATAAAATATACATTTACCATAACAATGAATGTGTTTACAATTAGTCCGTGTAAAAAACTTAAAATAAATAATGTTTTTGCCTACAAAATTACGTAAATGTGATTTTTAGATTATAACAGTAGAAATCTATCCTGTTTTACAGCTTAAACGAAACATAAATAGTTATATTACAATTTGTCCGTCCCAAATATTTAAGTTATTGGTTAACAATAAAGATACATATTTATCAAAAAAGCACTTCAAATCCTCCATACAATTTTACTATGGCGGGCGGCCGCGCGCCGATTTGAATATGCGTCGCACGAGCTCTCTCATTATCTGTCTTACGCTCGGCGCAGTCTTAAGCAATAGCCTAGTGGAAAACCTTTGGACTGCCACGCAGAGGTCTCGAGTTCAAACCCAAGGCACGCATCTCTGAGTTTTCGAAGTTATATGCGTATTAAATAGTTAATTATCGCTTGCTTTAACGGTGAAGGAAAACATCGAGAGGAAACCTGCTTGTCTTAGAGTTATCCATAATATTCTCGAAGATATGTGAAATCTGCCAACCCACACTAGGTCAGCGTGGTGGACTATGGCCTAACCCTTCTCACACTGAGAAGAGGCCTGTGCCCAGCAGTGGGACAGTTTAATACAGGGCTAATATAATTATAAACCTTTTCTTCTCCCTAGCCTTTATTATTCCCAAGTCACTTGGGGTCGGCTTTTCTAGTCTAACCGGATTTGACTAGATATCAGTTTTTACACGGAGCGGCTGCCACCTGAACTCCGCAACCCGAAGGCTAATGATACCCTAAGGCTAGACTAGTGTCAGGATATTATAGGGCACTGACTTCCCAATAACGTCTGTCATAGATGTTCATGGCAGCTGGGACCGACGGCTTAACGTGCTCTCCGAGGCACGGAGTAGGCGATAATTGTCAATCAATACGCACATAATTTCAAAAAGTCATATAACTTCCGAAAGTTAGAGGTGCGCGACGTGGTTTCGAACCTAAGACCCACTGCATTGCAGTCTGTTGGTCTCCCCACTGAGCTATCGCTGCTTCTGTAAACCGAATGCAGGTATTCGAATTTATTTTACCACTAGGCGTTACCCGCGACTTTGTCCACGTGGAATTTAACGAAAAAGTATTTATAAATAAAATTAGACTATGTTACTCCTTATAACATTAACTATCTGCCAGTGAAAATCGGTCCAGCCATTTCAGAGATTAGCCGGAACAAGCAGACAGACAATTTTTTATTTTTATTTTGTTCTAAGTACCGTATATACCTGCTTTCATATGCATTTAGTAAAAAGCTGTTATTTTGACATTACAAAGAGATACTTCAATTTTATTTATTTGTGTAATTTTAATGACAGGGAACCAAAGTCATCGACATAGCTCAGAGAATTAGCAAGCTGAAGTGGCAGTGGGCTGGCCATATCGCACGAAGAACCGACAACCGCTGGGGTAAACGTGTTCTTGAGTGGAAACCGCGACTCGGCAAACGTAGTGTAGGACGCCCTCCGACCAGGTGGGATGACGATCTGCGAAAGACTGCAGGCAGATGCTGGATGCGGCAAGCTGAAGACAGGGCGCTATGGCGCTCATTAGGGGAGGGCTATGTCCAGCAGTGGACTATTATAGCCTGATGATGATGATGATGATGTGTAATTTTCTGTTTTGGTAGGTACCTAGAACCAGCGACACGACAGCGGGTATATAGCCAAAAGATTATATTATATGTATGTTTATCGAATAGCATATATATCTTATATAGTCTCACATCTATATAAAAAATAAAAAAAATAAAATATAAAATAAAATATTCCCGAAGATTTAGGCAGAGGAAAGTACATCCATATTCCGCCAGATATCTTTTGAAGATCCTCGAAACAGGCATGAGCCTATTGCTGTTTATGGGACACAGCGCTAGACTAAGTGCTACCATTGAAATTTCTTGATGGATAGCCTAATAGCACTTTGACCCAAGAATCGAACTCGCAATCTCACGCACAGCAGTCGCATATTTAATCGTTTGTGAAGTATTCTCTTTACCTTAATTTTACCTATACATGACATCAAAAGCCTTCAAATATATTTGCAAAACAGTGAACTCTATTTTCAAGGACAGATATAATACTAAACCATATAAAACTAACTAATATTATAAATTCAAAATATATGAGTTTGTTTGTTTGTTACGCTTTCACGCCTTAACTACTCGACCGATCATCATAAAATTTCGCGTCCACGTTGTCATGCGTACAAAAAGTATGTATCTAGAAAAAATGAGATCGCGGGTAAAATCTTGTCAAAAGATAAAAGTATGTAATTTGTAGTAGTAAATTAGTACTCTCATTAATATTAACATATATAACATGAGATAGGTGTCATGGGCGTGCTTATCGCGACACTTTGATGTCATTACCGTACACTGCACACCGAATATGAGGCGACTGTATATACGCCACTTAGTTATAGCGTTAAATTATTTTATAATTCGTCACTTAGATATTTATATCTAAGTAGGCAACAAAAACTGGAGTTTTACTACCATTTCTAGAATTGTTATAGAATACGCGGGAACGAGAGGACGCTATGCTATTCGGCCTCTCTTTGACTTAGGAATAGGATAACTGATACTTCCATGTTTTATGGTCCATATCTATAATCTCTATATTCTCTCACAAACCTTATTTAGGTACTTACTGCAAAAAAATAACGCATAATTTTAAGCTTTCTAAATTAAGAAAAGAAGCAAATATTTGCTTCTTTTCTTAATTTAGAAACCTCAGTTGAGATCAACTGAGTATTCTCAAATAAATTTTACAGAATCAAATTAAGTATATAGTATATGCGGAATGTGATGAAAGTGAATGAAGCCAGAGAAGTGTGTCAGGATTGTAGCAAATGGAAATCCGTAGTCTCTGCCTGGCTGCATGGCCTGCCTGCACAGGCGTGAATTTATGTATGTATGTATGTAAATTAAATATAATTATGATGTTCAAATACCTATTCAAATTTTATTACAGTTTAAGAAAACTCGATATACATAGAAACAAAAAAAAAATTAAGTTATTCTTAAATAGGCTTTGAGTCGAACCGGGGGGTATTTTATTAGATTTATTTTGTACTTACATATATGTTTGTATACCCTTTACTTGATAGTAATTTTAAAACGGACCAATAATATAAATATCGATTTGCACAATTATTTCATTGTGAAAAATAATTCCTTATATTTCTGCCAAGTAGGCATTGCTTATTGGATTGGTTAAAAAGGTACCTTCACATGTTGCTTCCAACCCAGTACACCTATTGATATGTATATTACTTCTATACCCTAAGATAATTACTGAATGCGAGGTACGGTCAACCTATTAATCTCTGTAAGTTTCTGCCAAATCAATAGCTAATAAAATATATTTGTCCTTAATAACTCAAGTATACATACATCAAATACAAACCTGTAAAGTAACCGAGGATCTAGGCGGTACGGCCCTCTGTGGTCTTGGGGCCGCAAGTTCACATCTCCTTTGCGCCGGTACCGTTCTCCATGTTTTCGCGAGCCGCACCATTCCTGCAGCATCCAGAAGTCCGTAGCCAAATGAATGAGACACGTTGCGACCCACGCCGTTGACCTTCCATTCGCCGCCAATGCTTAGACGTTCTGGTCTTGCCGTGCGCACAACTAGGAAGAAATAAAGGTTTGATTAAATTTTCGTATGACGGTACAATGTTGTCTAAAATTATCCTCTGTGAAAATCATTTTAAAATGTTTATTCAGTAATTAAAATTAGTAATTCTAAAGGTTGGTTTGATTATCAAAGCAATGTTAGAGCTACTCGCATGTCATTAATGAGTCAATATAACTTTATCTAGACACAACAAAATAAATAACTTTGTGCCTGGAAGGCGTTGAATAACATCAACTTAGAAATTAAAAATGCTTAAGCTCATGTTGACCCATATGGCTTGCCAAGAAACGTATATAAAGGCATACCGGTATTTTTAAATTGTGGCTAACCTAAGCATTTTGTATTATATTAACATTGATTGAATTCTTGAACTGAAGCCAGTTATTGTCAGTGAATTCAACCTCGAGCAATACAATGTAAACAAACAATAAATCAGTATAAATAGACGTCGCATTACTACAGACGTGTCTGGTAATGAAAGGTCAGCTTCTCCGAATCCATTTAGAATAAAAATCGTTGAACGCGGCAAAACGAACTAAACAGGCCATACACCGGATATGTGTTCTTTTTAGGTAGCAAAACTTCTTGTGATTTGCTTTTACATTTATATATTTTTATTCCAATCAATCAATTAAAACTGTTCGTAGTTGCCTGTTGAAACTGGATTGCTCGCAAAACCACTGCAATTAAGACTCGGGCCGAACATTGCTGCCTATTCGAATAATTTGAATGCTCACATACAACCAAAAGGGTTGCATACACTATACACCCAATAAAATGAAATCCTGACAACTAACAAATGTACTAAATGAATTCAATCGACAATTTTTTATGTGAATTTACCTGCGAAGTTTTTTGTTTGATATTATTACAGTTATCGGTGATATAAAATTATAATAAATGCACCAAAAATTACTTAAATTGAAGTGAGGTTAGGTCAACACAGTTTAGCACACGTGGCGGAGGTAATAAGAAACTTAAAGAACACTTTATGAAAGCTATTAGTTTTATCGTTATAGATTGCACTATTATTTTTCCTAATTCGTTCCTTATCTCATTATTAGATCTCAGTGTGTCAGATCAATGTTTAAGAAAACGCTCACTTTACAAAAATATATGTACTGTGGTACAACATCACTTTAAAGAAATCGTCAATGAAAAAGAAAATACAAGTACTTATCTCGATCACATCATCGATCATAGAAGTAAAAATTCGAAAGAAAACCGACATATGTGACACGTCTTTATAATATTACACAAGATACGCAAAGCGTTTCACCCCTTATTTTTATTATCACAGAGGACTTGCTTGTCCAACAATAGGACAGCAAATAAAATCATTTTTATTGCATGTCGAGAAGGGCTAACTAAAGAGAGCACAGCTCAGCGATTTTTCCATTGTTACAATATAGTGCTCATAATAATGTATACGGAAACCGTCTCTTAACTTACTTATCACAAGGGTTAATGTTTACAGAACAGCAATAAGATTATGACACGATAAGAACGAGATTCCGCCAACACAAGTAACGTTTACCGATATCGTAATAGGATAAGTTAGCTATATTCGTTGCTGCATGCATCGTTGATTTGCTGATAACATTATCAAACACTTTAGTATTAGGAGGGTGAATACACAATGACTATAAGGGTGACTAAATAATGATAATGTTACTGTCACAAATAACAGGAATACTGTAATATACAGATATTACTATATACAATCTAGCTCAATTATAATAGTATAGATATGTATATATGTATCTATACCAATAATATCTATACTAATATTGTACATAGGGAAGATTAGATTTTTTGTTATATGATGCACAGAAGACACGGGTGAAAGGTTATTATTATTTTTCATTTAACCGTGCCTATACCAGATGAAAAAACTATGAGTATTGCGGTGGTCCTGCAGCATAAGATTGCAATAACATGTACGATCGGACCAATGTTATTAAGTTTTGTGTTAGGCAATTCGCAGTAGAAGCTTTGCAATGTGTTTGGCAATGGTTAAATATTACTTACCTACCTGGGAACTACCAAAATAAAGCCAGCGAAGTGTGGCTACTCTTCAGGAGTATAAGGGTGACTCTATACATATAACCATGTATATGTATGTCTTTGACTATAGGCTTGTATCTGCTGTAATCCCAACTAATATTATTATAAATGCGAATAACAATAATATTCTATCACATACACACAACACCATCTAGCCCAAACTAAGCAGAGCTTGTACTATGGTTACTAGACAATGGATGAACGTATGTTTCAGTAAAAAAAGTATATATGTATGTATATACTTTTTTTGTAAATACATATCAGTGATAGCAAACAAGCATTCGGCCCACCTGATGGTAAGTGATCACCGTAGCCTATGGACTCCTGCAACACCAGAGGTATCACTTGCCGACCCTTTAGGAAAGGAAGTGGGAAGGAGAAGGAGCGGGATGGGGGATAGAGGGTGATTAGGCCACCGGCACTCTCATTCACCGAACGAAACACAATAGTAGGAATACTGCTATTTCACGTCGATATTCTGTGAGAGGGTAGTCCTCCCCCGGTTGAGCCGGCCCATTCATGCTGAAATCTACATAAATACCATAACATTCTCTTACATGAAACATGTTTTCTGGAAATGTTATTTTTTTTATTTACGTCATCTAATTTTATTATAACCTGCACATAAATCTGTAAATGTCTTAAATGCGTTTTTAGGACAACTTCCATCCTGACGAATTACCTACGCCGCCGTATTGACCTAGATTTTGGAAATTGGCATCAAGACAGGCTTATACAAGAAAAACGACCTAATATCCCAATATTAATTATAGGCGTCACTCCTCAGTTCCCGAGGTTTTTGTCTTTTTAATAGGTACTGTATTTCAGGCCTCACGAAATTTGATTCATACAATTGAAACAGTATCACGCAAACGTTATTACGTAGCGTGAAACAGCTTTAATTAAACGTCAGTAATATAAAGTTAATTGCCGAAAAACGAGAACACCGCTCATGTTATCGAAGTTTGGTATTATTCAGTACATATAAAGATAATGATATGCAGCATACCTAAAATTGTACATGTATAAAGTTAATATTTTGATTTTGATCGAAATTATTACACATTAGATTACGTAACATCTATACTAATATTATAAAGAGGAAAGACTAGATTTTTTGTTTGTAAGGCTTAAACTCAAAAACTACTCAACTGATTTAACACCATTGGAACACTATATTATTAACGAGTAACATGGGTTATATTTTAATTAAAAAAGGACCTACTTTTACGCCAGAGAAGCCGCGGGCAAAAGCAAGTAGGCATCTAATAAAACTGTAACGAGGGCAGCGTCTAAACCAAAGCTATTGTAATTTCGTATTTCTATGGTCTGAACATTGGAGATATTTCCTTAAAGCTAGGAGAGTCCCAGTGTTAGAAGGTTCTGTTTAATTTGGTTGTCTATTTGTTTCGGCATTACATTGGTTGATGCTATTTCCATAGTTTAGTAGCTGAAAGCTCAGATTATAATCAAAATCAAATTTTAAATTTATTTAATGTCGGTATGCTTGATAGTATTCTAGCTGTACCTGGCTCTGATACAGCTAGAATATTATATTATACATTTAACTTTAAAGGTGATTACGATTAATAGCTATTAAGATTAGCCTGTGGTATTATTGAAGTATTATTTTTAACATAAGGTACGATGGGATTGCCATCATCATTATTTTGTACATAAATTCCTTATAATAATTAAAGATAAAAATCAAATTACATCTTATCCGTTAAGTAGAGTCGTGATATGGCATATTTTGTGATTTGAACATATTACGTCGCGAACTTCGTAATCGCGGGCAAAGGCTAGTTACGTCATAAAGAGTAACACAACTTAAAGGATATCTGATATCAGCGTAAGAAAAGAAGACAAAATAAAAAGGAAAAGACGTTTAGCAACTTCGTTATGTGAAGCAACCTAGCAAATTGTCTCAATTGTCAAAGTTAAGTTCTATATTTAAACTAAGTTCAAGTTTAAGTTGTATGGACATAATATTGTCTTCTGTTTACGCAAATGTTATTCATTGAAATTAAACAACTATATACGGATTTTATCGCGTTGTTTATTTGACACTTTATTATATAATTTAGAAACTACTACTATTAAACTTTACTGTATGAACAATTAGACATTCGCAACTAACAGCGTCTAGTAAACGTTTCAAGACAAAATAAACTTTATACTTTTTCTAATATCTTCGAATTAGGCAAATTAAGCCAGAGAAGTGTGTCAGGGTCGTAGCAAATGGAAATCTGTAGTCTTTGCCAACCCCTATGGGAAACAGGCGTGAATCTATGTATGTATGTAATAATATTCTACCACATACACACAACACCATCTAGCCCGAACTAAGCAGAGCTTGTACTATGGGTACTAGACAATAGATAAACATACATATTTATATCTTTTTTTGTAAATACTTACATATTATACATAGAAACACCCAGACCATGACATACATCCATTTTCATGCACACAAATTTTTGACTTGTGCGGAAATCGAACCCGCGATCTCAAGCGTGGCAGTCGGTAACACTAACCACTACGCCATCGAGGCCACCTGTATGTAATGTATAATAATAATAATAATTATAATTTTATTTGTCAAAAACTTTATAGTTTACAAATTTAGAACGACAGCGAATTATATATAGGTACATTTGTAACAGTAATCTGTATACAATAATAAAAACTCTGCCTCTTAAACTAGGAATATCCTGTATCTTAAGAGACAGCGTTTGGCCAATTAATTTAAAATGTTACACGTAAGTGAACTTCGTCAGCTGTCATTGTTTCTTTTTATTAAAAGCTAGCCTAAAAACAATTTAAAACAAAAATTAAAAGGAATGGAGTTGTGTTGTATTAATGTAGTGTGTTGCTGGTAAGTATAGATAATCTTTACATAGTGACATGTATATTCTGTATCAAATGTGTGTGTGTGTGTATATGCGTGGGCGTGTATGCGTGTGCGTGTGTGTGATATTTCTATTTGATGAAAGTGAGTTACTTTAATAATCATAATATAACATTACGAAAATCATTCAATCACATCAAAATGTATAAATACAATCTATTAATTCAGGTCCTAGAAATACTCAGGCATAAAATTAATTTAAATAAATAACATTGTATTAAAATATTTATTGAAATCATATTAAGGTAATTGGAATGCAATTGAGTGCTGCATGTACATAATTAATTCAGTATCAACACAGTAAATTTGTTGGTACAGTCTAGTTCGGTAATATATTATGTTGTCATATCCAGGTTTAAAAATATTATGAGGAAAAAATATATCAGCCCTGTATATACTCTGTCCCACTGCTCAAACCACTCACTGCTCGTCAATCACAACCAGTGCGGGATGGCAGACTTCACATATCTTCGAGAACATTATGTAGAACTCTCAGGCATGCAAGTTTCCTCACGATATTTTCCTTCACCGTTAACCTTTCGACCGTTGTCACCGCCGACCGTCTAGCACACCACGCTCACGACTACATGACAGACTTGTAAACGCTAATAAATCTTATAAAATGTATTGATTTTCTTGTTTGTGTTATTAAATATGTAGCTAGACTCATCCCAATTTTTATTATGTGAACTGCTTCCTATTTTTTACATGCATATTAGCAAAAGATCACAAAAACGATGTAGGTATTTAAGGATGAAATCGTAATAGCTTGGCGCTGAGAGCACGCTTTTGCTTTTTTGACATGGTGGTCAAAACGTTAAAGCAAGCTATAATTGACTAATTAACACGCACATGACTTCAAAATGGCAGAAGTGCGTGCCTTGAAATCGATTTCGAGACCTCTGCGTCGCTGTCCAACGCTATCCCTCTAGGCTGTCGCTGTTCTCTTAAATATATATATATATATATATATATATATATATATATATATATATATATATATATAAACTTTTAAAAGGTATATGTAATTTAATATTTTTTCTGATTGACTGCACGTATCATGTTGGAATGGTTTTAGTGATCAGCTGGCTAATGCCACTACAAAGCTCACACGGGACAAAAATAATGTGATGCATAAATTGGGTGTTCTTGTGATGCATGAAATATTTGTGCAAGAGCTATGCATTAAAAAAATCATTGTATATTTTACATTTTACGGAGTCGACTGTACTTATTTCAATAATTTACAATATTACGGACGTGTATCATCGTCAAAGGTAAGCAAAGCAGATATATTCCGCGGCTACGCATTTAAAAAATTGTGGACTCGAAATCATCGTAAAATCGAAGTAAATGAAATTTCAGTTTTCTCGATAAACCCACGATAAATGAGATATCTTAATAGCTGTATTCTTAATCGGTAATTGAGTAAAGAACACATGTGTGTATAATGACGATGAAAGTAATAATTTACTTAATATTGTCTTCTATTTACGCGAATATTATTCATTGAAATTAAACTGCTATATACGGATTTTATCGCGTTGTTTATTTGATACTTTTTTTTTTTTTTAATAAAGTGTCAAATAAACATCGCTATAAAATCCGTATATAGCAGTTTAATTTCAAATAATAATTTACTTTTCTATATGTGTTCGTATATTCTTTCTTTCTTTTTGTGTGGTTAGTGGCCAACCTGTTGTCTAGATTTGTTCAAGCCGCGTAGGCCTCTGACATGGCTTAACGACTGCTGTCAATTTGACAACAACCGGGACCGACTTTTTACGTGCCCTCCAAAACACGGAGACGCTTAGACAAAATACCAAAATACCAAAATTTTTTTTTTTTTTTTACCGTCAGGGGAGTGCTTTTACGCACCTTCCGCGCCCGGGCAGGGCGCGGGTGTGTGGGACTCGAGCCAGAAAAGCCGGCCCCATACCTTCTCTTCGTTTCTCCGGTACCTAGTGTCGGTGCCACGGGATTCGCGCTAGCATTCACCGTGACACCGACAGGTCTTGGCCCGCCACGTGACTAGGCGGGCCCCAGCTGTTTGGGGGAGGACCAGATGGTACAGCCCTCCCCTCCAATGAGGGGGGCGCGCGGAACGCTCTATGCCCCTCTCTCGGGCCTGTGCTGCTCGGGCGGCAAACTGCCCAAGTCTACCGCCCGCAGGCCGCCCCCTAGGGTGGCTGGAGGTCTGCGCGCGCCCTACGGCGGCGCCCTGGACGTCTCCTGCGGTTTGGGTGGGGAGAGACCAGCTCCCTCTCCCGTTCCGCCGCCTCCTTCGCGGACATCACTGCCTCGCAGAAGGTGACGGCGGCCTCCCATGCACCCTCGCTCCGGACCATGGACAGTACCATTGCCGGCAGCGAGATATGGACACCCAGTGCCCCGGTTAACGACCGGCGCTGCTCCTCCCAAGCTGGGCACTCCACGAGTGTGTGCTGCGTAGTATCCTCGGGGCCGTCACCGCAGTGGTGGCAACAAGAAAGCGGTCACCCATCTATAGACTGACCGCACCCAACGTTGCTTAACCTCGCTAATCGTTTACCGATCATTAAGTGCAACTGGCTATGAGCGCCTCAAATTCTAGTTATTAATAACACTAGTCTACAAAACTTCACAACAGAGTATGATATGTAGAGTATCATATGATGGGTAGAGTTTGATTAATTACGCATTACTGATTGCTAATATAATCACCAAATTTCGTTACACGTTAATTTATTTAAAAATAAATTGAAATCAAAAGTAATTTGCATAAGGTTAAATTACATATAGTATTGAAATTAAACTACTATATACGGATTTTATCGCGTTATTTATTTTACATTTTATTACAAAATTTTGAAACTGTCACACTACATATAGTATTTTTTATTTTGTTTTTAAGGGCACATAGTAAATTAAATGTTTGTAGTCATCTATTAGGTTTTATTACTTTATCTAACTACTCAATCTTTTGTAGGTTTTTTTTTGTTGACTATTATAAGCTTTCTGAGTAAAATCGCTAAACGTGGTTGTGTTGATTCTCCAGATTCAGTTTGTTATATATGTGACTCGTTTAACCTTTTAAACCAAGGAAAGTAATAAGTGAACATGTAAAAATATTATACGAGAGTAATTTTGATCGTCGTCCACCAAGATAAAGATGAGCACTTCATCACTGTTGTACAACATGTATTGCAAAAAAAACAAGTTATATTTATATATTTATATTTAATATAGGTACTTATACGTTTCTTTAGAGAGCTTTTTCAAATAAAAATATCGATTACTAAATTTAGTCGTAATATCAATTAATTTAACCAATTAACCACAAAACATTTGTAGAACATTGAGAAATAAATAAATATCAATAACTAAAATTCTGACGTGATGGCGAAATTCTGTTATTAGATGTAGGTTCAGCATTAGCGTTTACCCAGGATACAATAATCTCACTTCTGTTGCGAACCAAAACCTTTTTTTGTAGAGTAGTGTAATTATATACCAGTGTGGCCTGATATCCTAACTCTATTACCGACTGTACTAAACAGGATAGAAAACGAGAGAACTTAAACAATATCTTAATATTGCGTGTTAAGTTGAAAATGCAGAGGTCAATTCCTAGATCATACAGAAGCGTTATGGGATTTCTCGATTTGGAAATTCTTAACAGTTGTATAAAGTCTGCATATGTACTCCATAAATTACAATAGGCTCGCCTTTAATTACAGGGATCTAAAACACAGCTAGCAAAACGTGAGCGCAATACACATGTAGATATATATTACGCTCATATTTCTTCGGGTACGTTGGTACTCCTCCGGGTATAATTATAAGGGGACCCGATCTCCTAATCATAATGAGTCACGAATCTTATACTTCATCTCTAAACATAACATACAATGTAGCACGGTATCAAACTACAAGTTAGTCGCGTTCTTTCAAGAGCAATTCAAACTAGGCTAGTGACGAAAACCAGCCGTGATTTTTTTGTAATCAGAAATCGTATGGGCGAAGCGACACGTCACTTCAGCTGGGATTCTAGTTCTATTCCAATAATAACACGGTTCGGTTATTTGACATGGTTCTTTTGCAAACTGAATTGTGAGGGGTCGACAAAAATAGCTCGGAATGCCGTAAAGAAAATTGCCAACTAAAGGATCGCGCAAATTATTGCGGGGTGGGGAGAAAATCTCGCAGAAGATTTACATTCGTCATAGTTTATATTTTATTATTTGTTTTTGATATTATATATGTCGCGTGTCCTTATAAATTAATCACAATAACTTTTTTATTTGGAGTTTTACGCGAGAACTTTACGCGGACTATGGACGAGCGTAGTAGGCGCCCAACCCGTCACAACTATAGCTTTATAAAAATAAGAAATGTTATTCATACGTCGTCTCACGTCTCCAAAGTGAAGGCAGAGCTGTCTTACATTGTACTAGATGTGGTTATAATTCCCACGTATTGCCAATATAGTTCCATCGTAATAGAAGCCTATTGTTGTCTTCCAGGAACAATTCCAAACGCCATGCAGCTTTAAATAATTGCTTGACAGCCCAACAGTACTTTGCCTGTCCAGGGGTTCGAACCCAGGGCCTCATGCATAGCAGTCGCATACACTACCGCTGCGCCACGGAGGCAGTTTAGTAATGCGTTCTTAAATATAACTTTAATGTATGATTTAAAGCTATTGGAAATAGCAAATCTAAATTAAATACTTAAGGAGTTAATTAACGTTTGATATACAAAATGAACTAAATAGGGTCCCAATTGCAGTATTTTTGTTTAAATGACTTTTGCATGATGTTGCTTGCTCTTTGAAAAGTTTAGTTTTAATAATGTACTCTATATTATACATACACGTATTTATACATTTTCGCCTATTCATCAATAGAGCATATCCCTTTAAATACCATTAAAAAGAACATGCTTAATGACTTTGGTAATCTGTCTTTGTCCAACGCCAACTTATGGCAATGTCTAAAATAAAAATAGCCTAAACAACCATCTAAACATTAATTCATGGTGGGCACTTGCCCTATAATTAATAACCATAATTTTTACTTAATTGTGAATTGATTTTGAAATTTCCATCACTGGCGATCCTAATAAAATAATTCAGAAGTGAGGAACACACCACTCACCCTCGGATTGTTCACCCCAACTATTGCAATAGAATAATATTGACAATACCGAACTTTTCTGGGTAGGGACAACCGCGTTGTGGGCTCCGGTGTAGGTACTCCAACTTGCATTATTCCACTTCCAACACAAAATATGCGTCTATACGTGTTTTGCCTCAGCGCGAGGCATGAAAACGAACAACGAATAAGCTCATTCGTTGCTAAACTGTCCTGAAGATGCGGCATACTGCAAGCTGGAGTACGCCCAGATCCCACAACGCGGCACTCCCTAACCAGAGGCATTCAGTATTGTCAACTTTATATTGCAATAGTTTGGGTGGTCAATCCGAGGGACCGTAGATGGCTCATCTCTTCCCAATTATCTTATTACAGAGCACTTCTGCTAAGTAACATTTAATTAAATTCAATATACTTAATGCAATAACAAACAATATAATAATTAAAATACAATACCTATATGTTGCATATCTCTCCAAGTAAGATCTCTGTTCGCTTGCAGCGCGAGCGCGCAGATCCCGGCAGCCAATGGCGCCGATGCAGAAGTGCCTGTGTGTCCTGCAGTGCACGAGTGATGCAGATCTGTTGTTACCACCTATGAAAACAAGGTAATTGTTAAACACATATCATACGTAGCTCTGCCTTAGGACGCAACATATATCATAGAAGCTGCTATGAAATGTATTATGTGCCCAAGGGATAAGAGATTAGACTTTTTTTTATACAACTAAGGTGGCAAACAAGCATACGGCCCACCTGATGGTAAGTGGTCACCGTAGCCTATGGACGTCTGCAACACCATAGGCATCACTTGCGCGTTGGCGACCTTTTAGGAAAGGAATTGGGATGGAGAAGGAGCGGGAATGGGGGAAAGGGGGTGATTGGGCCTCCGGCACTCTCACTCACCGAACGAAACACAACAGTAGGAATAATGGTACTTCGCGTCGATGTTCTGTGAGAGGATAGTCCTTCCCCGGTCGAGCCAGCCCATTCATGCTGAAATCAGCAAGCTTTGCTTGCCTTGCGATTAAGTGGTCGTGGTTTCGAATTTGTGTTTTATTGTGTGTTCTTGTTGAGGATAGTCAAATGAAATAACTTGAGAGTATACTATATGGATATATTTACTGGTACCAGCTACAAATAAAATAAATACATATTGAGCTACGACCTAACTGAGTGGTTGCGGGGAGACGACTGCCGCGCGGCGCTACTGCATACTTGCGCCAGATTATATAAAACTAAAGCGACAGCAGTGTCACTATACACTATTGACGTGAACTTCTAACACAAGCATTCTAGCTTAGCTTATAGTTTAATATCTAATACAAATTACTAGTAATCTGTTTTTTTTTTCATTGTCTCACATGTGAAGAGGTAGGTAGTAATATTTAAATGGCTCCCACATTTTGCCAGCTATGGTTTTAGACCCTACATAATAGAGGCGAACCTATTGTCGTCTAACGGGCACAGTTTAGACTGATTTTATTATCAGCAAAAAACCCTTTCAAATTCAATCGGAAATCGAACTTGAAACCTCATGCATAGTCGTCGCTGCTATACTGCGCAATAGAAATATCTAATTATTGAGTACATATACATGCGTGGAGACCATAAATGCGACACCTATTATTTTGTATGTTTAAAGCTCAGTTCCTATATCAAGAATCAAGTCGTTTTACCTACGGATAGTTAAGTTTTAAAACATATTCTATGCGAATATATATCAAAATTTAACGGTCCTTAACGACTCGTTTCTTGATATAGGAACAGGGCCCAAATAATATCGTATTTCATACCGTGCCGGAGTACAAAATTTTAACTGGAAGCATATCTCAACGTAGAGATGACATCGACATGCTCGAAGCCTTCAACGCGACGAGGAAAATAGGGCTAGATGCAAAATCAGCGAAAGCCAAGGGAAAATGTTCATAATGCTTGATTTGACATAGACATGTCACTATCCACAAATTTATTATGTAGTAAACCAAGATTAAATCCAACAAAAAAATGCGTTATGATCCGTATAAAGTAGTTTAATTTTAGTCAAATCTATATAAATATAAATCAATTGCCACACGTATGAAGGAGCATCACTAGAACGGCTCGACTGATTATGCTGTTTTTCTTTGGTTATGTTTTCTAAAAGTCAGCGATAGCTCAGTGGGGAGACCAACAGATTGTAATGCAGAGGGTCTCGGGTTCGAACCCACGTCGCGCACCTCTGACTTTCGGAAGTTCTATGACTTTTCGAAATTATGTGCGTATTGATTGACAATTATCGCCTGCTCCGTGCCTCGGAGAGCACGTTAAGCCGTCGGTCCCGGCTGCCATGAACATCTATAATGGCAGTCGTTATTGGGAAAGTCAGTCAACCCTCTAATATCCTGACACTGGTCTAGCCTTAGAGTATCGTTAGCCTTCGGGTTGCGGAGGTCAGGTGGCAGCCGCTCCGTGTAAAAACTGATATCCAGTCAAATCCGGTTAGACCAGAAAAGCCGACCCCGAGTGACTTGGGAATAATAAAGGCTAAGAGTGAAGAAGTTTTCTAATAGTCAGTACAAGGTTTGTATGAACGAAAATTTGCGAAAAATCCGCACTTATTGTCAAAAACTTAAATGGTATTTTATATGAAAAAAATTATTGTCGTTTTGATATTGAATTTAATTACGTGGAATGTATTTTAGTATATATTGTCAGGACAACGACTGCCGGGTCAGCTAGTTCATTTTTATTTATCTAATAAAATAAAAGATGACATACTGAAATCAAACAAAATCTAGATTACCCTTTATTTCTACGTACAATTGTGGAAATGTTAAGTTTAAACTTGAATTAATGTAAACCTAAGTTTTCGATCATTTATTTGATGCGTTTATCTTGATCCGAGAAGGATATCAGTTCAATAGACATCTAATCGTTACTTTCACCCAATAGTTTACCTATGCGGAACAATTTTGTTCGACCCTAAAGTTTATACATTGATTGAGTGTATCCTTTGTATTGTACAAAAGTTACAGCATTAACTACACGCGGTATTAACTAGATAAACCTTATAATTTATATTCAAATGATATAATTTTATTTACCTTACATCCGGTGGGCAAAGGAACTTAAATAGACAGCCTCTGTAAAGCCGTTTAGGGACGCAGGTAACTACTTTCAGCTGAGTGGGATCGAGGGTAAGCCTTAGTACGTAAAAAGGTACATATACCTCGGTAAAGAGGATAATAATAGCGAATTTCTTTTCAGATTTCATATTATGAGCAAATGAATATATTTTATGATCCTCTCACCTTATTAAATACATATATTTTTACCTTCTTTATAATCACGGGCCAGGTGCGACTATAAAAAAAAGCTTTATTTTTGTTGTTTGTATCAAAAGAATCTAAATACAGGCCGTCAGATGTCATACAAACGACGAATAGTAAAACATTTCTAAAATATATTTACATGTCATAGAGCCTATACATTTTGAACGAGATAAAAATATTTGATGTTAAACAATATTCATTTCGGTATAATATCTTTGACGCCAAAGGCGTTTTAAAGTTGGCGTTCTTGACTCTCAAAAGTAATATTACTTTTTATATTGCATTTCAAAAGTCAATAATGGCATAACTGAGTTTGCTTCGGCGTAATGAACCTTAGGTATATCTACTACGTATAGAATGATTTGTAAACATAAGAAATTAAAAATAGAATAAATCGTACTTAGCACTAGCAGTTATATTAAAAAAGCTATAAAGAATCGCCGATGATAATAAATTAATATTGTGATCGATCTTCCGAAAAAAACACTTCTCACGGTAATTTGATATATAGTCTAATCAAAGCAGTAAGGCCCTAGGGTGTATGTATGTCTGCACTAATATTTGTGGCAAATCGTGGAATACGATTCATGGGTCAGGCAAACTGATTGAAATTTTCTTTTAGAACATTTTCTACAGCAAGAAAGACTCTGTAAACATGGCTCACTCTTACGTAAGAACTTAAATACATTGTTGGCGGAATTCAGTGTATCACACATCTATTTATTATTTTATCACTCATTTAATTAGGTGTATCTATTACGCCTAATGCTTCGGATACATACAGGCATCATCCTAGATATCTATAAATAGCAATAGTAGCAGTACTTACTTGTTTCTCATTAATAGCGCCGCTACTGTAAGTAGCGGCTAACGTAGAGCTGCACATTTCTGAATACCAGGGTACTTCGCCTCGCTCCGTAGCCGAAGATATAGACAGCGTCCAAATAGAATTGGTGTAGCCATCACAGTTGCAGTTGTCGTGTTCCCTGCCGCCATTTCCCGAGGCCCATACGAATATGGATCCTTTGCCGTTACGACCCTGTGGAAATGGACACATCAATGACTGTCAAGTAAGGTTATATTTTGGACTGGAAAAATGGCGCTTATGTTAATATTTCGATCTGTTGCCCTTGATCCAAGCGTGTGGTCCAACTTAAGAAATATTAGTAAGTGATTATAAAAATGTTTGTTTTGAGCGTGTTATGTCTATACTAATATTATAAAGAGGAAAGATTTGATATTTTGTTTGCTTGTTTGTAAAAATTTTACTCTAAAACAATTCAACCGATTTTTACCATTAGAAAGCTATATTATCATTTATCACCGAGTAACATAGACTAAATTTATTTAAAAAGTACTTTTACTAACATAACCTAACCTACTTTTAGGCGAAATATTTAGAGTACATGATGTTGTAAGTATTCAAAGTGTGCCCTTTCTTATCGGGTTTGGTAGAAGATATATAGTGCAAAGATTACGAAATAAATAAAACGATATTCACCAACACAGTTTCTAAAAATCAGCAAATATCGATAAAACAAATTTAGAAATATTATTGCTATCGCTACCCGAATTGATCAAAGCGGTGCTTGAAATCATCAATTTAACTTAATAAGTTTCTATACGATTTCTTCTAAGACACGGAAACCTGAGTGCGCAAAGCCGACTCGTACTGGTTTAATAACGGTATTAGGAAAACGATTTAATTTACTCTTTTGATATTACCTTAATTCCTTTCATAAAGTCTTTGTCAAATTTAGCGTAAACCAGAATTGTCCTGACATTGCGTAGCAACAATAGAAATAATAAAATGGCATCGGAGTTACAATTTAGTTTTCGTGAGGGCTGTTCTCACTGCTTAATCTACCGACATGCAGCCGCTCTTAAAACAAGCTAAACGAGCGTAGCTGAAGGGGTTACAGAAAAACGAACTAGTAGATAATTTGCTATCCAAATTGCTAGTAATTTAAAAAAGTAAATCTTTTAACAACATTTTTCTATACCAACTCCCAAAGGTAATAATACGTGTTATTGGGTATACTTTTCTCATTAGCATAATTTTCCAACAAGCGATGGATATTGCAAATTGATGTAATGACGTGGTTAAACCACATTGTACGCGGCAAGTCAAGTAGGCCGTACTTAAGAACATTTAATCGCTTACGTAACTATTAAACTGCTGTTCATTGTTCACATAATACAAACGCCATGAATTGCAGAGGACTAAATTAAGTCATTATGGCCAGTCAGACGGGCCGTAACTATTGTCAAAATTGTACCTTTGCTAGACTTAGCTACGTCTAAACAATTTAGGTTGCAGAGGTCAGCGCCAGTTACATCTAAGTACGTTCTAGTAATGAGTCGTACCAGGTCAACCTACGTGGACCCGAATTTGGTATTCAGGCGTCACATGGACATTTTAGATGTACGTTTTCAATTTATTAGGTGGCCGGTAAATTGAAGCGTTTAAAATGCGACGCCAGTAGCAAAATGAAATTCACATCTAAATTGAATTGTGACTGATTGAAAACGAATAACGTTTTTGGCACATATAACTCTGCCACGTGTAACAGAGAAATATTACCAAAACAATATATATTCAACCTTTTTAAAAGTACTCTACTAGATACGTAGGCAATATCAGTATCTATACATAATAAAAATTACATAATATTACAACATATCTCTGTCTGTCAGTTTGACTTATAACTCGAGAACCACTAGTGGGATTTACATGATTTATTTCAGGTTGGAATACGTTATCTGTCCACATTTTGGTATAAATTCGTTTACGATTAGTAACTTAGGGTATTAGCAGTAACAGTTTCAGAGCATCATCTAGTAAGAGAATTTGTAGCAAAAGTAAGCGGAGCTTCGAGCACTGCTAGTTTATACGAGTTAGCGGCACTTACACACGGCTACACATCAAAGTAGACACCCTATATACGCATAACTACGCTACATACAAAATAGAGAATTGTTGGAAAGGGACGGTGCATAGTGGTGTCGATGTAATGGTAAGGATAGAGCGTCGCGTCCCGTTCAGCGTGAATGAGACAAAATAACAAAAATATAACGCACTCTCTCGCACGATTCGCAGCGTTCAAATTCTAATAGTTCAAAGTCCAAACAGTCTGGGTTTTGATGTGTCGCTGTATGATTTTTGTTATTTTGTCTCATTCTTTCTGAACGGGACGCGACGTTCTATCCTTACCATTACATCGACACCACTACGCACTGTCCCTTTTTACAATTCTTTATTTTTTATGTAGCGTAGTTATGCGTATATAGGGTGTCTACTTTGATGTGTAGCCGTGTGTAGAAGCTCTGCTTAGTTTGGGCTAGATGGTGTTGTGTGTATATGATAGAATATTATTATTATATCATATATTATTCATTATTTTTCTCTTTAATCTTCTTAGGATTTCTTACTTACATAAGTTATTTGTTCCCTAAAGAGGTATTTCAATGAATTTCGAAGTCAATTTGATCATCAAAAATACGCCTTTATGTATATTAATAAAGAGTTAGTGATATTATTATTTGATTTTCTAAAAAGGCTTGACTCTTGAGATTACTGTGTAATATGTTTTATGTTGCAGGTTCATTCAATCAGTTTAATTCGAATAAGATTAGTATTTTGTACCAAAGAATATATTTTTTGCGAGATTCAAGCTTGGGTTATTGGAGTTGCTTCAGTGATTAATGACGTTTTAATTTAAATTTGTAATAGCAAATCTGCGTTCATGTTTAAATGTAATGTTATTAAATCCTAATCCTAACTAACATTATAAATGCAAAAGTGAGTTTATTTATTTGTTTGTTTGTTACGCTTCCACGCCTTAAGTACTCAACCGATCATCATGTAAATTCACATAGACGTTGACAGGCGTACAGAATAGGACATAGGCTACCTTTCTTCCAGAAAAGATACTGTTACTAACCTAACCTAATTACATTTACGAGAGCGAAGCTGCGGGAAAAGTCTAGTATAATATAAGACAAAATACATACACAGTATCTCTACAGGGGTAGATAGACTCTACTGATTTAAAATTACTAAGATTATGTCTATATATTTTTAGGATGCTGCCTAAACCAGCTATTTACTATAATATTTTTTATGCCTTTTCTATCTATTTCGTGTTTCATGTGTGTATCTATTCGGCTACGAGCCCGTACGCCCCTTGAGTTTCGCCCCTTTCGTAGAAAGACGGAGCCCCGCTTCGCAGGGCTCCTATTTTTTGGTGGGATTTAAGGAAACCTAACAAATACCTACTAGGGTGCGAATCTTGAGGGGCGAACGGGCTCGTAACCATCTATTCAACACTCTATATATCTCTATCCTATATAGAGATATAGGATACAGTGTTATTTTGTTGTGTTAAAAGAGTTTAAAACAGCAAAATAACACTATGATATGTTAGTTAGTATCCATATAACTGCCTGGAAAAGTTAAAACTACTATTTCTATTCGTTTTAGCCCTTAAATTTGTATTTCGTCTACCATTGTTGTAGTTATACTGTATAATAAGTACAATAAAGAATTGACATAGTAAGCAACACAACAAAAATGAAGTACATTATTTTAAAAGCCTATAAACCAATGAAAGCGAGGCGTGGCGATGATATACGGACGCATAAGCCACGTCGCGTTCGCTTCACATATTCAAATGTCATGTCATTTGCCACTCCGCGCCTCACGACTCTGCTATCCTAGTTTTATCACTGAGATAGCTTCCGTATATTTTTATGTTGTGTCCGGACACTCCGAACTGATGTTATATTCAGTTATAAAAAAAGATATTTTGATTTAAATATGGAAGACTTAGCCACTTCTTTTAAAAATATCGAGCAAGATTCTATGGAAACCTACTTTATTTTGATGATATAGATTCGAAATTTCACTTGATTGATTTTTGTTACAGTTTCATGGCGACGTAATAATTTATTTATTAGCGTCTCTATTTCCAATAAATCTAAATGAAATTCTATGGGTTTGCTCAGATTTCTTGACTATTATTAGACTCTTCCTATTTAATTATACTCTGAGCTTCAGAATAACAAAGTCCAATCTATATTATTATTTTACAATAGATATCCTTAAATACCTAGTTATTTGTGAAAAATAATTCATTATTTTGAAACAACGCCTGGTAAAAAATTATACATCATATTGTAAATCTAGGCATTGATAATGTAGATAAGATTGCTATTAAAAAAAAACTCACAAATTGCATGGATGCGATTTTAAAATCTTATCAAACTTGAAACAATATTAATTGTTCGGTTTTGAGTTTATTTAAATTCTGTATATAGTCATTATTTTTATTTCTATTCTACAACAGCAGTCGTAAAAGGTTTTACCGGTCCGACTTCCGTAGACGTTCACCAGTAAAACAAAACTCTAGCTGGAAATAATTAAAATACTAAAGAGACACTACCATTACCACGAAATATGTACCTATTTGTATTTTAATTCACTTGCCAGACATGTTTAAGGTTTCCCTCTAAGTACTTAACATATTAAACTTTGCAATAAAGACCGCAGACATAAAATAATAAGTAAAACTTTTTTAAATAAACATTAAGTTTAGTACAAACGAGCCTTAAACCGGTGTTTAGAGTTGAAAAAGGAAAACAACATTATGTAAATTTTATGCTTCGCGAACACTTGACCATATAGTGTGGGAAATAGAGAGAGAAAATAATTGCGTCATTACAGGAATTACTTTAGCGGAGTGTCGCTTGGCTGGTCGCGTACCCTTCACTAACTCAGTTACAAAATCGACGTGAAATGAAAAAATAATTAAAAATATACCTTATATTGCACGGCATAAGTGTCAATTTCATTTAACCGACGCCAGTGACAAATTAAACTTGTGAATTCAACATCGCTGTTGTTGAGTTCTCATTAAAGTCACGGATACATGACACATTGAAAGAAAAGGGATTTATCACGTGAAAATTATAATGCACGATATAGTTAGGTAGGGTTGGATCTAGTTATGGACTAGCGACTCGCCTTGGCTTCGCACGAGTAGTACAAAAACTTACAGAAGTATACACCTAAACCTTCCTCATGAATCACTCTGTATATTAGTGAAAACGGTATGTATACCCGTTTAGTAGTTTTTGAGTTTATCGCGAACAGACAGACAGATGCAGCAGGGGCCTTTGTTTTATAATACACTAGCGACCCGCTCCGGCTTCGCACGGGTAGTACAAAACCTTAACAAATTATACACCTTTTGTAATTTGAGTAGTAGAGCCTCGCTGATTTTAGCATGAATGGGCCGGCTCGACCGGGGAACGACTACCCTCTCACAGAATATCGACGTGAAATAGCAGAATTCCTAGTCTTGTGTGTCGTTCGGTGAGTGAGAGTGCCGGAGGCCCAATCACCCCTTTCCCCCATTCCCGCATCTTCTCCATACCAATTCCTTTCCTAAAGGGTCGGCAACGCGCAAGTGATGCCTCTTTTGTTGCAGGCGTCCATAGGCTATAATGACCACTAACCATCAGGTGGGCCGTATGCTTGCTTGCCACCTTAGTTGTATAACAAAAAAAAGATCTCTCTATCTATTGGTGAAAACTCCATGAAAATCCGTTCAGTAGTTTTTGAGTTTATCGCGAATAGACAGACCAACGCGGCGGGGGACTTTGTTTTATAATATGTAGTGATAGTAATGAAGTGATGAATCTCATGCATAAAACAGCATCACGCAAGTCTAGTGTGTTACTTTACATGTTAAACGCAAATGTAAATATCGTTGCAGAATATTCAAATGAATCAATGGTACGTATTGTGTCATATATGCGTAAAACTACGATGCATATAACTTTGTTGCATAAAAATCTAATAATACAAGTTGCACTCTAGAAATATTACATTTGCGTAAAATATTGTTTGTAAGAACATGCTTGTATCGAACTATTAACCAGCTAAGGAAAATAATATGCGTGGTAGTTGTATCAATGGTAATAGTTGGAAGAAATATATCGATAATCGGGTTCAGTAGCGTTCTTTGAAAAAGGCAACTGACCTGAAGATTCCATCAAAGTTATCATCTATATATTAATACGTGAAGCAAAAACATTGTACCACTTTTTACGAAAATTGCGCGGTTAGAGGAGTATGAAATTTGGCACAGTTAAAGTTTATATGGAGAAGGAGGGACGAATCCTAATATTTTTATAAAATATGTATTAGAAATACATTAAATTAATGGGAAAACACTACACGCACACAACCATGAATTTGACACACGCAGTCGAATCGCGTTTGTAGTATTTCGATATTGTTCGTCTGATGTCGCGCGTCGTACAATTCTTTGTAACTATGGTTACCTATACGTTATTTATATGTAATAGAGAAAAACAGAAAACAAAGTAGCAAGCTTAGGAATTTTGGTCGAATTTTGACCACTAGGCGACCGCTAGTTCAGTATAATTACGTGATATATTAAACATTAAAAGGTTCTCTCATGGCGTTTTAAGTCTAAAAGTATTTCTTCAGGCTACTTCTATATGACATACCAGATTTTGTTTACCGCGTCGCTTGCATGAATGTAGATTTTGTCAATGAATCCTATCCTTCGGGAACTGAACATTTTGACTGGATGAAATGTACCCTATGTCCTTTTCTGTACCCCTGACAACGTGTATGCGATAATTTAATGATGATTGATCGAGTAGTCATGGCGCGATAGCGTCGCAAAGACTCAGGAGTTAGGGTCTCCTTAAAGCTTTTGTACAATGTTTAGTTCACATGTAAAAAGGTCTAAGCCTATATCTGTCTATCGAAGTTAATCCCAGGCCAAGTGTTGCTAATTAGAATTTACTATCAGTAAAACCCAAAAGGTTCCACTCTTTTGATTCTATTCTCGGAAGCTGGATACAGGAATCAATACCGGAATGGGATGTTCGTTATAAGAGATCGCCATTGGCAGTAAGCTTATAATTAACTTTTGGAATTTCAATTCAGTAATTCGTTACACTTATTACCAATTGCTATAAAAATAGGCACCAAAACAGAGTCAAATAAAAAAAATAATGGAAGAAAGTAGCTTTAGTAAAGAAAATTATGTACACTTTTTAGTACCTAAGTACAAACGTAAAAGGAATCCTAATCCTAACTAATATTTAAAATGCGAATGTGAGTTTGTTTGTTTGTTTCTTACGCTTTCACGCCTTAACTACTCGACTAATCATCATGGAATTTCGCATACACGTTGTCAGGGGTACAGAATAGGAGATATGGTAACTTTCATCCAGAAAACGTACTGTTCTAAAGATGTTTCCTAAAAATCTAGATTAAAGCTAGCGAGGCTGTAATAATTTTATATTATATATATACTGTGTGTTATGTTGCTTGTACAAGATACAAGTAGCGGGCTACATGCTCAAGATAAACATACTATGCATATTTCTCGCGCATGTAGCACTGTCCCGCCCACTCGTGTAGTGTTCAACAGACATTAAAGTAAATTTAGCAAAATGACGTTTGTCTACGCGAGCCTTAACTAACATTGTACGGACAGAACATTTTATTTGATTAACATAGCTTGGTGCTTCGTTAGTTTAAATCTTCATGTGTGGCTCTTTCTGCGGACTACAAATATGTGTTGAGCGTAAATGAACATAACTGTTGCGCCAAACCTATTTAGTGGAATAATTAATTTGTGTTAGTTTGGTTTAAGCATTCGTTTATTACGGAAGGTTTCATTGTATTACTGCCTACGGCGTCTACTATGTGGTATATGGTAGATAAGATTTTTAGTACTATTATTATTTTCCGTCGTGTCGTCTTATGAGATCTGCCTATGGTCAGCCATATTGAATTAAATTTCCTCTTACGTTAGAACACCACCTTTGAAGGATCGGCAATATGCTATTGATATCCCCGGTTTTACGTCCATATATAAGTGGATAGTACTTAGGTACCATAGTAGTTCAAATGAAATAATTACTACAACTTCAATCCAAGCTAACACAAAGATTTATCACACATTTCTTGTTTATTTTCCGTGTTTTATAAGACATCTTCCACACTTATTCCTGACAAAACTTATTCCTAAATAATTCCTGTATCGCGGAGGATTTTACAAACTTCAAACAACGGACACAAAGGGCACCCAGACTCGGAACAACTATTTGTGGATCACACAATTTTTTGTGCCGTTTGGGGATCGAAACCACAACACCCGGCGCGACAGCAGTGGCGAGGTGACTATTCAAACCACTACGACATCCGTGCAGACAAATAATAGTAATAGAAAGTGCCTAATTATTTTATTTGATTCACAGCCCCAGGTGCCGATGACGTCAGTTATTGGCGTCCAAAGGCTATAACTGTAGGCGTGTCAGTCGCTTTAGCCGCCAAATCGCCAGCATTTGGCGCGCATGCATATCACTTGGCAGTCCACCGTTTCATTACAGTGAATAGGTTCGGTACCTATTTCACTAATGCACTGCGTTTCATTTCGTCAAACGATTCAACTGTCAGTATCGCGGCTGGGAAGGTAGCATTGTGAAAGCTTTACATTGGTAACTTACGAACTTTACGTAATATCGTTTTTATCTGACAACTAGATTTTGCCCGCGGTTTAGATTGCGTAAAAGTAGGTTAGGTTAGGTTATATTAGTAATATTACTTTTTTCAGGGATAAAATGTACCTTTTCCCGTGACAACGGGTATTAAATTTTTTATAATGATCCGTCGAGTAGTGAAGGCGTGAAAGCGTAAAAGAACAAACAAACTCACATTCGTATCTATAATATTAGTTAGGAAGTCAGGGTTAGGATAGTCCATTTTCTTTACTATCTTATTTGGTAAACAAAAATGGCGTACTAGTAAGACACACAGAATCCCATCTCTAAATTACCTTTCCTTTTTTTTGTCACCTTCATGTAATCTGATAAGTCTTAGAAAACTAGACATAATCAAAAATCTATTGGGCCTGGCCACCAGCACCTACGGCCTGTGCCGCTGCAGTTCAATAGGTTAATAGAGAATAACTATATACCGTAAGCAACAGCTTTTTGTCATCCAAGAAAGTCAGTAGAAATTTGGTATAGTATTCATATCTGTTTTACTGTAGGAACATCTATCTAATTAAAATAAAATATTTACTGTCAGATATGATAATAAAAATGCAATGTATTTAATATACAAGCATAAGTAATACTGGATATATGAATATCATGTTATAAATGTATCAATGCAACCATACGAAAGTATAAATATGTACTAAAACGGAAGTTTCACTTTGATGTGTATTGTAGAGAGATAAGCGATTCGGCTACTTTGGCTGGCATTAAACGTGTGCAGTCTTGCCTCTGTAAACATCCCAAGACACTACAATATGGTGCTAAACCCATGAGGTGTCTGTAGATGTTATTGTACTGGACTTCCAAAGACCGCTTCGTATATCTAGTTCAGAGTTGGCACGTGTAGAAACTCTGATAGTATGTTTTAAACAAGTGTGCTTTTGTTTCTTCATTTATCCTGTAGAGTCGCCTCGCTAACATGTTGCCTACCACTGACAGAGCTCTGCGTTGGCGATCTATATCCGCGTCATATTTCATGTCAGGTGTCAATATGTGACCAAGATACTTAAACCTCCCCACCACCTTAACTACTTGACCTCCTACCCACACAGGTGGAACGTTGTGTGGACCTCTTCCTGACCTGAACACCATGATTTCAGTCTTTTTAGCATTATATACTAAATTATGGTTTCTTGCATACCTCTCGCAATTATATATTAGTCGCCTTAACCCCTCAATCGAGGGGCTGAGCAGGACCATGTCATCAGCATAACTTAGATTGTTGACATATATGTCACCAAGCCCAAGCCCCACCGGTACCCTGCTCAACTCCTCAATCAAGTCATTCATATAAAGGTTAAAGAGGTCAGTAGACGTTGGTAGAGCTTTTGTATTGTTAATGTAATGTGAGGAGTGGGGTCTACTATAGATACATTTATTTAACTGGAGTACCCCAGCTATTAAGATCTAGCGCGTAAAAAAATATCTTTACTTATATTATAAAGCTGAAGAGTTTGTTTGTTTGGTTGAACGCGCTAATCTCAGGAACTATCAGTTCGAATTGAAAAATTGTTTTAGTGTTGGATAACTCGTTTATCGAGCAAGGCTATAGGCTACATAACATCACGCTATGACCAATAGAAGCGGAGCATCAATGAAAAATGTTGCAAATACGGAGAAATCTCTTATGTAAAGCAGACGAAGTTGCGCGGGGCAGCTAATTAATATACTCGTATATTTTCTTTTAGATTCTTAGTCGTAAACTTGACTTTTAAATCATCCAGCAATTCATATAATACGGGAACGACAGTCAAAGTATTTCTGGAGCTTCCAAAATAGATTGCTTTAATTAATATAACAGAGACGCGGTCTTAAAATAAATTGAAAGACTACACTTGACTGTTACGTAGTCACAATAAGATTAAGGAAATATTATAAAACGGTTTTGATGTTAACTGTACTAATTGAAAACAGACACAGCCGCTGTCACTTGGTTACATTTTTTATTAACTTTGTACAGACTTTAACAGCTTCAAGGATGATAAAACAAAATTTACGGCTTTATAAAAAAGTGGACTCGTGGCAAAGGATGCTGACAGTTCTTTAACCACTTTTGCTTTGCGTTTGCATTAGATAAACAACTTTGTGCATTTCGAGTATAATCGCATACCAGAATACTAATTTAATACTTATTATTGGCTATAGAAATGTGTTTCTAGCCAAAAGATGTAGAATGAATACGACCCGTGTATCTTTGATACTAGGGAACAATTAAACAGATGTTTTCTATTGCAATCGCTGCGTTCACACACCGAGAACTTACCGTGCTGATTTTCTTTAACGAATCTTACTAATATTATAAATGCGAATGAGAGTTTGTTTCTTTGATTTTATACATCATTATTATTTTTATTTTTATATCATTTGGTGTTGTGTGATCTGTGTATTATAATATCTGTGTCTGTGTGTAAAGTGGATATGATTCTGTTTTTATACATACTATATGTATAAAAACAGAATAATATCCACTTATCCATTAGACGAAAGCCTGACGCTGATTTTCAACTGGGTCCGTTGAAAACCAGCGTCAGGCTTTCGTCTGACACATACTGAACTGGGCTCTATTTGACTCTACTATAAGACAGTTAATAATATATACGTTGTTTTTTTTTTTATTGGTTTCGTTTCGCTAAGATTATTTATGTACCTATTTTTTTATTATTTTATACTTGGTATTATGTGTTTGTGGTATGTGTTAAATAGGGTGTTTGTCAGAAAACCTCCTCGTGGTACACCCTGGGCAACGTTGGCAATAATGCTCTTCATTGTTGCTGGCGGCTAATATTCTGACAACCGGTGCCTTGTGCCGTCGCGTTCGGCACCGGTGGCGGGGGGATGGACTTTCGTCCCATCCCCAAGCCGGAGGCCCTATCTTGGGCCCGGCTCTCCTAGTACCGCTCTGTTTTAGAGTGGACATGGGAGAGCCGCTTTGACGGGTTCGGCGTGCACTCACCCTGCCGCTGAACAGACAACGGGGTCCCTTCTCGTCACTCTGACGATTCTTCCCCCTTTCTTTTGTCCCCCCCCTTTTGGTTCTGCGTCCACTTTTGTCCCCCCTCCCCCCCTTTTTGTTTTGTCTTTTGTTCCCGTTGTCACCGTCTAGAGCATATCGTAACCCCGTATTGTGCAGTGTCGTGGATCACGTCTCGCGGCTGCTGACGGGACCGAGGGTCTTGGCTTCACCGCCCGGACTGCGAGGGAGTGGCCCTCTATAAAAACCACCCCGAATCTCAAGTTGCTGCCGCACGGCGAGGAGATGCATGGCTGATGGGTAGTTCAGTCACTAGTGCGGCCCCCTCAGGGCACCGGCCGACCCCCTGAGTGTAATAGGCTTGCCCAGGTATCGGGATCTCTGCCTGGGTTGACCACCCTTTCTCCCATTCTCGTGGGTCTAAATATGGAACAAACTATAAAATCAATTTTAAGAAAGAATGAGAAGGTGTTAAGAGAGTGTAGGTCGCGCACGCCTAGTTCTGCGCGATCTGAAGAAGATGACGAACACGTGCCGTCGGAGCACGACAGCGAAGTCGTGGAGCTCACTTCGGAGGCTACTCCGGAGAAGGCTCCACGCAAACGGTTGCGGTCTGCGCAGGAATTGGAGTCAGACGGCTCCAGCGAGGACGCGGCATCGGCTGCAAAAGTGCCGACAGCCCGACGTGGACGCGGTCGCCCGCCCACCCACGGCAGATACGTGGGTCTGGACAAGGCGAAGGCTGAACTTGCCGCCGCATTACGGAGGTCCGAAAACGAGGAGCGCACGTCGGAGGAGGATAGCCTCATTGCTGCGGCAGCCCGACGTGTGACTGCGGGACGTATGCAGCCGGCGGTAGAGCTGGATGCTGAAGACCTGCCGGTAACCCAGCTGAAGACCCGGCTAAGTGATGCCCTGGAGGCCATACGACTGGTCTTAAGGGGTCTTAAGGTGGTGGACTTAAGGGCACCTGCCAGAGGACCCTTAAGATGTCCATAGAGGCCATTCGGGACATTGCAGAGGCCTCTTCAGCCGCACAGCCAGTGAAGAGGTTCAGAAGCTACAATGTGAAAATGCTCGCTTGGCGCAAGAACTATCTGAACTCAAGAGGCGTCAAGAAGAGTTTGAAAAGCGGCACGACCAGGGCGCAAACAAGACCGAATCGGAGCTTGTAGCCCTAGTCCGTCAGGAGCTTGGCGAATTTCGCGCCAAGCTCTCAGTTATGGAGGGCCGGCTGCTGCGCCCTCCTCTGGCCGCAGACAGAGCCAGGGTGCCTTCCCCTCCTTCTCCTCCGACGCCTGCGCCGCCTACGTCTTACGCGGCCAAAGTAAGAGCCCAGCGGCCTCCTGCAGCTGCTCAAGCGGCCGTCACGAGCGTTCCTGCCAGCCAAAAGGGCAGGAAAAGGCAGCAGACGAAGCGCGCACCCATGGTTCCCAAAGAGCGCCCCGCCGCTCCCGTGGAACAACGAGCAGCTTCCGCACGCAAAGCCGACAACTGGGAGGTTGTCGGCGAGAAGAAAAAGGAGGCCAAGAACAAAAAGAAGGCGGCCAAGAAGGCAAGGCAGGCGGCCAAAAAGGCGGCGCGGAAGCTCCAAGCCCCTCGCTCCACTGCAGTGGTCCTCACACTGCAGCCAGCTGCCATTGAGCGAGGGACAACATACGCGGAGCTTCTGAAGAAGGCGCGGAGCGCAATCGACCCCGGCAAACTCGGCATAACAGCAGGATTGCGGTGCCGGACTACCCAGACCGGCGCCCGCCTTATTGAAGTGCCGGGAGTCGCAAGCGGCGATCAGGCGGACCGTCTGGCGGAAAGCCTCCGTCAGGTTTTGGAGGCTGAAGAGGTCCGCGTCTCCAGGCCACAAAAATGCGTGGATTTACGCATCTCCGGCCTGGATGACTCAGTTACTAAGGAAGAGATCGTCGCTGCCGTCGCCAAGACCGGGGAGTGCCCTGCAGACCAAGTCAGGAGCGGTGAAATTAAGCAGGGCCGCGCCGGAATGGGGACGGCCCTAATTAGCTGTCCCGTGGCCGCCGCCAAAAAACTGGCCGATGGCCGCCGTATTTTAGTGGGTTGGGTGTCGGCGCAGGTCAAGGTCTTGGATCCCAGGCCTGCCCGGTGCTATCGCTGCCTTTCAAGCGGCCATGTGGGCGTCAAGTGCCCCTCACAGGCTGACTGCACCGGCCGCTGTTTCCGCTGCGGTCAGCCGGGTCACATGGCCGCTACATGTGAGGCCACGCCGCACTGTATTTTGTGTGCGGCGGCGGGCAAATCACCGAAGCACCGGGCGGGTGGCAAGGAGTGCGCCGCCACCCAAAAGAAATTACCCCCACGGTCCCCTGCCTCGCCGTCATCGGCAGCCAAGGTCGCCGCTCCCGCGGTTGGAGGGGCGGAGGTCAGTATGGAGACGTAATGCCTCCCTGCCTCCGCCTCCTCCAAGGAAATTTAAACCACTGCGCCAGGGCTCAGGACCTTCTCCTCCAGAGCATGGCGCAGTGGTCAATTCATGTCGCAGTAATAGCCGAGCCCTATTTCGTCCCTCCCAGGGCTGACTGGGTAGGGGACCTCGATGGCTCGGTGGCGTTAATTTCGCCGGCCGCCGCCGGCACCCCGTCCTTCAAGAACATCGTCCGAGGACGGGGCTGCGTCGCAGCACTCGTAGGAGAAGCGGTTGTGGTGGGCGGCTCCTTCTCACCCAACCGACCTCTCGCCGACTTCGAGGAGTATCTCCTCGAACTGAACGTCGTCGTCGCTCGAAGCCACCCTCGGCCCGTGCTCGTCGTCGGGGACCTCAATGCCAAATCCTCGGCTTGGGGTTCCGCGACCACGGACGTGAGGGGTGAATTGCTCGAGGAGTGGGCCGTAGAAAACGGCCTGCTAGTCCTCAATCGTGGGTCAGTGCACACGTGCGTGCGTCAGCGGGGCGGCTCTGTCATCGATGTGTCTTTTGCTAGCCCCGCACTAGCACGCCGTGGCGTGTCGTCGAGGAGGTGGAGACATTGTCGGACCACCGCTATATCCGGTTCGACGTCTCCGCCCAGACCTCCGACCCCCCAGCCCCAAGGGTCCCGATTGGGGGCGGTCCGCGTTGGGCTTTGAAAAAGCTGAATCGGGAGGTCCTCCTGGAAGCCTCCATCGTTCAGGCCTGGGTGCCAGCACCGGCCAGGCCTGACAATGTCGAGATGGAGGCCGAGTGGTTCCGGGAGGCCATAACACAAGTGTGTGATGCGGCGATGCCTAGAGTGCCTGGAAATTTTTCAAGTAGGCGTCGGGTGTACTGGTGGTCGGACCACATTGGTCATCTACGCCATTCATGCGTGGTGGCCCGGCGCCAGTACATCCGGCTTCGCAGGAGGCGTCGCCACCCTCCCGATTTCAGCGTCAGGGAGGCGGAACTGTACGAGGTCTACAGAGCGGCCAAGAAGGCCCTTAAGATAGCCATAAAGCGGGCCAAAGATCAGGCCCGCCAAGAGCTGCTGGGGACTCTGGACCGTAATCCCTGGGGGCGTCCATACCTAATGGTAAGGGGCAAGCTTCGCCCCTGGGCGCCCCCCTTGTCCCAGAGTCTCCGGCCACAATTGGTACAGGAGGTGGTGGCCGCTCTGTTTCCCTCACGGGCGGAGCACACTCCTCCGCCGATGGTTCTGCCTTCCATGGCGTCCAGCGCGGACTTTGACGACGACGTGGTTCCCGAAGTGACCCGGGTAGAGTTGCGAGCGGCGGTGTCGAGACTTCGCTCGAAAAACACCGCCCCAGGGCCCGACGGCATTCCAGGTCTTGCATTGGCCCTGGTCCTCGAGGAGCTCGCGCCCCGACTTAAGGGGCTCCTCAGCGAATGTTTGGAACAGGGCCAGTTTCCGCGCCAGTGGAAGGTGGGGAAACTGGTCCTGATCAGGAAGGAAGGGCGCCCGGCGGACAGTCCGTCCGCCTACCGGCCCATTGTGCTGCTGGACGAGGTGGCTAAACTGTTCGAGTTTATTATCGCGGAGCGCCTCGTCCAGCGTCTTTCTTCTGTGGGTCCGGATTTGGCGGACAACCAGTATGGTTTCCGTCGCGGGCGCTCCACAATTGATGCAGTCCTGCAAGTGAGGAGCCTGGCGGAGGATGCGGTGTCCCGGGGCGAGGTCGTCTTCGCGGTGTCTCTCGACATCGCGAATGCCTTCAACACCTTGCCCTGGAGTTGTATCAGGGAGGCACTCATTTTCCATCGAGTGCCGACCTACCTCCGCCGCATAGTCGGGGCATATCTATCGGAGAGGGTAGTAGTCTACCCGGGTCACGACGGTTGGAGTCGGCGAGAGATGTCGTGCGGCGTTCCACAGGGATCGGTTCTGGGTCCGCTCCTGTGGAACATCGGTTACGACTGGGTGCTGCGAGGTGCGCTCCTCCGTGGCGTCGGCGTCATTTGTTACGCCGACGACACGCTTGTCACGGCGAGGGGTAAGTCGCACCGGGCGGCGGCCATACTGGCGACCGCTGGGGTCGCACAAGTCGTTGGTCGTATCCGGCGGTTGGGCCTCGAGGTGGCCCTGTCGAAGTCCGAGGCCGTTTGTTTTCACGGCCCTCGGAACCGGCCACCTCCAGGGGCCCATATCATGGTAGGAGGGGTCCGCATCGGCGTCGAGTCGACCCTGAAATATTTGGGTCTTTTGCTCGACAGCCGGTGGGACTTTACAGCCCATTTTCGTCGTTTGGTCCCCATTCTTCGGGGCGCTGCAGGCGCGCTTTCGCGTCTGCTGCCCAACCTCGGGGGGCCAAACACCTCCTGCCGGAGGCTCTACGAGGGGGTCGTGCGGTCCATGGCCCTGTATGGGGCCTCAGTTTGGGCAGACAACCTGGCGGCCCGGAACATTTCGGCGCTTCGTGCGCCACAGCGCGCCATGGCCGTCAGGTTGATACGAGGTTACCGCACGATCTCGTTCGAGGCTGCGAGCCTCCTCGCCGGATCGATGCCATGGGACCTGGAAGCGGCGCTCCTGGCGTCGCTCTATCGTTGGCGCCGGGAGGCGCTAGCTCGGGGCGAAGGACCGGCTCTTCCCGCTCTCGAGGCGGCGAGGTCCGATCTCCGCCAGGTCCTAGTGGCGAATTGGAAGGAGCGACTTGTGCACCCCAGTGCCGGGCACGCCACGATCGTGGCGGTAAGTCCCGTGTTTGAGGAGTGGCTGGAGAGGCGCCATGGCGCCCTCACCTTCCGGCTGACACAGGTAATGACTGGCCACGGTTGTTTTGGCCTGTTCCTGTGTCGTATACGCCGGCAAGAGACGCCCGGTTGTCACCACTGCGGCGACTGCCGCGACGTTGTTGAGGACACGGCGCTGCACACTTTGGCGGTTTGCCCCGCCTGGGCATCGCAGCGCCGTGAGTTGATCGCGGCAGTCGGATTGGTTGCCCTCTCGCTCCCGGCCGTAGTTCAGTCTATGGTCCGGAGTGAGAGGTCGTGGAACGCCGTCGCCTCCTTTTGTGAGGAAGTCATTTCCATCAAGGAGGCGGCGGAGCGGGAGAGGGAGCGTTTGAACCCTCTCCCCAACAGCAGAGCCGGGCGCCGGAGGGCGCGAGACGGCCTCCAGCCACCCTGAGGTTTGACCTGGGGGTGGCGGGCTTTGTGGGCCTGCCCGCCATCCGTTCAGCACCAGGTCCGAGAGGCGGCGTGCGTGTTCCCACGCGCGCCTCTGTTGTTTCGAGTCCGTCTCCCCTCTAGGGGGGACAGTAGGGATAATATGTGAGGAGTGCCTTTGGGTAGGTCTTTCGTGTAGTGGCCTGCCGTTTCATACGGCGGGCCGAAACCTCGGCGGGGTCGCGACCGCATGCGAAAGTGATTCGCGCGGCCCCGTCGATAGCGGTTTTGTCGAGGAACACCGTGGTAGGTTTAGTCGGTATTCCGGGAGGTACTCTATCATCTTTAACATCTTTCTTTTACCTCGGCGAGCCCGACATAACCCCTCCGCCCGCCCCCGCGGAGGGGTATGCGTCATGCATTCCCCCACGTAAAAAAAAAAAAAAAAAAAAAAAATGTGTTAAATAAATATTTTTCTTATAATTTCTGTATATTTTTTTGTTACGCATTCTCGCCTCGTCTACTCGACCAATGATCATGAATTTCGTATACACGTTGTGAGGGGAACAGCAAAGGATATAGGGTACATTTCATACATGAAAAGTCCTGCTTCTAATATAACTTAAGCAATATTTACGCGAGCCAATCCACTGCCAAAATCTTAATCATTTATAGTTTTGCAATTACAATCGTACAATAAATGACTTAGAATTACTAAAGATGCGGGCTACCGTATGAATGTATTCCAGAATACTCTACCGAAGTTAAACGTTAGACATTAGACCGAACGAGCGTCAAACGAATTTTTGTTTGGAACTACGTATAGTTGAAAAATACTGCAGTCACCAATGTAAAACGGCCAAGAACGAGTTCGAGCCTGTACAGAGGGAGTTCTATAAAACAAGAATTTATAAACTATGACAAAAATCTGTGGTTATTACATACCTTTAAATAAAGCGAGGTATACCAGATATTATTGTGGATTAAAATTGTGCATTTATTTTAGGTACTAAAATAATTTGTTTCTAATCTATACAGGATGTGGCGTAAATAATGGATAACCCTGAAACTGTCGACTGGCCAGATTATTATCTATCATTTACCCCATTTATATCACCATATGCCCATATAAATTTTTTTTTGGATACAGATGCCTAAAAATGCATACCTCCTTAAAAAACATGTTACAATTTGAGAATAAGTATTTTTTGCAACGTTGTCTTAGCTTGTAACAAAAAATCTTGATACTGGTCTGATGATACAGGTATTCAGGAGTGACATAAAAAAACAGAACGAGAAAATGTCGCCAATTGTAGAAATGGCAGCTGATTTTGTATGAGTAAGTACGATTTTTATTAAAAATATCAAAAATATCAATAATTTGGTCATCCATGGGCCATATATGGTGATATAAGTGGGGTAAATGATAGATGATAATCTGGTCAATCGACAGTTTCAGGATTATCCATTATTTACGCCATACCCTGTATATTAAACGGAGGTATGCACTTTTGGACCGAGTTCCCACTAAACCAAATAAATAAAAATTGGTTTCAGTGCTACAAATACAAATTCATTTTATAATAGTTGGTGGCAAACAATTCTACAAACCCGGTTGATGAAAAGATATTTGCAACACCACGATACTAATCTTTTAGAAGAGGAATCAGCGTCCATAAGTGACTTAGATAATAAATTGTTTTTTTTTTAATTGTTTAGTGGGCAAACGAACAGATGGATCGCCTGATGGTGAACGATTACCGCCACCCATGGACACCCGCAACACCAGAGAAGTGTGTTGCCGGCCTTTTATAAAGGAGTACACTCTTTTCTTGAAGTGTTGAAGGTCGTATTGGTCCGGAAATACCGCAGGCGACAGCTCATGCCACAGTTTTGTTGTGCGAGGTAGAAAATTCCAAGAGAAACGCACAGTTGTGGACTGCCAACCATCTAAATGATGGGAATGAAAATGCTGTTGCGTAGGACGATAGCGAAAAGAGGCGGCAGGGATCAGTCCGAACAATTCCTCGGAGGACTCCCCATAGTAAAAGCGATAGAAGATGCATAGCGAGGCCACATCTCTACGCAGCGCCAAGGGGTCTAGTCGATTGAGCTTTAGACCTGGTAGTCGACGATTCGAGCCGCTTTCTGTTGAATGCGATCGAGAGGGAGAAGCTGGTATTGAGGTGCCCCTGCACAAAGATGAGAACAGTATTCCATGTGAGGCCGAATCTGCGCCTTATAAAGCATTAGGCGGTAGGCCGGCGTGAAATACTGTCTTGATCTGTTGAGCACACTAAGCTTTTTTTAAGCATATTTAGCCTTACCCTCTAAATATCTGCGTAACTAGACTTCGCTAGATATGTCGACACCAAGAATTCTAATATTGGCTGAGGCAGTTATGGGGATGTTCTCAAAACGATGACGCTACATAACACAATACTGATTGGCTTCTATATTCTGTAAGGTTACTTCTTAGGTCTAAAGCTCCTTAAATAGACTGCTACGAGTCTAGCTTACTGCCACAGGTAATTATAGTTGTTGACGTTTATAAGTATTACATTGTGACTTCAATGAATAAATTATTTTTGCCTTTGACTTAAAGCTCTACCAACAATTGGCTCGCTCCCAATTACGTAGAATCTAAAATACAGGCCGTAAAACAACCTTTCGGTTATTTTCATGTGTCAGCATGTTCTACATCATACATGCGTGTTTTTGTATAATCCAAAATCAAAACAAAAATCTGTTAAAATAAAGGGTCGAACGTAATACTAAATTTGAATTTGTCTAGTTGCTTTTGGTTTTACAGAACCCTAACAATGTATTGCAATGCAGTCTATAAAATAAATTGTGTGCTGTTACGCAGTACCGCTGTTAAAACTAACATTTATTTTCATTTCGTATAACTTTAGTTTCATAGCTTTGTTTTTGTGCAGCCTTTACGATTTGTGGAAAGTCCGCCGATCCTTTCCGTGGCGTCCCATGGGTGCCGTAAAACGTGAATAAGAGCGTAAGCTGAAAGGATAGAAGATGGCAACCGTGTGTGTAATAAATAACAGATACTACCGCCATTGCCATGTGGTCTAGCTAACAGGCTATCACATCACTGTAGCGAGATTCTTCGGCTATGTAATCTGAGTGAGGCTATAACGTGGGTGAGTGTTACGATAGTGTATCTAGTGGTACTTTAAGGCTGAATAGGTTTGTTTCCTACATGAATAGTATAACAAATCTTATCATCTTCCTTACATTCCAAATAATATGTGTTCTAAGTTGGACATAATAATTTTGGGCGCTGGTCTTGTTGTCACCATGAATAAAAAGCACAAATCTTAAAAATGTATGTCATAGATATAAGTTAATACCTTAGTAACGCCTTCAATAAAAGCTCTTGTAGCTAGCTCTCCAGGTCCATCGACAGTCTTGCCGTCGTCGTCAGGTCCCCAGGATGCACTATATATATCCACGTGTTGTGGATTCAGGCTCAGGGAACGCGCCTCAACTGCGTCTGTGACGTCACCATCCAACATTCGAACACCTGTGTAAAAATATCAATTTTAGATCAAAGTCTTCGTTTAAAAAACATCTAGAAATGTTTACAACCGAGATGCGTTTTGTCCGGGGTTTGCAAAGCAGAAGGGTAATTGTGTAGTTTTCACACATTTCTTTATTATTTAAGTTAATTAGTTCATTACCCAAATTCAATATCAAATCTGGCAGAAAAGGTTTATCAAATGACAGAAAAAGGATGCACGATCCAAACTGTGACGTAACTGTTATTTAAATACAGCTGTTCGAGAGAGATAGCGCGATATCGCCACTACATCCCACTTTTCTTATATTCCAAATTTGAAATATTAATTACTCTTTTATTTCGCAATTAATTTTGATACTGTTTTCTGAAAAAGATTTATGTTGTTTGCTATTTGCCCTGGCGTGTAAAAAGACGCATAAAATCAAATATATGAAATTGCCCCATTGAACTTAGAGATATTTAAATTTTATTTGCAGTATAATTTTTTACAAATTATCTTAGAATGAAGCCAGCGTAACTTGATAGAAACAGGCAGATCACAATGAAGTAAGCCAATCAGTAACTCTTTTCATCACATAATAAAAATAACAAGAGTAATATTTCACAGCACAGGTATACTTTGTCATAGATAATGAGCTGGCGAACTGTAGTTACACGCTCATTAAATCCATCAGCTCCCAGCTACAGGTACTAACGACCGATCTCATTCTCGCGCAAGAAATGTAAGCAACTAAAATCTAACTTTTTAATACCATTACACAAAGTCAAGATGTCTCACAAACGTTATTTTGTTGAAAAGTTATCTAAATAACAACTTCCTAAAATTACGGAAGACTGTCTACAAGTAATTTTCACTTTAAACTATTTAAGTACACAAAATCAAGTCTAAAGTTTTGTTCATTATACCGGGAGCTTTATTTTATTAGTCTCTGTTTATAACGAACCGGCAGATATTAAATTCCTTAATCATATTGATTAAACAACGCAATAAAATCTTGTTTACTTTTGCGCAGTACTATTCAATACATTCCATTCAGTTCTTTGAACTCTAGCTAGATCAAATCGATAACGAAACATTCTAACTAAAGATAAATTTTAATTTCAAAGGAAACATGTCCTGTTTTGTCACTAGTAACTGTAATTTGTGCTAATTTGGAGTTTTATGTATCTAGGTGTAAGTCGGTATGATCTATTATTCAACCGATCCGAACCGAAACAGACAGGTGTAATGTCGCAAAACGATATCAACATCAAACTTTAGTAATCATAAATTATAATCAGATACAAAATCTTATCATTTGAATATGTCTGTTTCATGCGTGAACGTAAAAATTTTATAACGTTATAAAACCTAGGCACAACGGGATATCAAAATGGAAAGCAAATTAAATGACGTGCCGTAAGTTCGAAGCAAGAACTTACATTTCCCATTTGAAACGTTTATTTTAGTTAAAAGATAAACGCAAGATCCTCTTTAGATAAGCCTCAACATGCATAAGGAATGTTATAAAATAAAGATACGGATGGCCAGACATAACAGCAAACGAGTCTATCTATTACATCGTTTAAGTGCCATTTGTATTAAAATCCGCATATATACTGACCGTTCTCAAACTTAGATCGCTGATAAACCCAAACTATTATACTTGTTTCTAAGCACCCAACATTAGCATAAAGGATAGTGATAGCTAAGCGAAGAAGTTATACACTTGTGCGCCATACGAGGCAGTACATGTTAAACACCGTACAAGGCAAGTTCACACGAATACGCCTCCGCGGCGAACACGACTTGCTAATAACTTCATATCTGCAGGCGGTTTCGCATCGCTACACACCGACAAAACTTTATACATTCTTATTTACACAAACATATGTAGGTATATCTAAAATACGTACATTTTTATTACGCCGTATTAATGTTTTTATGAATGAAAAGTATTTACAATTATCTAATTTAACGATTCATTAAGTGCAATACAAATATATGATAATTTAGTGATGAGAAGTGAAAGCACGCAAAATACGAAATATAATTGCGTTTCAAATAGAATAATTATTTTATCAGTAAATGAATCGTATTTTGACATGATAAATTAAAAGTTAATATATGTATATATAATCTGATACAGATGTGACTGTTATAAATATGATTAAAAACTTATAACAGGATAGAATATATGTACTGTCCCTTAAAACCGACACTAACGGAACTCCACATTGTAAACTCTAACAGTAAAATGATGAAACAATTAAATTATACGTGATACTCCGAATATCATTAGTTAAACGCTTAGGAGTATTATCCAGTTGGCATTGGTAACTGAGAGAAGGGCATAGACAGCAATAAAAAAAATTAAAAAGTTGGTACCCTAGGGATACATACCTACTTTCACCTCTCGCTAAATTGGAATATTGAAACTGACATTGGTATAGAATACAATCGAGAGAAAGATGGATTTAAAAAAAGGAGATTTTAAATAGCAATATTACACGTATCTATGACAAAAATTACATATATTGTATTTACACATTTATTATTAAAGCAGCAAATGCATGATACATTTCACAAACGCTTAGCTTATAACTGTGCATCATCACACAATCTGGAATCATAATTTACGCATTAATTCTGAACTATAATATGTAGTTCACTATTATAGCTGCAGAAGTATTATATTCTTAAACACCATACATATCTTCTTAATCTTTATTACGAGAATGTATGAATATTTACATTCTAACCTCGCAAATGATTCCAAAGACTTCTAATATAAAGTTTGAATGTTAAAATTACACATTCCACTGGCATTTCTGCTGGCTAACCGCGGTATACAGCTTTGTTTATAAAAAGAAATCATAAAAACTTACGATGCGCCATAAAGAGTTGCACACACAGTAACAATAAACTTGGGAAATTCTTTTTTCTTTGTTTATCTTAAGCGCAATAAGCTTTAACTCTATGAGCTCTTTCAGAAGCTACTTTTTACGAGCAGTTTGACTCAAATAAGTTACGTTTCATTCCACATTTGAGTAATACAACTACTTGTATTGACAATGAAATGTTTATGTCCTAAGAGCATAATATGTTGGGTTATTTTCAGACTATAAGCTCCACTTGAAAGAACTTTTAGTGTAAATATTTTTGTGTTGTTAATTATTCGTTTGTCTGCTAGCACAACAGATTTATTTATTTAATATTACACATAAAAAAAATCTTACTTTAGTATTACAATGGTCCACAAAACTGTTTTAAATATATGTATTACGTGACACCTGAAAGCTCAGTAGACTTCGTCAACGACTTCTTTGTCGAGTTAGGTGAAAAACTAGCCAAAAATTTCAACAGTAGTAGTAAAGACACACCTAAGACTATCGTTACTAGTAACAGTATACATTCTATGGCAATGTTACCGACCGATGAGCAAGAGGTAGCCTCCTTAATTAAGACACTACGAAATGATTGTGCTGTGGGTTGGGATAGAATACCTAACAGTCTCTTAAAAAGACATGAGTTAGCAATAGTACCACCTCTAACATACATATGTAATCTCTCCCTCTCCACTGGCGAATTTCCCGGTGCCTTTAAAAGAGCTACCGTGCATCCGATCTATAAGAATGGGGACAGAAATCGTGTCGAAAATTATAGGCCCATTGCAGTACTTCCAGCCTTCTCTAAAATACTAGAGCGGGTTATGAATCGTAGACTTGTTAGTTATTTGGAAAATAATAATCTTTTATCGCCTTCACAGTTCGGTTTTCGTACGTGTAAATCAACTTCAGACGCGGTCCATGAACTGACAAATCACGTGGTTACAAAACTGGATAGTGGGCAGAAAGCTCTAGGAATATTTTTAGATCTCGCAAAAGCTTTCGATACGGTTTCTGTACCGATTCTAGTGAAAAAGATGGAAAGCTTGGGTATCAGAGGAGTACCATTGGAATTGCTTAAGGATTATTTTAGTGAGAGAACCCAAAGGGTGAAGATAGGTCGGTTTCTCAGTAAGGAGCGCACGCTTACTTACGGTACCCCTCAAGGTAGCGTGATCGGTCCGACACTATTCCTTATATATATTAACGACCTGGGTGCGCTCTCACTTCCTAAAGGGAAGGTCATAACCTTTGCTGATGATACTGTACTTCTATTCAGCGCTAGTACATGGAGGGAAGTATACGAACATGCACAATCAGGTCTCAATATTGTGTGCAATTGGTTGCGTAATAACTTATTGACCTTAAATACAAAGAAAACCAACTACATGACTTTCTCTTTAAAACCGCCAACTCAAAACAATATTATATCTGGCACTCTCACTGCTCATTCGTGTAAGGAGCAACGAAGTATGTGCTCTTGTGAACCTATCTTAAAAACAGATACAGTAAAATACCTAGGTATAATAATTGACAGTCAACTGAGATTCCGGGAACACATAGAGATCCTTAGTAATAGATTACGCAAGCTGATATACGTCTTTAAAACTCTGAGACATGTAGGTGATAAAAATTTAATAAGATCGGTATATTTTGCTCTAGCTCAGTCCTTAATTTGCTATTGCATCAGCTCTTGGGGTGGCGCTCCAAAAACGACACTAGGACTGCTAGAGCGCGCACAAAGGGCCATCCTAAAAGTGTCATCTTTTCGACCTCACTACTATCCTACGGAACAATTATATAAGGATCATAAAGTTCTCACAGTGCGACAATTATTTATACTTAGTACCGTTATAAAACAACATTCTCTCCTGATTTTCAACCCCTCTCTGTCTGAAGGTAGAAGACGATTCAACCCAGTAGATCGACGCCGTATACACCTATTTACTACTTTCTCAAAACGCTTCTTTTGCCACTTAGGCGGCTACCTTTACAATAAAATAAACAAGGAACTACAGATATACAATCTTACTAAGATCAGATGCAAAACTCAATTAACAGTTTGGCTACAAAAATTAAACTATGATGATACAGAAAAACTACTGACAAACCCAGTTTAAAGTTATTACTACTGCCGTTTTACATACCCATACAACAAAACACACACACATACATCCAAACACATACAAACACACGTACACGCACGCACACACACACACACACACACACACACACACACGCACACACACACACGCACACACACACACACACACACACACACACACACACACACACGCACACACACACACACACACGCACACACACACACACGCAAGCACGCGCGCGCATAAATACATACATAACCAAAACAGACGAAATCACCACTATTGTTATTATCATACAACAATGTGTTTAATGCACCAGTACATAATAAAAATGTATTTTATGTAGGATTGGGGTCCTGGTGTCCTGAAATACAGGCGTCAAGCCTAGCTTAGGCACCAGTCTCCCACAATATAATAAATGTGAAATAATAATTGTATTATGTGCCTTCTATATGTTGGACTATGTAAATATCGTATGTAAATATTGTGGTGAGAAAATAAATATATATTATTATTATTATTATTATTATTATTATTATTTGTGTGCGGACTCAGTCGGATCTCATTCATCTTTCATACTATACGGGTGCAGTCGTAAGTTATAACAAGGCTATAAGAAAGACATCAGAACCTTGTTGTAAAACATTGAAACGAATTAAAGGTAAATACATACTCGTATTGTTATATCGATGTTCACAGATGGCAAAATTAATCTATCATGTCTTAGAATACCAGATAATAATTAAAATTCTATTGTCGATCGATATATCGACGGGTGTGCCGTCGTGGTTTAAAAGTTAAAATTATGTAAGTGCTTAAAAAGTTACTTGTTTGATCTGCTTTGTTCTGATTGATCTGTTTAACCAGTGTAATGGTATTATTAAATGGTTTAAAAAGAATTATTTATCACACTCCTAGGGGTTATCAAACCAAGAAGAACCGCATAAACTGTTTGGAGTCACTAATTTCTAATGTGTTCTAGTATTTTTATTTATTAAATAATGCATAAAGTTGATAATTGTTGAGGATATGATTTATGCTAAGTAATATTGACGGATTAACAAATGTTTATTATCTTAATCTCTATTTCATCTCTGATTATACAATATAATTGAATGGTGAATATAAATATATTGAGTTGGTTTCATAATTAATGTTTAATCATAAAAAGCTTATCCCTGAATTATATCACACGCAGGGCAACTCCATGCTATTTCGTTCATCCCTCTTTTGTTTGAAGACATTCTTATATAAACAAGCTAAGTAGTTATGCGGCAAGCAGTCAAATTGTCAACAAGTCACATGTAGTCAAGTAATTAATAAGCACTTAACAACTAAGTACTTATTAATTACATGCAATCAGTATACCGTTTAGGTCCTACCATGATGCAAACCATAGCCCTCGACGTACCTCTTGCTTTGCATTTTATATAAGCGCCTCTAAAGGAAACGTTAAAATTCATATAAAGATATGTAAACGCTATGCATCGAGAACTTATAGTATAACCTTCCACTTTCATATCAGCGTAGTTTCGACGTTGCATAATGCTTGTATTTTAGTAAAGTTAATCGTTCTACATCCTGTACAGAACATTATTATTTTACACTCGAGTGCAAATAGAAATCAAAAGAAATCTTTTTATGCAAACAGTATCAAAATTGGTTGCAAAAAAGGTCGTAATAATTATATTAAATTTGGATATAAGAAGAAGTACTGTCTCGTTATCTCCCTCGCACAGCTATGGTTAAATAGCGATTACGTCACAGTTTGTGTCGTGCATCCCTTTTCTATCATTTGTCAACTACTCCTACTACCAGGTTTGAAACGATTGTATCTTATTTATATTTGAGTAATGCTGTAGTAATGTAACTTTAAGACTTAATAAAAAATTATAAGGTATCTACCTTATTCTTGTGAGCAAATACAACATTTGAGACAGATTGCACTCAATATGTTTAGCTTAATATATTTTGCCCACAGAGTGAATTCTGTCTGACGAGATGACGTGCCGACAGCTACTCGTTATTAGATCTTGGTGTTTACACGAAACACGAGTATAAATAAGCGCCAGACATCGATTAAAGGTTTAATATTATGCTATCGTTGTCTGTAGTTAATCATTCTGTCAATAAAACTCAGCGGGCACATCATTACTTAACGCCTAAAACTAATAAATGCTGCAAATATATTCATAAATCCACATTCTTCTATGATTCTCTTGAATATTTTATTTAAATAGATTGTTTTAGTGGCTACTTCAACACTTATGTGATTTTAGTCTGACATAATTAAACTTTTAGTGCTTGTCCACAAAGCAAGTGGCTGGCTTGCGCTACTCGCGCGGGATACATGCGTAAATTACGCGCGCGAGTTACATGCGCTAGCTTCTCATGCGCGAGTTTTAATAATCGGCTTTACTTGCGCGGTTGTCTTGCGTCAGTCGTTAACAGAATAATACAATTTGCACATGAGTCGTATACGAAATAATAAAATGCGACATCTAGTGCTACGAGTTTCACAATAGCATGTTAATACTCTCATTATTGATACCGACAAAGCCACCCAATTTGGGTGCACCTAGTTTAGTTGCAAGCTATAGGTGGCATACTACTGCTTAATTCTACTCCTGCGGTAGCAATGATAATAGTAGATTGTAAATCGATAGCTAATATTTCCTGTACTTTTTGTAGTATAGTAGAAACATTTCTTACCTCCAACACTAGCGCCGTATGCGACGCCGACGGCGCATAGTGAGTTGTTAGCTGTGGCGGCAACTTCTCCCGCGCACCGCGTCCCGTGACGGTTCGAGTCGATCATATCGTATCGAGGCTGCGGGTCTGAGTCATGGGAATTGACATCATAAGATGCCATCGGATCCTGGTGGAAAAATAATTATAATTAATTAATAATACATACAAACATATAAATATCTTGCTTGTTGGCTCTATTGGTATTTATCTCTATTTCACATGAAAGAGAACCAATTGAAATAGTAGTAGTTTTAAGCTTTAACTTGACTTTAACCAACAAAGTGACAGCGGCACGCCGGCGGCTACCCACAATAGGTTTTCAACTATGTCTGACATATCAACAACAGACTGGTTAACTATAACAGTATCTAACACCTTGCCAAATAACATTTGTGCCATAATTTTCACACGATACCTACGTTAAACTGATGATTCCACCTTAGTATCTGTAGCAGGATTACCATGATAGGTATTAAAAAATAATATTTACAGTTTAATTATATAACTAAATATGTATGTTAACCGAATAAACCAAAATAATCAGTTAACTCTAGAGGAGGTGATGAAAGAACACAGAAAATTAATTCTATTCGTCTGCTGTAATTACATATCAGACTAATTAATCTCTATTAAAGAACACCTGCGAGCTTTATTACTTAAGGACTAGTACACTATAGGTATAGAGTTCTTAGAACAAATGTATGAAATAGACTCAAAATAAATTAAAATGTAGGTATACATAGAAAACCTAATGCCCTATTATGAATGCCGCGAAAACACTGATCTTATGACGCGGTACGAAAACATTTCTGTACGCAGTGTCATTAAGTACTTTATCCTCTTACTCTTGTCAGTCTACGTAGAAGGTTTTATCTCTTAATTATGTACGAAAACAATACGTGATGTGTATGTGGTAGTAATCCTTGGAGACGAGGGAGAGCTCTTACTACGGCGGAACATAAATCGCCATAGCGTATAGCCGCGACCCAATTACCCATTTTTTTCGAACGCCAACAGTGAAATTAAAACTGCACGGGCGAGATGAATCGTGTAATTTGAAACTCCGCAGCTTTTGTTCACCGCACAGATGTCACTCTACGCTCTTTTATCGCAAAAGCATGGATTCCGCGCGTATTACTCGTTCCCGTTCTGATTTCATCGGTGTTTTTCAAACGCGCTACTCGACACACGCGCAATACTGTTGTTCTTATTTTCCAAGAAGATTCGAAAGTAATGACAAAGGGAGGCAATACAAAAGCACTGACGTCAGATAACACACGACGAGAAAATAATCAAAGAAATTTATTCGATGTGTGCCGTATGACGAAAGAAATCTTAACAAAATGTAAAACAGACCAATCTCAATTTTGGAAATCGAAGAAAACAAATATATAAAGATTTACTTACGTAATTTGCAGTTAGGTCCGGATGGTCTGTCTCGAGGCCGTCGTCCAGAATGGTAACCACCACGCCGCGGCCTGTAATGCCTTCTCGCCACGCGGGAATCACATTCATGTCTAAGCCTCCGCCTCGATTCTAAGGAGAAAATGTTATACTAGGTCAAGTTTATATCTACGCAAATAATTATTTAATATTATATCTGATGACGCAGAGGTCTAAATGGTTGCGTTGGCACTGTGTACGCTGTGTGTTAAGAGTTTGACAACCAATGGGACAAAATTGTGTAATCTACATTTAGTCGTTCCGAACTTGATGTTCTGCGCGTACATTGCTGGAATGTTTGTTAAGTCCTCTTCGATATACTTACGCTCTAGGATTTTTTTATGATGAAATAAAACACCTATTCTTTTATCACCTGGCTTAGTCAAAATAATATAAATTAGCGTTTATGGATATATGTATGTCGGAAAATGTAATAGATATTTCTGTAAATAATTTTAAGCAGCAGCATAGAGTCTGCCAATATGGCCCATAGGCTCGTTTTGCGATGGAATGTGGGTGTACCACACCATTGGAAATATGTATAAACATAAGCCTGTTTATATAGTAAAACATTAATATGCGAATCGTGATGCACAGTAGAGAGAACGATGTCAATCCATTTACTCAACTTCAATTTGCATCGCTGAAGGCTTTGTAATTTGCAAAAAATATATTGGTAAAGCGAATTTGTAACCGTAAAACGAAATATCAACCACAATATCGACGCGACCACTGGAAATTCGTATTGATAGATGGATTTGGCAGATACACTAAATTGCTTTTTATACCATATATGTATAGGCACTGAAGCTGAGTCAAATAACGCGAACAAAACTAACATCAAATGTTGAATTGGAACCGAAATAAGATCCAAAGAGGATTGCCCACTTTCTATAAACACTTTGGCCAATCGTGGACAGGTCATTTAGCTAATAATATGATATCAATTAAATACTTCACATCAGTAAAAAGGAAAATATAAACCTAGTTTTGTATCAGACTTTATATTTAAATAGGTTTCTATATGTCATTGAAAAGGGTAATTAATCGAATAAAAGAACATATTTTCATAAATATTTTATTAATCAGACTCATATGTAAGTAGTATATGATCAAGAAACTGGGCAGGTGGATTAATGTGCTCTTGATACCTTGCCCAGCCTAAAAACCATATTATGGTCATTATGTGAGCGCAGCAACGTACACTATTCTACGGCCCACTATGTTTTGTTTGTATGTTTTAAACTATGTTTTGTTTTTTACAGATTACACAAAGTTTTTTAAAATAACATTAACGAAATATCTTTCGACTAACTACTATCTATTACATTTGTTATAGCTCCATAGAATTGATAAGTATTGCTGTACGTAAGTACCTACTTATTAATATCGTACGAGTTCATAGCTATGCAGCTTCTGTCAAATTTCTATCTCGAGACTTTAAATAAAAATAGTTATTAATATTGGTCTTAAGTTGATAGGTGACAGAGAACATCAGCTTATTTACCCGTTTTGCTACGATACATAAGATTTATTTATACTGTGCTGTAAGTATTTTGTAACCAAAATAACAGTACAAGCTTAATTTGAAATCGAATATCTGTGCCAAAAATATATCTACGCAACAATTCTTCAAAAAAGTCGAACGTAACAAAGCACAATAAATCAACGTAAAAACATAGATTTATATAATTCTATTAAACATGAAACAGTTATTAAAACGCACTATGAAACATTTAAAATTCAATTACGATCTCGGTGTTACACTAAAATTGCGGTATGGTAATTTGTTGGTAGTAGAATAAAACTGAAATTTTTGGCTTCCACCTCGTCAATATTTAAGCAGCAGCGCTATAAAATTCAACGTAAGAAAATTAAACTTCTCTTTACGCTCCCCCAGCCGTTAAAGTAAATAAAATGAGTACTTTTATAAGTAACTTTCCAGCTTGTTGATTTACACCACAAATATAATATTGTACTAAAATATAAAGACTAATGAGACTGTGTTAATATAATAACTAATTAGCAACAACTACTGTATGTTATACCGAATTAGTTTGTAAACTGTGCTTTTGTTATATAAGTTTGTATGTTAACCCGTAAGGTTAATAAAAAAAGATTAGGCGTTCAACACATTGACCAAAATCAAGTTTATCAGTTTTCCCACATCTTAGATAGATTATGGAGAACTTTTAGACATGCACCTAACTACTATTGAAAGAATAGCTTATTTAATAACAACTACTATTAACAGTTCTTTATAAATCACAATATTAACTTCATATTATACCTACTGTTAGATATTATTTTGCTATTGACCTGCAACATAATTTTTGCTTTTAGTCGATACTCTCGATAGCACCCAACATAGCTACTTTGCCTATCACTGGTGGTTAAACAAAATGGAAACACAGTGAATCTACAATAACTGAACGCGAAATACCAACTAAGTAGCACAGTACAAAATAAGCTTAATGAAAAGAACTGGTTAACACTCAAAACTACTTATTGAAATTAAACTACTATATACGGATTTTATCGCGTTATTTATTTTACATTTTTTTACAAAATTTTGAAACTATTACACTACTACCAGATACTATTAAACTTTACTAATTTTTAAAATAATTAAATTATGAAAACTATTAAAACTATTTATATTTAAGTTTACACTTTCTCCAACGTTTCGGTTGCTTTTCAGCAGCCATGGCCACGGGGAGACTAAGATTGTAGCTGTCTCAATGTTCCATTGAGACAACTACCATCGTTCATCATAGTTTTAATAATTTAATTAGCTTAAAAATTAGTAAAGTTTAATAGTATCTAGTAGTAGTGTAACAGTTTTAAAATTTTGTAATAATAATAAAGTGTAAAATAAATAATGCGATAAAATCCGTATATAGTAGTGTAATTTCAATGAATAACATTCGCGTAAACAGAAGACAATATTATGTTACTCAAAACTACCTTCTTTAACTTTGCCTAGTAGATTATTAAATAAAATCGTATTAAAGTATGGAATATACTTATTTTTACGAGCGATACAGTGATGGAACAGTCGTCTTAGTGATGAAGGGTTGATCCTGCATTGAATAAATATGTGTATGCCTTACAGATATTTGTTCTTAGTCTGGAACTTTGTGTTTATAACAGCACCCTCTTCTCAACGATGGCTTAAGGCAATATGACTTATTTTAAATTTGTTTTTATTTATGTTTTACTTGATTTTGTAATTAAATTTATTCGTAGCGAAATTACTTAGTTTAGCTTCTTTTCAAAACAATCTCGCAAGACTTTCAATTACTTATCTTAGTAAAAAATCACTGCCTGTTAATTTATAGATCGGAATATTCCTTATAAATAATCCTTTAAAACTATTGTTCGGATAGAGTTCGAAATTCAACTACATAAAAATACTAACAATTTACATTATTTTGATTGATGACTTTAAGCTCCAGAGTAGTATCAAACCAAACAATCAAAACAAAATTGAATGACTAACAAAGAAGAAGAATGTACTGAACTATTTTGTCTTTGCCTATTCCTTTATTAAGATTCTTAGGACTTTCGATAGAAGCAAGATTCAGGTAAAGACTTAATAAATATATATATATATATATATATATATATGTATATATAAATAATATTATAACATCCAAAGAAATAAATTTGTGGTTGCTCTATAGGTGCAGTCACTATGTTCCTTTAAGTATATGTTATCGTATAGACCTCAAACAATTGCTCTAAGAAAGCATGGACGGCAAAAGCTATTAAGTAGTTAATTCGGATCGTATAATCTGTTTGTAGATGAACTCGGCACAAACAAAAGTTACGCCTTGTAATTTCAGTATGGTAATTGGTTTCGGTATCGTAATGTTCCCTTCTCAGGTGCGTTTGATCTGTTTTTCTTCTTAACGATTAACATAATTGGTGTATTATTTTAGATTACCAGTTTTTGTTTCCTTGTGAAGATATATTTTATTTAATATTGAAATTAAGTGTATGTAGAAATTCATTATGACATCAAATATGAGTCCTATTCGCTATCATAAGTTGAGAAAGATATCTGATCCTTTAATATGTACGAGCATATGAAATTGTTTTCGAAAAAATGGTATTGCAATAATTATACGGATATGAAATACGTGTATTTTGAATTTAGCAGAATTGCTAGTACAATTCCACCTCACAAATGTATATTTACACAAATAAATCGGAATCAGAAAAGTAAAGCTCAAAGCGATCAGTCTGATGACAAACGAAAGGAAATGCATAGAAAAGATAAATATTAATCCTTTTTACATTTCTCTTTGATTAAAGACTGCGCTCATACAAATAGCTGAGCATTGCGCTCGTTTATATCTCTGTGTAAACTTTTTACGCAACATTTAACGAAATGTAAACCATTTATACGTTTACTTGCCATTCTCATTTATACTGTGTGATATTTTCTGCAATACATAGCAGTTGTGTAAAATCAATAACATCGAGACTATGGGCTTAAATAGATTTCTTAGTCATAATATTATATGAAGAAACTTTTCACTAGATATGTGATAGTTGTTAATGAGCTGGTTGCCATTATGATTATTAGATACAGGCTACAGTATTTTTATGGGCCGTTACAATCTAAGAAAGTCTACTAACATAAAATAAGCTTCAATAAATAAAAAACATATCTCTGTCGGAAATATAAATATTATTTTATGTGGACATTAAGAACACACGGAGTCAACACAACTTTCTACGGTTTATTCAATATTTGCGATGCTCTGTGCAAATAAATCTAATCTGAAACATACTTATTACAGTGAAGAGGTGACCACTGGAACAACTATGCAAATCATTAAAATCTTTTAACTTGATACTAGGATCGAATTCACTCAGGCAGAGTCAATTTTGTAGTTAATTTAGCTGAGCCAGAACCAGATAATCCTAAAAGCAAAGTATGTGTACCTATGTCGACTGCTTGGTTTGGGTGTCCCCAGTTCGAGAAAATTTGTAGGCCTACCATGAAACGTAAATGCCGAATTTCAGGCCTATTGTTACTACTATTGCTACCATGAAACACATAAAGTAACGCTTTGATCATTCTAAACTCTACAGTGAAGTGGTCCAAAGCACGGAGTATTGTCACTTTATAAGATAGAAATCCAAAGAAACTTTATGCAGAATCTTAATGTTTCGTTCAGCCGAAGTATCGGATAGACATATTTATGGTAGACCTACTGGGCCGAAATTTACGTTGCTTCGAGCGTCTATTTAATCTGACCCTACTCCGTAGGCTTATCCTACTAGTGTATAGTATGAATACTTACTAAATACCACATGTGGGGCCACTTGGGGTCGTTGAGCTGGAATTTGGCATCGGCGGCTCGTGGCCGTCCCTTCACCCGTGACGGTTGGAGCTCGCGCTTCGAGTTCGCGTCTCGCTTCGATGCTGACGCAAAGTCTGATGTCGTCTCAGCTGATGACAAAATATTACAATACATATACAATGGGCTAGAGTTACATAAGAATAATACGTGGTGTAATTTTGGTAATTTGGTTGTATGATTGGGTTATTTGTGACTGTCATGTTAGCCTCTAAAATAATTACGTCGCAATATCTGTGGTGTAATATTATTGTTTTTCTAGAAACTTGTCCTACCGATACCCTTACCAAAGTAACACCTGTATTGCCAAGACGAGCAGTAGTCACCACAGAAAAACCGATTTGAAATAATTGTATAGTCTCGGACAAACAGCTGTCTTGCATCTGTAGTGAATTAAATCAGAAATGTGATGGTGGATGGAAAATTAATCACGTCTCCTTCCCTAGCAAACTGGAGATAAAATAAGGAATAACAATATATAAATACTTGCAATTTGTGGTGTTATTCATATACGTGAGGAAGAGGGCAATTTCATATTATGGCATTATATTTTATCCCTGCATTAGGTTCGTTATAATTTTGTAGGATCAAAATGTACGTTTGACAGACAACTCTGTGAAACCTCTTGTGTACATACAATGGATGATATATCAGTATAAGGTTTCAATAAAACCTCTTGATAATAAAACATATTTCTAGAAATGCCAATTACGTTAGGCTTTGCCTCTAATAAAATAAATTTAAGTATAACTGGATTTGGTAACGTTCGCCGACCCCAAATATTTAATTTAGATAGATTGACCTGTAATAGCAATTTTCTAGTCTTTGAATATCAAATAGTCTACAAATTGTTCATTATTTTAAAGGCTTGACATTATTAAGGGTATGAGACATTTTGTAGAAACCGATTGGGCCGTGATGATGAGGACTGTCTTAATAATTATTATTAAATGCTTATTACCATTGGTGCCGATTATGCTAGTTACATAAATATTTTTGCAATATATTCATATTATTTAGCAGCGATAGCCTGGAGAGAGACCGTTGAACTGCCACGGATAGGTCTTGAGTTCGATCCCAAGGCGCGCATCTCTGACTTTATGAAGTTATGTGCGTACTAAATAGGTAATTATCGTTCGCATTAACGGCAAAGGAAAACATCGCGAGGAAACCTGCATGTATGAGAGACCTCCATAATGTTCTTGAAGATATGTATGTCAGGTCTGCCAACCCGCAGGGGGCCAGCGAGATGAGCAATGGCCTAACACTTCTCACATTGAGAAGAAGCCCGTGCCCAGCAGTGGGAAAGTTTAATACAGGGTTGATATTATAAAATTGTATAAAGTGACTCTACCACCATTTCATAAAGCATTGTCATTGCACGATTTTCTTACTGTAAAGCGCTATTTCACTGGCACATGCAATATTAATGTTTTAAAGATGATAGTAAGGCTCCTGGTTTTTGATTTGTTATTGGGCACGCTAACCTCTACAGTGGCAAGGCAATTACGATGTACCTACTTTTTAGTGAAGTATTGAAATAAGCTTGGTTTTACATGGTTTAATATTTCGTGTATGTTTGTTATAAATCTTATACGCTGATATACGTAGACTGTTTCGGTAGCGCAACGGTAGTGTATGCGATTGGTATGTATGAGGTCTCGGATTCGATTCCTAAGTTGGACAAAGTGATTTAGGTTTTTCTACTGTTTGTTTAGTCTGTATCTCAGCGTTTGGAACTGTGCTCGGTAAAGAGGCAATAAGATTGCCTCCTATTATGTACCTAAAACTATAGCTGACAAAAAGTAGGTGTAATGCACATGTACCTACCTTTACAGGGATATAGGCGTGAGGACTTCGTATGTAGGTTATGTACACGACTCATGTTTGTGCGTGAGGCGATACGGAACCAACAAGTAACAAATATATGTAGGTAGGAGGACCAACTTTTAAACTTCCACGTTGCATGATATATATATATATGTATATACATATCTATAATTCGTAACCAACGAATTATGTTTAAGCATCAGGAAGGTCTGATGCTTGGTGTGTTTTGACCAGGTTACACCGTAAGAGTAATTTACATACCTGTAGAAGAAAGATCTGAGATTAGTTGAAAATCCCTTTTCTTTCTTGAAAGCGCGCGTTGCTGTTTCGCCCACCGCACGCGCGTGTCGCCGTCCAGTTTGTCATGATGTTCGTGCGCAGGAGTTGACGACCGTTTGGCAATCGAATGGTGGTGGAAATGGTAGTGATTGTCGAATATCTGTGAACAAGAAATACAATAATGTAATACAATACGTTATAAAGGGACCGTTGAACTGGCACACAGTGGCTCGAGTGCTCGACCGTCGAACTGCCACGCTGAGGTCTCATATACGAACCTAAAGCGCGCATCTCGGACTTTTCGAAGTTGTATGCGTATTAAATAATTAGTTATCGTTCGCTTTTTCTGAAAGTTCCCCATAATGTTCTCATAAATATGTAAAGTCTGCCAACCCGCAGTGGGCCAGCCCGGTAAACTATGGCCATTACTATGGCCTAACCCTTCTCACATTGAGAAGAGGCCAGTACCGAGCAGTAGGACATTTTAATACGAGGCTGATATTATTATATGATATAATACAATACGTAAGGATTACAATTAACCTGTCAATTATTGGAATGCCATAACTGAATACCGTTGTGTCTGGCCGCCAGTGTGCCGCTGCGATTCAATAGGTTAATAACGTAACAGGCCATTATAAGTACATAATTATTATACTAGGAAATAACTACAGTCTGTATAACGAAGCGGTGCTTCAGTTCATTTTATGACTCTTCCAACAAATTTGTTATGGTTTCAAATATCTTTATCGTACAACAAAACGTGCATTTTACTCAAATTGGAAGCTTAATTTAAATAATAACCTAATTTCAATTCATAATGCAGCACTAAATTGATGGTAGAACAAATACGTGACCGCTTTTAAATTAACTTTGTTTATCATACTCATCAGGAAAAATACAGCTCGTCGAAAATTAACTTGCAGAATATTTTGATATATTACTTAGTATAACTTGGAGCGGTCTTTTCAATTAAATTGTTTTTGCAGCTTTGTTTCTTATTTTGCGACAATAGAGATAAGTTGATGACTGTACGGATGGCGTAGTGGTTGAGGTAGTTTCTAACCGTGGGTGTACTGGTTTAAGTGGTCGCCTCGCCACTGCTACTGGGCCGAATGTTGTGGGTTCGAATCCCACACGGAACAAAAGTTTGTGTGATCCACAAATGGTTGTTCCGAGTCTGCGTGTGCATTGTGTCCGTTGTTAAAATTTTCGTAAAGTCTACCGCGACACAGGATTTATTCTTACCCCGAGAGATGTCTTTTATTTAAAAAAAAAATTCGGAGCAACCAATTAGTAGGTACCTGTATTTAATTACGTTCAATTTTAATATTAAAGAAGGAACCGTAACTGTCGGTAAGTCAGCAGTCTGTTAAGCTGTTAGTTATTATTAACAGGTATACCTAAAAAATACTACGGACACGTTGTACTTTAATAAAAAATAGGTAATTTACTAACTACATACTTGATGAAAATTCATCGTACTGAATGTCAAAAACAACAATGCTTTTACAAATTAACTTTAAAACCACAAACTAAAAGAGCTGCACTATTAATTTTAAAATTGCTCGCCCTCTTCAATACAATTTATAACGTTTTTCATATTTCAGTTTTTCTCCTTGGCATATAAAATTTATGAAAAGACTGTGAGCGTCTCTAGAGTATGAGTGGCCCGTTAAATGAAAAAAGAACGTTGAGACCGGGAACTATTTGTCTTGTTTAAAACTTCTCGTAATTTCCACAGCTTTAGATAAAACGATATTTACTATGCTCAACTTTGAAAATACGTTTCATAACTTAGATTCTCTACAGAAAAATGTGGAAACGACATATTTTTTTGGAAGCTGTCGTCCCGTACGACTAGCACTGAAATTTTCATAATATACTCGTCTCCTCTCCGCATTGCGGTTTCGCACTGATATTATGTTATTTGAATTTTATTACATAATTTCGAATAATACGCCATGATATTTTATATGGAATTAGATGTAAGTACGTACATAAATGGTTTATAATCTAATAATCATTTACCGCTTTGAGCGAAAGGACTTAAAACATTGGTAGCTTTCACTTTACATGATAATAACAAATATTTTTTAGACTGCATACAGTCAGCTTTATGTGATTATTCAATTAATTTTAAAGTTTCATTTTCCTCTCACGGTGGCTGGCTTTTTCTATCCTGATCCCGCGGGACAGATACGCAGCTACTACGAGAGGCTATAAATATTTTCGGCTCTCGTGAATGGGTTTCAACATGAAGCCTTTTGCGCGAAAAATAATATTATATTAAAAGACAGATAAAAATTCTACTAAATTTGAAACGCTAAATCAGACTTACTGCCTACAATTTCAGATAACGATTATATAATGTATAAATGCGAATTTAATGTTTCGTTTTTAGCCCAATATACAAAAGAATTCAACTATGTCTGTTATAAATACGATTTAAAAGCAATAGAAATCAGAATTTCGACGAAGCTTTAATTGATTTCTTGGCACTGTATAGTTTTGTAATATTTTCAAATCGCAACGAAACAAACACTAAGAATACGTCACAATATTAAGTTTAATCTGGACCGAAAACATTTATATTAAACATTTATAAAAAAGTGTTTTTTAAACAACCACTCCTCTGTCAAATTGTCTAAATAGTGAAGAATAGAAAGCTTAACAAAGAACATTAATTTTTTGTAAAGTCAAAGTGATTTTAAAACGTGCTTTGGGGTCAACGAGACAGTGTGTATAGCACAGGGGATCCTCGCTGAGAGGCGCCTCCGGGCCGCATGCCTCCTTTAAAGTCCCCTATTTATGAGCTCACGTGGAAAAAGGGATTTCATGCAGCCAAGCCGATACAATATGCAACGAGTCGAGCACTTGTCTTACTTGAAAATTTGGAGCCAACCGAGCTTTTAACAAAGGGGTTTGCTTCAAAAGCCGCTGCTGTAGTTGTGGCGCAAATTAAACCTATTGTGCTTTAACGCTATATTATGCGGCGTACTATTAATTGAATACTTGATTTGCACCAACTTAGTTAAACAGCCAGTAGACTATACACACTATGACTAAATATTTTGGCTTATGTTTTAATTAATGTTTATAAATTATTTGCGGCAAATAATACACGCAGTAAATGGAAAACGCACCACTTTCGATATATTGGAGTCTGATGTAACAGGCATGAAATTGCCTAAAACATAAAAAGGAATTTCACTGTAATATTTTAAAAGCCTTATCTACATCTGCTGCTCTTCAGAGTTTCTCATCTAAATGTACAAATTGGTACAAACGAGTTTCTTATTGCCGTACAAGAATAAACGGTATTCAATATGTATTTATTTTCTCTCAAAGTAATGAAAAGATAACGCTTTTGTCTTGGATTTTAATAGGCGAAGCTTGGTGCTGTTGTTAGCCTGAGTTCCGCTGAAGGCGACGTCTTGACCTGTGCCGAGTCACAAGGAAGACGGCAAATGACACGTACTCGTTTCAAAGCACATTCATCCTTCAATCTTACCCACTAATTTAAAGCTGTCACCAGCTGAAACACTTCAGAGTGACATTTAATATGAATCGATCCAAGATTAAGATTGTCTGCTATATAATAATAGACTTTAAAATTAGAGAAACGACGATTATATGTTATGTTATGTACGTATACGTCAATTCACATTTTATTCTATGTGATTGTCGCAACGATTTACTATGATAGTTATGATAACCTTAAAAAAGAATTTGCCCGGTATTTATTTATAAGTGTTTGGAATGTGTAAATGTGCTTTATTCTCCAAAAGTTCTTTTTTAAGATCAGTACGATATATGAACGGTAAAAATGTATGTCTTTATTAGCTATACCATTTAAAAATATCTGCAAAATGTTGCCTAAACATTTAGACGTAGAAATAAAAAATATGTTAATATAATTTTCAATTCTGAAAGATTAATATTAATAACGAACTGATTTGACCTAAAGCACAACATCAATAAGAACTAACTATTTAATCTGTGATTAAAGTCATTTTCTTCAAGCAGAGCATGCTGGTATAAATAGTAATATGAATTCATATAAGGAATTAAATTAAGTACCAACAGAAAAGCCTCGTAGTTATCTGTTGGCGCTATAAAATGTGCGCTCCGTCAAAAAACACTTTCCGCAATGTGTTGGCTCGGTTCCTCGTCAAAAACGCTTTCAGAATTACATTCTTCATTGCCAACCCGCATTTTTTTCAATCAAACCATTTTACAATCAATGTTTCCATCCTTTTTTGTTGTATTGCAATCGGAAACGTGCAGCAGCCGCAGTCTGCTACTCAGTCGAGTTTCATTTTTTGAACGAATTCAGTACATAGCCAAATGCGTACCGCTAGCTCGTGCTTGTTCATTTTATATTGTAATATAAACTGGTTTTGTATTAATAAATGCGTACTTCTTTGTGTATTTCAAGCATAAATAACAATTAGTAATACGAGATATATTGGCAACTGAAAGTTAAATGCCTATTCTGTTAGAAATAATTTCAAACATGGTTTTGCAAGCTTATTCTATTGTAAATGACATTATATTTTGATCAATATATGGATACAAATATTTAAAATGAAATGATATTATATATAATTATTGGGAGAGTGTCGACACAAAAGATCCCACTGGGTCGAAGTGTCACCGGTCTGCACTGACTGGCTCCCACATAAGATACATACATACATACATATATAATTATTAGATTGTAGTTCAAATGAATGTGACTGTGTTAAACTCGTATGCGCTGTTACTACCAGCACATATAAGTTTAATGAAATCCTAACTAATATTATACATGCGAATGTGAGTTTGTTTGTTACGCGTTTACGCCTTAACTACTCGGCCGATTATAATGAAATTTTACAAAGGTACACGTTGTCAGGATTATAGAAAACCTTTCATCCAGGAGAAAGTAACAACTAACCTAAATTACATTTTCACGAGCAAAACTGCGGGCAAGGTCTAGTAATATATAAAACGCTCCACTACGTCGGTATTTCCTTGAAAAGTACAAAACATGGTAAAATAAGCAATTTTACATATCTGAGAGCCGCACGGTTTCATGTAATCAAATACTACAACACACTGGGTGTTCTGGGAGTAAAGCACCTTGGCAGACCTCGTTTCAACAAGAAACAAAACTTACAAGTCTTCGGAATGGCTTTTGGCAAAGAAAATTGAACCTTAAAGTACACCAGTCTTTGTTTTACTTGAGAGATACAAACTACACGCATATTGTGTAATATTGTGTTCTACAGTAACAGCGGATTACGCTTTAGAACTTAGTGGTACTTAAATATAATTAAACGAACTTACACTCGTGAAACATCATAGGCAGCGCTAGCCTAGTGGGAGACCGCTGGACTGCCACGCAGAGGTCTCAAGTTTGATCCCAAGGCGCGCATCTCTGACTATTATGAGCGTATTTAATAGTTAATTATCGCTCGCTTTAACGGTAAAGGAAACCTGAGAGTTCTGCATAATGTTCTTGAAGATATGTGAAGTCTGCCAACCTGCACTGGGCCAGCGTGGTGGACTATGGCCTAACTCTTCACACTGAGAAGAGGCCCGTGCCCAGCAGTGGGACAGTTTAATACAGGGCTGATATTATTATATTATTATACACCCGTGAAGTGACAAGCATTAGACTACGCTCATTGTGAAAATAGAACTGGCAGCCCCAACATCTTTACGGTTATTTACCCGAAACTGTAAGTAAAGGTGTTGGAGGTTGTTAGTAGTCATTTGGCCAGCTATATATTTTACTAGAAGTGCCCGCGATTTCACTCGTGTTTTTGGTACTGCGCCGCCCCCTGTGGGTCTCAGCGTGATATTACATAGCCTATAGCCTTCCACAATAAATAGGCTACCCAACAATAAAATAATTTTTCAATTCGAACCAGTAGTTCCTGAGATTTGCGCGTTCAACCAAACAAACTCTTCAGCTTTATAATATTAGTATAGATAAGTTACACAAAAAAGACAGAAGAGTGAGAATTTCTTGTCATAAAAATGCAAGAAATATCCCAGCTCGGCAATCAAACCTAAGACCTCATGCACAGCAGTGCATTCACTATCAATGCGTCACTGAGGCAGCATCAACAATTGCTTAATATTATAGTAGTACAAAGTGCGGTATGGGCAATTTAATGGTCTAAGCCAACTTGAGATATAAAAAGGCTCTTGTTTCTTGATTATGATATTGTTGGCTATTCTCGTATAAGAAAGTAATTGCAAACTAAAAGATTCGCAGATTATAGCATCGAACGTATATTCTGATCTGACCCGATAACAAAATGGTTATAAAAATATTGGTATTTTTATAACAATTTTGTTATCGGGTTGCGAAGAACCTATAAAAAATCGTCTTTACCAAACCTTAAAATCAATCAATAACATTTGCTAAGCCCAAAACAGTTCATAAACAAAAACACGGTACACTACAAAGCACAATAGCAGATCATTCAAAAGGGACTTATCCCAACAATACCGCTCTACAGCAGAGTAATACAAGTATAGCGTCCCGTTGCCATGGCAACGCTGCGTAGTCTCCACCTTAAATGGACCTCTCTCCCTTGTAACAGTAAATATTCCGACCCTCCTGCAAGTTTTGAATGGTGTGCGTAAAATAAAAGGTGAGTCGAAGCGTTGTTAGTTATTAATGTTCGACAAAGGTACACTGGCAAAAACTTTATTGTGTAGTCTGTATACCGTGTGTTCCTTTATTTACACGTTCTAGAAACTTCTAAGTTACGGTAGGTTTCTAATGAATGATAGGTAGTCGAGGACAATCTGTAGCAGTTCAGTTTACATCGTAATTACCTAATATTATAAATGTTAATGTGAGTTTGTGCCGATCATAATGAAGTTTTGAATACACGTTGTCAGGAGAACAGAAAAGGACATAGGGTACCATCTAGAAAAAGTACTGTGGCTAACCTAACCTTCATTTACGCGAAAGAAGCCGCGGGCAAAATATAGTTTTAAATATTGGCTCAAGAGAGAGGTGGGCTTAAAACACCAATCGGGTGTCACAAGACAGTCGTCGGCGGGGAAGACCTAAATGGGACAGTGATGTCTCAGACGATAGTTATTGGTAGGCAATCGCTGGCTTCAGGAGACTAGGTAGTCTATGCAAGAGATCTTTGCTCAGAAGTAGGACAAACAAGGTTAGAATCATTTATTTTTAAAGACAACACGTCACTTTGGACAAGGTTAACTTTGATCCATCATGTTTCATACAATTGGACAAGTGTCATTTTAATTAAATTATATGTGATGCGGAGGAATTCTATGACGCCTATTAGAGGGTTTTAGTATCAGTTTTCTATAATTTCTGCTTTATAAAATTTTAGGTATAAGTCAATTTTAAATAATTGTGTAATTTGATAATATTCATAAAATAAATGAGAATATATGTTACAAATAAGAGAGCTTACAAATCATTGAAGTAGTATACTTCTAAGCTGAGAGCTTCTAAGTACAAGTTTCGAATGTAATAAACCAGAAAGAGGATTAGTTCAGTCTCGAAAGAGCCAACTTGCCGGTTGTGAGTCGACAAAAGCACCAGATTTAAAAAATGATCACGTGTTTCAACTAGTACAAATAGAGTATTTTACTTTGTGTCTTATTTGTTTAGTATATTTGCTGACCCTCTAGCAGATTAAATGTTGTTTATCTGCTATTTGTGTGTGTTTTGTCATCAATAAAATTGTAAATATAAATAAAATGTTCCTGAGAAATAACAACAAGGTTTTCTACAAAGCTTCTGCTGCATTTTATGTACGTCTTTACTGTAGCTTTTTTAGAAAAACTGCATTCTGTCATTTTCTTCAGTACTGTGACATAAGTTTAAACTAATGTTAGCGTAGATCGTGAGATGGTGACCACATTTCATTAGATTTTCCTGTAAGGTTTTTTTAATAACAGCAACGTGTCGAACTTTGTCCCAAGTAGACGCTAGCTCTAGAACATAATATGTACATAGAACCTATGAATACAGCTGCCAGTAACTGTTATACATCTCTGCCTAACCCTGCTCCATAAAGACAGACTTCAGTGTATGTTATTGTATTTATCAGAAAAACTCTTATTTCAATATGAAATTATCGTATCAAAATATAACCATTAGATTGAGATTGGGTCATCACACCAACACTATTGGATACGAGGCATCGAATAAAAAATATGAGAGTATCATAGTATAAATAATATCCAAGTCAATCAATATTTTTGGGGCAAAACTACCAATAAATAATCTGACAACCATTACGCTGTGACAACAAGACCTGTGATATTGGAGAAGGAAAAACCGCAGCGATTTCTCAAGTGCCTCGTTTATTTCCGATTTATATTTGGTACGATTGTAGGAGTTTGAAGTATCTGACGCCCTGGTCGATATTACAACAATAATATGGTTATTTGACTTCACATAGTAAACACGTCTTATATTAGTAGCAAACTATCAATGAGACACAAGATGAGGAAATTATCATAGGCATATTGATGGGTAATTTTCAAGTTTTTTTTTTTTTTTTTTATTCGTTTATTTCCATAAAAAATATAAAATGTGGTACATTTTTAACAAACTCGCCAAACTGTAAACACAGTTTGTTGGCGAAAGAGGCGCTCTTTCTTAATTCTAATTACATACTTATACTAAATTATAATTTATTGACATAATATTATTATGTTAGAGGAGGTTTTTGTACATTACATAAACTTTACTTACTTTAATTATTATATATTCTTGAAACAATATTTAATTTAAATGTATATTTAAATTAGTTATGGTCTTGTGTATTACAACGGTTTGTATTGTGCCTAACTATTAATGACGTTTAACATCTCATTTTTCAGTCTTTTCTTTAAAGTTACCCTGCTTATACCTTCCGTGTGAGTTCTTATAAAATCTATTTTATTATATATTACAGGAGTTAAGTATTGTCTAGTTCGTTCGCCATAGTAGTTTGTTACAGAGGGGATCACATATTTCCCTTCCTGAGCTTGTTTAGTGGAATACTTATGTGTCTTAGGTTTTTTATGTGGTTTTTTAAGTCAACTTCTGCACTAGGAATAAATTCTGTATCTTTATCTGAGACTTTACGAACATCCAAATACGGATACAAAGAACATTACGACTTTTGTTCACACAAAATTTTGTCTCATGTGGGGATTGAACCCACAACACTTGGCGCACGTGGTAGTGGCGAGGCGACGACAACCATTACTACTCTTGCAGTCGTATTTATATATATTTTCTATTTTCGATTTGAAGTTTAGTGCTATAAGAAAGAGGCTTGTTTGACGATTGTCTAAAATAAACCTAATAAAAGTAATTTGAAGCGTAACAAATATTTAAACGAATTTTAGAGGAAGGTAGCATTCGGATACTTTATACATTAAACAATCGACCGTCCGTAATCATCATAAATTAACCTGAATAGATCTCTTCGTGCGGAGATTTAAATCCCGGCTGCTTCCAAATTTTCTCAATTTTCATTATTATTTCAGTTTACCTTGTTTCCACTCGAAGGCAGGATGGGGAATTGTCATCCATTCGGTACGTACTTTAAAAGTAGTCGCTTAATAAAAGGTGAGATTGCGGTCTAATTCAAACATATATAATTATAGTTATTATTAAAAATAGATCCGAAAGACTTTAAATGTGAACGACTAAACGTAATAGTATTTAAACATTAAACACGATTGATTAAATAGTCTAATACTATACATATCCGTCATCGCTTACTAAAAAGAAATAGTGTATAACATAAGTAATGACTACTACCAATTTTTTTAAGTAAGCTTGTTACCTATTACTGATATAGGATCGACTGCTATCATTGCGATTGCAGTATTGCAGTCGATCCATCATTACATCACCGTTTGAAAGTAATATCAATACTCACTACAGACCCGACCTTACACTCAATAAATCTATCGATTTGTCCAATCGTGCGTAGACACAACAAAACCGTTTAATCAGACTGTCTGTCGAACTCTATATCGGTACCACCACAGCGAAAAAAAAAACAAAGCAGTATCACTCGCACCTATGCTCAGTAAGCTACGAATAATATCCCTTTTTCATTTGAAATGCTCTTCGTATTTGAGTATACGGACAGGCAGCCATAACAAAGGACTGTTAAAGAGTTATAACAGAACTGTAATATTTTCCGCATAATATCATTGTAGCGAGTCGAGAAGCTTGTATGTGTAACAAGGCGTTTTAGCTTTCGATCCGAGGCATTTGCACAGCTATTCCGTAAATAATGTACTTGTTGGTTTTTCGTGTATTACTTTAAATTAAGAATTTGAATAAAGAAGAATTCGTCTCGATAATAATTTGAAAAATTACACACGTGGGAAATTAAGAATTGGGAATCAATCGTAGACATCAATAAAGCTGCTATATTAAGCGGACGGTAAAAATAATCTGCTATAACTAAATAACACTCAACGTTCAGAGTTATTTAATTGAATTCTATGTACACTAGGTAGCTATTTACAAAAATAATTTGATTTTAGTCGTATATAGTGGCCTCGGTAGTCTGTATACATGTATCAAGTATGCTTTTAGTTTTTATAAAAGGCCCACTTAAAATATATTGTGTCCTTAACTACTATCGAGACTAAGCCATTAAATAACTATTGAAATAAGTTGTTTGTTATTATTAAATGAGTAAGGCCACATAATAAGCTGTTCTATAAAATACTTGTGGAAAAAATCCAATAATTTAGTATCTCGCTGTGCAGTGATATTTGCAATAAGTATAATGGCGAAGCACAGCAGGTGCTTGCGTGTATTTACGAGACTTCCAGTATTACGGCAAGACACTATTTCATATACTTTTGTCGTCATATTTTACATAGTACTTAACCGTATAAAACTTTGTAAACCTGCTTGTTCTTAATAAATGTTATCGTAAAAATATTATTAATGATTTATATGCATGGACGGAAATTTAAAACCAATCATGCAACCTATAATATAGTAGTATATTATAATGTCCTACAGTCTGAATTTCGGTCACGGCGGCCAACCTTTAGGTAGACTGGCCATCTGCGCAGGAGATATGATCGTGCACAAGTTTGTGCACATACACTCTCTGTTCTCTGACTCTCTTAATCCATTAGGACGCCAAGCCAATGACTGGAGAGGGTACAAGCGCAGGACCAACGAGCTTACGTGCTTTCCGAGGCATAGGGATGTGTAACACAGCCATCTAACTCCGAGGTGCTACTGAGAATCTCTGGTCAAAAAATCCCCATAACATTTTAGAAAATTCGAACTTGCACAGCATTGCAATACATCACCGCTACGCCACCGGGGCAGAATAATTATATTAAATCTATGTTATAAGCGAATAAAAAATTGTCAATTCATCCATTAAACTAAAGGAATACGGATTGAAGACGCAACAAATTCCAAGTATTGTATAACAAATCTCTTACTTCACAGAATTCGCCACGACCTCAATAATCGACATTTCTTCTCAAATTCCCTTCGTTATTATCTAAAGAAAGTGCACAATGGAAGTTTCGCAATAAAATATGGTCGAGTTATTTACTCTCGTGGGTACATTCGAAGCGGATCCGATGCACAATATTGATGTAAAAGTGGTGTCCGCTGGGATTTTCAATTGATACGTAAAGTTTAGCTTGTGGGAAAAGATAGTAGAAAATGTTTTGCTGGTTTTTTTTTTTATTTGTCATATAAACACGGTATTTGTAAAACTTATATACACTTGTGTAACTTTGTAGCGACATAATTGTATGCGTAGAGATGCCACAATGAATTAAACTATAGTAAATAAATTTCAAGCAACGATAGCCTCTTGGGAGAACGTAACGTAACGTAACCACGCAGTGGTCTCGAGTTCGATCCCAAGGCACGCATCTCTGACTTTTAGAACTCATGTGCGTATTAAATAGTTAATAATCGCTTGCTTTAACGGCAAAAGAAAGTCTTGAGGAAAGCTGCACGTCTAAGAGTTCTTTATAATGTTCTCGAAGATATGTGTAATCTGCCAACTCGCACCGGGCCATAATTTTGGGCTATGGCCTTACCCTTCTCGCACTGAGAAGAGACCCGTGCCAGTTTAAAGTGGGCTGATATCATTTATATTATAAATAATGTCAATATATTGTATGACAATCATTACAATCGAGTTGACTGCCGTAACAGGTTTCGAATTAAACTTTTTTTTTAATCTTTATTTATTTAAAGGCTTTTATTACAGAGTAATATGTTAGCCCCATCGTGGCTTATTCTAAGATACTAACTTACCATGTAACAATAGGCGACAGAGGAAGTCGTTGTTGTACATATATCTCAAATAGGTCTAACGCCGCATTTGAAGTAGGGTCACTTAGAATATTAATGAAAAGTCCTACATCGTACACGTTATGATTATCTTTGATCATCAACGAGTTCCTTAGAGTATTGAACTTGTATTTTCTCATGTGATGCGTTAGTTCATATCTGGTCTACAACGCACTGCGTTATTGATCAACCCCAACTCAATCAGGGTCGTCTCACTAAATGCCTTGAACCTATTTCTTGGAATTGTAATGCAGGCTAAAAGCACAAACAGTTTGTTCAAAACATCGACAAAATTAGGCTTGGAGTACTGCAGAATATCTTTTGATCTCAGAATTTGGTCTTGTTACCCACAAATTGCTCAAACAAGCTGTATTCGGCCCAAAATCGCATTAAATTTATGTTCTTAAATATAACTTATTTTTATATTCTCACTTTTATGATGATAACTAATACTAATGTAGGTCAAATATTAAACGCTTTTGCCCGCGGCTTTGCTCGCTCAGGAACAGTTTATTTTTTCCTTTTCTATACTCTATATGCCTGACGACGTGTATAAAAATTTTATGATGATCGGTCAAGTACTTAAGGCATGAAAGCGTAACAAACAAACCAATATACTTACATACGCATTTATAAGAGGAAGGATGCATTAGGAAGGTTTAAATGTATAATTTGTTTAGGTTTTGTGCTACCCTTGCGAAGCCGAGGCGGGTCGCTAGTATTTATCTATATTTATTTTTATGTTAACTTTATGAAACTACATGAAAACGTAGTTGCAATAAAACTAAATACAATGCTACCCTATGAAAAGTGAAAGAGACATGCGTCACCGGTTGCACTAGTTTTCCTCAATTAGGTCAAGGACTTAAGGATTCAACGTTTTGCTCACAGACAGTATTTTTTTACTCAGCATAGTGTTCGTTATAATTAATAGCTGTCATGCTTTTTTAATGAAATAAAATTACTTTATTACCAAAAAAATTACAGTAATGCATATTGATAATTATACAAAAAAAATACAGGGACAGAATAGGAACATAATTTGAGACGAAATAAGAATAACATTAAGAAATTCATATTTATTTAATTTAGGGACGTATATGGAACAATTTTTGGGATGAATGCTTATTTCTGCGTTTGGAACGAAACATGAGGGACGAATGCGGAACAAACCGTCCAGTGGCCCCACAATAGGCAAGCCTGTGGGTGCCGGAATAAAATATGCACTGTGTCTGGGTCCCGGCGTTCGAAACCTGTTAAATACGTTACGTTAAGTAGTATTAAGAATAGAAAAGGGTATAGGGTTAAGCTGGTTTGGGCATGTAGAAAGAATGGACGAGAAAAGACTGACTAAGAAAGTTTATAAGGCTAGTGTGAATGGAACAGTCGCAAGAGGAACACCTAGGCGAACGTTTCTTGATCAGATCGGAGGCGTTCTGGACAAAGGCTAGGTTAAGAGCACCTTGAACCGACGGGCGTGTATGAAGAATGTGATGAAAGTGAATGAAGCCAGAGAAGTGTGTCAGGATCGTAGCAAATGGAAATCCGTAGTCTCTGCCTACCCCTCTGGGAAACAGGCGTGAATCTATGTATGTATGTATGTTACGAGTATGATTTTTGCCATGGTTTAAGTTATCAGTCTTAAACGTTCCAGCGGTGTGAAAAAGTTAAAACTTCAAATTACTTTTATTAGTTTGAATTAAAATTATCCATCCATTGAAATCCAGTGGTATAAAAACGTAAGACTAAATTTCTTTATAAGTTTGAATTAAAATTATCCATCCATTGAAATCCAGTGGTATAAAAACGTAAGACTAAATTTCTTTATAAGTTTGAATTAAAATTATCCATCCATTGAAATCCAGTGGTATAAAAACGTAAGACTAAATTTCTTTATTAGTTTTAATTAAAATTATCCATCCATTGAAATCCAGTGGTATAAAAACGTAAGACTAAATTTCTTTATTAGTTTGAATTAAAATTATCCATCCATTGAAATCCAGTGGTATAAAAACGTAAGACTAAATTTCTTTATTAGTTTGAATTATAATAAGCCATCCAGTGAAACTACTTGTACGAACTACAACTACATTCGTTAGTTTTGTCTCCTAATCCATTTATAACTATAGTTACTTAAATACTGACATAATTTTACAAATACGTCTACCAAGCTGGTCGTTTAGCCAATAAATATAAAATTTATAAAGATCATAGCAGAAACAATATTTTTGCGAAGCTGACGCCTCTACATTCAAGTGATAATTGACAAATGTTTCAAACAGATAATAACTAGGCGCTATTTCTTAATAAGCACAAGGAAATGGAATAGCATCGCATCGTAGATCAAGGCCGACAGTCGCAGTTAGATGTGCCATTGCAAGAACTGATTTCAACGGTAACTGAAATTCATTGGAAATAAGATCCGAGCAAACGCAATGTAGTGAAAACGTGCGCTATTGTGGAAGGCGAGGCTTTTACGGCTGCAGAACCTTTCCCCGCTACCCTTGTACCTACCTCCGTCGTCTAAGGTCGCTCACAGCTGATCCCATTTCACTGTCGGCAGACGGTGTGGCGCTACGCCTCGGTGTACGTACGGTCTGCTATAACTTGTGTCTATTTTCTTGGTTAATTAATTAACAAAGTTCATTATATTAAGGTGTTGATTGTTATACAGTATCGCAATATAATCAAGCTTTAGTAATTAAAAACGCCTATCGTTAATGAGGAGTCCAAAAAGTCCTAAGTCGCAGTCCGTAATAGCAAAGTGCTTATCTAATCGTCTCGTCAGTCTCTTAATCACTCTTTGATTTGATCAGATTTAACTGTATGGTTATAAATAATATTACGGGTGCTTAAAATGCCAAATCGAATGTATTGACGTTTAAATTTATAGTAACTTGAATATATGTACAGAAGAACTTACTTAATGCTGATACGATACACGATTTATTAAGCGAGAAATAGTCAGTTTGTAGCATCTGCTACTTATCAAAATAAATATTAGGAAACAGTAAATGATATGCTTGCCAACTTTTATGACTGAAAATCATAAAAATAACTTTGATAGGCATTGTCCATAATCGCAGAAAGAGCAGTTTATACATTAATTAACTGACAATAAAAATAATAATGTATTGCATACTTATATTTATGTGACAACTAGCTGATAAGAAATTATAAATTAGCTGCCATAAAACTAACGTAAAGAAAGCGGTAATAAATTCACTTTATTACCATTCTAATTTTGATAAAGCGAATATAACATACTTCAACTATACTAATGTACATAAGCAAAACACATTAAAGTAACTTACGCGACGATATAAGAGCTTAAATATATGATAGTTGAAGCCGTTATATCATTTTGCGCTAGTCTTTAAAAATGTCAGCTGAGTAAAAATGAGAGCATAAAGGGGAACGGAGTTTTATAGCATTCAAGCTATTACTGTGGTTAGTAGTGAGTCGCTGCTTCGTAGTCTTGTTCTAGTCTTGTCACGTATTTTAATAATAACTAGTAATTGAAAATCCTTCTAACATTATTAATTTGAAAGGTTATGATGATTTTTGAATGTTTGTTACTCAATAATGCGTAAACCGTTAAATGACTTTAGATGAGGCTTAGCACAAAAATAGAACATGACCTGGAGGATACATTTTTGTACGTATACACCATACGTTGCCGTTGGAATCACGCAGGCAACGCTCCGAGCAGAAGTTGTAAGAAAATAAATTGCGATAAATATTGTATTAATTGATATGGAAGACCATTTAGAAATTGTTCTATGTACTGTTATTTATATGAACAGAACATGTTATGGCAAAGAATAAACAATAAAATATGTTTATATTTTGAGTAGGGTTGTTCCGGCGTCATCCGATGACGTTTCATCCTACACTGTTTTTTTTTCTAACTCAACCTATTTACGATCCTCTTTTTTTTTTTCGTGGATTATGCATTGGCGCATACCTCTCTACGGGGCGACGGAGAGGTTATGTCGGGCTCACCGGGGGAGTAATACCCCGGTAATACCGACTAAACCTACCACGTTGTTACTCGACATAACCATAGACGGCGGTGCCGCGCGAATTGCTTTCACATGCAATCGCGACCCCGCCGAGGTTTCAGCCCGCCGAGTAAAACGGCAGGCCACTACATAAGATACTTCCTCTACTGTCCCCTTGTGGGGGGACGAAAACATGACTCAGAAGCGCGCGTGAGAACTCGCACGCCGCCTCTCGGACCTGGTGCTGATCGGGTGGCGAGTAGACCCACGCAGCCCACCACTCCCAGGTCAAACTTCAGGGTGGCAGGAGGACATCTCGCGCCCTTCGGCGCCCAGTTCTGCGGTTGGGGAGAGGGTTTAAGCGGTCCCTCTCCTGCTCCGCCGCCTCCTTGATAGAAATTACTTCCTCACAGAAGGAGGCGACGGCGTTCCCAGATCTCTCACTCCGGGCCATAGACTGAACCACGGCCGGAAGTTAGAGGGCAACCAGTCCGAGTGCCGCGATCAACTCACGAACCTATTTACGTTCCTTACTCAACCGACAGCAATTATTTCATTTTCAATTCTTTATTCATTCTGTAAGTATTCCTTGCTCAACTGATTACGAAATTACCCAAAAGCTCTAAGGTTTTGGTAGACGGTCTGAACAAAAGTTACTGTTTTCGTAATCTAATAAAGATGTCTCTATACTTATATTACAAAGAGCAAAGATTTTCTTACACGATTTAAAATTTTTCACCATTTAAAGACTTTATTATCACCAAGCACTTAATATAGGCTATATATTTATTTGTCGGCCTCGATGGCGTAGTGGTCAGTGTAACCGACTGCCACGCTTGAGGTCGCGGGTTCGAATCCCGCACAAGTCAACCATTTGTGTGCATGAACATGGATGTTTGTCTTGGTCTAGGTGTTTCTATGTATCATAAATATGTATATATTTACAAAAAAAGTATATATGTATAATATTGTCTTCTGTTTACGCGAATATTGTTATTATTATTTGCTTAAAAATTTGTAAAGTTTAATAGTAGTAGTACCTAGTGTAACAGTTTTCAAAATTATGTAATATAGTGTCAAATAAACAACGCAATAGAATATAGTAGAAGATCCGTATATAGTAGTTTAATTTCAAAGTATATATGTATGTTTATCCATTGTCTAGTACCCATAGTACAAGCACTGCTTAGTTTGGGCTAGATGGTGTTGTGTGAATGTGGTAGAATATTATTATATATTTTCATAAAGTACTGTGTACTAAGCTTTTTTTTTTTACGTGGGGGAATGCTTGATGCATACCCCTCCGCGGGGGCGGGCGGAGGGGTTATGTCGGACTCGCCGGGGTAAAAGAAAGATGTTAAGAAGAAAATGTACCTCCCGGAATACCGACTAAACCTACCACGGTGTTCCTCGACAAAACCACTATCGACGGGGCCGCGCGAATCACTTTCGCATGCGGTCGCGACCCCGCCGAGGTTTCGGCCCGCCGTATGAAACGGCAGGCCACTACACAAAAGACCTACCCAAAGGCACTCCTCACAAATTATCCCTACTGTCCCCCCTAGAGGGGAGACGGACTCGAAACAACAGAGGCGCGCGTGGGAACACGCACGCCGCCTCTCGGACCTGGTGCTGAACGGATGGCGGGCAGGCCCACAAAGCCCGCCACCCCCAGGTCAATCCTCAGGGTGGCTGGAGGTCGTCCCGCGCCCTCCGGCGCCAGGCTCTGCGGTTGGGGAGAGGGTTCAAACGCTCCCTCTCCCGCTCCGCCGCCTCCTTGATGGAAATTACTTCCTCACAGAAGGAGGCGACGGCGTTCCACGACCTCTCACTCCGGACCATAGACTGAACTACGGCCGGGAGCGAGAGGGCAACCAATCCGACTGCCGCGATCAACTCACGGCGCTGCGATGCCCAAGCGGGGCAAACCGCCAGAGTGTGCAGCGCCGTGTCCTCTACAACATCGCGGCAGTCGCCGCAGTGGTGACAACCGGGCGTCTCTTGCCGGCGTATACGACACAGGAACTGGCCAAAACAACCGTGGCCAGTCATTACCTGTGTCAGCCGGAAGGTGAGGGCGCCATGGCGCCTCTCCAGCCACTCCTCAAACACGGAACTTACCGCCACGATCGTGGCGTGCCCACTGTGTACTAAGCTAACCTAACCTACTTTTACGAAGCAAAAGATTGTTTTGCTTCGTAAAAGTAGGTTAGGTTACCATACTTTTTTCGGTAATAATATTTGTCACGGGTAGAGCAAGGAACGCATTTCGGTTAAATAAATAAACTTTATTAAAATAATGTAATCGGACCAGTTAGGCATTCCAGTTTAGGATGAGTAAAGAAATAGGATGTGATGTCATTGGATGAATACGGAACAACCCTTTGAGTACTTATTCAAGGACAATGTACTTTTTTAATATGTTTTTCTGTATTATGCATTCAATCAATACGAAACATTTATAACTATCTATTTCTTTTGCATTTACAGTTTTTATATTTCGACATATTCCTATTGCGTTCATACTCTTTCTAATTTTTTTATGGGTAACGAAACATGATACAATCACTAAATTGTCTGACGACACAATCGATTAACATGATTTCATAATTTTCACAAATAGTTGCTGTTATCATAATATAGCGTTTTACAAACCAAACAAAGCGTAATTATATTCTAACATCAATCACCAGATCAAAACAAATGACTGACGTCTAAATATTTTGTAAAGTATTTCACATAATATGCCTTCATCTATTATCGCATGCTAAATATATACGCTAACGATATCCGTCACGGAATATTCGTAGATAATTTCATACAAGACCAAACTCCTTAGAAATATACATATATGTTACAAACACGTTGCCATCTGACCTAGACTACAGTCTTTAAACACAGGTTCAACTGATTGTTATAAGATATGGTGGATATACCACATTTACGCACGAAGCGCTTTGCTTCCACTTTTATAATGCGTACCGCTAAGGAGTTTTATTAAGAATTCGCAACCTATGTCTGTGTTTCCCGATGAGTACAATCTGGGTGTCTTAAAGTCGCGAGTGAATAGGTATCTTTAAGGCAAGCGTGCTCCATCGTCGACTGCATCTTCATTTAAGATCAGGTGAGATCGCGGTCAAAAGCAAGCCTATAAGAGTATTAAAAAAAATGTATACACGTAGTTAGACAATTTGCTATTTTATTGTAGTAACTATTATTATAGAGACAATAGTATACATAGCCTCACGTCTGTATCCCAGAACGGGGAGGCAGAAGTATATTACATATACTGCCATGTTTTTAGATCTCATGTAGTACAGGGCGAGTATATTGACACTCGACTCGACACTATAAGTATCTGTGGCGACTCCGCACAGAACAAAGTTCCGCCTACATCTAACAGATGGCACTAAATACGCTCAAATGACGTCATAATCCTGCATAGCGCAAGCGGAGTTTACACAGCGACTAACAATATATACAAGCACCCGACATCAACCGTCGGGCCGCGGTCCGCCAGGCACGATCAACCAGCCTGATCGGAGGATCCTCCCTTTGTGTTGGAGGGACATCACACCCTGTTCCTCCACATATCCAGTAGACGTAAATCCGTCTAAAGGATACAGTTTTTTGTTTCTTCAAAAAAGACAACTTTCGCAGTAGGAACGAGATGGGTGTAAAAACCCAGGATTCAACCTCTTCGTCTACATATAAGTATTTTTTTGTCGTCCACTTTTTGTAATGTCTCACTACTGGGCAAAAGCCTCTCCTAAGACTTCCAAATCACTTTGTTGGTGGATATCCCCTGACCTTATAACCTTGTGACCCCTATATCTCGAGGGTCTTTTGACCTACAGGGCCCATATTCAGAGAGCCCAAACTTGACCGCGGGATGACCCCAAGATGTCTGCACACCAAGTTACAAGTCAATCGGTCCAGTGATTCCGGAGCTATGCCTGTCACTAACAAACAGACACACAGACCCACATAGTGTTTTCATTAACCTCTTCGAAGAAGACTCAGAGGTTAATAAATCCTGTGTCGCGGGGGACTTATCAAACATTCAAACAAAGAACACCCAGGTGTGAATGTTTGTTTGCGAGTCTGAACTCGCGACAACTATTTGTAGATCATCCAAATTTTTGTCCCGAGTGGGGATCGAACCCACAACAGTTGGCGCGGTGGCAGTGGCGAGGCGACCACTAAAGCCACTACGCCATCCGTGCAGTCACAATTCCAGACTCCGTGGTGTAAGTCAACTAAGAATTTCCTAGAAGGAAATTCCAATGTAATGAAAAATATCATAGGCATAACTGATACTGTACTTGGTGATAAAACCTAAAACACAAAAGTTTTTATATATTATCAGGAAGAGCATTAAATTTCGTATCTCGACAGCTTTACTTAGTAACAAATTGTTTGTTTAGTTGGAATTAGCTCGTAATAACAATCATGTTCCCGCTAATTAAGCACAGTTTGAACAAGATAAGACGATTCTTATGTAATATGTAATCTATAAATAGGGTTATCCTTATTATTCTTGAGTCTAATCATAGGAGATTAGAATCATGAGAGCGTACAAGAAACGACTGTATGGTATGCTATTATACACTATTCGGGAGCCTAAGTCTTTATTATCACTACATATTATTAAACAAAGTCCTCCGCCGCGTCTGTCTGTCTGCGCGCGATAAACTCAAAAACTACTGTACGGATTTTCATGCGGTTTTCATCAATTGACAGAGTGATTCATGAGGAAGGTTTAGGTGTTTAATTTGTAAAGCGTCGCTAGTTCTTTTATAAGCATAATAAAATCATAGGTAGCTAAGATGCTTACTGAAATAAAGAAATTTACGCTTACATAATAATGTTAATGTGTTGCTTTTAAATAATTATCGTAAATAAAAAAAACTATTAAAAATCTGTCAGATGTTGCCTATAGGTTTTGTTGTACAATGTAGTGTCCTTTTAAAATACTGTTTGACTTTCGGTAAATCATTGTCAAGAAAATGATATCCTAAGATATTTTCATAAATAGCAAAATTATTGTATAGGAATTGAAATGGTTAAACATTTAAGCCATTATGATATTATCCTAGTTATATAACACAGCAAATACTTTAATCTACACGCTGAACGTAATAATTATTTGTGTACATTTTATTTGACATGATTATCTCATGTATGGCAGATATTACTTGTAACATTACTCAACACGCCAGAAGAAATGTTATTACAGTAGATAAATGTTTTGTTTATTCTATCTATTGTATTATTTCTTACTGTAATTTCTTTAAGTTTCGAGATAACTTAAAGTTATTAGGTACAAGTACCTACCTACCGAGATTATCCATAAATAAAGTTCATTGTGTTCAAGACACTAAGTTACGATTTAGCCATTTTAAGTCCATTATTTAATTAGGAAGATAATTTTTGGAGCGTATAATTTGTATTTGTTTTATACTTGTGCTACAAGCACTTATCTAAATATTACTTACACCTCTTATACATATGTTCTGTGACTTACACATATACGAGGAGATTGGCGTCTATAGGCAGTTTTATTTAAAATATGAGTGGCAGAGAATCCTTACATTTTTATAGGTCGTGTGCCATGTTTTTAATTTATATCGTAAAACCTTAGAGCTGGTGTTGTATTTTATATTTTTTGCAACTCGATAATACTCGCTCCCGATTTCGGCTATTTATGAAAGACGATTTCGTTCTAGAACATTCGAATTTTGTATTAAATAGCTTAAAACTGAGTTTATATTTAGAATATTCATGGATTATTAACGCCAACGATTGCCTGCGCTGAGCACTACTGTCGCATTAGTCTTCAGAAGACTGCAGCGTCAATTAATAGAAAGCAGACAAATTTTGTCGGGTATTATATTTTCACAGGGAGTCTTGGTAATGTTTATCGGTTTAGCTTTTTAAATAAATCATTTATGTATTATTAGATTTGACCGACGGCTAAATGTTGGTTAGTAACAGGCCTTTTTACTGGATGAAAGGTACCCTATGCCCTTTTCTTTTCCCCTAACAACATGTACCTATGTGAAATTTCATGATAATCGGTCGAGTAGTTACAGCGTGGAAGAGTAACAAACAAATCCACATTCGCATTTATAATGTTAGTTAGGGTAACTACTAGGAAGTGTCGCCGGTCTGCACTGACTGGCCCCCGTAACAAGATAAGATAAGATAAGATAAGATAGGGTAACTACTAAAGTACTAATTATTTCTTTTTAGTATACGAATATGTAGCAAATATTAGACTATTTGGTCAATCGTGTTTAAATATACTTATATATTAGATATATCGGTCAAAAAAAAATTTATAATATTAAGTTCCGGTAAGGATTTGCAGAGTTCAAAGTAAGAAAACCCATTCATTGGTGCTATCTACACGCCATGGACATGTGTATACACCTTATCTCAAATAATAAAAGCAAATTCCATGTCGTGAGGGCAACGGTTTACTTAATGCCGTGTACACACATAACAGTAAAAAGGTGCAAAGATTTGCAGTGACAATTAACCTCGCTAGCGTCTGTTAACTGTACCGGAATACGAAGTCTCACCGAATTTGTCGAGTATTTTTACGAGCTCAGAGTTTTGAGACTAGGCCACTGGGCTACTGATTACACTACAAAATAAAGAACGATGCTGTGAAGAAAAGAGAATACTGTTATTCGGTTTGTAAACGAAAGATTTTGTCGTTGCGGTGAGGGTTTTTCCATTATATGTTTACGAGTGCTTGAGTATAAATAGTTAAGAATAAACATTAATAATTAACGTGATGATATGTGAATGAAAAGGACTTATAAGACGCTTATACAATTCGTGGAAATATTACTTTTGTTTTAAATGTAAATATTTTAATATAACAAACATGTCATACAACGCCGATTACTTAGTCTAAAACTGTCTTTCTTTCTTTATAAAAAGACGGCTCCCGCACTAGGGATATTTCCTGTCTCACTTGGGACTTTACAAACATTCAAACACATACATACATACACACACATACATCCACACGCACACTCACACACCCACCCATACACACATTCACACACGCATACGCATACACACACACAGACATGCGCGCACGCACGCACGCACACACATTATTTTAACCATTTTCTATGTTGATTTCCTAATTATATCATATTATTATATATATTGAAGTCGTTGTACAACTCTTATTATTGTAAAACTTATACCGAAGACACAGGCTAAGTCTAGTTTAAGGGGCAGAGTAAATATTTTATGTAAACAGATTTTTACAATTATCTCTATAAATATATCTCTTATATTTATCTTGTAAGGTAAAGACCAGCGATAGCTCAATGGGGAGACCAATAGACTGCAATGCAGAGGGTCTCGGGTTCGAACCCACGTCGCGCACCTCTGACTTTCGGAAGTTATATGATATTTCGAAATTACGTGCGTATTGATTGACAATTATCGCCTGCTCCGTGCCTCGGAGAGCACGTTAAGCCGTTGGTCCCGGCTGCCATAAACATCTATGGCAGTCGTAATTGGGAAAGTCAGTACCCTCTAATATCCTGACACTGGTCTAGCTTTAGGGTATCGTTAGCCTTTGGGTTGTGGAGGTCAGGTGGCAGCCGCTCCGTGTAAAAACTGATATCCAGTCAAATCCGGTTAGACCAGAAAAGCCGACCCCAAGTGACTTGGGAATAATAAAGGCTAAGAGAGAAGAAGATTTATCTTGTAAGGAAATTAAAATAAATGCATGTCCCATTTGTTATCTACAACTTTAACCAATTTCACCGTATTATATAAACACTTACTTTGTATTGTAGTATAAATGCATCTGTAAAGTTGACAAATAAATACTTTATTATTATTATTATTATTCAATCAACGGACACAAAGAACATCCAGACTCGGTACACCTATTTGGAGGTCACAAACATTTTAGAGTTTAGACGAACACTTAACCACTATGCCATCAGTCAAAACTGAAACACTATAAAATAAACTTCGAATACAATTCAAAGAAAATATTGAACTAGAGTTCAATTTAAAAACAATAATACACAAAAGCAAAGTACCTAGTTATTTTGTTCGAAAGAGCAACGCTGAGTTTCGTAGCGTGTCGTTTTCCATACCATCGGTGCTCAAGGTAGCGAAGGCAAGTTTTTATTAAGGCTAAAATATCGTCACATAGTTTACCGAGGAAATTGAATTTAATATTTTTAAGCACCAGAGATGAAACAGTCTACAAGGAAATTGATGGCGTTCGTGCCTTGTGTATCGGTACGTGATAAAGGATCTACTTCATATAATAAAATTCGAATTAGTCGTGATTGTCGAATTATGACAGGTTAGTAGGACCTCAGTGGCGTAGTGGTAAGTGTAACCGACTGCCACGCCTGAGGTTGCGGGTTCGATTCCCGCACGAGTCAAACATTTGTGTGCATGAACATGGATGTTTGTCTTGGTCTGAGTGTTTCTATGTATAATATGTATGTATTTACAAAAAAAAGTATATATGTATGTTGATCTATTTTCTAGTACCCATAGTACAAGCATGGTGTTGTGTGTATGTGGTAGAATATTATATGCTGTACCTACTAATACCTAATTGGTCAAATCCTAACTAATATTATACATGCGAATGTGAGTTTGTTTGTTTGTTTCGCTTTCACGCATTAACTACTCGACCGATGACCATGAAATTTGGCATACCCGTTGTCGGGGGAACAGGAAAGGATATAGGATAGCTTTTATCCAGGAAAAGTACTGTTACTAACCTAACCTACATTTACGCAATCGAAGCCGCGGGCAAAATATAGTAACAAATAAATTGTTTTATTTATACCTACTACAGATTTATGAATCCTCTTTGAAACAAGCTAGCCTGTTGCACTTAGGATTAAAAGATCTGATTTTATCGTTAACCGTTAATTGAATAAATAACTTAAGTTTAAGTCTTCTCTATTTAAGTAAAGGTTAATTTATTATTCACTGAGTAGTTTATTAAACATCGTAAGCATTTCAAAAATTTCGTTTTCACAAATTTGTCTACTTAAAATACACATTTGACATCATAGTGAGTGTCATTCACTTTTATAGTAAAAACCCTAGCCTGGCTGTGAAAAACTAAAACTAAGAATAATAAACAGAGTGTTAGTAAAAACAAATAAAAAAAAATATAAAAAAAAATATAAAAAAAAATATTCATCAAGAACAGCCTCTGAACTTGATGAATATTAAAATTTTAAGCCGAGGTCAGCTAGCTTACCAATATTTCGTGGTATACTGGAATAATTAAGAAGTGTTTGATATTTTTGTCTCGCTTTATTATATAACAAGTTCTCGAAGATTATAAATTCTGCCAACCTCAAATAATTTTGTCGGCCTCGATGGCGTAGTGGTTAGTGTAACTGACTGCCACGCCTGAGGTCGCGGGTTCGATTCCCGCGCAAGTCAAACATTTGTGTGCATGAACATGGATGTTTGTCTTGGTCTGGGTGTTTCTATGTATAATATGTATGTACTTACAAAAAAAAAAGTATCTATGTATGTTTATCCATTGTCTAGAACCCATAGTACAAGCTCTGCTTAGTTTGGGCTAGATGGTGTTGTGTGTATGTGGTAGAATATTATATTATTATTAACCGGTAGGTACTGGGCCAGCATATCCACACTATGGCATAACCTTTTAGGTACTGAAAAGAGGCCCGTGACATGATGTGACAGTTTTTATACTGGGCTGACATTATATTATACCTATTATTAAATCACTTAAACTGATTCAAATACTCTAGTTGACAAAGTAGCTAAACCATTCTAACCACTGAGCAAAAAAGACATATTTAACTGTCACAAATAGTTATAATTAATTGGAGCATTGGATTCACAATCCCTCTCCTGTAATTAATGACGCTAGCAAGCAATAATCATGAAGAGAATTGTTGGCTACACTCTAGTACTTATACAAGAAACAAGCATGGAATACTCTTGATGCACAGAACGAACTAAAATAAGTGCCTCCGTATGAAGCAAGTAATTAATATTAATTTTATGACTCAAGCAAATACTTGACACGTACTTTTAGAACTTTTGATTTAATTTAATTGAAGTAGTTGCACTTGAGTCGCGTAGTGGTCGTTGACATTTCCTCGAGGAACGAGTATGACAAAAGAGGAGCAGCCTGGGAAATGCACACTATTGAATGCAGGCTGCAGACTTCTGCGCCCCGTAACTATACCAACACTACATAACTCCTCGAAACAACATTTTCCTTTATCAAAACGCATAACATAGACTCAGCGTTTTACTAAAAGTTACAACATCTAAGCTCGCTTCGCTTTTGAACTTGATATTTTCCCTGAATGCAATATTTGTGTAAACAACAGTTCAATGTTTGCTCGTCAAATAATAAAATAGCGCTTAGAACGGCGCTGTTAGTGTTTTGTGTGGATAAAATTGGTTTAACATGTTACTGACAACATTTTTAAAGAGTTTTATTATTGGAGGTGCGTTACTTTGCATTTCAGTAACGTATGTATGAAAAGGCAGTCTATGCAATTCTTCCTTGCCAAATTTGTTTTCTAAATTTAGTCAACATATTTAATTTAGGTGTAAGTAGGTATCTGTGTTATTTTATTTCAATTTGTCATTTATTTATTGCATTTATAGGTGGTGAGAGGGAGCACCAAGGCAACACACAAAAAAAAAAATTCACGCCTTAACTATTCGACCAATCATCATGACATTTCGCATACACATTGTCAGGAGTACAGAAAAGGATATAGGGTACCTTTTATACAGAAAACAAGTACTGTCTTCGAGCAAGCAAAACGGCAAACAAAAGCTTGCTTATATCAATTATTATCGCGACAGAGGCCTAATGGCGGCTTGAACAACTCTTGACAACAGGTTGGTCACTAAGGGAAGGGAATACAAAAGAAGATCGCGTCCGATGGTTGAACTCGCAACCTGGTGTAACCACTTAAACCTCTGCTAAAATATAAAGGTTGTCGCTTCTAGCTACACTGAAGGTTTCATTGAACCGGACTTGTATTTTAGCACGTTGGTCACTTGTACGTGGTTAGCTTGTTAGAAGTGTACCGCACGTGTTAGACCCTCGCTACAAAGTGGAAATACACTGACACTACAGTGCTAAATTACAGATTGTATAGCTTGCTACTACTAGAAAATGTGTGTTATGAAATCGATCGATCAATACATATAAAGATAAAGATAAAGATAAATTTATTTGACTCAACATGTGTACAATCAGGTGTTACAGATATTTTTTTGTCTCAACATGCTCTGTCTAGTCAGACATGCAAATGTATGTGCTTTGTAATTAATAAGAATTTTCAAATTATGCTGGATCTAATACAATAATTAACATGTCAATTAACAATGAAGTGAGATATATTATAAATAGACGATAGAGATAGAAATAGAGATATACTTTTGTATATCTATCTAGAACTAATTTTGCAAAGAGCTTTGATTATACATATTAGTCTGGAAAACCGCCTCTAAGATCAGTTTAAGTTCGAGCAAATATTAAAAAGGCCACCATCGATATGTACATAATATTGAGTCGCCGTGGCACACCGGTGGCCAAACACAATAGGTTTTTAATTATGTCTGGTATTCTAAGACTTGAAAGATTATATAGAGATAACAAAAAAAGAAAACCATTATAGATATATTCATAGTCTTTAGATATATTCATAACCATATTTGTTCAATAAATCAAACAGTAAAAAAATGAACTGAAGTTTAAAAAATCGCTGTAAAGTAAAGTTCGTAAGTTACCAATGTACAGTTTTCACATTGCTACCTTCCCAGCCGAATGAGCCAGCTGATACAGACGGATAAGTCGTTTGACGAAATGAAACGCATGAATATACTAAAACCTCAAAAGCCTTAGACATAACAAAACTTTTATCTAATTATCTGTGAACGAAGTCACGGTACTAAAAACAATTGACTTTATATAATAGGTAGGTAAAGCTCCCAACTTACTCCGCGGTTCACCGGCAACCTCATTTATGCGGAGCATATAGGTACATACCATATCTTTCTACATCTTCTTCTCTCTCTCTTAGCCTTTATTATTCCCAAGTCACTTGGGGTCGGCTTTTCTGGTCTAACCGAATTTGACTGGATATCAGTTTTTACACGGAGCGGCTGCCACCTGACCTCCGCAACCCGAAGGCTAACGATACCCTGAGGCTAGACCAGTGTCAGGATATTAGAGGGTACTGACTTTCCCAATAACGACTGCCATAGATATTTATGGCAGCCGGGACCAACGGCTTAACGTGCTCTCCGAGGCACGGAGCAGGCGATGATTGTCAATTAATACGCACATAATTTCGAAAAGTCATATAACTTCCGAAAGTCAGAGGTGCGCGACGTGGGTTCGAACCCGAGACCCTCTGCATTGCAGTCTGTTGGTCTCCCCACTGAGCTATCGCTGCTACTTATATATTTCTACATAAATAAATAAAATTAAAAAGGACCTGGATTTCAAATGTAAGGCTACAAAACTGCGACAACCGTATCATAATAAGTGGCTTTAGCATACAGCTCAAAAAATCAAGCAGATGTGAATATTAAAACATCGTTTCCGATTCAGACAACCTCAATTTGTTGATCGCAGTTGGTTTCCTAAAATATCTTTAAATATGGCTAGAGAAGATTATGTTTTGTTTATTTATTTCTAACAGCAACAAGATACACATGTACATATAATGTAAATAGCACATAATATGTCAGAACGTAGTATTTAACAATAGATCGTATACATATGCACTGTGTTACATATTTAAATTTAATTTTATATATATATGGAATATTTTGCACGCCCACCTGATGAAATAAAGAGTACTTAATTTTAATTACAAATGTATCACATCTCTCTATACCTTTATTTCGTAAATAAATTAAATTTATTGATTGTTTATAGTGATGCTCATAGAAATTGACTTTGAATAAAAAGCAATGTTTTGGTTAGCTTATCAGATATAAAGTCATGTGATAGCTCTCACATTGTGAGAGTTTTATACGAAGATGAAACCAGTAGCCTGTGTGATTTATCTGCATACGAGTAACGACTGTTATAAATCTTCGCGTCACGTCGATGGCTCAACGTGCAACCCGATATGAAAACAATGATCGTTCAGCGGATATTTGGTTAGCCCTGGGAATCATTTTTGTGTCCGTGATTTCAATATTTGTTTTGCTTTCCTGTGATTCTTTATTACTATGGGAAGCTTCTTCTTTTTATTTATAAGCTTATTAAAATATGTTTTAAGTGAAATTAAAATTGCTTAAACACCACATGTGTGGCACACTGAAAAGGACGTGGTCCTGATGAATTTGCACCTAATAAAAATTCCCATTCTTTGTCTTGTGTGATTAGACCATCAGTTGCATCAAAAGTCCTGTTGGCAAACCAACTTAACAGCGGAATAGTACGATTCAATACAGCAATGAATAAAACTCGTAGCGCTAAACAAATAAATGATACGTTAATAGGTCAATCTTATCACACAGGTCACCTTTTAGCTGAAATGATAATATTTAATCTGGACTTCAAATAAAAGTTTACTTTTGAACCCAACGCTAACCTGCCAATATGCATACTAAAGCACATTATATAGAATAAAGAAGTGCTTCGAGCGTTTCTAAAAGTAGCGCTATTTTTAAATATCAATTCCATTTATTTAAATGCAGAGTCTCTGTTAATAGATTCCATTTTCTCCAAATTGAAAATGCTTTTCATATCAAATGACGAGACAAAATTAAATGGGTTGCATTTCTATTTTATTCTCAGCCGAAAGTCATACAACATAAAACTCATTAAGATATTTATTTCAAAATGTGATAACTTTACCAATTAATGTTATTTCTACCCCGGCGTATATTAGCATATTTAAAAACATTTTACAAGCCAAAATGGTACCTACGTCATATTTATTTTGAACTCAAAATAGACATTAAGAGTCCATTAATTTAACGGTACTGAAGTTAATAAAATTCTCGTACTTCATTCAGTTAAATGTGCACATAAAACATCAGAAAAACCGGCCGGTGCGAAATAACGGCCTCAAAATAAAACATCGTACATTTGTTACTTTAATAGGCACTCCCGACGGTACAAAAGACCTACTAAATACTGAATTTACGGAAAATATTAGTACAGTGTCGTGAAATGTGCGGCGGGCGATAATTACGTACAACAGATGTATCGACAGGCCGCTTATTGATATAACAAACATCGATAAATAAGGTAACGAATGGTATTTTGCCGTCTATAGGTACATATTTTTGACAGGTGAAGGACCGGACCGTTGTAAAAACATATTACCAATTTTTAAGTAACAATTTCGCCGAGTAACGTATTGGCATATGATTGAAAGGTTTGCGTACGAATTTTGGAACATTGGAGAATTTTGTAGTTGGGTGTAAGGTGGATAGTGAAACAATATATGTATCAAGTTTTGTAGACATTTGGTATATATTATAATTGTTAGTATTTTTATAATTATTTATTTATTATATTTGTCAATACATATGTAAATATATCAGCTTAATTGGTGTAATAATAATGAATGATGTCTAAAATAACAGCACAATAACATGCCTCTATCAACGGTCTTTTTTTTTTCATAAGGTTTTGCAAGGAGGTAATGTATGAATGTATCTATTTTAGGTGTAATCAGTTGCCATATAGTTCTGCACTCCGCGCTGCTAAGAAAATATTGTCAGTAACACAAACGATGGCCCGCTTAAGCAACAAAAAAATATCATCGAGTGAAAAAATTAAGTAAATACTCTACGCCAATTGTGGAATTCGCACAACATTTATTCATTGTTTTGAAAGTAATAAGTTAGGTAAAACATAAAATAAGTAATAATGTCGTACTCAAGTATTTTGGCGAAGTCCTGCAAGCATGCTAGTAACACTGCGATTAGTACCAATGTGTTTCTTCAATTGATTAGTATTTGGCTTCGAATGAAGCTTTGACACTTAATCTACAAAGTGTTGAACGATAGTTCTTATTAAAATACTAAGGTGACTTAATAAAGCAAGCTTAACTAGTGCACGCATGAAAGGAGAAGAAAGGGTTTAGCTGAGAACTCCAAGAAAACCTTGCAGTTTATACAGAATATTAATTCTATTCAAGGCACGACACAAAGCTTCTTTAAAATGTCGTCTTTAATATTTCTGCTAGGTAACAGACTAATATAGGCAGATAGAGGTACGTGCCTAAGCGAGCACGCACAGTTTAATAAAATATCTGGATTACTCATCGTGGACTATTTCATACACTCATACACAGCCACATCTTTAACATATAAAGTGACATGATATAATATTCACTACACATACAGATTTCATAATAAAGTATACTTCGGTATATATTTTTGGGGAAGGTACCTTTGAATTACCATATACGGTACTATTCTAGAACGTTTTAGAGTTTATTGAATACTAGCTGACCCACGCAACTTCGTCTGCTTCACATAAGAGAATTTCCTCGTTTCTGCAACGTTTTTCATTGTTGCTCTGATCCTATTGCTCGCCTTCCACGATAAATGGGCTATCTAACACTAAAAGAATTTTTCATTTCGGACCAGTAGTTCCTGAGATTAGCGCGTTCGAACAAACAAATAAACAAACAAACAAACTGTTCAGCTTTATAATATTAGTATAGATAGTATAGATTAGTGTGTTCAGATACAAAACATGCTTGGTTATGCTAAGTAACGCTAAATTTATTATAACATTAAGTCGCAGCGGCACACCGGTGACCAGAGACAATAGATTTTTAATTAGGTATGTCTGGTATTCAAGACTAAGAATTCATTAAAATAGAGGATGGTTGAGTTAAAATCTACATAATCAATTTGTAATAGGTCATAAATATTCTCTTTTTATTTACTGATGTCATACCTATTAGTTAATAAATTTAAAAACTATTGGCTGCACTGATGGCCCAATAGATTAATTGACCATCTCGCTGTCTATGCCGTAAAGAGTATTATGGCTTTAATAACAGCATATAACAAAAATTTGTGTGATTACAAACAGTTTATTTATTTATTTATTTGGATCGCCAATAAATGATTCACATTTCTTAAATCTAAATAATAATCACAAACATGCCTTGTGTTCACTCACTTACAGGCAAGCAAATCTAACAATAATAAAATTGTTCCATGTCTAGGTTTTGAAAATGTTTAAGAAAACGAGAATGATGAAAAATAATATTTCATAAAAGTAGTCAAATCAAACTCAGGTACTTAAACAAATGTAGTTGAAACTAAATAGATAATGAAAATGAAATTAATCCAAGAAAATGTTGAATACTTAATAATATAATAATAACATTCTATCACACACACAACACCATCTAGCCCAAACTAAGCAGAGCTTGTACTATGGGTACTAGACAATGGATAAACATACATATATACTTTTTTTTTGTAAATACTTACATATTATACATAGAAACACCCAGACCAAGACAAACATCCATGTTCATGCACACAAATGTTTGACTTGTGCGGGAATCGAACCCGCGACCTCAGGCGGGGCAGTCGGTTACACTAACCACTACGCCACCGAGGCCGACTACTTCTTCATACATTTGTGATAGTTCATTCGACTTCGTGACGCTTTTTGATAAGACGCAGCTTGGCAGACGAAACTGCTTTGTTGCAAACAGCGTGCCAAGTTTTAAGTTAAACAGACAATGTAAATCCGCTAGCATTAAGATGTTTGGTTAGATCCGTTTTACTTTGTTAATGTATTTTAAATGCAACAGAATTCGTAAATAGAATTTGAGCTATTAATATATACATATTTAAAGCATAATATGTACATTTCGATTATAGTACATTCGACTGCATGAATGGCGTAATGGTTTAAGTGTTCGCACCACCACTGCCGTCGCGACGAATACTATGGGTTCGACACGAGACAAAAAATTGTGTAACCCACGAATGGTTGTTCCGAGTCTAGGTGTTTCTTTGTTACCGTTATTTGAAAGTTTGTAAAGTCCCCGGCGGCACAGGAATTACAGGAATAATTACAAAAGGCAACTTCTGCATAGGAAAGAGAGAGTTGCCTGTTTAAAAAAAGAAAAAAATGTACAAAGATATATTTTTAAATAAATGTACATCTACTTCAAGCAGCTACTGACAACAAATGTGCATTACAATTAATTTATTAAAATTTTACCGATTGTATGCTACGCTATTTCACGAACAAAGATACAAACATCAGATAATTTTAATGAGTTATTGCGTCGGCTTCGATTTGGCATAATATAGGTAAGCAGCATTTAGTTTACTGTTTTATTCTGAACTTAAACTTCCTCTGAAATATACACAAGTATAAAATAATCAAGGCATAAAAGTAAACTATAATTGCGCAATAAAAAACACTACATTCATTTAAAACCTGACTAATACTAAAACTAACTGACTGACACTAACAAATAGGCAGGCGCAGCTCGTATGATAAAACGATTGCTAAAAATGTTCACTGAAATCAAAACAAGAACATTTGATTGGACATGAATAGCTCACGATTCCATTATGGAATGCGTTTTTTAGGATGATTCATGCTCGAAATTTGAAACTTTTACTATAACACACAAAATCGTTTTAAAGCCGTTCGCAGTATTACAAATATTCCTGGACGGATCTCTGGCCTACTATTTATGGTTATAAACAATAGATCAAGGATTAGTTTATAGCATTCAATGATGTAGTGCATCGTATATATTCGTATATATTATACCGAAGGCTGACGTGACATGACTTATTGCACATGGACCATGTGCTGCGCTCTGTTGGCGGAAAAAGCTATTGCTTACCGTAACTCAATCAATCCTAACTAATAAAATGGGAGTTTAAGTTTGTTTATTTGTTTGGTACGCTTTTACGCCGTAACTACTCGACCTGTCATTATAAAAATTCGTATACACGTTGTCAGAGATACAGAAAAGGACATAAAGTACCACTGATCCAGAAAAACTACTGCGCCCGATAGATAGAATGGAGACTGGCCTTTTATATATTATTATGGAAGTTGGTCCAAATGCTGCCCAACATTGACACATAGTGCATAATGTTCCTTAGACTAATACTAGTCCGTAAACCAAGTTACATCAAAATCTATCCGAGGAGTATTTAGAAAAAAAATCATAACTTTTGATTTTTAACTGAGCAAAAATCATAATGCTTATGGGACGGCAAACTGACACGATCGGGGAGAGGTGAGGCGCAGGAAAGGCTGCTTAACGTGCCTTACGAAGCACGGGGCTGTAACCCCGCCAACTTCCTGACTCTGGGCTGTTATTGGGAATGAGAAAAACACTTTTTAACTTAACACTTTTTGGCTCGTCGCGGGATTTGAACCCAAGACCTCATGCACGGCAGTCGCACTTACTACCACTGCGCCACCGAGCCTGCAGTAGCTATTTCTCAATCGTCATCATTGTCGTCGACAATAATTCTGTAAGCAGGGCGCCTAACAACGTCTTGGTGCCTAGTCTACCCTAAATACTAAACTACGCACATAACGTGGACACAGCTGCCAGTTATTCTTCGTCCATTAAAAGAGCAGCAATAGTGTTTGATGCAATCTAGTCCATGATTATCCTCGTCAATTAAAATATAGCTATGATAGATTTTAGGGGACGTGCGTCTACTCTTTATGTGCGCTCGTACAAGTTGGACATTATTGGAAGGCATCTAAAAATCTGAGAGGCCATTAAGCTGGCTGTTCTATTTTTGTATAATGAATGACACAGTGATGCGTACATGTTCGCTGTAATAGCTTGACGCCAGTTTGATTTGATTTGTTCCAACAGCGAATAGAGTCAACTCCTTCGGTGTTAAGACATTATCCTCTACTACTGAAACATTTTTGAAGCTGGCTCTACTTTGGTTTAGCCCTATTTGATCAACATAATCTGCCAGGTGATTGGCAACATTCAGCCGCTCCCTAGCTGTATTAATAAATTCGAGGGTTTAATGGCCATCTATAATATCAACGTGGATGGCATCAGAGCAGCAGCGATTCTGAGATATGTAAAAAAGTGGTTCATGGCATGATTACAGATTTGCCAGAAGAAATGCCGAGTGGTTACAAAATATGAAACAGAAAAGCGCACAGAACGGTTCACGTCACGAGTGATGTTAGACTGCGCGAAGTGCGATGCAAAACAAAGGCGCGTGCGCAACGGAGGTATAGACGAGCAACACGTACGCAAGACTCGCGAGAGAGACAGACATATAACCCATACGAATGAAAAATTTTTTTTTTATTTGTAATTATTACAAAAAACAGAAAATAATATAATAAAAACTTAAAAATAAGACTTGTAACAACCTGGTGGTTGAAGTGATCACCTAGCCATTGCCATTGCGTCGAGCTGTGGGTTCGTTCTCAATACGGAACAAATAGTGTAATCCACAAAGACACTGGACGTTCTTTGCGTCCGTGGTTTAAATGTTTGTAAAGATCCCCGCGATACACGATGCCCCGCAAGAAAGGGAGTTGCCTTTTCTAAATAATATAAAAAAAATACGTATTCTACACTCGCGTGCAAGTAAATCGACTCAAGCCTCAAGTGCGCATAAAAAGTGATATAACTTAAAAATGCCTTATTATACCTCTATATAATGTTTTACATAATTAAAGCCTGGTAATTGAGCTTTAAAATGGTGTAAGTTGCATGAAAATCGATTCAGTAGTTTAGTAAAAAAGGTTAATGCCAATGATAATGTAAAAAATGTTGAAAATTCATACAATTTCACAGTATGGGGTTTGTGGTATTGTGTTTAAATGAAACAAAATGTGCGTAAGATAAAAAAATTATTCGTTTCAATATTTGGTATTTCCTCCTCTAGCTCTGATCACTGCTCTCATGCGATTCTTTATCGACCTTATCAACTTTTTAATGGATGATTGTGGTATTCGACCCCACTCTTCTACCAACGCAGTCTTGAGCTCATTGTACGAGATTGTCGGAGCTGGATTCCTCGCTCTAACTTTCCTTTTGAGCTCGTCCCATATGTGCTCAATGGGATTTAAATCGGGGCTGAGCGCTGGCCAATGCATAGTGTGAATTCCAACTTCGTTCAGGAAATCACGTGTGGCCCGAGCAGTGTGACATCGGGCATTGTCATGCATCAAGATGAAATTTTCCCCAATAAAGCCTTGATAAGGGACAACTTGATCCAGTAGAACATTTTCAATGTAACGATCACTGGTCAGACCTCCTCCCCGGCCTCCCCCAGGAACGAAAACAAGCACCGTTTTGCCTTCTAAGGAAATTCCGGCCCACATCATGCAAGATCCGCCACCATATGCAACGGTTTCCACAAAGCAGCACTGTGAAAACCGTTCACCGGGACGACGGTATACCCGACCTCTCCTGTCGCTGCCATGGAGACAAATCCTCGTCTCATCTGTGAACAGGACTGACTGCCATTGCTCTATGCTCCAATCCAAATGCTCTCGAGCAAAGTGAAGGCGTGCTTGACGATGAGCTGTGGTCAACTTCGGGCCTGTAGCGGGTCTTTTCGGAGTAAGGTTAGCTTCTTTCAACCTTCTTCTAACTGTCCACTGACTGACAGTCACCCCGCGAACTTGACGTAGCTCCTGCTGCACATCTACGCCGGTAAGGTGTCGATTTCGGAGAGAGGTCGAGACCAAAAACCGGTCGTCACGCTCCGAGGTGCACCGGCGTCGGCTGGTATTAGGCCTCCGAGTGAAGGCTGGTATTAGGCCTCCGAGTGAAGGCTGGTGCCTGGTCTCTTGAAACCTTCTGTATACTCTCGAGACAGCGGACTGACTCATATTCAAACGACGAGCGACTTCTCGCTGGTTCAACCCTTCTTGCAATAGGGCAACGACTTGAGCGGCTTCTTCAGGTGTTGTATCCATAATTTTCTTCAAATGACGGCTTTAATTTGCAGAGATGTGTTCAGGTCAACGTCTAATGAGCGACTGATAAGAAAAAACGATTACAGAGGGTTTTTATAGGGGGTTGTGTCGCGCAAGTTGTGTATAGAGCGCAGAGCAGTTTACGGGAGGTTGCGTTCAGTTGCATTCTAAGTACAAGTGTTTATTTAAATTACTGATATTATGCTACCATTTGAAAGCCTAATTACTAGGCTTTAATTATGTAAAACATTATATAGAGGTAAAATAAGTAATTTTTTAGTTATATCACTTTTTATGCGCACTTGAGACTTGAGTCGATTTACTTGCACGCGAGTGTAGATATGAACCAAACTGCTACTTAACGTATAAAACTTCATTCATTTACAATATTGCTAGACACTGTTTTTACAACAAAGAGTGCTAAATATCTCTTGAATACTGCTTTTATAAGACGCATGAGTTTTCTTAGTTAATTTCCATGGTCCGGATTACGTGAACAGCGCGAACAAAATTTAATTATAAATCATGAGATTTTACAAATCAGGGAACCGTCTGTGACAAATGGTTTTTTTTTACAATTTAATGAAACATCTGTAACAAATTAATTAACTTTATCAACTTCTAATTAGCTTCATTTTACGTAATGGTTTATACTTTTTTTATTTAGCGATTTATGATTTCAAATTTCGAAGACAGTTCAATCGATTAAGTTTAATGGATATCTAGCTTTTGCGCGCGATTCCGCCTGCGTGATACCTACATCAATAAAAAGCCTATGTCCTTCCACAGGTTTTAAACTATCTTTGTAGCAAATTTCATTCAAATCAGTTGAATGCGTTAGCAGTCAAAAGGCACAAACAGACAGACAGATAGAGTTAATTTCGAATTTATAATATTGCTAGCTTGGGCGCGCGGCTCCGCCCGCGTGGTACTTACATCAACAAAAAGTATGTTTGCCTATGTCCTTCCCCAGGTTTTGAACTGTCTTTGTACTAAATGTCATCCAAATCGATTGAGTGTAATATTAGTAGTAAGGATAATTCTCATAACGTATATCTTAATATTCATTAATTAAGTAATAAATATCATATAAAATGAGATTCTCATAATGATATAGAAAGCACAATGTTCGAAAATGTTTACAAATAATCCACACCGGTATTATCTAACACTTATTACAATTGTGATAACGATAGCCTCTCTGTATGGGTTATCTGAATATACGATAGTATTATATCTCCGGTTCTTTACGGATAGTATATGACAACAATTTATTAGCTATACGCAAAAAATATAATCATTTAAATTATAAACACCGGCGTCGCGTGTTTGACCACGATTTTCATATCACGTAACTAATTTGCTTTTTCGCTACGATTGTGTTCTAAACAAAAGTAGTTTATCATGACGGTATCTTAGTGTAGAGTTTGTGTAAATTGGTTGACCATGACCCTAGTAATCCAAGATAGACGTGAATGTCAGTATCCTATAATTTTTAAAATAATATCTTATATTTAAATTAAACATTTTATACGGATTTTGTCGCGTTATTTATTTTATCGTAAAATATGAGTACATGTATAAAACTGTAAATGTCCGCCAGGGGGCAGACCTGGTGTCCTGAAATACAGGCATCAAGCCTAGTTTAGGCACCAGTCTCCCACAATATACAATTCTTTTATTTGTTAATGAAATGTTACTTATGATGACTATACCAATGTAACTATATTGTGGAGGAAATAAATTAAAAAAAAAAAAAAAAAATATTATTACTTTAAACACTTTTATTGCATCATTTTGGCAACGCGACAAAATCCGTATAAATTGTTTAATTTCAATATATAATCGCAGAAACATAAGACAATATTGCAATATCTTATGATTTAGTAGCGACGTCGCACTTATATATGTGTATAAGTATAATAACAGAGATAGTCTAGTGAAAAACCGTTGCACTACCACGCCGAGGTCTCGAGCCTTACGATCGCTTTAAGCGCGCATCTCTGTCTTTTCGTTATGTGCGTGTTAATTATCGCATTAACAATAGTTAATTATTGCATATTTTACCGTTAATGGAGAAGTCTCAGACATGCAGGTTTCTGTTCTTGAAGATATGTATAAAAAGTCTGCCAAACCGCAGTTTTTTTTTTAGTTTTTTTTTTTAACGCGGCGAAATCTGCGAATCACTTTCGACATATCCCCATCGCCCGCCTTAAAACCGGCGATGGGGATATGTCGGGATCCAGCCCATAAGATGGAAATTTGGGCTGAACCGACTAAAACCACCGCGGTGTTCCTCACACCTTTATGGCGGGGTCACGCGGATCGCTCTCGCATTCAAATCGCGACCCTGTCAAAGATTTGACTCGCCGATGGACGTGGCGGGTCCCACACAACCATCACACAAACACACAAATTAGGGGACCTGGTCCCCAACAACAAAGCGGGAGACCTAGTCCCCTTTCCGACATCGAGAGGCGTGCATGGAACACGAACGCCGCCTACTCGGACCTGCGCTGATCGGGCGATGGACGGCCCCAATGGGTCTGCCAAACCGCAGTGGGCCAGCGTGATGGACTATGGCCTAACTAAAATATAATAATATCAGGCCTGATATTATTTTTTATATATCCTACTAATATTATAAAAGTGAAAGGCTGTAAGTATGTTTGTTATACAATCAAGCGTAAACAATCGAACAGATTTGAAAGCATCTCGGTTCACAGATAGACCATATTTGAGATTAATGCATAGGCAACTTTTTATCCCGGCATTCGTTCCCGCGGGATTTATGCGGACGAAACTATAAGTTCGACACCGATTGATCTACAAATAGTTGATGTGTGTTTGGGTTATGGGAAAACTATTACTATGTATCTGGTTATTCGACGTACCCGACGTTTCAAGATTGGAAAAATAACGACAGCTAGGAGTTGTCTCTTGAAAAGATAAATACTTTAACGGTATATAGATTATATCCTAAAAATCTTAATCCTATCCTAATCCTAACTTATATTATAAATGCGAATGTGAGTTTGTTTGTTTATTTGTTTGTTACGCTTTCACGCCTTAATTACTCATCCGATCATCATGAAATTTCGCATACACGTTGTCATGGTTACAAAAAAGGACATAGTGTACCTTATAGTTAAAAAAAAGTATCTACTTTTATTAACCTAACCTTAACTAATCTACATTTACGCGAGCGAAGCCTTCGGCAAAATCTAGTATTATCTATTAATGCGAATGTGAGTTTATTTGTTACGGTTTCACGCCTTAAGTACTTGACTTTTCATCGTGAAATTTTGCATACACGTAATATTCTTCTTTTCGTGTGGTTAGTGGCCAACCTGTTGTTCAACCGCCCGTAGGCCTCTGACATGGCTTAATGACTGCTGTCAAAAAACACAACAACCGGGACCGACTTTTTACGTGCCCTCCGAAGCACGGAGACGCTCAGATGAAATACCACTAAGCGGTCACCCATCTATAGACTGACACACGTAATCAGAGATACAGAAAAGGACATAGAGTATCTTTCATCTGATAAGAAAGTATTGTTCCGAGGGATAGTTTATTAACAAAACCTATATTAACGTAAGCGAAGCTGCGGGCAAAATTAAGTAAAGAAAGAAATAAAGAAAGGAAAAAGAAAGCAAAAAGGAAAGAAAAAATAAAATATTTGTATCTCCTTTACACAATAGGTAGGTAATATAAAAAGAAAATAGATAGAAATACAGTCATGGTCATGCTTTAGATTGCCAGATATATCGGCATTTTGGACAGCAGTTGTGTTTTTGATTGGAACGTACGAGTCGTCAATCTGACGATAGATGGCGCATAAGCCACATTGCTTGTAGTGCCTTTACAGCATTCATATGTCAAACGGCGAGCGCTTTCATCGCGCTGATCAAATGTACATTAAGTGCATAGATAGTTCGAGTGACCAGTAGCGGTGAGATTACAAACCACTATAATACTGAAGCTATTGTAAATTGATATCATGAATACATGGCCGACCGTCTGGTCTTGTAGTAATTTTGTCCCATATGTCATTTTATTGTTTTTTATTACGTACGATAATTTTAAAGGGCAAAATGTCAGCGCGTATTAATGCACCTCGCGTAAGTTTACAGTTCCTTGACTTACATAGTCGTAAATTCCACGGCAAGGTATGTCAAAGTTGCCAAACTTTGACATACCTTGCCGTGGAATCTACGACTATGTAAGTCAAGGAACCAAACTTATACAATCGTAATTTGCTTTTACATTTTCATTTTATATGTGTCTATTCTTGCAAACTAAAAATGACGTCGTATGAAGAGATTGTAAGACCTAAATATCACTGTATGAAACACTAGATACATTTTACAAAATCTATGTATAGCGTGTCGTTTGACGTCGATATCGCAAATAGATGCCTGTGTACATTCGACACATAGTATGCGGGTTCCCACTTTTTTTAAACTAAATGTGTACACGTCAAACTAAACCTTTAGATGTATGATGTATGTATGAAACACAAACATCAAAAGGCATCAATAATCTTAAACTTAATGTTGTTTAACTTTATTATCAAATTATCTAGTATATACATATTTATAACCTTTATATTGTTTATATTTATATACTTTGTATATCGCAGGGAATTTCACAAACATTCAAAGAACAGTGCTTCTGTGCTCGAAGCGGCATACTGCAAGTTAGAGTACGCCCGGGTCCCACGTCGTAGCTCTTCCTATCCAGAGGAGTTCGGTATTGTCAACCTTTTTCTATTGCAATAGTTGGGTAGGCAATCCAAGGGAGCGTGGCAGGTTCTTCTCTACCCAATAATTTAATATGAATGTGCGTGCCATGTTGGGTCGAGCCCGTGGCGTGGCAACTTAAAACACAACTCTATATTAATAAAATATTTTTTTTTATTATATCTATAAAACAGTTGCTTTTCTGCACTAGAAACTCACGGCCAACATAAGTCTTGTAAGCTAGGACAAGCCTTTCGATTACCACCAAAGTATGACTGCAGTCTCAAAGGGAGCTATTTCAAAGCATTTACAAAGTTGTTCCTTACCAATGGTAATTAGTACACCACAAAGCAGCACAGCAATATACAATACGTACTAGTTTTGATACTTACAATACGAATAGTAGCGAGTAAGGAAGTATTCAGTTCATAGCAAAAGTATGTGAAGTTTTACAGAAGAGAATACTAGTAGGCGGTGCTACTTTTTAAAAGTATTTTTGTTTATTAATGTGCGATAAACTCTGGCCATGTCAATTATTTGGTGACGATACGAATGAGCTGGCTCTCCTGACGAAGTACTATAATCTAGTTATAAAAGAAGACTAGTAACAGGGTGACTAGGTTCCGCTCGGTAATGAATAATACCCGGGGAACATACACCATTCCTTTACTTTCATCTCATCTTTAATTCCTTTGCCTTAAGATCAGCAACATATCTCTAATGTTACACGCTAAAATAGGCTATGTTAATCGCTTATCGCACGCTTCGGTTATGAGCTACTATATACTGTCATTATTTCAGTAGGTGCCTATTACACCAGTGGAAGAGTGCCATATAATAATTTGTACACGAGTTCGTATAAGTAAATTACGCGATATTACATAATTAAACAGAGCTTTGATGAAAGTGTAACGTAAGAACGACGTCTGTGTATAATTCACGGCGACTAATTCGCTGTAATCTATGTAGAACGAAAGGTCGAGGTCTGAGAAAAGCTTTCGTACCGCGTGAATTACCGCCGTTATAAAAGTTACCTATGAGCCATTAGCACGCTAGAACCTAATTGTGGAACCTTTGAACTCATATTCAATACTGATTGTATTAATGTCTGTTCACGTAAGTTTAATGTGAAACAGTAAATGTCACTAATGGCATTGATTGTATCATACTATTATGAGCATTAATGTTATCCACCATTTAGGTAGCCATTCTAAGTCTATTCTAGCACAAAAAATTGTTAATAGGCAGTTTAGCTGATTTAGTAACAACCAGTCAAATTACGCAACATGGGTTTGATTTTGACACGACGATGATTAGCCTTTTTGGAAACCGAGTGTTAGACTCGGACCTAGACCTTAAAGACAAGTAATACTGTAGTCACTTTTACAAAAGTAATTACATTACATTACGTTACAAAAGTTCGTATAGCGATATAATATTACTATTACGACATTCAAAAAAGCCTTTTTGATTGGCGAGTACCTCATACCTTGTCGGTATATTATTACGCATTAAATTGCGATGAAATCATTGTCACCCCAAGATACTTAGGTATTTACTTTATTAAACCGCGTAAGTCTAGTCATCAGTCGGTAATTATAATTATTGTTAGAGTTGTGATGTCATCGGCTTGGTTTTGGTATATACGACCTTTAGACATTTTTCTTTACCTAACAAATTAGATGTTATATTTACAGGGAGTAGGGTAAGAATAAGCACTTAAAAAGACATCCAATTACCTAATATTGTCTTCTGTTTTCGCGAATATTATTCATTGAAATTAAACTACTATATACGGATTTTATCGCGTTGTTTATTTGACACTTTATTACATAATTTTGAAAACTGTTACACTACTTTTACTTTTAAACTTTACTAATTTTTAAGCTAATTAAATTATTATTAAAACTATTTCGATTTAATTTAATTTTACACTTTCCCCGACGTTTCGGTTGCTTTTCAGCAGCCATGGTCACGGGGAGACCATGGCTGCTCGCGATAAAATCCGTATATAGTAGTTTAATTTCAATCCAATTACCTGTATAAACTCCTTACTTAAATGTCTGCTGAACATCAAAATACTACATTTAATAGTGCTTACTCTTACTGCTGCATATAAGACTACTGCATAAAATGAAACTGCAACTTAAATTGAATACGTCTCTAATCTCCAAGGACTGCCGTCAACAAAACTACCCGTGAATTTGTTTAAAAGATACTCCTTTATCCTAAAACGTTTTCAATACCAGTTACCGAATGCCGATACTCGAATATCTATAGAAATTTTATTTAAAACCGCAGAGGAATTGCTCTGGTAAAATATGTGTCCGCTTAATGGATTATCTAACATGGAAAAATATCACCACATTTTTTAAATAAAATTATTTAGATTCACTTTCAAACGTTCTAGTATCAATTGGAACTTTTGAATAATTTAAAAGTAATTTCGTTTAAAGTTGCTCTGTGACAAAGGGATTTCTCGCCATCATCATTCATGACTTGTAAGTTGCGGTATAGTATGTGTATACTAAATGAACTTGCAAAGAATTCTCATTGAAAGTTCGTAACGACAAAGCGTTGGTAGTTTCTTCTTATTCAGGACCATTGCATGTGGTTTAACGAGCTAAGCGCATAATGTAAATGAGCCGTAATATTGCACGCTGAGCCTAGATAATAGGCTTTCGTCGCCTTTATGGAGTTAAGTAATTGCAGTTACAAACTTCACTAGTTCGTGATGTCAACTTCATATCAACGAAAGCACAAGTGAATGTTCTAGTTACAAAGTAATATGCGCCTCGTAAAAGTTTATTAAATATCCTAAGCAAGTTGGTAAGACTATATTCTAGTTAAACGATTTTAATCCAAGTCATTAATGCGAAGGAGGGATATGATGAAACCTGCACGTAAATTTTCATGAATGTTAGTCATATATTCTTGTATACATTATAGTTGTAGTTAATTGAACGATTGTTTAACCTATTTACCTGGATCTCTTTATAATATCAGCTCTGTATTAAACTGTCCCACTGCTGGGCACGGGTCTCTTCTCAGTCTAAGAAACGTTAGGCCATAGTCCACCACGTTGACCCAGTGCGGGTTAGCAGACTTCACATATCATTAAGAACATTAGGTAGAGCACTTTCAGGCATGCAGGTTTTTTTTCTTCGCGATGTTTTCCTTCAGCGTTGAAGCGAACAATGATTTACTATTTAATACGCACATAACTTCGAAAAGAGATTTTGTATGTTAAGACTGCCCGGATGGCGTAGTGGTGTAAGTAATTGCCTCGCCACTGCCGTTGCGCCGAGTGTTGTGGGTTCGATCCCCACACAGGACATAAAATTGTGTCCGTTTTTTACATGTTTGTAAAGTCCTCCGTGATACAGGAATTCTTCCTCGTGCAGGAGTAGTTATTTAAAAATAATATGATATAAACAGATCGTGTGTGTAAACGCGTGTGAAAACATATTTGTACCCTATCTTGAACTATATTTGTACATGTTAAAAACCAACGCGGCGGTTACCGGATACCGTTCAGCACATCCGTGGTGTCTGTCAGCCTCAATTACGGCACTGCGATCACACACTTTTTCCAGATCATCGAATCCATCACATCTAATGTATTTCTAAAAATACACGACCCTCCTCAATTCGTTTTAGACATCCAAGGATAATTTAGCAAAGAAACACACTTTCCTACTTATTTCAATCTCGGTTGGGCAAGTGCCGGGTTTATTCGCTACTAGCAAGTGTGGCCCTAAGCATCACGACAAATTGTAATTGATTATAGACACGCTACGACGACGAAGCTTCGCCGTTTAGTAAGTTACAACTTGGGAAAAGTTTCTATAAAATATTATCTAGTTGTCATATCAATACTAACATTACTTGGCAAAGTTATCAGCTCAGTATACAACTACATATATATTAAATAAAAGGTTAACTGGAATTCTTAATACAATAATTAAACATAAAATTGCTAAAACCATGACAAATGTACGACGGTGTAAAGGTGTATAGAGTAACAATTTTTTCTTTGTTTAAAAGAAGACAATAAGTAACAGTTTAATTCCTTTGTCGTGGGTAGTTAACATATATTCAAACAACGGACACAAAGAACTCCTAGACTCGGAACAACTGTTTGTAAACCACACAAATTGTCCCTGTGTGGGGATCAAACCTACTTACACCACTCCATGACGCCAAAGAATCGCAAGAGTATATATCTATATACCATCGCTTGCGCTATTTGATATCAAAACGCTCAAAAAGGACTGATGTCCTTTTTGAGCGGTACATTTTGTTACATCATAACTCTCTAGGCGCACATTTAACCCTAAACACCTCGTGACCGTAGCAAGAAATAAATTTTAATTTTTAAATAAAAAATGCAGTCTACCGTTTTTCCTGCATACGATTTACAAGTTTCAGTTCGCAACACTGTCCAATACGTTATGCGACCGCCCAAGCGGAGCACGTCATTAAATATGCATGCTACTTGCATCTACTAGAGGATAAATATTGCTCGTCTGGTGCCACTACCAGCTGGCTTTAAGTACCACGATGTAACTTTTATATTCAATAAAATTATTATATTATTAATTAACCATTTAAAAATTTTAATTTTATCTTTTTTGCATATGTTATTTGTAAGTTAAGCTTTTCAACGCGAGGTCGAAAAACGGTCATAACGGAAAAATATTTGGCCTTTTGGTAACAAAGTGTGCCATATATAACCAAGTTTGTAGTAAAGTGACGAATATTTACCACAAAAATATAATATTCAATTTTCTTTGTAATATAGTAAACACTGGCGGCAATTTAGGCATGAAAACTAAATTAAATTAATACGAGCACAGCCCAGAATTTCACGCAACGCGTGTAAAATAGAATTTGCATAAGCCGTAACAAAAATACATCGGGTTATAAAGTCTAAACTTTGACCAAGTTTGTGACACGAAATATGATTCAGCTCTTGTGCTGCGGGAAAATTGATGAAAGCGCTTGTCAAAAGTAATTTTTATACAACGCTGCTCGAAAAATCACGTGTCATTCGTCCCTTCAGCAAAAGTACGTCGAAAAGCTTTTAAAATTTACCTGGGTATTTTTGGAGTCGGGTTACAAATGTATGATTTTGGACGGTGCAGCGAAAATAAAAAGTGGCCAGAAGCGTAGATTGCTAATAATAAGCTTTTGTATTCCACGTAACAGGTCATAAAAGAAAACTGAAAGCAGTTAAAAATAATTCAGACGGATTTACAATTTGTTTATTTTCTGTTTTAGCACTGAGAGTGCATCGCAGCTTCCAAATCAAATTATATGTATGTTTTCCGATTAAACCCAGTAAAATATCTCTGGATTGTTCAAGTACCACTTAAATTTCATAAATAAATATTATAAATTTGTTTCTCTATTTTTGTTATTTGTTCAAATATATTCAACCTACTTACACAATGAAACTTAATACTATCCACGACTACAGCAGTATTGAATGAATATGAATTAAAATTATCATTCCCTAAACTGTTTATACTTCTGTTTGTCAAAATTTTCTATTATTCTATTCTTATTTGAAAAGTAACTGAAATCATGTTAATTAGGGAGCTTATGACAAGATCCCATGCGTTTATAATACAATTATTATATTACAAGAGTTTACAAGATTTAAGTCTTGATATGTAATCACAGAATAATCTCTCTAAACTTGTTTATAACTTTAGTTTGAGTAAAAACAAAATTTTATCAACATTAAAATACGGCCTTGACAGCCTTTAGGTAAGCAAGTTAACATTATAAGAATAAGACTGATAACATAATTATCTGTGCATCGAGCTCACTCAGTCATTATTAAGTTTGCGATAAGTTTTTAAGTTATAAAGCAATTTACAACTTCGAACCATTAAGCCTCGGGTCACTTTTTTGTTTACTCGAACAGCGAAATACAAAAACTCATCATGGGTCCTAAATTAAGAATTGTGGAGGCTGCGATCCTATTTTGTAATCAAAGTTTCATTGCGTCGTAATCTGAATTTGTTATATCGCTGTCTCGCGTTAAGATTAATTCATAAAGTCGGTCTTACTCAAACGGTCACAATTGCTAAACTTTTTGACAAGTAAAGCGCTTGAAATTAACGTTGTGCTAAGTTTCGACGAAGTTTGTGCGAATTGTTTGTGAGTTAGCGATCCGCACGAGAAGCGGCCTTGGCAACAATAAAAAACCGGACACATATTTGTCGTTGGAATTTGCTATCGGTGTCACTGTTTGTACTGTACCTACCTGTTGTCTTGCGTACAAACTATTTTTTGCTTGAAGGCAAAAACAATGAACGAAACCATTTAGTTGCGAAGGATACTTATCAATGTTTTATCTTGACACGATGCTAATGTGTCCCATAATATTAAGGTAAAGTAAAATTTAAAACTAAATAATAACATAAAAGTAAAACTAATTATATTTTGGAGTTATGTGACGATATGATATGAGATTTATTACCTTAATAAAATTCAACCTTAATGAAATGCACAAACGATTATTTTTTAAACTCAAACAATTGTTTATTAAATAAGAACAGAAAAAACAAGTGATGTGACAAAAGTTATAAAATTTGTAATTTGTATGCTTATTTAGAAAATGGTATAAAATAAATAATTCCATAAAACATCAAGCGTTTTAAGTAGTTTGTCTGTAAATCCGGTGGTTCAAACAGCTATTAAGATTTACAACGTTAGAACGTCGTAAAGAAATGTATGTAGGTTAAAACTATACCGCCCTTTACATCACACGAAACTATTAGTCGGCACGCAATCGATCACTTAACCCCAGGAAGTACATTTGTGCTGAATACTCTATGACCCTTGCATCTAGACAAAGTTGTTAGAAGTTTGTTATCATTACCAGTTTAATAAAAGAAACGACTACCTATATACATACATAGATTCACGCCTGTTTCCCAGAGGGGTAGGCAGAGACTACGGATTTCCATTTGCTACGATCCTGACACACTTCTCTGGCTTCATTCACTTTCATCACATTCTTCATACACGCCCGTCGGTTCAAGGTGCTCTTAACCTAGCCTTTGTCCAGAACGCCTCCGATCTGATCAAGAAACGTTCGCCTAGGTGTTCCTCTAGCGACGGTTCCATTCACACTAGCCTCATAAACACAGAAATATATTAATATAAAATCATTTAGGTAAAAGAGGATGCGTTCATATCTACTAGCGCTTATCGAAATGATAATGAAATCCACGTTATTTCGATATCCATTCATTTCAATGTAAATCCACCTAAGCTTATCAATGAGCGTATAATTATGGTTCCCATTACTCCCATGTTTTAATAGCATTAAATCGATTTTTAATGTCACGTAAATTTTTATCGCAGTCGATTATGAGTCTCATCTAGATCACCCTATTAACCCTTATCTACGTCCCCCGTATAAATGGCCCAGCGAGGGTATAACCTATAAACGCTTAGTTAATGACCAAAGGAGGTTTCTTTAAAATATGATTCATACAGCTGATAACGTTCACGTTATGCTGGCTGGTTGGTACATAATGCAAGCTGTTATCGGTACCATGTCCACATGTAGGATAATGAATGGACAGTTTTATACCGAAAGCTATTCTGAATTTAAATTTTAAAACTCAATAGAATTAATATCGGGTAGTGTTGCCAAGAAAATAGTTCGATAATAATAATCGGATATTTATGGGGGCCTAGTCGGTCGTTGAGTTAGTTTACTCTTTTGGAACACGTTAAATCTTTTGTAATGTTAGCTTGATTCTGCCGAGAATGGAACCTGAGACCTCGTAATCCATAAATTCTGTATACATTCCATTGCATGCCAAGCAACAGATTTATATTATTGAAAAGTGTCAACGCTTAATTATGTAAAGTAATATATACAATAGGTATGGCGCCTTTCGCGCGTTTATTATAGCTAGCAAAATTAGGTTAGATATCTAAACATACCCGAATATAAATTTCCAAAAATGTATTTTGAAAGTGGCTGCCAAATAGGTACCTAATATCGTCAATATTCAAAAATGGATTGTAAACAATTAACGACTAAAAGATGGCCCTGAGTTTTAGCTTGAATCTTCTCAGATAATCTCTTTACTCTTTTTTCCTATTTTATTTTATTATAGAATTTCAACTTATCGGACAAATACTATAAATATAATTTCAATAACTATCAATTTGAATGTTAACTATTTTTCGCGACTGACTTTTGGCTTTTACACAAATTAACAATACTCACTGTAGCATTATATTCCAAATAAAAAATGAATATAAAAATAAAATAATACATACATACATAGATTCACGCCTGTTTCCTAGAGGGGTAGGCAGATACTACGGATTTCCATTTGCTACGATCCTGACACACTTTTCTGGCTTCCTTCACTTTCATCACATTCCTCATACACGCGCGCCGTAAATAATATAATAACATAATACAATAAAAGCAGAATGAGATCGCTAAAAACACACTCTTTTGTTTTCCAAGTCAAAATTCAAATATACTATTATTTTTTAATACTGTAAGATGTATTTTTATAACAGTTTTTATTTTTATTACCTTTTTCATAATATGCTATTAAAAAGAGACAATTCATTAATTACTGATACAAGACACAAATCAGTTGTAATTTAGTGAACTAGCTTTATTTTCTTCCTAAATGTAGTAAGGAGCAAGATAGGCGTAGTCCGGACTAATAATATACTTTCGAATAATTTATTGACGATTTTAATTTATCACCACTTTTAAACGACATAGGAAATGTTGTAAGGAAGTCCGTCTATAAATATCTAGAAGTCGCTTGCGCAAGTCAGCACGGTATCGGAATTTGCTCTTGAAAATCACAGCTTCATCAGGGTGAAAAAGAAAATCTACTGCGTAAAACGGTTGGTATGTTTTTTTTTATAGCCTGCGCTTACGCACAAAATAATGAACTAGAAATTAATTGTGTAACACTGCACATAATACGAATTATATTTAGAGAATGATCTTACATTTTTACTTCTACTTACACTTTGTTCACGTGGTAATAAATCGAAATTAAAATATTCATTAATTTAGTTAAAGTTTATTAGAAATCTACAACAATGGACACATCATTATCATTTGCACATTTATATGTGTACCAAGTTTTTGTAAAATTGATTTTAAAATTGTTTTTAGAAAATTCAGTAAACTGTGCTACAACAATATCATAAATAAACTCTCGCAGTCTTTGATAATTTCCAAAAGTAATTTAGGCATATTATAACTTTGTCACGTAAGTGAGAAACTGGTTTGCCTCTTAAGTTCGCTGGAAACGGCGACAAAAGCCGCTGGCGCGATTCCAAGCACATATCGACCGCTTTGCGTCCCCCTGCCCTATAATAGCACTGCAATGAATTTTGACTGAATGCAATCGACAAAATGTTTGCTTTGAGATCTGACATCTTGCGAAAAATAGGCCATTCCAATACTGCAATCCCGTCGAAACGAAAAATTCCCGTGGGCCGCCTACAAGAAGTTTGGTACGGCCTACTTTTGAAAATATGAGAATGACCTACATTAGCCAAGGCTCAATTATGAAGTTAAAAGGGATGTGTTAAACATACATTCTATTATCGTAAAATATGATTGCAGTAGCAGTAGATATATCAAAGTTCTAACGTATTTAACGTATGTAAATTAGCCCAGCGATCATTATGTATATTATCGTATAAATAAATATAATATATCGTATAAATATAAAAAGGTAAGGTAAAAGGTACACATCTCAGACTTTGATATTGCTACCTTAGGGAAAGTAAAATAACTGCATATGCATGGTCTTCTATAGAAAAAACTGTTGTAACAGATTATTTGGTTGTTTGTTTGCTCGCTCATCTGATAAGCTTAGGCTAACACTTTATGTTTGCGTTACTTTAATGGGTTGACAAACGAAAAAGATACATCAATTTTAAAGTGCATTAGGATACGTTTACGCATATTTAATCGCAGACAAAGGTAATGAGTAATAAATTCAGAACTGCCAATAAGTTATATTTTGCGCTGACACTAAAAGCATTATTTATGGAATATATTACATGTTAGTGTTATCATTGTTTAAATATATATATATAGTGCACTCAATATTATAATCATATTATTACACGAACTGACGACTTTATTACATGGCAAAGTGCATTCAATATAGGTAATGTAGTTTCACCAAAATAACAATCAATAGCGAAGCACAACATTTTCGAACTATTTTGATTATCTTTCGTTCATACATAATTTATAATTTCATACTCATTGAACAAAGTTTAATAATATTTGGCTTAAATATCGAATGTTCACAATATTATAATAACACACTGATTAAGTCTAAATTCTCATTTGAATAGTTTTAAATAAAACTAACGAACTTCAATAAAATTTTGAATTGTAATTCAGTTTCAGTTAATTATTAAGTAGGTAGTTTGTTACTTTTTATATCAAGTTTATTAATTTGCTTACTCATTTAACTGATTCTTGGCAGCAATATTAATATTTCAATTATAATTTTATCGTAAAATTAATTTAAGAGTCTTTAAAACCCAAAGTTTGAAATGGTTGTTTATGTTCATTGACTATGTAATTAGTACTTCTATGTCATTGTCGTGGGTACTTTTATTACACAGGTATTCTAGATTTTAGTACCTATTATATACTTACTAGAAATTAGCCCACGTCTTTGCTCGCGTAAATGTACGTTAGGATAGTAACAAATTCGAAATTCAAATTTCAAATTCAAATTTATTTATTTACAATACAATGTTGTTACAAAAATAGTCATAATTATGTACTTACATCATGACGTGTTGCCTGTCTGGTGGCATGCAAATATTATTCAATGTTCTTACTTCTGAATCATTAATTAATTTAATTGTTACAATGTCACAAACTATGGCTATGGCGCTCATTAGGGGAGGGCTATGTCCAGCAGTGGACTATCATAGCCCGATGATGAATGTCACAAACCTATATGCCTATCATAAAATTATTGAATACACATTAAAAATGTCAAACAATTAAAATAAAATAATGAATAAAAGTCTTTATAAGTTATAAATTCGCTAATTGAATTAAAAGACTTTTCCAGAAACCTTTCTTGTAATATATATCTAAACAAATTTACAGGGAGTTCTCGTAATGTTTTCGGTATTTTATTATAAATATTTATTACCATGCTGTGACAATTTTTTTAATGTGAAGTATATATCGATCTGGTTACATCAAGTTTAGTTTTATCTCTTGAGAGATACTGATTGTGTTCGTTTCCTTTTTAACAAATAAGGCGATTTCGAGTATGTAAACAGACATTACTGTGAGGATTTTGGTACTTTTGAAAAGTGGTCCACATGATTCTAGCGGTCCGGCACCGCAAATGGCTTTCACACATTTTTTATAGGAAATTGGAACTTTATTCATACCTGTTGAGTTATATAATAGTACACCATATCTAAGCACAGATCTAATATATCCATGGTAGGCGGATAAGACAGCTTTATAACAAGTCTAATTGTTGAGATTTCTAAGAGCGTAGACGAACCTATTGACACGAATACAAACAGTTTGAATGTGCGCTTTCCAATTGCAATGTGTATCGAGGGTAATACCAAGGAATTTAATATATTCTACTGCTTGAATTTCATTCGCATTGTCATTAATTATAATTTTGTCGTATTTATTTTTGTAATTGTGGAATTGTACTATTTTGGTTTTGTTCAGATTTGCTGTAGGATTTTTCCATTTAGCCAGTCTGTAACAGTTACTATAGTCGAATTTATTAAATCATTGTAATTATTTAGATTCCGTTTATCTGCTATTATTACTGATATGTCGTCCACAAAGAGTGCACATTTGTGTTGTATCACATTTTGGATGTCGTTGATATAGATGAGGAATAGGAGAGGGCCTAACACACTGCCCTGGGGGACACCAAGATTGTTTATTCTTTATTCTGATCTGAACGACTCCGTAACTAATTTGTCATTAACTCTAGGAATTTCGACACTTTGCTTTCTATCAGAGAGGTAGCTTCAACAGTACTTTTTTCTGAATGAAAGGTGCCCTATGTCTTTTTCTGTTGCCCTGACAACGTATATGCCAAATTTGAAGATTATCGGTCAAGTAGTTAATGCGTGAAAGCGTAACGAACAAACAAAACTCACTTTCGCATTTATAATATTAGTTAGGATAAAGTACTAGTTCTACTTTATCTATCGTTTTGTCAAAGTGAATCGTATGGGAACGCATACAAGAATATAGCGTTTCCTACGTCGTCGTTATCTTGGAAATAGATAGTCTATCTGTATATGAAGTTAGATCTTTTAAACAGTTACGTGTGACTAAGTAACAAACATCTAAACATCTTCACAAGCATTCAGATTAATTATGAACTAGGTTTTGCTCGCGGCTTTGCTCGAAAAATTAATCATATGTCATTTATTCAATACAAAAATCTTTGTCTAGAATTTTAAACTTACCTACTAAATATGAACATGTTAGACATTCAGAGATGAATCGCACAACAACTACAAATAATTTTAAAAACATAAAATGAGCTTAAAATTGTTATACAATACAATATAAATAACATTTCATATTAAATGTAGGTCAGTAATAGTACTTTCTGGATCAAAGGTACTATATATCATATTCTGATCCTCTGACTACGTGTATGCGAAATTTCATAATGATCGAATGAATAGTTAAGGCGTAAAAGCGTAACAAACAAACACTTACATTCGCATTTACATATATATTAGTTAGGATTCGGCTTTTTGGAGAAATACAACAAAAACTATGACAAATACTATGGCATGATTATTTCATGACGCTAAACTTTCATCAAAAGCTTTTATCAAAATAGATCTTACATATCAACAATGACATTATATTGATTTACGGTAGATGTAAAGGATATGGGTAATTATAAATGGAAATAATGGCTTAACGCCAGAATGTTCGGTAAATGATATTGAAACTATAGTAACAGTGAGAATTGGTGATATTTCCGAGTAATTAATAGCAGATAGCGTTATCACAGGGGTCCGGGTCAGCGCCGTATACGTCACACAACCCAACACATTGAAACTTGGACTATCTTACTGATTAAATGTAAGGTATTTGAATGAAACTAATACTACGAGTACGTATCGATACGAGAACTGTGTTATATGGATACGAGAGAAATATGTAACGATTGAGATTCTCATAGAGATAGTGAAACCTCACTATAATATGACAGTGAAAGCAATTATTTAAGTAGTCATTTCACTTATCGATTTTTACTTTAACTTAATAATTATATGATGTATGTCATTGGATTGACTTTATAATTCTGACTGCACGGATGGCGTAGTGGTTTAAGTGGTCGCCTCGCCACTGCCATCGCGCCGAGTGTTGTGGGTTCGATCCCCATACGGGATAAAAAATTGTGTGATCCACAAAGGATTGTTCCCGAGTCTGGGTGTTTTTTGTGTCCGGTGTTTGAAAACCCCCGCGAAACAGGAGTTATTGCTATTGTGGGAGTTGTCTTTTTAAACAAGTGAGAAACGGCAATGAATTACCGTAAATCTCAGTGTTAGAAAATATGGTATCACGTGACCTTGAGGTGAGAGGTCAAAGGTCATAGTCATTTCAGGGTATATCGACTATGCTGAGTCGAATGGCGTTGACCGCGAGTCTCTAGCTCTTACGGTTCTTGAGTTGAAAGTTGTATAACAGACGGACGGACAAAACTGTTGTATAAGAGTTCTTTCGAACTCTAAAAGAAAACCAAATAAACAATATATAATACTAGATTTTGCCCGCGGCTTCACTTGCGTAAACGTAAGTTAGGTGAGATCAGTAACTGTTAGTACTTTAGCTGGATAAAAGGTACCATGTATCCTTTTATGTTAGCCTGGCAATATGTATACAAAATTTTATGATGATTGGGTGAGTGGTTAAGGCGTGAGAGCGTAACAAACAAGCAAACTCAGCTTTTAGTTAGGATTTGGATGTCATTGGATAGATTTAATAATAAAATAGTAATACCAGCCTTATATATAAACTATTCCACTGCTAAGCAAGGCCATCTTCTCAGTGTGAGAAGGGTTAGGCCATAGTCCACCATGTCGGCACAATGCAGTTTAGCAGACTTCACATATCTTTAAGAACATAATGGAGAACTTTCAGACTTATCTTTTACTGTTCATTGACTTATTAACTGTTAATACGTCGATTATCCAAGCTTAACCACCGATAAAATAGTAATCTACTGATAATTATTATAAGGCTGGGAGTTTTTTTACGCTGCTAGTTCCTTTACTCTGAAATTGTAGCTATATTTAACAGAGTCCACACAATTAATCTATACTAATATTATAAAGAAGAAAGATTTGATTTCTTGTTTTCTTATTTGTAATGTTTGTAAGGATTTAACTCAAAAACGACTTAACTGGTTTTAAAATTATTTTACCATTAGAAAGCTATATTAGCACCGAGTAACATAGACAATATTTTATTTTCAAAAAGTACTGTTACAAATATAACCTAGCATACCCGAGCAAAGCCGCGGGCAAAAGCATATATATTCTGTTAAGTTGTAGAATATCAGACATAATTCAAAACCTATTGTGTCTGGTTGTCGGTGCGCCTACGATTAAAAGGTTTACCTATGTTTAATAATATTATTACGAATACATTTATCCTTTAATATTCGCATAGTTGCATCAGTATTAATAAAGACCGTTTTACATTTCCGTTTTACAGTTGAACAGACAGAAATTTGGCTGATATTTTACATTCATTATTTTATCAGAAAGGTCACGTTTCACTATAAAGCTTGTACTATCAAAGACAGATCTGGCAAACCCATTACTCTGCTTAATGGAACTCGAGTCATCGACTTTTATTACATTAATTAATGTACTACGTACAGACTATAGATTATAGTTGTTTTCAGAAGGCTAGGGAACGCACCCATACCATGATAACAATTTAGAAAAGAAATATTCCCTTACTCCCTCTCGGTGGCCATCCATAGTATATGCCAAGACTTCCGCCCCCTCTTTAGTTTTCACGTAGTAAATCTTCTCTCTTAACCTTTATTATTCCCAAGTCACTTGGGGTCGACTTTTCTAGTCTAACCGAATTTGACTGGATATCAGTTTTTACACGGATCGGCTGCCACCTGACCTCCGCAACCCGAAGGCTAACGATACCCTAAGGCTAGACCAGTGTCAGAATATTAGAGGGTACTGACTTTCCCAATAACGACTGCCATAGATGTTCATGGCAGCCGGGACCAACGGCTTAACGTGCTCTCCGAGGCACGGAGCAGGCGATAATTGTCAATCAATACGCACATAATTTCGAAGTCATATAACTTCCGAAAGTCAGAGGTGCGCGACGTGGGTTCGAACCCGAGACCCTCTGCATTGCAGTCTGTTGGTCTCCTCACTGAGCTATCGCTGCTCGCTATTTCTCGTAGTAAATATAGTATTAAATTTTTTTTGCACACAGAAAGTTTAAAAAAATTGTCTCATAGTTCTGTGTCGCAAGGCACAGGGGACTATAAACATTCAAACAACGGAGACAAAGAACGCTCAGACTCAAAACAAGTATTTGTTGATCACACAAAGTTTTGTCCAGTGTGGGATTCGAACCCGCAACACTACAACACAACAATATTATAGTAGTAGCCATATTTAAATATAGCTAAAAAAACCTGCGAGATTTACATATTGATTACGTGACGAAAACCAAGCGTAATATTTTGAAGACCTTGAACGGATTTTCCCTCCCTGAACGGGTCACGTAGTATAGGTACTTTCTCCTACGGTAGCTGTACCCGTATTAAGTCAGTCATTACCGATAAAGACTAACAAATAATTTATTATACGTATCGTTAGGGAGGCCGAGTAAATGGATTGCTGGACCTTTGGCTATGAACCCCCGTAATAACATGAATCCCGTCGTTGGACCCATACTTGTGTAGCATCACAAATAGCTGGCAATGATTTCTTACCTACCTTTACTTGTTCCTTCAAGCCTGCATTATTTCAGTTAAAACTGTCAGAAACTACAAAAACTAAAATGTCATTTATGCAAAAGTTACAAAAAAAAAAGTATGAACTATATTTTGCCCGCGGCTTAGCTAGCGTAAGTGTAGGTTAGAAATGGTATGGTAAATGACAAATGGTACCTTTCATCCCGAAAAAAGTACTGTTATTAATAACAGTACTTTTTTGGGATTCAAGGTACCATTTGTCATTTTCTGTTCCCCTGACAACGTGTATGCAAAATTTCATGATGATTGGTCCAGTAGTTAAGGCGTGAAAGTGTAACAAACAAACACACTCACATTTAAAATATTAGTTAGGACTAGTTAGGATTATACTCAAAGCTTAGTTTTACCAAGCTGTATAAACAGATATGAAAAGCACTATGTATAATGCTATAATTAAATAGCTTGACTTATTGTTAACTTATTTTTCATATCTATGTCTGCGTATCAAATAGTTTTAGATAGTTTTTAACATAGCTGGCACGTAATGTTTATTGAAAACTAGAGGTTATATAATGTTTTTAATTAGAATCTGTTTATTACCAATCCTTTGCAATAGAGACGCGTCTAGGGGTCAAATGTAAGACAGGCGTGACATCTTATCAATAGATTATGAAGTACAATGAATTTAGTTCTTAGAAAATCAATTTTAGGGTTCTGTACCCGAAGGCTGCCAATAGGACCCTATTACTAAGCCTTTGCTGTCCGTCCGTCCGTATGTCTATCAGCGGTCTCATGGCCTTCATAGTTAAAAAGAAATTGTAACAAAGTATGTATTGCTATTGTCGCTATAACAACAAATAAGAAAAACCAATACAGCGAATTCAAAAATGGCCGTCCAGCAAATATTTAAAATAAAATCGATGGTGCTGGTATTGGACATCGTATCATATCATCAATATATGAATCAAAATGGCGAACTATTACATACGTATTGTCATAGCACCGCTCTTGTTCCTTTAACAATAGTATTTAAAAAGTAGGTACATCGTTTTATATAATTTTCTTATACGGTGGTATGGGACCCTGCGAGTCCAACTCGCATTGACCCTTCTATTATTTTATATGTCGCTACAAAGAAAAGCTTTCTATTAATTATTCATCACAATATTATCATTAAAATATCAGACTGGTCATATTTTATACACCAAATTGTAGCTTTAATTAATTATCACTCTGTTCAAAATTAATTATATGATATAAATAAACGTGAACTATTTAATATTTTCATAATAAACGAACAATGGTAAAGGTTTATATACTTTATTTTGATTCTGCCATGTAGTACTAATTATTTAATTACGGTGTACAGTTTCTTTACTGATTTTTTGGACTTATATGTGGGTACAGAGATTTGCAGCAATTTTCATTAAAATATCTACGGGAATGCTAACTATTGATATATCGCCTGATGTAAATATTCCACAGATATTTTGGATTCTACAAGTGTAATAAATTTATTTGGGCAGAAAATACACCAGATAATACATAACACGAGTAATTAAAAGACAAAATCAATACGAACACTTAAACAATTAAACTTTTAGTTGTTCGAAAGATCTCAAAATTCCTTTCCCGCTCCTTCTCTTGCCCACTTCCTTTTTCTCTTCTTCCTTTCCTAAAGGATCGGCAACGCGCAAGTGATGCCTCTGGTGTTGCAGGCTACGGTGGGCCGTATGCCGTATGCCGTTTGCCACCTAAGTTGTATAACATAAAGTTTTATTTTTAGGTATGGTATATTCAAAGGGGCGGTAGTGAATGCGACTGCTGTGCATGAGGTCTCGGGTTCGAATCCCGGGTCGGGCCAACAAAAAGCTATTGGGTTTTTCTGTAAAGAAATCTCAATAGCAGCCCGGAGTTAGGAAGTTGGCGGTGTTAGACACCCCCGTGCCTCGGAAAGCACGTAAAGCCGTTGGTCCTGCGCCTGATCTCTCTCCGGTCGTGTCGGATTGCCGTCCCATCGGATCATGAGAGTTAGGGAACAGAGAGTGCACTTGTGTTTGCGCACACACTTGTGCACTATAATATCTCCTGCGCAGATGGCCAGTCTCTGTTAAGACTGGCCGCCGTGGCCGAAATTCGGTCTGGAGGACATTATTCAAAGGGGCATGTTATGTTGCTTAAAGCATAGAGCAACTATTATGCATATTGCTGTTTTATCTATATGTATGTTATAGTTATTGAAAAGAAAGAAAGGAGCTTAAAACGGAACGTGTAAAAGCCTTGATAATTTAAAAAAAGAATGGCGCTTTTTTAAATAGTTTCTATAAAAAATACATGGTTAACAATATTCTTCATACATAATCGCAATATCAGTAAGCATCTAACCTTCAAGACATAACAAAGCATATATTCATGGAAATAAACAATTCTGGCATTAATTGAATTATGCTTATCAATGTGTCATAAGTAATATTATAAATGCGAATGTGAGTTTTCTCGTTTGTTACGCTTGCACGCCTTAACTACTCGACCAATTATCATAAAAATTCGCATACACGTTCGGGGAACAGAAAAGGACATAAGGTACCTTTCATCCAGAAAAAAAAACTATTACTAATCTAACCTAACGTACAGATACGCAAAATTTATTTTATAAAAAAGGTTTTACAGCCTTAGGCTGTAAAACGCGAGTTTTAACTCGGGTTCAAACTAAAATATAGTTTTAAATCTCGGAAACGGCATCGTATGGCCGACAAACGAATACGCAACATTCTCGTTCGGTGTCGACAAGGAATAGACCCATCCATCCATCACTGAATTTAAACCCTCACCAGGCTAGGGGATTATCCTCTCATCAGAAAATGGACTACGAAATGAGTACCTTATACTAGAGTATATGATGGTCTATGAATTTGATGGCTTGTACAGTGTAATCGCAGTCTGGTAGTTTAGATAAAAAGCCTTCATGGGAAATATAAGTAGGTAGTTCGCCGTGTGGTTGCCGCAATTTCTCTATAAGGTTGTTGTGCGTAATAGAAAATTGTATGTGGTTTAATAGACTGCAAGTAGTGAAATGCTAGGGGTTAATCTGAAGTAGCTACGTCCAGTTACTTACAATGACTTTATACAAATCATTGTTCGCTCTAAAGAATTCAGTCATCATACTCTTCAACTGCAAACTTTTCTATGTCAATGTCTAGCTACCATGACGTCATGGATGACACAGTATTTTAAGTTAGTCTCGTCTCATCTTGTGAGCCGAGCATAGTGATTTTGATATTTATATGGAGCAAAATATTATGTCACCCGCATAGTGGCTCCAAGTATAAATATTCTTTCTATCCGTTCTTCCAATATTTGTAAATCTCTTCCTACGATATAACAATTATACCTTGAGTGAAAGATGCCTTGATAAAAAAAAACAGTAAGAACGAAGACAAATCTGAAATAGTCTTTTGTAAATATGTTTTTATCGACGGCATCCTATCAAAACATTTGACCGTAGCAATGTCTCTTGCCTGAAAAACTGGTTGATGTTGCACCTTTATATTCCTCCATACAAATCCTCAAAATTACCGTGTACAATTCTTTGTTGCCGCGATCATTTTACAACAGGTAACTCAACACTCACACCAGTTAGCGGGCTCCAGCGACGTGGCACTCACGTAAAGTGCACTATATCGGACAGAGCATGCATAAATAAGTTCATTTTATCCGTATAACACTGCGTTAAAGTGGATATCCGTGGTAAAGAAAAGTCCTCACTTAATTTGCCGCAAAGCCATAATAATAGGTTAATTGTCTGTTTGATTTTGCACGTCATTTTCACACAAAAGCACATCAGCACACAGCTATTATAAGATTTGTTTTTGTGGACACAGTACCAAAATTTTGCAATATAAGCGGGTAATTAGTATCTTAAATATGGATATAAGTAATAGTAGCTATCTCCTTCGGACAGCAGCGTTTAAATACCGGTTTCGACACAGTTTGTATTTTCCTTTTTCTGTCATTTGATATTTACCCCTACTCCTAGATTTAAAACGCTTGTATGTAGTTATTTATTTTTGATAAGGTTCCAAAAATTCGTTGTATATTAAAGTTTGGGTAATGAAACTATTATATAGCAGATAGGGGTTTTAACAACTCAAACTCTCTCTTTTACTGGATTCTCAAGGGACGGTGGGTCTAAGTTTTAAGTGGACCATCCATTGGAATATTGTACGGTCTTTGATCTTAGATTTTATCCAAACAAACAATGACAAAAACTACTAGCCTTATAGTTAAAATCTCAGCACTTATAGGACGATATCTACAGAAGACCAGGAATATGCATTAAACACATGTATTGGATTCAGTCGTTCTAATAAATATACATCAATACCACATAGATGACAATAAATGTTAAGCAGCACGGAGTCTGGGACAAGAAAGATATCAAAAGTTCGCTCCCTATTGCGAGGGCGATATAGATATCAAAATGTGAATTGATTACACAACTACTCTTTGAGATGTTCAGACAAGAAACACGTCTTTTTAAAACACCAGGATGATTATAAACTCATTAAATGCCCTGTAACATAGACAAAACAATGTATATTATTCGCATCGTCCGTAACGGCACACAAAACATAGTATAATAGTTTTATTTTGACGGCTCTAGTCCATTGATTCTTTTATTTATGGACAAGCAGTATTCATTAGCCAACAAGTAACTGAAAATGACAGTTGTTTTAAAATCTTGCCTACATTCTTATGCATAAACTGATTGTTTCTTAGAATACGCTTGTCATGTTCAGACTGATTAGAATTTGTAGTATTGTGTCAAAATGAACAACGAAATATCTAGAGCACATATTAGAATGCTTTTTTTTGTACGATGGCCTAGTCCGCCTTTCGTGCGTAGGCCAGCGTGGCGGAATACGGCCTAACCCTTCTCACAATAATAATAGGCCTATGCCCAGCAGTGGGGCAGTTTATATATAGGGCAGATATTATTATATATTTTCAATAAAGGTATTTAAAATAAATCACGTGGTTTAAAGCAACAATTTCCTTTTCCTATATTTATTACGTTAAAGTGATATAGGTTATATAACATAACCTATATCACTTTGATTAAAATTTCATTACAATTATATAATTGAGATAAAATTTTACTCAAAACACACAAGTAATGTCCAGAAATTGAATGCTTTTTAACTTGAATGATGTGAAGTTGTCATCTTAAATACTCGGCAATAACGGTCGAAATAATTATGAAGACAAATTTAGGTTCTCTCGCCTTGATTTAAGGTGTATTTTTGATTAATCAAAGCCGGGATGACAAGGTAAACCCAAGTAAGTGACCCGGAAGCTTTTAAATTACGCCCATTGAATATTTTATTTGGCACAAACCGATGCTTCGATATTTCCGTGATATGTAAAATACATACGATTCTTTTTTTATATTATAGTCTTCACCCAAGTGTATCCGGACGCAAAATGTGTTTGATTTTTCAAATTTTATGTTCCACGTTCTGGAATATTCAAATAAGTAAATGTTTGAACAGTCTTTTTTCTTTTCGATAAACGCATGTTTAATGATTGGCAACATTGTAATATTGTATAATAAAGTGACGAAGGTTCACGGCGGTATGACTATATGGGGTTAGTTAGAAATGCGTTACACTCACCTATCGCTAACTATGTTTTGTCACAGTTTCTACTTAAACTGTGGCAAAACATAGTGAACATGGGTCAAAAATATGACATACTCAACTTACGGTTTGAAGGCGAGACTTCTAGTCTTATGTATAAAACTATCGCTAACTAACTGAATAGCTCTTATCAACTTACTAAATAGCTCTTATCAATTATTTAACCTTGATTAACAGTCATGCGTTACGCCTTAACTATTATTCAAATAACACTCAAGATGAAGTAATGTTTATGGTCGATGTTATGACGGCATAGTGGCTAGTTAATACCATACTTCTTAAATATTTTGAATTATTTCTAAGAAATACTAGACTTTATAGCATGTTAGTTGATATTAGTTACTCACGCATATAGATCAGTCTATCAAATAACCAATATTTAAGTGCCAGTGACGAGTTAATTAACTTAGAGTAGCCTAATATACAATATTTCTCATAGTTTATTATCTAATTCCTTGCTACAAGGTCATTACAGACGTGACAAGACTGCCACAATGTATCACATACGCGCAATCAAATATACTCGAGTTACTACCACCGAATATACACTACCCAATATTGAATAGCATATAAGCACAATGTTTACATAATCCCGGTCGTTTGTCCCACGTACAGTTAATTTTTGACATATATATGATATAACAATATCAACCCTGTATATAAAGTGTCCCACTGCTGGGTACAAGCCTCTTCTCAGTGAGAGAAGTGTTAGGCCATAGTCTATCACGCTGGACCGCTGCGGATTGGCAGACTTCACATATCTACGAGAACATTATGTAGAACTTTCAGACATGCTGGTTTCCTCACGATGTTTTCCTTCACAGTTAAACCGAGAGATAATTGTATATATTGTATAAAAAATATGTCAATATCTAACTGTCCGTAGACAAAACGACCTGTTTCTTGATTCTCGTTTCTAGGAACCGGGGTTGTTGAATGTTGACGACTGAACGAAATATCACGCACCAACGATGCGCATCCCTTTCACATACTTAGTAGCGTAAAAGCCATCGACGCGTCTCTTAGCAAACAGCGCGGATGCCCTACAGAAATAGGACAGCCCCAGTAACACTCGACACCCGTTATCAAATTGTATTCAAAGACGAAATTAACGCAGAAATTCCATGTTAAAGGAAGTGAGTATGTATGTTATAAGGTTGTTTTTTTATTTTTAATACAACTACCAAACATACGAGACGTCGTTTTACTTTAAAGGGCAGTGTTCTTCTGTTATAAAGACGATTGCCGCACTAGGAATTAAACATGTTTCGCGGATAAGTTTACGGACACAAAAATCATCTATACTCGGAACAACTATATGTGGAACAAACAATTTTTTGTCCCGTGTAAGACACCATCCCACACTACTCGGCATAGGGGCAATGGCGAAGCGACCACTACGACATCCGAACAGTCAGTTAGTTCTTAGTTTCCTTTTAATACCGTAACCGCCTTTCAAGTTATTGGTGGCCAAGTAGTAAATTATTAAAACACCCCTGACGCAAGACCTTGAATAGCTTATGAAAAAGCGATGACGCGATTTGTAGACGCCGCCATTTCAAGTCCCTAGTACACGGGTAGTTGCTTTATTCGTTCATAATAAAAAAATAACATTAAGATAATATGAGTCGTCGTAAAAATAATGTAGTTCAAGTAATGACGTATAAGGTGGTTTCGTCGTAAAAGGAATGCTTATATGACGACGAAGGTATCGCTTTAGTTATTAAAAACGATCAAACCGTTTAATACTTAACAAAATATACATACAAATATCCTAAAAAAAAATATTCTCCATCTGACTTCTTATTCAAATCATTTAACTCAACGGGGTTGTAGTATTTTTCTTAAGCAATTTTATTTGTGTAATGTAGTTTTCCTAAAGTTTTCTTAAGAAGAAAATATTCCCTTGTTCAAAGGGAGCATAAAAAGAATATATGGTGTCGACCACGCCCGTTTTTGTACCTGTAGTAGCTTATTTTCTCTTGGTACCTATTTCAAATGTTCGTAGTAAGTTTACCATGGGACAGAGCATATGATAGATTGTTACCTTAGTAGCTAAAGACAGAAAAGCATATATGGGCTATGGCCTTCTAAGCCGCGTCTTAAATCTATTGAGTCGTTGCAGCACACCAGCGGTCAGACACAATAGCTTTTTAATTATGTCTAGTATTCTAAGTCCTGACAGATTAATATTGAAAACTAGTGCGTTACCCAACGCGTAATTTTACATGCTAGTTTTTCAAGATCGTAGGCTGAGGCACTCAAAAGCGTTATCTATTGCCTATCACACGGGCGAAACAATATTGTTAAACAAGCCGTCCATGTAACGGCGTACATGCACTCTGCTAAGTGTCTCGATGAGCGCGTTGATAAAATGTTTGAGCCTATAGAACGCTCAAGCCCTGTTACGTCACCTTCTTCTCCACAACGGCACCGTGTCAACCAAACTTACGTTGCCCCATTCCACAAAGTAGTTGCAATTCCTCCAACAACATACCTGAAACAAAAAAAATCTCATTAACAAGCGGAACTAATACCACTTACACCTTAACAGGTAACAAAAATTTCAATTTCATCTTGACATTTTATTTTTTAATTTTTTTTAATTTTATAATTATTTTTCGATTGAATAATTGATTGTCACAATCGTAAAATTGTTTAAAGGAACTCATTTCGTGTATTTCATCTATAGCCCATTAAAACACAGTTGTAAATTAATTATTTTCTTTTTCTGTCTGGCGCTGTTATCGAAAGCGTCCATTAAGTAATGAAAGGTTCAAAGTGACAAAAAACATTGAAATACTGCAGACATGAACATTTATGCCTTAAATAAACGTTATTTCTTTAATGTTTTGTTCTGTTATGTTTAAAATAATGAATTGTAAACTAAACGCCAATTCTAAATACATAACACTGGCGAAATAGACCATTAAATTTAATATAGTTCTATTTTTTAATCTTTCAACCGTTCATATATGATCCAATAAAGAAGGCAAACTACTTTTTAGGTAGAAATGTACGCTGTTCTGTTTAAAATTAGATCGAAATGAAATAAATGTCTAATGTAATGTGAAACAACGTCGCTGTCGTATATTTAAGATGGCGTCAAGAAACACGCATTCGGTTATCACGACTGGCGCAAATTGCGTTTCCTGGTGTAAACCTACAAAGTATCATTACACACGAGAAATTAACTTTAAGACTGCGATTTACACTGCGCTTTTGCACGCACTTCAGACAAACTTTAGTCTTAGATGTGTACTTGGGGCGAGATGTGCAATAAGGAGCAACGCTAATGGATATATGTACAGCTATACAAATCTACGTTGGTATAAAGTAGAAAGTCTTCTAAATCTTATCATACTTAGCAAGATTAATTATGATAAACTCCAACTCTTATTCCACCAAGTAATCTCTCAAACCACTTGAGAAAATCGTAAATATACGTACAGAGACCCCTACATTGATCAGTTTAAATATCCCATTATCATAGGTCAGTTTCAAATGCTGCTGCACTAGTGGCAAAATGGAATGAAATGAATTTCTGCGAGCCGCTTTAGTAATGGCGTTTTAAACCGACAGGGGATACTAAATAGGTCACATTCAACCAAGCCGTGACGACACAAACAGCAAACCATTACAAAAATGTTTGGTTGATTACTCTGTCAGTTATACTTAGCCGAAAAAACCATTACGCTATCTCAGTCACACGTTGAAATCGCTCACTTGTCACAAACCCGTTCTATTTACCATCTCATACACGAATGGATGAACGTTATTATTTGCATTTGACAAAACGTACGCCAGTACTGACGATTTGCCACTTAAGGAATTGAAGCCGTGGAAGCATTGCACAACTGTTTGTTTAAATATAGCTCAAATTTCAGTAGTTAATAGCTTCTTGAAACTTATCTTGGGACTCGAGCGGTCATGGCCAAAGCGTGCATCCTTGCAAGTAAGTATAGCGGTAGTGGGTATATGTCCCGCGCCGCTTGTAGACAGCCGAGAAATTCCAAGGCTATTCAGAGATTGTGAGATGTTGGTAAATTGACACAGTTGCCCTACAGTGGGATCCTTTTATAGGCTAATACAATTTTGCCGCTGAACTAACCAAAATCTGCTTATCTCTGTATATGCCTTGAGCTTATTCATGCTAACTAAATGAACACGCAAGGATAATAAAATGTGTGCCAAAATTATCAGTAGTTTAGGTTTTGAAGATACTGTTTCTAGAATATACTAATAGCATATTTTTGCTAAGAGAATGGCGCAATAGATAGAAAATCTAAACCAGATAAAACAGTTTACATCGCAAGCGTCTTCGAGCGGCTTGTGTCGATTTCTCGTCGTAATTAGCAGAACTGATTAAATGTAACTTATACTGCGTGAGATTTCTTACGATTAGGTTAGCTCGACTTTATTAGGAAAATTGCCAGTATTAACAAGTAATAAGGATTTATAAAATAGTTATATGTTATTAGACGTAAATACGTTATGTAAATGACCCAATTTGATTTTAAAAAGGATATCTTAATAAATTGGCACATTCGCACACAATGCATTGGAATAATACCAGCCTTGTGGGTAGGTATGTAAGTAGAAGTAGAGTAATGGGATAGCGTCCTTATTCAATCAACTGATTAAATCTTTCTTCTGTTAATATTTTAAATATTTAGCTAGACGTTCCCTGTACAGTAGGAGATGCGCAGACTACAAAAAGCATTTTAGTCTAATCTAGAAAGCCACTTGAAAGAACCCGCTTGTAAAGCGAAAAAAATTTAACAGGGTAAATTTGCGTTTCGGGCGTATATATTCCAGTACCGTAGCCAAGACTTCACGATCTAGACTGAAAACTTCGCTTGGCTGTGGTTTATTAACGAAGTCTCCACGGAGAGCATGAAACTTGCGAACAGCTTGCCGCAGCTTATTCGGCGATCGAAATGACTATCCCGTCGAAATGTCCGTCTATTTTAAACTTTTGAAACTGACGATCGTGCTAAATCTAACGATGGAATTTATATTGAAACTTTGTTGAACGGGATATTTTATTGAGCAACTTAGTACTTCATATATCGTAAAATTTTGTTATTGGTCGCTCTTTGCGCCAAAAGGGGTGGGCGCTCAAAACAGAAGAATGAAATAATATTGGCACCAAGGGAGCCTCGCCCTGTGCTTTCTCTTACGATTACTTGTAACGTACAAAGAAAACGGCTCGGCTGCTTGCTTTATCCAATCTTGAATAAGTAAATATATTTTCCTCTATATATTATTTTTCTACTGTAAGCCTAGCAGTAATAAGTACACACGTACAGAAGCACTCAGTCTTGAATGCAATCCTCACCTAATGAGTAGTAGGAGGCGAGAAGATATTTTCTGTTAGCTAACTTCTTAATTAGAGCGCCGGATTTGGAACTTTGCCCGAAATATCCGTCTTCGGACTGTCTATGATAGTATATATCAACCTTTGAGAGCTAAAACATAATAGGGGCTTGTTTTGATCGTTTAGCAGTGAAGTAATTGTTGAGCAGTATTTTCTATTTTATGAATTCGATCTTGTATATTTGAATTCTTTCTAACATATAAGTAACTAAATATTAAAAGTAATGATTAAATGATTGCCTATAATCGCGGTGTAACTATGTATAGACGTTGAGATCCAATGAAGATAAATGCGCGCTAAACTGCAGTATCCCTCATAGTTAATATGCAAGGAGCGTTCTATGACAATAACAGCAGTTGAAAATGAATTGTGCGAACACATTGGGGACCAAATGTTGTTAACTTGTAAATTTGCAATCTTGCGGCGATTGGCGATGTCCGGAACTAAGCCAAATGTAGGACTAACTTGGAAACCGGGTAACTTACTCTGGAATGCTAGAATCGTGGGATGGCTCAAGTTAAATAGGAGACTATTGAGGACGCCGGCTCGACGCATTTCGAGGCTAGTAATCAGAGTATCTACCGCGAACAAAGCAGTTTTATTTTTTCGCTCCAAAAAAATTATTAAGTTTGTCCCTCGTCGGAAAATCTGTTTGGCTACGCTGATAACGCTGATTTTGGAACAAATAAATTACGTGAGTGCTAATGATCAAATTAATTTAGCAATTATTAATCACGTCGACAGTAATTTGACTAACGAGCATTGCAAAACAAAACTGGTTAATCTTGAATCAACTAAACAATATATTTGTTACTTTCTTAACTATGTTTAGCTGTGAAGTTGTTGTCGTGAGCGCTATTTTCATCCACTGTGGTTGTGGGTTGCCAAGTTTGTAAACTTTCTTATATAATAAAGATAGTACACGTATTATCGCCGGAAGGCTTTACTTGCGCAAAATACACAAGTTTTCTATTGCAGTTCGCGACTGTATGAAGTCCCAATGGGATGAGAAATGAGCCTATTTCCTAATATTAGGCACAGTTCCAACGACGTATGAAACTAGAAAGTGCATTTTACATATAAAAGCATTATATGTTGCAGTTTACTTGTAGCTATTTTGGCAATTTTATATTTGCACAAAAAATATTTTATGGCAGTAGACATCAATTTCGGTTTTCGGTGAAAATTTGAATTTTTTACATTTGCATGAATGGATAGCCGTTTACACAAAGTCAAATTACTTTATTGAGTGTATGTTAGTAAGCTTTTAACAACGACTGGCAAGAAGATTAATAGGAATTTTCATGATCTGAAGATTAAGAGCATTGCCTTTAAGATTATTTAGTATAAGATTTTAAAAATTGCTTATAGAATAAAGTTTCTACCCAATTGAGAAATTTTTGGAATGTAAACCTCTATGTTTATTCCTATATAGTATTTCGCGTTTTTTCACAGAATACGACTTTGAAATTATTGTATACCTAAAATGGACTGATTGATGTGTCTAATGTTATTGCATATGAATGTATATATAAGAGCTGTAGGTACCTACCCAAGCAATAACAATAAATTTTACTTTGCTTTATCTGAGTGACTACATTTTTAATTAAAGTTTTGCCTCGAGTCAAAATTCTCTGACCACATCGCCCAGTGTTAGACGTTGGAAGTTCATTACTAGCGTGTAGTGCACATGTTTGTAGCCTGTATAGTGCAGTAATACAGACAAGTTAAGTCGAGAGCGACGCGATCGCAGCTGTTGGCAGGAGGCGGGCTTAAATTGGGTCACAGTCGAGCTGAACTAAGCGTTGCATAATTAATAATACCATCCATTCGCAATCTCTTAAACCTTCGGATATCGCTTACAATCAACGGTATAAATTAATAAATACGTCAACGTTGGCAAACATTTGTAAGAGGGCTTATTCCAAAATCAAATCTATATTTTTTTCGAGCTTGAGTTTTCTGATTGGATGAATTTCTTGAACTAAGTATAATTATCTATAATATATATCCCTCACAATTGTTGTGTGTGTGTACACGAAATGTTTTATTTTTTTGTGTATTATTTATCTAACTGGAATGATTTCTAGATATAATTAATATAGTATTTTGTACATCATTGGCAAAACACAGAGATCAATATAGTATTCTTGCTACCTTACCAGTTACTTATGTTGTACGAAATAAACGATGATTATTATTATTATTTATAGTTGTTTCAAAGATATGCCGACAGGGAAAACTTTGTTTTTCTTTTAAAAGATTACCAGCTCTTTGGGTTATAGTTTATTAGTTTTACTTGTTAACCTCTCCATCTAAAGAAGAAGGCTTATGTTACGAGTGGGTTCATGTCGGTTTATTAGAACCGACGACCTTTCGATTGCAATTCCAATACAAAAACTCATGGTAAATAAATTAATAATTTTAATTCGATTGCCTATTAATTTATTACTGCTAAATTGTTTTGTTTTTTTTTTTTTATTCTAGTGTCATTGGCGAACCAAATGCTGTGTCTTTATACCACAAATGAGATCAAGGCGTGGCAAGAACCTGAATCATTTTATATTTCGGTTGCCTCATTGTTAACAGTCGAATGGAAGCTATTTATATAATTGTAGGCAAGGAAGGAGACATTGACATTATGAATGATACGAACAATATCGTAGATGACCTAAATGGTGTAATAAAACTAAATAATGGCACTAACAGATGCGTACAGTATGGTGCAGACAGACGTCATTCATTATCATGGTTAGTAAATATAGAATTGCAAGTTTTGGCTAGACAGTCGACATAGTTATATGTCATTGCTCTCCTAATAATGAAAAGGATTCGACGCATGGAATATTCCTACACAAAACCCAACTTTATTGTGTCCAGTCTTTTGACGATACCTCATCTGTATGATGAAACCCGCTTGTCCTTACTTTACAAGAAACACGACAGATTCTTAAACAAATTTCTTTGTATAATAATATTCTCCAAAAACCTGAGATCCCATTGTAACATACAACATATCAGTATTTGCCACATACCCATATTCTATAATAGGAATGTCCGGAAACCTTTCAATTCATTAACTTTTATGAGCCATCGGATTGTTATAGGGTATGTTCCAATGATATTCCCAATTTCCTCGTAATGACTTAAAGACGTGTATTCAGCATTGTCAGGTCAGAAAGTAGGTCAAAATCGTCCCTTGAGTCGGGAATACCTAATTCCATTGCACGGCTCCAAACTGAATTAACGTTTCAGAAGTTGAACATCCAATTTTAGTTTCTGTTTCGTATGCATTTTTGTTTATTGGCAAAATTTTAAATCGTTTCAATGCGGCTTATACATCTACTATGCGAAATAATATGGGAATATATACTTTGTTTTAAGAACAACTTTACTTTTGCCATATACATTAACAAATAGGGCTTTTATCATATTGTCGCAGTTAGACTGAATAGTTAAATGTAAATATAGCAATGGTATGTATACAGAATTTTAAAAAGTAGTCCAACGAGCTAAGAACCGTTAAAAGTAAAGAACAGTAGACATGTCTGTGGAGCAGCCACTAAAAGTATAATGGTAATCTGAAATTCGCCATTACAGATAAATTTAATGCAAGGAGTCAAAGACAAAACTTCACAATCTTATATTGTCTTGAATGATGCCTTCCTAAAAATTACTTAATTGTTTTGGCATTTTTAGAAATAACCTCATAGGCTCTTTCACTCTTTAATAATATTTGTTTGCTTACCGATTTTTTATGCCACTAATTTATGTTAATTTGTCTTTTGCTCACGGGGAAAAGTAGCAACAAAAAGGCATGAATTTTTGACAGAGAAACTGACACGGCGGCGGCTAACTTAATCTACCTTGACAAAAATATCTGAGAAACGTAATCTCAAATAAATAAAGAATACGTAATCCTCTAATAAATATTAGTAGTACCTAGTAGTAGTAGTAGTAATAGTGTAATAGGGGACCATTACGGTGAACTTGGAATCCAAAGCACACTAACCTCTTAAATTTTAAAGTTATGTGCGTTTCAGTTTATTGTCTCTACTTTAACGTACCGTACCGTAACACATAGTGAGGGACCTGTATGTATACGTATAAGATTTCTCTAATATTTTCTAAGATGAGTGAAGCCTGCGAGACCGCAATAGGTCAGAGTGCCTAGTGCGAATTTATTTTACGTTTACGCGATCGACACAATTATGACGTTCGGCGCTCCGATTGGCCCGCTCCAAACTCTTAACCAATCAGAGAGCCAAACGCGGTAAACGTTTCGATCGCGTAAACGTGAAAACAACTCGCACTCAGCACCCAGATGCACTATAATCTTACCGATATCATACTAAGAGGAGACCTGTGTCCAAAAATAAGACTGCTTTTAAAGAGTGTTATATATGTCATGTTACCATAGATAAAGCCTTTAATATGCCACGCGAGCGAAGCCATTGGCATCTACTTACACAGATATCTCGCATCGGATGTAAATGTAGGTGCAATGTACAATCGAGTTAGGACATAGAAAGTTTAAATTGAGTTAAACACGACGTCATTCCCGCCAGGTAGCCGGCTCATTCAAGCCAACTACGTACTACAAGTAGTACAAAGTTTATTCATCTAAGTTTCACCGGTTTGTAAGAATTTTTATCGGCTTTTTATCCTCACTATAATGATAAACGCGAAAGTTTCTCTCTGTAGATTCGCATTTACAATGCAGCTATTGCACCGTTTTAATTGGTGTCTGTCAGCAATGTATCTTAATAGCAGAAGAAGTATAAATCATTGTTACAAATATTCTTACAGACAGACGGGTAGGATAAGTACTGAATTCAAAACATGTTGTTTGTCAGCCTACATTTTCATACATTGATGCAGGTTAAATTAACTAAACAATGCTAATTACCAAGTTTTCATGTCTACCAAGTCAATCGTAGATATATACGTAAATTGTGATTGCTTTATGTAGGTAATAAAACCGCGCCTGCACTGGGGATGACCCTATATAGCAAGGATTTACAAGTTTTAAAATAACGGGTAGGGACCATAACCAGACTCGGGACAGTACCAATCTACTCTATATGTGTTTTAGGACACAGCATGAGCTCCTGCCTACTCTTGATACATTAAATACTAGATTTTGCCCGCAGCTTCGCTCGCATAAATGCAGTTTAGGTGAGGTTGGTAACAGTCCTTCTTTTTGGTTAAAATGTACGCTATGTGCTTTTCTGTCTCCCTGACAACGTGTATGCGAAATGTTGATCGATAGAGTAGTTGGGGCGTTAAAGCATCACAACCAAACAAACTCACATTCACATTTATAATATTACTTAGGATTACTCAAATGTAAAATTAGCTGCACATTTATTAACAAAATGACACTGACTTCGACTGAAGCTTGTATTCGGTACGCCAATACATAAGCTTTGAAATATTATATACTGGTACGAGTCAATAGTTGTCGATCAAACGTAATTATTCCAAGAATCCTCTTAGGGATGTTCCTAATTTCCTATGCTAACTATTTGACGTTACCACTAACGAAAGCTTTGACATTTATATCATAAACTAGTTATTGCTTTGACTTCGTCCGTGTGGACGCCCGCCGACTTTTACTTGATTTAAGCCTTGACTATGCACTATTCTTACTCCTATCGTTTATTTAATTTTATGCAGTTTTAGCCTTTGAGCGCGAGTATAGTTTGGCCCACGTGATGGAAAGCAATTAGCGTAATTATAGACACTTGCAACGCCAGAAAATAAAACTCGCGCGTATCGACCTTTTGAAATAAGAAGACGCTGGGCTACCAGCGCAAAAAACAAAAACAACAAAGCGCTTCTTTAACAAGCCTGGAAAGCATATTTACCACAGAAACACAACGCGTGACTGTTTTTAAGTTATTCTGAAGGAGATCATTTTTCTCACCCAGGCGTCTTCAATTTAAGCAAAACCTCAGGTTTAAATAAGAATGCCTATATGCCCTGCCCTTCCAAATAAACGTTAGGATACTGCTTCTGTATTCCAGGAAAAATAAACAGAGTGCCTATGCTTTGGAACTTCGAATAACAATATTGCTAGTTCACCAATACTACGGTTATAATGTAATAACAAAAACAGCCAGTTTCTTTTATGAGTTTCGTGCGTGCCCTTTTATTTTTTATTACTGCGTAACCAAAAATCACACTCTGTTTCACTTCAGGAAATTGCGGTATTCAAACTTGGGCCATTAATATTCACGCGAGTTCATTACATGAAAAATCCTAACTTCAATAACAAACGAGACCTTTAAAGCGAATCTTTACTAAGCAATCTATTTGCCTCTCATTGTTGACCGTTTAGCAATAATGTAAATGTGAATATTTCGCTGATAAAGTTTACCGTGAACAGCATGTAATATGAAAACTAATACCATTTGACGACACATTAATAAATTTTTTGCGTGTCAACCAAATCTTATTTATTTTATTATTTCAGTCTGTATTGTCCCACTGAAGGGCAAAGACCTCCCTCTCGCTATTTCACATATTCCTTTTATGTGCTAGTTTGCACTGCAGTCTCTCCTGTAGCTACTTTATTGGTCCCGCCATCGACGCTTTGGTCTACCACATTGCTGACTAACTGTACAACCCAATTAAATAATTTTATTTTAGGTAGGTAAAGTATTGGGCCTATTTGCGCCTTGGTTGCCTAGGCTTTTTACTGTTACAACGGCCAGAATGATCTAAAGATGCCAGAATTGTTATTATGATATACATCATTCGTGAGTCCTCCATTCGCAAAAAGGTTTCAAACAAATCTACACACAGCAAACAGTTGGCTACTAACCGTACGCCAAGCACTAACATACCTTAAGCCCCTTAATAACGCTGTTAACATTTGAAACGACGAAGTTTATTTATGTATTCACATTTTGAGATTATCTTCGAAGCGTGTATGTTTATCTTACAAAGTGGCTGTTCAAATCATATCTACGAATATACAGAGTATTGGTATGTTTGTTGATGCTATCTCGAGAATTATACACTGGGAACAACATTAGTTAAAAGGCGAACACTGTGAGATATTCAGTTGACATCTGTATGTCTTCATTTAAGTGTCAAAATACAATTTGTTTATATATTGTTTACATTTTATGAGCATACCAAAAATGTTAATAAACAACTGCTGTGTTGGTATATCAGTTACAATGGAGGGTATCTACATATTATTTCTACTTAGTTTTTACCTTATAATGTTAGCTTAGTTAGTTACTTACGAGCAACTTATAATAAATTCAAAATAAACATAGCTAATTTTCTAGCCTTCATACTAAATTTTTTTACCTAGTAAGACTAAATGACCTTGAAAGTAAACGTAAAACTTTACAATTGCCAATCGCGTTCTTTGCACTACCTACATGCAACCATGCCTAAAACAAGAATTCTAGCTTAGCTCGACAGGTGAACCAAAATATAGTAATTTGGAACCCAAATTGCTAGTAATCCATTCGAATAAAAGTCTTTCGCCATGAAAACTAAAGTTTAATTACTTTACATGAAGAGCCTGCATTGACGCATACCCCTTCGCGGGGGCGGGCGGAGGGTTATGTCGGACTCACCGGGGTAAAAGAAAGATGGTAATGATGATAATAATAGACCTTCATTATACCATTTCATTAGAGAATTATTCCCAAACATTGAAATTAAATGGCTCTAATGAAGTTTAACACAAAATTTCTCGGCTCACTTGGCAAACAGTAAATTGGCACTATTTCAAGTCCATTTTCTTAATTAAATTTAAATTATAAATGAGTTATTTTCGTAACTGGATTAATAAATAAAGAGGCCTGAGCTTATTTTGTAAGGTTCTATAGAAACCTTTACTAAACAACTTGTCTGACCGCCCGCGCCAGGGAAACAACTGATTATCACCTATTCTCTCGCCTATGAAACGTACAAGTGATATAATATTCCATATGTATAAAAGAGATACATATATTAGTACTAGATTTTGCCCGCGGCTTCACTCGCGTTGATGTATATTTTGTTAATAAATTTCTATTCCTAGGACAGTACGTTTTTTCTGGATAAGTGTATCCTATATCTTTTTCTGTACCCCTGACAACGTGTATGCAAAATTTTATGATGATCGGTCAAGGTGTAAAAGCGCAACAGATAAACAAACTCACTTTCGCATTCATAATATTAGTTAGGATTAGAGTAGTCTGTTCACATTGTTGGCGAGAATTCTGTTCACTAGTTAGTTCGCTTTGCAATGCTCGCTCGGCAATACTCGTTTGATATAATATGCATACAAGTGATTATACAGATGGTGGCTGAAGCGAATAATTTCTCTACGCATCGTCACACAGAGCTAAGAGTAACCCAGCGACAAAACTATCTTAGTTAAAAACTCATTGCTTATTTCTCGCTAACTCGTAATAGTTTCTAGTTCATCCCGCTCGGTAATCGTCGCCGGGGAGACAAGTGCCTGAGTCGTGATGAACGCATCTAACATAGAACTCGTAATTAGAATGTTTCAAACAAGGCCTGTACATATCATAAGCTATAAGTTACGCGACAAAATTTTAAACTGAGGGGATAATGTTTAATATTATATACATATATGACGACTATATAGTCGTCATAAATATTACACCCACATTTCATCGATGAGTTTTCGTCATCGTATATTTTTTTTATATACTACTAAAGTGGCAAACAGGCATACGGCCCACCTGATGGTAAGTGATCACCGTAGCCTATGGACGCCTGCAACACCAGAGGCATCACTTGCGCGTTGTCGATCCTGTATTTCCGTCTAATGGACTCAGTTTCAGATGCTATTATTGAGTGTTTCTAAATAGATAAATCCCATAACACTGCCATACCCTTGATTCAAACAAACAGCTGCGACACCAAGGCGTACATAAAATTACCCGTTGGTTGAATTTAAATAGCCCCGCTGTCTTAAATTCAACCAACGGGTAATTTTTAAATTCAACTAACACAAGCAAATAAATAATAATAATAATAATCTTTATTTATTCAAAAAGTTACAGATACACATTTTACACAGATACATATTATACATATGTATATGCTGAAGAAGTTACAATAAAAGGATTAACATAACAATTTTGAAGATCCATTATGTCAGAAATCTGTATACAATTATCTTGAAGCCCTGTCTCTTAAACTAGGATAGGATCTGTATTATACGAGACAGTGTAAATAAATAATAATAATAATAAATTAAATATATAATAATAGCCTAAAAGCAGGTCAATCACCGGATAAGCCTGAGAAAATTAACTCCGAAATAAAATAAGAAAAGTTCTAGGAAGCAGTTTCACTCAACTCGACCTACAAGTTATGTAGAAGTTCTAGGTATTGTAACCGATCCTTCAATATTAATTTTCAACAAAAGGTATACCATATAATATCTAATTGTGTGAGTGTGTTTATTCGTCTTCTTCACGTTGTGAACGAGGAACGTAATGAGATTATTACATTTTACTTTAGAGAAATTATAAAGTATTTCGCGCGGGGATTTGCTGGTTGTAGTTTTATTTAATATAAATGGCTGCGGCAACTGGTTGTACCCGTTAAAATAAGCTAGAAACATTCTTTGTGTCCGTTGTTTGTACAATAAAATAATAATAAAATACTTTATTTCTTTATCAACAGGTTATTAAAACATAAGTTGAGGCCTTCTTTTAAGTATAGAAATACCTGTGTCGGAAAACCCCAAATTGATTATTTGTAAAGTCCTCTACAATACAGAATTTATCCAGTTCCTGGAGCATTACTAATAGACTAATAGTCCAGGAACTGGATAAAAAGAAACGAAAAACATTTATGTTGGGATACCTACACCTACGTAGGAAAGCCTTTATTTCATTCGTAATCTTCGTACCTAATCCAATTCTCTCTAATAAAAATATAAATACCTTTATTACCTTTTTTTTCCAGACACTAACATAAATTTGTATTTCTAACGTAACGTCAGTTGTAATTTTTAGAGTTAGCCAAACTTGGATCACAAATAGTCGCTCATAGACCTCGTTTGTTCGTTCCACTCCCAACTAGCCTAAAGCTGATACGGGACAGCAAACAGTCCTATGTTCGCATTACTTAGGATTACATAATGTGTCCTCTCAAGACTTTTTAGACAATCCTATTTGAGTACCTAATAGTCAATCCTTAAGAATAAAAGCTGTGTCTCGAGAGTTTGCAGAAAATAGGTTTAAAAGAACAAATCCTTTTGCGGTATTAAGTACAATAGAGAGAGTTCAAACTGGCTCCTCTGGTTTGAGCAATTTTATTCGCTAAAGATTCCTATGAAACCTAATGCAGCCCTCTGTACCGATTTGCGGATAAAGTTAATAATTGAAAATTTCCTTGTCGGTGTTATTGAAAAAGTTTAGCGGTTCATTCCACAATTTCTTGATAGTGAGTTGAGACGGCAGCCGACATTGCGCAAATTGATTCTCGAAATTACGTTTTATTGAGTTTTTTATATACTTTTCTGTGGAATTATTTCTGTCGTATACTTTCAGGAGTTTTGAATGGTTGACGTGGAACGTCATAAGAATTAATCTGTTTAGTATTGTGCTTATATATGTTTTGCTTATGCTTAGCAAATACATGTGTATGTATATGTACGTACATGGAACCACGCCTATTTTATAAAAGAGCAAGCAGAGATTACAGATTTGCAATTGCTACGATATTAGTATATCTATCTATAGTACGTTTATCATACTCCATATACATTCGTTGTGGTACTCTGAAGCTGTACTTTCCCCAGAAGGTTTTAAACTGTCCAGAAGGTTTAAGCTGTCAGAGTGGTTCGTTTAGATCTATCCGTGCCGAAAATCCTATCCGCCTACGCCTAATATACTTTCTTAAACATTTTAATTAAACAATATAATTTTGTCGTCGATTCTTTTCACATGCCCAAACTATATACATATGTATGCTTTTCTTCATTCTTATCACAGTCTACTTTTACGTAATAAAGCTCTCTTATCGCACTATTGCCCATTAATAAAACAAAAGAACGTAGTTTTTTTTAATTTTCTTTCACTTCAGTATCTGCTTTTTGGTGTTTTTTGTCTATTGTTTTAATACTCTTGAAGGTACAGGACCTTTTATCAATATTACTCTAGCCCTATTATGAATTATTTTTAATACAGTTTAAAAATATCATTAATAATACTATTTTTATTGTCAAACTACAGTCCTTAACAACATCAATAATTGTTTTAAAACTAATGAGTGTTTTAACTTGTGCGGGTTATATAGTTAATCTACAATTTTGACAAGTAGACATTTTAAATTCTCTTCATTATTAACTATGATTGATATTACAAGCCTTAGTCATCTATATCTAACCACCAAGTCCTAAAACTCCACATTAATCAAGAAAGAAGTTTTAATATAATTCTTAAGTCATCTCTCACCGGCGAAGAGAGTTCAGTAGAAAATTAAAACTTATTAATAATTTCGCCTAACTTGCAGGAAGTACTAAGAATAAAGCAATTATTACACAAATTCGTTTCGACGAAGAAACATCTCATTTACACATACGAATTAGTCAGAATTATATGAATGAAAACGTACAGTACTTTTTGCTGGTGCTAATTCAAGTTGATTTATATCACGGGATCGTGAGCTGAGTCGGTGGGGCCGTAATTGAGGGTCTAATCCGAGGGTCCAAAATTCCCTTTCACCTAAGCTCCCAGGAAAAATTGCGCGTTCACGTCAAAAATGTACCTACTTATGTATGTATGGGTGCCGGATGTATGTGTAGATTATTATATGTATGTGTGTGCGCGTGTGTATATGTGTGTGTGGATACTTCACCCCAGCTTCATGGACACGCGATATAAAATTCGTTAAAATTGGACGCCTCACGTAATATGTAAAATAAATATAAAAATAACGGACTGGTAATTGATAAATTACCCTATTGACTTTGAGTCTAGTTACTCTTATATTCTCTTTACTTATTGATTTGAATGCACGGATAACGCAGTTGTTTAAATGATCGCCTTGCCTACAACACTCAACGCAGTGATTTGATCCCCTTACAGGACGAAAAATTGTGTGTCGCAAGCTGTGCCGAGACTGGCTGTTCGTTATTTGAATGTCTGTAAAGTTGCCCTGTGGCACAGGATACACGCTTATTGCGGGAGTTGTCTTTAAAAAGGCCTATGCTATAAACGCAAACGTGTGTTTTTTGGTTTGTCTATCTTTAACGCATCAACGGAGCGACGCGGGATTGAAGTGATATAGACTATATTTTAACCTAGAAAAATATGTCGTTCCCTTGGTATAGAGGTTTATAGCTACGAAAGCAAATCCAGGATTAAAGAGATATATAATAGTAGAACTATAAAAAAGCTAGTCAATGATATTTGACACGAAAATATTTATATATTATAATCATTGTTGGCAATACATTTATTTAGACCATCACTTATAAACGTATCTATCGATTTAACAAGAACATGTCTAAGTTGTAAATAATTTTATTAATTTGCATTAAAACTCAATCTGGTATAATTTTACATATCACCTAGCATACTACTTATTTACAATATATTTACATAATTATTTTTAAAACGAAATAATCTAATAACCTATATTCACAAACGTATTAAAAAATATAACATATTTAACATTGGTTCTGAAAATGATTGCTATTCGATTTATTTTATCGTGTTGTTATTGTATCGATTTCATGTACTTTGTAATATATATGAGATCTATGAAACAGAAAATTGGGATCTAACGCTCCCCTAGCATTAAAGGAAAATTTTAATTGATCGCTCGTCATATTTCAAAGCGGTTTAAACGCTGATAATATGAGAAACATCTCATTTAAACGTTTCTATATTTCTAAATAAGATTGAATTGCCGTTATAAACTTCAAGTTTCAATGAAACGATGAACTGTAAACGATGCTTTATTATATGTACCTAACAACGTGAAACATTTATTTGATAACCTAAATATATTCGATAGTAAACTCCAGCCATCAGTTACGAATGTCATTGGATAACAACGGGATCAATTTAGTTAACATGCCCTTAGAAGCAAATAGGAGTCACAATCGATGCATATTCAGCGGTCGTCTATTCAAGGCTAGTTCAGTTAATCCTGACCTGAATAGTCGACGTAGATCGATCACGTGTCGCAGCAGCACCGAACCTCAACTACTCTATCACTATCAACGTGAATACTTTAAATAATATTCATAACAACACAGTGTACTAAATCTTAACAGGTAATTTCAATATTCATAAATCCCTAATGAATCAAAAGAGTAAGATCTCTTCCCCCACAATAATCCAATTAGAGCCAATCTCGAACATTTCTTGGTTCAACAGAATGACTTTTAATCAATTATTCATGTCAATATAAAGTAATATTACCGAACAAATTTATGCGCCGCCAGAAGCGTGGCTGTGGAAATATGTTAGGGGAAAACATCCACAAATGGTACTTTAATATATCTGTGTTTACGTCATTAATAACAAAGAGAGCAATAAAATTCGTTCGCCTCGTGTAAAATATCTACGGAAAGCAATAATGCTTAAATTGTCGGATCAGTGGAAGACGGCGGTCGTGGAACGCGGGGTCCATACAAACATTTATTTTGTCGCGGCGAGACCTCCCGAAACAATATTGAAGCTATAAAGAATGAAACAGTACGGGGTACAAGACGAGGGTGCTTCGCGCAATAATGAAAAATATTCCCCTCGCACATAAAACTTGCACCTATCGTTAATTTGGAAAACACCCTCACATCAAATTTACTCCGTTTTTTGCTACAAACATATGCCAGCTCCACGGTGTAAAAATTTCGCAACTTTATTTGATACAGATAGTTTTGTTAAACTGTTGCTTTATTAAACGTGTTTTCCAACAATTGACAAGTGTTTATATTTTCGACAAACATTTGCGACATAAACGTGTTTTAAAAATTTTGTTCGCAGGTCAGCACTGACAGTTTAATAAACAATCATAACTAAATTCGTCATGACTTGAAAAGCGTTGCGTTTTAAATATTCCGTTTCTGGGTAAGCATAAAAACGCCAAGATAAAACATAAAACAGGGCAAATTGTCACACGTATTCAAATCCTTTGAAAGTGTAACCAAGAATAATTTCTAATTAATTTTGAGCGGAATATTATAAGACGTATGGCAACCCAGTAGTTCGGTCAACGCTCCGGGCCAGTTATTTATACCGTGCGACATCTCGGTATATCATATATCAAACCGCTGGACATCCACGATCTCTCATCACAAAGTATAAAGTAACGCCACACTCTAAAGCTGTTTACACACAGTTTATTTCAGGCGCCTAATGACATTCCCGAAGTCGCAAAGTAAACAAACTTACGACTTTATAACCAGATACACAATCTTGCGAAATTTCGACATAATTCGGTTCGTACATCATCTATATGCTATTTATGCATATGTATGTATTAAACTACTAATAATTTATACAAAGGATAATCTAAATTTTTACCCACATACCTAATCATATTTTGGAACAAGATAAACGATATAAGATTTCATATTTATGTAAGAAATCTTACTTAGCAATAATATATTGAGATGACATTAAACTACATATACTATACACCGTGTAATAGAAAGGTGTAGTCATATTTTAGGGCCGTAATGTATACCTCAGTGACTTATGCACGGCTCAAAAAAAAATATCTGTTAAATTTAATTATTAGTGTAACATAAAAATAAATGCATTGAATCTAAATAGCGCCTGGTTATTTTCGGGTTCACAGAGACCAACCGAGCCAGCCTTTAGTGTCGTTTAAGTATCGACTAGAAAGTATGATATTCATAAGTCTATAAAAAGAAAATGTTTTATCTTAGTAAAACCAATGTATAGAGATTTAATCTTCACGGTTTTCTATAGTACAGAGGCTAGTGACACTTAAATATAACCACACCTTTCGTTTATACGCTGTATATCTCGTAATAAAATCGGTTGGCTGGTAAATAGATTTATTTTCCTTATCTCGCAGGAAACTCTCACTTGTACGGCCAGCGCGTAAGTTTCTCGTACATTGTCTGCTATTGGATCGGTGATAACTAAAGCGTCGTGACTTGCATTTCGCGGATGACTGCATGACAAAACATTAATTACGTATGAGCTACTTTGTGAAACAAATACCGTACATATGTATACCGAACACAATGCCCCTTCTCCTAGATTAATAGACCATACATACATGTCCTTGTATGTATATTCATGAAGTCTGACCGAACAGTGTTGACATCCGCCTCTATTTGCGCACAAGCTATTTGTGCAAAGTTCCACTAAATTTCACTTAACTAAGCCTACGTATACGCTTCAAGCTGTATAAAAGCCAAGGTAGATGATAAATATATTGCTAACTTGATTTTGCCTGCAGCTTGGCTCGCGTAAATGTAGGTTATATCAATTTTTTATCCCGCGGGTACAGTATTTTTTTCGGATGGGATCTCTATGTCCTATTCTATAACCCTAACATCGTCTATGCGAAATTTCATGATGATCGGTCTAGTAGTTAAGGCGTTAAGGCGTAACTAACAAACAAACTCATATGCACGTTGCAAGTTAAGATTCACTGACACAAATACAGCTTTTAGGTACTTATCAAATCAAAAGAAAGAACTGGCATTCGCTCTGTATATAATTTTGCAAATGATATTAACATCAAGAGCACACGAAAAACAAATTCGACTTGACAAATTCAAGGCAAGGCCAAAAAGCAATGTTTTAGACCGCTAACACATTCAGATTGGGACCCCAAATCGGCAGACTTCGGTTATTCCAGTCACGTCGAGGGACCAATGAAGGAGGAACATTTTTTCGATACCGGTATAAGGTACCGATAGATAGAAACAGAACTTATCACCTTAAATCTCAACTACGCCTGCAGTATTTATTTTTGCAGAAATTTAATGTAGATGTTTGTATATGTCCTTCTTGTGTCAGAAGTTTTGGTAAGTTCGTTCTAAAGGGACGAATCAATAAACGCCTTGTGTTGGTTTTCCAATAACCGTATAGATCAATGCATTCTAAGAATAGAGCTGGTATACACTATCTTGGGAAATACCCAAATGCATCAATAAACTATGATGGAATGCTTTGTAGTGAAGTAAACAGAATATTCGATGTAAAAAAATTTTACTTTATCAAAGCTGTAGTATATGTTATATTTATGATGACTTATTCTTTACAAAAAGAAGAGGCAAGACATCAAGTAAGTGGAATATCTCATTTCCCTAATAGTACATTTCTCGTAAGAACATATTAGTTTGCCGATAAAATGGCTCGTAAATTCTATTCATTGGCAAATAAGTTAACCAATAAATCTAATGAGAACTCAAAGGATTTTCGTTTGCAATCTCTCTCGCTAAGAGCGAACGTCTTAGTGAAAGAAATATAAAGCGTAATTATATAAACAGCTTCTTTAAAATGTGGACTGAATATTGGATACCATTTAGGTGTACTTAGCAAATAAGCTTCTTAAATTAATTGAATGGATCTAATTCATTAAAAGCTTAGACTATATTGATGAATAATATATTGTAAAAGAATTAAACGAAGAATAGTTAAGAAAATAAACAAAACAACCCATATTTCGTGTTAAAACGCGACACTCCTTTTATCGCATATTTAAATTGTTTTAACATCCTATTCAGAATTTATGCGTCACAAAAAAGTGTGAGTATGTATTTCGGTAAAATACCCTCGCCTCGTATTTGTTGAAACGAACGGCAGCTATATACCGTATGTTACAGTTAAAGTTGCATAAGGATCCCCAATTTCATCGAGGTTGTTTCCGTGAGCATACCGCATAAAAAATGCAGAAAACATTGATGTTACAAACCATGCTGCAACATCAAAAAATAAATGTATATGGACAATATTTTTATTTATTAATATAATACGTCACGTAATATCTACGCTAACTTCCTAGCTAATATTATAGATGCGAATGCGAGTTTGTTTGTTTGTTACGCTTTCACGCCTCAACTACTCGACCGATAATCGTGAAATTTTGCATACAGATTGTCAGGGGAACATAAATGTATATAGGATTCCTTTCATCCTGAAGAAAGTTCTGTTACTAATCTAACCTGACCTACATATACGCGAGCGAAGCCGCGGGCACAATCTAGTATATAATAAGAATAAAGCTGTACTTTATGTATCTGTATAAACTAAACTAAGCTAACCTACTAGTTTTGAATTTCAACTAATGTACATCATTAGTTGAAATTCAAAACTATTAGGTTAAAACTTGCTATCTCGCGTCGGTATGAAGGTAATAAAGGGAAAACGCTACGTTAAAGTTTGTTATCATCTGGGGCAAAGTTACAATGATGTTCGGAGGTGACATGAAACTAATCCGTCTTAGTTTCAGTTTTGTAGCAGTTTATTGTGGCTTTACACGCAACAAATGCTTTGGAGGGAAACTGAAGAGTTTACAGCTATATTACATGTTTATTTGAATCCTGAAAAGATTTTCTCACGTCTTACTCAAGCGAAAAGCTGACGCGAAATAATAAATATGTAAGTACATATATGTGAATTAGATATATGAGAAACACACGCCCGGATCATGTATCAAATTAGTTATTACGTCCAGAAGCATACACATATCAAAAACATAGCTGCAATATTAACGGTTTAATATCGTTAAATATAAGACTTTCTAGAGACAACTGGCGAGCACAAAGACGTCTCCATCCATCATTACCCAGAAGGCAAGTATACAACTGTTTCTACAATGACAAATTGCCTGAAAGGACTTAAACTGACACGACACTTATTATTTTCTAAGGACCAGTCATAGTTGGATTATATTTGATAACAAAAATAAGCAGCGAAGAAAAACAAACCCAAATAAAAACTAACGATCTGTAAAGGCGAGATAGTTCGGTAATGAGGATAGTTTTAACTTTATATAAGTATCTAACAAGATATATCTTGTTAGAATTATTATAATATTAACGATCCTCGTTGGTCCATACAGTGAAAGTTTCTATCATATCACCTAAATCTAAAATTACACGAAAACTTTCTTGGTAAGAGCGTGCGAATGGGGCGCGAAATCAGGAGAGATCACCTAAGCTTGGTTCTCAGAGGTGTCTAATTGCTTTTCTGAACGTGTATATCTTATTGTTAACTCGCCAGAATATAATATTCTTCGTCAAAACTGATTATTCTCGACTCAAGTTCATACAACACAACAATATTTAGGGTGTCACCATACAAATATGTACGAGTCACGAACTCATGACATTTTATTTGCGTGAAATTAATTTGGCTTGGATTTACATCTTCGTTTGTAATTTGTGGTTAAAGTGGGTACCCGTATATTGTTCCTGTGATGAAATTGTGATAACAAATCATCTAGACAATTTACATATTTTTTAGCAACAGCGAATTTAATTAAAATTCATGTTTATGTATTTATAACCCTAACTAATACCTATTACCTATAAATGCGAATGTGAGTTTGTTTGTTTGTTTATTCGTTACGCTTTCACGCATTAACAGCTCGACCGTTGTCAGGGGACAGAAAAGGTCTTCCATCTATAAAAAAGTACTGTTACTAAATTTATGCCAGCGAAGCCGCGGGCAAATCTAGTTATAAATAAATTAAAATGTATAACAGAGATGTATATCAACTATACCGTAATGTATAACAGAGAATTACCTTAAAATTGTATTTACCACTTTAGCTCTGTACCGGAGACAAAGAAAAAGTTCATCTTCGGTTCTGTTGTGTCTGTCATCTATGATAAGATAGGTAGATATCTAGCCATCTAAGCGTTCACTACGAATTTTCAAAGGGAGTGGAATCTATAATGTCTACCTACCCCTACTACAAACAGGCGTGAGTCTATGTATGTATAAATACAATTGTTATTCGACAATCATGAATACAATTATTTTTAATACAAAAGCAGCCAGCTTGTAGCAAGTATCTATAAAAACCCCGTCGTAAAATACCTTATTAATAAAACTATAAACTCTTTCCTTCATCTACATTCTACAGCGAACGTTGTTCGTCTAACGTTATATACTGTATATATGTTTACATATAACACGTACACTGTACACATATCCTGAGTAGTCAACGTATAAAAGATAATCTTATTCATACTTAAACATGAACCCAACGAGTCTTGCACACGCAACTAATTTTTCTCGCTTATTACTTACCGAGAAATGCTGTGACGGAATATCATTGTAAAATTAACTGAGAAGAAGATCAAGAATTATGTCTGCAGATTTATAGTATATGCAACAATGTAATGTGGAATCCAATCCGTGGGCGGATAGATGGCCGTCATATGAAACAGAACATACGTAATAAATCACAGTGTTAGAGGACGTAAGGACCCATTCATCTGTAATATACACATATCTTACAGTTTTGATCTTGTGTGTGTGTGTGTGTGTGTGTGTGTGTGTGTGTGTGTGTGTGTGTGTGTGTGTGTGTGTGCGTGTGTGTGCGCATGCGTGCGTGCGTGCGTGCGAGCGTGCGTGCGTGCGTGCGTGCGTGCGTGCGGCCGTGCGTGCGTGCGTGCGTGCGAGCGAGCGTGCGTGCGTGCGTGCGTGCGTGCGTGCGTGCGTGCGTGCGTGCGTGCTTGCGTGCTTGCGTGCGTGCGTGTGTGAGTTTCAAGTGTGTTTCTTTATATAAATGTAATATTCTACTGACGAAGATCGCTTTTAAATTTGTTCTTAAGGATCTGTTTGATCTTTGTAAATTACTTTAATACTTTCATTTGTAGGCTATTATTATTTTAATATACTAAGATGGTTATTATGGTGAGCGATAATTTTCTTATAGGCATCAAAACGCAAGTATTAACACGACATGCTTATATAAAAACTGTGTTTTTCTTTAAAAATTGTGTTTACTTGTCTTAAGATATGAATAATGGTAATAGAATATACAGAATTTATAAATATTAACTAGATGTCGCCTCGCCATCATGCGCCTGGTGGCGCATTTGTACTTTGTAATAAAATAATACATACCACATTTAATTCCTGCAATTGTATGTTTTTTTTATGAGCTGGTTTTACAAGCAAATGTTTAAAATGTTTGAATATCTATTATTTATTAAGCATGACGTTACCAATCAGAATACAGATTTAATCAAAGACGTTCTGAAAAGTTCAGTAACGTTCAAAGTAGGCGTCAATAAATAACCAATAAAACTTTATCAAAGTTGCAAAACTGGCGATGTATTCTTGTAAAAGATAACATACAAGTTGTTTTACGAATCGAATTGTATTTCTTATCTATTTCTGTTGATCCAGGTCAGACAGTAGTACTAACTAGTTTTTCTGTTACATTTAGGCTTGGAATCAAAACCTTATAACGTATAAACGTCAATAGGACCGGTATGTTATGAAATCTGTTTCAGAAAATAATTTATGTTCTATATGAAGCCATATGTTATATAAGTTTCTTCTATTGTCGTCTAGTTATTTCTAGTTATAACTCTTTGTATGCTATAATGAGATAAAGACTTAGATATTCCAAAAGGTGAGTTATAGGTGCCTTTTGGCCATTCTGATTTCTGGTTCTAGAAATGTTTATTGTCTTTGACCAAGAGTTTTGACATAAAGTTGTGACCCAGTCTCACCGTAAATTGGTGTTTACATATTTTTTGGTATAGTATAAAGGAGAAATAGGTCAACTTGAAGAAAGACTGATAAATGCGTAATTTTAGCAGAATTTTGTATTTATAATATGAATTGCTGTTATTATATTAGGCATTATGTATTAATGGACATACAACCCGGATTCGTTTCTAGGGACTGACATCAGTATTAGTACTGGCACAATTATAATCTTAACACGCTAATCTAAATTCATATTGTAATCTGTACTCGCTTAACTTAATATTTGTCGAATTTTTCGAGTTATATTTACGTAAATATAAACTTCATAAGAATAAAATATAAGTAATCTAGCAAATAAAGAACTCTGAGATAGCGTCACGAGTCGGGTGGTCACCATTTCTAGAATATGACGAGGCAAACGATTATAACAATGTCGTCCAGAGAGATTATCGATCACAGCGGCAATTTTGTAGCCTTCTGCTCAGAAGATATCATAGTGCACAAGTGTATGCAACTAGGAGAAATCAGGCGCAGAACCAGCAATTTTTACATGCCTACAGAACTACGGTGTGTAAAATACCGTCTATTGCCTGATTTCGGGTTACCATTGATTTCTTCACAGATACTAAACAACCGAAAGAATGTTGTTATCATGGTTTGAAAATTGAGCCACAGGTTCCATTGGTAACACGCATCCTACACTAGCAACTATCTCAACTAGCTCTGACCTGTGTGTCATGCTCGTGAACGGACGCTATTATGTGGTGACAGCTCGTCTTTGTTATCGTACACTATAGACATATCACTTTCACTACAGACGCATGTTGCTCTTACCCTATTATATAAATGTAATTAGATACGTTTATTTTTTTGCAATGGACCATCTGATACAGGTGTATCAGATGGTCCATTGCAAAAAAATAAACGCACAAAATAAATGTAAATTTATACATACCTAGGTAGGTATGTATAAATGTACATCATATCGCCTTACTGGTCAAAACTATTTGCTTATAACATACTAGAAATAAGTAATCTGAGTTTTCATGAGGTCTTGGATCGATTTTCGGTTATTGTCAACAAAGAGGTTTTGGATTTTTTGAAAAGAAATTCTCCAAAGCAGCAAGAAGTTACTATGTTGCGCAGCGATAGCTCAGTGGAGAGACCAACAGACTGCAATGCAGAGGGTCTCGGGTTCGAACCCACGTCACGCACCTCTGACTTTCGTAAGTTATATGACTTTTCGAAATTATGTGCGTATTGATTGACAATTATCGCCTGCTCCGTGCCTCGGAGAGCACGTTAAGCCGTCGGTCCTGGCTGCCATAAACATCTATGGCAGTCGTTATTGGGAGAGTGTCGACACAAAAGATCCCACTGGGTCGAAGTGTCGCCGGTCTGCACTGACTGGCCCCCCACATAAGATATACTATGATATACCATGTTGCGTACCCGTGTTTCGGAAAACGCATAAAGCCATAAAAGTTATGTACCTGATCTCTTTCTGGAGTAAGGTAATAGAGAGCGCACACACTTGTGCACTATAAAATTTCCTGCTTAAACGGCTAGTCCATGTTGAGAATAACCGTCATAACCGAAATTCGATCTATAGTACTATATTATTATTTACCTTTAACGCTCAATAACGTTGAGTAACTTTTTAATTTGTATGCTAAAACAAATGCTAACAAATGTTATGCAATAACATTACCCTTTTGATTGAACAAATAAATAAGTCAGATCGCTATCAACCACAGTAAGCCCAATAGACGATTCAACTATCCTAATATTGGAGATACGTGGACTCTAAACCAAACTACTGGACGCTAGAGGTAAGATTTCCTTTTGTTGTACTTAGACGGCTATCGAGCTAGTTATAGGCTGAAGATTCGAATTGTTTCTAAAGCTAGTAAACTTTCAGTGCCGACCATACTAAACTTGTGAACTTTGATCTGTAGGTCTTATTTGGCCACTAGGCATGTCTAGCTTAGATTAGTTAAAGTCTTACAACTTCAATTTCATAATTCCTTTCCTTTGAAAAATGGAGACTTATGGCAGTTATTCGTACGTTTACTTCTTTAGTTTTGTAAATTGGTCTATTGATATGGATATATATACGTAATAATATATATCAGCCCTATATTAAATTGTCTCACTGCTGGGTTGGGCTTTTCAATGTGAGAAGGGTTAGGCCATAGTCCACCACGCTGCGCTGGCCTAGTGCGGGTTGGTAGATTTCACATATCTTCGAGAACATTATCGAGAACTCTCAGATAACAGGTTTCCTCACGATGTTTTCCTTCACCGTTAAAGCAAGCGGCAATTAACTATTAAATACGCATATAACTTCAAAAGTCAGAGATGCGCGCCTTAGGTTCGAATTCGAGACCAGTGGCAGTGGCAGTCCAACGGTTTCCCACTAGGCTATCGCTGTATACTTAAAAAGAAAAATGTACACTAGCCAAAAACATAAAAGCGTTGCGGCATTCGGTAAATGTAAACACATATATGTTTACACGCGCCACTGAAAACCGTGCGAACGGATTCGTGGCACCGTAAAGGTATGAATGCACCTACCCAATACTTACATACGTAATAACCCAGATAGAATAGGATCTATATCCTATTATTTCGGGATTACTATGTATACATACAATACGTCCATATTTCGTAAGATATGTTTTAGGTCACAAGTAATGGGAGAGCGAGCCCTTTACCGAACACAGTACCAAATTATGTGCTGCTAGTATGAATTACTCAGCAGAAAACCCTAACAACACTTCGTCCATACCGGGAATTAAACCTGAGATGTCATGCACAGCAGTGATTATACTACCGCTACCAAATTCAATATCTGACCTAACTTCAACTCAGAACCTTTACTGATAACGAACACTGACCATGGAGCATGATCTCTAGCCTGACCTTTTAAAAGAAAACTAAACATTTTCTACGAAATCTTATAACCTATGATAATAACCTATAACCTATAGACAAGACATTTAAATACCTGATCGCTAAATCATGTATGGCAACCGTTAGTGGGTTTTTATAGAATATTATATTTATAAACATTATACTATGGCGCCAATTTATTTATTCTTCATGTTCCATCTATTTTAATTTATATTTTTATATATTAATTTATATATATATTTTATATACTTATCAGTTATAATTTATATAAGTAATATATATCTTACGTAGTTTTGTGTTTTGTGTTTGTAAATTATTACAAGAGTAGCTGATGTACGTCCGGGCGTCACTTGGGGTTACCAAATAATATCAGGGTTGGTTTGAGGTATCAACCGCAAACCAACAATAAACCTGAGTGGTAACCTAATTTTTCATAATATATGTACTTTTTTTTTGTTTTATTTTCTGTGTTCTAATATTTGTGTATCGTGTACCTACATATATTTAGAAAAATAAATGTTTACTTTACTTTACTTTACTATGATCGATTTCATCTTGCTTTAACTACCAAGGTCATTATCAAATATAATTTTACCTACGTATATCGTATAAAGTCTTTCAATCCAGATCATATGTATATGTACATACCTACATACAAATAAAGTACTTACTGGTAACAAGGCTTTAGTATTTTAATGATGTAGTAAACAAGCGTTTCTTATTAACATCACAATGTATGAAATAATAAGTAAACTAAAGTATAACAATATTCAGGATTACCTAGTTTATGACTCTAAACAAAGGTTTGGAATAAGTACATCTATAAAATATTTATTGGTAACATAAAAACTACACGTTAGTTCATTTTCACTACTCTGTATAGAATTCTAAACTACACTGGCCGTCATAAATGCGAAATTAAGTGCAGTGAGTTTGCATCACGCGTTTTTATTGTTCCGACGTTGAAAGAATTTACAAATTACGTTGTGTATTCACATTGCTCATGTGAATGTAAATTAGAAAAATCAAATGCATTTCTGTGGGTATAAGTGTAACTATGCTACCTTTTATATTCTAGAAACGATATTTCTATAATGCAGATGCCTCAATTGAACGTCAATCAGGCTACTGGTAGTGCATCAGTCAGTAGGTTCTTTGCCCTGTATATGTAAGTACCTAAAACACTTAAAAAGTATTCTATCAATTTAGGTAAAAAATTACTAGTACAATTGTTAGCCCCTCCAGTAAAGCATATATTAGGTGGGGTTTCACATCGGTTTTGTTTGCAAGTACATTGGTATATCGTCGCTTTTCGTACTATCACACTTAATCCTCTTTTTCAGATTAGATACATCTTCGCAGACTTTAACAAATGACTGCATATGCAACAACGTAGTAATTTCTGTTTATGTCTGAAACTAGTGATTTGGCAATCCCCACGACTCATCCTGTGTATGATATAGCATACCCTCGACAGCAACCGCTTGGTTATAGAAGTGAGGGCCGCTGTACCATCCAGTGCTGTACTCTCGGCCACTGAATAAGGACAAGACCAGTCTATTATTGGTTATAGACAGGTCTTGTCCCTAAATCTAAGTATTTGTTTCGCGTAAAAGCGAGCTACCTCGTACCCAAACAACACTACACTAGACACAAAACACAACTAGTGATTTGACAGTCGAATGGTTTGAACAGTATCCGTGGCAGACATGCACGTAGTGAACTGATGCGGGCATAAACAATACCAGGTCTCCAAGTCTAGCCAGCCAGGTGTATCAACAACTGAACTGAGATTACAATAAACTCGACAAATGGGGAATACCACAATTTGTGCTGAATTTGGATCGTCATACGTCATTTTGCCCTAAATTTGGTTGCAGGGTAAAGAAAAGACATTAAGTTTACTTCCTTATGTTCTAATCAACACAGTATTGTTGCTACATTGGACTGAACCGCCTGGAAAATCAACATACTGTTTTATAGATCTGTAATTATATCGTCAATTCGCCCAAATAAATCGTTTATATAGATTGCGCGCCTACTATTTATTTTTATCGGCCATTTATCGATAAACGTGTACATATCCTTCACCAATTAAAGCAATACATATCGTTGATCATTAAACGATCCGCAGATGAGGTTTAATTGATTTTATTGTCGAACTAAACGGTCGAATCGTTCAATGTTTAGTATATTGAAGTCATTTTTAACCGAACACGGCTGTTGGCCGTAACCAATCGGTAGAAAGAAAAACATATAAGTTATTTTATATCCTGGCTAGATTTTGCCCGCAGCTTCACTTTCATTAGTCAAGATTTTGCCAGTACTAAATTTATTAACAAAATCTACCCTAGTCTACTAATAGTCCCTCGGAAACAGAACATTTTCTGGATGAAAAGTACCTTACGTCGTTTTCTGTACCCCTGACAATGTATATTTCATGATAATCGGTCGTGTAGTTAACATGTAAAAGTGTAACAAACAAACTCACATTCCCATTTATAATATTAGTTAGAATTATAACGAAAATACATTTACCGAAATTGTAATTAAGTCGTTTAGAAGTTACGTAATTGTTTTTATAGCCTGTAATTGCTTTTATGGTTAAAATAAGTAAGTTAAACTAAAAGTCTCAGTTTCTCGTGGATCCAATTTGCGTTGGAAATTGTTTATTACATCGTCGTATTCTCTTTGCGAATCTACTTTGTCTTAGTTTTGCTGGCTAAAACAAAACTAAAACTAATCATCGGCAATCGAGTTGATATTTTATCAATGTTCTGACGATATCAGTGGCGCAGCTTTCTAAAATGCTATTGAGCCTGACTCGCCGATTCTAGGGTCGGGTAAAAAGTTATTGTATTTGTTAGTTGAAAAAAAATTAATGGCAGCCCTACGTCAGGAACTGCCCGGTATACATCAATAGGCTCTAATACCATAGCTGGCGATATGTGGTTTAATGCACCTATTCTTTCCCTTCAGGACTATAGGCGTGGTATGTGGTAAAAGCGATAGCCTAATAGGAGACCGACTGGACTGCCACGCAGAGGTCTCAAATCGAAGTTATGTACGTATTAAATAATAATAATAATATTCTATCACATACACACAACACCATCTAGCCCAAACTAAGCAGAGCTTGTACTATGGGTACTAGACAATGGATAGACATACATATATACTTTTTTTTTGTAAATACATACATATTATACATATAAACACCCAGACCAGGACATTCACAGGACACAACATCCATGTTCATGCAAACAAATGTTTGACTTGTGCGGGAATCGAACCCGCGACCTCAGGCGTGGCAGTCGGTTACACTAACCACTACGCCATTGAGGTCGTCAATAGTTAATTACAACTTGGTTTAACGGTGAAGAAAAACATTGTAAGGAAACCTGCTTGTCTGAGTTTTTTATATTGTATTTGAAGACATGTACAGTCTGTCAACCCGCACTGGGCCAGCGTGGTGGATTATGGCCGAACCTTTCTCACACTGAGAAGAGGCCTGAACCAAGCAGTGTGCTTAAATGATTATATACCTATGTATATAATAATGTAAGCCATACATACCTATGTACGTATGTGCTTTTTAGCAACTGACATATAACAAGTACCTAAATATAATATGCTGTTCTCTGACTTACACCGAAGCCACAGTCGATACACCACTTGCGGCGATTGACCGCACGTCTAACATAACATAATATATTACACCAACTAATTAACTATCTGTCACGCTCAGCGATCACTCACTTGGATACCACAATACGCGTATGGTACGTTCTAGTACAACCACAGAATAGATAATTGTACTACATAGCACCAGTGTCACAAAGGTCGATGCTATACCGCTTGCTTTAATGCCTTTTGACCAGTTTGAATAGGATTGCTGTGAATTATACTCTATGATATATATTCAGTGTTGAAGATCATACGGCTGAGATATCGATAAGAATGATCTGATCGATTAAAATATGTATGAAAATTAAACTCCTTGATAGGGTTATTACCGCGTTTTTTTTATAAAACGCTACGTTTATTTATTAAAACTATTAAGTCAGTCAAGGAGATATTATGGCTGCTAAAAAGCAACCGAAACTTTGGAGATAGCGTAAATCTAAATGGTTCAATAATTTAAATAGTTCAATACCTAGTAGTAAAGTTGAATAGTAACAGTAGTTCAATAGTTTTCATAATGAACCGCGATAAAATCCGTATAAAGTATAATATTTCGACTTTACTTATACGAATATAATTCCAATGACCCAAATATAATTCCAAATCCAACAACATTCGCGAAAATGTTAGACAATATTATAAATGCATCTTTAAGCTCTCGATTTTTTTCGATTATTTGAGACTCCATAACAAATAAAATTCAAAAAGTAAATATTACAGATATTTAATAACAGGAGTGAAAGACCTTCACAGGGTGTAGAATTTTTGGCCTGTATTTCTTAAAATACGTAAATTTGATTTATTTTATATTTTCCTGATAATTATTATAACTTAGTATGTTACCTGATTCAGGCTTGACGTCAACTTCTGGGACACCCTGTATATGTAGTCGTAGGTATGTGAACATTTATATTTTTGTTTTACTACTTAGATGTCACTAAGGTTTTTATTAGTAGCGTGAAGATTCCCATATCTTCGAAGAGGTGGTCAGAGATATGTCCCTATATTACACTCACTTGTCGTCGTCAACATTGTTAAAGGGCCCGTGACACGTGTCGAGCCTTCAGTTAGTGACAATTCTTTGGCAGGAAAACCGTATAACATTGCATGGCCAGGGAATTGACCCAAGACCTCATGCACATTTATTACTGCTGGGCCACCAAGGCAGTCTAATATTAAAACATATGCATAATTTAAATGTTCGCACATATGTAATGACAACACGTGCTAACAGACAATTTATTATTTTTCAATTACTAGTAATATTACTGTTAGGTAACTATTATTCATGTAGTCATTACGCATATGAATGAGTAAATAAGGAAATTCATTATATTCATCATTCAGCCTGAAAATAACACCAACACGACGCTTAATTTAATCTGAAATTTCCATTCAATTCAACTATTTATGGCAACAAACATGCTTATTGCCTCGGTGTCGCAGCGATACTGTATACGACTGCTGTGCATAAGTTCTCGGATCCGGGAGTCATTGGGATGTTGGTAAAAAAAAAAAACTGCGCTAAGTTTGAAGAAGTGCTCGCTCGCGCAGCTTCAAAAATTCAAGTTCTGGCTAATATTGATTATACCGATGGCGTAGAGGTTTAAGTGGCCTCACGACTGCCACTGTGCTAGGTTTCAATCCCACAAGGGACAAAAATTTATGTGATCTATAAATAGTTGTGCCGAGTCCGGGTGTTTTGTGTACATTATTTGATTGTTTGTAATATATATATATCCAATACTAGCTTTGGCACGCGGCTTCGCTCGCATAAAAGTAGGTTAGGGTAAATAATTTTAGATACAGTTCTTTTTTAAAATAAAATATAGCCTATGTTACTCGGTGATGATATAGCATTCTAATGGTGCAAGAACGATACAAACAAACAATAAATCTAATCGTTCCTCTTTATATTATTTATTAGTATAAAAAAAGAAAATAAATGTAAAAAAATGTAACCCTCTAATAAGCATGAATGTTAATGCCCCTTTACATACATATTAATAATAATTATATAGAGCCTTCAACTCTCCCATAATTATAATTACAATTACCTTTCCCATATAGCACAATAACAATAAAAAGATAAGAGGAACATTCTTGCCACCATCTTGACAATTTAAATTCAATTCTTTTGTACTAATGCCTAACGTTAAACCGAACAAACACTCCCTCGAAAGATACAACACAACGTCCGCGATCGCGCACCTGGGACACATTTAAGGTAATCACCCACTTAAAAGTAGGGTGATATTTTTAAAGCAACGTATTGCATTCGATCTTATACCATTTGTTGCAGACGTGGCACATTTATATTTAACTAAATTTTTCCCGCGGATTCGCTCGTTTCGTCATTTTTATCGCTCGGGAATGGTCCTTTTTCTGGATAGGTTTCATCCAAAAAAGGACCATTCCCGAGGTTATATATAACCATAGTAACATAATATGTCCTTTTCTGTATGCGAAATGGACAAAGGTCAGGTTAAGAGCACCTTGAACCGACGGGCGTGTATGAGGAATGTGATGAAAGTGAATGAAGCCAGAGAAGTGTGTCAGGATCGCAGAAAATGGAAATCCGTAGTCTCTGCCTACTCCACTGGGAAACAGGTGTGAATCTATGTAATCTATGTATGTATGCGAAATATCATAATGATCGGTTGAGTAATTAAGGAGTAAAAGGATAACAAACAAACTGACATTTACATTTATAATATTAGTTAGGATAGCGCTCGTGGCTTATTGTTCGTTACGCACGAATTTTGTGTTCTCTCGGGTTCAATTCACGGACAAACAAATATTGGATTTTTCTGTTAAGAAAGCCTGGTACAACACTCGAAAACGACAAAAGGCTCGCCCTCTCCTATATATCTAGTACCTTTTAACATAACTAACAAAATATGGCCGTAATAACCACTGCTCACCATCGAGTAGGTATATAAGTATATGAAGTCTCACGCCAGTAGATAGCGTAGATATTCAAAACGCATTGCCTTCGACACAGGTAGAAGAAAAGCACAATGTTTTTAGCCTTAGTGATGCTACAGGCCAAAATTAAATAGAAATATCACCTTAAACACAGTGAGGTTAATACGGATTAACTTACTCATAATGTAAATGTCAACACCGGTGACAGCCACAAGGAGGGGGTGTCAGTCGTCGAGGTCGACATTAATTTAATATGCTGCTAGGGAATTAGTCCCTCGACCACCATATAACTTACTTAGAATATATTACATACATAAATCACAAGAAGTGAATATGAGGTTTGTAATTAATACATAATAATAATATAATAATATTCTACCACATTCACACAACACCATCCAGCCCAAACTAAGCAGAGCTTGTACTATGGGTACTAGACAATGGATAAACATACATATATACTTCTTTTTTGTAAATACATACATATTATACATATAAACACCCAGACCAGGACATTCACAGGACACAACATCCATGTTCATGCACACAAATATTTGACTAGTGCGGGAATCGAACCCGCGACCTCGGGCGTGGCAGTCGGTTACACTAACCACTACGCCATAGAAGCCGACATAGCCAGAATGAAAAAATAAAATATTTAAAAATGTTCAGATCAGCAATTATTTATTTTAGCTAGCGGTCGCCTAGTGGTCAAAATTCGACGAATTATTTAAATTTTAAGATTGATCGTTATTAAGGTTTTATTGTCCATAACTTTACCCTTATCATCACATTTCATTTAGATTTCGTCAAGGCTATACAGGTTAAATTTACCTATCTTTTTCAAACAAATTATTATTTACTTGACTATACTCTATCATTGACGATATCCTATTGTTTTCTTCATTACATATAAATAAGATATAGGTAACCATAGATACGAAGAATTGTACGACGTCAGACGAACAACGCCGAAATACTACGAACGCGATTCGACTGCGCGTGTCAAATGCATGGTTGTGTGCGTGTAGTGTTTTTTCATTAATTTAATGTATTTCTAATACATATTTTATAAAAATATTACGATTTGCCACTCCTTCTCCATGTACACTTTAACTGTGCCAAATTTCATACTCCTCTGTCCGCGCAATTTTCGTAAAAATGGGCACAAAGTTTTTGCTTCACGTGTTAATATATAGAAGATATCATTACATATGTAGCTTCTTTATTTAGAACTAGATTTTGCCCGCGGCTTCACTTGCGTTAGTGATAGAAATTTATGTTAAAATAGGTTTTTGAGTAGCCTTTACGTTACTCTGATATATAAACTAATAATGCTGTAAAGTTTCATCAAAATCCGTTCAGTAGTTTTGGCGTAAATAAGTAATAAACATCTATCCATCCATCATCTCAATCTTTAACATTTATTATATTAGTAGGATAGCAAATCCCTGATCTCATCAGAAAAGTCTTCTCTTTAAACAGGCCGTTATCAAATAATGATTTGATTAATGCCCGGTTCCTATATCAAACGAAACAAGTCGATTTAGCTACGAACAGTTAAAACAGATTTTCATACGATATGTGTCAAAACTAACTGTCCGTAAATAAAGCAGCTCATTTCTTGGATCTAGGAACGGAGCTTAAAGCAAATAGTTCATATAAGCGAAGGAAGTCCCAATGACGTCATAGCCTTTATAATAGGTCAAAGCGAAATTGGCTTGGCATACTATTCCCAGAAACTTAAATACACATCTAAAAAGTTCCTCCAATACCGTAAATAGTCACTTAATCCTAAGAGATGAGGCACATTCCGCCCCTTTATTCAAAACTGTACTCATCAACTTGAATGTTTAACTTATAGAACGAATCAACGAATGTGTTGGCTATAAATTGTAAAGTTCTTCAATACACTTACAGCGGCTATATGTATTGGAACTGTCTTGTTAGACGTGAACTAGTAGTGCGGGGTGAATATTGAGTACAAACATTTATCAACTAGTGCTTCTGATCCATTGGTGTGTCGTACGTTGCAAATTGACCGTCGTATCACTGACCGTTAGGTATACCTAGGTAGAAAAACCTAGTAATAGTACAAACGATGAATCGATATTCAAGAAATATGAGTACCTAGTGTTCTTTTTGCTGGTCGCGTGGCGTAATTTTGTGCTTACGATACCAGGTTTATTAATATTAGACTTTTTCGATTTGTACACATACATAATATAATGCTATATACTTATATACTTAATTAACTGCCTCCGTGGCGCATCGGTAGTGAATGCGACTACTGTGCATGAGGTCTCGGGTCCGAATTCCGGGTCAGGCCATCAAAAAGTTATTGGGTTTTCCTGTTAAAAAATCTCAATAGCAGCCCGGAGTTAGGAAGTTGGCGGTGTTAGGCATCCCGAAAGCATGTAAAGCCGTTGGTGCTGCGCCTGATCTCTTGGTCATGTCGGATTACCGTCCCATCGGGACATCATGAGAGTTAGGGAATAGAGAGTGCACTAGTGTTTGCGGACACACTTGTGCACTATAATATCTCTTGCGCAGATGACCAGTCTCCGTTAAGACTGGCCACCGTGATCGAAATTCGGTTCCAGACCGAACGACGCAATCAATAGGTATTTATTACCTTTTAAATACTCCATGGCGAGTAAGATCCGTTACCTAGCATTATATTAAGTATTTATAAGGTTTAATTCCTAGTTCAAGCCAAGTGTAATTGGATTTTTATGTCAGGAAATTCTCAGTAGCAATACGGAGCCTGGAACGTGCAATAGACAGGAATAAGCTCATTCCCTAGAATAACCCGTTAATCTACTCCGTCTAAGAGAGTATCCAAATACTCTCTTGGATTCACGGAGTACATAATCTACTCCGTGAATCTAAGAAAGTGGAACTTAAAGCCTACCAATAGAAGTATAGGCGTAATATACGCCCTCTGCCTGCCGTTACGTGTATGTTAAGGCATAAGTGTGTTTGAATTTAAACCACAATACCTTCAATGCAGTCGAAAAAGCAAACCGCAATCATTTATTTACTGCCACACAAACCACACCTTTAATTAGGAATTCATCAAATAAATTAGTCGACGTTTTGGCCGTGGCGCCAAGACAATGCCTTTTTTATTATCTAGATATGGCTATGGTGCTTGTACAAGATACATGTAGCCAGTGCTAGCAACATGCACTAATTATTCATACTTCAAGCTCTGCTTAGTTTGGGCTAGATGGTGTTGCGTGTATGTGATAGAATATTATAATTATTATTCAAGTTACATGATTTCGTCCCGCAACATCAAAACCGGCGCGTTGACAAGGTGAGTACTAAAACTATTGCGTCATTCGTGTAGTTTATATAATTTGTACATGCGGCATACGTTATAATATTTATAAAACATTTCTTTTTTAAAGTTAACTATTACTCGCGGTTTTGCTACCACGGTTTTAAAGGGCTACCTCACAGGACACAGGCAGGCACAGACAGTGCATTTTTCCTTGACCAAAAAGTAGCCTGTGTTACTATCCGGTCGATAAATTATTTCTTTGTAAAAAACACACCATCCTTTACTTCATAAAATGCTTATTAAACAAAAAACATATTGTCGCAAATAAGTATAATGTTCTGGGAATTTCTATTAATGGAGAATGAAAATACTCTTCTCAGAAGTAGGTATATATTGTTATTAAATTTCCATTCAGGTTAATCTCGAACTTGATCTCGAATCGCAAAAATGCGTCGTCAACTTCGATTGCCACGTTTATTTCCGGCAATCAGTTGCACTTGCTACGATAGGAAATAGGCAGGAGACGAGATTTCACGATATTTATCTAGTTACGTTGAAAACGATCAACCGGATTCTCAGTAAATAAGATGATAATAAATTTCGATCTTCTGATATCGCTACATTAGAATTGCCATTCTTGCTTGTCATTATAGCTCTTTTTACTGTAAGATAAAGAGATTTGAGCGCGTTTTAATTATTATTTAAATCTTAAGATGGCAGTGCGTAACAAGGAAAATGGATTCTTTGAGAATAAGTCGACTGATTATTGTAATTATCTATGGTACCTAAGCCACCACTGTGTCATAATTGTTATGTACCATAGCCAATTGAAGCATAATACTTAAAGAATATTCATGAAACAATATGTCAGTGTCCGTAAAAATCTTTATAACTGGGTTTTACGCTTTTATCCTTGAAGATAATGTAAGTAATTCAATATTTAAACAGTTAAATGATCAATATCTTTGTTAACCGAGGCATTGCCGTATATTTCCATGGAATTTTATTGTGAATAATCCATCACTTGTTCCAAGGAAAAGAATTACACCTAATCATTATTTTAATCTCATGTTTCCTTAATATACAGTGACAAACATTTTTACAAGTAAATTTTGACTCAAGGTTTCTGGTGTATTATTAGAAAACTGTAAGGGTGGCACAGCAGGCAAGCGGCCGCCTCACTCTATTGGTACCAAGCAAGTCATTACGACGTCTGCCGTCAGTCCCCAAGCAGATTTGCTTGAGGCTCAATAGCAGTTCCTATTCCATCTTCCTATCATATAGACCGCGGCTTGGTTGTTTCATAAGTATTGGTTTTGGATTACTAAAGAAACATGTAATACGGCCTCTATTTATTAGAGCCACTCACCACGACCATTTGCCGTAGGAAATAAAAAAAGAAATACTACGGTCCCAGGAACTCCATTAGTATTTTTTTACAAAAGACACTTTTATTACCATATTATTATGTCAACTACCAAATTAGGCAGAATAATAGGAAAAAAATGAGTTCATTATCGTTTTAAAACGATAACTGATAGAAACACTGCATCGATGGCACATTAGAAGTGTATGTATTATAACTTCTGTGCATGAGTGGTTTGTTCCGCATTTGCCCCTACATTACGTCCCACATTCCAAAATGTTCCTCATTCGCCCCTTTTTTTTAAATATTCCTTTTTTCGTCCTATATTTTTGTGCATTAGCATTAGCAAAACAAAACATGGTTAAAAATTATTTTTAATCTTTTCGTTGTCGGGCTCGTGATATTCAGGCAATCATATGCCCAAAGTTTGGCCAGAAGATCAACGAGGTATGTTAGATTATTTTTCGGCCGACGGTGCAACAAAAATTCCATACAAAAAAAAACAGGGACAGAAAAGAAACATAATTTGGGACGAAAAAGGAATTACATTATGAAATTAAAATTTATTCAAATTTAGGGGCATACAAGGAACAGTTTTTGGGACTAATGCGTATTTCTACGTTTAGAACGAGGGACGAATGCGGAACAAAACGTATGAGGTTGCATGAGTTCTCGATTTCAATATCCACGACGGGCTAAGACTTATTAGGATTTTATGTCTAGAAATTTTCAGTAATCACGAAGTCTGGAACTACGGCCAATAAACAGCAATATGCTCGCCCTCTATTACGTTGGACCTCAGACCATAACTAGCAAAATATCGTTATAATATGTATTATAATGTACAGAGGTGTTCCTCTGCCTACCTATTAGGGTATATAAGGCGTGGGATATGTATTAAAACAATCGTGACCGCATTTTCAATCATAAATACTTTCAAGTCCTCCGAAAAATGACTTACAAAACTGCAGTAAGATTTTATTCACTTATACCGCTAAATACTTCCTCACAACACTATCCTGAATTAAATCTAACTCACATAGGAATTCCTGAACTCGATGCGACATCGCCGAGTAATAATTCACCTTGTCTTAAACTACACGAGTTCTCCTTCCGTCTTACTGTTCCAAATTGCATTTGTAACTAGGCAATGAAAACTTTAATTGCACCTACTCGATTTGAACACTCTGAACTCGTTAATACTAATTAGGCATCCCACTGAATACCCGAAACTAGGGCAATAAACAGACTGCCAAGAACCGTATTTTTTGTTAGGCTGTATACGTGTGATTACTGTGCCTATTACTGCGACAGCGCGTTGTATTTTGGTCTATATTGAATTAAACTTTCAACCAGTTGATACATTTTTGAACGAATCAAATCGTCGCGTCAGGGATTGGAAAACGGACACGCATATTATTTTTATATGCAGACTTTTTTATACACTGTAAAGTGTAGACTAGTGCATCGGTCTCTATTTTTTACTAGATTTTGCATTTTTTAATTAGCAATTCTTTTGCCTGGATAAAAGGTACACAGGATAAAATTTAACAATTATTTTCTGCCTCGCACAGCCTAACTGGAATGAACTGTCGCCTGCAGTATTTCCAGACCAATACGACCTCCAAACCTTCAAGAAAATAGCGTACTCTTTTTTAAAAGGTCGACAACGTACTTGTTACTCTTCTAGTGATGCGGGTGTCCATGGACAGAGGTAACCGCTTACCATCAGGTGATCTGTCTGTAGGTATGCCTTCGAACACATAATAAAAAAAAATATTAGTGCGTAAGACATGTACGGTAATGTAATAATACGTGCCCTTGAGTATTCAATTTCTACACTATTGAATATACTAGATTTTTCCTGCGGCTTCGCTTGCGTAAATGTAGGTTATATTAGTAACAGTAATTTTTCTGGGTGAAAGGTACCCTAATGTCCTTTTCTGTTGTCCTGACAACGTTATGCAAAATTATATGATGGTCAGTGGAATAGTTAAGGCATGAAAGAGGAACAAACAAACGTTTTAACGTCCGCATTTATAATATTAGTTACGATTAAAAGGACATGAACAACATGAGGGTATACACTAAATCGGTTTACAAGTTAAATTTTATATCTAACATTATATTACATTATACTTTTTACAATAGATTTTCGTATTATTCAGGCTATTTTTGCGATTAAGTAGTGTGCCTTAAACGGCTTCATTCATCTGGAGTCGATACCCGGGTCTAGATCTTTTTTTTTAGGATTATTAATATCCGCACGGTGTTTTGAAATATGTCTGGTGGTAAGCTCGCCCCCTTGTGGCATATGCATGGATAGTGAAATGTGGCTGTAATATACATGTACCTACCCTTTTAAGATATACATGAATATAAGTCTTAGTAATGAAACCCTAATTAGTGGTGTCGCTTAAAATTATTACCCTGTACCCAAAGTATGTGTTGATGCGTGTATTTTTCTTAATTAATTAATTTAGTCTTTTAAGATTGTATTTTATGCAATTGTTTAGAATGTTATCTTTGGAATAACAGGAAACGGTTTTGTGGCTTTGGCATAGGGATTGATCCTACTGGCGTTTTCGGGCTTACTGCGAGTGCGGCGTTCAGGAGAAAGAGATGCGCGAAAGTGCGCGTAACGTCGTCGCTAGTCAAACTTAAGAGGAAATGGCACACTCAAAAGACACCACAGGGATTGCCCTAAAGCTCTTGTATAATTGTAATCGATAGTTCGTTTTAACGAACAGTTACAGGTAGCCACTATTATATAATTTTCAACGGCTAACTATTAAAATTGTAATTTTATACACATCGACCCAGCTATCATAAACCGACACAGAGTTATTGCTTATTTTCAATTACGAGATGGTTTGAATATTTTGAATATTGGCGTATCTTAAGTTACGACTTAGAAACATTTGCGTTGGAAGAAGAAACGTTTTTAAGGTAAATGTATTTTACCCTAATATAAAATAATAAACTTAATTTTACTATACAAAGACGCTCTACTCAACAATTTGTCTTAAGTTAATTAATTTTCTGGTCTTAGTTAAAATTAAAAAATAACACTTGATATTACTGCGCACTTAATCTAGTCTCTAGTATCTCTAGAATCACTTTTATACTTTGCATAATTTATATAATAGAAAATAAGTATAAGTAAGTTCCTTTTAACGCTTGCGTTTCGGCCAGTTTTACTGGCCCTGCTTACGAGCAGACTCTTTAAGAGTTGAAAATATTTTAGAGGATGCAATGCAATTTGAAATAAACAACTCAAATAATGAGGCTTATTAAATTATACTAACTGAATATATGTTTAGTAGCAAAAATCGATAAACATTAGCAAGATTTCGAATTGTTCAATCATACAAAATCATGATTAGCAGTTTCAACATTTTGATTAAATTTACAACGCGTTTCATCAAAATTTGTACAATGATTATTATAAAATTTGTATACATGAATTAATTTCAAAAATTAGTTTAATGCTCAGCTACTTGTGTCACTGTATTTGAATTAATAAAAATGTGATGCAAACGTCATAAATTCAATGCACGTCAAAAATGGTACCCAACGTGAAAAATTCATTAAAAATAATTGTCACAGAATCTCGCCGGGACGATCCATAGAGACAGGGTTAATACCGCTTGCAGGGCGTTTCACGCCATTCCGGCCTTTCTTATTTATTGTTCCATTAAAAATAGTTGAAGCTCTTTCCCCACGCGACGGGTTCCATCGTGTAGTAAGGCCCCTAAATTTGATTTGCCCCATTTCACCGTCGCCGCGTCGGCCTGATAAATTTCCTCTAATTTATCTGAAACATTATACCTAATAAAATGTTCAAGGAAGCTTCAGAATTAATAAAATATTCGAATTTGTCACTGTCTATCAAAGTCACTCAATTCACTTAATCAATAATAAGTTTAATCTTGTTCAACATTTTTCTCTACCCATCATGACTAAATTGATATTCAAATCATTAAGTAGATTTAGTATAATCGATGAATAAATGAAACTTCTATAACCTGCAATAGCTGAACCGAGTTATTCATCACTTTGCTAAATAAATCTCTAAACACCAAAGTATATAAACAGAGTTTTCTCCCTGAATATTTGCAGGTTGTTGCAAAGAAATTGCAGCTCCGACGGCTTTTCAAATTAAAAAATCACGTGCTGTTCTGACGGGGTCGCTAACGACCCTCGTGCACAGAAGAGCTCTTGCGGGAATAACCCGGAATTACCGCCTTTAGCTCTAAACAACGCAAGCTCTGTGTTAGAGAGAATCAACTGGCTTACTTTAAACATATTACATATTAATATAGTAATAGTTTCTAAGAGAATACCAAGTAGGTAAATGTAGTCATTATTATGGGTAACTATGTATTATAACAACTATCATAACACATCTGTATTTACCCTTTAAGTACTAAATTTCTCCAAATTGTTTTAAGCTAAAACCGTTATCCAATTCAAATGTAAATTTTAATTACCATATTTGTAAAGTGTTAACGTTTTCAATACACATACTAGAATTGCTTACGAATAAATTTCAAGGGAGCCGAATTGCGAATAATATCCGACCGACGTTTATTTTCATTAAGGATAGTTGTTTCACGGCCCTTTGGGGGAAACGAATTACTTTCGACTTCATCGATTTCCCACAAATCACAATTATAGTCCAAGTGTAGTTAACCACTAACATAAATATTCATTGATACCGCTAATTCACGATAGACACGAGAACAGTCGCCGAATAATGGAATAATGAGAACTACTAACGATAGCGTACCATTAACAAATTGGCCAAAGTGAAACGTCACAATGGATCGGTGTCGTTACACGTGAACATGAAACTACTAATAAAGATCCCGTCGCGTCGTATGTAACTAATTAATTGTTCAGTGGAAACAATCACTAAGAAGAACTAACGAAGTTGTCTGATGGAGCTAGACAAATGAAAGTTGCAAAGGTCAAACCGAGCGGCGAGGGCATTATAAACAAGTGACGCCTGCTCTAGAGAACTTCGTCGGGAAGTTTGTAACTTGCTGCGTTTATTACATGTTAAGTACAGAGCACGTATCTTTAATTCAACAGTTACTGTCATTTTAAACCACAGTACTAGGATTGTAATTACTTGGCGCTCTAGTTACAAGTTAACTTAATGAATAATTTTACTTTGTTTATAGTTGTGGACGTTCTGCTGGATGTGAGGTCTTGAATATGGATTGACCATGACTACTGCAATTATACGAATAGTCAAAGACAATACGTTTTAATTATTGTGTTGCTGGCATGGAACAGAGATGTCATCTGTCGGCCTCATATAAATTTCCAATAATCTTAATGTGCTTTGCAAATTGTTGCGGTGTTTCTACTTAATCAGACTGAAATAATTATAAGTAACATAAACAAATTCACCAATATGTACCTACCCTACCTAAACAGCAAATTGAAGAAAAATTGTTGACAATACATGTAATTTAGAAACTCGATAACCATTGGGAAGTATTTTTGATAGCGACCACGGATACAAAAATGTTCCACAGAATGGCAATAATATTGGTGGCAAGTCAACATTGTTGCTTTCGTAAAAAGCAATACCTACACGTTCACAGAATGTTGTGAAAATATTTAGTATGCTACATTTAATAGCCCAGGAGACACAAGCTGCCGGTCATTTCAAAGAACATTTTTAGGTACTTTCAAATTATATTGTACATAACTACGTGCTCGCACCTCCCATAAGGTTTGGGCAAAGGTATAAATAATCACATTTGCCAGCTACCTTCAAGCCAAGTAACAGGGGTAAGTTAATTGCGATCCAGGCATAGACTACCAGACTCAGCGGCATTACTGAGAATTACATTTTTGAAACATAATTTGATTTCGGAAAACGTTTCTAGTACTTGTCAGTAATCATTGTACGTGCTTTTGTACTCACAAAATGTTTTGACCTAAGCTTAGAAGCTTTGGGATGTTAAACTCGCAATGTTGCGATCGATTGCTGCTTATATAAAATCTCGCTATTGACCTAATAAAAGGCAACAGTGCATAAAGGTGTTCCAAACAACTCATCTTGAAATTCTAAGCTGTGTTCTTCTCATTAATTTGCAATCTAGTTTATTATATATAGAAGACAATATTATCTAGTTTATTAAATAGGTTTCAATTGATTTTCTCAAACTATTGTGGACTCGCTCGGATGTTTCTCTGAATTGACTTAATCGTATTAACTAGTAAAGTAGAGCGAGAGAGTATGAAATTTTCAACAGCGGCTTTTCAGCAGTTACCGTGCTTTCTATAAAAGTAATGCTGAAAGCATTGCTTTGATTTATTGAACCTCAAGCAGATTCTTCGGTAATAAGTATTAATAAATACATTACGTTTATATTCAAGAGAAAAATAAATATAATATTAAACGAAAAATCGTAATTTCTAATAAAATGTAAGAACTTAAGACCCATTCTCGTATATCCAGATTGCTACTAGCAATTTCTAGTAATCGTAGTAATAAAAAGGCGTTTACCTGGAGCTGTTATTACCACCCGTTTAATGTGTGTTTGTATATACACTATGTGTGCACATCGAGTATGAGCATGCGTGATATTATATCCTATATCTTGACTTTTTTTATATACATAATCGTCTATATAGCAATGTGAAACTTCCATTACTGATTAATATATACAAAATTGTATACCACATCATAGAAGTTCACCAGTCAAATAATATTGTTTTATTTCACAGTATGACTAATATAAATTGGAAATATTTGGTAGTTCGGTTTACTATAGCAATTTATCAATTGTGGTGCCGCAATTAGTGCGTTCTGCGCGTGTAATTAATATACATATACGTAGGTGCAATTAAACATATCCTGGTTAACGGGGTCAGCGTAGAACAATAGCTGAATTAAGCTTATTAGTCTGTTGGACTACTAAACGTCTACGTCAATTTGTTCAGCACGGTATATCAAATAACACCCGCTCGGCAATCATGCAAGTAGTGCTTAACTAGTTGAGACACGGTAAAATTTAGCCAATTTGTGCCTCAGATGGACTACGCTCGTTCTGTTTATTGCTTAATGTGCTTTTGTACAGTGATTTCAGGTTTCATCGAGACAGTAACGTGCTTTACTAGGTACACGCGACGTTGGTAAATTAAATTACTTGACATGTTTTTGCTGTAGAATATCTGTAAATTAACAATGTTATCATCATTCGCTGAATTACATTTATTGTTGGTTTGTTCAGTTGAAAAAACGATGACTTTAACAATAATAAAAATATAGGAACATATGATACAGGATGTTATACGGAATAGTGTAGTTTCTTTAATGATTTCTCAAAACATTGCACGAAGTAAAATCTGAGTCAAATTCGAATAAGTTCGACGCCTATATTACAGTTTTCTTCTAGTTAAACCAGTGACCTTAATGGCGAGTATTCCCACAAGCTATACAACCAAGCAGCAAAGATAAAGGGAAAAACAAATCGAATTTATACTGACAAAAATATTCATCCGCAATATTTTTGTTCGAGACAAACGAACGGCCCCTTACCGACACTCCTAAATACAATATTCTCGTCGAATAGAAAAGAGAAATAAATAATTTGTACCTTCTTGGGAATTAAGCAAATAGATTTATTGCAATATAAGAAAATAAAAGTTTGCGTCCATGGAAGAAAATTCACCGATATTACACAAACAAAGCACCTGGCTTGTTTATAACTATATTTATGCATATTTTCAATTTTCTCTCCTCAAAACAATCACTGGCAATTGGGTCAAGTATGTAGGAACATTCTCATTCAACTTGTAAGATGCCAAGAACATAATTATTCCGAAGCACCTAACCTAATTTGCAATTTGGCCTTTACATAGCACACAGACGTGGTTTATTAAGTCAAAACGCCGTCCTAATTTCGTCTTCAATTCACAGATCGGATTATATCGAGGAAGACCCAGTGATCGTCGTTAAATTACAACAAGTAATAAAATCCTACATTTTATCTAGGTCAACAGCCGAAATTAATTTAGGTACAGAAACAGTACAGTGTGACCGTAAATAATATCTTGCGCATAGATAAATTTCAGCGTAACAGTGAGCTGCGCCAAATATCCTTTTTATGAATATGTAATTACAGCTAAGCTGAAACCGATATCTTGCAGATGCTCTAGACAATCGGAAGCCTAACAAAACGCTTGTGGCCCCTAAAGTTGCTTGTGAGTGGTATAAAGCCACTCAATGCTTCTAATATCTGCAGTGGGGTGGCTAAGAACAAGCGGCCTCGACTCGAGTATGTTTGCTACATCTTTGGCACGCCTCGCGGATTTTGTATGCGCAGTGACTTTGATTTGTGGAAAAATAATACCTACGATATTAATACAAGCTTCGTAGAAATAAGTGTGTTTTTCTTCACATAATCTAGTCATAGTAGCGTTTTGTATATGTATTTATAACTCCTTTTTTGGCTCTTGTCGATAATTCTATATCAAAATTGTTTATATTCCATAAGTGGATTATCATAAACGTTTTTCTCACATATATCGTATTATATTCTGAATTTGAAATGTTGTAGATAAGCAAGGCTCGGCGGCCATACTCGGCGTATGGCGTGTTGCCAAAGTTGGCTTCAAGTCTCATTTGGAACGAATATCTTTAGTGTTTAATCTACGAAAAAAATACAATACAGACATGCTTTAGCAGATTATATACCTATATATAATACCACAACATTAAGCAAAGTATAATTTTACCATAGCTTCTACGTAATTGGAGATACATTCTTAGCGTCTACCATCCCACAAACTTCGTGGTTACCTAATAATATTTATTTATAGAATAAAATTATAACATTTTTGTCGACCCGGGTATTAAATCCAGAGGATTCATAATCAGCAGTTGCATTAGTGCAATGAGGTAGTAATGTCAATTTGGATAGATTCTCCATCTACATCTTGTGAATACAAAACAAAATTTTATATCTTAAGTCGACTTTATCAACCCGTAGCTCAGAAACAATCCGTTTCCATTTTGACTAAATATGGCTACATTTACTCATTAAAATGTTAGAATAATTTTGGTTAGTGAAATTGATATACATATATACTTATACTGCAAATACATCGGTACTTTTACATAATAACAACAAAGTAAAGAGCTATTACTTTAGCCATGTACTTATCAAGGACAGAGATCGAATTACCGACCCCAATAACCCGCAGTCCCCCGTGAAATTCGCCATTCGCCAGTATAAAAGACGTAAGTATGAATATACTTTTACGATGTTCCAGAATAACGTTAGATACGGAAAAGAAATAAGTCCATGCATTCTGAGAAGTCATGGTCGCGTTACATCCGGGTTGAGGCAGGCTTGAGTGCTCTCCGGATCGTCCGCGTAGGATTTAACGATCCCAGACTTATCGATAAGCTCTATACTTCTAACACGGCTTTAACTAGAGATACATCGCTTTACCTACGAGTTTCAAACTGTTTAGTTTGAAGCTTAAGCAACGATTGAACGGAATATCCTATACAATGTTCTCGGTAATCGATTCTGAATAACCGCACGTACAAGTAAATTTTAAAGTAATATGTTTTGCTGGTTCAATTTTATTTAAGCTTATTTTTGTTTCGAAGCAGAATTACACTAAAACTATCGTGTAGAGAGTAGTGGGGCAAGACAGAGAGACAAAAGATTCATTTTATAAGATGACATAAGATAACGGTATCAAAATTGTTTATGTATGTATGAATTAGCATTGACTAGACAGGAAGCCCAGTATCATACCGGCACAAATGGTCAGTACATCGCGCATTACTATTTGTGCTACCCTATTACCAAAAGGCCGAATGCCCAGTGCAACCGTTAGGAACATATATCTAAACAGAGTAGATGTGTTACCTCTTAATTCGTACGTCGGCGTACGAACGATGTCGTCCAGATACAATACTTTTATCATTATTTCTCTATATGGTTAAGCTAATAGGTTAATCATTTTTATTTCATAATATTACTAAAATATAATCAATACAAAATACATTTATAAAAAAGAATAAAATCAGGTTTTATTTTCTAGCTGAACATAAAACAAGTGACATACGAGAAGTCGGCAGATATCAAAAATGTATTGTTCTAATATATTCGAGACACTCGTTTTGCTTCTGGCAATTTTACCAAAACAACATTCCAAGACACACATCATTGATCTCAGGGTACCTAAGCTACGTGACATTGCCTTGGCAGCTGATCAAAGCTTTTTCTTACTACCTCTTTGTGGACCGTAATAGTAAAGCAAAGGAAACATACCCGCCAGCTTTCACTATCTGCCCTCACAAATTTTATTTGGTGATTTTGTTTGAAGTCATATTTTTCGGAACCACGGTGCTTACCGAAACTTTTGATCCGAGGTAATATGAGTGTGCTACTTTTTGTTTATTTTTTATCTATTTTGTGTAACCTTGTGACGAATACATAACAGGTAAACTGTGGATATGTACATATCTGCTAACATTATTTAATATGTTGAAATTAAACTGCTATATACGGATTTTATCGCGTTGTTTATTTGACACTTTATTACAAAATTTTGAAAATTGTTACACTACTTATACTATTAAACTTTACTAATTTTTAAGCTAATTAAATTATTATTAAAACTATTTCGATTTAATTTATTTTTACACTTACACTAAAACTACACTGGAACTTTGAAATAACTACACTGGAACATTGAGACAACTGCCATCTTGGTCTCCCCGTGACCATGGCTGCTGAAAAGCAACCGAAACGTCGGGGAAAGTATAAAAATAAATTAAATCTAAATAGTTTTAATAATAATTTAATTAGCTTAAAAATTAGTAAAGTTTAATAGTAGAAGTAGGGTAACAATTTTCAAAATTTTGTAATAAAGTGTCAAATAAACAACGCGGTAAAATCCGTATATAGCAGTTTAATTTCAATGAATAATATCCGCGTAAATAGAAGACAATATTATATTATTTAATATGATTTCTTGCCTGCATTATGGCCACTGTGTCAAAATATTATATTATTAGAAATTTAAAGAATATCATTCAAGCATTGTAAATTGCTATACTTACAATCCTTGAATTATATTCTTTAAATACAAGAAGATACCTATATCTACTTGTCATATTAATTAGAAACGAAACAACTACCTATAGCTTGTTATTTATGTTTAAGTCTGAGTTAGGTAAAGATTGTATTATATCTACATATTTAAATAGTACAAGAATATTAAAGCAGTCAAATAAAAAATATAAGTCAAATGTTACTCTAGCAAGTCTTCTTCTTCTTTTCGTGTGGTTAGTGGCCAACCTGTTGTCTAGAGTTGTTCAAGCCGCGTAGGCCTCTGACATGGCTTAACGACTGCTGTCTATTTGACAACCACCGGGACCGACTTTTTACGTGCTCTCCGAAGCACGGAGACGTTCAGACGAAATACCACTAAGCGGTCACCCATCTATAGACTGACCGCACCCAACGTTGCTTAACCTCACTAATCGTTTACCTGATCAGTGAGTGCAACTGGCTATGAGCGCCTGATGCACTTACTCTAGCAAGTAATTAGGTAAAACTATTTCAAAGTACTCAATGTAAAAACGTGAGACATGTTTATACAAACGAATGTTCATAATTTGCGATTCTTAGTACAACATCACAATTTCAACTAAAATAACTTGCAGATAACAACGTGCAGATAAAAAACATAGCGAACTAACTAAAGTTATTATAATTAAGCATTTTAAGATCTGTAGATATTACTAGAATTAAGAAAATGTCAGCTCAAATATTTAAAACCTTAGGACTTCAATCTAGAATAACATCTTTACAGTTATATGCTATAGTATATAGTCTATAGACTCAATAGTAAGAAAACCTATGTTGTTCGTAAACCTAATACAAAAGTACACGTGTCGGTAAACTGACGTTCTACGCTATGAATAGCAGCTGCCTTATTGTTGCGTGATTTGATCTTCAAAGCAAAATATTATTATTTCTATACTTCTTCATTCATCAATATTATAACATAGAATACATAACAGTAATGTCGCAAACCATAATAATTGTATAACAGCACATAACTATCAACAAGCATAACGCATATTTTCAATAAAAATACGTTTCATAATATAGTCAACATTACTATCAAAGAATAATAAAAAGGTTGATTACTAGGATTTTCTAAAAGGCTAATATTTAACTGCAATGTTTCCAGCCGGCATTGGTCATTCGAAATATAATTCTTTGGATATGCAAGTTCTTTTTAATTCCATGTTCAAAATATTGACGTGTATCCATAAATGATTTTTGTTAGCGGCCAGTATACGGCGGCCACACATTGCAGTAAAAATAATGCACGTTTAGAAGAACCTTTAGTTGGATAAAGACTTTACGTAACACCGTTTTAGTTCCTATTATTACGAGTACGTCGTCAAAGCCTTAGCTTAGAAGAGTAAAGGTCTAACTACTTTGTACTAATACTGTTAAAACAGTGGTCCAATCAAGCATTCTGTATTTTCTACTGACGTCGACTACGGTTTGTTTAAGAGCGAACTGAACAAAGCAACGTGAAAACCAGGTGTCTCGCAGTCACTTTCGGCACAAATTCGACTCGCTTAGTAGGTCAACTTGCGTGAACTACTTAACTCGATGACTGTGGGCGACATTATACAACTAAAATAATAAATGATCGCAGACATATTGAGACAGATGGCAAAATTTGGAACTAACGATAAATATGTGTAATTATCTATCAACGTTGAAAGTATGGTTAGACGAACGACGTACGATTGGAATCATAATGGTAACAAATATTTTAGAAGAAAGTGATTAAACTTTATGAGTAAGTGTATTAAGTAATTTCACGGTACGAGGTATAAACAACAACTATTTATAATGATCTTACCAGCATTGAACTAAATAATAATGAGCTACAATTAAGATTATTTCTAATATATAAACAGCTATACATCCAATTACAAAAAAAAACTTACTCCTTTAATTAGTTTTCAATGTTAAGTTTTTGACCTTGTTTTAATTTTTGACTGGTTAATTAACTTGCACTCTCCACCAAATCTGCCTAATTAAATACTTTTCGCGCCGCGCTTAGAGAACCTAGAATTGAAATTCCAATGCACATGTGACAAAAGTGACATCACAAAACGCAATTTATAGTTTGTTTACCAAGTTCGTTACATTGATCTGAGTGATTTATAGATTTCTAGAAGTATCTACGATGTCGAACTTGTTACCAGTTACCACCCAGCATTGAACAAGGCCATGCGGAACTCGTCCTGTTCAAGTGACATTCAATTGCGGATTGCCTTCGGCCGAATCACTTACACTCACATTCCGAGATGGCGCGGGCGGCGGGAACGATTGGACAGCTGTCCTGTTGCCCTTTATAAATGCCTCTTACCTGCAACAAGTAAAACAATTGTTATATAAACGCAAATATTATTAAAAGTTTACGAGCTCTTTTAAATGACAAGGACAGAATCTGATATCTGACTGTATATACACATGAAACAGCCCTCTCTATTCTTATCATACATTCGTACAGTGAATTTTCAGATACACTAATTACAAACACAGACAAACCGAGCCGAAAAAACTATTTATGGATTATACAAATAATTGCTTTGTACGAAAGCCAATATTGCTGCACGTATTAAAGCTAACAGTGAATGCTTTCACGTCACTAAGAATGTCGAATTCGCTGGTGACTGCAGCAACAACGTCGAAATATAAAATAAAGAAATAAGCCTTTGAAAAAGAGGAAACAGAACTACAGTTTTAAAAGTTTTGTTAAAGGCTTTTTTAATAATCGTAACTTAACCACTATTCCCTCTTATATAGGTATTAAGATATATATTTCATAATGCAATAATAATACTGTGTTGTCTCTACTTAATATTAGAAATGTATAAGATAGTGAAGTTGTTTTGGACATTTGGACGTCAATCTCGCGAAATCTTTTATACAGATTTGGTTAAAACTGAACCTTGGCATGCATAATGGTCCATATCCAAGATGTTCCGGTATATTATGTGGGAATATTTCCCGTGGGATTCAAAATTCAAACCACCGGTAAAAACCACCGGAAGAAGACAATGTTTTATACGCATAATCACTTCTTAAATATGTATTTTATATCAAGCTTATTCAATACACTATTTCAAATAATTTTCTACCTTTACATATCTGTCACGTGACACTAAACCCTGGAATACCACGAACTATTAGGCTCGACAGTTGAAACTTTTTAAAATCTATTCAAATATAAATCTAAAAACTTCATTAAATACGAAACTAGGTCAGATGACTGAAAAGAAAATTTCAGCTCATAAAAATACACGTGAGCGTGACAAAAAGACACAAAAAGTACAGTTACTGTTTTTAAACACTATATTGGAAAGTATTTCTGACGTTCCTAGAAATGCAACTTTGTTTAACGAACTGCTCTTTAATTATTATAATAGCCATAGCCACGGTGAAACTAAGAATCATCGTCTTAGTCTCCCCATGACTAAGATTGAAAAGCATCCGAAACGTCGGGAAGAATGGTAAATCTAAATATAATCATTCAAACAGTTTAATAGTAGTCGTCTATAGTTTCAAAATTATGTAATAATAGTTATTTTTAAATAAACAACGCGTTGAAAGCCGTATAAAGTAGTTTGATTTCAATGTATAACATTCACGCAAAACGTAAGACATAATATAAAATAATATCTTAAAGCTCTCCACTAAGTTGATTTTATTATAATTAATGTAAAAGAATACCTATACTCCTCAATAAAATTCCCAATACTATTAAATACTGTTTCCGATTTGATCGTCAGGCAATGTGAGAGCAATTTGTAATAGCAACACATCTGTTATAGGCCATTATTGTATCCAATAAGACGAAAGACGATAGACGGGTTCGGCTGTAATCATATTGCAGTGTAATATCGACGAACTATGGTCCTCCGAAATTACATTTCTGCCTAACCTTCTTAGCTCCCCTCCGAGGTAACACGGGGCGTGACGCAACTGGAATTACTTCGTTAAAATTCTCAGCAGAATGGACCCGCCGCCGCTGTGCTGAAGTTGCACCTACTTTCCGCAGATAAATTGTAACTTCTATTTACTTTAAATAAAAACGAAGGAGATAAACGGTCCAGAGTTAAAAGTTTATTTTATACTGATTTCTTTTCAACATTTCACTGTAGTACACAAAAAGTTGCAGAAAAATAAAGAAGTTTTCAGTACTTAGAAAGTGAGCGTTAAAACTAGAGTAGTGATAAATCAATAAGAAAATTGAAGAAATAATTCTGCGAAAACTTTATATAGAAATTGAAATTACCAAAACTTCATACACACTTTTGTCTTTTTGCGGAATTGAATAACTCATTTGGATTTATATAACACTTGTTTGTTTCTGCTCTGCACTAGTGACGCTCGAAAGTATTTCTTAGCAAAAATTTTCCGAGAAATTTAATTCCACGCTTAGGTGAAATTTAAAGAAAATATAATACGCCTCGCTATCGCTACACACAAAATGTATAAGCTTTAATGAAAAATAGCCTAAGTCCCACAAAAATAACATAAATCGGAAGCTATCATAATATCAGCTTTTAAACAGTGAACAACCGATTTTAATTTCAATAATCGGCGAATACATTAATCGATTTACAACTCTAAAGGGATATTATTCAAAATTGCTCTGAAACGATTGATCAAACGTAGGAAGTTTTAAATTAGAAAGGAAAATCCTTTTTCGAATGTGTTCTTACACATTTGGTATATAAGTATAAGTCGCATCAAGATAGAAAAGCATAACTGGCATATTAGATCGATCAAACGAAATATACAAAACGGTAATTTATTGAGTAGGGAACTACGGTTTTCGTTACAAAACATTTTGATTTGGATTGCGCGGGCAATCAATTTATGAGTAATGCAAGCGCAATTTTCATTTTACAAAGGTATAATATAGTAGTAGTATATAGACTCAAAATGGCTCTGAAAATGCTAGTGAATGTCATTGACTATAAATGTTGCAGTGAAAAGCAGATCTATTTATAGCAAAAATATAGTAAACGATGATGACTTACTATCCCATTTTTCATCTTAAGCAAAGAAAAGGCGTGCTTTTGCATTTGCGGATAACGCGCAACTTGGCATATTGCCACTGCTCAATGCGCTTTTATTAAATTTAACCTACTATATTCTTGTCATAAATAATTCTAACTACAGCACGAGAACTGAATGATATTAGTTTTTGGGTTTTCAAAGTTTCAAACAAATAAACTTTCTGTAGAACAAGTATGATTGGGTATGGAACAAAACCCCGCTCTTATGATTTCGTGATTGCGAGCTGCGATGCGAGATGATTGACACTCAATTAATCATAAATTATCTTTGTTTACCAGCCATGATTCAATTTACCCGGGGAAGCTTTAATTTAATTAATTAATTAATTAAAATGTGCCAAAAGAGTTTTCAATATAAATTGGATCGGGATAGGTGGAAATCAAAAATCAAATCAACCTGTCGTGGTTTTGATTATTATATGTGTATGTCAAGACCAAGACTACTGACTAAGAAAGTTTATAGGGCTAGTGTGAATGGAACAGTCGCAAGAGGAAGACCTAGGCGAACGTTTCTTGATCAGATCGGAGGCGTTCTGGATAAAGGCCAGGTTAAGAGCACCTTAAACCGACGGGCGTGTATGAGGAATGTGATGAAAGTGAATGAAGCCAGAGAAGTGTGTCAGGATCGTAGCAAATGGAAATCCGTAGTCTCTGCCTATCCCTCTGGGAAACAGGCGTGAATCTATGTATGTATGTATGTCAAGAGCAAATTAGAAGCAGATAGACAAGATTCCTTTTTTTAAGAGAACTTTCGCACTAGGAGTTGTTCCTGTGTCGCTAGGGACTTAACAAACTTTCAAACAGCGGACACAGAACACTCGGACTTGGAACAAGTATTTGTATCCCACGTGGGGTATGCAACCGTGCAGTCAAGTTTGCTTTGGCATAGAATTGTTATTGACATAGACCAATTTTTCAAAACAACACATTTTCTTAATATTGTCTTACGTTTACGCGAATGTTATACTTTGAAATGAAACTACTTTATAAGTAAGAATTTTATGACTATGAGCCGTTTTGTGACCTTGGCTGCCGAAAAGCAACGCGAAATGCTGAAGTAAGTGTAAATAAAAATAGTTTAATATTTTTATTTATTCGTTTCTAAATTCGAATAACGTAGTTTAATGACATTAACTAATTTTCTTGGCAATCCATGAAATCTATTGTTGCTATCAATATAGGTACATTTTTGTGTTTGTAGTTTAGTAAACAATGAATCTAATAACCATAATTACTCGATCTAATCAAAGGAGGCGTTCTTGACAAAGGCCAGGTTAAGAGCACCTTGAACCGACGGGCGTGTATGAGGAATGTAATGAAAGAGAATGAAGCCAGAGAAGTGTGTCAAGATCGTAGAAAATGGAAATCCGTAGTCTCTGCCTACCCCTCTGGGAAACAGGCGTGAATCTATGTATGTATGTACTAATCAAAGCGTATAATGATAAATTGAAGACAACCTGTTTGTAATGCAATGCATTACTTACATTTGTGTATCGATTTGCAATATTAATCAATACCTACTCGATAGAAAATAACAACTAGATTTTTCTCGCGGCTTCGCTTGGGAACAGTTATTTTGTCTAGATAAAAGGTAGGTCCTTTTGTGTTCCCTTGACTACGTGTATGCGAAATTTCATGATGATTGGTCGAGTAGTTAAGACGTGAAAGCGTAACAAAAAAGTACATTTCATCCAGAAAAAGTACTGTTGTCGAGGGCTAGCTAGTTACAAAATAAATAAGGATATATTAGATATAGTATAGTCACCGTCTGTATACCCGCCATAGGAAACACCAGTGCCAGCCTACCAGTTAATTTTTACGATTACGGCGACCCGTGTCGATATTACCTATTACTTCTATGTCCATGTCAAAAATAACAAGAACATAGCTGTTATCTGATTAAATTACATACAGTTCAGTTGGCTAAGATATATGGTGTTTTTCTTTATTAAAACTTATACTTTACACGTACTTTGGCAGTCAGTCAAACCACCGTTCCATTTTTCTAGACAGTTTCCGTACCTTCGTAATCACTCTCTCGCGGGAGACTTTATAAACATTTATAGAACGGATACAAAGATACAGACGTATATCAGAACAGATGTCGTATTTTTTTCTCCCTTGAAGAGATTGAACTCGCAAAACTCGGCGCATTGGCAGTGGTACAGTGACCAGTTAAGCCTCAGCACCATCCATGCCATCAAACTTCACCCAGACTCTAAGTCTTCCAAGTTTCAACACAATAAAACAGAAATATTAACATGAAGATAATAATTACCTAATATAAAAGTCAAGACAATTAGGAAGAAGATCGTGCTTGAAAATGTAATGAGAATTAATGAAGTTCATGCTAGATGCCGGGATTTGAGCAAGTAGACATCCGTATTGTCTGTCTCCCCTAATAACAGACGTGAATATATTGAACTATGAAAAGAAAAGGCTATGACATATAAACGATGAGCTGAACTAATTGAATAGCTTTGCCATTCCTCTCAATTGCATGAAATCTATTGCAAACCCGTCACCGTTAATTTCCAGAGTAATCGACGTTTACCGCATCTAATCAATGGTCAAATTAGATCAGTGCTAATCTTATTATCATAAACGCACAAACATTCCACTTCGCCCTCTGAACAAGGTTATGACGGTTTCATTGTACCTAAGTTATATTATTCTAGTTAACCCTGTACAGGCAACGTTCGTCCTTGAGCCAAATACTACGTGAATTTGCCCAATTTAATAAACATTGTCATAAACTTACAACATTCTTGACAGTTAATTCAACATTAAATATCTCGTTTATCCCGTTTCAGTGAAAATTTGTAACTTGAATAGCCACAAATTATCACTTCTAAGCAAACGCTTCATAACTTTAATAGTTAGACTGTCTTCATGGTGCTATTTGTTGAACCTAAATTATTTTATCCAAATTAGCAAAACGGTATCTATATGTTGATATTATAAAGTATATGAAAAAGTTATATCACAACATATACCGCATGCAAGAATTTCGATCAATATAACAAATTATATTTATTTCGCTACTGTTCAGATCCTTGATTTCCACTGTTGAACAAGTCCTCATAATACACAGATTATTTATTACTTGACAATGATAGTAGTCCTAAGGCCGATTTAACGTCATTTTATTACGTATAAGGTATATTCTTTTATTTCCTTGTTTCAATAAAGTATTAATTACTATAGACATTTATTATGGATGTGAAAGGAAAAGGGGTAAATGATCAGATGACGGGTGACAGAGAAGTATGGAAGCGAAGGACATACTGCGCCGAGCCCAAATAAATTGGGACCAGGGCAAGAGAATGATGAACTATAGACATTTATTAAAGTTTACTCTTTGTAAATAATAATACTTTTACGAGCACCAAACAGAATTATAGTAATTTAATATATTATGAAATGAATGTTTTTATGTATGTAATGAAATATAATATATAAATTGGATAATATTGTTTTCTGTTTACGCGAATATTATTCATTGAAATTAAACTACTATATACGGATTTTATCGCGTTATTTATTTGACACTTTATTACATAATTTTTAAAACTGTTACACTACTACTACTATTAAACTTTACTAATTTTTAAGCTAATTGAATTATTATTAAAACTATTAAAACTATTTAGATTTAATTTAATTTTACATTGAGACAACTGCCATCTTAGTCTCCCCGTGACCATGGCTGCTGAAAAGCAACCGAAACGTCGGGGAAAGTGTAAAATTAAATTAAATCTAAATAGTTTTAATAATAATTCAATTAGCTTAAAAATTAGTAAAGTTTAATAGTAGTAGTAGTGTAACAGTTTTCAAAATTATGTAATATAGTGTCAAATAAATAACGCGATAAAATCCGTATATAGTAGTTTAATTTCAATATAAATTGGATTTAAGAACCAGAGACGAATATTACAACTACCGTGAATACCAATAGCTGTCAATTAAGGCCTGTTCAAAAGTATCAGTATTTACTTTTACATTTCCTGAGATGGTCTTAGGCGCCACCAGCTCTATAATCTAACAAAATTTAAACATTTTCAGAACCTACAAGATTAATTTGGCCCCTTTTTCAATGCACACCATTGATGAAAGCAGATCAAATCAGAACAGACTTAATACATTTACTTAGGCGACAAATATGCTAAAAGTTACTTTTCGTGAATGCAAGGCAAACATAAATATTAAGCAATAAAACATTTCACATTCAAAGAAGGCTACAAAATAAAATTCTAGATGCGAGTTTTAATCCGAATTCACAAGAAATTGTACGTCGCACGAATTCCTGACTCCACAGTTACCTACATACCTATGTTTTACATTTGCGGATTTTAAGCCTCACACCAAGCTGTTTTGCTTTTAAATAAGCTATGTAGAAAACATTTTAATTGTAATATAATCATAATGTACAAACATAAAAATAATTAAGTTTTGTTAATTGTATTTGTATGTACGAATGTTATCCTTACTAATATTATAAATGCGTATGTGAGTTTGTTTGTTACGCTTTCACGCCTTAACTACTGGACCGATCATAATAAACAGATGTCCTTTTCTATTCCCTTAACAACATGTACCCCTGACAATAAATACTGTTACTAACCTAATCTACATTTACGCGATCGAAGCCGCGGGCAAAATCTAGTACATTCAATAGTGTAGAAAATGAATACTCAAGGGCACATATTATTACATATCTGACGCCCTAATTGTGAAATTTTACTGAAATTTAGATTAGCGATAAACGTGCTTTTCATAACGAGTCTGTTATTACCTGTGGCCTTCAACCCGCTCTGAGCCTACAAAGTCTACATTTGGGAGCTAAACCGAGTGGTTTTAGATTGCTAGTACGTTTATAATAAGTAAAGCAATATACGAAATTCTGCTGAATTCGTGCGTTATATTGGCTGAGCTTATTATTATCTTCTTCTCCCTAGCCTTTATTATTCCCAAGTCACTTGGGGTCGGCTTTTCTGGTCTAACCGGGTTTGACTGGATATCAGTTTGTACACGGAGCGGCTGCCACCTGACCTCCGCAACCCGAAGGCTAACGATACACTAAGGCTAGACCAGTGTCAGGATATTATAGGTCACTGACTTTCCCAATAACGACTGCCATAGATGTTCACAGCAGCCGGGACCGACGGCTTAACGTGCTCTCCGAGGCACGGAGCTTATTATTATTATCTGCCAACACAATATTCTCACTCACCGCGTTAGTATCTGCAGCATAACAAATACAAAAACAATTCGCAACTAAATTGTTCATGAAATTTCTTCGCATTATTTTTAACATTAGGTAATGATTGATTAGATAGGATTTAGTTGCGAAACTAACATATATTTTATGTTTAATCTGGAGGCATTGAACAGTCTTTAGAAAAGCATGTCTAATAATGTTTATAAAAAATCCCGATATTGATATTCTTATCACGCTCTGCGGTCTTTTTGATAAGGGTAAACGAATTACTCAGAAAATGATTTGGATTTTCCACGGTGTCTTGAGCGACGTAGAGAGATACCAGTTTTGTCGAAACGTACATACCTCGTGACCCTTCTAGATACTTGAAATTGATAAACGTTTTCGGTATACATTTTATAACGATTATTTTTCCTTAGTTCCCTGATAATTTAGGCAGTAGTTTGCTATGATTTATCGATTTGATACGAATTAGACGGTCATTTAACTTATTTTATTACTACTCCTGTGATTTCGTTTGTTCTCATGACTATAACTAATAGTACGTCAGTAAAAAATGGCAGCCTATGCAACCTTTCGCTTCTCTTATGAAATTACTTTGACAAAATGTATATTAAAACTCAATATATAGGTACATATGTACGAGCATATTATACAATACGAGCAGCGGTGGTCTAGCGGTAGACCGTTAGTAAGCACGTATGTATGAAAAGTCTGCTAGCCCGCACTAGGCCTTCTCACACTGAGAAGACACCCGTATTATTATAAAATCTCCGCTCCGCTGCAGTATGCAATCCTATTGGCTAATATTTCTACGTTTCTTCGCTCCGCAGCCTTACTCCGCCTCAATGGACAGGCAGCCTTAGTATTACTAGCGGTTCACTTTTACAAAATTCATATTAAGAACAGTAATAGAAAAGAAAAACAAAAGAAGCCTGCATTCTTAAGTATTTTTATTGTTTTTGTTATATCTATGAAGGCCAGTAATCAAGGCAGTATATACGCACGTGTATTGTAATAATGCGTAACAAACACAGGTAAAGTTTAAAGTTTGTAATAGTGCATGACTAGTGAAAGGCCGGCGCTAAACGATTTTCTTCGGACCATTGTTTGAATTTTCCGTGCGCACTTTTAGCTGATTAAACCACTATGGTGATAGTGGTGTGGTCAAAGGCAACCACATTTTGGTATACGAAATTGGAAAATTAAAATATTACATACACAAAATTTCCCAAAAGCTAGAAAACTATAGATACATAAACGTGATAAAAAAGATTAACTGTGAGTTTGTTTACTTTTCATACGAGTTGTCGTCCGTAACACCATAGCTTAAAGTAAAGTTATCGCATGCGCTAGAATAAAACAAAGCTATACACTCTGTAGAACGCTGTCTCGTTCTCGTGCATGCAATAAAATGCTATAAGAAATGGGGTAAGGCCCTTTTCTCTGCGGTCAGTTAAATTGTGAATGTAGAAGTTCAAGACAAAGCAAATACAATTTCACGAAATGAACATATTTTCGATGATTGCATTCGTTCTATTTGATCCAAACATTAGACGTTTTGTGCAAAAGGTATTTTTATTATTCAGAAAATGTATATTTTTTTAAAGTACCAGTAATTTCAATTGAATAGATATAAATCTATGTACAGAAATAAATAAAATAGAAGTGTGTTTGTAAAAATAACAGTTTGTTACTCAATGCATATACTTACACCAAAAAAATATTTTATTTTATTTCTGCCTGTCCGTCTGTTAGTTCCGGGTAATATCTGAAACGGCTAGACCGATTTCGACGGAACTTTTACTGGCAGATAGCTGATGGTATAAGGAGTAATATAGGCTACTTTTTAGATTTTTGTTAGAACCTACGCAGACAAAGTCGCGGGTTACAGCTAATAAACAAATAAGAGAACAACTGCACTTATAGCGTCGTGGCTTATGTGATCACTGCGCTACCACTAACACGAGTCGCCGGGCAATAAATTTGTACGATATACAATCGCAGTCAGAATCCGGCAGTTTGACGTGTAACTTCTTTCAGTCTCTACAAAGACCCGTGATTTAAAGAGATTATGTTGAGCCCATTGTTTTTATAAGAACTACCGAAATATAAATATATACCTTTGTATATCTACAAATACGAGGGGACGTACATATTCATAGTTGTTTCATAAGATTAAACTCGTAATCAAATTTAATTACCTAAAATTTGCTTTAAAAATATATCGACATTTCATGCTTATAAAAACAAGCGACCCGTCCGGCTTCGTACGGGTAGTATCTCAACAAATTATATACCTCAACCTTCCTCATAAATCACTTTGTCTATTGGTGAAAACCGCATGAAAATCCATTCAGTAGTTTTTGTGTTTATCGCGTACAGACGCGGCGGGGTCCTTGTTTTATAATATGTAGTGATTATAATTTTAATATCACATTCACATTACAATGTTGTTAGTGTCAAGTCATGATTTAAAATAAATTAATAAAAGTTAGAATAAAGGATATGATCATTGTAGCGTTGATCGCTATATAAAAGTGAAGATTCGTATTGAATAGAATGTTGAATTCATAGTACGTTGCATTACAATAGCGAAAATACTATTTGGCGGGTTAAAAGTGGGTCAGAACTACTCAAAAGTTAACAAAGTTGCACCTTGTGTTGACAATTTGCCAGAGAATTGCCCAGTTTACACGTACATATTTAATAGCACAGCGGAATGTTAGGATTTATAACTGCTGTTCCTAGCACATGCTCGATTTGTTACTTTATCTAAAATTTATACTAACATTATAAAGCTGAAGAGTTTATTTGGTTGAACGCGCTAATCTCAGCAACTACTGGATTTAATTTAAAAATATCTTTTAGTATTGGATAGCCTATTTATCGAGGAAAGCTATAGGCTATATAACATCACGCTACGACCCGCGGGAGATGCGCAGTAACGATAAGCGCGGGTGAAACCGGGGGCACATCTACTTATAAGATATAAGCTGCCTGCTTCAGTAGCGTAGCGGTTTTGAATGCGACTGCTGTGCATAAGGTCTCGAGTTCGATTCCCAGGTTAAGTGATAAAGGGTTTGTTTGTCAAAAATTTCTCAGTCGCGACACGGAGTCCAGCGCTGTGTCCGGTAGACGATAATAGACTACCTATTACGTCGGAGATGTGGTTGTAACTTGTAATACATGTCTGGCTGCCCAGCAGGGATAGAGGCGTGTGACTACGTAGGTATACAAGGTTGCTATGATCCATGGACATTAAAATGGACAGAGTATTCCAGATGGGCTCAGTGTAAATTCAAAACGGTTAAAACTCGATAAAGATAGAAATAGAAAATCACTTTTTTTAAAGAAATTAAATCAATTTGATACGCAAACACCATATTTTATAAACATCTGTTGTCTTTCAATATTTTATTGTTGTGTTTCTTTCATTGTTTCATTGTTGTCACGGGTTTATTTATTGCTTCCTTGTTTGTGTTACAAACTAATGGTGTAAGCAATAAGAACGAAAACACAAGCATGTTATGCGTTATTGCGCTAAGATTAGGACTCATTTTGGCGTGATTGTTGGCTACTGTAATAATGTATACTAAGTATCAGAGCGGCAACATCTCCCACATTTTTGTCGCTTTAAGATGCATGACCTTAGATACCTATGCTTAGACTCTCGGTCAGCTGTTAGGGTAGATACAACCCGTTGCAGTTTAGCAAAAACTAAAAGTCTATCCTGTGGCTAAACTACTGCTCCTATTGAACTGAAATTTAGTGTGGAGCTTGTATGTGGTACATACTATATGTAGATAGAAATAAAACCTAACTGTTTAATCAACCTTGTATATGTATGTATGTAGGTAGTTCCTGCTAACAGGTTTCGCCTGTGTGGTATATTATTATATACAAACATTAACTTTTCTAGTGCCATATTTGATTAAAAGAGCTAGCATTGCCAATAATATATGGTGTCGGTGTTAGAACGCTAGCTAGCCCGAGGAATTACGCAGAGCTTTCTTATAGAAAACCGATGTAAGTGCAATATCTCTATTAATACACTTCGCCAAGTAAGTAAAAGGGCAGAAGGCTCACATCTCCTTCATTCATCCTATATGAAATTCGTTTTCAAGTGATAGTTGTTGCAAGCAATCACATTCTACGTAAACTGCTTGCCATCAGCTGAAGATCTACTCATATTGTTGTTTGAACATTTAGGATTATATTTATTGCCTTATTACATGAATAAAACTCTTCATGAATCAAATTCATTTAAAAGTGATTATTTTTATTTATTTGCAACAATAAACAATTACAAAATAGATAATACATAGAAGTGTTCTTTAACTAACAACTGCGTAATAGACAACGTTATTCACAGATTATGACTAATATATGCACCTTTCATTCTTATACAAACATTCTAACTTTTTAACATACCATTGATTTATTAACTAACCTATCAAGGGTAACAGAACACCCACTGCACTGTATCAAGAAAATAGTTTGTAAGACCTATCCTCTATTATTGTTTTGTAACTACAATCACTATTTTATAAATAAATAAACATTTCTATAATTTATGTACGAAATTATCTTTAGATAAGAGCGCGAAATAGAATTTATCTAGTTGGCACAATATACCCGCGGGCTATGTGTCGCAAGTGACTTTATCTTTGCTTAGTTATTATTATAAAAACTGGTCCTACTACTTGCCGGAGGAATTCTTTCGTGGCACGCACTACACATGGTTTATTCATAAGTAATATTGATGTAGTAAATGGCCGATAGCTACTGTTAGAACATTGTAACTCAGTACGCCAGCTACTCGGTAATGCCAGGATTAGAAGTTAATCTTACACGTCGCCTTAAAAATAATTTATGATACAAACTAAGATTTATACTACATTATAATTCTTAGACTTATGTTGAAGCAAGTGTATTAAAACTCTGACAAATAATAAGGAAGACAGCCATAAATAACTTAAATTTATTAAACTAAGTATTTAAAGCCCGACTGTAATCTGTCATGTCTCAGAATACCAGATATAATTTAAAATTGCTTGTGCCTGACCACCAGTGTGCCGCTGCGTCTCAATAGGATAATGACGCGCTTACACTAATTTTTAAAAGCATCTGCTCCCATAACGCATATGTTAGGTTTCCGGACTTCGATACATCTAGTGTCACGGATTCGAATTTCCTCATTAATCAAGTAAAGTAAATGTTTAAAAGAATGTCGCAATTTATGGATTACCTTTGAGAATGTTTATTTCAGTTAATCTAAATTCTTGGATTTCCTCCAACATTTTAAGTAATTGTACAATTTACTTGCTCAATGGTAAGTAATTTAGTTTTAAAGTAAACGCTCGCACTAGAAATGTTCTGTACCACTGGGGAGTCCACAAACAACGAACACAAAGAACACCCAGACTTGGAACTATGTACTTAAATCCTTAATGTTATGTATAGAAGTATGAATAATTAACAATAGAACTCATAATTTTAGAATTTTTATTCACTGTTCTGTGGATCGCACTGTTCTATGGGATGGAGTTCCTTTGAAGTTGTCATGCACAATGGGGCTGTAATGCAAGCGGTTTATGGACATACAGCTTCCCTATAAACCCTGTCAAGTACTGTCACGGGCAGATAATGTCAAAAGTATCTTAATTTCATAAGGAGGCTTCATAAATGTAAATAGAGGCCTCTACCTACCTTCTTTAAGCGCGTATCTATTTATAAAATCCATAAAGGTAATTGGACAAACAATTCTTAAATCATTAACGAAAATAAATACCATTAGAATGTTCGGGGGTAAAACCCGTAACACTCGGCGCAGAAGCAATGACTAGGCGACCACTTTAATTATTTATAGCCATCTGTGTAATTGTGGGTCCGGCCGTTAGGGTTCCATTCCGGTACGCCCCCGGCCGGGATGCACACACAGTGAAAAATTTGTTATTCCGCTACGCCCGGCCCCCGCCCGAGACGCACCCGCTGTAAAACAACTGGAGAAAACACTTGAGCAAATACTATTATAAACATATTTTTAAGAGTATACTTAAAACCTAATCTTACTCATTCTAAAGCTAATACATGATGAGTCACCCCGTGACCATGGCTGCTGAAAAGCAACCGAAACGTCGGGGAAAGTGTAAAAATAAATTAAATCTAAATAATTTAATAATAATTTAATTAGCTTAAAAATTAGTAAAGTTTAATAGTAGTAGTAGTGTAACAATTTTCAAAATTTTGTAATACAGTGTCAAATAAACAACGCGATAAAATCCGTATATAGCAGTTTAATTTCAACTAATACATGATACTCATGATAGTATACACACAGCACAAAACAAAAACATTTAAATTCAAAAACAATTTTGTTTGCAACAGTATTTGCTCGAGTGCCGAAATAACAAATTTTTCACTGTGGGTGCATCCCGGCCGGGGGCGTACCGGAATGGGATCCTAACGGCCGGCCGGACCCCTTAATTGTTGGTTCTTAATTATTTCATAGACTTCTATTTTTCAAAAAACTCAGTTTAAAAATAAAATGCTGCTGACGATCAATGTAAATACATCAATAACGATTACTAAATCAATTGAATCGTTAGTTTAAGCAGCAGTTTATTTGTTTAATATGTGTTTGTGTAAAAAGTCACATCAAGATCGTTTACCTTTAGTTAAATATCTAACCAAATGTAGTATAAATTAAACCCTTAAACCCCAAATAGGCGACGATGAAATCTTCGTAATTCAGAACGAATCTAATTCGTTTTAGAAAATTCAATTTACTCGAAGAATACTCCGACAAAGTGTGAAAGACTAGTTTTCATCGTCTCGTGTTTTGAGTATCCCCTATCAATGGAATCCTTTGCTTAACGCTTCAATAAACTGCGAACGACTTCAGCAAAACTCCATCTGATCGTAACGTATATAAATTGATTTAAAACAACCTTATGCTGTACGATATCAAGTTTATTTTTAAATGACAAACGTAATTATCACTTTCTTACTCAAATTTATAATATGTTATGTTTATCGATGACATAAAGGTGGGTATGGAATGTGTAAACTATCACTGTTCTAAAGCTAAACAACTATTGATAACAATAGCATTGTTTATTGTTATTTTTCCTTAATTAGTGCTTCATAGTAATGACAAGTACAGGTTATTTATTATTCCGTCGCTTATAAGAAGTGTATAAAATATCATAAATAGAAGTAATAGGTATATACGTAACTAGATGTGTCCGCGGTTTCACCCGCGTTTATGATTACTGCGCCGCCCCCGTGGTTCGTAACGTGATGTTATATAGCCTATAGCCTTCCTCGATAAATGAGCTATCCAACACTATAATAATTTTTCAATTCGGACCGGTAGTTCCTGAGATTAGCGCGTTCAAACAAACAAACAAACTTCAGTTTTATAATATTAGTATAGATTAATATGGAGCTTCAAATTGCAGTCTCTAGTACAAGAATAAATAAAAGTAATGTTGGTCGGAAGACGAGTCTAATTTACTTGAGGCTAGACTTGACCCCAAATAGTTAATTCGAGCCTGAATGTTATTCGTGTCCGTAGTTTCAACGTTAGAAATATCACCGCAAAAGAGGAGTTATCACTAGAACGAGACTTCAGAAATGATGAATATATTTTATCTAGAAAGACGCTCCTAGACTAGACTAGCACAGAAATACTGTACGTCTCTAATGCAACAGCGATCCATTAGAATCATGCTACCACTAATGAAACGTTCTAAAGGATAGCATCGTTTTAGTCTGGAATAACCACTAGTCTATTCCTTCAGTATCTCAGAGAGATTACGTCAATTCCGAGGAACTGAGATTTATTAAAATCTTATAATGATACAAGCAGTCACGCAACAGCATAAATGAATGCCTTAGGCACCCCGGTGTTTAGATAGAATTGAACACGTACAAAATCCCACTATAAAATACTAGAACTAACTTTGTTGGCGGTGATAAGGATGGTGCTATACAAGTTTGGCTTGCTCTCTCTTCCACGGGATCAATGGTTCTTATCTCGCACGGTTCAACGCATCGCCAGTATAATGGCCGATAATCTCAGCATGCAATATGCAAGCTCACAGCCCTGCATAACCTATTACTACGGAACTGATAACAAGTTTTAACCTGAATGCTTAAATACTACATGCAAAGCGTTAACCGTTTTGAATATTAGTGTTGTATTTATGAAGTTGAATACACGCTATGCAGTCATACATACTAAACAAAAGTCTTTCTAAAATAAATAACTAATATTAAGCAACAAGTATCGCACGGGCTGTAACAACTGTAAATTGGTTTATTTGCTTACATGAACGTACAGTTCAACTGTAAGCTCAAAAGTTCGGCTTGTGCTATTCAAATTACATTTACTAACTTACACATATGCCTTGTAGAACATCATAAATCTTATACCTATGTAATCTGACAATTGCTGGCATTCCAAATATAATAGAAAAGCATTTGTCCGCTGCCGAATCGTTGTCGCTCAAGTTTTTAAAGAAAAGTTTATATTATTCGATTTAATAATGCTATATGTCTATTTATTAAATTCCATATACTTCTAAACCTCTAAACCATTAAAAAGTTCATCTAATAGGTATACACATTAAAATTATTTTTAACAACAAAGGAATAGGTACCTCAAAATAATACAGACTAGATTTTGCACACAGCTTCGCTCGCGTTTTGTCAATAAATTCCTCTCTCGGGAACTGTATTTTTTGCTAGATGAAACAGTACCCTATGGCTTTTTCAATTTCCCTGGCAACATGTATGCAAAATTTCATAATCATCTAAAGAGTCGTTAAGGTACGAAAGCGTAACAACAAACAAACTCACATTGACATTTAAAATAATAATTAGGATTTTAATCATATATCTTACTGGCAGTCTCAGAAAATAACGCCTAAAATTAATGTCCGTTTCATCCACGAACTTTGAGCTCATACTATCAAACACCATAAACTAACCAGTATCTTATTAAATGGGAGGTTTTCAGGTCATAATTCGTTTTCTCTATTTATAAGTAGGTATACATGGTCGGTAAAGCTTGCGTGTTCCACGCCACTATATTCTTGTATCGCTATCTACTGGTGTAGATATAACGAGAGCCGAATTTATCGTCCGACTTCGCTATTCACACCCAAGGTCCGAGAAATGCCAGTAATAAGGATGTGTTTACGGGTACACTGTTCATTTCATTTAAAAATAGCCGCTTTGTATTTATATTGGTCAAAGGCTAACGTTGCTTGTAAAAAGTACCTTTTAAAAATATAATCCTGTGTGTTTTGTCTGAAGTCTACGCGAAAGTTATATGGTTGTGAAGTTTAAACGGATTATTTTCTTTACAACATTTTAAATATATTTACAATTTGCTTGGTGCTGAAAAGCAACCGAAACATCGAGTTTAGACTTAAAACATACATATCGCTCATCCAATAGATCAATGAAGTAATTACGTTTTGGCTATTTTTCAGGAGAACGTTTTAAAAGTTTGAAATTAAAAATTTAATTTATAATATATTTTATATATTATAAATATAAAATATATTATATTATATTATAAATATAATATATTTCCAATCATTTTGATGAAATCTTTTAATATTTATGTAGGTTATTTACTATCAATAATTATTTATAATAAGTTCATGAGATAACTCAAGAAAACTTTTAAAAATACCGTAAGAATAATTCTGTCGTTTTTGTCATAGATAGAACTTTCGAAACGTGAACTTATGACATTTAAAAGTCATTTTCGACTATTTTGCAATTATGTCGTTGTTCTATTGGATGAGCAATATATTTCTATTAAGTTGTAAATCGAATTAATCGCTATAAACTCAGTTGAAAGTAGTTTAATTTCAGTAGTAAGTATGTTAATATAATCATATGCTTATCTTTTTTTACTAAAGTTGTGCAAAGAAAGTGCATTTGTATCACGAAGTTGAAACTACCGATTTATGTGTTAATTATTTGTTGTGTTCTGTTGGAAAATACTAAATTGCACAGAGTGTGGCTAGTGCCTTTCATCAGTAACTTCCCATTGAAAGGTAGGTAACATGACGGTTAAATGCATGGCTTAAGAGCTGGCGAAGTGTAACCCACATTTCGTTGTGGGTTGAACAACCCTTTTCGAAAAATAGGTGTCAGTCTATATAAAGTAAAGGTTGATATTAAAGAAAAGTAAGTGGCATTAACATTAGATTTTCTTAATAAATACTTTCTGTATCAGAAGACTACTCGCCCCTATTTAGTAAGACCTAATTATATCGCGAACTTATCGGTGCAATACACTTTTGTCTAACCTCTCATATTACAAAGGCGTGACGCTATGTTATGTAATAAACATTTAAATATTTATCTCTAGGCAGCGATAATACCCACTTGTCATAAGTAGGTACGGATATTTCGCTGAATTATGAGGTTAAAGTTGACAAAAATATGTACATAAGTATGTTTCTTTATCTTATTTGGATATACCAAGTAAGCTAAAAGAAACAAAACAGATTAAAGACTAAGTTATGCACAACCCTGGCTAAGAATACATAAAACAGCTACAAAAGTAGGTACTATACAATAATATGATAATGTTGGTTAAAATTATATAAGGTCCAATGTGACTTTGTTTGTTTGATACGCTTTCACGCCTTAACTACTCGACCGATCATCATGAAATTTCGCATACATGTCAGCGGTACATAAAAGGAGTTAGTGTAGAAAAAAAGTGTTTTACCTGATGGATAGAAGTTTATTCACGCGGGCGAAGCCACGGATAAAACCTAGTACGTTATAAAGTAGAGACCTTTTTTATCATGAAAAATGCGATTTATGCACACCTCTCCGCTGAGCGACTGAGAATAAATGTCGGGCTCGCCTGTCCTTTACATTGTAGAGTGGGAATTATTATTAAATGGTAGATTGATAGGATTGATAATGGTAGGTTGATACACAATTCTGTTAGGAAAACTAGTAGAATTCTAGGCTAGAACAGCCGCCATCTTATTAATTAATAAGAATTGTAATTTAAACCCAGTAGGTAAATAACATATACTTTTTAAATTTATTTACGATGTTCTATGTGGCCACGCATCTTAATTGTTTATGTCAATTTAAATAATTTGTTTATTTTATTACTTTATATGAATAATAATAAACTTGGCCGAGCAATCGCAGCGAGTGGAAATTTGTGGTTTATATTTGCCCCAGCGGGAAAAAAGACGTAAGTCTATGTATATTAACCCGGCTATACGGGTAAATACCGAGTTAATAATGTAAACTGTGTTGAAAGAGTTAAAAAATTCAAATCAGTATATTTTTCTTGTTGTTATTTTTTTGAATTAGCTACTAGAAATGCATTTATTTTAAGAAAGTGCAACATTCGATTACGTAAAATGGTTACCTAAAAATATTATGGTAAAAGAATACATTCCTTCCTTATATTTTTTATTAAATAAATTACTATTTGCAAAATATAAGCTGAATAACGAAACCAACCCAATGTATTCCAAATCCTTAAATCCAATGAGTTCAATATTACATCTGCTTAGCTTTGATGTAAACGAGTGAACCGAACTAGATTTAGTTAAATCCCTCAGGAGACAGACTGAAAACACTTTCGTTATGCTATGTCTTCCGCGATTTAACAAAGTCCCAAAGGACTTAAGTAACTACGCTTTGTCACTTTCATTCCGATTTGATATTCAAGGAAAACGTGGTATGCATCTTCATCTTCTACCGATCAGCCCTTGAGAATTGTGGTCTCCAAGATTGAGCACTAGATTGGAATCGGGAAGGAATTACAAAGACACTAGAAACAGTAGTGGAAGAGTCGCACGTTACATCCCACATTGCACTACTAGCATAGAAGCATTTGCTTATTCACAAGTACACGTTATAATGAATAAGGTTAGGGGAAAACAAACGCCAGGCGCGCTTATGCTCGCCTTATGCCGCCGTAGCGAAGACCGCGGGCGGGAGAACGGGGATCTCCCGCCCGTCAGGTATTGAGTTGGAGCGACGCCCTTAGTCGTGTCGGGGCGTCGCTCAGGAGTCGTCGCCAGCAGACCTCCTGTCTGTATTGGGCACTGCTGGGTGAGTAGCTGATGCAGTTTAAGTTCCAGCTACCCACCCATCATACAAAGCAGCACGTTGGCAGACCGTGGGGTTTTAGTCGGTAGGCCCGAAGTTTCGAGAGAGCCCGACATAACCCTCTCGCTTCCCCTTGTGGCGAGAGGGTATGCATAAGGAGCATTTCCCCACGATAACAAAAAAAAAAAAAAAAAAGGGGAAAACAAACGCAACAACAAAATTTTCACCATTAAATATACTATTTTAGACTTGTAGTGCAAGTGCCAATATAAAGAATCATCCCTATTTCCAAAAGAGATAAACAGATATTAAGCTTCGATCTACTATGTATCCAAGTATTATATTGACTGCACAAATGGCGTAGTGGTTTAAGTGTCGCAACACCGCTGCTGTGCCAAATGTTATGGATTCGAATCCCATACTGGCAAAAATTTGTGTGATCCACAAATGGTTGTGCCGAGTCTGGGTGTTCTTTGTGTCCATAATAATAATAATAATAAGTCCCTCTGGGACAGTCGTTATCTCATCATGAGACTAACGCGATATTGGAGGGCACAGTACACTAGCTTTTAAACTATCACCTTCGCCTTGTGATATAAGCAAAAAATGTATCACCAGGTTAAATAAAAGCGCACAAACCGCAGGGTATTTTGTGGCGAACTGAATGTGAGTGGCGATACTGCGGTCCTGAATGCCTGAGAGAGTCGGTTAGGGCCTTGTCCCCGGCTTGTCGTTAATGGTTGATTGGGGTGGAACTTCAAGAGCGCCCGTAGGACTGTCAATTCTGGCTTGCTTTGGTCGGCCGGTCAAAAGGGGCCGCTAGAGCTATATGCTTGTGGGTGGAAGTGTCATTTTCAAGGGCATAACTACGGGAAACCCCGCTTCGGGTCTCCGTTGTCACGACACCCGTGATGGTGAAACCGGCGCCGCACCGCTCCACACCCCTAGCCACTCGCACTGGTGTTGCCATCTGCTGCTGGCTTGTTTGCCTATGGTGGCTATTCAGGGGGCCCATCTAGTGAGTTGGCAAATCACCGTCTGCCCATTGCATTGATGCTATTAAAGTATTCAAGGCAGACGCCGTTTTTCAGCCATAGATAGCAATATATCGGTCCACCAAACACCCATACGTATAGCTCATACACTAGAATCCATACGTAGCAATAGTCCTACGGCTGCTGCGGCTAGTGCCGCTGTAGGTGTTCCATCCCACCTCTGATTTAAACTCTCGAAGGGCCTCTTCACGTTGGACCCATGTCTCTGTGTAAGCCTCCCAAAGAGCCACGTATTTTCTAATATAATATGTTAGAAAATACCTGTGATAAGAGAAACATAATAATAATATTCTATCACATACACACAACACCACCTAGCCTAAACTAAGCAGAGCTTGTACTATGGGTACTAGACAATGGATAAACATACATACCTATATTTATTTGTAAATACATACATATTATACATTGTTTGAATGTTTATAAAGTCCCCCACAACACAGGAATTATTCCTAGTACGGTACTTTCTTAAAAAAAAGGAAAAAAGGAAGTGTTATTGAAGTATCAAATAGTGCAAATGGCTACGTATCATTTGATACAGACGTATCGGATAGTCGCCGTAACTCGTCTATGCACTCGCCAAATACTCGACGAGTTTAACCTGTGCCCTGGTTCTGCTAATCGTTCTCGCATAAGTACGACACGAAGGATGATAATACCGCGTAAGAAATGTCGTCTACATATCTCTTAAACATGTATATGTTAATAAAACTTGCTGGAAAGCAATTAAACTATCCTAACTAATATTATAAATGCGAAAGTGAGTTTGTTTGTTGGTTACGCTTTTACGCCTTAACTACTCAACTGATCATTACGCATACTTGTTGTCTCATGTAGGTACAGAGAATGACATAGAGTACCTTTCATCCAGAAAAAGTACTGTTACCGAAGAATTATAATTTTGTCTCTTTAATGTCTGATTTTCTACCCGAGCGAAAAATTAATAATGATATCAACCTTGTATTAAACAGTCCCACTGCTGGCACAGGTCTTTTCTCAGTGTAAGACACGAAGCCGGGGTCATTATCTACAATAGAATAAATTGAATAACAAAACATCGTAAGTAAAGCTAAACAAATAATAAAAATGTCTTCAGACTATATCGTAAGAAGAAATTAATACATATGATGTATACTTTCAAATTAAATTTCAGTCTTCATTTCTCAAGGGATATTACAGTATTACATTGTTTATAATCCATCATAATTTAACTAATAAAGCAAAAGTCTATTTGTCAACGAGCCAAAATTGATTTCATTCATCATCCTGTTCAAACAAATTCTGAATAATAAACTGAAAGTAATTAATTTTTACAATAAAACAGATTTCGTACCTGTTCAAAAATGTATCATTATGAATCTGATGTTATCCACGCTCGTATTATAAATGCAAAGCTTACTTTATTTGCGTTTGTGTTTCAGAACCGATTTAAATTAACCGTGCAACCTGACATAGGATTTCTTTTTTAAATTTTAATGGATGTGTGTTATCGTGATCGGTCTAGTTGTTGGCAGGCGCTACTTTTTAAGAAACCTTTTCCAACTTTTTGGTGAATTATTAAGAAGATAGGTCCCTATCTTTCGGGTTCGTATTTTTTGCCGGAGTAATAAGCTCTTTAGACATTTCTGGAATCTAAAAAAGGGGAAGGAGGTTGGATCTTAACGGCAATTTAATGTAACAAGTATAAAAAACATAACTCCATGTCGAATGAAGCAGTTAAAATTTGAACAGAAAATAAAGACGTAGCACTTGTATGCGAGTTCCTTAAATAAAAGAAAGTATATTATAAGGTTTATTAATGTCGAAACAATCACGAGAAATTCACAAAAAAAACCATACAAGCAATTTCTGTTACATTAACTTTGGTATTACGCTTAAATAAAATCCATAATTCATATTTGATAGTTTCAGTAGGTACGTCACCCTGATTGCCCGCGGCGAGCTCGCTCTTGGCCTATTTATATCACTATATTAAGTATATTATATAAATAATTATATAGGTAATAATACTGTGATAATTTACTCACGGAGCGTCGTCTTAAATTATTATAATTATGTCAACAATGTCATTATAACAAACAGATCTGTTATCTAAACGTGCTCGTTAGTTTTTTATTTGCATAAATAATGCGTTTTAATTTTATTTATTAGTTTATTAACATTAATTAACGTTTTGTTTATACTCTTAGAATCACAGCCATATGTATCCTTATCTAAAATAATATTATAAATGCAGAATGTTATTTTGCTTTGTCGTTTTTTCACGCAGCAACAGAGCTTCTGATCTGTGTAATGTTTCACTTATAGTTACTTAATGGGCTAAAGTACATAGTCATATTCTATGCCTTAAACTATAGGACCGAAGCTGCACATAATCGATTTTTGAGACAAACAAACGTATAGCCTATCTTATGGTTTACACTAGCCTATTGACACTTGCAATATTAGCTGTGTCTCTCTAGAATTAACGGCCTTAGAAAATAGAAGTCGCTGTGCTGCAAGGATACAGGACATAAGAACTACTTATTCCCCTGCAGATAGCCTAATAGTTCCTCAAAATCTTAAAAGTCTGCTTAAAGTTAGTACACAACCTAAGATTATTTGATTATAACCTTCTGTGAGATAAAGAAACTTTCCAAATCGGATGCGTATTTGGATACAAGTACACGTACTGACAAGTATGAAAATGTGTTGCTGCTACTACTACTACTGAATATAATTATTCTTCAAAAAATATCTATTAGTCTACTTTGGCAAAAAATAGCGCACACATCGAGGCCATTTTGCTTTCCTCTAATGGCTACCTAGCATCCCATGAACTACTAACAAGTTCATTCAGTTTGCTGCCAAGACACTTCTTGTTCTTCATCATTCTTGCCATTCAGTTCTAGACCACTTCAAAGACACTTCTTTGAAGTGGTCTAGAACTGAATCATCTTCGTAAAACGAATTGAAAAAGTGGCTTACTACGCTAAGTGAAATAAAAAGTAAAGTAAACAATACGGGTAATAAACCTTCAAGCAACCAGATACCCGTTCAAAGCGTGCCAAAGGGTACGGAGAGTGAGAATAATCAATCTTAAGCAATATAACGGTCGGTGTCGCGTAAAATCCACCGCAATTCAATCGATAACTCACGAATTGATGAACATTAATGGTCATAAGCCTTCATTGTTACGACATATCTCTGAAAACAAACACTGCGTCGAAATGATGGCGATTTACATAATAATTGAAAAATCCCACAAGGTTTACGTTTCATAGTCATAATCCATGTAAAAGAAACAATTTTCGATTGGTGTTTATATTACGTATCGATTAGTTTACGGCCGAAGTTGATATCAGCGTCCATGTTTGTTTTCTGGTCGACTCGATTAACGGTCGGTTTATTTTAATAAATAGATAACGTAATGATGGGAAATATACAAAAATATACGGTAGCGGTATTCTCATAAACTTAATCAGTGTAACGTAAATAATCAACATATTTTATGACAGCGTTAACAGCTGGTGTCGGGTTACATTGATTATAAATTAGGTATCAACTAAATTATAGCTTACTGAAGATTATGTTAATTTGATGCATGTGTCTTAAATTCTTTATGGGTATGTATGTAACATATTTAAAAGACGTACGAATTTACAAAATACGTATGCACGTAAAGACATCAATTTTTATTTTTTTATTATTTTTCTTAGACTTGATTTAACGTCTGTATATGGCCAAAGGCTTGGTCGGAGGTGTAATAAACCAACATTTAGGATTCGCAGGATTGGGGGTAAGGCTAATGCCACCTAGAAGGTACAATTCTAAATTTAAAGCGGCAAATGAAAACTTCTCACCAGCTAATCGAACATGTTTTTCAATTAACAGTATAGAAAATCTTCTAGTACCGAACCTATTATACAATCAAATTGTAATTACCGCCGATTATTTTCATATACAAAGGCTAGTGAATTGTAGTTACATTATAAAACTATTTGAATTACATTACTCTACGCAGATTCCATCTTAATGGTATTTTCAAAAGCAACTATCCAGTAATTTATTTCTGATGACATTTTAAACAAAGCGGTCTCACAATAGAATTAATTAAATAGAAAACCTTTAGGACTAAACGCCATGTCAAATAACACAATAGAATAGTTGTCCGAAATGTATCCACAAGAACGAGCTTAAAAGTCTTTTGAAACTGAGAACATTAGGCATCTCTACTAGTTTTTAAAGATTCCAATTTTACAAAGTAATTTTCAGACAAATGCCGAAGCCACATTCATTTCATGGAACTTTACGAACATTTCACAACTGCCATTTTAACTTAAAGACCACTTCTGACTTCTATAGTCCTTCGTAAACCTATTAATAAAGGGTTTTCCAGATCATGGACTCAAGCGACTTAATAACTAGTACAATATTGTCAGATTTTGCAAACCGACTAAAATCGTGTTGCTTGACCTACCGACCTAAGTAGGCTATTTTGAGGGTACGGCCCGTCATATTGATTATCAAAATATTCGTAGTAGCTAAAACTATTAGTCAGACACCAAATAAAAACACATCGTGACAATTAGGTTACGTTGAGAAATTGAATCATCTACTGGCATTGGCAAATTCACGTGACTTACGTATCTTTTATCTGCATCATAGTAAACGAGGCTGTCTACGCAGATAATATGAACTGAGATTTCTTTTTCAAAATATTAATTACAATCCGGGAAAAAAATGCCGCCCCATAAATGTTAAGGGCATCTTATCACATAGCGCTGTAACCTGCGAATGTACGATATTATTTTTGTACCCATATTTAGGGGACCTCTTGGTATTTTCGAGAGATTACTGTTGTTACGAACATCATTCAGAAATAAACAAACGACATAGATGGCAGCCTACGAGACTGTTGCGCTGTAGTTAATTGTGATTAGGAATTTATCAACGTCTTCCGCAGGCATTTGATACATAATGCCTATACCTAGGTATATGCATCGAATTATATATTGATTGTACAGTAAGCTATAATATATGTAGGTAGCACTAAGCATTTTAGTATTAATTGCAGCAAATTCGTCGTAGGTATACGTAGATTGTCATGACAATGCATTGCTTCAGTTGTCTACCTATACTAATAGGTATAATAAAGAGGAAAAAAATAATTTTGTTTGTTGCCATTTAGCTCAAAAACTACTAGTTTTATAGTATTACCGAGTAACAAAGACTATATTTTATTTTACAAAACGTACTACTACGACTTTTTTTTAAATCTGCCCTTCTAAAGCTAATAAATTAAAATAAGTGACAGCTATTAAATCGTCATTGACTAATTTATTAGCACACAGCATCTTTAAAATATTACCAACATACTATATTGCTACATATACTTTGAAACGTATCTGTGATTTATCAGCCGTAAAACCAGGAGTTGACCCACAAACATTATTCTAGTTAGTAGCTACCTTAATATATAACTATAAAAATGAATCGTTGTTTGTTCTTCAAGTAACTTATGTATTTGTATAAGATTCATCTGATTGCGTTAAAACTTTGATGAATTATTAAGCGTCTATGAAGGTTCCGAAAATAAATATACCGATAAACTGACAGACAGTAACGTTTAAATACGTTTGACGGGAACGAAACGAAACCATTATAATTTCTAAAAGTGTTACGCACATGTGTTAGCAAATGGCTATAAAGAGGCAATTGAACGAATAATTTCGCGCATTCAACTCTTGCGCAAAGATACCGATATCACATTATTATTACCAATATTGCAATACAATGTCATGTAAATGGAACACACAAGTATTACGTCATTACAATATATAACTGGTTCATAACGGTTCACGGATCTGTTAAAGATAATGGCGGAAACACGAGTGAAATCCGAATTGTTGAATTTTACCGAATTTTGGCGTTTTGTGTTCCATATTTGCGTTCCCCTTTGACAAATAATCTCTTGGTTATGAAACTAGAACTGTGTTTGAGGTCCGTAATCGAAATTATCGGACATCTGATAGAAACTTTATTACATAAAGATGATATGAGATTATCAAATAAATGGTTCGGTAAATTTGAAATATTATCTAACTTTATTGCTTTAGTCAATATCTGTTTTAATAGTAATATATCTGTTAGAATATTTACACATTAAAACTATCTAACGTTCGCGGTCCAAATTCGACCATAATCTGCTTTGTCTTTCTTTTTTCTATTTAAAAACACAATATTCGCTTTAGGAGTTTTCCTGTGCCGTGGGGGACTTCGCAAACATTAAAAAAACGGACACAAAGGGCACGGAACAATAATTTGTGGATCATAAACATTTTGGTTCTGCGTGGGATTCCAACCGTGACATACGGGGCAGTGACAGCGGCGAGGCGACCACTTAAACCACTACGCCATCCGTGCAATCACGTCTTTATGTATTTACAATGTACATATACAAGGTGGCGCAAATGTTATCATATTAAATGATATACTGCCTTAAGCTGGTTGATATAAGACGGTTAATATAAACAAAAAACCTATTTTCGAAGAAATTAAGAAATGTTTTATTTCGACAAAATAAATAAAATAAAATTAGACACAAATTGGAACACCATTGTAACTCGTTAACGGTCATAGGTGCCAAGAAATCGTCTTTGTCAACTCGCTAGGATCCGGAAATTCCCGGATCCGATATTACAATAATACAATACGACGGTTTTGTAAGAGCAGGGCAACGTTTGTTTTAATATCGCTGCTTAGGGTCTTTGACACCTAAGTACGTTATCTCTGCAGGACACAATGTTCTAAAATTCCTAGATTACGAAAACAAAAAAAAATCCTGTGGCTAAACTACTGAATACATTTGGTTCATAATTTGTAAATCGTCAAAGAATACCATGTAGTGGTACCATATGTGGTATCAATTAATGTAATAACATTTACGCCACTTTGTATATACAATACAAAACTGAGAGTTTAATTTATTTATTGATAATCATAAAGCTCGTCTCTAGCTACTAAAGAAAAAACGGATAAAGAAAATCGGTTGACAAACTGAGGAGAAGAAGGTACCAAACAGTTTTATCTTTACCTATTTATATAGAAGAAAGAAAGAAAATACATTTATTTTGACAGAAAAACACACAACACATACTGCAGACAGCATAAACGTAGTATACAGTTAGACAGGAAAAAATACAATGGGACACTAGGACAAAAGTAAATGACAATTTAAAATACAATAATATTATAAACATATGGCATCATCGATGAGAGACAAAAAATATGTATATATATAGAATATTTGTATATATGTATAGGTATATTAAGACACTCGGCATTTGAAATATTGATTTTTATTTAAAGACACGCCTACGCTCTTTTAGGACAATAATATAAACTCTACGTCACCAACGAATATTGTTAAATATCGAAACAAGGGTAGCAATCTAAAATTACTGCTTATGGAGCACATATTCTGTACATTCGCTTAGAAATCAATCCACCACACTTTAAACATGATTTAATATGAACTAGCTATCCCTCGGAAATACCACTTTTATCTATATATATCATTTATCGAGGTAGGCTATATAACATCAGGCTACGACCTACGGGGCGGCGCAGTAATCGTAAACGCGGGTGAAACCGCAGAAACATCTAGTGTTGGATAAAAGGTAGGTACTCTACGTCTTTTTCTGTACCTCCGACAACGTGTATGCAAAATTTCAAGACGATTGATGTTCGAACAAATAGTTAAGGCCTGAAAGCGTAACAAATAAACAAACTCACTTTCACATTTATAATACTAGTTAGGATATCTATAGTTAATATATTAGTAAACAATCCGGTTCAAAATATTTATGTTCAGTGATAAAGATATAAGTAAATTACTTATAAGCACCATGTCACTATCGCAGTGTCAAAACATTTACTCACATGCACGTGTCTTCAGTGAGTGAAGCAATATACCTACTAGCTTTGCCTGAGGCTTCGTTTGCGTAAAAGTAGTTTAGGTTAGGTTATCTTAGTAACAGTCCTTAAAAATAAGTACCCTATGTTATTTGGTGATAATATAGGTTCATAATGGCGAAAGAATTTTCAAAATTGGGCAGTGTTTAAGTTAAATCCTTACAAACAAACAAACGAAAAATTTAATCTTTCCTCTTTATAATATTACTATAGATCATAGGTAGGAAGCAGCGATAGCTTGGTTGGTAGACCGCAGAATATGCCACGTAGATGTCTTAAGTTCGATACCAAAGCTGGCACGAATTTCAGTGCGTATTAATTAGTTTATTGTCGCTCACTTCAACGGTGAAGGAAAACGTCGTGAGGAAATACATATCTGAATATTCTCCTTATCGTTCTCAAAGATATGTGAAGGTTGCCAATTCGCAGTAGACCAGACACAGCAGGTACAGAGAAGAGACTCGTCTCCAGCAGTGGGACAGTTTCCAAACAGACCTGCTATTATTATATATAATTATTCAAAGTACTTAAAGTAGCAAGGTATATACTCTTGTATAAGTTTTAATCAGCATAAAATATAACAATCAACATGCGTCTATGTTAGATAAAATTACCGTATCGAATGCATGCATAGTTTTATTTGATATCCTATTGTAAAACAATGCCGTTTCATTATATTTTTGCACATTTGTACAGATAAAGGGATGACAATTGCAAAATATGTTCTTTTTTACCTATCGGTCGAATTTCTTCACATTTATTTCAAACTAGCTGACCCGCGCAACTTCGTCTGCTTCACATAAGAGAATTTTCCCCGTTTCTGCAACATTTTTCATTAATGCTTCGCTGCTATTAGTCGTACCGTATTGTTATTATGCCTATAGCTTTCCTCGATAAATGGGCTATCCAAAACTAAAGGAGTTTCCAATTCGAACCAGTAGTTCCTGAGATTAGCGCGTTCAATCAATCAAACAAACAAACTGTTCAGCTTTATAATATCAAAATAGATTTTAAAAGCATGTAATAATGATATAAGAATTAGAAATACTTATCTATCCAATATCGTTACCGAAACAAATATTTATTAACCTAATAATGATTTAGTTTATAAGAAAACAACAACCATAAAGTATAATTACTTAGGTACTTAGTAAACATATACCTACTTAATATAATGCTAGACAACAGGTCTTACTCGTGATAAAGTATTTCAAAGGTAATAAATACCTATTGAATGCCCGACGTTTCGAACGACTTGCATCGATCGTGGTCGCGAGTTGACTCGAGTAAGACCCGTTGTCTAGCATTATATATAGTATGTGTACAAATCGCTATAGTGTAAAAACTTTTAGAAAACATATTTCACGTGTGTATGTTGTTTTGTATACAGCACAACAAAGTTAGTTTTGCTGCCTATGTTGAGGTTTCACTTAATTTGGAAAAATACTAATTCCATATAACGAGCTCATTTGAGAGTTCATAATGATTCTTAGTATTTCTATACAATAAGACCAAATAATTCATTGAAAATATAGGTACTTTAAACAGAACGTCGACGAGACGATTACAAGACGAGACAATGAATAATTACGCTATAGATATTCTACTCAAAGATACGCGTGTGTCTGGGACATGTCTGCTCAACACATATCTCAATCAATTAATCTATTTGTACCAATGAAATAGGCGCACGAACATATTTGTGCTTATTAGACAACACACGGAACTGTCTACGCCTTGAATATTATTTAGAACTAATTATTTAGGTACAGTAGGGTATAAATTGTGTATAATCAGTTTAACAAATCCATTCAATTATGTAGATGTGCGTACTCAGGGAGTGTCTATCCCATTTAAAGTATATATTTTGCAAAATCGTCTCTTTGTGAATAACGTCGTTTATTACTTAGAGCTTATAGATAGCTGAAGTTCTTTCTAAGAAGTAATTTCTACGAGTCAGAAAAAGGCCACATCGATATTATAAAGTATCCATATAATATTGTCTTCTGTTTACGCGAATATTATTCATTGAAATTAAACTATTATATACGGATTTTATCGCGTTGTTTATTTGACACTTTATTACATAATTTTCAAAACTGTTACACTACTATTACTATAAAACTTAACAAATTTTTAAGCTAATTAAATTATTATTAAAACTATTAAAACTATCTAGATTTAATTTCACGGTCACGGGGAGACTAAGATGGTAGTTGTCTCAATGTTCCAGTGTAGTTATTTCAAAGTACCCGAACATAATTTAATCATTGGTGTTTCTATTTACGCAGAATCCAGATAAGTAACTAAAAAAATATTTTAGTTTATTCAATTTATATTTTAATTTAGCTTATTCATTCAAGTCCAGCCTTTGTAAATTTAGCTATATAGCTAAATTTACAAAGGCTGTTTTTCTATATAGAATAAACATAAGTAGTTTCTATAAAACGTTTGACAACTAAAACTAAACTATTTAACTTATATTTGAATTCAACCGTTAATTCTATCAAGGATTTCGTCAGTCCTAGCTGAAGTAACAAAATAATCATTTTTACATTCAGTGTACACGCAATCTCTACTGTGAAAACTACTTTGAAAGTGAGTTATTGGATTAACAATACACGTCACTCTGTCCAGGGATGGGACTTCAATCAAATAAATTGTGCGAATTGGACCTTGCTTACTTGTCAGACTGACTGACTATTAAAAATTACAAGCTTTGTAATTTACGCTTTGTCGACAAGACAGAAATCCGATATTGTCTGTGAAATTAATGAACTCGGACCCCGAAGCTGACACCAAGAGAAAGAAGGTTAGCACTTTATTCCTTTTTACATTTGTTTGACCTATCAGTAATATACGAATGAGTTTTTGAATTGCTAACAAGATACGACCTTTCGTTAGCGAATTTTCCTTTCATTAAATATTCAGCTGACTTTTATAACATTCAATTTTATGTTCAATTCGAAGTAAACTTTTTTGGATTCGAAGCTGAATTACTACTGCATAGATTGATCGATCGTACGTGCTTTACATATGAGCATGTGCTAACTTTTCGTGCTTCGAAAATCACGTTACCGGGCTGATCTACAACAACCATTACAAAATGGACGCGTGCCAATCGAAATGAAAAGCTTAGTATTGAACTGGAACCACTTACGATATGTATTCGTACATAGTAACGAGACAGATACTGAATAAATAAACGTGCTAAATATTGTGACTTGAGTATTATTATACTTTACTTAATATTTTTCTGGTTGTTAATCAACAGACAACAAAATTATATCGTTACCATTCTCAACACTACAGAAATATCTCATGAACTCGTAAGTTCGTATTTTAAATCTTATCAAGAAGAAAGTACTGTTACCAACCTAACCTTACCTAACCAACATTTAAGCAAGCGAAGCCGCGGGTAAAATCTAGCATAACATAAATTTATAAAGGTTTACTGTTTATTTAAGTCGGTGAAAATATCGGCAAATAATTACGTATCTTTAATCTTTACATAATTACTAACACGTTTAAGACCCGTTGTCAAATATTATGTTAAGTAAATATATATTTAACTTGAACGCTATAGGAATTCTCCATCGCTATAGTAAGAAAACCTCCCCTACTAGAAACTCCACTTCGCCTGCAATGTAACCTATAGTTCGTTAACCGAGAGCTATACGATTAGGTTGAAATTAAATTGCTACAATAGCATAAATATATATACAAATACGTAACCGGTATTTCGTCCACCGCTTGAAATAGGGTTCACCCCAATTCAGCAAAGATTCTGATTATTTAGCGGTGTAAGCGGCAAATCAAACATCAAAATTAGTATTCAGCATATAGCCGAACACGACCGACCAATTTTAGAAGCTTACTTTTTACCGTGTACTTAATACGGAAGATTAAAAACGGCCAGTGAGTTTACATTTCAATTTTGCATGTCGGCGTAACACAGGAGCTGCAATGTCGACGAAATCTCGCCAAATTAAAGTATAAACACGACATATCGTACCGTTCGACTTTTGAAAAGGTTTTACCCGAACGAACAGACTTGGCTTTAGCACATTTTTGCTTTGAGCTGACGTCCTGCTGGAATGAAAACTACGTTTAGGCTTTTAAACCCAAATTGTCAGCGAAATGTCTAGCAATTGCTATAAAGGTAATTTTGTTTTCACCTGTCTAAAGTTCCGTGTAGAAAACGGTTTCCATTACTGTTCGTCTGGTTTATCTGTCTCTGAGATATGCTCGTTTCTAATTCTATAGACCTTGTAAAAACGGATTTTTATTCTCCTTAAGTTACAATTAATTTGAAAGTAAAATGTTTACAATCCCATATTATAGAACGACACAAATGTACTCTAAAGTATTAGAATAAAAACGGTGCGAAACGCATATTTTAACAATGAGTTTTAAGGTGACACCATATAACGTGGAACTTAAAAACGTAGCTGGCCAAACATGGGTTCACAACACCTTTAGCCTGCCCCCCCTATCTTCTCCCTAGCCCTTATTATTCCCAAGTCACTTGGGGTCGGCTTTTCTGGTCTAACTGGATTTGACTGGATATCAGTTTTTACACGGAGCGGCTGCCACCTGACCTCCGCAACCCGAAGGCTAACGATACCCTAAGGCTAGACCAATGTCAAGATATTATAGGGCACTTAATTCCCAATAACGACTAGCATAGATGTTCACAGCAGCCGGGACCGACGGCTTAACGTGCTCTCCGAGGCACGGAGCAGGCGATAATAGTCAATCAAAACGCACATAATTTCAGAAATTTAGAAAAGTCATATATCTTCCGAAAGTCAGAGGTGCGCGACGTGGGTTCGAACCCGAGACCCTCTGCATTATAGTCTGTTGGTCTCCCCACTGAGCTCTGAATATGACATAAAACAAGTAAAGCCAATGTCTGAAAGTAACTGAAACGAATAAATATACTAATATTTTTCTAAACAGAACAACAGGACCTCGTCGCGGGTCCAACACTTTATCAGCCCACCTTACATATCCTAATGCCAATACTATGGCATTGTTTTCTTAGCAGCCTCTTTACTAATTCACAAATGGTTTAGTAACAGTTCAAACACAAATCAAGCGTACATTAACGTGTATTGAATAAGCAATAGGGACTTGAATCACGATAATTAATATGTATTTATGTGTTTGCCGTAAATGCCAACTTGATTACTTGGCATGCAATAAAGCAAATATTGACAGGCTTGTGTTAAATTAGATAGATCTTAGACATGATCGGTTGTTCTCATTAATAACAACAAATATGTACGTATTCGTATCACATCAACATGTGGATTGTACCTTTAAACGCGGTTCCGTATACTAAATAGAGTCGTTTTACCTATAGACAGTCAATTTCTGACACACATTGTATGAAAAATATGTCAGAATTTAACTGTATGTAGCTAAAACGGCTTGTTTCTGAATATAGGAGCCGGGCCTCAATCAAATTCATATACGACAGCTTTTAGAATAACAAAAAGGCGGGCATAAACAAAGTGTCATTCATATTCGAAATTTAAAATATAAATCCAAAATATTCAACCAATATTTAAAATTAAAGGACAGAGGTTGATTGTTGTATGCAGTTATAACATTTTAATTTCTTAACTTTTCTTACAATGCACAATGATTTGAACTCAGCCAATTTTTAATTCTATAGAAATGTAGAGAATACAAATTACGTACAAAAGAGCATAATTATTTAACGGAGATTCATTTTACAAATTACCAAACACTCAATCACAACTACACAGATGAAAGTGTTTTCTTAGCATATAAATACTGGTTACTAAAACGTTTTACACAACTCAACTATTCAGTTTTGTTAAATACTTAATATTGAATAACCTGACCTCACGGTAGTGGATACGTCTATAATTTCCTAGGTCAACCTAGACGGGTTTTTCAAACAGCTTACACCACACTAACGATTTCGAAGCAAGGGTGGATACAAAAATAAAACAGAAAACAGTAAAACGAAAGGGCACGTGTCACTCAAGGAACTTGTAATCTAGCAGCATTAGCTATTCCCATTAAAATAAGGCTTAAGCAGAGAAGTTACATTTAATGTTTATTTGAAATGACTACACCCGCATAATTCCTGTATCACTGTGGACTTTACAATAATTTCAACAACGGACACATAAAACAGCCAGACTCGGAACAACTATTTGTGAAATACACATTTTTGTCTCGTGTGGGAATCGAACCTACAACATTCAGCGCAATGGCTATGTCGGGGCGACTGCATAACCACTGCGCCATCCGAGCAGTCAAGTCATATCTATGTTATTATATCCTATTGTACAATATTTTGTACAATAGGAAACAAGAGCTCTTGACAGTGAAACATCTAACAACTAACTAGTAGCTGAAGCGATATATTACAATCAAAGTAAACGTGGATGTCGGAATTTTGTTTACCTACCAGATGCGCTTTGAAATTCACGGAATAAACTGTACGAAAGAATTTCAAAAGATATTTCCTTTTATGTTTTTAAGATACAAGTCTTGTTTTATTATTTTAAATCGAAGGGCAAACTATTAACATGCCGATAGTAATTCGAAGTACATAAATATTTATACATTCTGTTTTTAGCTGAATAATTTAATTATATTGCCTCGAGTGAATGGAATCCCACATTTATAAATAAATATCCTCTTTATTAACCACCATTAACGTCATTACAACTTTTGTTCAATGGTTCATAAATTATGTTATTTCAAACAAAGAATTCGAAACAAGTGAATTGCAACGGCCCAACGGTCACAACAATGGCGCCATTTTGATATCAGTTGTTATAAATACATTTATTTGACTGACTGACGTTTGTATGATATCTTAATTTGCCCGCTTTGAGCGGAGAGTGGTCTAGTGAGGCAATCGTAGGACTGCTGTATCGGGGTTTTTGGTTCAAACCATTCATTTGCGTACTATGTGAATCATCACTTGTTATGACGATAAAGGAAAATATCGCGACCAACATTTTAATTCTCGAAAGTTCTTCATCATGTTTAGCAGCAAGTTGGAGTGTTTTAATCTGCACTTTTTATGCCTGACAGACGTAATATAAATATAACAAGTAAATATGGAGTTACTAATCCGAAGAGACCCTACGCACCTACGACCCTACGACCCTACCCCCCTAATTCTACACAAATTACCTATATTGCATGCATTGCAAATGCCTTATTCAGTAAGTACTGTAATATAGAACATTAAATATATCATCAATATATTGTATAACAGAAAACCATATAGCAAACCGATGAGTAGGACATCTCATATTTTATCAGCTGAGAATTAAGCGTCTACTTTATTATCACCTATCGGGACAACATCAGAAATTTCTGGAAATCCCAAAAACACTGATAACTCGAAAACCAGCTACCTGACGCAACAAGGCCCTCTGTCATAAATATGTCACAGGATATTTGTTCATAACATGTTCAGGTCTGTGAGCATAATTGCAAAACTGTTATACAGTAGTACTCACAAATGCAACGGTTTCACTCGTGCCGGAATATCAGATTATACTTTAGCTAGATAAATATCATTGTGATTTGTAGGGTTGTCACACTAAACATTCATGATTTATTAAATTAACCGCAATAAAATCTGTATACAGTAGTTTAATTTCACGGATATGTAACACAATATTATCCAAAGATTCATTTAATAACATATTGTCAGTAACTCTTTGTGTCCATTGTTTGAATATTTGTAAAGTCCCCCGCGACATAGGAGTTATTGCGGGACTAAAACAATTGTTTGTTTGTTTTATGGGGTATTAAATATCAATAATATTTTGTCTATGGTTTCGTCAGACAGACAACGTAAAAATTATATCTTTACCAATGAGGATGCTGTAGTTTAATAAATGTATACATAACGATTATTAAACATAATAAGTATTTAATTACTAATCAGTGATCACATTTAGTTTATAGCAAGTGTGTTTAGGAAAAGGATCGTCCGTAGATATGGTATTAGAGGCAAGCAGTAATCTACCTAAAATATACAAATGTATGCTTAATCACGTATCGAGAAGAATTAATCGAATGTTTGGATACACTTGATTGGTTTTCCCTAATCAAGTAAAACAAGGAACTCAACCCAACTAAATGGAGATATTAATTAATTGGCAAAACTTAGCAAATACGCAGAATATTAGAGCCAATATTGGTACAATGAGATTTGAGTTAATTACCGTGAATATCGTGGTGGTAGCCCTAGCGAAGTATTGCCAGAACAGGCGTGCATTGTGCCAGGGCGCGAGATTGGAGCGTGCGGTTTGCATCCGGACTCACACAATGGCCATTTCGATTAGTATCGCGATGTGATCTGTGAATGGCACAACGACGCGTCCACTACACATCCTGGCAACGTTAGCCTACCTGACCGACGAACTCGAATTTCTATTAAACTGTTCAATAACAATTCCATTCCATTTTATCATCGACGAAAACATTTTGGTTCATTATAGCAACAATATACCAATCTAAAGCTAATTTCAATACAATTGCGACCACAGAATGAGTATCGCTTTGGTAACATGGATGAACGGTCCAAAGCAGTCCCAAAATAAAATGGTGAATTGTATAAAAATGACATCGCTAGTTTTATAAGGTGACAACCAATAAAGTGGAAAGTTAATTCTGCACCATGTCCATAACATAACATTGTAGACGAATAACGCTTTTCCTTTGTATTTTATTATTTACTAGATGACCCGGTGTACTTCGTATCACCTATCCTAACGACATTAAAACTCTCCCTTCGCTAAATAAAGACATCAATCATCATCATCATTTGTAATCACCCGCTTAGGTTTTTACTATCTTCCTCGCAATTTTTCCATATTTTCTCGCCGTTTAAACCTTCCCTGGACTACGACAAACGTTTCAAAACCAAAATCAGCTAAATCGGTCCAGCCGTTCTCGAGTTTTAGCGAGACAAACGAACAGCAATTGATTTTTATATATATAGGAGATAGGAGATAGGAGATAAAGGTTTGTCCTTATAGCTTCACAATCACTTGCTATTAAAAAAAGGCACATAACATTTAAGAGCGGCAACGTTTTTATTTGATTAAAATATATATATATATATATATATATATATACATATAATATGTAACGAGTATTAACGCGATCATGCATAATGTTTACCTTTTTTTCTATCCTTGACGTTTCGACCAGGTTACACCGGCCGAGGTCACAAGCTGACTCTTATGAGAGTGAGCACTTTTGTTTTACCGTTTCATTGCTATGAAATGGTAAAACAAAAGTAGTCATCGAGCTGTCAAGAGCTCATTTTTCAAAACAAACGGACATCATAACAAGTTTGTAATATAAGTAGGAAAGTTTAAATTTGTATCGAGATCACGTGGCTTCGCTGAGGATGTCTCACTCTATCGTGGACTGCAATAAACCGGTGCCGTGCTCAATAAAAGTTTTACTCGTTTGCACTTCCCAAGAAAATAACACCGTTTATTTTTCCAATTTGTTCGTGTAGGTGAAACTCAACGGTAACTAGCGCGGAATCCATTCAATGACTGCAAATGTTTGTCTTTTATAAAGCTCAATACAAATAAATACTTCAAACAGTTCCGTTTTATAAAGACTAACTCTACTGAAAGGTAAAAAGCGTTATATAAAATTAATGGATAAGATTTATAAATAGCGATAACGGAACAAAGGATTTATTGACTTTACAGTTGACTTAGATAGCTATATTATTTTTAATAAGATAAAATATTGGATCTTTAAGTGTTTTAACCAGCGGATACCACATTGACTGGTCTACTTATTCAGATTAGACAATCCGGAATCAGATGGTTCCAGCAGCTGTATAACACTAAAGATATTAAACACATAGACGGGCGTGCAAAATTCCATACTTGCAAGGGAAACAATCTTTATCTATCTCTGTAATTTACAACCTATACACATAATCAAATAATGTGGCAGATTGACGTGAAATTTCCTTTTAAACTCATATACATGTCAAATCATGAGACGGCGTCACTATTGAACTACCGAGGTCACGGTAGATGTTTACCAATGACGGTGAATCGTTTTGACAACCACTGCTAATACAATAATAAATTATATAGATGTGATTGGATTGCCACGCAGTAGTCCCAAGTTCAAAACCAAGGCACACACCTCTAACGGCTACGAGCCCATACACCCCTTGACTTTCACCCCTTTCATAGAAAGACGGAGCCCCGCTTGGCAGGGTTCCTATTTTTGGGTGGATTTTAAGAAGAAACCTAACAAACATCTACTAGGGAGCGAACCTTGAGGGGCGAACGGGCTCGTAACTATATAATTTTTGAAAGTTATGTGCATATTAAATAGTTAATTATCGCTCGCTTTATCAGTGAAGAAAAATATCGTGGCCTTTTCATTCTAAGAGTTATCCATAATGTTCTCGAAGATATGTGAAGTTTTCATAGCATGAACGCAGCAGCCTGCAGAGAACGAAACGAAATCACACTAGTTTCCAACTAGAAACACGGCGTTTACCTTATTAATCTTATTATAAACAATCCAAGCACAAATGAATACACATACGTCACATAAAATAGTCTGTCTTAAATCTGTCACCTTGCGTTCGACGCCATCTTTTAACACGAGTTTATACTAGTTGTGTTTGTAGTAAAAGCACGGCGCCAGTATCCTCCGTGTATTAACCCAGAAGAAAAATAAACCATATCTACTACCGTCTTTCATCGCATTCTTAATACGGTATAATACGTCCTTTAACACATGTATACAACACACGGTTGAAAATGTCCAGGCACTTGGCAACGGACAACAGAAATAACTGCAGCACTTCAACTATAATAATGCCTTGAGGATTGCCAACAGCATCCTGTAGGCGTTGACAATGGGCTGGATGCCACTTGAGTATTATACAGGAACCATTGTGTGGTCCTCGGACTTTAATACCACACGTATGCGCGATTTATAAAGGCTATTCTGACACGTTGTAAGATCGCTATCAGACTTATTGTATATCTTTGTGTTATTGTCTTATTATTTATGGAAGTTACTAAATCGTAAGCGTACAATTGCGTATAGGACTTTCTATTAAGTAAAACTTATTTGAACATTATATCTTTTCTTCTGTACATACTGTAAGAAAATCGTATTAGAGCGCTTAAATATCAACAATGGTTCAACCCATTTTGGATATGGTTTTCAGTCATATATTAAGAGAAGCTTAGGTTTTATTTTGTGTTCATTTAATACTGTTAAGAAATAAATAATATAAAAATAATATGAAGATGATACGTGCAAAATCTAAAATAAGATTTATTTTATATGATTGCATTACAGCCTTAAAAACTGAGCCTTTGTGTATGATATCCATTTAAATTTCATATCTATAACAATACGTAAATATATGTCAATGGATTATACTTTTAAGGCATTGATATTCAACAAAAAAAGCTACACTGCTTAAAAAATAAAACATCTCTTACATTGCTTTTCATACTATTGAACATTTCATCAGTTTCGAAAAGAAAACCAAGTAAACTTGTTTCCAACTTGGACTATTCAAGTGCCAGTAAGGTTGTAAATTGTGGACTAACACTTTGTCTACACGAATGGCGTAGTGGTTTAAGTGGTTGCCTCATCACTGCCACTGCGCTGAGTGTTGTGGGTTCGAATCCCACACATGACAAAAATTTGTGTGATCCACAAAATCAGAGTCTGGATGTTCTTTGTGTCCGTTGTTTGAATCTTTGTAAAGTCTCCCGCGACACAATTATTCCTAGTGCGAGAATTGGCATGAATAAAAAGGAAAATAAAATTCTTTGCCACCAATGCTTGCCAATTTTCTCTGGTATTTGTATAAAGTATACACGTACAAATAATACAGAGCCCAAACAAAAAGCGTAAACAGGTCTATGTTTAGAAAATAGTCGTGTATGTAAATATATACATCTTTAAATAGTAACACTAGTACAATAGTGCTGTTGTTCATTGAACTGAACTAATTTCGTATGTGCCTGTTTCTTACAATTCATAAAACAACTACAATACGTTTTCGAAACCATCGCATTAGTTCATTCTTTTGATGTTGACATACCTACTATACACATAAAAAGGTTTAAAGCCTTGGCTATCAATTCTACATGAACGTATTAAAACACAACCGAACTTTAAAATAAACAGATATAGGAAAAATAAAGCTGTAATTTAAACTACTATTGATATCATATTTCAAGTACTTAAGGGAAACTTTCTGTTTTCCATTGTCCATATTTGTTATTTTAAAGGCCACTTTTACTATATGGATGTTTCGTGTGTAGTGATGATCATCACTAACATCCAAACGACGGACACATAGAACACCTAACCTGGGGATCGAATTCCGCCAGTGCCAATACTTACTCCAAGTATAGCATAAGGTGTCGTCTTAAACCACTACGTCATATCCATGCAGTCCATGTCAATCGCTCTGTTAATATATCTTGTTATTGCTAAACTAATTTAGAGGAAAATTTGTATGGCGATGGCTGGGCAGGCTTACGATATAACTACGTAAGATACGCCTTTTAATATCACTTGTATTAGTAAAAATATTAATTAATCATAATATTGTCTTCTATTTACGCGAATATTATTCATTGAAATTAAACTGCTATATTTTATCGCGTTGTTTATTTGACACTTAATTACAAAATTTTGAAAATTGTTACACTACTACTACTTTTAAACTTTACTAATTTTTAAGCTAATTAAATTATTATTAAACTATTTAGATTTCATTTATTTTTACACTTTCCCCGACGTTTCGGTTGCTTTTCAGCAGCCATGGTCACGTCAAGACTGGAACATTGAGACAACTGCCATCTTAGCCTCCCCGTGACCATGGCTGCTGAAAAGCAACCAAAACGTCGGGGAAAGTGTAAAAATAAATTAAATCTAAATAGTTTAATAATAATTTAATTAGCTTAAAAATTAGTAAAGTTTAAAAGTAGTAGTAGTGTAACAATTTTCAAAATTTTGTAATAAAGTGTCAAATAAACAACGCGATAAAATCCGTATATAGCAGTTTAATTTCAATTAATTAATCAACTATAATTAAACATGTATTTTACAATGCACAGGCAGTTAAAATTTGATAGTCTTTCAATTATTTTCATTCCATATTGAGATACTTAATTCTATGTTCATTATTTAACTGCCAGCCTGTTGTCGTGTCACGATAATACCAGGCTAATAAGAACATTAAATAATTATATTACTCAATGATTAGTCAGTACAAACGACCTCGGCGTTCTTTTCCTACGAAGGAATATATTTAGCAGAATAAACATGATGCTAAAGAAGAAAGAATTTAGAGTTTCTCTGTAGTGTTCGGGTGCAATGCAGCAGTATACAGATTATCGCATGGAGAATTTTCTTGCAATTTTTTTTGATGAAAATTTGTACATATGTATATGTTTTCTCAGAACACGGAATTATTCTGAGACAGACATACATGTAAATGTACTAATATTATAAGGAGGAAAGATATGATTTTTGTTTGTTTGTAAGGATATAAAACAAAAACTTCTCAAGCTATTTTCAAAATTATAACTTTTACAATCGCTTGAGTTGTTTATCACTCGACATACCGTACTTTGACGCGAGCAAAGCCGCGGGCAAAAGATAGTCACGTATATAATAGTAAAGTAAATATCAGCGGATATTCATTTGCAGGATATGTATGTACAGACTGCCCAAAGTGCTTCCGAGTCAAGTCATCAATAAATCAACGAGTGCTACGGCCCGATGTTGCTAAATATTTAGTGACGGTATGGATGGGGCCGGCGCGTCTAAAGAAGTACTACCTAATAAAGAAAACTAACATAAGACTACTACTATTACTGCGTTTCGCCCGATGAGTAAGAGCTTGAAACGCTCCCACAGTAACTCGCCCATTCCTTTCATGATATGTGTAAAAAAGCGCATATTGTAAGCGCTTTTAAGCTACAATGCAAGACTTGCTAGAATAATTGTATAAAGTGATGTAGGTATTTGACTGTGTTATTTTTAAATGAGTGCATAATTGGATGTGCATTATGTTTCAGATTATATTTACCTATGTTAATTAATACGGTTAAAATGTAAAATCTGATGGCGAACCTTACAATAAAATATAAAATAAAAAAAATAGACACAAACAGCTGCAGTAAACCAAAATTAGTTTAATTATATTATGGTTATGAATGTGTCAAGATTTAAACGGGCTTACTGCTCTGCTGCCTCAGGCAAAGTAACTTTGACACTAACTCTGTCTAGATTTCGGTTTATACCGCTAGAAGGCACTTAAACGTCTTTATTCAAAAAATAAATTGATGATAACGATAAACATATTTTCAGGTTGATTATGAACTGTATGGTCAATAGGTTTAACCAATCCAAAACGCTAGTTGAATACATAAACAATACAAAGCGTTACCGCAAAAACGTCATCATTTTCCACAGGGTTCTATTTTAATCAAAAATATGTGAAATGTTGCAAAGACAAGGTAAGGTAAGGTACAGCAAACCATTTGTCCAAAAATTTAGAAGGCTCCATGTCAAAGATTGATTTCGTGATGAAAATAAGGTCATGAAGTGGGTGGGCGTTCAAGTCTTATATAATTATCCTTCGTCCCTCGCTCTTATATTGTTAAGAACCAAACCCCACTGTGACGATCTATAAATATGACTACATGTGTAACATTGAACTGAATGACATGAAGAAAAAATTGGGTTAATTCGTCGGGGAATTTGAATGCCGAGACTGTGGGCTTGTACGAGCAAAAAACGAGTTTTCTAAAGAAAGTTTTGCTAGGTATTCTGAAAATTTGATTTATTTCATTGCTGTTTTACATGCGTCACACCCATGTATTCTGCAGATTTAAGCAGAAATGTATTACACCTACATTTCGCACACGCTTGGATTCTACGAATTAGCTGACGAGCTTATTGTCATCTATCGAACTCATAACCAAGTGCTTTGCAGCTACTATGAATTTTGCAGACCAAAAGTCCAATAACACTAGTTGATCTCACGACCGGCGGTGAACATAAAGTTAAGCCTCGAAACGACCGAGAGTTTTTTGCCTGGTCATAAAGTAGCGTAGCGTCTTTGCATTAATGTAGATATATCATACCTACATTTTGTCTATCCCTAGAAGTATCAACTATTCCGTACTGCGACTGAGCATTTTCTGACAGTATCAGGCTCGAGAATTCACACACCCTATCAAAGGTGATTTGTCGTAACCTGATTGCGTATGTGTAGAAAATCTTAGCATGGCCATTTAAGTGATATGACGTTATCAAAGCGTTAATTTTCATATTATTAATATAATTGATTCGTCACTATTTATGTAATACATGAGTGCACCCACACGCTTCAATCTTATCAGAATACAAGATTAAATATATTTTCATTTGAGTTTCCCAAGTTGTATAACAATATCTAAGCTGGCAAACAGAGTCAGAGATTACATCGTAAATATATCTCACAAAATCTTCTATAAAAATATTTGTGAGTAGATAAATACTGTGTATTTTACACGTCACGATTCTTTCTACGGGCCATTTAATGTCAAATACAAAAAACTAAGGCCTCAAACTGTATATTAACCAATGTTAAATAACTTTTGTGTCACCTTTATGCCGCCAACATGCTCAATAGACATGTAGAGGGCAACGTTCGTAACGAATTTTACTTAACTTTCATTAAGCATAATGAATCATTTTGTTTAAATAATCTCGCGACGTTTTACTTTGAATCAACAAATGTAAAGGTTTTTTTTTTGTTTATAAGGACAACTCCCGCACTAGGAATAATTCTTGTGTCGCGGGGGACTTTACAAACATTCAAACACCGGACACAAAGAACATTCAGACTCGGAATAAATATTTATGAATCACACAAAGTTTTGTCCCGTGTGGGGATCGAACCCACTACACTCGGCGCTGGCAGTGGCGAGGCGATCACTTAAACCACTACGCCATCCGTGCAGTAAAAAAAGTTTACACCTAACCTTGGTTCAACTATGTGTGAACTTATTTTTTTGTGTCGTACAAGATCTGTCTGACACATTGCTAGTTGGCAATACGGCCACTCGCATCGTATTTGCCAACCATATTATAATTACAATGAAATCATTCAGTATCCCGCTGCAAAGTAGCTCCCTTTCTATTGGCTACTTTATCCGGACTTCAGCAATCCGAGACTGATTAATCCTTTTGATGCTTCCGCAAATATAAGCTGAACTTTAAACCTGTGTATTTACTTCTTTTTCTTCGTGTGGTTATTATCTAATAAGCGTCAGAGTATGTAAGTTACTTGCTGGCATTCTCTATGTATAATATGTATGTATTTACGATAAAAAATTTGTATATATAACATACGTTTATCCATTGTCTAGTACCCATAGTACAAGCTCTGCTTAGTTTGGGCTAAATGGTGTTGTGTGTATGTGATAGAATATTATTATTACTATTCTATTTGGCTTATCTATGTATATATTAATACGTGAAGCAACTACTTTGTAGCCCTTTTTACGAAAATTGCGCAGATGCGGAGTATGAAATTTGGCACAGTTAAAGTTTATATGGAGAAGGAGGGGTGAATCCTAACATACATAAAATACATTAAATTAATGGGAAAACACTACACGCACACAACCATGCATTTGACAGACGAAGTCGAATCGCGTGCGTACGACTCGATGGCGTAGTAGTTAGTGTCACCGACTGCCACGCCTGAGGTCGCGGGTTCGATTCCCGCAGAAGTCAAACATTTGTGTACATGAACATGGATGTTTGTCTTGGTCTGGGTATTTCTATGTATAATACGTGTATTTACAAAAAAAAATTATATACATGTAATATGTTTATCCATTTTCTAATACCCATAGTACAAGCTCTGCTTAGTTTGGGCTAGATGGTGTGTATGTGATAGAATATTATTATTATTATTTCGACATTGTTCGTCTGATGTCATACAATTCATTGTAACTATGGTTACCTATACCTTATTTATATGTAATAGAAAAAAACAGAAAACAAAGTAGCAAGCTTAAGAATTTTGGTAGAATTTGACCACTAGGCAACCGCTAGTAAGCTTAACTAGGTATCATTTCTGTTGATCCCTTACACCGATTGATACAGAAATACATAGAAAATTCGAAGGATTTAAATGTCCCTGGAAGTAAACTACAAGAACTTATCTCGGCATGTTTGGTTCTGGGTCTACCACACTATCGGATGGTTGTCTTTATGGATGCCGTTGATTTCAGCGTGCAATTGACTTGATTTATTTTAACTTGGCGGCTGAGTGGCCCTAAAAAACAAATTGTTTTTGAAAATATCATTAAGAATTCAGATCTTCAAATTACGAATAAATACAACAATATAAGACATACAATATGTCAGTCATTAATGAGTTTTGCAGTAGCTCATAAATATAACACTGTTCGCTCCACATTGCGCGCAATTATAAAATAATGTCTAATTTAACACACACAGCATTTACTTAATTTTAGATCAGTTCAAAGTTTAACATAATAACTACGTTCACCTACAGTGTGGTTAGATGATTTTACCGACACTATAGACGTAATAAAAGTGCTAACACCACGAAGCGTTTATTGTGCAACAAAGATGACACACAAAAGGAAGATAATTATAACTTTTCGCGTGCAGTCTAGAATTTAATTTAATTCAGAGTCGTCAGGGGCCTACTTGGCACCACATCAACTGTGCATAAACATTCTATCCCGCACTCCCTGTTTATACACAACCGTATTTTAATGTCACAAAATCCGGATAAAAGGCATTTTTAAGGCGAAAACCTTGTACGAATATACATAAACGAGAAATCGAAAGATTTATACCCCAACAGTTTTACTTTACGGCCTAAAATTTTGGTTTCCAGCCGCTTTAAAAGATTAAAGATATTTTCGGCGTTTTAAATAAAACAGCAACAGTGTTTCATTGCCGTTGCAAACATGTGAAAACAATTCCGGATTTAGCTTTTGCTTTTTCATAACCACAAACTCTGACAGGCAAAATCAATAGTGCTAAAAGGGGCTTGTTAATGTTTACACTATTTCTACTGTGTACTGATATTCAACACGCGTTATACGATCCTATATCAAAGTCAATTATAAAATAATAATTTGATAATGAAGATTTCGTTTACAAATTTCTATCCCTCAGGAACACTTTTTTTCTGTAAGGTAAGTACCGTATGTCTATTTCCCATACAATGTGTATGCAAAATTGCATAATGATCGGTTGAGTTGTTAAGGTGTGAAAGCGTAACAAACAAACAAACCCACATTCACATTTATAATGTTAGATAGCAGTGGGAATGCTAATAAAAAAAAAACGTAATAACAATATAATTGTAGACTATTAAAACCGTTTCGTACTTTGTTCGTTTCATAAATTAAAACAAAGCAATTTTATTTTTATGCCTCGCTTCGTGCTATTGAGTCAATCAATTAAATTTTTATGTGTCGTGATCGAAATTTTCGACGATAACTGTGAACAAAATGTCAATTACTGAATGAATTCGCTGTACAATTCATTATACCAATTCTTAAAGGTAGATTATAATGACGTTCCTATGTTATAATTTAATACTTTATTATATCACTCAAAGGCTAGTCACAGTTCTTTGTATCCTGCTTACACTTATACAACGTTTTCTTGTCATCGTGATTAGATCTCTCATAAATGTCAATCTCAGTCGATACATGCGGCGCCGGCGCCGTACGTAATGACCTCTACAGGGTCGTTTTTAATACGCTTTTTTTGCAATCAAATACAAACTTGATTCGTCTCATGACTATAATAAAAAGCTCATCTTAAAGTATTATTACTAAGTGATCATACAATGTACCATAACTCCGGTTCCGCTGAATGCATTAACATGTTGCATGATTATAAAGAGATAAAAAGAGAACTTCTAAAAGAGTGGCCTTGAGTTTCTTGTCAGTTCATCTCTTTGGCCCTACCCCCTTGTTAATAATAAGTGTAACTTTGACGTTCATGAGTGTTACTTTGTGACCTACATAAGTATATAAATATATTTTTAATTTTGTTAATGTAAAACGTCAGTTTTCAGTGCTACCAGACTGCGAATATCAAAATGCGTTCAGTGGTTTTTGCGTGAAGCTCGTACAAACAAAACATACGCGAAGAAAAATGACTTAGTTTCACATTTGAAACCTTTAATTAGTTTCATGTATACCTAAGTTTAGCTTTAGAGCAGCGATAGCTCAGCGGGAAGACCAACAGACTGCAATGCAGAGGGTCTCGGGTTCGAACCCACGTCGCGCACCTCTGACTTTCGGAATTTATATGACTTTTCGAAATTATGTGCGTATTGATTGACAATTATCGCGTGCTCCGTGCCTCGGAGAGCACGTTAAGCCGTCGGTCCCGGCTGCCATGAACATCTATTGCAGTCGTTATTGGGAAAGTCAGTACCCTCTAATATCCTGACACTGGTCTAGCCTTAGGGTATCGTTAGCCTTCGGGTTGCGGAGGTCAGGGGGCAGCCGCTCCGTGTAAAAACTGATATCCAGTCAAGTCCGGTTAGACCAGAAAAGCCGACCCCAAATGACTTGGGAATAATAAAGGCTAAGAGAGAAGATACCTAAGTTTAAATATATCCTGTTTAGGTACCGAAACAGTCTTATCATAATTTTATAATGGTTTAGATAAATGGTAAGATATTATTATACATTTAAGTAGTAGTCTAAGTTATTAAATAGCAATTATAGGTACATAATGTTGTATACTCAATTAAATTTGTGGTTAACTTGATACATTAATTATTAAACGTTGTACATTAGAGATAGGTTTTAAGTCACTAATTGTTCAATGAAGTATGCATTTGTCGGAACATTTCCATAAATTTTTTTACTAAATGAAGGTGTATCTGGGGTTCACTGTTAACTCTTTTGATTTTAGCGTTTTTATGTCAACATAGCAATATCTAAACAGAAATTATAAATGGCTTGTAATAATTACTAGCAATTATTTAATTTAGTTTTTCACTGTGAGACCTACTTATGGCATTACATACATTCAAGTACATAATTAAAGAAGACATATCAGCTCGTTCACTACAAGCACTTGCCAGTTGTAGTACCTATCGTAATAGACTGCCACGCAGAAGTCTTAATGCAACGCACTTGTGACTCCTCTAGTGTTGCGGGTGTAGATGGGCGGCGGTAATCGCTTACCATCAGGCGATCCGTCTGCTAGTTTGCCTACTATCTCATAAAAAAGATGACGTATGCGTATTAAATAGTTAATTATCGCTCGCTTTAACAGTGAAGGGAAACATCGTGAGAAAACCTGCATGTTTGAGAGTTCTACATAATGTTCTCGAAGATGTGTGAAGTCTGCCAACCGGCACAGGGCCAGCGTTGTAGACTATGGCCTAACCAACCTCATATTGAGAAGAGGCCCGTGCCCAGTAGTGGGGCAATTTATAAACAGGGTTGATATTATAATCCTTCATCATCAACAGTCTAAGAAAAGTATAGATATATGCACGAAGGTTTACATTTTCTCGTCGTACTATTTCATTATGACTTAGTTATTGGACGGAGCAAAGTTGCCATCTCTCGAGATAAAGTTCCATAATGATATTATTGAACGACGGCTATAGTCGCGTGACTGTGTATCACTAATCGCTTTAGTAACGCCGTGTTTACTATTAAAATCCACGCAAACGAAAAGACGGTAGGGTTAGTGCAAAGGTATGGTATCATATCATAACGATCCAGACTATTTTAGACTAAAAGCGTTCTGTAGATAAATCTGATTTAATGTTCTCTTACAGGCGATCGTCTATTAAGACTGCGCCGAGCGAAATGTGCCAAAACAGGCGGTCACAGTTAAGTGAATAAAATCAACACTTTTTGTTTGATCCCAATATAAAATATACATTTACCATAACAATGAATGTGTTTACAATTACTCCGTTTAAAAAACTTAAAATAGTTAATATTTTTGCCAACAAAATTACGTAAATTTACACGAAAGATGCAAAAACGTAAGCTCGTGTTACGTGATTTTTTAGATTATAACAGTAGAAATCTATCCTATTTTACAGCTTAAACGAAACATAAATAGTTATATTACAATTTGTCCGTCCCAAATATTTAAGTTTTTGGTTGACAATAAAGATACATATTTATCAAAAAAGCACTTCAAATCCTTCCTTCAAATCCTGGCCTTACTTTTTTATTAAATAGTATACTCTAATTAGCCTATTAAATGTATTTTTTCAGTAATCAATATTTATTGCGAACAAATATTAGTACATATTTATATAAATGAAAACAATTTCTAAATTCAAAATGGATTCCCAAAAACGTCGTAATTTAATAATATCTAATCTAAATGTGATGTATGCTATTTATTTTACTTATTAAGAGAGTACTGTGACTCCGAGGGCAAAAGGTGAAATGTAGAAAGTGAAGAATTTACTACCGAAGGTCGAGGGTGGCAAAAGGGTAATGCGGTGTGATCTATAAATATAAAAATATATTTTCTTTTGTGATCTCTTACAGATTACTCGGTGATACTGTTTATTTAATTTTCTGCATGACGTGACTTAGGGTCATCTCAAAATAAACTATTTCTATGTACTAGGGAGTTTACTTGTGAGTAATGCACACAGACATGTAGTGCAAACATTAAATTACTGAATCAAAATTGTCATACGAAAGCAAATATCTCGAGCTTTTGGTAAATGATATTCATATTTGTTTAATGATCACTCTTATAATGTAAGGATCGTGCAGAATTCTGGATGCCTGAAAGATATTTAAGTTCACTTAAAATAATAAACAGAGCGAAATATTATAATAGAAGGTTACGCTCCATGAGTACTGTTATTATAATTAATTTATTTGACCTATTTCGTTTACAGGACGAAATCGTCAACAATCATAGGTCTTAAAATATATTTTATTAATGGACGATTTAGCAATAAATTTTGCCAATTAAAATAGTGTTATATAATATCTATTTATATGGAAGCCCGGTCCACAGATAGACATATACAAATATATCCACCGTTCCAAACGGTAAAATTCGAACATATATCATCTAATATCAAGAGAATTGTAGTATGTGGCGGACAGTAGTCCACGTCTACCCTTGTGAGATGAAATCGTGATATAGTTTCTCCATGTTCTTTATCAAGTTTATTTACTAGAAGTAGTGCTTAGAGATTTATATGATCGTTAATATCTGTTAGTAATAGACTTAAGAGCGCCTAACTGAGTACTTTGTACACAATCTCATACAGCATGTCGTTGAATGTTGGTAACTACACAAAGCGGGAACAATGTGCAAACATCTGTAATCCTACACAAGTTTCGTAATAAATAAAAACTTTGTATGTACTGTTATTTGTGACGAGACAGTTCGAGATGGATTATATTGCGCACTAGACTTGTGTATCTATGGGACTTTGTATGCTTTGATGTTTGCTCCATAGCAATTTGGCACAACGTGTTCTGACTTATGCAATGTTGAAGGGCTCAAGGCTCATATCAGTTGTGTAAGCTGTTCTGTCATCTTCTGACAAACAATGAGAATATTACTATGGTGTACATGCTAGCTTTATGCGAGAGCACGACTTTAAGTTCGCGGGACGAACTTTACGCGATGTCGAAGTTATCGGCCTTGCCGAGTTTTGCTCGTATGAAGATCGCAACTGTGTGGAGTTTATGTTTATTGATTAGACGATTAAAGACGTCGTCATATATTTACACATGTTAATGTATGACGATACATGTCTATGCTATGATGGACATTATAGTCATGATCATGAAGATATTGGCAGTTTGGTTAAAAATAACATGAACTGGTCTCTCAACTGGAAAGGAAACTCAAACTCAAAATTACCCTGACCCTGTAAACATAGGTAACAATTTAGTTTCAGCGTCAGAGGTAAACTAATCTTGTGCTATCAAAGCCGATTATTGTAAGCTTTAATACCTATCCTACATGTATGCTTTTAGCAAATACTAGTTGCTAGCAAATCCTTTATGTAACCAAATTTAAGCTCTATTGGACTGGCTGAATAGAAACATTGTTGTTAAAAAAACGATCAAGCATTCAATGTTTTTAGAGCGTTGTTATATTTAGACTAGATTTTCAGATGCACAGGCAATAACTACGGACCTATACTAGCTTCCATTAATTGTCATTCTATTTTTAATAGACGATCGCCTGTAAGGGAACTTTAAATCAGATTTATCTACAGAACGCTTTTAGTCTAAAATAGTCTGGATTGTTATGATATGATACCATAACTTTGCACTAACCCTGCCGTCTTTTCGTTTGCGTGGATTTTAATAGTAAATACGGCGTTACTAAAGCGATTAGTGATACACAATCACGCGACTATAGCCGTCGTTCAATAATATCATTATGGAACTTTATCTCGCGAGATGGCAACTTTGGTCCGTCCAATAACTAAGTCATAATGAAATAGTACGACGGGAAAATGTAAACCTTCGTGCATATATCTATACTTTTCTTAGGCTGTTGATGATGAAGGATTATAATATCAACCCTGTTTATAAATTGCCCCACTACTGGGCACGGGCCTCTTCTCAATATGAGGTTGGTTAGGCCATAGTCTACAACGCTGGAACTGTGCCGGTTGGCAGACTTCACACATCTTCGAGAACATTATGTAGAACTCTCAAACATGCAGGTTTTCTCACGATGTTTCCCTTCACTGTTAAAGCGAGCGATAATTAACTATTTAATACGCATACATCTTTTTTATGAGGTAGTAGGCAAACTAGCAGACGGATCGCCTGATGGTAAGCGATTACCGCCACCCATCTACACCCGCAACACCAGAGGAGTCACAAGTGCGTTGCATTAAGACTTCTGCGTGGCAGTCTAACTGTATCCCATTAGGCTATGATGATGATGGATTGCACTTTATTTATTGTTATAAACCTGACATTATTTTGAAACCCTAGACATAACATACAAGGTAATAAATCAGGTTGATACATGAAGATAAAAGAAAACGTTGAAGCAATTAATTATAGAACATTATCATTATTCACAGTCGGTAAAAGTATCGTGAACTGAATAAGTGCGTAGATAAGAATAAAAGTGTTCATACCATAATTGGTCTTAGCAACGGGAATATGAAAGACAGACTTCTTTCGTGCACTAAGTCGTGGACATCCAAAACTTATTTTACTCAAAAGATAAGGGGAGTCCACATAAATGCTTATAATCTTATAAAGAAAAAATAAATGATTTATTTTTCGGTTGTGGCTGATTTTGTGACTCTAGACTCTAGAGTTTACGGTCGGAAAATCCGCCACAACCGATTAATTAGTAAGTGATGTAATTTTTATCACATCGCCAAGTGATGTGTCATAAATTTCTTTTGGATCCTTTCCATTTGGTCAATATATATATACGTTATACTGGAGATTCCACACCACAGACGTATTATTAGTTAAATATCTTGTCGTTTTATTTGGAACATACGATTAATAATCAAATTGCACCCTTTCACAGTGTTATAAATGACCACCTGGCAACCTGGCTAGTTCTTGTAGTTGACAATATTACTAGATGTAGACATATCGCCAATGCAAAAATATATATTTCGAAATTGCTTAAACGCTATCGTACCTACCATGCTAGATTTCTCGAAAAATATCTTTTATTTTAGTTTTACTTTATTTAATATTGAGACCTTCGTGTAGCGGCGGTCTTATAAGGTACGGTCTACGAGATAAGTACAATAAAATGTGAGTTAGCAAAGCGGAATTGAGACACTCCGTCGTCTAGCCCATCGCGGCACTGAAGGCCATCTAAGTGACAATCGTCTACTAAAAGATACGAGTATTATCGCTAAAGTTCAGCGAAGTATTATAATTTTATGAGGGACCAACTCTCAGTCGAGTATTGAATTCGTGACAAAATCCAAATAAAACGAAAATTATTTCAGTACGCTGTTACGTTTACGTATTATTGCCACATGTGATTCATATTGTAAAAGCAGCACTTTCACTCTAATACGTTATATTTATATTGTTCACTCAAGTTTCATTATTAGTTCAAACACAAACATGCGAAGATAATTAAGTTCAATCCAAGCACAAGGGAATTATTCAAAAGCTAGGCAAGCTAGGCTAAAAGGCAGTCTACCGTAATCCTTTAAATATACGACAGTGTAGGGTTACCACAAGCAAAATTAAAAAGTCCTGACTAAAACGTTGACTACTTTGGAATAGCTCGGCAATTGACGTTGTTTGTTTATAAAGTTAACGAAGGAGTAAGCGATCAACGGTTAAACTCATAAGGGTAGAAAAATGTGAAATCCTGAGAGAGAACGAAAAATATCTGGACTAAATCCGTTCAATCAAGGCCTTGGCTTGGTCGACGTGAATGCCGACAAAGCGAAACCCTGCAATAAACAGTGACGATAAATACAATGTAATTAAATTATTTATGGTTGCGAATTTTAGATTGTTTTGTGTTATTAAATAAACTGCACTAATTATAATAAAAGCAAGTAACTAATATTAATTAGAATAGATTAGATTAGCATACGCAAATTAAAGTAATGGCTTTAAAGTCCAATATAAAGTCACGTTTCACACTTTAAGGTTCTACAGCGAGCCCCAATTGCTTTAAAAAAGTAGTTTACTGGAAAATATCAAAGGTATTCACACCCAATTGAAATTGCCTGTATAGCATTATAATGATGACTGGATGTACTGTTTATCGAAATACAAAACAATATCATACATTGTCATTTTCGTCTCAGAAACAATCAATTTAATTTAATAACATGGCCTGAGTAATAAGATACGAACGAAACCAGAATCTTAATTAAAATACCTGAGGTAGCATTAGGCTTAGTATAAAATTTCCTTGACCTTTAAGGCAAAGCTTTCTCTCGAATTAATTCAAGGTAGTCACCCTTCTAACTTAGGGGTAAATTGAATATGAATTTGTAGTCAAATATTCTCGGCATTTGACGTTCACGGTTTCCAGACCTATAGGCACAGTATATAGCATTCTAGCTAAGTAACAAGCGTCAGTAATCAGCTAAATCATGTGTAAATGACATATATTCGATGTATGACGTCATTTGCAAACAAAAAGATTAAGTGCGGTCAGTTACCCCAAGAGTGCACGGGTGACGTAGTTAAGTACCGTCTCGCCACTACCACTGCTACCAAGTGTTCTGGATTCGATACCCTCACGGAACAATAAATTGTGGGATTCACAAATAGTTGTTTTGAGTCGAGGTTCCTTGTGTCCGTTGTTTAAATGTTTGTAAAGTCCCCCGTGACACAATAATTATTCATAATGCAAGAGTCATATTTTTAAACAAAGAGCAAATTTGTAATAAGATACTATACATTTATTTGAGTAATCTATACATAGTTAGTTAGTTAGTTGAACGTGTGTTATCCGCACTTAGCCCCACTATTGGGTCATTGTGCGTAAGTAACTGGCGCGAAATATTGTTCGGTTACTCATACCACCTCAGCTCCGTCCAGAAAGATAATAGGGGACCGATGTAATCTATACGTACAAAGTCTGTAATGAAAATGTAAACTTAATATTCGGCAATTTCGTTGCTCTTTACAGACTTAGAGAGGAAAATACTTTATTTACCTGTAAACTGAATTTTACAAAAAAAACAATATTTAGACTGGATGATTTTGTGTCAGATTAATTAAATAAATAATACTCCAGTAATCTTCCTTAACTTCTATTAGCAAATTCTTAGACCGTAGCAATATTCTGTAAGAAATCTGGAGACAATTAGAAAAGGTCACTGAAACGTAAAATGCCGCCCTCTAAGATTTAGTTTAATAGCCTAAAACGTTTCCAAAACATTTACAAATAAAGCAGTAAATAAATCAAGTTAGTGTGGTCGTGTAAATCATGTTCCGAAGTTTACCATCTTGAGTACTTATATGACGGTCGTAAAATCCCAATACCATACTTATGTTCGCTAACAACAGCGGTTACGGGATAAAACAAATTCATTTTCAAGCTTCGACATCGGAATTATAACACTGCTTCGTAGCCCCTACTCTTGTACCGGTTTTGTCCAATAAGACAGGATGACAAGGAATGGCATAGGGTTCGTACGAGTACGTAGCATGCCAATCAAAACACATAACATTAAAAGCAAGTTACATCAAATCATCAAGGCGTTTGCAGTAGCAAAACATACAAATAGACTGTTCCGTACTTATTCCATTCTAAGTTTAACGGCGCAGCATTCATAGACGTCTAATATACGCAATAAAAGCAGCATCATTTACCAAGCAATATAAAAAAATCATGTGTTGCACACCGGCTTTTAAAAGCTCAAAAGTTTAAATGTCTTTAACACAATTGAAATATTTACTAATAAATCTCCTAATTTCTAGTGTCCTATCGCGCTAATGTAAAAAATCTACTATCAGGTGAAAGCTTTGTAAAAATAGCTTACTGGCAATCTGGTTACAGCAGCCTAATCATGATATATAAGACGATTTTTATATTATGAAGCATTCTAGCGTCACCCCAAAAGAATGCTACCTCTAATAAATATGGACTTGCTTTGGGAAGATTCCAATTTAAAGGCACAGTCGTGTAAGTCAAGATAAGTATAAAATTAAGTTTCTTGCTGGTATAACTATGGAACGGATACGAGCGAACAAGGAATCCGAAAAGCTTATTCAGGTGTCAATCTGTCGAGACACTACCGAACGTCTAAAGCAATTGGGAGTCAAATCGATGCGCTGGTAGGAGCTTTAACGCTCCCATAAAACACTCCTATTTGTGGTAGCAGCAAATCGCTGTTTAACTCTTTCGAACAGTTTACGTCGGCCATAAAAGGAGTAAATTTACCATACTACTATTAAAATCTATTCTCGAAGGTGCAAACACTAGGGTCGAATGCGGAATATCTTTAATATAGTATCTTGTTAGTGCAATCGTAATAAGGATATGATCTGAATTGGCACATAGCGAAAGGGACCGATTATTATAAAGGAAAAATCCTTCGGTAAATTTGCTGATAAAGAGTCTGCTGACCTAAGTGGTTCAAAGGATTGCTCTAAGGATATGGTCCTATTGGGCATACAGCGTAAACAAGAAATTATCTTTCGGCCGTTTTGCCGCAAACGAATCTCTTGACCGAAATGAGACAGACGAAGTAAGTTACCCAAAAAGCGTGCTTTTCAATTTTAGATAATATCGCTTTTACACGAACGATTCGTTGAGGAAGAATGTGTCTTGACTCGCGATTGCTTCCTAGAAACACTTCATGTCAGTTACGACGATTAAAAGTTTGAGAAACAGCGTAAACAGACAATTTTATGCCTTCTTTATAGTCTACTGAGGCCTAGCAGGCGAATTATGATAGACATTTATAGACACGAGTCATTATGTTTTGTTTTGCAATTTTATTAAAATGGGTGTGACTTAAGAGTTGTTGCTAACATGTGAGGGTTGCGTCAGCCATCGTTACTCAAAGGAATGTCTTCGTTTATTACAAAACAATAAAACAAATTTTACGTAAACACTTTATAAACGATCAACATATTACTGCTTCCAGAATGAAACGCACAATGCAAAGATATGATTTAGCACGCAGTGGTTATTCACATTTCGTTTCCAGTCATGAAGATTGATTCAATCAGGTATGTTGAATAACAATAGATATTTTTCATAAACTATGTTTAAATAGATAATTACCTACGAAAACTATATTCATAACAAATAATTGGTTAATCACGGTGTTATATATACTTGTACCAAGTTTCTGATAAAATGCATAGTTAAGTAGTTAGGTCGTTGGCGGTATTAGCTTCATTGCCTATCCCTTCAGAAAACAGTAATAAGACTATGAATGTACGTATATCCACGTATGTTAATAGATATTGCAGCAAACTACACGACCGTTCGTTTTCATCTAACTGCTAATACCGGTGACACATTTAAAAATACAATTCCAAAAACTGCACTGTTCTTTGAAACTACACACGAATTCAAAGTCTTAACAATGTCGCTATGCATTTTCTATTCGTTAGTTCGGCATTAGAGCATCACGGATCCAGTTCGAAAATCCAAATCCCTCAATGTTATTATAGGACGCCATTGCACCATCTGCTCTGCTGCCATTAAATAGTGCACATCACATACAATAGTATCTACCCACGTACATAATAACTAAAGTGTAGCTCAAACCCTCCTAAGCGCTTTATAATTCAATTAAACATTGACATAGGTTGCCTCAATATTGCCTAAAACATAGGGACCAATTCTATTTGTATCCAATTTACATTATTGGATAATTGGACAGAATATTTATTAATAAAAATATATTTTCACTAACTGCGGCTATTTGTAAGTGTTAATATTGCAACAATTTTCACAGAGCCTATGATTAGAAATTCATCGACTATACCAATGCGCCCGAAACGCCGCGCCGTCAAACAAAACGTAATTCGGTTTTATTGTTTTTGCTGTATACCGTGACACATTACGTGACGTCATTTTAAAAACATTATGTTATTCATTTGTCGTGTGGCAATTACGATCTATGGTTATACTTTTAAATTAAAATGGTTAGGTAGTTTAGAATCAATAGTCGAAAAATGTAAATATTTTACCCTCCCTCTAAATATTCAATTGGAGGGGTACATCCAAAGAACACCATTTTTCTGTGTAGTATCCATTGTTATCTAGATAACAACTCAAAAATGAGAAACTCGTTCCGTATTATTTTGTGATAATCAGGTTTGTTATAATTCCTACCTCCTATCTAACCATCTTGCTTAGTCATGGGCAAAAATGCGAGCGCCTATCCCCTCTCGCTACATTTAATGAAGATCAGCAAACAATTACAAATTATTTGAATAATTGATTGACCAATTAACTATTGTGAGCGATAATCAAAGCGTAAAGGAATGCAACAAGCCAACACTAGTATCAACAATAACAAACGAATACAGACACATATTGATATTGACGTATGAAACGTTTCGGATCGCAACACGAAATCGCATCAGTCTTTTGTAACGACAGCATCCAATTCCGCGTGAATTTTGATCATACGCCTTTGTTTGTTTGCAATAGAAGAACAGGTGTTCGGACCCATGAGTTATTGTCCACTCGATACGTGAATAATAGAGGAGCTGGGGACGAGGAACAGTCCCACTTTTTCTACAACGTCCACCCGATTATATTACTGTTGCAAAGTTGCCCCCGTACGCCCGTACTTCACTTAGTTTTAATAGCATTGCCAGCCACCTACGTATTCCATATGATCATAAAGTTCAATGATAGTTTTTTACGTGTCTTTTAAAATGTTTTCCTCGTAATGCTAAAACGTTTCCAGTGTCGCGTACGAAGTAAAAAGAAAATCTAGGGAACGCAGTCGAGTCTTCCGCAACTTAAAAATCATTGCTTTACTATACTACTATACAGTGAGTACTGAGAGGAAACGAAATTTAATGAGTAAATGAGTTATCTAGTTTTAAATCCAAATTCCTAATTAAATTTTGAAATCCTGCAAAATGGAAAAGTATCTCTTAATTCACCGTTGGATTGGGCTAGATGGTGTTCTGTGTATGTGGTAGAATATTATTATTATTATTATTATTATTTAACGAAACTGCAATAATTTCTTTCTTGTGCGAGGATGGATTTAAACATTAGCAGACTTTGTACAAAGGCATACGGCAAAACAGTTTCAAACAATTCTCCAAAATATCAGAATGCTTGTAAGGTGTGCTGCATAACAATACAAGATTTGCATAAGTATGTCAAACAAAGTGAGACACAATATTGCACATTTTATAAGACGGGCTTGAAAATTGAATAAGAACGATATCATATCCCGGAACAGTATGTGTATCGAGCTAAAAGATTAGGCAGATGTATATGGCGTTTATAGATCGTGGTAGAAGATAATGCTTTTCACATTTCTGTTCATGGTATTATTGTACGACGCATGTCGCTTTCCCGGTTTACATGCGCGAGCTACATGCACAAGCTACTAACGCATGCTGCTAGCGCGAGTTACATATACGAGCTCCTAACGAGTTACTAGCTCAAACTAACCAAAAGGCTAAATCTCTGCGCGTATGGATTGCATGGTTCGTTTATACTATGCACACTATGCTCAGTTGGGCCACTTGCACTGAAAAGGCCCAACTTGAACATTTTACCCGCGTCTTGAAGGTACAAGAACCATTACCATTTAAATGTCACAGTTCCAAACTACTTACGAAAATTTGCCACATCACGAAACGCCCTCACACCATGCGATACTGCACTAACGAACTACATAAAATCTCATTCGGGTCGTATTGGTCATATAGGGACACATATCTTATTTGATCCAGATTTGATGACGCAAATAAGATCCCTATTGGAGTCTCAGGAGTCATTTCGTTTCTATGAACGAGCGATGCCACTTTGCCGTTGTCCGGGAAAATATCATATACTGAGGGCAGAAGGCTATAATTCCGGATGGAAAGTTATACAGAAGGTAGGGTCACTTGACCTTTTCGTGTCGTAGTAGGCTTATTGTAATGACCAAAGTAATAAACTACACGATTAAGGTCTCAAAAGAGGTCTTTTGCCACAAATAACATCAAAAACGAAATCTAATTGACTAAGCCTACAGTCTAGACTAACTACAAATATTTATACATATACCTAATATTTGTTTAAATGTACGTAATGTAATTAGATAAAAACTTGCTTTAAGATTAATTAACAAATGGAGTTACGTTGTCTGTAGTAGGTTTTATCCATATTATATAGAGGTCCATTATTAGAACCCTATTGCCTCGTTGTAACCGGGACGTTGGATTACACCAAGGTTTGCAGTTGATCGTGAGGCACCGAGTCGAAGCAAATGGTTATTGAGTTTATCTATAAGACAATTCTCGGCACTAAAACAGGCCATATAAATGTGACTTAAAAACCTCAATTTATTTTTAAAGTTTACTCTTGTACTTCAAGTAAATCCTATGTCATTACTTTACAAACATTCATAAACGGATACAAAGACACCCAGAATCGGAACAACTATTTTCGGAACAGATTTTTGACTCGTATGGTAATTGAACCCACAACACCTGGCGCAGTGACAGCAGGCAGCGGCTTTGCTGTGTCCTGGCATTGCTGAAGTCCATGAGCAGCGGTTACCACTTTCCATCAGGTGGACCACTTGCTCGTCTGCCACTGAGGGCAATAAAAAAAAAAAAAAAAAGGCAGCAAGACGACCGCTCAAAGCACTACGCCACTTGTGCAATTTTTTAAATTTCACTCTTGACCTACGAGTAAGTCCTTCGTCGTCACGAGGGACTTTACAAACAACCAAACAACGGACACAAAGAACACCCAGACTCTGAACAAATATTTATGGATCACACAAATTTTTGATCTGTATGTGAATTGAACCCACACACTTGGAGCGGTGGTAATATCAAGGCGACCATTTAAACCACATCTCAGTCAACCCCTTTGACTATATACAAGCGTGTATGTATAATGTATGTCCATTATGTCAGGTAAAATATGACCGGATTAACCTGTCCTTAATAAAGGACTTACTTCAGAAGCATACGTCATAACGTATTGTACTCAAGGAGGTACAGTCCAAACAGACTTTATTAACGTGTGTGTAACCTGTTTACGTATTCATTCATACATTTGATGGTCCTGTTGTAAGAGATTATAGATCACTTCTAACAGGGCAGTTTTGCCACCACTTTTATCCGAATACCTTCATAAATCGTGATGATGGGGTTACCTAGCCTACTTCGTCTGCCCGCTGTTGATAGTGGTGAAGCTATCGTCAAGTGCCAGGTCTGGAAGAAGTGATGATCGATTTATTATCTACAAAGTAGAGTATTCTTACGTTTACTTGTCCTAGTAAACAATAAAATATTAAAAATTTATTGCTAACATATCCCTAGGGAACAGTACTTTCTTCTAGATGAAAGGTATCCTATGTCCTACTCTGTACAAAGTGTATGCAAATTTTCATGATGATTGGTTGAGTAGTTAAGGCGTTAAACCGTAACAAACAAACAAACTCACATTCGCATTTATAATATTAATATACCTAGTTAGAAAGTTTGGATGCATTATTTGTTTACCAAAAACCTAATACAAGTATGAAAAAATTCGATTATACAAATACAAGTTTTGAACTGCTAGAAAAATGGCATAAGGTTTTCTTGTACTAGGTGAGGCAAATATAACAGTATTATAACTACATCGGTATGTTTCACAGTTGTATATGGCAAGTCATACTTTTTATTCTGCAAAGCAGACAACAAAAATTCACAGTACGAGCATTTATTTAACTTTTCACCTAAACTCACATTATGCAAAACATATAAAATAATCTCGTAAAAAGTCTCGGTACAAAGCCGGTGCGAAAATAGTGACGTTAATAAAACACTATGCACGAACTCCAAACAAAGCCCTTATAATTAATGTTATGAGTGTAAAACAAGCTTTATAGCTATTCAACGTTTGTCTACCGTCCGCTTGTGAAACGCCGAAGTAATATAACGCGACATGTGCCCGTGACGTCACATTATTTTACAGTCCGATCGGCGTTGTTCCACGAAGGCATGACCACGGACATATTGAAAGTTACGTATGTATTTTCATAAGTACATAGTCCTACGCGTATGTGCACGAAGGGTAATACACGAACATATTGCCAAGTATGATTTTCGGGCCCACGTATTATGGACCGAGCCTATTGTCATGTACCGCGCACAGTTCGATACCCGTACGGGGTATCGAACTGTGCGCGGTACATGTACATATTACTGCGTATACCCAACAGACAAAACGAAATAACACTTTTTTACTTGGAAATCAAACCTCATGTAGGTACAGCAGCCGCATTGACCACCCCTACGTCACCACGGTAGTTATATTCATATTTAAAGAAATAGGGTCGACATTTTTTATACAAACTACCTCTGAGGATTTTTTCGTATTGGTCACAGAAGGAGTCTATTGTCATTGTAATAGGCAGTACTGAAGATTGTATAACGAACTTGACTAATACTGGCAGACGATTGTATTCAAACGTAAAAAATGTAAGTGTTTGACTTAACAATACGCATAATTTCATTTGAATGATATTCGAATACAATATTTTCGAATGCGTAAGCTACTTTGCACGGTCAAGGACGCGCACTCGAATTTGTTGGCAATACTATACCTACTTAGGTAATTAAAGGCACTATTAATATAAGGTATTGTCAACACATTCGAATTAAATTTTACAGTCAGTAACACAAGTAGAGGGAAATCAGGGATTCGAGTCGTATCACGAAGTAAAAAGGAAAGCAGAAGACAGAGATATTACTCCACCGATAAGAGCTACTCTTTTAAATTTAAGAAGTAGAACATAGCACAACAAAAAATTTGTAAAAAGATTCTGAATTATAAATCACAATTATTTTCTGTATTTTTAAACTGTGTTATTTCAACTATCTTATAAGAAGGTATGGCTGCTTAAAAAATATCACATTTCTCATAATTTTAAAAGATAAAGAATCGACGAGTCGAATCGAATCTTACTTATGTATGTGTAGCGACTTATCTTGATATCTGTTCATATCGCTACTTTACCCAGCAATCGGATATCTCAAGCTTAAATAATAAATTGTGGTTTTACCATAAAATCGTACAACCCTATTCGCGGATGTAGTACTAATTATCTTGGAAAGATCTAGGAGTTATACCGCTCTCCCAGGAACTATTAACATCGTTTTGTGATGCGGTTGATATAGTCTCGTCGTAATGTCTTATGGATCATAACTCTTTACCTTTTTCCTCTTGTACAATCATGATTCTAAGTAATATTATATAAAGCTTATTCTAGAAATCTCCACTGGTTAAATAAACACTTTCGAATAGGGACTTTCGAAAAAGATAAGAACGCTAATCTACTCATATATGTATTATATGTATATATGTACCTGTTTACAGTAAGAATTTGATTAGTATAGGTTACAATTGTGACCTTCTATGACCAGATTAGTTATATATTCGTGGAATTTTTAGTTTTATTCCAATAATCAACACTAGATTCTGTTTATTTCACCAGTGGGGATTCCTGGCAATAAATTGGCATTCCCTACTGAAGGGGATATATCTGTGAGAATTCCTGTAAAATATCTTATATTGTAGTGTATAAAATGTGTTCGGCGTTCGATTAGCGCAGAACCTTTACATCGATTTGACGGATACCAGACACTGTTAAAGGTCAGTTCCAAAGTTCGCTGCTGCTGTTCCTGCTGCTAATAATCTCTTCACAGAATAACCTAATAACTCTTTGCCCACCCGAGAATCGAACTCAAGCGCCACCAAGACATTCAATATAGTACACCGTGTCCAACTTTTAAAATCCGATTGCAGCCAACCGACATATTAATATAAAATACATGCAAAATTATTATGAGCAATTGTCAAGATAGACTGACGAATGACTATAATTCATTGGAAACGATATAATTTTGCGATAATGGGTATTTCCAGCAATCTTAAGCTGATGTCACCGTTGTCTTTAATACAATATCGTTATTGCACTTAAATAAAAATACCCTACTACGTTGCACAACCTTGGACGGATTATTTTAGTAGTGTTTTATTTCCGTCGGTTAATTTTGGAATTGCTAGTGATGGAAAGGGATAAAAGTAGCAACTAAATTGCTATTAAAATAGTTATGCATAAATGTGCGAGGTGCACTTTTAATTGATTCCTACATGCATTTTTAAACATTGTTCTGAACTAGATATTAGGTTTGCATTTGTTGTGAGGCAATTTACAAACAACGGACACCCGTCCGGCATAACTTTTCAGAAGTTAAACAATTTTCAGCCATGCGTTCGATCGATGCCTCGGTGTCGCAGCGGGAGAGTATGCTACCACTGTGCATGAGTTCTCGGGTTCGGTTCCAAGGTCAGGCATAGTGTTATTGAGTTTTCTATAAATATATTTTTAGTAAGCAACACGGAATCTTGATCTGTGCCTAGTAGACGGCAATAAGCTCGCCTCCTATCACGTGGGACCAAAACCTTTGCTGCGCAATGTGGGTTTCTTACACCCTTTGCGTGCCTTCAGAGATACATGCGTGTGCTTATGTATCCATGCGTTAGAAACCTCAACACCGATACACATAGATGATGACGAAGTGACTTCTTAAACCAGTACACCATTGAGATGAACACCATACATTTAAACGAAATAATAAAACACTCAAAAACATAGCTACGTAGCGAGACTAGTTTCAGTCAATTATAGATAAAACCACGGGTCTAATTCTGTGGTGTGCCAGTATTGCACGTAGGGAGCGTTGTAGCGCGCCCGCGGTTTTATCCAATCAAGGATATAGAGAGCATTGTAATTTAAACTACTTTGCTTCTCGTTAATGAAGCACAATTTTTATGCAGACTGCTAACACGCAAATGCATAATTGTTACGTGTTTAATTAACTGGAATAGTATGTCAGATACATAGTTGAAATATTGTATGGCATAATGTTTATAATGTCACCTCTGTCTAAATGAAACGTCTTTTATTTCAGTTTCAATTATGATATATATTTTTTTATACTACTATATGCAAACAAGCATACGGCCCACCTGATGGTAAGTGGTCACCGTAGCCTATGGACGCATACAATACCAGAGGCATCACTTACGCATTGCCGACCATTTAGGAAAGGAAGTGGGAAGGAGGAGTGAAAAGGGGGGAAGAGGGTGATTGGGCCTCCGGTACTCTCACTCACCGAACGAAACACAACAGTAGGAATACTGATTTTCTGTGAGAGTGTAGTCTTTCCCCGGTCTACATACCTAGATAGGTATGTTTAGTAAATACAAAGTGATTCGCGCGGCCCCGCTGACTTTGGTTATGTCAAGGAACACCGTGGTAGGTTTAGTCGGTATTACCGGGATATCTTTCTCCAGTGAGTCCGACATAACCTCTCCGTCGCCCCGCGGAGAGGTGAGCGTCAATGAATTCCCACAAGTAAATAAAAATGTAAATATATTATACTTACATTCACGACTCGATGGCGTAGTGGTTAATATAACCGACTGCCACGCCTGAGGTCGCGGGTTCGATTCCCGCACAAGGCAAACATTTGTGTGTATGGGCATGGATGTTTGTCTTGGTCTGGGTGTTTCTATGTACAATATGCATTGATGTATTAAAATGATAATATGTATGTATTTACAAAAAAAAGTATATATGTATGTTTATCCATTGTCTCGAACCCATAGTATAAGATCTGCTTAGTATGGGCTAGATGGTGTTGTGTGATAGAATATTATTATTATTATTATTATAATTTTAACTAACAATAAACTAAAATTATTTGTAAATCTTATCATAGTAGCAATTTTAATAATGATTTTCGTAACAATAGGAATTATAATAATGTAAATCTATATAACACAATGACCGAAATTAAAATCGACTTTGTTCGAAATTAAATATAATGAAATACAATCAGGCTTTATAATCGTGTACACATACCTGGCACAAGCATTTAGTTATAAGTATGTACAACACTTAAAAACCTAAAAAAGAACTATAAAATTGATCAATGACTTGTTTTCACCTAATAAATATATTACATGTAATATGTATTGCCAATAAGCAAACAAGTAATAAAGAATAAGTTTATGAGGGATTCTAGTCTCTCGTGAGATGATTTATTCTTGGATGCGTAACTATTAATATGACAGACTCCTCTCAAGCCGTCTCTCCATATGCAAGCGACATGACAGTGACAAATAACTACGAAATAGACCGTACTTACGTTGCTACTACTGCATCAAAACGCAATTCCATTTGTCAAACATTTATTTGACTATATTGAAGGAGGCGAGGCAATAAAACATTTAAGCTGAATTTTTTTTCAGGTACCCAACATAATAGCCTACTATGTGATTATAAGAACTAAATTAATATAAAATCCATGTTAAACAAAACAATAAAAATGATAGTCATAATAATACAGTACGATTTTTATATCAGATTTGATATTATTATTAAGCAAGGACAGCTACAGGCAAGTGACGTCACAATGTAGCAATGCCGTTACAGCAGTAGATCTACACACGGTGTCTAGCAACACGGGGTCAGAACATTCTACCAATAACTTCTTTATTAATTAAAACTATTTTTATTTCCAATAATATACCGACAACAATCTAAATTTCTATAGACGTATAAAATTAACTCATTGCTCTAACTGTTGCATTCAAAGACACTTAATAATTGCTTATGGAAACTCCTTCATTGTAAATCTATACTAAAGACTCTCCTATGTAGTCAATGAATATCTTCAAGCGCTACAATATTTTGCATATATTTTATTAAGCCTAAAAGTCTACTATTCTAATAAAATAGAGTCAGACTCACCACACACCACCGATATCCGAAAACAAATAACGCTATTTTATCATGCACCAGCTCCAAAACATACCTGTGAAAAGAAAAACTAATATGTAATAAACTGTATTTAAAAACTAGAACTATTGTTACGCTCGCTATATTTTATCTTTGTTTAGGGTAAATTAACTACCGCCCCTACTGTTTGTACGTCATAATACCGAAAACAACAGATACATAAATCCCCTACCAGGCGGTCATAAATAAAAAGGGAAGAAAAAAAGGTATTTATGATGTAATATGCTAGTTTTTGCTCACGATTTCGTTCACATGGGGTCGGGTTAACGAAAACTATAACAACACGACGTGAGTTCATGTCATTCCAATCTCTGCCTCATCGACACGGAACAAACCAAATGTAAAGGATTTAGGAACATCTATCACATATACTGAATCGTGACATCGCCGCCCCAGTCTGCTTGTGACTACGACCAAAGTAACTTGGTCCATACGTCAACCGTTTCATAAAGGTATGTTATTTTATATTAATTTGCCTCATCGGTGTACTTAAACAGGTTTTCCCCTGAAGTTTTGGGATCCCTTTCCTAATCGCGCAAAACGTTAGACATTAAATTTACTTGAAGTTATTCTCAAAACTTGAATTCATCCAACCAACTTGGCAAAGTGTGGTTCTTGACAGTTTTACTTTATCCTTTGCCGAGATACCAGCAAAAGGTTATGGTATTGATATAATAATATCTAGGCAGATAAAGTAGTAAGTCATTTCAAGCGTAAGATTACCTATGTATGTCGTAATTATCCAAGAAACTTATGATGCATAAAAAATCACAACTTCCGATGAATCCTTCTCTCTCTTTCTCTCTGATAATATTTGTACAAAATCTTTTGTCTGACCCTGGAACTACATAGAAAAATATGTAATAAAACTATATAAGAATTATATAATTGTATAAACACATGTTCTACTAGAGTTATAAATACTATTATGCAATTGTCAAACAGTCTTTTAATAATCTTGACTGTAAATCCTAAGCTAAACTCAATTTATAGGTAACCCAGCTGTCTGTAATTTTGCTCAATTGCCCCTATTGGTGTTAGCACCCATCAGCTACATGCGTAAACTTCTCGCACGGACTGCATGCGCAAGCTAATCATAGTTACTACAACCTGCAAGAGTAACATACAGGTAACATGCGTAAGTTGCGGCACTTGCACGGGTTATAATAAATCTACACTATAACACACACGCGCGCGTATAAATATCAATCATTATGAGTTCATTTCTCAGTATTTTGCAGTACTGTCAACAATTAACACATACAGTGAATACAGGAATTCATTTACATTCATGCATTTTTTGCCTTTGATTGCTCAATATCTTTTCAATAATGTTCGCTAACGTCAGTCAGTCATAGATATTTACTTAAATACATAAACGCATTTATGTTCTATACATTATCGCGCTACTGCTGCTACACCGAGAACCTGAATACCACAGGGGACTACGTTTTGTTTGTGCTAAAATTAATTGTTCCAAGTCTGGGTGTTTTTTGGTATCCCTTGTGTAAATAATTGTAAGTCCCGTATAGTTTAAAATTAATCTTATATACTCCGACTATGTGACCCTGGATTTGAAAGCTACTTCGCATTCCCTGTCTATACGCGGTGTTGGTGACCTTCACTTCCCCTTGTCCTATCACTAACTCAACGTTGGTAAGACTATTCTATTTTATTCGCTAGGAAGGCTATCGAACGGTAGGATAGCCATTCCTGTTTTTAGTTCTGGTCCTATGTAGTCGGCAGTAGTTATATTTCCTTAGTATTGGTTGTTCAATGTGCTGCCAATATATTCGGCGCTTGGCGATACCATCAAGTGAATCACTACCTAGTCTGCCACCTCAAACAAAAACCTACTTATACAAATAGCTACTAAAATGCAACGCTTTAACGTTGAAGATTAAACTCTTTTATTATATTATATTATAGTGATTTTCTTAAGCCTTTAAAGTGAGGAGGAATAGGCATAATCTTTAACTCCATAATGAAACACTGTTTAGTCGGTATTATTCAAAACTGTGGCGTGACTTATCATAATTATAACAGTAATTGTAACCTTTAATCGTCATTTAGAAAGTCTTTGTTGTTTGGAACTAATCTTATCATTTGTTTCCAACACGCAATTAAAATTAAATGCCTTTTGTGAATTGCTATCGTTAAACTAATTGTTAGTAAACAATGTTAATAAATATATTTTTAGTTTACGATACTTGCAATATTTTAAACTTACTAATAAATATTTAATCAGAGGTCATAACAAATCCATTTAACATATGTTTTTTCTATTCTATATAACATACTAATGTAGAATATGATGCGATATATTTTTTATTTAATACTATGAATAGAACACTTACTCCGATTTTGGTGATTCTCTTTTATATGAAACCGATTTGACGCCATATAGACACAACCCGTAAACTGCGTGATTTTAAACAGATACACACAGCGACACATCAACCTAGACTGTTTGGACTTTGAAGTGAACTTTGAACTATTAGAAGTTGAACGCTGCGAATCGTGCGAGAGAGTGCGTTATATTTTTGTTACGCTCTATCCTTACCATTACATCGACACCACGATGCACAGTCCCTTTCCGACAATTCTCTATTTTGTATGTAGCGTAGTTAGACACCCTATATACGCATTATAGGGTGTCTAACTTGATGTGTAGCTGTGTGTACAACATAAGCATAAACAACATTATTAATAAACCATTTATATATTTGTAAAACAAATCATCATTCGTATGGATTTATGTTTATAAATATAATATAATTATACCCAAGATATATCAATGTTGTACATTATAGAAACAATTATATTGTCTTAATAAACAGTCCTTCTTTTATCATTCTTATCTAAAGTACATATAACAGAGTTATTTACAGTAAATAAATAATTATTTCCTTACCCTACCTTCAAAATGTAGTAAACTATTTCTTATGAACAAAACCCGTATTCTATAAACCTCGAAATAATAACCAGCTTACATTCAGGCATAGATATAGGCATTGAAAATATACCTAACCCTTTTTTGTGCTAAGTTAGAAACATTCCATATCTAGACGGACCGCCGTTTGTGCCTCAAAGCGTTCCGTTCGCCGGTTGTCGTGACAATGATCTCTTTTAACATAAAGACTTTTTTACAGCCGAAGCTCTGACTCACTTCCTAACATTTCATCAATGATTCATAGTCGCTAAGGGAAATATTCATCCATTATATTAGTCCTTTCTTCGTAAACCGTCGGGCTATCATGTAAAAAGATTGAAACTAGGTTTCCTGTCCGTTCTAGTTTTGTACTGCAGGTATCACACATAGGATTAAAATTTACAAAAGCTGGCGTTTTCTACTTAAAAAGGTATATCACCGATACTAAAACTACATCAAGGCTGACCTGTTTTTAATACATTCCTGTACTGGATGCACCTTTCGATCTTTCAGTATTAAGCTCACAATGCCACGTATGGATAAGCAGTTTACATATAAGTTTTATTACCTAATGGTATATGTAAATCTGTCGGCACGCAATTTTCGGCTAACATATTCAGTTATATCGCGTCGCTTTTGAACGTTTATTTCTCAATCTGTGTATACGCGAACTCAAATTGGCACACATAGTTGTAACTAACTGCCTTAGCGACAGAAATTACTTGACTACTTCCAAGAGAAGTCGTTACCGGAGTAAAACGAGCGAAACTTTATTAAATGTGCTCTAACCTTTACTTTGTAAATGAGATGGCTATTTTCATTATTCATATTTTAGGCAATTACATTGTAGTTTTATTTTTAAAGTTATTTACCTATAAATTGTATGTTTGTAAATGTAAACAAAGCTTCAAAGATAGCTCTTAAATGTTGAAGATTCAATAAACAATCTTGACAAGCCTTTTCTTCACGATCTGAATAACAATAATAAAATTACTGGCTCATAAAAAGGCGCTCGAGGCACACAAGAAGGTGGCCTCAAGTTGAACGCTATACAAAAAGAGTAAAAAAAGAACTGAGGGACGACCCACGAGGACATCATTTATCATCTGCCGACAATCGCTCTACAATAGGATGAGCCTGTCGTCACAAGCACAAAATAGCACATTGAAAAACAGGAAGAACAACGTTTCCTTGCCTTAAAGTGAAGCGTACGCAAATAACGTCTTGATTCTACTCACTACTTATTAACATGCAAATTAAACAGAGAAAACTGCCGACCAAAACACACCTGTGTCATGTTCAAGCTTATGTTTGCACTTAACCTTTTTCCCCACTTTCGTGAAAACAAGCATCTTGGCTTGAAAATGACGATGTCCATTTTACACAGATGGCCTGCTAAAATTATACTCGTTCGTAGTAATCGTTGAGTCAAACCCACGATCGTTTACTTTTATTAGCCAAATATTATACGGTTCAATTGCCTTTATAATGTGAAAATGCAAAATATTGCTGCGTCATATTAACGTTTGGTATTGTGTGCCGCAGCATTCATTACACATTAATACAAAACCATAGCTATTCTGCGTATGAAACGCAAACAATTTTGAAAGCCATAAATATTCCTAAACCGGCTAATATCGTCGGTGTTCAAACGTGTGTCTATACGGCACGGTCAACCACTGTTCTCCGAAGGATGAACGATAAAAACTACATAAAACGCAAATGCGGGCCCTACCTATTGTCTTACATATCAGCTCCCCTCACTATTACATCTTACAGGTGGTTGCGTAAATCCTCAATAATCGACATACATTGCTGAGTCACGACAAGGTACACGAAAAATCTGTCATATGAAAATCGTTATAGAATATTGCGTTTGCGGTGACATCGTGTTTTCTTACCACCTGTGACTTTCGGTGTGTTGGGGATTATCATATTCATGTGTCAAACCGAGGACTGGGAATAAAACCTTCATATTGGAAAAACAACAAACTATAATATCACAGCCGAAGTTTATTGAAAGTTTGTAGGTAACGTGGCGAAACAAATATTTTGTTCAGTGCTTTAAAATTTAATATAAAACAAGTTTCGTTTCGGGCGAGTAGACAGGTAAACGTTTGTTTTTTCATTGGACGTCGACGGCGAGCATTTATTGGCACGGCGAAATGTTCAACGATTTCGTTCATTTGCTCTGCTATGATGTTCAGCCAGTCCACAGATATGTGCCTATATATGTCTATAGCTACACATATAGCACGTATATGTTACACATGAGTGTATTTGTAATAAAACGTTTTTGTAAAAGCAACATTAACCTGAGGAAGCTATTAATACTTTTACTATGACTAATAGTGGATGCGCAGTGGGAATACTTCGCTATTTCATTACCACGCTTTACCTACAGAGCGCTAACGTTACAGTTTATAACATGCATCGTTTTGCCTGACATTTGACAATGATCACAATGAGCTTTTGAAAGATTTTTTATCCATAAAAATTTGGTATGTCCTACTGCTGGGCAATAATCTCTACCCTGGACTTCAAAACATAACAACAAAACTTAATTAAAATATAAAATATCTTGATTTATCTACTCTAATTAAATACGATAAAATATACGATGGCTTTAGCTTTTGACAGGGAGTAAAGTAATAAAGCTGGCATGAAGAAATTGAGGCACAGTATAGTATACGTAGTTAAGTCATCTGGATTATAGTATAAGCTTTGGTGGTCCACTAAGAGCATGCCGTTCGTAAATCGAAATTAATTGGTGTTGTACTATCGTAAAGTTACGGGTCCGTGGAGCCCGCAGCGCGTAAGATTAGCGGGCGGCAACTGATATTGAAGGTTGTACGGGGACCTTGTAATATAGCATGGCTTGATTAGTCCCGGAGCGAGCTACATTAATGATTCTGTATGAATAAATTAATACAATGACAGATAACTAAGGCTGTAGAATGTTAATGTTTTGACTCTAAATTGTTCTATTAAAATGTGTTTATATCGAAAATTTTCTTTTGTCTTTCGCCCAGACACAATAACTTTTCCAATTACCTATATCTTACATTTCAATAATTGGCGGGTTAACAGGATACAGTGTCACATATATATATTTCTACAAAAGTTTCAGCAGGTGTCTTACGTCACATTTCGGCAGCTTTGATTAGGTATCACGTAATAGGGAGATCGTATTGACAGATTGCCACGATGTTGGAACGCGTCGCACAGTCATTGCTTTCTGTCACGGCAGTCTCAGTAAGACTGCCCTGACAGAAAGCAATGACTGTGCGATACAAACGTCCAAACCCAGACCCGTTCAGCAGCTACAGAAGCGCTAAAATTACTCCATTAGCCAGCGATATAAGTGTTTGGTAAATATGCATAAAATTATTTAACAAACTGAATAAATCGTAATTATAATCTAGCTGACGAGGTAATGAGTAGTAAGCAAATATACGTTTGCATTTGTAATGTTAGCTAACTCCGCAGAACCATGTGTTCATTCAGCATAAAAATAGAATTTCACGTTATTTTTTTCTTAACATTACATATGACCGCATAACAAAATAAGCAGCCTTTGCATTTATAATGTTAGCAGCAAACAAATGGTCATATAACATAGTTCGTGACTAAGGATTTCTGACGATTTTCTTCTAGCAATCTTGATTAAACATAGACATTAAATGATTACAATAACCTTTAATTTGGAAGGGTCAAGGAATTGCTAACAACTATTAAATAGTTCATGTTTATCTATCATATAATTATGATAACAATTTAAATGATTTAAGTAAATCATTTAAACAGATAACGCAACAGCTCATATTATCAAACTTATAATATTATCAGCCCTGTAGTAAACTAACTGGTCTACTGCGGGGCACGAGCTTCATTTCAGGGTAAGAAGGATTAGCCAGGTATTAGTTTTACATAATTATGTTGTTGCCTATGGTCTTTGTAAAAGGAGATCCTACAAGATTAGCACCCGGTTTCTGAAGGCCAACGTCTTGTCAAAATCAAACTCATGTCAAGTGTTTTGATTGGCTTTTGGTAGTTTATTTAGCCAATTCCAGCATTAAAGAAATGTATTTTGACCATCAGGTAATGTTTTTGTATAGATCTGCTTTTTTGAAACTAGATTAGTACAAATGATTAAATCACAGCGAAACTACAAAACTGCTATTTTTTGTATACTTACAGTTACAGGGCAATACATAGCCACCTCTATTTAATTAATAACGTCCGCATTATCTCTCATCATAAGTAAAGATAAAAGCCAAGAGCTCCACGCAAATGTTATATTTGAGGTCGAGTAAATGCAACGCTGTAAAACCCGACCACTTAGCTCACCACTCCCCAGTCGCTTATGAGAAAACATATTTTTTAATTTAACGGTGTACACTAATTAGTGTTAGCAATTTAGAGAGGCCTATTTTGCGTAGCTAATACAGCCAGGCGCCACGATTTTTCAGATAAGAGAAACAGAGCCATCACGCACTCGGCTACGCCATTCACTTTTTCTACCTCATCTCACTAAATTGCCCCAGTGTCGGAGTAATCCCAAACCCTATTACGTAAATAGAACTCAGATAGAATAATTAAAGTTATTATTTTTCATTTTTTTGTGTTATTAAACGCTCGCCTCTCGCCTTTCGGGAATTACGTACTTCCTGAATCAGTTAATTGTGCCAGCTAGCAGAACTGTCCGATCTGAAACGCTTTTAATTTACGCGCTTCCCTAAAAGCTGAAGTCAATGTTTGCTATGAGAAATTAAAACGATTTTGCACAATTTTTGCAGATCATTATTTTTTGTCATCGCTCAAAAGTTTTGCGAATAATATTATCTCAACGTGACTACGTTAAGAGGTCTAATGCGATTTCAGACATTCATTGAACTGTAAAAGTTCTATTTCTGCTTAAAGATATTCTTTGGGCATTTCTCAAAGATCTTGACAATATGGTATCCTTTCGATTGAATTAATGGTGCAGACAAAATATCGACAGCATTGTTTCCGTCACCTGCCTGATAAGCCAATATTACCTTTGTAAAGGTGTGAAATCCTATAGAGTAACTATGATCGAAAATTGTCGTGAGCGTATTCAAATCCAAATACCACGTACGAGGTTTTTGCGGTCACTATCCTCAACATACACTCAATATACACAAGCTAGGTATTCAAATATTGAGCTCAAATAACTAAGGATACATTTGTATACATTCGTTTCTGAGATGGAGCTCCGAAGTGCTCTCCGGTCTGAAAAAGCCACGTTACTCCGTACCTTGGCGTCCTTTGACGGCACTTGAGAGCACTTCGTTAGTTCACCGCAATAGGTAACAGTGTTATGATCCTGCACGTCTCAAGGTAGTGTCTATCCTGAAGTGATCCTTTTGAGAAATATATGACTAAAATACCTACACGCCAAAATATGAAATTTAAAATGTTAGCATTTCTTTTATAGGTTTGTTTAGTTTAAGTTTAAGCTTTATTAACTATTAATTCGGTTTTTATGTCATTATTTTTTAAGACGTCATATGAAACTAATACTTACTCAATTCAATCCTTATCAGTAGATATCATAAAATATATTTAAGTACATTAAACGGATCTATAAATTGCTGCCACGCTTTCTTGGCGTAAAACCATAGAACATTGATAACGAATATTTGTTTATTTTTCTATCTCTCAAAACTATCAATACAAGCTAAGAACTAATGCGATAGTAGGGTATCTTTTATAAATATGTCTTAGAATTATTGTAAATGCCGTGGTGTTATAATGTAAATAATTATTAAATTAATGACACGGCCCTTTGTCAATCGTTGTCATTACATAGAATGTCACGGACCAATTTTAGTTACATAACCTAATCTAAATTGTGTTCCATGAAATATATATCTAAGATTGAGCTAACATCAGTCCGTGACATTATATGAAATTGAAACGATGTCAACATACTGTGCAGTTATATTGCCAGCTATGGGCTAGTAGAAATTGTTAGGCTGCCATACAGAGGTCTCGAGTTCGATATCACCGCACGTATCTATGAAGATCAATTTAAAGTTCTGTGCATAATAAATAGTTAACTATCGCACGCTTTAACGGTGAACAAGAACAGAGTGAGGAAGCATGGCTGAGAGTGGGCTAGTGGTGTGTGCTTGTGGTGGAGTATGGCCTAACCCTTCACACTATGAGTACAGGCCTATAAAAGTGGAACAAATTATAAGCCAATGTTTTTTATTACTGTTAAAATCTAATGCAATCACAATACGCTGCGTTGTCTAATTTGGTGTATCCGATTTTATTAGTTAAATACGACATCAAAGATTTAAATATGTTCACCAGAAAACAAATGTGGTAATTATACGTAATAATGGCACTTTGTAAATATTTATTCCAATATAGATATAGAATTAAGATCTGGGTTACATTAAACAATCATGACCCTTGATAGATACGGACTCCATTATCAGTCATAACTCACACAAATGACAATGTAACCTTGTTACAACGTGCTGTGTTTTCCTTGTAGCTTTATTAACTACACAAAAATGTGATTCCCCGTTCGGTACGTTAGGTTTAGAAGCACTGAATAATTAGATAACGCTGTTTAAAATGCTATTGAACATCAGTAGAGCAGTAGAGTACTAGAATGTCGCTAAATACTCATTACAAAATCCAGAAACAGGTTAAATATCGATGGGGGCGTATGAGCCTGGCACCTCATAGGCGCAGCCATATATTTTGCAAAATAGTTAGGTAGGATAGGACACGTGTGCCGTCGTAGTTTGTCTCAAGGATAGTCCGCAACTGACAAAATAGAAAAGTAGGAATCATACATCGGATCATGTCTGTAGGGATACCCAGTCGTAAGTCTCAAATTGTCGCCGCACGCACACCTACCCTTTAGGATTCCTGAAGGCATTCACATTTCACACAGCCATGCTTTTACGTCCTATGTAATGAAAGACGAGTATTTTGGCGTCCATGCTGAGTCTTGTCAGACCCGACTGATCCCATTAAAGCTGGGACTTCATAATCTATACTTCTATACTAATATTATAAAGCTGAAGAGTTTGTTTGTTTGTTTATTTGAACGCGCTAATCTCAGGAACTGCTGGATCGAATTGAAAAATTATTTTAGTGTTGGATAGCCTATTTATCGAGGAAGGCTATAGGCTATAAAACATTACGCCACGACCCACAGGGGCGGCGCAGTAACGATAAACGCGGGTGAAACCGCGGGCACATCCTGTCACAAATATATGTGCAAGCTTATGCCACAAAATCATCTAGATTACTTACTTATTTTGTTAATTAAATTGTAAGTTTATCTTGAAGCTGACGCAAGTGTATTCCACTAGCTTTATCTTCACTATTGATTGTGTGTTTGATAGTATTACTATAATTATCAGGTTATGTATATACACATACAGTGCGTACAACAAAAGAAATCACGTAGGCACGACGCGCGACGACTCAACGCAACTATCTATAGTATAAGTACACTTGTACTAAAACATTTAGTTCTAGTTTTTAATACACGTCCAACTTGGAGTTACGCTCGAGTCGTATCCACCCGTGATCGATAGGATCAACTGAGGAACAACAATTATTGTAGAACGGAAGTCACAATTTTAGAAGATGCCGTTTGATTAATGCAGATTATGCAGGTAACAAACGACTCGATTTTCGTATTAAATGTGCAAAATCATTAAGAATTGAAAGCTGAAGCATACCTTCACAGAAATATTGCTTACTAGATATTGTCTGAATTCGTTCGAATTTCTTTCAAATGTCAAATGATTATGAAGCCTTTTGGCGATTCGGACGTGGTTGACATACAAACATCCCAGCATGCAAACTTTCATATTTACTAGTAGAAGTTAGTTTAGAGGTGACCTTCCTCGAGTCGGCAAAGGGAAAGGATGTATAAAGAACGTCAGACTAATATTATAAATCTTGTTTGTGAAGATACTTGTATGTTTGTTATTCAATCACACATAAAGTATTGAACGGATTTGAATGAAACTTGGCACACCAATAGATCATTTTAACGTTAACATATGTATATAGGCGGACCGCGAGCGAAATCACGGGGTAAAGTTATATAATAAAGCTTGGCTAACTTCACATAAATACGAAAGCAACATTGAAGGTCAACAAGCAGGTGTACAGAGTATAGGCTCGAAGATAGATTATGAGAGCGGTCGGGTCGACCCACTCACAAAATTCTAAAAAGACTTTGCACGGCTAAATCTAATTTACTGTTTGGAGTTTGAATTTGAAACAGACCTTTGTGATCCTTTCCCAGTGGATAAAGTTTATCTTGTCTGAGGTACAAGTACAAAATGTCATGGACCTGTTAAGTACAGGTCGTGGACTGAATTATATAGATACGAAGGCAAGCTTAGTCTTTAAAATAACTTTATTTCAGTTTCTATAGTTTAGACGGTCTAAAACAAGTTGCATTTCGAGGCCCGCAGTGGTATTAACATGTATTTTGTACCCGCGGGCCAGGAAGCGGCCCGTCAGCGTAGTTATATGTCCGCCAATAACAGTCCGCTGGCTACATTAGCAACAGTATACCAGGATGTCGATATTATGAAAGCACAGAACTTCAATATGTCTTACTAACAGTATACCATATACAATACAGCTTTATAGCTGTCTGCAGTGTGTCTGTAAATACTACCGCGATCTGTAGTAGAATTGGTCTTAAGGAAAGATTGCGGGTCACCTAGTAACCCGTTGACTGACAAAGAATCCAAAGTATCGTCCTCCTTCAAGCAGCTCTGGTCTAAAGCATGTTATAATAAACTTTGTAGTTTGGAAGTAGTAAAACTTCTAGTTTCTGTGTCACAGAACTTTGCCAACATTGAAGCAAACGGCACTAAGGTAATCCAGACCTCTGCACACATTTGTGTGACCTACCGTCGATTGACATTCAAGACGGTCACACAAATGTATGTGGCATATATAAAACTCTCTCCCAACTCGGCATTTTGATAGGTGTTCGAGTAACAACATAACGCCAAGATCCGTGCAGTCGTAAGTCGCAATTTGTTATTGCACCAATATATACCTATTTTAGCTCTAAAGATATGTATATTCAATCTCATTTTCTTATACTTATCTCATTGTTCGAGCATAGGTACCTCTTCTCAGTATGAGAAGTATAAGGCCAATGTCCACCATGCTTGCCAGACTTCACATATCACTAAGAACATTAAGGAGAACCCTAAGAAGTACAGATTAAATCATATTGCTTGAACTAGTTTTTCTTCACCCTTAAATTAAGTGATAAATATTATGGCATAGCCGCCTACAAAACATAAATAATATTCAAAAAGTAGCATTTACAGATACTTTATTTGCTAAATAAACATTACATAAGAAAAGTGTCGGAACGTGAAGTCCCGTCTCGTAGGCAAAATGTTCCGATTTTAATGTGTTTTTACAAGATGTTATTTAAGGCTCACTTGATTTCCCTCGGGTTTAAACTACTGTATACTTTGGCACTGTAACGGAATAAAGATTGGAAAAGTTTTCCATGCAAAAAAATATTAGGTACATAATATATCAGCTCACTTATATCCCTTAGGACTAGCTAGAATTGGATGATACCTATATTTCGTTTCGTTTACGTTCTTAGTAATGCTTTACTAGTAGCTTGACTTACACTAGTCACTATTCCAGACTCTAAAGAAATTGAGTATCACATCGCTTAACTCGGGATCTAACTCTCACACTTAGTAGTCATTCGCTTCGCACAGTCTTACGCTCAACCTTATCCTACTAAATCCACAATTTTTTGTCATCACATTACTCAACTCGGAAGTTAAACTCTCGCAATTGGTAGACATTCATACGCTCAACCTTAGGCTACTAACTCTATAAAAAAAATTATCGCATTGCTCAACTCGTAAGGTAAACTCTCGTAATTGGTAGACATTCATACGCTCAATCTTATGCTACTAAATCTACCAAAAAAAATTATCTCATTGCTCAACTCGGAAGTCAAATCTCGCAGTTGGTTGTCATTCATACGCTCAACCTAATGCTACTAAATCTAAATAGCAGACAAAAAGTAACTATGTACCGTAAAACATATTCGACTAATCAACTGTGGAGATATCTCCTCATAGGCTCAACTCTTTGCCTGACCTTAGCAACTTAACGTACATATAACTTCAGTTACTTTAGTAAGTTCATTAACCACAAAACTTTGACGTCCAATAAGTATGACTTTGTGACTCAAATGAAAATAAATATTTTCGAGATTTTGACTAGATAGAAATTAGTAAGTTATCGTAGTCATTTGTATTATTATTTAAATAACAAACATCCACGGAAGTGTGCAGAACAAATCAATTGCACACCGGTTTCAAAATATTATACACATATTTTACAAACATCAATTTTTTCCCACACGAGTAGTTTTCACGATTTCAATAGCTGTCCATTTGCATATTGTATTGATTATATTGTATTGTTGTAAATGATACATTATAATATTGATGACACGAATTACTTTAACCCTTTCGCTGTCCCGTAATACACACAATAGAAAATCTAATATGCTCATAATTATGTGATACATCGGATGGGGAACCTGTTAATCCAGGGGCTACCATCTCTTAAAGCAATGTTTTTGCGTGCGCGAGAACGAGACAGCGCATTACAGAGAATATAACTTTGTCACCTTCTTGCGTACGGAATAAAACGCTAACCTATTTATTTCTATTTTGTGCTATTTATAAAATACAGTGTATCAATTAATGAAAATGTTTTCATATTGTAAGGTATACGTTAGCGTGATTACGTATGTTCTGCGTTCAACATTTAACAGAAACACGTACACAAATTGTCTCTGTGAAAGCAAAAATCTTTGTAATCAATATAAGTCTTTTGGGGTTTGGATTATAAATGATTAATAGTAATTAAAAAGGAATGAGTTAAGGGTTTCCCGGTAACCTTTTAACAGGGGATTAACCCAATAACAGCTTAATCCTTTGACGTCGCTAGTATGTTGTTTTTCTTCCATAATTTAACAAAACGCGTACACAAAACATTTGTTGACGTGTGTTTGACGACTTAATCCATGCTTTGAAATATGTTACACTTAAAACGAAACCAGTAGTATAGTTGGTAGTACGCATTACTAAGCTTATTAAGCTTAGTAATGCATACTCATAACTACCCTAAAGAGGCAAGCAAAGGTGAATTACACTCACATTTTGTTAACTATGTTTAAAGTCGAACTTAAAACCAGGCCAGCCTATTGGTGTCTGCTTTAGGGCTATATTAGACCTATTATACGTAGGTACCTATAATATTAAAACATTGTTGTTATATATACTTATGTGTACGGGTTTTGTTAAATGTTGAACGCAAAACATTATGTGGAGACTATGAACAAACACGTCACAGATATGATTACTAATTAAAATGCAAATGAATCCGACCCACTCCGTCATTTACCTTAACTAAAATATTAGGGCTCTCAAAACAACGTGCAGCGCATACAACTGAATAATTGCTAAGACAAAAGGTATTAAACGTTTTAATTCTACGAATATACGTCATAATATAGTGTACTAGATATTGCCCGCGGCTGCCGTCGCTTTAATATAGAATTTGTCAATAAATTTCCATCCGTCGGGAATAGTTCTTTTTCTAAATGAAAGGTACCCTACGTCCTTTTAAAAGTACCCCTGAGAACGTATAAGTGAAATTTTATGATAATCGGCCGAGTAGTTAATATTTGAAAGCGTAACAAACAAACTCACATTCGCATTTATAATATTAATTAGGACTGCCTCCGTGGCGCAGCGGTAGTGAATGCGACTGCTATGCATGAGGTCTCGGGTTCGAATCCGGGACGGGCCAACAAAAAAGTTATTGGGTTTTTCAGTTAAGAAATCTCAATAGCAGCCCGGAGTTAGGAAGTTGCCGGTGTTAGACACCCCCGTGCCTCAGAAAACAAGTAAAGCCGTTGGTCCTGCGCCTGATCTCTCTGCGGTCGAGTCGGATTACATGTCTCATCGGATCATGAGGATTATCGGATTTAGGGCACAGAGAGTGCACTTGTGTTTGCGCACACACTTGTGCACTATAATATCTCCTGCGTAGATGGCCAGTCTCCGTTAAGACTGGCCGCCGTGGCAGAAATTCGGTCTGGAGGACCGTTGTTATTATTAGTTAGGATGACAGCAGTCGTATTTACTACCTATTTTATAATACTCATCAACTCTCGACCGCGATCGACACGAGGTCTCCTGTTGTACGCCCAGATAAGGCCGTTTCTTTTGGTTTCTTTCCAGAATTTCTTAGTAGCAACAGACAATCAGGAACTAAGCCCGATGGGCGGCAATTGCTTTCTAATACGTCTCACTTAAAACCAAAGCTTGCGAAATATAGGTGTGGCACCTCTGCCTATCCTTCGCGGATATCCGCGTGAGACAATGTATGTATTCGAGTTAAACCCTGTGCTAAGCCGACTTGACTGCCGTAATTAATTGCCCAGAAGTGTCGCGTATGAACTGTTAGCCCTTTATACCTACAAATTACTTCAATATGAGTGTATTTTCGCGTCTGTCAAGTGTGTGTGGATTTTAAGTCAGTCACGTTTTGAATATAAGGAAGTGAATAAAGCAAGAGAAATTCCAGAATCATAGCCAGTGGAAATTCGTAGTATCTGCCTACCACGCTGAAAAACAGGCGTGCATATACAGGATGTCTCAGAATATGTGAATCAAATTGTAACGGGAGATTCCTTAGGTAAGGACCTTTCAAATGAGCAAAATAAAAAAATCTAAGTTTTGTTGCAAGAAAATAGACCAAAATAATGCAGCGATTTCAAATCCAGGTCAGTTATTAAAAAAACCGTATTTAATCAGACGAAACAATGCTTCACAAAAAAAAAATTAAAATTAGCCATAAACGAAGTACCTGTAGTTGAAAGTCGGGAAAAGTCGTACTTTTTTAAGAACTTTGATTTTTTTTATTTTTACACAAATCTCATAATTTTTTTAGCACTTTTGAATGATTCTTACTTAAGGAATCTCCCGTTACAATTTGATTCACATATTCTGGGACAGCCTGTAATATACGACTAGATTCCATCGGGAACAGTACCTTTTCTGGGTGAAATGAACCCAGTATCCTTTTTGTATATCGTATACGTGATATTTCATGATGATCGATCAAGTAGTTTCAGCTTAAAAAGCAAACATAGTCACCTTCGCATTTATAATTTTTTGTTAGTATTCGGTTTTTTTAGCAATTTTCAGTTGCAGCTCAGCACCTGGAAATCAGTATGTGCAATAAGCTCGCTCCCTGCTCCATGGAACCTAAAACATACCTTGTAAAAGTTGGATAAGATGCAGCACTGCCTACCCATTCAGTGCCATGTATATCACCGAAGTACATCATCATCCTCTTGCCCTGGTACCAATTTATTTGGGGTCGGCGCAGTATGTCCTTCTCTTCCATACTTCTCTGTCACTCGTCATCTGATCATTTACCCCTTCCCCTTTCATATCCATCCTCACACAGTCCATCCATCTTTTCCTTGGCCTTCCTCTCCCTTTTCGTCCCTCTACACTCATATTCATCACTTGCTTACCTACATACGTATCGTCTCTTCGCATAACATGTCCATTGCAAGCCAAACGATTTCCTTTCACCTTTTTGTCTATGGGCGCCACTTTCAGACTACCTTTTACGTATTCATTCCTAATTCTGTCTATTCTCATCACTCCACACATCCATCGTAACATTCTCATCTTTGCTACATGCAATCGTTTCTTATCCATCTTCTTAGTAGCCCAACGCTCAGCTCCATACAGTACGACAGGCCTTATAACTGCCTTATACATGCGACCCTTTAATTTCAAAGGCAGTTTAGGATCGCATGCAGTATGGTCAATGTTACATCACCAAAATACATACGTGAGATAATCTGTAGTAATATAACAATGCTTGATTGTTTAAACGCGCTAATCTCTGCCACTACATGTCGGATTTGAAAATTCATTTTGCATTTGATAGCCAAATTCATGAGGAACGTTATAGTGGCCTAAAATAAAGTTAGGCCTGCTCTGCTTTCGTGGCTCGGCGCGTGATATTATATAGCTATTACATAATCATTATACATACGGGAACAGAACAGATTAATCATAAACTTGAGGTAAAGTTTGAGACAGGTACTTTCCATATATCATTCAAAATGCCATTTGAAAACGACAAATAAATTACATACAAAAGAAATAAGTTTTAGCATACATATACCTTCGTAAATCTTACCAATATTACTATAATATGTGTATTTTGTAGCCTTTTCGTGTAGTGTATTCTGGTACCTTTCTATGGTAAATCTTCAACTTTAATATAACTATATAAGAGATCAAAGCTTGCCTCGATGTTCATAATATCGAAGAAGTCACTTCTTTAGTATGGCTTATCTTGAGTTACCCGCCTTATATGAACAATATACCAATAGTCTAGACCAGAGGCCCCAGACTTTTTTTCTAATAGACCACTTTCAAAATTTAGCAAGTTCCGGTGGACCTCCTGCAGCTACATTTCTAGTATATTCCTTGGCATTCGTATTTATATTTGATCAAATCTCTACGGGTGACTTTTTTTTTACCTGCCGCGGTAGGCAGGCTGACCTTTTTTTTTATACCACTGGTAGATACAGGATATTGCAAGTTTTTACAAGTAACAGTCGCTGAGCTACATTGATAGGTGAAGTCAAGCCAACATTTTAGTTCTTCACTATCGAAAGCCAATAAAATTTCGTGGATCCCCATTTTTTTGTCACGCCAACGTAGACCCCCGTTGAGTCTCCCGTGGACCCCTGGGGGTTCACCTGGACCACTTTGGGAACTAATGGTCTAGACCTACTGAAGCTACCATAGATAGGCGGTCTTACACGTAGTTACCTCCATAAAAATATTGTGTTTATATTATTTTACTTGTTTATGGTAAGATTCGGGCATAAAATAGATACAAATTCCTAAAACTTTATTAAACATTTTGCTGTTACAACTTTACTTATTATTACCAATTCCCAAAAAGAAGATTAAGATTTTATAAACAGTCAAATTAGTACACTTATATTTTATGAATATATAAACTGGATAGTTCCAAAACAGGTTAACATATAGGATGTGTCTTTACAAGATTGTAGGAATTTTAATACACACTTTAGGTAGGTACTTAAAACGACTTAAGTGATTTCGTATTGACTCCGTAAAAATATTATAAAAGTGATAGTGGCTGTGTATATTGACGACACCTAATTATTTTGCAGTACCAGTCTATTAGAATTTGACATATGGATGCCTCGAAAATTCGATGAATAAAACTAAATTAGTTTTCAAGAAAATCATATCATTTGCAACATTGATAGTAATTATTGGAATGCAATACTCATTGACGTAGTTTAATTATTTGGTTACATACATACATAATACTATATTGTTCACGCGGCAGGATAGAGGCATTGAAATATTTAAGAAGGAAGACCTTAAGATCTTACAAGCAACGTTTTTGTGAAATTGGTATTGTCCCTAGCTCGCTACGGATATTATTATTATCTAAACGTAGGAGAAAAGTTCATAACGCTTAGTTGATAGCGAAATGAATTGGAGAAAACTATGACGGTGGAAAAATGGACAACAAAAGATAGTTGATTGACCAAGAAAGAATATAAGGTAAATATAAATAGGTCATTCGGAATGGGAAGGTTCGAATGTTCTATGCATCTCAAAACGGAGAAATCTGCAAAAATCCAGGTTAACTAAACACCAAATCGATAAGCTTACTTAAAGAGCGTAATTGGAGAAATAATGTAACAAGAGAGATTTGCACGATTAGTAGCAGATGGAATATCTTAGTCTCTCCCTGACAAGTACTCCGAGAAACAGCTGTGAATATGTTTATCGAACTTAACATTCACTGAACAATATGTGAAAGACCTTACCAGTCAAGAATACCTTAATTTAAAAGAACAATATAATCTGATTCACAACCCATATAATTAATCTACGAGCTAAAGGAAATTAAACTGGAGAGCTTAAAGGATCTTGTATCGCGATATTTTCAAAAACAACATAGTAAGAAAACAAATTATGCTTCATACACATGGTTACACAATGACATGACTCCCTTCGGCCTTCTAAAGCCTCCGGGGCAATATCTAATCATTTATTTATGGAATTGAGGCACTTACATATGTGATTAGGGCCGCTGAAGTATTCAGTTGCTTGGCAACTAGAGATTCAATTACATAGTTATAATGAATATCTAATGTGAGAGTAAACCGTCATGCAGTAATATTATGTAGGTAGATACATGACGTGTTATTTAGCCTTTATTTACTGTCAAGAAATATAGATAAGACAGAACAAAAGCAATAAAAGACGTAATTTAATTAAACTTTGGCTAATATATGAAAACGGTAAAACTTCGTTAGTTATTGGGCGACGTTATTGGCGTAAGTTCTTGTCTACTGCCTGATACAGTTCTAATTTACAAGTAACAAGAAAATGCAATAACACTGTTACACCTTGAAATAGAACCTGGCTCCTGCCATAACAGCGGCTACAAGTTAGGAGTGATTAAAAAGTAGGTAGTCATAAGGTTTTCCGCCTTCCATATCAACGTGCAATGGGATAGTAGATAGCAGGCTGCTATAAACGCAATATTAATGTCATGGCTTTTTGTATATTACTTTGTGATATAAGCAAATAAACAAATTATAATTTCGACGGCTACAGGAGCATGTAATATAAGTACCAAGTTAAATCCAGAGAGCCCGGTAATATCTCAACTTTATAAATCTAACTGTCACAAACAGTTTAATTCATCAGATGACATCGGACTCGCGGAGTAATTACGGACGTCCCGCTTGAACCACTCGGGCCACAGACTATACAGCCACAAGTCACGTGCTTGTGAACCACAGATAATTAATTAACGCTACCGGTTTATAGATGTCGCTCGCATGCGTCGCTCCTGGCTGTATGAAACAACACGTGTGCTCTTTATTCATAGGAATCTATTGAAATTGGGTGTATTATTTGGTAAAATTACTACTAGCAAGGTCCTTTCTTCCCAGCTGTGACGCTGTGACGTTTCAAAAGGAATTAACAAAGTGTTTAAAAAGTAACTCTTTTTGTTTATTTTAATTTCAGCATAAAGACAATAACACGAAAGCTTATTTTAAATTTTTATTATTGTACTTATAAGATCGTACATTTCAGTAGGAATTTTAAATAATAGGACGTTTTATAAATTAGCATAAGCATAGCTTAAGAACCGATGTTTTATGTCACTCAAGTAATCATCGACCCTGCTTAAATACTACGCTGACAACAGCGGAGTCTATAATAAATACCCTACTATTTGTTTATTTTTGAAAAGACTTCTCCCACACCATAAATAATGCCTGCGTCGCGGAGACTTTATAAACATTCAAACAACACACAGAACACCCAGACTCGAAGTAACCACTAGATCACAATATAAGTGGCGAGGCGACCGCTTAAACCACTACACTATAGATACAGACACATCAAGTTGTTTTAATATTATAAATTACTAGCTGACCCCCCCCCCCCCCGCAACTTCGTCTGCTTCACATAAGAGAATTTTCCCCGTTTTTGCAACATTTGTCATTAATGCTCCGCTCCTATTAGTCATAGCGTGATGTTATGCAGTCTATAGCCTTCGACGATAAATAAGCTATCCATCACCAAAAAAATTTTCAATTCGAACCTGTTGTTCCTGATATTATCGCGTTCAACCAAACAAACTCTTTAGCTTTTTTAATACCTATTAGTATAGTATAGATAACAGCTTAATTGACGGCAAAGCGCAGCCTTGAGAATCTCTGTAAACTCTACTTAGACACACGACACTTTTTTATTTGGTTGTGATCATCTTTGTACATACATAAGTGCAGGCACCATTGCCCTAGTTTATACACATCCTGCGTGACCATGAGTGGGGTTACGGGCGCCCACTAAGAAACTGTATGGGGTATAAATATCTCAACTTCTATCCTTAACTGTATTATGCGTGCACCTGTCATAAAACAGCAGTTTAATTTCAAATAAACGCAGCACATCTCTAACAAATCAAAATTGCATAATTTTTCAACAAAACTTACGATTTCAGAGATGAATCTAACATACCACAGACCGTGTCTTCATGAATAATTCTGGATTTATAGTTAAGGCCTGAATAAACGGTTCCCAGGATATTCGCTGCTGGAAATGCATTCATATCTAAAGCTGTTGCCTTTGCTTGCTATTTTTCGACTGTCAGACAGCGAATAGATTGTCCGTCTAGTAATATGACGGGAGATTGTATTTCAAATCTAATTTGTAACAAATCCGATTTGACTTGTGCAAATAATGTTTCATCAATTTCGTTTCATACGGCGGCACGAAAATAATTTATCATTATCATCTTCTAATAAAGGCAGATTCTGAGGATTATTGGAATAAATTTCGGTTGTTTTGATTGTTTATGCATTGTTATTAAAACAAATTCTTGTATTTCAAGTCCTGCATCTTGCTAATCTGATGAATTTGAAAGTTTGTGAAGATGTTTGAATGTTTGATGCTCAATTATGCATAAACTATTGAACGAATTTCGATGGAACTTGGCATATAAATAGACCATGGAGTAACGTATAGGATCTGGTACAATTTAAGCTGGCCGAGCCATTAGCAGAAGTAGAAGTCTAATAATAATAATCTACAATTTTCAAAAGGACTTGCGACGGCCGCAGCGATACTTAAAGGTGACCCAATCTCAGATGATTAGATAATACTTACAAGGTAAGAAGATAGATTATAACTCGATATAGTTTCGAAGGACATGGTACGCCCAACATCCATACATATAAGCATCGCGATGTTGAACAAAACACAGTGTACAGTCCAAATTAGGCATACTCGTAAACATGACATGTGTCGAACAAACTTATATATACACAAGCACTAAAGTAAGATACTTATTTAAGAAAATATGTTGCCTCCGTATTATGTCTACTGATCTTAACGAACAGCAATTATAACATATAACAGCTTAATTTAGTGTAGGAGCACAATCAAAGCTATCGAAGTTCATGCACCGACAATCCTTTGTAATAAAGCCGACTGGTAACTTTCATCGTAAAGTTTAATTAATTTTCTATCAGAAAATATGCAAACTACCTACGTGTTTTAATTAATATCTGAATTAATAGGTCTATAATGAGGCACTGGGTTTGTGAGTGTTTTGATACTTAGCTAGTAGTACTATCCAATTAAAATGTAATCACGTGTTTGATATTTATATACGGAATAAATACGATATCGCATTTTGTGATAAGGGAGCTGTAATGTCACACATTACGTCACTTAGGGTCTCTTCTGATTGGATTGATTGCCAAACCGATATGGCGTTCGCTACGAAAATTAAAGTCATTTTAAGACATTTGGATAAATATAGTATCGACTGGCTATTTACCTTGTAACAACTGCGCTATTACGTTGTAAGGAAATACAACACCTTTAATGTTACAATACTAAACTAAATTGCTGAATAAATAAACAACAGGAAATAATATTATTTGTAGACCGATAAGTAAATTGTAATAGAAATGTGTGATTTAAACCAGCGTAAATTAGAGTAATAATTACAAAAAACGGATCAAATACACAAAAAATATTTGATGAAACGAAGTATTTTTAATTATTGAAGAATAAATTAATACGTGTAAATAATCACTCGCAATATTTTACTCTTAACTATAAGGCATAATATGGATAACGAAGATTAAAGTAGACTTAAAATTAACTACACTCAGTATTCTGAAAATGAGTGTAAGCTATTCTAAATAACAAACAAAATTTGACGCCGAGAAATACCGGACTCGAGCCAAATTAAACCGCAGGACGTATACTGATAAAAATCGTATAAAAATAAGATCCAAACAGGACTAAAAGAAAAGGAACGAGACAGCGGCTACGGACGAAGGCAAATAAAAGAGATGGAGGCAGATTGTTTCAAATGGACTTATTATTATGTCGGCGTGCGACCTACCGCGAGCGCACGACATGAGATACATACCGGCCATCAGCCGGCCAGTTAATCCTTTTTTTTTTAATTCTATTTTATTTATATCGATTAATTACGTTTTAAAACACGCAGAGCCTGTGTAATCATTTAATCAATTATAACGCTACACAACATAACTTATAAACTGTAGATATACCCTACCGGCCAAAAGTTTGAGACCACAAGTTAAAATATTGTTTCACAATAAAATTTGTTAAAAATACATATGATAAACAATTAATTTGCACACCTGCATATACAATGGATATTTAACTATTTTTCGAAGTCATTATTTCTATTTATTTTTATGTAATCATCGTACAAAGGTCTTTTGTCTAGAAACATCAATGGGCGCCGCGTGCGGACCGCGCGCTAAAGTCATTGTAATATTATTGTTACCTGACTATTATTCATTATTTGGGCTTTGTTTTGTGTTAACAGAATTTTAGGAAATTTTAACTTCCTAAAACACTGTGAACACCTGAGTTTCCATGGAGTAAATATTTCTTAATCTTGGTTAGTCCGAGCTCGTCGTTCTTACAGTGAAGACATCTCATTATGGGAAAAGTACGCCAAATTAGCGGTGAAACTCGTGCTGTCATCATTGCTTTACACAACGAAAGCAAATCTGAACGTGCGATTGCTACTCAGCTCAAGTTGTCGAAGACTTGTGTTCATAACCCAATAACCCGATACAAAGAGACTGGCAATAATCAAGATCGTTCGCGGTCGGGAAGGCCGAGAGCTACCACTTCTAGCGAGGATAAGTTCATCGTGGTAACAAGCAAGCGGAATAGACGCCTGACAGCACCAGAAATCCGCGCTGAAGTGAACAAATCCCGGTCTACACCTGTGTCATTGACCACAGTGAAAAGAAGGCTAAGAGACGCTAAGTTATTTGGTCGCGTAGCAGTGCGAAAACCTCTCTTAAGGCCACAAAACAAAAAGAAGAGAATGCAGTGGGCCCTTACCCATCGAGACTGGAGTGAAGAAGACTTCAAAAGAGTTCTTTGGACAGATGAGTCCAAATTTGAAGTGTTTGGGAGCAAAAGACGTGTTTTTGTTCGGCGGAGTGCCGAGGAAAAGATGATGCCAGACTGTGTCCTGCCCACAGTGAAGCATGGCGGTGGTTCCGTTATGGTTTGGGGTTGTTTCTCGAGCCGTGGAACTGGAGATTTGGTACGAGTCAAAGGAATTATGAAAAAGGAGCAGTACAAAGCCATATTGGAGTGTAATGCTGTACCATCGGGACTTCGGCTAGTTGGAGATGGCTTTATTTTCCAACAAGACAACGACCCTAAACACAGCTCCAAATTATGCCGGGGTTATTTAGATACAAAAGAAGCAGAAGGGGTGTTAAAAAACATGGTGTGGCCCGCTCAGAGCCCCGACCTTAACCCTATAGAACTTTTGTGGGAAGAGCTGGACAGAAACGTGCGCAGTTGTTGTCCCAGCTCACAAGAAGATTTGTGGAGAGCATTGCAAGAAAGCTGGAACAATATTTCACAAGAAACAATCGACAAATTGATTGCCCGCATGCCAAGACTTGTCAACAAAGTGATTCAATGCAAGGGAGGGTTTTTTGATGAATAAGCTGTTTAGCTTGTCAACATATATTTTAAGTTAAATTGTCGAAATATTTAATATTATTTATTTATATTTAATTGCATTTGCCATACTTAATAAATATCACAATAAATCCTTTCATGTTTAGCTTTTTATTTTGAGTTTTACATCCATTTGCAACTTTGATGTAGGTGGTCTCAAACTTTTGACCGGCAGTGTATATATGAATAAAACCACCCATTACAGATTAAATTATTATGCGTTTTGTTTTGGTTAACGGACAAGTGTTTGAAGGTGAGTTGTTTGAAAGTTTGTAATGTGCATAAACACAGAATCCGACATAGTCTGTGGAAAGTTTTATTTCTTAGGCCGTCATCAAACCCGAGTCACATTAGTGTACCTTTATCTGCTACCGACAGTAATGGACAAAAATAAAAGGATACCTGAGCCTATCACGCCCTTATCCGCTTGCGCCAGTAAAGCCATTACGCATATCTGTAATTTTGCAGACGTAAAAAATGGTATAGTTCTCAGATTGTCTGCCTTACTGATTACCTTTGTAATGTATGACTCAACATCCGTCGAGGGTAATAATTTGTGTTCCCAACGACCTACATTAGGAGCCCGGCAGGTACACGTTTTTTCATCTCAGTCCAGTGTCCAACCACCTTATTATCGGGTCGTAATCGCTCCTAACATACTAACAACACGACTAGCATTTTATTACATTCGTTAGCTTTTGTTTTGTATTGTTTAGTGATTAAGTATGATGTTTCTATTTGATTATATAATGGATATTAGGGTTCCATAGAGCAGTTCCTTTCTTTTTAATAACGAATATGCGTGGCTTGCCAGGTACTTAAAACGTGACGATAATACATACATACATACATACATACATACATGGATTCACACCTGTTTCCCAGAGGGGTAGGCAGAGACTACGTATTTCCATTTGCTACGATCCTGACACAACGTGACGATAATACTCTCTAAAATTTTCTTTCTTTTTGATACCATTTTTTTGCCATTTTCATTTTATGTATATGTTGCGGGCAAGACTCTGTCCCAGTCAAAACTACTTTTACAGTAAGTATTTTTGGCTAAATAACATTTAGTTTATCTAGTACGAACAAAACGTATCAACTGTTTTCCACCTAAAAGATTACTCGACGGATATTTCAAAGCTCCTTTTTCTGCTTGGTTATAAAAATATACTACAAAAACAAAAGCAATCAAAAGTACATTTGACTGCTTTTGTCTATTAATAGCAGTTTTAACTCGACCAACGTTTTGACTGTAACAAATACATACGTACATGTTTTCTTTCAAGCTTATTAGAATCCTGATACGGCTGGATTTTAATTTTACCGTGAAGCAAATCCAATATCGCTATTCCTAAAAGCAGAGCAAATTTACAAAGGACCAATAACATTAGGCATACAACTCTTGTAATGTTCATAAAACGCGATATTCAAAGCAGACACTAATTACCAGAATATTGAATCCCAATATCGAGATCCGGTAACCATAGATGTGCACAAACCAGTAGATATCAAAGATGTTTATGACAGGCACAATATTTATTCATCGAAATCATTCTGAAATTTCGAACGGGTTTCTTGACAGCCGCATTGCATAATATAGATATATGATGTGAAACGAGAATCATATATTTAAAAAGGCAGATGACACAGGGCTAGGGCAGGCATAAGGCAGTTAACGAAGCGTCGCGTTCTAGCCCCGTCTGCTCTGCATTCAATACGTTGACGAAATGGGGCGCCGCGTTCTAGGCTCTTGCTAGCACTATGTGCCTTTGCGATGCTGAAAATTCTGCATACCCCTAAATATATATTTTTGTATCGTGTAACTATATTATAATATTATAATATCAGCCCTGTATTAAACTATCCCACTGCTAGGCACGGGCCTCTTCTCAGCGTTATAGACCACCACGCTGGCCCGGTACAGCTTGACAGACTTCATATATCTTCGAGAATATTACGAAGAACTTCAGATATGCAGGTATCCTAGCGATGGCTTTATTCACCGCAAAGCAAGCGATAATTAACTATTTAATACGCACATAACTTCGAAAAGTCATAGGTGCGTGCCTTGGGATCCAATTTGAGACCTCTGCGTGGCAGTCCAACGGTCTTCGATTAGGCTATCTTTGCTTTTTCCGCGGAACTATATTCAAGGGTAATTATGCCTTTATATAGTAAGCTTATATGTTTTAAACCAGTAAGCTCATATGTACCAGCTTCAAGTATTCGTATTTCCTGCTCTGTATTCGTTGAGACCCATAATAATTAAATATGTTGTTCAGGCAAACAGGAAAACATCGATGTAAGTACCTACTGTTCTGTTTATATTTGAGCTTCCAATCAGGCAGAACATGGGACTCGTTTCCCTTCTAACAAAACATGCAGACAGAACGAATTATTAGCGGTGTTGTGAGTTTGATTAACGAATTTCATAATAAATTTTCCCTGTATATTTTTATACAGCACCTTTTGTTCAATTTTGTTTAACGTTTAATTTTGTATTGTCGTTGCAAGTACTCTCTTATATCATAATGACTCATATATATGTGGCGTCTTCATGCAGTTATACGATAGTCTAGAATATAGGCCATTAGTTATCCTGTGGGCTTTAGATTTCCACAGAGCTCGCTTAGTGCAGTTATCCATTAGCTTCCACCACATAACACAACGTCTAACGACTACATCTTCTAAGCAATAGGAAGAAACGTACCATACCAACATTTAGCTTACTATGAAATTAGGTCCTATGTTATAGAGCCTATTGCTGACTATTCGGTACAGTTTCAGACTTCGTGCTGTCACTTGAAGAAAAGAATTGCTTGACCTGGGCATTGAACCTCATGCACAGCAGTCGCTTTCAACTTTTACCGTTGTGCCACTAAGACTGGCTATAACACACGCCTGTATACCCAAAGTTTTAGACACGAAAATGTTGCAAAATATCCATATTTCTCCAGCTCAACTCTAACGTTGTGACTCTATTGCCTTTTACATACTCCGTGCTGTGTTATACATATGTATATAATATATTGACTTGACCTGGGAACTAAAATCGGGATCGCATGACACTTCTTCTTCCTCGTTCCCTCAATTCTGAGGATCGCGACCACAAATGATGTCCCTCCAATGAGAGCGGGTGAGTGCTGCGTGGACTGCTTGCTGTAAGGTGCCGCCTACTGCGTTTTTTATAACGTCCGACCATCTTTTCGGTGATCTACCTTTTTCGCATGACACACAAACATGTATTTTATGTCAGAAAAGTTACACAAAGGTGACGGTCAACATTAGTAATGTCTTAATATTTTCAATGCATAACATTTGCGTACACGTAAAAGAATATTAATTTCTCCAACTTAAACTAGACCATCAAATATATGTCAATCGAATGAGCACAACAAAATTTTAAAGAACTTTCAACTCCAATCTTTAAGCTTTCATTAGTATTCAATCTGTAGTGGAAAAAAATTTTGCATTTCATAAAATTAATATTAATAGAGGCAGTATTATTTCGAACAAAACTTTGTTATATTGGTTGGTATCTTTAATATTTAATAAACGATAGCAATATCTGTCCGGAAAGATGTCGAATACAAATCGTGCGATTTATATCTAAGGCGTGATCAGTCAAGCTTGTATAACCTGTATATGAATTCTATTGAATAATATTACCAGCACCAAGAGAATCAGTAAATCAATTGCATCTCAACAGTTTGACTCTCAGTTTGATTTAAGCCCGAAACACTCGGAGAAAAATATGAAAATGTTTTATTGTCCCTCCGAACCCCTTTGAATCGACTTCTTTGTGAGACTCGCTAGAAGGTTTCCATTTTCGTCTCAAATCTCAGGGCCGAATGAAAACTCGTTTGCATAATATAAGACAAACCTAGTATCGAGACTAAACGCAAATAAATGGTTCCCTGAAGTTAAGACGACAATTTACCGGGTCAACGGAGCCAAGATAAATTTGAGGCCAGACCTTACCGAATACAAAATCTGTCGCTTACCTACTCTTTTTGATTTACATACCTCCGAACATAAAACGAAGAATTATTTTGAGCCTGCAAGTAATTTGTAACGTGGGGTTACGACTTCGTTGTAATGAATTACAGAGACAGGCCAAATCCGTAACAGCTGTTTATCGTTGAGGTACGCCGAAACTGATCATATCATTAATTATAAAACACTTTATTTGGTAAATATGGCATTTAAGAAACTACATCGGTGCAAGATGTTCTTGCAAAAAATTACATCCTAAAACACAAATGCCTGCATCATTTAAATTCAATTAACTACGCCAATTATTACAAGACTAATCATTTTATTCCCACCATCAACATATGGAGTCCAAGTTCAACTATATAGTCTAAAGTGGTTATTGCAATATGGGTCCTTTTTTGATTCGCTTCAAGGTTTTAAATTCCAAGTTAAATTTAGTATTTTCACCACATACGAACCAGAGTTTAAGAATTGTATACATACTTTCCGGCATATTATAGTCTCATAGCAAGAGACATATTATAGACAGAGCAAGAGACACCAAAATAATTCTATAATAGATTCTATTTTTAACTAAAAATAGAACAAAGTTGCACTCGCCAAGATTACGGGTTCATTCGTTCGAACCTTATATTTCAGTGGACTGATTCGGGCTGATACGATTTGCGCGGGGTGATAAGCAATCGATATCGCTTATTAAGTTTTCGTTTCACCCCTAGACGTCGAAACATTTCAACCCCGACAAACGGTTTGGGACTACTTATCGATTCTTTTAACTTTAATCCAAACTTCGAATTGACATTATAAATAAGGTAAGGCACAATATAAAGTTTACTTCTTCAATAATTACATATTCCGAATTTTAGGAATTAAGAACATTCAAATCCGATTTATTTTTTTAGATTACAAAGTAAAACTTGTGTATTAATTTCGAAAAATACTATTGCGTTTCAGTTACCAGAATTTGCCACATTCCCAGTTATCGTATTGAAAATATATGACACATATAAACGACTACTAATTTAATGAAAACAAAATATGATATAATTAAACAGTAACTAAAAATAATGCAGTCTCAAAAATCTGCAGGTTAAGACATCATCATAAAATATTTTTAAGCTTCGATGCTATTATAACATAAAAAGGAAGGCATACCTTTAAAATAGATGCTCGTAATGATAAGAATTTCGTAAGATTTTCGTAACCTGAAGAGATAAGACATTATTAATAAGGCGGAGCCGGTGCAGCAGGAAGATACATGAATTGATTTTAATAATTGTATATACTAACATAGTTCTTTTAAGTAATTGTAACTAACAAAAATATGGATGAAAATATCTGAAATAAATAAAAAAAAGTATATATGTATGTATGTTTATCCATTGTCTAGTACCCATAGTACAAGCTCTGCTAGGTTTGGGCTAGATGGTGTTGTGTGCATGTGATAGAATATATAATATAAATGTTTATTATTATTATTCTAAAACAAATAAGCTGGTTAAATATGAAATTAAGCAATCCTGCTTACATTATTCAAGGGCGTATCTTTGAAGTAAGTGTGCCTGGTCTGTCGTTTTATATTTCAAGTTTTCCAATGATTTCTCGCCAAGTTTAATCTAGAATAGACCAATCGTTTGATATTAGAGTCCGACTTTTCACTTAATAACTTGTGTAGTCGCTCAATTGTTTGTAATAAAAATGTAAATTCTTACTTAATGCGAAAGCGTGTTCGTGTCTTCGTTCACGTCGAAACTACATGAATTTTAACGTAGATTACCGAAGCACTTCACTCAAATAAAAATCTCAATAAAAATTACTCAATAATAAATAAAGATGAGGCTTCGTGACGTGACCTATATCAAAATGTTTAAGTACGAATTTCAATAAAAAAATCCTTTTTAGTGAACCATCTTAGGTATAAAATGTTCTGTAATAAAATGGCATTTTAACAATATTTCCAGATCCGATTTTTCAATAATCAGACCTGGTCAGATAGCTTATCTAAAGAGTAAATTTGACAAATTGCCTATTGCTAACCTGAGTTATCGTTTATCTGGTCAGTGGATAATCAAGCCTTAGTAGTATTTATGTTAATTGACGAGCTCTTATATGCTTGGCAGTATCTAGTACTACAATTATTGTAATAACTAGCGGTTTGAAAATTAAGATTAATCTGCTTTCAAGTAATAAATTCTCGCCAATAAATTTGAAAATACTTGAGCAAAGCTAAAGTCGTATAGCTACGGTCTGCCTGTAACAAGCACTTAAACACTGACAATATATAATAATTGCATTCCACGTATATACAAACTGAGACAACACAGAAGCGGAATATTATTTAATGTTTGTTTCGTTTCAATCTCTAAAATATTTGTAACAAACAATCATAATTCTCAAAACTCAATTCATCTGCTTCCTGTTTATCTTTGCTCCTAACAATGAGTGATTCGAATTAAATTAAGTCGCATTCTCGAGGGAAATTAAAAGAAACTTTTAGTTAGTCGCAATGTCTTTTGTGAGTTAGCGTCGCGGAGTGGTTATTTCTTAGTAGAGTTAATGCAATCGGTTTAGCGGAGGCCGGGGCCGGCATTGTACACTGTGTTTGCGGCTGGTCGGAGATAAAGCCACAGACACACAAAAGCAGCTGCCCCTCCGCCTCGTGCCTCCAAGGCCCTCTCTACCCTCTGACTAGGGAGAGCGTTTAGCAACGACGATTGCCCCTTACAAAAGGCAATCGCGACACCCACCCGTCCTCACCCCGCATTCGACTGCAGAGTGGATTCGAAAGAAAACCAAATCTCATTCCGTACAAGCGCTCATTGTTTGAGAATCTTTCACAATTGCTTTTTGAATTTAACAATCTCTTCAACTATTCCTAGTTCTGTCTACGATTTATCAACCGCTCGAGTCTCGATTCTATTGTTAGAAGTTTATCCATAAAACCAGCAGACAACTCATTAATACTGCGGATGTGCGTGCTAGCGCATTTTAAAGACGTGCTGCTAAATATATAGACTCCACTCACCCAGGCACACATAGGCATAAACTTTAGCAACACATTTTAAACGTACCAGTATAAGCGCATGAGAACGAGACGGGAAAAGTAAAAGCATTTAGTACTTTTACTAAGCAATTGTTATAGTTTTCTCACCGTTTTCCTTCAGTTTTCAATAGTCTGTCTAAATACCATTGGGCGTTATGAACTTGGCACAAAATACATAGATACACTAGTTTTTTAGTCTATTCTAGCACCCAGTGTAGCCACTAAAATAATATTTTTAGTCGAGTCGAAGTTCTCTCTTGAAACTTAATGTTACTAACTTGGCAAATTACTACTGCTTTAACTTTAAGAGTCTTTAAACCACTCGCAAAAAACGCTGACTATTTGGAACTTACCTAATCTAATTGAACGTTTAGTGAATTGTTATTATTTTTCTATGTATCAAATAGTAACAGTTAGAAATACGATTTCGTTCCGCAATCTCAAAAAATATAAGAGTTTGGTTAGTACTAAACATAAATAGATAATGGTTAACATATATTTTTAACTGCTATGCTTTTTATATGCTATAATATGCATGACACATGAAGCGCTCATAACACATTGTTTTATTTTTGCAATGTTTGAATAAGTTTTTTATTTGGCAACACAGCAGAGTTCACTGTCATTCGCATCTAAAAAGTATTTAACCTCATTTTTATGGGCGTGAATGACTGGCACAGAATTGTTTCCGTGGTTTGCGGAGAATGACGGCGTGTCTCCGAAACGGCGCCAACGCATTTTGGCAAACGGCCGACAAGATTTGATGAGTGCATGTTCCGTCCGCCACTGCGATGTACTACGGAAGTGGACGGACTATAAAAGAAAGAAATAAATGAATCTCAACACGGAAACTCCCTTGTCTTCGTGGTTTTTATACTTTTTTATTTTCAAGTAATCTTTTTATCTACTACTAAATTTATTCTGAGATAATATATCAATAAATGACGATCCTCATTTTAGTAGTAAAATATAAAAAGAACTGCGGTGAAAGTATTCAATATTATCCACAATCTGCGCTCTCAGACGCCTGTAACATATCTTGCACAAAGAGACATCTCACAAGGCGTCTACGCGAAACAACTACGAAGTACTGCGATTAAGGTAAACAGTCCGCACGCGACACTAGATGCTACCGTTATTTTCAAACTCACCACTTTTTCGAACATAACTCACGTATGTCTCGAGTAGAATACTCCAGGGATGTTATTTATGGCGTTAAGTGACATCTGTAGATGCATATGCGGACTCTGTGACGTCCATTCCTCACAAACAAACGACAGATGGGGATGCGTAAAGCATATTATATGTGATTTATTTTTATAACATTAAGAATTAAAATGAAGATTAGGTATTAAGAGCAACTAGTCAGAGACGCATCAAGAGGCCATTTCCGACCTCAATAATTCGGTCAAAACTTAGACCGCAGCCGCAAAGCTTCTACAGTGATTGATTGACAGATTGCAAAAATTTCTGTGGATGCTGCACTGTAGTGTACATCTCTGCTATACTTCGCCTATATTTTACTAATTAACTTACAGAAGATATTATAGTTCCACGACAGCGCATTATCATTTAAGTGCCACATATTTCCATGAAATGAATGCTTTGCATCAAGGAATGCTCCATTACCGAAAAATGCTTTTCATTGGACACGAATCGAAATCACTCACCATTATAACACATTACGGATCAGAGTATTCCAAATTCACTCCGAAAAATATGTTTATTGCTCTTTCGCTAACACTTGAAATTCTGAATAACGAAAATGTGTGTGAAAAATCGTTTAAGTATGAAATGTTGCGAAAGAAGAAACTTTTCATTTTGAATTTCATTTTTATCCAATATTTCCATGAAAGATAAGTATTTCGTTCGCACTAACTCGGCTGTAGATTCTAGATGGGTTAGGCAGATTTAATGTCCTGGGCAACACTCGGACGCCGAGGCCCTTAGAAAGCTTTTTACAGCGATTGATGAATTACAGTTACACCTATATTTCGCCTACTACATGCATATTTATCTGCATTATAACTGACAGACCTATTACTATTAACCGAGCCCATGTCAGAATATAATATCACTGAGAAAATCGAGAATCAGAACTGGCACCTCAGAACAATCTGTAGACATGTGTTTATGCGTACTTTATTATATCAAAAACGCAGTTATACATATTCGTCTTTTTCACAAGCCCTATTAAAATTGTCTGTAGAATATGAACACAGCTTGGTGGCTAGATTGACTTGCAACATTTTGCCGCTTAGCTGCCGCTCAGTTGACGTCACGCAATACATCGTATCTGCAGTTTATAGTTGGCTAAACTCGTGTATCATGATTAATGTATGCCTCCCTATAGGTTCGAAACAATTAAAACGAGGCAACGTAGTAACACAAAATCGACATCGTACGACGCAACTCAGAATCTTGAGCCACAACTGGCGACACGCATTCTGGTACTTCTTAGAACTAGCGGAGAAGTTACTTAAAGTTGGCAAAATATATGATATTCATATGGCTATGCGAAATAGAGCACTAAGAAATGTTCGTTCAAACTGACTTGTTCTTGACCAGCTGAAGAAAGGAATACCTTTAACCTAAAGAAAAAAATAGCTAGCTAACTCTGATACATATTTTTGCGGTGAATGAGGATTTAGCTAAATGCTGTATATCAGCAAAGAAGCTCGAGGTATTTGTCCATTGCAAAGGAGGCGACTCCATTTTTCAAAAAGAAATGCGCGCGTGTTGCCCTTATTGTACTAAGTAAGCATTCGAAAGGCCATAATTATGATTAATAAGCTACATTACTGCGGCTAAAGGGCGGAACCCCAAATGTACATATATAGATATGAACGTTCCAAGCAAACCTGGAGTAGCTCACTGGAGAAGTACTTTCAACCTAAAGAAGTTAACAGTTAGTTCACCCTCATATATGTTTTTGTGGTGAATGAGGATTTAGCTGCTTTGCTGTATAAAGCGAAGACTCTCGAAGTATGTATATGTCCATTGCGCTGAAGACGCAATTACTCCTTTTCGCAGTGATCAATGCGTGCGTCGTTCTGTTCCCAAAATACTGTAATTATAGTCCATAAGTTATTAAAGCAAAGAGACTGAAAGGCGGTTTTCGACTGTACATACATATATGAGCATGGTATAGTAACCTCACGCTACGACGATCAGATGCTTTGCGACGTGATATCGCGACGCATCGCTAGCTTATATGTTGCGATCATGCGATGTCGCATTGCATCGCTGCGCCTCGATGTGTTATCGCCCATAACACTGTAAATTTATCGTTCAATGTTACATGTGCACTCACTTAACGTTGCGAAATTATGTACATTATTATGTCGATAATAATTATTGTCAACTTGATTTGGCACTGTTAACTTAATGCATCGAAGTTTCAGTGACGTAAGCGTTATCGAGCGTATCTTTCCGATCGTGTACTGGGTTTTTCTCCGGCAGTTCTCAGTAGCCGCCTGTGGGGTGATGCTAGAACTTTTGTTTGGTAGATTAGATGACAACAGGGTATCTTAATATTACGTGAATATATTAAGTCAGTTTTTGTAAGTGACTGGGTAACCCTTCGAAGCAACACAAGCGAACACATGCATCAAATACTTATATTGTTATGTAACATCTATCAAATTATCCATGAGCCGTGGTAGTGACCAGTCAGACTCCATTAGTCTATCCTTCCACGCAACGGAGCTATATACACAATAACCTGTCAAATTGATCCATTTGTACTGTTGTGACGTCAATACTTTAAGATTCCTTTATGGCATTGGACAAATTGAATCTCCTGGTCTTTTGTCATGCTCCAAAACTGCCGCGCTAAGGAAGTATTCAATAGATTAACAGTAACCCTCTATTTTCTTCTACCTTTTAAGTTATAACTATACACTTTTATAGAAGTAAAAGTGCTGTAGATAGTTCAAAATTTACCAATAATCTATACTAATATTAAAAACAGGTATCAATAAAATTGTTTGATTACGTATATAACGAGAGTAAAAATAATTGCACTATCTCTGAATAATATAGAATATGTTTTAACAATACACCACGTAAGCGAATCGGTCAGAAACCAGTAATAAATAACTACACTTTATTCCTGGTTTTAAATGTTAAAGGTAAATTTGCCTCGTACCCAGACTTCATTGAAATTGGATGAGTATTTTTCGCCGTACTGTGTAATAGTGAACACGTAAACCAAAACAAATTCCATTATAAATAATCCATAGCTATATTTTCCTTTATAAGTTTAATTTCGCAATTTCAGTGATGCAACATAATCTTTACTAATATTATATTTGCGAATGTGAGTTTGTTTGTTACGCTTTCACGCCTTAACTACTTGATCGATCATCATGAAATTTCGCATACACGTTGTCTGGGGAACAGAAAAGGACATAGAGGACCTTTATCCAGAAAAAAGTACTATTACTAATCTACCTAACCTACATTTACGCGAGCGAAGTTGCGAAAATAATCTAATAATAATATAAATGCGAAAGTGAGTTTCTTTGTTACCCTTTACTCCTTAACTACTAGATCATTAGTTTCCAAAGTGGTCCAGGTGGACCACCAGGGGTCCATGGGAGACTCGATGGGGGTCTATGTCGGCGTGACAAAAAAATGGGGTCCACAGTTCGTAAGCGGAGGTCCACGAAAAATTGATTTGCTTTCGATAGTGAAGAACAAAAATGTTGGCTCAACTTCACCTATCAATGTAGGCAGCAGCCCGCCTACCGTGATAGGTTCAGGCCCGAGAATTTATAAGAAAAAGGTTAGCTCGTATAGATTTGATCAAATATAAATACGAATGCCAAGGAATATGGTAGAAATGTAGCTGCAGGGGTTCCACCGGAACCTGCTAAATTTTGAAAGGGGTCTATGAGAAGAAAAGTCTGGGAACCTCTGTACTAGACCGATCATCATGAAATTTCGAATTTCGCTACATGTCATCTGGAGAATGGAAAAGGACATAGAATACCTTACATCCAGAAAAAGTACTGTAATTAACCTATCTAATCTTACGCGGACAAAATCTAGTAAGAATATAAATGCGAATGTGGGTTTGTTTGTTTGTTTCGCGTTCACGCCTTAACTCTCGCTCGAGTGACCGATCATCATGAAAATTCGCATATACGTTGTCTGGGGAACAGAAACGGACCTTTCACCCAGAAAAAAGTACTGTTACTACCTACTACTACCTACGTAGCTTAAATTTACACGAGCGAGGCTGCGGACTAAATCTAGTTAAAAATAAAGTGTCTAAGTTGCGCAAATGGTACCAACAAATATAAGCTACAGAGTTGTGTGCGTGAGTACGTAAGTATGACAAACATAGAAGTCGTCTGTCGCATGTCGTCTAGCCATAAACGTTTAGATGAGAGCGTATTAGTATACGCTCTCATCTAAACGTTTATATAGACATCATGCGAATAGTCAAAATAGGATAGTTCCTATTTTGACTATTCGCATGATGTCTATTATATATTATGTAAATATATGTAATATGGCTTACGACTTAGGTTTCAATTTACTTTAATTAAGATGTGATGTACGGATTCGTGCTCTCTGTAGCTAGGATGGCGCCTAAGTAGTTTAGATTCAATTTTATATTCCTTGCTATGGATTTATTTAAATAACTATAAAACCTGATTATCTATATACCATATATATTATATGAAATCACATTTTTCCTAGTTAATTAATTTTATTGGATTAATACTCCTCGACCGATTTCGGCCACGGCGACCACTTCAACGCCGCCGCGCCGTTCTAATTGTCGTTGGAGTGCTCGTGTATGGCTAACATAGCCGATCTTATTGATAAATGTTGCGCACAATGCGGGCAGGTGAGCACACCATTGCAGTAATTATAACTGAAAGCACAAGGTGGGCGCCACAGAAATAAGATAGTATTTCTGTGGTGGGCGCGCTTAAGTAAATATAAATTTACATTTACAAGTGAACACACACTACGCTACTATTACTTATTAACATCTGAATAAAAATAAATATAAATAAATAATAATCATAAAAATATTTATTCATGAAATAAAGAAATAAGTACCTACACATTTTTCTTTATTTCGTGAATAAATATTTTTATTATTATTACTTAGCTCGAATTTTACAAAATAGTTTCATTATTTTGACTTGTTATTTGTAACTATATTTTGCCCGCGGCTTCGCCCGCGTAAATTTAGTTTAAGTTAGTTTAGATAATGTAATTAACAGTATTTTTTTTATGAAATGTGCCTTGTGTGCTTTCCTGTTCTCTTGACAACGTGTATGAGAAATTTCTTGATGTACGGTCGAGTAGTTAAGGCGTAAAAGGGTAACAAACAAACTTGCATTCGCATTTATAATAATAATAAGGATGCTTTTGACAATCGCCTGACGGGTAAACCCAGTAACATCATGGAATTATTATTAACGATCAATAACATCGCATTGAAACAGATAAACATATGATAAATAAATTGACCAAATTTAAAACAGATCTCTAATTACTTATGTTTAAAGAAGAGATTATCATCAATCAAGTTGGGACTCAAACAAATTACGTAAATACCGTTCTATATATTGATCACGAAGTTTAACAGCAAATGTTTTAACAGATACATTCTAAGTAAAATGCAAATAAATGAAATACTACGGCGGTTTCCACTCTTATTGGAAAAACCTGTATACCTTAAATGAAAGGGATGATGAGTCACAAAACACGATTTGAAATGTGGAAGTTGCCTATTATGCTTAGATCTGAGTATGAATTACACATATGAAGAGCTAGTACTAATAAATAGTAATAAGACCTATTAACATGGGTACATTACTATAGTAATACGAAAGTTTTGTCGTTTGAAGAAAAAAACACAACTAGAACCTTATAGTACTTTTTATTGTTTTTCAAAGTATTCACCACGTAGCTTAAAACACTTTTCCATTTGCTCAAACCAATTATTATAACATTTATTACACTCTAAAGTGGGGGTGTTCAAAATGGCTGACTTGAAAGCGTCGACTGCTTCTTCACCGGACCGGAACCTTTGACCACGAAGACTTTTCTTAATTTTAGGAAATGTAAAGAAATCGTTAGGGCTTAAGTCAGGACTGTATGGAAGATGGTCAAGAATTTCTACTTTTTCCTGCTTCAAATACTCAATCGTTTGACGAGCGCTGTGTGAGCTTGCGTTGTCGTGGTGCAGGATGATGCGTCGCTTTGAGTTCGATTTTCGAAGTTCGGCGATGACTTGTGGTAAACAAACTGTGGTATACCACTCTGCGTTAACCGTTCTACGATCAAGTGCAATAGTCGCAACATGGTCGGTTTTTCCAACGAACGTGGCCACCATCTTCTTTGAAGTGCTTCGAGAACGAACAACTTTAGTCGGCTTTGGCTCGTCTTGAAAGACCCAGATTGTAGATTGTTGTTTGGAATCAGGCTCGTAGGCATAGATCCAGGATTCGTCACCACTGATGATGACGTAGACGTGATTTGACTCTCCTCAGTTGAACCTTTGCAGAGTTTTCTTACACCATCTGACGCGTACCGCCTTGTGATCGTCGGAAAGCAGATGCGGTATCCAACGGCAAACTAGCTTTCTCACACCAAGCGCTTCATGCAAGATCTTCTGAATGGTTGTCCCTGAGATGCCTAACAGAGCCTCTATCTCTCGATATGTCACATGACGATCTTCGAGAATTAGTTGTCTTACAGCAATGATGTTATCTTCAGTGAAGGCGGATTTTGGGCGTCCTTCGCGAGATTTGTCACTAACACTAGTATGTCCACGCTGGAATTCTAAATACCAGCGTTCGACAGTCCGCAGACATGGGGCTTCATCACTGAATACAGATGTTAGCTCTTTAAAACACTGAAGCCGTGTCAGGCCTCTTCTAAAGTTGTAGAAAATTATTGCACGAACATTTTCTTTAGAAAGATTCATTTTCGTACGTAACCTGACAGATTCCAATCGACGCTGTGACTAAACAATAGCATTAATCCTAATACTTTCAACTGTTTTGAGATTCAAAATTTAAACACATTCGAATATAGAACAGTTCCAAATTCAAAATTGCCGGGAAATATGGAAACGACAGAACTTAAAAGGCATGCCTAGTAAAATATGGTAGTGACGAAGATACATAATTGTTGAGGTTATGACTAATTTCGATTTCAATATACAGGGTGTCCGGTAATTAATGGATAACCTTGAAATGTGTTACAGTAGAATTGATGGACGTCGGACTGTATATGTATACGTAAGTTTATTTAACTTTATACGCTTTAATACTAAAATGGTGTTGCAGGCGTCCATAGGTTACGGTGACGGGCCGTAAGCTTGTTTGACAACGTAGCTATATAAAAAAAATATTATACAGGGTTGTGGAAACCAAGGTCGAGTACAGTGTTATTAAAGTTTTTGTGTAAGGAAATTCTGAGTAGCGGTAAGGAGTTTAGATATATGTCCGGTAGACTGCAACAGGTTCTCCTTCTATTACATGGGACCTAAACATAGCTCTGGTGAAATACCTACACCGTGGGCAATACATAGATATATGTCTATTAGTACATAATTATACAGATTGTCCGGTAATTAATGGATAACCTTGAAATGTCTTATAGTAGAACAGATGGCCGTTCAGAACCGATGGAATTCATTCATTTATGATCGTAGTGTACAAGAAATATAAATAAGCTAATTAAAAAAAAACATATCTCAGGTAGTAGTTAGGATAGATTTTCATCCATATTTTTTTCTGAACGTCCATCAGTTCTACTACAAGACATTCTAAGGTTATCCATTAATTACCGGATATCCTGTATAAATACGTTCATGCTTCAATGCGGTCATCCTGTGTCAATACACTTTTATTTTTATTAAACTTAATATAAATGAACCATCTGTACAACAACGAGCTCTAACTAGACGACTTGAAGCCCACAACCACATACGTAGGTACAACCTAACGATACGCGCTTGGCTGCTCAAGCAGCCATAAGCCACAGGAGTACGTAGCTTATGGTCAACGTTGCTTGCGTTTCCTAATGACACTTCAATTTTGGGCAGCCATTGTCAGTAAAGAAACAATATCTAAAGGCTGTCAATACAACGAAGCACGATCATCATGCCACTTGTGTGACGTGGCTTCAACGTCTCTCTTTGTATGAAAGTGACATCACAGGTCTCGTGCAACATGCCATTTTGTTATCGTATACATGAAAGCGTTGGCTCGAGTGACAGTGCCCTTTTGTTTACTCTTCAGAGTTCCTCAAAACATGTATTCTTTCCTCTCCATCGAACTAACATTGTGTTCATATAACAATAATTCTAGGACAAAATTATCAAGCTATTGTCGTCAATATAAAGTCTGAACCTGCAAGTTTAAACGTACTCTATTGTAACCTCACATCTGAAATTTCAACACAGTACATAAAGCAAGAACTTTAAGACAAAGACGTATTTTGAGCCGTCTAAAGTCGTTTAAATGACTCAGAATATTTACCAATTTACGTAATAATGTAATTTAAGTGAAGATTTATATTGCTTTATACCACAGGTTCTCAGATTTATTTCTCATAGACCACTCAAAATTTAGCAGGTTCCGGTCGACCCCCTGCAGCTACATTACTACCATATTCCTTGGCATTCGTATTTATATTGTTTACAAGAAACAGTCTATTATCTGCCTACAGTGATAGGTGAAGTCAGGCCAACATTTTAGTTCTTCACTATCGAAAGCAAATAAAGTTTCGTGGACCCCGGCTTACGAATTGTGGACTCCCATTTTTTTGTCACGTAAACGTAGACTCACGTCGAGTCTCCCGTCGAGTCTCCCGTGGACCGTGGGGTCCACCTGGACCACTTTGGGAACTAATGATTTAAACATTGGATGCAAGGCATGTCCAGACTCGGAACAACTTTTAGTAGATAACACAATTTTTCTCACGTGTGGTGATCGGACCTACAACACATTTGGCGCAGTTGCAATGACGAGGCGACCACTTGAAGCACTACGCCATCCGTGCATTTCATATCTTACAAGGTAATTTTCGTGGACCCCATTTTTTGTCACGCCAACGTAGACCCCCGTCGAGTCTCCCATGGACCCCTGGGGTCCACCTGGACCACTTTGGGAACTAATGCTTTATACGTTTACGTGTATGTGTTTATTCACGCGAAGGAACATCGAAACATAAAAATAGACACCTATAAGTAGAAGAAATTCCTAATGAAGTTGTCGCTTTAAATAAATAACTCAGCTCACTTAAATTTCCTGTTTATTTTTGGCCCCCTACTTCGCACGTCAGTGCTTTCGAACTCTGGAGTTGAAAGTTTTAAGCGATTTAAGAATCAATATTTTACAGAACCTCTTTGAACTCCTGCGCTAGAGACTTTTTTTAGGATTTGGATTTCAATACAATGACTTTTTAATTAAAATTCTAGTAAGAGCTTTTCTTTTAAAAGAAATATCTACCGTAAGAAAATTAAGAAATTATTTTGACTTCGAGGTTAAAGTTATTTTTATATTCAATTACTGTGGAATGTATAACATTCGACTTTTACGCGGGAACGTAAGTATTGAACAATTAATCTGCAAGTTTAAACAATGTTTATGAAGACGCTGAAAGCTCGTGAATCGTAGTGAAGTGGGCGGTGGTGGTAAATGGAACATTTCCTGAAATCTGTTGTTACAACACATGAGTTTGCAGCATTTGCCTCAAAATAACGTACTAATTTTATCTCAGTGCAGTGTTAACGATGCGGTTCTTGTGTTATGATTCCACAACTCAACGTCGTCTTGAGCCCTTTTGTTACGATCACCTGTCACTGTTGATTCATGACCTAAAATAATGATTCTTGCACAAAGCAATGATTGGATTTCTTTACCTTTATTTCAGTTCATGTATTTTAGTCAATTAAAATTGTCTTTTACTTTTAATCAAGCCTATACATCTGTTGTTGCTATGCTGTCATCTCGATATATTTTTTACAAAAATAGCCACATTATTTAGTCGTAACAATTTTAGTCCTGTCCAATTAGTTCAATGGCAGTTCGTTAACAGCCAATCTATTAATTTAGTGAATCAAAAAACCTTGTGACCTTTCCTTTGCTCGATGATTGTTCTTTACGAAACGGATGATATTCAGTTTAATCGAACGATAGTTAATGTAGAAGAAAGGTGAAGTGAGGAGCTGATTAGATAAGTGCAATTTTTGCAAGCATCGGAACCATTATAACGATTTTAAATCGATTATGCTGGCTGTATCGCTTACTTTGCATCCAATATATAAATCGAAAACTGGTCAAGGAATTATCGTCACGAATCGCTATTTTATTGTTTCACAAAACAATGGCAGAATACGCCATTGATTTTGAATCACTCAAGGTTAGATCAGTAAACTCATAACCTGACAATGACCCTTTAACTGTAGCTTAGTAGAGCTTAAATCCGGTTTTCTATTTCGTTGACATTAAAGCAAACGTGATCATCATAGAACACATTGTTTCATATAACTAAGTATGATATAGACGGAGTGTATGATGTACACATTAGGTGTTGCAAATTGCTTGTTTATTTATGCTTTCATAAACATGTAAAATTATAAAATATGAAACTCTATTCCGAGTTGTTTGTATAACGGGGCCACAATGGCTTTTTAAACTACAGGAATGCATGCATATAAAATATAAACAAACACGAAGAAACTACGCTAATTGTATATATTCCCGGGACCACACACATTTTAGATTCCCATTTAAGTTGGTGAGAACGGACGAAGGTTTGCTGTCTAAAGTCTAAGAAGAGTTAAGAGAGACATAGCTATTGTTATTTTATGTAATGTTTGTGCGCCTATTCCAGCGCTATAATAGTCAAAAATTTTACAAGTCATTTGTATAAAGAGGTTAAGGATACAATATTTTACTACAACAAGTTTGTGAAAGGATGGATTTTGTATGGAGTCTGCAAATTCTATATTTGTTTTACCCGACTGTCAAAATATGTTCAGTGCGAGCATACAGCAGAAAATATGAACAAATCCAGCTCGAAATACGGGAAATATTATTTTTGAGCCGTATTTTTAGGGATATGTGAGTGCATCAGACTTTTCCATTAGAATTTTGTATTCGTCAATGGAAAAACGAGCGTAAAATAACTCATGCAGACACCAACAAAAAATTATTATATGCTTCACACAATATAAATAACGTACATGTAGTTCCGAATTAAATTACATAACATAAACAACTTTTAATACATTATGTATGCGACTAAAACATGAACGAAATCTTCGATAGAACATTAATTTTGTTGACGTATTAGCATAGTTTAAGGTCTTACCTCTCCAAGGTTGATGAACCCATGGTCCCTCGCCACCGCGTCTGCGGCTTTCCTCCCATCTGGTACGTGGACGGCCCATGTAGGCGTATAATGCGCAAACGTAGTCTCCAATAATGATAAAATTGACACCAAGATGGTCGACGAAAACAAGACACCCCGAGCCATTGCACGCACTCACACACACTCACCAACTAGTACTTGTCAGCATGGCACACACAATTAATTGAAAAATACTCTTTTGTTCTCGAAGTCAATATTTATGTTTCATGTAACGTAGAAGTAGATGCCGACGTCTATTTATCATATGTCTCTGTGCATGACTATCTTACTAAATAGAATAAAGCATGGAACGTTAAAACAAGAAAAAAGTAATTCGCAGAATAATGATTCTACATCTCGACGTGGGCTGCATTATTATCTATAGTTAATATTCCTTAAGGATTTTTATTTACAGAGGACATCGAGAGATCGACAAACTCGATTAAAAATCTAATCGAGGGCTCGATTACCAGTGGGTGTCGCATTAGTATTTGCTGACTCCACACTGGGTTTCCTAACAAACATACCCGTGCAAGAAAATTAGTAATCAATCGGAAATGGGTTTCCGGCAAATTAAAACTTGGACGAGCGTACGGCCTTTGGCAATACTTCCACAATAAGTGGGTCAAGTATATACATGAAGGATAGAGCTGGAGACCTCGACAGTATTGTCTGTTATGTTGTTCTTTATTACCGTATCACCGGACTACCATTAATCACACTGCGTTTCATCGATACACTTCAACCTACTTTGCTAAAGCATTGTTACGCCTGACGTTTGCCTTTTTTAGATAAACAAGACATGGATCATTTTCGCATGCCCGACTTCCCAAACGGATTTCCTATTATTTCTTGAAATTTAGTAAACGTATATAAAATTCTCATTGAATGATTTACCCCGTTTGTTTTTTGTTGGCTACATAGAATGGAAATGTGGTTTGCATCAGGGCTTTGTGTTAGTCCATATTGTATCTGTTCCATACAAAGAGGATTGTTTTTTTTCATTACCTGCACTTTGTCCGAGCAACGTTTAGCTGCACTACAGTTCGATTTTTGAACTGTAGCCGTGCCAACGTTTTTACGATCTAACAATTGATTTTGAAGGTAAATTTTCTATTGGATAGTACCTATATGTTTTTGTTTTATTAACGGAAATAGATTTTAACGTGTATGGAAGCTGGTTTATACAATATTTGTAACATAAATAACAACTATTCCACTTAAAGTATTACAAGATTTAATTTGCATAATGGAATCTTGACAATATTGCGTGCATCTATTATTAGGTCAAGCTGTTTATTTCTGTATGTTAAAGACTCGTTAAATCGAGTCAAGAAAATGTTTATTCACTAAGTACAATTAAGATAACCTCATTGGAGTGCAATTGATATGTTATTGTGTGAAGTTATTATCCTCTATATTGTTGTGAGATGATGTCACTTTATTTATATCGCATTTCTGATATTTACGTATTGTCAAAGTTATGGCTAGCTAAATTGAGTAGGTATAATATGTTAAGATGTACATATTTGTTATGAGACTTGGGAACAATATTAGACGGCTAAATGAATAACTTAAAATAGAATACGATGTTTCGGGTTATGGTTAAATGATTTTCAACCAGTATGGTTGTCTGTTTGAATAAATCCCGTTAAGGCAAGCGTCGCGGTTAGCCCATATGCAGATTGTAGGATAAGATTCCTTTCATAAAGACTCGCTACTGCCTAGATTATAGAAAGTAAAATAATTATACGAGTTCTTTTACATTCGAATTGGGGATAAACTACAGGTGTAAGCAAAATAATGAAAAATACGTAGAACACTAATTGTTATTACTACATTGTGTATGTGTTGTATGTGTGACAGAATATAAAATATTATATATAATATATTATAGAATATTGACAGGATGCAAGGCAAAACAAATTTAAAAATGGAATCACAGTTTAACAAATTAATTTATAACAGAACTTAGTATGTACCTAAATAAACTATGTTGTATTTTCACTACCTATAAAAATAAATACCTAGCTTTATACCTAGCTAGAATGAGTGGGCGATTGTCTTTACCAATATTTAATTAAACATTAATTAACTGCTTTATCACAACAATAACTGAATAGATGCCTTATCATCATTCTCTTGCCCTGGTCTCAATTTATTTGGGATAGATGCCTTATAAAAGAGATATTTATTAGGTAGGTACTATCGATGGAATAATTTTAGTCGATCATAGTGACAAAACATCTAAATAGATACCTACTTAGTTTAAGTAAATGTATTTTACGATATTACAGTATTGTGGGAGCTATTTTAGTTATTATAATATTCATATATGTAATATTTATTTCAATGCTATAGAATAAACAATTAACGCAAAGTGGCAAAGCAATAAAATATTATATCGGTACTAATTAAAGCTATATCTACGAATAGTTCTACTGATAAAGTACGCACCTACATATTATAAAACAATCATTATTGTCACGTTTATAGGTATATTTTACCAGAAAAACGTATTTAGCAGCAAGTCAATGAAATGCGATAAAAACTGTAATAAATTATTGCCGGGCCTGTCTGCCTACTTCATTAACTTAACATTTTTGTTTTAATTAACACAACAAACAAAAAGGCGATAATATCGACCTTGCTTGTGTGTAAAATAGCAAACGAAGCGATTTCGAAACACCTTAGGATTCATGACATGTTTACATGTCAATATCTAAATAGAAACACATCAGTTATCACTCGTGTGGTATCAGCATTAGAAATATACCATAATAAAATTATGAACACGTCGAATGTCGCTAAAGATTTACTCATTATAATATTAGAATATAAAAAAGTAGGCCACTGGTTACCTTTAGCTACCGCGGCGCGTTTACCTAGACAGCCGAAGTATTTACAGTTAGCATCGACAATTATTTATCAAGCAATCGCATGCCACACTTGCACGTAATTTGCGTCGATATTTACTTGAAAATATGCTTCGTTCACAAGACTATCGACAATCAAAAGACAAGTTTTATCTTATCTGTATCCATTGGTTCGCTATGTAAACAATCTGTTTTGTGACTAATTCTCGGCGCAAGTATTTCGCGTGCAGCCCACGTCGAAAAGCGGATGCTTCATCGATGGAATCCGATGGGAAGGACCAAGATTCCGTGGCACTTAGACAATAGTAGCCGGTGAGAGTCGGCGCCGCTGTGACGAGCGTTCACCTCTCGCATCCCGCCTCCCTGTTATCACTTTACGCTTTTTTAAATGTGTTTCTGTGTTAAATTCCTCGTGTATTTACCGGCAGCAACAACCACTACGGTACACTAAGATGCACTAAAGTCATTGTACACACGACATAACTGTCAAATGGCGCGTGAATAATCCGACGCCACAACACGAAACACGCCCGTCACGTCCGCGCACGTGATGCTGACTGGTTCGTTTGCTACTTTGCTCTCGCCGCTCTCGGCCGCTCGCCGCGATTGGAGCCCGAGACGACCGCCGCCCTGCCAGACTCGGAGAATTTACCCATAAACGGGGAAATTATGTTAAGAAAAAGTACGTGATTATGGGTAATTTTTTGTGATAAGTAAATTAATTAATAATTAATATACTTTTTTAAATGATGAATTATTAACTCGTCTTATGTTTTACCAATCAATTTAACGTCTCAAAATAAATGAAATAAAACCTATAAACTATTTAATAGAAAGAACGCATTATGAGCACAAATTACATGCATACTTATTTCCTTTTCTATTACATATTTACAAGCGTTACTAATATCGATATTTCAGAAATAAATCTTTATTTTCGTGTATAGAACCCCAATGTTATATCTACCCATTGTACGCGGACGGAATAAGTTATTGAAAGTATTGGTCAAGGGCGTACATTCGCTAGCAAAAAATGTTCTCTTGATATTATTTGGTTACTTACTTAAATAAAACTAGGTGACACATCTGAGGCAAAAACATATTTACTTTATTACAACTTTATGATTTGATTACTTTAAAGGGTCAGTAGAAGTATATTATACTTAGTGACTTAAGTATTTTGAGGAGTTTTAACAAAAATATAAAATTTAAGGAACCAAGTTACCTAAAGAGCACCTAAAACTGGATTTTAATGACAAGTGATGAAAGCGTCACGTTATTATGGGTAGGTACACAGGATTTACTTCGTTTTAAAAAACAAAGTTTAAATTAACGACTCAAAACATTGGTTTTTAATTTGAACCAATTCATTCTGTCGATATCCGAGTCGCCATAAAAGTAATTGGTCAGCTATAATTGTACTCCCAGCCCTATTGTGAACACAGGATAGGGGAAAATAATCAATAGCCGATCACACATCAATCTTAATTTGCAGCAAATTGGGTGGTTAGCTTTCGAAACTAACTAAATCTATTCAGTTTTTACTTTCGCCCTTGAACATTTTTCACGACATAGTCAGTATTGAACATTCATCCTAACAATATAATAATATGTTAATCAATACAATATTTATTTGAAAAGAATAATATGACGTATTATTATTGCCACGCCCACGGCATAATAAAGAATGACATACTTTAAGATTCGTTTCGTACAAACCTCACCGTACCTCGGGGCCGATGAATAGACCACCCTTACACTTCCGACTTCCGTGGGTGTCATAAAAGAGACTAATGGATTACGTTAGGAGCATGGGCAGCACAGCATTTCAATACATTGCTAGTTGATATTCAACTAGTACATTCAGAGTAAGCTGTGTTATAGATTGGGGATGCGATTTTGTGGTATTTTATAAATAGATAGTACATTTTCAAGGCTCTCTCAGTAGCTTTTTTACTGTAAGTGGTGACATAACACATAATGATACTCGTATATCAGAAAATCAGAAAAGTTATCGATCGATGATGGAGTCTCAGTATTAACTGCGATCGGCGAAGGTAATAATTGTAGCATTGTATAATAAATAAAAATCATTCAGTAATGCAGTGAATATCTGTAACATGTCTAAAACACGGTTTTTTAATCACTAGTAAATATAACGCTTGTATATTTGCCCCTCGATTATAAATTCTGTTTTCAATACATTTCATAAAATGAATTTAAAAAAGCATTCACGGCAATATGTAATTTTACAAACTAGAGCTTACTAATAGTCTTTGTTCTTATATGCAGATAATAATATGTTTTAAGTAATAACAATGGCAAAATTGATATGTAGATATTAAAAGATAACGTAAGTGGATGGGATTTACTGCAGGCACTTGTCATATCGTTACGCGACAATGTTGATAAATGAATCAAATAATAAAAGTTTCCGTGGCAGATTGTTAAAACTTCCTTGATATAAAATTTCCCATTATAAATCACTTCCACATAAATGGCGAATTCGAATGAAAACGAAAAATGATATGGCAGCAAGAAGTATTTGTTAAACAATCGCAAATTAATGATATTTTCATTGTTGGATTCAGTTGGTGGGTATGGGTATTTATTTATATAACAATTGATACCTACGTGAATGTGCCGAGGCGTCAAATTAAACTAAGAAATTGAGGAAACGAGTTAGAGACCCAATTAAAATTCAGCTTGAGTTTTTCTTAAGTGAAAATGTAGTTTTTTTGAATGCTAATATAAAATACTGTTATTCCCGATATTAATTGTAGACTTCAATGTTTTATGCGGTTCATGTGATTTCTTAGCTCTTATCATACGCATTCAATACAACTCACACTCGACATATTTTTTTTATATATAAACGGCCTTACTTACGAAAATTAATGCTTAATTACCTCTCAACCACTCCTAAGTGAGTCAGCAACGGCCCGCGGCAGTTTCTTCACTAACACTCAATGTTGAGAATTGTTTATAACTGCATTTTTTCGGGCTAGTTAATACTCACGCAATAGAAAACTTATTGTAGACCATCGGTACTAGTATACCTTTTACGCCTTCTACGCCAAACTTTTAGTTTTCTCTGAAGTCGCTTCGAATAGCGTCGCAATGACAAACAAACAGGCGTACGTGGTGAACGCAGGGAGCCGGGGCGGAGCGCATTTATAGCAATCTCAGAGCAACTAGAAGTTTGATGCAAAGTATACCTAATAATATCAGCCCTGTATTAAACTGTCTAAATGATGGGCTCGGGCCTCTTCTCAGTGTGAGAAGGGTTAAGCCATAGTCCACCCAGTGCGTGTTGGCAGACTTCACATATCTTCGAGAACATTATGGAGAACTCCTAAACATGCAGGTTTCTCCTTCTTTCCTCACGATGTTTTCCTTCACCGTTAAAGCAAGCGATTACCTATTTAATACGCACATAACTTCGAAAAGTCAGAGATGCACGCTCTAGGATCGAACTCGAGACCTCTGCATGGCAGTCCAACGGGTTCCCACTAGGCTATCGCTGTATAAGTATACCTAGTCCTACATAAAAATAGTTAAAAGAAACCATGCAGAGTGATCAGTCATAAGTACAAGATTCGTGAATTCGGTAGATGATTTCATTATCACATACGTATAAGTACATATTCTCTCGACTATATTCGCGAAGGTTACCCTTTCGGGATCATAGGCACAGGTGTATGACATCCACATTTCGCCAGGTCTGGTTTTAGGTTCCAGGTAATAGGAGATTAGCCTATTACCTGGGATATATGTATGTGTATACAAAGCACAGAAACCCAATAATAAATATTTAAAATAAATAAAATTTGCCTGACCGCCACCACCACATGGACAGTCATTTCGTTGTAATTTTTTTGACAACAAATCTGGTATAAGCTTTTATTAAACTGTAGGAATGTGTGTATACAGTTTAATATTCCACGTTTATAATATTATCCAAAGTTTCAAACTGCACTTTAACAGTAACTTATCAAAATCTTGAGCCTTTAGGAACAGACTCTTTCTATATAAAATATTAAACGGGGTAAGTTTAATAAGAACTCTCTCGCGAATTTTCATTACTTTGCTGCACAAATAATGGTTATTTGAGCTTTAGCGAAGACTGTAAAAAAAATAATTTAAATTACGAAACCTCGCTTAAGGATTATTTGGTATGCCAATAATACATCTTCTAGTGAATTGATTAGCTTGTATTTGCCAGTATATAATGGACGCAGAGTTAGTGTAATGCTTTTCATACAAAGCGATTATTAGATTTTTTCCTATATAGCTTCGGCACGGGACCCTTTTGTTATACTACATTTTGTCCGCGGTTTCGTTTACATAAATGTAAGTTAGATTAGGTTAATAACAGTCTTTTTCCTAGATGAAAGGTAACCTATATCCTTATCTGTACCCTTGATAACGTGTAAGCGAAATTTTATGATGGTCAGTCGAGTAGTTAAGGCGTTAAAGCGTAACAAACGAACAAACTAACATTCGCATTTATAATATTAATAAGGAAGTTAGGATATTCCCTTTAACAGTGTTATTATAACTATGGTTCGCTCTCATTGATATCTTTGTTAGTGTTGCATATCTTAATGTTCACTCTATACATGATACAACAACTAATCGAGTCCTTTATCCAAACTTGTCAATAGTAACCCATAATTCAATAATATTGCATTAAAAATTTATAATCTATATATATAAATCTCTTCCGTTACTGAGTGACTGACATACAACGCACAGCCGAAAACAACTGAACGCAAGAAGCTGAAATTTGGCATGTATGTTCCTTGGAGAGTGTAGGGAAGCACTAAGAGAGGATTTTTTGGAAATTCCACCCCGAAGGGGGTGAAAGGGGTGAAACCCGATATTCACACGGGAACGGGACTTACGCGGGTGAAACCGCGGGAAAACTACTAGTATGTCTCTAAAAGCAATAATACACTGGCTATTTTAATTCGTCCATCAGCGAACGGACGCCGCCGTGCAGACATAATACTTTTTCTGACTATGGTCAAGCTAATAATAATATCAAAACCTTACGGACCTCACCCTTATTGACAGGTGTTTTTGGCGTTCTCGCCCATAATATAGTACATACTTAACTTTGTTAACCGCACTAAGATGCCATTGCCAAAGAAAATTATGTAACCGTTAACTTATTATCCGATACATGGTAACTGCTGGCCTTACACCTCACGGGTTTAGATATAAAGTTACACTAATAATCAAAGTCCCTTATAATGTAGAAGGAATATCTACATCGTAATGCATCCTATGTTAAGAAACCTGAAAGTGGGGCCTGGTACCCATAACACAAGTTAGATCTTACCTTGGGTACCAGTGTTCAATAATTACTGTGACTTACTTATTTCGTTTAATTTTATTTCATTTCATGTTTATGCTGTCTTGAGTTTTTGGAGTCGTTAATTAAAAAGGACAGTGTGACAGCGAATATTAGTGATTAGATTTGCTTGACGAACTGTGCTTAACTATCTTTCTACAAGGAAATTTATAGCCAGCAGTGATATCGTACTGCTAGTTGCTACCTACAAAATTGATGACTTTCGCCTTATCAGTACCTAATCAATAAAATCTCTGAACCAGGTAGGTATTTCCGGCTTCGAATTGCGTACTTGACTGTTTATAACAATCATAAGATAAACTATGGGGTTTCTCAAACTTTACGACGGGATGCCGAAGATAAGTAAAGGTCGTGTTTGATTTGTGTAATAGAATATTTCTTTTGAACTTTCTCTCGAGAACCCTAAAACATTCAAGTTGATTTGACGTTACATAACCTGAAAAGGTTGTCCTTGCCGTCCTAGCTGCGATCTATTTGAAAGCTAAAATATTAGAATTTTTCGTAGTGACATTACTCTTGGCAACGAAAACGTGTTAGGGTAAGCAATAGATTACATACTCTATATATAAATATAGTAGATTTTGCCCGCGGCTTCGCTCGCAATAATCCAAATTTTGTCGATAAATTTCTGTCCCTTGCGAACAGTACTTTTTCTGGATGAAAGGTTATGTGCTTTTCTGTTCCTCTGATGCTTGCGTGTATGATCGTTTGAGTAGTTAAGTCGTGAAAGCGTAACAAACATTTATATTATTAGGATAGTTAGGATGCTGCTGATGATCCTGATAGCTGGACTGCAATTTTAGAGGTTATATTATAAGCCGGGTAACCAAAACAACGCAGTTAATTCAAGTCGGTAGCACAATCGATTAAAAATTAGTTTTTAATTGATTGTTTTGCGATAACTGCGAAACACATAATTTAATTAACGCTTAGTGATAACATTTTTGAAGTAAACTTTTTGGCGTACCAACAGTCCTATAGAAAATTGTAATCGCAATTATCGATGTACTATTTAAGTACATACATGATACATACATACATAGATTCACGCCTGTTTCCCAGAGGGGTAGGCAGAGACTACGGATTTCCATTTGCTACGATCCTGACACACTTCTCTGGCTTCATTCACTTTCATCACATGCCCCATACACGCCCGTCGGTTCAAGGTGCTCTTAACCTGGCATTTGTCCAGAACGCCTCCGATCCGATCGAGAAACGTTCGCCTAGGTCTTCCTCTTGCGACTGTTCCATTCACGCTAGCCTTTATAAACCTTCTTAGTCAGTCTTTCCTCGTGAATCTATTTAGGTAAGTGTCTAACTTAATTTTGCTCAGTATGGAATACTGAAACCTTAAGTGAATTTAAACTTACGAACGTGACATTAAACGTTGTATTATATACAGCACCATGGTCGCATGTCGCCTAAATGCTAACTAATATTATAAATACGAATGTGAGTTCATTTGTTTGTTACACTTTCACACCTTAACTACTGGACTAGTCATCATGAAATTTCGCATACACGTTGTCAGAGGTACAAAAAAGGACAAAAGGTACCTTTCATTCGGAAAAAGTACTGAGCCAAAGCGAGCGATGCCGCGGGCAATGGCTAGTATATTACAATAGCAAAATCCAAATCACATATATTATCAAACATTGAGCTGATATTTAAAATTAAGTAGGTATAATACATAATCTAAAAAATAAATCGTTGATTATGCTATTTTCAAAAACTTATAATACGTTTCTGATTGATACATTATCTATTTGCATTTATACCTAAGATGTCAGAGCTAGTGTACATAGGCTTGGTTCCTATATTAAAAAACGACCCGTTATAGCTGCGGACAGTTAAATTTTGATATATTTTCATAGATGTGTGATAGAAATTAACTATCGGTAGATGAAACTGATTTTGTTTTATTTTGACTTATATGGTTTAAGTGGTCGCCACTGCGCCAAGTGTTGTGGGTTCGAATCCCACACGGGATAAAACATTGTGTGATCTACGAATGGTTGTTCCGAGTCGGGGTGTTCCTTGTATCCATTGTTTAAATGTTTGTAAAGTCCCCCGCGACACAAGCTTTATTCCAAGAACGGGAGAATGGAGTCTTTTTGAAAATGGAAAATATAAAAACTACATTTTTTGATATAGGAATCGGATCATAGTCAACTTTGTGGCAGGCGTATGTATGTGTACACTTAATTCGTCCAAGGTCTTAAAGGTTGTATATCGAGTTCCAAGAAAAAGCCTTGAAAACGAAAAGAATATAAATTAGTTTAACAAGAAATTGTACCTCTAGTTATTGCTTGATAATAACGAATTATATAACTTTAGTGATTTACTAGAATCGTGTAAGTTTTATTGAGATTTCATGTAAGAATATTCCCAGTCGGGATCTGTATACGACAGGCAAGAGAGAGGTGCTATATTTAAACCCTATGTAACACAATACTGTGTTACATAGGGTTAAAATATATCTTCAGAAGGAAAATACGAAAGCTAATAAAAGCCGAGACGGTTGACGTAACATTCTGATTTTCGGGACATGTTTTTATAATATGAAAAGTCTAAATAAAGAAAAGAAATCCAATGATATAAAACGTGAAATATTAAGTTATCATCTCATTCCCAATGTTAATATATAACTTACCTACGTATTCACAATAAACAAAAGCTCACGAGAATATTGACAATCTACTGGTAGTTTTAAAAGGATATGATGAACTAGCTTGTTCAAAAGGCAGAAATATAAAAACAATTTCTGTTTTCTAAAGAGGACTACACTTACTTACACCTACTTATTTATAAGAAGGAATAAATGAAATATTTAGTCTTTGTAGTTGCTGGTATATTCGCTAATAATTAAGCGAGGCGTAAACTGGTTTGCGTCCTAAGTTACATAACTGAGAATCACAACTTATAACTACTTCGATACATCTGGTAGAAAGCGCAGGAATAGAAAGAGTATGTTAACACTTTAGCAGGTCTATGGCGAAACATTTTCAAATGCGTTAAATATGTAAATATATTAAAGAGAAATATTATTTATAGCCTTAAACAAGACGATAAAAATGAATTATAATAAAAACAATATGCTTATCATTTGCCGTAAATCTTTAAGGCGCGCAGAAGTGCGACTAGGCGCTTACTGCCTGTCATGAATTTTAATCAGAGTACAAACGCTCTTTGTTCTGTTTGTAGGCAGAGAGCTACTTGTCACCACAAACCATAGATCACCGCCATGACCAAGAAAATAAAAGCTGACTTATATGTATTCCATCAAGGATTCAGATAAAACCACAAGATTATTATTGTTCTTTTAGGGTCCCGTTCTCTTAATAAAAGCCATAGTGACACTTGCTCTGTGGCAAATAAAATCATTTTTGGTGATGAACTGAGATAACATCAAGAATATTCCAATGATAAGAGATATAGTAGTATCTGGATGCAACACCAGTAGGCCCATTCTCGTAATAAAATATATAATGTCAAATAGAGTACAGATCTGGTGGTTCCGTTTAAATTTTAATTTGGGAGAATACCAATTGTATATTATATGACACTGAGACTAGATTGGAAATCTATTATGAATAGCTTTTATAATGAGAGTTGGCTCTCTTAAGTTTAACTAGCTTATTACTGATTTGCAAAAGGATCGCTGTGTTGCCATTACAAGAAAGCCAGGCAAGAAGAATAGAGTCTTATCACCTAGTTAACTACCTGTATTACAAGTACCAAGCAGTTACTAAGCAGTGTCCCGATAACTCTATCCTACAAATTTCTTATAAGAGATACATAAATTTCTGTAATAATCTACTGAAAAACTAAAAAATAGAATATGAAAAATCACAATTACAACAAGCTTCACATAACAGCAAACAACTGTGGAAATACGTTAAAAAGGTTACTTTCACATCTAACCAAAATAAGACAAATACGAGTTTATTGAAAACACATGGCTCTCCGTGGTCCTCTATTAACAACATAAATAGGTTTCTTGTAAACGTTGGCAAAACATTAGTTGAAAAAGTTCAAAACCAATGCAGTAGAAACACAATTAGAGATACTTTCTCATGACCATCTTAAAAGTGGCAAATCCTTTGTCATGTTAGAGCCAGATGAGGTAGAACAGCTTATATTAAATTTAAAAATAATTGTGCAGTAGGATGGGATAATATCTCCACTAATATTCTCAAAACTTGTAAGCCCATGCGTCCAATGATGCATATTTTTCGAAATTGCCTCTCTGATGGCATCTTTCCCAAATGCCTTAAGAAAGCAATAGTAATACCAATACATGAACCCGGTAAGAAAAATCTCGAGACGAAATTCAGGCCAATCTCACTGTTCCCTTCTTTCTCCAAAATAGAGGAAAAATTATTAATAAAAGACTAGTATCGTATCTTGAAAAGAACTCCCGCTTCTCCGACATGCAAAATGGTTCTAGGCCTAAGCTATCAGCAACAGCAGACGCAATACATCATACCAGCTATATCTCAGAGGAACTTGGGAAAAATAAGCAGGTAATTGGCATCTTCCTTGATCTGGCGAAGGCATATGATACCGTCTGTTCCTATGCTTCTAAGAAAATTGGAGGCACTAGGAATTAGAGGCACACAGTTACAGCTTCTCACAGACTATCTACAAGATAGATACCAATGTATCGAGATAGATAGACAACGTCGTCAGTGCCTATTTGAAATTACCCAAATTCGGTATTCCTAAAGGAAGCGTCCTCGGTGGTACCCTCTTTCTGGTGTACATTAACGACCTCTGTAATCTAAGTCTACATCATGGCAAAATTGTTTCATACGCAGATGATATTGCACTCCTTTTTTCCGCTGACACCAATGCGGAAGTCTATGAAAATGCACAGTGCGGTTTTAATATAGTAAACAAATGGCTTCAATATAACCTGCTCACCTTAAATACTGAAAACACAAAATTTATTAAATTTTGTATGCGTAGACACCAACCTCATTTAACCTAATTTTACATTACTGTAATAACATTACAGCTTGCACTTGTGCTGTTATCTCTAACCCTACCAATATTAAATATTTAGGTTTTATATTAGACGACACACTCTCCTTTAAAGAACACATATCTGCTATAACTAACAGAGCACGCAAATTATTATTTGTTTTCAAATAATTGCGCCTTATTGCAGATCAGAAACTCATCATACAGATCTATAAGGCATTGTGTCAGTATTTAATTCAATATTGCATCACTTCATGGGGCGGTAGCGCAAAATCCAACATGTGAAATATTGAGCGGGCACAAAGAGTGCTTCTAAAAGTAGCAATCCGCCGACCCTACCGCTTTTCCACTCATCTTTTGTATAAAAATTGTAATGTATTAAATGTCCGACAGCTTTTTATAATGTACACCGTACTTAAACAGCACGCAACGCTTACGTATAACATCACCCTTACTAACACTAAACGACGGAAAGATATTGTCTGTACCACACTCTATAAATCAAAGATTGTTTTTACAAATAGATTTTTCGCCTTCTTAGGGCCTTTTCTTTATAACAAGATAAATAAACAAACAGCTACATATGACCTAAGTTATGTAAGATTTAAGCGGATAGTCTGTCGGTACTTAAAAACTTTAAACTATGAAGATACTGAAGAGTTGATGATTGTTGTTAAATAAGTAGTCACAAGTTCCATGATATTAATTATAATATTGGCCTATTTTTGCATATATTTATATAACAAGTATGGTTAATTGTATGTAACTTAGTTCCTAGTAGTATATTGTAAGTGCGCTTAACGCCTGTGGCACAGGTTTACCCTAGTACAGGCACCCATATTATATTACCTATACTAAGTACTTTATGGAATGATTCATGTTTTACCACCGTAATCAATAAATAAATTATTATTATTATTATATATTCTTCGCATAAATAAATTATATAATATTATAAGAATCGCAATTGTAAGAAAACATTATAATAATTATATTGTACCTAAATACTAATCTATTGAATAAGATGTTAGTTTACACTATCTGCCCATTGTACTACTAAAGGGTTCTTAATTTAAACTGTATGTAAGAGTTAGCCGAGTAAAATTTTCATAACAATGTTTTCGACTGGCTAATATTCTAATAATTAGGGTAGTTCCAATACACGCAAAAGTGGTTTTGAAAGTATTATTACATAGTAAAGTTTCAAAATTTAATGAATTGTAGAATACTTAACCTATAAATTAAAACAACAAATAAAAAAGGATGTGGCCAGCCAAGTGCGAGTAGGGATCACGCTATTGTGTGGCGCACGGGAACCTTCGCCTGCGAGTCCGTACCGCACTTGACCGGTTTTATTTCTATTCAAGTAAGTATGTATATTGACAACGAAACCGCAAACCAACTATTGTTATCCATTTCTATAATTTTATCGTTCTATAAATTTTGGTGCCCTGTAAGTATGTGAGACAAATTAGGACAATTTAATCACAACATCGTCCTTCAGAACTGCAAGCTGTATAATATGTAGTATTTTAACCTGTCAATTATTGAAATGCCAGACGTGTCACAAAATTATTGTGTCTGGCCGCCGCGCGTTGCCGCTGCCACTCAATATGTTAATACTATGACACAACTCCCAAGTAGTGCGGTAGGCTATGCTGGCCTCCTATAACTTGACATCTAGAACACAACTGGAGAAATGTAGGTCTCTTCTACCTCTGCTTTACCTCTGACTATCGCTATGGCATGAGTCTATAACTATAACAATATATGTATGTACAAGAAATAGTACTTTCTTTTGATTATATTTCTCTATCTTCTATTCCATTTGTACCTATGTATGTTTATCCATTGTCTAGTACCCATAGTACAAACTCTGCTTAGTTTGGGCTAGATGGTGTTGTGTGTATGAGGTAGAATATTATTAAATTATTATTGTTTTTCTTTTTAAAAAACGAAAACTCCCGCTTAAGATTTAGTTTCTGTGTCGCAGAGGACTTTAGAAACATTTATACGACGGACACAAAGAACATCCAGACTTGTAATAATAATTTATGGATGACACAAATCATTGTCCAGTGTGGAGATCGAACCCACAATACTCAGCGCAGAGGCAGGGAAAGATGGTTAGCGAAATCCCGGTAATACCGACTATACCTACCACGGCGATCCTCGACATTACCGCAATCGGCGGGGCCGCGCGAATCGCTTTCACATGCAATCGCGACCCCGCCGAGATTGCGGCCCGCCGCGCGCCGTATGAAACGGCAAGCCACTACCTTAGACCTGCCCTTTGGGCACCACCAATTTTATCCCTACTGTCCCCCTGAGGAGGACACGCACACACGATACAGAGGCGCGCGTGAGGACACGCACGCCGCCTCTCGGACCTGGTGCTGATCGGGTGGCGGGCACGCCCACGAAGCCTACCACCCCCAGGTCAGAGTTAATTTTCCCTTTTTTTATGTTTACTGATATATTAATAAGTAGGTTTATTAAAATTGCTCTGTATGATCCATGTTATAAATAAAATGTAAAATATTTACCCATAAATATATAAAAGAAAAATATTATATGAAAACAATGTACCTATGTCCAAAAATGTTGTACCTACCACATTATTAATATCACGCAAACCATACAACACAAACTATTTCAATATGCACGTACATGGCTTCTAAAGCAAGGCAACGAACTGCGGGTTATTAATTTCCCAGAAAACTGCAAAAAAAATACTATAAAAACAATACTAGCAATAATGGACGAGATAACACAACACAGAGGTTTTTGTTTTTGTTTTCGAACGAAACCGTTAACGACGCCAAGACCGCTGGTATCCTTCGGATATCTATGGGCGTCCTATTTCAACTGTCACAGATTTTCTTTTTAATATTTTTAATTTACGTTCTTTTCCAAAACAGTACGCGCGTTTTGTTTTAAAGGCCATTTGCATTAATTTATGTCATATACGGTACTCCCTAAGGTGGTCCTTCTTATAAAGGTGTAGATGTAGTGTGCAGCGGGAATACTAATGACACTGAGGCGGTTTGGTTAAAGCTGTATTTATTTATTACACATGTAAATTGTAAGGGCTTAGCTGACATAAAAACTATACATAGCCGGTGAGAGTATCAATCTCTTGTCACAAACTTTTTTGGCGCGCTCATCTGTCAAAACTGACAGAAGCGTTCCGAAATATTAACGCTACAAAGGTTTTACCTCCCTTTGTGTATAATTGGAGTAATATAATTTGGTTTCCGCCTTTTCAGTTGAAAAGGTACATGTCTGACCCAAGGCAGCGTAGCAACAGGATTAATAGGGTAGTAATTAACTATATTCTTTAAAACTACGTACGTAACTTTATTTGTAGTATAACACCACTAGTTGTATTAGATATATTACCAAAAAATCCTGTTATTTTGAGCAATTAATTAAACTACTCTATTTTCGTCGTGTAACTTTAGCCTTGTGTTATAGGTACTGGCCGTTGTAATTATTTAATGCCAATCGCGTAAAATAATAAATCTATTTGGTAGCCAATGCGTCAGCAAGATAATAAAGCTACGGCAACGATAGAATGCAACGAATGCCTAATAAGTAATAATAATAAGACGACTACAAAGTAATACATAGCCAAAATAATTTTAACATTTAAATATTTACAGCTAAAATGACAGCACTAAACATTTGTGTGTAATATTCGATTAGTGTACCTAATATAATAGATAACGATACGTCTTTTATTAAAAATACAGTTAGTGATTTAATAGAACACAAACTAGGTATGCAGTTTCGAAAAGATCATACAAGTAAAGCAGTGGTCGAAACATTACATGCTGAAGATTGGTAAAATACCACTTAATAAAAAGTAAAATATGTGCGAAATTAATTATAATTTTAATGATTTAAAATCTTAATGTTTTTAAATCATTAAAAATCCTAATCTTGTCCTATCCTAAGTATTTAAAGTCAAAAATCATTAAAAAATTGTACCGACATAATTATTATTATAACTTAACTGACATGGTATTTCACATTTTAACCGACAGATGCCGCGACTATAAATCGCTTTTAGATACGCCATCTATTGAATAAATAGGTGTACAACTTGATTTTCATTTTTTTTCCTTTTAAGCTCTTGTGTATATCAATACACAAGAGCTTGCTGATGCTGATGCTGAAGCATGCGTAAGCCAATTTTATATGTTTTTAGACTATACTACGTTATCTTAGAGAAGTGTGTAAGTAATTTAAATTAAGCAGTGGCGTTACGCAATATTGGTACCTAATATAATTACGGCGGTAGGTACCTTCACTATTATATGCCGATAATCATGCTGATGTGTATAATCTGGTGTGTTCACTGTTCAGCTTCAGTTAGACAACGTTCAATCCTCTACTTCCCTAGATACCAGTGAGTATGACTTTTAGGGCACATGGAGTGTAAGATGCAGGCAATAGGCCATGTTTCCAATGTATTGTCGCCTGCTCTAGTAGCGAATTCAAACGTTTGCTGCCTAACAAACATTTAATTGTACGTTGTTGCAATAGTTCGTTGGCTACGATAACCACCAACGACTCACCATGAGGGAATCGTGTTACTGTCTGTCTCCATAGAAATATAAAAGGCAGGTCGACGATGGTGGATTATTCTGATGGCTTAAAATAATCCGCAACGATAATCCTATAACGCAAATTAATTTGGACGTATAGATAAATTATTTTAAAGAAAATCTCTTCCGATAAGAAATATTTAAATTCTGCGATTGGTAAAATATAAATCTGAACCACCAAACGCGGGATAAATTCTACGAAAAGATAATGTAAATTCCCACGAGTGTCGCAGTAAGATACCAACTAAAGGATTATCCGTATTTAAACAATAAAGGAATCCTATTTCTAATAAGCTTAAAGTCACAACGTTTTGTATTGAAGATCTGTCCTGCAAAGGAATGCGGAATGAACATTCGCATAACCTGTGCCAGTGTCAAAGTTACAGCCAAATCATTTATTTATTTAGGTCACAAAATAAAACACAAACGAACATAAAGTTACTGAATTTAAATGTATGTAAGTTGCTAGGTTCAGGCAAAGAGCCTATGAATGAAAATACCCTCTGACACCACTGGGGGTGTCATTTGGTAGTGTCACGGGTAAAGAACGTGAGAATAGCCTGCAAGGGACTCAGGGCCGCTCTTTTAAATTGTCATTTAATTATAGCACATATGTATATATACTAGGTGTTGCAGCCATTATACCAAGAAATAACATAGTGCCATAGCAGTGGTAAAAATTATATAGTATTTTTTGGTTCTATGTAGTTTAGTGGACCTAATGCTTTAGTGAAATAATTTAAGTAAAAAGCAAAGGAGTACGTTTGTAATTATAAAACGCAGCCTGTATTTATTCTTAATATAACTGAAAGACATTTTTCAGGTACAAGTACATTCTTGCTTAAATAATAATATGAGACACTACACATATAATTAAGCACTCTTGGTCCATATATGCTTATTACATAAAAAAGTTTCATATAGTATCCCTAATTAATTTAAACTACCAACAAATGTGGAATTTTTAAGAACGTTCTCTATATTCCTGGGATACTGAGAATTTTTAATAGACTCTTTAAAAGGAATTTCAATTCTCAAACCATGCAGGTACTGCTGCCAATTTCTTTTATTTGCTGTAAAGTTCAGCAGTGGTCGGCTTTTAAAGCACCTTATATACCTGAAATTGACTGTACCAAACGGCTTATGGTTACTGCTCCGTCTCTATAAGTCGTATCGTGATGTTATATAGACTATAACGTTCTTGAACAAACGGGCTATTTCACGCAATGAGTTTTTTTTATCATCGGAGTAATAGTTCTTGAGATTAGCTTTCCTTTTATCTTGTCTTATTAACATTATTTAATAAAATATTATAGCTTCTTCTGCCTAGCCTTTATTATACCAAAGTCACTTGGGGTCTGCTTTTCTGGTCTAACCGGATTTGACTGGATATCAGTTTTTACACGGAGTGGTTGCCACCTGACCTCCGCAACCCGAAGGCTAACGATAACGATAGGGCAGTGACTTAATACACCAATAACGACTGCCATAGATGTTCATAGCAGCCGGGACCGATGGCTTAACGTGCTCTCCGAGGCACGGAGCAGGCGATAATTTTCAATCAATACGCACATAATTTCGAAAAGTCATATAACTTCCGAAAGTCATAGGTGCGCGACGTGGGGTCTAACCCGAGACCCTCTGCATTGCCGTCTGTTGGTCTCCCCACTGAGCTATCGCTGCTGTTATTATGTAAATTTATTACATAAGTACCCAAAAAAAATTGATCTCAATAATGTACCAACCAAACAAGCATGCTATGGAAGACCGGAGTCTCGTAATACAGACATAATTTGCTTAAAAGGAAGATCCAATCACGAACATACATACACATTTTTGGTAACGAAATAAAACATTCTGTAATTGTATTTTTGTATTACCGCGTTTAAACATAAACATAACTATTCCGTTTTACAATACTTATTAATATGGAGTTATGTACAAGTTGTTATCCATGACATACATAGAGGTGTAATTATAACTAGATTTTCTAGTTATATTGCCAGTTTCATGTGATTGGGAGCGAGTCTTTAAAGAAGCACATTTCCAGATTCTGTACTGCTGCTCAGAATAACTTATCAGGAACCAAAAACTACCACCGCGCAATAGAGACAAGCAACCACGACTTCATTGGCCTTCTTGTTCTCTACAAAAAAACCTGAAGTGCGACTGTGCATGTTGTTCTATCTATCACAGCTATACGCATTATACGTATACAAGTTATTTGCCGATGACACTGTAATCCTGTTCCACGAAAAGTCTTAGGACAAGGTGTTACTAACAGCAGTTAGTAACACCTTGTCCTAAGACTGTCCCACACGTGAGTAAGCCTCTGTTGTGCACAACAGAAGCTTACTCACGTGTGGGACTGCTTAGAATCCAATCTTCTAACATTAAATTTGGCAAAATCTTCCTATATGTGCTTTCATAAAACCGCTACTACTGCTCCTCCATCATATTTAAATCTCGTAGGTAATGCAATATTTCTAGATGCTGCTGTGATCTACTAAAGCGTGTTACTAACGTTAGATATCTAGGTGTTATTATATACGAGAAACTCGCCTTTAAGGAGCATGTTGTGGCCACGTCTGTCAGAATCAGAAAGCTCATTCATATCATGAAACAATTACGCGACGTGGCTCCAACAAGCTTATTGAAGACAGTGTACATTACATTAGGTCAGTCTATTTTACAGTACTGCATCTTGGCTTGGGGTGGTATTGTCACCTACCACATGATTATTCTCGAAAGGGCTCAGCGTGCAGTGCTGAAAACAATGTTGACAAAGCCTTTCCGATACCCAACCACTGAACTCTTCAGTGATGCCCAGGTTCGTAGTGTCAGGCGACTACATCTTAATAAGCTTATCCTCTTAACCCATACTAAACACAGAAAACTTTGAAGACATGGTTAAGAAACGCGTTTTTAGCCTCCCAATCTTACCAGTGAGAACAGCTTTTGCAAAAATGTTTTGTGTTTACCTCAAGCCCTACTTGTATAATAAAATAAATAAAATTTGCAAAATCTATTTACTGTCCTATCGTGATGCAAAGATAAAACTAAGTAAGGTATTATTAACCTTGACCTACATCGAAACAGAAGACCTGTTTAAAAGTATAATATAGTTAAATGTTATTGTAATATGAATGTTAGATATTATTGTGTTATTTATACTATTATGCATGGTACTTTTGAGCGTAAAGAAATGAAAATAAATGTAAGCAAGACGAAAGTAATGGTATTTGAAAAGGAAGAGTGCGTCACGATGTGTAATATTATGATTGATGGAGAAAAAGTGGAGCAAGTGAAAGAGTTTGTATATTTGGGTACTTTGTTTACAAGGGATGGTAAACATGAGGGAGATATTGAAAGGAGAACGATTGCGGGAAACAAAGTGAATGGAGCTCTACGCGCTTTTATGAACAGTCGAAATGTTTCCGAAAAGGCACGTTTGGCTGTTCATAGAGGACTATTAGTGCCCACACTTATGTATGGAAGTGAAAGTTGGGTATGGCAAAAGAAGCATGAGAGCAGAATAAATGCTGTAGAAATGAGAGCGCTGAGAAATATATGTGGTGTGACTCTGAAAGATAGAATAAGGAATAGTGTGATTAGAGAGAGATGCGGCATGAAAGTTGATATAGTGATAAGAATAGAAAAGGGTATGTTAAGCTGGTTTGGGCATGTAGAAAGAATGGACGAGGAAAGACTGACTAAGAAAGTTTATAAGGCTAGTGTGAATGGAACAGTCGCAAGAGGAAGACCTAGGCGAACGTTTCTTGATCAGATCGGAGGCGTTCTGGACAAAGGCCAGGTTAAGAGCACCTTGAACCGACGGGCGTGTATGAGGAATGTGATGAAAGTGAATGAAGCCAGAGAAGTGTGTCAGGATCGTAGCAAATGGAAATCCGTAGTCTCTGCCTACCCCTCTGGGAAACAGGCGTGAATCTATGTATGTATGTATGTATGTATTATACATTTTTTGTTTTATGTTAATTGTACTATGTTTTGTGTTATAATTTAATTTTCTTGTGTTTTATTTTAATTATGTTTTGTTTTAATTTATGTCAAGCAGAATGCGTCCTTCTTTACATAACTACTCAAGAAACTTTCACATTTTACCTACATTATAATTTATATTCTCGGTTCAAAACCGCTTTATGTAAAATTTACCTTTGGGTAAATCGACCTTAACTTACGATTCTCCGCAGGACAAGCTTAGGCTAGTGCGGCGAATTATATCAATTCCAAATAACAATGGAAGGCTAAAGCAAATTTCTGTTGTTGTAATGTTTTGTGTTATGTATTTGTAATTTCTTTTATGACAATAAATCTTATTATTATTATTATTTACTCTCTCTGCTATACACACACACATAGCCTCACGTATTTATCCCCGAAAGAATAGACGGTGGTGTATTACATCCACATTTCGCTAATAATGTTTTTACGTCTCAAGTAATTAGTCTACGTGACCATTTTCTAGACTCCATGCAGCTACTGAGAATTTTCTAACTAGGTTTTAGTTAGAAAAATCTCAATAGCACTGCCAAATTTGAGCATCGACCTCGAGACCAAATGCACATTCACTACTGCTGTACTGCATCTGTCCTTTTGAAGTTCTCTACATGAGTAGTATCAAACTTGTATAGTGTCATATTATTATCTGTGGTATGGACCACAGATAATATAATATTATACTAGTACTCATACAAAGGTGTGACTTGAGGAAAGATTAGATTTTTTGTTTGTTTGTTTGTAAAGATTTAATTCAAAAATTACTAATTCAAAATTTTTCACCTTCTGAACTTTACATCGTCATCGAGTAACATAAGCTAAATTTTATTTAAAAAAGTACTTTCACTAATCTAACCTTCCCTTTTTGAGAGCGAAGCCACGGGCAATAGCTGCAATATATACCAGTAATGTTTTTTTACGTAGCAACTGCCTTCTACATGTTTGAGGGTCCTGACTCACCATATAGCCTGTCATAAAGGTTCATTAGAACAGAGGCCGATAGGGCGTTGCGTGTTCGTCGGGGCACGGAAAGGACTTGTTCTTAATGGTCACTCATTTATAAACATGGCTCATGTAACGTAATGTCTATACCAACACACAGTGGTTAAATTGGTTGCCCGGATAAATACCACGGATGCCTAGATAAAAAGTATTCTATAATAAATCCAGAGTGTGGTTTATGTATGCTGTTTCATCTAAATCCATTACATAATCTTTCGCCTATATCTCCAAAGATTAAGGCAAATGCATTCCACACCACACTTCCTATACCAGCTATTAGTTCCCACGTAATAGGAGGCGTGCCTTTTACCGTCTACTGAGTACAATTCTAGACCCCAAGATGCTACTGAGAATTTCTCGTCAGAAAACCCCAAAAACACTTCGTCGAATCCAATCGAAGCCTCCTCAAACAACACGGCTCCTCATCAGCACAATAATCGTAAACACTACAGCTGTGACCGAACGAGTCAAGTTGAAAACATTAGTGCAGTTCTGCAATTCACTTTTACATATCCTATTTCTTTCGCCGTGACCTGTATACTGTAGGTACCTACTGAAACACATTTGAAACACGTACCACGTAACAAATAAACTAGTTAAAAGCGAACGTAGTGCTCCACAGTTCGCATCTACCCTTTCATCACTTACCACTAATGGACCAGGTTACTGTAACATAAAAGAGAACACAAAGAATCCCTTCGTAATGCAAGCTTTACAAAAAATGAACCACCGTCTACAGAAGCTTTTGATAGATTTATTATGTGTATGTGTGTATGAACCCAAGGGATTATTGCGGTGAGGAACAAATCTATTACAGCTATTAGGGTTTACATATTTTATGAACGTGTAACGTAAACAACATTATTAAAATACGCCCTCCAAGTATATGCCTACATAATGTATACATCCACAAAAATACAGGAGAGGACTGTGGGGTGTACTTACATTTATAAAGAGTTTTTAAAGCCATACGTCAGAATAGGTATGTATGTATGTATCTTATGTAGGGGCCAGTCAGTGCAGACCGGCGACACTTCGACCCAGTGGGATCTTTTGTGTCGACACTCTCCCAATAACGACTGCCATAGATGTTCATGGCAGCCGGGACCGACGGCTTAACGTGCTCTCCGAGGCACGGAGCAGGCGATAATTGTCAATCAATACGCACATAATTTCGAAAAGTCATATAACTTTCCGAAAGTCAGAGGTGCGCGAGGTGCTCTGCATTGCAGTCTGTTGGTCTCCCCACTGAGCTATCGCTGCTTCAGAATAGGTAAGACTACTGCTGTCTATTGCTCAAGACCCTAGTCCGTTCTGCTACTGATTTTGTCTCTACCGATAATAACAAAACATTATACTTGACAATCAACCTAGACCTCACGATCAACATTCAGTTATTTTGTTCACACCTTAAGCTACTCGACAAATGAATCATTAAATTAGGTCTTGATAGACAATACCTAGAGTTAACCATTGAGTTATTAAATACTACGTACCTACTAGAGTACATCTCAATTTTTTTTTTGTTACGAATTATAATGTTTTCTGTAAAGACACCTTGGAGTGCAATATAAATTAAGCAGTAGCATAATATTTTAAATATTAAAGTTATGCACTTAATCGTGTCGTTGCAATAATCGACTAGGTACGTTAGAGAGCATACCCATAACTCGTGTTAAAACAATTTACTTGAGATGTCTCCTCTTGTACGTAGTCCTACTTACTCATTGCCATACATTAGAAAAGGTGAATTTTTTCTTGCCTATAGGACATGATTCCAGACTCTTACTACTGAGAAATGCCTACGGATAATTAATTAACGTAGCTAGAAAATCGAAAACAAGCCACTAAACATTTAATAATATGCATTCAAATTTACTTCATTACACTAATGAGATAGTAAATTAGGCGTTCACGTGATAAATAATACTCATACCGTCCTTAATTTATGTTTAATGTAGATTTTAAAGTAAAACCACAACAATTTGTCAATGAAATAGAGGAAACCGCATTTTAGTGCCCTGTTGGCAAAGTTTGAAGACATTTAATTTCATAAGCCGTCATAGAGAGACGACTCAAATAATCACAGATTATGTTTTAGGTATTATGGCTGACAACAAGACACATAATAAGCAAAACAATAAGTAGAAAAAGCAGCGTATATACAAAAAAACATGTAAGGGTATTTTACAAAATTTTATGATTTTGCTGTATCGTACATAATAATTACAATAACTGACTCGCGCAACTTCGTCTGCTTCACATAAGAGAATTTTCACCGTTTATGGAACATTTCCCATTGATGCTCCGCTCCTATTGGTCGTAGCGTAATGTTATATAGCGTTTCTCGAAAATGGGCTATCCAACGCTAAAATAATTTTCAATTCGAACCAGTAGTTCCTGAGAATAGCGCGTTCAACCAAACAAATAAACAAACTCTTCAGCTTTATAATATTAGTAGAGATTAGTATATATTTGGATTTCAAACTTGAAATGACTCCATTTCAAGTCAAATTCCGAATGTACTCGTAATCCAATTTTAAAGTCAAACAAAACAAAAAATTAAAGAACCCTTTTTTACGTGTAGTAACATCTAGTTCAGCAGATGAATATTGTTTGTTTCAGCAAAGTTCATATGGCAGCCCTACGGTGGTGACCCGTGGCTAAACTCTTTACGCAAAAGATAAACATCTGCAACGTGCGGCATTTTTGAAAGAGTAAACGCCATTAAGGGTATTGAATTACCTATGCAATATACCTGTTTTGATATTTCTTTATTTATTACTTTATAATAGCTGCTTTTTTTAATTTAAATTATTATTTTATTGAGAGTGAATTCGATCAGTCGATAGTATTTGTAAAGGCAGTCATAGTGCATTAAAAAGTATACAATCACTAAGTGCTAATAAGCACTATTAATTATGAGTTATTAATTATTATGTACTAGAGAAGGCATATCAACTAAATTATTTGTGTAACACTAGTTAAAGCGCATGCTCTCTAACTCACACATCTATGGCAGACGATTATTGGATATATGTATATGAGAGCATACATATGATGGCATGTTTTAAATATTTAAATTTTGCACTCACATGTTGTTATAATCGGCTAAGTGAGTTAGAGAGCTTTCAGTCCAACACGTGTTATAAAGAATTACTTGAGATGTCTCCTCTAGTCCGCAACTAGTACATGTTAACTCAATACATTTAATTAAAAAAATTATGTATACGTTTTATTTTGGAAGAGGCTGCATTTCTCACTTTCTTAATTGCACGGTGGTGGATGCAGAGTACTGTTTTTTTTATACCATTAAGGTGGCAAACAAGCTTACGGCCCACCTGATAGTAAGTGGTCACCGTAGCCTATGGACGCCTGCAATACCAGAGGCATCACTTGCGCGTTACCGAACCTTTAGAGAAAAAAGAAACTGGGAAGGAGAAGGAGCGGGAAGGGGTAAAGAGGGTAATTGGGCCTCCGGCACTCTCACTCACCAAACGAAACACAACAGTAGGAACACTGCTATTTCACGTCGATATTCTGTGAGAGGGTAGTACTTCCACGGTCGAGCCGGCCCATTCATACTGAAATCAGAAATGCCGAAACGAAAAATTAAAAATGTGATTTCTATACATAAAGTCTCGGTTTTTATGCTTAGATCAGCAATTTTTCTATCAACGTATGCTTAGTACTAGTAGCAGCACAGAGTCTGGAGCATAGGTTAGTAATACGGTTCTTTAGGCTATGTTATAAGTACGCTATGTCCTACTACATAATATGGTATATAAATTGTAATATAATTTACAAGAATCTTTAGTCCCGAATAATATCAATTAATATAATTACAAAAGAAAATTACAACTAATGATTCATTACTAAAAAGAACTATGTCATAGCTGAAGAAATCTAGACGTAAGTCAACTCTGCCTACCCAGAGAAATACAGTGTATATGTAGTTATGTACATATGTTCTATTTAAGGACATCTCTACTTTAGAAGCGAATTACAGTTTTGTTTTGAAAACGACACCGTTTGCGAATAATTGCAATTTGCCAATGATATTCGACCCGTACTCGCGTAGATATAAAATTCATTTAAAGCTAGTTAAATGGTTATCAATTACAGCCCGAATAATCTGTGCAAAACTAACTGCAATGACGTACTCAAAGAGAATCGGTATGTATTTTCTATCCTTCTTTCAATATAAGCTCAAATTTCTGATACTACCATAATAAATTGGACTTTTCGTGTAGTTCTACTGCAGTCAAGCGTCCCTGATGGTAAGCAACTATCGTAGTACACACGGCTACACATCAAGTTAGACACCCTATATACGCATACGCATAACTATGCTACATACAAAGTAGAGAATTGTCGGAAAGGGACAGTGCATAGTGGTGTCGATGTAATGGTAAGGACAGAGCGTCGCGTTCCGTTCAGCGTGAGTGAGACAAAATAACAAAAAGCACGATTCGCAGCGTTCAACTTCTAATAGTTCAAAGTCCAAACAGTCTTGGTTGATGTGTCGCTGTGTGTATGTCTTATAGCCAGTTGCACTCACTGATCGGTAAGCGATTAGCGAGGTTAAGCAACGTTGGGTGCGGTCAGTCTATAAATGGGTGACCGCATAGTGGTAGGTATTTCATCTGAGCGTCTCCGTGCTTCGGAGGGCACGTGAAAAGTCGGTCCCGGTTGTTGCTAAATTAACAGCAGTCGTTAAGCCATGTTAGAGGCCTACGGGCGGCTTGAACAACTCTTGACAACAGGTTGGCCACTAACCACACGAAAAGAAAGAAAGAAAGAAAATCGTACCTACTTATCGTACCTTTGTGGATAGATCCACCAGGTATGTAACGCGCGTTCTTTTGCTATCAATAACATTTTATGGTCTTTATGAAGCAACACTACTCGAAGCGTGGGGCTTGTACTCACTTGAATCAATGCAGCGAGTGTAGAATTGCATTCGAATGATATCCGAACACAATTGAAGGGTTAAGTGGACAAAGGTGTTAATTAGCAAATAGTTCTAAACGAGTAATGAGCGTTTGGAAATAATAAATAATCAAATGAACTTAAGCAATTAAAGCTTATAGTTTTAAAATACAATATTAGTACAAATACAACATACATAATAAGATTGATTATTTTATATATTATCCTAAAAAAATGGTTATTATATGCAAATTTATTATAAATAGTGAAAATATGAACATAACACCTTTGTTTACTATAAACCATATTAAATTTAGTTGAGAAGAACTTACAAAGGCTCTATGTGGTAAACAAATAAAATAACATTATTTATATGAAATAGTTTTATTATTAAAAAAAGGTATGCCACATACATGTACTTACATACTATTTATTAATTATTGAGAATTTAGAATATTTATGTAAAACTAGTGACATTCCTGTTCAATATAGCTACTCAAGTTGTGTGATGATTCTATTTTACATTAGCAAGGGCAACACAAAGCTTATAACATCATGAATAATTTTTTTTTTTACTATAAATCAATTTATCTTTGCGAAGATGCAGCAGTTTTATTGTTTGATAATCACCTTATATTATTCCAAAAGTAACAATGATAATGATTCTCTAAAAAAGTTTCTGCTAATAACACATTTGAAAATCTGAAATATATGTAATATACTGGATTGGCAGATAACACCTTTGCTAGCGTCTGTAACTATGTAACGAATCAGAATTGGCGTGTTTCAAGTTCATTAATCGATTTGTCATCAGTTAAAACCTATGTTTATGCAAAAAGAAGATTTTTTTAATTTTGTCCGATAACATCTTTGTCCACTTGGACCTTTAATTGTGCGCAACGCTGTACTACGCTACAAGTATTAGCGTCGTGGTTTAAGCGGTGGCGCTCGCCACTGCCACTGCGAGTATTGACGGTTTGATCACCACACGAGACAGATATCACGTGATCCACATATAATTGTTCCGAGTCTGGGTTGTTTGTGTACCTTGTTTGAATGTTTGTAAAGTCCCCCGCGGCACAGGATTTATTCCTATTACGGATGCTGTCTTATAAAAAATAAATAATATCAGCTAAAACGAACATGCGTGATTTACAAATAACACAAATTAAATTAATTAAAGTTCTTTTTTATTACGACTACTTAACTCCTACTAAACACACTACAATAAAACTAAACTACAAAACTTATATACATACCATACCTGCTTATTAATTAGAAAAATATTAACGAAATCAACTCATACTAATATTACATTCAAACAAATCACACAGATATTACACAAGAAACATAAATAATATAGAACAACCACGCATAATAACAATGTACGGTAAAAAGTTACAGTATTCTCACTCATACTGTAATTTTTAATTATAATTAATTTAAATTTTTTAATCAGTGCTTAAACTATAGCAATTGATACTCCCTTTCAGCCAATTCAATTTGGCAAACGATGTACCAAACAGCCTGTATAAGAATTTACCTAAAAACGTTAAAAGACTTTATCTATTAATAGTTTCATAACTAGATTAAAAATGTACTTATTAAACTAACTTAACTTGAACCTAAATTCGACTGATGGAACATAAAATGTTAGTATGTACTTGTTATGTTATAATTGTTTGAATTTTCTCATATTTTAAGTGAACTATGTAATATTCTTTTTTTTTTAAGAAATATACTCTTGAAACCGAAATCATTTGCGTGGCCAAGGACACAGCCGACGCACATATGAATAGTGTTATTGATACAATCGAAAGTCATTCGAATGAAACTTTGCCCATCGCTACTTTCTTATCATGGCTTTTAGAGGACATAGTTTCTCCAATCAAAAAAGTAGTTCTCGTAAAGTTTAATGTTATTTGTATTTTCGTATTTATAGGATTCTTGCCACGCCCATTTTACAATTTCATTATCCTTTAAGTCTTCCGTGGCGCTGCTCCTGGAGATTAAATTGTATTCACCCTCGCGTTTTAAGTGCCTTATTTTCTATTCCTTCAAGTCAACTAACTAAAATATTTTTTTTGTTATAAACATTTTATAAGTAGGTATACTTTCTAGAGGGGTAGTATAACATTGAAAATGACCGGTATAAAAGAAATTCTTACTATTTTTTAATGGTGTCTGTTAAAATCCAATAAGTTCCCACGTAATGCGAGACCATGGCACTATTGTTGTTCACTTAATGTTTCCATGTGAGAGGAACTGCTAGGTGGCCTATTGACTACTACCGTGTATATACACACCGAGATTTCTTGCTGAAAATTCCTTACAGATTAAGCCAATAAGAGCTACTACGGTTGGCCGAAAACATAAGTTAGGTAAAATCTGAATCAGTTATAACCGTGAAAAAAAGGTTGTTCGGGCCAGTTAGCCTAGGTATTGGTAGAGTTGTAGTGGAGTACGAAAAGAAAGATAGCCGAAAGTTAGACACTGTATATTACTGAAGTTAGTTTATGATTATTACAATATAAACAACGGTGGTTTATCTGTCGTTGATAGTGTGTTGTATTTATAAGTTGATAACGTACTCGTTATTACTTGGTGAATAGCTTATTAATATAAAAGGTGTTGCGAAATACTTTATGACGCATGTTTGTATTGGATGTAGGTGCTGCGTCGGCACTGTTGGTATGTACGGTAATGAACTCGTGACCCGTACAAAGGTAAAAGTTATTTAAATATTTAATAATTTAATGATTAATTAAAACATTTCTGTTTGTGTTTGTGCTGAATTACATATTAATAAGAAATCTGTAATGTTGCTAGATTACTATGTGACATTTATATGTATGTATATATCTAACTACGTCTTTCTATTGCGCACTGAAAAAGAAAATATTGAGTATCTAATTAAGAAAAATTATAACGAGTATGCGTTTTTTGTTAGGTCTCATTATCAACTGTTGAGCAAGGAACAAAATAAGTCAAAGTCAAAAGTTATTATTTCACTGGCTAACCCGCGCAACTTCGTCTGCTTTACATAAGAGAATTTGTCCCGTTTTTGCAACATTTTTCATTGATGCTCCGCTCCTATTGGTCGTGGCGTGATGTTATATAGCCTTCCTCGATAAATAGGCTATCCAGCACTTAAATAATTTTTCAAATCGAACCAGTAGTTGCCGAGATTAGCGCGTTCAACCAAACAAACTAACAAACTCTTCAGCTTTATAGTATTAATAGATATAGATAGTATACATTTTGGCACTATACAATACCTATCTTTGATTTCTCTAAGCCACGAAGTAGCTCTTATGGACTATAAGTTTAGTGTGTTAACTAATTTGAAATACCTTTTGAGGATAATATTGTCTTCGGTTTACGCGAATATTATTCATTGAAATTAAACTACTATATACGGATTTTATCGCGTGGTTTATTTGACACTTTATTACATAATTTTGAAAACTGTTACACTACTTTTACTTTTAAACTTAACTAATTTTTAAGCTAATTAAATTATTATTAAAACTATTAAAACTATTTAGATTTAATTTAATTTTGCACTTCCCCCGACGTTTCGGTTGCTTTTCAGCAGCCATGGTCACGGGGAGACTAAGATGGTAGTTGTCTCAATGTTCCAGTGTATTATAGTACTCCGTGCAGATAAAGGAAACGCTACGGTCATAATGGATACGTCAGATTATAAACATAAAATTGAAAATTTACTTTCGGATGAAACAACATATAATCAGGTTAAAACAGACCCTGGGCACTCCACGATCGTGGCGGTAAGTCCCGTTTTTGAGGAGTGGCTGGAGAGGCGGCATGGCGCCCTCACTTTCCGGCTGACACAGGTAATGACTGGCCACGGTTGTTTTGGCCAGTTCCTGTGTCGTATAGGCCGGCAGGCGACGCCCGGATGTCATCACTGCGGCGACTGCCGCGATGTTGTTGTGGACACGGCGCTGCACACTTTGGCGGATTGCCCCGCCTGGGCATTGCAGCGCCGTGAGTTGATCGCGGCAGTCGGAATGGTTGCCCTCTCACTTCCGGCCGTGGTTCAGTCTATGGTCCGGAGTGAGAGGTCGTGGAACGCCGTCGCCTCCTTCTGTGAGGAAGTAATTTGCATCAAGGAGGCGGCGGAGCGGGAGAGGGAGCGCTTAAACCCTCTCCCCAACCGCAGAACCGGGCGCCGGAGGGCGCGAGATGGCCTCCAGCCACCTTGAAGTTTGACCTGGGGGTGGTGGGCTGCGTGGGCCTGCTCGCCACCTGATCAGCACCAGATCCGAGAGGCGGCGTGCGTGTTTCCACGTGCGTCTCTGTATCGTGTCTTTGTCCCCCTCCCTCAGGGGGACGGTGGAGCAAATATTGTTTATGCAGTGGCCTGCCGTTTCACACGGCGGGCCGAAACCACGGCGGGGTCGCGATTGCATGTGAAAGCGATTCGCGCGGCCTCGCCGTCTATGGTTATGTCGAGAAACACCGTGGTAGGTTTAGTCGGTATTACCGAGGTATCTTTTCCCCAGTGAGCCCGACATAACCACTCCGTCGCCCCGCGGAGAGGTATGCGCCAAAGCATTCCCCCGCGTAAAAAAAAAGCCCCTACTATCAAAATATTGAACTAAACCAAAGACATCATACATAAATACTTCGAAAAACTAGATCTAGACGTTAAACAATTAATACCAGCTTGCTTAAAACCTCCAAAGCTGTATGGGTTACCAAAAATACACAAGGAAAACGCTCCCCTACGTCCTATTGTGAGTCAGATCGACACACCTACCCATACAGACTGGCTCAGCACGTAGCGAAGATACTCTCACCACTCAGAGGCAACTCGAGAGCACATGTAAAGTTAGTAAGTTAAACACCTACGTCTCACTAACAATGAAACAATGGTTAGTTTTGATGTACAGTCATTATTTACATGCATACCTGCACATGACTGTATTGAAGTAACTAAAAGGACGCTAATACAGTACAATATTCCTGAGAAATATGCAGAACTACTTAAGCATTGCTTAACAACTGGCTATCTGTTGTGGGACAATAAATTCTACATACAAGTCGATGGTGTCGCAATGGGCTCCCCAGTATCGCCTGTTGTTGCTGAAATAATTGTATATATGGAGGAGTTCGAGGCTCGAGCTTTACATACTGCCCCCATCACACCCAGGATTTATAAGAGGTTTGTAGATGATACTTTTACAATATTACCAACAGATAGTGCAAGTGTATTCCTAGAACATCTTAATTCCATTAATAACAACATCAAATTTACTATGGAATTAGAGGTAAATAATTCATTAGCTTTCTTAGATGTACTTGTCATCAGGAATCCTGATCATACTTTGAGCCAGACTGTGTATAGAAAAAAGACCCATACAAATAGGTACTTAAACGGTGAATCTCACCACCATCCCAAACAGTTAGCGACCGTGGGAATGTCTTTGTTTCAGAGAGCCCATGGGATCTGTGACAAGAAACACTTGGACGCCGAGCTTCAACATGTTAAGCAAGTATTGCAAGACAACAAGCTTCAACAGCCGCGCCGCTGTCACAGATTCCAAGAAAAGCCAGCCACAGTCGAGCGCCAGCCTGCTATACTGCCTTATGTAAGGGGTGTCACTGACAAGATTGGCTACATCTTGAAGCGAGCTTCAATCAACACATACTTCAAGCCGCCAACGAAGATTAGACAATTTTTACCATCCGTCAAGTGCCAACCACCTTTACAAGATGCAGGGATCTATAAAATAGATTGTGACTGCGGACTCTCATACATTGGTCAAACCAAGAGAAACATAGGCACCCGCATAAAAGAACACATAGCTGATGTAAAACACCAACGCTCGTTGAAGTCTGCTGTGTTTGAACATGTGCAACAGGGGACCAACCACAACCTGAGATTTGACAAAACACAGATTCTCGCTAAAGAACACCGATTCCTACCAAGGATGCTTCGCGAGGCTATTGAAATAAAAAATCATCCTAATTTTAATAGAGAAGATGGTTGGAATGTACCACCAGCTTGGGATCCAGTAATACAAATAGTCAAACCCAAGAAGAAGCAAACCACAGCTAGACTTCATGATACTTTAAGCTCATTCTGCGTAAATAGAAAAACCAATTATTAAATTATATTCGGGTACTTTGAAATAACTACACTGGAACAGTGAGACAACTACCATCTTAGTCTCCCCGTGACCATGGCTGCTGAAAAGCAACCGAAACGTCGGAGAAAGTGTAAAATTAAATTGAATCTAAATATTTTTAATAGTTTTAATAATAATTTAATTAGCTTAAAAATTAGTAAAATTTAATAGTAGTAGTAGTGCAACAATTTTCAAAATTATGCAATAAAGTGTCAAATAAACAACGCGATAAAATCCGTATATAGTAGTTTAATTTCAACCTTTTAAGGAGACAGGGCTAATGAAATACTTATTTTTTTAATAATATCTCTCTCGCACTATTAATAAATCTTGTATCGCGGGGGACTTTACAAACATTTAAACAAGAAATACAAAGAACAGACTCAGGATTTTTTGTGTTTCACTATTTGTGGAACACACAAATTTTTGCCCCGTGTGGTAGTTATCCAACTAATAATAATTATTTGCATTGTTTTAAGTTTTTTATGAAGTCAAGCTTATAATATTCTATGATCCTATGCCACAATATTCTATAATATACTCCGATGGTTTACCTTTAGTAGGTACTGCCGACTATTCATTGCGCTCTATTACATTTGAACGTGTCGTTGGTATTTCTGTTAATAAGTTTTGATATATTCTGCAAAGAGATAAGAAAAGACGCTTTGACAAAAAATATATTAAAATGTATAATTAAGGAAGGTGTCACCAGCAGTTGACCTGAAGGTAGGTACTTACCAGATGAGCTAAAAAAGCTCGCCTGTATATTCAGTCTAGTGGGGGTAAGATTGCCTGTAAGTAGGTAAATATGTATATTACTAAGTATAGGTACTACATTTGGCAGTAAAGTTGTATGGGGTTGCATATTAACCTGATATAGGGGAGAGAAGTTAGAAACATTGGCGATGCCCTTGTTGCAACTTAGGTAATAAATAGTTACCGTATAGTACCGTATACATATAATAATGTAATATATGGTATGGTACAATAATAACCGCGTAGGTACCTACCTATCCCTTCAACAATGAGAGCAAGTTATTATTAGTTACCTATGCGTGTGTAGTCTGTTTGTGTTGTGTGCTTTTATTCACAAATAACAAATTTTATAACCTCCACTTATTAAATACCAATTACTGAATAAATCTACAACAACACTTCGCTTTGGTGTAGGTATTATGTACCAATATACTTTTAATTAGGTATAATTAAAAGTATATTGGTATGTAGATTTGTTGGATAAAGAACAACATTTTATCAAATACTTCGCGAATAAAGTTAAAAGAGACGTCGAGGCTCATAAAAGTAAAAATAGGGTTACTACAACCTTTACTTACTTATCTTTTTAGTTTGTATTTATTAACGCGTAAACTAAATAAAAATGCATAAATATAATCATTGTCGAGCATAAACAAAACGTTGAATGTAGTACTCATGACATATCATAGATGGCGCTACTGGAATGAACTGTTTTATCATGAGACGCAACCAATCAAATGTTGAAAAGTGTCCTACTTTCATGACGTCATTATTTCCACGTTGGAAGTTGCGAGGAAATGTCATGTTTCTTTTTTATTTTGTAAACTAATGTTTGTAAATTATAAAATGTTAGGACCTTATTAAATCCAGTTACAATTGTGTAAATAATGTGTTTCCCAATGTGTAATTAAAACAGTTATTCAACAATGACCTCAATGTGCATCTTGTCAGAGGAAAATGACTGCCCGCAATGATGATATGAACAGGATCCTGGATTATCTTACAAGAAATGATCAGGAGCTTGTCGAACTAAACAAGAAAACTGACAAAATGGATAATTTCCAACAGGATGGCTTAATGGTTCGTATCTTACGTATTTAGTAATCTACTGATAAGGTATCTGTGCGCGGTGATACTGTGATGGACCGGAGCGCCTACGATGTTCTATGCGAGCGGTGTAGAGTACGTACGGTGAAGTAATAGTGATCGCCCGGCGATTGTCGAACCTCGTTGAACAGCTTTCGTGAACTCACGCTCCCACTTTTACCGTTATACGTTCATTTCGTTTCGTGAACGGACGTAGCTCACTCGCGGATTTCTTTACATTCCTGTGTCTTAACTAATTAGTTAATACCCGCTAATTATAAATAGGGTTTCCCCTAACGAGCGTGTTTTCGTGTCGTAATCAGTATAAAGGACAGTGCGTCATAGGTCGGCGGCGCGCCGGCAGCCTGCAGCGTAAACAAATTGTAATTTGCCAGCTAGGCACCATGCGGTCGCTATCATAGCCATATGCCGCTCAAAATATAATAGCTGCTCATCAGTAGGCTGTTTATCAGGACAATATTCATTGGATGGAAGTAAAAGTGTTTACATACAAGTGTGTTCTACAGCAATAATCAGTGATTTTTCCTCCTAATTGACAAAGTTCCTGTGAATCACCAATGTTTTAAAGTGTTGATGTAATACTCATGCAAACGTGGAGTGTTCACAATGGATAAAAAACTAGACCTAATGTCGTTATTTGAGGTAATTCATAATTAATTTTCACATATTTACTTACTGATCTGACAATTTGCCAATATTTATTTATTTTATGTGATAAACTTCAACTTATTTGAGTGTACTTGAAATGTAATGTTTATCGGACTACTATTATAATTCTGTTTGCCCTACATATTATCATAAATCAACATGTTATCAATAGTTACTACCTGTACTTATAAATATTAATGATAAGAGCACAAACACAGGGCTCAAGCATTTTTCTGATAAGATTTCATAGACTTGTTTTCTTTTTTAATATGAGTTAAAAATAGGCTGCATATTTCAGTAGCTTTTTTTAAATGAGACATACATGCCTTTCACTCAAGTGATGCTCAATTCAAAAAATGAAAGTAATGTTTCAAGTTAGCACAATATACGGAGTGGTTTCAACTCTTACAATCTTTATAAGTAACTCATATAAAAGTATCACAATTGTATACATTTCATAAATTTCTGTTTATAATTTGGTATATGCATGCTTCAAGCAATATAAATTACTTAGAATTGATTAAAATGAAAGTAGGTGAATGAGAACAATGCATTCATTGATTCAATAATTACAATTAATGGGTATAGTAATTAAGCTAAGTTAGATTTAACTAATACTGAAGTGTAATTAGAACATATTAATATGCACAACAATGACTGCAAAAACTAGTTGTGTTTAATAATGAATTTGACTATACTAGCCTTTTTTGTAGGATTGCACAATCTTATTCTTGTTTACAAGCAAAGGTTTACAGCCTACATCCTGAATGATGAAAGTTGAACTATTGCTAATGCAATACAACCTTATTTTACGTTTATAATGAAATATATATTAGTTTTATACAATTTTAATTATTTAAATCATTCGCTAAACATCATTACACTGATATGTAATTCTGATATGTTAATCAGTTGCCAGCCAAATATATGGTATCTATCACAAATATAGTTTTTATGTAAAATAATCTCAGTATTAAATCAATTTTAATTAAGTTACTGATTATAAAGTGTGTAATGTAATAAATAAAATATTATATTAACAGATCTGAGATTATACTTCATTATAATGTTTTTAAAACTTATTCTATTAAGTTGCTGCGGTACACCTGTAGCCAGACACAATAAATTTTTAATTATGTCTGGTATTCTAAAACTTGTCAGACTATCCATAGGACTCATGACTTGTAAAACTGTAAAAAAATATTATGTGATTAAGAGTGTCTAACATATTTTGGATTGCACATTTTATTTTTTAAAGAATTTATAGTTTGTAGTACAATATTAAGTATATATGTTTCAATTTTGAAATTGTATTTATTTCTCTAAATTACGTTAAAATATTATAATAAATTGAAATTTAAGTAGATGAATGATTAATAAGCAACAAATAACATATTAAAATATTTTATGTTTTTCAATTATTATCATTGTATAAAATACCAATATCACCATAGTCTATGGATTCATTGGTCCGAAATAAAGCTATATTATTATTATTATTATTATTATTATAGAACTTCTTAATAACAGATTTGCGAAGTACCCAAGTGACTTAAAGAAAACCAATAAGAATAGTTTGGCCTTTTTAAGATTTTGTACCATGATTTAATATCAAGAAAAAATTGTAAGCTTGGCCTGATTGCTATAAAGAACATTCTAGTACACATTGAAGCCTTTAATAATTGTGAATGCTTGTGTTTTATTGTTATTTAACTACACATAATTAGATAACAATAAACCAAATGTCTCTCATACAACAATTGCAAGGGACAATACACCATTGAAATACTGATATAAATACTAATATCTCCCTATCACAGGCATTATTTGACTTTCAATGAGAAATGTGTGCTCTTAACATTAAAAAAGTATTTATTTAATGTTTTGTCTTTACAGTCGGACGCATGGCCGACGTCCGACGACTTGCTGGAGAATATCTTCTCCTTGGAGCAAGGCTCTCTCAACTTCCTTGAGGAGGCAATGCCCGACTTCACCCTGTGCGACAATGTCTCCCAACCTTCCGAAGCCATCAGCAGTTCTTGCTCTGACAGTGGACTTTCGAGTGACCAGGCCGAATTGTAAGTACATAGTCGTAATTTTGATTGGAACTGCAAAAACGATTAAATTGCTCATACTACAAGAGTTGGAACAAGGACAACGCGTCCAATCCGACAAATGTAGTTTATTTAATGATAAAAACTGACATACACAACAGTGTGAGATAAAACTGCAGCTAAGGGTGCTACTGGCACAATTAGTAACCCACGTCATTAGTTCGATATTTAAATCGCTGTGTATTTTACTGTCTGTGTTGCCAGACACATGTAATCTTAGTTAGCGTTATAACTCTTGCCGCAAAGTAACCAGAACTTGTTTTATAAAGAGCTTACAACTGTATCAGGGTCTAGTTTGAACATATCGCGCAATCTGAGGCGCAATCATGACTGTGGGACCACTTTGATATTAAAATCACAACGCCAAACCTGGTCGACGCACATCTTAAACTTTTTACTTTTACTTAACTAATGAGGTCGGCTGTCTGCACGATTCTCGGCACAAAGTACACTCTAATTGCAGCACTTAGCATAATGAAAGCATTACAGTTTAATATGCACAAAATAAAATGTTTTTAATTCAACAATATACTTTTCATAAGTGTGTAGTTTCTTAATTAGTTCAAATGTAATCTCAGATTACGTTCGTCGAAAATAATTTAAAACAAGAATATTTTGATAAATGAACACACAGTTACATAAGATTATTAAGGCGATGGCGTTATAACAGAATGTACCTAATTATTTTCGTGATAATACTCTTATTAATAAAAGAGAATATAATAATTAATACGTATTAACTTCGCGTGCATAACTGTAAAGAGAAATTACAGGCTGTATTGTATTAGACACCGTTCTCCAAAAGCCTAGTTTAGTAGCTTCGCTGTGAAGTAAAAAGTAAAATAATAAACAAAAATTTGGCTTTTATTACTCCAACGGGTCTTAGCAATTCTTCAATGCAAATGTTATAGCCGGTACATTTGCACTTTGAACACATTATAGAAGATAACGCAGTTGGAAACAGAAACTTCCTGTTGCCGTAATGAAATTTTAGCCTTATTTATTTACACTTTTAGAGTAATTATACAGTTTCAGTTGACTTTAGCAAAACGTAAATTTTAATATCTATCTAATTTTAATAAAATACGTTCGTTTTCTATATTATTAAATATTCTGAAGACATTACAATATCGATGTAACATCCTGTTCAGAATACTCGACTCCACCTATTTTTTACGTAATAATAATGAATGTGTATTCGCAATTTGATCTGGTTTTTTTATACGGTTGTCGTCGATGCTCGTAGCTTTATTATTCCCAAGCGAGTTGAGGTCGACTTCCAGTTTAATCAGTTACGGCTAAATGTCAGCTTTGCCGCGGACTGCCATGTGACCTCCGCAGTCCAAAGGGATAACGATACGGCTACTATCTTTATCATGTAAATCATCTATACTAAAAGAGCTATATGGATCATTATTGCGATAGCTGCCTCAGGCAAAAGGTGACTTGGTCAATCAATCTATTTGAATGCATTAAGAAAGCTGTTCTAGGAACTTGTGTAACGTAGCATTTAAAAGCGTGCATGTAGAATAAGTTACTTAGTCATAAGATCTTACGCCAATGTCAAGGAACTGTATTACCGTTGAGTAGAGGCCATATTAGCGCGCCTATAACGGCTATTATATTGTCATGTAGCGAAGTGGTCTGACAAGTTTTAGCTATTTTCGACATGGGTTAATAAACAAGATTTTTTAATACCTGCGGTACAACTCGCGTTAAGTAAACGTGTAGACTGTAGAGTGGTCAAAACGTGAACGATTTTATTAGATAAGGAGTAGTAAATCAACTCATTGGAAATGAGATCTTAGTTCAGATACAAGAGGCTAGTTTTAGCGATAGGTATCCATTCTATAACATTTTTTTTATAGGCAATCTGATTAGAATTATAGAAAGCCTATTGAGGTTGTTGTGATTATATATCAATGATATCTTTAGATACGACGTACTGAAATTACACTTGATTCGTGGACAGCCAGACACGGTAGGATAACCTCCTTTCTACAGAATATCGAAGCCAAAGTAACCTATGTGTGTGTTCCTGTAATGCTAAGAAACGCAATAAAATGGCGCCATTGGTCATTTCTGGCGCTAGCAGCTCATCGTCTTCATTTATTAAGATCGACATCGCATCGCACAATTTATTTGGTTGTAGCAAGTGTGCACAAGCTTTGAGTACCGTCCGCCATCAAACGAGCCGTATGCTAATTTACCATTGTAATAGTATGAAAAATGCTCTAAAGAGCTTTATTCGTTCAGTATGAATATAGATATACGTATCTACCTATTAAAATAAGAACATCTCCCATACCTACATATTTAAGTTAATTCGTATGAATGCCGTCCCAAATAGCTAATAACGGTACTTGCTAGCAATCATAGGCCGATTTAAAAACAATGAATTAGTCGTTGGTGCAATTGGCTAGCTTGGGTCAATTTATTTTAGTAATGTGAGTTGGTGTGAGTGACACTTAATGTTTAGTATTCTAATCAGCGGCAGTGTCGCAACGAGTAAGTACGTGATAAGTTTTTTTTTAACAGGCAAAGGTCAGAATATTCTTGGATATGTGACTGCATGTCGATATTTTGTTTCTGATTTAATTTTAAGTAAATTAAATCATATCTTCTATATTGGCGTGCATAGTTTAGGGTCAATGTAACACTGTACGTTGCACTTTCTTCTTACTGTCAATAGAATAAGGTGTATGCAATAGCTGATTTCGAGATCCGGTGTTTAATTTACGGTCGGACAAGGATTTAATGTCTCAATGTTGATAATAATATTAATATCAACATTCTCCACAAAACTGATGATAATCGAACTCTGTCTAATTCCTTCAGGATTAAAGAGTCGTGAACTATGTACGTTTTATATAAACGGTTTTTTATTGCTAGGCAATCATTTATTTTATATCTATTTACAATTTAATAGTATCGCCACGCCGTTCGTGAGTTTTTAAATGTAAAAGAATTTTATTGCAAACAGTATATTGTTTGAATATTGCCTAGGCGGAATTTATTGCAGATAGAAATGTATAAATAATATTTTTATAGTTGTATTACGTCAATAATATGGGGATATTGTAGAAATACTTCAATAAAGTATTGTTTTAAAGTTAATTATTTTTTTATATATTCCAATAAAGCAATGCCTGCAATATAATTAATCCTTGTCACGGAGACTTTACATGCATTAAAATATTGGATCCTTGCATCCATAGTGCAGTGGTTTACATTGGCACTTCACCCATACTAACATGTACGAAATGGCGAGTTCCATGTCCGCACGCAACAAGCGTTTGTTTTATACATGTCTAGGTGTTTTTGTATCCTTTGTCACAATTTTTGACGTTCTCTGCGATACAGAGCAAACATACAAACAACACCTGCGTTGTGTTATGTATACATGTATACATTTATGTATGCGTGCCTCTTTAGTCTCGTGGCATACATATGTTTGCGTGCGATCGCTAGGTTAAATTTCATTACCAGGTCGGGAATCGAGTCTAACCTTGCCGAAGGCCGTGGCTCAGAAGTGGCCACTCAAACGCCCAAAGTGCACCGGTGTCATATAAAATGTATGCAAAACTTCGTCTACAACTTGTAGTGGCCTAACTATCAGCTACACTAAACGACTGAAACGCCATGATATACAACAACTTGGTGACAGACGGTAAAGGATGAGGGATCTCCTACTGAGGAGCTTCTTTAATATGATAAAAACGACACAGAATAAATCTGCTTATAGTTTGGGACTGATTGCATATAAGCACAAAAAAAAAAACATGTAGCGGCCATAATGGCTTTACTATAACTGCCATGGTGTCCCAGTGTGCGGCAGCATTAAAGCTTATATACATAGCCTTACTATTACTGCCATGGTGTCCCAGTGTGCGGCAGCACTAAAGCTTATATACATAGCTTTACTATAACTGCCATGGTGTCCCAGTGTGCGGCAGCACTAAAGCTTATATACATAGCTTTACTATGACTGCCATGGTGTCCCAGTGTGCGGCAGCATTAAAGCTTATATACATAGCTTTACTATGACTGCCATGGTGTCCCAGTGTGCGGCAGCATTAAAGCTTATATACATAGCTTTACTATGACTGCCATGGTGTCCCAGTGTGCGGCAGCATTAAAGCTTATATACATAGCTTTACTATAACTGCCATGGTGTCCCAGTGTGCGGCAGCACTAAAGCTTATATACATAGCTTTACTATGACTGCCATGGTGTCCCAGTGTGCGGCAGCACTAAAGCTTATATACATAGCTTTACTATAACTGCCATGGTGTCCCAGTGTGCGGCAGCATTAAAGCTTATATACATAGCTTTACTATGACTGCCATGGTGTCCCAGTGTGCGGCAGCACTAAAGCTTATATACATAGAAATACTGCCACTAAGTATCAGTGTGATCACATATTAATTGTGTCAAAATATAAACAAAAGGTTGAAAATGGCTATCGCTAACTACGGCTTGTAGTTATCATAATCACTTATAACGATAGTAAAATATAGAAAATAAAGTGAAAAGGGCGAACTATATCATGTCGTTTTAAGGTCAACACGTGTTAATGACGTTTAGATAAATATTATTCAAACTCAACTGTGCAAATAGATCTTAGTAATAGATAGTAATATTCCATAACTATTGTGATAACATAGATGAGTTTTCTTTTTACGAAGCATGGTAAAGAGAAAGCTGTATTACTGGGACTTTAGGGACCTAGGATTATCTTATAAATTATAGAGGCTTTGCATTTACACAGTTGCCAAATAGGCAGGTTGGAAATGTTAATGGAAAAAGCATAATTTTTATCAAAACTTGTACTTATCCAAGTGGGTACAAGTTTTGAAAAAAATTATAGTGAAACCTGGTTAAGTAATCAGGTTTCATTCTAATTTTATACACCTTTCACCAGATCTAAGATCATGTAACATAGTAAGGTAGTGTGACTGCTGTATATGGGGTATCAGGTATGATTCTGGAATACAGAAAAGTGAACTTATATTTTTAAGAAGTTCTCATTAGGTCTACCGAGCCTGGAACTGTGCTCGGTGGACCGCCATAGGCCTACCCGATATTTTACGGTACCTAAAACCATACCAAACATAGCTGGCAACATTGGGTGTAATATACCTCTATAAGATGAAGTATCAGTCAAATATATTTAGTTAGGGAAGACCCTATTATCGGCGATCGGGTACAGTTACACACTGATAATTATTTATCAGTAAAAACCCAATGCAGTCTTATTAGATTGTAGAAAACCCATATCGCAAACATCTTTCCGCTTATGCCAACAAAACTGCGTGATATTTATGCTGATTATAGTCTAACATAGGGCCTAGCATAGGGTTAACTAAGCAGCCGCGCCTCGGTGGTAACAAAATTAATTAAAAGGAAGCAAGGGGATCGCCTTAATTTAATCTCGTTCTATCCTAAAACCAGCCTCGATACAGAGACTATAATCCAAAAAAATTATAAATATTATCAGCCTGTATATACACCGTCCCACTGCTGCTGAGAATGGGCCTCTTCAGTGTGAGAAGGGTCAGACTATAGTTTACTACTTTGGCCCAGACTTCACATATCTTCGAGAACATTATGCAGAAATTTCAGATATGCAGGTTTCGTCACGATGTTTTCTTTCCTCGTTAAAGCGAGTGATAAATAATTAACATAACTTCGAAAAGTCAGATGTGGTTGTTTGGGGATCGAACTCGAGACCTCTGCGTGTCGCGCACTAGACTATCGATGTCAAAAATAAAGTTCAGTAGGTATTATTTCTAGAAGCATGATTACTACGTACAATAACATCTATATAGAGACTAAACTAAATGAAGAAAATTTATAGTTTATATGTACGTACGCGAAAGCCACGTGATAATATTGCTACTGCGCAGTTCAGTCGATATCTGAATACGTGAATGGTATTTACATATCGTGTTTGCCGTACTATAGTGCCGAAAGCACGTGGCAACACAACACTATTAAATTTTCATGGCTAGCGTTACCATGTACCTACATTTAGCTGGTATAAACACCAAGACGGTTTCAAGGACATTTTGCTAAGGTAGCAAGCATTATGCCTCGTCGGCGATTACCGTTATTGAACGCTTGGAACTCTAGAGCTCACAAGTTAATGAGTGTACGACTAGAGCCTAAAATTTTGTCTGGACGCCAGCGTCCGTACACCTATGGACATAATAAAATGAGTCCAGGTCTGCGAGGTTGTAACGTGAAAATTGTACTCATCATAGGAACTTAACAGGAGGTTGTTTAGCTGGTTCCCTGTAGTGTAGATCTTTCCCAAACCAGGCTACGATTTTATTCAAACTAGGAAATAGTTTAAAATATTAGGGTCAAGCAAGCATACCTCTAGTAAATATTAGCAGGTTATTTGACTGCAATCTACTCTGTAGTATAAAGAGATTTGCTTCTTACTTATCCTTCTATAATATTCGATTTTACATTACATATAATCTCAAAACCATTAGCTAAAATTACAATCGTGTCTCTCAGAAAATATCTGGTTTTTCCTTGTATATACGTTCAAGGAAAAATATGATTAAATTGTGTACCATGTTATGAAAACATGTATTTGTAGCGATTTATAATTTCCTGTCCTGTGATTTTATTTAATCTTTTATCTTAATGTTTAAAGTGCTGGTCTTGCCAACGCAATCCATGGCTAATGTTAAACGTTCAATATTTTAAATTTAAGTAGGTACTTTACACGGATTTCTAATTACAAATAATTTTAAAAACTGTTCGTATGTAACGCTTTAAAATAATCTTCAATAAAATCTGTTTACAGTAGTTTAATTTCAGTGTAAACAGTTTTTGTTCATTTCATTCGCGTAAACGTAATATTACGTTTAACATATTTTATCATGATATTTAGTACGACCTGTATTGATTGATCGAGGCACTTCGCATTACGATACACTGTACTACATGTTTAATAAATATTGCGATACACGCGACAGATTCCCAGAAGCGAATTTTTGATATTAGTGTTGCGTCTATACTATAAATACACTGGTGGGATACCTGTAGTTTTAGTATCCGGCTCTGGTAGACGGTTTCTTGACATTCATGACAGATGTAACTTAAGACTGCGCCAAACAAAATGTGCGAAAACAGGCGGTCACAGTTAAGTGAATAAAATCAACACTTTTTGTTTAATACAAATAACAGTAGAAATCTATCCTATTGTACAGCTTAAATGAAACATAAATAGTTATATTAAAATTTGTCCGTCCCAAATATTTAAGTTATTGGTTGACAATAAAGATACATATTTATCAAAAAAGCACCTCAAATCCTCCATACAATTTCACTACGGCGGCCGCGCGCTTTAATATGATCATGGCGTAGTGTCAGCCTCTCAAGTATAAGTGGCGTTCGGAAATACATTATATTGTTCTTTTGTTAGTTTGTAATTTTCACATGCAGTGTTTTGTAGCATAACATAATATTATGTTACGCTAATTATTATAGACTATTTACTTTTATATATATACATATATGTATGAATATAATATACAATTATCGCCTGCTCCGTGCCTCGGAGAGCACGTTAAGCCGTCGGTCCCGGCTGCCATGAACATCTATGGCAGTCGTTATTGGGAAAGTCAGTACCCTCTAATATCCTGACACTGGTCTAGCCTTAGGGTATCGTTAGCCTTCGGGTTGCGGAGGTCAGGTGACAGCCGCTCCGTGTAAAAACTGATATCCAGTCAAATCCGGTTAGACCAGAAAAGCCGACCCCAAGTGACTTGGGAATAATAAAGGCTAAGACAGAAGAAGATGTATGAATATAATATATATACATATATTGTTAGAATTTTATATTTATTATTTTTATCCCATTTTTTATATGTTTTATTTTCTTATGCATTGGTTTGTAATAAATTATTGTTAGTAGGCCTGCGAGAATACCAGCGTTGTAGTCTATACTGCAACAATAACTGACGCAGTAGCCTAATTTGATCTCCATGTACCGCCTTCGGTTTAATAGTATTTATTGTTTTTTAAAATTATGTATGTATGGAGATTCAAATAAAACATTTTTCTTTCTTTCTTTCATACTATGGCTGGGTTTGGACTGCCTATGGGACGTGTTATTCGTGATGTGGTGCAAATTGGCAGAGCCCTAGCAGCCGACTGCAATAGGCTGCTTTATGATGGGTCACTTATCAATGTCGTACAAAATATGAACAGCCAATATACATATTGGTATACCAAAACCTGATGAAAATAGCTAAAATAATTACAAGGTCGTCAAAATATATTATATTCTAGTTTAAATATTAACACCTGCGACCTTGACATATGCAAATACAATACGTAACCAATACCAGTCAATGCTCAGACTGCTATTCCATTTAAGAATTGAACATAATGTTAATCTTCTAGGTAATAGTTTACATTCTATACTGTGAAATTAGGTGAATTTTACCAAATTTGTCTATAGTCAAGTTCTTACTCAGATTCTACAAGATTTTTTACCTATATCGTTAAATAAATTGTGTCCATAGACTTTTAAATTACCTTCAAGTTGATGGAATTTTAAATCCTGAATTACAAACGAAATTACCTGGCAACATTTCAATTGTAGCCCACTTAGGACAAAGTGGTGTTGCAATTTATATTAAAAGATTGCATAGTAAGATGCGCTTGGGTGTTTTAGTTCCATCGTGATGTCCGACCAATAATAAACCCAAAGTTCACATTGATGATGTTGCAGACGAAACTAGTCAACTAACTATTGTTAGATTAGAATAATAAGTCTTTATATTACTGTCGCCATTAATTCAAGGTTATCATTTCTTACAAACATATTTCCGGTGCATATTAATACATTATAAGTACGTGCAATTTTATGGTACATCCGGCATCATGTTCTTTTATTTTAAGATGTTGCGTCGTGCAGAAAAAGTTGCATCGCCCTTTAGTTGACCTTTTCTCAGGTTGTTTTCCTTAACTCAGGGTTAAACAATCACATATAATCACCTACCGTGGGCGATAACGAACAGTTTATCATACTTCTGAGCATATTATACCTATATATAGATAGTTAAATATATCATTGCGTAGTATTTTTCAAAAATATGTTGTATGTTTGTTGCTGAAATGTACATACAGATAATCTTGATACGTGTGTAAATTGTTTGCGTCTGTTTTAAAATGAGTTATAATATGATTATTATGAAGCACGTCTCTAAGGATTGCCGATGTAAGAGTACGTGAATAATTTTGGACTAATCAAAGAGGCATTATCTACACGTAGTTTAATTGATGATAATCAACATAAATAAAGTAAACTATTTATGTTGAATATCATCGAACATCGTATTTACGTGAGGTTAATTTAGAATTATCTTAAACACGTGTGTTACAAATTATATCATATCATTATGGATTTTGTGTAATATATTATTAAAAGTTTATTTGTCAACGCTATGATATATATCTAATGACCGTTAAAGCTGATGCATTAGCAAAATTGTATTTCAGACCATAATTTGATAATATTCATATAATAATTATATATAAACATATTATTATGTGCATCCAACATTTACGCATTTTCTGATCTCTTCTATTTTGTATTTGGAACCTGTACTTTCTAAGTCCTTCTGCAGGCGATGCGATGGTTCCAATCGAATGATATTCAATTATACGTAATGCTTTGGCTGCTTAATACGGTCAAGGACACACCTATTTGCGCACTGCAAATTCCAAGGTGGACTGCAAATATTGATAAAATTGAATAGCATCTGAAAGCAATTGTGCGTCATACTACATGATATATTTTGAATACTTTCTTCCAACTTTCTCCCATGTCATAGACAAAAAGCGCATGGTCGTTTTTATAAAATATTCGTAAAAACAGATGCAACGCCCAGTGCTTTTTTTAACAGAAATATAACTACAGTATTGCCTTTCACTAACTGAAACGAGTAACACAAAAAAAATACGAAATAAAAATCTGCGTATCGTATTTTGCTTGCAATCGATACCGGAATTGAATGGACAGAAATGTACGCGTTTTTACAACGCAACGGTCCTTGATAAGTATTCGATTGCATTGCAATCTCTTGTCCTAAATTCAATTCATTCTATATTGTTTAATTCTATATTGTTTAATAAGCTATATTAATATTTCTACATATAAAATGCATAAAAATACGTACACGTATGCATTATTAAATACCAGAGTTTGCGCGTGGCTCCGCCCGCGTAGTACCTTCATTAATAAATAGTAGCCTATGTCCTTCATCAGGTTTTAAACTATGTCTGTACCAAATTTCATCTAAATCGGTTGAGTGGTTTAGCCGTGAAAAGTTAACAGACAGACAAAGTTACTGTCGAATTAATAATATTAGTAAGGATTGTACCAATGAGTCACATGGTAGGTAGGTAGCGGATAATCTAATAACCTTAGAATATACATATACAACATGTAACATAATAAACGCACATCCTGAAAGGAGTTTATTCAAAATCGGCTACTGAATCAATTCCAGCAATTTTTAATATATGTAATTTTTTATCCCTTAGATAATTAAAACGAATTAAATTATAGTCACCCATTTATTAAACAGCTGAAATAAACGAAAATGTATCATAGTTCAAGGCAAAAAGGTTTTTCATGCAATAAAGGCAATAATGTTTGATTTATTGTAATATCATACTATCCGCGCACAATAAGTAGAACTAATTCGTTAAATTAAAATATTTAAGTAGGTACATAAAAGTAACATTTTAATGATTATATTATTATTAAGATTTAATAATCTAATTGGGGTGTTTGAGGTTGTGCGTTATATCTGTGTCATGTATACCTACTTATAATCCACCCTATGCATGGTATGATGTCGATTTTTCTTACTGCTATCTATATATATAAAACTCTTCCGTTACTGAGTGACTGACAGACAACGCACAGCCGAAACCACTGAACGCAAGAAGCTGAAATTTGGCATGTATGTTCCTTGGAGAGTGTAGGGAAGCACTAAGAGAGGATTTTTGGAAATTCCACCCCGAAGGGGGTGAAAGGGGTGAAACCCGATATTCACACGGGAACGGGACTTACGCGGGTGAAACCGCGGGAAAACTAGTAGTATTATATAAGATAAAGTGTACTGCTCAACAGTGAAACGTTAATTAACTCTCAATAGCGCCGACACTGGTATATCTTGCTAAGCTAATTATGATTTTCTTCTATTCCTGTCAAACCAATACGAAAATGTCAGTATTGTTTCGTTTAGTGAGTTTCAAAATGTGTTTAATTCTTTATTTACTTGAAGAAGTGCAGTAAAGACTAAAGATGACTGCAAAACGTATTTAAGTTACAAACAATAGACATCTTTCACAATTTAAAATATTTTAGTTACTAATTATCTTACTATTTTAACATCTAGCCGTCAGAACTTTTATTGAATGCATCTAAAAGATCCATAAGATTTTTATTTTATCTATAATCTTCAAATTATATGTCACGTACATTGCGCATTGCTTTTTTTGTCTACAAACTTGAATGTTCGAAATTTAACTCAAAATTATACATCTATATTAAACTTATTATTAAAAAAATCTATAGTATTAACTATCGAGGAGAACATTTCACAAGGGATAGGCCGTAGATATATCTGGCCCAGTCCCCGCTGCACCTTGAAGAATTTACATCCATCCCGAGTTTCCATAGCGTGATGTTTCGGTCTTGACCCTTCTTTTAACCCCGCAATGTAGCTCTTTGGCAAATCTTCAAATTATACTTTCGAATCTCGGTCAAGGACCACAACCACCGTAGGTAAGATTAAACTTCTTCAGATCTTATCAAGAGAGTTATCATCATTAATTATTTGGTTTTAAAGTGTGGTTCTAATCTTTTCTCTACAGATCGTATACATTGTTATTCTATTCTCAACGTGTCGGGCAAAAATCCAAATGTTTCGAAACAAATCTCGATTTGAGCAATACGCATCGAATTGCCGTACGAATCTTATTTTGAGACATTGTCAAATCCACTGAGGTTTAAAGTTTTGAGACCCATAGACATCCATCGTCACGAATTTGAAAGCGGTTCGGCATCGTGGCAATATTGCCAATACGATTATGATTGGCAGTTTCGATTTGCAGTATGCACACTCATCGCTATACATTCGAAAGTCGTGTAGCAGTGCTGGATAAATGTACGTTAAAATTTTGCGCAGTGTGTTCGTATGCGCAAAGCTTGATGCTAGCGTGTAAGATTGGACATTTTGGGGACATGTTTGTCCGATGACTAATATTCATGCTGAAAAGACATACTTACTTTACTTTGTATTATTATCGACCATTGAATAACTATCACTTCAAGTACTATCATATGACTGATGTAATAATATCTACCTGTGCTTTTTTAATTTAAGGCACTTAATGTTGTTACATAAATATATAATATGTAACAGAGTGAAATGCAACTGTATAATATCTTTATCTATCTACAAATATTGCACTCTTAGTAACAAGAATTTACGTCATGCCCTATCTCAGATGGCTCTTATACAGGTCACAATGGAATTATTTTAGTTATATTATCTGAAAATAATATACATATATGTAGGTAACTAGATAAATAGGCTAGCAGCTTTGGTGTTCATTTTATAGTATGTCTAACTGAACCAATTGATGTTGATAGCTACCTGACTTTTGAACTTATTTACGACTAGTTACTGCGCACGGCTACGCCGAATTGAGATCTACAAGAAGGCATTCCTTGATAATTTTTTATCTAGTTGATCCCGATGTTATTTAATTCAGGACATGATCTATCTGTGTGCTAAGTTTCATCCAAATCTGTTCAACGGTTTGCGAGTGAAAAAGTAACAAACAACCAAACGCCTTCACAACTTTCACTTTTATAATATTTAAAGTATGATCTAATAACTTTCATCTATTATGTTATCTCCAGTAGACATATTTTATCTTTATATTTCATACACTCGAAATAAATTATAATTCATTGCATATCAGTTTTGTATCAACTACAATCATATTTCCGCCGTACTTTTAAAATTCCTTGTAGACTTGATATCTTTGATAAATTTGATAAAGTTGCTTGAATATGTCACAAATATATGACTTTAATATATTTATAATTATGATTGTTCCCTAACTAAGGCAATCTAGAACATAACTGAGGCGGAAATTTCAGGAGTTAGAACTTGCGACTTCTCGAGGGCTAGCGGTGGAACCATATCTATTTTTAGAGTGCAAAGTTAAAATGGATCACGCAAGCAATAATTTTAACGCGTGTGTCCGTTTGTCGAGCGCATAATATTCTCAGAATACTAACAAACTTGGTACACAAACAGGTTAACGGGTTTTCCGCAAAAATAATGTGTCAGAGAAGAACTCGATACGGGTAAACTAATTTTATAGCATACTCATTTGCATGCCTTACTGAAAAGTATCACCAACCTTGATCATCTAATTATCTCTGCATAATGCTTAATAATTGTTTCAAAGCCTTGAAACCGTTTAACATTCATATTCTTGGCGAAACTAAATCAGGAAAAGGCTCTAAAAACTCGATAGTATAATAGGTACTGGAAACGTTAAATAAACAATCGCCTATATATCGTTATAGCAATATCCTCTACCCTTTCGTAATATATATGTGTTAATAAATGGAATAATAGGTGTGTAGAGTACCGTGATGTTCAATCGTTTCTCGAGTCTTCTAAATAGAAGTGAGCCTTATGAATTGTTTTAGCTAGGATTGCCTTCTTCGACTGCCTCGGTGGCGCTACGATATTAGATGCGACTGCAGTACATGAGGTCTAGTGTTTGGATCCTGGTTTGGGCAGTACTATTAGGTTTTCCTTTTCAGAAATTCTTAGTAGTAACACGGAGTTTGGAACTGTGCGCCAATTTTCTTGCCCCCCTGTTACGTGGGACCTTAACCCATAGCTGGTAAAATATAAATGTTATACATAAATCCTTACCTCTTAAGAAATAAGCGTTTAGCTATGTATGTATGTAGGATTGCCTTCAAGTCGTTCGTTGACTGCTCGGATATCACATTATTTCATGTTGTCATCTCGCCATTTGAATGTGGCAGCATGGATATGAATTGCGCGCCGAGATTTCGAAGTTTCCAGAGAAAATATTTGTCGAATACGTAAATAAGAGTTAGCATTATTTTAAAGCTACATTTTTATTTTATCAATAGTTTTTGATATACAATAAGTACAAGATACAAAGCCAGGTCAACAATAGACTTACTGAGTATCCATGGTATAGGACCTATCGTTGTTGACAGTAACATTTTAATACTTTTACAGTAAGGTGTTGTCTTTTTAGGCTTATCCCGCTAGCCTACAAAAATGTATGCGTGTGTTACGCTTTAAACATGTGTGAGTAAACTACTTATCTGTGTGCATACGTACATATTAGAATACCTATTCTACGCACGTACGAAAAACATTACAAAGTAGATGACAACTTACTTTTGCTTTATTATTGTAATGAAAAGATTTAAGTGTGTAGCCTAAATCCTTTATCTCCGAAAACAACACCGAAACCGTATTTTAAACGAAGTAATAATATAACAACCAGAAAAACATGCCTTTACGTATGTAAGAATAAAATCTTTATATTAATACCTGAAGCAAAACCTTTGTAACCCTTTTTACGAAAATTGCGCGGACGGAGGAGTATGAAATTTGGCACAGTTAAAGTTTATGGAGAAGGAGTGGCGAATCCCAATATTTTTATAAAATATGCATTAGAAATACATTAAATTAATGAAAAAAACACTACACGCACACTACCATGCATTTGACACAAGCTGTCGAATCGCGTTCGTAGTATTTCGGCATTGTTCGGCTGATGTTGTAGAATTCTGCGTAACTATGGTTACGAAGAATGATTATGATTATGTTATGTGGAGTAGGTGACTACTAAGGGTATAGTTAAGACAATAAAACCTTAATAACGATCAAGCTTAAAATTTCAATCAGTTTTGGTCGAATTTCGACCACTTGGCGACCGCTAGTAACTATTTAATGTGAAATAGTCACATGACTAATGGAAATCTCTCTTTGCAGTGACTTCGAGCAACAGTTATCCCCATTCCTGATACAGAATTCCTGCGATGAGGATGTAGGTGCGTCCCCCGTGGGCTTGGAGCCGACTAGTCCTGGCAACGTCCAGGATGTCATCATCCAAGACACGAATGAAACATCCAACAGCTCCACTGAGCCCACTGATACTTTTGATATGCTGAACTTCGAGCAAAACGTTGTTCCTGGATTCCTTAACAAAAATACATTCCAAAGTCCTGGTAAGAATTTACAGCTATATTAGTGTGTACTGTGATGTAATAATCTTATTCACGGAATTTTTGTTTTTAATACCTTTGTCCTTGTCTATGCATGTGTTGTGTATATTTACCACGACAAGTAAGTACAGACACTTACCCAATAATTCATAAGGTTTCTGTAAATATCGGTTAAGCGTAACGTAAAACTATACGAAAGTAGTCCAAGCTACTTAAATATTTCAGTTTTGATAATCGAATTATAAATATTTTTCTTTGCGTGTTCGATAAATTATTTGGTTTTTGAAATGCAATCTGTGCTTTTTTTGTGGGCTAAATAAAGTTGATTTTTTAAAGTAATGATTTATTAGTTACTGCGTTTTATATTTCATAAGTTAATATTTTTGTTAATTGCATATACGTATATATCATAGAATACTGAAACTGAATTATTATGAAATAATAACAATCGCTAAGACAACGAATATAATTCTCACGTTCAAATAATACTAATTTCACAAGAGTTAGAACAAAAAGCATACATCCAAGATGTCTGCTTTTCAACATATCAAAATATATAACTAAAGTGCTCTAAAACATCTACGTATTAATATATTCCAATGAAGTACTGTTATGTAAACTAACAGCAAACCTTCACGCATTCCAATAATATGCTCGTTAATCAACCACTATGTACCAATTTATAATTTTTTTCCAGTTATTTAGTACGTTCGTTATCTTTCATTCTTTTATCAATACGACAGCGACCTCCAATCATTTGGGCAATCGAACAAATACTTAATCAACATAAAAGAATGTTCGCTTTTCAGGTGTACAAAAGTCGCGATTTAGGTACTTCTAGAAATATTTCATGCAGCTGAACAAATTAAATTATAGCTGGTAGGTCTGCAACCAACCACGTTGCGTTTCGTTTACGCACTTCGCACGAATTAGTCATCCTCGTTACGCTGTAATCTAAATTCCAATAGTGTTAAGTACATTGCGAAACGAATCGCAGCACTATTAACATATTCTTATTATTATTCTAGGAATATAGCTACTATATTTAAAATAATCACCCAATATAAGTAATTTTAAATATAGCTAGCTTTATACATAGCAATAGCGGAGTTGTGTATAGCCAAAGCACATAAACGTCAATAAAACGAACAGCAAGAAATCTTATTAACCAAATTGACTCCTGACAACGGAAAAGTTGGTAGTGTTATATTTGACCGGTCACGCGAACCGAAATGTTATTACCATTAATTTTATTGGCGTTTTCGTGTCTGGCGAATATTACTTTCTTCGCTGGCTAAATGACATTTTTCATATGCATGCGTAGACAAGGAATACAGACCTATTGAATGCTGCCTAAGAGATAACTCATAAATAATTTTCCTCCTAGGTAAAACCAGTAGAAAGCGGCGTATCTCGCAAACCCCGCAAGTGGCGGTCCAACCGAAGGTACAAAAACCTTCGGTGAAACTGCCTGCAGCCACGAGCACACCGAAACCGCAACTTGTAGTGAAGGCCCAACCCCAGAAACCCGTTAAAGTAGCCAACATTCAGGTTCTCAACCCACAAACGAAAGTGTACTCCAAGCCGGTCGAAAGTGTTGCCCCACAAAGACGAGTTATCCGGGTAGCTCCCATGGCCGGCAATCCACGCTCTATCCTCCTGCCAGTCACGATAAAAGACATGAAAGATCTCAAATCTATTAAAATCATCAACGCCGCGGATCTAAAGAACGCCTCTAATCTCAAGCTGGCAGCCGCCAATCTTTTGTCACAGAGCAAATTACAAGACTTGAAATTGGAATCCCGAAATGATTATGACTACGACCATAACAACCATTGCGGTGAGCGATATTTAATTATTTAGTTCACCATTTTAAATATCAGTCGCCATCTTTTGATTGGCAGCAATTGCACAAATTTAGCTATGGTGACATAACGCGACCGGTTTGATCAATGAACCCGTTACTTATTAACTTTCGTTAGTAAGCAAAAGCGCGGCAGAAACCTGCTTTTTGTTCAAAAACAACTTATTCTTTGTTGCTTACACTTTTCCTTGTAACACGTGCACGACACATAACCTTACTTTATTTGACCATTCAGATGACTCTGGAAGCGAGCGTAGCGATGATGAGGATGATCACAAGGATCCTGTGGGTGACGGGAAGAACGGTTACCCTCGTTTGGTCCTCACGGCTGAGGAGCGACGGCTATTAGCCAAGGAAGGCATCACATTACCAACCAGCTATCCCTTGACGAAACACGAAGAGCGGGAACTAAAAAGGATCAGGCGCAAAATCAGGAATAAGATCTCCGCCCAAGACTCGCGTAAAAGAAAGAAGGAATATGTTGACGGGCTCGAAGACAGGTAAATATTCATTGTGTAAATAATCAGCGAATTCTAACAGAAGGTCAATGCACTTGAATGTCTAGTTTGTACATTTACATATTTGTACGCCTTGTTATGTGTATTATGGTGTTTTTACGTGACGGACGCGTTAATACCTTTCGTTTGTAAATAGCGTAATATTTAAAAAAGTTATTAGTCTTAAATTTACTGCTTCTTTTCTCTATAGTAGTACTAGTGTACGTCTTATAGTGAGGGTTGGGTCGGCCAATTTTTTATTAAGTTTTCTGTCAAGTCTTAGACAAACAGTATTACATCTGCAAATATACCCTAGAATTATAATACACTATGTGACTATAAAACTATCATTAGAAGTCAATGTGATGTAACGTCAATGGCCTCTAATACCATTGCCAAGTCATGGGTGTTTTCTCTAATGAAGAACGCGCTAATATACCTATATCGTTTTAATAATCGTAAAATAAATTCCTGTGTTATTGTAGTATGTAAAATCTTTGACTAAAAGAACTGCCTCGGTGGCCATGCCTTTATGAGTACTTGCATTAAATTACCAAACAGTGGATTGGGTTTCCTGTCAAGAAATTATCTGCAGCAGCATAGAGTCTGGTGCTGGTAATAGACTCGTTTCCTTATAACGAATATATCTCTTAACTACCCTGTTCAAAGATAGAGACGTGAGACTGCATGTAGTCGTAAGATATGTACGACTTAAAAAAGAAGTGTTGGCATTTTAACCAGCTTTTGGTATAACAAAACAATAAAAGAAACAATTAACGTTGTATTCGGTGTTGCAATCTGCTGACCTAACGCTGCATGCTGTTAAGATTCAGGCCGCTACGGCACATTGCAGTTATGAACATGCAACCATTTTCATGTTGTCGTTGCATAACATTTTCGAAATGAAAGTCCGCGTGCCGAAAATAGATTAAGTAAGTTTTTTACCGCTTTTATAATCGAAGATATTGAATAAGTTTTGGTGAAAAGATTCACGGTATAATGTTGAGATTTACAATTTGCTTCCTCAAACTTAGTCCATCTATTTTTAGGAAAATAAAAATTTTGCTCACTGTTTTTCTTTGAACAGTTATAGCTTATTATAGATGAATCACAAAAATTTATGTGCTGTATCAAACCCACGAAACTTGGGGCAGTGGTATTGGTGAGGCAATACTTTAAACCACTTCGCCATCCGTGTATTCAACCGTCATCTATTAGATTACTCTTACATATTTTAAGATTTGTAAATCGTTAAGTTATCTAACAAGCTAGTTCTAAATTTTAATCTGCTACTAAAATACGGCCTTTGCCTAATATTTGATTTGGTTTATTTTTTTACACACAATTACAAACAGCAATCAAAATAATTATTTTGTTTAAACAGTATTATTATTCGATGTAAAATAAGAGAGTAATTAATATTTTAAACTTTGGAAAAATAATGGTGATGTAGTGGAGATATCTCGCTATCTCACTCGCACAGCGGCATTTAAGTAACGGTTACGTCACAGTTTGTATCGTGCACCCTTTTTCTGTGATTTGACAATTACCCCTATTGCCTACTACCAGATTTAAATCACTTGTTTCTTATTTATTTACAAGTAATTTAAAATATTCTTTGTATTTTTGAGTTTGGGTAATGTAACTAATTGACTTAAACAATAAAAAATAGTGAGCCAAATCGAAAATTTAAAAATCCAAATCGTACCGGGCACTAAATAGTGAACAGCTAACCTTACAAGATATTAGTCCTAGACAGTCGGATATATTAGTATATATCCTATCTATCTATTCCTCTATTTAGCTAACATCAACATCATTATTCGAGAGACAGACTCCCTCAAAGTGCCAGACTGCAGTTGCCTCGAATGATTGTAGGTACAAATCTCCGAGTCCTGTAACAGTTTCCTAATAGCATTTTCCATAAACCGTAAATTTTAATTACTTTATTGTTGTTTCAGAGTAAAACAATGCACAGCGGAAAATCAAACGCTAATTAGGCGGATAAAGATTCTGCAATCACAAAACCAATCGCTGACAGCACAACTGAAGAGGTTACAGGTAAATATGGATTATATTTATGATTTACTAGCTTTTGTTGGCGGCTTACCCCGGGAACAGTAGGTACTTTGTTTCTGTATGAAAGGTACCCTATGTCTTTTTTTATATCCCTGACAACGTGTATACGAAATTTTATGATAGTAGATCTAGAAGTTACGCCGTAAAATCGTTACAAACAAACTCACAATAGGGTGCATCCCATCTACCCCGGTCGTCCCGCCCCGTTAACGGGACAGTTGGGAAAAATTGTTTCATGGACCCCGGTAGTGCCAACCCCGTCGTTTAACGGGGTGGATGGCACAGATCAAGTATCATCTACCCCGGTGTCTTTTTTAACAGGGCGGATAGCACAAATTGAGTAGCATATGTCTCGGTAGTGGTTAAAGGGGGAGAATAGAGTACCTACTTATTTTATATATAAAAAACAATCAGTTTATATTATTGGAATAAAAATTGCGATTGCAAGCGGAAATTAAATTCTTTCAAAAATCATCTTTATGCCATTCCGAATCGAATGACACATAGTTCATATTTTTCCGAGACTGCTGAAAAAAGTTGACCATAAACGCACTCGTTGACTAGACTTAATGCATTCTTGATAATCAGATAAAACATTTTATTTCTGTTTTAGTACCTACCTATTATTATGATTTTTTAAACATAACACACTAGTTATTTAATCATTATTAGGTATTGCATGTACTTATCATTACAACGTTAGTGAATATAATATAAATAAGATGTTGTCCACAAGCGTTGCAAGCAATAATAATAAAAATATAATACTTACTACCCATTCTATATTAGGCTATCTTGAGACCTAATCCTAGATTATAAGAAAGCATTCTTTAATAAGAAAAACAACTGCATAGTTTGATAGGATATGGTATATAAATGTAACGCTATATATTGGTAGAAATAATCTGTTTACGTTGTATATATCACTAAACAATTACATGAGGCGCAAATTACATAATCGACGTTATCTTTTGGTAATATATCACGGCCTTGACCTATGTTGTTCGTCATAGAAATTATAATGTACTTAGATTTGGCTTGTATCTAATAGTTTCAGATGTCTATGAATTGAATTCTCTAAAAGACATAATAAATGTTATTATTATAACCGGCCCAAGACCGGTTTGTGTGGACAACCTTGGGGGAGGCCAGCAGTGGACGTCTTTCGGCTGAGATGATGATGATGATGATGGTGATTATAACCGGTCCGTTGCATAAATACACGCTTTTGTTAAGTGTGATTGTCTATACAACTTGCTAGTAGGGTATTGTCACTGTCTGCGCGAGAGAGAGACAGCGCGTTACAGAATGTATAGATTTGTCTCGTTCTTAATTAGGATGACAATGCTTTAAGGGCTGGTATTAAGGCCCCAGGTTGGCCAACGCCTGAATGGGTTTTTCTGTAAGACGATTCTTATAAGCAGCACGTCGTGTGGAAACAGGTAGCAAGTAGACGCTCCACCTATTACGTTGGCCCAAAAAATATACCTGGTAAGATATGAAATGCACGGATGGTGTAGTGCTTTAAGTGGTCGCCTCGTCATCAAGACTGCGCCAAATGTGTTGTAGGTTCGATCACCACACGTGAGAAAAATTGTGTTGTCTACTAAAAGTTGTTCCGAGTCCGAGTTGGCTTGACTTCGCCTATCAATGTAGGCTGATAATATTTTAAGAAGCTCAGCGACTGTTACTTGTAAAAGCTAACTTGCATATTCCATATTCAGTACCAGGTTTAAAAAAAAAGGCTAGCCCGCCTACCGTGATAGGCCATATCTTTATAATTCTCGTGAAGCGAGAATAATTTCAAGGAAAAAAAAGTCAGCCCGTAGAGATTTGATCAAATATAAATACGAATGCTAAGGAATATGGTAGAAATGTAGCTACAGGGAACCAGGCACCGGAACCTGCTAAATTTTGAAGTGGTCTATGAGAAAATAAGTCTGGGGTATCTATGGTTTAAATGTTTGTCAAGATGCCGCGACAAAGGATTAATTAGTAGAGCGGGATTTTGTCTAAAAATACATACGGGACCACCCCTTTGGACATTTAAGACGTCAGTCTACGTATGTACTAATAATATCTTCACGCAACCAATTGAAAAGTATTTAATCTCAATTTTAAACATCGTAAAAGAAAGGTCAGGCCATTTTATATCATCAATAGATAAGTTGTATAAATAAGTTTCACGATTCCTACCTGTTTTAATAAATAAGTCAACCTTCAAAGCCTAGATAGCAGTGTTACGCAGGGTACCTAATATCATTTGTTTGTAACTGCGACAAAATAAAGTGATAACAAGCTTTTAATTTTATTGCACAGATTCAGTGATGTCCTTGATTTGTAGATATGTGGAATATCAGATAGACATAGCACGTATTATATTAATGTAATAATTATTCATTTCTAGTATTTGCTCACGACATTTGCTGCGTTAGTTACGTTTTGTCCACGATTCCATTTACATGAATCATGCCATGTCTCTATTAACTAAATGGAATCAGACGAAACGTGGCTTAGATTTAAATTGAGTTTCAAGCTATCACATTATGAAAGCCGAATCAAAGTGAGTAAATAAGTTTTTGCGTGATAGCTGTACAAACAGGCAGACAAACATATTGAAACTATTGTTTTCATAAATTTCAATATTAAATATTGTTCAGAATACTTTAAATAGACGATCTTAATCAGTCAAAATATCTCTAGACGCAGCCTTGGTACAGTGTTACAACAGTATAGATTTATTATTTATATAAGTGTATAACGTATTATCTAATATGGAACATAAGTATATAATGTGAATTCTATTACTCATATTATAAATTCAAAAGTAACTCGTCTAGTGATCACATTTGCATGACTAAACTACTAGAAAGTTTTTTAAATTTGCTATGTACATAGCTCGAATTCTAAGGAACTCAAATCATAACATAGGCTGGAACTAGAATAATATTTTGTTTTCTTAAATACATTCGTAATGTTGCTAGTAATAACAAAATAAAATAACAATTATTATGTAATATTCTGTTTAACATTTCAAGAACTGAGGTTTTAACTTTGGACTAATTGTATCGCATCTTATTCTCACGCTCATGGAATATATAAAACTATGTATTCACTTTAAGCATTGTTATCTTAATAACAATATAGTATTGTTCATTTCGAAATTTGTATACGACATTCATTAATTTTAATTTGGCCTCTTGTTATATAAAATCAACTAATTTTAGCTTTCAAAAAGCCTAAGCACTTCTTAAAAGTAACCGAAACGTTGGAAAATTATTAAACTTAAATATAGATAGTTCTAATTAATTTAAATTACTTAAATTACAGTAACGTTCAATAATAGTAGTGTAATGGTTCAAAATTATGTAATAAAAGTGTTTTAAAATAAGCAACGCGATATAATCCGTATAGTTCAATTTTAATCTAAAATATGTAGTGAAATGTATGTGTAATGCAGAATTACAGACGTAAATCGAGTTCCTGACGACTCGGACACAATATATTCAGACACAGTGTCCGAATTGACACAATTTTAATTTTAGTATATTTTTAACTGACAATTCAGACACCATCAAATTATTGAAGCTATTTAGTACAGTCAGATAAAAACGTTTTAAAATATAAACGTGTGAAAGGCAGGCCACTACACAAAAATTCTTCCTCCACCGGGGGGAACAAAGACACGACACAGAGGCGCACGTGGGAACACGAACGCTGGCTCTCGGATCTGGTGCTGATCGGGTGGCGAGCAACGCCCACGCAGACCACCAACCCCAGGTCAAACCTCGGGGTGGCTGAAGGTCATCTCGCTTCCTCTGGCGCCCGGTTCTGCGGTTGGGGAGAGGGTTTAAGCGCTCCCTCTCCTGCTCCCGCTCCGCCGCCTCCTTGATGGAAATTACTTCCTCACAAAAGGAGGCGACAGCGTTCCACGATCTCTCACTCTGGACCATAGACTGAACCACGGCCGTGAGTGAGAGCGCAACCATTCCGACTGCCGCGATCAACTCACGGCGCTGCGATGCCTAGGCGGGGCATTCCGCCAAAGAGTGCAGCGCCGTGTCCACAACAACATCGCGGTAGTCGACGCAGTAATGATATCCGGGCGTCTCCTGCCGGCCTATGCGATACAGAGACTGGCGAAAACAACCGTGGCCAGTCATTACCTGAGTCAGCCGGAAGGTGAAGGCGCCATGCCGCCTTTCCAGCCACTCCTCATAAACGGGACTTACCGCCACAATCGTGGCGTGCCCGGCACTGGGGTGCACAAGTCGATTTCTCCATTCTTCCACCAGGACCTGGCGAAGTTCGGACCATGCCGCTTCTAAAGCGGGAAGACCTGGTCCTTCGCCCCGAGCTAGCGCTTCCTGGCTCCAATGGTAGAGTAGCGACGCCAGCAGCGCCGCTTCCAGGTCCCAGGGCATCGATCCTGCGAGGAGACTCGTTGCTCGAATCATACCAAACAAAACAAACAACCATTTTTCAATTCCCATTTCCATTGTTCAAACCTAACCGAACCATATGAATAAAAATGTGCAACAAACCCAGATTTCTACAATTAAGTTATCGTTGGACGTTTTTTCATCTGACTGTACAAAACAGCATTTTTTACTGGAGTCCAAATCATCAGTGGAGAAAAAAAATTAAGATGTGTCAATTCGGATACTGTGTCCGAATATATTGTGTCCGAGTCGTCAGCAACTCCGTAAATCAATCTATGTATAGACGTATAGGTATTGAATATACACTAGGAATTATAATGTACACACGGTCAAGTTAGACACCTGATATACGCATAACTACGCTACATACAAAATAGAGAATTGTCGGAAAGGGACAGTGCATAGTGGTGTAGTACCCATCACGGTGCACTAGCGCGTGCGACGACGCCCGCGGCCCGTTCAGCGTGAATGAGACAAAATAACAAAAATATAACGTACTCTCTCGCGCGATTCGCAGCGTTCATTCAATAGTTCAAAGTCCAAACAGTCTAGGTTGATGAGTCGCTGTGTGGACTGAATACTGTTGTTAACAGCACGAATTTATTGATTCCACGTGGATGGTGTTAGCTACTAGTATAAATTATATCTTATTGCTTACGCAGGTTAATGAAAAGGAAAACAAATGTAGCTGATAGCTAGTTATCATACTGGACTGGTTTAATTAATGTTGTAGATATGTCTCCTTTTTTTATAGATAATATATTTTATACCACATACTTCTCATGCGAATTTTGTGCGGAAGAATACAAATTAATTTAAATATCAAGGAAAGAGTAAGTCGTGAGTCTTCAGTGTTACAACTTATAATATGTTTACTTAACTGCTGCCCACGTCTATAACTTTTTTTAGGTTAACTTTACACAAAATAACATCACCCTGACTTGGTCTTTTTCATTGATTTGTGTTTAAAAAGTGCTTATACCTTGTAGCCTGATGCAAATAGCAACGTCGCTAAGAAGTGTCATATTTTGTGGTTTTTGTAGTCGTTTTACTATGTAAATATTGGGTAGAAAATTTTCGATGCGTACTGTTCATAGTAAAAGGACTACATAAATATGTATATTCTAAAATACACTTTACCTAAGGCATAGAGTGTATTTAAACATTTAATAAAATATAGCTTACATTATTTACTTTTAAAAACCTTCAAATATGACATTTATATGCGGCGTTACCGTTCGAAACAAGCCACAAGACGCTCTTAATATAATAAAGTTTCTTAAAATGTTTTAATTATTTTCAAAACCAATATTCCATCTATTAAACTAAATGAAGTCAACAGTGCTGTCTTAAATAATCTATTAATCGTTTGACCGTGAACTATGACGTTTGAAAGCTGAATGTAAGTTGTTTGTCCACAGAACGTGTTGACGGGCGTGTCAGGCGGCGGGTCGGGCCCTAAGTCCGCGCAGCCGGCCACGTGCCTGCTGGTGCTGCTGCTGTCGGTGGCGCTGGTGGCGCTGCCGTCCATGCGCGACGAGCTGCGCCCGCGCGCGCCGCCCGCCGCCGCCGCGCCCGTCACGCGCGCGTTGCTCTCCGCCAACAGTTAGTACCTCCACTATTGCTTCTTACATTTCACACAAGACTAATTACCAACGAATGTCGTATTGGAAACGAACCGTATACCTATTAGTATCTAATAATTATATCAGCCCTGTATTAAACTGTACCACTGTTGGGCACGGAGCTCTTCCCAGCGTAAGAAGAATTACTATAGTCCACCACACTGGCTGTCTGAATTACTGGCACTTTAGATGGCACTTTGACGAATTGTACACTTCTAGTGGAGGAATATACGTTTCAAAACCAAGTGGCCTATATATTTATCTCTCGTCCCCGCACCCCGATTATGTTCACTGGCCTTATGCGGGTTGGCAAACTTCACTATCTTCGAGAACATTATAATATAATATAATATAATATTCTATCACATACACACAACACCATCTAGCCCAAACTAAGCAGAGCTTGTACTATGGGTACTAGATAAAGGATAAACATACATACATACTTTTTTTTTTGTAAAAATATGCATATTATACATAGAAACACCCAGACCAAGACAAACATCCATGTTCATGAACACAAATGTTTGACTTGTGCGGGAATCGAACCCGCGAGCTCGGGCGTGGCAGTCGGTTACACCAACTACTACGCCATCGAGGCCGGCCGGAGGCATTGTGGAGAATACATGGACATGCAGGTTGCCTCACGAAGTTTTCCTTTACCTCTAAAGCGAGCTGTAATCGAAGCGAAAAGAATCTAAGAAATCGAAGAATATAATCGAAGCGAAAAGCCAGAGATCTGCGCCTTGGAATCGGGCTCGAGACTTGCATGGCAGTCCAACGGTTTACTACTAGGCTATCGCTGCTTTATACCTATGTGTACTTATGTCTTAATATTACATTGTTAAGCCAATACCTCCTGCATTTCTTGCTACATGCAACACAAGACATAACTATCGGAGATCGTCATGCGACACAAACTGTATAAATATTAGTACTTATATCTAGATATTACATTTTAAAAATCGTTCTGATGTAGAAATAGCAAAAGTGATCTTAGTCTTTTTGCTTAACTATTTATTGTAGTAACAAAATGTATATATCTTTTGTACAAAAAGATATTCACCAACCAATGTAAAAGATCTTTAAGAGCTATAGAAGTCTAAATAATTAGTTCAGATTTTTGTCTGTCCACCATATCAACATACGGCTAGAATGTTTGTACATATCCGGCAAAAACAACTGCACAAAATTGAATGTCGTTTTCACAGTTATATTGCTGGAAGTGTAACCTAAATACTGATTCATGTTTTATCCTGATACGCCTCCTAGTCGATATCTTCTTCTCTCTTAGCCTATATTATTCCCAAGTCACTTGGGGTCGGCTTTTCTGGTCTAACCGGCTTTGACTGGATATCAGTTTTTTACACGGAGCGGCTGCCACCTGACCTCCGCAACCCGAAGGCTAACGATACCCTAAGGCTAGACCAGTGTCAGGATATTAGAGGGTACTGACTTTCCCAATAACGACTGCCATAGATGTTCATGGCAGCCGGGACCAACGGCTTAACGTGCTCTCCGAGGCACGGAGCAGGCGATAATTGTCAATCAATACGCACATAATTTCGAAAAGTCATATAACTTCCGAAAGTCAGAGGTGCGCGACGTGGGTTCGAACCCGAGACCCTCTGCATTGCAGTCTGTTGGTCTCCCCACTGAGCTATCGCTGCTCGATAACCTCCTAGTCGATATATCATCTTATAATATGAGCAGAAATTTCGAGCTTTTATCATTTACACATCAAATTTGATCCTTGCTGAAGGAATAAATTCTCTCCCTGCAATAGTAAGCAAATATTGCCAAAGCTAGGATGTACTTTCGATTAAATTTGTACAAGTAATCTTGTCAATACTTGGAAATTCAATACAAGTGAAGGTGGATAAATCTTGAATCTTAAAATTTAAGCGCAACTAACACCATGACGAATTTAACACGACCTTTACTTGACTACCTAATATGACTTGGCATACATAACTAACATTGTTTAATTGGCCTTTAAGTCGCTATATAAAATATCTGTGTTTATTATTTATTTGATCCAAAAATATATTCATACCACATAAACTTTCGTAAATGAGTCATTCTAAAACAATTTACCTGTGCCACATAATTGAAATATCATAGACTAGCGACCTGCACCGGCTTCGCACAGGTAGTACAAAACTTTAACAAATTATACACCTAAACCTTCCGCATGAATCACTGTCTATTGGTGAAAACCACATAAAAAACCGTTCAGTAGTTTTTGAGTTTATGGCGAACAGACGCGGCGGGGAACTTTGTTTTATAAGCATGTCAGGATGTGCCAACTTAATACATGACACATTCGACAAGCTTGTTGCGTGTTGACATCTCAGTCAGTTGCGTTTAGCCGAGGGTCGGCCGTCGACCACTAGATACCACATGTAATATAGGTCAGAGATCGCTAATGTGTAATAGTTGTTGCCACGTTATCTGTTGCTTACGTAAAGCTTTTGCGCGCCAATGTAAAAGTGATAAAGAAAATAGCTAGCAGCTAACGCAGACCTTGACTCCGATCAAGATTCTCAATACGGATCTTTTTTTATTTATAACTAGATTTTACCCGCGGTTTCTTCTTAATCTAGATTTTGTCAACAAATTGCTATACCTCGGCAGCAGTACTTTTTCTGGAACGGTACCCCACAAAGTGTCCGCGAAACTTCATGATGATCAGTCAAGTAGTTAAGACTTGAAAGCGTAACAAGCAAACTCACGTCCGCATTTATAATATTTGTTAGGATATACATAGGTTACTGAAACCCCTATTTTAACCATCGTTCATATAAGTACACAAGCCCACTTTAACATTACAAAGACTACTCTTTGCTTGTAGTTTATCTATCAGAGCCAACGTTTCCTAAGATAAAACTACCGTAACAGCAATCAGTATTACATTGTATCTCAAAAGATCTTTTAGGTATGCTTTTGATAGTGCAATCAATACGTCTGACTCATTTAACGTTCACAACGGTAACAGTAAAAGTCAATGACTAATGTAGCGAAGTATTCGAGTCAAAAGACAGTGTTAGTCACGTCCAACAGGATGACGTGGTAACCGCAGTGTCGGTTGTAACTCTATATGTGATTACATCAGCTTCATATATGATAGTCAGTGAACATTTATCACTGAGTAAAGGCAAAATGATGAACGCGCCATTATTTTGAGAAAAAAAATTTAATTATATGTAATTGAATGTAACGTAGACTAGCTCCACTTGCTAGTCTTGTGTTTTATTTCGAGTTTCCATAAAAAGTATTACCTATTTGGGATCTATCGATATACCAAGTCTCAAATAAAAACGTAACAAATGGAATGAACTGAATTCGCAAGCATATTATATTGAATACAGAAAATGAACGATGATTTCGAAAGAAATGTAGATTCAAAATAGTGTTTTCGAACAATTATAATTATAATAATATTCAATCACATACACACAACACCATCTAGCCCAAACTAAGCAGAGCTTGTACTATGGGTACTAGACAATGGATAAACATACATATGACTATACTTCTTTTTTGTAAATACATACATATTATATGTATATATAAACACCCAGACCAAGACAAACTTTCATGTTTATGCACACAAATGTTTGACTTGTGCGGGATTCGAACCCGCGACCTCAGGCATGGCAGTCGGTTACACTAACCACTACGATACTGGTATCTACGCGCCATTATGTTGAGAAAAATAATTATAAAGTGTTACGGGGACTATTTTGACTAGACTCGCGTTAAAAAGTACTACATTTCCATTTTGGATCTATCTATATACCAAGTCTTATCAAAATCATTTTAGTGATTTAGCAATAAAGAATTAATTAAATGTGCTAGCATATATTGAATATAAAAAATGAACGAAAAGCTCGAATGATATGTAGATTAACTAGAGTAATGGCCATTCATTAATATCTAGGCATCAAATTAACATTTAATTTGTATAGCTATTATAAAAAATATAAATAATATGTGCCTTAAACTTGACTAAGACGGAGGTCAAAAGATATAGATAATTTTTATTCTCGACGCCTTTCCGCCGATTAACTGGCCAAATTAAAAAACAGCGTTACATAATATTATTTGTCGCGATACATTTTACGTAAAATTCGACGACAGTTATGCTCGACTTCGTTTTAACTTTCCTATTACGACATCTCGAGCTCATTCGCTGCACTACATTTGTACTTCAGTGAAATAGTTTACGTAACCAATTGCACTTTTGGATGATACCTACGTAATTTATTCAGTACTTTTTGTCGATTTCGTAAATAACCAGTTTTTATTAGTCTGTTGCGCTTGAATAGTTCTAAAGTATTTAAATGCTATTACCTTCTGTTACAGAAATGGCGCTCGATGAGACTGTCATCGATGACGGCGAGTTCAACATGGACGAGCTGATCACATTCAACCGCCCACACTCCGACCATGATTACCAGGTCGTGAAGAACCTGGACACGCACAAGGCGTTGGCCGGAGGATACGTCGACCTCCCCATCGACGAGGACTGGCCTCCCAACTTGAAGAAGCGTATGAAAAAAGTCGAGTTCGATTACGAAGACGGCAGGGATTACCTGCCGCCTATCGTCAAGGAGGAGAACTACGAGAATTTCCACAAGCTGGAGTCCAAGTTCAAGGTGGAGGATGACAGCGACATGAACGACCAAAGCTTTCTGCACAACACGCTGCTGTCGACCGGGCGCAAGCTCGGGGAACTGCTGGACGTACTGCCCCCCATACCAGTCAAGAACGAGGACCTCGTCATCGAGGAGATCTCCGACTATGACACCAGGAATATTACCGAAATAAAGAGTTTCGTAGTCAACGGCACTTTGAACGAATTTTAGTGTACTACCGATTGTATGTTTTATATTTCTTTATAATTCTTTGTTGTTCCCTTTCAGATTACTATTTTACTATTATTTTACAGAGAATGTATTTTTTACGATTATATAGTTTGAATGAAATTATTTCTCGCGCGTAGTTGTCGGTGGGAGTCTGACTGTGTGGAGTCGCTGGGCGCTGACTACCCCAGGAATTAGTCTAGTTAATACATAATAATGATGTTTATGTTAGTGAGACCGCTATGAATAATTTTATTTAGGATTAAGTATTATTCAGACGTAAAGCGTAGTTAGTTATATTGCAGTTTCTGGGAATGAAAGTTGTTGAATATTTATTTGAGATATCAAAATTAATATATAATTAAATCAAGGTATATTTTTATTTACGAATCATACTTTGTTAAGTTTAGCGTAAGTTAATAATTAAGCATTTCCTTTGTTACGACTTGGTGCAATTATAATAGTAACTGATGTTTCAGTTTTAGCTAGAACTTTATTTAAGTACCTACTTCACTTGTATTAATTAGCACTCGTTTTATCTACTTACGATGTCGGCATGTAAACAAAATGGACTACAATGATGATGCTGGTTCGAATAAATTGTGTAAGAAATTTGCTTTTTAATAACAAAACAATCACTTACGCCCACCAACCCCATTTTCATTTACGAAGCGGCAGCACACTCGACCACCTAAAAGAAAGTAGTTTTCTAAAGAGTATGAAAATATTGACCAACCTGCCATGTAATTGATATAATATATCAACATTCACATGGCGGGTTCAGTTTCACACGCCTGGCACTTATTAGGTAAAGGTGTGTGTATCACAACCACATTTGGCCACAAAGTTCTGAGACTCTGTACTAAATACAACTTTTTTCTATTAAAACTTAATACCCGTGTCTCACTGTCGATTCGATTTAGCGATAGATCATGGCTTCAGACCAAATTTATGTCAAAGCGGTCATCTTAACGGATACTGATCCTCTGGCGTTCTTGAAGGATAGACGTGAACACATCTCCAGCGTTGTTACTACATAGATAACATCTCCGTCGTATTGGTATAGCTCAACTCGGCACAGCCACCATCGCAAACTGTAAATCTATTTACGTAGTTAATTAGTCGATATTGATCACAAAATATCAGCATTGATCGAGTCTCCGTTTAAAAGATATAAGGGGGTATTGGTGGCTGTGTCAAGATGAGCGCTAATCTTGGCACGGCCACCTCAACATCTCGGGAACCACAATGCCTAGCGATAATCTGATTGCACCAATAATTAGTCGTTAATTGGTCGAAATTAGTCACAAACTGCCAAAATTAGTCGGTGCTTCTGAAAAGAGAAAATCAAGCTTATTTTTTCGACGCGACGTACAGTCGCGTATATTTTTGACTGATTGAAAGAACGATTGAATGAATATGATGATCTGTTTATGTTTAAATGGAAAGGATTTTTAGTCAATCTATGAATAATTTTGGTTGATAATTAAGAATACTACTTAATTAAAATATTGTAATAATAAATATTGCCTTACATTAATATATCTCTTCTACTTACCCATCATTGGGTAGCTTCACGACGTTCACAAGCATATGTTATTACTTACTTACCTTAAACAATAATTGCAATATATTTGGTTATAAATCCAAATAGAAATTTACAGAAAATAAAATCTTATCTCGTCACAAGTACCTAACTGGGATCGGGTTCGGTAAATGGCAACTGTTGGTTACCTATTATTAATCTATAAATATATTTGTTATGTTAATTAAATACTGATTGCGTGATACTTCTGTATTTAAGATAAATTATACGCCCACTACTGTTACACCCGGGCTCAGCTGTGGTGCCCGTGGAAACCGCTGAGTTTTGACGGCGAAAACTAAACTGTCTTACAATCCTCAACTAAATTAATCAGTGCCGCTGTCCGTCCCAATGTACCACTGCTTTTAGAGGTTGTTTCAAATGCGCGGCCACCAAATGCTGGAACAGCATCCCGTCACCGTGTCGATCTAAAACAAGTAAATTTACGTTTAAACAACACTTTAAATCCTTTCTCTTGAATGAACAAAAGCAAAAAGGAATTTAAAATCACTTACCTCTTAGATCACAATGCATGTCGGGAGACTGGTTTTGCAGTTTGTGGTCGCGTTATCTGCCTTTCTATTCGCAAGTTTTAGATAGAAAATCCGCTAGTGACCATGATGTTTTGTTTATTATGTATGAGCGTTGTTTACGTAATTTGTTATAGTCATGTGAAGACTTCCTAGTGGGCATTCGACTCGCGCGCCGACCGTGTATTACGAGTAGAGTAAAGAATATAGGGATTACGAGAGACGATCTAGTAACTAAGTTAACTAACTGTGTCACGCGAGTTGTCTTGTCTCCCTCTACGCTTGCGCCGCGATGCGTGCGCGGTGTAAGGGAGATAGATGGATCGCGCCACCCGTGTACGTCATGTGACAATAAATGCATAGATGTTAAGTGGGTATGTAATAGAGACTAAAGATTTAGTTATGTCTATGAATTTGTAATATAGAGATGAACAAAGTTTACCAGTTTATTGGTGTTGGCGACATTGTCAGGATAGCCAAATGCCAAATTTGTATCTGCGGTATAAGAAGAGATTAAAGAAAACAAAATGGATTTATCGGTTTTTAATCAGATTAATTGAATAGGAATATCGGGACTAAATGTTGAAATCGGCTACCAAATGTTGAATTGGCACATCAATATCAGGCTTGTCTATGATTTCGTCATGAAACATTTTTAAGGGATAATACCTACCTATGTCTGTTTTTAACGCAACTAAAAGAATGATCAGTGAAAAAAGGTAAGGATTCATCGGTATCTGTATATCGATGAATCCTTCGTATCGGTAATTGTTATGCCGGTCGATACGACTAATTGGATTTATCGGTTTATGTTGAAATTAGTGTATTTCGAATAGATTTTTGAAGCGAATTTAGCCGTTTTTGAACAGATTTGGTTAACGATGGCTATACATTTGTACGAAAACAACCAACTGCAATAATTAAAAAACATGGTTAAAACTTTAAATAGAGCGTTTTTCCTCACATGTAAAATACCGTTGTCAGAGTATCTGGTCAATGTACAACAAGGTGGTGATGGTATACTTAGGTAATCGTTACAACCTAAATTTCATAAGTTAATATGGTCCTAATACAGATCCTTGAGGAGCCTTCGACCCATAATGACTGTCTCATGAAGGAAGTACGAATAAATAAGAGAGTACATGTTACTATAGCAGCCACCAGCCACGAGATTTTAATTTAAGAAGAATTATTGTTTTTGTCGAAAGCACACGATATGTCTAAAAATATACGTAGCACATATTGTAATTCGGATGAAATAACTGCTTTTCTAACTGATAAAAGTGCATCAATAGTTAATTTACATACATACATAGATTCACGCCTGTTTCCCAGAGGAGTAGGCAGATACTACGAATTTCTATTTGCTACGATCCTGACACACTTCTCTGGCTTCATTCACTTTCATATCATTCCTAATGCACGCTCGCCGGTTTAAGGTGCTCTTAACCTAGCCTTTATCCAGAACGTCTCCGATCTGATCAAAAAACGTTCGCCTAGGTCTTCCCCTTGCGACTGTTACATTTACACTAAGCTTTCTTAGTCAGTCTTTTCTCTTCCATTCTTTCTACATGCCCAAACCAGCATATCATACCTCCCCTTTTCTATTCACTATATCCACTTTCATGTCGCAGCTTTTTCTAATCATACTATTCCTTATTATATCTTTCAGAGTCACACCACATATGTTTCTCAGCGCTCTCATTTCTACCGTATTTATTCTGCTCTCATGCTTCTTTTGCCATACCTAACTTTCACTACCATGCATAAGTGTAGTCCTCTATGAACAGCCAAAACGTGCCTTTTCGGAAACATTTCGACTGTTTATAAAACGCGTAGAGCGCCATTCACTTTATTGCCAGCAATCGTACTTTCAATATCTCCTCATGTGTACCATCCCTTGTAAACAAAGTACCCAAATATACAAATTCTTTTACTTGCTCCACTTGTTCTCCATCATTCATAATACTACACATCGTCATGCACTCATCCTTTTCAAATACGATTATAATCAATTCATCAATATTAATAAAAATAGGAGCTTCCCCTTTCCATTTTTGATTCCCCAATATTGTTGAAGGTTTATCTTGATTTAATAATTTTATTTTAATATCTTGACAAAAAATTACCCCCATAATTATTTTGTCTTATTATTTTAATAAAAATTTTATTATAATAATTATTATATTAAATGCTACTATTGGAAGTTTAGGAGGATTAAATCAAACTTCATTACGAAAAATTATAGCTTTTTCATCTATTAATAATTTAAGTTGAATATTATCTTCCATAATAGTTAGAGATTTTTGTCTTGCTTATAAGTTATATTCATTTTCATTCCTTTACTCTCAAAAACACCATGCATACCTAATAGGTACCATCACCTGCAACTCTTCCGCCGATGACGCAAGTATTACTAGGTCGTCGGCATAAAGAAGTCATTTGACAAGTAACTTATTCATTCTTAATTTCCATTCACGATCTTTAAATCTTTCAAACAATTGTCCATGTATAGGTTAAACAGCCAGGGTGATGCTACACATCCTTGTCTAACACTTTTTCGATACTAACCCATTCTGTGTAGGTCCCATTTATCCTAACACAAGCTCTGGAATCGTCATAAAGAGATTTCAGAGCTCGTGTGAGGTTGCTATTCACTCTATACATGGACAATACCGACCAAAGTTCATTCCTCACCACTTTATCATAAGCCTTTTTCAGATCCACGAATGCGCAATAGACTACTTAATTGCTGACAGGTTGTTACGAGTGAAGTCTGTGTCATGAACCGCCAAAATTGAGCTAGAAATGTCCAACCAGCTTCTTTGGCCGTAGGTATATCGAAAATTAACGGACCTATTCTACTTACTAATCCTGTGGCAACTTAGATGGAAAATTTGTACATGATTACGCTGAGATGACTATATGCCGCAGTCGGCAGAACACGTCACCTAGTAATGCGAACGTCCACACAAAAAGATGTTACATGGATAGACCCGCCCGAAAGGTTAGGTGGTGCATCAGGGGTGTTGTGAATAGAAAAATATTGCTGCAATTAAATTCTCAACAGTGTAACGTTGTATTACGTGAGAGACTGCATAACGTAACCAAGTGATAGAAGAAGAAGTGATGAATAGCGCTAGACAGGATATGACTACCTGTTGAAAGTTGCAGCTCACGACATATCTAAACCCTACCTACAGGACAAATAGATATATTGTCTTCCATAGAATCGGGCACGTCCTTGACAAGAATGATTGGCTTACACCTTTTTTCTTGTCCACACGTAGACCGACAGACTTGATGGCATTTACCGACTCTAACTTCTTAACTGGCTATCATTGCCTACTCATAATACAACCACTAGTGCTGTATTTTTAAAGCCTCGTATTAAAAATCCGTCGTCGCACGGTTTCATAGCCTTTATCAGCGTTTGCTTAGTAGCAGACGATGGCCCTAATTCTGTTGTATGGCGGCAATTCTGTATGCTATCACAACTGGGCGCTGTACACGGTATGACTTCACCGCGGTCGCCGCCGGCATTGATTTCGGTGGTAAACAAAGGCTCAGCTTTTGGTTGTATTTTGGATTAATAATAATGTTCGTGCTATCTAATTCATTTATACTCGCTGATTCAGTTTCGTTTCTAGATGACTTTAAAGCTAAAATATGACTGTACCGAACGCGCTGCATAAAATGAGCCTTGCTTATTCACTGTAAGTGCAAATTTTAAAAATTTGTAACTGTAAAGCTGACTTGCAGTAATCTTCGCCATTTTCACTAACCTTTCCTACAGGTTCACAGGTTTAGAGCTATCTTCAGAAGTTAAATATGACAGTGACATATCGCTAAATAGACGCTTTGATGTTAGTGATTATGGCGTAAAAAATTTTTTACCGCCACCACGGTCTGATGGCTCGTTACAATAAATTTAGCAATAACCACGATCTGCAGATAAAAGCTTAAGTAATATAGAGTAAAACAAAAGCATAAATAAAAACAATACGTCTAATAAGTATTTTGTCAAAATACCTACATTAAATAAAAATTGTTGGACTTATCGCTTGATGAATTTGACAATGTACCACAGTTACACGATGTTAATGAATTTAAATTTTTGAAAACAGATCCTAAGCACTTAGTTATACAAAATACTCATACACACGACCCGGGAATTTATGTCAAACGACATAAACACAATTTTAAAACACAGCCTCGAAATACGCGCACTCGCAATGCAACTAAGACATGTAGGAAGTGACGTCACAAATAACTTGTGAGGCAAGAAAATTAACCTATGGAGTCACAGCGGCACGCCAGTGGCCTGATAATAGGTTTTTATGTCCAAGACTTGACAGACTATTAAGTATATATGAATTTTTGTCGGCCTCGATGGTGTAGTGGTTAGTGTAACCGACTGCCACGCCTGAGGTCGCGGGTTCGATTCCCGCACAAGTCAAACATTTGTGTGCATGAACATGGATGTTTGTCTTGGTCTGGGTGTTACTATGTATAATATGTATGTATTTACAAAAAAAATGTATATATGTATGTTTATCCATTGTCTAGTACCATAGTACAAGCTCTGCTTAGTTTGGGCTAGATGGTGTTGTGTGTATGTGGTTAGAATATTATTATTATTATTATTATATGTAAATACGTTCCTCCCTGCATATTTGCTTAATATGGATTTCCGGCAAAGAATATACACAAAATTGCACAAACATGAATAGTTAGTGCCATGTTTCAAGATGTTTTACCTGTCAGTGGGATTGCTCCAGTACCGCGACTTAGTATGTTCGCAGAAACTAGATAACTATTATGTGACGTCACCTACATTCTTTGCTAAATTCCCAGTGCACCTAATTATAATTATTACGACGATGTTATTCAAATCTATGATACAAGTAGATATGTATTGATTTCAATCCATGGTGCATTTTTTTACTGACAATGTATTACGATCGTTATCGGCCATTTTAAATAAAAACATGCTTATTTTAATATATGCAATTTATCAGGACTTAAGAAAGTCTTTCTGTTTTATAAAGAGAAAGAATTTTTGTAACTTAGAATTTACCTTTCCAACTATGCATCGTCACAAATTGACGATGCTTAGTTGGAAAGTCGTGACGATGTTTTTTGGATCGTGTTTACTTTTGGATAACTTTCAACTGGTCATTCGCAGTTTTGACAGCCTGTCGTCACATGGAGCAAACTCGTGTCTCATTTGAGTTGCTGTGCCGTGCTATATGTAAACAATTAAATTTATAGAAAACAAACCACGATACTGGCTCACCTGTAGGTCGACGACTTTGCTAGACTACCGAATTTATACAAAGAATTTGCAGTCGAAGTCGACCAAGTTTTAGATACACTAAAGGTGACAGCCGCTTCTGTGTAAGCAAGACTTCGAACGAGCCGCTTATGGCATGTCAGCGGTCAGCAGACTGTGCCTCTGTTCACATTGTAACTATCTACGTCTTAAATAAAGAAGGTACAATATTTGTGTATCAATAGATTAGTAATAATAAATAAATAAAACCAATATCTTATAATAAGCTTTATTTAATTATGAATTAACAAATGTTTTCGTAATTTCGAACAAGGTTTGTGACATAACTGAATACATATCCCATATTTATTATCTTACAGAAAAATAAACACTGAAAACTGTTCTATGAATATGAATTTTAATACTTACGAGAGACATTAAATTCAATTCAGATGGAAAAGCATGTATAATACATAAAAGTTAATAACTACAATTCAAATATCTTCCTCGTGCGTCCACAAGCCGACTGAACATGACTTACTTAGTAAGCGAAATGTTTTAAATTAAATTAACTACAGAGTGATTACCCACGAGAGAGAAGGGCGGCGGCGCTCACACACCGATACTACATATTTGGTGCAGCCTTCACAATAAATAATCATGTTATTTTTACTCTTTACATAGCAGAAATTTAATTCGAATTATGCAATAAAATAAAAAGGTGCTTCATAATGGATAGTTATTTATTACGTTCGAATACACGTTAGTCACGAATCGACAGTAGTTTTGAATTATCTAGCGATCAGCGACTGTTAACACTTCACGACGTAACTTAAAATGATAATTTACAATGCTCCCTTGCAACATACGACGACATGAAGCATTCACACGCTCTGCTAGTCTCGCCTCGGCTCTCTGCTAGTCCGAGCTCAGTACCGTCGCTCAACAATATACTCATTTATAACGTCCATTACGTCTACGCACACACACGCACACGCACGCACACACGCACACACGCGCACGCACCTCGAGACGTGCACGATCGTTCACGTCTGCAGATCACACAACTTCACTTTAATATTTAATACCCAATCTAATTTGATTATTCTATCTAGCAAATAGAAAGTAACAATTATGGTATTAATCATGTTTAAAGACTTACGAGGTTTATTACATTCGATTATACTGCAATGGTTGTACAATAAGTTTTAACGATCCATTTAACGAGAAGAATACTTCAATTTGTTTACAATAATTTATCAAAAACCATTATTAAAGAAATAATTTAAGAATTTCCTTTTACATATCGACAATATTCGCATTATCTATACTTTTCTAAAAAATATGAAAACGACACAACAAGATTTTTTTTATGTTATAAAACATTTCAAACTTTCTTAGCCAAATGAATAACTTCTAATGCATTGGATACAATTTTGTGATGACTACATATCTGTGACTAATTCAAAATACCTTACGAACATGTCAGTGTGACCAGCGCAACGTGACGACTCTGTATAATATATACCTATAGTACCTCTGGAGCGTACGATTAAGTGGAAAACAATTGGGGACGTGGTCGACATTATCGCCCTGATTACAATGACATCTACAATATCTTACTCCTATGCAAATCACGCTTGTCGAAACCTTTCCGCTTCCAGTCCAAGCAAAAATATACAAATGTTTTTAAAGCTGTACAATTTATACACTATGTTAGCGACCGCCCTAGTCGTGTGGCCACATCAATCTCGAGACATTCAAACGGTATAACAAGTTCACGGCTGGCCCTCGCACCATGGCGGCGTGGCTCCCTGCTCTCAGTCTGGTGGCAGTCCCACTCCTAACTATATCACGTCGGAGCCCACTGCTGGGCTGCCGTGGGGTGGCATGGCTGTCGCCCACTGTCCGCCGCGGCTGGTCGCTACGTGGTGACGTAAACAACGTCTACTCAAACGATAAAGCTCCGTCGTAAGACTAACAAACACATATGAATTGCAATAATACAAATTGACATGAGCCCAGAGCCACGTGTTTTGTACCCAAGGTGAAATGTTTCATTCAGTCTTGTAGGAATATAGAAGCCAGTTCACTCGGGACTCGACGGGGTACACCGATTGAAACAAATTACGTTTTAACACTATTGTATTGATTTTCTATACAATTTATTGCACACTTAATAATAACATTTATCGAATTAACCAATCGTCAGTATGGTCATGTTCCTCACAAAAGCATGAAAAAAAAACTCATTACTTACATCGTATCTCTTATTTAATAAATGTCTGGTTATCTCTTAAAAAACTATAATAATAGATATAAATAAAGATAGGAAATTATGTGGCGTCACTATAGGAACGGAGCCAATTGTAAATATTATTATATTCGTTTTCATACAAATCGAACTTAGGTAAACAATGACTAAATAAAGTTATTATCTAAAGTATTCATACAAGCAATAGGTTGAATGGTTGCTGCTCGGACATGACGAACTGATGAGAGTGCAGAACTATAGTAAGTATATATAAGTAAGTTGTACCGAGCTCGTAGCATTCGTAAGTACCTGTGCGGGCGGGGCCTCGCTATGTCACTACGTCACACGTCACACGTCACACGTCGGCTTCCAGTCAAATATCACAACCTGTTTTGAAACATGACCCATTACATGGAGAGAGCAACATTCAACCTAGAGCGGACGAAAGACAAAATCCATCAACACACAAACTTACTATAAAGTCACAAATATTGGCTGATCATTCATTACTCACAATGTCAAATATAACGGTAATGAACTTAAACGACATACAAAAATAATTCACTGCTCCATAGACAACGGAAACAAAGCGACATACGTCTACCCAGTAAGTATTTAGTTATACTACAGTGTCGATGAATTATGACCGAAATCCTAATGTACAAATCTATGGATTTGTTCGAACTATGTGCTGGAATGGACATCATAGATGAGTGGCCATGAATGTATGCAAGTGATGTCGATGAGGTAAATTAAATCTCACGTCTCGCAACAACATAGAATTTACAATTTTTGGTGAAAATTAAACATAATTCACTAAGGACGGGAACACAAAACGTAAAAAAATTTTGCCAACCGCACATGGCTTAAAAATCATCCACTTTTATTGCTACTATTAAAACGCCCATAATGTTAAGAACACGGAGACCCTAATGTTACAAATGAATGTGTTAGAAGGGTGATCAGGACGAGAGGTATGCTCGGGAGCGATACATATTGAATTGACATCAGTTAACAACCTGACCGAATGCGACACTAGCGGTTCTATGGCCGCGTCTCTGTTGACGAGTACTATTTGTGAATGAGTGTCAATAGTAGTGACAACAGACAACAGAACATAAGCCGGCACACTGAACACGTATCATTCGAGTGTTATCTAAATATTAACAATTAACGCAATAAAAGTTTTATAACTGGTACATACATGAATAACACTTTATATAGTATATTCTGATATATATAATATGTGTTTGCCAACCACTCTGACACTAGTATGCACCTTTGTAACGCGAAGGTCGAAATGAAACTAAAACTTATAGTAGCTTCGTGTAATCAGTAAGCATTATGGATTACTCAATAATACAAAATCTAAAATAATATTAAATAAAATTGTGGTAATTCAGGGTAGGGTAGCATACGTTTGTTAAATTGGCAATAATATTTGCTTTTTAGTTATTGTTTACACACTTAGACCCAGTCGCTCCGTGTGGCGAGTTTATCTGACGAGTATATCAACATTATTTAATAACAACAAGAAACTTGCACAATATTAGCGGCATTTTCAATAAAAATATGTCTATTGTTAATAACCCGTCGAGATAACTATATCGATATAAAGACTCTGAAGACGAAGATTTAAGTGAACTAGACTTTATAACTAAGGACACTATCCTACCTTTCAGTAAGGCTTAATAAAGTAAAATCGTTATACACACGAAAATCATGGCCAGCTAAACTTTTAAAATAAAAAGAAACAAATTTCGTGCCGAACCGAAGAACAAGTAAACTTACCAATGTGATTAATTTATATTAAATTTATTCTAAAAGACAGCATAGGACATTTTATAAGTTTACTTGTAAGGCTGACCGTAGGCGATTTAATTGCCCTGAACGAAATAAATAAACAAATATAGAACAAAATCATTGTAGGTATAAATTAAGTACTAACAGTTAAGTGAGATGGACTCATGTACCGAACAGTCTTATTGCCTGATGCAGATATTTCAATAACATAAGATAAATTTGATAAATAAGCTCTATCAGTAAAAATGCAGATGTAAAATGTTGCTCATGATTTTCGATAGTACATATATATATGCTTAACACACTAACAGATTTAGTACTTTCATATGTTCTCTCAAATGTTTTTTTTTTTTTAATTTCCCTCGAACAGACTCACGTCCAATATTTAAATAACCTATTGAGTCACAGCGGGACACTGGCGGCCATCTCACACATTTTTAATTGCCAGGCATTTCAACAATTGATAGGTTATAGTCCGTGTCAAATGCGAAGTCCCATTTGACAGATGATCGTTGAACAGCAATAGTGAAGAGACCGTTTCAATCGACACATCACGAAATCGATTACCGATTAACTTTCCAAACAAACTGTAATCGTGGGTTTAGAATCGAAACAGAAATGATAGAAACAGAAAATCAAAAAAGCGGTCCATCCAAGTATGACATATTCAAAGAATAGTTACATCAAAGTTAACGTGTTTACTTGTAAAAGAAATCTGGTCTTATCCTTGATTAATTCTTAGTAAAACATACTTACTCCATACTTAGTATAAGGGTGAAATAAATGTGGTATAACAGATTTTGATTGACAAGGCGGCTACTCTTTAAAAACTATGGGATATTTAAACTATACGTCCAATATCGCATCGTCAAATCCATTTTTTGATAAAGAAATTATGTTAAGGGTTTGCAGAATGGGATTTAAGATACGTTGCAACGTAATAATAATGAATACAAAATGTAAATTTACAAAGGTATTTTTCGGACAGTTGATTTTTCTCAAATGAGTTCGATTTTATCCAATTCATATTGTCGCGTCACTATGACTGGAAGTAAAAAAAGTATCCTAGTGCGTAACCATGGTATTGCAGTAAAATGTTAATTTATTTTGATGTATAATTTATTTAAGACTAATATCAATAGAAACTATTAGTTGATAATGTTTGTGAAACAATTACATCATGTTTTGTATAGATTCTAATTATTTTTAAATAGTTTAGTACTATAGGGAATTGTTTATTTTGGCAATTTATATGAAACTAGATGTGCCCACGGTTTCACCCGCGTTTATGATTACTGCGCCGCCCCTGTGGGTCGTAGCGTGATGTTATGTAGCCTATAGCCTTCCTCGATAAGTAAGCTATTCAACACTAAAAAAATGTTTTATTTCGGACCAGTAGTTTCTGAGATTAGCGCGTTCAAACAAACAAACAACCAAACAAATAAACTTTTTAGCTTTATAATATTAGTATAGATATGCGGAGTTACGTGCTATGAAGTATCAAAAGGGACTTCGTATTTGAAACAGACTATAGCGATAAGTTATTGAAATATATTTGGAAAAACGTATAAAGTTTTAAAGTTTTACTATGGAAGTATTTTCTATAGTAATCTATAGAAAATACTTCCATAGTAAAACTTGTCTATTGGTTATCAACAGTATACGCGGCTACGACATCACAGGAATCTTGAAATGCACTAAAACTTCTTGCACGTTTGATCCACAAACTGACACTGCTTAGCATAAACGGTGTTTTTTGCTATTTTTGTAGATTTTATATAGACATATACATAGTATACGTCATACGAGTATAATGAAATTGCTTAAGGCGCTGCTTGCGTTTTAGACAATTATTTTAATATCATTTAAAATATGAACAATTTTGAAACGGGACTTTATGTAATATTTTCATATGAATAATTTTGAGCGGGATTTTATGAAATTTTTTTCATATAAAAAATTACACCCGAACATTTGCAACAATACGTTGTTGAAAAATTTAATATAATTGTTTTCTGCGATTTCGCAGCACCTTAATATTCTTACCAATTAAATATTTATTAAGAAAAATTATTAATGGGTTACATACTGTGTCTCGTATTTGGGGCAAGGGCGGGATAAATTAATGTCCACATTTTTCAGTTTTTGTACGCTTTTTATACTTTCTCTCATGTAGGCCAGCGCAATGTAACGTTATCCCGTCAAATCTGTTAGTGTGCTCAAGCATAACTAACCTTGCATACTCCAAGTATGTTACTTAATCGAAAGTAAGTTGAACATTAGTTTCTTACAACAATATACGGAGCAACTGGATGTAATAGTAAATACAGTAGCGTGTACGTAGGGCGTGTCCTGCGGGCGTGCTGCGGCGGCGGGGCGGGGGCGGAGCGGGGCTGGGCGGGGCGTGCGGGGGGCGGGGCCGGGGGGGCGGGTCACGTGACACACTCGCGTCACTTGCCCGCGCGCGCCGCGCACTTCTTCTTTTTACGTTTGAAGAAACAACAGCATCTGGAATACACAGATTGCCTGTATGACGATTTTACAGAGTCTGTCAGGGTACAAGTTTGTTAGAGGCATTTGTAAAGATAGATAGTAACACTATCGTTTAAAACGTACAACTAATAAAAGTAAATAAAAAAAATTAAAATAATCCATGAAGTAAAAAAACGATATACTGAGATGCATGATCCATGATGAGCGGTGAACGATTGCTGAAATATTAAATGATTCATTAGTATTATTATGAACCACTTTTATATACTGTCTGGTAATGTCAGTGATACCTCGCGCATTAAAGATTATCTCTATTAGACCTGAATAGAGACCGACCTACAATACTTAGCTCATTGGCTATCACAAAACTAATTTATATTTGTAGCCGTAGATGGGTCCTTAGGAAACCTCGTAACAGCCACAAAGCATAATAAAAACACGTGATCGCGTGTCAAGTACATAATATATGATACAACACCAAACAGTTTTCTTACCAGCCAGTATCATCAATTTCGCTATTCATAAGTGTATCAGACCATCAACGAATTCTCAATCTATACTTTTTTTAAATATAATTTAGTTGGCAAACAAGCATACGGTCCACCTGATAGTAAGTGATCACCGTAGCCTATGGACGCCTGCAATACCAGAGGCATCACTTGCGCGTTACCGAACCTTTAGGGAAAAAAGGAACTGGGAAGGAGAAGGAGCGGGAAGGGGTAGAGAGGGTGATTGGGCCTCCGGCACTCTCACTCACCAAACGAAACACAATAGTAGGAACACTAATATTTCACGTCGATATTCTGTGAAAGGGTAGTACTTCCCCGGTCGAGCCGGCCCATTCATGCTAAAATCAGCGAGGCTCTACTACTTTAAAATATACTATAAATTAGATATACTATAATATATTACAGCTGAAGTTGTTTGTTTTTAGGACTCCGAACCCGAAGCGTGCTAACCGGAATCTAAGACTAAGCTTCCGCGGTCCGTTCGTCTGTTAGCGGGCTGTATCTCATAAACCGTTTAAATAGAGTTAAAATTTTCACAGAGTGTGGATTTCTATTGCTGCTAAATCAACAAATAATCAAATCCCAAGATAGCAAACCTAATCAAGGTCAGTAGTCGGCAACCCGCAGCTCGCGAGTCGCATGTGAGTCTTTGACTCACTTGCTGCGGCTCTTCCATTAAATGTTTTGTGCAGGCGCGGAATATTAATTAATATCTTGCCTTATAACTATAATACCAAACTTTATTTAATTTACTGTTAATTAAACTAAGACTTATTTGATAAAGGCAAGCTCGAGAGTGTTCTTTTAATCCTAATTATTGCCGTAATAAAGGCTCCTGCTACAGAGAAACCTAAGTTAAAAAAATGTATTTTTGAATAAATTTCAATAGTGAATTATAATCATATTTGGCTCTTTTGACGACACGGTTGCCGACCACTGATCTAGGTCTTACCCTTTCTTATTTTCTTTTATACATACCTTAGTCCTACGCCTATCTCCGCAAGAGGTAGGCAGAGGAGCATCACATCAACGTTTCGTCAGTTATTGTTTTAGAACGAGCTTATTACCGTCTGCCGAGCAAAGTTCCAGATTTTGTGCTACTACTGCGAATCTCTTGACAGAAAAACCCAATTATACTCTTCCGAACCTGGGTATCGAAGCTGAGCTTTCAGTGCAATTACATATACTTACTACCGCTGCGCCATATTATACAGGATAGCCGGCAGATTGACGTCCAAATACAAAAATTTGGTTCCTTGTATCGTAGACTATCCGAATCACCCCCATGTATGTACCGCGATTTTTCATAGTTTCCAAGTTGTTTTATTATCAGAATTTTTGAGAATTCTTGTCAGAAAAATTTCATAAAAAAAAAAAGTTAAGTACATTTTCGAATTTTTTTTTTAATCTGAATTTTCATTACTCGTACTTTAATTCATAAAATAACCAGCTTCATGAATGTGATGAAAGTTATAAAATTTTGAAAGAAAGTAAAAAAAAATTGGTTAAGTGAATTACGACTTCAATTTTCAACTGTAAATTAAAAATTCTAAATAGGTTTCTTAATGATTTCTAAATAGGCCTTAAAATGCGCGAGACTCTCAGCTTTCATAATCATTAAAAAAAAGTGGTACTAAAAAGGGCTACTTTGGCTATAATCGGCCTTCAAAGACAGCGAGGTGGAAAATACTTAAAATTACTTTAAATTAGTTTATTTACTAAACAAAAATGATTGCATAAAATCTAAGATTAAAATTAAACTAAAACATAAATTAACCACCAGATGGTTTATTTAAGTTTAATGAATATTATTTAAATACAAATTCATTTATTCAGTATCCAGTATATTCGCCTCTAGTATGATCTGATAGTGACGTATAAAGAGTCCTAAAAAATTCCCGATCTTGTTTTCTATGATTCCTAACAACTATATTTCCTCATACGCAATTGCAAGCATGGTTGATGAATAAAATGACCGCATAATGATGACGATGACTGACTACGATAAACTTAAACTAAATAAAAAGAAAATAAAAGGGTATGCATACAGTTGGAACACTGACTTGGTGTCGTCGACCACATCGACCTCATGATGGGGCTGTGTGATCGGCGTGTTGCTGTGTCCCGCTGTCGGGTCGTCCGCGCCTAGCTCGCCGTTCGTTGAACTAACCACCTGTGGGACAATTTCGTACATACATTTTACAACTATGTCCATGTATCTATTACCATTGGTTATTTTCCAGGAGATGCCTAAATAGCGATCGCTTACAGAATTTATAATTATGTCCATATTAGTACGCATCTATTCAGTCTCAAAGAAAAGTATAGCAATTACTCTACAATATAATCAAGAAGGTTTTATCTTTTGTTTACCAGTGGGACATTTAAGATGGCAATATTCAAGTGAGCGGTGACCAACTGTTATTAAAAACTATAAAATTTTAACATTAATTTTAAAGTTACTAAATCGAGACTGTAGTTTTAGTTAAGATTACTTTTATTTCCTAATATGACAAACGTGCCAGAAGTCTATCCAATGATAAGAAATGATCATCGCATCGCGCTCATGGACATGACTACATGCCTTGAGTATTGGAGTAGCAATACTGGGGAAACATAACCAAGGCCATGTCTACCGTAATTGAAGGGAAATTTTACCCTGTACTTGGGATACTAATGTGTGTGGCCACTAGCTGTATTAGCAGTGACGGAGGGAAATCAAAACAAAGATTATTATTTTACTTCAACTGCTTCCATGTACCTGATTAAATACTTTGCGGGTTCCAAGACAGTTTATCTTACTCCAGGACTAAACGACTGTTAAAATTCGGAATAACCATGGTCACTAGTGCTGAACATGATTACAAAGGTGTTAAGTTTTTATTTGCACATTTAAGATGCATACGATATTTTTAAACATCCATTAGGATACATTGAGAGATCTGGAGTAGGTCACCAATACGGCTGTTGATAAGGACAGGTTAAATCAGAATTGCCCTCTGACTGTTAAAGTATACTTATTATTAACCAAGGCCGATGTTCCATTGACTTGTAAAACAAGTTTTTATAAGTATCTGCAAGTAAACCTTCTATAATTTACTTCTGGTAGTATACAAGACTGTTGAACCGAACGGTAAACTTTGCTATGAGAGCTTACAATAAAGCTTTTACCTATAAACTACTCTCAAATTTAAGAAGTAATTAATTATTAAAGTACGTGTCTAATCGGAGAAAACAAATTCACACAAAAATTATAATAATTTCGTTGATTAAGGGCTTATCTTTATCAATTAAATTATTAAAGTTGAGTAATGTTTATGTGTTTTCTTGATTAGGCACTAGTACTAATGTTTACTTATCTCTTAATATTTGAGAATGGTTTATCAATAAGGCTGTAAATGTTTATAATTTATACAGAAACGGTTGTCAATATTATTGTGTAATGAATGCAGACACAAGCATAATTTGTCTATGCATTCTTTAATTGCACAGACAAATTATGTTTGTATCTGCTATATTTAATTCTCGGACAGTTGATCGACGTAGCACTCAGACCGCTCAACTTATATATGCATAACGTATTATTACTTATTGATGCCTTTCGTATTCCTTCGCATCCATACAACAGACAGATTAAGATATTGTACTCAATCTGCAGAAACACATTACTTATTTTTTTCTATTACCTATATATTTAGCTACTTTTATTATACGTCAAACGTAAGATACAGAATAAACTGTCGAAATTATAATTCCGTCTAGTTATCCTCACTAGCTTTAACACAATATCGTTAGATGATTTTTAACTGAATTGATATTTTACTAATTCCTCGACATAACATAAAAATATTGCTTAATATACAAAGCATCAAATTTACTAAGACGTGAGTAATCACAAATCACACAAACATACATCTAGTTCATAAATAAAAACAATAATTATTTATATGTTAAAAGCCTTTTCACACGTTCCTATTGCTTGTTACCTGCTGTTACCTGGCGGATAATAGGATAGATGCCTATATTTTATTTTGTGCATTATTTTACACAGCAAAAAGCAATCAAAAAAAGGATCTTTGTGCAAACAGTATCAAACTTGGTTGCAAAATAAAGCAACAATTAATATTTTAAATTTGCGTGGGTTGTAGTGGAGATATCTCGCTATCTCCCTTGGACAGCTGCATTTAAATAGCCGTTACGTCACAGTTTGCCACGCATCCTTTTTCTGTCAAAATACAAACCCCTTACCACAGATTCTTACTAGCAGATTAGAAATCCTTAAATCTTATTTATTTTAAGTAGATTGCAAAAGTTCTTTTTATTTTAGAGTTTAGGTAATGTATGTATGTATCTTATGTGGGGGCCAGTCAGTGCAGACCGGCGACACTTCGACCCAGTGGGATCTTTTGTGTCGACACTCTCCCAATAACGACTGCCATAGATGTTCATGGCAGCCGGGATTGACGGCTTAACGTGCTCTTCTAGGTAATGTGACTATGTATTTGATTAAAATAATACAAATATGCGAATCAACTACCCTATTTTTGGTAGATTTATTTAATTAGGAACATGTGAAAAGGCTGTTACGAAGCGTCCAATAATTTCACAGGAAGCAACAACATTTTACGTGAAAACCGGGGCAACACAATACCGCTTGCAACTAAATGCGTGCAATGTCACATCAGAAACACATATAGCCGCAAAACAATGAATAAGCTAAGTGTACAGTACTTCATGAATGAATATTGGCAGTGCTCTGATCGAAGCTTTAGTAACAGTTGGACCGAAGCTGTGAGGATTTAATATTTTGTTTTATAATTGAAACAGATATATTTATCTGGTTGTTTATTTCGTTTCTTGTATGTTATAAAAATAAATCAATATAGCTGACAGAACAAATTCACATGACGTAGTACTTTGAAACCGTCATTTTAGGTCTTAAAAATGCATAAAGAAAGATACGAAAACGGCCACATTTGCCAAAAATTGGCTGAATAAACCACAATTATACTTTATTAAAATTTTAAACACACTCTGATTTAGATATGGTTTTCAAATAAATGTTAAAGCAATATACATAAGTTGAATGTAGATTAAAGACGGATAAAGAAATCGAATTGTTAACTACTTGTGTTAAACAAGTCGTTTAAAACATAGCAAAACATTGTGCTTAGTGCTTAGTGCTTAGTGCAAAAGATAAAAAGAAAGTTAATTTGCTACAACGATTATGTTATAACTCCATTAAGTAGGTATAAGCAATTTCAGTACAACAACTTATTCCGCTTTCCAATCATCACTGGAAAACAACAGAATCATACACTTTGCGTGTATATTTTTATTAAAAAGATGTTTAAAATCCGCGATCCAGGCCAACTGTTATCAAATCTTAAGCATCATGCAGACAGTCACACAAGGATTGCCGGCAAATATATTTCAAAACTGACCGTGGATACCGAGCCGGGAAATTTCACATACCGAAAATGTTTATTCTTCAACAGCTAAAAAATAAATACACCAATATACATTCACAATTCACGTATACAAATAAAATAACTGCGTAAAATAATAATAACATGCATAAGTGGGTGTAGAACTCAAACTGTTGCGCTCAGACACGTTTAACGATTACTCAAGTGATTCCTTAGTAAGTCAAGATTTTAAATGCAAAACTTTACGAAGAAGGTTCGTAATTTCTAATTGTCTATAAGTGCGACATTAAGTAATTATAGACTGGAGATTGTGCGGACCTGAGCTAATTTACGAACGAAACGAAAACATAAAACACATGACAAATTGTATAATCATATTAGTGTAAATGATGCCCCTAATTTTATGACCATAATATACAGAATTTAACTTATTTCTGAATATGGTTGGATAGCCTAGGTAAAAGGTGTGGTACATAACCTTAAAAAATGAGACGGTTGTACTGTCAGTACAAAGGAAAAAATCATAATGGATTGTAACTGACAATACTAGAAGCTAGAAACCCTGCCAATCGCAGGAATACTACGCGCGGTTGTTTAGTTGCGATCGTACATACATACATAATTGCACGCCTATATACCCTAAAAGATTAAAATTACCGACTTGTTCTTATGCAACAATTAAACAATTAGACTTGTTCTAATACATATTAACATATTCTTAAGAAATTGCTGTTTAAAGGACCTGTAATGGTTAAACAGAATAGTTATAACTCCAGTCTATAATTACTCTAAGATGTAAAAAATCAGTCTACAATAGTTATTGACTTAGGTGAACACTAAAAATAACGTGTATTATCTACGACTAAGTTTAGAGTTAATTAAATTTTATCTTATTTAATACATATTAAAGTGTAGACAACGATAAGCATAATTTTTATCAAGTACATTCAGACACAAAACAAATTATACTGTAATCAAAAATAAAACTAAGTCTTGTATCGAAATAAGGTTTCTAAGAGCATAATGATAGTTGATAGAGAACAACAATGTGCATTATCTAAGAAAAACACATAAAAAGTAATGGGTAAAATTTTACCATCAAAACCATCCTAAATAGTACGAATGCTTGATATATTTCTGTGTTATTTTCTACTTCTAAACAATACCCGAAAAACATTGCATCTTGCACAATATTACACAAAGCCTTGTATTGCTGTCAAATTAACTCAATATGTTCGTTTAATAATAAACAATAATTTCATCAACAGATAATCTAATTAGATAGTTTATCAATTAACACCATTAAACAATTAAGATCGTGTGTTATGATAAGTTTCGGTCGGGTATCTTACCTGTACGGAACCATGTCTGTCAGCGGGTGTGAGATGTCCAGTGTTGAGTGGCGTGGCCTTCCCGCTGTGTGGCCAGTTCCCGCCAGTATTTGCCGTGCCACCAGTACCAAACTCCTTGGTCTTCGCCAGTGCTGCCATCTGGCAATACATTCGACAGATAAATTGCCTGAATGGTCGTAAAGATATAATGGAAGTAGTATGAGCTAAAAATATGGACTTTCTCTTGTCTAATGATAACTGTTAAATTCTGATGTGGATATATATATCAAAGGCATAATATTATTAGATATACATATGAATAAAAAGTAAAAAAAAATGTTTCGTTAATAAATGACCTGTACCAAAAGGCCTTATTAGAAAAACCAAGTCATTAAAAGGGAAAACAAAACAGCGTTTTAATACAGATGCCACTCATCTTTAGCACATTTTAAAATCACAAATAACGCGGGTAGGATATATCAAATCATGGTGAGGAAATGAGATTCTCCCAAAATGCATCTAGACACTCCCAAGCACTTGCACCAAATTGATAGACAGCGGACAACTATAAGCATTATATGTATTTATACACATTGAAGAGATTCTAAAAGGACTACTACATAAACAAGAACCTCGAATTTTATTTTACAATCCACTACGTCATTTCTACACTGTTTTCACTATAAGTCATAAGAAAAACGCCATGAAAAGTAAATGCAAATTCGATAATTCTACAGCAAGTAGTAGACCTCCGAATAAATGGCAAAGGGAAAATGTCGCTTACAGTTGTATACAATTAGAGAACCATTTCAATTTGGTTGCATTCTCGAAACTCCACACAACACCATTTGTCTGTTAGAAGGTAACTAGCAATGAAATCCCTAAAAGCACCAAGCTAAACTGGAAAATGATGTGCTTAAGAAGTAACAACAAAAGTTATTTTACTTCTACACATATTTCAAGGTTGATCTAAATGTATATCATAGTAAAAAGGCAAAAGAACTCCCAACTGATTTCTTCGAAGGAGTAATATGATTTTTTGTTATTTTAATTACTTGCTTTTCCCCATAATAGGACCAACCTTACAAGCATGATGTAAAAATAAAACAACAGGTGACAGCACAGGGTTGTAACAATCATAAATAATTCATACTTTTCAGTTGGCAACACAGTAATATTTTTTGCTGAAAAGTAGTTTTAACCAATTTTATGAAGAATTGAGGCGAGCGGCAAGGGCAGCAAGGTTCTAATAATAAAACAACAACAATTTGTGTAAGCGGGCCAAACCTCTCCGGATATTAGCGCCGCCTCATCGTCCTCAACCAAACCAATCATATAATCACACAAATCATCCTGCACCGACAAAAAAGCTTTATGAATTCGCGCGTCACGTCACCGGTCCACTCCATTCATGACAGCGAATATAATACATATCAATATTATTATTACATAAAATAACAAACAAATAGAGACCATTTTCAATAATACAATATATATAAATATTCTATTAATAAATGACCAAAAGAAAAGATAACTGGCATTTAGATACATTAATTTAAGACGCATAAAATCAAACATAATCAAAACCAGGAATAGATTTAACTTGTGTCGCAGAGCGATATTTATGATAAACACGAAAATTATTATCCTACTATATCAACTTTACAAGTTAGGCGTACAGAAATAATACAGGTCATAGTAATTTTAAATAATAAGATTTTCTTTTCAATTTTGATGACTATCAACTGCTTAACACATTCATCGTCTTGGACCCACGTCTTGGGCTTACTATTGCCGCATTTGAGAGCACACAACCCAAGTCGAGGCTCATATTAAAAATACATTTTTCTTTGCAAATACGCAATAAAAAATTAAAATAAATTACTACAGTATAGTATGTATTTAACAGATTATCGTAGTGGTGGTGTTGGTTTTTAGATTTAAACATTTGTTTTATTTATTTTTCTTTCTCCTTCCTAGATGCCAAGGACCCTCCGCGTGGGTTGTATGACAGGGCTGGTAAACAGTAATATTGTTTGCATTGCAAACAACTTCAATGTTATTTACAAAATCAACTAAGTTTAAGGACATTTTAACCAATTATTAACTGAAACGAGACTGACCACCTTGTATGGGACCCTGGCCTGGGCGTGAACAATTTTATATTGTAATAACAAAATTAATTTAATTTTCAGTTTTCTAAACTAAGTAGAAAACATTATTCTATGAAGTTTAGTATCAAGTTCGTTAAACAATAAAATGAAACACAAAATATCCACTATACGAGCGAACAAACCAAAAGCGAAGTACGGAAACAGAATTGACAGTCTGACAGATAAGTCAAGTGTTGCTAGAATATGAAAATGTATAATACTAAAGTCTAAAACTAGTGCCTTCCTACTATTATGTAGGATACCGAAAGGTCATGTCAGGACACTTACGGTAGGGCTAGTCCACAAATTAAGTGTATAGCAGTGGACTGTAATAGACTGATTAATTGGACTACAAATACCAAGTGTAAAGACCACATAAAAAGTGATCGATACTTTCTCGTTTTGACCACTTTTTACCAAAGATTACTTAGCTACATCTTTTACGACTTTTTACTAAAGTTTCGATAAGCAGTTTCTAGCAAAGTTATAATTTGTATATTTCATCTATCGTGATTCATGACCCGTATTATCTTAATGTAACCTAACGGGTAAAAAATGCATCGAAACAGTTTAGAACATGTTCTAAATACCAGATTGAAATTATATAAAACAAAAGATTTAAAGAAAATAAAGTTTAAGCACTCAAATGATCATAGCATCACCCTTCCTATATTTATTATACTAATATTAAGTAAGTAGTTAATTTAATTTTATAATAAATTCAATATAAGTTTCGTTACCTTGTGGAATGGCTGATGGCTATCGCGATTCGGTGAGACTACAATCTCATGTCCGGTCTGGATCGAACCCACTGGTGTCGACTGAAATCATATTAATATTCAATTTAATAATGACATCAAATTATTAACATATACATGTACATACTTATCTACAGTAATATACAGTTATAAATAAAATCATTACAATACAATCAAATAGTAAGTATATAATACGTTATGTTAGTTAAGAAATAGTAAGAAAAACATGCTAAAGCACAAAGCTTGTTGATTTTTACGTTGAAAATATCAAAGTACTTATATTGTTTTACTTATAATAGAATACCGTCTCCACTAACCTTGTCCGACTTATTCCTAACCACATTGGAGGGCGGTGCGTTGCGCAAGATTCGCATCACGTGTATGTTCGGAGGCTGCGACGGTCACACATAAGCAAGCATGCGACATGCAACAACTCAACGTAAGAAAGCAACATCCATAAACCACGCATACCCTTCATTTAAAAAGTTTATAATACCATTACTGCATAGTTTATGGAAGAGCCCGCTGCTTAAATTCAGCATTTAATCGAGTAAGAATGATCAAAGATCTACATAAAAACAAGTTGATTAAGGCATAAAATTTTATTTTATTAAACAAATATAATAAATTATGCAACTTCTACTATTAGCGATGTTATCTAAGGATTATCTAAGTCAAACAATTATTTAAATTCATTAATTAAACCGTTGTCCAATAAGCTACGAGTGAAAAGTAAAAAATTGTAAACAAAAAAAATTATATCCAAAGTTGTGAAATTATATTTATTTTGAACAAAACAGGGTGTTTCTATGAATATTAAACACAGTGATAAAAACTTAAGAGATAAAGGGTTAGCGGTCCTACATGGCGACGCAATATTTGTTCTAATATACCTAATATCATACAAAAGATGATACGGATGACTTAGGTAGGCGTAGGGTATTCCCTAGATCTGCAATATCATCACCGGCTAGAATACAATATCGTGTCATATACAAAAGGTATTACGTAATACTGCTCTAAATTATAAAGTACAAAAACAAATGTTCCAGTAGATTTACTTTGAGGCCCAGAACTTATTGATCATTTTGCATATACTTTAAATTCCGAAATATTATAATGAAACTATTTTTAAGGGTATTATCGCAGTGAAAGTTTTTAATTTTATTGCCCGTCTATGTCAAACCACGAATAGCGATGAAATTCGTAAAAATAGTTTCATTGTGCACGTAATTTATGTTAATTTCGTCTAGACACGACTATGGAATTATTAGAATAGGCGGCAGGATCCGAGTTTTCTGTCGTGGTACCGGATAATATTTCTCAATGTTCGCTACACGATACTGCATCTGGCCTGACGACAGTAATTCACGCATTACGTTCATTCGGTTCCATACGCTTATACATTTTTCTATATAAGAGACGCAAGCTTTCGAGTGCGAAGCATGGTGTTTTACCGAAGATATATACATCACCATAGGAAGGTAGCGATCGAATATTAATTCACATATATGATTTTGAGAGCATATTTAATTTACGATTTAAAACTGTCCTTTAATGATTTAGACTGCTTTATTAGTTACTGTTTCCAGTTATGGTAACATTAGTGCTTTGACCGATATTATTTGAACTCAAATAAACTCTCAATAGGTACAGAGAGGAAATTATGCAAATGCAGATAAAAATAAATAGTTCTTCATTAGGTTATCGATTGTATTGGCGTCATCCGCACATTGCATAATTATTCTATTTATATTTTCGCCGGTGTTTATGGATACAGTACATGTTATTCATATAGGACTTGATTTATAATCCGCAAAATGACTTCATAACATTTTAACGACAATATCGATACACGTATCGAATAACATCGTAACTAAAAAGAAAAGCTCCAATTTGCAAAAATGTTTGACTTTCCTTTTAGTTTCAAAAAGGAATATTTTTGCGTTTTATTACACATTACATTAAATATACATAATAGTAAAGGCTCGTGTTTTCTAATAGCCAAAATACATATTTTGTGTTAAACAGCATAATTTTATGTGGTCGAATAATCGATAAAGTTCGATTAATGTATCGATATAATAATCGCAGCTATTTATAAAAGTCGTTCAGCAGAATAATATAGTTAAGTATAATATGACAATTTTAAAGAATAAAAACACAGGTAAGCATAGCTGTAAGCCACACAGAAGGTAAAAAGTTCGGGTAATAAATATGAATTTTTTCTATATAGCTATATATTTTATATTAAAAACAATAATATGGTAAAGGACAATTATTTTATATGCTACTTAGAAACTTTTCATTTATATTTACAGTTCTAGCTATAAGTAAGAATCAGTCTTGAAATATTGAAAAGTTAATGATTATAACTAATTACAAGGTGGCTAAGAATTTAGTTTAACATAAACCAGAGTGTTTTGTGCTTTAAGAAAGTGTGTGTAAGTGTGGTACATAAACAGGTTATAAAAAGTGAATTGGTTGTACACGCGATACTGTTCTTTACGACATCGACAATTTGTTTATAAATCTCATTACCGCAGTACGACGGCAAGCAATTGCTTTTAAAGTGGCGTTTATTGTTTATCATATAGATTATCGCAGGTTTAAAACTAATGCGCAGACGGAAAGTAAGACGGGCTGCATTTATATGAACATTTCTTATATATTCCGTTTATTTCATAACCATAATTATGACCCTTTTTTATATAGGTTAATATTTACAGGTAATTAAGAAAATGCGCCATCAATTCGTCAACTCTCCCCAAATATTAACATGGTATTGCTAGAGTAACAACCAATTCTGTATTTTTTTTATTTCGGGCTTTGTATGCAAGCAATATCACTTTAGTAATACTGAGCCAATTTTCAGCATGGGATGGATGTTAATTGGTTTCCCAAGTCTATGCAGATGTTAATAATGCTTCCACAAACAATTCCTTAATTACTAGCATTACTCAGACGTAACCGTTCATTATGTTACATATATGTGCAAGGCTAAGTAGCCATTCAACATTAATATTATTAAGTTATTACGCATAGGTAATCCCTTAATAATCCTAATTACTACGTGGTCATCCGTATTAACCTTAATTCTATTTATTTGAAGCGATTAGGGGTTTATATCTGGAAGTATAATTAACACCCACCTTAGAAAAGGAATGCAATTTTAATCAAATTTGTTAGAATTGGATGGGACAAGACATTCACTGACAATTGGCAAAAAGGAAATATTTCATTACATTAGTATTTTGTATGCGTAACTTGATATAATATGCCTGGCAACATAGATAACAGTACTCGAGTAAGTAGCTGAACTATCTCTAGATAATGTCAATGTCGTCATAGAACGTATCGCGTGTATGTACCTAAGTAGGCACGCGTTCACTTATCGACGTGTCGGAACTTCACAGAGGATTATGTTTACACGTGATTAGTTTATAGTATTTGAATATAGACATTCTCAATAAGTGAACGTATGACCTATTTCGTGTCATGCCATATAATTGCATTGAAATCTATCTAATAAAGCCATTTTTAAAAGATTAGCGTTCTCTTTATCAATACCAATCTATCTGCAATTAAAAATTAGATCATCTGCCAGATAATCGCAACCTTGATTGCAGTTGAATTTTTATTATAGAAATCATTACAATTGTTTTAAAAATAGCTTTAGTGACGTCTGCGTAAAGAAGTTTCGAATAGAATGGATATCACATATAAAAATTAGATGTATGCAAAACATTCGTCAGTATTGACGTCCAGGAGAAAATCTTTACACATCGCCCAAAGGAAACTAAGATAGCTCTCGTTCTTACTTGGCAATTGAAATGAAACTACTGATTTTCTCTTCTGAGGATTACATGAACAAGCAAACGAGGCCCAAGGACATGCGATGCTAGTTTCATTTCAACATTAAAATATTCATTATATATGTAGTATCTATGTTACGGAATTGGTTACCATGGTCTTGCCGGTCCAGTCAAACTCGCCATCATCGACGTAGCCGCGGCGCTCGAATAGATCGCGGAACATTCGCCGCAACTGATCGTAGTCGGGCGTTTCGAAGAAATCCAGCCGACGGACGTAGCGTAAATACGTCGCTAGCTCTTCGGGGTGGCCTTCGCACAGCACCTGAATTTATATAAACATATCATTAGTAAATCTAATAAACTTCATTAAGATATGTGGTAGCTTGATCCCTGACAACTATTTTCCGCTTTAATTATTTATGCACGCTTTTAGATTTAAGCCTAGTTCCTATATTGAAGAACCGAGTCGTTTTAGCTACGAACAGTAAAATTCTGCCATATTTTTCATAGAATATATGTATGTCAAAAATTAACTTCTTCTTTTAGAGTCAATGCTCTTGTCCTCTTTTGCGGTCAAATGGTCTTGGCCCAGAAAGTGGCGACCGCTATGGCGGCAGCAGTGGCGATGTTGAGATCGGCTCTTGTGCAGGATGTAGGACATGCTGGACAGGTCAGTAGGTGCATCATTGTTTGACGGGGAGCACCACAGTCACAGTGAGTTTGGGACTGATCCAGTATTCCCCATCTACATAAATTATGTTTGCACCGTCCCACTTGCGCTCGCAGTCTATTTAAACACTTCCACACTGGCCAGGATTGGTCGTTTAGCGGTGGGAGAGTTTAACTGACCGTAGGTAAAACGACCCGTTTCTTGCAAATACGAACTGAGCCTTAGAGTACTGAACTCGAATATTAACTTGCATTCTTTAAAATATCTCTGATCAATGTATATTTCTACATTACTAAGTAGTATGTAGTAGTATGTACCTTAGTTTTGTAAAGCAGTACAAAACTAAGGTATTAACTATGTGCCTTAAGGATAATTAATAGCGTGGCTTAAGGATAATTCCTATTGCAGAAATTTGTGGACGGTGAATACGGAAACCTTTTAAGTGTATTTTAATTAAATGATTTCAATATTGCTGACACTGCCAGGAACTGATCTGATCACTCTTTTTAAATAGTTTATTTGAAAGTAAACACGTAAATAATATTACGTAGCCAGAAATTATAATAGAAGCTTGTGTAATACTTGTCATCGAGACGAAATCATTTAACAAACATTATATTCAACTGATTGTTTGTCGATATTATTTATGTTCTCATTGAAAAATTCGCCATATTGTAGGCTCATCAGTCATCAGTGTATATACATTAGATTTCCCCGATACTTTATGACGGATGCGTGTTTTCATTCAACATTAACTTACAACTATAAGAATAGCTTTTGGCAGTTGATCGACAAATGGTATATGGTATCTTTGTTTGTTAAGTGTAGAATTGTTTATCCATTTAGATTTTAGATTGAACATACGTTTATTTTATGCTAGATAAATGATGTTTATAGATATTGATCCGCTCCATTAGTTACAGTAGTAGCATTATGTTATTATACTCTATTACCTCCTCAATTAACGAGCTATTTAAAGCATAAATATTTATTGTTTAAGGATTTGGATTTCGTAACTAAAGGTAAAAAGATAACACCTGTTGGATAAAAAAAACACTAACTTGTTTATTTAATGCCAGCATTACCAGAAAATTTAATGGAAGCCGTCACTTATGGAAAGATATTCTTACAGGAAAAGCTCTATTATTTTCTATAATTATATAAAAGTGTTCTTCAAAATCACGAGAGCTATGATTGAAATAAGTCTTATGATTTTAGGGTAGAACCGGGTAAGTACCCTACGGATATTATGAGCTTATATTGTTTTGCATTATTGTCTACTGAGAACATTTAAAATCCGTTCTGCTACTGATAGTTTGTGGCGCAGCGGTAGTGAATGCGATTGCTGTGCATGAGGTCTCGGGTTCGAATCTCAGGTTGGGCCAACAAAAAGTTATTGGGTTTTCTGTTAAGAAATCTCAATACGAGCCCGGAGTTAGGCATTTGGCGGTGTTAGATACCCCCGTGCCTCGGAAAGCACGTAAAGCAACGGCTTTACGTGCTTTCCGGGGGTCCGGGTCCTGCGCATGATCTCTCTCCGGTCATATCGGATTATCCGTCCCATCGGATCATAAGGGTTAGGGAGCAGATAGTGCACTTGTGTTTGCGCACATACTTGTGCACTATAATGCCGTGACCGAAATTCGGTCTGGAGGACATTATTATTATTATTTGCTGGAATGGGTGGTACAACGTTTTTCAACAGAAACAGAAAACAGAAAAAATCTATATCAATCTACCGCGACCAGTAATATACCCGGTACCCAAGAAGACGCAAAACAAATCGTAAACTTATATAACATGACTAACGAGACGAAAATCTTAATAACATAAAAAGGCGTGTCATATATCTAAGCGGTAAATCCGGGCAATGTTAACTTGAAGGTTGAAACAGCTAAACGACAGGTCTACTTCATATTCAATGAACCATACAATTCCCTTTATTGTCTCCATCGCTACACCATGAATACATTAAACTAATTCATTTGAAAAATTTAGCATACATGCGGCATATTTTCCTCGTATCAACAAAGAGATAAGTATATTCTAAGATAATGATTTTACTTTAAGGCGTTAAGCTAAGCAAGGACACGGTCTAAAAACTTAGTATTAGCTATTATTTTATTGTGGCCTTGACGCAGTAATGCTGGTACAACATCGTTCTGTCGCGAAACCTTAGTAGCGAAGCTTTAGTTTGTGACGTCAGTGACACTGCAGGTCTGATTGTCTAAAGCAATAGTGCCTGGTATTGGTCGACAGACCTACTTGTCTTAGACAATATTAATCTAGTAACAATAACACTTTACATTTTCGCCTGTCGATAGCTTTGCGTTAACTTAACCATTGTCTGACAAGCTAATCGAAGACAAGTCAAAATTTACCTCATGTCATGTGATTTGATTAGTTTTGGGTGATTCAGTCATCCAATCACATTAGTTGACATGTATTTAACCGTCTGTTAACAAAATATTGTGTTGATCTGCCTTTAAATAACTAGGGGTTAATCTTTTTATAATTAGGTACAGGTTTTGCTAGCTAAACTTTGGCAAAACATCAGTAAAAGACAAACTGTTATTTAGAAACCAGAAATAGAAACAAAACCCTGTGGCAGAAATTGAAGCTGCGACCTTCACAAGCTATGCCGTCAGTATTAAATTACTTTTGGAAAAAAAATTGTGTAAGTTAGAAGACGTAGTTACGTCAAAAACATTGTATCCCGCGTAAATAATAAACTTCAGACATTTTAATTATATAATTCGAAGGTATGTAACATAGCGAGGATAAGGTATTAGAATTACTTTTTATCTCAAACCACAACAACTAGTCAGCTGTGGATTGAGATAAATACAATTAGCTCTTTTAGAGATCAACATTTAATCAAATTATCCTTGACATCGCTCGATGTTATGATATCATTAGGTATATATTATTAAGTGACAGTGATCTTTGGGTCACTGTCACTTAATAATATATAATGTCCGGTCCCTAGGTGTCCACTAAATATATCTTCTAGAATGAGTTTTTATAGCGTAAAGCGCAACCAACCACGAAACAAGGTCTATTACTGGGTTTGCCAACATTTTTGAACATACTGGTGGAGAATTTTAACGACACTTTATGGCGTATATATATTTTAAGCTTAGACTGTACTAGTGACGCGACTCGAGTTACTACGATAAAAAACATACTCGAGTCAAAAAATGTCGACTCGAACTCATTTGGACTCGATTTGACTTGGTGTGTGTATCTATGCATATGTTTGTGTGTGTATGACACACACAAACTAAGCCTCTTTGTAGTATCAAAGTTTGACAACACAGAAGGTGACTCGAATATACTGAGTGTTTTAGTAAGTTAGAACTACTCGAGTCACCCGACACTCGAGTGATATTCGAGTGAAACCGTAAAACGGCTCAAATAACTCTAGTCGTTAAATTGGACTACAGCCGCATCACTATATTTTATAGTATAAAGAGATTACTAGTTACCTCAATAGGCGTCGCTCGTTTGGTGTCACCAATTTTTTGGTATCGCTCTTTTAGTGTGTCAGCTTTTAAACCTTGCCAGGGTAAGGAACCACGTAAAAAATACATAAACATATGCCCGAGAGCCTCTAGGTCGTCGCGTCTAGATTGTTCTGAAAAAGAAAAGAAATTCAGTATTATTATAGTCATATACTTTATCTATAAACAGAAAAGACTGCACGACAATTAATTTTAGCAAATAAATAGCTTAGCAGAATGAAATTGTTGCATGTTGAAATGAAATTAAGACTTACAAACCATTTGGAAATGAAACAAATAAGGCGAATGACCTGTTGAGACTATAATAAACTGCTGTTTCAGAATTTTTGTGGTATATCACTTCTTATTAATTGAATTGGTGAATGAAAAGTAGGCAATATACAAAAACTCATAAGAGGGTGATTGATATTTACCTTTTCCTAAATGTGTGTTTATTGACATGTATCTTGCAGTCCCGGTGAGTGACTTGTGTTCCCGATATGGGATATGTTTGTTTGTCTCTAAGTCTATATATTCTTTGGCCAAACCAAAATCTGAAATGTAACAAAATATTATATTAATATTACGGTCATATAAAGCCACAATTACAAGCTTGATGTGTTTAATTGTAATGATAGCATATTATGTCATCATACACATATAAAACATCTTCATCCTCCTCAAATAGTTTGGCAGTGTGTATGATTTTAGGGTAGAGCGAGTCAGTGTACTCTCATTGCTAAGAAATCAACAGAAAAAGATACTTTAGTCGACTCGAGATCCGAAGTCGATCCGCATTTACGGAGCGCTTTTAGTTAGGTATGCTATTAGACCACTGAGGCAATTGTTTTGTTACGTCTATCAGGTATTCGATAAAATTCGGTTCATATACAACATTATTGAGCAGATTTATGGTTAGTATAACGTTTAGGGCGTTTGTTCCCAACGATATGACTATACTGTGACAGTTTACGGTGTGACTAGTTGCGAAAAATTAAAAAAAATCAATGCCAGCCAGTCACACTGTTTCTCGATAGAACAACTTTTATCAATTATTCTTAACGAGTAACACTATAACAAAATATGAAAATGATACATAACAATCCCAAGTATCGCATCGAGTGAAAAGTGTGGCTCGTTGGGAACAAACGGTTTAGATTATCCTTCTCCCTAGCCTTTATTATTTCCAAGTCACTTGGGGTCGGCTATTCTTAGTCTAACCGGATTTGACTGGATATCAGCTTTTACACGGAGCGGCCGCCACCTGACCTCCACAACCCGAAGGCTAACGATACCTTAAAGCTAGACCAGTGACAGGATATTAGAGGGTACTGATTTTCCCAATAACTACTGCCATATATGTTCATGGTAGCCGGGACCGACGGCTTAACGTGCTCTCCGAGGCACGGGACAGGTGATAATTGTAAATCAATACGCACATAATTTCGAAAGTATATATGAACTAAATACATAAATCATCAATTCGGAATCTCCGTAGTAAAAAATAGTGCAAGAACTGGAACTGCAGTAATTACTGTTGTACTGTAAATTAGTAATCACTAAGGGCATTTTATAAACACAGCCAAAAATTGGCACTATATGACTTAAATAATCCTACCTATGTATGAAATTGATATTTTAAAAGATCCTTAAAGTTACAATTATAAAATTCAAATTCATGGATACAGATAAATGACGACTGAAATTTTTAAAAAAGTTCATAATTGAATTACGAGCACGAGTAAATAGCGGTGAAGAATTAATTATTGATGAAATTACGCGTAGAGAAAGTTACTGCTTAATAACATTTTTGTTAGAAGGGGCCAAATACAACGAGTAACACAGTGGAACAATTTAATATTCAATTAAAATTCATTCGCATTACGTAAATTGTAGCCTAGCGTAAAAAAAAGATCCTACCACATGGAACGTACGATCTACGACTAGGGTTGCCAGACGACAAAATATCTAGACAAATCTTTAAAATTGTTTTGACGTTCCTGGTTTCGGGTAGCAAAAATGATTTGTGAGGTTTCAAATACGATTTCGGGTTTTTCTATTGGTGTAGTGACGTGTTATCTAGCGAAATGCAATTAATAAAAAAGCTCGCCGATACGCCTATGGTTGTACTTCACAGGGCTCAAGGTCTTGTGATTTTTTTAATGAACTTGTTTATTCCTACGGTAAGTAGGATTACGAGAGTTTTAAAGGCCTTGTGTTGTTAGCGGAGGGCTAGACCTTTATTGCTTGCGCTGGCAACACAGCGACCCTTGTTTGACAGGTCGTGTCAGTGATACCTCTGGTATTGCAAGCATTCATAAGATACGGTAGCTGCTCACCAGATAGGCTGTTAGCCAGTTTGCCACCTTAGTTTTATAATAAAGAAAACCCGGCAACCCTACGCGCGACCGTATCAATAGTAAACCGCAGACCTCGGTATAATGAAGATTGTATTACTACATTATTGTTATATCTAGTTACCTAATCGCCGTGACGTGTACCGCATCAATGTGACTTTATCACTGCGAAATGAACTGTCATAGTGGTACATTACACAGATGAGACTCGTTAACACGGCCGTAACGACTCAGTTTCTTAATAAACAAGGACATGGATATACATGTAAATTGTTTTATTTATAAATCTTCCTTTATATTATTATGAGACGATGGCTTATACAGTTACACTGTCTGTAAGTGTTCAGCAAAATATGTTTTAGTTTATCAGAGCTAGGTGGCTCAGCTAGCTTTAATAGTCGGTGAGAAATAAGCAAACAGAACAATATAAAAAAGAACGTTTTGATGATAAGGATGATGGCAGAAGGCTCGTTATTTATACTAATCCAGGTGGTTAAAGAAAATTATGTATCTTTTGTAAATTTTATCGATTTTGAATACTACCCTATAGTACTCCTTATTAGTCTTATTAACTCGTTTAATGCAATCGTTTCTGCAGTTGAGCTATGATTAAACATTAATACCAACACAAATAGACTATCAAAAATTACCGTTCTTTAGTCACTCGCCTGCGCTGCAATCGGGTAAAAATACATATGGTGCAAGAAAAAATCTTACAAGGATTTTTGAAAAATCAACTGGTTCTCAATAAGAAAACCAAATAATACTTTGACTTTATAACTATTGACAGTTTTTTTTCATAACAAACCTTTAAATATTTTATGTACGGATGTAAAGGATACAAATAAAGCTATTTTGCGAGCTGAAGTGACATCACAAGTCAATTTCCTATTACATAAATACAGTCAAGAACGTTGACTACAATACAAAACAAAGTACCAAAACAAATTGATGTTTTCAGCACGACTGTAAAGATATATGTAGGTACTAATATGTTCGCGAGATAAATCCATTGGCAGTTTATAACGATGACGCCGAAATGGATTGCACAATACATTAGACGTTCATGTGGCGCCTAAAAATTGTAAACAAGTGACTGGAAGAGTCTAACGAAATATTCCTACAGAATACCTACGATGCTATTTTCTAGCCACTCGGTATAAGAAAGGCAAGTTAAATAGTTTCTACTCACGTTCCGATACTTGAACTATCACGTGCATAGATAAATTGGCAAACCTATCAAACTCCTGCCAGGATAATACCCACTGTAAGGGATGGAAATAAAGGTCAGAGTATTGACTTTATTAGGTAACATAAGCTACATTTGTGTATAAATATATTGCTATTGTCCCTTTGTTCGCTCTTACTTAACACTGTGAAAAAGAACCACGACACTTTGTCGAATCCTAAATGCAGAGCCAATATTTGTCTTCTTTTTGATTAATTAATTTACCTAGTTGCCTTGACGCGTATTAGGTAAACTATTAGCTCAAAGGCAGCAAAAGTGTAATATGTATTTAAGTTAATAAAGCAATTCACTTGCGATCGAGAGTTTGTAGGATCGACCCTCACCTATACAAGTACTGACGTAGAATAGTTGTAATTTGCAATCAAAATGACTACTGTCTTTAATAAAAAATATGACTAAGTTATTACACCGAGACTAGGTAATAGAGGAATTAGATTGAATAATAGAAACACCGGCATGTGTTACCTTATTAAAGTCCTAGTCACGGATTTGGACCATCCACAATTGATTTTCTATTGTGTAACGGAAGAGACAAAGGGTTTAATACATGATGGCCGTTGAACTTCAATAATGCAGAAATATGAGTGAAAGACCGTGCAAAATTTATAGTCTATCATAGACGTAAAATAAAACCAATACCGTAGGTTTTGTAAAATCAACATTAACTCGGAACAAATAAAGACCCATTTTAATGATAATAGCTAATTTTAAATCGAACAGCTGAGTTACACGTAATTAGGGCATGAACATTTGTTTATACTATATATATATAGAAATTATTGGCACAAAAAAACTGTTATACTGTTGCTTAACGGTAAACAATTTGTATGGGATGGGGTCAACAAACTGTTTACACTTAAACATGTGAAACTGATATTTCAATAAACGAACTACACAATACAGCAATTCTGTCTGATTTTGGCTTGGAATAGACATCGCTATTACATGTGACACGATTATTTTTATTTTTGATCATGATTTAATAGAGATTATGAAGACTTTAACGATCATCGCTGTTGCAATAGTAAAGTGCATAAAAAGAGATCGTAAACGCGGCCGCACGAGTTTCATGGTACAGGAAAACATTAGATTGAACCTTTATCCAGTATCACACTGATCGAAGACAAAAAGTAATAACTCCGCTTTTTCTTTCAACATATTTTGTTGTCGACGCTATGCATATAAAATGATCTTGAACATTTTTGTGCGTGCACAGTAACATGCAAATAAGACAATTTTCATACGCTTGCTCTAAGCAAGGCAAATATGTCAACTGCGCCCGTTTGCTATTAAAATCCCTGGGAAAAGCCCATGTTGATGACTAATACATTAGATAACTTCACATTACAATATTTTAAATATAGTATTGAAACTTGAACTTTTAAATGGTAGTTATTGGATAATATAAAAACTTGACTTACCAATGATGTGAATGATTTTTTCTCGTTTAGTTGCAGTTCTACCTATTAAAAAATTTTCCGGCTTAACGTCTCGGTATATTAGATGTCTTGTGTGGACATACTCGATACGATGCAACTGAAACAGAGACAGAATGCAATTAGATGCCGTATGTTGTCACCATCAATTGGGATCAATCGCAAAAATCACTTTATGAAAGACGTGTAATATATATAATAGATGAGAATCAGTTTAGTTTTTACAAATAGCGATAAGTCATGCAAAGGTACCAATTGCGTTGAACGCGTCTAAACACTTCCATTTTCGTCTTACAAATATTTAACACATAAGCATAGTCTAATTAGTGTATTTTTATCATTAACGTAAATGTTTTTGATAATAACAATTAAGTGAATTTAATTAAAATAAATTATTTTCTCTCAGTATCTGACAAAGTCGTGGCGATATTTGAAACGGTTTAGTTAGAAACAAGAAAATCGACGCCAATGTGTATTAAGAGTAAAAATAATAGTATTTTCTTAACATAGATCCGTAATAGCTTTGCTAAAATAGCGCTTTTTAATGCTCACGCTTTTGCCATCAATAAAATAAATACGCTATATATTGATATTGCAAGACACACCGCTTTCTTGTTAAACCTTAAAGAATTGCGCAAACAGATAATCGACAGTTACCGGTTGCAACTATAGTATGTTTTTAAGCCAAAAATATCTTGCTATTTTCAGTTTTGCAAGACAAGATTACCCGTGGGGTGTGACTGGACACTTCTCGACATCTCGTATTTCTCGACACACTTTTCTGCATGATTTGTGGTGGAGGTCTATGAAGTTCCTTTTATACATTTTGCCTTACGTGTAGGTTTATCTTTAATGCGATACGTTTGTTCGTCGCATTGCATCAGTTACGTCATTATAGTCTGGCAGCTAAAGTACTCTAGAAACATAATTCTTGGTAGTTCTTGTAAATCAATGATATTATTAAATTTAATTATAGATATCCTCAATAGCAATATGACTGCCATTAATTGATTAGTTTTAATAATTGGATTTAAAGATTGAAGTATTTCTAAATAGTGTATAAGATAAAATCGTAAGCATTACTTACCAACTGCATAGCGATCATTAACACAGTCTTTAGAGAGAATCGACGGCCGCACAGATCGAAAAGATCCTCCAATGATGGCCCCAGTAATTCCATGACCAGTGCGTTGTATTTACCGCAGGGACCGAAGTAATACACCTCCGGGATGCCTTCCGCTGTCGACGGCGCTACAGGACCCACGGGAAATAAGGGCAGGGAGGGGGAGGACAGACCACACGTAATTAAGTACTCACATTTGAACACGAGCATTGCTCTCGCACGCACCTGTGCGACAAAACACTGTAGCCGATATTCAAAGTAACAGTGACGTAACACACGAGAGCATTGCTTCGTCATCATATACAAAATTAATAAAAATAAAAAAACATTGAGGGCCTCAACAACGTCCATGACCACGGCGCGCGCACCCGCGGCTACCGCGACAATTTGGAACTTTGGATATCGGTTACCGTTTGCTGTCGAGAGACATCTTCACAAATCTACCGCATAAATGATACCGAGTAGTCACTTACGAGCTGTTGAGCAATCATAAGGACAGTCTTGAGCCTGAACCTTCGGCCGCAATGTACGAACAGGTCCTCGAGAGTGGGCCCTAATAACTCCATGACCATGGCGTTGTAGCGGCCGCCACATGTTCCCAAGTAATACACTTTTGGTACGCCCTCTAAGTAAACTCTATGTTTAATCATCAAGCATTACATTCTAACAAATACGAAACCGTACCTAGAAATTTACCTATCAAGGATTTTGTTATAATGATAGGTAAGTTTATATTTTATGATAATCCTTCAATTATTATGAATGATAACAGTTAAGTACAAGATAAAGAGGAAACAATTTAATATAATGACACGGGGAATAAGTGTTGGCACTACATAAACCAGGCTAACGTTATTTAAATTGTTAACATGAAGATCGTAAAGCTAAGAACGGTACTCGTATCCGTAGCATCACCTCGTTTCAATTATCATGGATGATGATTCATCATATTCATTAGTCGATCGATACTGAAGCGAGGCTACGTTTGGTCAAAAAGTTGTGAATTAAACTATTGAGTCGCAATGGCACACCGGTGGTTAACCACAATAAATTAATAATGCCTGGTATTCTAAGACTTGACAGGTTAAATGTCACGTTTGTAACATTTATTTGTACCAGATTGTCAGTGTTAAATAGATCAATTGTAATAGTTTATCCTAATAACAGTTTGACTTTTGCAATGACTGGCGACTTCATTTCGTTTACATAGTATGTCAATAAAAAGTATCATAGGATTTTAGCCAGCCTTTAAGGAGTCCTTACTGCCAAATTTCCAGTTGGATAAAGTAGGTAGACTATTTGGTATACGAATTAAAACAAAGTAAACCGAAACTTATATACGAGATGGCAATTGTTTTTGCTTGTAAAACATCGTAAAGTAATAGGTGATGTGCATGAAACTTACCGTGCGTGCCTAGTAACTTGTAAAATCGGTATTCTAGATGCAACTGAGGAGCCTTCGACTTCATAGGCTCCATCTTTATCGCTACATGTTCATTGTTGTAGAGATTTTTGCCTGGAAAAGAGAAATAAATTTAAAGTTGTTCGTATATATACTTTACTTTTGTATAACTAGCCTAGGCTAGCAGTCAAACGTTTCCCACTAGGCTACACAACTATTAGTGTAGCCTAGTGGAGGACTGTTGGACTAGCTCTTGAGTTCGATCCCAAGGTACACACCTTTTTGAAGTTATATGCATATTAATTAAAATATTATCGCTCGCTTCAACGGTGACGGAAAACATCGTGAGGTTGCCTGCATGTCTTAGAGTGCTCCATAATGTTCTCAAAGATATGGGAAGTCTGCCAACCTGTACGGGGCCAGCATGGTAGACTATGATCTAACTCTTCTTACACTGAGAAGAGACCGTGGCCATTAGTAGGATACTTAATATCCAATGCTGTTATTGTATTTTGTATAAGCAAGCATGTAAAAAAGTCTTACAATTGATTTAGGATGTATGTGTATATTGAGTATCAATTCTTAGAATGGACATTTTCATTCCCAAAACGACTGTTTCTAGTACAAAACAATTTAAAATATTGTTAGAACCAAACATGTTTATATACCTAACAAGATCAAGGATAGTTTATAATTAGCTTTTCTATGTGCGTAATACGCCCACATTTTTGCCGAATATCTCTTTGCGTCTATTATAAATGTTTAGCCGTAAAAAGCGCTTTAATATAATCTAATAATAATGTATGAGTTCTTAATATTTTCCGTGGCATAGAAGATTATTCGAACTTAATATTATAAATGCGAATGTGAGTTTGTATGTTCGTTTTTTTCGCTTTCGCGCCTTAACTGCGTGCAATTTCGCATACGCATTGTTAAGAATACAAAAAATTACATAGGGTACCTTTCATCCAGTAAAATATATTTTTTCCGAAGGATAGAATAAAAATAAATATACATGAGTCAAATCATAGTGAAAGATATAAAATAGAAATGCAAGATTCGTTGACAATGTTTTAACTGTTTACAAATACATACCTACATAGTGTCCTATATCACCAGAGGGGTAGCAGAAGAACACCCACATTCTACAAGATTAGCAGCGATATGTTCAAACGTCACAGAAACATACCGCCTTATCGACGCTATCATCGATCACAAAATTTGTGATACTGTCATATCTATGTACATACAATTAGATCTCAATAATCAATATCTTATCTAGCGGACAAATTAAATGGGGCAAGTGTGTGATGACACGAAAATCAAATTAAGGCAAATATGATACGCCCTTGAGTTCAACAGTGACGGCGACGTGACTGGGACAATAGAAATATACGAGGCGAAGAGGACAGTCCATTGCTGGGTTGGCTTATGTTGCCAGGCAAAAGAGATTCGGTTCATCAGCATTGGAAATCAAAATTAATGTCAGATTTCTAAATCGCCATTCTTTAAATCTTGGATATTTCTACCCTAAGATAAGTCTAATTTTAGATGATGTAAGTAATATTACTATATTATCATGCAGATTAGTTAGTATAAAGAAATAATAAGGTTAAGGTACTATGTCTGAGAGTTCTCCATAATATTCACAAAGATATATGAAGTCTGTCCATTCGCAATGTGCCAGCATGGTGTACCATAGTCCATCACGCTGGCCCAGTGCGGGTTGGCGGCGTGAGATAGGTTAGGCCATAGCCAAACCCATCTCACACTGAAAGGAGGCCCGGCCCGTGCCCAGCAGTGAACAATTTAATACAGACCTGATATTATTATATACTTGTAGTAAACGAAGCTGTTTATAAATACAATTGAGTAAAAAACCTTCCCAAAGCGGCAAACATAAGGCCGTCTGTTCGTAAGTGGATACCGCAGCATATGGATGTTTGTATATTTCGTGTTGCAAAAACTTGCGACAACCTTTTTATGTAACCTATGTACCTACCTAGAATCTAAGCTTCTTTGAAAAGTAACTCCTTTGAAACTCTTTTGTACAGCACTAGTTTGCTTTTGTGGTGACAGCGTGAATTCTTTGCTAATGGTAAACAGCGAAGTTAATGTGTGATTATGGTATCATCTTAAAGAATTCTTCAGAACAAAGCTAGAAATATAAGCGATAGAACACGCATAAGGAGACATTACAGCATTTTAGATCAAAGAAAATATATCACCGTGTTTTGCATTCTTGTACTACAATGTCATACATTTAAATTAATCTACATTTTCCATATAAACAGCGATAAAAATTGTTTTGTTTCCAAGAAAACATAATAATCAGATATTAGCGATGCGGTGGTTTAAATGAAAAATATAATAGAAATTAGAATTATTCGATACGGTCCTAATTGTAAGTCAGTGATTGCGACGATAGCGAGATACTACTATATATTTCCATTTTAACCGACTTCAAAAAAAGGAGGGCGTTCTTAATTTGACTGACTTTTTTTAAAATCCGTATTCACTACCGCTGTGACTGTTCTGCGTGAGGTATCGTTACTATCAAGAAATTCCCAGTAGCAGCACGAAGTCTGGAAATGCGCCCGATAGACGGCAATAAGTTCAATCCCATTTACGTGAGTACATGTGGGTATCTGCCCCCTTTGCTTACCCTTTCGGCGATATAAGCATAAAACGATGTAATTAAATAACATCTACTGTACAGTATGCGTGTTACGTTTCAGATTACGCGATGCGCACATTTGCATACTTATAGTCATAAACAAAGAATCTAACGCAATGTACAGTGGTCTAATATTTTCAAGTTTCCTCGCAGTGATAATACCTAACGAGTAATATATTATAACGTGTAATATATGTATATGTCGTCATCAAGTTGATTTTAAATCGGAACGACAACGAAATCTATTGGCGTTCGACAAAATCTACGTTACACATTGCGGCTTCTATATCTTGTTTATAATTAAACTGTATCTACCCTACATTGGCTTTATTATTTGATCCGACACATTCCCACATACGCCCACGATATTAAGCTATACCTAGCTATGGAGAACGATAGCGAAACAACCCTCCGTCCTCCGTTATCAGAAGTGGGATCGGTGTCGGGTCAAAATGTAAACTCTGAAGTGGGTTGGCGTGCTATGTATGAACAACAGAATGCAAACATGCAAGCACTGATTGATACATTACAAGCACCGAAGGTGAGCAATCGTGTGGATTTGCCCGATATCGACCTGGACAAGACAGACACGGACGCGAGATATTGGTGCGTAACCGCGGATTTGTGTTTTGCCGATAATCCAATGCAAGATGGCAAACTTATCGTTGAGATTAGCAAGGCTTTGAAAAGAGCAGCGTCAACATGGCTATCACAAATTGCATACCACGGCATGACCTGGATTGAGTTTAAGATACTCTGTACAACAAGGTTTATTTCGACGAAAACTTTAGCGGGCACCGTCAGAAAGCTGCATAGTGACAAACCAAACGACAAAGAGACTTTGGTTGCTTACGCGAACCAATTGATGACGTCACTCAATAATCGATGGAAGGATGTCGATGAGGAGCAAATTGCAGTACAACCGTACTTGCTCACGTCTCTCAATTTGACTCAAAGTTGCAACGACTGGCGTTCACTAGTAACATTACAACGAGGGACAAAATGCAGCAAGAACTTCAAGCATATGCATATCTGAAGCGTAAACCCCTAGTGAGATCTTGAGCACACCTGACGTCAAACAAGCGAAGATACAACTAAAATCTTCAACTGTGGCAAGTTGGGTCACAAGCGATCCGAATGTAGAAGCAAACCGAACGATTGCAGAGGACATCCTCTAATAGTGAAAGCAGCTTGTCCAGTAGCGCGGCAGCCGATTGCGAAGCCCCTAGTCTGCTACAAATGTGGCAAACCAGGACATATCGCCATGCGTTGTACGAGCGGTAGCAGCCAAGCAGACGGCGGCGGCGCGGGCGCAGCGCGTGTGGAACGGTGGGTGGACCTGGGTGTCGTTCAACCCCCTACGGGCACATTAGAGCATGATGGTAAGCTGTATTGTTTTTCTTATGGTGCTGAGTGTTCGCTTATTACAGAGAGTTTTGGTGCCAAATTTTCTGGGAAACGAGTTAGTAACGTGGTTGCTATGACTGGTATTGGTCAGTCACGAGTGTTTAGCACAGAACAAATATTATGTTGCTTGGTTGTGTAAAGATTATCACAGTGTTAATTGACAATAAAGTGGAAATCACTGAGAATTCTCTTTACAATATTTCCCATAAAACAAAAGGACAGCCGTTATATTTTAGGAAGTATTGATTACAAATAATATCATATCATTGTATCTAGGGGATCAACGCGGCGTAAGGGGAGTGTAATGTTAGATGGACAGGTACTTGCGCTATTATTTAAAATTCAAGGATTTTAAAACACCGGCTATATATTGGCGAACTTGGCAGAGCTCCGTTTGACGTCGCGACGGCCGTGAGAACACAGTCGGCGTTTTCCAGTGACATCGAGATCAGCTGTAACTTACAACAGGGATAGCCGGCGACAGGGATTCCCTGCACAGAACTAAGTGTTAATTGTTACTTATTAACAGCAGTTTATTTTATTTATTTAAAGTAGGTCGGCGATCGATTATTTTCGCACAAGACAATTTTCTAATAAGGAGTAACGTTGACACTGAACTAGTCAGTAGCCTTGGACAATGACACAATGACAATGACAAGGATAGGTTTGACAGAAAAAAAAACTCCAATAAAGAGGTTTCCAATAGGTGATTTTGTTTTGTTCTTTAACAAAACGAAATCACCTACTGAAAATCATCACCAGAGGAGCGTAATCAAACCAAACTAGACCCAAAATTTAACTGTTTATTTAAAGTAATGGAAATTTTGGATGGTGATCGTTACACGTTGCGAGCTTTGAATTGTAAACGTAATTACAAATTGCCCATGATTGTTTACGTAAGATGGCAGAGGGACATGTACCAGTTGAAGTCGGAGTAGAGATTAATGAGATTAGAAATGGTGATGAACAAGTGTAACCTATAGTGAGAACTCTATCGACCGTATATAGTCGACCATGCTAGTAGCTAATAAGTAGTCGTAGCCCGTTGGAAGTCGGTATCTCTTGGGGCAACCCAAGTAGTCCGGTAAGCTGTGGGCATATTGGCCCTAGCGGAGGTCGTGGTTTGCAGAGACCGTCCCGTGTGTACTCCGAGGGAGATGCACACGTGCGATTTACGTGGTTCGTAAATGCGCGTCTGAGAGTGAGTCGGTGATGACTCGTCGGCAAGGGAGGCGCGTGCGATAGAAGTTGTTTACTCGGGTATTTTGAGAGTTTTAGATGCTGATCTTAAAGTTGATTTGTGGTGCTGTAAGATATGACGATGGTACATTACAATGTTATGATTATTTGGGATTGATTAAGATATCCGATTAGTATAATAAATAAGCGGTACAGTTTTTAAATGTTTCATTGTTTCGTTATTATGGCTACAGTTATGATACTTATGATACTTGGTAAAGACATGAAACATGGTCAGGTATGACCGAGCATTATTTTACTCGGCATTGTTTCTGTTGACAGATTAACACACGAGGACGTGTGCAAGCAGGATGGCCGTGTTGTCATCAAGTTAATTTTAAATCGGAACGCCATCGCAATCTATTGGCGTTCGACAGAATCTACGTTACACATTGCGGCCTCCATGGAAGGGGAGGACTTGACGATCAGCGGGCATACGAGCCAGAGAGTGGTTGCGAGCCGTCGTACGAATAAGATCGTTTAATTGGTGGTAGTGCTATGTGTGCGTAGGGACTTTCTCGCGTTCCGAGGTGATTTAATAAAACATTGTGAAGTAACCTAATAAGTGATAGCTGTTTGTAATATTTTGCCAATTATAATTAAACTGTATAGATACAGTTTAATTATAATTGGCAAAATATTACATAAATATTAGGGTAGACCCTACATTGACTTTATTATTTGATCCGACACATTCCCACATACGTCCACGATATTTAGCCATACCTAGCTATGGAGAACGATAACGAAGCAACCCTCCGTCCTCCGTTATATATATTAAAACTTAAATACGACACCGTTCGAATACAGGTTGTATATAAATAAAGGCACAACATCTATTCTGTGTTCATCATTCATGTGAATCTCGTTAGTTTCTTTTTCTATTGCCCGAGTGCATAGATAGCCCCATCTCTCCTCTATTTGTAGGTTGTTACTAAGGCCCAGTATTAAACACTTGACTTCAATAAAGTAAACAAATAGGTACGAACGTGCGCCGCGCCGGTATAATTTATTTACGAACAGTTAAGGTTTCGTGTCTATTTAATTTTGTAGTAAACACTCCGCTGTCAAAACGTAACTTATTCAAGTAATCGGTTTTTATTGTTGCTGTTATTTTGTAAATTAGGTAACATTTCCTATACGTACTCTTCATAAACAAGCGCATGTATGTTCCCGAAGGGATGTTTTACACCCACGTTTTACTGGATATGCTACGTTTTACTGAATGCTCATTTACTGGCTAAGTCTACCGGGCATATTTTGTATCTTTATGCTGCTACTAGAATTAAGAGTATTTCTTAACCAAAATTCAAACAAAAGTTTACTACACACATCGCAATCGATAGGCCGCAAGGACATATGTATATATCACTTAGCCTACGAAATAGGGTATTTTATTCCTGTGAGTACCTTAAATACTTAATGCAAGTACATATGTATATATCCCTAAGCCTACGAAGTAGGGTATTTTATTCCTGTGAGTAACCTTAAATACTTAATGTGTTGTTTAGGCTGGATAACGTCAAAGTATCGACAGCATTCGTGAATGCTGGCGACGTAAAACATCTTGCACGAAATTGCATGAACTTTCCAAAATTGTTAATTGCTAAATGAAGAGGGCACGTCAGAAAGTATGGTACGTAATAGCTTTATTGTGCGCTATCCGTTAAGTAGAAATTCATCAGAGCGTTAAGGTCAAGATCTACTACGCTGGTCAAGGACGGGTCAAACTATACGCCTTCGAAAAGATTATGGAGAGCTCTTAGACATACTGATTACCTTAAGATGTTGTCCTTCTCCGTTAATACAAATGACAACTACATTCCTAAGCACACATAACTTCGGTGTGTCACATGTCCAGTCAAAGGTCAGTTGCTTGCCGTGGAATTGAACCCTAAGTCCCAGCTAGAGAGTTCAACGATCTCCACTAAGCTATTTGTTAGGTACACCTAATTGTCATTCCTAGAATGTACTACATATTTATTTCCAAGTAAGTTGAACTAGTCGACCGCAAAATTAATTAACTAATTGAACCACCGACTTTAAAGGAAAGCGTCTGACCAAAATGTCATCCGCATTTTAACGACGTAAATGGTACGATAATTATGCGCGTCATAATTTAACTTCCTACGTTAGTAATTTGTTAATGTATACTAATTATTGGAATAATTATGGAATAACTAACTACAGCTCGCGGCTTCCCACGCGTTAATCCTAATGTAACGCATTCCGGGATAAAAAATATCCTATATGGTACTCCAGGGCACGGTCTGTCTACGCGTGATTGGGTATCAAACATCCAAACAACTTCAAACTTTCACGTTTATAATACTAAACAGGATTACACGTTAAGTAGTTGAATCAACCGTGTACGAACACTAGTGCAGTCGACGAAAATACTCGACAACTAGCTTAACAAAATTGAACGTTTTGTTATAAAAGATACATTCGGAAATGTTTATTCAATGTCGATATTGCCGGATATTATATATTTTTTATACAAACAAGGTTGCAAAGAAGCACGCGGCGTGCTTGTTGATTAACGGGTAACATAGATACTGCGGTTGTGACTATAGGGTTCTGACTTCTCACAAAATCACCCTGAGATGTAGTCCTCACTTAAAAAAGGTAGACGGTGTAGCAGAGTATACCGCTGTCATCACAGAACTTTTTGAGGAGCTTGGAGACCTTAGTTACTCTCAGACACGACACAAGGTTTACTGGATGCTCATTATAGGATGAAGGTACTCCTTTAAGAGTAGTAGAACCTAGAGAGGTTGGGCTGCTCCATTCATCCATTTATTCCATAAAATCCTTAATATAGTCCATCCTGTCCTAAGTCTTTATATCATATAATGAGACTAATTATAGGTCTGCTATTCAAAATCATACTCTATTTAATTTAGGTCGGACCTAAACATAACTGGTGAATAGAGGCCGTTCTACATAACGCTTCAGATATATTGACAAACAGTGGTATAGGTGATTCAACTTATCGAATATAATTAGATTATGGCAATCACGTTCCACAAAACAGATCCTTAAGCCGTAGCATACCATCTATATTTGTAAATAATTTAACGACTTATTTACTGAGCAAACCGTTAACCGAAGACATTTACTTATAATATGTATTATTAATAAAAGGAAATAAGCATGTCAAATGCGGTCTGCTGCCAGATTAATATATGAAGCGATTGGTTTCCACAAAACTATAAACAATGTAAGGAAACTAATCAACTATTCTTTATTTATGTCACTGTTCGAAATTAACATTTATCATCTCCCTCTTATTTTCAATGATTATAATATTGAAATCAATAACAAGTGGGAATTCATAGTCTTTGTCTAGAAAGCCTGGTAGAAGGCGGAAGTCTATACGTGTATGTATGTATTTAAATCTATTATATTTGTTCATTCTGCCTGAGAGGGTTTCTGTTTCATGTATAGCGATGGCGTAGTGGTTAGTGTAACCGACTGCCACGCCTGAGGTCGCGGGTCCGATTCGCGCACAAGTTAAATATTTGTGTGCACGAACATGGATGTTTGTCTTGGTCTGGGTGTTTCTATGATTGTATAATATGTAAGTATTTACAAAAAAAAAGTATATATGTATGTTTATCCATTGTCTAGTACCCATAGTACAAGCATTGCTTAGTTTGGACTAGATGGTGTTGTGTGTATGTGATAGAATATTATGAATTATGAATTATAGATTCGTTCGTTTTGCGGAAGGGTGGTATTTCTTACATACTTAAATAGTCGAACGTCTATATCCCTAAGGGGAAGGCAGAGGTCTATTACACGCACATTTCAGATACATACATAGATACATAGATTCACGCCTGTTCACCAGCTGTGGTTTTAAGTCCCAAGTAAACTATTACTTGCTACTAAGCAAGCATATTGACGTTTATCAGATATACAGTTCCAGACTTTGTGCTGTTACCGAGAATTTCTGGACAGAATAATCCAATAGAACTTTTTAATTTATTGAAAAGCAAACAATTAAGTTTTCACGTGTTTTAACTACACTTCTAGAGTAACGGATCTGAGTAAGGGAAGAGGCGAAGTCACAGGCGTGGGTCTTTGTATATTCAATCTACTCGTGACTACGGTTAGCGTAAACGTAAGACAATACTAAACAGATAATGGTTTAGTCAAGTTACTCGAAAACTAGGGTACAGCCTGAAGAAACATTGTCATGTATTATACAATCGTTCCATACATATACATACTAATAACAGACAAAACGCCGAGGCAGTGGGCCAGTTGCCATTTACGAGGCACGATTGCAATCCCGGACAACAATACGGATTTTCTAACAGGAAAACTCATATTACATGGTTTCCGGTATAAGGGGACTCCAAAAACATACAAGTAAGTTTATATAACATGTCCATATTAAAGTAAATATTTGTAGTTTTGTACAATATACAATGTTCCTCTTTAATTAGATAATAAATATGGACTTGCCGCTTTGTATGAAGAAAATAGGTAACGTTGTGGTTTTCATACTAACTATTTCATCAATATTATTTGAATAGGCAATTAGAATTATAACTATGTTGTTTTTTTTATTTATATACGAAATTAGGTACATATAGAATATAAAAAGCAATTTCATAGTTAAACACCTATAGTTAACAAGGCAAGAAGGAACAGGTAGTAAAATAAAAAAATTTACATATTACTTTACTGTGTTGTTTCCATGAATGAGAAGTTATGCCCCAAGATCAATTTAGATTAGGTTTAATTATGTTCATGTTCTAGTGTCTTGGTTTTAACAGTAAAAGGCAATATAGGGAAACCTAGAAACCTATGGTAGCTTCGCTAAGAGCCCTTCATAATTAATTAAGCCACCTCCAAATAGTATTTATCTATAAGATAAGTCTCGCCATCTCTCTTCTTTAACTGCTGGTTTAAAGACATAGACACAAGAACATAATAGAAAACAATAATATGCTATAAATTTATATAGTTATGGGGGCAAAAATGTTAGTAATTTTAAATTATTTAAAAAACAAGTTAGAAAAGATGCATTTTTCTTACAAGAAACTTATTTTTAGTCATGGCTGCTACTTTTTGGCGTGCTATTTGTTATTTCATAGTATTTGCCAGGTACTAGTATTTTTTTTTATTTCCAGTATATAGACCCACTACTTCGGAAGAAATCGATATTTTTGTACATAGGGTCCTTAATAAAATATTAAAATCTTAAAACACGTAAAAACCTACAATATTTTTTTTTATATTTTTTTGTTTTTTTTTTTGTCGATGATTCATGGTTTAATTTCATCCCCTTTCGGGATTGCACTTTATCCAGGGACACACTGTATTTTCTTGAACAAAAAATTTAATTGAAGTTGCGATATTGGATGTATGGTTTAAATATCCCATAGTTTTTAAAGAGTGGTCGTCTTGAAAATCAAAATCTGTTATACCACATTTATTTCACCCATAAACTAAGTATGGAGTAAGTATGTGATACTAGAAATTAATCAAGGATAAGTCCAGATTACTTTTTACAATTAAACACGTTATAAATAGCTTTGATGTAAACTTAGATGAACTGTTTTTGTTTTTCTGTTTCTATCATTTTTGTTTCGATTCTATACCCACGATTACAGTTTGTTTGAAAAGTTAATCGGTAATCGATTTCGTAATGTGTCAATTGAAACGGTCTCTTCATTATCGCTGTTCAACGATCATCTGTCAAATGGGACTGCGTATTTGAAACGCTCTGTAGTTGTGGGACTGGCCGTAAGTGTTCTAATCCCAATATTAACACGCTTTTCAAGAATGTATAGTAAATTTCCCAAGAGGATGTCCTTACCTAGTGGACGAGTTTGTAAAATCAAGTACAGAACTGTTTTGCATGTTTATAAGCGGTCCATGTGATTGTGTACAACAGTAGAATAGCGTTTCCCATCCTACGTTTAATCATCTAATTAACTTTTACGACATCCTTGATTGGTGAAAGTGACATTGTACATAAACGAGATTGTACGGCGTAAGTCCCAAACTTCACTGCTCTAGATTTACTTTGAAGTACTGCTTAGTAGGTACTTGTTATTATTATGAACTAAGGATGAAAATACATACTTCATCATACAGTGACAGTGGTGTACCGTTGACAGGCTTGATTCTGTGTGACCATGAATAAAAAAAGGCATTCGAACTATTGGGAGAGTTGTAGATTTATAAACAAACATTATGAGCCGCAAAAAATGGCGTAAAATGTACTTTACAAAATTTAATTTCAATGTGTGAGATTCTTTATACCACATAAGTATCGACCACGGTACTACATGGTAAGCCTATTAATACTTGCAATAGAAGGGGTATTTTAGGATTACTTGTTTGTAGCAACTCTATAAAGAGTTGATGTCATTGTGGCGTAATGGACAAGCCCTTCTGCTAATGCTGCACCTCTTCAGTAAGCATTGGTAACCTTATTCACCGGAACAGGAATACTACAAAGTATGATTGACGTTCTGTTAAGTCAGATTAGGGCTGAAGGAATGAAAAGTATTTACTTTACATTCGACCCTACTATGACTAACCCAGAGACGCCGCGGTGCGCTACCTATAGGTAGTGTAAAGTTCAGACTTTAGCTTCGGTTAACACACGAAAAGATACACACTGTTGTACTCATATTTAAACAATAATAATAAAGTTAAAATCCTTCGATTCTATAAACCGCAGCAACATAGGCACTACCTAATGGCTGTACAAGATGCATTAATTGTAATTGCTATAGTGATTACAATCGTTACGGTTAAATGTTAAAAGCGAGGAAACAATTAAACAGCCAACACAGGAAATTCTAAAGAGTTACGAATACCGCGTAACAATTTTCAGCTTATGATTTATACCATGCGATATGGTAAAAACGGCAAATAATTATACAATAATATAACTCAGCATCACGCGTGATGCGTCATCGAGGTGCATCGTACCAATGTTTTGCCACCTATTTTAGGTCTCAATCGCCGTAATACCCACGCAAATTAGAAAGATAGGGAATTATCCATTTTGCTGCAATAGAACTCTTATACGCTACTGAGAATTTCTTGGCTAAAGAAATCATGATCCGGAGATAAAACACGGAACCAAAAGATCAGCAATTACACTCACAACGAACAAACGAGCCAATCCTTTAGCTCTGAGATAATAAATAACAACCATACGATATTTTATAACCAGTTAGGAAAGTAAATAATGTATCGTCTTAATCACCCCGCACGTGCTCGCAATAATGTTATTTTCAGTGACGTTGAATCCAATTCTCATCCGTACGCAGCCATATAATCTCCGCACAATGTACACTTATATGAAACCTTATTGCCTAAACAATAAGGGTCACGTGGCCAAAGCCCCTCAAAAAATGCCAATATTCGTACACAGCTAGTACGTTTTAAGATTCCGTGATAGGTAGCGTTGTTAAGTGAACATATTTCTAAACGCGTGTGAAAGGCGAAGATTCTCATTTGAAAGAGCGTTTCCATATACTGTCAGTGAAAGAATGAGTCATACTCATAAGTCTTCTATTATAAGTAGTCCTTTGTTACACAAGTCACTTTTACCTGCTGGATGTGTATTTAAATACACATTAAATGAATAACTTGCCCCAGAAATACAGTCATGCTATTATCGTACTTGAGTATGTAATAGATATTCCGTTATGTTTAGTTTATTGGTTGTTTGTATTATCCTTCTGATATTATTACTGTTGAAATAACAGCCGACATTTTCTCTTTGTTGTGTAAGGAGATATACATAAATCTACTTTGTCAATCGAATGAAGAAATAGGATTTTGACTTCGACACGAGGTTATAGAAATGGCGGTCAAGTGCGAGTTCGCCTTGTTCCCTGGTGGTTCCGTGCCATTAACTTTGTGGCTGAGACGTGACATAACCAGTCACGCGTGAAATTATTATAAAAGATGACAATCAATGAATACACTTCATCAACTGTTAAAGGTAACTTTACCTACAGTGGGGAGAATTATATGTATGCATACAAAACGCCTCTTCGGTCTCGTATCATTGGATCTGGCAAGGTCTTTTGAGTTGATTTCCAAGCCGAGCTAAATATCTTCTTGTTATAAATTTATCAATAGCAACATGAAATCTGGATACAGAATTCAAGTAAATGGCAATAAGCGCGCCAACTTGTACGTGGGATTTAAAACAGAGCTGGTGATATGTGGGTGTAATCCACCACTGTCTACAGGATTAACAGGCGGAGACCGTGTAAGAATACATATAGAAAAATACATATATGTACAAACAGATGTAAAATATATGTAGGTATGTAAAACATTGGAAGTCACTAACCATTTCGTGGGTCTGCGTAATAATTCCTACGCTATAAGCAAGGCTGCGTAAAAACCGGATCCTATTACTGAAACCCTATTTATGCTGTGGACAGTCCCACGGAGAGAATAAACCGTTGCTAAAGGCCCTATACTCTACGCACAAGCTAGTATACAGGCAGTTACAAACACCTGCCACATCATATCTTAATTTACAAAGTTCTAGATATCATTCCATTGTATGCACGTAGGTATAGAACAGTACGTACGCCGGCCGCTATAGAAAGTGCCTATCGCAACACATTGACCTATTTCACTCAGCTGACGTTTACAACGTCCATGGAAACAAAAACACTACGACTACATATTGATGCTGATAGGATTTTATTTTAGGTCTGTCTACCATTAACATCTTGGAGTACGGTAAGAGCTTCTATAAATCCTTTCATCTAATTTTATTTGGAGCCTTTATCGATCTAATTATATTGACAGCGTATTTTTTGTACTCAAAGTATTAGGACTGCACACATGCTAGGTGAGGCAGAGTTGTAACTTGCTAGCTTTTACTCATGACTTTTCTACATAGACTTAAGAAGTGTAAACAAAAGTGTAAGAAAATAAACAGCTTTTCTGGGCACTATCTCTTTGCAAAAAATACGTCAATATCTCTATATTAACAAACATTACGCAGAAAATAAGCAGCTTGCAAACAAACTTACAAACCGGCAAACAAATTTAAATTATAAGTAAGGATATCACAACCAGATTTTGTCAGTAATGTTTAAATCCCACGTAAATGAGGACAATATTATAATACTCTCGTGTACAAGGCAGCTTGTACTGTTGCCGAGTATATCCTGACAGACTATCTTAATATCTATCGGCTCATGTTTGGAATTGAACTACATATAAATATCGGGATGTTGTTATTTCCGATTATTTTATATTAGTTCTTACTTTTAGCAGTTATTTTTGTTTATACAATACTCAAAAGCTTAGGCGTTATATATTATAAATCGCAGCAGCGAAATTGAAGTAAAAATACAACGACTACAATTTTTTATTGCCTCTTATAAAGTTAAAATGTAGAGTTAAAACGTTTGTCACCAAGCCCAGATTATACTAGAATTAAACCGGCGCTGTCAGCTTAAGGTAAATTTAGTACCATATATGAGATACCCGGTTTAACGTAAATCTACGTTCTATTATAGGAACGTTATGACAGAATGCTAAGTCTGGAACTAAAACTGTACTATATTTAGTCTACATTTTATTATACCACTGAGAATGAACAGGCGAAAATTCATTCAATAAACGGACGTATAATGTAGCCAACGTATTATTCTGTACATCAATATTAACAAATTAAATTGTATACTATCTACTGAGTCAATTTGCTAATGGAAGCAAAAATACGGTAGGAAGGTTTTCTTCCCGGAATTTAAGATAATATAATGAACGTAGCCGAATTATAAAGTTCTTGAGTGATTGAGACTGTATTTGATCCAATTTTTATAAGGACCGAGTTGTTTTCTCTTATTCATATTAGATATAATGTCCTCCAGACCGAATTTCGGCCACGGCGGCTAATCTTAACAGAGACTGGCCCTCTGCGCAGGAGATATTATAATGCACAAGTATGTGCGCAAACACAAGTGCACTCTCTGTTCCCTAATCACCATGATCCGATGGGACGGTGATCTGACACGACCGGAGAGAGATCAGGCGCAGGACCAACAGCTTTACGTGCTTTCCGAGGCACGGAGGTGTCTAACACCGCCAAACTCCGGGCTCGTATTGAGATTTCTGAACAGGAAAACCCAATATCTTTTTGTTGGCCTGACCCGGGATTCGAACCCGAGACCTCATGCACAGCAGTCGCATTCACTACCACTGCGCCATGGAGGCAGTTAAAAATATTACATACAATATAATGGGGAGTATCTTGGACCATCGTTCTAACTCTACACAATATGACGACACTATGAATTAATGAAGCAACAACCATATAATATGATGGGGTTTAAGTAAGGTAATGTATTGAAAAAGAGTAAGCAGTCGTTTTATTATCTTTTCTCTTCTTCTTTCTTTAGGAATGACGGCGTATTGTTTATTTCCTACATAACCGTTTAATACCATATCATCAGTTAATCTACAGGGCGCATCGATTACACGATTCTCATGGCTGATTGTAAGACGCCAGGTTCGATTACCAAGCAAAGTTTTAGTATAAGTTCTCTGCTAGAAAATTTACAGCAGTCTGCAAATCTACCGTTTACATAGCATTAATTTACTATATGAGATCTAAATACATAGCTGGAGAAACTACCTCTGCTTACCCGTTGCGGTATATACGTGACACTATTAATGTACTTAATATAACAAAGAGGCTATTAATACTAAGCTATACAATACACCAAAAAAATAAGTATAAACTGGTGTAAGATAAGTCTCCTTTTCATTCACATGACAGGCATTGTTATCGTCGCCTTAGAATATAACCTCACACGGCTAATTACATCAGTAAGGCCTGTATTTTAACATTAGGCCGTAGTTATACTACAGAATATGTACGAGAAAATCAAACGAACGAACGAGTAGATATTTCTGCTAAATCTAATTAAATTACGGCTGGAGAACTTAGAATTGTTTAATGTTATTTTGGTGAACAAAACAAACAAACAAAGCTAAGAAACTGCTTTAGAAAAAAAATACCGTATCGTAATCGGTCTAACCGCTTCGGCGTCAGGTGAATACAAAGACACTGACGCAGACGGGCTTCAAATAACAACCGTTTAGTTTAAAAGCCTAGAGAGCAGCAGCTTATCTCATTTTCTACGCACACCAATTTATTATTCCTCATATACAAAGAGATTGTAAAGTTATTAGTACCGCGAATTGACCTAATATTAGACTAATGATTTACGTAAAATACGAACGCAATCTGCTGCCGCCGTAAAATGCAGATGTTCAAATTACCATACGAATCTTAAACACATTGCAGTGACTCAATAAATCGTTCATAAAAAACCGACATAGTTAGTACATCAAGTATTTATTTACAGTTCAATTTGCCTCGAAGGCAGTTTTAAATACAGTCATGAACGCTAGATAGGTACTTGGTTAGAAACATGGGGTGTACCTAACATAGAGCTATTAATAGCTTAAAATATTTTAGTTAGCGTGCAAGGTTGAAATTATGCGTTGTTTTCAAACGTCATTGGCTTCTTTAAAAACATTACCAGCATTGGTAACTTATGTTTTATAGGAAGGAAAATATAACACGACTTGGCATTGAAGACGACTTTATACTAACAGGAAAGATCCCGCCTTTTTTTGCGCGAGTATCCCGAGTGATGAGTCATCACTCAACGAATTTTGACGGAGTTGAGAACCAATCACTTATGAATCATCACATAAAAACTTATCGATCAGTCCGTCCACGTATACTAACGATAAAATATTGTCTGTTATATCTAATGTTTTCTAAAATAAACGTCCAAATATAAATTTCTAATAAAAACACTAAGATATACCTCTAGCTGAAAGGTTCACGAGCTGACCTCAAATAAGTCCTTTTACGTTTCGAAGTAAAGCATGAATATTACATTCAATATTGCTGTTGAGCCCGCCTCTCAGACCAATACAAAAGAAATTCCTAGAAATGGTAGAAATAGTATGGCACAACAATCCAAACAATGCCGTTCGGCTACCTTCGTATTTCAAATAAACATTAACGATAAGAATATAGTTGCAAGTGAGTACGAGTGGTACAAGACGTGATATTTCCGACCTGCACAATGTACATAGAAGCGCTGTTAGAACTTGCAGACAGAGTAAACAAAGCTGCCGATTGACATTTAATTGTCTGTGGATGTATTTATTTTAACTCTTGTTTCTTTTCAGTAGAAATCTTTCAATCGCCAAGTATAAATGTTTACGCAATCGATTCGAAAGTTCGTTTACATTTTCCGAAAGTTGTAATGATGTTTGGAACAATTCATAGCAATAATTATTTGTAGACCTGTCAACAGGTATATCGCATCAAAAACCGAGCAGCACTGAGAGATTGCCTTAAAATATTCCTATTTTCATCCAAAATAATCTGGGGAATATTTTGAATGCCTTGCCTTCTCTCATTGTCGGTGATATGATTTGTGTACATTTTTTTATGTAGGTGCATGATCCTTACCAAGCCTGAGTTCGCCGAAGTTTCCACAGCCGATCTTCTTGCCGACGCGGAAGTTGGGCCCCACCATAAGGACGCCCGAAGACGAGGTGACGGAATGCCTTGAGGTGTGCATCGCGCTGCTGCCGCCCACACCACGCCCGCCCACCGGCCCAGTTGCACTGCAAGTATGAAAACAGCTTTATAATTTCGGAACTTCTAGGTTAGATATTACGTTTCATGCAAGGCAACAAAACTGCTTACGTTACAAAAAATATAGTAATATGAAGAGGCTATAATTTTATATTGTATCTTAGATATACGACATTTAGCAGAAATATTCTTCACTACGGAATGAGTATAGATCTTAGTTTAATATGAGACGTATGTTGCCAAACCTTGTTCTATTTTACACATGATTCTAAAGATAAAATTAATTAACAAGACAAGACATAATATGGTGATATGAAATCTTAATTAATTGATTCATTCATACTTTGTTACATCATCAATTAAATCATTTACGCATTCTTTCATTCAACATACTAAGTTACGTGTGTAGCACACGAACAAGGTCTATAAATTGATCACGTGCATAATTAAAACTCCCCATGGCTAATCAGCGTATAAGATTTTGTCCTTTGCGTTAGTAGCATAGTTATTTGTTTTTGAAGAATAGGCGACTCGCGATCTAGTTTATCAAGACTTTAGGCGTACCTTGAACGCTGTTGCCTTGGCAATATACATATAATAATGGTGACCCCTGGAATTAATCAATAGAACTGAGACCATCAGAATATATGCGAATTGTATCTGTAATGTGCTCTTATTTTTATAAGTACTCTTTTATAAAGTATTTGATACTGTTAAAATATTAAGATACTAACTATGTCAATATTCGGATGTCGGGGCCTAGACACAACACAATGGTTTTTCATTGTGTTTAATTATAGATTAGCTGAATAATATGATTAAGTGTAATTGTGTTATTTATAATAATTATTTTGCAATGTATTTGACGGTATTGATATGTATATATTTAAAGTTGACCAACATTTCAATTAGTGTTTGTATAGCGTAATGATTCATGGTCTAAGACTCTAAGCTATACAAGAGCATATTCATTCAGTAGTCACCGCTAAGATAATTTTGTTCCGTTTTACTAAATCATGATCTTTCTCACCACCTACTCCTAGCGTTAGGCGTAGGCGTAGCATATTCTTTGTACTTATCTTTGACACAATTTATCCATCTCTTTTTCGATTTCGTTTTGCTATGTTAAATAGGTATAGGTAATAGTAAATACACATACTTATCGCTCCACAACAGCGAAAACCATTTACGCAACTTTCCGGCCGCTGGCGTCACTATGGTATTCCTTTAAAAAAATGTTCATCACTTGTCGATTTCTGTTAAATTACGTGCCTCTCTCAACATTCATATCACCTCTAATGCACCGTCTTTCATCTGTAATATCCATCATTCTGATCCATACAATGTAAGAACTAACTAACTAGATAGCGGTGCCACAACTGACAAACTGTACATTAGTTTAGCAGGAAATCAATGTTTGAACAAACATGTAAGTAAATACTTTTGTAGCCATCATCTATTTTTTATCAATTTTTGTAAATTGTTAATGATCCTAATAAAGATTATTATTATTATTACTACTGTATATTAAAGCTAAAAAGGAGTTTTCTATCTAAACTGATTGTCTACTACGTAGCTCCATACTCGAGCGAAAGGTTGGATCTATTTTTAGACTAGAGCCACTTTGAAATCAGGATTCATAACTTCGATATTGTTTGAAAGCGTTTCACGCTCCGAATTTATGTACATTTTTATCAACCAAGCTTATAGTAGTGCTTTGTTTGTATAACGTGCATTATCAATATTCATTGATTATAAAAACGTTATCTCTACAGTATTGATTAAACATTTGCCATTTAAAACTAATATCAGTTTTATTAAAAATAACGTGCTTAATACAAATATATACTTTGTTATCAAGACAATAATAGCTTGGAAATGAAAAGAACAAAATATTGTTTATATATTGATTTCTCCATTCCCAAGCTAATCAAGACCCGATTCAACCCCACGTTAGCGTTTGAAACATTGTGTTAGTTCGAGGATACGTAGAGAGCATGTAACTGCAGTAATTCGCAAATACCTACGCTGAATCATGTCTTATCTTATAAACATCGACAACGTATTAAGTTGAATATATCGTCACCCTAATATCAAGTCCACTCATTAATTATGTTATAAGGTAACTAATAAACGGACCAAAGTGCTGTTAACCAAGGTTTTCCCTAAATGCCCCTTCCCTTACATACTTTGACTGATAAATCAGAATACACACCTACGGCATTCTTGTGTATTATTGGAAGTTTATTATTAAAACTTGTAATTATAATAAATGTTTTAAGTATATAGATAAGCAGACGCAGTCTTTTCCCATATTCTATCTAGATATAATCAAAGCAGATTTGATAGTTTTTAGATACGACCATCGTCGATTTCAAAAGCAACGGCATATTTATATTGACCAGCATATATCAAGCGAGTGGAGTAAAAATAAAAGTAATTATTTAAATTAATGATCCATGAATGAGGCGAATATAAAAAATAACTGATGACTAAGTATTACTAATTGGGGTTCAATACAGAAACTTAAAACATGCGACTTTTATTCTACGAAACTGGCAAAAAGTAGTCATTGAGATAGCCTGATAGATAACGGTTACCGTAAACTCTGGATACTTGTAATTCTAAGGAATCACCAGCGCATTGTAGTCGTTCTACCATTAGCGCAATGGGCAAAGACCACACTAGTCCCTGTGCTACCAGCACACTTTCATAAGGAGGTAGGAGATGCTTGTCGACGCAGGAACATATCAAGGATATTGATTGATTGATTGATTGATTATACAGAGATACTGTTCAGATCGGACTACTGAATTTGAGCGAAATTTCAGGCATAGGAGATTTTGCTGTAGTTATCTAATTTTTACAGCTATAATCTTTTTAATGTATACGCTGTATCTTAATTGATAGAAGAAATTGAAAACTACGATTACTTGGGGCCTGGCCTTATAAGAAATCTATTAAGAGATAGAGACTCCCTTTTAAAAATTTAATGCGAGAGAATGGAACAGTTTGTTACGGAAAATATAGCTTTGTCTTGTACTGGCGTATGCAATGGCAAAACTTAAGAGGTGGTAGTAAGGCTCCTGGTCTGACTAGGTTGAGTTTTGAAACGTATTGAAAAATTTCATATAATTGATCTAGGCTCCAGTGAACGGCGTATCTATCTATCTGGCAATCCTTAGCATCCTTGAGTTATAGCAAATTCAATTACAGCCGCATTCTATATATATTATCTGTTACTGTTTCGTTGCAAGTACTGTTCAATTTAAACTCCTAAGAAAGGGACTGGCCCTTATAGACCAATCAAAAAGATAATATTCCCAACAATAGTTATTGCATGATACATTGCGTGTTATTCCGAAAACTTACAACAATGCTAGGAAAATCAGATGTGCATTCGGGTTGCGAAATAATGTGACAAACAAGGCAGCGAACATTGTACTTTGTGAATCTAATTTTGTTTTATCTCCTCCAGTCTAAAGAAAATCATTGTTGATAATGAATTTATTCACGTGTAGACTGACAATGTTGATGACACATGCTATAGTCTCGTTTGTGTGCATCGCAAATTACTTTATATGCTAGATTAAGAGCTAGATGTATATTTTTGAGAACAAATAATTTTTTTTCCCTTTGTTTCTCTTTCACGGGTATTTCCCTAATACGTTAGGAAAATACCCGGCCCTTTGGAAGGCTTACACGGAGACATGGGTCCAACATGAAGAGGCCCTTCGAGAGTTTTAATCAAAGGTGGGATGGAACACCTATAGCGGCACTAGCCGCAGCAGGCGTAGGACTATTGCTACGTATGGATTCTAATATTTGGACTATGGATATGGGTGTTTAGTGGACCAGTATATTGGTAACTATGGATGAAAAACGGTGTCTGCCCTGAATACTCTAATAGTAGGTATCAATCAAATGGACAGGCGGTGACTCACCAACTCACTAGATGGGCCCTCTGAATAACCACGATAGGCGTACAATCCAGCAGCAGAGGGCAACACCGGTGCGAGCGAGTAGGGGTGTCGAGCGGTGCGGCGCCGTTTTCACCATCACGGTTCTCGTGACAACGGAGACCCGGAGTGAGATTCCCCGTAGTTATGCCCTTGAAAATAACACTTCCACCCCTAAGCATGTAGCTCTACCGGCCTCCCTCTGACCGGCCAGGCAAGGCAAGCCAGAGTTGAGAGTCCTACGGGCGCTCTTGAATTTCCACCCCAGCCAATCAGTAACGGCAAGCTGGGACGAGGCCCTAACCGACTCTCCGAGGCATTCAGGACCGCAGTGTCGCCACTCACATTCAGCTCGCCACAAGCTGCCCTGCGGTTAGTGCGCTTTTATTTAACCTGTTGATACATTTTTTTTATATCACAAGGCGAAGATGGTTGTTTAAAAGCTAGTCTCATGAGGAGATAACGACTGTCCCAGAGGGGTTTATTATTATTATTGTTTCTCAAGAAAACAAACAAAAGGTTTCTGTTTTCTTTTTGCATTGACTTTTTATCGATTTAAATGGTGGTGGTTCTGCATTAGTCTATATAATTATATTGTTAGCCGTCCAGTTTTTGGCCGTATCTACATTAAATCTTTTTTAAAAAATATATTGCTTTTTTAATGTGCTCGTTGATCCTTATCTTAAGTTCCCGGGATCGACTTGCGTCAAGCATTGTTATTGGGCTTTTCTTTCAGAAGTCTAAATAGTAGCACGAATTTTGGAAATGAGCTTGCTAGACGGTAATAAACTAAGCCTGCTAGACGGTAATAAACTAAGCCTGCTAGACGGTAATAAACTAAGCCTTTATTAGTTTTGAAAACAAAAGCTTAGCTTGGGATATGTGGGTGTAACACACACGCATACCTCTTCGGTTATATTCAGGCGCGTATGTAACTATTAATAGAAATTATTAAAGTCACCTAGTTTAGGTAACTTGTTTATACCAACCGGATTTACTTTTAATTACTTTTAGGTAATGAAACATTCAAAATATATTGAAATAATCCCTCACTGATTACGTGTAGCAACATTAAAATGATCTATAGAGAAATCATGTGTGCATGTTTTGATAAGAATGTTGTCTTTCACCATTACATTAGTGATAAGTCATTAATTTCTATTAAGCACATGACGACTAAATGGCCGCTGTGCGTGCCGAGGTTCGAGTTTTACGAACTCGAAACTGTGTTATGGTACGGACACGGTTATATCATTAGCATAACATATCACGACTGTAACTCCCCCAAGGGTTACAGGTGTATCACAAACATTTCGCAGCTTTTATTTAGTATCTACTGAGGCGTAAACTTAGGGCCTAGTGTCAAAATTTATGAGGCTACTTGAAAAGACAATAACACTAACGCTTTCGGCAAAGCGTTTACGCAACGGGATCAATATGACAGGCAAAGCTAAAACTAAGATATTCATACAATTGTAGATGTATGTAACTGGTCTAAGGAAAACAAAAACATTATTTTTAAAGCAGCTATGTTATGTTTAACAGAAGTCGTAAATCAATAAGCCGGGTTGGATGAAAAGCTTTTCACGTTCAATGATGTGGCAAAAACCACCTATCGTTGTTTTGTTAACAAGTTTGTTTGTTGTGAAACAGTTTAAACAATACGCCCACATTTAGTCTTGCTAGGTATCAACTCCCACTGCTTAATGCTAGCTCGCCGCGAGTGTGCGCATGACCAGAAGCGACTTAACCGCCCGTCGCTTCTACCCATAGCCACATTATCGAATATCACTCTTTATTAAGGACTTCATGGAGCGCCATAACTGTAATTGAAATTATCGGAGATTGATGTAAAAAGAAATCTAAAATCTTAGGAGCCGTAAGATGTCTGATTTTGCGCTTGTAAACTAAATAGATAAACACAACAACACTTTAGAAATGGGTTTTATATAATCTTTAACATGACATTTTTGTCGCTTTCTTACTTGAATGTGTAACAGTCAGTTTTAGTTAAAAAATGTGGTAGTATCAACAAATAATATAAAAAGATCAACAGTTCTTATAAAATCTTCTGATATCCGAAACAGATTTACATTCTAACCCAATTATATCCTTAGGTTCTAGTTATATTTAATACTCCTATCAACACGGCTCTTTATTATATTACGAGCTAGACTGAGGGACTGTATCGTTAAAAATTAGCAAAGATAGTCTACCTGAAATTCTAATAGTTGTTTTATAAAACAGGTAGGCAGCTTAGATATTTAATAATTTGGCGTATATATAGGGTAATTTTAAATTCTTTTTAAAAAGCATTACTCATACTAGTAACTTTGTTTTATCATACGTTTTTAGAGTTCGAAAAACTCTTATACAACAGCTTTGTCCGTCCGTCCGTCTGTCTGTTATACAACTTTCAACTCAAGAGCTAGAGACTCGCGGTCAACGCCATTCGACTCAGCATAGTCGGTATACCCCCGAAATAACTATGACCTATGACCTCAAGGTCACGTGGTATCACGTGACCTTTGCATATTACCTACTTACTTGAACTATTTTTTCGAACTCTAAGATTAACGGCAATTCATTGCCGATTCTCACTTATTATAAACAGAGATCACTCGCATTTTTGGTCCACGCAAGAACCAACTCAAGGAAAGGAAACAAGTCGGAAACATGTATTTTCGAAAACTGAATAATCATTATTATGCGAATGACCAATGCTAAAGAAAAGCACATAAAAATATTACCACGACTCTACCACCTGGCTCTTGCGTAGCATTTGTCGGTGTTTGAAAACAATAGATGCTTACTGTCCAATAAATTGAGAGTAAACAAAAAAATTACTTTTAGATATTTGGTATTAACAATAGAATATGCAAATGTGCATTTTTTTTATTTATCTTACGGGCTTTTATTACAATTGATAGATGATTACGTCGTTTAAGTGCGGTCTTAAACTTTTGGCCGGCAGGGTATGTACTTGTCATGTCAAACCGCCGCGACGGCGACCATCAAATAATTCATAAACAAAACTGGCAACTCACTGCTTACACCACATAAATTATATGCAATGTATATAACATAATTTATGTCACAAACGGACTGCATGACTGCACGGATGGTGTGTGGTAGTGGTTACAGAAATACCTCGAATCCTCGATTGTTTTGAGTTGGTTCTTGCGTGGACCAAAAATGCGAGTGATCTCTGTTTATAATAAGTGAGAATCGGCAATGAATTGCCGTTAATCTTAGAGTTCGAAAAAATAGTTCAAGTAGGTAATATGCAAAGGTCACGTGATACCACGTGACCTTGAGGTCATAGGTCATAGTTATTTCGGGGGTATACCGACTATGCTGAGTCGAATGGCGTTGACCGCGAGTCTCTAGCTCTTGAGTTGAAAGTTGTATAACAGACAGACGGACGGACGGACAAAGCTGTTGTATAAGAGTTTTTCGAACTCTAAAAACGTATGATAAAACAAAGTTACTAGTATGAGTAATGCTTTTTAAAAAGAATTTAAAATTACCCTATATATACGCCAAATTATTAAATATCTAAGCTGCCTACCTGTTTTATAAAACAACTATTAGAATTTCAGGTAGACTATCTTTGCTAATTTTTAACGATACAGTCCCTCAGTCTAGCTCGTAATATAATAAAGAGCCGTGTTGATAGGAGTATTAAATATAACTAGAACCTAAGGATATAATTGGGTTAGAATGTAAATCTGTTTCGGATATCAGAAGATTTTATAAGAACTGTTGATCTTTTTATATTATTTGTTGATACTACCACATTTTTTAACTAAAACTGACTGTTACACATTCAAGTAAGAAAGCGACAAAAATGTCATGTTAAAGATTATATAAAACCCATTTCTAAAGTGTTGTTGTGTTTATCTATTTAGTTTACAAGCGCAAAATCAGACATCTTACGGCTCCTAAGATTTTAGATTTCTTTTTACATCAATCTCCGATAATTTCAATTACAGTTATGGCGCTCCATGAAGTCCTTAATAAAGAGTGATATTCGATAATGTGGCTATGGGTAGAAGCGACGGGCGGTTAAGTCGCTTCTGGTCATGCGCACACTCGCGGCGAGCTAGCATTAAGCAGTGGGAGTTGATACCTAGCAAGACTAAATGTGGGCGTATTGTTTAAACTGTTTCACAACAAACAAACTTGTTAACAAAACAACGATAGGTGGTTTTTGCCACATCATTGAACGTGAAAAGCTTTTCATCCAACCCGGCTTATTGATTTACGACTTCTGTTAAACATAACATAGCTGCTTTAAAAATAATGTTTTTGTTTTCCTTAGACCAGTTACATACATCTACAATTGTATGAATATCTTAGTTTTAGCTTTGCCTGTCATATTGATCCCGTTGCGTAAACGCTTTGCCGAAAGCGTTAGTGTTATTGTCTTTTCAAGTAGCCTCATAAATTTTGACACTAGGCCCTAAGTTTACGCCTCAGTAGATACTAAATAAAAGCTGCGAAATGTTTGTGATACACCTGTAACCCTTGGGGGAGTTACAGTCGTGATATGTTATGCTAATGATATAACCGTGTCCGTACCATAACACAGTTTCGAGTTCGTAAAACTCGAACCTCGGCACGCACAGCGGCCATTTAGTCGTCATGTGCTTAATAGAAATTAATGACTTATCACTAATGTAATGGTGAAAGACAACATTCTTATCAAAACATGCACACATGATTTCTCTATAGATCATTTTAATGTTGCTACACGTAATCAGTGAGGGATTATGTCAATATATTTTGAATGTTTCATTACCTAAAAGTAATTAAAAGTAAATCCGGTTGGTATAAACAAGTTACCTAAACTAGGTGACTTTAATAATTTCTATTAATAGTTACATACGCGCCTGAATATAACCGAAGAGGTATGCGTGTGTGTTACACCCACATATCCCAAGCTAAGCTTTTGTTTTCAAAACTAATAAAGGCTTAGTTTATTACCGTCTAGCAGGCTTAGTTTATTACCGTCTAGCAGACTTACTGGAGTTTTTCACAGCCGAAAATAAACAAAATGGAACAAGAACTACAAACATGCGCACTCGCAAGAGAAGTAACCGCCATTTTGTGACAAAAAAAGTTGTTTGTTTTGGTGGTCAAATCTTTTACCGTTGACGTTTCCAGTGTTACCAAGCCAACATTTTTAATTTCCTATGAAAATCATTAAAATCCTTGAATTTAGTGTATAGTATTGTTATTATACAATAATCATTTCATAATTTTAAAATATATATATATCTTTAAGGGTTTCATAAGTAAAGTCAGAAATATTTGATTATTCATTTTGCCTAGCTTGTTGTAATTAAATTGTTACTTGCAGCACTGTAAGAACATTGTAAGGGTTGCTATAAATCTGCTTTATAACACTTCGAATATATTTTTGTGTAACTAAAATTTATTTATTATAATGAGTCAGTATTTTATTCAATTATTTGTCTATGAAGTTTTAGAAAAGTATTAGAAAATGGTATGATTAATTTTCATCATATATTTAATCAGTGACCGTAGCGTCACCTATACAGAAATTATTAGTATTAAATTGTGAGGTCTTATTTTATTCTCCAAGTAACAGATGGCACTTCTATCTTACTGAAACGTCAATTTAAGGACACTGTCACAAAGAATGTGTCTAAGTCTAAGGCCTCATTTACGGAGACGCGGAGCGTCGCGCGTCGCGTGCGACGGCGGGCCCCGCACTGAATTTAAACATAATATGGCGTTGTATGAGTGCGTTTACGGAGAAGCGATTATACGCGCGTTTGTTTGAAATGGAGTGTTTTTGCGGCGGAGCTCACTGATGGCAACGCGTTTATCGCAGCGGCGCACGCAGCGACGCACGCGGCGGTAATTCTCGATGAAGCGAAACCCGCGACGAAACCTTATGCCAGTATTATTTAGAAATCGCACAACGCAGCCGTAAGTCATTGTGGCAGTGGAGTATGATATAATCGACGTTTATTAGAAGTAAATTCTATGTTAAAAAGTGAACTATATAATATAATAAATGCGCCGCAGAGATTCCCGCCGCATACGACGCAGCGATAGTCGCTGCGCGCTTCGCTACACGCTTGGCAACTCGCCGCGGGCGCAGCGGCGGGCACCGCCACGCTGCCCGCCCCGCATCTCTATAAACAACATCGTAAATTGCCCTATGTTTGTGTTTACGCGTGCGATGATGCGTGTTGCTGCACGCGCCGCCGCGCCGCTCCGTAAACGGCAAAAACGCTCGACGCGCCGCGCAACGCCCCGCGTCTCCGTAAATGAGGCCTACCTGGGACACGCACACGTGGTGGTCTGCAGGAGGGGTCACAAAATGGCCGAAGGTCTATATTGCGAAGCTATTTAGGAGCTCCGCGCACTTGATGAAGAATTTAAATACCTAATTGTAGATTCCTTGAAGGAACGGGTCTGTTATACCCACCAGGCACTCCAAGGGTATGTGTTCGTCTTACGAGTACTACTAACGTAATGTACTAATAGTGTGCGCGAGAACGCTGGTACCCTAAACACAAGTTAAATCTTATTCTGGGTACCAGAGTTTATCGTAAATACTAAATATCGTGTTTGTGACGCTGTTATTGTATTTTTGTGCCAACTTAAGAAAATAAATCATATTATTATTATTATTAAACCACAAGTTTAAACTAATTGATATTGTTTGTGAACAAACCCAAGAAACCTGAGGTTTCTTGGGTTTGTTCACAAACAATATCAATTAGTTTAAACTTGTGGTTTAATAATAATAATAATATGATTTATTTTCTTAAGTTGGCACAAAAAAACAATTGATATTGTTTGTGAACAAACCCAAGAAACCTGAGGTTTCTTGGGTTTGTTCACAAACAATATCAATTAGTTTAAACTTGTGGTTTAATAATAATAATAATATGATTTATTTTCTTAAGTTGGCACAAAAATACAATAACAGCGTCACAAACACGATATTTAGTATTTACGATAAACTCTGGTACCCAGAATAAGATTTAACTTGTGTTTAGGGTACCAGCGTTCTCGCGCACACTATTAGTACATTACGTTAGTAGTACTCGTAAGACGAACACATACCCTTGGAGTGCCTGGTGGGTATAACAGACCCGTTCCTTCAAGGAATCTACAATTAGGTATTTAAATTCTTCATCAAGTGCGCGGAGCTCCTAAATAGCTTCGCAATATAGACCTTCGGCCATTTTGTGACCCCTCCTGCAGACCACCACGTGTGCGTGTCCCAGGTAGGCCTCATTTACGGAGACGCGGGGCGTTGCGCGGCGCGTCGAGCGTTTTTGCCGTTTACGGAGCGGCGCGGCGGCGCGTGCAGCAACACGCATCATCGCACGCGTAAACACAAACATAGGGCAATTTACGATGTTGTTTATAGAGATGCGGGGCGGGCAGCGTGGCGGTGCCCGCCGCTGCGCCCGCGGCGAGTTGCCAAGCGTGTAGCGAAGCGCGCAGCGACTATCGCTGCGTCGTATGCGGCGGGAATCTCTGCGGCGCATTTATTATATTATATAGTTCACTTTTTAACATAGAATTTACTTCTAATAAACGTCGATTATATCATACTCCACTGCCACAATGACTTACGGCTGCGTTGTGCGATTTCTAAATAATACTGGCATAAGGTTTCGTCGCGGGTTTCGCTTCATCGAGAATTACCGCCGCGTGCGTCGCTGCGTGCGCCGCTGCGATAAACGCGTTGCCATCAGTGAGCTCCGCCGCAAAAACACTCCATTTCAAACAAACGCGCGTATAATCGCTTCTCCGTAAACGCACTCATACAACGCCATATTATGTTTAAATTCAGTGCGGGGCCCGCCGTCGCACGCGACGCGCGACGCTCCGCGTCTCCGTAAATGAGGCCTTAGACTTAGACACATTCTTTGTGACAGTGTCCTTAAATTGACGTTTCAGTAAGATAGAAGTGCCATCTGTTACTTGGAGAATAAAATAAGACCTCACAATTTAATACTAATAATTTCTGTATAGGTGACGCTACGGTCACTGATTAAATATATGATGAAAATTAATCATACCATTTTCTAATACTTTTCTAAAACTTCATAGACAAATAATTGAATAAAATACTGACTCATTATAATAAATAAATTTTAGTTACACAAAAATATATTCGAAGTGTTATAAAGCAGATTTATAGCAACCCTTACAATGTTCTTACAGTGCTGCAAGTAACAATTTAATTACAACAAGCTAGGCAAAATGAATAATCAAATATTTCTGACTTTACTTATGAAACCCTTAAAGATATATATATATTTTAAAATTATGAAATGATTATTGTATAATAACAATACTATACACTAAATTCAAGGATTTTAATGATTTTCATAGGAAATTAAAAATGTTGGCTTGGTAACACTGGAAACGTCAACGGTAAAAGATTTGACCACCAAAACAAACAACTTTTTTTGTCACAAAATGGCGGTTACTTCTCTTGCGAGTGCGCATGTTTGTAGTTCTTGTTCCATTTTGTTTATTTTCGGCTGTGAAAAACTCCAGTAAGTGCGGCAAATCGAGGTTTGTGTTCCTCCGCCTTAGTGTTGAGATTTCTCTACGAAAAATCAGCGTGGTTGTGTTTATTTCTGCTTAATGATACAGACACTGTAAAAATTTGTTTTCTTAATATTATTTAAAATGCCTCAACGTTGTGTTATGAATAAATGTGTGATAAACAATAGTTTTAGTTTTATTACCTATTACTACTATTTTAATCATGAAAGTAATTCTGCAAGTTATTTATTGTTTATTATATACACCCGTACACTCGATTTACTTGTTAAAAATGTTGATACAAGTGGATAGTGCTCGGGTATGCAAATTTCTCATTATTTCTTAGAACATTAAATAAATAATGAGAATAACGCATACCCGAATACTATCTACTTGTATCTGAATACATAACTCAAAACAGTAATATTTATTGTACAGCTATAGGTATGAATAGCATGAATAGTTATTTTTCCAAAATGCAGATGTCGCTAGTTGTCGAACAAGTTTGCTATAAATTGTCTAAAGAGAGCTCTGTATTCCCTTTATATTACTTTACTCTTTGGTTTGTGCGCTCGGGTCCGAGGGACCCGTCCAGGCACGCGGCGTAATTTTCGTTCAGTAAGTAGTTATTTTAATTTCTACAGTTAAGACATCTTAAAATGGGAAAAGCACGCGAAATTAGTAGTGAAGTGCGTTCTGCCATCGTTGTTTTACATAAAGCAGGTAAATCTGAACGTGAGATTGCTTCACAACGGAAGTTATTGGAGACTTGTGTTCATGGTACAATAACTCGATACAGGGAGACAAGCAGTAATCAAGATCGCCTACGCTCAGGAAGGCCGAGAGCTACCACTTTTAGTAAATATAATTTCATCGTTGTTACCAGCAAGCGAAATAGACGCCTAACAGTACTAGAAATCTGCGTTGAAGTGAACAAAACTCGTGTTAAGCCAATTAATGTTAAAAATTAAAATATAAAAATTATTATTTATTTAAAAATTAAAAATTCGTGCTATCATTGACTACAGTAAAACGACGATTGAGAGATGCGAAGTTGTATGGTCACGTTGCCGTTCGAAAACCTCTTTTAAGACCACAAAACAAGAAAAACGGATGCAGTGGGCTCTTGTCCATCGAGATTGGACTGAAAAAGATTTTAAATAAGTTCTCTGTACCGATGAATCCAAGTTTGAACTATTCGGTTCAAAACGAAGAATTTATGTTCGACGTATCGCCCAAGACAAGATGATACCAGACTGTGTACTCCCAACAGTCAAGCATAGTGGTGGGTCAATTATGGTCTGGGGTTGCTTCTCTAGCCAAGGAACTAGCGACTTGATCAGAATTGAAGGAATTTTGAAAATGGAGCAGTATAAACAAATTTTAGAACAAAATGCCGCTCCTTCCGAGTTGCGATTAATTGGAGATGGGTTCATTTTCCAACAAGATAAAGATCTAAAGCATAACTCAAAATTATGCAGAGGATATTTAGAAGAGAAAGAGGCACAAGGGGTTTTAAAAAACATGATGTGCTCAGAGCCCGAATCTCAATCCAATTGAACTTTTGTGGGAAGAGCTTGATAGGAACGTCCGTAATCGTGGCCTATCCTCGCAAAAAAACATGTGGAATGCGTTATGCGAAAGTTGGAGCAATATATCTAAAGACACCATCAACAAATTGATTGCTTGTATGCCGAGACTTGTGAAAAAAGTCATACAATGTACAGGAGAATTTTTGATGAAAAATCAGTTTAGCCAACTATAGCCCTTTTAGCATGGATTACTGATATTTCTTCAGGGATTTAAAGTATATTGTCTATTAATCACTGTTTTATAAGATGACTAAACAGGTTACCTACTAAAAACACTTAATTTTTGAATTTTATTTCATTTTCCTACTTTAATTAAGCTGGTCTTAAACTTTTATCCTGCAGTGTACTTACATATACTTACTATAAATACTTTTCAAGCTAGTTCAAATTGGGTCAATAGTCAAATTGTAAGGAAAAAGCCGACCAAGGCTAACTTATTCAGAACAGGTACATAACTAGTGCAAAACGAATAAATACACCCACGACATCGGGTGAACGAACATCTAATAAAATTCGCCTTAAGTAAGACAGACATTATGTGAGGTAAGGAAGTTTGTAGACATAGCAGAATCTCTAGGTAAACTTGGATATTCCTCAAATTGTGGCAGCCCAACTGGCAAAGTACAAAACACCTACCTACTCAACAGAAGATCAGATCTGAACGACCTTGTGTCCTGTGGTGAGTAGGATTTCTAAGCTCCATTAGGAGATGGCGTGCTATCAGTCAAGGGCCAGTGTGATTATTGACAAGAGTCACATTACCAGCCCTTCAAAACAGGAGTTGTTACTATATTACTAGTCTAAAGTTCCTTAGACTAGTATACTATTACTAGTCTAAGGAAGCTGCTTATAGCCAGATGAGCCATATTCTTATTCACCATCTTGGTAGTATAAAATAGAAAATAATTTTGCCTAACACTGCCCCCATCATTACTAATTATAAGTATATTATTTATTGTTGCTGTAATTAAATAGGTAGGTATTGACTTCTAAAACTAAATAATATTTTTATTCAGTAAATTAGTTCTTTAATTATTTAATTGATAAAACAACATCAGAAAATTGTTAAATGCAATATTTTGACCAGATATTATGCAATGTGTTTGAGTAAACCCTTAGGTTTACAAAATTCCTCAAAACATCTTCCTTAAAGTATATGAATGAAAACATACAAATTCTCAATATTGATCTCAACATTCTTTGGATTCCATCCATCAACAGTCAACTTTCAAAATATTAATCACACAACCACTCCACAAAAAAAATTTAATGCGTCAAATTATATTCAAAAAAGTAAAAGTCTGAAAAAAAGATGTTTGGTTTCCTAATTTGATGGCCTGCTGCATCACAATATACAATAGCTATAGTGAATCATACCGACTGTTATTGGCATTGAGTCTAAAAGTGAAAGTTTCAATGCACTTCCAACCACCGAAAGCATGGAAGGAGACAATTATCTAGCCGTGCAAGTAACAAGCAACATGCAGACCATTTTTTTGTCTGACTATACTAATTTTCAATTTAAATGATTTCTGGACATGTTAATCAATATTCAATATGATGAGTACATAATGCAAAATATAATGAAAGTGTGTTTATAATATAATGTATTTAGTTTTAAAGTCTTTATTATGTAAACTAAGACACAATACCATTTCATTACACATATGTATTATTTATTATATATTAACATTCAATATCTATGTTCATCAGACCCATCTCAGCAGTTTATTGTGTATACAAGATTACTTGTCACATGTTATGTGTTACTGGCATTATGAAGGCAAATGTGTGATTTCATTAAGCCATTTTGACACTATGAATGTGTAAAATGTTACAAATTCAATCAAAGTATTGTAGAAAAAAATATTTGTGTGTATCACAGATAGTTAATTTGCAGTTCTTTATGTGTGATGTTGCAATATTGGCAAAACCCACTCAAAATGTATGAATTATCTCTAAACCGGACAATAATATTGTTTAGAAGTAAACTTTTTAGCTTTGTGGTATATCAGTAGCCAATAAGAGAGGACTGTATCCAAGAGCACATAATTAAATAGACCTATTGTTTGATGGACTGCCACCTTGACCTAAAGATGCCTACCTTTGAAACTATAATCAAACCTAGGTCAAGGTATAATAAAGCATTAAGTTTTGCTGCTAAATTGTATATACAATCTAGAAATTGAAACTGTTTGTTACATACCTAACATAAATTACCTTGCTTCTACTAGATTACTACTAGATTCTTTTAAGTATTGTGATATAAGCATAAATACTACTGGTTTGAAGTAGGTACAGTAATTGATGTTAAACCACAATTAAAAAGTATGATAATATGCTACACAAAACAACAATACTTTAGTATCCATAATATAACAAGCAGACATAAAAAATGTGACAAAAGTGAATGAAGCAATAGAATCATGGCAGAAGCATTGCAAATGGATATCTCTAAATATCCTCCTAGGAAGCATGCATCAGAATATGTATTTATTTATGTATTACAATACTTTAGGTCAAGATTGCATCAATATTCACAATATTTAAGCTACCATTAAGCAGTACAACAACTCATCCAGTTACTAGTCTTGCCAGCAACACAAGAGAGATTATTTGCAAACAGGAAAAACAACAAAACAATTTCTTTTAGCTTACATAACTTTGATAACAACAACTATTTCACATTTATACTCACAATTTCCTATGCATAATGGCAAGTACTTATATAAATACATGCCACACACTATTCTGTATATTCATTATAAATACAAAAATATTAGTCGTTGCACAACAGACAATACACTTGTCAATTTTGAGTGACATATCGGCAAAGCACTCTTGATTTCAAAAGAAAACTGGCTAAGTTGGTCAAGTCAGTGGTCATTGTTGAATGAAACATTTAACATTTCAATACATGAACAATGCAATGACATAAAATATGAGATGTTTTAATGGAATTGTGGAACTAAATAGCTGTTTTATTCAATCCATATATTATATGAATATAGTATGATATAGTATACATACCTATGATAATTTCTGTTTTTATTAAGACCATGTTATCAGCTGTAAGTATACACAGATATAAGAAGTTTATAGTTTGTGATTCATCAGTTATAAATTATAATATATTGGTAATGGTTACTTACATTTATGTATATACTTATGATTGAATTGAGTATGTGACATATGTAATATATGATAACTTTTGCACATTGATGCATAATATAATGAGGGCATTAATCCTTTATAATATGCAATTATATTGTTAGAAAATAAAACTAATGTTTTGTAAATTATACAATACATACTAAAAATGAGTATGTAGACTTTTCTCTATTGGTTACTATAGAGAATAAAAATTACTTATACAGATATTTTCCAATTAAAATAACAACAAGTGAATAGTACAAAGATACTTTAGTTAAAATTACTAATCAATAATTATAATCCCCAGATAACATGTTTTATAATGAAATAATGATAACAAGATGATAAATAATAAGCAAATATTATGGCACATATAGGAGTCAACTGATCATTGATTTCACTCATTAACAGACAGAAATAACAAACATAAGGACACCCAAACCCACATAATCTTTTAAAGGATTAAGAACTTTTTAATAATTAAATGTATGGACATTCTGGCAATGGAATGCATCAGTTATTCTGTTGACAGTTAGGGACTACTTTTCTAATGATTGTACAGAAAGAATATAATTCACATGTTCATAAACATAATACAGTATTAGTAATTTTGGCAATATATATCAGATAGTTCAGCACTTAACTTATCTATTTTAAATAATTTAGCATGCATAACCTTCATTTAAATCATGTGTTAAAAAATGTCACTAGCAAATCTGAAGGTTACATAAAACAAATAATTCAAAGATATCCTCTAAATAAACAATGATATTACAATAATCAAAATGATGTGAAATTTGAGGTGTGATAAAAAATCACAACAGAATCGCAAAGTTGGCCACTGATTCACTCTTTTAATTGAGGACAGTGGGTAATGACACAATTTGGAAATCTGTCTCAACTTTGCAAAGCATTTATTTTTAAATAAACAAGGCTGCAATGTGTGCCCATGAAGGATGAATTATTGTTTTCATTACTTATTTGTATGCATGGGTTTTGCTCACTTATAAGGCCAGTTGTAGGTTATTTATACCATTGATGCATGCCATTATGGAGTCACTACAACAATTTATAAAACATTTCAAAGAAAATTCACACTCACTCATGTTTGTCAATTGAGAGGATGTGAATCACTCTGTAAACACCATGTTTCATTTAGATGTCCACAAAATAATGATTTATTCAAAATTGTGGGCAAAAGAAGCTATATTCTATGTAGCAAAATAGGCTTTGTAATTATAGACAAATCTAAGTATGAAGTAAAGTGTGGAAATGGTTTTAAATTCCATTGTTCCCTACCCTCTTCTCTCTTTTAATCAGACAAGTTATTCTTATACTATAATAAGAATAACTGATCAAAAGATTCAAGAACCTTGAATTCAAAAACATATGATTGCTAAGCAGACAATCTGATAAAGTACTTTTCATATCAACTAGATAAGAAATATTTGTGCGAGTCCATCAAACAAATAAAAACTTTTAAAGTAGGATGTATAAAATGTTGGATATTTATCAATATAACATCTGTGCAAACTTAATAAACCTGTTTGGTGCAAAGTTACAATATCAGATGATACTGTCAATGCACCAATAAGTGAGGTTATGACAACTGGTGAACATAATTATGTTATTCATGCTTAACCCATACTACACCATGTGTTACACATTCTATAACTAATACTCAGAGTTATTGAGAGTTCAATTATGACTCATAAGACACAGTTCAGTCACATTCTGAATATTATTACAGGGAACAGTTTGTTAGACTAGTTTACTAAATAGTTATAGGATTTTCAAAATTGAATAGTAATTAGCCATAATTATGAATTGTAGCTAAAAGACTGGACAGTTAAATAAAGACAGCAAGATTTAAAGTAGTAATATCACTCAATAATTACTTGAACATGTTCATTACCTACAGTGTATTGTCCTTTTATCAAAACCAACATGCAAATCTTGACTAATAATGTGTCATTGATCTGAGGGTCACTCTCAGCATAACCAATAAGTTTTTGCTAGGTAGACAGTTATTTATGTCTAAAATTAAATTTAACAGTAACATAATTTGTTCCTTACATTGAACTCTATGTTGTTCATTTTATGAAATATTTCTGGCAGTCAAAATTATTGAAGGTTTGATTAATAAATAATGAGTAAACTGAATAAGTTTATTATTAATACAGGCTTGTATCTAACTTTGCCAAGTATGCATTAGTTACCGATGAAACATACATATTGAACTACAAATACAATTTCTAACACATTAAAGTGTTGTAGCTATAAACAGCACTGATAAATGAACAGGTTACAAACCTTGGTTAACACACTTAAGTAAAGAACAACACACACAACTTGACCAATTCAAGCACCCATTCTCTTAAAAATAATAAATAAAATAAAGGTGCTTACGTAGATGCTCTTTTATCACTTGTCTGTTCTTTCTCCTTGCTGTCACGCTTATTCATAATACAAGACTTGCTGTGCAGGCACTAAGCCTAGCACGTAGCTCACTCCCAGATCCCAGCGTCTGTAGGGGCCGCAGCGCAGCCCATGTCACCAAGGCCTCGACGAGGACGAACAGCGATGCGTCGCCATACCACAATCCAGCACAGAGTCACTTTTGTCACTTTTATATTATTGCTATTTTTTTATTCAATAACTATAATCACTGCACTATTATACAATTTATCTCAAAATCATTTTTGTTACACTGCGAAACAATTTGACCGTGAGTTTGGAATGTTTCGGCGACACTTGACTCGTAACGGATTTGCCAAAATGATAACTGTCCTTCCTTGGTAATAATTGAATTATTTTATGCGATTTTACACAGAAAGGGAGCGAGAGTGAATAGAGGTCGCCGTGCCAATGTTATGTTCATTGAAGAGTAACAACAAGCGATGTGGGTGTCCAACTTTAGTCAAATTACCAAAATTGCCATGCAGTCAGTCAATCTTCAAGTGATTAATGTTCTACGCGTCAGGCTAATTAATATTTATCGATAAAAGAAATGAATTTATCGAAAAAATTTAACAATTGACAGTTCCTTGTGAGAAGTCAACCCCAATAATTGTCGGTCGGCACAAATCGTTTTGAAATAATTTACAACAAGGATTCACGGTAATGGAGTTCACAGCACTATGGGAATTCTAATTACAAGATTCAAAAGCACAACACGCGATTTTAGTTAACTTTCCTTGAGATTAGTCACAACGTCGCCGAAACATCAAATGGACATTTGTTCTGATAAAAAAGTTTAGGTTTTGTAATGGCCACCAATGTTACACTTCTAACACTTCAAAAATCGTGATATGAAGGTCTTGTTACAAAATGTTCCAATCAAAATTAATTAATAAATTACACGTTTACATAAATATATTACCAACTAACGATAAAATTTCTTATTTATAAAATATTTAACTCAAAGAATAGTCACTGATTCGCCATTCGGCGCATGCGCAAACTTGCACCAGGTTGTGTTGTCAGAGTATATAAAATAAATATTTTCTAGGTATATAAGAGATGTATTTACATACTTTGTGCGTAGCAATATTTAAAACATATTTGTTTATTTTCATTAAAAATATGTAAACAACTAATTAAACGTTATATTCGATAAGAAATGTAAATAGCTAAACCCTACTAAATTGATACCTCATTTAGTAGATTTTATTTTATTTTGTGGTAACATTATTATAAAAAGTAAAAGTTATCGATGCGTTCATGTATAAATTTGTAGTCGACAATACAATATATAAGGAAACAAGAAAGTACAGCTATCGTTATTTTTAATATACGATTAGATATTGGACGGTTTTTTTAAACGATTTGTCTCATAAAATTTATTTGTCATTGATAGTTAAAAAAATACTTTACATACTCTTCGCTTTCAAATTCAGTTGTGAATGAATGGAAAGGGTAAATTATTTCTGATGAGTTTTCGAATAATATTAGGATCCTTTTTAAAGACTTGATGATTTAAAATGCTCATAAGATATAGGAGGAAAAATGAATATATTTAGTTATTAGTTACTTACGTTCTAAGAGCATGACAATAGATGCGCCATCTATATCTATCTACCACCTCTAAATAGCATTTATCTATAAGATAAAAGTCTCGCCATCTCTCTTCTTTAATCTAACAAGAGTGAGACAGCATTCAGTTTGATGGACTGGTATATTGTTAACTATGGATGATAAAACAACGTCTGCCCTGAATACTCTATTAGCATCAATCGAATGGGCAGACGGTGACTCACCAATTCACTGGATGGGCCCTCTGAATAACCACGATAGGCATACAAGCCAGCAGCAGAGGGCAACACCGGTGCGAGCGGGTAGGGGTGTCGAGCGGTGCGGCGCCGGTTTCACCAACACGGTTCTCGTGACAACGGAGACCCGGAGTGAGATTCCCCGTAGTTATGCCCTTGAAAATGACACTTCCACCCCTAAGCATGTAGCTCTACCGGCCTCCCTCTGACCAGCCAGGCAAGGCAAGCCAAAGTTGAGAGTCCTACGGGCGCTCTTGAATTTCCACCCCAGCCAATCAGTAACGGCAAGCCGGGGACGAGGCCTTAACCGACTTTCTGAGGCATTCAGGACCGCAGTGTCGCCACTCACATTCAGCTCGCCACAAGCTGCCCTGTGGTTTGTGCGCTTTTATTTAACCTGGTGATACATTTTTTGTTTATATCACAAGGCGAAGGTGGTAGTTTAAAAGCTATTGTACTGTGCCCTCCGATATCGCGTTAGTCTCATGATAAGATAACGACTGTCCTAGAGGGGTTTATTATAATAATTATAATTAATGTTTTTCATTATTTAGTTAAATAAAACAAGTTCGAAGTAAGTTTTATTGTTTATTTTTATGCTATTTAATAACAATGCTGACTCATTGAAACCTTACTGTCTAGCATATCCTAAATACCAAACAATGGATACAACATGCGCACGGGAACCTACCATGCGGCGCCCCGTCAAACACGTACATGGTACAATAATGATGTAATAGGTATTATGTTTTCATTTCTATTTATCAATATGTAACAAAAATATTGTTTTGCTCTTACATGTCGGGACTGTATACGCGCACGCAGTAAGATTTTGCAAGTTTTAACTGGTATGTCCCCAATGAGAGCAATATAACGTACTGTTCACTCAATCGTGGAAAATGTTTTTGGTCTCCAGTCTCTGGAAACCGGCTATTCTGTTATTTCATTGCTTTTCTTCTTCATAATTGTACAACACGTTTGAGATTTGCATTTTTCACATATTCTTTGTAGAAAAGCTTCTGTGTATTGGCCATCTGCGATTAGCATGTGGAAGTGATTTGTTAATCTTAAGATTGCAGCAGCAATAACAAATCACTTCCACTGCCTCGGTATAGCCTTCTTCGGCACATCACACAGTTACGGAAACGTTCCATTGCAATCAAATAATCCAATAGGCACTCGAGTCCAGTAGAAAGCCGCAGTCAAAAATAAAACAGGTAACAGAGTCCAAGATAATGCCAGGGTCTGAAGTCGACGTGAACAATACGGAATGCGGAACGAGACAGTGTAGTCACTTACACAACAATTATCAGCGAACGACTGGCAAGGAAACCTGCGCTAGCGCCGGAATATGACTGCTCTCGTCCCCGCCCGCGCCACCCCTCTCTGTTTAAAACACGTAGATTGATTCAATTGATAATATTATGTTTTCAATTTTTAAGCCTTCTTATATCCCGTTTATTGTGCATGCAAGTAACGCTAGCACTAATGTGTACAATATTTATTTGCACCAATCAGCGAAAAGTAAATAACGTTATACAATTTTACGAGAAATTCTTGAGCGTGTATGCGTGCGGCGCGACGACTATAATTACTGCCACGTATAAAATCAGAAATCAACTTCGCGCGCTTAGTCTGTACTCTGTAGATTGGTTTCGTCGCGGCTAGTCGTATTGATGCTCCGTTCGATCGCCTTCGCGCGTCGCTTGGTTTCGGCGTGGCTAGACGAATGATGCTCCGTTCGATTCCAGGTTCCTTATAAACTTAATTATGTTGCTTGTGCGTATATACATACGCCACAAAACAATAGCGTTCCAACTTACCACTCGTCTTCCTACGTACACTTAGGGTTAAAAGTAATAAAAATATTGCTTCAGTGTCATGCTTCAATGTTAGTTGATGTATTTGTATGTCTATTGTTAACAGATAGATCATACCTGACTAAAAATTGCTAAACCAAATTTGTTATGATTTTCATCCGTGAAATGAATTTTATTTAGCTCAATATCTGTGCAAATATCATCAAAATCAGTCAAGCTAATCAGGGGATATGATTTTTAAAATTATATAATATGTATGTTTATCCATTGTCTAGAACCCATAGTACAAGCTCTGCTTAGTTTGGGCTAGATGGTGTTGTGTGTATGTGGTAGAATATTATTATTATATTATTATTATTATATTTTGCACTAAATATCCAGTATCTTCTGAAGACCATATTACAAAACGGACAATTTATACGGGTGTTTTTTTTGTTTGGTATTCTTGAAAAGAGCTATCCAACGATGGTAAATTCATTTGGTTGGACATGTGGACCAAAACGCCCATCATTATTTATGTGGAACCACAATGTAAGTGAAAAAAAATCATACAATTCGGTTCTTAATATTTTGAAAGCCATGTAGCCAGACACAATAGAAAATGTATTGTTCGTGGTCATTTATGGCCGGCATGGCATTCAATAAACGATGAAGCTATGCAAATAAAACACCTATATTTTTTAAATCGGCAAGTATGGATTATAACTTTCAACTAGCACACGCTAGATGTCGTTAGTTTCCGTGAGGTACTAAATAATAATACAGTTTATTTAATTCATTGTAGGAAATTGAGACAATGGTGAAGGAAAAGAAAGCTAAGCATACTACAATTTCAATAAATGAACTCTTAGTGAGCTTCAGATAGTTAATGGTGTTATTATTATATCAGGGTTACCAATTCAAAATTTAAAAGTCCTGACTATTAATAATAAGTTTGGAAAAACATAAATAAACATAAACATTTAATAGTCGGCATAATTTCTACACGTTTTCGTGTACATCGATGTTTTAGACGAGAAACTTATAATTGACACGACGATGCGGTAAGTTGTGCACGAGAGCCATTATACCCAGGCCTGTCCATAGCGTGAGTCATGACATAATATGGTAGTGCCTTCTTCTTCGGGAAATATATTAAACTTTAATAAAGCTAGACTTCGAGCATTTGGAAATGCTAATGCTTAGTTTTCTTCTGTTGTTCTGTGAAGAAGACCATTATAAGAGTTTAAAATGCCTCAAATCTAACACAGATCAATTTCCTATTGTCGTTTGTATCAAATTTGATGCCCTATTGCACATTTGTTTTTGGTGGGATATAGTTTACTGTATTATAATTATAAACAACGCTAAGCTTTATTTCCTTTTGTTTAAGTATCCATTCATAACTAAAGTCAAAGCACTCATTGGCCTCATTATTATATTCACAACACATCCTTCTGCTAGTATTAGCGTTCAAGTCACCTCACACATTTACATAAATATATTAAATAATTTTGTAAAGTTGTCATTCATCCATTTACATACTGACTACATAGATAATATTGTCTTCTATTTACGCGAATATTATTCATTGAAATTAAACTGCTATATACGGATTTTATCGCGTTGTTTATTTGACACTTTATTACAAAATTTTGAAAATTGTTACACTACTACTACTATTAAACTTTACTAATTTTTAAGCTAATTAAATTATTATTATACTATTTAGATTTCATTTATTTTTACACTTTCCCCGACGTTTCGGTTGCTTTTCAGCAGCCATGGTCACGGGGAGACTACATAGAGATAAATATAATTAATATAAGATTATTTATATAAACCCTGTGTCCCTGTCCCTGTTCTCGGTCTCCATTTTATTAATTTTCTTCAACACTGCAACTCACATCTGGTATATTTGGGTCTTTCAATAAATTGTCAGTAGCCACACGGAGTCTGGAACTTTACCGGGTAAACAACAATAGGCTCTCGTAATAAGTGAAACTTTAAGCTGGAGAAATGTGGTGTATGTATAAACTATGGATGCTTGCGTCAATCGTGAAGTTGCCGTCTCGATCCTATGATTAGATAAAGTGTTATAGGCATTTCTTTCCTGGTAAATTATCTCTTGTAGCAAGTATTCCAGCAATATGACTGCATACTTAGTACCGCTTACCAGTCACAGCTCCGGCCTTCGTGCTGCTGCTTAGAGTTATAAATATTTGTGTATAATTATGATAGGTATGTATTTAGTAAAAAAAGAATGCTGACTAAAGTTACTAACAACAGCGATAGCCTAGTGGAAAATCGTTGGATTGCCACGCAAAGGTTTTGAGCTATCTCTGACTTTTTCGAATTTATGTGCGTATTAAATAGTTAATTATCGTTCGCTTTAACGGTGAAATAAAACCTCGTGAGAAAACCTGCTTACAACTGGCAAATTGCAGTCTATCTCTGAGAGTTCTCCATAATGTTCACGAAGCTATGTTAAGTCTGCCAACCCGCACTAGGCCAGCGTGGTAGACTATGGCTTAACCCTTCTCCACTGTTTTTAGTGTTTCCTTCACCGTTAAAGCGAACGATAATCAACTATTTAATATACACATAACATTAATTGCGACACTCGGCCCTAGCTCGACAGATTAATAATAATAATAATAATAGTTTATTGTTTCTCTCTCACATAGATACATAATAAGAATTTACACAAAAGAAACTTAATCTAGACATATACATAAACGCAACTATGTGAGAGACTGGTATCTGTACTAGTCTCGACCTGTATGACAGATTACCATTAAAAAAGAAAGAAGATTACCATTATAAAGATTAATACAAAGCTCATATTTACTTAATTACAGTTACTAATATCCGCAAAACCATAAATTAACCTTTTTCTACATTTTATTAAAATGACTGACATTACCTTGCCTTTATCAAATTGGATCGTTGGATATCGCACTTGAAATTGGTCACACAATTACTCACCCAGTTCAAGTGCGGTATACAATTTAGCTGTTTCCGATAATCATGATTCATGACATTGGAGTTCCTAATCGTAAAACATTACCACAATAAACTGCCGTGCTATATCTCGAATGTCATTTCGATAATAAGTAAAAGGTAAGTAATAGAGCTTTTACGGCGAATTTAGAAGTGGATTCGCTAGTGATATCCTAAAGAATACCATTGCCATATTAGTAATAAGTCTACAACAGTGGCGGTACTTTCTTAAGAGCCCAGAAGCCCTATATCCCTTACTAGAAAGCTCCGTCCAGAATAATAATATAACAATTAATATTCATTTCATATTATTGTATTACTTTACGGTAAAGTGAGGTAAAGCAATACGCTGTCTCATTCTGACCTATCATAGTAATATATCATAGTTGAAATCAATAATTGCGATTTTTGCATGGCTTCTTCTTATTAAAATAGATTATTATTAAGCAAGTAGGAATGCGCAATGTCCGCTCGAAGCTATAGTATGAGTCGAGAGTAGCATGGATCGAGATTAGAATATAACTTACCTTGCCCCATGAAAATATTTAGAATATTTATCATATTTTTTACCATGAGGGCATTTACTTGGACTTTAAGAGGAGGGACGACAGGGTCCCCGTGTCCAACCTGAAGCAACTCGGTAGAGGAGGCACTTACTTCCTATCTTACCACTTCTTTATCGCTAGTATTGGCATCTGTATCTCTGCAGTTTTATAGTTTAAGCTTATACTTCACGCGGAACAGCGAAAGGTTTCGCATTCTTATCGAACCTGTATTTCCTGAAGATACGATACAATATTTAGCCAACTATGTTTAGGCATGCTACGCACCGCACGTAAGTGGTAATTATATTGCCGTCCTACTAGACATAACTCCTAAATCTTCCAAGCTAGGCAAGGTTCAGGAGTCGTAATGTTATAATCATTATAAAGGATGACAAAAATGAAGTTGTCTATTTTGGAGCTACAGTTTTATGAGCGCTTTATAACTTTACTATCAAAAATAATGAACTTAATATAATAGACTAGTGATCTAGTGTGATGGATGGCGTAGCGGTTTACGTGGTCGCTTCACTACCGCGCCTAGAGTTGTGGATTTAATTCCCACATACATACGACAAAAATCGTTTGATCTACAATTAGTTGTTCCGAGTCTGGGTGCTCTTTGTGTCCGTTGTTTACATGTTTGTAAATTCCTCCGCGACACAGGGATTATTCCTAGTATGGGCGTTGTCTTGTTATAAAATAAAGTAAGTAAATAAAAAATAGTTGTTGACACCAACCTAAAATATTTTTTTATACTTTTACTAGTTTTAATATGGTAAACTAGCTCGTACGCTTGTTTACTTGTTTGCTTTCCGATTCCAGAAATTTTTGACGGTTCAATTAAATTCTGGAAACAAAATGGCTCTGTAAAGTCGAGACTTTACAGAACCTTTTTATGACTTTCTTGAAGAACAATATTATAGCCTATGGACCCATATGTAGTATTCTTTTCTCAGCGTGTTTCTTAAGAGAATACAGTAAACTGTAATCTCTTGTGAGACCCCTAGAGAAAGAAGAAGAAGGACAGAGCGAGGCTGAATTCCACCGTAAGGAGATCTTTTTACTACATAAGTGTCAGTACGTAGTATACGCGACTAAATTGAGTTTATAGTGTAAGGATGAACAAAAGAGGGCTGAAGATTCATGACCAATTATGTAGCTGCTCCTTGACACACACCTTGCCCTCATGCGAGTAAGCTTTGCATGTGGGACAATATCAAAAGTTCGAAATCGTGTTTATGCCTATTACTGCTCTTGAGTGTCGCATGGCGATACTCGCCGCAGACGCCGTAGTATTCAGTATGCGAGCGTGCGCGCAACTCTCGTGACGTGTATAGTTCCATAGTGTCTCCGTGCTAACCATTCGTTTATTGAGTTTTTAACAGTTAAAGGTGTTCAGGGAAATTTGAAATTCAAAAAGTAAGTACAACTATCTGTTTACATATGTTTTATTATTGTGTTTTTCCGTCTCTATTTATAATGATGAGGCCGATGCATATAATAACTTTACAGTATTTGACTTCATTGTGTTTGAAGTTGTTTTGGTATTTGATACCATGGTGATGTGATTCGTGTTCATTATTTCGGTGAAATATTAACGTAACATTTTAGGTAATATTGAGAAGATTTTGATCGGTAGTAGGACGATCGAGAGCTTGGTCTAAAGAATTTACATTCAATGTCATGAGAACACATTACCTAAAATATTATTTTGCGGTTTCCAATTTGAGTAAAATTGTTTTGATGTTTTTGTTAGTGTAATACAGAATATGCAGCTATTATGACATGTGTATTTTATAGCTAACGTAATAGTGGTGGTCGTGCATCAGAATATAGCTAAAGTTGTAGGTATTTAACTAAAATGTCCGTGTAATCCATTATACTCATCGCAAAATGATATGTCAGTAATAGTTTTAAGTTAATCTTGATATACCCAATCATAGGTTATAATATCTTGTGTGGTTTAATCTTCGTTTTTTATTTCGAACTTTATTTATGCAATAACTGATCAGATTTGAGACGATTTCTTTTAAATTAAACACAGTAACTCATGTTTGATGGTAAATATCTGTTTATGTGAATATGAAACAGCTTATATATGTATACATCCTGATCTGTAATGAATTAATGATACGTTCAATTTTAGACGAAGGTCAATCTGAGCACAACCTATCTGTATATACATATAATCTAATAAAAACTAGAATGTGTCATTGTTAGGGATGCCACCTTTATTTAAAAAAATAGAGAATAAAAAAAATAAAGACAAAAATCATTTTTTTTAAAGACATGTTGTTTCTTCATATATTTTTGTTGCTTCTAGCAAAAAAACAAAATCAAAATTTAACAAATATTAAATATTTTAGTAAAGCTTTATTGTGTTGCTTTTATTTCATTAAAAACAATTAAATAAAACAGGTATACGCCGATAAAGGTAAAATAAAGTATTTTCGCGTAAAGTATGCGTAAAAGTTATATGTATTATAATCTGCATTACTATATAACTATCTAATAAAATATTTTATTATAATGTAAGACTGGCAACCCTAGTCAACAATCATGACTACTCTATGGCGTATGATACGAATACATTTATAAATAAAACTGGTTTGTTGTTATCGCTGAATATTGCCGACTGAAGTGTTTACCTAATATGTACGCGTCACTCTCATCCACATTTGTCTATTCAGCTAAATAAATAATTATTATTGTAAGCTAAATAACTGCATATTTTGTTCACGTTTTCACAGCAGTTTATGGCCTACCTCACAGTAGCTCTACGCAAAATTATAATATCAGCCCTGTATTAAATAGTCCCATTGCTGGGTACGAGACTCTTCGCAGTGTGAGAAAGGTCAAGCCATAGTCTACTACTCTGGCCCAGTGTGGGTTGGCAGACTTCACATATCTTAGAGAACATTATTTAGAACTCTCAGACACGGGTTTGCTCACAGAGTTCCTTCACCGTTAAAGCGAACGATTATTAACTATAATACGCACATAAGTTCGAAAAGTCAGATGCATACGCGCCTTGGGATCGAACTCGAGACCTCTGCGTGGCAGTCCAATAGTCATCCATTAGGCTATCGCTGCTACGGACTGCTATACCAAAATTAAGTACATTTAAAATCGGCTGGCCAGTTTATTCGTGCAAACGTAACAATCAGAAAGAGATACTCTCGCATTTACAATGATGGATGTACACACGGCTACACGTCAAGTTAGATACCCTTTATACGCATAAATACGCTATATACAAAATAGAGAATTGTCGGAAAGGGACATTGCATAGCGGTGTTGTTATAATGGTAAGGATAGAGCGTAACAAAAATATAACGCACTCTCTCGCACGATTCGCAGCGTTCAACTTCTAATAGTTCAAAGTCCAAACAGTCTAGGTTAATGTGTCGCTGTGTGTACTTAAATTTTTTTTGTTATATATAGGTATATATACATATGTGTGTATGAGTGAGTGTAAATTACATGATATACTCTATAGGTTGGGCACAAGCTGTGAATCATTCCATCATTATCTGATGTTGTTCACTTTGTAATATCATATTGACATTGTATATCGCCGCATCATATCCACCTATTCCAATACTAGTATTAGAATATATACGATAACTATCTAGTCAGGTACCTAGTTGTTGTCATATCCTTATCCTAACTAATATTGTGAAAACGAATGTGAATTTGTTTGTTTGTTACGCTTTTACGCTTTAACTACTCGACCGATCATCATGACATTTCGCATACACGTTGTCGGGTGAATATAGGGTGCCTTTCAGCCAGAAGTGCTTTTACTAACTTAACATTACCTAATTTACTCGAGCGAAGCCGCGGGTAAAATCTAATAAGTAAGTGAATAAACTTTTCGGTTACACTTATTCTGTGTAAAACGGATTTAAATCTTGTTTTGTTTTTAGTAAAATTTCTTGTATTCTTGTTAATCCCTCCAGCTAAGCTAGAATGCTTCTTGGCTCACGTCGCTAGTGCAATGGACGGGGTTCGAACCCTCAACCTCTAGACTGCAAATCCAGAACCTAATCCATTAGGTTTCCGGAGCTTGGAATATATATGTTTGAAATATTATTTATTATTATGCTTGAAATATAATATACAGATTTGCTTCGTAGTAAAATAAGAAAAACGGTTTTCCATCTATGTGTTAAATAACGGAACAATTAATACTTTATACATACTGTACGTTTTAAACAAAAAGTGTATTGTAACATCGTTCTATTTCGAACGAAAATATGCCTCGATATCTATAGATACTATAATATTATAAAGCTGAAGAGTTTGTTTGTTTGTTTGAACGCGCTAATCTCAGGAACTACTGATACGAATTAAAAAAATATTATAGTGTTGGATAGCTCATTTATCGAGGAGGGTTATAGGCTGTATAACATCACTCTACGACCTACGGGTGGCGACGCAGTAATCATAAACGTAGGTGAAGCCGCGGGCACATCTAGTAGGGTATACAAGCCAAACTAAAACTATTTATATTTAAGTTTACACTTTCCCCGACGTATCGGTTGCTTTTCAGCAGCCATGGTCACGGGTTCCCCGTGACCATGGCCAATATAAATAGGTAGTTTTGATAGTTTTAATAATTTAATTAGCTTGTAACGTTATGGTAGTCAACCCGCTTTAGAGGCGTGGTTGACCTAGGATTTTAATTGAAATTAGTGTTGGTGCCCGCGAGGCGTGGGCAGTCGCTGGGTGGGCCGCTGATGTTGTATCAGGTTCCAACGGCCCACCCATCAAGGCGAATTGACGGTGCACAGGGGGGTTTTAGTCGGTATGCCGGCCGTGTTGTAGGCCGGTGAGCCCGACATAACCGTCCCACCACCCCAAGTGGAGCGGTATGCATAAGGAGCATTTCCCACCTCAAAAATAAAAAAAAGGGTTTTAATTGAAATTAAAGATGAACAACGCGATCAACAAGCATATATTTTCACTTACAACAGGAGAATGAACAGAAGTACAATTAAATTCGACTAGATATTTAGTGGTATTTCAGGGCGTGGTTCAAGATGAAGGCTTGTTACGTTGTCCAGGGTAGAATGGAGCACTTAACTTCAGTAGGCAGCGCAGCGGAAGAGAAGAATTTTTTTGTTAGCCTCACATGGCTTCTACAACTTTACGCGGACTGTGGGTGAGCGCAGAGGGCTCCCAACCCCGCAGAGGACTCCCAACCCAAGGGCACCAGGGCGCGTTGCCAATATATAGGGCCGCCGCTGGGGAGGAGAAGCCGATGGAGGGGCGTCGCAAGCACTGCCGCTAAGAACCGACCGGTCCGCGTCACAAGCTTAAAAATTAGTAAAGTTTTATAGCAGTAGTTTCTAAATTATGTAATAAAGTGTCAAATAAACAACGCGATAAAGTTTAATTTTAATGAATAACATTCGCGTAAACAGAAGACAATAACATGTAGTTAGCTGCCATACTTATCTTGTCTACCATGCTTGCACAGCTGAGGGACTGATTATAACGAGAGGCCTTAACACTATCTCCTATCTCTTATAACAATATTACTGTAGCACATAACATATTAATTCAGTCATGACCCGTGGTAATGACTGCACGGAAGGCGCAGTGGCTTAAGTGGTCGCCTCTCTATTGCGACTGCGCCGCGTGTTATGGGTTCGATTGCCACACGGGACAAAAACTTGTGTGATGCACAATTGGCTGTTCGAAGTTCTTTGTGTCTGTTGTTTTAATGTTTGTAAAATACCCCGAGACTCATGAATTATGCCTAGTGCGAGAGAAGCATTACACAAAAAAAAAAAGTATATTTATCTCCGTAATGATTGCACGGATGAGGTAATGGTTTATGTAATCGCCTCGCTGTTGATACTGTGCCGATTTTTATGAGTTCGATCCCCACACTTGACAATATTAATGTCATCCGTGTGTAGTTGTGCAGAGTCTGGGTATTCTTTTTGTCCGTTGTTTGGATCAGTGATGTTGCGAAAATTCGCATCCGCATCCGCAATCGCGGAACTTCCGCATCGAATTGGACATCGGCATCCGCATCCGCATCCGCAATAATCAACGCGGATCTTAATGGCGATGCAGATATAGCATAGGTTACGATAAGAAAGAAATCAGTTGTTCAGTAGTACGTGTTTAATTTATGAACCTTTGCAAAATATGCTTGAACCTGCGAAGGCTGTGATATTAGATACTTTTTATTAAATGATCAATTGAAAGATGAACAATTTTCATCAACATCTGAATTTGCAATTGCGGAGCTTCCGCATCGATTTGGACATCCGCATCCGTATTCACATCCGCGGATGTGAGATTTCAAATATCCGTATCCGTATCCGCGGATGTCAAAATATCTGCATCCGATACATCCCTGGTTTGGATGTTGGAAAAGTGTCCAGCGACACAGGATTGATTCCTGGCGAAATTCTGGAAGTTATTTACAAAAAGTAGCTACATTCACATTATCACGTCTACGTTTTTTTTTCATTCTACTTAGGTGGCAAACAAGCTTACGGCCCACCTGATGGTAAGTGGTCACCATAGACTATGGACGCCTGCAACACCAGAAGCATCACTTGCGCGTTGTCGATCCTTTAGGAAAGGAAGTGGGAAGGAGAAGGAGCGGGAAGGGGGAAAGAGGGTGATTGGGCCTCCGGCACTCTCACTCACTGAACAAAATACGACAGTAGGAATACTGCGATTTCACGTCGATATTCTGTGAGACATAGTCCTTCCCCGGTCAAGCCGGCCCATTCATGCTGAAATCAGCGAGGCTCTACTAATCGCTTTGTCTATGAAGGTTGGTAAAAGTTTATTAAAACCACATTTTATCAGCTACTGTTTGGTCCCACGCAATTAGGGGCCCTTATTGCCGTCTACCTAGCACAGTTCCAGGCTCCATGCTGCTATTCAGAATTGCCTGATAGGATACATCAATAACATTTTATCCGTCAACAAGTATTTGAAACCGCAGATATACTACGTAAAGTGCGTAGTTATAAAACATATATTTCCTCATTAGTGATTAATTGATATTACAATCAAATTCCTGCTCATTATTTCTATAGTATAACAACACTATAACCTCCCATTGTCAGAGTTCGTCATAGCTAATTTAATGTGAGAATAAGGTATAAGTATAATCTATTGTTATTCGTTTTTACCGACTCATATATTTTTTATTTCCATTGATTCATCGAAATCAAGGGAAAAAATTGTTAGATAGGCATGTTTTTAACCTCTTGAACGCCAATGTCGGCTATATTTGATATGCGCAAGCGTGCCCTGTGCGCCAACGTCGTCTATACTCGACAAAAAAGAGGCCACAGAAAAATACAAAATAAACATATTAAATCATTACTTTTGTGTGTTTTATTGATACCACTTAAAAATGAAATCCCCAATTATTACTTAATTGTACACACCAAACAAAATTGCATATTAGTTACTCAAATATTTGATCATAAAAAGCAATATATACCTAATATATCGATTTTCGGGCTTGGCGTACAGGACATGGAGGTGCCGTTATGGCGTGGCGTTCAAAAGGTTAAAAGAATAGGCAATGGCTCAGCAACGTCATAAATAGTTCAGAATTTTATTCAATGCCGAGTTAATGACACCCATCTCTTTAATTCGACATTTAAGCAATGGACACAAAGAATCGGCTTCTCTTTGTGTCCGTTCCGTCTGACCAGGCACAACCATTTGTAGATCTCATACATTTTTGTTCCGTGCGGGATTTGAACCTACAACACTGGTTGATTTGGTAGTGGTGAAGCGACCACCCAGCCACTCAGTCATATGATATAATACCGGTAATAGTACCGACTATATTTTGTCAGATCAACCCCAAAACATACGACTTACGGTTATCTTACAAAAACATAAATATATTTATGCCAACATACTACTAACACATCCTTATATCGCATTATCAGAAAATTCAATCATATTCTATGACATCAGCTACCTAAATCGGATCGAATTGATGAAATGTAACCTCGGAATAAAGAATGCAGCAAAATATCACATCTCAAGTGTAAAACTGCAGATTAATAATTCTGTCGTTTGTTTCCTGTTTGTTTCGATTAGAACTACTAATACTTGTTGTACTTGAGTTTCTAACGAGGATGTATTAATATTTTGAAAATGATTAATTTATAAACAACAATATATAATTATTTTATATTGGTTTTTGCCCGCGGCTTCGCTTGCGTAAATGTAGGTAAGGCTAAGTCGGGAAAAGAACTTAAAAAAAAAGTTACTCGTTAATTACAGCCAATATTACTCGGTGATAATAAAGCTTTCTAATAGTGGAAGAATTTTTAAAATCGGTTCAGTAATTTTTGAGATAATTCATTACAAAAAAAAAAATCTTTTCTATTTATAATATTAGTATAGATGATATTGGATCTAGTGTAAACAATATTTTACATAAAGTATCATACTTACATGCCAAAGGAATAGGCCGAGATATATTACATTTATATTTTGCCGGCTATGGTCAACCATTATCCTATTTAGGATATATAGAACTTGTGTCGGGAACAATCCGAAAAGAATGCCACGGTAAATAGCAAAAGAAGGAACATTGTGAATGTTTTTAATTTGTACCAAGTGTAACATACCTCTTGCTTCGCCCAGAGCAGAGGGGATCATTTGATTATGTCCTACCCTAAAATAAAGTATGTTTTGAGTTTGTTAATCCCACATACGACTGTTAAAGGAGTAAAATACAACCGGTATTGCCGTACGAGTTCTTCGATGCCCGAGAAGAGTGTCGCAATTCCTTTTAGACTTCGCTGTGTCTGAAAATCATCTAAATGTGTAACACGCGTCTCTGGTCTATCGACAGGGTAGATATTATTGCGATATTTTATAGATTTTCCTATAAAATGTTGCAATAATATCTACCCTGCTTAACAGATTATCTTTTGTTGCAAATGCTATAGCGTATAAATGATTAGTGTCTATCAACGGTCATTGACAGGTAATGCGTACCGATATGGTGATAAATATAGGCTAATCAAGCAATTAGTCGATACTTTCCGCACACCTAGCCTGGGACTTCCACTAACAACTGTTCCATCATAACCTTTGGCCAACTTTACCCGACTCGTCACCTCACGATCGACAATTATTGCATAAATGCATGCATGCTACTTTTATTCAAAGTGAAAGGCTATGCTGCCAATTGTTGCATAATGGTAGCAATTGGAATGGTGGACTTTAAACTTGGACTTTACTTACTTTGTTCTTTCAATTAAAGTTCGTACTTAGGCAAAAAACTGTTCATATAATTGTAACCTATGGGAGTGATACTTACCTTAAAACTATATAAAGTTCACCTATACAATTAGCAGTTATCTGCCTATATGTATAGATAGAACCTTAAATTATAATATTAGTCAAATGGCATACTGAACTGCCACGGCGGCGTCAGGTACAAGATTTAAGGCGACCGCAAAGAATAAAATTATAAAATCCCGACCGCAAAGAATAAAAGTATAAAGTTGTTACTCAACTTCGCATGTTTTAATAAACTGATTTTGACAAACTAACAGACATTCAGAGGGTTACTAGAAGTTTTTATCACTCTCGACGCACTTCAACGCAAGACCGTTGGCAAATCACTCCGTATATTATTAAAAACATTGATGAACTAAGCCTGATTTCTAGAAAGACATGCCACCTAAACCGTTACCTAAAATTACTCTAATTACCCCTAACCATAATCCTACCTACGTAATCCCAAAGTCTCCATATGCCAAAGGATTTCGAAACCGTGAAGAGTCTTGAAATTCTGGTGCCGGTTCTCGTGACTAAAAGGCTTAATATCGACGATTAAACGTGACAAGGCGTGTCGAGAGATATGCGAATTCATGGTAAACCGTCTGATAGAGGATGATAACAATACACCACACAGACAAAGCGATACGGAAGTTAGTACTTAATAGCATAAAGGCATAATTGTTTATCAACGCTGACCATCAAACAATTCCCTGCTGACCGAGTGGCCATGATTCCATCAGCAAGCTGTAGTCAATTCCAGCGATTAAAAGACACGTGGGGCGCTTAAATTAATCATGTAGGTAACTTCGTTATAAGTGGCGTGTAGAATAATAATTTATTATATCCGATGGCTGGCAGCAGTGTCTAGAGAGTCATTATAATGGTCAATTAAATAACTCTGCACTTTGCGGTTTAGTTCACCATAATCCATGACTTATGTAGGTACTTAAATATTATGATATATTGTTCGCTGCTTGCGCATATACGCGTTACTAGATATTTTTAGGGATTCAATGTAATGACCATCAAAAATACTAATTGCACAGCATAAGATGCTTACTAAAATATATCATAACGAGCACCATAATAAGGGTTAGGTTATGTTAGGTTCCTTCTTAAGCCCACCCAAAAATAGTAGCCCCGCGAGGCGGGGCTCTGTCGACTTAGTTTAATCTCTTTAAAATATTTTAGTAAGCATATTTTGCTATGCAATTAGTATTTTTGGTGCAACAAAGGCGTTAAATACTACCCATATTTTTATACGTATCTGGGAGTTTAAAATTTTCCATAGACGGAATCGGCACGCAACCAAATTTTTTTACTACTTTGCTTGTGGTGCAAGTTGTGCATTTTGTACGGTATGATTAAATTCTCAAGACGAAAAGAAAAGAGTTAACAATTTTGACAGCTATAATTACCAAACAGGCGTCCTATCCTCTAAGAGCTTTGCTTTTGTTATAATATGTTAACCTACTTACCTATTTTAAGAAAATAATGACCAACCATCCATCCTGATAACAGCATTGTACTTTATAGAAACATATCTATGCAGTTTCAGTGTTACTATGGTAGCAATTATAATTCTGTATTTAGTAATTCAAACTGCACTCCACTGCTCTTGAGTTGTTACGTAAATACAAGTAAGTAGATAATATATCCATGACTTTGTAAGCTAACAACAAATACTGCAAATCATATATTATAATGAGCGTAAGTATACTTTACTATTTTATATATGAGAAGACAAAGGTTGAAATGGTAGCGCATATTTACACCAAAAAATAAAATAATAGAATGACAAAACGAGATATTTTCTAACGGACCTGTAATTTTTTATCTGTAATCTATTAAGCTTTAATACTCCTTCGTCGTGAGATGAATGATTTCTCTTTTCTTCTTCTTTAGATGATTGTTTGTGGTAGGACATTGTTTTTTTTTATTGACTGCCAGTGTTGTTAGTTCATTCGGTGCGTTGTTTTTGGTAGGCAACTGCAATGTCACGGTGACCTGTAACAATGATCTTAATTGAACGATCAGAGGTCAAGAATATTGTTGAAGAAGTAGAGCAATGTGAAACTAGAATGAACACCACGGCTTTCCTTTGTGAATTTTGAGTTTTGTCTTATTCAATTTTTTTATGGTTAGTAGCATGTATAGCAATTTACGGCGGTGCAGAAATATTAAAAAGTTTTGATATTTTCCTTCCTTCGAATATTTGGTTCATTTTGGATCTTCTCCAGGTCGGCATATAATTAAATAAATCATATACTTGATATTCATATTTTAAAGTATTTTCAGCCAATGGTTTGTTAAAGTCAGTCTGCAAAAACAAATAACCAATAATAATAAATAATAGCCATTTTCTATAGAAGAGGCTATATTATATAGCTTGACATCATATATACATATTATATGTATCTCACAATCTCCTTAGTTAATCTTAGGCTACATACCTTAAATGATGACAATTAAATAAATAAAATAAAATAAAAAATTGTTTATTGCAAAAAGTATTTACAATGTTAAAAGTCATATCCTGTGGCCCCACACTAGGCAAGCCTGTCCTGTGGGTACCTGACGTGATTAATTCTTCGTACATACATTGGTAGCTCGGACAGCATCATATACAGTATAACTTTAGCCTATAATTAAACTATAGCTACAACAAACCTATAATTAAATTAAATTAAGAAATTGGTTGTACTTATCTATATACGTGAAGCAAAAACTTTGTACCCCTTTTAACGAAAATTGCGCGGACGAAGGAGTATGAAGTTTGGCATAGTTAAAGTTTATATGGAGAAGGAGGGGCGAATCCTAATATTTATATAAAATATGCATTAGAAATACATTAAATTAATGGAAAATACACTACACGCACATAACCATACAATTGACACACGCAGTCGGAGCGCGTAACTATGGTTACATACATCAATATATAATGACATATATCTGCAATATCTTACAGGCAAACTTTGGTCGAATTTCGAGCACTCGGCGACCGCTAGTATAATTTATTTCTTATCTTAATCTTCGTAATAGGTTTTACTTCATATTTATTGTTTTACGTTTACGCGAGTGTACACATTTAGACGAAACTACTTTATACTGATTTTATCGCGGTTTATTTTTAAAATACTGGTTGTACCTGTTTATAAATCTATTTAAATTTACTATTTCCTCGACGTTCACATTGCTTTTCAGCAGTCATGGTCATGGAAAGATCAAGATCGTTGTCATCTCAATGATGGTGAGAATGATTTAAAGTGCGGTTATATCAAAATACCTTATTAAGTTTTAATAGGATTTTTATAATCTACCGCCATTAAATCCGTATGAAGTTGATCAATTACGATGTACCAAATTTTAATGGAGTCTGTGTTGTCATATTGTTTTACGTTTACGCGGATGTTATACATTGAAATTATGCTACTTTAATTTTAATCTGTGCTGTGGTTATCACGTTGATGTCGGTACAAATACAAACTAGACCCCGTTTCAATTTATTTATTAGACACATACTAGACGATAAACTTAAAATTGAATCCTTTCAAATGACGACTATGTTACTGTGTATATAGTTATAAGTTTGATAATCACAACATTTAATTAAAGTACTTTACGGCTTCATAAATTAATGATTTATTATTATCTCAGACTTTACCGTTAAAACAGGCTCAAGTACTTACTAGAGTGTTAGGAGTGAACACACTCCTGGCTACTAGCTTACCAGGAGGACTACAGTTACTTAGGTACCTACTTATACTGGTAATTTGTAACCCAAATTGTTAAAAAATGATGAAAAGGAATATATTCAATCATGAGGTTTAGTTGTTTTGTAGCTCAATTACTTATATACATACACACACATAAGTCAAGTTCAATCTTATTGAAATTCAATGTTATGTGTCATGCGCTACCTAATTGATTTAATTCATTAATCAAATCACTGTTCATTAAGCGGACAGTACAGCTATTTACTTAATTTCTATCGATTATGATATGCTTATGAAGTCGTGACTAATTACATACGTACTTGCTTACATAATATACCTAACATTAGCATGATATAAATGAGCTTAGGCTCATAATTGATCTTCAATATAAATAAGTTATAGTATTCTGGCTAAGAAATAAAACTAACATGGCCTCAACTGCTATGAGGACGGTGTGGAGGCCACTGCTCTGGGATCATACGACTGCTTACCATTAGGCGTAGTGCGGTCATTTTGACGAGCAAAATAAAATAAAAGAAAATGGTATGTTTGTGTACCCCTGAAAGGGTGGGCAGAGATTGCAATTTAATTATCCGAAATGTTTGTGGGTCCAACGTTATAGCCGGCAGGCCTAATACCATTTATTCCGGCTCCGTGCTGCTACTGAAAACTTCCTAATTTCCTAACAGCAAAACTCAATTCCACTATTCGATCCGTGGATCTTGAGATCGATCAGTCACAAATAAGTACACTTATGGGACCACCGAGATATTCAGTATCTATGCGAATAATGAAATAAAGCTGAATGGCTTGTTTTTTATTTGGGCGCGCCAATCTCTGGAATTACAAGACTGATTTGAAAATTATTTTTGCGCTTGTAGGTTGTTGTGGTGTTGGTAGAAGCAATAGCCTATTGGGAGACCGTTGGATTGCCATGCAGAGGTCTCGAGTTCGATCCCAAGGCGCGCACCTCTGACTTTTCGAAGTTATGTGCGTTATAAATAAGTTAATTGTCACTCGCTTTCACAGTGAAGGAAAACATCGTGAGGAAACTTGCATGTCTAAGAGTTCGCCATAATGTTCTTAAAGATATGTGAAGCCTGCCAATCTGTACTAAGCCAACGTGGTGAACCTAACCCTTCTCAGCAGTGGGACAGTTTAATACATTATTATTATTATTTGTAAGCCCAATTCTTAAGGAATGTTTTAATCTATATAACATCACGATACGAGCCATAGAAGCGGTGCAGCGATATAAACGTAGGTAAAACTGCGGTAGACAGCTAGTATATAGATAAAAACTGCTTAACAAATCGTCGTACAATGTCACTGTGCTCATGAATAACCTGTGACATTGCAATTAGTCGTACTAACCCGAACAAGTGAGATATAACCGTTTATTAAATACGTCAGTACCTAACACATAACTTTGTGTGGCTTTGGTTCATTGTTTAGTTAAAGTGACACATTTCCTGTGTCGATGTGTCGTGATTCGTGATGTTTGAGCTAAAATATCTTTACTAAAATTTCTTATTAATACTACGTGGACAGATGTGTTGTGTGTAGAACAGAGAGATAAAGGCATATATGTTACTGTCTACTTAAAAATGTGTTTTATTTATACCTGCAGTATAAGACATTGGTAGGCAAAGAGGTTTAATGTTCCAATGAAATTTAATGTTCCAATATCAATATTTACAGTGGTTAAATGCCGATATTAGAACATTAAATTTCTTGAAATAATAGTCTATAAAATCGTCATAAAGCTGCGATTACAAGGAAATCCGTTCTTCTGTAGATGATTTTGTACTATTCCTTCAGTCGATTTAGACTCAAAGAATCATTTGATATACATACGTTGTTATGGTAAATGGCGTTTAAAGATAAATGGCCTTATGACGTCAGGCGACTCTTTACTGCTAGTTTACCGAATTTGAAAGTTATACTTTGGCAGATGAAGAATTTTGAAATATATGAATTGGACATCTTTTGTTCTTCTTTACATCGGGTCTGTAAAGACCGTTAGACTTATTTAATTTTATTACTCGAATTAAAAATGTAAAGCAAAAATATAAATATATATAAATAAAATCAGCGATAGCTCAGCGGGGAGACCGACAGACTGCAATGCAGAGGGTCTCTGGTTCGAACCCACGTCGCGCACCTCTGACTTTCGGAAGTTATATGACTTTTCGAAATTATGTGCGTATTGATTGACAGTTATCGCCTGCACCGTGCCTTGGAGAGCACGTTAAGCCGTCGTTCCCGGCTGCCGGGAACATCTATGGCAGTCGTTATTGGGAAGTCAGTGCCCTATAATATCCTGACACTGGTCTAGCCTTAGGGTATCGTTAGCCTTCGGGTTGCAGAGGTCAGGTGGCAGCCGCTCTGTGTAAGAAGTCTGTTGGTATCCCCACTGAGCTATTGCTTGCATAACTCACAAGATACACGCGTGACTCGCTATATACCAAATTATATTTAATTGATACAATAACTTGGGTATAATGACATCGATTACATTTTCAATTTATTTCTCATTATAAAACGAGGCAGTTTTGACATTACTAATGAAGCGTTTCAGATAACGACTGTCATAACCTAAGTGCATACAATAAGGAAACAACTCACAATACCTCAATAAATGGCGTCGTGACTTATCATGACCGCAAGTGTACTTGTCTACAATAAAAGTAATGTATAGGTACACTGCGGATATTGGATATTTATAGTATGTTCTAGGTACACACCATAGAGATTCTTATTTTCAGACAACTGTATACCAAAACAGTTTTTAGACGATTCAGCGATTCACAGTAACATCGACATGGATGTGTTCTCATCGCTGAAGCAATACCAAGGAAACAGAGAGCCACTGCATGAGACGGGAGTGACTATTCCGCCATTCAGTCAGAATGAAAATGTCATTTGACAAAAATTTGTGTGGTCCACAAATAGTTGTCCCAGGTCTAAGAATTTTTTGTATTCGTTGTTTGAATGTTAAAAGTCCCCCATGTTACAGTATTCATTCCTAGAGCGCGAGTTGTCCTTTTAAATAAGTAGACATAGAAAAGCCCTAGTGTCGGTAATAACTAACGAGCGATGCTAATATGTCGGCCTCCATGGCTTAGTGGTTAGTGTAACCGACTGCCACGCCTGAGGTTGCGGGTTGGATTCCCGCACACGTCAAATATTTGTGTGCATGAACATGGATGTTTGTCTTGGTCTGGGTGTTTCGATGTATAATATGTATGTATTTACAAAAGAAAATTATATAAGTATGTTTATCCATTGTCTAGTACCCATAGTACAAGCTCTGCTTTGTTTGGGCTAGATGGTGTTGTATGTAATGTGGTAGAATATTATTATTATTATATAAATTATTGTATTGATGGCTCTGCTTGCGCTCGGCGCCGTCATCTCTTATTAGGTCGTCAATGTTATTATTACTTATTTTTTCTGTAGAAGCGTCGCGTAGGTAGAACGCGCGCTTAAGCTATTTGAATTTATAGTTTTTGTAGAATTCTACGAAATAACTTCATAGACATATTATGGCCTTTAAACATATATTTTGGTAAAAGCACTGCCAAACATCGCTTATTAAATTCAACAATATAATTATATACTAATACATAGATGCTAGTATAGTCTGTTTCCTTTTGTCTATATTTCTGCATTTCTCGTGGGCAATGATGTGGGTTATGTGCTTATAAAATTAGATTCAGAAATCTTCTAACACAATGAGCATGTAACCAATTTTTTCCTAAAGCCTAAATAATATAAAATTAAAAGCATATATTTTTAGATAATACAGATCATCCATTATCTTAAAATCTAAACTAGCATTTTTCACAGACTACAGTCAAGGACATTTAATAATACCGGGTTATTGTTCTTCTAAATTTTAGCTAAACAAATTGTTTTGTATATTTAAATAGTCTCTTTGGTTTTTGTATCAGGCAAAGTGCAAGTGGGTTTTTATTTCAAGAAATTCTTAGAAACGTCTCGTATTCAGGAAATAGCACGTTACACTGTAATAAACTTGGCACTGGCAAATAATAATAACCATTTACTGCGCGAGGCATAGACGCATAGATAAGCCTTATATACATAACATACATACAATTTGAGTTAGTATTAATATAACTTATTAACTAATAACTATGTTAGTAATGCTTTACTTGTACTTTGTTCTTGTGTGTTCATGTAGCAGTTGTCCGCGGCAGCGACGAAAACCCTTCGGCTAAACGTTCTCCTTCATAGCGACATGCAGAAAGCAAGTTGGCTACGAGTGCCAACTTGCTTTCTGAACGCCACGAACGCCTTGAATAAGGGACCTAAACGTAGTTGACAGTGCCTGGTTATCATACACCTCTATCCAACCATTCGAACATACAAGCGATACATTTTAGTTTTAATAGTTTAATTCGTTATAGGAGGAACTTGAATGCGACAGTTAAATAAATGTCGGTGTTACTGAGTCAGACTGAGTGAACCATTCAAACAGATTTATCATATTGAGGCGGATGTGACGTATATAATAATAATAATAATAATAATAATATTCTACCACATACACACAACACCGTCTAGCCCAAACTAAGCAGAGCTTGTACTATGGGTTCTAGACAATGGATAAACATACTTATATACTTTTTTTTTTAAATACATACATATTATACATAGAAACACCCAGACCAAGACAAACATCCATGTTCATGCACACAAATGTTTGACTTGTGCGCATGAATATATAACCTTGCATATACCTGCCTACATATCTATGTAGGCAGGTATATGCAAGGTTACTCGCTTTTTTGTTTCTGTTATAAATACTGGTATAGTGCGAGTCAGATTCGCGCATTGTAGTATCCGCGCCTTGGAAGTAAACCTACTGTTAGGAAGTTACATTAACACGTGATGTCACACCTGTATCCCAATGGGGCAAGCAAAGGGGTTAGACCCTCATTTCGCCAGCCCGATACAGTTACAACTGTGCCGCAACTGGAAATTTCTTCGACAGAAAATCTCAATAATACTTTGTTCACACCGTGAATTTTTAAAAGTCAGTACCTACCTTTTTAGTCCAGCGTAATTTAGAACTATTATAATTTTCAAGTCAATCGCATTAGTAATTTATTGGTACGATAAGCAGCTATAGAAGACAGATAGTCGGATGTAATAAATGATAAAAACGGCATTTCTCATGTTTAGTTTTTTACAATGTTGATTCGGGTCCCTAAAAATGGCTAAATATCGACTTGTCAGATGAGGGTTTGCACTAAAATAAAGTTTAAAGACTTAAGTCGCAATTACTTAAATCATTTTAATGTTTTACGTCGATTAGAGATAGTTTTGCCAGTTACTTTAAATTCATATTTATAATTAGTTAATTTTTGCTTTAATATCTCTTAGACATTTATTTGTCTTTAACCTTATAGATATTTTAATAATTACGTCTGGAAAAGGCGGTTACTTGAGTCCTGATCCTAATCTAGCTATTTTGCTTCAATCACACTTATTGCCACAACATTTTTCATGAAATACTCTATGATTAATTTATTTAATTTTGAATAAGACTTACAGATGAATAACAAAACCTTTGGTATATATTAGAATCTCTTTGTGAATATGGCTACTGAAAAGCAACCGAAACGTCGGGGAAAGTATAAACTTAAATATAAATTGTTTTAATAATTTAAATAGCTTAATTTGTAGTAAATTCAATAATAGTAGTGTCATCGTTTTAAATCATGTTATAAGTTATAACAGTGTTTTCAAATAAACAACGTAGTAGGTTAATTTCAATGTAAAACATTCGGATCAATGTAAGACAATATTAGACAGTTTTGTTTATTTTGTTTCGATAAATATAGATATTTTTTGTTCCATTTCTATATTTTAATCATATAATGCATATATAGGCTTATAACTACTAAAATTATAAGTTGATAGAATAAGCAGATGCTAAAAAAAAGGATCTGTGACAGTCAGACAGAAAAGGTCGCTCCATATGGGAACCGGTTTTACCATTATCGCATATAAACCTAAAATACAAGGCAATCTATTTATGTCCACGACACTCGAAACCCAACGAAGGGTACAGAAATTAATTAGTCATATAATTTAATCTTGGGTTTTCAATCATAAATTATTATTATTCCTTTGAACTTGACACAGAATTAGTAGTCTTGTGTAATTCTCTTTAAACCTGTTTTATAATACATTGTTTCATATTGCTGATTTTGTAACTTTCAGGCCAAGGATTATGAAAAAGAAAGCAACATAATACACTTTTTGGGCTTTTCGAGTTAAACTAAAGAAATAAGAATTTTAATAAGGCGATAAAATGTTGAGCAACGTTTTGCAGGCAACTTTGTCCGTATGCTGCTAAATATAACTTGGTTAGTGTAACCGACTGCTATGCCTGAGGTCGCGGGTCCAATTCCCGTACAAGTCAAACATTATGTATGTTTATCCATTGTCTAGTACCCATAGTACAAGCTCTGCTTCGTTTGGGCTAGATGGTGTTATGTATGTGATAGAATAATTATATATACATAGTATCACGTCTATATCCCCGAAAGGGAAGGTTGTATTACACTCACATTTTGCTAAGTACGATTTTATGCTTCATATACCGTAGAACATAAAAATTGTATGTTCTACGGAATATTAGGCCCTATTTCCTTCTACCGGGATCACAGTTCCAGACTGACTATTAAGAATTTTTTTGTGGAAAACACAATAATACCGCCATACCAGGAATAATTCCTGAGATCTGATGCAAAGCGGTCGTATTCACTAAGAGAAGTTAAATTACGTATCCTTTTCAAATAAATCTTCAATAGCATTCAACTCGATTCTATTATGGGAATTTCTAGATACTTATCAGTCTACGATAATTTACGGTAACAACTCTAAGACTTCATCATAATAAAAAACGTTATCACGATTTTCCGTTTTTCTCATGAGGAAGCACGATGCAGCACAATGGAGGCGCCGGAGTATGTAACTGTTCGGTAGACGGCAATAGATTAGTTCGGTGGTTCCACATTACTCGGAACCAGTCTAAAAGGCATTGCATTTTAGCAATTATATAAGCGGTAAAATGTATGTGCAATGCAAAAACCTTCACACATTATCTATTTAGTCGTGGTAGTATTGATATTGCGATGTGATATTGCGTTATGTAGCTGAAGCATACGACTTCAGCACAAGACTAGCTTGTTCTATAATAAAGAGACTATTGTAAAAATATGTATAATAGGGCGTAGCAAGATTAATAAATAACCATTTATATTGCTCTGGCCTTCGAAGGATCGACAATCACGATAGCTTTCCTGTGCCTATTTATCGTCATTCAATGGCCGTTTGAGCTTTATAACTTCATAAGAATATTTTTTTACGCTATTTATTTTTTATTTGTATATATTACTTTTTATCTATCTGGCTGCAGTTATTTTATACATTGCACAGTTGATCTCGTAAGCTGGAGTTGTGTTGTCAGATTCTTGGTTGGTACTAGAACTAATTTGGAGCTATATCTATTCCCGATTACTACGTAATCATAGCTAACTTCATATAGCTGATGAAATTCGAGTGTGATACACTATTTTCCTATCCGAACTGACACTTCATATTACATATTTAGTACGCATCGCATGTGTATGTATTGGTACCTACTGATTCTAGCTACGGCATATGCAATAATATACTTACATAATGCATTATTGGTGTAAATGCGATCATGAAACATTTACAGAAAAGTTTATTAACAGATCTATATTTGCTGTCGCCATGAGCCCGAATGAAATATCAATGTACGAAAGAACTAAGCAGTTTGAACTGTGCAAAATGACAAAATCATCTTCTCATATTCCCCTTTTTCCTTCTCCAAAACTAAACATATTTAATTAATCTTGCCATGATCAATATGATAATGGTTTTGGTTATGTCTGTATATTTTAGTATATTACTAGTTTCGTTATATCTTTTTTAATGTTTTAGTCCACATAGTAAATAAATTATGAAAATATAGACACTTGGCACGTAATAAACCATTATCATGTTTGTAGGTATGTAATTTCGGGAATCTAAAGGTCATATAAAATGAAAAACCAGACAAATCCGGACCTACTGACACTTGTAGACATGGTACTAATGGACTCTTGGTTTATTATTTTTAGAATTATTATATTATTCATAGCATTATTAATTATAATATACTGTTCATATATGTTGCAATTAATTATAACGAGCGATAAAAAGCGTTCATTGAAGTAAGTATTATATCGATTTTACGTCTTTATTTGTAAACGATAGGACAAACGATTAGATAAGCAAGCTTCCCCACGTTTATGTACGTAAACAGTTTAATTACGGCACTTAGCCATGCGTCAAGTTTACGTCAGTGATGGCTGAAACATGCAACAATAACTTCTATACAGATATCCATATACAAAAATTAACATTTATAACTCCGAAGGAGCAGCCAGATGTGTCAATTACACTCACGCCTACATTTTGACAGCTGTGATTTTTCTACTTAATGATGAGCGAGCCTATTGACGTTTAGCGGGTACAGATCTAGAATACGTGCTACTACTGGAAATTCCTTGACAGAAATAACCAATAACACTTTGCCCGAATCAAAACCCTGCTGCGCTACCGTCCTTCCTAAGCATCCCAGAGCGCTTAGGAATGGGGAGCAGAAAAAGCGTCCTTCATAAATACTATTATAATAAGTAAATAATATGTTTTACATGTGCTATGCTATGACCTTTAAAAGAAGTCTGGCAGTAACCGCCGAAGTGATCGATAAAAAAAACCTGCCCTACGCTAAGACCCGGGCTTTCGGTTAATTGATTCATTTTACGGAAAATGCATAGCATCTGTAGGGAAGTTGAGAATTCGATCACCAAAAACTTATATGATCCACAAATAATGAAATATCATAAGAAACTGAGTTTTCTATGTGCCCGTTACCTATTATAATGTTTGTTAAGTTCCTTAGCGACATATTATGGCTTATGTTTAGTATGGACATCTTAAATATTGTGAAATCACAATATCTATCAATACAAAGTAATCTTCTAAAACGTTTTCGCATATGCCCTCGTGCTCTCATAATATTGACCCACGATTCCTCAGCGTAATGATTGGTCCAATTTAGCCAGCGCTGTATCTGTCACATTACTCATACTAATATGCCAGTGGTTGGCAACCTTGTCGTCCAAAAGAGCCAAATATAGACGATCCACAAGTGAAATCTAGTCAAACAGTCATTTTTCTTAAACTTTGCTGTAGCAGGGGACATTATTATGGGAAGAATAAGGTTGAAAGTACACTCTCGAGCTTGCCTTTGTCAAATAAGTCTTGGTTTAACTAGCATTAAATAAAATTAAATTTGGTATCATACTTATATTGCAAGATAATAAGTAATATTCCATGCTTGCACAAAACATTTCATGGAAGAGCCGCATGCGGTTCGCGAGCCGTGGGTTGCCGATCACTGAGCTAGGCGGTCTTGATCGGTACATTCAGTACACTCGTTACAACGTATTATATACCTACAGTACTAGATACTACATCTGGTACAGCGAGTGCAACTGTATTAAGTTTCTTTGTATTATTATATGTGTCTGAATATATATTATCTTATATTATGTGGGGGCCAGTCAGTGCAGACCGGCGACACTTCGACCCAGTGGGATCTTTTGTGTCGACATTCTCCCAATAACGACTGCCATAGATTTTCATGGCAACCGGGACCGACGGCTTAACGTGCTCTCCGAGGCACGGAGCAGGCGATAATTGTCAATCAATACGCACATAATTTCGAAAAGTCATATAACTTTCGTAAGTCAGAGGTGCGCGACGTGAGTTCGAACCCGAGACACTCTGCATTGCAGTCTGTTGTGATGTGTGATGTTGTGATGTCTGAATATAACGTTTGTTTGTTTATTGTTCGAATGCGCTTATCTCTGGAACTACCAGGTTTGAATATTCTGTTTGCTTTTGATAGGCCAATTCTTGAGGAAGGTTATAGGCTATATAACACTATTCTTCAAGCCACGGGAGCGGAGCAGCAAAAGTTTTAGCAGTCTGTGCAGGCTTTATCGACATTGTGTGCTACCTGGAAGAACTAAGAAAAGTTAAATACAAATTTAAAACAAAAATACGCAAGCGCAATAATTTTAAAATCAAATTTCATCTCACTTATATTCTAAGTGTCCCAATAAAGTTATGCGATTAATGTGTCACAAAAGTTAAACAAAAATTATTTTTAGATTTCTTTTGGCTTGAGCCAAAAATCATGCTGGTTCCAAATTATATAATTATAACAAAATTATATTATTATAATTATAACACATTTTTATTTGCAGCCCTAAAAGACTAGTTTCAGACTTATTTATATTTGTGCCGCATTTTGTGCCGTATATGATTGTTCCGATTTTGGGTGTTCTTTGTGTCAGTTGATTGAATGTTTGCAAAGTCCCCCGCGACACAGGATGAATTCCTAAAAGGGGAGATATCTTTTAGAAAAATCTATGCGTATTTATCATCTTCTTACTAATCTTACTAATATTATGAACGTGAAAATTTGTGAGCGCGCGTAAACTGTTGAAGGGATTTAGAAGAAACTCAGATGAATCATGCATTCTATGGCATATAATTCTTCACCGTGTATATTTCATGTTTTATATATCTTTAGTAATATTTCATGAACGAGGAAATCATATGAGCTGACAGTGAAATTAGTCATATAATTGAGAGAAGCTAGTCAATATGTCGTAGATATGACATAGTAGGTATCAATTAGCCACGTTAATTCCCACTAATTGTTATCTTTATTAGATCAATCTAACCATTCTGCAATGAGTAAAGCGTGTCTAAACATCTAGGTGTGTCTTACGATTATGTGAATGTTACTTATTGACAGCAAAGTAAATAAAAAAAATATTGTTTATTTTTAAATATTTCTTTTAAAGTATGGATCATGGCCGCTGAAAAGCAATTGGAAAGTCGGCAAAAGTGTAAATTTGGATATGTATGAATTTACCATTTTGTTGATAATTTAGTATTTTTTGGAATGAGTAATTAATATCATCATAATAAGAATGAACAGCTGTCATCATAAGTCATCATCTTTCCATCATCTTTAATCTTCACGCTGCTAGCTCAGCAGTTATCAAATTCATATTTACAGGGTATAACACGGTAGGTGTTGCTTGCCATCGACGCGGACGTGACGTATATTTGTTGTGGTTAATTGTACAAAAAATATTTCAAGTCAGAGCGCGGTGTGTAAGTTTGATAGGAAGCTGTATACAGGAAGCTCAGTATGTCTAAATCCGTTTATTATTACGTAGGACTTACATACCTAGTAAAATATACATGTAACATAGATAGGTATATACTTTTGCCTTTGCCTTAATTATAGTAGATTAAAGTAGGCAGATACAGACACGATGTTTTTCAGTAACCGACGCATACTGAGCGTTACCTCAATTAAACCAAGGATAGTTTAGCTATAGGTACTTATATTATAGAGGAATATTTTGTTTGTATGCATGTATCTATGAAACTACTACACCGATTCTAAAAGTGATCTTAGTCTCAAATCTTTGAGGGACATAGGCTATGTTTTCATGACATGTCCCATAAGTGAATCCTTGGGCGGATGGTAGTCTCATATACGTTTCAAATCAAAATAAAAGTATTTGCTTTCTCTTTGTTATTCATTAATAAATACCTTTTATTTTTAATTTACGCTCAATAGTCTTATGTAGGTTTTAGATATTATATTGTTTACTTTTAAAATTACTCTTACTTAATGCTAAGTTATTGTTAAGATGTTACATTTAATTGTAGTAAACGCAATATGTGCTTCAGTAAACTAACTAATAACTCCATTCGATGTTTATAAGTATTACTTTTTAACCTAAATGTATAACCGAGATTTGATTTTGTCTATCGATACTAGATTAGCTAATACGAATATACTATGTTATAAATGTTTTTAACAACTGGCAAATACTTAAAAAAAAGTAATTATTACTATACTTCACAAAAGTATGTGAATTCAAGCAATTTTTAATTGGTTGGCGTTTCGGATCCCCATAAGTAAAGTTTATAATGATAATCCAAATATCAAGATATTGGTTAATCATTTAGCATTTATGTTGTATACTTAGTTTAGTTTACTTACTTACTTTAGTTTTATGACAAGTAAAACTGAGATTGTCCAGTATAATATGGATTTATCCATATTATTATTTTAATATTATAAATGTAAATGTGACTCTGTCAGTCTGTTACATGGCTTAACCGCTTGACCCAATTATATAGAATTTTAATGCGGTAATAGCTCAAACTTGGCAAAACAGCCTTATCTTTCAAATAAAGCGAAAGAAAAAGCTGTGACATCCATACCTAGATGCAAGTACATACTAACAAATAGGTTTATTTCTTACAGATTTTACATACATACATATTAAACTGCTATTTCCATATTCATGTGCAGGTGCATTTAGCTGCGAGGTGTAAACCTACACAGGTAACTGTGTGATAAAAATAATATCACAAAAAAATATTTTATTTGTTTTCGTAATTCATAAAGGCTCACAACGAATAATTTATTGACAGATATTATATATCTTCATATATAATATCTGTCAATAAATTATTACGACTCTACTTTTAGATAATATTGTCTTACGTTTAGGCGAATGTTATTCATTGAACTTAAACTACTTTACATGGAATCTAACACGTTGTTTTTAAAAATATTTAATTAGCTTGACAAGTATTAAACTTCATTAGTAGTAGAGTAAACAGTTTCAAAATTATGTAATAAAGTGTTAAATAAATAACGCGATAGAATCGGTATAAAGTACTATTATTAGAGTTATTATAAAAATACAATAAAACACCTACACTTTTTTACAATAATCCATCCACTCAGCACCAGGTCCGAGAGGCGGCGTGCGTGTTCCCACGCGCGCCTCTGTGTCGAGTCCGTAGACAGTAGTGTTTTGTGAGTGAGTGCCTATAGAGTAGGTCTCTTTGTGTAGTGGCCTGCCGTTTCATACGGCGGGCCGAAACCTCGGTGGGGTCGCGACCGCATGTGCAAGTGATTCGCGCGGCCCCGTCGATAGCGGTTTTGTCGAGGAACACCGTAGTAGATTTGGTCGGTATTCCGGGAGGTCCATTTTCATCGTTTCAACATCTTTCTTTTACATATGCGTAACGCATATGCATTACCAGAAGTAAAAAAAAAAACTACGTGGGCGAAAAGAAACTGCAAAATTAGTAAAATACTTTTAAATGCAAAATCGATTTAATGAGAGTTATGCTTCACTTGCCACCACTTTGTCTACGTCGTCCAATGTTCGACTGTGAATACTTTAGGTTCTATTTTCTTTTGGTATCACATTATTTGCAGGTATCTTTAATAAATTATTGTTTACTATCCTTTAAGTACTTCAAATATAGGCAAGGTTATAACGCTTGGCTAGTTTAATGGTTAGATTACATTTACCCTTGAGCAATATCTGTAATCATTCATTAAATATTTTAAAATATTGTATTTGTTAATTTTACCGCGGTGTATTTATTTTGGTACAATAAACAATAAGTACGTACTTTTAGCAAAATGTTTGATAACCGTAGAATGTGCAAAAATATAAATAAATAATACTTGAAACCGCTTACGTACCTACTTTTAAGAACAATAGCGTAAATCTGTAATTACCAAAGATTCAAAGTATATAATCTCACAACAATTTGTCGTAATAATGGAAAATTTAGTAAAATTTGTCTGTTTTTACGACAACTACGTGAAATATGTTGCCTACGTCATGTGAAAGAACAAAGGCATTTATTCTATAATACTTCGTCTTAGCAAGTCTGGATTTAAATTAGAATAGCCGGTACTGACGTCACTGAATATACCTACAGATATTAGGGTATTATAATGTAAAGACGATGATGTCACCCCGCTATACATATATATAGTCTTGCCATAAATATCAACTAAGAAAAATATTTATTTTCTATTGCATAAAACATTTATTACCTACTGTAATGTGTGTTGGTTTATACATTACGTAATATAATAACATTAAAAATATATGAAACTCATTCAAAATGATCTGACCATTTCCATGAGAAAATTCTTTACTGCCAATCTTATGGATTGTTTTAGGGTCTCCAAATTATCACGGCGTTTATAGCATGCCATACTCTCGAAAACTGACCATAAATCATAATCCAGCTGATTATGATTTATGGTCTAGGGTCTAGGGACTAGAAGACGGTTTCGGCGGTCTTCAGCTCTGATGGACGCTGAAACGTTCTTTTTCAACCATGATTTGGTGGATCGCGCCGGTACTGAGTCTTGCTATAAGGACCATTCTTGGTTATGGAACATGGTGTTGTTAAGAGGCTTAACCACCTGCTCAAGAATCGCATCATGAAACACTTGTACCGATGTTTTGATACCTTTTTCACAAAAATATGGCTCAGTCACTCCTTGATAGCTAACACCCCACCAAACGATCACTGAAGTCGGATGATGTTCATGTTGTACGCTGCTGACTAATTGGAAAGCTTATATAGAGCTTTGAGCATAAATTCGGTCATCCTGCTTGTTAAAGAATTTCTCAGTAGTAAAAAAAACTCGTCAGTAAATAAAAAAGTTCTGTGACCTCCCTTTGCATACCGTTATAGTCCGTTTCAAATACAAAGTCCTATTTGACAGATGATCGTTAAACAGCACTAGTGAAGGTACTGTTTCAATCGACACGTCAGGTAATCGATAACCGATTAACTTTCCAAACAAACTGTAATCGTGGGTTTAAAATCGAAACAGAAAAACAAAAAAGGAGTCCATCCAAGTTTGACATACTTATAGAAAAATAAAGTTTTTACTTGTAAAAGAAATCTGGGCTTATCCTGAATTAATTCTTTGTCTTGATTAATTCCTAGTATAACATACTTACTCCTTACTTAGTATAAGGGTGCAATAAATGTGGAAGCTATAACAGATTTTGATTGACAAGGCGGCTACTCTTTCTCTCCAATATCACATCGTCAAATCTATTTTTTGATAAAGAAAGTATATTAAAGGTTTGCGGAATGGGATTTAAGGTACATTGCAACGTAATAATAATTAATACCAAATATAAATTTATAAAGGTATTTCTCAGACAATTGTTTTTACCTCGAATTAGTTCGATTTTATCGGACTCATATTGTCGCGTCAATATGACTGAAAGTAAAATAAAAGCCTAGTGTGTAACCTGTGTGTGTGGTATTGTAGTGAAATATTATTTTATTTTTGATGTTTAAATTATTAAGACTAATATTAAAAGAAATTATTAGTTGATTATGTTCGTGAAACAATTAGGTATATCATGTTTTGTATAGATTCTAATTATTTTTAAATATTAGTCTTTAGTACCATAAGTAATCATTGTTTATTTTAGCAATTTATATGAAATGTGCAGAGTAACGTGCTATGAAGTGTCAAAAGGGACTTCATATTTGAAACAGACTATAAGAAGTTGTTTTGATTTTACAGCCCTATTTATTTTTAATTATCATATAAATAATGACGAGTGCGTCTCTTATAGGCTGCAAGTTCTAAGTGAACTTTCAAAATACGCGACATGGTTCTAGGTGCTATATTCATTACCCGCAAACATTTTACTTTTGCTTTCGGATAGAATTTCATCAAATTCTTTACGAACATTCGAGTAATAACAAGCGGATGCAGAGTTTCAAAAATTACATTTGGCTCCATATCTACTTTGTGTGCTATCACAGCAATTCGGTTCTCTTTATCACCCCAGTCCATTTTAGTATCACAAAAATATTTAACACTGATTGGCGCGATAATGAAAAAACACAATGAATAATTATATAAGAATGACAGATTCCGAATTCAAATGTAATAATATTGTTACGTGCTGGGTTCGAGGGATAAGAAAGTAACCAATATTACCGTACTAAAACACGTTTTATTCAAACACACAATTAAATTTAAAACACAACAAACACTATACTACACTTTTCCACTGTAACTGCTTCAAACTCCGTAGTATTTCTGCTTCCGTTCGTTTCGATGAACACTTGACCACTTACGATTGTAAACTGACTCGGCGAGCGCTGGCCTTCCCTTTTTATACGCGGTTATTTTTATAAGCGTTTCTAGAGTTTTCTAGTAACGCCATACCCGGTATGTAAACAGTACGAAGATGCGAGAATGTGCCAGCGTTCTCTCTACGTTTCGCGTATCCACAAACTACGTAGTTCCGTAAGATATCAATAGATGTCGGTGTAATAAATTATTAGACGGAACTGCCGAGTCTTCCCCACAATGCCGAGAGATGGCACTGGGCGTAACAATATGTTTTATTTTAATTGTAACTGTATTTATGGCCAGACTAAGTATATTTTAATCGTGGAAAATATGGGTATCCCATCTTTTTCTACATTATTTTAAAATTTAAAACTATCATATATTTTGGATCGAGCATTTTATTTAGGCTAGACGAGTGAGCGTATAAAAAGATACCTCCGAATATGTGGTTAAATATAATACACAATTAAATTAAATATAATATAATTTACAATTATTTTAAATCGAACTGTATTATTATTTTCAGGTATTCAAAATGGAGAAAACTCCGCATGAAATTCAGAAGCTGGTGGCGCAACTTAAAGATTGGATCATCAGACAGCCGCATTTACCCAATGATCTAAGTGAGTTATCATTTCACACTCTAAAGAGGTCCAATCTTTATCTGCTCTATGTAACAACTGTCAACAGATTACAATGACGAAAATTAAAAAACCCGTGAAACTGTGATCCAGTTGTGCTATCGAATGCTGTTGCTGATTAATATTGGGATTATAATCGAATATTCAAATCACGATGTTTCGATACAATATAAATGTGGCCGATTGATTTGATTATATTTTTAGGTAACACCTAATTCTTTCTAAATTCTTGTGTCCCAAAGCCGAGCTTAACGACTGTGTTTTAACTTCTTAAGCTAGGATTCAAATCGCTCAAACATTAATTGTATGTATAATCGATGATCATAAATCAAAACTAAAAATGTTTAACAGATGGTCATACGCATATCATCTACTAACTGCATTAGCAACAGCCAATTAAATCACATGATATGAGTTTGATTTCGTCACATCGTTGATTAGCGATTCAGAAAGCGGAAGCGAAAAATTATTTAAATGACGACCTTCTACTACTCATACGTCTTCTCCAAACATTTCTAAAGCTATAATTTTTCATAAAGTGATATTGCATTGAGATCTGTTTATTTGTTACGCTTGCACGCCTTAACTACTCGATTGATCATCATAAAATTTTGCATACACGTTTTCAGAGGTACAGAAAAGGAAATAGGGTACCTTCTAACCTAGATAAGACCTGCCCACGAAATCTACATTCACGTGAGCGAAGCCGCCGGCAAAAACTAGTTTTCCAAAAGCGATAATTCTTCCTAATGCCAGTTCGATTTTCTTCACCCATTTTTACATTTTTACAGTTTATAAATATTATTGTATATCTATACTGCGTTTCAAATACGAAGTCCCATTTGACAGATGATCGTTGAACAGTGATAGTGAAGAGACCGTTTCAATCGACACATCACGAAATCGATTACCGATTAGCTTTCCAAACAAACTATAGTCGTGGGTGGGAATCGAAACAAAAATTATAGAAACAGAAAAACAAAACAGGAGTCCATCTAAGTTGGGCATATCGTAAGAATAGTTACATCAAAGTTACATATAACGTGCATAATTGTAAAAAAAAATACGGACGTATCCTTGATAGTATCAAATTTAGTATCAAATACTTACTCCATACTTAGTATAATGGCGAAATAAATGTGACTTTGATTTTCAAGACGACTACTCTTTAAAAGCTATGCGATATTTACACCATACGTCCAATATCGCATGTCCAAATCCCTTTTTAATAAAGAATATATATTAAGGGTTTGCAGAATGGGATTTAAGGTACGTTGCAATGTAATAATAATTAATACCAAATACAAATTTACAAAAGTATTTCTCGGACAATTGTTTTACCTCGAATTAGTTCGATTTTATCCGATTCGTACTGTCGCGTCACTGTGACTTAACCGGTCGTATACCGCCGGCTCGCATACCAGCCGGCAGATTTGTACCCGTCGTAGGCCGGTGGCTCGCATGCGAGCCACCAAATTGGCGCCAAAACGCCGCGCGCCGCCTTCGCTTTAGCTTAAGCTAACGTAAAACCAATTTGGTGGCTCGCATGCGAGCCACCGGCCTACGACGGGTACAAATCTGCCGGCTGGTATGCGAGCCGGCGGTATACGACCGGTTAAAGTAAAAAAATTACCTTAGCGCGTAACCACGGTATTGTAGTAAAATTATATTTTATTTTGATGTCTAAATTATTTAGTTATTTGTCAATAGAAATTATTAGTTGATTATGTTTGTGAAACAATTACATAATGTTTTTTATAGATTCTAATTATTTTTAAATAGTCTTTAGTACCATAAGTACCTAATCATTGTTTATTTTAGTAATTTATATGAAATGTGCAGAGTTACGTGCCATGAAGTGTCAAAAGGGACTTCGTATTTGAAACAGACTATAGTTGAGACGGGCGTTAAAAGCACAAATAATGGAGGGCCACAACGAGTAGATAAAATAAAGGCCGTCTTATGATATACAAAGAGTTTAGTTATTATGACACTAGCTGTGCCCACGGTTTCACCCGCGTTTATGGTTACTGCGCCGCCCCCGTGGGTTGTAGCGTGATATTAGATAGCCTATAGCCTTCTTGGTTAAATAGGCTATCCAACACTTAAAGAATGTTTCAATTCGAACCAGTAGTTCCTGAGATTAGCGCGTTTAACCAAACAAACAAATAAACAAACAAACTTTTCAGCTTTATAATATTAGTATAGATTAAAGGATACGATTAACATCTCTATATTATAAAGACTGTTTTGTTCGTTTTAGTTATAACTTATAATAATTTTAGCCCTGGTTATAAACTACACAAAGCACGCATGGACTTCTTCTAAAAAATTGGGAGTCCGTACGTACCTACTGATACTGAGAATCACTACAAAACCCAACAAAATTCAATAACATGGTGTCTGACCTGCAATTTAAACCTGGGACATCATGATCGAACGAATATAAGCGCCATCTTATCTCGGGACCACTCTTTAATATTGTAACTTAAAACCTAAGCAGCAAGAGGCAGACGTTATGAGTTCATGTGCTATGCATAACAATGTGCTGATTTCAACTGACATTGTCAATAACAGGAAAAGTTATATACACTTTAATTTACATAAATAATACTTGTATGCTAATGAATAATGATATGACTAAATGTATCCTGGTCTACATTTGAAGCAACTGCACTGATAAAAAAAATTAAAAGAAATAGGTTCTATTCTTGAAATTAATGTCATATTTAGAGTTCGACAAAACTTATACAACAGCTTTGTCCGTCTGTCTGTTATACAACTTTCAACTCAAGAACTGTAAGAGCTAGAGACTCGCGGTCAACACCATTAGACTCAGCATAGCCGATATACCCCCGAAATGACTATGACATTTGATCTCTGACCTCAAGGTCACATGATACCATCTTTCAACTCAAGAACCGTAAGTGCTAGAGACTCGCGGCCATTCGACGCAGCATAGTCGATATACCCCGAAATTACTATGACCTTTGACCTCTGACCATGTGTCAGGTCATGTGATACCATTTTTTCGAACTCTAGGTTTTACGGCAATTCATGACCGTTTCTCACGTTTTTACTGCACAGATGGCGTAGTGGTTTAAGTGGTCGCCTCGCCACTGCTACTGCGTCAAGTGTTGTGGGTTCAAATACCACACGCAACAAAAATTTGTGTGATCTACAAATGGTTGTTTCGAGTCTGGATGTTTTTGTGTCCGTTGTTTGAATGTTCGTAAAGTCCACCGCGATACAGGAATTATAATAATAATGCGGGAGTTGTCTTTTATAAAATCAAACCAATAGCCCGCTCGTGTTTAGGTATTACCTATATTTAGTTTTAAAGTGTTAATGATAAGTTTAAGTAAGTATTTGTTATGTTTTACCACTTTATAGAAACGAGAATGCAAATTATAGCCTGATTATCAGGGTAGCTTATAGAATCAGTAATTGGCCACAGTCATTTTAAGCATCCATATTTATGAGAAATCATATTTCTCAGTCGGGTGAATGTGTCATTGCTATTATTTACAGGAAATTGTTTTAGGTCGGTAGACATCAATATAATTTTAATTTTATTACGTAATTCTTAACGCCTGGCGGAATAATAATAATAATATAATAATCATTTATTTCACAAACACACGTACCAACTACACATGAAATGTTGCAGTTTTCTATAAGTACTTACACTAATTATTTGAACACTTGTACCCATGCTAAGATTTAACTTGTGTTATGGGTACCAGAGCTCTCTCTCTCTCTCTCATAAAATAAACATTAACAAAACAATAGTGAAGACTTTTGTTGACTTCGAGAATGGGCACAGGTATTATTTATGGAATGAGGTATAGAGGATATTTTAAGATATTCAGGCATGCTGCTATTTTCAATAACTGTTTTACGAGTTTTGAACTAAAGTAACACTGCAAAGTAACAAGAAAAAAATTGTCACAGATTACAAAGTAACTTGCCATACAAACAATATATGCCAAAATTCGTATGCCATTCTTTATATAGCACATAGGAGTGATATGATGAGTTGCTCTGTTATTCGTACAACTGCGATAGTTTACTGTCTCACAAAATACAACGGCTGATCTGTCCTGTTTTGTAAACTGTCATACAGCTACACACAGACAACTGATCAGTATAAGGTTAATCAATTAGCACAATATGATAATTGTTCTTCTAATTGAAATTAAACTACTATATACGGATTTTATCGCGTTGTTAATTTGACACTTTATTACAAAGTTTTGAAAACTGTTACACTATACTACTATTAAACTTTACTAAATTTTAAGCTAATTAAATTATTATTAAAACTATTGAAACTATTTAGATTTAATTTAATTTTACACTTTCCCCGACGTTTCGGTTGCTTTTCAGCAGCCATGGTCACGGGGAGACTAAGATGGTAGTTGTCTCAATGTTCCAGTGTAGTTATTTCAAAGTACCCGAACATAATTTAATCATTGGTGTTTCTATTTATGCAGTATGAGCTCAAAGTATCATGAAGTCTAGCTGTGGTTTGCTTCTTCTTGGGTTTGACTATTTGTATTACTGGATCCCAAGCTGGTGGTACATTCCAACCATCTTCTCTATTAAAATTAGGATGTTTTTTGATTTCAATAGCCTCGCGAAGCATCCTTGGTAGGAATCGGTGTTCTTTAGCGAGAATCTGTGGTTTGTCAAATCTCAGGTAGTGGTTGGTCCCCTGTTGAACATGTTCACACACAGCAGACTTCAACGAGCGTTGGTGTTTTACGTCAGCTATGTGTTCTTTTATGCGGGTGCCTATGTTTCTCTTGGTTGGACCAATGTATGAGAGTCCGCAGTCACAATCTATTTTATAGACCCCTGCATCTTGTAAAGGTAGTTGGCACTTGACGGATGGTAAAAATTGACTTATCTTCGTTGGCGGCTTGAAGTATGTGTTGATTGAAGCTCGCTTCAAGATGTAGCCAATCTTGTCAGTGACACCCCTTACATAAGGCAGTATAGGAGGCTGGCGCTCGACTGTGGCTGGCATTTCTCGGGATCTGTGACAGGTTTGCTTCAAGAAGAAGCAAACCACAGCTAGACTTCATGATACTTTGAGCTCATTCTGCGTAAATAGAAACACCAATGATTAAATTATGTTCGAGTACTTTGAAATAACTACACTGGAACATTGAGACAACTACCATCTTAGTCTCCCCGTGACCATGGCTGCTGAAAAGCAACCGAAACGTCGGGGAAAGTGTAAAATTAAATTAAATCTAAATAGTTTTAATAGTTTTCATAATTATTTAATTAGCTTAAAAGTTAGTAAAGTTTAATAGTAGTATAGTGTAACAGTTTTCAAAATTTTGTAATAAAGTGTCAAATAAACAACGCGATAAAATCCGTATAATAGTAGTTTAATTTCAATGAATAATATTCGCGTAAATAGAAGACAATATTATGTTCTTCTAATCTTATCTCTTCATACTACCACTAGCTTTTGCCCGCGGTTTCACTCGGGAACAGTACTTTCTTATGGACGAAAGGTACCCTATATCCTTTTCTTAACCCCTGACATTTCAAAGTGTATGCGAAATTTCATGAAGATGGTCGAGTAGTTAACCTATTGAGCCGCAGTGGCATACCGGGTGGCCAGAGACTTATATATTTTAATTAAAATAATCTGTCTGGTATTCTAAGACTTGAAAAATTACGGCGTGGAAGCTGGAATCCTAACAAACAAACAAACTCACATTCGTATTTATAACATTAGTTAGGGTATTATTGAAAATATACATCTGAACATAGTTTGTTTAGCCTGAATTCAGTAAAAGAATAAAGTGCTCAACGTTATAAAATATAATTATTAAATTTGTCTCAATATTGCTGATGTGGTATAATGTCAGAAGCTTAGCGCTCAAGGCTTTACATATTGTTGTAGTCAGATAATTAATCATATCAAATAATTCTAGTATTTAATTTATAGAGACATATTTATGACTGTCAAAAGTTTTGTATATTGTGACAATTATAAATGTTACTTTAAACCAGGTAACTATTGTTTAATGATACTAGTATTCAACTCTGTAAAAAAGTGATTAGAATCTTTATGTGTAAAGTACTGTTATGTGAAGCTCAATGCTTTCGCTAAGCAGTCTACATTTGAACATGGATGTTTGTCTTGGTCTGGGTATTTCTATGTATAATATGTATGTATTTACAAAAAATAGAGCAGCGATAGCTCAGTGTGGAGACCAACATACTGCAATGCAGAGGGTCCCGGGTTTGAACCCACGTCGCGCACCTCTAACTTTCGGAAGCTATACGACTTTTCGAAATGTGCGTTTTAATTGACAATTATCGCCTACTCTGTGCCTCGGAGAGCACGTTAAGCCGTCGGTCCCGGCTGCCATTAACATCTATGGCAGTCGTTATTGGGAGAGTGTCGACACAAAAGATCCCACTGGGTCGAAGTGTCGCCGGTCTGCACTGACTGGCCCCCACATAAGATACATACATACAAAAAAAAGGTATATATGTATGTTTATCCATTGTCTAGTACCCATAGTAGAAGTTCTGAATACTTCCGAATACTATTCTTTTTTTGTAAATACTTACATATTAGACATAGAAACACCCAGATCAAGACAAACATGCATGATCATGCACACAAATGTTTGACTTGTGCGGGAATCTAACCCGATTAAGGCGATATAAGGCGTGGCAGTCGGTTACACTAACCACTACGCCACCGAAGCCATATATTTTTAGTATGTTATAAAACTAACCAAACTTTATTGAGAAAGTAAAATCAATACAAAGATATAGATAAGCTTTGTTGGTGGAAGACATCAGTGTCTTCAAATAGTGATTCGAATATATTTTGTTTGAGCCAATCGTGTTAATCTTTTCGTGGTAATCATTCGAATACGAGAGCAACTTTACGAGAAATACATCATAGTAAGACAATTATATTATGTTACAGAAATGCAGCAGACAATATAATTGTCTTACTATGCTGTATTTCTCCTAAAGTTGACAACAGAAAGGCAGATCTGACAAGTAGAACCCATTTACAAGTAGATATAATAGATGTAGTAACCATCGATATTATCGTGTTATATTTGTGCCTTACATAAAAAATAGCCGCTATCTGGTCGATTGTCCATCACACAGACTGTTATTAACGGCAAGCTCGACGTTATATCAAAATTATACTTGTCATAATTTTTCCATTATTAATTATACGTTGGCAATTAAATAGATAAAAATCCGATTAGTCAGAACAAGAACAATAACTGTTAATTTGTCTGATATAACGACAACTTGTTTTATTTTGAAAAAAGGTAAAGATAGCAACCGACAAAAAGGTCACACGACATCGTATTACATTAATTCGCCATAGAATACCAAAATAAATAGTTCCTAGTTAAACCGACGAACTCGGCTTTATCGACTGACATCTACATTTAACATCTAGCAGATCGATATGCTTCAAAATCAAATATATTAAATTTATAACCATATTTTGGTTATAAATATATCTGATTTTGAGTAAAAAGTTAAAGTAAAATATTTACTAAGTAGTCACATACATACATAAATACATAGATTCACGCCTGTTTCCCAGAGGGGTAGGCAGAGACTACGGATTTCCATTCGCTACGATCCTGACACACTTCTCTGGCTTCATTCACTTTCATAACATTACTCATGCACGCTCGCCGGTTTAAGGTACTCTTAATCTGGCTTTTGTCCAGAACGTCTCCGATCTGATCAAGAAACGTTCGCTTAGTTCGTCCCCTTGCGACTGTTAGTACTGTAGCCGATTTTCATAATAAGATGGATGGCTTAAATAAAATGTTATACTACATTATATCTAAATATTTTTTTACCGAGGGACGTGTTCGATACACATTGTGTATAAACTGGGCACATTAGATTATATTACTTAGGTATGGCCTAGCTTAATTATGCCATGGAAGGATTGACAAATTGTAGTGAGCCCTTGCCACTACTGACATTAATGGGTTCAGGGTCAGTGGCAAACATTTTGTTCAAGATGTTAACAAAAGTTCGCACAATATGCAATCTAAAATGCCATCTTATCTAACTCGCCACATCATTTTACGTTTCAGGTGACATGATTGTTCGAAGATTTCTTCACAGCTGCTACTATGACATGGATGCCACTAAGACCACAGTGGAGCTGTTCTTCAGTATAAGAGCATCATCGCCAGAGCTGGTGAACTTCAGAGACCCGGACACTCCTCAGATGCAGAAAATGTTAAAGATTGTGTAAGTATCTTTCTGGTTCTATGGCTTTCGTTCTTATTATTGTATTGTTTATCTTTTAGAGTGTAAGAAAATAAAATTTTCGGACGAGGAAAGAGAATATGAATACTTCTTTGATTTTTTGTATTAATGTAATCATATGTATATATATTATTATATTATATATATTATTTATATTTTTATATTAACATGTAAAAGATAATCTGAGTTTAAAAATGATTAAATATAATATATTCGTAAAAATATGGATTTCTTTTTGTTATATTTTAGACTTAACTGACTTATGAGTGGACGTATAAAAAATATATATTTTTTTATACGTCGATACATAAGTCAGTATATATGTAATTAAAAATATAATAACACAATTAAGTTATACAGATGATTAATTTAATTGTGTTATTATATTTTTCTGGCATATTTGCTATTTAATTAACAATGCTTGCCGGATGTCGGCAGCTAGTAACAATCGTTTTTAAATAATAATAATACATTGTTTACAACGTTACATACATACGGGATAAGTTAATTATAATAATTATAATTTGTGTTCGTAATTAAGAACTGACCGCCAATTCTTATGATAAACTCTTTAAAATAGAATTTGATCTAGTCCAATAAACTTCAAATATGAACTGAAATGCTCACACATTTAACGTTTATTAGGCTACATCCGCACTCTATTAAAAACTTACGGTCCAGTCATATAACACAGAAATATGCATGCCAAGACGCCATAGTAATTTGGGCCTACAGTGTACACCTATAGAGGCTAATGATAATAATAGTAAGCAATGCCAATAATTAATTAGCATAAGAAGTGATTTACAAAAATCTTAGCATTTTAAGTTATCAAATCTTCTTATATCTTATCAATACAAGTTATATCAAATATGTGCTATATCATTTTATACATTATATTAATTTATTTATGAGTACAATATATAAGGAATGAAATAAAACTATACATTGCAGTTTTATAGCTTATAGGTAAAAGTCGTCGATATTAACCGCAATAAATAAACACTAACCGTCACAATGGAGTTCCAAAACAAGCAATGATATTGACATTTACGTTTTCCGGCGTCATACAAGCCATAATAAACACAGAAACTTGATACATCGATAATAGACATTACTTTAAGTTAATCAAAGAAATCTTGCAAGGATAATTATTAGTTTTTGTATTACTTTTGTATAAAAAATTAAATGAACGATTAAAATAACGATTATGTAATATAGCAATGGTAAATTACTATTTCAATTAATTACCTGTCAACCTATTTTGTGTGGATGCAACATTTTCACGTTAATGTACTTGCTTGCAAGTTCCATTACATAGTTTATCGTTTTCTTGTTTAATATTTAAGAAAATATTACTGACTTGTACAGATTAATAAATACAAGGAAAAACCAGGATAAATATTAATATATTTTTTTAGTATAGCCAATTTCTTGTGCACCTCTGGGTCTAGTACTGGCATGCCTCTTTAATATCTACTGAGCCTTAGCCTATGGAACGAAAGTTTTAAAACAATATTTACTTTTCTCAAAGAGTAGAGAGACTACGGATTATTGCTATGGACCTGAAACCCGTTTTGCTTCAAAAACTTCATACGTTATATATTATATACATAAGTTAATAAATGAATAAAATAATAAATACTGGTTCGATTTAGGCAAATTGTGAGCACAGTTACATTCTAATTGTATTTATTTGAATGTGTTAACAACGCTAAACCTCGTAATGTCGACGTTAGTCGTGCAAAGTAAAAGTGCCGCGTTGTGCACAACTGTATTCTTATCATTTTACGATTGGAATATAGCTCATTACTTAATAAAGCTAATCTTATGCCTGTCTTTCCTAACCGCACCAATTACACCTGGTTTCTGAAAGGCTAACACTAACCAGCGACATGTAAAAATTAAACACATGTAGTTATTTGATTGGCTATTGCTAATTCAATTAGCCAATCTCACTAATTGACATGCGTTTGACCGTCTGTTTAACGAATGTATATGTTGATCTGTTTTTTAGAAACCGATCAATATATTATGTTATCTTATAATTATCGATTATAAACAGGGTCGCTTAGATTTTATTGTCGAGTACAATCGACCTATTTTGTCGTCATACTTTATTTTAATCTCATGCAACGGTACATTACAGTACAATGAAAGAGACCTATTATAATTTTTTAACAACGTGAATCTAATCATATTATTAGATCTGCCAATTATTATTTGTAACTTTTATACTATTTACTAAGATAGCTGTTAGAGTAACCTTAGTAAAACTTGCCTGCTATAAATGTACTAAAGACTTAATGCAACCCGACACGACCAGCTCGGCTGCTGCGGTAACAGTAATAAGTGCCCGTGGATCACTTCGTCTTTCACTTGAATGGCTGTACGGCCTACAGCTGAACATGCTAAAATTTTATTAAAACTTAAGTATTAACATATCGATAGTATAGAAATAAGTAAATATGGACACAAATAAAAACACTTCAGTGGATAGCAGTAATGAATACATACATAGAATTATGAAAAGTTGAATGCGTGTCTACGGTTGCATAATAGACAAGCCTACATCTTTAAGCCTGGGTTGGTAGTGCAGTGATATTGAATCCGACTGCTGTACATGAGAACTTGGGTTTGATTCTAGGATAGGGTGAAATGTTATTCCGTATTTCTGTCTACAAATTCTCACAAGTAGGAGCACGATATTTGTAGATAACCTTTCTGATAGCCAGCATTAGGTTCGTCCTCTATTACTTGGAGCCTCAAACCGTAATTAGGATAATGTGGGATATATGCCCTACTAACTATGTACAACAACAATTTGATTTGTTTCATTTGTTCAAGCATTAACCGATACAATTTTAATTTCAGGAACATGGCGCAATACCAAGCTTCTGGTAGCAAGAACGTCTGGATTTGGCAACTGAACGATCCAGGTTTGGAACAGTACGACTACGTACAAGATGCTAGACTGTTTTTTATGAGCTCGGATGCCTGGATTCTGAAGAATGACCAATTTTTAGACTGTGATATCGTTATATTGGACGTCAAAGACATCACACTCAAATTCATCACAAAGTTCAATGTGTCTGTCGCTAAAAAGTTATCCAAATATCAAGAGGTAATGTATTGTTATTATTTATGTAGGTACATTTTAGTAGCTCGGCGTTTTAGCTGATATTTAGATATATATATAAACCGAAGAGCCTGGCTACTAAAATGCTCCATCCAGAAGATAATTATTTATTATTGTTTATTATATTTAATCTAGTACTAGCATGCCTTTAGCATTCGTTGGTGTGTTTGTCTACGTCAAGCAAGTGAAAGTGAAAAATAAAGACGGTACTAGGATGTTTCTACTTTATTTACTGTTAACAAGTATGTATACATACATACATACATACATAGATTCACGCCTGTTTCCCAGAGGGGTAGGCAGGCCACTTCTCTGGCTTCATTCACTTTCATCACATTCCTCATACACGCCCGTCGGTTCAAGGTGCTCTTAACCTGGCCTTTGTCCAGAACGCCTCCGATCTGATCGAGAAACGTTCGCCTAGGTCTTCCTCTTGCGACTGTTCCATTCACACTAGCCTTATAAACGTTCTTAGTCAGTCTTTCCTCGTCCATTCTTTCTACATGCCCAAACCAGCTTAACATACCCTTTTCTATTCTTGTCACTATATCCAATCTAATAAAAAAAAAACAAGTATGTATGTCAGCAGATATACTTGCCTATACGACCGAAGGGCTAGGCAGAGATGTATTACACACGGATTTCATCAGCCATGGTTCACGTCCCTTGTAAGTCGGAGTCGATTTTGAGCTTATTGCCATTTTGAAATTGAACTAGCAGAATCGTTTCCGTTCACTAGCGGCGTCTGGAACTGTGCCAGTTTCAGACTCCGTGCTGCTAGTGAGAAGTTTTGGACCCAAAAGTGCAATAACACTTTGCCTCAACAGAAAATCGAATGCGAGACCTCATGCACAACGGTTGCATTTACTACCGCTGCTTACTGAAGCAGGCTTGAGTATGTAAGGCTTGCATAGGCACGCCATCGACATTTTGGTTATTCTAGAATTGCTGATATATTTGCACCCAACGTACTTAAAACTAACAAACAAGCGCAGCTGTTGTATTGACCTAGATAATCTAGCGACTGAACACGGGTCAGATGTTCATTACGTCACAAATCAATTGTATATCGTGCAAGCGAAACATAATTCAAGGTAATAATAGGCATTTGATGTAAATTGCTTCATCGAGGTCTTAGATCTAGTTGTATTAATTTAACGAACATAGTATCGGGCTTGTATGGCATAGCAGGGATAAGCAGTGATATATATAAATTGCATTTTACATTACCTGTTTCTCTGATCTAGATCTATTATAATTTGTCGTAAACTATTATTTATTTACATAAGAATTGTTTTACGTTTACGCAATGTCACTACCTATTATAAAACAAAGCCTCCCGCCGCGTCTGTTCGCGATAAACACAAAATTACTGACCGGATTTTCATGCGGTTTTCACTAATAGACAGAGGAGTGATATATGAAGAAGGTTTAGGTGTGTAATTTGTTAACGTGTTGTACTACCAGTGCGAAGCCGGGGCGGGTCACCATACGTTAAAATTAAACAGCTTTATACCAATTTTATCACGGTTAATTTTAAAGAACACTATTTTCAAACCGTAAAACTATTTAAATTTAGAAATTCCTCGATTTTACCTTTGTCATTCATTCAGTAGCTATGGTCATGGGAAAAGTGAGGAATGTGTTAATTCAATAGTTTAAAACTAGTGTAAACGTAGTGTTTTATAAATTAAATCGCGATAAAAGCCGTATAAAGTAGATTCATTTCAATTTACATTAAAAGTTGTGCCACGCGGTAAACGAGATTTACTTTCCATTATATTAAGTAACATGATTATATTTTTTAATTGCAGGAAGCGATGCCCATTAGGCTGAAGGAAGTGCACATAGTGAACGCGCCACCGTTCATCGATAAACTGTATGCTTTGATGAAACCCTTCATCAAACAAGAGATGACTGAAATGGTTAGTAACCAAAACTTTTAAACTTTTGACGGCACTCTATTACGAACAGTTAATACTACAAGAATTGGCTCTCTGATTTACCTTCATGTAGTGATAGTATTAATTGCTATCTTCTGTTCGCGTTTCCGCCCGTCCCATTCCACCGTCCAATTAATTCGTCGTTAAATGAATTCTAACTAATATTATAAATCTGAATGTGAGTTTGTTTGTTACACTTTTACGCCTTAACTACGCGACCGGTCATCATGAAATTTCGCATACATGTTTTCGGGGCCAACGCTAAAGGAGATAGAGAGTACCCTTCGTCCAAAAAAGTACTGCCTACATTTACCAGAGCGAAGCAGCGGGTAAAATCTATTAAATACATACATTTTGTTTTCAGATCCACTTCCACACACCTAAATCAGAAACATTGTACAATTATTTAAGCAAAGAGGATCTTCCAGAAGACTACGGCGGCACTCTGTCCAGCATGAACGAATTTATGAATAAAACTATGGAGACTGTCATGGAACAGAAGTGAGTTAACTTAATAATAAAATTATTGGACTGGAGTCGAATGGCTTAAGGAAAACATTATAGATATATATATATAATTATAGAGATGCAGCTAAGGGCAGAAGTAAAAAGAAACATTGCTTATTTTAAAAGATTAGCTGTTTGACCGTAGGAATAGTTATTGTACCTATCGCAGGGTACATTACAAATATATGAACGGACAAAAGGATCATCCATTTTCGGCACAACTATTTATAGACCACACAAATATTTGTCCCGTATGAGGATCCTTGTGATAACAATCAGGGCGGCTTAGTGGCGACTGGCGACGTCCATTTAAAACATTGTGCTATTTGTGTTATCAATTATAATCTTCTATTGCTATCGTTCTACAAATTATTAGCAAACCTATGCACAATTCGTATAGGCGTATAAGTAGATTTGTAGGGTACCTACTATTATGCCACTTAAGTACATATAATACTTTTTATATTCAAGTAGGAGTAATTTCCAGAGAACACTTGGCTTTCTTAGGATGTTTTTTTTAATTAATTGTGCATGTGATAAGTGAAAAGCCTTTGATTTTACAATAAATAGCTTGTCAGAACAGACGATATATTCTTACGGACAGGCAATACAGATTATTTGCCATAACTTGCCGCTATGAATATCGTGTCTTAAGTTCTTAACAAACTATATCTGTGTTTCAGGAAAGTGTTCTTAGACGAGAATTTCTGGAAAACCGAGAAGAAGGCAAAGGGTGCGATAGAGGTCGCCACGTTTAGAACATTGGACATAGACTAAAATTACAATAGAAATAATCTATTAAAGAAAAATATGTATTCTAAGGATATATCTGAAGATATGTGATAACGACATTAATTTAATATATAAATATATAATACCTATATAAATCCTTTAAATTTTTAGATAAGTTTATTGTACGTATTAACTGTTATATTTTCAGAACAGGGTCTATCATACATTTAATGCGAAGGTTGCTTCCAAGTTATTTCGTTTTTATTATTACTGAACAAGTATAGGACAACATCATTGACAAAGAGGGTATTATTCTGCTAAAATCACATTTTAAACTTGATTGTCGCTTAGCAAATAATAGTCATAGTAACCAACCGGTTACTATTATATACATATTTGCAAAACAGTTGTTTTCCCATAGATACTGTAGAAAAAAAAAAATGATGTCAGCCGACTCAAATGTGAATTTAGTAGCGAGATTTAACAGAAATGTATATCACATGTTATTCACAGGACACGCAATGCACGACAGGCAATGTTAAATGTATAGGTGTATGTACTTGAATTAATAGTGTAAAGTAAATGATGTAACTATAATGATTAATGTCAGATTTACTATTAAAAAAGGTGGATGCGTTATTTATGTGCCTTATTTTGTTAATATATTTTATTTTAGTTACGTTTTGCCACCATCTTGCGAATATTTAAAAATTCATGTTTTATTGTTTTTAATTAAGAGTATTAAGCCAATGTAATTGGTAAAATAAGATTGTTTACAATTTTAGAATGATATATTTTGTCTTGTTTTTGTATTCTATTGTATGCTGTCAGTTTTGATTTATTGGCCGTATTATAATCCTACTTGAAGTCCTTAATTAATATAGTATTCTACCATATATACACAACACCATCTAGCCCAAACTAAGCAGAGCTTGTACTATGGGTTCTAGACAATGGATAAACATACATATATACTTTTTTTTTTTTTGTAATTCCATACATATTGTACATAGAAACACCCAGACCAAGACAAACAGCCATGTTCATGCACACAAATGTTTGACTTGTGCGGGAATCGAACCCGCGACCTCAGGCGTGGCAATCGGTTACAGTAACCACTACGCCATCGAGGCCATTGTAAAAATTGTAGATATTCCGATTTATAATCCCTGATCAGCAATTGTATAGTTGATTTACTATAGTCAAATATGTAGTTGCTTTTGCATGTGCATAATAGCACTTTAAAAATATGCTAGAGAATTAGAATTCAGACTATTAATTACAAAGGCGAAAGTAAGTGTAATGTGTGATGTCACTTCTTCAAGATTCGTTAATTAAAGTTACATATTTTATGCAATTTACTTGTAAGTCGATTTTCATTGAAGGCTGGTAAAGAATCGAAATTCAGCGCAAGTTAAACTACACGCTTTAGACATTGTAAACAATCTTGACGTAGATTCAAAGAGATTTAGAACAAACTGTTATACTTATATTTTGGCCTATTGTCCCTAGTTGCCAAGTATAATACCGATAAAAGTAAAAAAAAATAATAGAAGCGTCTTATCGTGAATCTTTTTTACAAATCTGCTTCAAAGCAATTTATGTTTTATGATGAATATGGCTCTTTTAAAACGTTTTTCTTGAGTGCATTTTACATCGGGTATGATATCTTATTTAAATAGCAACTTTTAAAATTTGGTTTCTGGTTTAAAGGCGATTCTATTAAGCGATACTACTCGACGGATCATCATGAAATTTCGTATACACTTTGTCAGGGGTACAAAAAGGGACATAGGATATAATCTAGAAAATACTGTTCACGAGGGATAAAAAAATATTGACAAAATGTACATTAACGTGAGCGAAGCCGCGGGCAATATCTTGTTTTAAATATAATACCTACATGTTAAACAACATTGTAAGCCAGGGATGAGCAACATTCCACTAGCAAAATAAAGCGATGTAAGAGTTGATCTGAAAATAAATATTATAATATATGATGTTGGTTGAAAAATGTGTTTTTTTTTATAAGCGTAAGCAAAATATTCTATAAACGAGAATCTATAGCAGAGTCTTTGAGTTAAATATCACTGAACAGTTATCGGTTTATAATTTTATTTTACTAGGTAAGCTATATCAAATACAATGTACAAAGATTTCCTTATTAGGACCAAGATTACAAAAAAAAATAGGTTTACAGGGGTTCATTACTAAGTTTTTTTTTAATAGTTCGACTGCCGCACTAGTTTTAAATCCTGTGTCACGGGGGACTTTACAAACATTCAAACAACGGACATAAAGAATATCCCGACTTGGAACAACCATTTGTGGATCACACAAAGTTTTGTCCCGTGTGGCATTCGAGTTTCATCCCGTGTATTCCCACGTATAAGAAAAAAAACCTTTGTAACAAATATTATCTATATTTGTCATAAAGTTATTACATATTTTATTTGGCCGTATTAAATGGTTTGTACTTGTACTTGCGTACATACAAAATGAATAAGTCAGCAATATCCCTACAGATTCTTGTTAAAACCGTATTTTTACCGAATAACTGCTTAAGTGGGATAAATCTCAAATTTACGAGTCAATAAAGTCACATATAGCAAAGCTGAACCGTCAGTGAGCAGGGCACTTAGCGCGCAGGATCGATGACCATTGGGGCAGAAAGGTTCTTGAGTGGCGACAACGCACCGGAATCGTAGCTGGGGTAGGCCCACCACAAGGTGAGCCGACTACCTGGTAAGTTTTGACTGCCTCCGTAGCGCAGCTGTAGTGAATGCGACTGCTGTGCATGAGGTCTCGGGTTCGAATCCCGGGTCTGGCCAACAAAAAGATATTGGGTTTTTCTGTTTAGAAATCTCAATACGAGCCCGGAGTTAGGAAGTTGGCGGTGTTAGACACCCCCGTGCCTCGAAAAGCACGTAAAACCGTTGGTCCTGCGCCTGATCTCTCTCCGGTCGTGTCGGATCACCGTCCCATCGGATCATGAGGGTTAGGGAACAGAGAGTGCACTTGTGTTTGGGCACATACTTGTGCACTATAATATCTCCTGCACAGATGGCCAGTCTCTGTTAAGATTGGCTGCCGTGGCCGAAATTCGGTTTGGAGGACATTATATTTTATTATTTTAAGGGTCGCGGGAAGCGGTTGGATGCGGGCAGTCGAAGACCGATCTATGTGGAAAATCTACGAGGATCCCTATGACTAGCAGTAAACGTCTTTTGGCAAAAATGATGATGAAGCGCTTGCTCGTTCGCTGGTCGCGAGAATTCTCTAATAGGTGCCTAACGCGACGATCACGACGTTTCGTCGCGGTCAGCAGTCCGGCAATGCCGTACTCATTTCTATTTTTGTGTTGCGAAATTTCAGTAGGTAGAGTATTTTGAAATGCTTTCCGAGAAAATCCCGACGTTTCGTTGGGCTCAGCAGCACGGAAAAGATAGCAGTAGACATTTCTACATTTGCCTTGCAAAATGTCAGCAACTAGAGCCTTTTGTAAGGAATGTTAAAATCTTTCCAATGTAAGAGACTAAAACCACTTATTATTTAATATTAATGATATTGCATTTTAAAAATCAAGTTGTATGTTGCATACCAGGAATAATACTAATCTGAAATCCGAATCCGGTTTCGAACTGACTAGCCATCTCACTTTCGAATACCAATAACGACTAGTAGTCCCTTAATTTATAGAATACTCCGGCATCGGCATTCGAATTGAATTCGACAATGAGTGATTAAATAGCAATGCAGTTCATATTTGCATGTAGTACCATATTTCCACAGTCGCCTCCACGTCATGCTACAACAAAGTCTCAAAAGAATTTTCATTGTCATTACAAAGTGATCACAAAAGCATTAATTACTTTTAATTAGAAGGTAATTATAGTTTGCATCTTGAATTTTGCACTAATCTTGTCGATTACGATTGTTACTCATGTCGCTTAACTAAGGTGACACAATGCTTTTGTTATGAACGGAACTGGGAACTATTTAATTGCTAATTATACCTTTAACTTTATTGTCTATCACAAAAACGTGCCAACATTAACCAGTAAAACGTGTCTCTTAAAATAGTATCTTTTTAAAACTGCTACAAAGGACACTGACCGTTGTATCTACTGTAAATAGACAATTATTGCTATTAATGTAGGAAAGGAGCAAAGACTAAAAAACAAAATGGGACATTTAAAAAAAAATTGTACCTGGGCAATCGGAATTAATAAAAACAACATTTGACAGTAACATAATCTTTTATTTCATATTAATTCATAATAAATGCTTAAATTGTTTTTCTCCGACTCATAAGCAAGCCCTACATCTACGAATAAATGATCTTCTGAGCAGCCTTGTGTACCGTCGATCACTTATTTTTGATGCGGCTGCTCTGATACGGCTACATAATTCTTCTAATGAACCAATGGGCTTACAGTAAACTTCCTCTTTGAGGAAGCCCCAATAATAAAAATCCAATGGATTAGGTCCGGTGAGCGTGGAGGCCACAAAATTAGCCTGAGACGCTCGATCCACCTGTTCGGGTACATACTATTTAAATATAAATATAAGGTACAGCATAATGTGCAGGACAGCCGTCATTCTCGAACCAATAGGATTCTCGCTGCTCCTCGGGTACTTGTTCCAATAAACTCAGCTGATCATTTTGGAGAAATACCAAATAACTTTGCCCCGTTAGATTCTCCGGTAATTCAAATGGCTCAATTATATTTCCATTTAATATCCCGGTCCAATTTTATTTTAAATTGATATTGGGATCTGTCTTCACGCATAAGATGAGGCTTTTCTTGTTGCCAACTGTGTAAGTTGTGAAGATTTAAGATAAGAACCCATCTCTTTTGAGTGTTGATTCATCGCTCCACAGAATTTTATTGAAAATTGTGGGTCTTCTTCCATCTTTTCATCATTATGTTAATGTCAAATGTAGTTTTTATTTATCCCGATTGGCCGGGTACCTACTATTTAATTTTAAAAAATGCAGTATTACACATTTTGTTTTTTTAGTCAAATTTGCTCCTTTTCTACATTAACAGCAATAACTCTCTATTTACTGTAGATACAATTATGAATAATACCACTAAAAATTCTACTTGCAATCGACATTTTGATAAAAATATTGCCCACTCATGTACTCATACTTTTTTAAACTGTACCGGACGGGCGAACTCGGGGCTGAGGTTACTATGGCGATGGTTACGATAATAGCCGTCAAGTCGCTGACGTCCTATACACGGTGTGTGGACTGTACTATAGCGGTTACTGGTCTCGGTGTGGAGGCGCTGAAAGGCGTGTCATACGATGTGCGGGTCGGGACTTCGATAAATCATACACATGCTTCACTGTTCAGTTGTCTTGAGGTTTCTGGCTGGCTCCATTCGGTTCTTGAGGCTTGAAGATGAGGTTTCTTGAGCACCCAATATCGATCGATACGGTGTCGCTTAGGTACCCCAGATCTTTACCGTAACGAGAGCCGGCCAGAAACCACTGTTCAACAATTTTATTTTATTTTAAAAAATTACACATTTCTGCTTATAACTATGGAACTATGCTAGCTAGCGTGATGGTACGACCAGTGCCGCGTAGGGCACGAAAAGACCTAGCTAGTGCTATAATGTTTACCTTTCGGAAGTTAGGTCTAGGTATAGATAACTTAGGTTTTATGCTAAAAATCTAAGCTGCGGTCATGTTTACAAAGAGAAAAAGTTTAATAACTTCATAACTATGATATATAGGAATATAATTCCTTCAACATCCTATAGCGCCTTTCTTAGCGCATAAATAAAACACAATAGTAAAACGTTTTATTAAAGCCTTATGACCTAGGAACACTGATATACCTAACTTGAGATAAAAAATGTACATTTTATTAGTAATGTTTACATATTCACAAAATATTTCTATAAACTATAGGAGAAATACAATATTACGTTATTTACACTATTTAACTATATTAATTAGGTCTATATGTGACCCAATTCGACACTATTTCTGAACTATAAACTTTATGGGTACAGTATACTTAAATAACACGTATGAAATTTATAATCATAATATGAATCTTAAGTTACTGTTGACGTTGTCGCGAACATCTCTCCCGCCGTGCAGCGACGCGCAGACACGTCGGCTGGCTCGTAGCGCTGCTGCAGACAACCCGGTGAGCGATGTCATCTCGGCAAGGGCACCAACTTCTTTGCAGGACGTCTCAGGACTCCCGCCGCTGTTCGCACGTCCACCGTGCGCACCTGTCCGTCAGCACCGGGGTAAACGGCAATGACTCGGCCGCGCGGCCATGTGTTGCGCGGCAGCTGACCGTCAGCGATGAGTACGAGGTCGCCGACCGCGAAGTTGAGGCCCGTTCCGTGGGGCTCCCGCCGGTGTTGGAGTTCGAGTAGGTACTCGCGCACCCAGCGACGCCAGAACAGGTCCGCCAGGATCTGTGCTCGCCGCCAGTGCCTTTTGCTATCGATGTCGGCCTCGCTGAACTCGCCAAGGGAAGGGAGACGAGCAGATCCCCCGAATATGATGTGGTTCGGGGTGATAGCTTCGTCGTCGTCGATGCTCACGGAGACGTGTGTGAGCGGCCGACTGTTGACTGTGTATTCGGCCTCACACAGCAGCGTCGCCAGGACTTCCTCATGCGGGTGACGGTCGTGAAGAACGGTGTAGAGTGTGGTCTTCACGCATCTGACGAGACGCTCCCATGCGCCTCCCATGAAGGGCGCTGAGGGCGTGATGAAGCGCCATGCGACGCCACGACGACTCGCCTCTGCTCCTATGGCCTCTCTCATCTCTTTGTCGGCGCCATGCATGTTCGTACCGTTGTCCGAATATATTTCTGTGGGGCAGCCACGGCGTGCAGCAAACCTTCTCAGCGCTAAGATTGCGGAGTCAGCGCTGAGACTGGCGGCCACCTCTAGGTGTATTGCTCGGGAGGTGAGACACGTGAATAGCGCCACGTATCTCTTCTGATGCTGTCTTCCTACGGTCACGGAGAGCGGCCTGAAGTAGTCAAGGCCGGTGTAGGTGAAAGGCCTCTGATGGTGAGCCAGACGCGCCCTGGGCAGGTCCCCAGTGGCCGGCTCCGGAGGTCGCGCCTTTCTGATGCGACACTGTAAACACTGTTGTACTATTTTCTTCGTCGTAGGCCGCAGGTGAAGAACCCAATAGTGCTGGCGTATCTCATTGATCACCAACTCTGTTCCGCTGTGATGCAAGTTTCTGTGGGTCCAGTCTATATAGAGCTGCGTAATACGGTGATCGCCATCCAGGATCGGCGGTCTCTTTGTTTTCTCTGGAATGTTTTCTGTAGCTATTATACGACTGCGCAGAGTGATCATACCGTTGTTCATCTCTGCGGGCAACGAATATAGGCGGCTGTTTCGGTCGACACCCCTCCCGCGCCGCAGCTCCAGGAGGTCGGCGCCGAAGGAGTCCTCTTGTACTGCCTTCACTAGAAGGTCCTCGGCGCCGTGGGTGTGTTCTGCGGACAGAAGCACGATGTTCCGGGAGCTGACAGCGGGGCGAGGTGCCGCGCTCCCCGACGTGGTTTTCGTGTTCGTCTTGCGCCAATCTGGATCCTTCTTTCGGGATTTTGCTGATCTCTTGTATAGAACCTGTCTCTTGGTTGTTCTACACAAGCCTATAAACTGTAGAACTCTCGCGGTAGCGCGCAATAGGCGCTCCCACCTTGAAAATCTGTTAGGGTCAGGAATAGCTTCTAATATCTTTATCTGTGCTCTCCGGGACTCTGTCACTGTTGTTGTTCGCTCTTCGCCTGTGTTCTCCGTGACGACAGGCTTTTCACTGGGCCAAAAAGACGAATCTTCTGACAGGAACGACGGTCCGTTGTACCACGGGTGATGAGAGTTGAAGTCTGCAGGGACGTCTCTGGTAGCAGCATCGGCGATGTTCAACTTCGTAGGTACCCAGCGCCAGTCATCTATTTTGCTGTATTCTTCTATAGTGGCCAGTCGATGTGCGACGAACGGCTTGTAAGCTCGGGGGCCTTTTCTTATCCATGCCAGTACTGTCTTGCTGTCTGTCCAGTATATTGTAGCCTCCGGTTTCACGCGATGTTCTTCTATTACAGCTACAGCGATGCGGCTTCCCATCACGGCGGCCTGGAGCTCGAGGCGCGGTATGGAGATGACTTTGAGTGGTGCCACTCTCGCCTTGGCCATGACAAGTGATACGTGCACTCTACCGTCAGGTGTAGTAGCGCGCCAATATACCGCTGCTGCGTAGGCTGTCTCGCTGGCATCTGTGAAGACATGTACTTGTAGCGATTCTGCTTGGCTGAATCCGGGGTAACATCTGGGTATTCTTACAGCCTGCAGGTCTTCCATATGGCGTATCCATGATGACCACAACTTCGATAGACTGTCGTTGAGCTTCTCGTCCCATTCTGTTCGGTACCGCCAGGCTTCCTGTAGTATTTTCTTCGCTTGAACTGTCACAGGTGCTGCTAATCCGAGAGGATCGTACAATGACATCACGATTTTCAACGCTTCTCTCTTGGTAGGTGTCGTCTTCTTCAACAGCTTTTCAGGGAGTCGTACGAGCTTGAGGTTGAATCTGAGTTCATCATCTCTCGGGTTCCATATTAAACCAAGTACTTTCTCTTCACATCCTTTACTGGCAATACTGACATTTTCTGTCGGGTTTTGACTCGGTTCCATGTTCTCCTTGACCTCGCTACTGTTAGAAGCCCATTTGCATAGTTCAAAATGCGCTTCTCTGTGTATGTCCCGAACCTTGGTTGCTACGCGTGTCGCCTCTTCTTCGCTTGGAAAGCTGTCTAGATAGTCGTCCATGTAGTGGTTCTCTACGATAGCTTCCACCGCTTCAGGACTCACGTGCTGGTGTTTCTGAGCGTTCCAGTTCTTGGCGAAGATTGCTGTGCACGGTGAGCTTGCTGCGCCGAATATAATTGACTTCATGCGGTATTCTTGAGGGGCGCCCTCCCGCCGGTCACCTCTCCACAGGTAACGGAGTGCGTCTCTGTCTTCTGTTCTGACTCGCACCTGCATGAACATCTCTGCTATGTCCGCTGAGACGGCGACGCGATGGCGACGGAATCTCATCATCACGCCTGGTAGTGACTGTAGCAGGTCCGGTCCTGTGAGGAGGCAATCGTTAAGTGACATCCCTTTCGTTTTCGCAGCGGCGTCGTGCACTATGCGCAGCTTCTCTGGCTTCATGGGGTTGTGGACATCGAAGTGAGGTAAGTACCAAGTCTTCCCGGGTGTAGTTTCCCTTGGAGCTTCTTCTGCATATCCCTTTTCTATTAGTGAGTTCATCTGTTCTGTATATCTTGCTTTCAGCTCGATATTCCTATCTAATTTCTTCTCTATATACGCAAGCCTCTTTGTTGCGTTTTCATAACTATCGGGCATAACAATTTCTGTATTCTTCCAGAGAAGAGCCGTTTCTATATGCCCATCATCTATCTGTTTCGTACTCTTCTCTAGAATTTCTTCGGCCTGCTTTGCCGGATCTGTCTTCGGACGACGTGGATTGATAATCAAAGATTCGAGCGCAAAATATTCTCTCAGCTGTGCCTCTAGGTTTTCTTCTGTGCTTGACACTTGATGAACAAAGTGAACGCTGTGTCCTAGCGTTCGTGAGCGCGCGCCGTGCAACACCCATCCAAGTGGTGTCAGCGATGCGACGGGTTGGTGACCAGGGCCTCTCTTCATATCACTCGCGATGAGAAGATGCCAGTTGTCTTGCACGATGAGGATCTTCGGCACGCCAACGTCGTACACCAACTTGTCTTTGATGTCTTGCAGGTGTGTGCAGCCCCTGAGATCTTCCTCGGTGACCTTTTGCGGCGTCAGGTGCAGTCCTGGAACTGTGTGCGCGCACAGTGGCACTTCCTTGCCTTCAGTGGCTCTCATTGTAATGTCTATTCTTCTTGACTTCGGCATGTCTATAGAAGTGTCACCGATAGCACGTATCGTGAAAGGGTCCAGGCTTCCTTCTGCTCCGACCGCGTTGGCTATGTCTTCATCTATGAGGGAGATCGTGGAACCATCATCTAACAGCGCGAACGTCGATGCCTCTCCCGCCGGTCCGACAATCTGCACAGGAACTATCTTCAGGTAGGCTTGGGGTTTGGCCGTCATACTCGAACTTGCAACCACTTCACTTTTCTCACTGTCAGCTTCTGGTGTTCTGTTTTTCCTTTCGTAGTGCAGAAGCCGGTTGTGTGTTGCGGTGCATCCCCCTACGTCACATTTCCTTGACTTGCATGTATGTCCCTGGCGGCGTGAGCGCAGACATCTGAAGCACAGGCCGTGCTTCTTGGCCAGATCCCATCTTCTGTCAGCGTCGCTTGCTAGAAACTTCTGGCAGCCAGACGGGTAGTGTCCCTCGCGTTCGCAGATCTTGCAGTACTGTGTGGTAACTGGGTACTTCTCGGTAGCTGTGTGGGTCCTCTGCACGACGCGACGCGTAGGCTGGCCGTCAGTGATGTTCTCTGCCGGCGCGAAGGCACTGCAGTAGCGAGCGTATTTGGTGACGAAGTCGCTGAATCGGCTGAGGTCCGGCTTCGAGTCGTATTTTTCTGTGGAGGTCCGGTACCACTGTACGCGTAGCGAGTTCGGCAGCTTCTCGGTCAGCACACGCAGGAGCTCCGCATTGATGAGGTAGTGTTCTTTCTTCAATGCTTGAAGTGTCACTACACCGCTTCTTATTTTGCTTGCGAACGTGCAGATGTCCTTCGGTGCTTCGCTACATCGTGGCAGCGTCCTCAGCTTGTCTGTCTCCGCTTGGGCAATGGAGTCTGGTCTTCCGAATTGTAGCTCCAATTCCTTCATGATGTCGTCCGGTTTCACATGTCCAATCAGTTCCGAACTGACGGTTTCAAGTGCTCTTCCTTTGAGACTTTTTCTCAATCTTGCTGTATTTTCCACGTCGTTGAAATATCTTCTCGTGGTGTCGTATATCGCACGAAACGACAACCACTCGGTATGCGCCCCGCTGAACGTTGGTAGTGTCATGATGACCTTCGATACCGCTGGGTGTGGCGACGGACCAGCGGTGTCCAGCGGCTTCCTATCCACGAGCGCTGCTATGGCGGAGGTGAGTTCAGTGATAAACGGCTTCAGTGAATCTCCTCCCTGTTGACGAATGGCCTTTTTCTTCAAAGGGTCTACATCCTGTTTGTTGACGTCTTCAGCGTCCTGTAAATTGTTGACAGTTTTCGTGTCACTATTGGCCCTGGGGGCCGGGGCCGGCAGGTCGGTTCTTCTTCCGATGTCGGCTTCTATTTTTTCTATCTGCGGTTCCGGAGCCTCTTCTAACCACGATCGCACGTAGTCGTCCTTCGAACGGCCATCTTCTTCGTAGTCATCCGATTCCGCAGCATCTTCAGCCTTCTGTAGCGCCAACTGCGCCAACTGTAATCTAATCTTCAAGATTTCTTCACGCGCTTTCAACACGTTTCTATTCGACCGGTTTGTCGTAACTGTCCGCACCGTTCGACGTTCCTCTTGAATTTTCTGTATCTGTTCTGATCTATCTTCAATACTGCTCGGAGCCGCACGCGAACACAAACTTTCTGCAGGCCGCAATGTTCGATTCGAATCTTCTACCGTACGGTGAGCAGCCGCCCGTTCACTCGACGCAACGCGCAGTGTCGACTCGGCGGCGACCGGAACGCACGGCAGTGTACCGGCGCTTGTCGACGGAGACCGCGGCGCCATCTGGTGTCGAATGCACGGAGCTCCGGTGCGCGCGGGCGCCGGGACGCTCGTTGACGGTCCAGCTTCAGCGTCGATTGTCCATGCTTCAGGAGCTCTCCCTTTGGATCTTGTCACCGGCATCTTGATAGATCTTCTGTAATACGTCTTGATTCTTCAATTTTCAGGCGTGGAACGTCGACGGGACACGCTTTTCAGGCCTCCTGTGGGATCCGGCTCGAAGGACCAGCAAATGTACCGGACGGGCGAACTCGGGGCTGAGGTTACTATGGCGATGGTTACGATAACAGCCGTCAAGTCGCTGACGTCCTATACACGGTGTGTGGACTGTACTATAGCGGTTACTGGTCTCGGTGTGGAGGCGCTGAAAGGCGTGTCATACGATGTGCGGGTCGGGACTTCGATAAATCATACACATGCTTCACTGTTCAGTTGTCTTGAGGTTTCTGGCTGGCTCCATTCGGTTCTTGAGGCTTGAAGATGAGGTTTCTTGAGCACCCAATATCGATCGATACGGTGTCGCTTAGGTACCCCAGATCTTTACCGTAACGAGAGCCGGCCAGAAACCACTGTTCAACAATTTTATTTTATTTTAAAAAATTACACATTTCTGCTTATAACTATGGAACTATGCTAGCTAGCGTGATGGTACGACCAGTGCCGCGTAGGGCACGAAAAGACCTAGCTAGTGCTATAATGTTTACCTTTCGGAAGTTAGGTCTAGGTATAGATAACTTAGGTTTTATGCTAAAAATCTAAGCTGCGGTCATGTTTACAAAGAGAAAAAGTTTAATAACTTCATAACTATGATATATAGGAATATAATTCCTTCAACATCCTATAGCGCCTTTCTTAGCGCATAAATAAAACACAATAGGTAAAACGTTTTATTAAAGCCTTATGACCTAGGAACACTGATATACCTAACTTGAGATAAAAAATGTACATTTTATTAGTAATGTTTACATATTCACAAAATATTTCTATAAACTATAGGAGAAACACAATATTACGTTATTTACACTATTTAACTATATTAATTAGGTCTATATGTGACCCAATTCGACACTATTTCTGAACTATAAACTTTATGGGTACAGTATACTTAAATAACACGTATGAAATTTATAATCATAATATGAATCTTAAGTTACTGTTGACGATGTCGCGAACATAAACGTTGATTAAAAAATAAATGTTATATTTTTTTTCAACAAAAAAGTTGTTTGATAATTTTTATTATAAAAAGTGCTATAGCTATTCATCCTTTTGACTGTCTATCTATTAGCATAATTAGTGTTTAATAATAAAACAACAATAAACCGATGGAATTCATAAATTTATAGTCGTAGTGTACAAGAAAGTTAAAAATGGTAAAAAAATTAATTCTGCGTAAATAGAAACACCAATGATTAAATTATGTTCGGGTACTTTGAAATAACTACACTGGAACATTGAGACAACTGCCATCTTAGTCTCCCCGTGACCATGGCTGCTGAAAAGCAACCGAAACGTCGCGGAAAGTGTAAAAATAAATTAAATCTAAATAGTTTAATAATAATTTAATTAGCTTAAAAATTAGTAAAGTTTAATAGTAGTAGTAGTGAAACAATTTTCAAAATTTTGTAATAAAGTGTCAAATAAATAACGCGATAAAATCCGTATATAGCAGTTTAATTTCAATGAATAATATTCGCGTAAATAGAAGACAATATTATAAAAAAATTAGACTTAAAAAGAAAACATATCTCAGGTAGTAGTTAGGATAGATTTCTTATCATATTTTTTCTGATCGGCCATCAGTTCTACTGTAAGACATTTCAAGGTTATCCACTAATTACCCAACACTCTGTATATAGATAATAAATAAGTTCTTAGCATGACATCACGTTAGCATACTGTAGTGGAATGAATTTATTTAATAGCTATACGACTAACATGAGCAAATTGAGTTTCTTGCACGGGTTGTGATCGACCGACGTGAGTCATTCGACCTCATAACACTTTGCGTAGTGGCAATGCCATATCGAGGCACGTTTTAGGATTATAAATAAATATATATTTATACCTTTTCCGCATTTGAACTCCAAGTTGGTCCATTATGCGTGGGAGTCGGCCGGTTATGGAGATAGCCAGCCCAACTCCGCCCAGAAGCACAGAAGATTCCTGGGGTCTTCGCAGGTCTCGCGGAGTGACCTCGGGTTATTGAGAATTTCCTTTCGTTGTGCTGTTACTCCCACACATTCCAGGACTACATGGGCAGCAGATTCTTCTTCGGTCAGACATCCCTTACAGAGTGGGCTGTCTGTTGCTCCGATGTTGTACAGATGTTTGTTCAGGGGACAGTGTTCTGTTAGGATCCCCACGGTGGTCCAAAGGTCCAATCTTTGTAGGTTGAGCAGGCGGTGTGTCAGACGTGGTGAGATGGCCGGTAGGGCTGCTCTCGACTGTCTGCAGTCCGTTATCCGTGCCCAGCGTTTATTATGTTGGCTCTGAGTGCGAAGCCGCATCCATGTTCTTAGTTGTGAGAATGGTAGAGGGGGGAATGGAGGTGGACCTTCCGTGGTGGTTTCCGATCCCCTTCTAGCCAACTCATCTGCAGCATCATTGCTCAGCGATTCACTGTGCCCCTTTATCCATTGTAAGGTCACTATGTTTTTTGTGGACCATCTTGTTCTTTCAAGAGCAAGATGGCATTCGTAAACGAGCCTGGAGTTGCAGCTATTGCTCTCTAGGGCTCTAAGTATTGCTGTGCTATTGGAGAGGATTCGTATCCTGTAGCCTTCAATATGTTTTGAAGGGCAGAACTTAGGGGCTATGTATATATGCTGTATCTTTATTACTTGTGCAGATTGCACAACAAATCCTTTAGTGGGGCGACAACAAACAGGTCTAGAAACCTTAGTAAAAGTAACCGCTTGCTATCCACGTCATTTATAAAAATAAAATAAAATACCGGTTAAAATAACTTCCTTAATTTTCGCATGGCTTTGACATTACTACTTTACCAAACGAGTTATTGTCATAAGGACAATACTGTAACAACAGCTGTGTCAGCACTCCGAAGGCTTATTTTCTTCCAATAATATTAAAAAAAATTAAATATATAATATTAAACTAAAAATATTATATTTAGTTAATATTATATTTAGTATTTTTTTGTGCTTATACACATACATGACCTGTCTATGTGTCAAGCTCCAACAAAATCCTTCTGTGGCGACTCCGCACAGACGAAGAAGTTCCGACTACATTCAACAGACTCCGCTGTACACAAGAAACGCTTAAAAACCACGTCCACCATACAATCGCATGAGTGAAATTTACACAGTGGCTAAGTATACAGGGTCTGTCGTTAATAATGGATAACCCGTTAGCTGGAGGTTAACCAGTTATCGGGCAGTAAGAAAATAATGTTTTTATGTCAGGGTTGCCATACTTTTATTTTTCATAATAAGTGGTTAAAACTAGAGGTACGGAAAGATTAATTTTAAGAAATTGATTAATGTGTTAATTTTGATACTGTTTTACGTTAATGGCGCCTAAAAATGTAGTCAAATTAAATAATACAAGTATTCGCAAGTACGATGGCAAAAGAATTACCCAAAAAAAACTAATTTTGTTGCAATGGCAACCAATTGAAAGGGTAAAGAAGTGAATTTTAACAAAAACACAAAAATGTGCGCCATTTTCACGCTGTTGGCAACCCTGACATAAAAATATTATTTTCTTACTGCCTGATAACTCGTTAACCTCCAGCTAACGGTTTATCCATTATTAATGACAGACCCTGTACATACAAGTTTCTGACATCAACCGTTGGGCCGCGGCCCGCCAAGCACGGTCACCCAGCCTGGTCTAGAGGATCGTCCTTTTGTGTTGGAGTTACATCAGTCCACACTTTCAATGATTCACTTGTGGTGAAGTAACAAACATGCAAGCACCTTTATAAAGTGTCTGCCTCCGTGGCGCAGCGGTAGTGAATGCGACTGCTGTGCATGAGGTCTCGGGTTCGAATCCCGGGTCGGACCAATAAAAAGTTATTGGGTTTTTCTGTTCACACCCGTGCTTCGGCAAGCACGTAAAGCCGTTGGTCCTGCGCCTGATCTCTCTCTGGTCGTGTCGGATTATCCGTCCCATCGGATCATGAGGGTTAGGGAACAGAGAGTGCACTTTGCGCACATACTTGTGCACTATAATCTCCTGCGCATATGGCCAGTCTGCGTTAAGATTGGCCGCCGTGGTCGAAATTCGGTCTGGAGGACATTACGTAACTTCACGCATACTATCCCGAAGAGGTAGGCAGATATATATTACACACACATTTCCGGTTATGGTTTTAAGTTATAGGCTATTAACAGTGCCAGACTTAATGCTGCTAATGAGAATTTCTTGACATATAAACAACGAGATGTACCTGCAGTTTCACCCGCGTTTATGATGATGTTGTATAGCCTATAGCCTTCCTCGATAAATGAGGTATCTAACACTAAAATAATTTTTCAATTCGGTTTAGTAGTTCCTGAGTTTAGCGCGTTCAACCAAACAAACAAACAAACTCTTCAGCTTTATTATATGTATTAGTATAGATTTGCCCGAGCGAGTAATCGAATCCGAGACGTTATGCACTTTGTCTTTATATTACTAGTAGGTCTAGTAGGATGACGTCGATCAACAGCAACTATATGTTGGATATAGAGTGCATCAGTAACCCCATCGATAGACATAATGCGGGCGTACAATAGGGTGATCGAGCAAAGTGAAACAATAAATGCATACTAATCACTTTTATTGTCTTCACAATAAATTAACACCAATGTCTTGCACGAAACGAATGACAGTTCCTAGCGAGGAGGTCCGCACTCGCCGACGGTAACATGATTCCCGTCGAATATAGGGCGCCTCCGTTTAAGCAGGCTCTGTCGTAGCACGCGAAGTTGCCTGCGTGTTGACGTCATCGCAACAGTGCTGCCACATCTTCACTAACGTGCCGCGTTTCGTAACCGTACTAATGACCGTCTCCGACATATATATTTTGTTACAATGTAGATATAATTTTACACAACATAGCAATTAACCCATAATCACACACACATAACAGGTAAATATAATTATAATTAAACATATCACACATCCGTCTGCGAACTCTGCGAGGTCGTCCTGTGGAAAATATACATAAAATAAGAAGACTTCTGTGTTCACTAGGTATAAAGTTGCGTAAGGCCCCGGGTTGGGTTCCCGAGTAGAGCGACGTATCACTTTTATTTATCATTCGCTTAAATGGCAAATTTACTTAAAATAAGAAGCCTATTTCGTAGGTCCCGTGGTATAAAGTTGCGTAGAGCCTCGGGTTCTATTCCCGAGCAGAGCTAAGTATAATTTTGTATTTGTTAGGAGATTTACCATAGCGCCTTGCAATTCTGTTAATTCTCACTGCCAAACTAATATCTGAGTCGCCTATTATTTGAGATTTTCTACAGTAACCGTGGCAATAACAGTTTGTTACTAAAGATAATGACGAGACGACAATCGGAATCAAGATTGAAGATTAAAATCATAAAAGAGTCCTCACTGTACTTAGATCTTACGAAAAAATTTACATGGTAAAAAGAGTGAGCTAACTCATTAGATATAGCTAGTGTACAATCCACTACTAAACTAATATTATAAATGCGAGTGTGAAATTTCTTCCAGAAAAAGTATTGTTACTAACATAACCGATTTACACGAGCGAAGCCGCTGGCAAAATATAGTTTTCAATATGAGTAGCGTGATCCTAACTAATATGTATTATAAATGCGAACGTGAGTTCTTTTGTTTGTTATGCTTTTACGCCTAAACTACTCGACCGATCATCATGAAATTTCGCATACAACGTGTATGGTCAGGGTATAGAAAAGGACAAAGGGTACTACTAGGGTATACCTAGAAAAAAAATTTTCATTTGGGATTAAAATGTATTGAGGGAATCTGGATAACGCGAGTGAAGCCGCAAGCAAAATTTAGTATACTATAATTATGTATAATCCAAATGTCATGTTGGCATTATGAATTTATAATTTCTTTGGGTTTCATTATAGCACCAAATACATAGCGGTCATGAAAACAGTATTTTATATACCTTTCTTTTTATAGAACAGTATAAAGTATTAATGAGCGTAAAACAGCTTAGGTATAATACTGTTTTCAGCAGTATGGTTGGGTATGCTGAACGTATCCTCGCTATAAATATGACCCCTATTTTGATCGGCCATAGTAAAAGTACCTACTTACGTATAATCCATTTTCGATGTGAACAAGGAACAGAACACATAGGCACTTATGTAATACAGTTAAACCCCGAAGTTACGTGTTAAGTGAGACTGAGCGATAACCGCGTAAGTCAAATTTGTGTAAGTCAGGGTATAACTTCGCATTAAAATACATACGAATTATTTTTAATTAGGGCCGGAAGCTAGAAAAATTTGAATATAGACATAAAATGTTTAATAAAATCTTAGATTATACAAATATGAATTCGCCAGCCGAAGTTATTTTAATGTAGAAAGCTTTATAAAATCTAACATAGTTAATGATGATTCATAGATTTCTATTTCGCCCACAAAATTTCCTCAATTCCGGAACAATAGAGTTGTGTGATGCTCAAACAAAAGACGAATTGACACAACTTGAAGATCGCGTAACTCCGGCTTCGCGCTCTGAGGTAGCGTAAGTCGAGGTATTAATTACTAAAATGTATAAAGCATTATTCAATTATTTTTATGCGTCCTTTAGTCTTACCTGCCTGCATAACTTTTGTGAAGAAGTGTATTTATATAATATTCTTGTTTGTACAGGTAACACTATTCGCCGATTACAATACTGTAACTATAGCTTGTGATAAACCCGACTCATATGAATCTGATATTAATAACACAGTCAGCTCAATAATTTTATGGTTAAATAATAATAATTTGAAAATAAATCTAAACAAAACTCAAATAATGCACTTTTGTCAAAGCCAACCTGCTTGTTATAAAATTAATATTAAATATCAGAATAATAATATATGTGCTATAAATAATACAAAATTCCTTGGCTTGACGATTGACAACCAGCTAAATTGGGATAATTTTTTGGGGCAACTCTACTCATAAGGTAATCGCATTTAAATTACAAAAGAGATGCATAAGGGCTATGTTTGGGCTTCAAATAACTGACAGTTGTAAAACTCACTTTGTCAAACACAAAATTCTAACGCTTTCGTATTTATATATATGTATCTTTGAAGTCGCATTATTTGTTAAAACAAATCCTCATTTATTTCCCAGTCTATCCGATGTTGTTCTACGTAATAGGCGCAAAAATAATTTATGCATACGAAGAGCTAACTACCCTCACGTGGAACAGTATATTCTGTTTAGCTCCAAAATTTACAATTTATTAAAATTTAATTGTTTATACGTAGGAATATAAACAATTAAATTTTAAACATTTTAGAAAAAGCTACGTAAGTTATTGTATAAAAATGCTACTACACTGTCAAGGACTTTTTAGACGACACGTTTGTTAATTTCTGGTAATTTTTAAAGTTGTGATTTAGTTTTGTCGCTATAAATGTAATTTAGACTTAGATTTGTTTTCATTAATTATTTGAATTATTTGTGTGTTTATGTTTTATCATTTTAATTTTTGTACGTCAATTCTATTAGCAGGACACAGCTATGCACTTCCATTTGTTTTTGTAAGACTTTTTTATAAACCTGCTTTTAACAAATAAAAATAATTTGATATTAAATCACCCGCGTTTATAGTTACTGCACGCATATAGTACTTGCCGCACCCGTGGGTTGTACCGTGATGTTATATAGCCTATAGCTTTCCTCGATAAATAGGCTATCCAACAATAAAATAATTTTTCAATTCAAGTAGTTCCTGAGATTAGCACGTTCAACCAAACAAACAAACGCGGATTTGCAGACTTCACATATTTTCGAGAATCTTATGGGGAACTCTCAGACACGCAGGTTTCCTCACGATGTTGCCTTCACCGCTAAAACGAGTGATAATTAACTATTTAATACGAACATACATATGTTCGAAAAGTCAGAGATGCGCGCCTTGGGATCGAAGTCGAGACCTCTACATGGCAGTCCAACAGTATCTCTAGGCTATCACTGCTAATAAATAACTACATATTTGCTATACTTCGTTATGACGTCATTAATTGTATCATAGTATGCACCATAGCTCTGCTTCTACGTAACAAAATTAGATAAATGAAGACGGGACTTAGATTGTAAATTGAATCCTAGGCTCTTATATAGGAAAAACTATATCAAAATTTGTTAAATATTTTTTTTGTGATACTGGTACAAAAAAAAGAAACAGATATTCTAAAACCATGGGTTTTGACGCAGCAGCGTCTGGCACACCGTAGTGGTTTTAGTCGGGAGAGCCCGACATAACCCTCTCGCCTCCCTTTGTGGCGGTGGGATACGCAATTCCCCACGTATAAAAAATATGGGTGATAAACAAATTGACCGAACGCGGCAAGACAGCTTACCCTATTATGCAAACATCTTAATTCGTTACTTCCCACGTCCTTCTATAAATTTTCATTATTTTGTGACATAAATAAAAAACATGAATTATAATTAAACACTTTAATGTCATTTAATGTAAATTTTCCTTTGTTTGCACTATTAGTGGCCATTTAGTAAATTTATGCACGATGGCAGTAGCTAATAATAAACATGTAGGTACCGAACTAGAAAATTACAAAATATATTAAAAAACGCTTGCGTTAATGTAGATATTATCATAAATTTCCATCTCTCGGGAACAGTACTTTTTCTGGATGAAATGTCCTATGTCTTTTTGTGTACCCCCGACAACGTGTACGTGAAATTTCATGATTGGTCGAGTAGTTAAGGCGTGAAAGCGTAACAAACAAACATTCGCATTTATAATATTAGTTAAGTATAGGATGTTTGCTTATGACAACCCACCCGATTAAGGAGCAGCGTTGCCAGTTACCACTGCGGTTATGCAGCGGTAACTTATCACCATGATATACTATTTTCTCTTAGCATTGCAGAATATTGCTTTTTAGAGTTCGAAAAAACTCTTATACAACAGCTTTGTGCGTCCGTCCGTCTGCCTGTTATACAACCTTCAACTCAAGAACCGTAAGAGCTAGAGACTCGCGGTCAACGCCATTCGACTCAGCATAGTCGATATACCCCCGAAATGACTATTACCTTTGTCCTCTGACCTTACGTCACGTGGTATCACGTGACCTTTGCGTATTACTTGAACCATTTTTTCGAACTCTAAGATTTACGGCAATTCATTGCCGATGCTTACTTGTGTTTAGTTTAGTTATAAAATCGCTAATATATAATATGTTGACGATACTAGCATAATTGAGTCGTAGGTTTGGGTGAGAAAACTATATTGCCTCTTAAATAGTATAGTTTAATTATTAGTTTACATAAGAACGAGACTTAGGGCGTAGTGTGCTACTGCGGTGACTAAAAATTCTAGCACTTCTTAAAGATACGCTGTGCTTTAAGCAGGCAACTCATTCTATGGCTGGTAGTAAACCAATTCTCTTTTGCCAGATAGCGCCACGCAAGAAGATACCGTTGATCCTGAAAATACGGTTTTACGATGGTACCTAGTATAATAATAAATAAAAGGACACATTTTATGTACCTTCAAGGGCAATCTGATCAACAAGATGTAATGACGCAAACAACCATTTAATTCACAAACGTGACTGGTAATTAATTTCTTGGTTATTAATAAATATTTGATATAAATGCGAAAATTAAAGGAAAGATGTAGTGCAAAAAGATATGAGTGAGTGCCAACTGTCTGAAGGCGAGGTCGAAGATAGAGCGTAATGCAGAAAATCAGGCAAGCTTACTCCTCCACCATGTGGGAGTTAAGCTTAAGAGAGGGAGACAAATGCGAAAATTTAAGAAATTCGATTGACGCAAAAGCAATATCTCCGACTTAGGACTCTTGCAGTTTTATAAAAAACAATCATTGCTGTTAAATTTAAACTACCTTTCGTATTTACTTTCATCCTTGCAATTTATCGATACTTTGGACTTTTATACGTTTATATCTACGAGTTATATACAAATTTTTTATTGTTACGTAGACTTTCAGACTTGTAAATCGTTCGCTTGCGTAGCGTGTCCTGTGTCCGCTTCGTCTTATATTAATGCAATACCGCGTAATATTATCAGCGGATCTTGTTATGTATAAAATGATATTAGTTAGTAACAAGTGAGACGCTATCGAGTCTACTGGACTTCGCCGTCGCAGCGTCATCTCGCAAAGAGTAACTTCAAGTGAACACGACAATTTCGGACTGAGTTTGCACTGCACTATCCTAATTTAAAGGTAAGTTGAAACCGCCCAACAATAAAAATATAATATATTCAATAAATAATAAGTAGTAACCTCATAAATATTAATTAAAATATTTATCTTTAATAAATACAGATTTTTTATACTACCTATGTAACATATAAAGAACATAGTAATCTAGTTTAGATTAGGTATTGAAATTAAACTATTTTATACGGATTTTATTTTTATAATTTTGTAATTTATAATTTTGTATTTATTTTTTTATAATTTATAATTTTGAAACTGTTACGCTACTACTACTATTGAACTAATTTTTAAGCTAATTCAATTATTCAATCTTTCTTCTTTTCTTTTCGTGTGGTTAGTGGCCAACCTGTTGTCAAGAGTTGTTCAGGCCGCCTGTAGGCCTCTGACATGGCATAACGACTGCTGTCAATTTGGCAACAACCGGGACCGACTTTTTACGTGCCCTCCGAACCACGGAGACGCTCAGATGAAATACCACTAAGAGGTCACCCATCTATAGACTGACCGCACCCAACGTTGCTTAACCTCGCTAATCGATTACCGACTAGTGAGTGCAACTGGCTATAAGCGCCTCTTCATTCATTCAAACTAATATAACTATTTGTATTTAATTTTACACTTTCCTCGACGTTTCGGTTGCTTTAGTCTCACCGACAAAAATAGTTTAATTTCAATGAATAACATTCGCGTAAAGAGAAGACAATATTAGATTAGGTAATCAATTTGGATGTAGTAATGTCGCTATTAGTCAAGCTATAACTTGTTGATATGTATTCAAAGGCAATATTTATATTCGAAATTAATTATAAAGTTATAAATTTATCTTTATGTACATTTGTAAATTAACAAGTTTATGTGTTTGTGTGTTTCATGGCTATTACCGACTGATCAGTCGGTAACAACAAGGTTCTCATCAGATCGGTCTATGATTGAAACGTTTACATATACCTATTATTTAAAAACTGTAACGAATCTATGCCAGTACGCACAATGAAAACATTTTGAAAATTGAGGGCTGTTATTATTTACAGAGGTCTCAACTCAAACAATGGTATTAAAATCTTTTTTTGTCTGTGTCACATCGTAAATCACTGAATGGATATGATACGGTGTTTACAGCCTTGGTTTTATGCTTTTTATGATGTGAAAATAAATTACCCCGGGAGTGAACAGTAGACCATATACATATATTTTTATTAATGTAGATTTAAAATATTCTGTGTTGGTGAGGGCTGGCAACGTTAATCCTTACTTATAATATTATACATTCGAAAGTAACTCTGGCTGTCGCTCTGCCTGTTAAATTTTCATAACTAAACCACTTAATTAATTTGGATGAAATTTGGTACAAATATAGTTTTATAAGATATATAGAATACTTTTTATTGATATAGGTAACACGCAGGTGAAGCTGCGCGCAAAAGCTAGTATAATATAAAAAATTGATGGCGCATGAAATTATGAATGAATGGTTATTTAGTGCTTACCTAATTAATATTTTAACGTAAGTCTATATAGTAGTTAAAATTATTATAAGGAACTAGGGTTACAAATTACTAGCATTTTTGGTAACCAATCCAACTTTTTGTTGGAAAGGCGTTCATATCGGTAGTGCAATGGATAGGATCCGAACTTCGATCGCAATCGTGGGATTGCGATTCTATCCTCATCATTTTAGTTTATTACAGTTGAGTATTTTTATTTAAGATTGTTGAAATATATCCAGTAATAACGAATAAATGCTTGCATTATAAATACCAGATTTCAGTTCAAACAATACAATAATTATACGTTTTATATAAAATGTTTTTAAGTATGAACTTAATTACAAATATTCATGAAGATGAGATCTTTACTGATAAACGCATAAGAACAGAATCAATCCATCCTTTTAAATTATCGTGTATGTTTCAAATTCGTAAAGTTGAGTATAGGTAGATTTTTTTGGACGGCTGCTCTTCACCAATAGATTATGTGCGTCGGTTTAAGTAATATACTTACGTCTTAATGAAAAAACGAAAAGCCTTAAAATAGTGTACGAATGTCCTATAGAAAAAAATATATTTTATTTTCTATTCTTTCTTTAATCTTTTATTCTCTAACTGGCTGTTATGCGCGACTTCGTTCGCGTGGAATATAACAAAAAAGGATACAGTAAGCAGAGATTCAAAACAAAAGTCACTTACTCCTTATAACATCAGCTATCTGCCAGTGAAAGTCCCGATAATATCGCTCCAGCCGTTTCAGAGATTAGCCGGAACACACAGACAGACATACAGACCGACAAAAATTTATAATTATAATTTTTTTTTATATATCATATGCATTTAGTAAAAGCTGTTATGTTGACATTACAAACGGACACTTCAACTTTATTTATTTGTATACATTTGACTGACTCTGTATTGTAGCTCGTAGTGAATGTGACTTCTGGTAATGAGACCTCGAGATCGATTTCCGGGATGGATAAAGTGTCATTGGATTTTTCTGTAAAGAAATTCTCATTAGCAATACGGAGTTCGGAATTGTGTCCAAAAGGCGGAAATGCTCACCTGATAGGTTAACAGTAGATATAGAATACTGTGATTTTATATCGTCAGTGAACTTCTAAGGTGCATTGGCAGTGAGACAGTTTACATTTAGGGCTGATACTTGCTCTCGGAAACAGTGTTTTATCAGGATGATAGGTACCCTATGTCCTTTTCTGTAGCCCTTACAACGTGTATGCGTAATTTCAGGATAATCGGCCGAGTATCTAGGCGACAATCGTAACAATCAAACTAACTCACATTCATGCATGCATTTATTATAATACTAGCTGTGCCTGCGACTTCGTCCGCGTGGATCTTCTTTTACAACAATGTTTTTCTTTAAACTATAGACTATTAAACTACAATTTAATAGATATATATGACGCTGCCTTTTAAACATCTATTTAAGACCCTAATTTTTGTTTTGCATCGTTTCTAACATAAAATGTTATTTAATATAAAAAATACATAATTTCAGCGTAAAGCTTCCGGATAAACTATATTCAAAGTGGACCCTTCCGGCACGTATGCATAAAGATTTCTGGAACTACTGACCCGGGAAAGAGCGACGTACAACTGCCCACGTGAAAAACAGCTGAGACTAAGATCTACTCCAGCAACGCGGAAAGTCTGACCCTGAGCTTTATTAGTTGTAATTGCATAACATACCGATACTGGGAATTGCGTTCTTTTAAACTGAAATGGAAAATTATTTGGTATAATGGGAATTCTGGGAATAAAAACAATTTCGCCGGCACCGCAACCTGTTAGAATTTGAGCCTCTATTATGTTTTGTTGTAATTGTATGACTTATAGTCGGGTTCCGTTGCATAGTTGTGGTGGTCTTAAATTTCGGAGTAGAATAATCGGAATACCTATTTTTTAATGGATTTCATGAGATGGAAGTCCGGGCATATTTAAAGAATTTAATAATTCTATCGGATAGTTCGTGGCTTCTTGTTGATCAAGCATTCTGTTTATAGAAAAGTATATCTTAGTCTCGCCTTGTATATTTGACAATATATTGCTATTTATATCAGATGCTTGGTCATTGCGAGGGGTTAAAATGGATCTTTTGCATAACCAATTATTGTCCCTTTCAAATAGTTTTGAAAGGTCACCATAAACAGATGTTATAAGATCTTGCTGTGATTGCACTCTGCAACATAAGGCAGGTGATAAAATAACTTTTCCTCCGTGTTGTTGTGGATAAGTGCCTTCGCCAATTTTTAGTAAAGTATCCGAAAACTGATTATCATCCGGATTATCTCCAGTTCTTACTCGCATATTTGTTGTTAAATGCACCGACTGTATATTACGCCACAAATTAGAGCTTTTCAGGCAAGCTCTAATCTCGTCGGCTCTTGTACCCCGTGGTATTACCGGCAATATTTGTCTAAAATCACCGCAAAATAGAACTGTGACACCGCCCATTGGCCGATCATTTTGCCTTATATCTCTTAAAGTTCTATCAACTGCTTCTACTCCTCTTCGATGGGCCATTGTGCATTCATCCCATATTATTAAATTACACTCAAGTAAAACCTTTGCTTTGTCGCTATTTTTAGAAATACTACAGGTTGGACTTTCCGTGTAATTTAAGTCGATCGGTATTTTAAACATGGTGTGAGCAGTTTTATCTCCTGGCAGCAATGTTGCTGCTATCCTCGATGAACTTTAAACTAATGTCTTAAAACTACGTATCTATGTATTTTTAAAAGCTAAAGCGCGCTTATTCCGAGGGGAGTCAATAAGAATCACGTCCGTTCGCATTAGGAGTGACAATGTGAGTGAAGTAGGCGCGTTTTTTTTTTATTGTCTTAGTTGTTAGCCTCAGATGGCTTTTACAACTTTACGCGGGGTCCGAAACTTCGGCGTTTTGCGTTTTATGGTAGGCTTTAGTGGTTCTTAACATTGATCTTGAGAGGTTAATCCCTTCAAGGTTAAACAACCTTATATTTATCGTAGATGAGTTTTGCAAAATAGGTACTTATGAACTATAATCATATATCATATAATATGTCCGGAATTACAGACAACAAATTTAAACATACCCATAAATTAACATTTTATATTTAGTAAAGATATATGGACTCGTTATTCACATAAACCAAGACAGTATAAAAAAGTTAACTTTATAGTTAACATGACTGTGTCATAATTAACATATTTAATTTAACTCAGAATAGTGACTGAGATATATTTTAAAATTTAGGTACGTTATATACAATAATTATACGTAGGTAATCAGTTAATCACTTAAGACTGCGCCGAGCGAAATGTGCCGAAACAGGCGGTCACAGTTAAGTGAATAAAATCATCACTTTTTGTTTATTACAAATATAAAATATACATTTACCATAACAATGAATGTGCTTACAATTACGCAGTGTAAAACCTTAAAATAGTTAATATATTCGCCTACAAAATTCCGTAAATTTGCAAAAACGTAAGCTCGTATTATGTGATTTTTAGCTTATAACAGTAGAAATCTATCCTATTTTACAGCTTAAACGAAACATAAATAGTTATATTACAATTTTTCCTTCTCAAATATTTAAGTTATTGGTTGTCAATAAAGATACATTATTATTTATCAAAAAAAATATTATTATTATTTATTATTTATCACGTCAAATCTTTCATACAATTTTACTATGGCGGCCGCGCGCCGTTTTGAATATGCGCCGTACGGCTGTATTACGCTCGGCGCAGTCTTAAACAATAATTGTCCAACGAATTATATTTCTTGATAATTTTATTAAATACTTTTAATTTCTTAAAACGACAACTTCTGCACTAAGAATGCTAATGCCTGTATTCCGGAGGATTTATATAATAATCATTTGTGGATCATAATTATTTTTTTACCGTGTGGGATTCGGACGTACAACACTGGTCATAACTCATAACAGCAGTGGCAAGGCGACTTCTTAAATCAAAACACTATCTGGGCAGTCAAATAAAAAACAAACCATAAGTCCACAATAATCGAACCCACTAGATTATAGTGGGTACAGGTAGGGTAAGGTATAATTAATTATACCTATTTATACATAATTTAGCATAGAGCAGCAATAGCTCAGTGGGGAGACCAACAGACTGCAATGCAGAGGGTCTCGGATTCGAACCCACGTCGCGCACCTCTGACTTTCGGAAGTTATATGACTTAAAGAAATTATGTGCGTATTGATTGACAATTATCGCCTGCTCCGTGCCTGGGAGAGCACGTTAAGCCGTCGGTCCCGGCTGCCATGAACATCTATGGCAGTCGTTATTGGGAAAGTCAGTACCCTCTAATATCCTGATACTGGTCTTGCCTTAGGGTATCGTTAGCCTTCGGGTTGCGGCGGTCAGGTGGCAGCCGCTCCGTGTAAAAACTGATATCCAGTCAAATCCGATTAGACCAGAAAAGCCGACCCCAAGTGACTTGGGAATAATAAAGGCTAAGGGAGAAGAATACATAATTTATAATTACAACAATCTTTATAATTTATAAAGATAACTATAATTACAAAAACACTAATAATTATAATACTAAATAATCTTAATATTTACAAAAATGTTTTAAGCATCGTAGAATTCGTTAGCATCGCTGTCGACTATAATTATATTTTCAGTACATCTTAGTTTATATACGTATATAAATTAAATATCTTTATATTTAGATGCGTCCTTGAGATATGCGTCTCCGTAATAAAATACAAGAATTATAATAGAAATAGACATGTAATGGTTAAATTATTTTATTATGGCTGTCGGCAGACAAGCTTTATTAGAAAAAGTTTGTATTGTTATTAATTATATTGTTTTTTTATATTTGTAATTTACGTAATATAATGAGATTTGCATAGAAATAATTTGTTATAATTATTTTGACTAGCGGTCGTTTAGTGGTCAAAATTCGACTATAACTGGTTTAAATTTTAAGTTTGATCGTTATTAATATTTTGTTGTTACTACTTACTTAACAGGGTAACTTTACCCTTATAATCACTTTTCATTTAGATTTCGCCAAGGCTATACAGGTTAATTTACCTATCTTTTTCAAACAAACTACTTTACTTTACTTAACTATACTCTGTTATAGACGATATTCTTAAGCTTGCTACTTGCTTCTTTATTATATATACTCAGTGGGGAGACCAACAGATTGCAATGCAGAAGGTCTCGGATTCGAACCCACGTCGCGGACCTCTGACTATCGGAAGTTATATGACTTTTCGAAATTATGTGCGTATTGATTGACAATTATCGCCTGCTCCGTGCCTCGGAGAGCACGTTAAGCCGTCGGTCCCAGCTGCCATGAACATCTATGGTAGTCGTTATTATATATATACTGACACTGGTCTTGCCTTAGGTTTCGTTAGCCTTCGGGTTGCGGAGGTCAGGTGGCAGCCGCTCCGTGTAAAAACTGATATCCAGTCAAATCCGATTAGACCAGAAAAGCCGACCCCAAGTGACTTGGGAATAATAAAGGCTAGTGAGAAGAAGGAGTAGACATATAAATAAGGTATATGTAACCATAGTTACGAAGAATTGTACGACGTCAAAAGAACAATGTCGAAATACTACGAACGCGATTCAACTGCGTGTGTCAAATGCATGGTTGTCTGCGTGTAGTGATTTTTCATTAATCTAATGTATTTCCAATGCATATTTTATAAAAATATTAGGATTCGCCACTTCTTCTCCATAATATAAACTTAAACTGTGCCAAATTTCATACTCCTCCGTCTGCGCAATTTTCATAATTATGTAGGTGTACAAAGTTTTTGCTTCACGTATTAATATATAGATAATAGAGAGTTATCCATAATGTTCTCGAAGATATGTGAAGTCTGCCAACCCGCACTCCTTTTCTGTTCCCCTGACAACTTATATGTGAAATTTAATGATGACCGTTCGAGTAGTTTAGGCGTGAAAGCGTAACAAACAAACAAGCAAACACATATTCGCAGGATCTCACACAAAAACAGACGTTCTTTGTATCAGATGTTGTTTTTAATAAGATGTTTTAATGTTTGCCTTTGTAAAGACTTAGTAATCCCTGTATCTCGCTTACGGGGATTACGTCTCTTGCGCGAGCTATTTTAGAGAAAGAAATATAATACATTTATAATTACATTTCAGATGTCTCAAGTAAGTCAGCGGGATGTAGAAGCCATCAAGAACTGGCTTGTAAAGGAACCGTTTATGCCAAATACATTTGGTAAGTAAACCACCCATATTGAAATTAAAACTACTTTATACGGATTTTGTCGCGTTATTTATTTTAGAACACTTTTATTAGTAGCTACATAATTTTGAACTACCACTACTATTATAGAACTCTACACAATTTAAGTTATTTAAATTAATTAAAACTATTAATATTTAAGTTTATACTTTTCTCCGACGTTTTGGTTATTGTTAATTATTAAAAATAATATTTTGAATTAATTTAAATAAATTAGTTAATAATTAATTTATTATTATTTTTATATTATATTTTTATATTTATTATTTAATTAATTTATTATTATTAATTAAATTTAATTATTATTATTTATGTATTATATTTTATTATTATATTACATATTATTATATTACATATTATTATATACTACCGTTTACAATTTTTTTATTTTATATTTTAATAATTCCACTGTTTAATAATCAACTGCCGAATCTCTAGGAAAACTAAACTTCGTATCATGTTTTCAGATGTCATCTCATATTAGTTTGACATTTCTAATTATAGATTATTTTTGACGTTTAAGCCGTACAGCAGAATGCAGAAAGAACTAAATAGAGTTTAGTTACTCAATTTAGTTGTTTCTGCATTCTGCTGTACCAATACCAATTTTAAATTCTGTCATACTAAAATAAATTTGGTCCTGTCAATTTTAACGATTTCAGAATACGTGACAGGACTAAACTAAATTTTAATGATTTTTTGTTTAGTTTAGAGAATGTTGTGACAACAGAATCGGCAGTAATATTATGTAAACCATAATACACATTAATTTATTTCACATTACATACAACTATTATTAAAGGTGTTAACTAACACTACAGGTGTTACCTAATACAATACTGAAGTATATATTATATAGTAAGTATATAAGTATGTAAATATAGTGCAGTAAATATTATAAACGGGCAAGTCTGTCTGTTATGCTTTCAAGAGTAAACCACCGAAACAGTTCTAAAGAAATTTGGCAAGGAGATACTTTATATCCTGATGAAGGATATAGGCTACCTGTTATCCTGATATGTATGTGTGTTACGCAGGCTAAGCCATGGGCAGAGACTAGTAACGAATAAAAATGGAATAATTAGATATTTACTTTAGATAAATGGCGATCTCTATGTACAACAAAATAAATAGGTATAGAATAGGTTAATAGAAAACAAAAAATCAATAAATAATTATTTTCTTCAATTTTTCCCTTTTTTGTTGTTACAAATTGTTGTTATAATATTTAAAAGTTACAAGATAACCATCGTATATTGAATGACTTCATTCGTAAATTTAATCAAACCGTTTTTGTTTCTTTTTTATTTTTTAAATAAATATTTCACTTGTTACCATTAGCGGAACATTTACATTAATGTAAATGTAAACTATTTAAGCAAGTAATTAGCCGAGCCGAAATATACCTAAGCAGTAAATATAAACATTTTATTAGACTACCAATTATAAACATACTTAGGTTTTATTAATCGCTCAATGCACTGGATTGTTCTGTAAAATATGAATTACAAAATTAATTATTCATCTTGTGATTTAAACCAGAAATAACTATGTATATTTTAGTACCATACATTGTTTATGTCAGGATTTTTAATTGATTGATTGATTGAAACAGGATTGTATGCACGGATGTAGAATAAACTATAATTTGAACAGGAGCGTTTTAGTATAAGTTTGGCGAATGCCCTAGGATGCTAGAGGAGACAAAACAGGGAGCTTTTAGTATCTAGGCCAAGTCTTCTGAAAAAAGCGATGTCTTCTGAAAAAAGCGATGTCTTCTGGAAAAAGCGATGTCTTCTGAAAAAAGCGATTTATTATTCGAATATTGATCCTGTTCAGTCACCGAGTAGTAAATAATGCGTGTTACGCTTCTGCTAAAAACGAAAGTAAGTAATAGTAAGTAATACTCGTGTCAAGTGAGGGATAGAAACAAGCGCGAAAGGCACTTATATTATTGCACTTATTATTATTGTTATTATAAGCAGCTCGCGCGGGCTGCATGCGTAAGCTACTCAAGCTGACCGCATGTGTAAGCTAATCGGGCGAGCTGCATGCTAAACTACTCGTGCGGGTTGCATGCATAAGCTACTCGCAAGGGCTACATGCGCAAGCTACTGGGGGGTCTACATGCCGAAGATACTCACGCGGGTGACATGCATAAGTTGCTCGCGAGGGCTACATGTATATGTCACTTGCAAGGTGTACATGTTGTGCACGCACGACTCGTATAAAGCTAGTGTAATTTGGTGCCATGCTCTGAGGTTTCAGCGACCTGCGTGTTAAAAATGCCGTCAGTTCTTCTTTAAAGTGTAAAACAATGTAAGACACACCTAGTTGTATCCTGAGTCAAAAATGACATGCCGATTATTTTTAGCTCGCTTCCGCATATCGCGCATCGTTAAAGCAGATAAGAGACACCGCAACAAGCACCGGCCGGCGCCCGCGCCGGTAGCGCTAAAACCGGCCATGTAGATTGTTACTTAATTATATGACAACAGTGTCAACAGATGTTTATCTTATCATAGTTAGGTATATAAAAGTTATTTGTACAAGTTCTGTGGTAACACAACAAAAATATAACGGTGATAGTAACCTAACTATTTTTGTTGTTGAAGGCTTCTTATTCAAAGTTATTTTTCTTAATTTTATTTTATTTAATTTTCTTATCATTATTTTTATTGAATAAACTCCGAACATTAATAACATTATTAGTAATTTTAATTTATTAGTTTATCTTTTTTATTTTGGCTGTTTTAAAATTATGTTTGCGGTCTATTAGATGTGAATGATATGACCTACACGTAGATGTACGTAGGTATTAGTTTGTGCCTCAACTATAAAATAAATAATACAGCCTCATACCCGTATACCTTTAAAAGCTTGGAAAAACTGCATTACACCCAGGAAACTTTGATACCACCATTCCTAAAAGCATTGCCTTTACATACGCAAAACCGAGACTAAGCTATACACTCTTCAATAACATAATATCCCGATATTATAATATAATGAGAATCATTATAATGCGTAAGGATTATACAATGTATATCACAGAGCGTAAAAGTTGATATCTATGTATAAGGTCTATAACATAATTATGTTAACAGACAATCATAGACTTGCAATATTCATTCATTCGTCTTGTTCATTCATTTCGTCTATTTTTGACGAAATATGACCGAATCAAAAATCGGCTTTACTTAACTTATGACCTTACAGAGCTTTAGCTTTACGCCACTTAACTAAGAGGTAGGTGTGTTTTGTACTTAGAATTATAAAAAATGAATAGGTACAATAAGTAGATATAGATATCCTTTTGTATTCAAATGATATAGAAGGCATAATCATAAAGTAAGTATTTATCATAAATACGAAGGTCAATGTTCATTACAAGGTCCAATAGTAGGTAATAAACTGTTCATACAAACTATTAATAGGGTACCTATACTGTTCAAACAAAAGATCATTGTGTCTATGAATTAATTAGATAATTGAAAAATAATAGTCAGTCATACAAATTATATCTTACATTATCCACCGTAGCTTGGCGCAGCGGTAGTGAATGCGACTGCTGTACATGAGGTCTCGGGCTTGAATCCCGGGTCGGGCCAACAAAAAGTTATTGGGTTTTCTGTTAAGAGATCTCAATAGCAGCCCGGAGTTAGGAAGTTGGCGGTGTTCCCGTGCCTTGGAAAGCACGTAAAGCCGTTGGTCCTGCGCCTGATCTCTCTCCGGTCTTGTCGGATTACCGTCCCATCGGATCATGAGGGTTAGTGAGAGTACATAGGAGTTACAGAGAATGCACTTGTGTTTGCGCACACGCTTGTGCACTATAATATCTCCTGCGCAGATGACCAGTCTCCGTTAAGATTGGCCGCCGTGACCGAAATCTGTTTAGAGGACATTATTATCATTTATTAAATCGAATTTTAATTAAGTAGAATCTATTAAGATAGCACCAAATTAATAGCATATAATAATTATAAATATTAAGAATATTTATAATTATTATATGCTATGTTCATGTCTAGAAGGAAGTTGGCCTAAATTCGTAATTATAAAAAATGTTCTTGTTTTGTTTTAAAAAAGACAAGTTGTGGATTGAATGCAATTCCTCTGCTCTTTATTGAAATGCGAAGCAAATTTAAACCATTCAGCAAAACAGGTATTAACACCAAATCACGACCCGCGTTATATTTTTAGTGTCAGCTAATTCATATTAGCCGACACTAAAAATCAATAATAAGTTCAATCAACCTTAAAATTTTATTCTAATCAGTAGATATAACATTTTATCAAAATCCTATTTAGCTGTGATGTTATAATCGCGACGATTTCCATACTTTTGAACTGTTTATTCATAATTATGTGTTATTATACGCAAATATCATAGTGGCATGCTATAAACAACTGCACACATATGTATATGTATAGTATAGCGCCTTTTATGACCGGAAAATTATCTATGACGTTCGTCTCCTCAAATGCTATGATAACGCGTCACAGAGGCGCACAAAACATAATATTTAGTATCGTTTTTAACGAAAGGCGTTCTCTTTAACCGGTAATACAGTTCCAATACATCCTTAAAAGTCTTACCATTTTTTAAAGCAGGTCAGAAATCCTAACTAATATTACAAATGCGAATGTGAGTTTGTTTGTTATACTTTCACGCTTTAACTAATCAACATTATGAAACTTCCAATACACGTTGTCAGGGAAACCGAAAAGAACATAGGGTACCTTTCATCCAGAAAAAGTACTGTTAGTTATCTTACTTAACCAAACCGTTAGCGAAGCCGTAGGCAAAATCTAGTATCCAATAAAGATAGTAAAAGGATACGTAAACACTACTTACGCACATAAACTTTATACGAGGCTAAATACTTTTACGCGCTTACTACGCGCCACTATTTGGTTGTAAATACCTAACTGAATAATGCGTATCGAAATCATCAAACATTTACTTAAGTTATCTATTGTTTCTGGATATTTTATATTTCTGGAATTTTTATCTATTAATCACTTAACCAACGCTTGTCTCCTGGGAATCGGACAGAATGCTTTTCATTGTGCCTTGATTCCGGCTCTTGATGGAAAGTTAAAATGAGGTTTAATGGAAAGCCGACGCGTAGGTACATCATCATCTTAGCCGAAAGACGTCCACTGCTGGACATAGGCCTCCTCCAAGGTTTTCTACACAGTCCGGTCGTCGGTCCACCTTGAGGGGGGCCTACCCCTGCTGCGTGACGCGTACATACTGTATTATAATATAATTCGTAACGGGTATTAACGCGATTACACATAATGTTAACCTTATTGACGCTTTACGTTATGAACTGGTTACATCAGTCTGACTGGTTCGGTGAAAGAGTTTGCAAAGGTGTAACAATGCGACTTCTTACTGTTTACAGATGACATGATATTAGAGAAGTTTCTCTATAGTTGTGACAGCAGCTTGGAAAGAACAAAGAAATGTCTCGAAGAGTTCTGTACGCGACGAGCGCTCATGCCTGAAGTGTACACCAACAGAGATCCGACGTCTAAGAGAATGCAAAACGTGCTCTCATATATGTAAGTACTTTAATCTATAGAGTATAATGTGATATGCCGCCAAAATGTAGAAATGTTACTGAAAGATCCCAAATCTAAGTAGCCGTCTAAAAGATTGATGATTTACATAGAAATGGACCAAGAATAAGATACCAAGATACCAAGAATGTTTGCTATTTTTGAATTTTAATAAAAAGATTCGTAGCTTATTATATTTACAATTAAATTCTATCTACACTGATAATATAAAGCTGAAGATTGTTTGTTTGAACGCGAAATTCTTAAGATGAATGAAACATGCTTGTTTTTCGAGTAATATTATAGACTACACCACATTATGCTACGAACCTAAAGGGTGGAGCTGTAACTATACCTACATATCATTTAACAAAGGGTGAAACTGAAAAGCACAGCAAGTGTTCTACAAACTGTACTTTTAATAATAATATCAGCCCTGAATTAAACTGTCCCACTGCTGGACACAGGCCTCTTCTCAGTCTATGAATAGTTAGGCCTTAGTCCACCACTCCGACTCAGTGCGGGTTGGCAGATTCACATATCTTTGAAAATATTACGGAGAGCTCTCAGACATGCAGATTTATTTATTTACTGTATGGATTGCTTACAATAAATACATTGTTTTATGTCGTGTAACATATACAGGGTTTTTAAATAAATGTACAACCAATTAATAAGCAAACACCGCAGGTTTCTTTACGATGTTTTCCTTCACCGTTAAAGCGAGCGATAATTAACTTTACGCACATAACTTCGAAAAGTCAGAGATGCGCGCCTTGGGATCGACCTCAAGATTACTGCGTTCAAATGAAATAAATCTTAAGTATGTGATATCGTCTCACTTAAAAATTTGAGATGCCTAAGCAAGTAGATATAAATTTGAGTTCTAAGCAGTTTAATGTACTTAGTCAACGTTTTAAACAGACTTAACAAGATAAGACAAAGAACGTTTTCTAATGACGAAGCAGGCAAGCGTCGATTTGTGTGATCCACAAATGATTGTTCTGATTCTAATTGTACTTAGAGACCGTTAATTGTATGTTTGTAAGGTCCTTAGCAACACAGGGCTTCAAAACCTGTCCAGGAAATATCACTACATATTATACAACAAAGTCTCCCGCCGCGTCTGTCTGTCTATAAGCTATAAACTCAAAAACTACTGAACGGATTTTCATGCAGTTTTCACAAATAGACAGAGTGATTCATGAAGAAGGTTTAGTAGTATAATTGGTCAGGGTTTTGTACTACCCGCGCAAGGCTCGAGTCACTAATATTTCTTAAAAATAAATTTACATTGTAGTGAAAATGTAACGTCGGTAAACAAGCCTCTAAAATCAATTAAAATATTGTGAACAGATCTCTTAGATCAAAGTCTTAAAAGCAAAGTTCGTTATTAAGGAAAATTCCACTTATTTCAGAAAATCTAAATCAATAAATAATAAATAGGTACTTATACAATGTTGCAAATGTTGCAGTTACTCTAATCCCCTTATACATTGTAACACGTCTTACCACCATGCGTATAACACTTACCATACATTTTTATTATACCCAAAGCTTTGTAATTAATCTTACAACAAAGTCATAAAACATAATAATATATTCGTCTTGAGTACAATTAAAATAATTAAAGTTGTATGAAGCTAAATTAATTTATTGTGCAATATAGCTTGAAACTATTGAATTATTTATGAAATTAAAAATGAAACTTATTCGTGTACTTTAAGATATTTGCATATAAATTTAAACCACAGTAGCTGAAAGAAACCATTTTAATAATAAGTTTTGTGTGCAAGTTATTCAGCAAAAATTATTAATCGCATATTATTTAGTACAGCACCTATCAATATACATACCTATGTTACACAAAATACAAATTTATTATTTAGTCAATAAGTCGACGAAAATGATTAGTATATACGGAGATCTATAGACTAATCATTTTCGTCGACTTATTGACTCTTTGGATATCCATTGATATCATAATTGCAAAAAGAATATGATCCCTAATATCCACTAGTCCATTGCAGAATACAGTTTGCAACTCACAATGAAAAGTATATTCGCCTCCATGGCATACAGATAACATGCTTATACTGTTTCTGTCTTTGCTTTATACTGTGCAACGAAATTCCAATGATAGAGGCGACATGTGATATCATCCCAAACTATGCTCAAACTATACTGCGCTGCTGCTGTATGCTATGCTGCTGCTATGCTGTACTGCGCAACATCGGTCCCCTATTATCTTTCTGGACGGAGCTGTGATGGTATGAGTAACCGAACAATATCTCGCGTCGGTTACTTACGTACAATGGCCCAATTGTATGGCTAAGTGCCGATAACACACGTCCAACTAGTAACTTATACCGTGCCATGTATGCCATATTGATTATGTATGTATGTATCTTATGTGGGGACCAGTCAGTGCAGACCGGCGACACTTCGACCCAGTGGGATCTTTTGTGTCGACACTCTCCCAATAACGACTGCCATAGATGTTCATGGCAGCCGGGACCGACGGTTTAACGTGCTCTCCGAGGCACGGAGCAGGCGATAATTGTCAATCAATACGCACATAATTTCGAAAAGTCATATAACTTCCGAAAGTCAGCGATGCTAACGAATTCTACGATGCTTAAACCATTTTTGTAAATATTAAGATTATTTAGTATTATAATTATTAGTGTTTTTGTAATTATAGTTATCTTTATAAATTATAAAGATTGTTGTAATTATAAATTATGTATTCTTCTCTCTTAGCCTTTATTATTCCCAAGTCACTTGGGGTCGGCTTTTCTGGTCTAACCGGATTTGACTGGATATTAGTTTTTACACGGAGCGGCTGCCACCTGACCTCCGCAACCCGAAGGCTAACGATACCCTAAGGCTACACCAGTATCAGGATATTAGAGGGTACTGACTTTCCCAATAACGACTGCCATAGATGTTCATGGCAGCCGGGACCGACGGCTAAACGTGCTCTCCGAGGCACGGAGCAGGCGATAATTGTCAATCAATACGCACATAATTTCGAAAAGTCATATAACTTCCGAAAGTCAGAGGTGCGCGACGTGGGTTCGAACCCGAGACCCTCTGCATTGCAGTCTGTTGGTCTCCCCACTGAGCTATCGCTGCTCTTATCCATATTGATTATACTTGACATTGTTGTAATAAAATACATTTGTGACATTAATTTAAACATATAACCGCACACATACATACATATATACATGTATAATAACCTCAAACATCCTTAAGATTATAAATAATATGAATTTGATCAAGCACTTAGTAATAACTAAGAAATTCAGGACACAAAGTAATATGGCTATGTAAGCTTTGAACATACAACTCAGTAAAGATGAATACAATCGTTTATGACGACTCGATGGCGTAGTGGTTAGTGTAACTGACTGCCACGCCTGAGGTCGCGGGTTCGATTCCCGCACAAGTCAAACATTTGTGTGCATGAACATGGATGTTTGTCTTGGTCTGGGTGTTTCTATGTATGATATGTATGTATTTACAAAAAAAAAGTATATATGTATCTTTATCCATTGTCTAGTATCCATAGTACAAGCTCTGCTTAGTTTGGGCTAGATGATGTTGCGTGTATGTGAAAGAATATTAATAACATAGAATTAGATAATTTTTGGTTTTCTGTGATAATAATTTTTGTATGTTGTATTTTTATGTTAAAGTTCTCGCTGCAGATATAAAATAATACCTAATTTATATGCTTAAATATTATTAAATATTACACATCCGTGACTAGCGATGTTAATATACTTATCCTAGATTATGAATACAAATACTTAATTTTAGTGGTTTCAGCAACTGCATTAATACTTTATATCATTGGATACGTACATTTAATAATAGACAGGACAATTAAGTTTTTAAGCTGTGATTTTAAATGCCACATGAATACACGACTGAGTCTACGACTGAGTGAACTTAAATCATATTTTTATTCATATGTTAATTTCGCATTAGAATGCAAAATGATTTTTATATAACAATACACAAACGAAATGTACTGAATTATGACAAAAACTTAAACAAAAACGCGCATAAATCTTGATATAACAAAACAAAACAAAAATTAATTATATAATATGATAATAAAACAGAATTAATACCAAAAGTAACTATACACATAAATTTCAATTTGGCATAGATCATTTGATCACCTTGACTGTTTACATTTAAAAAATTAGACATACTAGCGAGATAAACTCGACTGTATATTGTTATATAAAATGTCAAAGACATCAGAAGATTAAAATGTAATTTAGTAAGTTTGGTATAGATTCCATCCTCGTGCAACAACATCAACTTGCGATTAAGTGATAAGTTTACTATTTTCTAGCATTTCACAAATTTTATATGGGTCCGATCGTTAGATCGTTAGACTGCCATGAGGAAGTCTCGAATACAATCTTTGGGCATGCACCTCAGACATTTCAAAGTTATGTGCGTATGAAACAGTCAATTATCGCTCGCTTTATAGGTGAAGGATAATTATTAAGTAATTAAGAAAACCCGCATTACTAGTGTGCGTTCGCGCAGCGGAATGTTGTTGAATTTAAAGATTTTAATTATGCAGATATTTAGTGTATGACGTCATATAAATGTGTATGGTAAAAAAAAAATTGCGCACGCAGCCATTGTGGAGAAATTCACCAAAAACTGATTCCGCTGGGCGAACGTTGTCCGTGCGGAACTTTTTTTAATCCATAGACTTTAGAAGAAAAGAGATGTGTCCAAAAATTTGTGTGTATTTGTGTGTAATTGTGTATGTATGAATAAAATTAGTGCATGCATAAACTTCGGAGAAATTCAAGTTTCCGCTACGCGAACGTTTGGCCATTAGCTAGTTATCATATAAAGCGCTTACATAGAGAGCTGTAGATTTTTACATACGTTGTTTTGAATTTGTTTATATTTGTTTAAAAACAGATTTAGAAAATATCGTAGGACTTAAAAGATAAAAATATAAACGTAAAATACGCTTATTAGGTCTTAGTTCTTAAAGTATGCACTTTGGGGTCTAGATTTTCACGTTTATACAAACCTTGTAAGTGTCTGCAACGTGTTGCCAAGTATTAATGATGTTCCGTTAGTAATTAAAGAGTTATAGGACAATTTACCATGAATAGATCACTGTTTACAAAGCAGTCAAATATCACGACGTTCTAAAGGAATTGCATGGTAAAATGTATGCCAATAATTAGTTTATTCATTCAACTATTCACATGCAAAATTTCATGTCATTAAATTCAGTAATTAAAGAAAAACAATTATAATACTGACGAAGCATCGAAAACCTACATAACCCGACCAAGTTCGGATAGCTACAAAAAAGCGGCCGTGCCATATATCTAAGAAACGTTCTTAACCTACCAATATAGTATTTATTAATATGGTACAGTTGCGTACACAAGCGTTAGGAAAAAATAAAACAATTGCATTTCTTGAATGTTTTTGTCAATATTTTTTTAATAATAACGCCTCTATCTAATATAAAAATAAATCTTCAATTAACAAGTACTTCTCTATTTAAATATCCGTGTACAAAAATATTTTTAATTACATATAATACTTAATTATGTAATTATAATAACGTTAACAAACGCTTGCAACGACAGCAATCGACTTAAATGTGTTTTAACTAAAATAGGTTTAATAAACGATTATGAATATAAGGGTAAGTATAATATTTCAAGCTTCAATAAAAATTAAAATCACATCACATAACTAGACTATTCAGTTGTTTAGATTTGATCAACATTAAAAAAGTGCTTATAAACTAAAACATTGGTATAAAAAAGGTATTTTTAAGAAAATATTCTTAAATGAGTAGCAAATACAGTAAATAACCTCAACATTTCTAAGTATACCTAATATTTTCTAGTTTCAATAATAAAATCACAGATTAACAATCACAGATCACATAACTAGACTATTCCGTTTTTTAGGTTTTGAGAGTCTGCCTAATATAAAAATAAATCAACATTTAAAAAGTACTTATAAAATAAAACATTGGTATAAAAAAGGTATTTTCAATTCAATACCAATTATTAAATGAGTACCAAATACAGAAAATAACCTCAACATTTTTAAGTATAATGTACTCTAGCTTCAAAAAAATTCACAGATTAACAATCACAGATCACATAACTAGACTATTCAGTTGTATAAATTATTGCATGAGGCATTATGTTTTTGGAACTATTTTGAATTTTGCTACATAAATCATCGTAACACTGAAGTAATTTATTAGTGTACGGGGGTCTCGAACAATGCGCCTTGTAATGACCAATACCTGGCATTTGTAAAGGTGGTACATATTCAATAATAGCCAATATTAAAATTAGCTTATTATTTATTTCAATATTACGAGGTATGTCCTCTAGATTTATGTACAAATTATGTAGTTCAAAGATAATCAAATCATTTAAATCATATTTAAAATCGACAGTGCCTATTCCACAAAAATCACAAACAGGAGGATTGTCACTCCTCATACCAGATTCTACACTCTTGCAATTTGGCAATGCCTTTACACTTAATGATATCAATGTTTAAAGGTAGGTATTTACATTTAAAATTGCTGTTATTTATGGAAACAAGGCATTCTTTGTTTGAACAACATTTCTTTCTGTTTCCAGAAAAGTATGGCAAACAGATGTCTTCAATTATTTTTGTGACATTGCACGCACAATCTATAATTTGGCACTGTCTTGCATCGAGTGTATTGTCATTAACATTAAACAATGGATTTAGTAAAATGTCTCGTTTTGCGTATAATGTTTTGCAATTCTTTTTCGTATTAGATAATTGGATAAAAAAACGAGTGAATGAATCTTTGCTAATCAAGGTATCTATAAAATGACGGAAAGAGATACGGTCAGTATATGCGACTGCGAAAGCTTGAGCCACTGCGTCAAATGCACAGGTATTAGTCACTACATTTTTGATGTCTTTCGATATTGATACGTTACCATTTTGTAAGATGTATAGAGGCTTGGACGAGATAGTTTTTGTGTTGGGAATAACTAGACCTCTCCAGTTTTCTATTTCAACAGGATAGTCTTGAAAAATGGATTGCTCCTCGAAATCACCTATAATTTTCGTCTGTTTAACTTGATATAAAATCATATGTTCATTCTTATTCTTAATTATCTTAGTAGCAGTTTCAGAATATTTAGCTTTATTTAATTTGATCATCCCATTAACGTAAGTGTAATGTTGTATTAAAAATTCGTCTAAACGTATTCGCTCCTGCTTTGTGTTGAAATATATGGTATTTATATCTTTAAAATGATTTTCAACATTTGAGCTACTCCCAACATTTCTAACATTTCGAAAATACTTATCCATAACGCCATTCCACATTGGCAACTTTCTCAATAGTCTTTTTAATGTATCATTTATTTCTGGTAAATAATATTCGTTTTTATGTTCGTTCGGGTCAATTAACATTAAATACAATTTTTCGGTTTCTAGAATATTGTCGTAATATTGAATGAGTGGATTTGTACCTGCACCTGATAAATATTTACCTAAACAGTAGTACTTACATGTGGTAATTATTTAATTTCCCTAAGGGGTCTATAGTTAGAATCCTAATCCGTGAAATCTTCAATAGAAATTAGCTGTATGAATTTTATTTGTCTTAAATAATATATCTAGATTATATCTCAAGTCTCAAGCGCATACTTAAATAAAGTACCTACGTAAATAGTACCTATACTTTCTGTCATAGTCAAATACATTTAAAAAAGTAGGTGTACAAAAATAAATGACCTATAAATTATATCGAAACAACAATTGTGTTATCACCTATACCAATTCAATACCGGTATTATACTGTAAATTTCGGGATGTTACCTAAATATATTGCACGGCCGCTTTTTTGTAGCTATCCCAACTTGGTCGGGTTATGTAGGTTTTCGATGCTTCGTCAGTATTATAATTGTTTTTCTTTAATTACTGAATTTAATGACATGAAATTTTGCATGTGAATAGTTGAATGAATAAACTAATTATTGGCATACATTTTACCATGCAATTCCTTTAGAACGTCGTGATATTTGACTGCTTTGTAAACAGTGATCTATTCATGGTAAATTGTCCTATAACTCTTTAATTACTAACGGAACATCATTGATACTTGGCAACATGTTGCAGACACTTACAAGGTTTGTATAAACGTGAAAATCTAGTCCCCAAAGTGCATACTTTAAGAACTAAGACCTAATAAGCGTATTTTACGTTTATATTTTTATCTTTTAAGTCCTACGATTTTTCTAAATCTGTTTTTTAAACAAATATAAACAAATTCAAAACAACGTATGTAAAAATCTACAGCTCTCTATGTAAGCGCTTTATATGATAACTAGCTAATGGCCAAACGTTCGCGTAGCGGAAACTTGAATTTCTCCAAAGTTTATGCATGCACTAATTTTATTCATACATACACAATTACACACAAATACACACTAATTTTTGGACACATCTCTTTTCTTCTAAAGTCTATGGATTAAAAAAAGTTCCGCAAGGACAACGTTCGCCCAGCGGAATCAGTTTTTGGTGAATTTCTCCACAATGGCTGCGTGCGCAATTTTTTTTTACCATACACAATTATACGACGTCATACACTAAATATCTGCATAATTACAATCTTTAAATTCAACAACATTCTGCTGCGCGAACGCACACCATTACTAAGAGTTCTCCATTAAATACTCGAAGATATGTTAAGTCTGCTAACCACGTGGTGGACTATGGCCTAACCCTTCTCTCACTGAGAAGAGGCCCGTGCCCAGCAGGGGTACAGTAAATATGCAGGGCTGGTAATATTATTATCTACTTAGATATGTTTAGGGGTAATGATTAGGTATTAAGAGTCTTATTTGTTTGTCTATTCGTATATTTGTTCAGGCAACGCACTAAAACTGCAGAACAGATTTTGCAGCGTTTTCTATAATTAAATAGCCTGGGTTCAAACTTAATTTTATTTCGTTCTACAGAACCGGCGATATGAGGCATATTAAATGTTTTCAAAATGTCACGTGAACATAAAAAATACAGTACATACTGTTTTTGCAATATACCTAACTTCTTTGTTACAGAACGGTCACAACGTATATGGCTGGCGTCGACGAGGTAATGATTCACCAGATTACCCAAGTGCCAAGCAATTTTGACTTTTATGACAACTTAAAAGCTTTCGGAATTATAGCTGACCATTGGATCAATCATGAACTTGATGTTCTACCAGAAAACCATATCGTTGTACTCGATATAAAACAATACACCCTTGCGCTAGTCGCCAAATCGAATATCTTCTTCTTCCAAAAGTTTGTCCTGTTTCTATTGGTAAGTTTTTACATACATCTCTGTTTCACCGAAGAGGTAGGCAGAGTTGTTTTAGGCCGTCCGCTGCGTTAACCGGGTGCAAGGAGCGGGCGCCCCCTGCGTGGCCCGCGCCGTGCTCCGTCACGGACAAATTAACCTATCGCGGGCGCCCGCGACAGACTTCCGCCTCTCGCAGCGCCGGCAGTAACGAAGCGGCGCACATAGGAGTATTACACTCATAAAAGCTGGTCAAAAGTCGAAAACGTAAATTATGATAAAATTTGTTGCAACCGTCTCTTTTTGATACATTTATAAACGGTCTATTAAACTATACCGTGGTCACGGGTTGACCACAATCGATGCCAAGCGATTAAGACCCGTTGTCGGATATTATATTAAGTTTGCGTACAAATTACGTGGCAGTCTAAAAGCATTCAATGAGGTGGTAGTATGTCCATTAGACACAAACTTCTTGCCAATACAAGGGGGCGTGGTAATTCAACCGGCATTGCCATGCCGCTGCTCCGAGTAATATGGGTTGGATAACCAAATGTGGCAAAAAGTTGTGTACACCACAAATGGTTGTTCTAGGTCTTAATTGTATCCATTGTTTAAATGTTTGTTAAGTCTCCCTGGATGTAAGAATTATTCCTGGTCCGGGAGATGTCAATAAAATATCATTTGACGCTCTACTTGACTAATAAGATGCAGCAGGTTTTAGGCAGAAGATTAAAATAATCATCTGGTGTTACAGGAGAGCATGCCAGTGCGACTAAAGCAGGTGCATGTAATAAATTGTCCGTCGTTCTACGACTACATGTATAATTTGGTCAAGCCTGCGTTACCCGAGTATCTGTGTAAAATGGTAAATATTTGATTAATTCTTATTTCTTACATAATTATATATCCCTGTGTTCTAGCTATATTACCTACTGTAACGAAGTACATACATATATTTCATTTTATTCTTAGTTCAGTTTTAGTGTTTTTAAGGCCTGAGTGCTATGAAACCTTACGGCTAACATAGCCAGGTTTCGTAGCTAAGAACCTAGGAAGGCAGTTCGCCATTACCTAGCCATGAGGTTTTTAGCTCAAGATAAACTTCGAGACATTTAATCATCGTCATGACTTGTCATAAATTTTGATTAATGACCAAACCTATATTTACGGTACTTAGTGCCGTTTTAAAATAATGTTGGGTAGGCATTTTTTCAATTCTTTACACAGAATGATCTCTTGTACATGCGTGACGTTGTAAGTGATGTAGTTTATAAGATAAACTAAATGCAATGATTACATTACAGATACATTTTCATTCCGACCACATGGGCTTACACAAGTTTATAGATAAGAAATATCTACCCAAAGATTTTAATGGAGAAAGTCAGGGTTTGGCTGAACAGCACGCAACGTGGGTTAAACAAATTGAAGAAAAAAGGTAATTTGACATAAACTTACACTGCCTCATAACACTTTCTACTTCGCCAATACACTATTGTCAATCGTAGATTCGATTCCAGAGTCGGTAAAGTGGTATCAAATTATTCCGTTTAAAAACTTGAGACCTGGATAAGAGCTCTGTGCGAGTATACCTGGTAAACGGTATTGAGTTTGGCCACATTTACGTGAATCAAAATATAGCTGGCGAAGGGTTGGACAAAGTTCTTACTTATCCAAATATTAACAAGTGTGTTGCGCCAACCATAGCTATAATTTATATATCTAATAATATTCTTATTTCATAATATTTTTCATAAAGTTAATCACGATTAAAATTGATTCAGCTGTCATCAAACAGTCACAAAGGTTAGAAAATATTAATAACATAATGGCTTCGATTGTCGATTTAAACATATAATTTATCGTAACTGTCTTGGTCGCGCAGCGATAGTAAATGCGACCGCTGTGCATGATGTCTTGGGTTTGGGTCCCAGGTAGGGCAAAGTATTATTGAGTTTTTCAGTGATCAAATTCTATGTAGCGGCACGCAGTCTGGAATTGTGCTCGGCAAACACATTTGGCTCGCCTCGTCAGTATGAGTGCATAATCCGCTTCTGCCTTTGCCTTTGGAGATAGGCGTGAGACTATCTATGAATTTAAATTATTCGTAGCTGCTAATCGCCTAATGCACTTTTCCAGAAAATCATTCTTAGATGACAGCTATTGGAAAGCAGACCTCAGCAAGAAATTGAAAAATGGCGACGTAGACAACTCTATGAGCGGATCCTTTAGAACACTCGCTATTGATTGAACAGATTATAATTATATTATCTGAAAATATGGTTACATAGTACAATTACTTGTTGTAAATCGGTTAAGGTTTTGTAAACTAAATATCCTACTGATATGATTGTAAAGTTATCTTATCGTTTAGAGTAATATATGCAATTTATTATATACATTGATTGTTTGACTATAGCGTTACGTATAGAATCCCATAGGCGTTACTTGTATGCAATCTATTGTGATAAAAAAAATTGCAAAGAGAGGCACTCAATGCATCCTTGGAATTTCCACCTCAACAATCGCATATATAGTTGACTGAAATTGTTTTATACTTTTATTAAGGCAAACAGTTACATTACATAAACTCTAATATACAAAGAATGTGAGAAATCTGTTAGTAGAGGTAATTGTTAAATAACAGAAAAAGTATACACATACAAATTATGACGTAATCGCCATTTAAATGCAGCTGTCCGAAAGAGATAGCGAGATATTCCCACTACACATCAACTTTACTTATATCCAAATTTAAAACATTTATAAGCCCTTTATGTGCCAACCAATTTTAATACTGTTTTCATTAAAAAAGGTGAATCGGTGAGTGAGAGTGCTGGAGGCCCAATTACCCTCTTTCCCCCTTCCCGCTCCTTCTCCTTCCCACTTCCTTTACTACAGGGTCGGCAACACGCAAGTGATACCTCTGGTGTTGCAGGCGTCTACAGGCTACGGTAACCACTTACCATCAGGTGCTATGCTATGCTATACTATGCACTTACTATCAGGTGGTATGCTTGTTTGCCAACTTAGTTGCATCAAGAAAAAAAACGTGGGAAACGCAATATTATTGTGTGTCATATATCATGTGTACAAATGCGAAACTCTAAAACATTTAGTAATAATAAAATGGTAAAACAGGTTGTATTTCACGCCGAGTCTTCAGGCTACCAATACCTACTATTAACACAAGCTTCGGCAGGCGTTTCAGTCCATTTAAAGACCATTACATTTATAATAAAATAGTCTGTGCATGCGATATAAAACTCTGCTCTGTTAAACAAGCTCGGCGTGTGGTAACAAATTGGCTTACCTCGCTTTCATATGACTCCACTGAAAGCATTCTGGTGCATGTGTCGTAAACGTTTTTGAATATGCAAAATTGTATGTGCATTTATAAGTGTAATAATAGTATAAGTCGCTTCTTTATTTCTATCGCTAAATTTAATCTCTTTTGTTTTGTAAAAATTAAGGCTATGTTTTTTATATTAGTATTACTTTGTTACTATAATAGTTATGTATTAAGCCTAATGATATGTTAAAAATAATGTCGATCGAGCGCAATGTATCTAAACAAAACTGGTAATCGTTAACGGTACCCACAGGACAGGCTTGCCTAGTGTGGGGCCACCGGGTAACGCTCAAATTTGTTAATTTTATTTGGCAATAAACAATTTTTATTTTTTTTTATTTATTTTTATTTCTTGTAAGGACAATAATTCGAAAATAAAAAAAACATTTCGTCTGTTGTTTTCAAATTAACTATTACATAATTATATAAAATAATTATTTTTATATAAGCATACTATTTGTAAATTTTAAAGCAAGCAGGAAATAAAATACACATTCTAATTTTTGTATTTAACTATAATACAATTAATGATGTACTAAAATGTATCACACACAAGTAGGTACCTGAACACTCCAATAAAAGGTACTTCCCTATTTACAGTTACATCTTATTCTAAGTTTACAAAGTGCATTGTTTTTTACTACCCTGATTAAATCTTTCCTTGGTACTTACGACAACTAAGTGCTAGTTGAATAAAATGTTCCAGCGAGGCTAATAAATAGTGATTATGAAAACATCTGAAAATACTGACCATTGCAATTCAGTAAACTTTGCTATGATTATGAAGGTAGATCACAATATGTTAAAACATTTGCAGATGTCCTTTTCAATAATATCAGTCGTCTATAATGCCTAAGTATTAGCCATCGACCAACGTAGACGTAGACCCCATCATACCCTATCCAAACCAATCATCAACAAAACAATATTTTAAGATTGTGAAAGGGCTCTGATCACTTCAATAGCTAGTTCAGCTAAGTCTTTATAACTGAAGTGAGGTGCTCCTTTTTAATTTTCCTTCGTTATTTATAGACCTTTTTGCCCGGCACTACAGTTCCATTAAGGCTAGTCCTTTTTTGGATCAAGAATAAATCTCAACCTACCTTTTATACATGACGCGTCTGATATCTATTTTACTTTCCTTAAATACTACTAAGCTCACTAACTAGCTCAATTACTTTACTCTAATAGTTATATTGTAATCCCTCAAAAGAATCCTTCAATCAAAATACATAACATAAAATTATTTATATATATTAGAATTATTTTGCAGACTTAACCACCATTATTCTTTTTGCATTTTCTGAATCTATATTATGTTGTATTGTACCATGACTCATCTGGCATATAATTTCCAAATTATTAAATCGTCCCTCATCATAGGAGCAGTCGAAACATTATAATTTAAACATTGCAGCTTTTTATGCAATACGGTAATGCAGTACGTCCTCACGCTTTCATATATATGAGCGAACGAATACAAACATAGATAATGAATATATCTTAACACACCCTAAATTTATTTATTAGGTACCAAAATAGTTTTTGTCAGTGAAATTAAAACAAACGCTAATGGATCTTGTACATGACGCTTGCAACATGCGTACATATGCGCTTGTAACATGCGCGAGATGCATGCATCGTGTAAAAGCTCGAGGCGAACCTCCTGTTACCTACCTGTACAAGTAGCTCGTTTGAAAAAACTCGCGCATAAAGCCCGCGCATGTACCTTGCGCATATAGCCTGCATCAATGCACGTAGTTGCATCGCCATTGTAGAGTTTAGCATGCTTGAAAGATATAACACCATGTTTAAGTAAATTACAACTATGTTCCTATATCTAATGTACTATCACTGGTACCCAAAGTTAGTCTAGTGCGAGCGACCGGAACGAGCCGGGCAGTTCCCGAACCTTGTCCACTCTGCTGTCTTGATTCGCTGATGGTCGCAAAGATTCTTCCACTGTCCATCTCTTGTCGTTCGCCAGGAACCAATCCCTGAAATCAACGTTTTATATATAAATAGACTGCACGGATGGCGTAGTCGTTTATGTGGTCGACTAGTTACTGCTGCCACGACGAGTGTTGTGAGTCCGATCCCCACAAGGGACAGATTTGTGTGATCCACAAATAGTTGTTATTTGTGTCCGTTGTTAGAATGTTTATAAATTATTCAATAAAAATTATATATAATTTTTTGAGCCTCCTTAGCTTTATTATGTACTAGCTGTTGCCCGCAATTTCGTCCGCGTGGACTTTAATTTATTACCCAATACCTACTTTTAATTTGTTATCTAATTTTAATATATAAGACTACAACTAAAGAAATTAATAAGTCTAACTACACGTATATAGGTGTAGTTAGCTATATATTCAAAAGATACATATGGTATCGCGGACTTTTTTGTAGATATTGATACATTCTATAATACTGTAGAATATTTTTTTGTTCTATCATCAATAGTTTCCGCAACGCACGCGATGACAGGTATTTTATGACTAATTTTTCACACCTTGGGTTATTGCATTTATATTAAGGATCCCTATTTTTTTTTAAATGTTATATACCCTATGTCACTCAGTGAAGATGCAGCTTTCTAATGGTGAAAGAATTTTTGAAATCGGTCTATTAGTATTTATGTGAAAACATTACAAACATACATACAAAAACACAAATATTTCCTCTTTATAATATTAGTTTAGATTACATACAGTTGATACAGTAATGAAGATAATTTTTAAAGTGCTGCAAACCTTAGACGCTGAAACTGCGGCGTTATAATCGTATAAAATCAGAGTGAATCCACGGAAGACTACTTATGAAGAATCCTAGATATTTTCCGCAGTTTCGCTCGCGTTAATCTAGATTTTGTTAAAGAGGAAACTATTCCTCAGGAATAGTACTTTTTTCTGTACCCTATGTCCTTTTCGGTACCGCTGAGAACGTGTTTGTGAAATTTCATAGTAAGGTGTGAAAGCTTAACAAACAAACAAACTCACATTCACATTTATAATATAAATTTGTATAATAAAACTAGAATATATAAGAATAAGTGAATAATTTAAAATCTAATACAAATCCATGGGCATATAAGAACCTTGAATTAATGTAACTTGAATAAAACAAGAATATAATTAGTAACAATATCACGTTGGTTTTCGATCATTGTCTATACATACCTAAAGGTTTTATTATTCATGATACAGTGGGGCCTATTCTAGTGTTACATACTAAACTCGTTTTAAAATGAACAAATTCATGTAATAATAATATCCTCCTCATCCTCCTCCTCATCTTAACATAGACTAGCCATCTGCGCAGGAGATATTTTAGTGCACAAGTATGTGCGCAAACACAATGCACTCTCTGTTCCCTAACTCTTATGATCCGATAGGACGACAATCCGACACGACCAGAGAGAGAGATAAAACGCAGCACCAACGGCTTTACGAGTTTTTATCTGAAAAACCAATATTTTTTTGTTGGCCCGACCCTGGATTCGAACTCGAGACTTTATGAACAGTCACATTCACTATCACTGTGCCGCGGAGGCAGACGGACAAATTCATGTAACGTGGCCGTAGAAGAATAAATGCATAGGAGAAGAAAACTTGTCCAGATTATATTGGTGAATGTACTAGTTATGAGTGTTGTAAAAAATCGAGCTCATGAAAATAAAAATAAAAAGTATAGCAAGGTTAACATCGAGTTTTTGAAAGGCATATGAACGTTCTGTCAAAATATGTTAATGACAAGTAATTTTGATTGGCTAATTCAATCTGTCAAATCTGTGCCAAAATTTGGACATCGCTCAGCGTACGTTGATAAAGAGAACAATGGTCACTGTCATAATATTATGACAGAATAATATTATTGCAAGGGGAAATCGACCTTGTTGTTTCATAACGTACAAATGAACCGCAACCGCAGGGTGGTAGACTAGATTTTTGGCCGATTGTACGAATTAAAAAGGACCAGTGTTTTGTATGATACAATAGTACAATAGTAGCTGCCTGTAGAATAGGATGGAACTCATGTAACTCTGACGTCATATTACCTCTTAGCTTCCATCTTCTTAATCCAGCAACGCTTGATAGATTCGACGGATCCAGCCTTACCGCCGTAGTCTGACGGCAGCACATCTTGTGGGATGTCGGCGTATAACGTGTCTGAGTTCGGTTCGTGGAATTTGATCTGTAATAGTAGTTACCAAGGTTTTAATAGGTAAGAAAAAAAAATAGTCTGGTTCGGTGGCGTTTTACGTAGTAGTAGTTTATGCGACTGCTGTCCAAGTGTCGGTGTAAGTGTCGGCAATGACAACTGAATGATGCTCGCGGTGGAATACTCCTAGTCATACTGCTACATTAGTAAGTGTGTGTGTGTTTCTTTTAAATAACGCTGTGCAGCAGCACTGTAGCACGTGTTCAAATAATTCATTATTGAGCCTGTCGCTTCTTAGAAAACCAGACATGATTAAAAATCTATTGCCTGGCCGTCGGTGTGCTGCTGCGACTTTAACAAGTTAAATAAAAGCTAAAAGTCGCAACCATCGCGTTTTTGCCTGAAGGAGCTTGACCAGGTTATATCAACCGTGGTCACAAGCCAACTCTGCTTGAAAGAATCAACATATGACAACAACAATCAGCATTTGTCCTTGACATATATTTATTATGCTATCGCCGAAAAACTATTTACGTAACAAACTTAGTTAGATAAACATCCAAAATTAAGTAAATTAAAGACGACCTGTATGCAGATACCATGTGTATGTGTTGACTATAAAGAACAAGAGGGGAACATAAAATACTTACCAGTTTAGCGACTGCAGGCTTGAGGAATGGTTTGCAGATGGCGTAGATCTTGCCAATGTATGACGGTACGTTGATAACGTGCACCTGCTTTAGTCTGATCGGCATCGCCTCCTGAAATTGGAATAATAACATTTAATGTTGGATGGAATTTAGTCCAACTGGACTGATAGTACGGGGCGCAGTGGTTTCAGTTATCAGGTCATCACTGCTTGTGCTAGTGCGACGTTTGATGTAGGTTAAATAGAGAAATAGTTGTTCCGGGTCTGGTTATTTTTGTGGCGTTATTTCAATGTTTGTAAGCAGGTAACAGAAATTACGCCTGGTTCAGAAGTTGCCTTAAAACAACTTGAAACCTTATTAGAGTTCATTTCGATAGAGAATATATTCCAAAATTACAAAATAAATTCTGTTTTAGAAAAATCCATTGCCAAAAAACCATTTAGTAATTTTTTTAATATATCTACATAGTTATCGCATTCGAATGTTATTCTCTCTTCGTTGGTTTCAAGTGATGAAAATACAAAGGGGCATGCCAATATTAGGCCCAGAGGTGAACAAGAAATTGGCTATACCTACTAAAAAAATATATTAATATTTATCCTACATTTTCCTTGTGTTTATTATACTGCACAAGTCGGTAATATTTTCTAAAAATATGAAACTTGCAACAAGTACATTAACGTAAAAATGTTGCCTTTATACAAAATATGTTGACATGTAATTAGTAATTAATCGAAATAGTAATTTACCATTGCTACATTATATAATTATTATTTTATTCGTTCATATCATTTTTTATACAAAAGTAATAATAATTATTACTTTTATCTTTGCAAGATTGCATTGATTAACTTAAAGTAATGTCTATTATCGATGTATCGAGTTTTTGTGTTTATTATGGCAACACCATCTCTAACTTGTTACACGCCGGATAACGTTAATGTTAATAATTTTTTGTTTTTCAAATGCATTTTGACTATGACGGTTAGTGTTTATTTATTGTGGTTAATATCGATGACTTTTACCTATAAGCTATAAAACTGCAAAGTATTCTATTTTATTAACCTCTGAGTCTTCTTCGAAAAGGTTAATGAAAACACTTTGTCGGTCTGTGCGTCTGTCTGTTAGCGACAGTTTGTTAGCGACAGGCGTAGCTCCGGAACCACTGGACTGATTGACTTGTAACTTGGTGTGCAGACACCTTGGAGTCATCCTTCAGTAGAGTTTAAATATGAGCCCTGGGGGGTCAAAAGACCCCCGAGATATAGGGGTTACAAGGTCACATGTATTTTAAATGCCAAATGGCTTCATTTAGGGCCCTCGCCCACGGCGACTATTTGTAGCGATGCAGTCGCGCGTTTGCATCGATACAGTCGCGATGCGGTCGCTAGCTGTGTGCCGTCGCCCACATAACCACGATTCAGTCGCGATGCAAACACGATACTGCCGCGCTTCTGTCGCGATGCAAACGCGATTCAGAAATGGCACAAACATGCCTGCGATCGCTACAGTTGCAAGATGGACTCCGTTGAGGCAACATTAGTCACGTTGTCTTTGGTGCTGCTTTTCCGTAAGCAGCTGAAGCGTAGGCAACGAAAGCAGCGTCAATATTGGATGCACCCATTTAATAAAGAGAGATTACTTGTTGGGTGCTTCGTACCTCGGTTCTCCACTCACGCGCCACCCTCCCTCCGTTCTCTCCCCGATGTCGTCCGACACGGTCGCGCGTTTGCATCGATACAGTCGCGATGCTGTAGCGTGTTAGTAGCGCGTTGGCATCTCTTCTGTAGCGCGTTGGAAATGCGACTAACGCGCGTTAGTAGCGATGCTGTTGCGCGTTTACGAAACGCGCGACTGCATCGCTACCAAAATTCGCCGTAGGCGAGGGCCCTTATATGCAGAGTGGTGGTGTGCTGATTCGAGTTGGTTGCTGCTGTTTGCTGTCAAGTTTTGTCTTGTGCTGCGTTTTGCAACACAACATGCCTAATATTGGACATGATGCCCAACAATGGACGTGATACCCAACAATGGTCATAATGCCCAACAGTGGACATGATGCCCAACAGTGGACATGATTCCCTACAGTGGGCATCATGCCCAGCAGTAGGTAGCAGTAGGCAGGATGTTCAACGGCGGCAATGATTGAAAAGTACATTAGTTATTTATTATGAAAACATGTACATACTATATAATCATTTACAACATTAACCTAAGTAAATGTTTAAATATAATTAAAACGAGGACACATGAAGACGAGGAGGTTAAATCCTGGGTTTTTACACCCATCTCGTTTTATTCCTAATTGATTGCACTCATAAATAAATTAAAATAATGTATAAAATGATAAGCACATATATTTTAATATAAATTGTATTGATGAAATATAAGATTTGATAACTTTAAAATGCCAAGTTTTTTGTAGATCACTTCTTTTGCTAATTAATTATTGGCATTGCATACTATTATTATCATTAGCCTTTATAGGTGTGCACTGTGGGCCCGAATTACTATGGCATGTACGGCATGTGTGGACATGCCCCTTTGTTAATTTAGCATATGGATGGCTAGTCTTCCGTTTTACTGTGCATAGATTTTAGATCTACATTTGTCTAGCAGTGCTCTGATAGGCACGAATACTGCTGCGGTGAGGTCCAATTTAATAATCTCAACATTAAACAGTAAAAGTTTACGAATAGTTTCTTAGTTTAGTTAGGCTTTCTTTCTGCCTAATGAGTAACTTATCTTAAGACTGCCGAGCGTAAGACAGATAATGACAGAGCTCGTACGGCGCATATTCAAATCGGCGCGCGGCCACCGTAGTAAAATTGTATGGAGAATTAGAAGTGCTTTTTTGATAAATATGTATCTTTATTGTCAACCAATAACTTAAATATTTGGGACGGACAAATTGTAATATAACTATTTATGTTTCGTTTAAGCCGTAAAATAGGATAGATTTCTACTGTTATAATCTAAAAATCACGTAACACGAGCTTACGTTTGTGCATTTCTCGTGCAAATTTACGTAATTTTGTAGGCGAAAATATGAATTATTTTAAGTTTTTTACACAGAGTAATTGTAAACACATTCATTGTTATGGTAAATGTATATTTTATATTTGTATTAAACAAACGTGTTGCTTTTATTCACTTAACTGTGACCGCCTGTTTTGGCACATTTCGCTCGGCGCAGTCTTAACTGTGCGATAGGGAGTATTCAGTAGTGCAAAAGTTATTAGTTCAGAAACAAAATAACGGCATATTAGTAGTATAGTGTCCTCCGTATTAAGCTATAAAATTAATATAATAGTCATCCGAAATTATGTTACTTACGATATTTTTTATGTAAATCCCTTAGGATAATGTTCTGTGCCCATAGGTATGTACACCTATAATTCAGCAGCTTTATGTACGTTATAAAAAATGAATAAGCTGAAAGTCTATTATTATTTATATAGCACAGTTGGTCAGACGTTTTGCTACTAAGAAATCTTTGAGAAATATAACATTCTCTTCGACGCGGCAATCAAACCAAAACGTCGCAATTATATGTCAGCATACTCGCTTGCGCTTATTATTTCATCGGACGAATGTATTTCACATTTATTCTTCCGTCTGGTTATAAGATCATTTTGAAACGTGATCACAAACTACTTATTACCTAACAGACATCTGCAGACACTAACTGCGAAATGGTATTAAAATTGCTACACTACTATTTTGGCCATTAAATTATAATGCAAATTGCATCGCATTCAGATGCAAAAGATAAACTTATGATATTTCAAAAGCTCTTTCATATTATGGATTTATGTTGCAGATTATAAACATCCTTGATTTTGGAATGGCAACATAGTACTGTTACATTTTCTGTGTAATGTGATTTATTGGGCAGAACTTTTCAAAATTATGTTTTAAAGGAATAATACAGCCCTGTATTAAACTGTCCCACTGCTAGGCACGGTTCTCTTCTCAGTGTGAGAAGGCTTAGGCCACAGACCATTACGCTGGCCCAGTGCGGGTTGGTAAAATTTACATATCTTAGAGAACATTATGGAGAACTCTCAGACATGCAGGTTTCCTTATGATATTTTCGTAATTAACTATTTAATACGCACATAACTGCGAAAACTCAGAGATGCGCGTCTTGGAATCGAAATCGAGACCTCTGTGTGGCAGTCCAACTGTTATTAATATCAGTTGCTACTTATGTAGTTCAGGTTCTATATGCATGACGCTGTGATATAAGTGATCAGCAACTCAATACACTAACGTTTAGTGTGTTGCATGTTCAATGTCTGCGCGAAACAAAAATAATTGGCTGATTAGGTGTCCCAAATCTGGGTATTTTTGTATCCGATCAGAAACTTCGAACATAACTTCACGATTTACCACAATCATAAGTGCATACACCACGTGTTCATCGAGGCAGTTTTAATAATATTTAATAGACTGCCTCAGAGGCACTTCGGTTGTGAATGCGGCTGCTGTGCATGAGATATCGGGTTTGATTCTTAAGGGTTATTGGATTTTCCTGTTAAGAAATCTCTTTGGGTGCACAGTGTCTGGAATTGTGACGGCAATTACAAAGGATCTAAACCTATATCTGGCGAAATGTGGGCTTAGTACATCTCTACCTACCCCTTTTGGGTATATATTTATATAAGCGTGAAAATATGTGTGTATGTAAGTAAATAATAACTGTAGTCATGCAATTTGTGATTTTATCGCGGTCAAAACAAGCGAAACCGCTTTATAATCAGTAAAATCACTAATTATAAATCTAGTAGAACTAGGTGTTTAAGTCAGTCAAACCAAGATCTCAATTACCTACTCACTCCTGTAGCTCAGCCTTTTAGAGCCAAGTTAGCTGGCGATACGAGAATATAACTGTAGACTTTCGGAATTATGCTTAAAATCAATGTATTGAAATGAATGCCTCTTTGAAAGACTGGCCACAGCCACAAGCGAGAAAAGAGGTATGAAATGCTATTGGGTAAGTAAGCAGCTGTGCGATCAGGCACATTATTATTAATATTACAAAAGTAGGTAGGTAGCCCAAAGGTCTGGAATTCAACACACTGTCGTGCAAAGACTTTTAACTGTAATAAGTAGTCGCCACGGCGCACTATGGACTGATCGAGAACTAAGTGCTCAGCAGAAAAAGAGAAGAACAATGGACCAGAAAGATCACGAATCTAGGCGAGATAACACTGAATCAAATAATTTGTCACTATTATCTTTCTTATCAGATTTTTTTAATATGACAAACAAAATTTACGTTTGTAACAAGGCCTTCCATACTTTACACCTAAATAACAACGTGACTGATTAAAATGCTCAAAACGAACTAAGTAATAGAATATCCTGCAGTTCTATGTATATGCAATATTGTGCTCACCTCATTACTGTTATAATATTTAGCTTAACAACCCTAATGTCATAATACTAATAATGATGAGGTACTAATATCAAAATTAAGGTAATTTTATAATTAGAGTAATTAGATAATTCCTAATAGGTTAACGATCATACAATGGTGTTAAAAACGAGTTCTTAGAATGCATAATTAAATATCACTTAATATTGTTACGTGCTGGGTTCGACGGATAAGAATATAAACAATATTACCGACTAAAACACGTTTTATTCAGACACAAAATTAAATTTAAAACACAACAAACACTATACCACACTTTATTTCCGCTTCCGTTCGCTTCCGATGAACACTTGACCGCTTACGATTATAAACTGACTCGGCGGTGCGCGTGCGCCCTATTTATACACGGGTAAAGCGTTTCTAGAGTTTTCTAGTAACGCTATAATCGGTATGTAAACAGTACGATGTTTCGAGAAAGTACCAGCGTTATCTTTAAGATTCTCGTACGCATACCTACTACGTAGTTTCGTAAGATGTCAATAGATGGCGGTGTAAATTATTAGACGGAACTGCCGAGTCTTTCCCACAATGCCGAGAGATGTCACTGGGCGTAACACTGCCTCCCTCTTAGATATGTTCATCCCGAACATTGTTGGATCCGTAGTAGCGTGCCAATCGATCCACATGAACGATCTTTGGTGTACCTCGTGGTCCTTTCTGGATCCGGTAGGTGACGTCATTCATCTTAGTGACTATGCGATAGGGTCCATCCCATTTTGCCTGCAACTTAGGAGATTTTCCTTTGCTGCGTGCCGGATTATGTAACCACACCAGCGATCCTTCCTCGAAGCCTTTATTGTTCGCCTTCCGGTCGTAACGGGTCTTCATCCTCTCAGACATCTGCTGACCGGTCTGTCTGATGTGCTCGTATACGTCATTCATCCTGTTGCGCAAATCATTCGCATAATCTGTTATGCTGCGTGGAGATTCATGTGGGATGCCGGTGATCAAGTCTGCAGGTAATCGTAGTTCCCTTCCGAAGTTAGCGAAAGCAGGTGTTACTGATGTGCTTTCGTGAACGGCACTACGGTATGACAGGAGAAACGGTTGAATGTGTTTGTCCCAATCCCTTTGTTCGCTTTCTACAACTTTTGCCAGATATCTTTCCAGAGACTGGTTAAATCGTTCAACCATGCCGTCTGATTGCGGATGATAAGCGGTCGTTCTCGTTTTGTGGGCACCCATCACCCGCCATGTCTCCTTAAATACTTCAGACTCGAAGTTCCGACCTTGGTCACTGTGTATCTCTAAGGGCACCCCGAAACGACAAAAGACTTCGTGGACTAACTTGTCGGCGACCGTAGATGCCTCTTGATTGGGAATCGCAAACACTTCCGGCCACTTTGTAAAGTAATCCATGACCACCAAGAAGTACTTGTTCCCACTTTGGCTTTCAGGAAACGGTCCGGCAACATCTAAAGCTATACGTTCCCACGGGGCTCCAACATTGTACACCTTTAATGCACCTCTGCTGCGAGTGTGTGGTCCCTTCACGGCAGCACAACTCGTGCATTTACGGCACCATTCCTCAACGTCTTCTCGACAATGGATCCAATAAAATCGTTCTCGGATCTTAACCAGAGTTCTCTTAACTCCCATGTGACCTCCTAAACTCCCATTATGATAGAGTTGTAAAACTTCCGGTACCTTGAGCTTTGGCACGACCATTTGCAGGTGACACTTGTCACCTCGAGCATTCTCCCATTTCCGGCACAGAACTCCATCCTGGATAACCAAGCTTTCCCACTGTGCCCAATAACTCTTGGTGGTAGGGCTCATTGCCGCAACTTCACTCCAGTGAGGTCTCGATGCACCTGTTTTCTTCCATTCGAGGAAAGAAAAAAAGGAAATTCTTGTTGCGTTCTACGCAAAGTTTCCTTCCAGTCTTCGCTAAGATCCGTCCTCAACATCCTCACTAGTCCTTCCTGCTTAGCCTCTTGCCTGGCGCAGTGCTTACACTGGTCGGGACACGGTCTTCGTGACAGGGCATCCGCATTACCATGTGACTTGCCACTACGACGCTGTATTACGAAGTCGAATTCCTGTAGTTGTTCAATCCATCTTGCTACCTGTCCTTCTGGGTCTTTAAACTGTAGTAGTCATTTCAATGCAGCGTGGTCAGTTCGCAGGTGAAATTTCCGTCCCAAAAAATATTTACTGAAGTGCTGCAATGTCTTTACGACAGCTAGAAGTTCCCTTCCTGTGACACAGTAGTTCCTTTCAGGTTTGGATAGGGCCTTGCTGAAGTACGCTATTACAATCTCATGCTCTCCTTTACGTTGAGATAACACGCCACCAATGCCGGTGTTACTGGCATCTGTATCTACTACAAATTCATGTTCATTGTCGGGATAGCCTAGAATTGGTGATTTACACAGATGTTCCTTCAGCTTCTGAAATGCGACGTCACAGCTCTCATTCCAGCAGAACGTTATCTTATCCTCGGTGAGCTTATGCAGAGGCCGGGCGATGTCAGCAAAGTTCCTTACAAACCGTCGATAGTAGGAGCACAAACCAAGAAATGCCCTGACTTGTGTCTTGTTCTCCGGAACTGGCCAGTCCTTGACAGCAATGATCCTATCCGGGTCCGTTTGGATGCCTTCTTCGGAGACCACATGTCCTAAGAAGTTCACTTGCCGCCTGAACAATGCGCATTTCTTTGGACTTAACTTCAGGTTGGCTCCTCGAATCTTCGAGAGAACGCGTTCCAGGTTGCAAAGGTGATCCTCGAAGGTGCGTCCTACTATGATAATATCGTCCAAGTAGACCAGGCAGGCGTCTCCAATCAATCCAGTAAGTACCCGTTCCATCAATCTCTCAAAAGTGTCAGGAGCATTACACAATCCAAAGGGCATGACGTTAAATTGCCACAATCCTTTGCCTGTGGAGAATGCTGTCTTCTCCTTATCTCGAGGATGTATCTCGACCTGCCAGTAGCCACTTTTTAGGTCTAGTGTAGAAAACCACTTCATCCCCGTTAGCGTATCCAGAGTGTCGTCAATCCTTGGCAACAGGTAACTGTCTTTCTTTGTGATGTCATTTAGCCGACGATAGTCCACACAGAAGCGCATGCTGCCATCCTTCTTCTTAACCAAAACCACTGGTGAATACCATGGACTGGACGAAGGCTCAATCCCACCTTCTTTCATCATACCCTCGATCATAGTGTCAACTTCATGTTCCCGTGCCACTGGTACACGTCTTGGTCGCTGGCGGATCGGTACCTCATTTCCTGTGTTTATTTTGTGTTGAACTAGGGCAGTCTTGCCTATGTCAGCACCACTTGTCGAGAAGATGTCGGCAAACCGGTTTAACATCGTCTCAGCCTTGTTCTTTTCTTTTCTCGACAGGTTATTCTGGCAGTCCTTTAAGAGAGAAGATACGTCGTACCTTGCCCCTTGAACTTTGGCGTTGGTAGGCTGTTCATGGCATCTACGCATCCAAACTGCTCCTTCACAGGTGCCCAATATCGTGCCCTTCTAGAGTACCGGTTCAGTGCACGTACCGATGTAACGTTGGTATTCCTAGCCAGAGTGCGTGCAATCTTCCATGAAGCATCGTTGTCCAACCCTTCTATAATTACACATCGATTTTCCTGATCAGAATTCCTTGGTAGACAAACCGGTATGATTGTTTCCGGCCTCGGACGAAGTACTACTTTCTTCAGGCAGTACACTTTGCCTGATGATGCGCCCTCCATGAATACTTCTTCTGAGCCACACTTCAATACTCCTTGACTAACGTCGATCTCACAGTGATGCTTCCGTAAGAAGTCTAAACCCAGGATGCAGTCGTCCACTATGTCAGCCACGATGACGTTGTGGCGGTAAATTTTATTACCTAGTTTCATGTCCACCCCCTTCTCACCTCGGACGGTTATGTGCTGACCGGTAGCTGTTCTTAGATGTATACATTCATGGTTCCCGTAGTAGTCCCCAAGAAACCGTCTTGCTATTCGGAAACTGACGACTGTCCGAGAAGCTCCAGTGTCCAATGTCATCTTGCACGGCATTCTGTTAATTTCGCCTTCGATAATCAGGCTGTTTCCGTCACACCATTGTGAGATCGAGATCCTTGGGGCTCTCCTATCACCAGCCAGCATCCGCCCCGTAGTCCTGGCGTCTACTCGTTTTCCTGCTGTTGTTGCCCGTCAGGCACATCAGGTGTTCCTTCTACCGGCGACTGGTTACTGCTGCGTGGACTCCTTCGCTTCGGGCAGCTCAACCTGATGTGGCCTCTCTCACCGCAGCTATAGCACCGGGGCGAAGTCGACACTTCCCTGATATGGTGAGCTCGATCATCTCGTCGTACTGCTTCCACTTCCAGAGCGTGGGCTAGGGCGTCCTTCAGGTTTTTGAAATGTCCGAGTCTCACTGCGGCCCTAACCTCCAGGTCTCGGATCCCGTCGGTGAAAGCTTGAACGAGGTTTCCGTCGATGAGCGCAGGTGAGGACTGGTACGCCTTTCGAACCAGCTTCTCCACCTCCTGGGCCCACTGCTGCAAGGTTTCACCAACACGTTGCGATCGGTCTTTCAGCTGGGCGCGAAACACGTGTTCCAGATGTGCGTCGCCATATCTCGCTTCTAATGCCTCCAACAGCTTTTCGTACGTGATGTCTTAACCAAGCGCCTCTAACACAGTGAAGGCCTGGTCACGAAGCCCCAAGGTGAGAGCGGTCAGAGCCTGTTCTTGCGTCCACCCGTTCGATTTCATGACGGCCTCGAACTGGATCTTATAGGCTGACCATGACGATGATCCATCAAATGGTGGGACTTTAAAGCCTCGTGGTGAAGACGCCACAACCGCAGGTGCCACGATCCCATCGCCAGCCTTGAGCCCACGTATCGTTTTCTCCACTTCGGCGATGCGACTTTCGTGGTGTTGGACTTAATCTTTCACCTCCTTCATCTCCTTGCCAACCGTTGCGCTGAGGTCTTTTAACATTATCAGCTGCTCCTCCTGACGGCGCATACCCTCCTCCTTATCGCGTTGCAGCTGTTCCTCAAGGCGGCGTGCCTGCTCCTCCTGGCGGCGTGCCTGCTCCTCCTGGCGGCGCATGCCCTCTTCCTTATTGCGTTGCAGCTGTTCCTCGAGGCGGCGTGCCTGCTCATCCTGGCGGCGTGCCTGCTCCTCCTGGCGGCGTATGCCCTCTTCCTTATCGCGTTGCAGCTGTTCCTCGAGGCGGCGTGCGTGCTCCTCCTGGCGGCGTGCCTGCTCCTGCATAAACGCCATCAGGTTCGCGAGGTCTAGGTTTACCGGCGATTGAGCTGCACTAGTTGGTTCCGCTGCAGCTGCGGAGTCACGTTGTCCACCTGACGACGGCGAGGGGGCGTCTCCAAAGCGCCTCTGGTCCACATCTTGCTGGCGCTGGTTCCTGGTGCGCACCCCTTCCACTTCCTCCTTCGGTAGTACTGGCATATTCTTATCTTACTTCTGACACCAATTGTTACGTGCTGGGTTCGACGGATAAGAATATAAACAATATTACCGACTAAAACACGTTTTATTCAGACACACAATTAAATTTAAAACACAACAAACACTATACCACACTTTATTTCCGCTTCCGTTCGCTTCCGATGAACACTTGACCGCTTACGATTGTAAACTGACTCGGCGGTGCGCGTGCGCCCTATTTATACGCGGGTAAAGCGTTTCTAGAGTTTTCTAGTAACGCTATAATCGGTATGTAAACAGTACGATGTTTCGAGAAAGTACCAGCATTATCTTTAAGATTCTCGTACGCATACCTACTACGTAGTTCCGTAAGATGTCAATAGATGGCGGTGTAAATTATTAGACGGAACTGCCGAGTCTTTCCCACAATGCCGAGAGATGTCACTGGGCGTAACAATATTTTTTTCTCGATGTCATTGAATATATTTCTTAATTTTGCTAATGTAGTAGTGTTTTCCTAAAATACAGACACCTTTCTGCAAAATTTCAAGTTTATAAATTAGTCTGATTGTAAGTACAAATTTTAGTTCAACCATTTTTTATACAACATATATTTTTTTTATAAGAAAACCGCAGTTGTCACGGTTATATAAAATATACCAAAAAATGTCAAATAACTTGTACAACAGCCATGTGTAAGGATATAACGGTTAAGACAGCGGTTTTGAAGATATCTGGATTTATTACTTTGGCTCCATACAAAACTTCCATTTTTTTTTTTCATAATTTTGTTTTCCATTTTAATTATATTAAAATGGAAAACTTATGTATATCCATGACTGCTGAAGGCATGAGAAGCTTATAACAAGCAAAAAATAAATAGAGAAAGAAATCAATTGCCTATGCAACTCGATTTTCAGTCCATAGTGCGGCGCTGTCGTAGTGCGCTACTAAAATTTACTAGATTGATTTTTTGTGTGATCCACTAACATTCATGTTTGTGTCAGTATTCATTTATTGATATAAATGTTAAACTATGAACCATGCCATAGCAATAAGGAAAAACTGTTGATGAATAGTGTTCAAAGTAAACAGTTTCTAAGTAAAGGCTTTCTATCTCACGTACGGAATGTGTTGATAATATATTTAGGTGAGTGCGCTACACTCTTGAACATGTAAAGAAGTCGCGCTGTATCTATATCATTCGAATAAAATTGCGCACCGCTAGTACACCTATTCAAATTACACCTCAAGTTCGCTATTTGTCTAATATAATAGCGGAAGAATTTATTTACACATGTAAACACAGCTTCGAATTTAAATAACGTTCTTGACAGAAATATTTGGCATCCGCTATAACAATTAAGCGTAAATGTTATTTAAATATATTTTACGCTATTATATGTATATAATACCGATAAGTTTATTTACACCTCTTAAACACACGGCTTCTAAATTTAAGATTGCACTAAATCAATACGATTTAAATATTGTTTAAATACTATTATATAATAGGTTAGTTACGTAAGCTACCTGACATTTATTTTTAAAGATTACTTTGTTCTGTTGTGTGATGTATTCGTATGGACTTGGATCCCTCAAGCAACACAGAATGCTTCTATTAGGAGCGGCTTGTCTGATAATAAAGGTTTGTATGTAAAATTTACTTCATTATGCATATAGCTGAAGTAATACTGTATGGCGCTGGCATTTATATAAATGTCCTACATGCTTGTACTTTAAGTCACCTGAAAGATAGAGCAGGGGAGGTTATGTTACCTTTACAAACCCAGAATTAAAATTACTATAGTAAAAATATCGACATGAAATAGCAGTATTCCTACTGTTGTGTTTCGTTCGGTGAGTGAGAGTGCCGGAGGCCCAATCACCCTTTTTCCCCATTCCCGTTCCGTCTCCTTCCCATTTCCTTTCCTAAAGGGTCGGCAACGCGCAAGTGATACCTCTGGTGTTGCAAGCGTCCATAGGCTACGGTGACCACTTACTATCAGGTGGGCTGTATGGCTGTATTTCACATTAGTTGTATTAAAAAAAAACTGCTTTCTAACGGGCAATTTACAGTTTTAGTACACAAAAAATAAGGGCATTTCTAATTTGTTGACTGCGTCGGTGGCATAGCTGTAGGAAGTGCTCCTGCTGTGCATGATAGAGCAATTTCCGAGTAGGTCAAATTGTTACTTATTTGTATTTTGGAAAATGTGTCAATAACGGCACGGCGGCGTCAAAAAATGTATCCAATAGACGGCAATAGGTTTGCCCCTTATTTTATGTGGCACTTTTAAAACCATAGCGGTTGAAATATGGGTGGTAATAAACTTCAGCCCTCTCTTTCGGTGATACATCGTGAGAGTATGTATGTCTTACCTGTGTGTACATCATGTATTTCCTCAGAGCTGACAGGTTGACTTTAGGAATGAACTTGAGGGAAACATGAGCAGCATCGAATATCGGGATCTCTCCTGAAGGAATATCGTCGTCTTCTGTCAACCTCGTGTCTGCCAGCATGAAGAAGGTTTTCACGGCGTCCACGAAGTTAAAGTTGTCCAAGTCGGGGATGCTAAGCCGATATATGAACACGCGGTAGTTGTCTTTTGTTTTGTTGGGGAGAGGCAGCAAGTCTCTGTAAGTAAAATATATTTTGTCTTGCATAAGAACGAAATATGGCATATTATTTTTTAGGAAGACTGCTTTGCAGGACTACTTGGAGACTTGTTTCCGCGTGAAATCGCCTTCAAAGGAATCGCTTGGCTGACAGTTCATTTCAGAATTATATTGAGTTGAACTTTACAGCCTGTTTTTCTTATGGATTTCCATTTGCTTAGCATTAGTATTTTTCATTATTCATTTTTTTGTTTATGCATGCTTACCAAACAAGTTATTCAATACTTCTCAAATTTGGTCAAACAAATGCTTTGCGAAACTCTTGACCTTTTGACTTGGAATATATTACATATCATTACATATCACGTTAAAGATCGTTTGCAGACAGTGTTACGTCAAATTCAGTTCATTCGTTTCGCACAAATAAGCAAAATTGCTGTGCTGTCACCGCTGTGTTATATAATATTGTTTCTGTTTTGGTTACGTGCGTGTATTAGAAAGGGCTTTGATGTAGTTACTTTATGAGTCACGGTAAAGTACAAAAAATAAGTATAGAGAATTGGGTTTACTGTTCCCGCCAGTAACTGAGGCTCATGGTATTAGCAGATTCCTACCTCATGCAAGAGGATTTCGTAAATAGGATAGTAATAATTGTATTAGCCGTCTTTAGAAAAGATAACAATTAGTACTTGGTAAGCGGTTACTGTACCGTAGATCACATCCCTATCGCGTAGAAATTAAAGACGGTAGGAAAGGAAGGAATTGGATAAGGCAAGTTTGAAAATACTCTCTGAACCTAGATGCATATAAGACGATGAAGATGAGACTAAATTATGAAGCAAGATAAGGTATGTCGGGATATATATTGTCTATCCTATTACGATATAGGGCAGGGGTATAAATGTATGGTTGACTTACGTGATCTCGAAGACGCGTCTGATCTCTGGCGAACAGGGGTCTCGCTTGTTGAAAAGCTCGGGCGCGTTGGCACGAATCGTGAAGAACAGGTCAATGGTCTTTTTCGCACGCTCTATGCTGTAGCCGCAGCTCGTCAAGAACCGACGGAGAAGAATTTCCTCTGGATAAGAAATACATGTTTTCAGATTATTGAAACCTCGTCTAGTCTTAGGAAGTAAATCCAGTTTAATACGTATTGTTGGTATTGGAAATACTCGCTTAGAAATTTTACATTGAATTGCCAATGATAACATTTAAAATTTGGTTTGACAGCAGAATAATAGGCAATAAGGAACCCGTATTTTCTAGTGAGCGTTGTGGGTTAAATCTCCAAGCTTAACGAGAAATTCAACATCGTCTTCATTTACGCGAATGTTATAGATTGAAATTAAACTACTTTATAATATACATGTATAATTAAGCTAGGTATGTATAAAGTAGTTTAATTTCAATTCAACAACATAAAATACAAATTTGAGTTTATTCTACAGAACAAAAACAATGAAGCAAAAACTTTGTACCCATTTTTACGAAAATTGCGCGGACGGAGGAGTATGAAATTTGGCACAGTTAAAGTTTATATGGAAAAGGAGGGCCGAATCTTAATATTTTTATAAAATATGCTTCAGAAATACATTCAATTAATGAAAAAACACTACACGCACACAACCATGCATTTGACACACGTAGTCGAATCGCGTTCGTAGTAGTTCGACATTGTTCATCCGACGTCGTACAATTCTTTGTAATTATGGTTACCTATACCTTATTTATATGTAATAAAGAAAAACAGAAAACAAAGTAGCAAGCTTAGGACTTTTGGTCGAATTTTGACCATTAGGCGACCACTAGTTTATATAAAAACATGATGTAATAGCAAAAGAATAGATCAATTTTTAATATCTTTAAAAACATCTAGGTACGTATAGGTGTTACATAGCAAAATATTTGTTTACCAAGTCACAATAATGGTGCACGAATACCAAGTATGCTTTTGGACAAACTAATATTTATTCGCAAATCTGTTCATGATGACTTACTTGTAAATTGGATGTACAGTGTAAGTAAACATAAGTTGGAGTATTGGTTTAACGGTGGCGAGTGTTAACACCATTGATTAGCATTTAGGTTGGCAAATAAGGTGAAGGCTATCTGATACTATGCAGGAACCGTAAGCTATGGGGGCTAGCAACACCAGTTACGCTATTCTGATGTTGCCAAACCATTAAAAAGGAGTTGTTGTGCTGTCACTGCGAGGAACAAATATTACTGGCCCTGCTGCTATCAGCGTAGTATCTCCTCGAGGAGGGTGGAAACCGTATCATTACCAGTAGAAGTTCCACACACACGACAAGATGTTTTGGCTGTTATCGTCTGTAGACCGGTGAGCGAAATCTCAGGTTAGATAGGAGAGAACATAGTGCCATACCACACGACAATTTTTTTAATAATAAGTTTTAATTTCTTAACTTTGGTAAGCCACGTCTCTCCTATGGTTCTAGCAAAATAAGTATTAAAAGGACGGATTTTTCCAAATAGAGCAGCAATATAGCAATATCACTCTTTGCTCCCTAAACCATCTCTAATCACAGCAATCTATAGCTTCGTTACTGCACAAAAGAAATAAGAATAAACAAACATACTTTACATGTTTTTATTATTTTAAACTTTATTTTAAAAAAGAGTTAGCGGGTGTTAGAGTACCGAGTATCCGTGATAAATGTTCCATGAGTAGGTATAGATAAAATTGAAAATGTATTTCAATTCTAAAAACAAAACAAAAGGTTAGCGATTTTATTTCACGCATAAAAAATAACTATGTAGGTATGATATCCGCATGTAATTGTCTGATTGGTAGTTCGTGTCTGCAAATTACAAAAACGATGATGATAATGCAAGTATAACTGTAATGATTATTTAAGCGGTTCGTATGAATAAATCAAGTTTTTACGATGAACACAAATTACAAAGATTTTGGCATAATGGATGATCGTTATAAAAAGGCTCTAATGTTTTGACGAAACAATGAATCCGATGAACAATATAAATTTGTTTTGTTATCGTATTTATATGCAAAAAGCTATTAGAGACATCATGTTTAAACTAAGCAGGTACCAAAACAGAATGTCTCACCAAATTATGTGCACTTTGTATACATATTTACATCTTCTAATCTTGTCTTTAAACCATTTGCGAGACAAAACATTGTTAAAGAAGAATATAATTATAATATTCTGGATAGATAAGTACACACAGACTTTAAAATAAATGTCTGCTATTCTAAATATATGTATAATAGGTATATGGTCTTTATAAGTAGCTAATAATACTATTTATTCTCTATTAACAATACATATTATAGTCAGTTTTCTTACTTGTTGTACTGGTAGTTTAGTCTTTATGTATTACTTCTTTTGTCATCCCTGTTTATTAGTGGACATATTAAGAAAGCAGCAACTGAATGCTTTTGTATTCATTTATAAGACAAGAAAATGTACTATTCACATTCAAGCAAATTAACTATATGATTGTCAGAATCTGAGAAGCCGAAATAAATAAACGAAATCTAACATTGCGTTATCTTAATTGCTGTTTGTGACACACGTAACGATTCAATTGCAAGAATCTATAAAATTCCAATATCAATATCCAATCACTTTTATAATTATAATACAATTATAAAATTATTATTATTACCCTTCACATATAGTTCATGTATTTAATTATATTTCTAAGACAATTCAGTTATAATAATAACTAACAAAACCACTATATAAGCCTAATATACCTTTGTACCTTAAGGTATAATACTGCATAGTACAATTATTCCAACGGTACCATGACTAGATACCGTTCCCAGTACTACTTGCGTTAGAGAAAGCGTAAAGTGTAACACGGTAGGTATCAAGATAACTGATATACATCTTCATAATTATGTTTTTTTATGAAGACGAAGATCAGAGATTGTTGATAAGCCACAGTTAACAATTTTACGTATTTCATATTTATTATTGTCTGCAAGCTTAGTTTGTATGGATTACCAAATTAAAACACAGTATTATTTATTAGATATATAATTAGGTAGCTACGTAAAGTAGTTGATTACTTAAGGTATCTACTTATATAGATAAGTTAAAATTAATATAAAGGTAGGAAACATGTATACGGCTTATCTATTAGGTAGCTATCAGGCGAGATCACGGATACTTCAGATATACATATGTAGATGGACTACACCCCATGGTCGCTTGCAATACATACCATGCTTTATATATACGTTAAGTAACAAAAAGGGAAGGGAAGTAAAGATACAAGTGCAATAAAGGGAAAGGAATGGGAGAATAAGATATGTAAGTACTGGTAAATTCTTATCCACCTGGCGAACAACCACTAGCATTAAGCATAAAATACTAAATCATTAGCAACGATGCGCAACGGCGGGCATCTCCACTCTATTTTGCAAATTTCGGTTTTTTTATTAGGCTTCCATAATTCCAATACTGTGAGCAGACTAGCGCAGGCATGATCATTGTAAAGTTCTAATATATCTAACAATAGCCAAAAACTCATTAGTTTCCAGTTTTGTGTTTAAAAAAGGGAAGTCCATACATGCAGTATTGCGTATCAAAAAACAATTTCAGAAACAAAATACAGGGGAAATAGTCTTTTCTTATGGTCCACAATAGCAAAACCTGTCAATACAATCACTCAATCACTTTTGGATTATATTATAACTCGGGTATATTAAATATTATATATATTATATATTTACATGTAGGTACCCTAAGCCATAGTATAATCAAAAATAGATCTGCAAACTTATGAATATCTGTAGATATCCTAGGACAAAACAATACTATGATATTTAAAAAAAACTAAATCTAAACTCTATTTTATTATTTGTAACGGTAATAAACACTTTAAATTAGTATGTATAGTCTTCGTTACATAAGTAAATAATTTTCAATGCCGACTAAATTATGTTACATCTAATGAATTCAGTACCTATCCGTTTCTATGCTATAGCAACGGATGGTGATTTAATTAACAGAAATACATTAAGATTAATTTTAATCAAACAGCTACACTCAATTACTTTTATTGTTCTATCTTTATTGTTTTGTTTTATCATTGTTCTTGTTTCATCCTACTTTTGTTCTTCTGTTGTTCTACTATTGTTCTATTTGTAGATGTCTTGTTTTATTTAGACACTTGCATTCTTAATCTTACTTTATACAAAGCAGTTGCTTTATATTCTTGGTGCGTTGAATGTGAAGGTCATCGACGCATAACAATTACAATGCATACTCCAAAACATCACTGACTTGGCGACTACTTAGGTAACTAAGAAATACAATGGTTCAATAATACATTTTTTAGAGGTAGCAGTAGGAACTAGAATCAGCCCAGCTGAGGATATATTGCCTATATTTCGCCTTACAGGAAGTTTTGTATCGTGTTCTCTGGCTACCCTCTTGGAAAGATATGTACAGGCGTAAGTCTATATTATGTTATGTAAGCTGTATATGCATATATAGGCACTCTTAAATTACGCAATTTATATTGTCAACTGTGAATCATGGATATACTTGAACGAGCACGGAATATTCATAAATAATTTAAGTAGGTAGGTACTCTAAAAAAAACCGACTAAACAAATATTATTGCCGCGGTGATGTCAACCTATCTTAAACATTTACGTAAATAATTACAAATGGCGGATAAATAAATATCTTAGAAAATAGGCATAGAGCTTTAAATAAATTTATTGTGTTGTAGGCATCACACGTCTTAATACTTGTTTAAACGTTTTCTACATTCTGTTTATTTAATCTATACCAATATAATAAACACTAGAAGACAGTTTTTGGCTACGAAACAGTTTGTCGAATTTTCAATGCTAAACCGCTGAACCAATCTTGATGAAAATATGCTTATAAGTTTAGAAAAGAAGTTACTATAATTTTATTAAATATTTGAACACATACGTAGCTAAAATTTAGATATGACAAACAGATCACATCGGCATTATTTTGTTCGGATCTCTCTCTCTCTCTCTTTCTAGCTATGTATCCCATATGGTAGTGGGGTCAGCTTTCCTGACTTTTCACCACTACTTCGCTCTGTATTCGATATCATCGTCAGTAATATTGCATTCACTCTTGTCCTTTAACACTAGGTACATCTTTCCACCACGTCTTGGGTCTTCCTCTAGGTCTCCGACCGGTGAGATCAAGCTGTAGTGCCAAATTTCTGACGTATTCTAGCAGCCTCCTTTTTACGTGACCCTACCATCTCAGCCTACTCTCCTGCATCTTGTGCGCGATGTCGCGTACACCGAGGCTTCCTTGCACATACTCGTTGCGGATTTTATCGAGCCTGGTTACGCCGCACATCCACCTCAGTATCTTCATTTCAGCAACTTGGATGGTATGTACGTTCTTTTGGGTTGCAGCCCATGTTTCGCTACCATAAGGACTGGCCTTATTATGGTGTTATAGATCAGACCCTTGAGTTTGACAGGCATCTTCTTGTCTCGACACCAGTTTCTTCTCGCGAATTTAGCCACGCTGCGGCTATTCTGTGTTGAATGTTGCATTCTAAGATCTCTATTTTGTACATATTTAATTACGAAAATTGGCCTGCTCTTACAAAAATTGCCCTGCATGCCGGTGTCAAAGCAGATATTGTTATCAAAACAATAAAATGATTTGCTACTAAGTCAACTTTCCATGGAACATAACAACAAAAAGATTACGATATACAAACAATGGTCATTATGTCATTCAAAGTACAACAGACAAGAAGAATGGTGAAAAGGGTTCTGGTACTTTATAAGTAATTATCATTATAAAGTGTTTTTGTATTTGTTGTAATGCAATAAAAAGCGCAACCGTTCTAGATAATAAACAATTGTTTAGCTGTGGAAATATAAGAATTCATATTTGAAGGCTTTTCACTTATTACCAAATTATGAAAACAGCAAAACTGTGAATTACTACATTAATTTAGTTTCCTTTGCTTAGCTCCTTCCTTTTTCTTAAATTATGATTTTTATTTATTAAGGGATTCTTGTTCATACAGGCACGTCAACTCCATTAAATTAGGATTCAAAACAAATAAGTGTAAGTTATGTAAGTACTTACGTCAAGGTACAATATTGATTAAAACTGTTTTCAGATTTCTGTAAGCCAAAGGCATTCGCAATCAATTACTATCTTCAAATCGCGGTCAAACTTACATACATTTAGAATTTTGTTAGATTTTGACTATAGGCTTTCTATATGGAGAGCATTCAAAATAATATGTTCATGATTCCCAGAACTAAACTTAACTAGTCCTCAGTAGTCATTACAACATATTAGGTAGGCACTTTTAACAGTCATATTTTTTATCAATTTATTGTTTTGTAAGATGGAGGAAACACGAATACAATATGATACATGGGGCATCATATTGTACACCCAGCCTATTACAACACTGCGTAAGCGAGGACACTTTAACAGCCTTCACAAAGTTGTGTGCGAACACGTCTTGACTAGCAATACGACAATGACGTCACGAGCCGACACCGGCAACACACGCCTTGTTGATATTGCTTAACTATTTTGTGTCCATCAAATAATTTGACAAGCATTCTGAGTAAGTTCAATGACTCCGGCTGTTCTATTGAATTCAAAGCGACTTTTACTTTTAATCGTTGCGAAAATATTGTTATTACGTTTTGAATCTGTGTGAGTTTAGCACCCGGTCAATAATCTCTAACAATCTGCCTTTCAGTAACTGGGTGTATGTTATCTTAATACAGCGCGCGAGCCAATTATTATTATCTGCCGCTATTCCTAATAGATGCTCTAATGAATTTTTACTCGACCCAGTGCAACTGGGACTTATAATATCCAAAAGCCCCGGTGAAAATTACTCTTTTGCAATATATTGAAATTTTCTTAAATAAAGGGTGCAAAATATTTTAACTTATTGAGTCGGAGCACCAATGACCAGACAAAATAGAATTTTAATGATGTCTGGTATTTAAAGGCTTGACAGATTTAAAGTATTTAAATTCAATGAAATTAAACTACTATATACGGATTTTATCGCGTTGTTTATTTGACACATTTTTACATAATTTAGAAACTACTACCATGTTGCTGAAAAGCAACCGATACGCCGGGGAAAGTGTAAACTTAAATATAAATAGTTTCAATAATTTAATAAGCTTAAAAATTTGTAAAGTTTAATAGTAGTAGTTTCTAAATTATGTAAAAAAGTGTCAAATAAATAACGTAATAAAATCCGTATATAGTAGTTTAATTTCAATGAATAACATTCGCGTTAACAGAAGACAATATTGTTTAAATTCAACCAAAACTATTTAAGGAATGTATTTTTTAAATAGTAGGCATTTTGTAAAAGATATGCTTTTCCAACCAAGGTCGCCATTGACGTAGAGACTTACGTTCTATAATCAATTTACATAATAATTAAACGTTTATAAGGTGGAAGGGCCAATTTTGGAATATACCGACAATACTTTTGGATGGAAAAAAGGCAATATAATTCTAACACTGTTGTGTTGTGTTTATATGACATCAGTATTATAAAATAAGTATATAATCCAGAATCCTTGAAATCCAGTTGTATTTGGCCTTAAAACGCAGAATTTTGACGAAATAATGGTCTATATCCATTTTTTAGTGCAGTGTGTGTTTTTGATCGAATTCAATTAAGTCAATATCGCCTAAAAAGGCAATTGAATCATTGCGTTTTATCCGTCGATAAAGCGAATTAAAAAGCTACCTGCAGTACTAAAATGAATGTTTCCGCCAAGCAGTATTCAATCAATGGTCCTTGGTGTCAATTAAATACCTTAGCCCAGTTCCAGTCACCATTCGGGTAGACGAAAGTACTGGTCTCTGTATGTCGTAACATTAACAACACGTTATAAACTAACCGATTCCAATACATTGCGCAATATTTTGGCCGCTTTTGAAAGTTAAAACATTGAATTTATTAAGAATTTTGATATTAAATTAGAGGCTGATTTACATAAATCTAGGATACTTTATTAAATGGTTGTGGTCTGTGGACAGTTTATGTGTATGGTAGGGCAATTAAACATACGGTGTTCCAGTTTGCCTAAGTAGTTTCGTACCTGTGACCCTTACTCTAAAGACAGCAAATTAGCACACAAGTGTTAAGCACGGAACTTTTTGTGCTTTCTACTTCTTTCAAGATTTCGAACGACCAGATAAAACTTTAATTAATAGACTTTAGAAAATGGAAAAGATTAAGTATTTATACGAATATATAGATCCTAGACACAGGTTGGCATCTAAACTTATTAAAACAATAGGGTCGTAGTAGTGTAGTTCACACTCTGTCTTCATTATAATTTAGAGTAATATTTGCGTGATATTATCTAAAAAATCATAAAAAGATTTATTAATATACTTTAAACATGCAGGAGACGATTGGACCACAGTAATTAAAGCTGACTAAATAATACACTTACAACGCGACAAAATCAGTATAAAGTGTTTAATTTCAAAATACACTTACCGTTTTTTCTTCTAATACTTAAATAAAATTGATAAACAAATATAGAAAACCAATAAACACTTACCGACATCATGAGGTAAATGCGGCTGCTTGGACAGCCAATCTTTAAAATGGACGAGTTCTTGACAATCGTCGACTTCAGGCATTTTTCTGTAACAATAAAAATACTTAATTTAAAAAATTGTCTTTCTATTCATATATACTCGCATATATCACCAAATTTAACTCTGAGACTGACGTTTAGTATGCCAATTTTTTTATTAATATAGGAATTTTGAAGACATTATACTCTAAAGGTCAATTTCAGATATCAATTTACACATCTTTAAGTTTACAAAATGATTTTATTTACAACCTGTTATTTCGATTTAGCGACCGAATTCCAATGTAAGTAAACTGCTACTTTACAACGATATGCTATCTTTCTGTAAGACGGAGTATGTACTCTGTCTTACAGAAAGATAGGGTCATCTCGGCTGGGGATGTCCCCGGCCTTTTATGCAAGTCTATACTGTTCCAAAAACATTGTTTTTGTCTAGTAGATACTTGTTGACTTAGAAAATGGCTATAAGTAAATATATAATCTATTTCATTATCCATTAAACAGTAATTCCCAATGTATGCGTATGAGTTCTCCTAGTGGACAGACGATTGCTTAAAATGGTACGCAAGTATCCGTTTATAAAAATTTGAAAATTGGAGAAAATTGTCTTTAAATATAGACATACCTATATAATACTTTTAGCTTATATAGTTACTTGTATTATCTGTTATATATAGTTTAACAGGTCTTGTCAGTAGGTTAAATATACCGTAATGTCTAAACCGGTTGTCTGACTGGTAACTATATTGGCTCATCACGAGAGACACGAGATTACGGATAAGTACTTACCTATTAATGTTAACCTAATGATTTATACTAAGTGACTATAAACGTGTTGGTAGCTAATATTTAAGGTTAATAAAAAAATATTTAATATATTTTTTTAATATTTTAATATTTTCATTATGTAATTATTTTAAACGTTTGTATGTCACTGACCTCCTAAACGACTAGACCGATATTGATGAATACATTTTGTGTGCATCGGGTTCTGGAGATGTTATTTTTAACATTCTTTCATTCAAGCCTATGTTAGTGCTGCATAACGTCTGCGAGGTCCGCTATTGTATATTAATACATGTGCGATGAGTTTAGATTGCAGCTTAGACAATGTCAATACTTTGTACTCGTCCTGACAATAGTAGTGTATTTGCCCTATAATTCATCAATGGGTATTAAGAGATTTCATAGCTTTAACTGTAGAAGCAATTGATTTTGACACGGCTTCGCTCGCTTAAATGTAGATAAATACGCTTTAATGTGGTTACGACAACCTTTATCCCTCGGAAACAGCCCCTTTTCACGATGAAGATACCCTATGTTCTTTTCTGTACCCCTGACAACATGCTTGCAAAATTTCATAATGATCGATCAAGTAGTTTAGGCGTGAAAGCTCACATTCGCATTTATAATATTATTAAGGTAGAATAAAATAAAATCGTCGTGTATTTTTATATACCAATACATATTATTCAAAAAGGTAGAGACAAATACTGTCTGGTAAACACCGTACTGCTTCGGAACTAGTACATATCTTGGTTGATACTAGAAAGGCACCTAGCCTGATAATGGTTACATTATTTTAAACGATATTGCTTTAATTTTTAAATAAGCACTCTTGCCTTGGCCAATAGAATTTAAATTGGTCTAGCGGTTTAACTGTAAAAACGTAGACCGTATCAAACAACTTTCGTATTTTAATGTTAGTATCGACACAGATAAAATAATACTTTACTGATTGTATGCAAAATATGAGATATCGGGAATCGAGCCCGAGATCTAAGTTATTAGGTTTCTGTCAAGAAATTCTCTGTGAAAGCACAGCGTTTAGATCTATGCTAGGTAGGTGGCAATAGGCTATAGTTATTATTAGGTTTTTGTTAAGAAAGTTTTATTATAAGCATAGAATCTGGAACTGTGCCCGAGAATAAACTTGACCCCTGTTACTTGGAATCTAAAACTGAAGATGGCGAAATGTGGTATGATCCACCTCTGCTTACACATCGACATATACGTATAGATTATAAGGGAATAAATATTGCTTATTCTATTTAAAAATTAAAGATTGACAACGTATTGGACTTTGCAGGCAAGCAAGGCCCTCACGATTACTCACGATTGCCTTTACAAATAAACCTTTGTATTATAGTAATCAGTAACAGATTAAAGCAAGTCAGATCGTAGCAAACAGCCATCCATCGTCTTTGCCTATCGTTTAAAAAGCTTGAAACTATGTGCTATGTAGTCACAGATTATACACCTGAATTAGCAAGGCGGTCTTTCCGTATATAGTTTATTTTTTTATCGACAGCGTTGTGGACTTGTTAGCGAATAAATAAAATTCCAGTTCATTGTTCCGAGATCATTTCTTGTGGAGGAGTGACGTTATACCTTTTGTTCTAAATTGTTATGGATACATTGTTACCGAGGTGACATTGTGTGTTAAATATATATCTACACAATGCATGCCATGTCGCAGGTGCGTTGTTGCAACCATAGATAAGACAGTCGCGACGACAACCGAAAAATAATCAACATCTGGCTGTTTATAAGAGTCCTTGCGCATGTTATTTAAAATATTTAATCAAGGAACTGTTTGAAATTTAAATAACGAATTACGGGTAACATCGTGCATTCATTTTTTAAAAAGGAATTTTATTTGGAAATGGTTTCCTACAAGTTAACGCTGATCGACCAATTTTGGGATTTTATCACGCGTCCTAGTTACGTAGCGTAGGTTATATTATTTTATTTGTGATGCAAATTAGGCGGCTATACGCTACAGTAACAGCATTTACCATCAGGCGGATTATAAGCAAGCTTGCCACTGTTGTTGTATAAAAACCATTTTACAAACAGCATTATTTTTTATTACAATTGATATGTTTTATTGGCAATTAATGCTGCATTAATCTAGTAGTTGAAACGTCATTCATGGTGGATATTCAATCAAAACAACCAATTAATCGCATATCTTATGACATGACCAATCGTTAAAATTGCCAGTTTCATTTTAACGTTGAATCACGTTGCAGGAAATAATTACATTACTTATCTGTGGATGATTAATTGTACAATGCATTATTATGTTCATGTAGTTTCTTTGTATTGTTTGGGATCTAAAAGTAATGTGTTTTATACTTATTCATCTCGATCTTAATTTGAAGTAAACTACACCTACTGCGCAGTGATTGGAATAGTCACATCGTCACCGCCAATGCACTGAGTGCTGCGGGTAAAAATCCATCGCGTTACAAAAATGACCTAAACTTGTTGTTCTGTGTCTGGGGAATATTTTTGTCTTTTGGTTAAATGGTTGTAAATGCCGTCGCGATATAAAAATTATTCCTATTTCAGGAGGTACATGTAATTAAAAAACCCATGTTTCAGATGTTTATGCATGTCAGTCACAGTCAACATGGATTATTTTATTACGAGACATGTAATAAACAATTTCACCAATACAAGCGAAACGAAAATTAATCTTGCATTAATGATTTACCATGAATATTTTTCCTCTCAAGTCTGTAATTAAATCTTATCTATAGTAGGTAACCATACTGATAAATAATATGACTTTTGAATTCGAAGTCAAAGTAACTTTTACATTCGAGATGAAAATTGCCCAACTTCACGGCTCTTTAGTAAGTGAATGTCACAATTTTTCCGCAGCAATTACATGTAGGCATTTAAAAAATATTATAAACAAAACAACAAATATTAACGATCTATCATAAATTGACTTTTCATGCGTCAACCTCACATATACAAGCTCATCATTGACGTCAAACCACGATGGAAGTCGTGCCGCAAACCTGTTATTTCGAGAGGGTTAGCGCGCTTGAACTGATGAAGCGTCCAATCATTTCATCCCAGATACTGGGGACCAGGTGAATAACCTACTAATTGGCGCATTCGCTCACATGATTTTAAGGAAAAACTCTGCTACCCAAAAAGCGCGGCGGTATTCTGCACATACATACTTATATACAGTGTGTCTGGTCAAGGACTAGCGATATTCTAAATAATTATATAACAACTATTTTAATACACAAATAAATACACTCTTCATTTGGGTCCAATCCACTTCCTCGCTATGTGGCAGCCATTTTGCGTTTTTGTTGAAAATTGTCTATGTTTGTACAAAAAAAATCATATCTCTCAAAGCTTTGGTCATATTGAGATAAAATTGTCATATTCGGAGTGCAACAATACTGTTTACTGTACTTGTGTATTAAAATAGTTGTTATATAAGTATTAAGAATATCACTAGTCCATGACCAGACACACTGTAAAATTTAACTTAAATTTTAACGTCGTGGTTATTACATATTATTAACCAATTTTGTTTTATACAGTTTGAGATAAAAAAAACACCGATGTACTGTAAAGTAAACTGGAGATATGTAATGTAGGATATACGCTTTTAAAAAATCGCGTTAATAATAAAATGCTACTAATTTAGGAAAAGGTAGGCTAGGTAGATAAGGATCTGGTAAGCATCGTTATAAATAAATATGTTTTTCTAACACTAGACACTAAAGTTAAATATACTCGTCTTAGAAGTAGGCATAATGCCCAAACTAGGCCAAGAGTTAGTATTGAGCGACAGTGTTCTCTGGCCCTAAGAATCCTAACTCATATAACAAACTAGGCCAAGAGTTAGTATTCAGCGACAGTGTTCTCTGGCCCTAAGTATTCTAACTCATATAACAAACTAGGCCAAGAGTTAGTATTGAGCGACAGTGTTCTCCGGCCCTAAGTATCCTAACTCATATAACAAATGCAGTTGGTTTGTTCGTTATTCGCTTTTACTCCTTAACTACACAACAGATCATCATGAAATTTGGCAAACACGTTGACGTAGACATAGAGTATCTACTACTAATACTATTCTCGAGCAAACGAAACTGCGGGCAAAAGCTAGTAAACAAATATATAAAATGGGCAATGTTTTATTCCACTCATTTACCTGAGAAGACATAGACACGCATTGATCCAAGTTCACCAAACATTAACGTATGGCATTGTGTCCATATGCGGGACTTTATACATGAGTTGAATACGAGACTAGCATTTAAAAGCCTCTACTATGATGCCGAATTTCCATATAATAATATGTTGGCATCTGACATTTACAGTTCACTTTAGTTATATGTGTTACAACATTATTCTTGTGTCAATTGATGAATAGAGACGGTGGTAGGGGCCATTATTGGTATTGCATTTATTGTTTGAAATAAAGGTTTCGACAATAGTTGCTTAAAATATAAAATTATTTATGAAGTTGTTAATTGCAGTAAACGCATAAAGCCATATTTTGTATTAAAATGTGATTGTCAGTTGGTTTCTTTCGGGAATACAGGCCTTCAATAATAGGTGTGACTATTGTTGTGTAGAGATATAAATAAAATACCAAAGGAGATATGAATTTTATCTACATCGAACCTATTTATTAAAGCCATTTATCGTTGAACTTTAAAGTATGATTTTTACCGAGAAGGCCCACATAATACTATCGTTGTCTTAATGGGTTTACCGTTGTCTTTTTGGGTGGGTTTACGCTACGTGAACTAAGCCAAGTACGAACAGAGTCATTTTGTCCGCGGCAACATCTGTGGACATAATATGAACTTACAACAAAAAACCTTTGTTTGTTCTTCATGTAGTTGACAATGAACAGTGCGTACCAAACACAAGCCGGACATTCGAAGCGTTTACGTTAAGCAAAGGACATTGAACAATTTAGCCTATGAATTACACACATTCCATCTAAACAATAATTTGTATTTTATTTTATGACTTAATAATCAATCATTACAATCTCACGGACACTTTCGAATCTTATTTTCGTGTTAAAAAGTATTTTCGCTATTTCAAATACATCGGCATCCATTGTTTACATCTGAGACACGCAGTGTTACCATGCCTACAGTTTTTACAATATGTGTACGGTTTTACCAGACAAATTATTTCCTATTTAGCTTGTCTGTAATTTTTCTTACGTAATTAATACCAATTCTATTCTATAAATACCATTATTTAACTTCATCATAGATATGACCAATTTCTTAAAAAGTCATAAGTTTTAATATACCATTTTCTCGGTATTATACATTCTTTTATAGAGCAAGCATGGCAACACTTTTTTTTTACTTGGCGGAATGCATTGACGCGTTCCCCTCTGCGGGGGCGGGAGGGGTTATGTCGGACTCACCGGGGTAAAAGAGAAAGATGGAATAAGGATGATAATAATGGACCGCCCGGAATATTCAGAAGCAATATTCAGAAGTGTCCGTGACTTATATTCACTTTTAATTAAATGTGGTCATCGTTAACTACATATTTATAATTTTTGTGGCTGTTGGTTCTTAGGCTAATAATGTATGGCAGCTGAACAATGTCCTTTAGTTCATTTCATGCTTCGCTCGTGCTCGATTCACCTAGCGTGAAAATCTATATTTTCTTACGCTGCGCTATGAATGTGCCTTCACTATAAGAACTTGTTATATGTACTTACTAAAAAAACACGTTATTTCATTATTAAGAGAACCGTACTCCATATACAGCATGGCTTAACTATTAAAAACATGTCATAGAGAACTCTTACGTATTAAGAAAGCTCTATAATAGACAGACTGCAAATTGCATACAAAATTACTATGCAATATTGTTTCGTCATATAACAATACAAAATTGCACAAATCATTTGATAGAGGTAGAAATTAATTTAATATTAATGTTTATGTTTTGTTTTGTTTTGTTTTCGATTATTCTTTTATTCTTATTGTAACATCTTAAGTAATATTCTATTATTATTTTGATAACTTCGCTCGGCGATTTCGACGATTTGAGACTAAACAAGCATTTGTAGATCGCACACACGGCTACAAATGAAGTTAGACACCCTATATACGCATAACTACGCTACATACAAAATAGAGAATTGTCGGAAAGGGACGGTGCATAGTGGTGTCGTGTTGTCGATGTAATGGTAAGGATAGAGCGTAACAAAAATATAACGCACTCTCTCGCACGATTCGCAGCGTTCAACTTACAATAGTTCAAAGTCTAGGTTGATGTGTCACTGTGTATACAAGTATTTGTCCCATGTGTGGACAACTACGTCATCCGTGCAGTCAAAATATACATGATTATGTTGTTCTACGATCAGAGACGAGCTAAAAAATGAATGTTGTACCGTTATGCACAGCGTATCAATATTCGCTAAAACATAAACATAGCCAATATGTGCGACTAGGTTCCAGCTATGTTTATTTTAATTTATTTTTTAAGTTTAGTAGACTTACAGCTAATTAAACAATATTAAGAGAATCTATTTATAAATAAAGGCCAATTAAAATATTTCGCTTAAAATAATTTTATACGAGGATTGACGTCAACGATTATATTCTATTTAACTGATAAAATAAATAGTTTACATAGTTCATAAACATGTGTGCAAGTTAATATAAAATAAAATACATTTGTATATAAACTTGTTGCACAATTCAAATCAAATTGAACGATATGTTTTGTGATATCCCACGGTACTTTCGTCACGCACTTTGTATTGCGAAAAGCGAATCGCGTTAAATTGAATCTTACCGCGAAAAGAGCGTGTAACCCTGATTTATAGAATCTTCATAATATACGCAAATTGTTCCAGAACGAGTTTGTCAAGTTTGTCTCCTGTTGTCCTCAAGAACTGCTAGGAATAGGGAGATATAATAATACAACTAAGTACATATTTTATTTATGAATAAGACCGTATGTCTATATTTGTGAGTCACGACAATTGACGTGAATTGCCAAAGTTCATGGTCTAAATCATTAGTTCCCAAAGTGGTCCAGGTGGACCCCCAGGGGTCCACGGGAGACTCGACTCGGTGGTCTACGTTGTCGTGACAAAAAAGGGGATCCACAATTCGTAAGCGGGGGTCCACGAAAATTTACTTGTTTTCGATAATGAAGAACTATGTTGGTTCGACTTCACCTATCACTGTAGGCAGATAATATTTTAAGAAGCTTAACGACTGTTACTTGTGTAGGTCAGCTCGCCTACCGTGGTAGGTTGAGACCCGAGAATTTTAAAAAAAAATGTCATTCTTTACCAATATAAATACGAATGCCAAGTAATATGGTGGAAATGTAGCTACAGGGGGTCTACCGGAACCTGCTAAATAATGAAAGTGGTCTATGACAAAACAAGTCTGGGAACCTCTGGTCTAAATTGTCACCAGGGCTAGCTGATCATGAACGCCTCTTCGAGTTTCTAAAAGTTTTCATAAGTCGACTACACTGTATCAATTACTGTCAAAACTTAACCGTATTAAGATTTTTTTATGAATAAGACCGTATGTTTATGTCTGAGTATTGTGTCTATCAGTGACCTGGGTATTGTGGGTACTCATAAAAGAGCTCCATACATATTATGTGCAAAACGAGACGACGCATTTCTACAAGTTGGCATCCGTAGATATCGCTTGACTAACGTGCGTTTTCAATATCCTATCTATCTGTTACTAACGATAGGTTTTGACATTAGCTTGTATAATAATAATAATAATGTCCTCCAGACCGAATTTCGGCCACGGCGGCCAGTCTTAACAGAGACTGGCCATCTGCGCAGGAGATATTATAGTGCACAAGTGTGTGCGCAAACATAAGTGCACTCTCTGTTCCCTAACTCTCATGACCCGATGGGACGGCAATCCGACACGACCGGAGAGAGATCAGGCGCAGGACCAACGGCTTTACGTGCTTTCCGAGGCACGGGGGTGTCTAACACCGCCAACTTCCTAACTCCGGGCTGCTATTGAGATTTCTTTACAGAAAAACCCAATAGCTTTTTGTTGGCCCGACCCGGGATTCGAACCCGAGACCTCATGCACAGCAGTCGCATTCACTACCGCTGCGCCACGGAGGCAGTTGACATTAGCTTGATACAAGATATGTCAAAAGTCTATCTCCAGTAAACAAATCCAGAGATGGATAGGATATTGAAAACGGTCGTAATACTCAGAACGTACGTCAACTCCTACATTTATGCGATAAGTTTAAGTACTTTGAGCTAGAAAGATAGGTATACATGTAAGTATTTTTATTATACCGTAACGCAATATTATGGCGTTGTATGTAATCGCTGTTAAGTGTTTCGCATACAGTTGAGATTTAATCCGTCGATACGATATTGCGTTAACTTTATAGTACTTACCTACATATATTTTGTATTAGACTGCGTGCCACGGATTACGGAATACAGCGAGCTGCGCTTTTATTAAAGATTTGTACTAGAGATTTTATATTCGTACTGAGTGATGGCCAGTACCTAACGCAGTTGACAATACGCTCCCAGTTTTTAAATAAAGCTACTAAAGATTTATTAAAAAAAAAATATGAACGTAGGTATACTTAGCTCTGTTTCGATGAGTTTACGAACCAATAATTAACAGACGCACCTTGGTGTGTCTGTGTGTCTTGACACAGAGCAACCTTTTTCGATAAAGCTAAGAATGAATATAAATTTAGCGTTTTTAAGGAAATCGCAGCAAAATCCGAATAAAGTAGTTAAATTTCTATGTTAAACATTCCCGTAAACGTAAGACAATATAATACATGTATTTACTGAAGACTACTTACATGCCATGAGCAGTGATTGCTCAGTGGGGAGACCAACAGACTGCAATGCAGAGGGTCTCGGGTTCGAACCCACGTCGCGCACCTATGACTTTCGGAAGTTATATGACTTTTCAAAATTATGTGCATAGTGATTGACAATTATCGCCTGCTCCGTGCCTCGGAGAGCACGTTAAGCCGTCGGTCCCGGCTGCCATGAAAATCTATGGCAGTCGTTATTGGGAGAGTGTCGACACAAAAGATCCCACTGGGTCGAAGTGTCGCCGGTCTGCACTGACTGGCTCCCACATAAGATACATACATACATGCCATGATAGTATTAGATAATTGTAAACATATGCAACATTTACACCCAATTATATTCATGTAGAAATATCGTGCGCAAGATCTTGCAAGGATAAATAAATAATAGAAGCGGGTAGTATATTACCAAATAAGTAGGTAATCTTACGAAAATTATTACTCATAATAACATTTAGCAACGGTAGAGCATTTCTAAACATTAGATTACTGTCTAAGTGTAGCATCTTACAAATTAATGAGTACTTACGTATGTAAGTACTCATTAATTTGTATTTCAACTAGTATTAGTGTAATATTGCAGAAAAGCATCAAAGTTTCACTGCTATCCAATAAAGGAGAAGAGAATGGGACTGGTTTACAAACAAACAGGCATACATTTTTATTATTAATTTTAATCATTATTTGACATATGTAGCTCAATCACATCACTATTAAGATTCTTTTGGAAAAGATAAAAGAAAAGTAAACATAAAGTATGTCAAAGGAAACAAGTTATTCTGCCTATACGAAGGGACGGGTCGACGACAATAATGATGATCTAATCAATGTTGATACTTATATCGAATGATTATTTTAGTTCTTGGCCAATGGAACCTGGGGCTCAAATGTAATGCTTTTTTTCATTGTGTCTGTTTTCCAGTTTATTGATGAGTTGCACCAATGGTGAGAAAGCTATAATTTAATATTTTTTGCAATCTGTCAGTATATTTTAAATATTTATTTATGCATATATATATTTTACACTCAGAAAAATAAAAAATGTTCGTCATTGAGAAATGTTGCCATAAATAATGACACGAAATTATACCAAATTACGACACAAAATAAAATAGAAAGTCTTCATAAATGAAGCAATCACTTTAGATCACCATAGCTACTACAGGAACTTTACGCTAGTTTTGAACTGGCACTTATTATGATTTACGAATCTCTAACAGAATCGACAAGAAATCCATTTCCGCCTCATATACCAATATTGTCCTAAAGAAGTGTTCAAGACATTAGTGACTAGGTAATGCTCTGAGTACTACCGGTTGGAATAAATTCTAAAACAAAACAAACATAATCTAAATTGTAATGTATAAACAAATGCATAGTTGTTTAAAAAGTAGGTACCTATACGCAATTTGGAAAGGATGTTAATATTGAAATAATACAATACTAAAGAAGTAATATATAACCTTATATAATCTGATCGAGGCCCCATTAATAAACTTTATCCAAATATTGTGCTAAATAAAACATTTGGTTGCATCTTATGCACTCATAAAACACGTGAGTACTAGCGCCATATGCTTAAAGTTCGTTCTTACAACACTCTCACGAAACTTACTCTGCTAATTATTATTCGAAAGTAACTCTAACCAGTTTGTCGCTTGGTGCACACTGCAAGGCCGTAGACCCATCGGACATTTAAATGTGAATTCCTATACACACCTTTAGCTTACATTAACAACATGAGTAAACTTACTGCACTTTGATTTTACCATATTTGTACCAAGATTTGACATTCTGAACTTGTACCGCGCGAAAAAGGGCTAGGTCAAAAGTCAGTTTTATTATAATTATTGTTTGTAAGAAAATTAAGCGCCATTAACCATGCACCTTGCATTGTACACTGGGTACTGTAATAACAGTATCACGTACATGTATTATTTGTTCTGCTTACATTATAAAAGTTAGAAGTACCTACTAATTATATCACTGAATCTGGTTATATTAATTATTAATCGACGATTCAATAGAACGTAATATTTCTTTGTATTTTATTGAAGCAACTATGTCTGTGAAGGAGTAATTGTCTAATTAGGTGTAAAGATTCGTTTCGAACGCATGCCTTTTTACATTTGCATAGTCATGTGTTTAAAAGTTTAAGTTTGAATGTTAGAACTTTATCATATGCAGATTTTCTTAAGAGAAGAAAATAATTTTAAATCCTCCACCATGTGTCACCCCTCTGTTTCTGAATTGAGAATTACATGTTGAGAACGACTCAAACTCAACTAAAATATTACTTATACATAATTTTTTGTTTCTGTATCAAGTTTCCTTAATCTGTAATAATATTTGAGTAGATATTTAAACCTCATATACTGAAATAAATGTTTAGTTAAATAGAAGTTTGATAAAATCGATTCTGTAAAAAATTTTGGAGAATAGTCAGTTGAAATTAACTTCTTCTCTCAATTCAGAAACTAAGGGATAGAGTTCTAGCATTCACATTCAGTTAGGTTTGGATTTTCATTAATAAATATATGTATCATATGTGGGGGCCAGTCAGTGCAGACCGGCGACACTTCGACCCAGTGGGATCTTTTGTGTCGACACTCTCCCTATAACGACTGCCATAGATGTTCATGGCAACCGGGACCGACGGCTTAACGTGCTCTCCGAGGCGCGGAGCAGGCGATAATTGTCAATCAATACGCACATAATTTCGAAAAATCATATTACTTCCGAAAGTCAGAGGTGCGCGACGTGGGCTCGAACCCGAGACCCTCTGCATTGCAGTCTGTTGGTCTCCCCACTGAGCTATCGCTGCTCTTATATTAATAAATATATAGTGACAGATTACTTTTATCCTGTCGGTCATATAATTTTAGTGTCTAGTACTCACTTAATACTTGGCAAACCAATAGGACAATTTATAAGCTGGGCTTATTTTATTGCTTGTTTACTATCCATTGTCCTAGGTCAATACTACTACTAGCTACACGAGAGCAGTAGATCTGCATTCAAGATCGTCCAGAGGTTAAAGTGGGACAAAAATAAATATTTTTTAAAGATTCACCTAATATAACTGGTTTATTCCCATCTTCCTCCGCATGTCTGCCCCCGAATGGGGGAAATTGGTAATGTCTGTGTCATCGTCCCCCGAACTTATAATCGGGGCAAGATAAGAAGTTCTATTCCCATCTTCCCCCGCGTCTCATAAATCGTGTGGCATAAAACAAAATTAATTATATATTTCGGGGACAAATGAAACTTTTACTTCCTATCTTCCCCTGATTACAAGTTCGGGGGAAGATAACACAGACATTCCCATTTTCCCCCATTCAGGGGCAAAGATGCGGGGGAAGATGGGAATAGAACTTCCTAACTGCCCCCGATTACAAATTCGGGGAAAGATGACACGAAATGCCCATTTTCCCCCATTCGGGGGCAGACATGCGGAGGAAGATGGGAATAAACCATATAACTTGAATAATAATTGCGTTGATGGTGTTTTTTATAACAGAATGACAATGCTAAGCTCTGGTATATAAGGCTTTTCGAAACTGAATTATACTATTTTTCACTTTGTCATACTTTGGGTTATCAAACCAGGAGTCGTGATGGATTTCTTTTCTTATTCTCAATTAGGTATTCTTTTGGAAGAATGCTATGAAACTCTTCAATCACTCCTGTAATACTAATTATCTAAATATATAATTAAACCATATTTACCAGGGGGACAATAACGCTCAAATTTATGACGATTTAATTAATTTATTAGCAGATTTCAACAAAGGAGGTAAACAGTTCGACCTGCACCTGTATGTAGGTCCTTTTCACACACTAATATCTCTACAACAACTGATCGTATATCGATGCGGTTATCACTTATCACTTACCGATGCAGCTACTTTCCAATAAGCTTTAAAGTGCAATTTTCGATTCATAAAACCTAAAATATATTTATTTTGTTACAACGTTGTTGTATGATAGAACACATACGTATGTTGCATATGCTCAGGGGAACGAAAACTTTTACTAAACGCAATCTTCATTTAAATCCCACATAATAAAACCAATTAAAATCATAACGGGCACAGATCGCAACGTTCTTCTGCTATAAAATAATTTGACTAGGGCATCGAACCCATGACCGCCAGCAGTTGTGCATGCATATCCGATAAGCTTATATGTAAATAACGTTACGAATCAAATTAGATCGGTCTTGATTACAATTCTGATTACTTAATACCTTAAAAAGTTTAAACTTACTTAATTTCTTTAGTCTGTTATGTTGTTAACCATGAGAACGAAATGATGGATATCTTATTAACCGTGTTAAAGATAAGTATAGGGTCAAGGATAGTAATATCACATTTAACCCTCAACCACTGACGTGTCATTTTGTTACATTGCCACTGACGTACGTATAGTATACGTACATAATCTAAATTCCCGGGGAAAATAAAGTTTTAAACAAAAAACCGTTTGGATGACGTACTACATACATACGTCAGTGGTTGAGGGTTAAAAGAGAATGTTCTTTTTTATGTTGAAAGTGTGAAATGACATTTTATATGACTTTTATTGAATTCATTAAATGCTTCCACGTGACCAAAGTTGATTAGGTCAATTTATTAATATTTATTTTGGATTATGTTCTGGTTTTGCAATACTTTTCTTTTATAAAATGATATGTATTACATCCAACATGGTAGAAATATGGATGTTTTAAATATCATATTGGTTTCACAAATTCAGACGTGGCAATTTTTAGCTCTTATTAGACTAGTTTGTACATAATAATAAAAGTAACTAAGGTTTTCTTGTTATTCATAGTATTCAAAGATCAGTAATTTGGTATACATTAGTATACCAAATGATTAAACACACAGTCACTCCTAACACACAACACACACATATTGTACGAAAACTCCACTCCCTATAATTAATTGTTATCTCCTAGAATACAACATGTGAAAATGTTAATGGATCAGGGTGCCTAGTGCGAGTTGTTTTTACGTTAAAGTAACCGAAACGTTTACCGCGTTTAGCTCTCTGATTGGTTAAAAGCTTGGAGCGGGCCAATCGGAGCGCCGAACGTCATAAACATATCGATTGCGATAACGTCGAACAAACTCGCACTAGGCGCTCAGATTCTTGGTGGCCTTATTTTGTGTTTTGAGTGGGAAATCATATATGATCCTAGTTTAGGCACCAGTATCCCACAATATTAACTAAAACTAGTACATTAAAAATGTAATTTACGTAAACAAAAAAAAAAGGTTGAAACACACTCATCATCAGTCATAATTTTGCATTCATGTATTCGCTAACGTTTTGTAGGTCTATTACGAGATCTTAAAATGTAAATATTTGTATGTTAATATATGTATATATAAGGATTAAGGTATCACTCGAGTCTGTTGATGTGTGTATACACATCAACAGACTCGAGTGATACCTTAATCCTATATTATTTTAATAATTATTGAACGGCACACGGGTAGATATCGTATTACTACGCAGAGACAGGATAGATTTCTCCAAATTACCGCCAGAAGACAACCCAATATCACACCGATGCAACTAGGACAAAGGCTCCAGGAGGACCACCAGCTGCTGGTAAGCGACCAAACCGTACGAAGGATGTTGCATGAAGTTGGTCTTCATGCTCGAAGACGGCAACGTGTTCCAACATTGCGACGTGGCATTTGCGGTCGACGACTTTCGTGGGCTTGGGAGCGTTGACCATGGAGTGACGAACAATGATCTTTGGTTCTGTTCACTGATGAGTTCCGGTTTGGGTTACATCCGAATTCACGAAGAACACGCGTTTGGAGAACTCCAGGGAGAGTTAGCAGTCTACGGCAGCCTTAGGAGGTCCACTCATACCAAGGCGGGACAATCATGGTGTGGGCAGGAATTCGTCTTGGCGGATGAACCCAGCTCGTTTAGATCCAACGCAGCAGACTGCACAAAAATACCACGAGGAGGTAGTAGAGCCTGTTATTGTCCCACACAGAATCCAAATGGGCCAGGAACTTCTAGTCGTGCACGGTTATGCTCCTTCCCATACGGCGCGGCTGGTGTCGGCCGCTCTCTGAGACCTTGATATTCAAGTTTTGGATTGGCCTGCACAGTCGCCCGACTTAAATCCTATCGAGCATGCCTGGGACATGTTACAACGAAAAGCTTTAAGAGACTTCCTGCCTAATTTGACGGCGGAACAACAACTTTACGAACACTTGCAAAGAACATGAGACATCATACCGCAGCAAGACATTGACAATTTAATTTTAAGTATGAATTATCGATGTCGATGTGTAATTTAATGTAAGAGCAACATTGATTATTTTTAATTAGATTTTATAAGATTTTCAATTTTAATTAAATTTAATTGTTTTATAAGAAGAAGAAGAAGTTTTTTTATCATACTAATTTCCTACAGCGATTAATTGAATTAACATATTTATTTTTAAAAAATCAAGAAATTATTTATTTTTTATTAAAGTCCTTAAAGTAATCTATCATTCTTCCATTTACTATATCAGAAAATTCGTCATAGATTATTAGATATTTGATGCAATATAAAATATTCCTAGATTATGTTGATGTGTGTATAATACAAGGTAAGGGATAGGTAAAGGAGTATGACACCTACGATTCGCCACGTATGGCTTTATGTCTCACGCAATAAAAAGACCCGTTCGCAGTGCACATTCTGTAAATTTTTTGTCTTGATTCTCGGGTCAGGCAAAGTGATATTAAGTAATTCTAACCCGGTTTTGTCCGACCAGGGAATCGAGCCCCACGCACAAGAAAACATTACCGCTGCGTCACCGACGCAATAAATATGAATAGGTACCTACACCAATCAATTATTTCAATTTTAGAATCTACACAAGTACTTATACCATCATCCTAAAACGAGGTAAATTGATTTTACATTGAACCGAATACCGAATCAACCAAGGTGAGTATTGCGATTACAAAACATAAATGCAATAGAAGTACGTAGACCTCGCCTCGTCCAATCTCGTGTTAGTTCTTCCAATTTGACTGCACAGATAACGAAGTGGTTTAAAGGCCAGTTGAATATACAAAACGAATCGCTTTACTTACGGACCCATATTCTATGCAAAAAAAAGTCACATGTTCCATGCAAAAAAGTCCAAATTCGGTCGCCATATGTCCGTTAAGGCTTGTACATCACGAAACGAGTCGTTTTAGTTAAGGATAGTTAAAAGACCTAATATTTTTCATAGAATATGTATCAAACATTTACTTCTCGTAAGTTGAATGTAGGAAACAGGCCTAAGACTGTAGCTAAAACGCCTGGTTTCTTGAATCGGACTAAAGTGAATAAAGTGATCACTTCGCCTCTGCCATTTTAACGAGTCTTGTGAATATCGAATCCACACGGAACAAAATTTGTGAGAACTACAAATGGTTGCTCCAATCTGTATATTTTTTGTGACGGTTGTTTGAATGTTTGTAAATTCCAACAGGAATAATTAAAAGGGAGAGTGCTGCCTTTTAAAAGAAATATGTTTGACAACGGATTATCTTATTTTATCTTATCTTAAAACGGATAATAAAAATAACTGTTTAATTGTTGCCATTAAAAGTTGTCGCAACATAACGAGTAATCGTCAACGAATTAATGTCAATATCAACGAATGGCAATACAACCTTTAATCGAATGGGATAACCAAGGCCGCTTTAATAAAATGTTAAATACCAAATATTGAAAAATATACAATATTCTAATACTAATATTATAAATGCGAAAGTAACTCTGTCTGTCTGTTTGTCTGTCGGTTACCTTTTCACGCTCAATCCGCTAAACCACTTTTGATGAAATTTGAAATGGAGATAGCCTGAGACCCTGGGAAGGACATACGCTATATAACATCTTGCTACGGCTCATATCGATCGGCGAGCGGAGCAGTAACCACAAATACCACTGACGCGGGTAAGACCGCCGGCACAGCCAGTTGTCTATAAGTTATGTATCGCCAATATTGAGACTTCACACCTCATCGAAATATCATTGTGAATATCTATACAAGCAGGGTTTAATAAACAAAAAAAGTTTCAAAATGTTGTAATAAAGTGTAAAATAAATAACGCGATAAAATCCGTATATAGTAGTTTAATTTCAATGAATAACATTCGCGTAAACAGAAGACAATATTATACAAATTTGTCTTTAAACATAACTTTACATTACCCTAATAAACTAGTCTTCTTTCTTTCTGTCTGTTTAACATTGAAAGGTAATTAAATGTTAGCAGAAAGGAATCCTTCATTTTACGAATAAAAAACATATTTTGATGCCCATCACTTTTTTTTGTACTCATGCATGTAGATCTGTATTAAAATCTCCTAAACTGTCTTTAGTTATTAATCTAAACTTATCATTATCACAGAAGTTACTACTTTATACACAGAAATGTAAGCATATAAAAACAAAGAATCACGTTTTTTTACATACGTTGATTTAAGTACTGCATGGAAATATTCTTGCCTTTTTACATGACCTTTCTTAAAACGTATTATTAGCAAGAACAGGTAACAAAATCGCTCTATCCGGGTTTTTATAGTGACCGCTTACTTTAACTGAAATGCGTCAGTAACATTTATAATTGAAGGCGAATTAATAAAACATCCGTATTTCTTTTAATTAATATAGTTTGTAACTACATTTTGCGAAGATCAGATAATGGTAATTACAGATGCCGTTGCTAATAGCTCTAGAAAACGACCTGGGTAGGTAACATGCATAAATTAAGGCACGGGCAGTTTTTGGATAAAATGTTATGTTTATACTTGGCTGTTTGAGTGTTTATCTGTGCAATGTTCGGTTTAAAGAATTTTATTTCTATTTAGATAATATATACCACTTACATGAGAACAGCGGTAGCTCAGTGGGGAGACCAACAGACTACAATGCAGAGGGTCTCGGGTTTGAACCCACGTCGCGCACCTATGACTATCGGAAGTTATATGACTTTCGAAATTTTGTGTGAAATTTTGTGTATTGATTGATAATTATCGCCTGCTCCGTGCCTCGGAGAACACTTTAGGCCGTCGGTCCCGGCTGCCAGGCCAACATCTATGGCAGTCGTTATTGGGAAAGTATCGACACAATAGATCCCACTGGGTCGAAGTGTCGCCGGTCTGCACTGACTGGCCCCCACATAAGATTCAAGATACATGAGAACAAAAATTTTTATACAGTCATTAATAATATTAACCCGGTGCGGTGGTTTAAAAATAATAAAAACTCGGTAAGTATTACTGACGAAAAGAATGCAAGTTGTAAGTGTCCAAGTGAAGTCGGCGGTCCAAGTTAAAGGCTTTAAGATAATAACGATAGAAGTGTTTCGTCTTCAGATATATGTGTTAGAAGTATTTTCTTGAACACAAACGAACTTGCCTCCTCTACGTACACTGGTAGTTTGTTATATAATTGTACTCCTTTATACGTTACTAGCTGACCCGCGCAACTTTGTCTGCTTCACATAAGAGAATTTTCCCCGCTTTTGCAATATTTTTCATTGCTGCTGCGCTCCTATTGGTCGTAACGTGATGTTATATAGCCTATAGCCTTCCTCGATAAATGGGTTATCCAACACTATAAAGATTTTTCAATTCGGACCAGTAGTTTCTAAGATTAGCGCGTGCAAGCAAACAAACAAACTCTTCAGCTTTATAATATTAGTATAGATAGAACTTTTGCCGTAATTTGTTCTAGATTATACTTGGTAATACCAAATGTTTTGCGCGGCGTATGGTGTACTTATACTCTTTGTTTTTCGTTGTAAATGCAATGTGAGAATGGGTGAGTTTGTGAATAATTTTATATATAAGTATGCATGTATTGTATATGTATAGAAATTTATAATGGTGTAAGATTTTTATTGTTTTGTTTTGTAGTATTTAGATTAATTTTAGGTTAGTTTTTGATGCATTACCCCATATTTCAATGAGGTTCAGCAATTGTGGTTTAAGTAAGGAATTGTAGATTAGAAGACGAGCTTTTTGAGGAATACGTCTCACCATGCTACGTAATGATCCTACTAAAGACGAAAGTTTATTTCTAATAATAATAATAATAAATATATTTATTTGCATAAAATGTGGTGGATACAAAGATGACAAAAAAACAAAGAGCACAAAACACATTTCGCCATAATATAATAGCATGCAAATGTTAAATGAGTACAATTTATAGTATTAAAGGTTTCAGTTACACAATTTAATATTTTTATTAACACAATGTATTTCTAAAATGATAAGACTGTGAAGCAATTTTTTCTAGAAATTCATTTACAGAGTAAAAACTTTCTTCAATCAGCGATTTTTTTAGTGCAGGGCAAAATTTTTTGTATGGTAGTTTTACTATATGTTTTGGTATCGCGTTAAAAATAAGTAGCGCCATATACACACAACTTACTCTAAACATCTCTAATCAAGGTATGGGCATTTTAAAATAGTTATGGTTAATTTTACGCTTATTCTTATTATCTTTAACTTCGAACAATTCTAAATTACATTTAACAAATTTCGCTACTTCATATATATATGTACTAGGCACAGTTAAAAGACTTTCTGCTTTAAATATTTGCCTACATGAGTCAGACCACTGCATAGTAAATATTGCCCGGATGCATTTCTTCTGAGCTATAAATACTCGAGTCATTTCTGATGAGTAGCCCCAAACTAGTACACGATAGCGAATTATGAAGCAAACGTATGCATGGTAAACCAACAATGCAGATTTTCTTGAAGCCACATCCTTAACCTTTCAAAAAAAAACAAATTTATTTATTTTTTTGCAAACATTATCTATATGTGGTTTCCACGTAAGATGTTCGTCAACCGTGACACCTAAAAATGTTATGCTCTGTATAATATGTTGTATATGAGCCTTCCACGTTAAATGACTATCAAGAACCAATCCGAGGTACTTCTGCTGATTGATTTTCCGCAAGGTCACTCTGTTGATGTTTAGATTGGGATGATTTGGCAGGCTTTTTATTTTTAGCGCTGAAAATGATATACGATGGTTTTGATTTAGGTATTAATAGTTAAGAGATTATATAGAAACCAATTGTGTAACTTTTCTAGATCATTTTGAGCTTGTTCGAAAATGGTTTCAATATTGCTTACCAAGTAAAATAGACAGGTGTCATCGGCGTAAAGTGAAAGGTAGCCTTTTATATTAGTTTGGTAGATATTATTAATGTAAACTAGGAATAAAAGCGGCTCTAAAATAGATCCCTGTGGTACTACACATTTTAATATTGAGACTACTTTGATGATTTCCTATTTTTACGGTCTGATATCTATTGTTTAGGTATGAATTTAGCATTTCAGCGCGGTTCTAGTGATGCCAATGCACTACAATTTTTTGAGTAGCAGAAAATGACCCACGGTGTCGAAAGCTTTTTTTAGATCAAAAAATACTCCTAATGCCACCGGTTTCCGATTGATTTTGGTTTTAATTTGAGTAATTAGGTCAATAGTAGCACTAAGAGTATTTGACTTGGGTCTGAATCCGTATTGTTGTGGATAGAGATAGTTAATTTTTTTAAATTAAACTGCTATATACGGATTTTATCGCGTTGTTTATTTGACACTTTATTACAAAATTTTGAAAATTGTTACACTATTACTACTATTAAACTTTACTAATTTTTAATCTAATTAAATTATTATTAAACTATTTAGATTTAATTTATTTTTACACTTTCCCCGACGTTTCGGTTGCTTTTCAGCAGCCATGGTCATGGGAGACTACTTTTTTTTTTTTTTTTTTGTTTTACATATCTTGCGCGCTTAGTTTGTAGATCTTCTAACCGGCGTATTTTTGTTGCTGTTTCCAGTCCGTACTGATTTACATAATATTGTCTTCTATTTACGCGAATATTATTCATTGAAATTAAACTGCTATATACGGATTTTATCGCGTTGTTTATTTGACACTTTATTACAAAATTTTGAAAATTGTTACACTATTACTACTATTAAACTTTACTAATTTTTAAGCTAATTAAATTATTATTAAACTATTTAGATTTAATTTATTTTTACACTTTCACCGACGTTTCGGTTGCTTTTCAGCAGCCATGGTCACGGGGAGACGGGGTCTAGTTAATTTTTGTTAGATAATTATTCAACCTTTTGTATATAATTTTTCTAAGATTTTCGATAGCACTGGCAACACTGAAACAGGACGATAATTACCAGACTTGATACCAAGCTTTATAAATCGGCGTGACCTTAGTGATTTTTAATACTTGTGGAAAGATGCCCGATCTCAAGATATTTAGTTTATAAAAATTATAACTTTTAGTTACACAGGATGTCGCTAGGTGCTAGTTGTCAAGAAATGCTCATCCTTTTTTTGTACTGTGCAATGGAGGATTGTTAACTGTTAATAAAAAGTTATTAATTCAGTTAAAACTACAGAAATATAGGGCGCATGTAGCCCATGCAAGTAGCTAGCGTATAAAGCCCGCGAGTACTACTAGCAACATGTGCAAAACCTAAAAGCTAAGGTATTTTATATCGCGTCGACGTTAAAGGGTTAACACGATCGCAGGAATTTTGCGATTGCGATGACGCGTGCCGTATTGAGACATTTATGAAACAGCACAGCGTCGTATAAAGCCGACGTCGTATAAAGTCGTATTGCATCCTAAGAATTACCCCAGACGTCTAGTACACAATTCTTAAAGTGTATCTTGCATGCGTCAAAAGTAGTTCAAATAGTAGATCCAAATAGATCAAAATAAGATCCAAATAGTAGTTTATTCGGCACCCTGACTTTCATTTCAATATTTTTAGTTGCAAAATTTAGCAGGTAAAGTTGCGCCTTAGCATATAAATTTAGAGATCGGGCTGCTCACACGACAGAGTTAAATATAGAAGACTTTATAGACTACCGAAAAGATCAAAGGTTTAAAATAATCCGGGTGTTAGTCATCTAACCATACATTTGGAATCAACACATAAAGTGAACAATAGGTAATCCCACGCAATTAAATATATTCTTATGAGCATTTTTTCAAGAGACTTGTAAATATTAACTCTTTGATATGTTGTTCAAGTAATTTAGTCGTAACTATTGACGAACATACATCCTTTGACCATGTAAATAAGACCGTGTATATTCTTACGAACAGAATTTAAACGTAAACGGAAGGTTTTTATCGTAAAAGAAATAAAACGCATAGGTACGTTGTTTGAAGAACTGCTTGAGAAAACATGGCTGTTTTAGTTAGAGGGCTTTATCGCTAGGAGATCGAGCTATAGAAGGTTAATTAGAAAATCATGTTGTAAATCTTTGAGATAACAGTCTTCCATGAATAAAGGTTGAGCAACACCGCGGTCAATAGTCGACCCTGAACAATAGCTTTTCTATAGTGACTGATGTGTGGCATTTAAGGCAAGTGCAATAACTTTTAAAGCATCGTTTACATATCAACTGTAAAGTATTACTTTTAAAAAAGCGTTGGTAGCATGATAGGTCAGATATCGGACGTGCCATTGAGAGGTCGGATGTTTAATCCCCACCGAGCCACGCAGCGACGTGAAGCCATCCTAACACTAGTATTTAGGTTAGCTGGAAGGGATATATATAAAGGTTAATAGGAATTTATACCCTAGGAGAGACATAACGTAGAACTCCAAATAAACACATAAAATCGAAAACATGGAAAGTTTGCATCTTACTCGGTCAGAAACGGTAAAATTAATAAAAATATGCGAGATATACTAAAGTTTATCGATTCTTACGATTCGATACGGTACTGCGTATGTGGTGTTATGATCACATTTGATGTTTATTTTAATCTAGGAGCATACCATTTGTAAGATTTATGGATATAAGACTAAATCAGAACTCCATTATTGACAGTTTTTTTTTATGGATTTGCGGCCAATCTATGAGAATATTAACATTCTCATGTTATTACGAGAATTGTTCCTCTAATGTTTTCGATCAGCCTAGGAATGATTTTAGATATCTCAAAGTTAAGATAAAGTAGTACAAATTATGTATAATTATAGGTAAATATGTATTGTAATTTTAACTTATTTCGATTTCCTGTAAGTATAACATTAAAAACCTAACAGCTGTTGTTAAAGTACACTAGAAAATATGACTAGGTAATAATTATTGTCGAGTGGAATTTCGGATAACAAGTTCAAAGTTCAAATAAAAGTTAATTACAATCGATAATCATATTCCATCTTATTATAAAAACTTGTATGGTGTTAATTTGAGTTACAGTTTTAGACGCTAATACCGTACGGTTAAACTTTGATACCAAGCTTATGGCCAACTGAACATACAAAATTTACGATCAAAATCAAATCGAAATTATATAAAATCTACGATCCACGATGGAACATTCTCTCCCAAAATACAAGCTTCAGCTTAGTTTGGGAACAATAATCTAAACACATACTGTGAAATAAATGTTGATACCTCAGCCATATTAGCAATCTATGTGAGTGTACTTGGTGGCAATAAATAAAAAAAAGAAGAAAATTCAACAAATTTAAAACATTCTACATAAAGATCTAGGTAGCCTGATAAGCATGCAATAATAATGTGATGATAGCGAAGGTAAAATATAAAACGACAGGTTCATAGCAATTACATTTCCAAAGACCACTCAACACTCCGTAAACAGAAATTATTTCATTACAGCTTTTAGGAGCGTAATAAACATATAAGCTCAATCATACTTTTTATAAAATACTGCATCCATGTATTAGTAAACAAATATGGAAAAGTAATGTGAACTAGACTCTTAGTGAATATATTAAAATGTTGTTATTTACGTCCGGTTTCTTGAGTTGCGTTAACAGACGCTCAAACGCATTTCAACGGCAGGAATTCGCTGCCTGATTACAAACGGCCAATCAGATCACTTGACTAGAGAATTTGACAAGTCGTTGATAAGCCTTTCAAAACCGGGTATTAATATGATAATTATGAAAACGTAAAATTACTAGTTTGGCATGAAATTATACAAATGTTGTAAAAGGTCAGTTTATTTCTAGACTAGCATTGAATAGTTTATAGATGTGATGTTTACTAGGCAATTACGCAATATTTAGGTCACCAGTCGATTACGTACAATTAAAGTATTCATAAGGTTTTATTGCCATATCGAGTTAAATATCAGTCGCACGCCATATCACTGCTAAAAGTTAAAAGTAACTCTGTTTGTCTGACATTATATTTTATTATATTACTTGCGCTGATCTGTGGCTTTACTCGCGCCGCTCCTAACACTCGTAGCGTAATATGTGTCATATATGTATATGTATGTATATATAGCCTTTTATAGTCTACATTTTCAAAGATTGTACATCTTTATAAGAAATAAATTAATGATTATTATACAATGTTAGCTTAAAATATAACCTCCCTAAATAAATAGGTATGAAAATGCAGATATATTTCCAAATCTGAGTATGATATTAACGCTACAAAACCTAAAAATCAAAATCAAAATATGTTTATTCATGTAGGTCACAAGTGACACTTATGAACGTCAATATATTACGCATCTCCTTAGTTTTATAATATTTATATTGATCATTTATATATTAACTTGTCAATTGTTAGAATACCTGACATAATTTAAAATAATGACACAATATTGTATGGCCGCCGCCGCGCCGCGCCGGTATGTAGGTATCTGCGAATCAATAGGATAAAACTTACACGTTTTACCAATCAGAGTTAAACTATCAAAAAACTAAAAGACTGTTCTCCATTTATGCATAACATCTTTGACTGTATGCTGTAGAAACACAGAAACAGACTCGAAAAACTATCATTTATCATTATCCAAGCGGTTTGATCAAGGTGATTCAACCCGCTAGATTTCGCGTATAAGTAGGCGTCAGGCGAGACTGACAACGTTATGGATAATTAGGAAAGTACTGTATACACTATATATCAACTTTCGGGCCCACGAACCCAAATACAATGTTATTATCATTCAATTTGCGGTTTGATATTATATATATGTACTTATGTCTCCATAAGTCATTGTCCGAATTATGTTGGCTCTATACGGTACTTACAAAAAATATTTTTTTAATTTTTGTCTGTCTGTTTGTACCGGCTAATCTCTGAAACGGCTGGATCGATTTGGACGGCACTTTCACTGACAGATAGCTGATGTTATAAGGAGTAACTTAGACTACATTAATTAAAAAAAATATTTTTGTTAAAATCCACTCGAATGATGGCGAGGGTAACAGTTAGTTATTAATAAAATTAAGATTGCAAGCCTGTCTATCGCTCGACGAAGATAGATAGCTACAGTGAATCAATCTTCGTTTCATACAGTGATATGTAAGATTATACAGGGTGTCCCAAAAATCAACGTCAAGCCGAAAACGGATGACGGGCCAAGGGATGGTGGTTCTCAAAAAAATATGAAAAAAAAATTTTTTGCTGCACTCTAAAAATTATAGCCATTTAAAAAAAAATGAGAAAATTAACACCTTGTTATGATTTTTCAAGTACTATGACTACAAAATGTTTACTTAGCTTAATTATTTTAGTGAGGATTTGTTACTGAATAATGCTAGTATACATTACAATTCAAAATTTGAACACAACTATCTTCATTTCAGAGGAAATATCCCTAATATGCCCAAACATGTACTCAAAATTATTACATTATTCAACTTTAAATGGCCGTGCTGAAAAAAAAATGTACTACGCCATTTCAGCACGTGGCATCAAAAGATGGCGCATTTAATGGGCTTTCTAAAATGCTATAACACTTACTACATTTTATCCTAATTATGGATTTTTGTTCTAAAACAACTTGGATTTATGCTTCTAATGCGATGCATATTTTATTTAAAGCTTACTTAAATTAAAGTAAGACAGTACAAGTTTGGGTGAAACAGATTAGGACGCCACTTCAACGTGTGAGAGTGAAAGAGATAGCAAGCCTGAGCATCATCAACAGCACGAGTTAGAGTGAAACGGAGAGAGACGCCACTTCAACGTGTTAGTGAGAGTGTGAGTGAAAGAGATAGCAAGCCTTAGCATCATCTACGGCATGAGTTAGAATGAGACGGATAGAGACGCCACGAGTGAAAAAGATAGCAAGACCGGATCATCTGCGCACGAACTGCAATACTTCAGTACGTTACGTTATTTCGTTTACTGCGCATCGTTCTGTATTCCTTCGTGTCGTTTTCGTACTTACTAACTTTGGCTTTGCTTATTGGACTTGATTACGTGCTACTTGGATTTGATTTGTGATTTGACCGTTTGTGACTAACTTGGCTTTCTTTTGGACTATCGTCATCGCTGACCGTGTAATTGTGTGTATTCTATGATCGCCACCATGCCGCTTCGATACACAGCACAGGAGTATGCAAACATGCATCTCATTTATGGAGAGTGCAGGTGCAACGCTAATGCTGCAGCTCGACTCTATCGTGAGAGATACCCCAATTCTGAGCGTCATCCGGATCATAGAGTATTTATTAATCTGCACCGATCACTCTCAGAAGGCCGATTTCCTAATCAAATGTTCAGTACAGGAAGATCCAGCATTCCATACGAGGAAGAAGTTTTAGCAGCAGTCGCAGAAGACACGAGTGTCTCAGTACGTGGACTTGAGACAAGCATAGGAGTGCCGAAGAGTACAGCACACCGGATTTTGCAGCAAAACCAGCTCCACCCGTACCATGTGCAACGAGTTCAATCTTTATCACCTCAAGATTATCCTGCAAGGGTTGCGTTTTGTGAAACGATGTTACAAAGACACTGAGAAGACCCCCACTTCCTGGATAAAGTACTCTGGACGGATGAGTCAACTTTTAAGAAAGATGGCTACTTAAATCTACATAATGTGCATGAGTGGCACGTGGAAAACCCACATTTAATGCGAGAAGATCGGTCACAATATCGCTTCAAAGTAAACATGTGGACCGGTATTCTGAACGGTAGAATTATTGGACCTTTCGAACTCCCAGACACCTTAACCAGTGAGGCTTACTTAGACTTTTTACAAAATCATCTACCAGATTTATTGGAAGACGTGCCACTCAACATTTACGTAGGTATGTGGCTCCAACAAGATGGCTGCCCTGCGCACTATGCTCGCTCAGTAAGGGAATTTCTTAACCAAGTATATCCGGATAGGTGGATCGGTCGGTCTGGTACGATCTCGTGGCCGGCCCGATCACCAGACTTAAACCCCATTGATTTCTTTTACTGGGGAGCAGTGAAGGATCAAGTTTACTCTAAGCCTATCGCAAACGTAGAGGAACTGCGCCAAAGAATTGCGGGGGCCGCTGAATACATCAATTCAAGAAGTTTTGCTCGTAAAATAAAGCGTTCGTTTTTAAAGAGATGTAGGGCATGCATTGAAGCTGAAGGCAAACAATTTGAATATTTATTGTAACAAAATAAAATGAACTGTTGATTTGAATGGTTGAATTTTTATTTCAAATTGAACACATAATGATTCACAATGACCAAAGGAATCTAATATGGTTTATCAATAAATTAGGTATTTGCCCTATTCACAGTAGCTTCGCAAAACAGTGTCACAAGTAGTTTTTACCTGACTGCCATAAAAGAGGGTTATGTATAACACTAATTTGTTTCTTAGAGGGAAACTAGATGTCATTACCAACATTTTTGAGTAAAACAAAAAAGGTTAGACCCGAGTTGTTTTAGAAAAAAAATCCATAATTAGGATAAAATGTAGTAAGTGTTATAGCATTTTAGAAAGCCCATTAAATGCGCCATCTTTTGATGCCACGTGCTGAAATGGCGTAGTACATTTTTTTTTCAGCACGGCCATTTAAAGTTGAATAATGTAATAATTTTGAGTACATGTTTGGGCATATTAGGGATATTTCCTCTGAAATGAAGATAGTTGTGTTCAAATTTTGAATTGTAATGTATACTAGCATTATTCAGTAACAAATCCTCACTAAAATAATTAAGCTAAGTAAACATTTTGTAGTCATAGTACTTGAAAAATCATAACAAGGTGTTAATTTTCTCATTTTTTTTTAAATGGCTATAATTTTTGGAGTGCAGCAAAAAATTTTTTTTCATATTTTTTTGAGAACCACCATCCCTTGGCCCGTCATCCGTTTTCGGCTTGACGTTGATTTTTGGGACACCCTGTATTGGCATACGCAACAATTGTAGTTCGTTGAGTTTATTGCGCGTACCTATATGATCCGTAGAAACGAATCGATCCCACGTTTTTTATTCGAGCACTAAATATATTGAGTAGTGACAAAAAATGGCTAAAGACACAGTACTATAAACATACTAACAACTTGAAGTTGACAGATAATTATGCTGGATGTTGTGAAACCATTTTTAGCTCGCAATGTAAGTAATCATAGGGTATTACGTTTATCAGACTAGTCCGTCTCCGATCTAGTCTTGGAAGTTGGAACTTAGAATTATTGTCAGTTTTATTACGAGAATTAACCTTCTATCATGTACCGATTTTTCTTTTCGGTCCATTTATCACTATCACTACATATTATAAAATAAAATCTCCCGCCGCGTCTGTCTGTTCGTGATAAACTCAAATTTACTGTGTATAATTTGTTAAAGTTACCCGTGCGTAGCCGGGGCCGGTCGCTAGTCAAACTATTTATAAGAAACGCAAAGAGGTACATTTTTAATTTATTCTTGAAATAAACAGACACGTGCTTTACATCCTTATAAATATGTATATTGGTTATTCTTCTTCTTAGTAATAATTTATAATAGTAATAATCTTTTAAATGCACGCCATAAATCTCTTTATTCCATGATTACATGCAATGCACATAATATTTTAAAATACCTACTGCACCTACATTTGATTGAGAATAAACTATTTCAAAATGTCGCATACGCACCATTATGCATCGCAATCATATAGAATGTATACCCAGTTATTTTTAACATGATTTTTGTGTAACTGTTTTACATACAATCAGGGAAAAATCAAACGAGTAGGTATATTTCAAAAATATAATATTGCTGGTTAGTCGTTAACTCGTATAATGCGTTACGAGCGCACTTATTTCAATCCTAGGCTTTTCAAGGAAAGCGTTTAGAAGTTTTTATTTAGTCTTCAAAGTTTATACTATTTTCATCATTATACGCTACTAGATTTTGCCCGCGGCTTCACTTGCGAACATAGTTATGTAAATTTTCTATCCTTCAGGAACAAATCTTTTTTGAATGTAAGTTACTCTGACAACGTGTATGCGAAATTTTATGATTATCGTTCCGAGTATTTAAGGCGTCAAAGCATAACAAACATACAAACTTATGCAATCAATAGGTACTGTCTCGATCGACGCCATCTTGCTACTGTTGACGAGTATCTGCTTAAAAACGCAATATGCCAGCGGGTTTGTATCGATACACACACGCGTTTGCATCGCGTCTGTATCGCTACACACGCGCGTCTGTATCGATTCAAACGCGTGTTTGAATTTATACAGGTATGCAAAGGTCTACAGGCTGCGTCTGACTCGCGTTCGTATCGCGTCTGTATCGCTACAAACGCGCGTCGACGGTTCGTTTAAAAAACGTGGTGTGCACAGCCCCTTAGAGTATACATAATCTAAGCTCGCATCGCTGTTGTGTACACACCTTTTAAGATGTCACTTAAATCTATCAACCAACAGCAATACGTAACATGGTAAATTATACAGAAAGCTATTAAAATACGCTTCTTATCCTGAGAAGAGACCTACAGTTTATAAGCAACGGTTATAATAATTATTTATTTATTAGGTGTATAGTCTGATACATAACGGTTTTAATAGTTTTGGAGATATCAACGTCTCTATTATAATATTGTTTTAAACTTGTTACACACGCTATTACTGTAACCTGGACGAAAGAAGCATCTAAGGGTAAACAAAACGCATAGCAGACACAACAGCAAACATATGAATGTGAGCATCTGTCTGTTAAAAATCACTTACTACTAATCATTAACTCTTTTTAATCGGCGATTAAAAAGAGTGACCATGAGTTTCTTGCCTTTTTTCTCATGTCAACTCTAGTCCATAAATTCTTTTTAATATTCAATTAATTCTGTCCATTACTTTTAATTTTTTTTTTGTTTTCGTCTTGTCAATATTAATACTTCCTGAAATTATTTATGAATATAAAATACTTGAATATAATATTATTTTATTTATTAACCTGTCAAGTCGTAGAAAATCAGACATAATTAAAAATCTATTGTGTATGGCTGCTGGCTGCGACTATTAATACTACTAATGGGTTTATACTAGTCTGGTACCCTTAATGACAGTCACAAATTAACAATGAAATCATAAGAGTTATGTGCACTTACGTTATGATTGTAGCAACATAGATTTGTGAGTAAACGAGCATTTACTTTTGTTCGTGGACACGCAAACCATTAGATGCATTTGTTAACGCAAAGCGCAAACTGAACCGTTTTCAGATTGGATTTGGTATTTTATTATGCGCGCTACATAGGTACATACATAGACTCACATTTGTGCCGGAGGCGTTGGCAGAAAATACAGATTTCGACTTACTACGAACCTCGCATACTCGTTTTGATTTTTGCACTTACAATACATTCCACGCTTGTCGCGTTAAGGTACACTTAACCTACCGCCTCTCTAAAATCTGTCCGATCTAGTCAAACATTGTGCACATAGGGCTTTTCTCTACCCATCCCATTCATATACCTACTATATGTGCAATGCTATTTTGCATCATATTATTTATACACCAGTAATATATAAGTCAATGATTATTTCATTGTTTTTTGACGGCAATCGCTCTAGGATTAATTGCTATGTCACGGGGTGATTACAATAATTTAAACAACGGTCACAAAGAACACCCAGACTGGAAACAACTATTTGTGGATCACACGAAATTTCGTCACGCGTGGGGTTTGTCAGCATTCGTCGCCATGACAGTGACAGTGACCGCTTAAACCACTATGCCTCCAATACAGTCTATAATATAACCTATTTGCTATTTCTTATTTCCATTAGCATATTCTTACCAAAATGATGTAAATTCCTTAAATGAATATCAGTCCAATCTCAAATAAATGGAATCGCATCCAGATAGAGAATAAAACATATTATTATGTTTATAATATTAATCAATTTTAATTAAGAACTAGCTATGCCTAGGGAACAATACTTTTGCCTGGATCAAAGGTTTTCTGATGATCAGTCGAGAAGTTAAGGAATGAAAGCGTAACAAACAAACTCACATTCGTATTTATGGTAGGATTATTGACATATTACTTAGGATTATTATTTGCTCTAATGTAAGAAGCATTTTACTACATACATAATTGCCTATGTGTTATCGTTATTTTTGTATTCACTGCTGTAATTTTTACTATGACAGTACTGATAGGTTCTGTTTAACTAGTGGCATTAACCGCATAGTCGTTGTTTTTGCTAACGTAGAAAGTGTTACAATGATTGCAGCAATGAATTAGCACACGCAGTGCATATTTATCATTGTGTAGCTTGCCTTGCACTGAGGACCACTGTAGAATAGTTCATAATTATATAGTCTCACGCTTATAGCCCCGAAACGGTAGGCAGAGATTAAATACAACTACAACTCGCAATGTATGGTTTTAAGTCCCATGTAATAGGCGGTGTGTGTATTGTGGTCCGCCGAGCTCAGTCCCAGACTCCGTGCTGCGGCAAAGAATTTCTTGATAGAAAAACTCAATAACACTTTGCCCGACCCTGGAATAGAACGGAGACCTCTCCAACGCTATGCCACCGAGGCAAAAGAAGTCATAACATAAAATTATTGGATTATTGCTCTTGCTTTAAAGACAACTCCTGCACAAGTAATAATTCCTGTACCGCGGGAGACTTTACAATCAATCAAACAACGGACACAATGAGCACCCAGACTCGGAACAATTATTTGTGGATCACAAAAATGTTTGTCCCGTGTGCGTATCAAACGGTTTGTTCCGCATTCGTCCCTCATGTTTCGACCCAAGCGTGGAAATAAGCGATCGTCCCAAAAAAATGCCTTATATGTAGCGTGATGTTACATAGCCTATAGCCTTCCTCGATAAATGGGCTATTCAACATTAAAAGAATTTTCAATTCCAACCAGTAGTTCCTGAGATTAGCGCGTTCAACCAAACAAACTCTTCAGCTTTATAATATTAGTATAGATAGCATTTTAATCGCGGCCATAAAGTTATAAGGGTTAAACCCAAATTTATTTTTAAACGTCGTATTTCTGGTTTGATTATATATTTAAAAAAATCCTGTTTATTGGAAACAAGAAAGTAGTTTAGCTGGAGTCTGCGAACGCACATGACGAAATTATACAAGTTTTTTGACGCCATATCTTACCCGTGTACAAATTTTTCCACCGTACGATTGGCGCATTGGTGTAATTGGTCACCGCGGAACTGTAAATATGCCGAGTGCCGTGGAATTGATTCCTACGCGAAACAAAAATAGTTTCATATCTACAAAGAGTTATTCCGTGTGTAACTGTCATTTGAGTCCGTAATTTCTAATTATCTATATGATTCTGGGCGTACATAGTACATAAATATCAATTATAACTCGTTCAAAAGGACTTGTAAAACAATTTTTAGGTTTATAAATATTGAAGTGAAAGAAAATTGCAACTGGGTGACTTTGGCCGTACACCCTGTGCCACAGACAGAAAACAATTAAAAATGAATGTTATAAGTAATCAAGGTATGGTGCGACTGCACATAGATATAGTATGTAAAAAGATAAACAGATTCGTATATGCTTTGCGACAGTTACGAATTATGAGCAATGAAAAATACTGCGCTCACTGCCTATCACGGGCACGTCGTCGGCTCTATCCTAAGGTATGGCCTATTGTTGTGGGGTAATCCAACTGACATGGAGAGAGCGAACACGAATACTAGTAATTTTATGTTATTAATTCAATAGTGTATCGATAATTGTCGACGAGGGCTATTTATTTGGTGATGGAATGACATGACATTTGAGAGTAAACTACTATGTCAATGCTTTTGCTTATACATATAGTAAAGTTACCATTTAACACAAAGTATCGTGCTAATCCCAAGAAACAATGTTGACATGGAACCTTTTATTTTTTACAAAATAATTTATTAGTCTCGTTTTAAATAATTATTATAATAATTAAATATTACATCTTATAAGTGCCGCAATCTATTGCGGATTATCCGCAAGTTATGTACTATTTAATTTCAAAATATAAATACATTATCCGCAAATTACATTTTAATTTCAAACTATAAATACTTACGTTGTTGCATGTTTTTTTTTAATTACCATGTCCAATTCAGTCTCTAATATGTAGTTTGTCAATAAAACATAGAAAGATAATATTAAATACTCACAGTTACAAAGTCACGCAACAGCGGCAACTAGCACAAAAAATATATACTTCTGTAGTATTTGTCGACCGAAATATTTTATTGGTCGAAAGTAACAATTATCGTGGATCGAAAGTAACACACCGGTTCAACAGCATAGGGTACGCGCAAATGCGTCGGATTGTCGTGCCTAACTGACGTTGCCCGCGTCTCAACACTCACAAGTTTGTTGCGCGTATGTTGAACAACTGCACTCTGCGTCTGCATGCGATTTTGAAACATGTATTTAAATTATTTATTTTGCTATATTTACGTCACCTTGAAATAAGAACTCTTTGAGAGGAAAATTACTATCAGAAATGCAAGTCTTTAGAGAGGTGTATCATCAAATGTTATTAAGCAAAATTGAAAGTTATAATTACTCGTATTTATAAATTAAAAACAGTACCTAGTTGGTATTCTAAACACCTTTATTTAAATTGTATGTCTAGTAATATCCCATGAGGTTGAAATAAGGCAATTACTATTTAGAATTTAAATAAGATTACTTATAAAGCGGTTTAATTAAAAAAAGAAACACTCCTATAAAACTATTTTAATAAATTGCACATTTTTGACGTTTTGTTTTTTTTAAGCAGCGGTAGCGGCAACGGGATGACTAGGACCCGCATTTCGCGTGAAAGTAAGACAATTTGAAGCTAATTAAAAGATGCAAAAATATAAACATATATTGAATCACATAATATTGTCTTCTGTTTACGCGAATGTTATTCATTGAAATTAAACTACTATATCCGGATTTTATTGCGTTGTTTATTTTTTTAAGAAGCAAACCACCGTTATACTTCATGATACTCTGAGCTCATTCTATGTAAATAGAAACACCAATGATTAAATTATGTTCGGGTACTTTGAAATAACTACACTGGAACATTGAGACAACTACCATCTTAGTCTCCCCGTGACCATGGCTGCTGAAAAGCAACCGAAACGTGGGGGAAAGTGTAAACTTAAATATAAAAGTTTCAATAGTTTTAATATTTTATTAACTTAAAAATTAGTAAAGTTTCATAGTATCTAGTAGTAGTAGTGTAATAGTTTCTATATTATGTAATAAAGTGTAAAATAAACAACGCGATAAAATCCGTATATAGTAGTTTAATTTCAATATATTGGATCACCGTTAATTTAAACTAATATGAAAAGTGAGACGCACTGAACGAACGACGCAATTAATAGTTCAGTGTATCAAGTCAAGTGTGGCAGAGAGGGTTCAAGAAACTGGATCAGCTTGACTGGAGAATTAGATACATTTATCCTACATACTCGTAATTTAGCAGCCATCAAATTGGTTTTGTGTTTTGGTATCCAGACTCTACAAAGAAGCTATACTATGCTGTCAGCTTAGAACTAGTAATCATTGCCGTTGGCTACATACCAACTCCTTTTCCCTAAATCTCTACAACTATCTCTATTAGCAAGGATTCCCTAATGATACAAAGTTTATATTAGTATACCATCAAGCGAACCAGCTGATTGCTCTTTGTAAAAATAATCCTTGTTGTAAAAGTAACTATACTCCCTTTGGTTAGGTACTTAACTAAAGGTAAACAATCTTGATGTGACTTTTTACACAAACACATATTAAACAAATAAACTTCTGCTTAGACTAACAGTTCAATTGATTTAGTAATCGTTATTGTTGTATTTACATAGATCTTTAGCAGCATTTTATTTTTAAAATGAGTTTTTAGATAAAAATACACCTCAAGATTGATTACCTTTAGTTAAGTACCTAACCAAATGGATTATATATCCAAGTTCATTTCCACGAGTGGACATTAACAAATCATTATATCGTAATTAAAAGGTACAGGTTATTCCATAAATAATGGATAGTCCGAAATCACCTCAAACAAGAGCTAGGTACCGATGTATAATGTGTTAGCACGGTTTCCTGAGATATGTTTTTTAAATTAAATGAAAGTACTGTAAATAAGTAGTCATTCACAATACTTTTTTTTTCTTTATGCCATGGCAACAAATAAATGAAAAACAACCTGTCTTTTATTGTTATAATTTTCTTTATCAAACTATATCATAGATACGTAGTAAATCTAAACCAATCTTCATTTATCTATACTAATATTATAAAGAGATAGATTTTTTGTTTGTTTGTAACGATTTTACTTAAAAACTCATCAACCTATTTTCAAAACTCCTTCGGCATAAGTTATATTATCAGTATTATCGGTTCACCGAGTAACATAGGCTATATTTTATTTCAAAAAGTACTGAATTACGATTTTTTTTTTTATTTTACCTGGGGGAATGCATGACGCATACCCCTCCGCGTGGTCGGGCGGAGGGGTTATGTCGGACTCGCCGGGGTAAAAGAAAGATGGTAAGATGTTAAAGTACCTCCCGGAATACTGACTAAACCTACCACGGTGTTCCTCGACAAAACCACTATCGACGAGGCCGCGCGAATCACTTTCGCATGCGGTCGCGACCCCGCCGAGGATTCGGCCCGCCGTATGAAACGGCAGGCCACTACACGAAAGACCTACCCTATAGGCACTTCTAAAACTCCCTACTGTCCCCCCTAGAGGGGAGACGGACTCGACATAGAGGCGCGCGTGGGAACACGCACGCCGCCTCTCGGACCTGGTGCTGAACGGATGGCGGGCAGGCCCACAAAGCCCGCCACCCCAGGTCAAACCTCAGGGTGGCTGGAGGTTGTCCCACGCCCTCCGGCGCCCGGCTCTGCGGTTGGGGAGAGGGTTTAAACGCTCCCTCTCCCGCTCCGCCGCCTCCTTGACGGAAATGACTTCCTCACAGAAGGAGGCGACGGACCATAGACTGAACTACGGCCGGGAGCGAGAGGGCAACCAATCCGACTGCCGCGATCAACTCACGGCGCTGCGATTCCCAGGCGGGGCAAACCGCCAAAGTGTGCAGCGCCGTGTCCTCAACAACGTCGCGGCAATCGCCGCAGTGGTGACAACCGGGCGTCTCTTGCCGGCGTATACGACACAGGAACTAGCCAAAACAACCGTGGCCAGTCATTACCTGTGTCAGCCGGAAATTGAGGGCGCCATGCCGCCTCTCCAGCCACTCCTCAAACACGGGACTGGACTTACCGCCACCATCGTGGCGTGCCCGGCACTGGGGTGCACAAGTCGCTCCTTCCAACTTGACGGCCTCGATGGCGTAGTGGTTAGTGTAACCGGCTGCCACGCCTGAGGTCGCAGGTTCGATTCCCGCACAAGTCAAACATTTGTGTGCATGAACATGGATGTTTGTCTTGGTCTGGGTGTTCCTATGTATAATATATATGTATTTACAAAAAAAATAATTATATGTGTATGTTTATCCATTGTCTAGTACCCATAGTACAAGCTCTGCTTAGTTTGGGCTAGATGGTGTTGTGTGTATGTGGTAGAATATTATATTATATTATATATATTATATTAATTAGCCACTAGGACCTGGCGGACCTGCTGCTATTGAGAATTTCTTGTCAGAAAAAGAGACGACGAGATGATGAAATGAGACTCTAAGCACAGCAGTCGCATTTATTATTTTACATAACACACGAACATTAGGTACTTATAATGAGTTCTATAGCGGAATTAAAAGTAAGTAGGAAACTATTTATTTATAGCACATTTATTTATAGCACACAGCAACAGAAGGTAGTTTTATCACCTTGTTCAATAAGGAAAACCATATCCATAAAAAAGTAATAAGGTCTCACTAAAACAGATAACAACGAAAACGGTCAAAACCTGCTTTTCGAGTGCTATTCAATTTCTTATAACAACTTCAATAGAATGTCCCTTCCAAACAGAATTCGAATAATTTTCCACAAGGAGGTAAGGTGTGGTGAAATATATTTTTGTTTAATATACTTGGTATAGGTAAGAATCGCTCTCACTCAGACATTGGCAACCGGCTTCGGGACAAAAACCGGCCTGTACGTGAATGGGCAAAGTTAAATACTATCTAGGACAAGCGTGCGGTTTACGACACAGAAGGTATTTCAGAAACGAAGTACATGTGTGTTGTTGTGTATCAATATGTGTGTAACATTTCTGGGAAACAAAGATGAAAATTAAGTAAATTACCAAATCGTTTTGAACATTAATTTTCACAAAAGAATTACAAATGCGTTAAGCTTTACAACATTACTCGCGAGTTAACTATGCGTAGGATCTCTATGCATCATAATCACAAGTGTAACTATTCTACAACGTATTAAATATAACTAGCGGTCACCTAGTGGTCAAAATTCGACCATAATATTGATTAATATTTTATGTTTGATCGTTATTAAGGTTTTATTGTTCATAACTTTACCCGTATAATAACTTTTTTTTTACGTAAGGTAGTGCATTGACGCATACTCCTCCGCGGTGGCGGGCGGAGGAGTCATGTTGGACTCACCGGGGTAAAAGAAAGATGTTAAAAAGATAATGGATCTCCCGGAATACCGACTAAACCTGCCACGGTGTTCCTCGACAAAACCACTATCGACGGGGCTGCGCGAATCACTTGCACATGCGGTCGCGACCCCACCGAGGTTTCGGGCTGCCGTATGAAACGCCAGACCACTACACGAAGAGACCTACCCAAAGGCACTCACTCGTTTATAAACCCTACTGCCCCCTCCCTTAGAGGGGAGACGTACTCGACACAGAGGCGCGCGTGGGAAAACGGGAGAGGGTTTCGGCGATCCATCTCCTGCTCCGCCGCCTCCTTGATGGAAATGACTTCCTCACAGAAGGAGGCGGCGGCGTTTCATGACCTCTCATTCCGGATCATAGAATGAACTACGGCCGGGAGCGAGAGGGCAACCAATCCGACTGCCGCGATCAACTCACGGCGCTGCCATGCCCAGGCGGGGCAAACCGCCAAAGTGTGCAGCGCCGTGTCCTCATCAACGTCGCGACAGTCGCCGCAGTGGTTACTACCGGGCGTCTCATGCCGGCATATACAACACAGGAACTGGCCAAAACAACCGTGGCCAGTCATTACCTGTGTCAGCCGGAAGGTGAGGGCGCCATGCCGCCTCTCCAGCCACTCCTGAAACACAGGACTTACCGCCACAATCGTGGCGTGCCCGTTATAATCACATTTCATTTAGATTTCGCCACGGCTATACTGTAGGTTAATTTACCTATCTTTTTCAAACAAATTATTATTCAATAACTTAATTATAATCTTTCATTGACGATATTCCTAAGCTTGCTACTTTGTTTTCTTTTTTCTTTATTACATATACATAAGGTATATGTAACCATAGTTACGAAGAATTGTACGAAGTCAGACGAATAATGCCGATATACTACGAACGCGATTCGACTGCGTATGTCAAATGCATGTTTGTGTACGTGTCGTATTTTTTTATTAATTAATGTATTTCTTATGCATATTATATAAAAATATTAGGGATTCGCCACTCCTTCTGCATATAAACTTTAACTGTGCCAAATTTCATACTCCTCCGTTAGCGCAATTTTCGTAAAAAGGGGTACAAAGTTTTTGCTTCACATATTAATATATAGATATTGTCTTACGTTAACGCGAATGTTATACTTTGAGATTGAAGTACTTTATACGGATTTTATCGCGTTGTTTATATTTTTAAAACACTATTAATAGATTCAATAGCTTGAATAGTAGTGAAATTTAAGAGTATTAGTTTAAAAGTTCTAAAATAATGTAACAAAAATGTTTTATTTATTTATTGGTTTACCAGCAGTTATTGCACTAAAATAAACAACGCGATAAAATCCGTATAAAGTAGTTAAATTTTAAGGTTTTCAATATACCTAATTTATGAGCAAAAATGTGCAACAATTAATTTATATTTAGTCAATTAGTACTGATGTAAGGAATAGTACATGCACTTACAATGTATCTTTACATTAATTACAGTAGCATGCAATTGAAACAATGAAGTTGCTAAACAATAACCGGAGATTCCATCGATCTTTTAAATCAATGTGACAGCGTTGGATATAATTTTTACGAAATGCTTTACTTATGTACAATTAGCAACATAGGTAAGCAGCTAAACACCTACCAAATTTGTAAAAATATTTTATGACACTACACATTACATACATTTCAGATAAGCATAAAGCTGGGCAATACCACCATTACAATAACAGCGACATCGTCATTTCATCTTTCATTGCCTTATTTCATCCCAAGGCTTCGTCTACAATGTTTCACCCCAAAATGTGCAGAGCCTCTATATGACTTAATCCGGCTCTGCTTCTGCGAAAGCCAATCAATAGGTATTTTGAGGTAATGTGAACAAGATCTACCTTTTTGCCAAGCCTAATCCCAATATTGAGTGATAGTCACCATGTGTTAGCAGTTTATATACCTACGTATTACAGAATTGGCATCTGTTCAAATTAAATTAGGAATAATATATATATTTACACCTTATTACAGGTAAATAGCATGAATAAAGGAATGGCATTCATAATAATATGTGCGAGTATTTTACTTATTATCTGCTTATATCTTTTAGCCAATTCGTACTCATGGACTACGTTCGCTTAGCCAGAAACGTCATCTACGCGGATTAGTTAGCCATTCTACTGAATGGGATTCGAAGAAATGTGGCTTAGATTATAAATTGACTTGAAGATATGAATGAATAATAATATTAATGATATAACTAGAAACCGCGTCTCCGATTTTTGCATATAGCTCGAACAAATAAACCACACGACGGAGATAGGTATATAGTTTCAGATTTACAAACCTTTGTATATAGTTGATCAGAGGATCAATTACCAATTCTAATAAAAATAAATTTATATCCTTATTTATTTTATTACTTAACTACATATATATCCCTCGAGAATCGTACTTTTTTACTAGGTGAAATTTAATGTATGTACCCTATGTCCTTGTCTGTACCCTTGATGACGCGTACGCGAAATTGTATGATGACCGCCAAGTAGTTAAGCTATTAGGTCGCGGCAGTAAATCTCATTCGCATTTATAATATGAGTTATTATGATATAATATTATATAACAAACTTATCATAAATGATGATGCAGAAGAAGTTAGTATTAAGGTTGATAAATAGTTCTGTAAGACAAATGTACCCAAAATACTTTGGTAATTCAGCATTTTTGGTGTGTAGGTATGGGACTTACAACATTAACAATGTTAAAGTGGCATGTTGTTGAAATGGCAGCAACGTAAACATTAATGATAAATAAACAAGAACTAGAATAATTAAATACATTTTTAATTAAAGTTAATGCATCTCCCGATCTTCTGATTTTGCATTTTGTGGCGCAGTAACACTGAATTGTGTTTGTTTTTCGCGCATATGTCATAGTTGTCAAATAATTTGGCAGCTCATAAATTCGTAGGTAATTGTTTGACATGTGTGTTATAAAGTAATAAAGCTTACCTCTTTATCTATTGAAAATATATAAAAATATCGTTTCGTGAAACATAAATTAAATTCAATATGTTCGCTGTAAAGCTAAGACAGATATACCGCATTACTGATAAAGTTATAGTTCGTACAGTAAGAAATCGGAGGTTACAAGCTAAAGGACCGAATCCTGGTTTAGATAACAGACTGAAGTCCTTTCAGTCTGAAGGTATAAAGATACAAGATGATGATGCTGAAGAATTTGTGGAACAATCTGAGAGCGATTTCTACAAAGTGCGTAATTATTTTATAATAGATGGTTTGAGGTTATATGCTCTGTAATTAATGTTTGTTTTGGTACTTGCTGTTCTTGATTATTTTACTTACATTTGGAAAATAACGAATGTTTATTGGTTATTTTACTGTAATGACCCAAGCTCTAACATTGGGCATAGAATGTTTTCTAATGTAGCATATTTTATCATTGCAAAATTGTTTGAATTTTAATACATTCCACATTTCCTTTGCTATATAAATTACAAATATCGCAATAAAAAAAAAAATTTGAATATATAGTATCTCTTAGATTTATTATCTGTATATTTATCTTGTTTAGGTTGGAGAAGCATACAATGAACACATTAATGAAACTCTGATGGGCAAATATGATATGCGTCATCACATAGTGAAAGATAAATATTTTAAAGAAAATATGCCCAACTTATTGACCTGGAGTGAAAAGGAACAAATAAGACACTTAGCTTCCGTGGAGCCAGATGAGTGGACACCAGAAAGGCTTGCTGAAAGTTTTCCTATAACTGTACCTGTTGTTAAGGTAATGTTGTTTGCCTTCACCAATCCGTACATATCTTAGTTAAAGTTTGTGAGTCTTATGGACTCACAAGGCTCTGGCTGCATGAATGCTAGAGAAGTGCATATAAAGATGAAAATACCATATGTGTTAATCCAGAAGATGGTCTATCTGTTTGCTAAATTTCATCAGAATTTGTTCAATGGTTTACATGTGGTTGTACAGCAAACATAATATAGACATCTTATTGAACTTTCACATTTATAATTTCAAAACGGAACACATCTGAAATGACTTTGTAGAAAGGTAAATGATTGCAATATATATCTCAAACTGAAGCTTACTGTAGATTCTCAAACTGCAGGTGTAAGGAAACTATAATGGTGTTGTGGATTTAAAACCCACATGGGACAAAAATTTGTGTGATCCAAAAATGGTTGTTCCGAGTCTGGGTGTTGTTTATGTCTATTGTTTGAATGTTTATAAAGATGGTGGATTTGGAAGATAGATGCACTACAAAAAAAAAAGACTATAGTAGTTAAAATGAATCAAAACATGCCTGTCACATTTCTGTAACAATGTGTAGTGGTGTGTGTTTTTGTAAGGCATATTATACCTTCCTTATAATTACATTATAGATCACACATATAATCGTCCTGTGTGGTATTCAAACAATGTTTGCTCACTGCACCATCCATGCAGCCAAGTATAAAATTGTAAAGTGGTTGTGACTACACATTAAATACATTATGAAACAAAACTAACTCAAACCTCCCAATTGAAAGTAATCATTTTCTTATGATTGCTTATTGCTGTCCCATGCTTAAGTCTTCAAAAGTAAAGTATACTATACTTCTGAATTCTGAGAGTCAAACTGCCTTTGGAAAATTGTGAAAAAAGTCATGTTCACTTCAAAACATCATAAATCTGATAGAAGTTTATTGCAAACACATTCCTCTCCACTTTCCTCTGTCAACAACGTCAATAGGTTTTTTGTAAATATTGGCACAACGCTGGCAAAAAAAATAGAAAGTCAATGCAGCACAAATAACAGTTCTCCTCCGGTTTCAACATATCTTAAAAGCGGAAAATCTTTTGTTATGTTGGATCCGGATGAAAAAGAAATAGAGCGGGCTATTCTCTCGTTAAAAAATAATTGTGCACCTGGGTGGGACAATATAAGCTGTAACATATTAAAGACCTTTAAGCATATCCTGGCCTCCATTAACCCACATTTTCCGAATTTGTCTTTCTATAGGAGTCTTCCCTCTATACCTTAAAAAAGCAAGTGATTCCCATTATATTGTCTTCTATTTACGCGAATATTATTCATTGAAATTAAACTGCTATATACGGATTTTATCGCGTTGTTTATTTGACACTTTATTACAAAATTTTGAAAATTGTTACACTTCTACTACTATTAAACTTTACTAATTTTTAAGCTAATTAAATTATTATTAAACTATTTAGATTTAATTTATTTTTACACTTTCCCCGACGTTTCGGTTGCTTTTCAGCAGCCATGGTCACGGGGAGACTAAGATGGCAGTTGTCTCAATGTTCCAGTGTAGTTATTTCAAAGTACCCGAACATAATTTAATCATTGGTGTTTCTATTTACGCAGAATGAGCTCAAAGTATCATGAAGTCTAGCTGTGGTTTGCTTCTTCTTGGGTTTGACTATTTTTATTACTGGATCCCAAGCTGGTGGTACATTCCAACCATCTTCTCTATCAAAATTAGGATGTTTTTTGATTTCAATAGCCTCGCGAAGCATCCTTGGTAGGAATCGGTGTTCTTTAGCGAGAATCTGTGGTTTGTCAAATCTCAGGTAGTGGTTGGTCCCCTGTTGCACATGTTCACACACAGCAGACTTCAACGAGCGTTGGTGTTTTACATCAGCTATGTGTTCTTTTATGCGGGTGCCTATGTTTCTCTTGGTTTGACCAATGTATGAGAGTCCGCAGTCACAATCTATTTTATAGATCCCTGCATCTTGGCACTTGACGGATGGTAAAAATTGACTTATCTTCGTTGGCGGCTTGAAGTATGTGTTGATTGAAGCTCGCTTCAAGATGTAGCCAATCTTGTCAGTGACACCCCTTACATAAGGCAGTATAGCAGGCTGGCGCTCGACTGTGACTGGCTTTTCTCGGGATCTGTGACAGCGGCGCGGTTGTTGGAGCTTGTTGTCTTGCAGTACTTGCTTGACATGTTGAAGCTCGGCGTCCAGGTGTTTCTTGTCACAGATCCCATGGGCTCTCTGAAACAAAGACATTCCCACGGTAGCTAACTGTTTAGGATGGTGGTGAGATTCACCGTTTAAGTACCTATTTGTATGGGTCTTTTTCCTATATACAGTGTGGCTCAAAGTATGATCAGGATTCCTGATGACAAGTACATCTAAGAAAGCTAATGAATTATTTGCCTCTAATTCCATAGTAAATTGGATGTTATTAGTGATTCCCATTCATAAGTCTGGTACGAAAGACCCTGTAACAAATTATAGACCAATCTCGCTATTGCCTACTTTCTCAAAAGTGCTAGAAAAAATAATGAATAATAAATTAGTATCATTTCTTGAACAAAATTCCCTATTTTTCCATTATGTAATTCGGTTTCAGACCTAAATTGTCAACAGCAGATGCAGTACACAACTTGACAGCTTTTATCTCAGAGGGACTTGGAAAAAGAAAACAAGTAATTGGAATCTTCCTCGACCTCGCAAAAGCATTTGACACTGCATCTGTTGCTATCCTATTAAAAAAATTTGACGCTTTAGGAATATGAGGCACACAGCTTAAGCTACTAACAGACTATCTACAAAATAGGTATCAGTGCGTGAAAATAGATAACATCATCAGTGCCGACTTACAAGTGCCACAATTCGGTATTCCCCAAGGGAGTGTCCTTGGAAGTACTCTATTTTTAGTATACATTAACGATCTTTGTAACTTAAGTTTACCTTGCGGCAAAATTGTTTCGTACGCAGATGACACCGCTCTTCTCTTCTCCGCCGACACAAATGAGGCAGTTCTTAAAAATGCTCAGCGTGGGTTCGATGTAGTTAATAAATGGCTTAGAAATAACTTGCTTACATTAAATACTGATAAAACCAAATTCATTAAGTTTAACATGCGCAATCAACAAGATCATTTAAGTAATATTCGACTATATGCACACCATTGTAACAACACCATTAATGATGATTGCACATGTTCTGCAATCCATAATGCAACTAATATTAAATATCTGGGGGTTATAATAGATCACACTCTTTCATTTAAACAACACGTAGCCGCTTTATCAAGCAGACTACGTAAATTAATATTCGTTTTTAAAAAACTGCGTTATATCGCAGACAATAATCTTATTATACAGATCTATAAGGCACTGTGCCAATCCATTATTCAATACTGTATTACCTCATGGGGAGGCATCGCAAAATCGGTTATTCTTCCAATTGAAAGAGCACTCCTAAAAGTAGCTACACATCGACCTTTCGCTACCCCACATGCCTTTTGTATCAAAATTCTAAAGTACTAACAGTCCGGCAGCTTTTTATAATGCACACTGTACTCAAACAACATACTACTCTTGATTATAACCCGGAACTTACTAACACTAAACGACGGAAAGATATCGTTTGTACTACTCAGTCTCAATCTAAGTATATTTTTACCAATAGGTTTTTCGCATTTTTAGGTTCTTTTCTTTATAATAATATAAACAAAATAACTGCGATTTATTTAAAAAATTATGCTAACACTAAGCAATTAGTTCAACAATATTTACAAATCTTGAACTATGATCAAACAGAAAATTTGATGACTGTTGTTCAATAAGTGTTACGCAATAAAATAACTCTTTAAGTCGTCATAGTAATCACTTAGTTTATAATATAATTCGTAAGTTTTTATATACAAAGAATAATGTTTTTTTATAAGTATTGTTTTAGAATTTATATCTATATTATACAGTATGTGCCTTTAATGCCTGTGGCACAGGTTTACCCTAGTACAGGCACCCCTTATATATTACCTTTACAATGTAACCTAAGCTCTGAATCAATTTGTACCAATTTAAGTTGAATAAATGATTATTAAATGAATATTATTGGTGGCAAGGCAGTCAACTTCAACAACAACACACAGGTAAATAATTCTTTACTTTTATCAGGTATTCCTGATACAGGCACAGTGTTATTTACCTTTTTTTGTTATAAATAAATAAACCTTTTCTATCAAGATTCTTAGTTTGACTCTAATTATAATATTATATATCTTTTACAATTGAAGAAATATTATGAGAAAACAAAACATTTTGTTAGAACAGTAATACGTCGACTTGCACTACCCCGACATACGCGATCTCGTCGACTCGTCTTTTGATTGATCATCGCACAACTGTTAAATAATATCGATTTTAGACTTACTGTTCCAACACTACTGATCAGGTATTGAGGGAATATTGCAGGAGAAAGAAAGTCTTTGAGTCGTCAAATTACATTTTTCGATTTTATGAAGTACATCACAATAAAATGCAATATTATGTATTTATTATAATTTTTTATATATACCAACACCCTACATACATTCCAAATATTTATTTTTCTGGTGTAAAAATATTTTGTTTCTACTTACAGAGATTACTTAAATATCCTTGGAAACCAGCAACAAAAGAACGTATTGCACGTCATGACGCTTCTGTCATGAGAAATTGGAAGGAACTAAAAGAAGACTCCCTAAACATCCCACAAGATTTGAAAAAACATTTTCTGAAGTTTTCAGACAGAGTAATACCACCATTAAAACAAGATTCTATAAAAATTGAACTTAAACTGGAGGAAAACCTTGGAGAGTTTGAAAGCATTGTACGAAGATATGCAGCTAAGGGACAACAGTCACCACAACAGTCTGTGAGTGAAGAGAGTAGCCTTGCTTTACCAGACTTGACTGCTGAAAGTGATGGCGAAGTCATAAAGATGAAAGGCGGAAAGATAGATCCCAAAAGGGTGACTTTAGAGGAACTAGCAACAAAAATAAAGAAGCGTCTAGAAACAGGCAACAAAGTTGATATATGCGACAAAATTATTGTAGACTCAATGAAAACTAATGTAGATGTCAAAAAATCAGAACCAATTAGTAAAGAAATAGAATTGGTCAATGATTCATTGAGTAATGATAAGAATAGTTTAGTCGAGTTTAAAGACAAGAATATAGCACCAACAGAAGTAATGAATTACCCTGAAAGAATTAGAATACCAAAGAAAGCTTACAAGAAAGGAGCTACATATAAAGTGAATGACTGTTTTTACGATCATGATGGCAAATTTTTGTATAGAGTCTTAGGAATGTCTAATTAATTGTTAAGTAATTATTATTCTATAGGATCAAATAAAACAATTTATATCGAAGCCTTATATATTTTTTTATAAAAATTATATGCATTTCATTACACTTGTCAAAATAAAATAAATCTATATTCAGTAACAGAACTCCCACAAATGAATAGCATGTATTTTATGACGGTAGTATACATTACAATGAAATTTTAGATTTCACTTACAATTAATTAATTAACAACTTGAAACAAATCTTATGTGGCTTCATTGTACAATTTATATGGAACTAATGGCTGTTTATATGGCTTGTTTTTAATCACTTGATTATACTTATAATTCATATTCCACAAAATATGAAATATACTTGTGTATTAGTAGTATTGGATACTGAAAGTTAATAAGCCAAGTATCAGTTAAAAATATTTAATGAATCATAGATTCGAAATAAATATAGTGACATGAATTTGATCGAAAATAGATTTACTGACTGTGTCCTATCTAAGTTAGTTTCAATAAATAAAGTTGTATATCATTGATACTGATATAAACGCAAACTTTTGTTAGTATCCTGAGTATTTGTGATTGGCGAGTTATGACGGACTGCAACTAAGTCGAATGCTTTTATATACATCCTCATACATTCAATTCGTAATTTCGACCACTAATATTGTTTACTATAAACATGTACACTATGAGTTCAATATTTACGTTGGTACTATAGTTAAAAGCATACAATGCTACTTGGAACATGATGCACTCGTAAATATTTGATGTAGTAACAAAAAGCAAGGGTAGTAGTAGAAATGAATGAATATGATTTCATCATATTAACTAACTATATTGACACGTATATGAATACTTTTGAGTTTTGGCAGTCACATTATTAACTGTCACTGAAAATATTGATACATTTCTTGTAATGAACAGAAAACTGGTGTTACGTAATATAACAGTTTGCAGGAGTGTTTGAACACAAGTGCTTGTGACATAAATAATGTGACTATTTGACGAACACTTCACAATTCGTTTACGAATTCAACTGCATTACACTGGAATCACATAATAAACGCAACGACATATTGCCCTTCGTGTCCCTTACACCTACACTATACAACATCTCTATGTACATACAAGTTTCTACGGTCGCCGTCCTCATATCGTTAGCACCCACAATACTAAACTAATGGATATGCTGAAATGTGAATTTATTACATCAATTGCTCAGTGAATGATTAGATTAAACGTTTGGGGCATTTTTGTCAAACTTAGGCCACAATACACTAATTTAAGTTATTGTTTTACAATTCTATGTGAGATAAATGTACCTTGATCCCGATTGGACGGGCATTTTAACTTTAAGTTCTAGTTCCAGATAACGTAACTACAGTACGTCGCTTCAATAAACTATCTTCTTTTAAACAAAATGGACGGTTTCCCTACTAGTGTTGTATATAAAACAATACGCTCAAAACTAAACTACGAAAAATAAAAACTCTTTTTTTTTTGTCAACAATACTTTTCTATATATGCCTTTTGTGTATGTAATTGTAACATATGGGTCAAATTCGGAAATGACGTAGGCCCCGTCGGAAATAAAAGCGTTGGAAGCTAATGAAGGGATTCGATTAAAAGGTGCGACTTTCTAGTGCAACCCTGCATTATGTTATGTAATAATACATGTTAATACTTTATTCGTCGACGATAAGCCGGAGTCGTTTGAAGTAATGTCGGCAGCACACGGCGGTCGGGGATGGCGGGAGGTCCTGTGGCCTGGCTTCGCCGCCCAGTTGGTCTAAAGCTCGCCCGTATTCACGTTGTAGAGCTATCAGGTCGATACTGTTCTCGCCAAGAGCTGCCATTGCGAGGAACAGAATATCTCTGCAAACAATGAAGATTGTTTTTAAATATATGGGTATAACTATTATATAATATTAACTACAAATCATAACGTAGGTACCTAAATATTATTTATACACTCGAATATATTTATATATATTTTTAAAGACATTTCCCGCACTGGGAGCCTTTCCTTTGTCGCGGGGGACTTTACAAATATTCAAACAACGGACACAAAGAACACCCATGCTCAGAATAACCATTTGTGGATCACACATATTTTGTCCGGTGTGGGGATTGAACCCACAACACTCAGCGCAGTGGCGAGGCACTTAAACCTCTAGAAAGAAGAAAAGAAAGAAAGAAAATATTTATTTTGGCACACAAAAGGACACACTCAAAACATGAAGAAATAAAAATAAAAATTAATATAAAATAAAAATTAAAAATTATTAAAAAACAGAACAATAATAAAACTATAAAAATAAAACATACTAAAACTATGATTTCATTTCCGCTCACTGGCAACACCACACCTTTCGCTTAACTAAACGGAAGTCGGAAACTGCCTCCATTTAAGTCAAGGCTAGTAATGTCAGTGAGCAGGAGATACAAATAATAATAGATACATATTTTTAATTATTTTATGTTTAAAAGTAATGGGAAAGTGTGTGTCCCATCAGTGCCTTTGGACTTCACTCAACGTACGTTGCGATTGTTAAATCGCAACACTGGTATTCTGCGAAATCCAACCTACACCATCCGTGCAGTCTAATCCGAATGATATTATTCACATTGCTTTTTACAATCGTGCAGGGAGTGCAATTACATACAAGATAGGCCCGTAAAGTACTGACTAAAATTTTGATCAGGAAGTAAATATTGTCACATATCAATGATTCTTGAAAGCCATTAACAAACTATGGTTTAGGAATAGCTAGCTCGTTACGTAACGTACCTATAGAAGGAATGGTATCGTTTGTTGTTCGATGTATTTTCTCTCCACGTAGCAAGTTTGCGAAGTGGGTCCGTCAGGTCATTGCTTAGCAAACCGTTGAGGATCGTCCTAGCGATGCTGTAAAATAGACATGTGTTTAATATAAAATGTTGCATTACTACGATAGTAAGATACCACCGCGCATTACGTGACCGGAGACACTGGCTGACGTCAATGGACCTCACGTAGGTACTAAAAAGACGTTAGGTGATATATATCACCTAACGTCTTTACCATCTGCAAATTAAAAAGACGATAAGCCTTATCGTCTTTTTAGTTTGCAGATGGCATCTGTGGCACCAGAGAGTTACTCAGGCCCTGTAACGCGTGGTGTTATAATATCATCGCTTGAGATACATTACGCATCGAAAATTTACGACCCAATACTTACATAGTAAAACGACTGCAAAAATTATTATATTCCGTCTATAATACAATTTTGTATTAGCATAAAGAATGTATTAAAATATGTTACAAAGTGTAGGAATGTAGCGGCTTTCCCCGATGCAGCGCGCGCGAGCGCTGCTGGCGGCGGCGCTGGCGCCACGCCTGCTGCAGCGTCACGCCCGCCTCGCCCGGCTCGCTGCTCGACCACTCCCACGCACATATCACACGACATCCACCTACAATAAGTAGTAGTAAGTACGTACGTGCGCGCGGTCTGCGTGTCGTCCTCCGTGAGCAGTAGCGCCTGCAGCGCGCGCGAGCGCTGCTGGCGGCGGCGCTGGCGCCACGCCTGCTGCAGCGTCACGCCCGCCTCGCCCGGCTCGCTGCTCGACCACTCCCACGCACATATCACACGACATCCACCTACAATAAGTAGTAGTAAGTACGTACGTGCGCGCGGTCTGCGTGTCGTCCTCCGTGAGCAGTAGCGCCTGCAGCGCGCGCGAGCGCTGCTGGCGGCGGCGCTGGCGCCACGCCTGCTGCAGCGTCACGCCCGCCTCGCCCGGCTCGCTGCTCGACCACTCCCACGCACATATCACACGACATCCACCTACAATAAGTAGTAGTAAGTACGTACGTGCGCGCGGTCTGCGTGTCGTCCTCCGTGAGCAGTAGCGCCTGCAGCGCGCGCGAGCGCTGCTGGCGGCGGCGCTGGCGCCACGCCTGCTGCAGCGTCACGCCCGCCTCGCCCGGCTCGCTGCTCGACCACTCCCACGCACATATCACACGACATCCACCTACAATAAGTAGTAGTAAGTACGTACGTGCGCGCGGTCTGCGTGTCGTCCTCCGTGAGCAGTAGCGCCTGCAGCGCGCGCGAGCGCTGCTGGCGGCGGCGCTGGCGCCACGCCTGCTGCAGCGTCACGCCCGCCTCGCCCGGCTCGCTGCTCGACCACTCCCACGCACATATCACACGACATCCACCTACAATAAGTAGTAGTAAGTACGTACGTGCGCGCGGTCTGCGTGTCGTCCTCCGTGAGCAGTAGCGCCTGCAGCGCGCGCGAGCGCTGCTGGCGGCGGCGCTGGCGCCACGCCTGCTGCAGCGTCACGCCCGCCTCGCCCGGCTCGCTGCTCGACCACTCCCACGCACATATCACACGACATCCACCTACAATAAGTAGTAGTAAGTACGTACGTGCGCGCGGTCTGCGTGTCGTCCTCCGTGAGCAGTAGCGCCTGCAGCGCGCGCGAGCGCTGCTGGCGGCGGCGCTGGCGCCACGCCTGCTGCAGCGTCACGCCCGCCTCGCCCGGCTCGCTGCTCGACCACTCCCACGCACATATCACACGACATCCACCTACAAATCATACATATTAATACCAATTGTAACACTAGCGATACAAACTAACCTTAAGCCAAATTAAATACATTAATTTACATAACAAACTATTGTCGAAGCAAAATATAGGTATACTCTGTTTTAAGTACGTAGTACCTTTTGACCTTTTGTAGTACGTAACTCTGCACATCACATATCAATTGCAAAATTAAACAATGACTACATATGGTACAGTCAAGTCAATACGGAATGTGTTCATTTTAATTAGGTACACAAGTAAAATTAAATACGGAATATTTTCGTATTAATATAAATTCTGGAATTTATTTATTTATTTATTTATTAATAGTACAACTTACAAAATATACACTTAGGAAAGGATTTTAACAAGTTATGTTGAGTGGCTCAAGCAATAGTGCTGTTTCAATTACAAGTTGCCACGGCATGCATTACAATTCACAAGGTATTAGAGCAAACAAGGTTATTGGATATATTTATGTGACAAACTTTAACTAATTTAATATTAAGTACTTAAGACTAAGGCTCGAAATACATTCATACATTGTCAAACATTTGGTGTCGGTTAGCGCTGGATAGCTGAAGTGTCCCTGAGTGCTATAGGCCATGTATGCACCATGGGCGAAGCCGGGGCGGACCGCAGTGACATTATATTTTATGATTAATTTAGAGAATTGTTTTTAACACTGTTTTATATTTTACAAGATTGGAATAAAAACTTTTATTTTAAATTTGTGACATGAGCATGATATTGAATCATAGATAAGCACTCTAGCTCTATGAGATATATACTCATACTCATTATCAATGAGGTTTACATCTATATTCAGTCAGCTGTTTATTGCTTACAATATAAGTATCGTAAACGGCTATGCTCGAAATTCTTTACAAAACAAAAGACATGTCTATGACGTCATGCTTAAAATAAAAAGGACAGCAGTAGTTTCTATCCCTTTCATTTTGTGTATAAATGTTTTAATATTAATTGATGTGAGAAATAATATTTTAAATAATATAAAGCAGTAAAGATTATTTTTCTAATGTGTTCCATATTTTTGAACACTTAGAATGCTTGGATACCATTTGGCGGGATGACTGTAGCCATATTTATGCCGGTTTGACTAAACCTATCTATATGACATCTTAAAGGTCTCGACCTTTTGAGCGACTATATTGTTGACAACAATAAGGAAACTTTGTTTGTACCGATATTATTGACTTTTTGGTTGCGTCTATTTATTTGAATGCCTTGAGTGTCACTAACTATTTGACGCTGACTGTACTACACGGTGTTATTGTTTTACAAACATATCCAACCATTTATGTATTTCTATTGAAGTAGCTCTTAAATAATTTAAACATCAAACTAAAATAAAATTTTACCACAATACCACAGCTACGGCATTTTTTTTAAATTTTCAAAATTTATTTTTGATACCCATGCAATGTTACTTAATTCACATTCCGTGGCCCTCAAATATATTTTCCTTATTAAGAAATAAATTTCATGATAAAATATTGGATTTAAGGTTTGCATCTGTAGTTTTTAAAGAGTGAAAGTCTTTGTCAAATAAAGATTTATGCGATAGCCTAGGTAATGTTTTTAAAGAAGTTTTTTGTTCAAGAGTGCAAGTCTACCTTTTAATTTAAATGTTGTACGTGACTCTTTTGTTTAGACAGGATTAAAAATTAAAAAAAAAACTTTGTTCCCATTGTATGTATAATGAATTGATCCACAGACCTAACAATTATTGGTTATGGAAGGACCATTTAGGACATGACTTGGCTATGGATAGGCTTTACTACTTCCATGGTTTTCCCGATTTCTATCGATTATAATTTGTTTGGAATGCTAATCATAAATTGATATCATGCTACTAGCACTTCGTATTTGAAATAGATGTACTATTTACCTTCGAACGATTTAGTGAAGGCAAATACTATTATCGTGTTAATTTACCTTACGTGTTATTTTGTAACGTACAATCACCCATGAAATAATGATGTATCATTCCTTGCAAAATTTACGTTAAAGTTTCATCAAAAGTAGAAAATAAAACATAAATTACATTTTCTGATTAACTAAATATGATCTTTACGTTTATAGCTTTTTGTAATTTATTATTCATTTGACCATTGTAACACACCGTAGTTAGGATTTGGTTTTAAGAGCGTATACGCCTCGCGCGGCGGATCGAGTTTAGGTATTTGTAAAACCGCGGCACCCCGCGCACCGCCAGCGCGAAACTCAGACGCTCTATAACGGTGTCGCGTGGAATAATGATCTTGATCCTTTCTGCCATTAATGAAAAGTATTCATCTACGTATACGTCGATTATGACAGTATTCAAATTAATTATTTTCAATACAAATGCATTTAAAGGTATCAAATGAAGCTAGTTATTACTTGTTTAGTAGGAGTATGTTTCTCAGAAAAACAACGATTTTTTATAATTTATCTGGTGCAGTTTTTATTATCTGATACTTCTGATAGAATTAATTTGTATTTTTCATCTAATTAACTGTCACTTTTTCAAATATACATATATTGTGTTATTATGTAAAAGGCATGAAAACCTACGAATAAGTCTAAATACAAAACCAAAAAAGAAAGGTAAAAAAAATAATTCAAGTAAGACAAAAAAATTATTTACTTTTTACAATTTAGTTACAGAATGTATAGTTTACTGATTCTACATTTACATTTATTGCCAAGTTCGCAAAGCAAGAGGTAAAACCATGAGAAAGAACGGGCAATAAAACTCACGGCCCCTCTTTTTAATCGCCAAAATTAACAATATTTCTGATTTTATTATACATATATCATTTAACATTGTAAGGAGTTGCAACCATTACACTTTTATTTACTTTATTATGATTATACTCAAGCAATTAATCTTGTTTATAAAAAGTGTTATTAGCCTCCAAAAGTAAATATAGTGAAACGGGAGCATCCTTACATCTTATGATGCAAGCAACATGCGATCATGCCCAGAACCTTTATGGAATTTGATGTTGTAGATAGAAAAGGATGATTGCAAGTCCAAAAAACCGAGATCGACCAGTCGCCCCAAGTAGCCACCGTTCACAAGTAAGACGCATGTGCCAGCCATCACCCGCTTCGCTATATTAGAGGACAGAGGATGACCCGACACACAAACAAATTAAACAGAACATCAAAGTACACTAAGGCGCGGCAAAGACAATAAGGACGGAGTGAAAAAGGAAATGCCAGTTGATGAAAGAAGAATGTAACTTCAAAATGGAACAAGAAAATTGAAAATACATATTTGAAAATATAAAACCAGCTGCATTCTCGGCAATCGTGCTCTTTTGTCTTCTGTGATATTTTCATTGTATTTTCAAATTTGTTGTTATATTTTTAGTTACATTCTTTTTTACCAAATAGCATTTCTTTGCCACTCAATTCCACTCCATCCCTTTTATCTGTACCGGGCTTCACTTACAATCTCCTATTTCTGCCTCTATGATCACAAGAAACCTAACAAACCTAACCTGACATATGAAATTATGTTGCACTTCGGTGGTAAATCTTGAAATTTACTATACTTCGGGCTTTTACAGTAACATATGTATAATACAATACCAAATATTTACAACTAAAAATCGCGAAGTGGAACGCGTATAAAGAAAAGCATATCAAAATATTATCAAAAACTACTTGGTTTCGTAGAATCGCATTTGTACAATTTAGTGCCTTTGAGTTTGCTGAATTAGGGAGTATTTTTCTGTAATAAAATAATTTGATGTAAGACTATTACTTAGAAAAGATTGATTCCAACAAAAATATAAATAAAATTTACTTCTTTTTAGCTTCTTTTGCCAGTTTCAAATTATTCGCCAAAATACTCGTTTTTCTTTTAGTGTACCCATAGGTTTTGGCTTTGCTCTTACACCCATATTTTTTGTAATCTGATAATAACACGTAATTAAGTTTTAGTTCACGCGGTTTCACCCACGTTTAGAGATACTGCGCCGGCCCTGAGGGTCATAGAGTAATGTTTTATAGCCTATAATCTTCCTCAACAAATACAAAACAACTGTACTTATGTATAGTGCAAAAATACTTTTTGAAATCGGACTGGTAGTTCCAGAGATTATCGCATTCAACCAAACAAACAAACTCTTCAGCTTTATAATATTACTATCTGATTTTTACAACAAGGTATTTTATTTAATGAGAGACATGAGTTCGTGGATACTGCTTATCACGTATCAACGAACTCATGTATCTCTGTCTCTGAGTAGAACTGATAAATATATGTACTTATATTAATTAGATTCCTTAACCCATACAAACTATTCATCTCTACATCATTCATCTCTAACTACTCAACACTCAAAGATTACAAGAAGTATACTTGATGAATATAATTCTAGACGGTCGATCGATCGGTGTGTGCAACTACGCTATAAAAAGAAAAAATATTTTGTATTTTTTTGTTCTAAAACCATCTTCGCATTAAGTATAGCCTTTCTAATGAAACCGGTTTGGAATACGTCGGTTGGATGGTATCAAAGTCTATAACGGACATATGTAGAAACATTTTTTGTGTTTTATATATCGTTCAAGGTGCGATATATAGATAGTAGGTACATTACAAATCCCGTCCGGTACCGTCGCCGTACCGCCCCGCCCGTGTTTGACCGCGCCACAATACTAATCGCTAGACTCTAGACCAACACGTCAGTCGAATACATAATATGTAAATCAAGATATGTATCAACTTTTCATATTTATAAAAAAATTAGTAGTTAGTGAAAGAAATCTTACGGATCAAGAAGGCTAAGCTGCGCTATAAACGTACTGAAATCCTATATTTACGTAACATGGCGGGCGCGGCGACGAGCGATACGTCCACCCCTCGAGAGCGCCTAGCGCGGTATGGCTGAGATGGCATCGCGCTTCGAGATTTATAAATTTCGATATATGTAATAAACGACCTATAGGTCGTTTTAAAAAAATCATATCAATTACAAACAAAATGTTTAGATTCAAATTTTTTTACATGACGTAATATGAAGCTTAAGGTTCCTAAATGTGTATTTATCTATTTTATAATTACAGTGGTTTTTTAGAAATAAGAGCATGTTTGCGCGCCTGTATTGTACTAAAAGCTCTGTTTTAACCTACTGTTTTCTTAAAAATAATGAATGAATGTATACATTTTTTTAATACATTTCCCAGTACGATTTATGGTTGTATAGTTCACATTTACAGCTTTATAAAACGATTAGTTTTTATTGCTCTAGCGAGCAATTAACTCGCCCTAAAGTAAAGATTTTACGAAAATGCGCAATTTAAATTCATCCGTTTTAAAATATTTATTATAAAAGCTCATATATTTGTTCTTAACATTCCCTTGATAAACAATTGAACTTTCAGATTTTCAACTTCTTTTTATTCATTGTTATTTATCTGTAACATAATAGAAGAAGAAAAATCGGCGAAATCGGCTCCGTCGGAATAAACGCTCTTAAGTGTCGATAAAACTAAAATGTCATTAATGGATTGTCATTTATGTATTAAGTATCTACCTACCTACAATTATATTTTAAAATCTACATGACCTACAATATTATACTACATACAACTACATTAAATAAGTATAAAGCACTTGCCAAACTGATTGCAATGTCGACTTCACCGTGTCCTAACACTTAAATATATAAGGAAAGTATTTGCGCAATCGTCTTTTGGGCGGGCTTTTTTCATTTCCAACTGACACTTCGAAGTATATTCGAACATGAGAATGATTTAAGAATCTTGAATAAACTGAAATGAGGCCAATATATGCGATATACATTAGCAGATATTCTTATACTGCCATTCAACAGAAAATCATAGCTACTAGAACGATATTAAGAGCTCGCGCTGTGCAATTAACCGGCGCGCGGCACCAGTAGTACTCTTACTAATATTGATTTAAATTTAGGTACCCACTCTCTCTAGACTCTCAATAAAGACATTATTATATCATGATCAAATAAAACATAATTTGAAGGATTTTGCAGTGTACTTAGAAAAATTGAAATGAAAATAGCGACAAGTAGCACTTACGTTTTGGTTGGATAGAAAATATTGTATGGTTATGTGTTAACCTTAATCTTAGTATAATGATCAATTAATAAAAATGTCTTTGGCAGTCTATAGCTAAACATAGGCTTCACCCAATTCACCATAACACGTAGTCACTCGAATCCAGCCTAACCCAGCTACTATAATTTAGTTCAAGTGTGAAAACTTCTTAAACTATGTGCCACTTACCAGTTTTCTCAGCATCATTCAACATATCCGTACTGAGGTATTTGGCCTGGAAGTCTGGACAAAGCAGGTCTGGGAGATGGTTCTCAATATTGGCACGTTCTAAGAACCAAACTAGATTCCAGTACACAATGGGGTGGGATTCCACAAAGTCCGAGTCTGCCAGGCATGTATCACCTTCTCTACCTAAAACACACACGTTAATGTTTATTTTTAGTAATATACAATTGTAAGCGGCAATAGCCTAGTGAGAGAGAGAGAGAGACTTGAGACCTCTGCGTATGAGTTCCTCCGTAGGAGGACTCTGCGTATGAGGACCTCTGACTTTTCGAAGTTATGTGTGTATTAATTAATTAAACTTTATTAAACTAACTACTAATTAAACTATTATACTAAGCTTAACGGTGAAGGAAAATATCGCGATGAAACCTATATCTGAAAGTTCTCCTAATGTTCTCGAAGATATGTAAAGCGAAACCGCAGCAGGCCAGGGTGGCGAATTATGGCGTTACCTTTCTCAGACTGGGTAGAAGCGCGTGCCCAGCAGTAGGACGATTTATATACAGGGCTGATATTATAACTTACAATAGACGCGTAAGTAGACATTTACTGATAAAAGTATTGCCTCGTTTGACCAGTGGCATAAGTTTTCGTTTACGCTCCGTGGAGCGAAACTTATTACGGAAACGGATTATCTTGTTTTAAGCAGTGTTGCTGTACTGTACTGCAGTACGAACACTAAGAAGAATGTACCTAATAGATGCAATAGAACTCTCCCCTAGAGTAGTGTTACCAACTCCTTCAATCAGAAGGTAATTTTAAGATGATGTCATTGATATAACGTAAATTTACTAAAACTAGAAAATAATTCATGGTATAAAAAAAATTATAAGATAAAACCGAAATAATAAAATATATTGGTTTAGTGATACTTACCTAATATAGATTCGAACTCTTTCCTTAACACTAGCGGGTTTAAATAAGGCACACTCAATGTTTCAGCTGGCTTTTCGGCACGCAGTATCTGAAATACCATAATAATTATAGACGACTTGTCAAAAAATGTCTGCATTATAAAATACCAATAAAGAGTTCAGATGCTTATTATAATTTTATAGTCTAATCATCCACTGAATGAGCACTAAAAAATTTGTAGTCAATGTTATCCTAATAAATATTATAAATGCGAATGTGAGTTTGTTTGTTATGTGTTCACGCCTTAACTGCTCGACCGATCATCATTAAATTTTATATACACATTGACAGGAATACAAAAGAACATACACACATTTTATCCAGAAAAAACACTGTACTGAAGGGATAGGTAATTAACAAAACTTAAATTTAAGCAAGCAAAGCGCGGGCAAAGTCTACTATAATATATTTTAATATGGTGTAGTGTGTGACGCGTCTTACCTGCTATATAGTATAAAGATTTTTTATAAGTTGATCATTACTCAGTACTTTTCTGCCAAAGCAACATCTTTTATTTTCTCACTCAGCACCCAACATTGCAATAGATCGGTACTGAAGTTAACTAGACAATACTGCGCCGTCAAAAGGAAAAAAGATGTATCTGCCAGTGTATTTCCAACATTTATACAACAGATACATGGAAATACCAGATTCGGAACAGTTATTTGTAGATCATACAAAGTTTGTCCCGTGTGAGGATCAAACCAACAACTCTCAGCGCAATGGCATTGGCGAGACACCACTTAAGTTTAGGTGTGTCTTACGTAGTCGTCATCCATAGCCTTTTTGTAGTCATCAGTTGGCTGATGCGCCTTCTTTTAATAATTCCAAATAGATCAAAATAATAATTTCGAAAAAAAATATGTTGTTACTTCATTTTTAATGACGGCAGAATAGTCAGAGTGTGTGACATACCTGTACAGACAAGAAGGGTACAGTATGCCTGCCGCACGCGATACAGCGCGTGTTCAGGTTGGAGTCGTCGGCCGCCCAGCCCGCCATTATGTCTTCATCGTACAACAACGCGAGGCATTGGTGGCATTGGGAACATGACGACATACGGACGGTTACTGTTGAGTTCTCGGGCGTTGCATTGTCCTAAAAGATAAGATACGTATTCATTTTATAGTATGTTTTTTGTATAAGTAAACCATTTTGCTATATAGTCCGGTGGTTTTGGTTTGATTTAACTGTTTAATTAGGTATATCATATAAGAACACATGTGACAAGAAATATTACCTAAGCAGATGGTGTGCAAAAAAGCACACATGAATTGCATATTCAACCTTTGATAAAATTCATAAAGACTGATTAAAAGTCAGGTAGACAGTTTGATTAATTTTTATATTTTAATATAAAGTATGTTTTGCAAATCCCAAATAAAACAAATTGTGGTAAGACTAATAAAGGCTTTTATTTAGTCAGCTTTAATTAATTTTGTCTCATTCCAATTTAAGCATATTTTTCTAATCACACAAAAAAACAAAAACTGCCAAAATTTAACGACATGAATAAAAATGATTAAAGGTATACTTACATTTTGCACTGGATATAGATTGTCAGGTAAATGCGACACGAGTGTGGCGAGGGAGCCACGTTCCATGGAGCAAGCGAGCTCGGCGTCACTCGACGCGCGTCTGAAGCCAACGCCTGCCACCCATTCTGAAATTATGATTAATAATACTGAATGGAATGTAAACAAGTAATTTTTTCATATTTTAATGTAATTTCTATCTGTAATTTGCAGTTTATGTATACATTACTAAAGGAGAATACATCCACAATGTAATCAAATTCAGATACGACATAAATAACAAATCTACAATCAACATGGATTGAAGACTAATTTAAGCTCCCTTCACAATTAAACTTATTATAACATATAAAAATATTTCGAATACAAAATCATCGAAATCACCAAAATTATGTTCAAGTAAACCTTAAATCGTGTCATTAAAAATCAATTTTAAATATTTAAAACCAATGAGGGTAATTGTAACTAACCGTCTGGATTGATCTCCGACGAGCCATCGGTAGAATCTTCTTCTCCGATAAGACTGCTGAGCGCACTTGTTGCATTGCCAAACGCGCCCTTCACAGGCGTAGAATTCGCTGATATAACTTCTTCGAATTTCTTGGCCATGCTCGTAGCCGCTGACTTGAGACTGCTGAATCCACTCTGAAGAAGCTCATTTGATCTTTTGCCTGCTATACTCGTCGGACTGAAAATATTTGCCTATATTGTAGCTGAGTCACAAAGTAATTTTAATAATTCATAATAAATAGTATAGTATAAATTCATAAATATCATCTTATTAAGATCTATGTGACAACTATTTTACAAGACAATAAACATTCATGCTTTTTACAAAACAGTGCGTCAAAATAATATCTAAAAACATGCAAGTTTGTTTATAAATTGTAGTTGACCATCTTTTAAAATGTTAATAAATGATTATGTAAATAAAGAAATCACGCCTCTGATAGTTGTAATGTTCTATGAAATATGTTATATGAACCCATGGCGCGGTTTACAGAGATTGGTTATAAGAGAAGATTTAAGAAGGCACGTCGCAGAACTTAGTTGGTGTACACACGACCAGAGAATCCCTGACATTCGAGCAAGAGTAAATAGCAAACAAAAGAAATCTAAAGTTTTTTTTTGTAAATTGTAGAAAAATCGGTTGCAAAATAAGAGAGTAATCATTTGATTTATCATCATTGCATCTCACTATCTCCCTTGGAAAGATGCATTTAAATAATAGTTGCGTCATAGTTTGTATGGTACTTCCTTTTTGTCATTCAACTCCTACTACATACCAGAATTCAAACGCTTGTATCTTATTTATTTTATGGTAATTACCAAAATTCATTGTCTTTTATAGTTTAAATAATGTACCTATTTGACTTAAATAATATAAAAATGTGAGGCAACTACCCAATCACACTGTTAGATGGATGGCAGCACATTGTATTATGTATATATTCATCGCGGTCACACGCTAAAAGTTCTGTTGTGGCAGCAACAGAATTCACACATATTACGGTAGTCACTATGCTTCCCTATATTTGTTCTCTGGGACACTTCAAAATACATGTATGTATATTGATCATCGGAGGGGGTTGGGATAGGCGTGCTCACCTGAAGTAATTCTCGATCATTGCCTTTCCGAGTTTCATGTTTTCCTTGCGCAACGACAGTCTGGCGGGCGAATAGCGTCTAAGAAAACAAACAGGCTAGCGTACTGGCGTGTTGTGTGCGGTTAATAAAATATAAACATAGCAAGACGGTTTTAAAATTAAAGAAAAATGGCTACTGTACATCTTGAAGCACAGCGTAACACTGTCACTCCCTTGTAAGAAAATAATTAATTCACAGTTTATGCTGTATTTCAAGAAGTTGAATAGCCAATACTGAAGGCTAAAACTAAAGAGTACCATGAATTATAACATGCTTTACATTGATAAAGATGTTTTGTGAACTAAAGACATAGCAGTGACAACCAATGTAACATGAATTCTGTATAATATTTACATCAAAATCGTCTCGGTGCACAATAAATATTAAAGAAATATACAATAGAAAAACCCTTTATTCATACGTTACTTTACGCAATTAACGTGAGCATTGTATTATTCTACAATGCGTCACTCTATTGCATACATTTTGTCTATAGCCCCTGATGATAATAATTTGTGTTCTGTCATATTGTATAATTACTTCTTTAATTGATTTTATTGTGGTTACACCGAGACGTCTGCGGCTATGCAAATTTATCACATTTTCAAACATAAATAACGATGAAAACAGAATATAAAACCAATTGATGTATATTTAGTAAGTCTTTGAAATAAAACAATTACTTTATTTTTGGCATGCAGGCATCTCCGAGATTAATCTGAATAAATTTACCATTTTGTGATCCAACTTAAGTTTGATTAGATTCCTTGCATAGCCGAAGACTATTTATAAAAAAAAACCAAACATCCATCTGCTTCCTAGTCCACTCACCCGAAACTGATCTTGAGTGTGTTCCCGAGGCTGACGAGACTGGATGACACGGTGCCAGCGGGCGCCGTCTCACTTCTGTGCAGTTTCCTGTGCATAGGAAACTATCGAGGTTATCTTGTTTCAACGGGGCGCAGCTCTAGCGATACAAGAACGTTAGCGGGCGCACTGTAACGTATACGCTCACACGGTTTATAAACATGACGTCATTTATAGGCATAGTATTTCGATAGCTCATTTTTTAACTACGGCTAAATAGTTACAATACGATATGAAGTGTAAATAGTGTTGAAATTAAACTTATTTATAACGGATTTTATCGCGTTGGTTATTCTAAAACACTTTTATTACATAATTTTGAAACGATTAAACTAAAGTTAAACGTTGATAGTATTTAAATTATTAAAAGTATTTACATTTAAGATTACACTTTGCATGACGTTTCGGTTGGTTACCAGTAGTCATATTCATGGGGAGGCTAAGGGACTGCTCACACTTACTTAGCTCCATTCGCGTTTTGCTGAACGATTTTAGTCACATTAATACAGTTCTGCTTTTATCAGCCGCGTACAGCGTCGTAAGAATGAGAAAAGCTGTTATAGCGTGTTATCTCCACTGGAACGCTTCTATCTACTGCGTACGGCGCTGAATATGCTGCGAAGACAGTAATAAGAATATTTTTGCACTAGCAATATCAGTTTATTTTCGTCCAATACCTTTTTTACGTAAACATACAATAATTAGGTACTTTAAAACACGTCCGACCTCTCTCATTCCCTGCGTACATAAAGATTACGTAATAATTTATCAAATCTATGCAGGAATTATGCAGGTAGCAACTGGTCGACAAGAAGTCGGGAACCATCCGTGTACAGCGCTGGTCCGCCGCGTTCGGCGCTAAACGTGGACGTCCTCGTCGACAAGTTGCGACCACGTACAGTGCCGTACAGCCCTGAACGCGGCAGAACAGCACTGAATGCGGCGGAACAGCGCTGAACGCGGCAGAATAGCGCTGAACTCTATCTATAGCATTCGCATGATAAAAACATTGTCCTCATCTTATGCCTATTTGCCGCGAAAGCTGAATAAACGCGGCAAGCTGAACGGATGCGTACGCATCTCCATACAAAATCGTTGTTTTCTATAGACAAAAGCTGAACAGAGCTGAATAAGTGTGAGTAGTCCCTAAGATGGTTGCCTCAATGTGACATTGTAAAAATAGTGATTCAATCTGTCTATATTTGTATATGGAAAATACTATGCCTGCATTTGCAGCTATTTAGCTCTCGCCGTGTGAACGTAACAGAACTTGTAGGGTGGATATCGGTAGGGGGGATGCACACACGTTTTGAATGGATTTCATAGGGTCGTGCGGGGGATCACACAATTACGGCGCATGCATCGATTCGTCGACGTATAACTGGCATTTGGAGAGGCTCCTAAAGGCTGTAGTAGCTTTATAGCAAGTCAAGCTCGAAGATACTTATTATCTGACAGCAACTGACCGATTCTTCGGCAGTACTGTCATTCTGAGCTAAGAGGTTTTATCTAATGTGTAAAGGTATCTAATTTAAATACTACAATTACTTTTTGTTAAGAGTACTTACTTAATTTAAGCGTAACGTACAGTAACCTGGAAAATTCTTGATGATGATTCTTTTTAGGAACTTACTAACAAAAAGTAATATCAGTATGACTACACTAGACTTTCTGCTGTCCGCTAACTAAAATTGCGTTCCATAGCATCCATTTGTAAAATCCTCCGGGATACAGGAATTATTCCTAGAGCGGGAATTGTCTTAAGAAAAATAAAAAAATGAATAGCACTTAACGTCCTTTTACTTAGTGGATGGCAGATTTAAGTAATACTACCTTCATAAGGAAAAAAGAGATAACAATTTTTTTTCGGCATTTAGTTTGTTATCTATTTCGAATCAGTAAAAAGAGAGACATATTGCGAGTAAGACCCGTTACCTAGCATTATAATTATTAAATATTTCACAGTATATTTATATAAAATATATATTTTTTGGCTGATACGTCTTTTTCCTTATGACGGCAGATAGTTGAGGGTACTCTGAAAGCCACGATTGGATAAGCAGGGTTGTCAGTAAAGGAAGGTGTGTACCCAGTGTGTTCGGGCGGCTCGTCCTGGAAGCTGTTGCTGCGGCGGTGGAACAGCTTGGGGCTGACGCTGAGCTCGTGCTTGGGCAGCGGCGGTTCGTCGTCGGCGGGCGGCGCCGGCGCGGGCGAGAGGGCCGGGTCGGGCTGGCTCAGTGCGCCGAGCGGGTCGTCGCTTAGCACCGGCGTGCGGGCCGATACTCTGGTGAAGTATTATTACACGTCTGGGTATGCAACTTATGAGATGTTATTTTAAATCTAGTATATTAAATACGGGTTGTGAGTTATAAGTTATTCTTTAAAAATATTAAATCATACGTTCCTTTGCTCACTAGGATAATCACCCTTAAGAGACAAAACAGAAAACAAACTTTGTACTTATTTCTAATTGACACAGTCCTAATCTCGAACAGCTCAGATAAGACTACCCAAAGGAACATGCGAAATAGTCCAGGTGCTATCATATCGAGTCTTCCATTCCTTTATTATTATCCCATCTTCAATTTCTTTTCCGTAATATCAAAATGCTTGCAGCTTTGTTATGTAAAAATATGTAAGATACAAGCAAAGTTTAATACATAAAACGAAAATTTTGGCACATATCTATATGTACACGGCTACACATCAAGTTGGACACCCTATATACGCATAACTACGCTAAATACAAAATAGAGAATTGTCGGAAAGGGACAGTGCATAGTGGTGTCGATGTAATGGCAAGGATAGAGCGTCGCGTCCCGTTCAGTGTGAATAAGACAAAATAACAAAAATATAACGCCCTCTCTCGCACGATTCGCAGCGTTCAACTTCTAATAGTATCAAGGCCAAACAGTCTAGCTTGATGTGTCGCCTCATGTATAAAATATTTATATATATATTATTAATTTTAATGTTGTTTAATTATTGTAATTTGCTCGATACTTTATACCCTGAGAAGTAATTCTCGTAATAAAACACATAACAGACTTACGATCGAATCTTAATGTTATAATTAGTATTAGAAAGAAAATAACAATAAAGGTGCGAATAATACTGGCACCAAACAGAGAAAATATTTAAATAAAACGAACAATGTGGGACCAGTCCAATCAAGCGTAATATGGTGAAATAGTATCATTATGTCCTCGTTGAAGACTTACTCACTTGAGGGGTGAAGATTTGTTCACATCCGGTTGTTCTAAAGATGTGGCTTCTATTTCAGGTTCCTCAGGAAAACTTAACGCTCTTGAACACCGGGATTTGGATGTCGGTGTACCCGCTAAAATTGACAATATACTGGTGAAATATATTCATCAAACCATGATGAAAAAAAACATATAGTTGTGCAAGTCTAGTTGCATATTATGTGCATGGGGTCAAATTTAATTCATACCCTTAAAATAGTTTTATTTTATAAATTATGAATTTATACAGATTGATTATTATATTGATTTTTTTCTACATAGAAGACACAACGCATTAACCGGTCGTATACCGCCGGCTCGCATACCAGCCGGCAGATTTGTACCCGTCGTAGGCCGGTGGCTCGCATGCGAGCCATCAAATTGGCGCCAAAACGCCGCGCGCCGCCTTCGCTTTAGCTTAAGCTAACGTAAAACCAATTTTGTGGCTCGCATGCGAGCCACCGGCCTACGACGGGTACAAATCTGCCGGCTGGTATGCGAGCCGGCGGTATACGACCGGTTAAGTAAGCACAGTGGCGCTTGCGCACACGTGTCGTTTTTCAAATGAGATTTTTCAAAACAAATAGTCGAACGTTGACACCACTGAGATTAAACAAGTTAACGTAATCAAATGAACAGGATCGTAAATAAAGATACACATACCATTAGAAAATGCTAGCCTCTGTATATTTTGAATTATCTGTGCGTCTCCTGCGAAGCTTTCGGATCGTGTCAATATACGCAGATCCGACGGACTGTCTGGGCTCACGTGTATTGGCTGGAAATACATCGATCAATATAAATAAATAATTATATTATTTTATAAGAACTTTTATTTAAAAATCTTTGGTTTGTGAAGTACCTGTATTTTTTCTGGTATTGTGATGGGTGTACTTGATTCTTCATTGCCTAAGGAATTACTTCTTGGTCTCGATGATTGACTGAGGTCCGGATTTGATGGCACACCTAACGTAATAAGATCAAATGTTATGTAGTGTATAGTAATATTATGCTTATTACCAAAGGTTACATACACATAAATAAATAGTATTACGTAAAACTATAAAACATACAAGGAGTAGCTTCTGACACCCGAATAAGGTAGAATCCGTATATCAGGCAACATAAGGGCGAACATATTTGAGGGTAATGATCGCTGATACAGGACATAAAGGCGGAACATTACTCAAACCTTGAGCCACCAGGTTGCCACTAGTTTGTACTGTGTTTTTCCTCTGTGTTGTCAGCATTAGACTAATGGTTTTGCCTATGCTGATAACATAGCGACTATTATAAAACAAAAATAAACTAGTTGGTAATGAAATACCTCTAGGGTTTTTTACCGCTAAAGGGTACGGTTACTATATAGTTCTATATAGTACTATTATATATATAGTAAAATATATATATAGTATATATATATTTTACTATATATATATATATAGTAAAAGTATTATTATATTTTTTCTTAAATTATGTATGTATGGAGATTCTAATAAAACATTTTTCTTTCTTTCTTTCTTTCTTTCTTTCTAACCGTATTGTACATATCTAGCCGTGTTAGGGATTCCCCAGATTTGTCTACGCAGAATCGGCAAAAGTCTTATATCTACGACATAAGAGTGATATTTTTCTGGTCGGCTCGATTCGGATGACGCGATTCGTAACCGGTCGACGGCGAAACGACAATTTGCTGACCACATCTTTATGTCTTCGACACAATCGCTGAATTGCGCTAGCGGCAGCTGAATGCTTAAGTATATTTCCAACGGCACCTAAACAGCGCTGATAAGCTGCTATGATGGGTAAAAGGTTAGTTAATAATATTATTGAGTTCGAGTAGAGGTATCGGACTACCGAACGCACGTTAACAGCCATGGTGCCGTCACCATTCGAGACCTTCAAACGACGGCTCGTTCGGAGGTCTCGAATACCGAATACCCGTTGGCAGCCGTTGCGACGATCGTTTAACTGCGATGTGGTGATACGCACTCAGCTGAAACCGATGCCGCATCGAAAAATGTGGGCTTTAGCATATAGTGTAAAATGGATGGTCATGTACCAGATATGAGTATCCCGGCGGTGGCGGAGAGGGCGTGCGCGGAGGTGTGCGCGTGCGAGCGAGAGCGCGCGCGCACGATGTGGGCGCGCCGCACCAGCGCCTCGAAGGCGCCGCGCTGCGCCTCGGCCGAGCGCCCGCCGCCTGCGGGGCACGGCGGTTGTTAGCTCACTACATTAGCTATACTAATCAAATATACTATTATTTATTTATTAACCTCTGAGTCTTCTTCAGAGTTTCATGAAAACACTATGTGGGTCTGTGTGTCTGTCTGTTAGTGACATATTGGTGTTAGTGACAGGCATAACTCCGGAACCGCTGGACCGATTGACTTGTAACTTGGTGTGCATACAATGGACACCTTGGGGTCATACCTCGGTCGAGAATATAGATCCTGTAGGTCAAAAGACCTCCGAGATATAAGCGAGATATAAGGGTCACAAGGTCACATGATGTACATTTAAGACGAAGAGGTTGAATCCTCGATTTTACACTCATCTCGTTTATTTTAAGCCTGCACTGTCCGACAATTGGCGCCGGACAGAAAGAAGTGGAAAGATCGAAGAGAGGTCTTGCTCTGCAATGGGACGGTACAGGCTCAAATATAGTACGTCTATAATATTATAGAAGCAGCGATAGCCTAGTGGGAAACCGTTGGACTGCCACGCAGAGGTCTCGAGTTCGATCCCAAGGCACGCATCTCAAACTTTTCGAAGCTATATGCGTATTAAATAGTTAATTATCGCTTGCTTTAACGGTGAAAGAAAAATCGTGAGAAAACCTGCATATCTCAGCTTTCTACTTAATATTTTCGAAAATATGTGAAGTCTACCAACCCGCACTGGCCTAACCCTTCTCACACTGAGAAAAGGCCCATGCCCAGCAGTGGAACAGTTTAATACAGAGCTGATATTATATTATATAATGTAATAATAATAATATAATAATGGCTTCTACGTCTATTTGTAGAAACTCGTTTAGATAGAAGAACGTAAGTTATTAAACATTATAAGTGTACACAACAGCGTGTTGCTGTAAGCTAGTACCCGAGTCGAGGCTGGTCCGGCTGTGCGCGGGCTCGCAGGGCGGCGGCTCGGCCTCGGCCTCGGCCGCGCCCGCCGAGCGCACGCGCGGCAGCGTGCTGCTGCCTGCCGAGCGAGATTGTAGTTAATCGTGAGCTCATTATTCACCTACTTCAACCAAAATAAATACAATATAATCCAGAAGATGATAATATATGAATAGTACTTACTGCCAGCGGAGAGAGAGTTGAGTGTGGCTCCAGCGGCGCGGCTGGCTCGTTGCGCGCCCGCCTTGCGGAACAGCGCCGCCCCCACTACGGCTATACGTAACTTGTTCCATAGGAGTTGTGCTCCACTGTACAACAAACATCATATTTTTAGTACTAAGTTTAAACAAAAATAAAAAAAAGCAAAATGTAACAATGTTTGAAAGTTCGAGAACTTCAACTTAATTAAAATACTGAAGGTTCTTGCAAGCTGTTTTTGAATCTCTAGATATTATTATTAAATATCTCCTCTCACAGTTCAGAAAAATAATTTGTTAAAATAACACATAAAATAGTCATTAAAATAGAGAACAAGGACAGCAATAGTGAAGCTGAGTAACTTATAATCAACTGTTGCCTAAAACTGCGCCGATCGTAAGACAGATAATGACAGAGCTCGTGCGGCGCATATTCAAATCGGCGCGCGGCCGCCATAGTAAAATTGTATGGTGGATTTGAAGTGCTTTTTTGATAAATGTGTATCTTTATTGTCAACCAATACCTTAAATATTTGGGACGGACAAATTGTAATATAACTATTTATGTTTCGTTTAAGCTGTAAAATAAGATAGATTTCTACTGTTATAATCTAAAAATCACGTAACACGAGCTTACGTTTTTGCATTTATCGTACAAATTTACGTAATTTTGTAGGCGAAAATATTAATTATTTTAAGTTTTTTACACGGAGTCATTGTAAACACATTCATTGTTATGGTAAATGAATATTTTATATTTGTATTAAACAATAAGTGTTGATTTTATTCGCTTAACTGTGACCGCCTGTTTTGACATTTCGCTCGGCGCAGTCTTAAGAAATTGTTCGATTGTGAAAGGACTATTGTTATTACCTGGGCATGTCTGTAGGCCACGTCGCTTCTAGCACGCAGCGATTGTAGTACCCATAGGTAAGCGCGTTGGGCTGTAATCCTGCTCGCTTCATTAAGAAGAGAAGTTGGACGGCCAGTACTGGTAAAGAATGGTTGCCGCAAAGCTGCATCATGACGCGGTAACATACCTATACATAAGTTATTTATTATGGCATAGTTGCTATTGTGTCATTTAATGGTTCTGGTATTGCAGTACCATGTAGACTTCTTCGAGGGACACCGTATTACAGTCGGCAATAGCATTCCAACGTTTACACATACGAGTAAACAATATTGGCACCGTGCATGCTGGTGACCAGCATAGCACCAAGGCATGCAGGCAAAGGGTTCATGATAACGTTGAGGAGCAATATGTGTCACTTGGGATACATGATGTACTTAAACGTGGAATATATCAACATGCATAATAATGCATGTTGATATATTCCACGTTTAAGTACAACATTTCACAGATAATAAATCACTCGGGGCAGTTACGTAATTCGGATTTACGCGTAATTAATGCGATCGTCCGATCAATGGCAACCACGTGGGCGACTGAAAGGCCGAGTACGGCGCGCTCGGCGCCTCTAAAGAATAGACGGCCCGTGCCTACAAATGAATTTACATGTACCGCCCTGCGTCGGAATCCTTGATGTAAAGTGGCATCAGATATTTTTAATAGCGTCGAAAACGCCAACAATAAGTAATTGTTTAGCGACAAGGTGGGCTCGCATAAGTTCAGAGCAACACAATTTTCTTTATGTATGGTGATGATTTTAAAGGCCAAGTAATGTTAATAATACTTTGCCTTTAAAATCATAAACTGGTTTCGGCTGGAACATTTTCTTGCTATTATTTTTCTATTAATTTATTATTAATTAAGTCTATATGTCTACATATATTACTAACCTACCTTGAAAAACCAACGGAGTTTTATTACATACTGATTATGAGTAAAGAAGAAAATAGCAGAATAATATTAGACTATTTGTATTGAAATTGCTAGGTATGATATAAGTAACAAATCAGAACAGTTATTCAATAAGTACATTTCTTACCTCATCACAAGGCACTTTGAGTTTAGTTGCTCGCTCCAGTAGTTCAAACGCGGCTCTTAACGTGGCGTGTTCTTTACCTCGGTTCAACATCATACGACACGGTAATGATAGAAAGTAGAGCGAGTAGCAAGCCCCGAGTAGACATTTAGCCCACGCTTCAGCTGACAGACTGGCTTTGCGGGCAAGTCTGTAAGGATAATATTCACAGTGTCTAGTTTTATGAGAATAAATACACATTGTAGTCTTGTCTTACCGTTTACGTGAATATTGAATAAACACTTATTTATATTCCTATTTTTTCTTCTTAAAAGACAGCTCCCTCACTAGGAATAATTCCTGTGTCGTGGGCGACTTTACAAACATTCAAACAACGGACACAAAGAACATCCAGACTCTGAACAATCATTTGTGGATCACACAAATATTTGTCCCGTGTAGGATTCGAACCCACAACACACGACGCATAGGCAATGGTGAGGCGATCACTTAACTCACCACGCCATCCGTGCAGTCATATATCAGTGAAAGTAAAATTATTCATTTTTTGCTGCAGATTTGTTTTGTTAATTTCATTTTATGGAGTGATATTGTAGAATATATTTTAATTACTGGAGTGATATTTTAAAGTATTGTACAGTTCAGTGCCTATTGTTAATTTTTTTAAAACAAGTATTGATTAGTTTTCGCCGCGTCTCTCGTACAGCGAGAGGCGCGAGTACCGACGTGTATGTTATTGACGTATTGCAATGAACTATGCTTGAAGTATAGTATACCTATTCTTATAAGGTATGTATGTATGTATGTATCTTATGTGGGGGCCAGTCAGTGCAGACCGGCGACACTTCGACCCAGTGGGATCTTTTGTGTCGATACTCTCCCAATAACGACTGCCATAGATGTTCATGGCAGCCGGGACCGACGGCTTAACGTGCTCTCCGAGGCACGGAGCAGGCGAAAATTGTCAATCAATACGCACATAATTTCGAAAAGTCATATAACTTATATATAAGTTATGTAAGTAATTTTTTTTATTATTATTTAGAGGATTACCAGTAATTTGGGTTTCAAATTACTAGTATTCTTGATAACCCCTTTAGCTAAGCTAGAATGCAAGTATTAGCAGTGGGTTCACGTCAGTAGTGCAATGGGTGGGATTCGAACCCGTCCAATGCCTTATCCATTGGGATACCGCCGCTCTTATAATGATTTAAAGACAGTAATAAACGGGATTTATTACAATGTGGTCGTGTTATAATTTAGAGTCTACATACACCTATATAATAGTACATTAAATGATAAGCACCTCTGTGCCGCGGCGATCTCGTTCTTGGTGCGGCGTGCCATGGGCTCGGCGTCGTTGAGAGACTCGGCCGAGTGCAGCGCGGCCGGCGGCAGCGCGTGCAGCGCCGCGGCGCGCGCCCGCCCGCCGCAGTAGGACATCAGGCTCTCATCCAGGCGGAATAGCGAGTACGTGTATGTAGCCTCTGGAACAATATGTTGTTTTATATACAACGGTATTCTTAGTTTACAAACAACCTACAAATATTTTGTTTAAAATCAGCAATAGAATCAATTGCACTATACTCCCTTTGGTTAGGTACTTAGCTAAAGGTAAACAATCTTGATGTGACTTTTTACACAAACACATATTAAACAAATAAACTACTGCTTAGACTAACGGTTCAATTGATTTAGTAATCGGTATTGTTGTATTTACATTGATCTTTAGCAGCATTTTATTTTTGAACTGAGTTTTCAGATAAAAAGACACATCAAGATTATTTACCTTTAGTTAAGTACCTAACCAAATGGAGTATAGTTTTTAAAGCATGTTACTTTTGTCCCAATATGTATGAAAATGTGGTCAATTTGAACACAATATAATACGCTGACCGCCGGCCAGCCGCTATTTATTGAGCGATACAAGTACCTACAAGCTATACATACCTATATACATCCCGTCGTATACATTGTTGTCTCAACCTACTGCCCGCGCATTGCCTCACGCGTCCTAAGTGTAACTATGAGAGTGGCATGAGTGCGTAGCCACGATATTGTTATAAAGTCATACCGTTTGCTTATCCACCGTCGCGCCACTGTTCGCTCCTAAGAGCGTTATGTCAGTGTACGTGTCTTTAGTATTAATTTTATGTGTAAATGTGAGCTTTCAATGCGTCAATACTAATTATACAGATATAGTGTGAACTTTTGGGCTATGTCCGCCTTATATTTCTACAGCATTGAGACACATTTAAACTCGTCAGGATGGCTAAAGTTGAGTAATATAGATAGTTTTTTTTTTTCATCAGCCTTTTATAAAAGATTTGCTTCTAGTCGATGAAAGAGCTTCTGAAGGGTAATTTTCCAATGACACTAAAGCGGAAACTTATCGACATGTGTATCTTGTCTGTCCTAACCTACGGTGCCCAAACATGGTCCCCGACTAAGAATCAGAAGACCAAATTGAAGATTTGCCAGATCTGCTATGGAACGTAGCATTCTTGGAGTGAAAAGGACTGATCACGTCCGAAACACTACTCTGCGCTCCAAAACAGGCATAGCTGATGTAGGTGTGAAATCCGCTAGGTTGAAGTGGGACTGGGCCGGACACGTCTGCCGCATGCACCCAGAGAGGTAGGCACCAATCGTCACCAATTGGGTGGCACAAGACAGTCGACGGCGACGATGCAGACCTAAACGGAGATGGCGCGACGACCTAGACGCATTTGATAGGGACTGGCAAGGGATATCCACCAACAGAGTGATTTGGAAGTCCAAGGGAGAGGATTTTGCCCAGCAGTGGGACATCATAAAAAGTTTGTATTAATAAGTTTTTCCATTTACCACTTTAACTCTGCGCTCCTACGTTAACTATGCCCCCGGCACAACGCGACCGCTGGCCGCATGATGTTGTCACAATATATAAAGTTTGAATAGTACAATAAATATAATATGAAGTAGTTCTTAACCAAAAGCAAAACTTACTTTATGGCCATTAGTAGTAAAATAATGGCCATAAAGTAAGTTTTGCCCCTCTGTAAGCCATTTTCGGGGATTCGCGGGCTTTTGCTATTTTTCAAGCGGACACAAATACGTTGCACTTTAACATTGACTAGATGAATCGTACCTGCGCCCCTTGACAGCATGTAACGAGCTACCGTATGATCACGGTGGGTTGTCAGTTTGTCACCCATGCAGTATTGGGATTGACTGGGTATTAAATGGGTAGTAATTAATATTAGTAATAATTAATATTATTAATTAAAAATATTAATTACTTTGTAGTATAGAGTAGTAGAGTACTTATACTCTCTTTCTGATATCGATAGTACATCGTGATCTAATTAATCTCTTTAGGTAAATATTGCAGGGCGCCTTGTATTTTTTTTCGATAATGCTTTCTCATTTGGTAATCTATACCTAGCTGTATTTAAAGTCGCCAACACTCGTTTCTACATATATAATTATGATAAGTGGCAATATTTCGTTATTACCAATACCATTGAGAGCCTTAGAAATATTCACGTTGATATAAAATCAATGTGTACAGTGAGGTCCAGTTCGGTAGCCGCATAAGATATAAGAGCAAGTTATAGAAGGTCAAGAGGAAGTCGCGTGGCGTCAAGTGAATTAAGCTATTGTGAGATACTAGCGGCTTATACACTCTGTCCAGATACAATCATATTAAACTGCGCGTGTGACCTACGTGCACGTCACCAAAACTTCGCGCGAGTGGCGCGTAAATGCGCACGAGTCGAACTATTAGGGAGGTGTTACTGCAGACAGAACACGTACGGTAGTCGGTGCAAGTGCACGTATTTAGAAAACGTTCCCGTATGACATCATTTTCACAAGGTCTTATCATAAGACATCTGCCACGAAAAATAATTTAAATACTTATAAAGAAACGCCACAATATTTGTATCCGACTTAAACATTTTAAGACAAAATATAACTATAATAAATATTATTGCTTTAAGCAAAGTAATTACAGATTTTGTGTATACTAACATGTCATATAATCTTAAGCAAAATCATCAAAAGATTAGAAAAATATCAAAACCCAAAGCTATCACTCGTTAATAAATAAAACTTACCGGGATCAGGTGGGTCCGGCGGTAGAACAAATGCGGTTCTCTCCGAAGCATTACTGGTGTCCATGCTCAGCAGTTTATCGTCGCCGGCCGCCATCCGTTCGATACACTCGTCGAAGAACGTCAGCCCTTGATCCGGCTCATATACAAATGAGCGCTCTTCGATGAAACGCGTGAACATCTGTGTTCGCATCATTAGGCCGAAGAAGCGTTGTTGAGTCTGAGAAGTAAGAATTTACAGGTTCTTTATTAAATAATCGTTTTTAACTGCGCAGTGGAAACGCATGCGACTGCTATGCGTAAGGTCTCACGTTAGTTACCAGTTCATATAAAATGATATTGAATTTTTTTCTGACTAGAAATTCTTAATAGCAGCACAAATACTGATACTGTTTCCGTTAAACGGCAACAAGCATAGAACCTAGAGCCTAAGTTGCCAATATGTGGATGTAATACATCTCAGCCTACCTTTTCGGGGATATAGACGTGTGGCTATATACACATTTATGTCTGCAAAGTATAACTATATTAAACTAGCCAACGAATACAAAAAAAAATTATTAAACAATGTTCAGTGACATGGCAAATCATACATGAAAGCGGTGGTAACATGAACTGAAGCAATATGTTATCTATTTAGTATATATATAAGAAGAATCTTCCCATATATATATAATATAAATCTTCCCTCTTCATAATACTAATAGTATTATGAAGAGGGAAGATTTATATTTTTGTCTGTAATGAAATTCAAAAACTTTTACACTGCCTTTAAATTCTTCCGCTATTAAAAAGCTTATCCAGAAGTAGCATGGGTTATATACATCACGCTACAAGCCACTGGAGTAGAGTAAACATAAACGTGAGTGAAGCCGCAGAGAACAGCTGGTTATTTATACAATCAATCTCTTTAAACCTGTCAACTTGACTATAATGGAAAATAAAGCATTGTGCCTAGAACTGCGCCGAGGGACGTAACATAGTCTGCAGTCTTTAAGAAAATACGACTCACCTTATCCCTCGACTTCAAGAACGCGTCCATATGAAACAAAGCGTGCGGATCTGTCGTACCAACAGTAGGTGCTCTCGTTATAGGTATGAGGAATTCCCTATATCCTTGTAACGTCACCGCCATGAACTTCAAAAACGCTTCTTGTATTTTTAGCTCAAGAGCTTGCTGGAATGGATAGTTAATATCATTAGCAGTGGATTCAATAAACATCATACTAACATTTTAATCATAGATGCGACCTACTACTTTAATATTTGGTCACCTTACTAGATCGTTAAATTGTCATCCAACACACAATACACAATGCCAACATGTCATATGAATTACAAATAGGTATAGGTATTATCACGCTTATTCATATTGAAAAGTGTATTGTATACTATCGTTCACTATCTGATGTGTGAGTTCATTCTTCTTAGTGTTGGCAGTTTTTCGGGTGATCTTAATAAGGTCAGATCTATGATTTCATCTGTAATTCAAATCTTCGCATCGTACCCGCTTATTGGCGAGTCATTTGTAACAAAAGATAACAAATTACAGTCAAGACAAACTAGACTAAGGTTAAGTGTATCATACCTCATTTTTCCTTTTCTGAAAATCTCTGTCTAAGCTTGTCGTTGGTTCTCCGTTGTATTTACTTTCACTAGCTTGATGAATCGGTGATGCTAAAAACATATCATGATTAGATCAATTATTCGTAATAAGTGTCATAAACAAAAATTTACATTTAGAATTAGACATACCTGGTCTGATGTTGCCATATAAAACTTCTAATGTATGCCGCAGTGTTCTCGCTTGTCTTTTCGGTAATAGTTTGAGTGATATATGCTGTTGGGATTCACATATCTGAAATAGCATCATAATTATATGAGCAATGACTATTATAAAATGTAATCAATAGTGCAGTGATATGAACTGTAAACGGGATCAATACACTATTCATTTTCATTTAATCTAGTGGTTGTAATTTAGAGGAAAGAATTTCGCCTACAAAATTACATAAATTTGCACGGAAAATGCAAAAATGCTCTTGTTACTTTTTAGATTATAACAGTAGAAATCTATCCTATTTTATAGCTTAAACGAAACATAAATAGTTATATTACAATTCGTCCGTCCCAAATATTTAAATTATTGGTTGACAATAAACATACATATTTATCAAAAAAGCATTTTAAGTCCTCCATACAATTTTACTATGGCGGCCGATATGAATATGCGCCGCACGAGCTCTGTCATTGACTGTCTTACGCTCGACGCAGTCTTAAAACCGTTTTCAATACAAGTTATAAGTCCTAAATTCAAATTATATAATGTTTATTAATCCTAATAATTTTTAAAACTAATTTGTATTACAAAGCTTGGTTTTTGTCACGGCGCCGGCGCTGCGGGTCTACGGCGGTCCCACGCGTATCGTCGCAGACGGCTTTCGCTCACCCCGCAGCTTCGGCTGTAGCCTCAGCCGCCTACTCCGCCGCCCGTGGGCCGCCTCGCCCCAAGCGCCAAGCGATTCTAAATTACACTCTAGGGGTAGGTCAGACAGGACTGCGTGGAGTCGGATTCGCAGCGATTCGTGCCTGTCACTACAACCTAATTTTTAGCAATGTTTTAGGACTAACAGTTTTATTATAAATGAACATTCGGAATAATACACATTATATAATACAATACTTAGGACATATGACTTCATTTCATGCGAAATTAGGAGATCCAATTATTATAGTACTCGATATTATGACTGAATAGTTTTAGAAGTAAAAATAATTATGTAGAACAAAATTTCAAATTTTTGAACATTATGGTTACTGTAGTTTATAGCAAACGTGTTATGGATAATGATTTTCGGACAAACAATTTTAGAAGAAGAAAGGGAGTACCGTAATGAATAAATGACTACTATGAAGCCATAATATAAATTAAAGCTAATCTTTTTAAAAATATAATATGGCATTGTAGACTAGGTGAACTGTACGTACACACGAGATTAGAGCATAATATAAAAAAAAAATATAGTCGTCAACCACCTGTGTGCTATTACAAAAATGATATTAAAAAAATACGAACCGTTATATTATTAGTATCCAAGTCAACACACGTCACATCTGGTGGAGGTTCATACAGATCGAAAAACCGCGAGTCCACTCCAATTAGATACGGTAACGGGGCATGTAATACTTCCGCTAAACCTGTAACATGAGAAAGGTACGATTATGATGCAGCTCTATAGTGTACAAATATATTTTGAATTACGAATACAAACTTTTTAATTTTATTAATGTAGTGGACAGCAATAGATTAAATGTATGTAAGCATTATATTTGTAAATTCTAAAGTATAAATATGCTTGATATTATTATGTAATTGGAGTAATAAACGGGGTATTGCCAACGATGCACGTGTTTCTATTTACTCCCTAACGACTACCTCATAATAAGTTTATATTGTGTATTTATAAACAAAAGTCTTTACCTAAAGGACATAGAGGTATGTACGGACACTGCCACTTGAACGGGAATAATAAAGTTGACACTGCTTCTGAGACGGCTGTTAGAGTATCAGGTCTGTAACAAACATGTAGAAAGAATACAAATTAGAAATATGACGACAATAATGACAATGTTTGATTCCTAAGGCTCAAGCCACACAGACATGGTGTCTGGCTCTGGCGTGGTGTATGTATAATACGATCACGAATATTTTATTCTAAATAAGAAAACGATAGCAAAATATCCTGTGGGGCTTGCGCCTAAGTACCCCACATCTATCGAGCAAAATGAAGACTAAGATGTCCATCACCAATATTTCAAAATATTGACTTTAACGTAATTCTGGTCAGTTGGCACTTTTTATTACTCAAGTAAGTAGTTGCAACGTGTCACGTCGCTAACTTAGAACGATTTTATTCATTTTTGTAGTTGTATCAGATCACGTGACCTCTTGGATACTCCACAGTGATTAGTAGTACCTACAAAGGACCATGAGAGTAATTGAGAACGTCTCTTTTTCTGCGTATTAGGCCTGGATAAAATAGTTATTTAATTAATTAAGCAGTACCTGAGCGAGTGTATAAGTATCTTCTGTTCGGTGATGGCTAATGCTAACACTAGTAGACAGTTGTCGGGTCCCAAATTCAATAAAAGTTGTCTAAAGCTGGCGCCGCTTCGTACCAGAGGTTGGTCGTCTCGCCGCGTCAATATCACGCGATCATTTTGATTTGTTGGTGATAACTGAGAAATTAAAGAACACATTAATCTAGTTGTACTCATTGGACGTCTAAGACAATTGAACATAATGAATGTGTTACAATATGGGCAGATACACTATCTTTAAAAAAACAAAGTGCAATTATAATTTACTTACTTGTAATAATATTCTCGGTTCAGGGAATGGCACTTCTTCAATTAAATGTGTTATATACCTTTCAACAGGTATGTTTAAAGGTTCTTGACTCCATGACATTTCCTGTAAATATGAAATATGTAGGATCAAACTAATTAATGCTGATTATATAAATAAAAAAGAGCATAACATTAAACCGAAAATATGAGAAAGAGTTTGAAATTGATTTGTAAAATCAAATAGCATGGAAAATAAAACTATATTTTTAATATTATCTGGGGTAAGTTACCATAGTAATTGTGTAATAATGTGTAAAATAGTATCTTTGCCAGTGCTAAAGTAGCGACAAAAAATATATGCAAGGTCGAAATTCGTTAAAGCTAACATAATACACTTTAAATGCATATAAAACTGTGGTGGATGTAAACACCAACGCAGATATCTAATAAGTATATACTTAAGTCCGAATATAAAAATATACTAAGAGTCTAAATATATATACATATGTAGGTCGCTATACATTTGATCTATTGAAGATAGGAAGCTGTAAATAAATACCCAAATGTCAGGTTATCCCGTAATCCATCTCTCAAAACCATACTGTATATAATTCCAATTCCGCGCTTATATACCAAATTAAGTAGTCCGGGACGGTGAAAATTAATTACATAAACAAATTCGCTCACCAATATATACAACAGCCATCTTTCAAACGTATCACTAAACGGCCACCTCGACAGTAGACAGATGCACTTGATCGCGTGTACCGAGTGCGTGCTCTGAGACACACCCTCGCGCCACCCAAGGAGTTCCATCTGATACTCTGTGAGTTGTGAGTGGGGGAAAGGCTCGTAGAATGTCACTGCTGAGCCATATACCTGAAATGTATTGAATAGTTACTTATAATAAATTCATTAAAGCATTTTTCGCTTAACTGCACTAAGACTTACTTACTCATACAAAAATTTACTGATCTACTTTTATTTATTTCAACTGTTTTGGAGAGAATAATATCACACTGCGTTTGCGCAACTATTGTAGCACGCCAACGCTTGTCGGCGCCAATCAAATAATCTTAGCGTACAGTAAATATTTGTTATTTATCAATATAAAAAATAAGATATGTGATGTGCTTTTCTTAATATGTATTGAGAATAAAGGTACAACATTTTTATATTTAGTTTGCAGTATTTAGTGTAAGCAAATTACTGAGCGCTATATGATTTGATTAAACAAAAGGAAAATAATTTTAAATAAGGAAGGGTAGCGAGTAAGGGATAACGCAGGCAAACTGCTTGTCTAAACACCAATTGCAACTGTTATTTGTTGACAGAAGAGAAAGAGAAATAAACATTAATTGCATTATTTTATTCAAAATATTGTACCTTATAGGTAGCGTCAGCAACAGTGAGGACGAATGTAGAAAACACAGGTTTAGGCGTCGCTGCATTGTTAGGCCAAAGTTCAAGCGTGGCGCCCATCGGCAAACAGAATAGAGGCACTGATGTTGGGAATCCTATGTTACGTCTCTCCGTCAGTGGATATCTAGAAGCGAGAAATACAAAGATTATTACTGTAGAACTATAAAGTAGTCAAGAAACGCTTATTACTGGTGTAGGGGCAATTAAAATCGTGTATGCTCCAATATTCTTCATCAAGATCTCTCTTGTTATTGTGATAACTAGATGAATACGTACATTATATTATACTAAAAATATCGCATATTTAGATGATTACCTAATGTTTGATGCGAAACACTAAGAAATGTGAATGCATTTTTTTTGACAAGTCGGCTTACTAGCTTTTTAATAATATCTTCCAAGAGGATTCCCATGAATTGAATTGTTCATGAGGCTACAGTACCATTAGTATAGTCCTTATCAATTAAAAGTTATTAATATGCTATTTAATTATTGACTATATTCAATAACGACATACAATATATATATTATATATATCCACATACATACATGTCATTCTCTTTTAACACATGCTTATTAAAATAATATATTCAAATATGATTTAAACACCAGACGACTTATAAATCATTATATGTATATATATGAAAATGTCGTCTGTATTTTAGTTGAGCTGTATATCAAATACGAATATATTCGAAAAATAAATCGGTCGTTATTCGAATGCATTTCAGACCGTCAAGGTCCTATAATTCCAATGATTTATTGGCATTTCTTTAGTCTACGCTACACCATAGTTCACCACACTATATGCGTGTTACCAGACTTTTGTGACTGTGGGAAACAATGAAAATCAGACATGTAAATTCCTCACGAAGTTAATATTTATAAACTACATTATTTTGAAAAGTCATAATTTATCCAATTAAACTCACAATTAGCCTGAAACCTGCGATCACTAACTTAGCATTTAAGGTAAAAGATGCAACAAAAACTGAAATGAATTTGTGCTATTGGTAAAGTATTTTATTAAACTGCAGAATGTAAAAATAATGACTCATTAGCGCGTTGGCTAAAGAATCTTACAAAAGCATACCGTTACACTTGCAAATTTTCTCACAAATATAATCAATGCATGACTAATTAAAACACAAAAGCTGTGAGTCCATACTCAGGCTCACTAATTGCACTAACATAAACCGCGAAAGGTATAATTAGTGTCAATTATAGAGTTACAAATTCTTATCTCTGATTTAGGCCAGATATGTTGGATACTTGAGCAGCGATAGCTCAGTGGGGAGACCAACAGACTGTAATGCAGAGGGTCTCGGGTTCGAACCCACGTCGCGCACCTCTGACTTTCAATAGTTATATGACTTTTCGAAAGTATGTGCGTATTGATTGACAATTATCGCCTGCTCCGTGCCTCGGAGAGCACGTTAAGCCGTCGGTCCCGGCTGCCATGAACATCTATGGCAGTCGTTATTGGGAAAGTCAGTACCTTCTAATATCCTGACACTGGTCTAGCCTTAGGGTATCGTTAGCCTTCGGGTTGCGGAGGTCAGGTGGCAGCCGCTCCGTGTAAAAACTGATATCCAGTCAAATCCGGTTAGACTAGAAAAAGCCGACCCCAAGTAACTTGGGAATAATAAAGGCTAACGGAGAAGATGTTGGATACTTAAGAAAAATGGAAGGGTTACCTATGATATTTCCTATGAGTTACATTTTACACTAGATTCTCACTGATTGGACATTTTATAAAGAAAAGCATGTTTCATTTAAATGATCACGAAGGCGCTCTGAGGTTTTCCGTACATTATTGAAATACTTAAATGGTTCTTCCTAGTCTGGATGTTTGCCTTCTGCCTGTGGTTTAATAATTGTAATGTCCCCAGCGCAGCTCAAGAATTTGTCCTAGCGCTGGGATTATAAACAAAGAATTAAAAGTAAACCAGATATAGTCTTAGTTGTGAATAACATTATACTGATAATATCTCTTGAATGCATATTCAATTATATCTCTAATCTGACCTACCCGATGCTAAGCAGTAACCGTTACTTAACAACGGTAATGACGCCTTTTGTATTACTTGGGGTTCGCCGACTATGCCAAAAGGCTAAGCTTACTCCTTAACCTTAAGTATTGTCTGGACAACTTTCTTGTGTCCAATTACAGAGGGCTCTAGTTACATAACAACAAACACAAGTTTGTATTGCAATCTTCAGCAGAGTACTCAGCTAGTTTAACTCCTCCAAATTTGAAAGCGATAACATTATTTTTGCATATTTATTCCCTAACATTATAGAAGCAATTTCCTAATAGGTGAGTTGTTTCTGGCACCTGTCACAAAGCTCTTTCTTCCCTAATGAGTCCTTATGATAAGAAAGTGAAAGTGTCAATGACAGTGAAGTTATTAACATACCTGAACAGTACTTCGGGCTTGTAAGCAATTAGCGGCGGACGGTTCATTGACTTTTTGTAACAGAGAAACACATTACTGCCAACTAGACCTGGAATTAAAAAACAAATGATTATTCTCTTTAGCTAGCTTTATTCTCTTTGTTTTATTTATAACTAGTAATAAGAAATTTTTCTGGATGAAATACCTTTCATCCAGAAAAAAGTACATAGGGGGTACCCTATGTACTTTTCTGTTCCCCGGAATGAAATTTGGCATACATGTTATGCGAAATTTCATGGTGATCGGTGAGTATTTAAGGCGTGAAAGCGTAACAAACAAACTCACATTCGCATTTATAATATTAGTTAGGATTTACGATTATAATAAAAAGTGTAAGTTTGCTTCTATTTAGCAACGCTTTATGCGGCTAGTATTGTGAAGTAAAATAAATGTATTGTAGATAGTCAGATCATTTCCATCATACTATTGACATAATATGCACACAATTTAAAAATAAATTGTTACTTAATACGAGAAATAATTTAATTTCTAAATCGAGTTGTAAATGTGGGTATACATATATGCTTCTCTAAATAAAATATGGCATCTTATATTTAGATCTTTTGCATGTCAAACATGCATATAATGTTTATCAACTCTGAAGTAAATAGCAATAAATCATGATGAGTTTATTGTAGTTTATCTGTGCCTTATTAAGATATTATGTGAGGTAGGTACAATACAACGGCTGTCGATAACCTATAAATTATATAATTTAACTCTTAATTTCACTTTCCCCTACTAGACTATGAGCTAATCCTATGGGGTGGACATTATCGGGGATATGATTAAGAACCCCGATTAGAATCATATCAATTCGGACATATATTGGTGAATCTAGGATTCTAATATAGAATAGTCTCCCCATGGTCATAGCTGCTGAAAAGCAACCGAAACGTCGGGGAAAGTGTAAACTTAAATATAAATAATTTCAATAACTTAATTAGCTTGAAAATTAGTAAAGTTTAATAGTAGTAGTAGTGTAACAGTTTCTAAATTATGTAATCAAGTGTCAAATAAACAACGCAATAAAATCCGTATAAAGTAGTTTAATTTCAATGAATAACATTTGCATAAACAGAAGACAATATTATGTGAATCTGGGATTATTTTGCAGTCTGGTCCCGGTCCCTGCACAACGATCACTTACATGCTCTATAATTTGTTTAAGTTGAAACCTTACATCCTGGGGTACCAGACAAATTTGGGGTGGACACGACTAACTACGAACTACTACGCGCCTTGCTACTTCTATCTTTTTATAATATTTGTTCTGATTAACCGAAGGCGAATGGCAAACGTAGATCCGTTAATTCGACAATATAAGTCATAATCGTTGTAAGCGCCTATGAAGTTGTCACTGATACTCTTGGATTGTATAGAATAGTACCTACAAGCAGGTGATTAAAAGTAAGCTAACGTGTACCGTGTTTTGTGATTCTCACATTTTTCTATAGTAATTTTGAATGTATTATATATATACTTATTTAAAAATATGCACATCTTACCTTTATTCAGATTTTTAGGTATCATACAAAACGCGTGGGGAGGACATTCGCCTTTGTTGGTGATTATGACACACACGTCGACGACGACTAGCGCATTACAAGGAGCGCCCGAATGCGCCCGTCTGTACGTAATGAAGGTCTTGGCGGAGGAGTTGTTGACGTTGGCGATGCGACGGCCCACTGTCTCCAGAACCATCTCTGCATCAGCCATGAGACGCTCCTTGCCATCATACATAACACCTGAAATGTAGAATTTTATCATTAGAAGCTGCTAACGTTTCTCTTTGAAGTTTGACTGTCTAACTTCATCAACCAAAATTAGCGTCGACAGTAGGCTATTTAGGTATACGTAAGTAGACGTGTACATAGTCAAATGACAGATTATCTATAAAATAATAAAATGAAAAGTAAATATTTTCATAAAATTTGTTTAGTTTCTACCGTTCAAATATTTTTGTTGCTAATTTCATATGTTCGCGATATCTTATCAATTTTACTCTGCGGAAATAACAAGTTACGTTTAGATAAAAAGCTTTATAATATACATTGAAACAGTTGATCTAATCCCTCCAAACACTTGAATTATGCTATAAAGAGCAATATTCAGTACAATGCACTTGAAAGTAAAAGGGAAATATAAAGTTAAGTACCTATCCATCATAAACTTTAGCAAAACATTAACAAAAGCTATTACAAAAAAAAAACATTGTAATAGACAATATGTATCAGCAGCAGTACAAAAAGGTTAAAGGTTAAATTCAAAGTAAGCTCACTCGGTGCTAAGTCCGACTAGTCCTAGTTGACTGACTCGTCTAGCATATTAAAAACACTCGGTGGCCCATTTATTGCAGTTCCGTCGTATAGTTTATTATAGTATGTCTATGAACACATTCATAATAGACAGCCATACCGACGATGAAATGCGTTACTATGAAACTCTTGCTGGATCCTTGGACAATTCCGGTATAGCCAACATATTTATTTTGGCGTCGTTTGCGTTAAGTTTGCTGCTCTCGATGTTTACCATCGAGCCATGGGGCAAATCTTGAATTTCCGAATAACAGATCGGATACTCGTATTCTTGTTAAGGCACAACAGTACATCATATGGTATTCTTATGGAGCGTAAACTGCATAGGTAGTTTACTAGCTACAGAGTCTTTGATGTGACTGAAAAAGTTTGCAATAGTAGCAGATACGTTTGTCAGATCAGAAAATGAGAGCTTTGGAGTAAAAGTTGACTGGTTCAGAAACTGAAGTAGCATGGGATGGCAGACCTGGGTAACGTTCCGACAAACTGAGGGGCTACGGGGAATATCTATCTAAATAAACGCATAACAGAAAGATATAATAATAAGGGCAGGAGGCTAAGTAATTATCACTAGTATTCAAAACCCTGACAGGATATAATAAGTTAAACCTATAAATTATTACATAGAATTGCAGTGAGTAAATTCCGATAACAAATAATATAGTGTATGGGGGCTCTTATCAGATGTGCATAGTTAGGAGTTATCGGTATCAGCGATATATTATGACGTATTCCGTAGTATTAACCCAATTTTCAACGTAACGTGATGGATATGTTATTTTGTACGAGTAATTGAGCCATAGGCGTGCCCGCAATTCTTATTAGCAGGACTGATTAATAAGCTTACGTCAGATAACGGTAGTAACACTAGTAACAGAGATTGTGCATTAGGATACACGTGTTTATGTTGTTAGGGTCAAAGACCTACCAAATTATAATAACACCTAATAAAAACTAGTCGTACATGTTAGTTGTTTTACTAATACAGAAATTGCTTCTTTGGTCGGTAAGCTGACTATTGTGAGTCCCAGATTTTGATAACCGGTAGAATTCTCCGTAGCGGTGTTTACAAATATTTAATTCAGCTCTGTCTACCATTAGGTCAAATACAGGGGAGAGTTTAGGTATGTAATTTGATTCAGATTTAAATCAATTTTACGTGGATCACATAATTTATTGTATCGTGGGTAGATTGAATCTTCAGGTTATTTATTAGCTCTCTCTCTCTCTTAAGCCGAATTAACGACATAATCTATTGCGCCACCCATGTTCTTATGTTAATAACCCGCAAACTTTAACCTGTTTTACGGCACATAATTTGACCACGATGCGTTTCGTTAATTAGGCAATGTATTTAAAACATTTGTGGTTAATTAAAGTAATATAAAATACTCTTTGCGCCAAATATCGTACTCAATTGCAAGTATTTAACTAATGCACGTGAGCTTGTATGCATGCACAAAACGGGCCGATAGTGTGTCGGACGAATATTGATTTATGAACCCCTTAGTCCCTACTACTATTTACATTTTATACGATCTGGTAATATTTCACAGGAACGATACATCGATATAAGATTTTACTAACGGCTCAGTATATTCCTTCCGCACTTGTACAACGGCATTATTAGTAATATTAAATCTCTCAATTAATTATAGTTTATTTAATAATTAAGAATCAAAATGCGCAATTCAGTGTAATTCGGAAATTGACTAAAACAAAGCATAAATTGATATTTATTATGAAATTAACATATCTCTAGAATATGATATTAATGTATCTGAATAGTTTATATTTCCTCTCTCCTACGTTGCTGTGCCCGACAGGGTCCATAATGAACTGTCATATTATTTAAGTTACCACCTAAGCCTACATTGTGGAACGCAATAAACAATTGAGTATTGAGTATTGAGTAATAGTTATTATAGTGTAAAAAGAAGGACACAAGAGACTAGTGTTGAACTTTATTATTGTTAAGACAATTTTAGTTCTTAATTCATCTCTGTCTAGAGCAGAGGTACACAGACTTTTTTTTTCATAGACCACTTTCAAAACTTAGTTGGTTCCGGTGGACCTCCTGCAGCTACATTTTTACCATACTACTTGGCTAAAATTAAAATTTTTATCGAATCTCTACAGGTGTTTTTTTTTTAGTAGTCGGGTTCTTTAGCGATTGGTATTCCTCAAAATATCCGTCGATCGACGTTTATAGGTGAAGTCAAGCTAACATTTTAGTTCTTCACTATCCAAAGCAAATAAATTTTCGTGGACCCCCGCTTACGAATTTTAAACCTCCATTTTTTGTCACGCCAACGTAGACCCCCGTCGAGTCTCCCGTGGACCCCTAGGGCACCACCTGGACCACTTTGAGAACTACTGGTCTAGAGCTATACTAGTTGCATCTAGCGTTGGGCCAATCTTGATTAGATATTTATTTCTGAGTCGATATTTATTTATCTTTGAATAACTAGTCTTTCAAAATAGTTCGCCATTGTGTTTATTTTCAGGTCAATTTAATAAAAGTTCCACAAGTTCTGCCCTCTAGATGAACTAAGAGTTAGAAATAATTAGTTCTAACAGAAAATAGTATAGGTTGTCGAATTTTTAAAATACATCCATTGTATAATTTCACGATTTTATCTACACATTTCATAGCTATTGTTTATGTCCATGTAATAGGCGATAAGGCTCCCGGACATTGTTCCAGAAGTCTCAACTGCTGGAACATTTACCCTGGATAAACTTACGTGTAAATATAAATTATATTCAATAAAAATACCTACTTTTAGAATATCCCCAACCAATGCAATTGTGGAAAGCTTATATTTAAAATAAGAGCTAAGTTATTTGAATAAATACGCAAAAGGGATTAATTTTTATTTTATTAACGTTAAATACATTCATAAATCTTATATTCGTCGATGTTCCATATTCTAATATTTTAGTTGTATTTAGGGTCACTCATAATGATATTATGGATTTTTAATGAGTGTGAGCGTAGTTGCTGGTAGATACACAGATGTAGGACAAATAACTCATATAATGTCATCGATAACATCCACAAGTAATAATATAACGTGGTGAGAACGGTTTAAATAATAATTGAATAAGTATTTTATGGTAGAGAAAAATCTCTTCATTCATTATTTCTCGTATCATTTGCCGTACCGTATTTTGCAAGTAAAAACTAGATACGGTACGGCAAATCTAGATACTTGAAATAATAAATTAATAGATTAAGTATAATTGCGCAATTAGTCTTAATCACTCTATTTGAAATCATCGAGGCGTTAGTGGTTAAATTGGTCGCCTCGCCACCACCGCTTGTGGGTTCGATTCCCACACGGGACGACACAAATTTGTGTGATCCACAAATGGATGTTCCAAGTCTGGGTGTTCTTCGTGTCCGTTGTTTGAATGTTTGTAAAGTCCCCCGCGACAGAAACTATTCCTAGTGCGGGAGTTGTCTTTTGGAATGAACATCTTCTCCCTAACCTTTAGCTATTATTACCAAGTCACTTGGGGTCGGCTTTTCTGGTCTAACCGGGTTTGACTGCATATCAGTTTGTACACGGAGCGACTGCCACCTGACCTCCGCAACCCGAAAGCTAATGATACCCTAAGGCTAGACCAGTGTCAGGATATTATAGGGCACTGACTTCCCAATAACGACTGCCATAGATGTTCCTGGCAGCCGGGAACGACGGCTTAACGGGCTCTCCAAGGCACGGTGCAGGCGATAACTGTCAATCAATACGCACATAATTTAGAAAAATCATATAACTTCCGAAAGTTAGAGATGCGCGACGTGGGTTCGAACCCGAGACCGTTTGACTGTTGGTCTCCCCACTGAGCTCTCGCTGCATAAATAAACATATTAGCACATAATTGTTAAAATTGTAGAAGTCTAAGAATACCAGATTTAATTAAAAATCTATCGAGTCTGGCCGACAGTGTGCCGCTGCAACTCAATAAATAAAGCAATATAGATACATACACACTCAGAAGGAATACTATATCGAACTACGCCTATAAAAATTGAATTCTTACTGCAAATACAGAAGCATATACTTATATTAGGTACACACCCAAACAATCACAGAAATATAACCATAATTAGCGATATATAGGATCATAACATTTTTAAGTAGGTAAGTAGGTAATAGTACTATTTTATAATATTTATTATATGTTTTATACGTAATAACTGCCTGCAATTACCCAATTTTACTTTTATGCGTTTATAATAGCTATCTAATTCTAAAACAACTATTATTGACCGACGCATATGATTTCTCTCTGAATTATCTTTGGGAAGAGAAACCCAATACACTCCCACCCTTTCGTATTGGCAATCCAACGACTGCATTATTATATTATGATTTGACAACATAAAATATGTTTTAACACGTGTTTCGCCTCGAACGACATATTGGCGATGTGGATTTGCCAGCCAATGAGCAAATGAATCTTCGTAATTAATACTTTGTAGTTGGTCCTGACAAACACTTAGCATCAAAGCACTTTCAAATTAGATGTTTTGTATGCTCCTGTAATCCTATATATTTATAGAATCGGTTAATTTAACTGTTATCGGGTTACGTTTTCGCTCATGAATAATATATGACGCAGTTAGTAGTAGCATGTGCAGCACCAATTAATGTAACTTTATTTTATGTTCATTAAATAAAACTTACTTAAAGCTCATGAATTTAATACTAGATTTTACCTGCGGCTTTGCTCGCATAAATGTAGGTTAGCTTAGATTAGTAACAATACTTTGTTCTGGATGAAAGGTACCCTATGTCCTTTTCTATTCCCCTGACAACATGTATGCGAAATTTCATGATTATCGATCGAGTAATTAAGGCGTGAAAGCGTAACAAACATGCTCACATTCGCATTTATAATATTAAGTAAGGATAGAATAACAAAAGCAGGCATTGTCTACGAAACTGTGCACTGCCAATATAAATCGATAGACTTCAAAAACTCATAAATGCGCACACATAATACTGCGGCACAAATTCTCTACGTATGCGTTGGTCAATACGTTGGTTAATTGGTTGGCGTTGGTAAAATGAATATGACTTACCGATGTCGACGAGCGGCGCCCGATCCCTCCCACGACGGATGCAGAGGAAACATACAGGAGATCGTACCGACCCATGGTTTAAATCTGCTGGTAAACCACTTGGGGTGTATTCTAGCAGTTCGTAACCATTGGGTACCGTCTCACCGAGGCCGGGGAATATTACACCTGTAACAAAAATATTATATAAATAATAATTTCTGAGAGCGCTATGCACACGTAAATCCCACAGGATCCTACTGCCGGGATATAAAGAACATTAGGTGTTGTATCTAGTGTGTGCCAAATAACACCCAAATCCGGTCTCCGCTTATGCGTGATTGAGTAACAGCTAAACATTTTCATAAACTTTCACATAATTATAATATTAGTAAGATACGCTCCAAAGTCATGGAAGGTAACGAAAATGTAGCTACGCTAGATGAAGATGGGGTACAAGAGTTGAATTGCAGGTCGAGGTCAGCGCCATGTTCTCAGCAGTGGAAATTATTTTTGCAGACAGGGTCGAGTATAATACTTCAATGAGTAGGATAGTTCTGATGTTGTAAGGATCCATAGGCTAATGAAACCGTTCGCTATCAAGAGTACCGTTAGTTTATTCCTCGTGTTAATGAAGAATTAATTAAGAAAAGCTAGACCCATATCGAAAGAATCAATCCCTGAGGTACAAAATTATAAAACTGTATGAGAGTAAAAACAGTTTTCTTGCTAAGATCACAAATACAATAGAAGCTATTGTTATGGTCTTTGTTGAATAATACACTAGTTGATATTACCTTGACCGTGACTGACTTCTTTCTTTGTTTATTTATTTTTACGCAACCTCACTTCCTTCAAAATGGCCTCCCAATAATCGTGATTATAATATTATTATTAGTATTAGGTGATTTAAGATATTTTAGAATATTTAATTATATTCTTCCTCGTTTGAAAAATTATATAGGCATTTGCATATTATGTATATTTTATTACGTTAACAAAAATTATAATGTAATCAGTTACGCACAAGATACAATATTTTCCTTATTATATTTAAATTATTGCGTTAAAATATATTCTATAATTTGATTGTACGGATGTAGTTCTGGTTGAATGGCAAGACAACAATTTTATTATGTTAAGCATAGACAATTTTCGCGATGTTGGATATTCTTGGTTTTTAATTGTTTTAATATGTTATGCGCAACATAGGGATTATACCTAAAGCGGCAGTCACCTTTTACTAAAATACACACATATGTTATAAATGGTATGACGCATAATTAAAGGAAAACCCAAAGGATAAAACTAAAAAGGTTAGGCAAGCACTAAGGACAAGCGCATTCAGAAATAGGGGGCCAATTGTCGCCTGCCGGTCAAAGCACCGGATTCCTGCTGCTGAGAATATCCTTACAGAAAAATCTTGAATTAGATCGGATCTTTCTTTTTTTTAATCTTGCGTCGGTACTCTATGATCGCTAATAAGCGTAACTGCAAATTATGCCACTAAACCGAAGATACAATTAAAACAGTTTAAGAAACATAAAACCCTGTTTCTACTCTGTTCTATTTATAAACGTCATTTAAGCCTTCCATGTTAAACAAAAGCGGGCACTAAGTACTCGCTATGTAAACATTAATTATCTATGACAAGCAGACTAATTAACAATTTATATTCAAAAGAATGCGTACGCTCCATTACGTCACGCATACAATGCTGCTTTGTTGACCCGAGTGTAGCTGGAGTTTAAGTGGCAATGAACCTTATTGCAGTTCAACTGATACATCAATGGTGTCAATATGATGTGTTCAGACGGGGGGTCAATAAGGGCCCTTTGTTAGGTAATCAACATGTGCCAAAGACTCAGACAGCCTACTGTAAAATAAATAAAGTGAGCAGCTACATCGGTATACGGACTTCAGGCACAATGCATTTTTTATTGTGTCTAGGATATGTTTATAGTGACTAATAAAGTTCAATACAAAAGTCAGTTGTATATTCCTTCTATATTGACGATCAATTTCAAACTTAGCTGTTTTAACTCATAGTTGTGTACGTCACATGTGTCTATAAGTAACAAAAAATTGTTTACGATTAACTATTAATTTTATAGATTGTCAAGTATGCAAATAATAATATAATTGTTATTAATGGGGTATGGAACCAGTATTACCAATTAGGTGGCAGCAATAAGAATACAGTCTATTAATAAACGGTCACTGTAGCTTATGGACATTTGTATTAAAAAGTGTAGGTATAGCAATCTGCACAAAAGATATCACTTCACTGCCAACATAGGGATAAAAGACTACGGTAATATCATTATGGAGCTCTTAAATATTGTGTGCCCTGGACCACAACAGGAAATTTATCGCTGCGATCTCCTTTAGGCTGGAGTTACCCAGTCTGTCAGCAGACCGTATGACACAAAGGTGCTCCTTTCAATGGGGATGTGTATGCATACATCATAACAAAATACATTGTCAAAGTTGAAATTCAAATACGCAATTTATTAATCAAGAAGAGAGAACTAAAATTTCTTAAAAAGTAACCTCGGTAACGCAACTGAGGTGAATGCGACTGCTGCGCATGAGGTATTAGGCTTTATTCCTGATTTCAAAGTGTTATTGAGATTTTCTGTTAAGAAATTCTTAATAACACCACGGAGTCTGGCACTGTGCCCTCGACGAGAAGGTATAAGGCTCGCCTTCTATTACGTGGGAATTTAAATTAGCCGGCGAAATGTGGGTGCAATACATCTCTGCTAACTTCTTTGGAGATATAAGCTTGAGAGTATGTATTTAAGAAGTACATATATATAAAATACTAGTTTTATAACCAAAAAGAGATCAATTTTTCTCTCTTCTGTAGATAGTTAAAAACGTGAGGCCATGCTAAGCAGCGTTATATGTTTTTTCTGTAGGTATATTTCTGTACCTACCAATAGATAATTGTATAAGTACCTTTTTCAAGCTCAAGGTGACATAATTGTAGGGTCTACCGAGATAACCGATGAGTGCACGAAGCAAACAAGCTTATTTTATTATACCTATAGCGACCTTGGACACAAAAGTTTGATTCGGCGCTGCTCAATAAAATCCGAGCACCGTAAGGAAAACTAAGTTATCTCACCTTTAGGTACTTACATAGAGTCATCTTATAGATAAGTTGTTTTTGTGTAAGTTCTGGAAGAATTATCAACCTACATACGTAACTACACGTATGTAGGTTGTAGGTTGTAGGTTATATAACAGTACGTTTTCCTTTTTTTATTATAGACAATTCCAGCATTCGCAATAATTCCCGTGTCACGGGGACTTTACAAACATTCAAACAACGAAGACCAACATCATTCAAGACTAAGCAACCATTTATATTACACAAAATTTTGTCCCAAGTGAAATCGAATCCACAACACGCGGTGCGGTGGCAGGCGTTGGCGAGGCAATCTCCTGAACCGCTACGCTATCCGTGCAGTCAATAGTTGTATAGTGACGTACTTATAACGGCTACGTCTTATGACCTATGGTAGAACAAAGGTTACCTCCAAACACCCCGCGTTTTAACAATATAATTTATATAGGGCAAATACCAATTTGCTAGGTCTTAAGTCCGAAACTTTGGGCTTACATCGTTTTAGCCAAAGCAAGCTAACCAGATCTATTGCAACTGGCTTCACCAAGATATAACATACTAGCCAGCCAAAGTAGACGTAGCCACACTTCGCCAATAGAATATAATTGTTATACCAAGCAATGATGGCATTGTCCTCTGATATAATTGAATTATAAATAGAAACCGGCAACTGCAAACTATTTCGTTTATTTACTAATATAACATTTTCCTCACTTTCATTTGAGGATAATCCATGTTGCTATGATACTGTATCCGCCTTAAACTACGGATACAGCTCAAGCAGGCAGAGCATAATTTTTACATTTGCAAATATGCAACCGGAAACATTAGGCGCGTTAGTAGTGGCCAGCATTAGTTCAACCACTGCGCTGTCCTTACACTCAATGGTGCGCTGTCATATCATCTCAGTATCAGCTATATTTATAAATTCTTGAAGCTCAGAGATCTTGAAGAGCGCCTCTAAACATCAATCTCAGTAAAGTAGGTAACCAGTGAATAAAGAGAAATCCGCGTGTTATTTTTAGGTCTTGAATTTCATTTTCATATCTTGGAAAAGCTCACCAAAGTGCACTAAAGGCGTTTAGTCTACATTTATTATAATAAACTATTTACAAGTCTGGATCAAGCACTTTAGTAAGGCAGGCCGGGCGCAATGTACCGTCATTGAGCCGCTTTTATATCAATTTATTATCATATTATTCTATATTGTATAATCTTTTTTCAATGTTAACTAGATAGAATAAACACTACAGATACTGTAATGAATGTTTTAATAATAAACACACAATAAAATTATAAATAAGGAAATCGTCATTATGTAACTAAACCACCCGAGACGGAACGAATATGACGGCGTCTAGCGGCACTTGTAAAATAGTAAATATAGTTTATAAATATAATAAACATTGGAACACCTGAGTGCACCTGAGTAATATTGGTTACTAATATTGTGTAACACTGCATAACTTGACGTCTCTATTCACTGAACAGTATGGTATAGAAAATAAACTACATATACATATGTATAAGAAAGAGCATCCTTAGAGGTACGCTTGCCTACGTAGAAGTAGTCAAACTTCTAATTGATACAATGCCAATCAGCTCTCTTGCTTAACTAATTGTTCATTTATAATAAGACTCTTAACATCGATATTCAAATTACATTATAATTGTTATTGTTATAAACAAAGCTGTGCAGTAGCTTATCAACAGTTCTATTTTTAACCAACATAAACAGTCAATAACATTTTTATTATGTTTAGTCCAATGCAATGTTGGCATCAAACATTCTTTCAATTTTATTACACATTTACCAAAACTTTATTTACTAAACATATAATTGGCTCGGTACTACGCCTTGAATCCAATTCAATTATTGGATTTTGAGTCTATCGTTGTAAAATTACTGCAGGAATGGATTAAATATTTACTTCGCCGTGACTAATAAGGGACTACCCACATTTATTCAGCTCTGTTCAGCTTTTGTATGGAGACGCGTACGCATCCATTCAGCTTGCCGCATCTATTCAGCTTTCGCGGCAAATAGACATAAAATGAGGACAAATGTGTTTTTATCATGCGAATGCTATAGATAGAATTCAGCACTGTTCTCCCGCGTTGAGCGCTGTTCTGCCGCGTTCAGCGCTGTTCCGTCGCATTCAGTGCTGTTCTGCCGCGTTTAGGGCTGTACGGCACCGTACGCGGTCGCAATTTGTCGACGAGGACGTCCACGTTTAGCGCCGAACGGGGCGGAACAGCGCTGTACACGGATGGTTCCCGACTTCTTGTCGACAAGTTGCTACTTGCATAGTCCCTGCATAGATTTGATTTATTATTACGTAATCATTATGCACGCAAGGATTGAGAGAGTTCGGACGTGTTTTAAAGTAATTATTTTATGTTTACGAAATAAAATTATGGACGAAGAGAAACTTATATTGCTAGAGCGAAAATATTCTTATTACCGTCTTCGCAGCATATTTAGCGCCGTACGCAGTAGATAGAAGCGTTTCAGCGGCGATAACATGCTATGACGGTTTTTCTCATTTTTACGACGCTGTACTCGGCTGATAGAAGCAAAACTGTATGTGTGACTAAAATCGCTCAGCAAAACGCGAATGAAGCTGAATAAGTGTGAGTAGTCCCTAAGGCGCCTTGCGTGCTCCACCATTTTAGAATCACATATCGGAGTAGGGGAAATTAAAAATGTGAGACCGAGTCAGAAACTTGTTTCTGTTTTTAAAATGTTAACTTTACAGTGATACAGATATAATTTTCCTTTAAGCAGCGATAACCTAACGAAAGACCGTTAGAATGCCACACAGAGGTCTCTAATTCGATCCCAACTTCATAATTTGCGAATGTATATACGGATTAAATAGTTAATTACCGCTTGCTTTAACGGTAAAGGAAAATATCGTTAGGCAGCTTGCATGACTAAGTTCTATATAATACTAGCTGCCCGGACAGACTTCGTTCTGTCAAAAGTAATTTCTCTTTTTTTTATGTTTACTTTATCACTAAGGGGTATGAAAAATAGATAGTAGCCGATTCTCAGACCTACTAAATATGCATATAAAATTTCATAAAAATCGGTCAAGCCGTTTCGGAGGAGTATGGTAACTAACATTGTGACACGAGAATTTTGTATATAAGATTCTCGAAATTGTAATTCTGATAACCAGTACTAGGCCAGCGTGGTTGACAAGCCCTGTCCCTTATCTTCCTGCAAAGACGCCCGTGCCCAGCAGTGCGACAGTGAATATACAGAGCTCACATTATTATAGATACTAGCGGTACCGTAATGGTCAAAATTCGACCATAATATTGGTTTAAATTTTATGTTTGATCGTTATTAAGGATTTATTGTCCATAACTGTACCCTTATAATCACATTTCATTTAGATTTCGCCAAGGCTATACAGGTTAATTTCCCTATCTTTTTCAAACAAATTATTATTCATTTACTTAAGTAAGTATACTTTTTCATTGACGATATTCCTAAGTTTGCTACTTTGTTTTCTTTTTATTACATATACATAAGGTAGGTCTATGTTACCATAGTTACGAAGAATTGTACGACGTCAGACGAACAATGCCTAAATACTACGAACGCGATTCGACTGCGTGTGTCAAATGCACGGTTGGGTGCGTGTCGTGTTTTTCATTAATTAAAAATATTAGGATTCGCCATTCCTTCTCCATATAAACTTTAACTCTGCCAAATTTCATACTCCTTCGTTCGCGCAATTTTCGTAAAATGGGGTAGGTACAAAGTTTTTGCTTCATGTATATAATATATAGATACTTCATAGTAGCGTTTGAATAATTCTGTGTACAGCGACAATGTACATATTCTCGCACTTATAAATAAGACAACACCCGTGCTGGCTTATTTAAAAATGCGTAGGTAGGTATATGTGGTTAGAGATGATTATACGCGGGTGGCTAACTACCTAATCATTTCGTTCAGAATAGAATACATCAAGTTAATGTCCAGTTACTAGATAAGGGAACGTCCTAGATGCTGGCATGGTGGAGAAAACCAGTTTTGCTTATTTAGCTGTAGATCTAAGATGTAAGGCTACGTCTTGAACTTCGTAGTTGACTTTCAAAACATTATTACATCTTGTTTTTTTTAATAAGCATGTAAATACACACTAGTAAATAATAATAACTACTTCTAAAAGCCTGCGTCACGCATTTAAAAAAACTTTAACTAATATTATTGCTATAAGATAACGGATAATAAAAAATACACAATCTTCAGACTGTTTGCTTAAGACTAGGTGTTTTTGTACCTGTTTTTCAATTATGGTTTAGGTCTCCCAGGACGAGAGGATTTGTTACAAGCAATGTACAAACTCCACATAGTGGCCATGTAAACCATTGCGCCATCCGTGCAATCTCATTTACCTACATATATTTCCGTCATCCATAGATAGTTGTTCCAAATCTCGGTTTTCTTTGACCTTTATTTGCATGTGTGTAAAGCTTTCTATGTGGAAGACATCTTTTATTTTAATACCTTATTGAGGAATAAATAATGACATTGTTATTGCAATAATACTCGCTTTTTATATGACTATAGTATGTGAAGGCTTTCTCCAAAAAATTTTGACCAAAAACATATAGTTTAACTATTTCAGTTGGATTATTATAAATATTTTAATAGCTACTGGTTTGTCATAAACAAGTATTTATAAAGTCAACTTGGTCAAGGTAAATCAGTTTAAATATTAAATTCACCTGTATACTGAGTGCAATTAAAATCATTCAACCTGTCAATTGCAAACACTGTAGGTTACTAAAGTCTCACAACTATATTCCGAGACAGACAACCACATTTTGGCAGCTATGGTTATGAGCAAATAAGCATATTGCCGGTAACCGGTTACTGCTCCAGACTCACTGCTGGTACTGAGAATCTCTTAAAAGGAAAGCCCAACAGCACTTTGTCCAAACCAAGAACCGATCCTCGTAAACAGCAATAGCCTTTACACCACCGCAATTATAGAATTCGGCATACTACTTTAATAAAACAATATACTTTTATAGTAAGTGCTCTAAAGTATTTACATGAGAATGTAATATTTTATTCTGATTTGAAAGCAAACATAAGACTGCCTAGTTAACTGACTAATTTATTCTCTAGTTATACAACTTGTATGGATATAAGTCTCATAATTGTGACCTTATATGACCTATAAATAAACAACAACTAAACCAGTTTCATTGACTATATACAGCAAATTATAATTTTACTACATAATACATATTGCTCAAGCTAAGTAGGGGCATAGTATACACTGCAATTATAAAATATGTTTGTATGCAAACATTAATGACAGGTTCCAACACTAACATTATCATTACAAAGTTTATGACAATCATTTAAGTAGTCACTACACAAATTACGACATATGGCATCATAACAGATGATTTAAGAAGCATGTGTCAGATGACAATTGAAAATGAAGGTCAAAATTAACAACTTATCTTTGGATTGTTTAACCAACTAGAGCCTATTATTACTGTATATCAAGTATCAATGTCTGATAGACCAAGAGATATCAATAGATTAGGTAATATTTATTTTGACCTTAAACAGTAAGTTTTCTAGACACCAAACCCATCTCTATTTTTGGAGTATATACTGAAGATGCATTGCCATAGCCCTATTGTAATTGTGTCTGTTTGGCATCACCGGAATAGATAAACATTCTAGACTCATACCTATTGCCGAGAGGGTAAGCAGAAGTCTATAATTATGTTTACAGAAAGCTTATTTTTGTTTTAGCTCTTACACTAATTTGAGCCTTATGTTGAAGAGAGCTTTACAAACAGAAACAACAGACAGAACTACAATAAACATCAAGACTCACAAGCATTTGTAGATCACACAAATTTTGTCTACGGTACTTGGCACTTAGTCAGTTCTGAACTATCCATTAACCTGTTGTATGCCCGAATACCAAACATAATAGAAAAAGCATTGTGTCTCGCGCAGATCCACGTTCTGGCATACCAGAGGTTAAACCATTAAAACACATTAACCTGTTGTATGCCAGAATACCAGACATAATAGAAAAAGCATTGTGTCTCGCGCAGATCCACGTTCCGGCATACCAGAGGTTAATAATACAATTTCTTTAGTCATCAATATAGGCTTAGCTTAAATAAAATCTCAAGATGATGAATAAATTTACATAAATGCAACCACATATATTCAAGTTATTACTCAATCATTTGATAACTCATTGCTGAGCTCTAAGTAGGTGTCAATTACATAGAGTAGGTAACTCAATATGTAACCACAGCCCATATAAGTATAACAACTCATTCAAGAATTTTCTACAACTTGATAAAATATAGATATGATTCCCTGTGTGGTTTGTTGATACAAATATATTATTATTAACTATGTGTAACTTGAGTGTGAACTGTTCAAATATACAAATTGCAAGGGCTTGAGCTGCTACTCAATGATAATATAAACTGCTTAGTTTATGGCTCATGATACTGAACTCATGACATATTTATAACTCAGTCAATGCCTTGCATGGCAGAGCCAACTTGAATCATGTTGTGATTTTATATTTGGTGACTTATTAGTTGGAAATAGATTTTTTAATTAATTATCAATATTCTGCAGAATATACTGCATTATGACTGTTATATGGAGTTAAATAAATCTAGGGACAAATACACAAAAGGATAAGGTGTTGGAATAACAATTAAAATATGGTCATAGGTTGAATCCAAGCCATTATACATTCGTTTTACAATGCCACTTAGGTAGAGGGTTTTTAAGAATACTAGAATATTGAAATGCAAAACAACAACTAATTTCGTAAGAATACAACATTGAAACAGAACCAAAACTAAATAAAAATATTGGTACCTAAAACTGACAATCATAAAACCCACTTAAAACTGAATCAAATATAATATTTTATTTACTGTGGTGGCATAGTCTATTGTTGATTTATCTCTCCTATTAAGCAATAACATAATAGACTCCCTGGTATTGTTAAATAGGTATTTATTGTGTAAATGAAAAGATTAATATGCAAAGACTCATTGAATGCTTAAATACTCATAGTTACTTTAAGTTGTAAATAATAGTACTAATAAAGAACAACTATGTTTAGACTAGAGTACTAGACTTCTGATTAGTATGATCAATGTATACATAATGCAACAGGACATGACCAAAATAACAATACAGAGTTGACCTAGAGAATCAATTGCTGTGGGTATATAGTTGAAGCTTCTATAATTAATTGCTTCCTCCTTGCTCACTTGTTATATTTGGTGAAAAGTTACAACTAGGTGCTAAACATTAATTTAGAAATAAACTTTAAATTAGGATATAAGTATATTTATCTTCAAAATATTCATAAGCATTAACGGCTAGAAACGTTATTATGCAAATTACAAAAGAAAACAACATTTCAAACATAAATGAAAAAAAATATTACCATGCATTTGAGCATTATTATTTCATATTCATGAAATAAACATTAATTAAAAATGTCTAATAAGAATAATATACATTTTGTTGTCAACAAAGGTAGATTAAACTTTAAAATTAATATTTAAAGAAATATAGGCAGATGATCCTATGACCAATGTTCTGGTAATAGAACACCAGTCGGAAACAATAACAGAAACAACTTACCTATGTCAGTGATGGGTGCTTTTGTGCTATATCCCTTTAGGTGTCCAGAATCGGAGTCATCTAGTAATTCCGGTTTCTCCGGTAACCCAGCGATCACGAAGTAATCGGCCACTCTCCGTTCATCCATGATTTACAATTTACGTACAAGTACCTACGATATTAAAAACTCGTGGTCATACCAATGTCAGCATTACAAGAAATATAAATATAACCTGTGCTGAGGTCAATAAACATATTTATCACTTCGTACAACATAACAATGCAAAGAAAGTAATTTACATAACACACTGATATGCAAATTCAAAATAAAAAATAAGCAATAATATGAAACCCTTGAAGTGAACTTACAGTTTATTGCTATAATTAACAAATTGAGCATGAACGCGTCATACATCGTTTTACGTAAATATTTTTATTAATAGATTTATTGCGTTTCCATTTGTAATCACTTGTAATCCTAACATAGGGTGCACTAGAAAATTAATCGTTTTTATTAGGAGTAAAGACTTCTGCAAAACGTCATTTTGTCCGACAACAACCGGCCATAGACAATGTAAATCCTACTCATAAGACTCTGGTTTGAGTTTTATTTTGTTGACAAAGGCATCTTTGCATACAGTCTTACTAAAGATAACAGTTCAAATTATTTTTAGTAATAAAATATAATTTAAAATATATTATCTAAATAATAGCTTACTAAATAATAATTATTTAAACATTAATAATTCAGGTTTGGGCCTCTTACACAAAATGATTTTCGAATTGAAGGAGTGTTTTGTGATGCTTTTCTAAATAAGTAAATTATTTTGCTAAAACCAGGTTTATTTCTTTTTCCGGCATTTCTCAACACATTAAATCTTTTTCCCAAATGCTGCAAACAGCTTTACGTATTTCTTTCTTAAAAATAAATGGGCTAGTAGCATTAGTGTAATGTAACTGTAATAAAAATTACTATTTATTTCCATCAAGAAATCTCACAAGTAAAATAAGTTGAATGAATCAACAACAGAATCTATATTTGCAGTTTTTAATTTACTTTATGAGTGAACGTAATAATGCGTTACATCACATCACCGTATATAATAGCGATCCAATTTTGAAGAGTTAATAAAAAGCCTATCCCTTCTAATGTAAATGTGTTGTTATAGAACTCTTGTCTATACAAATACTAAAAACATCACACATCTCCAACTTGATTATTTGATTGAATTGCGAAAATTACAGAATAGGGTAGGTACCAAAAAATTAATACAAGAACACAAATAATATTATAAATGTAACAGTTTATTCATACATCAATTACAATTTCTTTCTGTGCTTTAGATGATGGTAGTAAAGTATCATTTAACTCTATTGTGTCATTGCTACTACTAATCTGAGCTCCAGCCATTAGTAGGTTAATAGCTCCCTCTAACTCACTTACTCTCTTACACACTTCTATTTCTTCTTCTATGTCTTTCATTAGTGATGTGTATAGCCAATGATTTAATTCAGAAAAGGTTTTAACTTGATTTCCAAATACATCTACAAACACATTAGCCGCATCTATAACTACTCTGGAAAACCTGGTCTCACCAAGGTTTTTCTTGAAATATTTTAACAGTGATCCTATATCTTTTTCATTTAATCCATCCATAGCAACATGAAGAACTCTTCTCCTTAACATTTCTTGTAATAAAGCAGCAGTCTTTTCTGGGAATTTAGTGGCAACATAGGTTTTCAGCACAGCTGCAAGAGCTTTATTAAATTCCATTTTTCTTAAAAACTTATCAGAGTCTGGTCCTTTGTTTGCCTTCTCTAATTTCTTTGCTTCTGCTACTACAGAAGATTGAATGTGATCCGGGGCAAACTTGAATAAACCTCTTTTCTCCTCAGCTAGTCGAGCTGGCTTCTCTCTTTTTCTTATAGAAATAATACCATCAATCATACCAACTGCCAGAGTATCATCATGTTTGGAAATGGCCATACTCAGCACAGCATTAGGGAAGTCAATATTGTGTACAACTTTGAAGGTAGATATGTCATATATCTTGACATGTCGATCTAGTGAAGCTGACATAAGTCTACTATTGTTACTCGCTAGTCTAAGGGTAGTAACTGTTTTATGGTGCTGGGAAATATTTGCCAATAGTTTGCCCCCATTGAAAATATCCCACACTTTGATTTCTGTTCCACCTGCACTTATAAATATACCACCAGAGGGCAGGAAAAGTGTTGATTCCACTGGACTACCATGGTTGACTGTGAGAACTGTTTCATGTGACCTGCAGTCATAGAGTTTGACTGTGTGATCATAACTGCCTGATAATATGATATCTGGAGAGATTGGACTGGGAGCACCTGCTCTGACATAATCTGTGTGTTCTGAGAAAGTAGCAACCTTTTCTTCTGTGGCTATGTCCCATAAATTGACAGACTTATCATCTGAGTAACTGAGAATTTTAACCTGGTCCTTTGTGAAGTATGTTCTGTGAACCTGCAATTTTAATAAACCATATGAATGCACTGAATCAATGGTGAGTTAATCACTGGTCATAAAGTGATTACTGAGTGACTGTTTAATAAAATATTATTTTTATTTTGTTTAATAAAGTGGGTATTAATTACAAAACAATAGCATTGATTTAACCTGTCCTTTGACAGCGGCTCGCATACAAGCTGCTACATTGTGTACTTCTATTTACCAGCGGCTCAGATACAAGCCACCAAATGCATGCCACTTTAAACCTTATTTTACTAACCTTAATGTTTAAAACTGTTTGTTTATCAGCTACAAATGGATGTTTTCAGCAAAGAACATATCATACGGTATTATGAACATACAATTATGAATGAATTAATGAAAAGTTACTTACAGGTCCAGTGTGACCAGTAAACACTCGGAGTACATTCTTGGATTGAACATCGAAAAGTTTGACAACTGCTTCCTCACTACCAGCTACTAGGAGTCTACCATCACCTCTGAATGATGCACCATAAGCCGCTTCCACAAATTTTGAAATGTTTTTCGCTACCACTTTTGTTATTGGATCATATACCTTGAAAATTAATACATAATGTATTAGATAGTTTACAAGTGTAAAAGAAAGTTAATTATGATGTCTAAAATATACATATTAAAAAGAATATTATTATTTTAAAGAATTAGGGAACAGTATATAACCTCCATTCTATTCATATAAGTATGCTGTTTTTGTTTGATCATGTTTGAGAAGCTTACCTGAACTCTGACAGAACATGTTGCAGCAAAATAATAAGGTTCTACTGGACTGAAGTCCAAATAGTCTATCGCTCCAAACTCCTTTACTAAGACTGGTAACTGAAATAATACAATATATATAGTTAGTTTAAGAAGTCTGTCTATGGCTTTTAAAGTGAAATCCACATATTAATTAAAAAAAATGAAGTCTTACGCCTAACTTCTTCCAGTAAATAGTATCCTCTGTGAGAACAGATGCCGGCTTCTGATATACAGCCTTATTTGTTTTCTTGAACGGATAAGATATGTGAGCCATATTTGTGTTTTAAAAACCAGTCAAAAGTGTTTATTTCATCACTTATTTATGTTGTTTTGAGGCTAGAAACAGAGCAATGTAGAGCAATAAGCACGTTGTTTTGAAGCTTGACATTGACAGACAGGTAATGACATTAGTGACATTTATGTTTACGTCATAGACTTCTCGTGACTTCAAAGACAAATGCTAAAGACTATTAGCGTTTAGTTATCACAAGCACCATGCCCTAAAACTTTTGTAGTCTCGAGTTAATTATGGAAGGTAATCACAAAGTTTATGAAACGAACTAATTATGTCTATTTTATGCTCTAAATATGTTTTAAAATATCAACATCACATTCATCTAAATATCCAAATCTTAAAAATTCATATTATTTTTATTAATTTCCTTACCACAGATGAAACAAAATAAGTTTATTATCAATGTCAGAAATGTGCCGTAACAAAATAGGATTTTAGATTTTTTGAACACTGATTTATTAGCGTAGCTGTCGCTTGAAGATTTTATAGAAGTAAAAATGTTCAAATTACTAAATCGTCCTGCTCGCCGGAGCGCCATTATAAATCTATTTTCTGAAAGGTTTGAGGTTAGAAAAGCTAAAGTTTATTACGTATATTCTTCGACTGGATCGGTGAGATTTCAATCAACCGGCGGTATAGATGCAGGGAAAACAGCTACATTGGCCGAGAGCATACCGGAACCACCGCCTGTGCCAGACCCTTCGACTCTTGTGGATTTAACAGAAGCAGTGCAGTCGCTTGCCGCAAATGGAGAGCCTACATTTGCAAGTCTTGGTCTAGGAGGCTGGACACCAGTAGGCTTGGTACAGAATTGTTTGGAGTATCTACACGTCTCCTTAGATGTGCCATGGTGGGGAGCTATACTTATAGGTACAGTTGTGGTTCGTGTAGCAATGTTTCCTCTCGTCATTTTGTCGCAAAGAAATACAGCACGAATGAACAACAATTTGCCAGAGATACAGTTACTACAAATGAAGATGTCACAAGCAAGACAAACTGGTAATCAGCTGGAGGCTGCCCGTTATGCACAAGAAATGATGGCATTTATGAAGAGTAAAGGATTGAATCCTTTAAAAAATATGTTAGTACCATTGGCACAAGCTCCTCTTTTCATTTCATTCTTCATGGGTTTAAGAGGGATGGCAAATTGTCCAGTTGAAAGCATGTCATATGGTGGAATGGCATGGTTTATGGATTTGACTGTACCTGATCAATATTTCTTACTTCCAATCATAACTAGTGCCACAATGTGGGCTACCATAGAGCTTGGTGTTGATGGCGGGCGTCTTGATGCTCAAAATATGCAAATGATGAGATACTTCCTCCGAGCGATACCTGTAGTGATGATACCTTTCACTATCAACTTCCCTGGTGCAATTTTAGTGTACTGGTGTTCCAGTAACTTTATATCACTCTTACAAGTAGGTATCCTAAAGATACCAGCTGTAAGAGATTATTTCAAAATTGATAAAATGATCGTACATACGCCAGACTCATTACCTATGAAAAAGAAAGGTTTCATTGCTGGAGCGAAAGAATCATGGACTAATATTAAACTTTCTAAAGATTTGGCAGAGAGGCAAAGAATTGATGAAATGATGTTCACAAGAGCTGGCAAAGGACCATTGCAAAAAACATACAAATTTGACCCAACAAAGTTAACAAGTGTTCAAGCGAAACAGAAGTAGGATTTAATTATATTTAGTTATATTTGTTTAGTGTAGATTTATTGTAATAAATATTATTTAAAATAAATGGTTGCTGTTATTTTATCTTAACCAAAGCCATTTATGATAATGTCGACATAAATCATTGATTTATATATATTACAATTGATGATATACATTTTTGCTCATTAATTATATAAAAAATATTTCTGTTATAGACTGGATTAGAAATGTCATGTATTCTTATGTTCCAGAGGTAAATGAGATGGAATATGTAGACATCAAGTTAATACTAGAGTCATTGTCATTAGAGAAACCTTTAAATTATCTTATTGTTTAAAACATTAGCATTTAGTTTGAGATATTTGTCTCAAGTTTAGTACTGCAGCCAGTAGTAGTGAGATTTTAAAATATACTTTTAAGACATTGTACTAATTTTGTACAATAATGTATAATAAAAGCTTTGTTATCAATGCATCAATCTTTTATTTACAAATGCCGATATATCTGAAGAGTTTGTTTGTTTGTTTGTTTGAATGCGCTAATCTCAGGAACTACTGGTCCGAATTGAAAATTATTTTAGTGTTGGATAGCTCATTTGTCGAGGAAGGCTATAGGCTACATAACATCACGCTACGACACACGGGGGCGGCGCAGTAATAATAAACGCGGAAAAGTCAAACCACGGGCACATCTAGTGTATAATAAAAGCTTTGTTATCAATGCATTAATCTTTTATTTACAAATGCCGAGTATTCTGATAATTTATTTTAACTAGAAAATAATAGATGGCGCTTTTTTAAATATCAGGGTTGCTTAGTAGTGCGTCTGTTGAGTGGTTTTATTTACTTTTTTTTGTGGTTCATGGGGTTGTTAAATTTAGGATATAATAGGCAGAAATTAGTTTTTAAAACTAAGTTGCTTTTTCGTAACATAGCATTGAAAATGAATTTGCCTGTTATCACAGTAACCTATGTGGTGTTTACGGGTCACAGTTAGAAAGTCTTTGCAGTTTCGTTGTATGATGTATAAAGGCTAAAGTTGTTTCATAATATTATATTGCACAAACATATAAACTATGTTTATATGTTTGTGCAATTTTGTGTATATTCTTTGTCGGAGATCCTTAATAAATAAATAAATAATATAAAAGCAATAGTGGTAGTTGTAACAGATATTTCGATATAAAATAGATAAAGTAGTGACTCGTAATTAGGAGTTGTTTTTGGAGAATTTTTGTAAGAAACCGATGATGCATATACTCAATATGTAGTATCAGGCTTTCAATAATGTTTTGCGAAAATACAATTAACAATAAACAATAATAATAATAAAAAGTTTATTGCACGTTTACAAAACTCATAGTTGTTAGTAAAATTTAGCCTAAGTGTTAGTTATTAATTATTTAATTTTTGTCGCACCTTGGCATATAAGGACAGTCTAACCTGTTTGCAATCATTGGCAGCACTGTGAACTAAAGAAGTGCAACGCTTGCGCATTGTTGTGAGAGAGCAATCAGTTCGTGCTTCGGCGAATATTGTTGAGGCACTGCAGTAGCGAGGTAGTCCCAGCACAGACCTGAACGACCTGAACGCATTGTTGAACTGTACGCGGAGAGCATTATATGATTTTAAAGTAAAGATGCAGTCAATAGGCTGCAAGTATAGAGCGAAATACAATAAGCTTTGAATAGCGCAATTTTAGCTTCAACAGAGCAGCGCGAAAATGTATGTGCTATCATGTTCGCTCGTACTGATAGTGCCTTCCGCTCCCGTTCAATGTCAGTATCGTCTTTAAGGTCGGCTGTGACTATGTGCTCCAAATATTTAAATTGTACTATCCTAGTCAGAGGACTACCATACAGTCGACTAAGGGGCACATGAGATGGTTGCAATTGACCAGCATTAAAGACCATATACTGGCTCTTGGTCATATTATATTTTAAGTCATGAGTATCAGCATAGGTCTCACAGAACATTAAAAGTTTTCTAAGCCCGCAGAGCAACGCACTCAACAATACCATGTATTGTTGTCTGCGTAACTCAGGTTGTTGACGCAGACTTAATCAATATAACAGCCGACTCGCTGGCTGCTGAGTGCGATGATCAATGCGTTTATATAGAGAGTAAAGAGTAATGGCAAGGTCAAACCTCCTTGCCTCACCCTGGATTCCAACCTATACGGATGAGACAATGTCCCCGCCCATCTAATGGCGTTGACCTGGTGTCCATACCAGTACTTCAGGATATTGATAAGTTATAGTGGTAAGTTAATGTCCTCCAGTTTTTTCCACAGGATATCATACGACACCAGGTCAAAAGCCTTCGACAAGTCGAGGAAACAAGCGTAAATCGGTGTTCTACGAGTTGTATAATATCTGACGGCATCGAATAATTATTATATCCTACTAGCTGTCCCGACAGACGTTCTCCTGTAAAAACGAAAATCAAAATATAAAAAAAAACCAAATCTAAACCATTTTTGAATCCACTTGAACACACACAAAAAATTTCATCGATATCGGTTCAGCCGTTTAGGAGGAGTTTAATTACAAACACACGCACAGAAGATTTTTATATTTAAAGATATTAAACGAAAAAGCTTTGCCAGCCCGATTCGAATTTTAGTTCCTCATTTTAACACTAGATGTTGTTAGTAGGACTGTTTTGGTGGCGCAGCAGTGTTGAATGCGACTGCTATGCATGAGGGTTCGGGTTAGATTATTGGGTTTGGCAAAGTGTCTAGGGGAATTTCTGTGAAGAAATTTTAGAAATTCTCTGAGTTAGCACGGAGTCTGGCACTGTCATTGGTAAATGGCAATACCTACCCGCCCTAACCTAATAAAGGCCCGCCACATTAATACGTGGGACCTAAAAAGTTAGCAAAATGTTGGTGCGTAATTAACCTCTACTTAGCTTTGCGGGTATATAGGTGAGAGACTTGTATTATATGTATATGTTAGAAGTAAAATAAACATACGTGGTATATTCACACATGTACTTAAGAGTCATTACAGATTTGATGTATTTGGCGCGTGTTCGTTTTGCACGCTCGTAAAACTCGCGCCACTATATTCGAGTGGAGAAGCGCTAAGCTCGTATGCGAACACGCTGCGAAGAACGCCTCCCTCATCCACATTGTTATTGACTGACCCAAATTGGTACGCACGAAAATACATTCAATTGTAATGGAATATCTACGCATATCTGTCAAAATTGGAGCTTATACATATCGAAGATACGCCGAATCTGTCACCGCTGGTAGCCATTGACCTACTGATCTATTCTTTTTCTACACATATATTTATTTTGTACTAGTATATTCTAAATCTGGTTTAGGTAACCAGTCAATCTAAATGTGTACTAAAATAGGTAGGTAGTCTATTTCTACGAAATCTCGAGCGTTTAATTACCTTACAGAAACAATATAATGTGTATATTGAAATATAAATAGCAGCTCCCCAAAAATATGTATTGTATTGCCAGCGCGTTGGGCCCTGTCGGAATGTTTTCGACGGAAATAATAATAAAGAGGGGAAACCATTTGTCGTTTGAACAAAGCAAAGGCTCAGAGGCTGAATGCTTAGGACGCAATTACAGATGTCGAGAGCGGCCCGTGTGAAGGGGCACAACTTTATTAACTGCCTATACAGAATGACTTTTCTCTCTTTCTATTATAAGGTAATGGAGTTTTTAAATATAAGTAATTATTTTGGCAAGTATGATATTATAAATACAGCCAGTGTTATAGTGTGAAATGATTTGGATTTCGTGACGATTAACACGATAAAGAATGTTTGCGATAATTAACACATTCAGTGCCACTGACATGCCTAGTGTATCCTCACTAAGCCATGCCGCGAGGCACGCCAGGCGTGTTCTCGGTTTTTCATAAATGTCTCAAAGATTTGACTATATTTTTCATCGAAAAGCATAGAGCATAAACCTCATGCCGTAAGCTAAAGATATTCAAAGTGGCTCACAGGAATTTTATGTTATCGAGAAAAAGTTATTACGTGATGCCGTGGACACGCCATGCGTGTTCATCTGCAGAAGTTCTCAACTTGTTATATTGACAGATAACTTTATAATGCTAATCTGTGCATATTATAAAATTTTAACTGATCTTATGTCTGTACACTCTGTACATTATTTAAGGAATTTTGATATGAGGGGCCTTTTTAACATCAATAGATAATATTGTCTTCTGTTTACGCGAATATTATTCATTGAAATTAAACAACTATATACGGATTTTATCGCGTTATCTATTTGACACTTTATAACATAATTTTGAAAACTGTTACACTACTACTACTATTAAACTTTACAAATTTTTAAGCTAATTGAATTATTATTAAAACTATTTAGATTTAATTTAATTTTACACTTTCCCCGACATTTCGGTTGCTTTTCAGCAGCCATGGTCACGGGGAGACTAAGATGGTAGTTGTCTCAATGTTCCAGTATAGTTATTTCAAAGTACCCGAACATAATTTAATTATTGGTGTTTCTATTTACGCAGAATGAGCTCAAAGTATCATGTTGAAGTTCAATCACAGTAGTTTATCCTGCTTTTATAATGTAGTTGGTTAGTTGTATTTATTTTAATCAACTCCATTTTAATTAAGTAACTTATTTTGTTGTATAATATTAATTTTTAAAACAACATCTTAGTCTTTAAGGCTGTGTGGTAGAAACAGAAAAACAGAACGACGCCGAATCGCTTTCCTACGTACGATTGGATACTAGCGTAGTGTGAAATGAGTATATAAATATCGGCTCAGATATAGTTTCTCGAGGCGCTCAAGTTGATGGTATTGCAGAGATGATTTTCTAACTTCAAGTTACGTGCTCCTATTTTAGATAAGTATTTGCTAGTTCTATATTTTATAATCGCACTAAGATCGCGGGAGATTTCTGACACAAATAACACCCAGACTTGGATCAACGGTTTGTAGATCTCGTAATTTTTGGTGTATGTGTCCCGTGTTGTGATCGAGCTTACAACACTTGGAGCTGTAACAGTGGCTAGGCGACCCATTAAATCACTATGCTGTCTTGAAGCTATCCTCCGCTATCAAAACCCTATTTTGATTATAGGTAGTTACTGCCACAACGTTACACAAGGCTGCGATATTTTATAGTATGTAGTAATTACTCCCAGCTGGCTCTTTTAGGCTTCAGAAAATATACTAGTATAGGTATTCTAAGTTTCTTAAAATAATGCCATAAATTAGTAATCCATGAAGGTAGTTACTAAGATAACTAATGTCATAAGGCAAACGATATTTTATTGCCGTAACGTCCTGTATTTTGCTCTAGGTATATTTACCTAGAAACATATACCTACATAATCTTATGACTATATCCCTAAATGGGTATACTTTCTTATTAGTAAATCCAAATACCTAACACTTTACCTGACCCGGAAATCGAGTCCAATACCGTACGTTTAAACTCAAATATATAAAGGCGATTTTTTGTGCCTGGATCAACATGGCAACCACTCAGTACTGTAGGTACATTTCGTGTAAATGGCTGAGCTGATACGTGTGACGATAATCGCCTAGACGCCCGGCGAACGCGGGTGCACGTCACTAGCCACCTCTCGCGACCGGTGGTGCCAGACTATATAAGGAATGGACGGCGTCAGTCGCGGCTCCTTGCGGCCCGGCTTCACACTCCCAGCTAAGTGTTCTGATTATACAAGGACCACGAAGCAAGTCTTTAGCGAACCACGCCCTGACTATAGTTCTATAAGTAAAGATTGTCTCTTTTAATTGTATCTTAATTCATTAAAAGTGTATTTGTTATACCTTCTCTCATTGTACTTCCTAATTATTCTACAGTTCTCTTAAAGTAAACCCTAAAGGTTACATACGATAACAACACATACATATGATTATATAATCACGACTATTTTTCGGAAGGTAGGTTTTAGAGAAGGCTGATACAAAGTTTCACTTACAACATTTCTAATCTCCTACTACTCTCTCCTACTTACTAGTTAAAGGATAGTTATTTTGAATTACAAATTATTACTATTGAACAATAATAATTAGATAATTTTTATCTAAGAGATACTGCTACAAATTTATTCAATGTTTAGCTACTTATATCGTTGACTGTACCTGATCAATCGTGGCATGTAGAACCGACGCCTATACTAAACTACTCTCTAAAACATGGAAGGATTCGACTACGGTATCTTTTTTTTATTTTTTATTTTTTATTTTTTATTTGGCTCACCAACAATTGATTACACCCATACAATTACAAAAATACATATAAAGATCTTATGTTCTAGTGTAACAATCTATTACAGGCAAACACAACATGCTCAAAAAGTGTGATTAAACATAAATACAAAAGTTCTACAGATTACAAGACAAACACATATACAAGTCAAATACTAACTGCTTATGTTTATTAGGTACAAATAAAAATAAAGTAAAGATAAACAATTAAAAAAAAAAAAAAAAACAATACAAATAACAATACATTCAAAAAATAAGAAATGAAAGAAAAAAAAAAACTATCATAATGCGGGTCGATTACTTGCACATTCTTTTTTGAGCTTGCACATTGAGTCCACATTCACATCAACAAGATCACTAATGCCATTCAATAATTTACACAGTCGGGGTATAGGAGAGTTTGCGCCTAAGACCGTTCTGCGAAGTGGTGGATATAAGAGAGTTATGGGAGTCCGAGGAAGTCTTGCGGGGACACGAAATTTAATGTTAGAGAGCAATTCGGGACAGTCAATTTTATTTTGTAAAAGCTTGCCTAAGAAAACCGTGTCAAGGATGTCTCTTCTATTCTGCAAAGATACCATCATGAAATGTGACAGTCTTTCTTTATAAGATGGTTTCTTCCTTGCTATCCCGGAGGAGTAAGCTAGGTGCCACAAGAAACGTTTTTGAACCCTCTCTAGTCTTAATGTGTGAGTAGCGTAATGCGGTCTCCAAACAGTACTACAGTATTCTAAGGAGCTTCGTACGAGGCTGTTGTAAAGGAGAATTTTGGTTTTACTCCGACTAAAATTAGTAACATTCCTGATTACAAATCCAAGCATTCTCGATGACTTTTTGATAACACTCTCGATGTGCGGAACAAAAGTCAGCTTCCTATCGAACAGAATACCCAAATCTCTAACCTGTTCTGCCTCCTGTATAAAACTGTGACGAATGTGGTAAGTAGAAGGAAACAAGTTAGCTTTTCTAGAGAACTTGACATGGTAGCATTTATTGATGTTCAATGTCATGTCGTTTTTGTCGCACCATATAGTTAACTGGTCAATGTCTCTCTGCAGCAGCTTAACATCCTCAGTTGACTCAACTTGTCTGCAAAACTTAAGATCGTCTGCGTATATGTAACAGTCCGAGTAATTTAATGTAATGGGTAAGTCATTGACGAAAAAATTAAAGAGAATAGGCCCGACATGGGATCCTTGGGGCACACCCGATGTGACCCTATAGGATTTCGAGCGATACCCGTTTACGACAACGAAGAAGGAGCGGCTGTCAAGGTAAGATTTTAACCAAGTAAGAAGGGAGCCGGTGATACCATAAGCAGTCATCTTCTCTAAAAGAATATGATGTGGAACGCGATCGAAAGCTCTACTAAAATCTGTATAAATTGCGTCAATTTGTTTCCCGGAGTCAATAGCGCGCGTCAGTGTCTCAGTAAACATGACTAAGTTAGTACATGTGGACCTGGAACCAACGAAACCATGCTGGGCGTTACTTAAGTAAAGTTTCAAATGTGCCTGCAAGTACGGACACACCAGAGATTCAAAAATCTTGGCAAATGTGGACAAGATACTTATAGGTCTATAATTCCCTACATAATCGCATTCGCCACATTTATGAATCGGTACGACCTTTGCTTCCTTCCAAGCTTTAGGAAATTCACCAGTTGAGAGAGATTTGTTGTATATGAGCAATAACGGGGTTGTTAAAGAAGAGGCGCACATAGCAACAAAAAATGAGGGAATTCCATCTGGACCAGCGCCTTTTCTGCGGTCTAAGGACTTAAGCTTATTGAGAAGGGTGTTGTATTCTATCACAGGGGCCGTCAGTGGCAAGCTATTGGCCAGCAAATTTTGCAAGTATCCCGAGGCTTCTAATTGATGTTTATCGGTTGGAATGGTATACATAGTAGAAAAATACATTGCAAACATTTCTGATATATCGACGCCGTTGGAAGATGAAGTAATACCATCGGACATTGTAAGCGGATAAGAGCTACTACCTCCTCGTTTGTCCTTGATGTAGGACCAAAACCTTTTGGGATTTTTATTTATTTCGGTTTCTACCTCTCTGATATATTTTTTATAGCAAGTGGCAGCAATATCGGAGCAACGTTTGGCTAACAATTTGAGTTCAAGCTCATCTCTCGGATTTTTAAAGATTTTGTAGCGTGTTCTTATTTTCTCTTTTTCTCTCATGGCTCTGATTAGATTTTTATTGAACCAGGGCGGGTACGACTGTTGTTTATGCTTCTTGACGGAACCAAACTTTTTCACGAGATCATTAATATTATCATAGAACAGTTTAACCATGTCATTTAAGTCAGGATTTTCATCAAATAAGGTATTCCAATCAATCTCATCTAAATGTTTACAAATACTATGGTAGTCTAATTTAAAAAAATTAATTCTATCAGTTTCCTTATACGGAAGCCTAAGATCTTTATTGGATTTAAAAGAAATTAAAAGGGGAGGGTGCAAAGGATCAAGGACACTCAAGGGAGTAAGTGCGGGTTGTGTGTTGTGAAGTCAGATTAGTTAACACAAGGTCCAGTATACGTCCCGACTTGTTCTCAACATTATTTAGTTGTGTCAATTTGTTCATATGAGTAAAGTCAGTTAACAAATGCGCTATACCTGGTGCTGTGTAGCCATTATCCAGCCCCTCCACCAAGCTCCAGTTGATGTTACTTAAATTAAAGTCACCCACTATGCATGCCTGCAACTCTGACTGTTCAAACATAACATTACAGGAATCTAAAAAATATTCCAAGGTTGCACGAAGCACAGGCGGCGGCAGATAAATCGCACACAGAGCAATTTGGCGAACAGAGCTAGAGAATGGTACATCAATAGCGACCCACAAGTCCTCACATTGACTTTCCCATTGAGACAAGCGTTTTGAATTGATCTTCTTTAAAACCGCAATTAACACTCCACCCCCATCCTTTTTCCCACCAGCCCTATCCCTTCTATAGACCACATATCTGTTATCGAATAGTTCTGAACTCGTAACAGAGTCGTTCAACCATGTTTCCGTCAATACAATGACGTCATAAGTTTCACAGGATAATTGACAATAAAAATTATGGGTTTTAGTACGCAGACCTCTTACATTCTGATAATATATCCTTAACTCAGTGAATTTTATAACAAAAAGTTTTTATCTTGTGTATAAATGTGCTGAAATGTGCTGTAACGATACCTTTGCTTAACTTCGCGAATACATTAACATGTGCCTTCGCTAGCGATAACACCTCAACCCAAGTCACTAAAATTGTTCCATCCAGGTATTATAAAATTATCTATACGAATATAGCACATTGTATACCTACGTCTATTGCCCGTAAGTCCCCGTATACTTATATAGTTAGACTTAAGCCGTATATCCGCATATGTTAGCAGAAGTATATTACGCCTACGTACATATTTCGCCAATTATGTTATAAGTTCAACGAAATAGAGACGAGTCATTGGCCGTCTACTACCTACAGTTACTGAGAATTTTATGTCCGAAAAATCGTATAACAGTTTGTACGACCAGGGAGTCGTCTCCGTCGAAAATTATTATGCCATGGGTCGTATAGGAGAGTTTAGAGTCTTGAGCTATAGCGGCCAACGTTTAGCTATAGTAACACATATGAACGTCAAACATTAATCCTTTTGACGTTCATATGTGTTACTTTGTGACCTAAATGAATAAATGATTTTTGACTTTGACTTTGAACGGACTATCAGACACAATTATTTTTTGCAATTGTGTCTGGCATTCTACCTTTTAATAGTTTTTATATACCATTAAAAATAAATAAGTTACAGTTCGATTACTTAGTATGTAGATTACTATGCCATAAAAATAAATAAAGGAACCGCACAACCACATAATATAAAATATTGTTCCGCAAAACTATGTCGTAAAATTGTTCGCATAAATTGGCCATTACCATTATGTTATAAGCAAGTAATGGGATCTCATTTTAAGAAAATGTTGGAATAAAAAGAAAAATAGCTTATATTTGTTCCGTTCCCTGTTTATATTACGATTTTATGTCATTATTTTTTATCGTTGGCACGTGTAGCTCGGAGTTTTCTGTTCGCCGTATAAATTAATAACGCATGGATTTTTTTATATTACACCTGTGGTACTTAAGAATTTGTTTTATTTTTGTATAAAATTCTATAAGTATTTAACTTAATTTCTTTCTTAAAATATCATACTTATATTTTAATGCTAAATTACTTTATTCGAATTTCATCGCATTGTTTATTTGAAAACCACAACTTTTACATAATTATGAAACTATTATTTACTACTATTATTAAACTTTTCAATTTTTTTAAATCATTTAGTTTAAAGCTTAAACGTTGTAGTAGTTTCCTCCCATAATAATTAAATCGATCTTGAATCAGTCCCACCATTGATCGTAACAATTTAGACGACCATGGAACTGGATGGAGCCTGATATCTAAGATGTCGTTGTCTTTTGGATCCTGTATTCATACGGCAATGATTCATTGCCGTTACACTAAACAAAAACCCTTTTGATTACTTACTTACGTTAACAAAAAATAATTAATTAAATAATCACTGTCACTTTCTAACAACATCTTAGGTTGACCTCGTTATAGGACATATCCATGTATGAAGTACAAAAACAAAAGAAATACTAGTACAGACTCAGATACTTAGGCTAATACCTACTTAAATAAATCGCCTGATTATAAAGGAAAACAAAATTGACGATCACAAGAAAACTAAAATCTTGTTACGTATTGATGTTCAGGTCTAAATTGTAAAGCAATATAGTACTGTAAATCTCAAAGTATATTGAGTTCCTTTGTGATAAACTGATAAGTCTTTGTTCAATGCACTCTTTGCTCTACCTCTTGAAATTTCTGGTGGACTGTTATAGGCTCGCCGCCTATTACGTGAGCTCTATAATCATACATAGCGTAATATAGGTGTAGATATAATACCTCCTGTCTACCCGTCAAGGGACGGGACAGGCGAGAGACTATGTATGTACTTTCGGGGAATGAAGCCTGATTTATCCTTCCATTCGCTAGCGAAATGCCTGTATCATATGCACAGAGAATAAAAGTAGAAGTGCAGCATAATCCTCTGCGTAACCCTTTATTATAATTGCATAATAGTTCAAACAAACAAATCCTTTACCTTAAATAACTTATAGCATATATAACATGTTATGAACAAACATGATTTCATAGTAAACTGAGTTTTTACGTGTGCATATCGTCCCTGGCACTCGGGGACCGTTGGCGTCGCACTTTCGTTTAGTTCCCCGCCTCATAAATTGTGATTATCTCTGACTTCACCACTCATCGCTCTTCGATCGCTCTAGCGAAGACTAACCTATTTTTCTGCAATATAGGTAGCGACCTATATCGCATAAAAATAGTTTGACCTGGAAACGTGTTTGGTAACATTACATGTTCAGAATATGACAGTAGCTATGATCTAACCTGTCTCGTAAATAGACTAAATAAATACCAAAACGAAATATTTATATTACTTGAAGATGCAACCCACTATGGATTACGATGATTCATTATACCACCATACACGTTTGAAGAGATCACAGAAAATACTTACATTTTTATCTTCTATCAACTCACATGCAAGTAAGTCTCTTAACATATTAGCAGACAGATCAGTTTTTCATAAAATATTATCACGTGTAGATAAGTGGATTTCAAGTATGAGAGTAACTTTGTATATGCTCACTGATTTACAGCGGCGGTGTGAATAATTAATAAAATACATGAATAAACCTTATTATTAAATATTAACTAAATTATCTATTTATTTAATACTTTATGCACAAAATAGTACATCAGTGGACTTAATGCCACAGCAGAATGCCACACGAATCAACCATTGGGTGATGCAGGGATAAAAAGTATTAGGTGCATACATTAGCATGAAATATACACTTACATATACTAAACACATACCAAAGAATCTCATAATAGTAACGACATATTACATAATATATACATAACAATAAACATTATATAATCTAAATAAATATATACAAATGTATATACATAGATAGATACATACGTATTATTTATGAGATGAATCTGATAAACTGTCAAGGAGGAGAGCACGTACTTTCACCTTGAAGTGTAACGGTTTGTGGACATCCTGACTTCATGAGGGAGCGCATTCCATAGTAAAACACACTGGACGAAGATGGAAGAATGTAGAAAACCAGATGCATGGGAGGGACAAAGTAAAGGGAAGTTATTGGAAGAACGAAGACTCCAATCATGATTTGCACATAGATATTGGAAACGGCAGGTTAAATAAGTGGATGCATTTGGTGGTGTGTTAAAATAGAAAATAATACTGTAAGGGCACGCAAACTACGGCGTTGACGAATGTGTAAGCATTTTAAAGTAGATCTATAAGATGAAATGTGATGTGAAAGATCATATATACAAAGATTATAAATAAATCCAATACTGTTATTTAGAAGTCGGTCATATTTATTGAGTAGATCTGCAATCAAGTCATAGTAACACACATCACCATAGTATATACATAGTACAAGCATTATTTTTGTCCTAGATGGGAGAAAATTCTTTAGGCGACACAAGGCGCGTAGCGTTTCGGTTACTCTCTGACTGTCACTAAATTATCGAATATCGAAGCTTAAAGATGGAATATATTTTACAAAAGTAAGCAAGTGAAATGTCGCTTGAGGTGTATAGATGTAAGTCTATCTATGCTATAGTTTTATTCTACTTTACCCAGAATAAAACACTATCTATAACAAAAAGATGGTTCCACCGTTAGAGTTCTAGAAAGTCCGTGCTTATAGTAATGGAGAGCCCCTTTGAAGTAGAAACTTCCGAATTTTGAAGTGGACTCACTCGAGAACTTTGTCGCGGAGAGTTGTCTTGGGTGCGTTACAGTAGGTATATTTATGTATACCAACATCCAGCGGGTCTATCGTGAAAATGTTTTTACGCAATAACGTGCCGAAACGAATTACGAACGAAATAATAAGCATATACCTACCATGAAAACACTTCGGATTTTTTAGGACGTACAAATGTCATACGACGATATTCGTGACGAATGTCGGCGCGAATGATGTTTTATGGTAAGAATAAGCACGAACGAACGTACGCAATTGCGTATAACGCATTTCACGGTAGACCCCCAGTTTTAAGACAATCAAATAAAACAATCGGTAATACCTAATCTTTCTTTGCGAAATTTATTTCTGTATTTCTATTTACGAACTTGATTTGTTATAATGTTTACTGAAGCGAAGAGTCAATAAAAAGCTATTTCTCTACTATTATTACATGTTTCATTTCAGAATAAAGAAAACCTAATTTTTATTTTAAAGTTGGATACGACTATAAGCCTGTAGATAATGCCCTTGGTATTAAGTCCGCCGATATATTGGTTTGTGAATGAAGTTTAAAAAAAATGAATAAACCAACTAAAATTGAGATACTGAAGATAATCAAACTTGTCGGCGTGCGCAGATAACTATGAAAATGGGTTCTTGTTTTGAACTTATTAGCAGATCGTGTACTTGCTCCAAATGTAGCGGTTTCATTCGGCAATAATTGTATTATGTACAAAAGCTTGTTCCGAGTCTTGAAGTTTTTGGTGTTTTGCAGACATGTAAAAAAATTGATACAATTTACTTCCGACTGATATCGTGTTCATATGTATTTTACCAGCGTTGTGACAGTCTCTTAGTGTGGTAGATAACTATGTGGTGATGGTCCTGATATACCTACTTCTATTTCTTTTTATTAAGGATTTGTACATATTTTATTTTTATCCCTCTTACCACATTCTTCATGCACGTCTTTCGGTACGGTACACGATATAAGGTAATTTAGAACTTTAGCAAGGCAGGTATGACAAACATTGACATGAAGATTCGGTTACCCAATAAAAGTTTTGTTGAAATTATCTCAGGAGTAACACAGCTCATAAGAGTTTACGTCTTATGTCCTGGTCCGAATGGCAACAGTGCACATAAGTGTCATTTTTAATGTTTTTAAATGTAATTAATAAGGTATTTATTCTAAAAATGTCTTTAATACAGACTTAGGTAAAAGTGTATCATGCATGGAATATTTGTTGTCATTTTACTACGCTTATAACGAATCTAATTAATTTTCTAAAAACCTAAACAGACTACAAATATAAAAATATTTCAATAAAAAGGGAACAAGGCATAAACGCTCTTTACGATTAGTCAGAAAAAAACTATACAATAATTCTTTAACATTAAGGCTAAGCCAAGTTAAGTTTCACTTCACTGAGATATTCATAAAGTTATCATTTACTTCTAACGAAGTACTGCGAACAAAGATAGTAGAAATTTTGTCTACCTTACCAGAAATGTATTCGAGCGTAGTCTGAGGTATGTAAATTTTGTGTCTCGGTTTTAGTTTGAACGCCATGACCTAGTCTCTGGGGTTTATCAAGCAAGATAACTTGTGTATCCCTTCATTTGCAATTTGACAGCTTGACCGAACTTCATGAGTAGCAAAGTTGTGTTTATAAGTGGATAAAATGATAGCAAGTTATACAATAGACTGCCTGTCTTAGGTGATTTATATAAAATGGATTGTTTTTTGGATATTGAACTACGAACGTTTTGTTGTCGGGATTTCAACGAAGAGACCGGCAATGGTTAGTTATCGTAACATTTAACTAAATTAAGAAGGTTAAAGGTGATTTATTTATTTCGGTGACATAATATGTAGTTATTGATAGATGTCATTAAGCTTTTGAAGTAACTTAACTTTATATTGGGTTGTTACTCTCCATTCAAAATAATCATTCTTGGATTCAAAATAATCCTCCCTCACAGCTAAGTTATTCTTGTTGCTTTATTTTCTTTATGTTCTTGTTAGGGTATTAGTAGTAGGTACTCTCACTAATTGGATTACAAAACTCAAACAAGAATTTACAAAAGCAGGAAAATCAATATTTAAACCGGATTGCGTACAGCTAGAATGAATTAAAATTGAGTATTAAGATATAAAGTTTAACCAGTACCATTATTCATCTGCAATACTGTACGTTCACTCTTCTCTGCCCGTTTGCTGAAACGGCTTGTCATTATTATAATATGGAAAATTTAATTGTACTAAATACAGATTTTATTTATATCGTACTCATGAAATCTTGGATATATTTTCTTATGGCGATGAAAGGCGTATCAGCAAACAGATTCGTGAAACCGTAAGCGTATGAATGTAGGTACTGTTAGTTAAAATTAAAATTAAATTTAACTTCGGTTGGATTTCTTAGGTTTGGTCGCGTGTTAAAAGCTATTAATAGCTAAGTATATATTCTCGACGTAAATGATGCTATTTACTTAAAACGTACTCTGAACTTCTAACGTCAAAATATTCTAAGATTAATTTGCAAGTAAGTGTACCATTTTATATGTAAGAAGAAAATGTAGGTAACGTAAAACACTCCAAGATAAATTTGTTCGGACAGCGTTAGTTTCTGCTGAAGATTTATAAGGTAAATCTGGAACAAAAGAATATTACAATTCTACTGATATATGGAAGGTACACCGCGCACCGGCGGTGAGTGACGCGTTCTTTGAGAATTAAATATGTGGTTTATTTTATCTGAATCCACCTTTCTGTGTTATAATGTGTATATTTATTTTGCAACTAGTTTTCTGTTGTAATTCAGTTGGATATATATTTAAAAAAATTTGATATCGCGGTGTTCCAATAATACCAAATACACCGATCACCTTTTGTTATAGTCCAAGGGACAAACTAGACAAGTATTGGATACTTAAATCAACAGCTTTTATCGTGCAACTTCTTTTTATCTCTGCATCACCCTACGGTTGATTGGTAGACAATGCTTCTATCATAAAGTTATAAAATAAAAATTAAATTGTCATTACTAAACAGAAATGCTTCTTTAAATGCACGATCCCTGCGCTAATATTAATTTCTGAGTCGCAATGGACTTAATAAAAAATCAAACAAAGAACAGACACATAGAAAACCCAGGCTATGAGCAACGATTTATGCAGCACACATACTTTTGTCCCGTGTGGGGATTGGACCCACTCGTCGCAGTGACAGTTGCAAGGCAACCAATTAACCCTACACCATCCGTGCAGTTAGCAATCATAATAAGTGAGCTCAAAGTCACATAACAAATATATTATAATATCAACACCCTTTGGGAAAAGAAAAACACATCGTATATCCGTTGTTTGTCATTTTCGCAAGCCGTCAGGGTCAACTGTGGAAAATGAGTTATTACGAATTCGCGACGCTTCCAGCAGGTAATTTGTCAACACATAAGCCCGATATTGTGGTATTTATACTCAACGGTATCGTACCTTTTTCTTTTGATGTTTGTTTATGTTATTGTTTTTAACCTCCGACGGTACTAGCAAGTCTGAAACAATTGGATTACATCTTTTGATTTTAAAATTTACAGTAAAAACACAACAATTCTATCTATAAGGCCGAGGATCTCACTAATGATGAATGAAGTACCTACATACATACATAGATTCACGCCTGTTTCTGAGGAGGGTAGGCAGAGACTACGGATTTCCATTTGCTACGATCCTGATACACTTCTCTGGCTTCATTCACTTTCATCACATTCCTCATACACGCTCGCCGGTTTAAGGTGCTCTTAACCTGGACTTTGTCCAGAACGTCTTGGATCTGATCAAGGAACGTTCGCCTAGGTTTTCACCTTGCGACTGTTCCATTCACACTAGCTTTATAAACTTTCTTAGTCAGTCTTTTCTCGTCCATTCTTTCTACATGCCCAGACCAGCTTAACATGGGCTTTTCTATTCTTGTCACTATAACTACTTTCATGCTGCATCTCTCTCTAATGAATTATTATTTAATAATTTATTGGTTATTATTATGCCTCAATGGCGCATCGGTAGGGCAGAGTAGCTCTACCGATGCGCACTCATATCAATGTTCACTCGAGACCTTAAAAACAGTAGTATATGAGGTCGCGAGTGTACATTGGATTTTTGTCAATAATTTGTCATTAGCAGCACCGAGTCTGCAACTGTGTCTGGTAGACGTTAATAGGCTCGCCATCTATTACGTGGTACCTTAAATCATCGCTGGCGTAATTTGGATGTAATACACCTTTACCTACCCCTTCAGGGTCAAAGGCGTAACTCTATGTATCTATGTATATTATCATGTTGTTATTGTTTAACTGCCTAGCTGAACATATCAGTCATCAGACAGTTCTTCAAGAGTTACGCCAGTCCACATTTTAGGACGGAGAGGTACAACGGAGGGGCCAGCTAGCTAAAAAAGCTACGTCATGATCTCACCATTCAAGTGCAAAACCTTGTCGTGCCCTCTTAGAAAATTACGCTGACCTTTTTTTTATAATGGTAAAAGTATGGTTAAATTTCATATAACTATAGGTCATGGGAACATCTAGAAGCTAATACTAAGTCTTAGCAGGCTTATAGCAGCAAACTATCAAAAGCAATAGTATATATCAAAAGCCATTATACACCTCGTTGCCCTGTATTTATTAGTGGCAGTCGCGCGTTTGGTCGCTTCGGACTCATAATTGATTGATACTTGCCTTTGTAACTTAATCAAATTTTGTGCGCTGAGTATCTACCCAAATTATCTTCACATATACGGAGCTATTTATGTAACAGTACTGTAATAGTATTTTAGCTGCTACGACTATATTGGATCGACGGTTAGTCATTCAGACAACGAAGATTTCATGAATATTCTAAAATAGGCATCTTGTATTCCAAAGGAGGACGGAGATAATAAAGTACACTGAAAATACAACAATGTAAATGTAAAGAATGAAATGGTAAATGAGCGTTGTTAAGAAATATAGAAAAACAGGACGAGAAAGATGATTGAAGATTTGTAACGATTCGAATTACTTGTAACAGAACGTCCCCTTTTTGTTTTGACATTTTCTTCTCTAATTTTAGGCAGCCCTATTCTCCCTAAAATAGAAAAGAAATATAAAATATCCGCCAGTACGAAATTTTGATAACATTGAAATTTTAAACACTTTGGCCGATAGTAGGGCTCGAAAATAGATAAAAAATGTTTTCTATGGTACTTTTTCGTACATAATACTCTGACTATGAAATAATATACCTACAAAAATTTAATAACGTTGGCACAGCATATCTGGAATTAAAAACGTACGGGCCCTGTAAGTTAATGATCAAAATCGTACAAACGAATTCTGAAGAGTATTCAATGTTTGCTAAATTCTGTTGGCAAATTAAGCGTACAGTCAGACTCAAGACAAAATTAGTTCTGTAAATACAAACATTTAACATCAGTGCGTAGATTGGCCCGACATCGTCTTTCAGCTTTCTGCGCCATATTAAATTTTAATAAGGTAATGAGATCTTCTCAGATCTATACGTGTAATGAAAATTCCCAGTGAAACAGACCACGTATTTTTTGTGGGATTAAAATTAAATGTTTATTACATTCTACAGAACGAAATACGAAACTTGATTAAAATTCCGTTAATTATTTTATTGTGGACGGTTCGTTTAATGTCTTTTGTAAATATTTTATGGTTTAAGTGGCTATATTGATCTGGTGATGAGCCCCTGGATGGGCTCGAGTCGAAAGCTTAAACATTTATGACTAGTAGTTTTGCAGCAATAACACTGAGTCTTGTTGTTTATTATAATGTGTGACCTGAATCATAGCCAGCGAAATGTAGATGTGATACCTGTACTTATCCATTCGGGACATCAGTCATGTTTGTTGGTGCATATGGTCTGTTAATGAAGCCAGCCATATTGCCCAGAATATGTCCAAGTCGTAACAGAAATTCTGTTTCCCCATGGACTTGCTAGAAGCTTATATGGATTTACAATTGCTGTCTCTGAGCTTTCAACGATCTATTCAGTTTATTCACCGTCATCTCTTTCTTAGCTGAAGCTAGTCGGCTTTTAAGTCTTTTCCTTTAAGTATACAACTTTAATGGAAGATTTACGTATTTATTAGAAATATGTTGATTGTTGATGTAAGTACTTCTAATACATGCTGTTTCTATAAACAAAGGATGCTTAGCCTCAATAAGTTTATAGATGGATTCGATAGGTGGGAATCAATAGTAGCAGCGACACACTGGCGGCCAGATACAATCGATTTTGAACGACGTCTGGTATTCTAAGACATGGCAGATTAATATTTTATTATAAAACTTACTTTAAAATGTATAGAATATCGTCAGTTTACTTAGTTATTCTACTGTAAGTAGAATAACTAAGAAGGTATGTATAGTAAAATTTTTGTCTCGGGTTGTAAGGATTTGTCCACGAGGTCTCAATCTGCGCCCCGCCGGGAGCTGTTACAATGAAATATGAGTATTATTACCAACTTTACGGCTGTTTTATTTCATTTCTACGACAAACATTTTCGTTTTTTATTTATTTGTATCTATATGACGACATTTGTTGGTATTAAATACATAAATACGTAAGTAGAATAGAGTATTTATGTATTTTATTATGCTCTTGTTGTTACTTAGTTGATATCATATTGTATAGTTTTCCATTCCAATATGCGGTACGGCTAAAAACCTTAGCCTAACCTTAGGTTGACTCATTACAATTATTAGTACAAATAACCTAAAGACTTCTAGCAGACTGATTAATAATATTAGCACTTACCACTGTTTTTCCTTCGGAAATAATAAGATAAAATTCTCTAAGTAATATCGAAACATACTATAGTAAATTGTTTGATGTCGTAATATTAAGAGAGCCCGCAAACTGCAGACTTTGGATCGGCCGATAGTTTGGTCGAGTTTGGCTGTTAAGCGCGCACACTGGCCAGACGAAACAGTCGGGTCTGTGATGAGTGTGCATACTAGACAATAATCGGCCGACAGTTCTCGGACGATTTGCTATTTAGTTTGAAATCGGCTTTTGACGAGAGTGGTCGCATAATGAAAGTTACACAATTCTGCAGAAGTGTTATTATTACTTTTATACAGCGGAGGAGGAGGTTCAAGAAGAGAAACACACAGTGACAGATTATTTCAAGGAAAATTTTACGCGATGCATTCCAAATTACTAGATTATCTGAAACAAAACAGCGCCAACATGAAAAATAGACATAACCGTCCGGTGCCAAAGCTCGAAGCAAACTGAACTATAGGGCGAGTCTGGCCAACTAAACAATCGGTAGTACAAGCGTGGAAGAGCGCCGTACTGATTTAGCAGTCGGCCGATAGTTTGCCAACGGTTCAGTTTAAAGGCAATCGTGTAGCCCATGAAACTATTTTATCGGCCGATACCGAATCGTTATAATGTGCGCACTCCCATACATCTTCATACTAATTAAGAAACCAACCAAACTATCGGCCGATCGAAAGTCTGCAGTTTGCGGGGACTCTAATTAAATTTACAAATACATATACACACATGTATTTACATTAATGACGTACTAGAGCTCCCAATACCAAATGCCAAAGTTGTTTGCAATGCAGATGACACTGCTATACTTTTCAAGGAACGTTCATGGGAGAGGGTGATAATTACCGCTCAAGCAGGCATGTCAATGATCGCTCATTAGCTAAACACAAACTTACTGACATTAAACTTTAGGAAATTGCTTTTTATAAAACTCTCTCATCAAGACCAACTTCACTTCCACCGCTTATTATTCAAGCTTGCACACCACATACCATCTGTTGTAATTGCGAAACGATTAACAACATTGATAACATCAAATACTTAGGAATCACAGTAGATGAACATCTTTCATTTAAAAAACAAATACACACTTTGTCGGGTCGAGTAAGAAAGTGCATCTGGAATCTCAAATCTTTGCGAAACGGCACTAGTGAGGAAATTATACTAATAATTATACAAAATAATATACAAGTCACTTACTCAATCCTTACTCTATTACTGTATCCTGGCCTGGGGAGGAATTGGAAAATCCAATATGATCGAACTTGAAAGAGCTCAACGTTCGGTACTAAAGGTAATGCTAAAAAATCCATTTTGCTTTCCTACTGACGAACTATATAATGAGTGTAAAGTTCTCAGAGTTCGGCAAATATTTACTCTTAAAGCTACACTCGCCATACACAAAAATGTTTTGATCATCCAGTTCTCATTCAACGCCGTATCTATCGCGTCCAGGTCCCCTCTATAAATACTAGTTTCATGAAACACCTTCCCACATTTCAACTTCCCTATGTTTATAATATAGTCAAAAGTCAGTTAGATGAAATAAAAAAATTATCAATAAGTTAAATTAAACATCAAATAGAATCTTGATTGATGACTCTAACATATCAAGCAAAAGAGGACATCCTAGTAACTATCAGGTGATACACAGCTAGATAGTCACACACACATACACGTACGCTACGCACGCATGCACGGAAACACACACACACACACACACGCACACACATACACATATACACACACATACACATACACACACACACACACACACACAGACACACTATGTAAATTATTTGCTAATTTTGTCTTGATTATTTTTACTTATTAGTTATAACATCGTTATATTTAGAATTATTATTTCTTTTTTGTTAATTTTGCTAATCGAGCCGGTGCACGATAGTTATATTAAATGTGAAATTACTCATTTAGGTCTCGGTGATACAAGCCTTGAGCTTAGTGTCGATACCATTGATAACCAGATGTATTGTAAAAAAATTATGCAGAAATAAATTATTCTTATTCTTAACTTGCTGAAAAATTTCGGTTACCTCATCGTTTCAACAAGGAAAAGTAAATAGCAGGTAAAAAGTGGTATTACAGATTTATGAAAGAACATCCCACTTTATCCTTGCGTGTTCCAGAGCCAACCTCGATGACCAGAAGTAAAGGGTTTAATAAAGAGCGTGATAATGAGTTTTTTTATAAGTACGAAGAAATACTGGATAAATATAAGTTTGCTGCACACCAAATATATAACATGGATGACACTGCATTGTCCACCGTTCACAAACCTTCCAAAGTTATTGCTCAAAATGGAAAACACCAAGAGGGAGCAATCACAAGTGGAGAAAGGGGTCTGACAACAACCGGCATATGCGCAATGAATGCAGCAGGTGAATTTATACCACCCATGTTGATATTTAAGAGGAGCAGACTGAATGATCACATACTGAATAGTTTGTATTTTTTTAGTTGTTTATTTGATCTCTGATTATTAAGACTGTGCTGAGCGTAAGATGCGGTTGGACTGAATGACAGAGATCGATATTCAAATCGGCGCGCGGCCGCCATAGTTCAATTGTATGGAGAATTTGAAGTGCTTTTTTGATAAATATGTATCTTTATTGTCAACCAATAACTTAAATATTTGGGACGGACAAATTGTAATATAACTATTTATGTTTCGTTTAAGCTGTAAAATAGGATAGATATCTACTGTTATAATCTAAAAATCACGTAACACGAGCTTACGTTTTTGCATTTATCGTACAAAGTTACGTAATTTTGTAGGCAAAAATATGAATTATCTTAAGTTTTTTACACGGAGTAATTGTACACACATTCATTGTTATGATAAATGTATATTTTATATTTGTATTAAACAAAAAGTGTTGATTTTATCAACTTAACTGTGACCGCCTGTTTTGGCACATTTCACTCGGTCGGTCTTAAATGTTTTTCTATAAATTTATTACGTGTTCACTTAAGTCTATTTTCTAGGTACGAATACGAATTAGGCGACAAGGCGCCTTAATTGTATCGAAGGTATATTTTTGAAAAACGTAAACTTATCTATTTTGTTAAAAGATTTTCAAGTTTCTATGATTGTTAATTAAACGACAACTAAATAAAGATTCCTTAGATGCAGAAGATTTTGTTTTATTTCATTTGCATCGAATATTACAGTATTATTTCCTTAGGGGGTTATTTAAGCAACCTTACCCTACAATGATTATTGATTAAAAGCTGAATAATAATGTTCATACCACGTTCAAAATGACCTGAATTTGATCTATGAGCTAAATGGTTAAGATTACATTTTACATTATTCGTTTTAAATCTCAATGTATCTACTTTATGGTAAATATTATGTATAACACCGATGTAAACTTATTTAAAAAAGAAAATGGAATGCAAACTGCGCTGCGGCACACGAGATTGGAAAATTTCATGAAAAATTGTCACTGTCAATATTCGAACTGGGGGAAGCACAATACCACTGCTTGCATCTATTATATTTAGAAAATACGACGGCAGCCATGCATCACACTGACTGTTATTGATTACGAAACTAACGAATTCATATTTTATACAGCACTATTATCATAACTATTGGGTTATCGAGGGCACGTACGACATGATTTGTCTCAGAGCCTTTAATAACGATTCTATAGTCCCTGATAGTATCTTCAACGGTACGAATATTGGCCAATACGGCAATAACTGCGATAGTGCTCATGTAATAATTACTTGGTTAAGCTTTCTTGTGTCCGTTATTTAAGATGGTTGTTTGAGGTCATTGTACAGTACATTGTGTTGTGTAAGGGATGACCGGTGTGCGGTTTGCGGCTTTGTCTGTCTAACATTAATTATATGTATTATGTTTGTTATGGATGTATATGTTTATTGATTTAGTGTGTGTTGTATGTGGGTAGTAGGCCAGTTACGCACGAGGCATGAGTGTATTAAGTATAGTTTTAGTATGCACCTTATGTAGCAAAATGAAGGTAAATAATAATTTATTGCATACGTAAGTGTTTCTTTACAAGAAGATATACTTTAGTAATAAAATAATAGGCTGGTATATAGTTAAAAAAATGGCTTGATCGCTGAGGAAGACTTAGAATGTACAGAAAATAATCTAATAAAAGTCTATGCGGTAAGGGTGAATTCCCTAGTGAATTATAAGAGATAGGAATGGTCATAGTCGTCAGGAAAGTTGATGGTGTTGTACATTACAATATTAATACAATTTTTAATATGAATATAATTAAACTAAGTGAATAAATATTTTTACATATTCTATTTTCTTTGTTTTATGCAAAGGCTCTAATTATAAAAGCACGAGGCGCCACACTGGATACATTGCTTTTTTTTATGTCGATTACAGGTAGGTAGATATGTAGTGCCACTCGTTCCAAATTTGGACAGCCCGAATAAAGAACTAGTACTTCCATTCCAATTGGATTACGATTTAACTGGAGCAGCTTGCTTGGAAAAGTATCTGCGTACAGTCCAACTGAACATCTTTCGCGTCTCAGCAAGTTACGCGACAGTTCGCGTATAGCTAGCAAGAAAACCACGCGTGCTCGCCATTCATTATATTTTAGTTTGATTAATAAATAATTAATTCGAATTAATTGGTATAATTTTAACATTACTAAAGATATTTGCGGTTAACAAGAACCCCAAGTACCTACATACTTTTCTGCTTTTTTGAGTCGGATCTGAACCGGCGACTTATGCACTTTATAGAAGCTTAAGATCGCAGCCAGACAAACTTGCGTAGTGTTACGTTGAGGAAGGATAACAGGTTCTATGATGCTATGATGTTAGAGGATAATAGTGGTCTTTGTTCCAATTGCTAATACAAAAAAGAAAACTATATTTCGGAAAATTCGGTTCGAAAGCTGTTATTTTTTTTTGTCACTAGGTCATGGTCTGCCTTCGGTTCTATTATTTTAAGTTTTCTATTAGTTTACTATAAGCAGCATTGCGCTTATCTCTGTTATGGTAATATTTTTTATTTATGTTCCATAAACAGGCTTCATTTTTATATATTTGTAAGATTTTTTCTAATACATCGCGGTTCGACATTATGCAATGGAACACGTCCGCATAGGAGCACTTTCGCAGCAACAACTGAGCGCAAACAACACAAACACAAAAATATTTTTTTTCGTATTTTTATTTGATCATACTGTTTGATCAAATAAAAATACGAAAATTCATATTTCTTCAAGCCATTTGAGTCCTCATTAAATTTGATAAAATTTTACCACAGACATTCACGCCAATTTGGTCAAACTGTTTGAACCAGCCTCTTTGATCAAACTACTGAACGTCTATGGTGTCTAAGGTAGACTAAAACAATATCCGGACACCATATGACAAAGTAAGGACTTGATCGTTTACAGCTAATTCCATACGTGCTACAGCGCTAACACAAAGCCTGAAGTACATCGAGTGAATGTACGCGTATTGAATTATATTATACATTATTCTTCTTACTTTAAACCAGTCATTTTAACTCCTAGGTTGAATACAAATTTTATTAACTGCAAGTTATTTTGTGCGAAATGTATTATCCAAACTATTGTCGGGCTGTTCGTTCCTTGACGCCTTTCTTACAACCTTCTTTCAGTGACCTACTTTACATTTTGCAGCAGTGTTGCCTATCAATGCATACTGCAATTGTTATTTTTATAAAAAGGGTATTGAAAATGTTTTCCTGTTCTTCTTTTAATCTGTCAAGTCTTAGAATACCATTCACTTGTTCTCTTAATATAATGTACTTAATTTTTATGATTAGTATCTAACGAAATTGCCAAAAATAAATGACTATTATTATTTTTTATTATTTATTTTATTTTATGAAGCACACCAACTATACAATTACAAATGATACTTAAACATAAAGTGCGTATTATAACATTATAACAGTAATCATACAAATGACAGGCATGTATGACAAGAAACTAACAATCTAATTAATTATCGGTAAGATAATATTTAATAGGCACTATTTTGTGTAGATAGGTAAGTGCTAAGTCCAAAAGTAGTTGTTACACAGATACACAATTACATAGTGCAGATAAGTTATGCAAGTCGGTAATAATTTATGACATAGGTGCAAAATAAACATTGAAATTTTTTTTTAAGTAATTAAAAATATGTACTAGATGGCATTGTTTTTTCAACTTAATTTAAAGAAACTCCGTAAATTCTAACGATGCGGTCATGGCAAAATCGAGACTGTCTTAAAATATTTCTATGTGTATTTGTGTGTAATATAAAATATACATTTAATTTTCCAGTCCACTCAGGTAAAACCGTGGATTGTAGATAGTCTTAATATATATAATTTACATATAGTTTAACATAAAAAGTAAGCTTCTAAAACAACCGTTACAATATTCTGTAATTTCTCTCCAAAGATTTGTTTGCCTTTTTTAATAAATATGTCAACTATAATAAGGTAACTTTGATAAGTATGTAAACTATGGTAAGGAACAAATTTATTCGGAACGAAAATAAATACGAGTGTCTTATTGTAACTGTACCAATAAGTAAAGCTTCGAATGTACTACGACAAATACTGTATGACAAAGCTAAGGCTCGTAGCAGTTGTGCCTAAATTACGTATTCGGCACTAGCCGCCTAGGGCAACGATTTCTAGAATGTATTGGAAAATCTAAATAAAATACCGCACGATACAGTATCGAAGGCGCCAAATAAAATAAAATAAATTGAATCCATTCTGTTTGTCTAGACCTCTAGAGTGTGTATCACGTTCCACTTCGACAAATATTTGTTTGTATTTCTTTAATTAAATTCTTCAAACAAATCGAGTACCAAATCTGAGTGCTATTGAATGTGCATTGGATGACACTAGATTTTTAATAAAGTACCGTTGAGAGTCTGCTTCTTGTCTGAGCTAGTCATTATATAAGGTGACTGACTTCCTGAGTGGAGGTAGAGAATGCGACTGCTGTCTATGAGTTGTCGGGTTTGATTATCAGGACAATTAAAGTGTTATTGGATTTGCTGTCAAGAAATTCTTAGTAGTAGCACGGAATCTGAAAATGAGCTAAAACTATAGCTGGCAAAATGTTAGTGTAATATATCTTTGCCCACCCTTTCGGGTATATAGGCGTGAAACTGTATATGTATAAGAGATGTAGAAACATATAGCGTTATACAAGTTATAGTAAACCTCGCTAAAATAGTCTTTCATCATTTATCATTTTATAATATAATCATTTTCGTCATACTACTCGAGTAAATCATTAAATAAATCGAGATAGTTATATGAAATTAAATGAGATTTGAGGTTTTCTTTGCATTTCCAAAGTTCCCTTAAAATAAGTTCTAATGGAAATTTTGAAAAAGGTAAACGGGAGAAAGAACCTGTCATTTCCATGGCGACAACTTATAAACGACAGAAAACCGATTTATTTTGATGTATTTACAGAGAAATAAAAAAGCGAGGAGGAATAGGTACAAATTATTCATAAAAATGTCTATAATCAAATTGCCTCTATTGTGAGTTCGCAGGGAAATTACTCGAACAAACCGAGAAAGGGAGCCACGCAAACGACATCATTTTGAGCAAGCAGCCGTTCCATGAAATAGATTATTTTCAAGGGACTTATAAAAGGAAAGTGTCCGTATTTAATAGTGTTTCGAGAGTTGAACTGTCAATGTAGTTGGGCTGGGCAATCACAGCTCTGTTCTCGCCCATTGAAGTTCGTAGAGCGACCTTTAATATGGCGTAGGTGGTCTTAATGAGGTTTTTCAACAGTCCAAACGGTTCCCTTTGCTGCGGTGAATTTGTTTTAGGTTTTGGGTTCACCGTGTTTGTATCCTGTTCACGCGTGTAAAGAGAATATACGCCTAATACTGTTTTGATTCCTTTACGTAGATTATATAAAGGTAACTTCTTGGGAAATGATTACCTTAAAAAAATAACAGATTTTATGCCGATATTTCCTAGAAATCGTGGGCTGATGATACCTAAAATGATTGACTTTTATTTTTATTAATTCTAGTACAAAGGGCGGACTTCTGCTAAAGTAATTTCTTGTAGGTACAAGAAATACCTTTAGCAACAAGTCCTATATGGCATTATATAGGTATATATACAATTAATTGCCAGGCTGGCGCCGTGGTTAAAATGAAAATCTTGGCACTGGTAATGTGTCGAGTGTTATGGTTTCGATTCGCCTACGAAAGAACTATGTGATCTACATATTATAGTTATCGAGTGTGATGGTTTTATGATATGTGTTTGTATCGGTTTTCAATTTTTTTATAAAGTGTTTTGTCTGCCTTGTTAATGTTAGTGAATAAGACTGCTGTGTATGACGTCTGGGATTCGATTCTCAGGCTGAACAAAGTGTTTCTAAGGATTTCTGCCAAATTTCCAGTAACAGCACGAAGTTTGGAATTGTGCCCGCTAAGCAGGATTTTAGAAATTTTGAACCAAGGGAGCGGAATTGGGGTTAAAAGCAGTATAAAATATAATAAAGTATTAAAAAATTTATTTGATTGAACACATCATCAAAATTGTTGTGTCTAACATACTACCATAAAGCAATCAGACATTTTTCCATTTAACTCTATATAGTTATAAAACAAACACTAATTAGAATTAGTTTAATAGTTTAAATTACTTCATGTTTGAATACTAACACATTTGACTCACCATTTTGGGAGTTCACGTTAATTATGCGGTGAAACTCATTCAGTACAGACGAGCCATAGAACGCTATTTTAATTCTGTTTACAGTCGGACTCGGCGTTTGGCCAAAGTTTGTTATCAAACGAATTAATAAATTATTTCAGTGACTGCATTAAACTGGTAGACGTAGTTAAATACTGAGGCAGCAGCCATTAGGATACTTTTTATGTTAACGTGGCGTAATGCTCCTTATACATTCTCTACCATCACAGGTAGACGCCGAGGTTATGTTAAGCTTTCAAGAGATTCGAGTCCTACTAATTAAAACCACCACGTTGTGCCTACACACTGCTTTTAATGATGGTAGTCGCTGAAATTATAACTACGTCAGCGTACCACCCAGCGGAGCCTAATGCAGGGCCTAGTGCACAACTGCGAGCGACCACTTCAAGGCGACCGAAGAGGCTACTTTTTTACATGGGTGAATGTGTATTTACGTTTATCTGCGGCTAAGGGGAGCGGATGGGTTTTGTCGGAATCCTACGAGGTTCGCCTCTCGACTAAATCTACCACGCTGTGCCTACACACTGCTTTTGGTGGCGGGTGGATTGTTTGAACTTTAACCGCATGCATGCAGGACGCATAAGAGTCTGCGGGCGACGAGTCCAAGGCAATCGAGTAGAGTAGGTACTCTACTAGGGTTAGGCTTAGTTACCGAACCCTTTGACTAGCAAATTCTAATAGTATGCCTGTATATAAAATCGTAGCGTCTAAAAGGATTAGTCAGATGAGCTGACAGAAAATCTTTGAATTTTAGTTTGTTGATTTATCTAAAAGGAACTAAGTTATTTCGGTGGCGCAACGGCAGTGTTGTGCATAAGGTCATGGGTTTCTTCCAGGGTCAGGTCAAAAGCTATACGCTTTTTCTTTTATGAATTCCGTAGTAATAGCCCGGACACGGAACTGTATACGTGCTGCTACGTAGAACCGTTACACTTTTGCCTACATCTTTAGGCATATAGAGCGTGAGATTATGTTACGAAGAACTTACCTGCCCCACCATCTTAAATTACTACTTATCATACCTGTGTCGCGGAGTCTATTCAAACATTTAAACAATGGACACAAAACCACCCAATATCAATTATTAAGGCCCGGTTCCAATATTCAAGAACCTAATAGTTAAATTTTAACATATATTCTATGAAAAGTATGCCAAAATGTGACTGCCCGTATCTAAAACGCCTCGTTTCTTGAATATAGGCACCGAGGTTATATTAAATAATCAAATTATTATATATACATGAAGAAAATATTTAGTCACTACACTGACCTATTTTCCATTGAATTAGGTACTCAACTGAATGGGTTAAACTACTAGTCTTTAAATTATTCTAAGAACAGTAGATATTCTTTGAGCGAGCCTTCCATATTACACACGGACCGCCTTCTGACGTATGACACGCGGGTTATGACGTGTAATGCAAGGAAAACGGTACGTCCGTGGCACGCGGATATTTACTCGGGAATTTCTATTATTAAATTTATTTTCCCATCTATAGGGAGGTGAAGTGTGATTTGAATAACTCGAGTAATCTAAAATAAATAAGTGCTACTTGTCAACTGATCTAAAGATAGGGATGCGCGACCTGAAAATAAATTTAGAAGAATCCAGAAATGGGTGTCGCAGCGTTAGTCTATGCGATTGCTTTGCATCAGGTCTTGAGTTCCATTTTCGAATCGGGCAGAGTGTTATTGTTTTTTTTGTCAAGAAATTGTCATTAGGAGGAAGCAGTCTGTAAAACTCTCAGAATATTATGGAAAATCATAAAGTCAAAACAGTAAGTTTTTCATCAGGTAAATTCATGTAAATAACTGTGCAATGATTCTCAAGGGTGCCATTAGATAGGTGTGTTGTAAGTAAGTAAAAAATTATAAGCTAAATTACTAATATTGACATGGAAACATGCTAAAATGCTTATAAAAATGTTTAGACCTGTACTGTAATATCATAGAGGTATGATTTGTTTCTAAATAGTAAAAAAGGACGGGTTCTATTTTAAAGATTCTGTCTCCATTAGAAATTTTCTTTATCCAGGAGTAACATATGCTACATAACATTACTCTGCGAGCGTTGGGAGCGGAGCAGTAATTAACAACGTGGGTGTAACTGCGGGAGACAGCTAGTCATCAATACTTTAGAATCCTAAAATATTTATGCTACAAATTATATACATATATGTACAATCGTTTTATTCTACTAAACTGCATCTAATATCAATAGAATTACTTACAACTGTATACATAATACAAGTTTATTGTAAATCAAAAGGAGTATTAGAGTACAACCTATTTTATATCCGCACACCACCCCTTAACTTGAGAGATTTACTGTTAGCAACTAGTTGGTGGCAATTTGAACGTCTTGTCAAACTGTTTCCAAGTGGTCCTGTCCAGATAGACGTCAAACAGTTACTCTACCGCCTTACTCCGTAACTATCCTGAATTTAGACCTCCCTGTTAGCAGCAACCATTTTTAATTTGCCTTACAATTCATGTTTGAGAGATGGAATGGAATGGATGGAATGGAGGAATTAAGGGGTTATGATATGATTGTGTATCTTAGGTGGTTCGTAGATGTATTGTTTTATATGTATTAAGGCAGCTGTATTGTGTAGGCTGCTATATTTATATATACATACATAAACTCACGCCTATTTCCTGGAGGGGTTCATAGACTTTCAGTTGGCATTTCTCTTGCTTCATTCACTTGTGTGTATTTATATGTATCAAAAAAGTACTTTATTTGTAACTGTTAATTCATTAACTCTTTAAGCATTGTACTTATTTTGTGAATAAGTACAATAAGTTTTGCTTTTAAATAGATATTACTGCACATAATGCGCTGTGGTTTAGGCGGTTACCAAGTCATTGCCAGTATCCCGAGTGTTAAAGATTAATTTCCTATATTGAACAAAATTTTGTTTGATTCGCAATTGGTGTTCCAACAGAGGGTCTTCTTTGTGCCCGTTGTTAAAATGTATGTATCTACAATCTCCTTCGCTACGTGGATCATGAAAACATTTTGTAAAATTTTATTAATTACTGCAGCAAGTTAAATAAGTAAGCATGCAAACTAAATACTATAATAATTAAATATATTAGAGCAATAAATTAGTGTTTGATGTCAGTCAATTTATCAATAAAATTAGTTATCTATAACTTTAGTAACGTTTTCCCGAACATCAACTAATTCCCTTCTCGATTACCACTGAAGAATACAACACCGCATAAAAAGCCGGAAACGATTAATCGAATTGAATGAAAAGAGAAACCACAACTCCTAATTGTCTTGTAGAACTTAAAGGATTTAACTTTCGGTCGATCGCTCGCAAAGAACAAAGTAATGATTTGCATTTTAATGGAATGCACATTTTCATTCTGTAAAATGTTCTTATCTTTACACTTGGATTGTCTCACGGTATGCATTACCGTCAGAGAGACGTGTAGTAGGTGTTAATGTACGGAGAAAAGTTTTGTTCGAGCTGTGAAATAAATTCAACATTGGTAGCCATTGTGTTTTATTGGAAGCCGGAGTTCGTCTGTATCCTTCGGTATATTGGTACTCGTAAGTGCAACATCTGTTTTATTTTAAGTACGGGTGCTATGTACAGATGTGTTTGGACTATGATCGTACCATAAATACATATACAAACATTCTTTTAAGAAAAATACTGTTAACCATTTCTAAAACAAATAATGCCTGCTTCAAACATTTATAGTCTCACGTCAATATCACCGAAGAAGCAGGCAGAGTATGTGTGTAGTATAATACATTCACATTTCGCCAATTATGGTTATAACCCTACGTTTACCAGGCACAGAAACATACACAGCAGTGGCATATACACATAGTTTAAATTAATTTAAATTATTATATTGTAAGGATGATTACTTCGCCATTGTTAGTGCTCTGAATGTTGTGGACAGAGTGTTTGGTATATAAATATACATATGTACTTAAAGTTGTTATAAGTCTAGATACGATCGTGTCTGTAAATCGAATATTTTTAAAATCTGGTCCTAATAATACATTCTGTTAATACGTTCTGGATTAAGCTACGCAACACAAGAAGATACTTATCGCAAATTATAAATACATCCAAATTAGACCGAGTTCTACCAACATTCGTGAGCAAGTGTATTAAAGTAAATAACCAGAATCATTTATTACCCGTATGCAATAAGTGGCTAAAAGTAACCGAAAATTAAATATATTCGAAAAGAGTGGTGAAAAGTATTAAAAATGAAATAAAATTGTACGATACGAAATAAATTATGATAAAATGCGAAAATGGATCTCGATGTCAATGATTTGATATTTAAATATTCCTTGAAAATTTAATTTTCTTTGGGTGGGTATAAGAAAATATATTCATACCAAATATAATACATACATGTCGGACAGTTCTCTATAATGTTATCAAAGATATTTGAAGTCTGCCAACCCGCACTGTGCCAGCGTGGTGGACTATGGCCTAACACTTGTCACACTGCGAAGTGGTCGGTGATAGCAGTGGGACAGAATAATATAGGGCTGGTATTATTATTAAAAAAGAGATAATATAATAAAAATAGACAAAGATTGTCGGTATTATTATTGAGATAATTACCCAAGTTTAGCAAACCAAATATCTATTAATATACGACTCTCTGAGACTATCTTTAAATTTCCAAATGTACATGTTAGACAACATTATCAATGTTTGTTTTGATATCGTCATTCGATACTAAATCATTTTATTTTATGCTTGGTTTACCAATACTTTAAATCACATTCATATCCATTATGCTTGTCTCATAATTATGAGGAAAACCAAATATAAAATCGCGAATCTCAATCAAAAACTTGGCAAAAATATTCACGTCCATTTTAAGTTCGGTTTGTCAAAGACACTGATTCGCTGAGATAAATCGTCCCTGTCAGAGATCATTTAAAATGTCCTTTGAGAATAAGTATCAGAGCGTGAGGCTAAACGCCTCGCCTTATGAACAAATAACACTTGAGAGCAAATGGTCCTGAATACAAATTAGACTGGAGATGCAATTTCGTGGAGTGATGTGACGTTTTGAACGCTTTCCAACATCTCAGACGTAAAGAATTTTCCAATAGGAAATGATTATTTCCCGGTATTAGCTTATATTCTAGTCTTGGCTCGTTCAGTATTCATCCAATAATGCCAACATTGCCACAGCGTAGTGTCGGCTTTGTTTTTTCTGCAACCAATATTTCTATACTATCTGTCTGTCGTGGCTTCACGTTCCATGACGATTCTATTACTGCAGATGTTCCAAGAAAAATAATATTCTCGTGCTAGTACATGCAGATCCTCGGTCCATAATCATAACATGGTGTCTGTAGGCGGGGCAATACGAGAGTGATACCACTGATGTTACACGTCACATCCGTCTTTCTAATCTTGTGATTAGAAAAGTCATAAATGCATATATAGTTATAAACATGTCTGGTATTTTTGTCATATATCAAACAAAAAATTACAGTCTTGAATGTGTTATCCTACTGCAATTAAATGGATAGGCATCATTTTATAAAAAATAGTAGCAGAATTTAAAATAATAACCAAAATAAATTTTCTTTATACCTATCAATTTTATATCACTTCTAGAATAATAATAATAATAATATTCTATCATATACACACAACACCATCTAGCCCAAACTAAGCAGAGCTTGTATTATGGGTACTAGACAATGGATAAACATACATATATACTCTTTTATTGTTAATACTTACATATTATACATAGAAACACCCAGACCAAAACAAACATCCATGTTCATGCACACAAATGTTTGAATTGTGCGGGAATCGAACCCGCGACCTTAGGTGTGGCAGTCGGTTCCACTAACCACTACGCCATGGAGGCCGCCATGATATTAAAGATAAGTTTTAAACATATAAAATTAGCCATTGCGGTAAATACAGTTTAAATCAAAGGCGTATGAAATTGTTATTTTCATTAATAATCAGATACTGTATGTGTGTATGTCATCAAAGCATAATCTTTCAGTCCTCCAGCTATGCGTCGCGGCACGTTACTTTACAAACGTTTAACATTCATAAAGTACCTATATCCAAACTCAAAACAATGATTAGTATATTACACAAATAATAGTCCAATGAGGGATCCGGACCATTATTATCATCCTTATTTAATCTTTCTCTTTTACCCCGGTGAGTCCGGCATGACCCCTCCACCCCCTCAACTCCCGCGGAGGGATATGCGTCAATGCATTAATGCAAACACATAAAAATTCATTGCATGCCATGCCATTCTTGCACTATAGAAAAACGTATAATACCAAGAAAGTGGCATTTATTACAGTCTTTAACATTAAAACTTATGTCTTTTTAAGAAATTGGTCATATCTATGATAAAGTTCAATAATGGTATTTATAGAATAGCATTCGTATTAACAACGTAAGAAAAATCACAGACAAGCTAAATAGGAAATAATTTATCTGATAAAACCGTACACATATTGTAAAAACTGCAAGCATGGCAACACTGCGTGTCTAAGATGTAAGCAATGGATGCCGATGTATTTGAAATCGCGAAAATACTTTTTAACACGAAAATAAGATTCGAAAGTGTACGTGAGATTGTAACGATTGATTTTTAAGTCATAAAATAAAATACAAATTATTGTTTAGGTGGAATGTGTGTTGATTCATAGGCCAAATTGTTCATTTTCCTTTACACTTATAAATATAAATTTACATTAACTAGTTGTCATGTTCAGCAATGCAATGGCGTAGAACTTATAAGAAAAACAGGCAAGAAACTTACAGCATTTGTTTTTAATTGCCAAGTTTACGATATTACATAATATTGTCTTCTTTTTACGATATTAATTATATAACAAATCAGACCTGTAGAGAGCTACAATCATTACACAAAAAATTTATGTAAAGTTAGCTGGCCGTAATAGCTATGATAGAATAAGAGCATCCAGTTACGTGTACAAAATCGAATTAAAAGAGATGTATTTTATTTTAAGGGTCAAGGTATTTTTATAAATTTTGGCTTCGCTCGCGTAAATGTGGGTTATATAATAATATCCTCCAGAACGATATCGGCCACGGCCAGTCTTAACGGAGTCTGGCCAACTACGCAGGAGATATTATAGTGCACAAGTGTGTGCGCAAACACAAGTGCCCTCTCTGTTCCCTAACCCTCATGATCCGATGGGACGGTAATCCGACACGACCGGAGAGAGATCAGGCGCAGGACCAACGGCTTTACGTGCTTTCCGAGGTACGGGGGTGTCTAACACCGCCAACTTCCTAACTCCGGGCTGCTATTGAGATTTCTTAACTAAAAAACCCAATAACTGTTTGTTGGCTCGACCCGGGATTCGAACCCGATACCTCATGCACAGCAGTCGCATTCACTACCGCTGCGCCACGGAGGCAGTTCGTGTGGGTTAGGTTAGGTAAGTAACAGCACTTTTGTCTGGATAAAAGTACCGTTTCTCCTTTTCTAAACCCCTGACAACGTGTATGCAACATTTCATGATGATCTGTCAAGTAGTTAAGACGTGAAAGCGTAACATATCAACAAACTCACATTCGCATTTATAATATTAGTATTTATAAAAATGCTGTAGTAAAAGCTTATCGCATCTCATATTCTCATCGTGGTACTGAAGTGAAACATTTGAACTATAGAAAACATTGGCGTTTTAAAAGTAAAAATTGTTTTAGTTTTAATTAAAGCCTTTTGGTTGTATATAAACGTATTATCAACATCGATCTTCATTTCCAGAAGCAAGACAATATCCGTCATTAACTGAATACTGAGCGAAGGCAGAGCGACCGAAAGCACAAGTTAAATCTGATTCAATAATGAATGGTTGGTTAACCGTTCCAAGTTTAGTATTATCGAGATGGACTTCCGGCACGTGATACATCCTCGGGGCGCTAGGGGGCGGGGGCTTGTGTCCGGCCACTGTCACCATTACTTATGGCTGTTCTTAAACCATTAGCGGCAAACGCAAGGTACTTTAATCTCTCAAGTCTTAGAATATCAGACATAATTAAAAAACGATAGTGTCTGGCCACCGGTGTGCCACTGCGACTCAATAGGTTAATAAATACTTTGGTATATTGTTGTTTTGCTATTACTAAGTATTAAGAAACGCTCGTCTTATGCCAATATACCCAAAAAGAAGCAAAATAAAGAAAGGGGGTGGCAGAGGCATACCTCTTGTAATACAGCCACATTCCTTCAACTATAATTTTAGGCTCTGTACTAGAAGAAAGCCTACTGTTATCTACAAAGCTATACTCAGAATACTTGGTGCTACTAAAGATATCGTCACAAAGGAACCGAAAAACACTTCGACATATCCGAGTATCGAACCCGAGATCTCATACACTGTAATTACATTGCTACTGCGCCAGTGAGATAATCAAATCTAAGATAAATGTGATATTATGTACTGAGAATAATTAAATCTATTTGTTAAGAGTTACCTCACCATTACCAAATCAAATCCCAAAAAGGAAATAAAGATTATGTGATATGCTTACAAATAGTGGCTTATCACAGTGCGGAAGATATTATCTTTAAAATGAAGAGTTCTTTAATGACTTTGAATTTGTAATGTGAGTGTAGTAGTTGGACGAGTCGCGCAAACGCACGTTTGCACAAATGCTAAGCATGTGAAATCGTACTCGTTATAATATTGCTAACTAACACTTAGCTTGTTCTTAACTAAACAGCTCTAAAATCCTAATCAATGATTTATCTTTCAATTAACGACCTGCCGCTGTTACATATGGGTACGTGAGATTTTTGACTAGCCGCTAGTCAATTGCTATCTTTTTTTTAGTGGTCTATAAGTAAGGCTGGTGTTCACCTACAATAAGAACTTCTATAACGTTTTCTAGAAAATTCTAGTTTAGTCAAAGTCAAAATATTTATTTCCATAATAATGTGTAAACATAACATAAGAACGAGTCAATTAATTTATATATGTATTAATAAACAAATGGCTTGATAAAAAAGTAAGTAAAAAATTGCATTGAAAACAGCCCATTTGAGAAGTAGAGCGCTCATAAGAAAAAGCAAGCAAGAAACTCATGGCTACTCCTTTCAAATAAGTTTCTTAACAATATAAATAAGTTTATTTACTTCATTTCCAATTTTTTTTATACTACTAATGTGGCAAACAATCTTACGGCCCACCTGATAGTAAGTGGTCACGGTAGCCTATGGAAGCCTGCAACACCAGAGGCACCACTTGCACGTTGCCGACCCTTTAGGAATAAAAGAAAGTGGGTAAGGAAGGAGCGCGAAGGGGGAAAGAGGGTGATTGGGCCTCTGGCACACTCATTCACCGAACGAAACACAACAGTAGGAATAGGTACTGCTATTTTACGTCGATATTCTGTGAGAGGGTAGTCCTTCCCCGTTCGAGCCGGCCTATTCGTGATCATCAAATCAAAAATCAAATCAAATCAGCGACGCTCTACTACACTAAAAATTATCTACTGTGTGTGGTTATTATAACAGATAATGCGAAATCTGCCCTCCCTACGCCTGTTCCGTGACACCACAAAACATATACAACACGGCAACAGGTAAATGTAAATTTACATTAATAAGTATAATTTTGACGTTCATAAGTGTTACTTTGTGAGCTACGTGAATAAACATATTTTTGATTTTGATTTTATAAGTGTACGTGAGACCTTAAAAACGCAGTTATAACAGACATATTAATTATTACAATTCAAACAGTACTATAACGACGCCATACTTGTCACTTACAGAAATTTGAATTTAAAGTACATACGCTTAATAAACTGTAAGACGAATCTGTATTTCTTCTTGTTGTATCATTTTAAGCTTGGAGACCGATTCAATTATGACGCATTCAATCTAAACGGCTGCTGTGAAATGTAGCGGTGCTCCAGACTCAGTCTGTTTGTCTGTCTAGCCACTACACGTAATTGGAAACGGTACGAAAAACAAAACTGTGTGCAATTGTTGTACTGATGCGTTTAGGAACTTCATCAGTTCGCAAATTTCACTTTTGATTCGGAATTGTCTGTAACCTCGGATAAGTATTTGTTTGATTATTGCTGTGGATACATTTTATTTATGCAACATAGCTTTTTTATGTTTATATTTTGCCTATAATCCTCTTTAGTGCTCATAGGTTATTTTAAAGATATACGTTAGGATCCTAAAATATGACCACACCTTTCTGTTACACGCTATAAATTTAAATTATAAAACATATATTATTTTACTTGTATCCTATTCTAACATTATAATAATTGTATGTGCCGGTTTGTAAGCTGTCGCATTGCTGGTGTTGGCTTGCTGGAATTAGGAGGGGTAGCTCACGAACGTGTATAGGCTGGCTTAGGCTATAGCATGACTCTGTTGGGATTGATTAACCACACTAACGTATTATGGGTCGTAAAGTAGTAGTCAAGCGATAGCTCAGTGGGGAGACCAACATACTGCAATGCAGAGGGTCTCGGGTTCGTACCCACGTCGCGCACCTCTGACCTTCGGAAGTTATATGACTTTTCGAAATGATGTGCGTATTGATTGACAATTATCACCTGCTCCGTGCCTCGGAGAGCACGTTAAGCCGTCGGTCCCGGCTGCCAACATCTATGGCAGTCGTTATTGGGAGAGTGTCGACACAAAAGATCCCACTGGGTCGAAGTGTCGCCGGTCTGCACTGACTGGCCCCCACATAAGATAAGATAAGATGGGTCTTAAAACATCGCACACTTTTAACCTGTCAGTTCTAGGAATGCAACGCATAATTGGGAACCTATTGTGTCTAGCCACCGATATATGTAGGTTAAGAACACTATAGAAATCTATTAGACATGTATCATTCCTCGCGATGTTCATATATTATTGTTAAAGCGAGTAATCAGTATATAAGTGTGTGTTGCGGGTTTGAAGTTGTTATCGCTGTTCTTTGAACATTGGATATACAAGTTAAGAGTTAGTTAGTTAAGAGGACTGTTGAGCTTTGTACAACCAAAGTCATACTTTTTATATTAAGAAGGTATAATCAGTGTTTTTTCTGTATCCTAGCATAAACTAAATAATGCCCGATAGGTAAATTAATCTGTCAATAAAAATGTAATTATTACCTACATGTGTTTTTCATTATTGGATTATATAAACAATTATATAAAAATTGAACAGACAAGAGACTCTTAACAAGCATAGCAAGAAAAAAAAAAAAAGAAAACTCGAGACGGACGTACAATCATTTAATGAATTTGCAATTTGCATACCGACAACGACCCAAGATAAAAAGTAGGGAACTATATAGAGAAATTGTTACCATGAATTAAATATAACAATTTTGCTTTATTTTTTACTTGTTAGGTTGTGGATGCTTTAGTGATGCTTTGTGTAATATTATAATATAGTAGACTTATCCAAAATTTAGCTTTGGTTACTGGCGTAAAATCTTATGTGTCTAGTTCCTGTATCGTCCACTCAACTAATAAATTGATTGCGACGTAAACCGAACGTATGATGTTAAAAATAACCAATCAAGCAGACAGTTTGATAGCAGCCAGATAAACTATAATCTATTAATGTTGCACTTATAAGTGGATAAGACCCATTGTGTTCGTTGATTGAATGTTTGTAAAATCCTCCAAAGGAATTATATGCAGTGCGGGATTTGTCTTTTAAAAAATATATTTGTTTGTTAATATGTGTGATACTCTGTGTAACATACCTTAATATACAAAAAATATTTATTTATATCAAAGACGGAACTACCGACATTAAGAGATACTTCTATTTTAAAAAAAAAGCATAGTATCTATATGATTGGCAGACGCTTATTGAATATATTTTATTTTATTTAAGAAATTATCGATTAATATGTGTCTTTATCTATATCGTATAAGCATGCACAGTTTTCTAAAAGTTTCAATTTTAAATAAGTTGGCGGACCTAAATGTCAGTGACACACCAGCACTCACAAGTATCAGCTCGTTATCTTCCAAGTTGGTGCGATGCTGCCGTTCTGTAATCGTGCTCTTGTCTCTCCTATTATTGGTGTCCCTTTTGTTCCGTCTTTAAATTAAAGACTATTGACCTTAACTTTTTCCTTTGGTATTGCCCCGTGCTGTACTATTAGTAACTGAAGTAGATAGAGCTAATTACAGGAAACACTTCCGCGACCAAGTATTATCTGTTCTCGAATGTACTTAAAAAGTCAGAGATAAATTTCCTTTGAACTATCGGAGGAATTTCTGTTAGTACAGTCGCTAGTCGGTTCGAAAAAGGAAACATTCGGAAAGAGTTACCAAATTCATGAAGTGCAATTCCACTTAGCTTTGGGTCGGTAAAGCGCTGATGTAGACGTGGTAATTTGGGTAATTTTTCGACGAAAAGAGTCAGTTCGGCGGTCAAAAGGAATGATTCCATTTCAGTCGATGTGCTCTCACGTACTTCTACTAGTTGTATTAATTAAATGCAAGCCCCTGAGTCCATTTTACGAGCCCCGGTAGAGTGGAACTCGTTTCGTTTATCCGCTTCCACTCATAAGCAATTACTTTGCCGAAACGACTTTCCGAGGGACCACGAACGTGCAAAGAAATTAAGCTGTGTGGATTTTAGTGTTTACAACTTTAATGGAGGTTAGAGATTTGAGTATTACGTGTCACATGTTATGCGGTAATGAGGAAAGCTGGAAACCTTGTTCGATATAGCTTGCTTTATCTTAAACAACCGGTAGTAGGGTTGTCTATACTGACCAGGCAAGCGATGACGTTTTGAAAGTGTAAGGAGATAGGATCGAGATAATTTCTATGTCACATGTATATATTCATAAGTAGTACGATGTAGTTTCTATAGCCATGTCTTACGGGTTGCGAACAAGCCGTTTGTTGGCTTATCTTAGTCGTAAATCTTATCTAACTACGCTGCCTTAGTATGTGTTGCAAGGGTTCACACATCTTTAGATAGCATTATGAATGCTAGCATGCAGGTCGTTATATTGGTTTATTTACCGTTTATCTGTCAATATCTGGAATAACATAATACTAACTAATATTATAAAAAAAAAAAAGAAAAAAAAAAGTGCAAGTGAGTTTGATTGTCTGTTTTTTACGCTTTCACGCATTAACTACTCGATCGATCATTATGAAATTCTGCGAACACGTCAGAGGTATAGAATAGAAGATAGGGTAGCTTTCATCCAGAAAAAAGTGCTGTTACTAACCTAAACTAATGTAACTTGTAGCCAGTTGCACTCACTGATCGGTAAACGATTAGCGAGGTTAAGCAACGTTGGGTGCGGTCAGTCTATAGATGGGTGACCGCTTAGTGGTATTTCATCTGAGCATCTCCGTCCTTCGGAGGGCACGTAAAAAGTCGGTCCCGGTTGTTGTCAAATTGACAGCAGTCGTTAAGCCATGTCAGAGGCCTACGAGCGGCTTGAACAACTCTTGACAACAGGTTGGCCACTAACCACACGAAAAGAAGAAAGAAGAAGAAGAAGACGTAACCTATATTTACGCGAGCAAAGCCGCGGGCAAAATCTAGTTTAAAATAATTGTATTTGGCGATAGCCTGCTGCAGCTCTAGTCATTAGTAATACCATAATACAAAATGGTGAAGTTCGTACCGTCTGATATAGTTGTTTATTGGTGTCTTACAAGGTCGTAACTGACAATGATGTGAATTTAAGTGTTTGAAATGTCATGGATTAGTCATTCGGGTTAATAATGACTTGTATTGGTGCCGCCGGCTATACTAATATGCTTCTGTTAAGATTTTCAGGTCGGTAGTGCCAATGGCTGGAATTTGAACCCACGACACCTCTACTACAAGTTCGCAATATAGCATAGTGTCTGCCAGCTGACCTCCAAAGCTGTTCCTTTGAGATAAAACTATAAAAAAATATTTGAGGAAGCTCTCTATATCGACTGATAGATGTTGATTACAGCCAAAATTTAAGGAGTTAGTGTTGTAGTCAGGTCTTATTTTTTTATAACAGGTAACTAATTTACGTTTGACCTTTGTAATGTCGCGGTATACTTTACAGTTGAGTGAAAAACGTGATAATTTTACTTGGATAACTTTATTTCTTAATTTAAAATGCAGGGATTGTCTTACGTTTACGCGAATTTTATACTTTGAAATTATACTACTTTATACGAAGTTTTTTTTTATCGCGTTGTTGATTTTAAATACACTATCATTAGATAATATGTATGTATGTTTATCCATTATCTAGTACCCATAGTACAAGCTCTGCTTAGTTTAGGCTAGATGATGTTGTGTGTATGTGATAGAATATTATTATTATTATGTTTTTCTCTTTCACGGGTATTTTTCTAATGCGTTAGGTAAAACCCGGCCCTTTTGAAGGCTTACACGGGGACATGGGTCCAACATGCAGAGGCCCTTCTTATTATTATTATTATAGTTTTGAAACTTTACTACTATTTTAAGCTATTTCAATTATTAAACTAATAAACCATTCACGTTTAGCCTTTCCCCGACGTTTCGGTTGCGTTTCAGCAGACATGGTCACGCCTAAGATGGTGGTTGTCTCAGTGCTATGAAGGAGTTATTTTAAAGTATCCGAATATATTTTAATTATTGGTGTTCCTTTTTATGCAGTTTGAGCTCTAAGTATCATTAAGTAATTAAGTTTAACAGTAGTAGTTTAATAGTTTAAAATTATCTTATTACATAATTTTAAAGATTATAGTGTTTTTAAATATACAACATGGTAAAATCCGTATAAAATAGTTTGATTCCAATTTAAATACAAAATTAGGCATCGGTTTCAACATTCTGGAAGGTTTTAGGCAGCTATGCTGTCTTACGTGATAAAGAACGGTCACACACATATGACGTGATATATTTCAAACTGAGAATTTCAAACATTTAATCAATTGTGCGGATTTCAATACTGTATCTTTATGCTTTAATAGTGTTCAATCAAACGTATCAGAATGTATACGCTAACATAGAGTAAATACTCTCGCCGAGTCGACCTCTACAATGTGCTCAGGGCAATGATGAGATGACACATGTTTTTTCCTAACCATGAGTTCATCGAGGCAAAATACGGTAGAATATTTTGTATTAGACATTAGCTTTTTGTTCGGTTGGTTACGTTGACAAGTCTTGCGAAAAATTCTGACTTAGGTTGCTATAATTTTACTATAGGTACGTACGTTGTGTGTCTTGATGGCCATCGTCGATAATGTTGCGTGGATGATTATAAATCTATTTTGCCTACAATATGTTATATATTGCTGCTTCGGTAGCGAAGTGGTGATGAATGCTACTGCTGTAAAAAAGGTCTTGGATTCGATTCCTGGGTGGGCACTGTTAATGGATTTTTCTGTCAAGAAATGCTTAGTTCCAGTACGTATTCGTAACTGTGCCTGGTAAATGGCAATGGCTCTATATAATGGCGAAATGTGGGTTTGGAGTATAGGTACGTCTGCCTACCTCTTCCCAGAAATATATGTATAAGATATTATATACGCGCGAGGCCAGGAGCATACCTGGATAAAAATATCCTGTGTTTGTCCGGATAATGGCCTGTATGCCAATTTAAATAATGTTACGGTTTGATATTAACTACACATGTGCGTATTTACATGTCAACATTTATATTCATTCATACATAATAACACGCCTAAATCCCCAAAGAGGTAGACAGTGGTGTCTTTAGATCAAAGATTATTGCCTATTGGTGGCCTATCAGGCAGTTCTACACAGAGAATTTTTGTACAGAAAAATTAAATATCACTTTGTGTGATCCGGGAATTGAGTATGGGAGCTCATGTATAGCAGTCGCATTCACTACCGCTGGTTCATCGAAGCATTATTTATTCTTAATAGTCAATTTTTATTTAATATTGTGTATATTATATTAATATTTATATACGACACGTAAATACAAGCAACCTATTTTACCCATTGCATACTATTTAGACGAAAAACAAACAATACTATTTCTTAGACTTACTCAGTTCCTTTGTTTATGCAAGGCCTTTGTACGTAAGTGCATGTTAACAGAAGCCTGAAACCGTATGCGTTCTATTATAAGAATCTTTATGTGCACGAGCTCTTAATAGGTTGCCGTGCCTTTATAATTTATATAACGCTACCATGTTGGTTATTTCATGTGAAAATGCTGAGTTACTTTTAATTAAATATTCTTTTCATTGATCATGATGTACATTAAGAGTGTGATATTATAATTACTGTAAAAATATGAGTATTATTAGATTCTTTCTTGATTATACTTTGCACGAGAAAATAGAATTTGGGTTACACGGCTGGCAAAACCGCTAGGTTTAGATGGTCGTCTAGTCAGTACCACTTTACCGAGTGTTGTGGGTTTGATCACTAAACGGTACAAAAAATGTGTGATCCACAAATATGTCTCACCACTGCCACTACACAAAAAAACTATTCGTGTCATCCACAAATAGTTGTGCCAAGTCTAGATGTTCTTTGCATTCGTTGTTTGAATTCTTGTAAATAGTAGCGATTGTCTACTGAGAGACGCTTGGTTTGTCACGCAGGGGATCAAGATTGTATGTGCTTCTTAAAATTATGCTTATTAAATCGTTAATTTTCGTTTGCTTTAACTGTGATTAAGATATAGGTCGTGAGGAAACCATGCATGTCTGACAGTTCTACATAGACACTTCAGAACATTGAGACAATTACTACCTTAGTCTCCCTGTGAACATGGCTGCTGAAAAGCAACAGAAAAGTCGGAGCAAGTGTAAACTTAAATAGAAGTAGTTTTAATAATCTAGATAGCCTAAAAAGTAGTAAAGTTCAATAGTTTCAAAATGATGTTATAATAAAGTGTTAAATAAGGAACACGATAAAATCCGTATAAGGTAGTTTGATTTCATAGTTCTACATAGTAATTTAGAAGATTCGTGTAGTCTGCTTATTCGCTCTGGGCAAGCGTGGAGAACTATAAGCCTTAATCCTTATACGGGGCTGATATTGTAATATATGTACCTATACCTCTGTTTTCCGTAAAGATAGACAGTAACTTCCACTTTTAGTTACTACGATTCTTGCTACTTCATTCACTATCTTCATATTCTTCATGCACGCTCGTTAGACGAGATCAAAACCGTTTATCTGATAAATAAATTAAATATTTTGTAACACCGGGTAACGAACCCAAAACTTCAGAATCATTGCCACGATTGTTTCTAAGCGATAAATGAGGCTTCTGCGGCTAGTTATTTATAATTAAGGTTGTATATAACTTTTTAATAGCATGGACAATCGTCTTTACGATTGAAACTACAGCCATAAAGTAAATACTTGAAAACTTTTTACGATTTTCGATTAGCCGAAGTGAATAGATTTGAAAGCTGAATAAAACAGAGAGGGAAATACGATTGTTTATAAAGTTAATACTGCTAGTTTATTGCGCCCTGTCGATTCGTTTAGAAAAGAATTTTCGAGGACAGACGATGATGGCATGATGAACACTTTATGTAAATAAAGAAAGTAAGAAGAAATTTAAAAGACACTGAATGTATTACAGGTTAGAAAACATTAATAAATATGGATAAGTGTTTTTAATATTAATGACATTATTGAAATATTTAAATAATATAATACTTATGTTATGTTTAAATAATACCGATTGAAATTTTGCTAATAGTGTACCAAATTTTACTCACAGAAATTATAGAATATTTGGACAATAAATATTGCTTTTCCTTCTTATTTTATCAATCTCGCTGATGGGCTAGGTACAATCTAAGTTTAGATGAATATGCTAAAACAGCTCTTAGTTTTTGAATCTCTAAAATATAAAAAGTAAAAGCTTCGTTGTCTATTAATCTATACTCTAAACAATACTTTTTTAAGCTTTTGAACCGAGCACGTCTTGTGCCACTAAACTGAATTGTATAATAATGTTATGCGGTTACTGCCAATATTAGTCTTAGTGTTTTAACAGCCTCATTCATAAAACTTACAAGGAATTTATAACGTCGGCGTCAGAATTTCTTAAAAGTATTAATTATAGAATTGCATAAAATTTATGAATTTGTGTTTTACGGAACGTTTATTCAATGTACGAAGTAATTTAAATAGTGAACGTATCGAACCGATCTTTTTATGAACAAGGCCGTCTATATTAACCTTATATGTATAATGTTGGTCTAATATTACAAGGTTGAAGGCATTATAATGTATTTTATATATAGCTACCAGGATTTTAGAATATATATAATATGTATTAGATAATCGTGCGCCTGTGACGTCATCATGCATTTTCAAGTTGGTTAAAAATTGTGTTCTACTGGGTAGCATTTTCCATGTTTAAAGTTGGGTGCTTGCGAGCCAACTTTGTGTATTTCCCAAAGAGTGTGTGCTAAAGAACTCACGTGTGCACTTTGCTGCAATCGAGTTCCCTTTAGATAGAGTTCTGCATGAATCGAATGTAAAAGCTTTAGAATATGCGGGCCTCCGTTTGCTCTGGATGAATGTACGTTTACGTTCGGCGACGCTAAACGAGCATCCTCTTATGTGCTAGATTTGTTTTGACTATTGACGATTAGTTTCGTAAGTTTTGGAAAGTGATGCTATAGGAGTGAGATGAGATGTGAAATTAATACTTATCCAATTTGAGTTACTCCCTTGGCAATTTCCTTAAATGAGTTTTGAACTAATAGAGATTGAAGATTTGGTGTTACTTAAAGATATAATTTAAGTATATGTATAAAGTGATGGCAGCAGCACAGCAGGAAAATGCTCGTCTCATCGTTGCCACACCACGCTGTATGTATTGGGTTGGAATCCCATACGAGAGAATTATTGGGTGATCCACATATTGTTTTGAGTCTGAGTGTGCCACGTATCTGCTATTTGTATGTTTGTTGAGTCCTCCGTGACTCAGGGTTTGAAGAACGGGGCGAAATTTTTTCTAAAATAAAAGGAATGTCGAAAATTTGCGTAAAGCTATGTTACGATAAATATAAAATAATTAAAGCTGATGATCATGAATTTCTTGCTTAAAGCCCAAATCGTTAAAAGTGTTCTTAATGACGAATGTTCTGACGAATTATAAACCTTTTATATCGATATGAGTATGTGTGTGTATCCCTTTACGGGATATCGGCATAAAGTAACAGTGTTACTGCGTTTCTCTTAATAAATAAGAATTCTAGAACGTAACTTTCCTATTTCTTTCATTTCATGACATCTTTAATTCCTTTTACCTGGCAACGACTTTGCAAGCGATATTAGGCTATGATAACCATAAGGGCTTTAGCTTAAATATATTGAATACATAATAATTCAATAATATATTAAATAATAATTCAGCGATAGCTCAGTGGGGAGACCACCAAACTGCAATGCAGAGGGTCTCGGGTTCGAACCCACGTCGCGCATCTCTGACTTTCGGAAGTTATATGACTTTTCGAAATTATGTGCGTATTGATTGACAATTATCGCCTGCTCCGTGCCTCGGAGAGCACGTTAAGGCGTCGGTCCCGGCTGCCATGAACATCTATGGCAGTTGTTATTTCTAAATAAGGGAAAGTCAGTACCCTCTAATATCCTGACACTGGTCTAGCCTTAGGGTATCGTTAGCCTTCGATTTGCGGAGATCAGGTGGCAGCCGCTCCGTGTAAAAACTGATATCCATTTAAATCCGGTTAGACTAGAAAAGCCAACCCCAAGTGACTTGGGAATAATAAAGGCTAAGGGAGAAGAAGATATTGAATAATAATTGACTTTGACTACACGGATGGCGTAGTGTTTTGAGTGATTGTGGGGTCGAATCCCACACGGGACAAAACTTTGTGTGATCCACAAACGATTGTTCCGAGTCTGGGTATTCTTGTGTCCGTTGTTTGAATGTTTGTAAAGTCCCCCGCGACACAGGATTCATTTCTAGTGCTGTAGTATCATTTAAAAAATATCAATAACAAAATTATCAGATTTTATGCCGTTTTTGATGTTTGCCATTCTAACAAGCAAAACTGTATTATTATTTCAAGACACTACCACAAGTAGTGTTAAGTATGTTGTACAAGTAGTTTTTATTAGAATCACTGCTCATATTTCGCTGATAATATTAAATATAATATAGCTGTAATAAAGTATACTCGAAAAAGCAATAAATAAAGTCCTTATCTGACTCATATTCCAGCTTCTTAAGACATTTTGTAATACAATATTAAGTTTTGTTTCGTTTCGAATACTGACTGCCAGATGCTCTGGTACAATTCCCAAGAGGAATTTATGCTCAAAACAGTGCACAGCGGTGTGGGCCGAGTTTATCGTAGATACGACTGAACACGGCATAGCTTTGGGAATAAATCTATTTGATTGCTTGCATGATCACTGACAGCGCCGGCGCTTGCACGACTTTAAACTGTGCACATGTTGCCAATAATTTCCGAGGCAAGCACTACATAAACTCGGGTGTATGAGTTTATGAAATGCTGTGGAGGCAATGCTATGCGTTGGTTATGTGGAGTCTAGAGTAAGCGTTTATGTTTGGACGTGAATTAGATTGTGGAAGGTATATATAATATATATTCTATCACATACACACAACAACATCTAGCCCAAACTAAGCAGAGCTTTTACTATGAGTACAATGGACAATGGATAAACATACATACATACATTTTTTTTGTAAATACGTACATTGAAATTAAACTGCTATATACGGATTTTATCGCGTTGTTTATTTGACACTTTATTACAAAATTTTGAAATTTTTTTACACTACTACTACTATTAAACTTTACTAATTTTTAAGCGAATTAAATTATTATTAAACTATTTAGATTTAATTTATTTTTACACTTTCCCCGACGTTTCGGTTGCTTTTCAGCAGCCATGGTCACGGGGAGACTAAGATGGCAGTTGTCAGCTGCCAAGTGCCAAGTTTAATTTCAATGAATAATATTCGCGTAAATAGAAGACAATATTATGTAAATACGTACATATTATACTTAGAAACACCCTAACCAAGACAAACATCCATGTCCATGCACACAAATGTTTGACTTGTGCGGGAATCGAACCCGTGACTTCAGGTGTGGCAGTCGGTTACACTAACCACTACGCCATCGAGGTCATCAAGGGATATTAGTATTTAAGGATTGTGATGTAGCTACTTTTTAACCGTATCTGTACGTAATAAAATTAATCTCAACTCAGGACTCAAGTTATATATAGATACTATCGTAAACTTAACAAGATAGGTAATTAAAAAAGGTTTTTAATAATTCGTAACATTGCTAAGTTTACAAATCTATGGTTGGTATTAGTGGTGTTAGTGCGATAAAAATTTGCGGCAAATATGACGTACGCTGCAATACCGTAAACTCTACGCGAGCGGCATCGCGGGTATAGCTGGTTATTGTATACGATTTGTAGCAACTAACATGAATGTAAAATCGGTTAATTTAGTAAACTCACTAGCCCTTCTGACGTTTATAAGTGAAACCTTTAAGAGTAAAACCTAAACGAATAAATGACGACTTTGATTTTGTATATCCTCTCAAGCTTTAAGCAGATAATTTAGAACATTATCAAAGTAACCAAGCATAAACTGCTTTTAAAACTTAAACTATCTACTGGCCTTATTACCAACAAAGTACTCCACAAGTGCCGTATTGTAAATATTTTACGACGTTTATAATAAACTCGCCTCAAACTAGCTTCAGTTAACTGTTATACTGTTATTAAATCAAATCAAATCAAATATTCTTAAATATAAATATTCTATTGTGAAACATAGGTATATATAAGATGTGTACAGTAATGGTAATGATCAACTATGTTCTTGTTGAATTATATACACTCGCGTGCAAGTAAATCGACTCAAGCCTCAAGTGCGCATAAAAAGTGATATAACTTAAAAATGCCTTATTATACCTCTATATAATGTTTTACATAATTAAAGCCTAGTAATTGAGCTTTAAAATGGTGTAAGTTGCATGAAAATCGATTCAGTAGTTTAGTAAAAAAGGTTAATGCCAATGATAATGTAAAAAATGTTGAAAATTCATACAATTTCACAGTATGGGGTATATTGGGGGATATTGTGTTTAAATGAAACAAAATGTGCGTAAGATAAAAAATTTATTCGTATCAATATTTGGTATTTCCTCCTCTAGCTCTGATCACTGCTCTCATGCGATTCTTCATCGACCTTATCAACTTTTTAATGGATGATTGTGGTATTCGACCCCACTCTTCTACCAACGCAGTCTTGAGCTCATTGATGTTTGTCGGAGCTGGATTCCTCGCTCTAACTTTCCTTTTGAGCTCGTCCCATATGTGCTCAATGGGATTTAAATCGGGGCTGAGCGCTGGCCAATGCATAGTGTGAATTCCAACTTCGTTCAGGAAATCACGTGTGGCCCGAGCAGTGTGACATCGGGCATTGTCATGCATCAAGATGAAATTTTCCCCAATAAAGCCTTGATAAGGGACAACTTGATCCAGTAGAACATTTTCAATGTAACGATCACTGGTCAGACCTCCTCCCCGGCCTCCCCCAGGAACGAAAACAAGCTCCGTTTTGCCTTCTAAGGAAATTCCGGCCTACATCATGCAAGATCCGCCACCATATGCAACGGTTTCCACAAAGCAGCACTGTGAAAACCGTTCACCGGGACGACGGTATACCCGACCTCTCCTGTCGCTGCCATGGAGACACATCCTCGTCTCATCTGTGAACAGGACTGACTGCCATTGCTCTATGCTCCAATCCAAATGCTCTCGAGCAAAGTGAAGGCGTGCTTGACGATGAGCTGTGGTCAACTTCGGGCCTGTAGCGGGTCTTTTCGGAGTAAGGTTAGCTTCTTTCAACCTTCTTCTAACTGTCCACTGACTGACAGTCACCCCGCGAACTTGACGTAGCTCCTGCTGCACATCTACGCCGGTAAGGTGTCGATTTCGGAGAGAGGTCGAGACCAAAAACCGGTCGTCACGCTCCGAGGTGCACCGGCGTCGGCTGGTATTAGGCCTCCGAGTGAAGGCACCAGTCTCTTGAAACCTTCTGTATACTCTCGAGACAGCGGACTGACTCATATTCAAACGACGAGCGACTTCTCGCTGGTTCAACCCTTCTTGCAATAGGGCAACGACTTGAGCGGCTTCTTCAGGTGTTGTATCCATAATTTTCTTCAAATGACGGCTTTAATTTGCAGAGATGTGTTCAGGTCAACGTCTAATGAGCGACTAATAAGAAAAAACTATTACAGAGGGTTTTTATAGGGGGTTGTGTCGCGCAAGTTGTGTATAGAGCGCAGAGCAGTTTACGGGAGGTTGCGTTCAGTTGCATTCTAAGTACAAGTGTTTATTTAAATTACTGATATTATGCTACCATTTGAAAGCCTAATTACTAGGCTTTAATTATGTAAAACATTATATAGAGGTAAAATAAGTAATTTTTTAGTTATATCACTTTTTATGCGCACTTGAGACTTGAGTCGATTTACTTGCACGCGAGTGTACATTTATACATGCAAAAATTAATTAATTATTATATTTAACTATTTACAATTATTGCACCTTAGTAATTGTATAATATAACATCATACAATATAAGTAGGAAGTAGTCAAATACTTTACAGTTTGATTAGCTATAAAAGACGTAGCAATACTGCTGTCTATCACTTCTTGTTGTGAGCTGTAAGTGAACGGACATATAAAACTTCCTTGTGTCAAAGTATAAAATAAATAGTTAAAGTATTTATACAGTGTGTTATTTTATCCATAACCTCTAATAGTTCTGCCAATTAGGCTTACAATAATTTAAAATTAATTTGGCAGATCACAAAAACATGCAAAAATAATACTTTTTTTATCACTTCTATTAAAACAATACAACATATTAAATTAAATATAGCAAAAATTTTAAAATTAAAAATAATAACATGCAGAATTAATAGCTGCCAATTACTAATTATAAATACAGTAAATACAAATAAATTTAAGAATTAAATATGTCAATGCAGCAATCACAATGTCAAATAAAATTTACAAAAAAACTCACAAAGTGTATGTAATAAATATATTAATTAATGACAGTTTAATTTATATATTATTCATATGTTATATTTCTATAATTTTATTGACAATTATCAAACCAAATTACATATTTTTACGAAATTATTATTATGAACTGACTTAAAAAATCTATGATAGAAATGAAAAAATATTAATAACGTAAAAGTAAAATCCTTTAGTCGTTATAGAATTCCTCCCCATCACAGTCGACCAGTTGTGTGCCCAGAAGACTGCTTGCATTGCTACGGTGAATGGCAATGCTTATTCTATTATACTATTACTAGATTGTGTCCCCGGCTTCGCTCGTGTAAATGCAGGCTAGGTTAGGTCAGATTAGGAACAGTCCTATTTTCTGGAGGAAAGATACCGTATGTCGTTTTCTGTTCCCCTGACAACGTGTATGCAACATTTCATGACGATCTGTTCAGGCGTGAAAGCATAACAAACAAAGAAAAATAACATAACAACACAATAAACAATCTTAGTTAAGACGTACAGATAAGGTTAATATGTTCTTACGTTACAATTGATTGATCGATTTCAGCATGAATGGGCCGGCTCGACCGGGGTAGGACTACCCTCTCACAGAATATCGACGTGAAATAACAGTATTCGTACTGTTGTGTTTCGTTTAGTGAGTGAGAGTGCCGGAGGCCCAATCACCACCTTTATATTATGTATAATCAATATTTGCCTTTGACTTTCCTTTTTAGACATTTTATATTTTATTTTTTTCTGACAATACTACTTATTAATGTATTTTTTTTATAATGTTGTCTTCTGTTTACGCGAATATTATTCATTGAAATTAAACTACTATATACGGATTTTATCGCGTTATTTATTTGACACTTTATTACATAATTTTGAAAACTGTTACACTACTACTATTATCTTTTTATATCTTTTTTTATTATTTTAATTTTGATTTAATTTGTTATCTAATTTGTAATGTTATTTTTTATTAAATTGATTGTCTATCTATTATTATTATTCAGCGATAGCTCAGTGGGTAGACCAACAGACTGCAATGCAGAGGGTCTCGGATTTGAACCCACGTCACGCACCTCAGACTTTCGGCAGTTATATGACTTTTCGAAATTATGTGCGTTATGATTGACAATTATCGCCTGCTCCGTGCCTCGAAGAGCACGTTAAGCCGTCGGTCCCGGCTGCCATGAACATAGGGCAGTCGTTATTAGCAGAGTATCGACAAAAAAGATCCCACTGGGTCGAAGTGTCGCCGGTCTGCACTGACTGGCCCCCACATAAGATAAGATAGGATACTGGTATACTATTTCTAGATGTGCAGCTACATCTTCATCAAACAAAAGCTTGAGCCGTAGTTTAGCACACCATATAGCTTAGCCCAAATCGTTAATAACACGACCACTCTATCCGTGTTCTGCAGATAAAGGCGCCGCAGTGCGAACAAGCTCTTAGATTTGGTCGTTATCGGATTCACGGTGCAGTAAGGCTGTTAAAAAGCTTACGAGTGACGTATGTTGCCGGCTTATGACTGCTTAGCTATGTATTATCGGGATATTTTAAATAGACGCTTTATACTACTAGGGTAAAATAAATTGTATGTGTCGTAGGATAATCGGATAGTGCGATTTTTTGTGAAACCACTAGGATGATTGCAAAAAAATAGATTTAGCATCTAAGATAGATTTCATTATAGTCAAACGAGCAATTATCAGGATCTTAAGAATCCTAGTTTTCTTAGGATTATTGGAATCTTGGACGCCAATTGGTTAATTTAAGAGTCGATTATAACATCTCTATTCTGATTGGTCAGAAAATGGGGATTGTTGGGATTGGCGATTTGATGGCATTATGGATATTTTTATCACCCTATGATACGGCTTGAGCAAAGTATATTTGTATTATTTATCTTTTGGAAAATTATCGGTAGCAGTACGGGGATTAGAAACGTGCCGGTTAGAAGGTAATAGATTTGCCCTTTATTACGCAGGACTTAAACAGGTGTCAAAATCTTTTTGCAATATCACTTTTACATATTTGTTTATTAAAATAAACTCTTCAGCTTTTTATAATAACACATGTTCAGTTATACTATTAGAATATTCTTTAGGCTCACACAGTGTTCTACAATATCGAATACGTGGTAGGTTAGAACTAGAAAATATTTTCTAAAGCTATGTATGGACACTGTTAACGTGTTAATTTTATATACTTAGGCGCAAGTATGCGATAGTGACGCACTCTGCAGTCATCTCAAGAAGACAGAATACAGTTAGTCGTGTGTAACTGGTACCAGTTGATATATATTTATATTCACGTACTTATTATATCTGACCAAATAGACAACACACAATTTATAACTTTTACAGCGAAAATACAATAAGGGAGAATCACATTAGCTTCAATAGATTGTTATTAAAATATTAGGTAATATAAAACAAGGATCTTTGAGGATATGTCAATGTAAGCCTGTGTACGTGCATGTTTTTTTATCATTGATTAATGATACCTGGGAAAACAGACGAACGGACTTACAATGTGGCAAAAACTGTAAAGAGCATTATTTCAGATTCAGCAGAGTCCATAAATATTAAAAAGACATTTCATGTGGTATTTCATCGCATCATTTCAGTACAATGGAATATTATCAAGTCGTGAATGAAAATAAAATCCTCATTGTGCTATCAGCAAGTAAATATCCACTTTGTATTCAAGTTTTAAATCCATAATTTGCTATCTGATCCCCGTAGCGAGTGATTTTCCCGGTGAGAACGGAATTTGAAACAAAAAACCGAACACTGCAATAATTAAAACTCACTGCAGTAAAATGGAAAAAAGTCCTATCGGAATACATATTTACGGCTCTTTATACCTGTGGAGGTAGGCAGAGGTGTTTTACACACAAATTTCGCCAGCTATCTGTATGTTTAGGTCTTATGTAATAGGCGGTCAGCTTATTTTTGTTTCGATATATTTGAAGACTTCTACTAAATAATATGATAACATTTTCCGACTCGGTTATTGAACTCGGAACTGTATGGTTGCGTGGCTATATTAGAGGTTGAAAATATGTGCCACGGGATAAACAGGTACTTAGATAATAATGTCGTCAACATCTTTTCACCTTTCTGTGCGCTTGTACACGGTATCACCTACTGAAAATACCATGTACCTAAGTCCTGTAGAACCCTATGAAATTTACACTTTAATAAAAAGCTTAAAAAACAAACAAAGCCATGGCTACGACGAATTACCACCTATGCTAATAAGACAATGTGCAGAAGAATTAACTTTGCCATTTTACTTATTAATAAATCAATCTTTTGAAGAAGGCCAATTCCCTGATTACTTGAAGAAAGCCATACTTAAACCAATTTATAAGAAAAATTCACACAACGACCCCAGTAACTATCGTCCTATCGCTCTGCTACCTACCGCCTCGAAGATATTCGAAAAGGCAATGTGTAATCGCGTTTACAATTTTTGTGAGAAATATGAAATATTCAATGAATGTCAAAATGGATTTAGAAAAAACAAATCAACAATATTAGCCATTTATAAATTTATACAGGAAGCCCAAAACATTATTAACGACAAAAAATACGCGGTTGGAATTCTATTAGACATGACTAAGGCCTATGATAAAGTCCAATACAGCATACTCCTTGGAAAATTACAGGATATAGGAATTCGCGGCAAAGCTTACGAGTGGTTTCAGTCATATTTAAGAAATAGAGAACATCTAGTAGAAATAGAATACTTCAACCATTCCACGAATGACATACAACACGTTAGATCAAGTAAAAAAACAATCAATGCGTCAATTCCACAAGGTAGCGTAATTGGGTGTCTTTTGTTTCTCATTTATATCAATGATCTGCCCAAAACAATAGATGGACCGTGTGTTCTATTTGCAGACGACATCTCACTCCTAACAACCTGCCAAAATAATAATAAATTAAATGAAAAATTAACAGTAACGCTTGACAAAGCAGTAACCTGGATGGACGAACACAATCTCGAAATTAACTTCTCAAAAACCAAAATAATGTCCTTCCATCCCTACCAAAAACCTCCACTAGAAATAAATTTTATTTACAATAATATAAAAATAGAAACCGTACCAGAATTTACACTACTAGGATTATCCATAGACACTAACATAAACTGGAAATCACACATTAAGAAAATGAGAGCAAAGATTTCAAAATTTACATACGCCCTTAGTGAAGTTAAAAAGACAACAGACCTGCAAACTGCCCTTGCTACATACTATGCATATGCTTATGCATGGTTTAGCTACGGCATAATACTGTGGGGCAATAGCACAGATGCACCAACTCTCTTTACACTTCAAAAAAAGCTGGTTAGAATTTTAGTGAACATCGACGATACAGATAGTTGCAAACCCCATTTTAAAGAACTCAAAATCTTAACTTTACCCTCCATATATATCTTGGAAATGTGTAAATTTGTAAGAAAAAATCTAAACATGTTTACTAAGAGAGAAGACACCCAATGTAGGTACGCACTACGCCATAGGGAAAGGCTTGAACTGCCCACCTCACGTCTAAAACAACACACAGACAGCACATATGTGATGTCTATAAAAATTTATAATAAACTGTCGGCTGAAATTAAAAACGAACCTAAATTTAACCCATTTATAAATAAATTAAAAACACTACTATTAAACAAATGTTATTACAATTTAAATGATTACTTGACTGACAAATTACAATAATATAAATAATAATAATACCTGCAAAAATAATAATAAAATCACTGACATAACTGACAAATTACATTAATATTAGCAATATAAATAAAGATAAACATATAATTATTGACATAACTCGCAAATTATATTAATATAATAAAAGTATCTTTAAAAATAGTATTAAAACTACAAACATAACCAATAAGTTGCAGACATATTATATACATCATCATCAAATTATGTAATATCAATATATAAAATTAATATTATATCCACTATACCTACAAATACACATAGAATAATTATATATAAAGGAATGTTCATTATAATAAAATGAAAAGATGTTAAAAATTGATTAAAATACAGTATATATGCATTGCTATAAGTAATACAACTGTCATGTTATATTAGAAATAATGCAAAATTAATATAATTATAATTAACATGAAACAGAATAAATCTAGAACAATGCAGCTAAAGCCCTCTTCCTCCCTTCTACATTTGCTGTGCCTGACAAGGTCCATGATGATACCATGTATTATTTTTATAACACCAAATTAACATTGTGGAATGCAAATAAAGTATTGAGTATTGAGTATTGAGTATTGAAATGACTGAATAAATTTAGATGTGGTTATGAGTTATCTATTGACAAAAGCTTCAGCTATATAATACACATATTACATATATATATATATATATATATATATATATATATACATTAATTTAGTTTAATGTTTGTAACTGCATTTAATCTGGTTGACAAATAAAAAAGCATGTATGTCAATTTCGTTTTGCGTTAGGATACGTAGATGATGCAAGTTTGCACGCATAAAATGATGGGCACAGCCTCTAAGTTACATGTAATTATATAGATAATATCCTTCTCACACTGCGAAAAGGTCCGTGCCCAGTTGTAGGAAAGTTTAAGACCGGAATGATATTATATATTACATTATAAATCTATAATATTGGACATCATTTATCAAAGTATATGCTGTGGCGACTCCGCACAGACGAAGAAGTTCCGCCTACATTTAACAGATGACGATACAATCGCGCTTAACATGACGTCATACTATTCTGCATCGCACAAGTGGAGTTTACACAGCGATTAAGTATATATACAAGCTCCCGACATCAACCGTCGGGCCGCGGCCCGCCAGGCACGATCAACTAGCGTAGTCGGAGGATCCTCCCTTGTGTTGGAGGGGCTTCACAACCTGTTCCTCCACAATGCAAATAATAATATCATACAATTTGTAAAAAGTTATCTCACGAATGTTTAAAATATCAGAGGAAACAAATAGTTAGCTCTCTGTAAAGTAAAGAATACTTGAGCGTTCATTTATTTTAATGATTTGTATTTTGTTCAACAGTAGTTTTTTATATAAATTATTTTATACTTAGGAAGCAGCGATAGCTCAGTGGGGAGACCAACAGACTGCAATGCAGAGGGTCTCGGGTTCGAACCCACGTCGCGCACCTCTGACTTTCGGAAGTTATATGACTTTTCGAAATTATGTGCGTATTGATTGACAATTATCGCCTGCTCCGTGTCTCGGAGAGCACGTTAAGCCGTCGGTCCCGGCTGCCATGAACATCTATGGCAGTCGTTATTGGGAAAGTCAGTACCCTCTAATATCGTGACACTGGTCTAGCCTTAGGGTATCGTTAGCCTTCGGGTTGCGGAGGTCAGGTGGTAGCCGCTCCGTGTAAAAACTGATATCCATTCAAATCCGGTTAGACTAGAAAAGCCGGCCAAGCGACTTGGGAATAATAAAGGCTAAGGGAGAAGGATTTTATACTTAGGAAAACTCTAGCCTACATCTGCACTAACTAACGTGATGTTATATTTATATAGCCTATGCTACTTCTGAATAAAGTAATTAAAAATTATTTCACGATTAAAAAGGAAAACTACTTTATATTAGCTTTATATAGCCTATGTTACTTTTGGATAATAATGATGTTATATCATCATGCTACGACCTACGGGAGTGGAACAGTAATCATCAATATGAGTGGATCCGCGGGGGGCGGCTACTTATAATATTAAAAAGAGACAAGATTACTATTGTTGTTTGTAATTAATAAGCTCAAAAACATCCGGAACTAGTTATATTGAAAAATATTGTCACCATTAGATAGCTATTTTTATCAAAAAGTAACAGGATTTATAACATCGTGCTACGAGTTACGGGAGCGACTCAGTAATCATTAACGTAGGTAAACCGCGAAAACAGCTAGTTATCATTAAAAAGCGGCTATAGCTGGTAAAGGTATCGGACTAGTGCCCCAGAGAGTCGTGAGAACGGCCCTGGAATGTACAAGGCAAGAGCACATGGGAGCGATCATTTTAGTCAGTACAAAACTTACAGATACTACAGAATACACAACATTTTTCTAATACAGAATCACGAAAAACGTGACTCAAATTGGTACCTAATTATACATTTCTTAATATTATTATTATTTTACATTTCTCAGACCTCTTTAGGTCGCTATCACACTAGCGTTAGTCGAGGATCTTTTTCATATAACCAGTGATAAATAATTTTAAAATGTGAATGTCTTTGACCAGCGGTAACGTCGTTGTCAATGTTTGGATTAGTACAATATTTTATACACAAGAGCAAATAGCAATCAAACAAGTTAAACAGTATAAACATCGGTTGCTAAATAAAGGAGTATTTAACTTTTTTAGTATGGATTTAAGAAAGTCATCCTTACACGGTAGAGTCGATTAGAGCGCGAACCAACAAGTTTGGGTCCTCATACGTCTGCCGAACGATCAAGGCATGGAATTCTCAGCCAAGGCACGTGTTTTCTCCTTCCTGCAATCCTGGGTCCTTTAAGAGGGGCGTGAAAAATCACCTTCTTAGGCCGTCAAAGTAGGGACCTCAACATCGCCTCAGCTGCTATGAGGATAGTGGAGGCCACTGCTCTTAGACCAAATGATCGCTTACCATCAGGCGGAGTATAGTTACATTGAAGAGCAAAAAAAAAGAGTAGTTGTAATAAGGGCAACTCGCTATCTTCTTCGGACAGATGCTTTTAAATATCGGTTACGTCACAGTTCGTATCGTGCACCCTTTTTCTGTCCTTTGACAATTACCGCTACTATCAAATTTGAAACGCTTGTATCTTATTATATTGAGTGGATTTTAGAAATTCTCTTTAGTTCAGAGTTTAGGTTATGTAACTATTTGAGTTAAATCCTAACTAAAATTATATATACCAATATGCGTTTATTTGTTTGTTTATTACGCTTTCAAGCCTTAACTATTCGACCGATTATTATCATGAAATTTCGCGTACACGTTGTCAGGCAAACAAAAAAGGACATATGTTACCTTTCATCCAGACCCAATGTACGGTTGCTAACCTAACCTTACTTACATTCTACATTCACAAAATCTAGTAATAAATAATTGTGAGTCAACTACAGTATTGTAACTATCGATAAACATGCTGCGTTCACATTGCGAACGTCGCGTGCGCCTATTCTTACGTTAGAGGAACGCAAAAACTCGAAAAGCGCTAATATGATAAAGACCTTAGTTGAAGTTCTAGTTGAAATGTACAACTTTAATAGTAGTTGTGACAACTTAATGACAGAAATAGAGCAATGTTATCTCAGATCTCTGGCATTAAAGAACTTGTCAAATCATGTTATTGCTATGACGGGTAGTAAATTAAATGCTTGACACTTATTCTTGTTTAAATAGGGTGGACTCTGGGATAGAGCTGTCCTTTAGTATAAAGGTCGATGGGATCCATCAAGTGCTAAATTGCTAGGAATTAATAATCGAGCTTCTCGGGTTAATTAAGATAGACTCCAGGCTATTTGTGACGTAAGATAGGAGCGACTCAATGTTGTTAATGAACGGAGTAAGGGCAGTAGTACAAATTATGGCTTACCGTATAAGGGTATTGAGATAAATTATATTCCATGTTTTTGTCATTTGGTTATTTTCTAAATATTTTATTAGCTGCAAGCAGAAAATATAGAAAATTATTATATAATTATTTAGAACGAACGTGGCTATGGTCGACATAACTGTAAACATGTAGGGAGTTTTTAAAGTAGTCTATGTCTACAAACTGATAGAATTACTTCCTTTTTAGTTATACAGTTTCAAATGCTGTGATACTATCACATGACGATTAGCAGTATCCATAATTACATGAAAATGTGTCATGGGAGTTCTGTAGCTTGTACGATTTTACAAATTAAATCTGCATGTCAATATATGTTTATAAATTAATTAACGCTATGTCCTACCTGCATGGCATATCTAAAATATGAATCCAAAGACGAACAGTAGGTTATACCCGATATATGTACTTTTATTATTAAATAATTATGTTCTTAACCTCTTGAGTGGCAGCGACCCGCCGAGCCGGCAGCCAGACAGAATTATTTTCAATTATGTCTGGAATTCGAGCTATTGACAGGTTAATATACTTTACCGTAGACCATTTATCTTTAGTCATACTATATGGTGTGCAACGCTAATAGAATAAAAGTAGCTTATGTTATCCGCTACTCCATTCGCTACCACTGAAGTGCCAGGAAATGTATCTTTACATACTGAGCATTAAAACTATTCTGAAAGGTGACTACTGTAAATAAAATATTGTAAATTAAGTACGGCAAGTAAAATCTTTTAATAATATATTTTATCACATACACACAACACCATCTAGCCCAAACTAAGCAGAGCTTGTACTATGGGTACTAGAAAAAGGATAAACGTATATATATATATGTATATATATATTTATTTATTTGTTAATAAGTACATACATATTATATTATAAACAAAGTAAAATTGTTAAAATCTAGTACAAAAACAACATGGTTGATTATTATTATTGTTTTACTCGCCGAGCTGAATATTTGTAGAGATTAGTCGATCTCCAAGTAACTAGTTAAACAACGGGTTCGGTAAAGCTGTGGATGGTTGATAGCTGTTTACATTTCGTGATCCCCTGCGTCTATGGAAGCACGTTAAGCCGGGCAACAGTTGTAATGCGAATATCTACGATTGTAGACAGACTTAAGCATGAAATAATCTGCAATAAATCTGTAGATTGCAAATGGCTTTTCGTGCTCAGATAAGAGCGGCGACGTCGAGAACTGATTAACTCCTTTGATAAAAAAGAAAACATTGTTCACCATCGAATTCTGCTTTTTTTACAATCGGCTATTAATAGCATTCTTTTTAACGAATGTAGCATGAAAAGTAATTCGGTAATGAAATATTTTTAAATAAAACATGCAATACGACCGACATCGCATAAAATAAAAGCAGATCCATTTATTACAATAATAACTTAAAAATACCGTCGATGATTTTCTTTGATATTTTTTACATTCATTTCAAATCTACGTTATTTTACATGTGCTAGCTTTGGGAAGGAATCAAAGTACACTTATTAGTCATTATCATAATCGCTCTTACAGTAATTGTACGGATAGTGAAATTAAACAGCGTTTTACAGAAAGGTGTTGTCATATAGCATCACATAATATAGCCCTAGTACAATGGAAAACCACGACAACCAAATCCATATACATTATTTTCATTAAGATACAGCATTTCTTTTTCTCGACTTATCAATATCACATATTCTAGTCGATACTTAAACAACACATACAGCTGACTCGAGGGATCTCTGTGATCTCGAAAATGACCATGAAATGACCATGCGCTATTTGGAAAGTGATATAATGCGATTGTTTCGATATTTAAATAAAAATTAAATAAATTGTCATAAAATTTAAAATTGTTTTTTTGATCTGGGCTTTTCAGATATATATCACAAAATGTGACCACACCTTTCTGTTACATGCTGTATAGTAAAGCATAGATATTTTCTATTACACTATTGAGTACGAAAAAAATAAATCAGGGATCTTTTAAAAGATCCCTGCGCTATCGATCTTTGCCTATGTCACAAATGATTAACAAACTCAAAGTTTATCAAGTCTCACGAATAATCGTCCCGTGTGGTATTCCATCCGACAGCATTCAGCGCGACGGCAGTCTATTCCAGAGATATATTACAATTAAATTTGTGAAACTAAATTTAAATTCATATCGCTTTAGAAGAGCATATTGGCGTTCTAAGATCAGTGTTAGCATCCTACTATTGAGAATCTCGTGACGGATAGACACACAACACCAAAAGCATAGTTTCTTAAAGCCTAGAGATCAAACATAACCATATCCTTAGACGACAGTTTCGGCTTACAATCAGGTGTGCCAATACTTCGTCTGGCAAAAAAAGCAAAAAAATAATGATTTTCTTAAGGTGACCGTATGCTTACGGCTCTCCAAACTGGACCAACGAATCCATCCATTACTACTTTTAGTCGAATAAAACAGTGAACTAAAAGTTTTGTGTCGAATTAAACTCCTGTAACTGCACTGCGTTATGTCTAAGGAGTGGTAGAGTATCGCTCTTGGAAAACTTCCTACAGATATCTGGATTCTGTTTAACTTGCTCCTTGGAACTTGTGGCAAGGATCTTCGTCAGAAATGCTAATTTGTAGTTAACTGTATTAATGGGATCCTTGTTTAATATGATACAGTACTGTAAATAAAGATCAGCTGAATGATTGCTGGAATTGAGTATTCTTGGTATGTGTTCAGTCGTTGAGTTTATATCAGTTGTGAATAATTGCTTGATACGGCCGCTTTAAGATTAGGCTTTCCACGAAGTGACTGTTATTTAACCTAAGCAAAAACTTTCGAGTGAATATCTTCTGAACATAAACTGGCGTTTTTTTGCGATATTTCTAACCGCGAAAACTAACCCAGTAGTCGCTAAAGTATGTTAACAGGTATATCTAAAAGGAACAAAACCTGAAGATTCCATTATGCTATACCTTTCGTAGTCGTAACGACAGACTAAGACCAGAAGCTCACCTTTGACCGTTAGTGACTCCAAGAACCTTTTTTGTTGTCTACTACAACCACGATGACAACAGGCAGGCATTACCTAATTATTATCACTACAGTCACTACTACTACTGTCTGCTTCTACTGTCACTACTAACCTTCATTACCTACGGAATAATATTATTCTTATATTAAATATTTAATTATTTATAAATCCACCAAATGAAGCCAGTGAAATTCCAATATAACTGTAACCTGCACGAAATTGTGACGATTGATAACGTAACAATTGTAATACCACTAAAATCCTTATAACACCCACTGCTTTTACAATTACAAATTATACAAATATTCCATTAAATGTCATAAAAATACATATTAGTTTAATTATCCTTTAGTCGTATCTAAAGTAGAATCAAAGTTTATTATAACTCTATTAGTATCTAGCGAAATACATTTACTGAAACTTGTACTGAAGATTCATAATGTCATGTTACTAATTATACTGAAAATATTTCCTACTGACTGGAAAAATATGGGACAGTATCTCGTTCCTTATCTAAATAAAACAATACCGTCGAGCCATTTCCATATAAATCTTGTTGAAACAGTGCCTCCAGTGGCGCTTTCAGTGAAAATACAATAAGCACATGTCAGTGCGGCAAAATCCGAGTGTGGCCGTCCGTCGCGCGCGCACTGAATTTAAAACAACCTGTCCGCTATCCAGTTAAATCTCTGAAATGGGCTATAATTTGGACAAACTTTGCGGTTTTCTGTTACCAATACATGTCACTAAATTAAAAAGCACGGCCCTTTTTCTTTTGCTAGTTTTGGTTTTGTACGTTTGTAATATTAATACGTGTTACAGTCTCGTTTGCGTTGCATCCACATGTTTGGAGGAACATCGTCTGGCAATTTCATAACATATTTTCATTCTGTTTTGTATCGTATCAGAATCTTCATGGTGCTAAATTGAGCCTTTAATGTTATACGCGTAATTTGTCAAGAAACACTTATTCATTTTGCATACAAAATTGAAGTTGGTCAGATTACAAATTTACAAAATTGGCGTTTCAGGTATTGGTTAAGTTCAGGCAAGGCAGGCGAGCCAAATAGAGGACACCTACATCTAAAAGAAACTCAGGACCAAACGTTTAAAATCGCATTCAAATTATGGCAAGGTTTACAAACGAGATACGTATAATTTTCTAATCCTTCAAGCACTGCACATACATACTTTAAAAAGGTAAAAATAAATAGGTAGTCTCGTGTATTAAACTGTATTATTTCGAAATGGCTCGGATTCGGAAACCAGTTCTCTAAGATAGCGAAATTTCTGACAATACCGGGTATTTATGAGAGATATGATAATAGAGACACGGAATCGTTCATAGGTATGTAAAAAAAAGAAGGAACGAGATTGGCGGCGCAGCTGAGATAGATGTCGGAGAATTTTTATTAAATCTCTGATATGTGAAGTACGTTTGGGAATGCAGATTTGAATATTACAGACGTATCGTAGTCGACTGGGGGAAATCTGATTCCAATATCATTGTCTATGATGCTCAATGCAATATAGTTCATTGCTATAGAACACATGGAAAACGAGAATATTTGTTCATATTGAACGTGGCTCGGTTCAAACATGCATTTTATTATATTCATTTGTGCGTTCTTATTTTCTTCATATTGCTATATTGTTCTTATAGATGAAACATCAATATTTTAATTTAGTTTCGTAGATTGCCACTAAATAGGCAAAATATTTCAGGAATGTAATTTCGATCTAATATAAATAAAAATATTTATGAATATTTGCAGGTAAACTAATAAGATTTATTAATTTAATTAAATTAAATGTATTATAATGGCAAATTATATTAAATAAAACATGTTGCAAACAGAGCTATACAATTCACACTTGAATATATAATCAGTACCTACTGTCAATTTATTTACAAAATGTTTTTACTTAGAATACCAAGTGAAATATAAAGTTAAAACGTAGTAATACGATTTTAAACAGAAAATTCTTTGTGGTTCATATTGAGAATAAGAAAAAGCAAACTGAAATTGCTGCATAAAAACGATTCAGTAAGTAGTTTTCTTTCAGTATACATTTTTCTATGGAGGTCTTTTGAAAGAATCGACTTTAAATTCGAGACTATTTGCGAGTCAGCCGCGAAGATAATGTCCACTATATATTGAACGAAAACTATTTACATAAACTATTAGTAAAAGCTATCACCATTTCGGCAAGTAACTTAAGCCGTGCAAATGAGTAAGGTCGAGACAGGGCGATATAGGGCGAGGTAGACATACCCCGATAACGAACTTATTGTGTATTTTTTTTGTCAATGGCTTGGTCAACAAATCTGCTAACATTTATTTAGTGCATAAAAATTTAACATCAATGCAGCCATTACAAATATGTTCCCTAATGAAGTGGTGGCGGATATCTATATTCTCACTCACTTTATGTTTATTTTTTATATCAATTATTTCCTGTGAACAAACAACACTATTGTAACATGTGTTAGGAGTAGACATTATTAAAATGTTCAGTGCTATTATTATAAGTTTATCATTTTTTTTTTATAATAGACACATGCTTCTAATGATGACCTTTTAAACCTTAGTTTGTCACAAAAAACCTAATTTATTTTCTTATACTAAGCTCGTCTACGACTTTAACCTCGGCTATGACTTTGACCTCGGCTACGATTGTTCTCGGCTACGATCAACCTCGGCTACCACTTTGACCTCTGACCTCTGCTACAACTTTGGCCTCAGCTACAAGTTTGACCTCGGCTACGATAATAGTTGGCAATGACCTTTGATCTTTGACCTCAGCTACAGCTTTGACCTTGGCTACGATAGACGTTGGCTAGGATCTTGACCCCGGCTACGATAGACTTGGCTAGGAACTTGACCTTGGCAACGACCTTGACCTCAACAACGACCTTGACCTTAGCTATGAGATTGACCTCAGCTATGATTTTAACCTCGGCTAAGACTTTGATCTCACCTACATCTTTGACCTCGGCTACGATAGACGTTGGCAACGACCTTTGACCTCAGCTACAACATTGACCCCGGCTACGATAGACTTAAACAACGACCTTTGACCTTTGACCTCAGCTACAACTCTGACCTTGAGTACGATAGACGTTGGCAACGACCTTTGATCTTTGACCTCAGCTACATCTTTGACCTCGGCTACGATAGACGTTGGCAACGACCTTTGACCTTTGACTTCAGCTACGACTTTGACTTCGGCTATGACCAAGACCTCAGCTACATTTATGACCTCGGCTACGACTTTGACCTCGGCTAAGACTTTGACCTCAGCTACAACTATGACCTCGTCTAAAAATTTGACCTCAGCTACAAATTTGACCTTGGCTACTACTTTGACTTCGGCTACGATAGACTTGGCTAGGAACTTGACCTCGGCTACGATAGACTTGCCTAGGAACTTGACCTCGGCAACGACCTTGACCTCGGCAACGACCTTGACCTTGGATATGACATTGACATCGGCTATGATTTTAACCTCGGCTAAGACTTTGACCTCAGCTACATCTTTGACTTCGGCTACGGTAGACGTTGGCAACGACCTTTGATCTTTGACCTCGGCTATGACTTTGACCTCGGCTTAGACTTTGAACTCAGCTACAACTATGACCTCGGCTAAGACTTTGACCTCAGATACAACCTTGACCTCAGTTACAAATTTGACCTCGGCTATGACTGAGCTCGTTTACGACTTTGAGCTCGGCTACAAAAGACTTCGGTTAAGACCTTGACCTTGAGGTGAAAGTCATAGTCGAGGCCGAAGTCGTAGACGACTTCAGTCGTAGCCAAGATCAAAGTCTTAGCCGAGGTAAATATAAGAGGTTATAGGCGAAAGTGAAGACATTTTCTTTTTATAGACAAAACCACAGATACTATAATATACTTTTTCTACGATGACATTTATATTCAGTTTACCAAAAACAGCACTATCCCTTAAACGAATATCTAAACTAATATTATAAAGAGGAAACATTTGTGTTTTGTATGTATGTTTGTAATGTTTTCACACAAAAACTATTGGACCGATTTCAAAAATTCTTTCACCATTAGAAAGCTGCTTCTTCACTAAGTGACATAGGCTATATTGCATTTTCAAATAAAATAGAGTTCCTTAATAAAAATGCAATAATATAACCCACGGTGTGAAAAATTTGTCATAAAAAATCTGTCATCACGTGTGCTGCGGAAACTATTGATGATAGAACAAAAAAATGTTCTACAGTATTACAAGACGTATCAATATCTACAAAAAAGTCTGCAATACCATATGTTCAACTACTGTAGTTATGCTACTATAACTACTTTTTTACATTTTAAAAGTTGATAAAAGTGCCGACAATAATCAAACCATATTATTCATACCTCTGTATTAATCCTTATCCCATTAAATGATATTTTATTAAAGACCGTTTCAATACACGTAAAATGCATTTTAAATGATTAAAATCGGACATTTCATTCAAAAGATATAATTCTGTAGATATAGTAGGTAGTTTCTAAATATTAGTAGGTAGTTTTTAAGTATTAGCTATATATATAGCTAACTACACCGATATAGGTGTAGTTAGACTTAATAATTTCTTTAGTTGTAATTTTATATATTAAAATTAGACAATAAATTAAGAGTAGGTATTGGGTAATAAATTAAAGTCCACGCGGACAATGTCGCGGGCAACAGCTAGTGGTCTATAAAAGAAATACAAAACATAACTAATAAATACCAAATTAGACATACCAAATAAATTTCAGCATGTTAACTGCATAAGTCATCTCTAAGTCAAATCCGTCATTATTACTCCTTGGGAAGGGGGAGCCCAGATCCACACCTGCGCCAGTACAAATAACCACGTAAATCTGACAAATTGTATAACATTCATACTGGTCACGAGTGCGCGATGCCGCGGCCCTAAAAAATATATTTGCTACGGAAACTTAAGTTTCTACGATTTGGTCGGTCATGACCTCTACTCGGAAAATTTTGCGGCCTCGCGCAAACATCACCGTTTTTGTTCGGCACCCGCTGACTTGGATTACATTTGGGATGGCATTAATCTCTCCGTAAATGGTGTTTGTAATAGAGTTTTTGGATGTTGGATAATGTTATTTTTTGTTGTACCCTTTGTGCAGTTGAATCAATTATTGTTTGCATTGGACTTCAATGTTTTAAGTTTTTTATATATAGATCATAACGTCCTTATAAATTAAACATTATCAATATAAATTTCTTTACCTACATATCTATATCAGATGGTGCAGCGATAGTGGATCTGACTGCAATGCATGAGGTTTCGGGTGCCAATACCGGGTTCGGCAAAGTTTTATTAGGTTTTTTTTAGAGTGACTCTCTGTAGCAGCAAGGCTTCTGGAACTAAGCTAAGTAAACTGTACTTAACTCGCTCCGTAATACGTAGAACCTAAAACCAATGTAGGTGATGAGGATGTTAATAAATACTAGGCCAATTAAACCTAAAATTTCACTCAATCTAGGGTAGGGTAGAGTTTCGTGAGGATACGTTGTATAGTTAGCAGGAAGGCAAAGGTGAACTACCATCGCCATACCATCTAAACCTGCAACAGTATAGATACTGGTAGACCATTAAGCAGTTCGTTTGTTTGATTTTGGTAATTAAGCAAAAGAATTGCTCGTATAGACCGTAGTATAAAAAAAATTTTACTGATCGTTAGAACTGTGTCTTGAGTACCTATATTTCACCATCTTAGCTGGTAACAGTATCTTGTGACTGATTTAAAGCTCGTCCCATGATTGCCAACGTTGTAGTATGAAATAATGCCAAGCTGATTGCTAAAAATTATCTTCAATATCGAAACCTGTAAGAGTATTTTGTAATTAGCATTAAACAGGTGATTACTATTAAGTGAGTCGAATGCTTTCTAGTCAACTTTAAAATATAAGTATATACCCAGCTGCTTGCTAAAACTGTGTCCTTGATACTTATACCATGTTATTATGTAAGCCTGTATTCTGTGTAGCCTATGTATCATAGCATAACACCAAGATCAGTGTTAACAAAGCTGGAAAGGAATCTAACCCTGCCTAGTATTATGTAAGAGATATATGACACAAAGCGAAGGTACCTATCCGTGAATAAATAAGGAGGTGTGTTTAAGTGTTGTAAATTATTAATGGCAGCCATCACATCGCGGCTTAACACTTTAAGTACGGTCAGAGCTCGGTTGCGAAAGCTAAATTATGCACCACACTAAACCCAAGGCAAATGACACTAATTTTCATTAATCGTTGTTCAAATAATTATCGATTGCTGAGTCAGTGAAAAACCCGAAAACATATCACAGAAGCGTTATTATATGAGTGTGGTTAATGGGTTTACGTTGTCCTCTTAAGTATGCTGATATTAGAATGATATGGAAATTATTATGTGCGGTTTAATAGGGGTTAAGTGTATCACTATATAGGCTATTTTGATACTTGTATATGCAAATTATCTTAATTGACTGAATCGCTTGGAGATCGTAGCTATTACGACCAATCGTGAGTTTGAATTCCATTGCTTGATCGGCCAGTGAAATTTGGTATGTCCACAGATCACACAGGATTATCTGTTATGATAGTTTTAACCTATTGAGTAGCAACGGCACATATGTGTCTAAACACAATAGGTTTTGAAGTATATATGGCATTCTAATAAATGACAGACTAATAGCAGCATGGAGTTTAGAAAATATCGAGAAATGGTCGGTTCACGCCCTGAAAACAATTTTTAAAGAAATAAACATTTCTGACGAAATTATTACGATACCCACCAACATATCAATATCAGTTACTAAAACAAGACTACTCTAACTGTAGCTTGCACTAAGCATAATCCATTTGTCGCAATAGGCTTTATAGATATTGAAACATGAAACAAATAGGGCACCCAGTTGCAACAACTATTTGCAGATTAAACTATTTTTAGAATCAACTGAATCCACAAATATTGGCACTTTGGCAGTTATGCAGAGCTCCATGCAGTTGACTATATGTAGTTTTACTCAAAGGAGTGATAGAGATCCTCGAAAGAGTAGGCAGAGCTGTATTACACCCACATTTCGGGAACTATGATTTAAGGCCCCACGTTATAAGAAGCAAAGACTCGCCCTTGCCATCTATAGAACACAGTTTTATACTTTGGACTGCTACTAAGAATTTATATATTTAAAACCCAATAGCACTTTGTTCGACCCGAAAATCGAACCGAAACATGATGCACAGCAGTCGCATTCACTATCGCAGTAAAACTAAGGCAGTCATCTATAGCGTTAATAATGTATCTTTCGATTTGGCTTACTAGTGATAGACATTTGACGAAACTACTTCTTGGAGTTATGTGTTTTGATATAATTTTAGCTCATGTATAGTATGTATATATAATATACTATAGTATTTCTAAGTCGGATAAAATAAAAAAGTCATATTAGTATGCATGGCCTCGCCGCTAGAACATGTTTCAAACGAAAAATGCATTGGCAGATTAAGAGATCACTGTTCGTTAAAATTGCTCGACATATATTGTATACGAGCAGTTATCTTAGTTCCTTATATATTTGTTATGTTTTTTTATTTACGCTTGTCAGTAATTGTGAGACTTACTTTTAAATAGACGCTAAGAGTAATGCCTGTATTTCACGGGACTGACATAAAAACATCAAGGCTCTCTGGGTAAGTGCTGTTCAAATTGTTGATGATCCCAATCTTACGAGGCTTGAAGTCCCTCTGCCCGTACTATTGTCACTAGATGGGTTTGGCATCATTATCACCTGTTTACCGTCGTCTCATTCGACACCGCAGCAGGTTTCATTTCTTTTTCATCTGGAAACGGTTCCATCCAGCACGGTGCGCTTTTTGCGCTCATTATACCACGTACTTGCAGGCTCTGGAAAAAATTGCTGTCACAGTGTTTTCCAAGCGCTATAACTTGTCCTGTTTCGAACGAGGTATAAAGATAATACTACTGTGGCGGTAGGAAGCGGCTTAGTTGTGTAGATAACTGACTTGTGGCTACCCCCACTTAGATGTCTTGCTCATCAGTCCCTTACGGGCAATAAAATAAACCCAAAACAAAAATTTGTGGATCGCACGAATACAAAATATTTTTTTGGCATGTGTGAGATCGAAACTACAACACTCGGAAAATAATCAGTAGTGATGTGACCACTTAAACTACCGCTCGTGCATGTGGGTAACATTTCCTTTTTAGAGTGATTCAAATGCACGAAGAGGAAAAAAAAAGTCAAGTTTAGTTAGTTAGTAAGTAACGTAATATAATATTACTGTCCTATTTTTGCAGTTCTGAGACAAAGCAACTGTTGTTTTGACTGTATAATTCGTGAATGCTTTATGGAGAATTAAATGCAGTCTGGTTGCACTTTCTTGATAAAATTGGAGATATTTGCAAGTCAAATTCGTTTCCGACTACCCAAGATTACTTTAGGTAGCGTACAAAACGGTTCCTTTTGACTAGAGCCTTCAATTGCGAATGAAAGAAGGCGGCATTATTTGTTGTGACTGCCGTTTCTTTAATAAATTATTCAGTTTAGTAGCCATAACTGTTTGAATAGTACCGTACAGGTAATACCCTGTATTTCCCTCTAAATCAGATTGCATAATATTACACTATATTCGTTTAAATCCCATCTTAGGGTATCCCGCAAACTAAATCTGAAATTCATGTCATGAAATTAGTTCAGCATCTAGTCATAAAGTTTCATTTGTAACATTCATCGAAGCCACTTCCAGTTAAGTGTTACATTGTTCGTATGTACTAAGCACGGTCGAGTGTTAGGTACAGTGGCTAATTAGGACAATGTCGAAAGGGGTCTGTGATGTATTTCGTAAATGTAATACCATTGAGGTGCGAATGGAGTAAAGTAATAGACGGTTTTAATGATTAACTGGTGTTTTTATTTTAGATATGCCTGAGTACAATGCAAATAATTAAGTTCTACTTCTGTCTAGACTTATTATTACAAACAACGGCGGCTGTTACGTTTACCTAAGTTTAATAAATTATATGTCTCACAAAGCTATTAACTTTAAAGTTTGCCTTCTTTAAAGGAGTTCTTCTTCCATATTTCAAGATTACCCATATTATAAAAGCAGTATATGTTTCATATTGCTTGTAGTAGAAGCTATTAGCAGTTAAATCTAATATGTCTGTGCAGTATTTTGTAAAAACTATCCAACAATTACTACCTTAAGCTTAAAGTAAACTTTATATTAATAACTTTTAAACTTTTGCGTTGCATGATATATATGTATATTATAATATCTAACGGGTATTAACGCGATCATGCATAATGTTTACCTTTTTTATGCTTGACGTTTCGACCAGGTTACACCGGCCGTGGTTACAAGCTGACTGGTGCTGCGATGTCATGTCTCCGTTAGTGAGGCAGAAGAATCTTTATTCATCCTCACTTTTGGCATATTTTTGTTTGTCCATGTACCGTGTATAAAGTGGCGATCGGTCAAGCATAAAATAGGTAAACATTATGCATGATCGCGTTAATAACCGTTACATATTATATAAACTTTATATTATAAACAAAGAGAAAAGATATTACAATAAATACAAAAATAATATATGCGTGGAAAGGTTTAGTCCTATTGCCTGCTTAGTAATGGAATCTAATAGAATGGTTTCACTCTCTCCGGCCTTCGTCTATGTCGCTACGGAATGTTTTGGGAGGGTGCCATGTTGGGTGCCAGTATAATAAAATAATCCTTTAAGGATTTAACAAACTGATACATTCTGATATGCTCAACTATTGCCATATAAAGATAAACAATTTAAAAATCAAATGGTCTAAAATAGGTAATTTTTAAAATTTCATGATGCTCACCTGTTTCAAATCTTGAATACGTATATCAACCGCTAGCTTTTGAGGTACCGTATACAGTATGTTCATCCTAATACTCACACTTAACTTCAGATAAAATCAATAACAGTTAATGAAAGTGTGATGAAATTCAATCAGTAGAAGTATTCATAGTTGTAGAGATTTGAGCGGCGATATGAGCACGAGTACTTTTACTCTTCTAGGTTTAGTTGAAAATTCAGGAGCCCGGGGCTGAATTATAATTAACTAGCGAACTCTGCAGCCTTGTAAGAAGCGAGTTATCCTACAAACGGCTATTGTTTTTAATGAATTCCCAACTTTTGCTCCGGAGTTCGCCTTTGAGTTAGGAACATTACCTGCGCAGCAAATTCTGATACCCACAAAATTGCTGTAAGCTAATTTATCTATTAGCTTACGCTGCGCTGATCTCCAATATACTTTTTGTTCATTTTGGTGCAGGTCTTCTTGAGTTAGTTTCACAGCACTTTTTATTCGCCGTTGTTATAAAACTTGCGTCATAGTGACACAATGTAGCGTAACCCTTACATCTCTAATATCTTATCGTAACTTTTACGATCAAGTGGTTCACCTTCCCTATGCTATTTGCGTATCTTGACTTTATGGCTTCCGCATAAAATCTCAATCGTAGAACCTTTTGTTTTCAGCTAATCCTGGTTTAACAAGTTTATGGTTAATGAAAAAGTATACGTTGTTCTAAGAGTCTTTTAATAAGGAACTTGAGTAGAGGCTTAATAAGATTTACCTGTAAATTCCGAGCGTGGTACCATTAAATCCTTAAAGAGATTTGTTTAAAAGGAGTCGGATTCCCCATTTGTTTAATTCTGACTTTATTAACATCGATTGTGATGTTTTCATTTACTTTTGGTTTTAATTAAAACGTTCCTGATAAAATATTGCTCTGATGTTTTTCATTTGGAAAACGACGATATTTAAATATTTTCCTTAAAAATACTTTTGCTCTTTTGTTGTAAAAGTATTTTGAGGAAAATAAAATATAGAAGTAGTTCTATGACTTTAAAAATAACACATTTAGAAACAGAGCATAGTATAAAAATTAAGATATAGTGTTTATTATGGTTAATTTTATCAATGATTACTAGACTAGAGAATTGCCAGATATTTCTGGCAATTCTCTAGTCTAGTTTTTCTGGGTCAGGCAAAATGTATTGGATTTTTCTGTCTTGGACTTCACTGTAGCAGCACAGTATATGGAACAGTGTCCGGTAAATATTGACTCGTCTCCTATAACATGAGACCTAAAATAATATTTAATCAAATGTTCGTGTGTAACACATCTGTCTACCGTTTTGACATTTTACATATACTCACGTCTATATCAAAGCGTGAGACTAAGTGCATGCAAAATGTAAATTACATACAAGAACATCTCACAAGTGTCACACCTCGAAACTGTATTTAAATTCGCAACCAAAGTGGCAACAGGATTAATTGAAGTCAATTCAATAATATTTTCTTAGGTTTACGTGAAAGGTATTCATTGAAAAAAAAGAACCGTAGGTAAAAGTAGTTTAATTTCACGGGTTCAAGTCCTACTTCGTAAATATAGGAATTTTGTTCCTTTCAGATTTGATAAAGAATGCTTGTCAACAAGCTTTCAGGATATGTATTTGTGTGTAGTTGCTTAAGTGCAGGCCCACTTCTACTGAGTCGCTTGCTGTAGATCGATCCCCACACGGGACAAAATTGTATGATTCACAATTGTTTGTTCTTTAGAGTCTGGGTATTCTTTGTTTCCGTTGTATGAATGTTTGTAAATTTCCCCGGTATGCAGAAAACACTATTAGTCCGTGAAGAGTTATTAAAACATTTAAAATGACAACCTATTTAAATAAAATGATTACTTTGAGTTACTTTAACCGTCATCCTGAATTTTTTTTTGACACTAAGTAAGGACAAGTTTTGTTCCGAATTTATTTAGTACTCGAACTTATCATGAACTTAAAATTAAGCATTCTCCAAGAAATATCTTCCAAAATCCGTTGAACGGTTGACCTGTTGTTAAGGAATACACATCAAAATTATACTGCTAATAGAGTTTCAGGAAAGGAATTAATAGTTTATTAAATAATTTTAAATATTTCCATGTATATTTAGACTGCTCTACTAGATTCACAGATCTTTGCAACTCGAGTGACTTGTATTAAATAGTTTAATAGTTTATTCATAGTGACATCCCAGGTCCTATGGCGTTTGAGCCTTACATTTAGTATATTATTTATTATTTTTTTTTATTGTATGTAGTAACTTTACTAATTTGTGGTGGGGTTGCTGACAAGCTGGCACATTTCTAGATTCAGTTCCGAACCGGGACGCAAACCCGAGATCTCTTTCACTCGGTTGCATTCTCAGTCAATACTCCACCGATGCAGTAACCTTTCACGTTAGATACGATAAGTCAATGTACAATCACAGTGAAGTCAACGGTCGTCGCTGGTGTTATGTACTAACTACTAAGCATGTGTATGATTAGCTGCTTAGTTAGTACCGACTAACCAAGAAGCTAGTCGGTACTGTCCTCGCTCGGTCGGTATTGTCGGTACTGTACTCCCTTTTATTAAAAAACCACTCGCGGTCGGATATAATCAACATTTTGAATGCAAATTTCTGTGCATATGAGACTTACGAACAAATGTCTTGAGGGTTGGCAACACGTGAGTGATGCATCAGGTGTTGCGAGCTTTCATATGCTGCGGTAGCCACTTACCATCAGGCGGGCCGTATGCTTGTTTGCCGATTTCATAACAATAACAATAAAGTAATCAATATTTTTATTTATTAACCAATCTCAAATATTACAGAGTAAGCTAATTAATTAACCAGACTAACTAACCAGAAAAACAACTATAAACATTACTAAACGTTGAGTGTTGGCTGAATAATATGTAGTTAGATCCGTTAGTAAATTAGCCGTTGATCAAATGTTGGTTAATCATTGATCAAGGATTTAACAGCTATTCAATTGAGAACAGCTACGTATTAGTTAACGATATTTTTATAAGTAAAGCATAACAACAATGTTGACAGCATACTAGTGCTAAAACAGCCCCATTACAGTGTGCAACTGACACTGGAACTACCATTAGACATGGGTTATTGTGCAATACAACGTTAGAGGAGAACAAATAGCTATAATTCGATTCAACAGTGCACCCAGGAGGGCCGTATGTTACACTACAAATATATATATACATATAGCCGTCTATAGACCACCGGGTGAGTAATAAAGAGTACCGACAATTAATGTCTACACTAAAAGGTCTGTTAGAATGTGAGACTAATGTTCTTTGTGTACACAATATAAAAGTTTATTCCGTCGTGAACTGTACTTTTATTATTAGTGGTGTTTTAGTAAGATGTGTATAACATAGTTTTAGGGTAGTGCGGATGTCGTAGTGGTAAGACAGGTTACTTCGATGTCTTGGGTTCGATCCCCAAACGTGTCGGCAATTTGTGAGATCTACATTAATTAAGAGAAATACTGAACAGTATCATAGATAATATTGTTAAAATGCATTTATGTTGTTACTCATATTTAATTTTATATAACATAATAAATTTATTATTACTGTAATAGAGTCAAAAAATAGTGTAGTATGTATTACACAAAATATGGGTTTTAAAAAATTGTGACTATGTAATATAATGGATTACTTATGTATAAAGAACGCACTTTGGTTAAGTCATGCAGCTGAAAATAAAACCTTTAGGTTCTGTGTTATGAGATAAGCAACACTCTTACCTTCTATCGATGTAGATGTATTTGGCAAAGCCATCTTTATTTTAGAATTCAATCCAATCAATTTAAAGACTTTTATATCTGTTGTATCCATCGCCAAACCAAATTGTGTAAGAAGTATTTATTTGAATTGCATACACATGTTTGACTCTCCTAACTTACATTCCCTAGCATTTATTTTCTCTGGGTGGATTAAAAACTACCTTCATAAGCAAAAAGCCAACCCGTAAAAAAATTACAGTCACGACTACACCTTGTTAACAGACGGAACACTACATTTTCTATTATATACTCTTACAATTACTCTATCAAAACATATTAAAGACAGGTCCCACATTATATAACTTCCTCATGTTACCAATTGAAAAATCTAATTCCCCACGCACAAATACAATTAAATAGCTGGAATACCTTTTGTAAGCTTCAGTTGAAAGCGGTAACCGCCTGAGCCAGGTAAAGTTGGCTTACGTAATGGAAATTAAATTACTGTCAATCCGTCGTGAACAATCATTGGAATGATTACATTCTACGTGAAAACTCAACAAATAAGTTGAAAGTGTAATTATTGCCAACAAATATTTGTTGTACGGTTTGTTCATGTCTGAACATTAATGGCGTGTTCCGAAATGAAGAAATTAACGAACACGTTTCGTGCCCGTATTTTAAGTTCCAATTAAATAATCAAAATTGACGATCTGAATTCGATACATTTCGAGAGGGCATTTATTTGATTTGAATCGAAATTGCTGATGTTCAATGTTTTGTATTTATTTAGCATGCTATCGCGCCGGTTTATTGCTAAAAGCGGCGTAGGTATTTGTTAAGTACTCTAACAATCAATATCAAGAAAGCCAGCATTTTGTTCATCAACAATAGTTTCAGCTCCTGTACCGCTACTGACAATATCCTTAAAAGGTTGATCAACTTGTGCTTGCACATTCCCATTTTTTTAGTTATTATTAAAACTTGTGAAATACCACACTGGTTGGTAACCTTTACAGTTGCAGATTTTCTGCACATACCCAAGAACAAAGCCATCTAACAGTATTTTAGTAGGGGAGCCTAAAGTCTTAAGATTTACACTCACGTTCATGTTACTAGGCCGGAAAGCAATCAAATTCTATTAATGTACATAAATGTGTGTGTATGTGTTTATATCTACATTAAACAGTCAAAAGATTCAGCGAACTGAGATAACTCTCATTAAGAAGTAATCGGCTCAAGATCAAGGTAAAAATAATGATATGTATTTCGCATAATTTATTTAAAGACATCGTTAGTATAATTATCTTTAGTACAAGTCTGGTAAGTATATTATGAATATGTAGAGAAAATGGTAGATGCTATGATGTGCTACGAACATACTGCTATGATTAACATCACACCTTGCTACGCGATTCTACACAGTGCTATAAGGTGCTACGGCACTCTAGAATACATATATTATTATGTTCTGTTTTTTACTACTTTTACCATCAGTAATTGCCAATAATGCGAAAGTATCGATGACATATGACGATTTTGCCATCGAGGCGTATCCCTCCATTCGATTACGTTTTTAAAGATTGGCTTTTTAACGATTGTATCGATGCTGCCTTTTATTTAAGTGATTCTTTATTTGGATTTAACCTCCATTGGATTTAATTTTGTTACAATGGACGTTAAAATGTTTTGTTTGAAGAGTGCACGTGTTATATACCGTTCTTAATAAATTACATATTTTGTAATCATCTTGCCAATACAATAAAATTATACGTGATTCACAAATAACTGTTATTTGTTGTTAACTGCGTTTAGATGTACGTGTTTGTAATATAAATGTCTGTAATATTCACTACGATGCAGTGCCTTAGTCAAAGAATTATATGTATGTATAAATATTTTTTTAAGAACATTGTTATTGAAATTAAACTGCTATATACGGATTTTATCGCGTTGTTTATTTGACACTTTATTACAAAATTTTGAAAATTGTTTCACTACTACTACTATTAAACTTTACTGATTTTTAAGCTAATTAAATTATTATTAAACTATTTAGATTTAATTTATTTTTACTTTTACACTTTCGCCGACGTTTCGGTTGCTTTTCAGCAGCCATGGTCACGGGGAGACTAAGATGGCAGTTGTCTCAATGTTCCAGTGTAGTTATTTCAAAGTACCCGAACATAATTTAATCATTGGTGTTTCTATTTACGCAGAATGAGCTCAAAGTATCATGAAGTCTAGCTGTGGTTTGCTTCTTCTTGGGTTTGACTATTTTTATTACTGGATCCCAAGCTGGTGGTACATTGCAACCATCTTCTCTATTAAAATTAGGATGTTTTTTGATTTCAATAGCCTCGCGAAGCATCCTTGGTAGGAATCGGTGTTCTTTAGCGAGAATCTGTGGTTTGTCAAATCTCAGGTAGTGGTTGGTCCCCTGTTGCACATGTTCACACACAGCAGACTTCAACGAGCGTTGGTGTTTTACATCAGCTATGTGTTCTTTTATGCGGGTGCCTATGTTTCTCTTGGTTTGACCAATGTATGAGAGTCCGCAGTCACAATCTATTTTATAGACCCCTGCATCTTGTAAAGGTAGTTGGCACTTGACGGATGGTAAAAATTGACTTATCTTCGTTGGCGGCTTGAAGTATGTGTTGATTGAAGCTCGCATCAAGATGTAGTCAATCTTGTCAGTGACACCCCTTACATAAGGCAGTATAGCAGGCTGGCGCTCGACTGTGGCTGGCTTTTCTCGGGATCTGTGACAGCGGCGCGGCTGTTGGAGCTTGTTGTCTTGCAGTACTTGCTTGACATGTTGAAGCTTGGCGTCCAGGTGTTTCTTGTCACAGATCCCATGGGCTCTCTGAAACAAAGACATTCCCACGGTAGCTAACTGTTTAGGATGGTGGTGAGATTCACCGTTTGAGTACCTATTTGTATGGGTCTTTTTCCTATATACAGTGTGGCTCAAAGTATGATCAGGATTCCTGATGACAAGTACATCTAAGAAAGCTAATGAATTATTTGCCTCTAATTCCATAGTAAATTGGATGTTATTATTAATGGAATTAAGATGTTCTAGGAATACACTTGCACTATCTGTTGGTAATATTGTAAAAGTATCATCTACAAACATTGTTATGTCAATTAAGACGGAAAGATGTTTGGCCACCTTGACATGAACCTAAACATGACATAAAACCTCTTTATAAGATATGAAGACTTCATAAGAAACATCATAGAGGGCAAAGTGGAAGGAAAGACAACATGGGGCAGATCCACAAGGGCATTCACTGTCATGTCAACAAGTCATGTCTAATAAAGAGGTTTAGGTATTGGCCGAAAATCGAGAAAGATGGCGCCTACTCCACCGACAAGAGCAAAACTTTCTCTCAGAAAGAAAGTTAAATAATTTTTATTATGAACCGCCGTTGGTGGCGTAGAGGTAGTGCATGAAGTCTCGGATCCGATTCCGAGATCAAGCAAAGTGTTATTCGGTTTTACTGACAAGAAATTAGTAGACGACAATAGGCTCGCCCCAATTTTGACCTACCTATAAAGATAGTTGGCTAAATATAGGTATAATACATCTGCGCGTACCTTCAGCAATATAAGCGCGGAAATATGTACATATGTATAACACATGACATTAGTCCCTTGTATGCGTGTAAACAGTACAGCCTAACATTTGTTTGCGTCAAAGAGCTATCGCGATTTACAATGACTAGGCTAATGGCAAGCTCTGACATTCGTCAATGCCTACCGCGTAAAGTATCTAAAACACGATACACCGCGGCAGTGTACAATTAGTTACGGCGGCTGCGCGATTAGCAAACGCGTATGGACATTTCCGACATTTAATTTATGGTGCTTATATATGACGCATGTAATTAGCACAGTAGGAAAACTTCCTGCGTCGCTGAGGTCTTTATAAATATTCAAACAGCAAACACAAAGAATACCCAGACTCCGAACAACAATTTGTGGATCACATCCATTTTTGATTCGTGTAGGGATCCCACCGATAACACTGAGCGCAATGACAGTGGTGAGGCGATCATAAAAACATCCTGTCTCGCTGTCACGCCAAACGTTCAGACAGGATGTTTTTCTAAGAGTTTCTTACGAGGATGGGCTGCGTTACTTGCGTTGGTCAGACACGCAGACAATCTGTAATAGAATAGCAGCGATAGCCTAGTAAGTAGAGCGTTGGAGTGGCACGCAGAGGTCTCGAGTTCGATCCCCAAGGCGCTTATCTTTGACTTTTGAAGTTATGTGCGTATTAAATATTTAAATATCGCTCGCTTTAACGGTGAAGGAACTACGCATAATGGCCCAATTGTGGGGCTAAGTGCGGATAACACACGTTCAACTAAGTAACGGTGAAAGAAAACATCCTGAAGAATCCTGCATGTGTGAGAGTTCTCCATAATGTTCCCGAAGATATGTGAAGTTTGCTAACTCGCACTGGGCCAGCGTGGTGTACTATGGCCTAACCCTTGTCACACTGAGAAGAGGCCCGTGCCCAGTAGTGGTACAGTTTAATACAGGGCTGATATTATTATACAATATATGGAATACCATAGCAAGTTTCAGCATTATCCGAAACTTGCCTATTTTAGTAAGCAAGATCCGTTAACCGTTAATGGTTTTACTACTACATAATAATGACATCTCGAAGTTATTATAATTATTAATGCATGTAATCGTAAAGATGAAAAAACAAAAAAGTCGTAAGAGGTCACCAACGTTCATGAAGATAAGTATATTCCTTTGGTATTCAAATTCAATCAAAATTATTCAGTTAGGTCACAAAATAACTATTATGAATGTCAAGGTATTGTGGTTGATAGGTTACTAAAGGTACTTTTATGTTAACTGCTAAGCTCAAGCAAAAGACGACTATTTAAAAAAAATTTAATGTCATTCGAAGCAATTACAAACCATTGGCTCAAATCGTAAGGATTTTGTAGGTATTATTCATAGAGTTACTAAACAATGATTGACTATTATTGTAAGATGATGTGATTGCAATCATTATTACGGTTTGTAAGTAAAACCTGAATAACGTCATTACTATATTACATTTTACAGCACTTTTAAATGAATACGACATTATATTTTAATCACATAACCACTTTTTGTCCTGAAGATAGAAGATAATAAAAGTTGTATTATGTAATAATATCAGCTGTGTTTGTAAACTGTCCCACAGCTGGGTAGAGCTCTTCTCAATGTGAGAAGGGAACCATTGTCCAACATGCTGGCCCAGTGCGGGTTACTGGACTTCACACATCTTCGAGAACATTATGGATAACTGTTAGGTTTCCTCACGATGTTTTCCTTTACTGTAAAAGCGAACGATAATTAAATATTCAATACGCATATAACTTCGAAAAGTCAGTGGTGGACAGTGGACTTTGGATTGCACTCGAGACATTTGCATGGCAGTCCGACGATCACCCATTAGGCTAAAGCGAGTTTTAAAATTACTACATTTAAAAAATCTACAACGAGTTTCATTTTTATGATAAATGAAATTCATATTAAAATCTCACCCTAAAAGTCGTCTAAGCTGACCAAGACCTGTAATACCACGAGTTGAAAAAGGTTTACTAGTGACTATGTAGCTGTATCTCTTATTGACGTAATGTTACACGATCTTCTGTAAAGCCGGTAGGCTCAACCCGGATCAAGAGGTATTTTGCAAGTCTGTCCTAACAATTTTCCTTTTCCGGGCCGAAACTATCAATGAAAATGGAATAGAGAAAGTCAGTGTTGGGGTTTTAGCCGAGTATTAGTATGAAAGGCAAAAATAAATGTTAAGCTAGTATGTAATGAAAAGGTTTCGTCATATTAAAGGGGCTTGTTGGCGTTCTAGCATAATTCTGTCTATGATTGCGGTCTCGAGTTCGGTTTCCAGGTCGGGTGCTGTGTTGTTGGGGGTTTTCAGTTGAGAAATTCGTAATAGGCTCGCGGAACTTTGTAATGTACGCGATAGACGTAAATATACGCTTATTTTCTATTATAGAGAATCGTAGCTTTGCCTGAAATATATAAATAAGGAAGATTCAATCCTTAAACAACAATTTGCGGATCACATTAACTTTGTTTCGTGAGGTAACTGAGCTGCAATATTCGGTGCAGCTTATTGGCGATGTAACATAATCTATAGAAATACAATACAAACCGTCTCAACGGGCTTAAATATTTTTTTGCTTACAACTATATATACATAGTTTCACGCCTGTATCTCCAAAGAGGTAGACTGAGGTGTACTATCCGCTTTTCGCCAGCTATGATTTAGGTCCCACGATTACGTGGAAACCTTCTTTCTATTAAAAAAGCGAGCCTATTGCTGTCTACCGGGCACAGTTCCAGATACGGTATCTGCTACTTAGAATTTAAAAAAAAAACCTAACCTGCCTTTTCCAATACCTATGTTCCAATCAGGATATAAATCTTCCAATAACCTCCTCTTACTTTGTCCCTCCTATACATCTGGTTTCCTAAATTTTTCCTTCTCCGTCCAGTCCATTTTAATTCGGAATACGCTCCCTCATAAAGTCAGGATGTCCACAAACTGTTGCACTTTCAAGTTAGAAGTACGTGCTTTCTTCCTTGACAGTTTATCTGTTCCATCTCATCAGTAATATGTTTCGTATGTATGTATGTAGGCGTCTATATATTTATATGTATATATTTGTATATATTTTATTTAAATTATGTGATATATTTAGGTACGTATATATTATATAAATATCATTACTTTTGTGTTATTCTATAGTTTAAATACATGTATATTTATAATGCTATGCGTATGGCACAGACTTACTTCTTTTTATCTCTGCATCACCCAACGGTTGACTGGTAGAGAATGCCCTTGGCATTAAGTCCGCCAATGTATTGTTCTGTGCATAAAATATTTAAATAAATACCAAAATAAATAAACAATTTTCCCGACCCGGGTATCGTACTCGAGACCTTATGCATAGCAGCCTCATTGTCTACCGCTGCGCCAGCGAGGCACAAAGATATGATAATGTAAATCCGACGTGCATCCGCAATATGTTATACACAGCTCCTCTTGGTTATAAAATTCAACACCCATCACGTTGTCTCCTCACATCGCCGTAAAAGTCTACTTGTATTCCAAGAACAAAATCAGTGTATCCGTGTATATGACGTCCACTTAGGGACATACGATTTCACGGGCGAACGCGCCGCCGCCGCCGACGCGAGACAAGCTCGTCTAGGCCCGATTCTAGCCGGACGGAATGATTTCGTCTTGCGCATGGCCGACCACCGATCTGCATCTACTCGGTAGCGATTCGGACGGGATATTGTTCTCGAATTTAGTCGATGAAAAGTGCTCGACAATCAATTGATATGGATTTCATCATTTGATGTTTTCTGTACATTTGATTTGGAATACAATTTTATGTATAGCTACTGAAAACCTACAGAAAAGTACACAGCATCAGTATTCTTCATCCAGAATTTGTTCTGTTTATTAACCAAGTTTCATACAAATATCTTAATGTCCTATAGTCTACAATTCACGCGAATTTTATAAAATAAAATTTAATTATTTATACATACAAAATTTTTCCCGTAGTTTATTTTTAAAATACAAACGTTAAAATAAATTGTGGCAAATAACTGTAAAGTAATTTAATTTCAATCTAAACACTTGAACAAGTTTACAAACTTTTATATTTACACTATTAGTTGAATTAGTTTTCATCCAGGGCTATGCACTCGCATTGTATGTTATTAAAACTTTCAACTCTTAAATCTATTTGCATCTCTCGTGCATATTTTCAGAATTATACTGTTATTAAGAATTTCCTAACAGAAAAGTCTAACACATTACCCACCTTCAGAATCGAACCAGAATACCTCACAACCATATACATAAACACAAACTGGATAAACGTATACTTACACTCCAGAACCAACACTCAAGTTATCTATTACTTTCCACAAAAAAAGCAGTACGCCCCAGAGAGCCTTTATTTTAGAAAAAGCTGTATTTCCAGGTATGTTATTACCGTACATAGATTTTTGTCGTGTAGTCGCTTGTTACGACACTCACGGGAAGTGATCATAAACACTATCTGCACAATGTAGTGCTGCGACTTGCGAGCCATTTGTTCCACTATAGTCTTTGCACTCCTCTGAATAATGAAAGGAATGTTATGTTCTTTCATACATTTATATGTTCTTTTGTTGTTGCGAGATATTGCTTCTGTAACGTGGTGTTAATAGATAAGTTAACTTTTAAAAGTCAAAACCTGTTCAATAGTTTTAGAATGACTCTACCACAGGCACACAACTTTCTAAAGCGTAAGTAGTTTAGAATTAGCCATCTCTAAAAACAATTGCGATCTTTATTAACATATATATAAATAAGTGAGAATCGGCAATGAATTGCCGTAAATCTTAGAGTTCGAAAAAATGGTTCAAGTAATATACAAAGGTCACGTGATACCACGTGACTTTGAGGTCAGAGGTGAAAGGTCGTCATTTCGGGGTATATCGACTATGCTGAGACGAATGGCATTAACCATGAGTCTCTTGCTCTTACGGTTCTTGAGTTGAAAGTTGTATAACAGACAGACGGACGGACGGACGGACAAAGCTGTAGTATAAAAGTTTTTCGAACTCTAAAAATAGCCCAACAGTAACAGTGAAAATATTTTGAGCCTATAGTCGAACACTTTTATTTAGAAGACATATATAAGAGAAGAGGTCAGGCCATGTCATGTCTTATACCCAAATTTCGCCAACTACATATGATTTCAGGTTTCATGTAATAGCGGGCGAGCCTGTGGCCGTATACCAGGCATACTGCCAGACCTCATGCGTGGAACACAATAATTTGTAATTAATCCCGATTATAAAGCATCAAGATAGCATTGTATTTTAATGGACAAAATCTCGGTATTTATATTTTACCCACAGAAATATTGAATTCTTCTTACGTAGACCTTATAAGTTAAAACTAACCTGCATCTCATAATCACGATTAGATATCTATAGTCTACCAATAATTGTATTTTTTATTCATATAACGTGTTATGGTAGGTACTTTAAAAAAAATAAAAGCACGTTATTAAGCCGCGAAGAAAGAGACATTGCGGGATACAAATGAGCATTGCTTAGGGGTAGTTTTGTTGCTTACACTTGTATGTTACGTTTTCCTGTTTTGTATTTTGTTATTGTACAACTGCATAACATGAAACATTCAGATAATACGATGTCATATACGCCTGCATATCTTTGAATGGTTAGGCTGAAGAAAATTATACCCACATAGCGCATGCAAAAAATAATTTTTTTACTAGGAGTTATTCTTGTGTCGCGGTAAACTTTACAAACACTCAAACAATGGACACAAAGAACACCCAGACTCGGAACAACTATTTGTGAATCACAGAAATGTTTTGTCCCATGTGGGATTCGAACCCACAACACTCGGCGCAGTGGCAGTGGCGAGGCGACCACTTAAACCACTACGCCATCCGTGCACTCAAATCAAGTCAAAAGCTATGTTTTTAGATATCACTTAAAATGAGCGAGCCTATTACCGTTTGTATTTTATCGACAATTCTAGACTCCTTACTGATTCTATAAATGACCAAATAGAACAACAACACCTTCCTTAACCTGGTAATCGAACTCGAAACTACGATCACATGTAAACATAAGCGCGAATTTATGCCGCAGTTTTAACAAAGCAGTATCACGAAGCGTGTTAAAATTTAAAATTTTATTAATCTAGCTTTTGTCCCCGGTTTCGTTCGCGTAGAAGTAGGCTAGGTTAAGTTATGTTAGTACCAGTCTTTCTTTTTTCAAATAAACTATGGCGTTACTCGGTGATAATATAGCTTTCTAATGGTGAAATAATGTTTCAAATCGTTCGAGTAGTTTTTGAGATAAATCCTTACAAACAAACAAAAGAGCAAAGATTTCCTCTTTATAATATTAGCATAGATTGCATTGAATGTCTACATTTATTTAAGTGGTTGTCACTATCATTGTCCGGAGTGTCGTAGGTCAAAGCATGTTTGTGATAAAAAATCTGTAAACGGTTGCTATTATACTAATTTATTTCATGTCGCATTCCGGGAATTAGGATTTTTAAATTCAACTAGAGTAGGCTTTGATTCTTAAAAAACAAACAAATGTTTGACTGCGTAGTTGATTTCGTTTCATAACTCATACGTGTATGTTAATGTTTATAATTCTTGCGACAGGATAGTGTTATTAGACTTAGCCGTAAAAAATCTTTCACTAGCACTGTGTCCGGTAGAATGCAATATGCAGTAGCGTAATAATAAAATACTAGCGGTCGCCTAGTGCTCGAAATTCGACCAAAGTTTGCCTGTAAGATATTGCTGATATATGTCATTATATATTGATATATGTAACCATAGTTACGGGCTTCGACTGCGTGTGTGTGCTTGTAGTGCTTTTTCGCGACGGTTTATAAAATGTGATAAATAGAGAATAAAACACAATTGTTCAATATAAGCATAGCTAATACATATCTAAGCAAATTCGCTGGAAAACAATTTTGAAACAAAAGACATCTATTCAATGCATAGAATTTAAATATTTTCGTTTGAATCAATCTCTATTTAATTTCACCGACCGCAGTCCTCAAAAATATGTGAACGAATATCATTTTTCAAAACTAAATTAATGTTTCAACACATTGGTTGAATTAATTAAATTAAAGAAACAACCGCACATCAGTAATATAAGTTTAGCTAGAATTAAGAATATACCTAATGTTATGAACACTGCTCATATTATAAATGTGAATATTTCTAAAGACATTTAAATGTTAGTTATTCAAACACTGGTTAACCGATTTGGATGATGTCATGTTCTGAATTCTTACTGTCTCGGTCCGATTCGATTCTTCAGTGACGTGTGTATCAAGTAGTTAATAATCGCTTGCTATAACAGTGAAGAAAAACATCGTAGAGAACCTGCATGTCTAAGTGTTCTCCGGAATTATCTCGAAGATATATAAAGTCTGCCAACTCGCACTAGGCCAGCGTGGTGTGGATTGAGAGCTAACCATCTCACACCAAGAAGAGGCCTATGCAATGGGACAGTTAATATATATTATTATTATACGTTACCATAGGGTTACACGGGCAAAGCCGAGGCCAGAATCTGTATATTCGATACATATATGTCACAGCGTTAGCACTACAGCGCCATCTACGGAAAACGTCAAGCAACATGGCTGTTTGGGTGCGGTCGGTGTCACATGTTTGACAGTTGATAGTTGGGCGTTAAAGTTGCGTGAATAATTGGCATTCTAAATTGTGACGGCAAAGCGAAGGGTCGCGTTCACGACACCACGAAGCATCGAATACACCGCGTTTTCCAGCCGTTTCTATCGGAATAAGCATTATGTTATTATGATATCTCTTTACTAAATCAATTATACGGACGATTGCTTGAAGTGTTTTGGGTATTATTTCCAATGTTCGACCACTCTGATAACGAGTCACCCGATAAACCCCCGACATATATATTCTGCCTTGGGCTTTGCAAAGCTTTGCCTTTTTCTACCTCGGTCACGACAGCACATGTGAGTCGTAAAATTTTTATATTGTTATGTTATATAAACAAAATTTTAACAAAAGAGAATACCGACTTCAATAAAGAATATCTAAATCAAAAAACACTCAAAAAAGTAAAAAAATATTGCGTATTGTTGTGAATAATTCAATTATTGTTATTTTTGGAGTCGAGTGGAGACGTTTAGTTTGACAAATCAATCCTTCACAAATAATAATAGTGGGAAAAAATGAAAAATAGCCATAAAAAGAGAACCTATAGTTGAAAGTCTGAAAAATGTTTTATAATCTTTGATTTCTTATTCTACGTATATGCAATCTCCCGTTACAATTTGATTCACGTATTCTGGGACACCCTGTATGCATATATGTATGTATGTGATTGTAGCAATCACGGCGGATTTGCCGTCATTTATTAAAGAATTCCGTTGTATAAAATCGAAGTTCATCATCGGAAAATCACCAAATTAGCTCGAAACACTTCGAAGGGCTTCCAAACCATCCTACACAGTTGTTTATTATGTTCTTCCCAAAAATGAGAACATCATCAATGTAGCCAAATACGCATTATTAAGGATAACTTGAAAATGAATGGTCAGATCTTGATTAAAATGAAACAGGACGAAACGTGCGTGTACGTGTGCGTGTGCGTGTGCGTGTGCGTGTGCGTGTGCATGTGCGTGTGCGTGTGAGTGTGCGTGTGCGTGTGCGTGTGCGTGTGCGTGTGCGTGTGCGTGTGCGTGTGCGTGTGCGTGTGCGTGTGCGTGTGCGTGTCCGTGTCCGTATCCGTATCTGTATCCGTGTTCGTATCCATGTCCATGTCCGTGTCCGTGTGCGTGTGCGTGTGCGTGTGCGTGTGCGTGTGCGTGTGCGTGTGCGTGTGCGTGTGCGTGTGCGTGTGCGTGTGCGTGTGCGTGTGCGTGTGCGTGTGCGTGTGCGTGTGCGTGTGCGTGTGCGTGTGCGTGTGCGTGTGCGTGTGCGTGTGCGTGTGCGTGTGCGTGTGCGTGTGCGTGTGCGTGTGCGTGTGCGTGTGCGTGTGCGTGTGCGTGTGCGTAGTGCGTAGTGCGTAGTGCGTAGTGCGTGTGCGTGTCTGTGTCTGTGTCACAAATTCAACAAATAGGTATTCCGAGTCTGGGTGTTCTTTTTATCCGTTGTTTGAATGTTAGTAAAGTCTCCCGCGATTCGCGGTCTAAATTTGCACTTGTGCAATCGTGAGATCTGCGGTTCGATGCCCAAATCGAGTCAGATCAGAAGAAAATTCCAATAACAGTTTATTAAAAAAAAATTCTAGGATATTCTCCGTAGTAGCACGAAGTCCAGATATGTTTTTCCAATTGCTATTTAATATAATTCGAGACTATTGCTGTTTACCGAGCAAGACGCCAACAGGCTAGTCCTATAGGACTTTTTGGTCTCACATACTATAATATGTGGGACCAAAAGATATAGTAGTATACTTTTACTAACCCCTTTGAGGACACAGACTTAAAACTAATGTATGACAAAGGGTAACGTCCTGTAAATAGGTGTTATCTGAAATACCATTTGCATGATATACAGTTACATGTCATAAATTCAGATCACACTAGAAAACGAGAAACATAGCAGAAACCTTTTTTAAAACTCAAGACAGCTTTGACATAAAAACAAAAGCAGTGCGTGTGACTGGAACAATGTGTAGACGTTGGCAGTTGTACAATTCACAGTCACTTCGACAAAACAAAAATAACACAGCGAAGAAAAGATAAATAAAGCTTGCTATAAAGATAAGTGTACAGGAATAGGTTTGTAACTGGAAAATATCAAAGAACCCTTTCAAGAAGCCATGATGGCTTATTGTGATTACTTTTATTCTATTATGACTTGGTTTGAGAGCTGATTTCTTGTACCGTTGAGTTTATTAGGGATATATGACATGTATGGTAACTTACTATGGACTACAATGTAGAGGGTCTCGGGTTCGAACCCACGTCGCGCACCTCTGACTTTCGGAAGTTATATGACTTTTCGAAATTATGTGCTTATTGATTGACAATTATCGCCTGCTCCGTGCCTCGGAGAGCACGTTAACTCGTTGGTCCCGGCTGCCATGAACATCTATGGCAGTCGTTATTGGGAGAGTGTCAACACAAAAAATCCCACTGGGTCGAAGTGTCGCCGGTCTGCACTGACTGGCTCCCACATAAGATACATACATACTATGGAAGCACAGCGCTAGTAAATACGACTGCTTTTCATGAGGTCGCAGGTTCGATTTTGAGGTCAAGTAAAATGTTATTAGGTCACTTGTACTAAAAAAAGTTAGTAACAGAACGGCATCTGGAACTGTGCTCGGTAGACAACAATAGGCTCGCCTTCTATAGCGTGGGGCTAGAATCATAGTTAGCGAAATGTAAGTTTATTACACCATCATCATGACCTTCTTTCAAGGCAATAGGTGTGAGATTATGTAATTAAATAAGCCTTGGGGCAGTAGACATCTTTGTAGCCTTCGCCTAAAAATGTACTTTGTGTCTCCACAGTGGGAACATTCAAATATATTGTATAAGTACACATTGATGTGATATTAGAGAGGGTATTAGTGATCTTCGAACTTTGTACAATCGGCCAAAAATATGGTCTAGAACCCTACGGTTGAAGTTCATTTGAATGTCATGAAACAATAAGGTCGATTGCAATAATATTATAACAGTGACCATTGCTTTGTTTATCATGTATTATATTTATGTCATGCCATGTGTCAAGTTAGAAAAGTCAACCTTAGCGATAATTAGATCTCACAGAAACTTTTGTCATAACTGGTAGACCACTTTCTTGGCCGACTGCACTGGCACCACAATGTTTTTTTTTTATCAGCGTTGTCAGTTTGCTTGTTATTAGAAGGAAAAAACTTTCAACAACTAAGGAAAATAAGTAATTTAAAAATAAATATCGGCTAGCTTTGTTTTCAATTGAGTTCGTTATCAATTTGCATATCGAGCAATTGCTATTTGATGAGCGTAATTCGATTAATCCTCTGGTCAAAGGCTCGTTTATATATCTCTATAGATAAGTGACCACGTTTGTTAAGTCAATTCTTCTTCTCTCTTAGCCTTTATTATTACCAAGTCACTTGAGGTCGGTTTTTCTGGTCTAACCGGATTTGACTGGATATCAGTTTTTACACGGAGCGGCTGCCACCTGACCTCCGCAACCCGAAGGCTAACGATACCCTAAAGCTAGACCAGTGTCAGGATATAAGAGGGTACTGACTTTCCCAATAACGACCGCCATAGATGTTCATGGCAGCCGGGACCAACGGCTTAACCTGCTCTCCGAGGCACGGAGCAGGCGATAATTGTCAATCAATACGCACATAATTTCGAAAAGTCATATAACTTCCGAAAGTCAGAGGTGCGCGACGTGGGTTCGAACCCGAGACCCTCTGCATTGCAGTCTGTTGGTCTCCCCACTGAGCTATCGCTGCTCGTTTACGTTTGTTAAGTCAACTGTTATTCCAAAATAAACATTTAGAAGACGTGTTGAGAAAATTGAATGGAAGAGCTTGCCTTTGCCAATTATTGAGTTTACAAGGATTCATAGATAGTCGACAGTCGATTTATGGATTCTTTTTGTATCATCGATGGTTTGTTGCCTCGAGAGTTAAATAATTACAAGGGATTTCTCTTTATATCTTTATAAATTTTTGTATTTTAAATGTTTTTATTTATAATAAATAAACTTAAAACTACCGTGCCGATTTAAAAATACCTTTCACGTTTAGAAAAGCTTCTTTATCCAGAAGTAACTAGGCTTAATAACATCACGCTACGAGCTACAAAATTAAACGGGACTGCTAGTTATCATATATTATAATACAGGCCCATCTTAAATTCTTATGATTAAACTAATCGATGTGTGCTATGAAAGGCAACAACTGTTAATGAAGCGTCAATCGCTGAATCCTAGTAAACCCCAATTATTTGGTGACAGCACGAAATCATGTGTTGGCTGGTCAGGTAAAGTATGGTCCTCGTGCCTCGGCGTAAGAGTTATTTTTAGTACTGTTACTGCGCTTAACTCAGTCTGTATATATTACGGATGCGTACATACCTATAAATTCTATTTTTCCTTTATGTCCTTTATAATTACTTTTTACTAGTCGGCAACGCGACAGTGATAATTGCTTACAATTAGTTGCGCTGTGTTTCTTTCAGAAAACACCTAGACTCAGAACAACTATTTATCGATCACCCAATTTTTTGGTGCTATATAGGATTCGAACCCACAACACTTGTCGCAGCGGTAGTGGTGAGGCGACCACTTTAACCACTGCGTCATTCCTGCTGTACATACTTTATTTCTTTATTACATGTATATCCATATAATTAAGAAAAATAAGTCATACTAATATTAAGTATAATATTAAGTATATTGATAAAACTATTGACACACTCTGGCTACCCAACCAACCAAATTAATTTCTGGTTAACCCAACCTTAACAAATTATACAGTTAAACCTTTCTCATGAATCAATCTGCCTATTAGTGAAAACCGCATGAAAATCAGTTCAGTAGTTTTTGAGTTTATCGCGAACAGACAGACAGACAGATGCGGCGGGTGACTTTATTTTATTATCTATATAATAAATATTATATATATAGTATATATATATATATATATATATACATATAGTGATATAAAAATTCCTTAGGACTGCTATGAAGAGGTCTCGGTTATTGACCATGGTGTGCATCTTTGACTTTTAGAATTTATATGTGCAATGACGCATCGATTAGTCGGAAACCAAACACAATGAAAATCATTATATCTGTGCCTCAAGGACCCTAACTATTTAATCTTTTGAGATTAAACATCTTCACGTGAAATATAGTTGGTTTTAATACGAAGAAAAAAATCCTGGGTGATACTGTCTATTTAAGACTTCTATGATGTTCGCGCAGATGATGTAAAGGACAAGCGACTGTGACTATGGCCTAAATCTTTTCATAGAAAGAAGAGGCCTACACTCAGCAGTAAACAGTTTACAAACTGATCTAATATTATGATTCGGATACACTCACATTACTAATTGCATCAGCATTACGTATCCTCATTACACGAGCTCATGAACTAAAACACATCTGGCACTAAGTTAATATTACCCGACAGTGTAAATAACAGGCGCATTTAATTTAACATTGCATGTATTATTACAGTAGATAATTATTCGTGTTGTTTGTCAATACTACGCTTGAATAGTCATCGCTTCGAATAATTGTGAACCAATAATGTCAGTTCTATTAAATTAGCTATCTGTTGGGAGCCGAAAGAAGGCTTTGGTTTATATATAAATTATGTTAATTAAGTACATGACCCGATATAGTATGGTGTTACTGTTGCCAGTGGTTGCTTGAGATACCGGTGTAATTTTTTTAGTATCGCTGACTTGAGAGGAAATGGGATAATAGGTAATGCATGGGAGAAGTAGCTATGTGAAATCCCGGATATATTACTTAGTGGATGAAACTAGTTTTCGTTCTACTATTTTTACGCTGGTTTCTTATAAGGAGGTGATTTAGTTTCTCAGCGAGCTGCCCCAATCCAACCCAAGGCAAGTTGCTGATTTAATCAGCGTGTCTATGCCCATTAGCGTTCGGTAAAAATGCACAAAAAAGTCGTTCTCGTGTAGTCATCCAGTTGCTAGTTCTATAGATGTTCTATAGTACTTAAATGATCTTGTATTATTCCATGATTATGACCTCTTTCAATTTTACATGACTGTCTTGATTGCTGCCAGCAAGCCTGCAGCTTTACTTAATTTAACTGCTTTGCATGAGGTCTCGGGTTTGAATATCATGTCATCGTGTTGAACAAACTGTTATTGGGTTTTCTGTCAAGAAATTATCAGTATCAGCACGGTGGTGTCTCGACTGTGACTGTAATAGGCTCGCTCCCTATTATTTGGGACTTAAAACCAAAGCTGGAGAAATATGCCCCTGTCTATCTCTTTGGGATGCAGGTGTGATGAGACTATGTATGTATATTATTTTTTATTAATATTAAAGTTACAAGTTAAGTTAAGCCGTCGGTCTCGGCTGCCATGAACATCTATGGCAGTCGTTATTGGGAAAGTCAGTACCCTCTAATATCCTGACACTGGTCTAGCCTAAGGGTATCGTTAGCCTTCGGGTTGCGGAGGTCAGGTGGCAGCCGCTCCGTGTAAAAACTGATATCCAGTCAAATCCGGTTAGACTAAAAAAGCCGACCCCGAGTGACTTGGGAATAATAAAGGCTAGGGAGAAGAGATTAAAGTTACAAGTTACACGTAAAAATTGAATTGTATAATATATAATTTACATAGCTATTTGGGTAAATTTCATTTTAATGTTCGCTTCCAGCCGACATTGGCCATACGCAACTCCCGAAGGGCAGGTAAAATAAAAGCACAAGAGTAGCGGTACCCCATTTAAAGTCAATATATGTTTCATACAGTTGGAACACGTCCGGAACACGCAATCATGACTTGTTTAGGCGAGATTGGCAACAATGTCCCTTCTAATCAATGCGTACTGTGCCCTCGGGAAATACGGGCTGCCCGCAATGCACTGTGTTATGATCGTCTCACACAAATACTGAATATTACACGGATTTTGGTTCTGTAAACACAAATACGCTGACTTTAGAATGTGTGCTTCAATCTGTAGCTTTGACTGGTATTTGGTTTGTTGTTGAGGTTTTGGTATTCTTAAGTTTCTTTGGTTGGCTTCGTAAGTTAACATTTTAGAAGCCGACGTACCTATCTCTTTAATTTTTATTTTTCATTTCATGCCTATTGGGCAAGTGATAGCTGCTTGCATAGGGTCAGTAACGCGTTAGTGGTATCCGTTAGTATCGCGCGGGATCGTAGAGTACCGTAACTTTAAGACCAACTTTTAGACATGGCGTATGCTTCTTTGTCGTTTTTGTTAAAATTGTAGATAATAGTTTTATATTACACTAGGAAAGAGAAAAGTTCATTCATCGATAAAAAAGATTTAACTAATCACATTTCTGTAACATTGTGTTACTGTATTTGAGGACCTGTTATAGCGCATTTACACTACTTCACTCGTATTTATTTCATAGTTATTATATTCACTTTCATACTTTATGCTTCGTTTTGACAAAGTACGTCACAGAAACTATTGGTGTCGGGAATCAATGAAGTCGTTTCCAATGTTGTTTTAAGTTGCAGGATCAAATATTAGGCTATCAAAGTTGTGCTCGTACAAGCAATGCATAACAAATTACCCAGCATGCCGTTTACTTCTTATACTTAATATTGATTGATTGATATAACACAGTATTTGTGAACCCGAAAAGTTAGCTGTGTAACACTAGCTGTAAATTTCTTTTTCATTGATTCTTTGATTTTTTTGAGTTCTTCCGTCTCAAGAATTGTACCCAAGTTCCGTATTATCAAAAGTAAATAAAAAAGTCCGTATCATTATAACTACGTAGTATTACATTGTAAATTTTTTTTGTAATTACAAAATGATTTACTTGTAATACATACTTTTAATGTCTTTGAGAGTTTCTGTTGTTAAAACTATTGACGTTTTAACTACACAAAATTCTCTAACAAGCATACATACATAATAATGAATAATATGTAGTATTCATATCTTTGTTTGTACTGCGTTTAAATATCTGTGTTGTTATGAATTTCAGTTCGCAGAGTCACTACTTCGGTGAAAATCCAGCACGTTCGCTGTTTGATTCCATTTGGGTTTGTTATTCACGTTTCGTTGGCAATATTAATACCGCAAGAGGGTAACTTGGCTAGTCATGCAATGATTTTTGAAAATTCACGCTGTTGCACTAGCAATCATTATTGTGTTTACAAAAATTTAAACAACGTACACAAATAATACCTAGAAGCGAGGCGAGGCGACCACAAAAAGAACATTGAAAGTACCTATTATGTGGGGGCCAGTCAGTGCAGACCGGCGACACTTCGACCTAGTGGAATCTTTTGTGTCGACACTCTCCCGATAACGACTGCCATAGATGTTCATGGCAGCCGGGACCGACGGCTTAACGTGCTCTCTGAGGCACGGAGCAGGCGACGATTGTCAATCAATACGCACATTATTTGAAAAAGTCATATAACTTCCGAAAGTCATAGGTGCGCGACGTGGGTTGGGACCCGAGACCTTCTGCATTTGCAGTCTGTTGGTCTCCCCACTGAGCTATCGCTGCTCTAACAAGAAAAGAAAAAAATGTATGTCTTCTTATAAAGAGTAAAGATTCGGTCTTTGAGATTGATACTCTGAGCTCATTATGCGTAAATAGGAACACCAATGATTAAATTATGTTCGGGTACTTTGATATACTCTTCCTTTCCTTGAAGAGATGGTATGCCGCCAGCTTGGGGGCACTATGATCTTTGCTCTTTGGGGTAACAATAAAGCGACACCTTTTTTAAGGTGTTAGTAATCGGCAACTGGTACCTCGGCGTTCCAAGTATAGTGTGCTACAGGAACCGCTAATTATCATGTGGATCTTATGCTTGTTTTGCACCTTACCAATAATCATGGATTAATTGTCGCATTAGATACATCTTTAAAACTGTAGAACAAAACGATGCATTTATCTGTATGATTATTTTATATTTTATTATTATTATTATTACTCAGGCAATTTCTTTCTAGTTCATTTAAAAAGAAAAACAATGCTTTTAATATGGTATCAAATTATTTAGGTAAAGCTTAAGCATTCATGTAGACTATATGAGTGATATTAATATTAACATGGTACAACTGTGATTTGGGAATAAATTATTCGTAAGATAAAATATAAGATATTCAAGAGTATCGTGACTTCAACGCGATTCATTCCAGTTATGAAACTCTTATAAAATAACTTCACATCAATTCTATTTTATATTACACTTTATATTAAAATATACTTTGCTTACCAAGTTTGAAGATATTTGCTTAAAAAGAGACTTAGAATTTGTATCAATCTATACTAATATTATAAAGCTGAAGAGTTTGTTTGGTTGAGCACGCTAATCTCATGAACTACTGGTTCGAAGTGAACATTATTTTAGTGTTAGATAGCCCATTTATCGAGGAAGGCTATAGGCTATATAACATCAAGCTACGACCAATCAATGAAAAATGTAGCAAAAAAGGGAAAGTTCTCTTATGTGAAGTAGACGAAATTGCGCGGGTCAGCTAGTAATATATATACCTATATATAACACCAGCCTTGTACATAAACTGTCCCAAGACTGCGCACGGGCCTCTTCTCAGTGTGAGAAAGATTAGGTCATAAGCCACTACGCTAGCCCAGGCATACTTGAGAACATTATGGAGAGCTCACAGATATGCAGGTCTTTTCAGATTTTTCTTTACCGCTAAAGCGAGCGATAATAAAAAAAAAATGCGTTAAGTATTTAAGGGTCACACTTGAAGTATTGTTGTCAGTTACAACAGTTAAAGGATTATTTCTATAGAACAATCATAAATACGATTACGTGTTTGTACTTGCTACTTATATCGCACTGACTGTACAAAGACGAGCCTTGCGGATAGTCGGCGATCCTATGCGCACAAGCCATATTAAATCCCTAAGGTTTAAGAGAATTAAATACATACATACATATTCTAAATCATGATCCTGACACACTTCTCTGGCTTCATTCACTTTCATCACATTTCTCATACATGCTCGCCGGTTTAAGGTGCTCTTAACCTGGCCTTTATCCAGAACGTCTCCGATCTGATCAAGAAACGTAGGTCCTAAACCTAGGTCTTCCACTTGCGACTCTTCCATTCACACTAGCGTTATAAACTTTCTTAGTCAGTCTTTTCCCTTCCATTCTTTCTACATGCCCAAACCAGCTTAACATACCCTTTTCTATTATCGTCACTGTATCCACTTTCATGCCGCATCTATCTCTAATCACACTATTCCTTATTCTATCTTTCAGAGTCACATATGTTTCTCAGCGCTCTCATTTCTACAGCATTTATCCTGCTCTAATGCTTCTTGTGTCATACCCAACTTTCACTTCCATGCATAAGTGTAGGCACTAATAGTCCTCTATGAACAACCATGTATGATGTACTGTTTTAAAATCGGGTGTCTTCTAAGGAAAGGCTAAGTAATAAAGAACTTTTGCCTTTGTCCTCTTCTGTATCCCTGACAACGTGTATGCGAAATTTCGTGATGATGGGTCAAAATAACAAACAAGGTATATTATATATATTAAAAATAATACTACACACGCTTTTGTGTAAAAAATATTCATATATGTATGTATAATACGTATGTATTTACAAAAAAAAGTATATATATATGTTTATCCATTATCTAGTACCCATAGTACAAGCTCTGCTTAGTTTGGGCTAGATGGTGTGTTGTGTATGTGGTAGAATATTATTATTATTATTATTATTTGTACTTACAATTAACGTGTGCCGTGAATACGTAAATTAGTTATAGCTTTCAAATATATTTAACCAGTTACGGTACAAACTCAAACACGATTGCAGATTTCAGCAAAATCAACATTCAAGGATCGATGGTCAAAGACCAAAACGAATGTACGAGCTGGAGGAAATCTCAGTAAAAGTAACGTGAGCGATCATTGACATTTGGATGGCCTGGTTACATGTTTGCGATGAACGACGAGCGCTTAACATGTACTTGGCACAGTCTCATACCTGCTGTTCTGCTTAATAAATTCTTTATTATTCGTTTAAATAACGATGGTAAAAGTAAAGTAAATTATTATTGTTATTAGAAAAAGTACCACTAACCTAGTAGTATATTTTAATAATAATAATTGTATTTATCTATCGCCCAATAAATCTCTGTAAATAGATATTTATACATTTATGAAATGGCAGCAGATAAAGCAGCGATAGCCTAGTTTAAAACCTTTAGACTGGGGATCAAATGCAGAGTTTTCGAGTTTGATCCCAAGGCGCATCTCTGACTTATCGAAGTTATGTGCGTATTAAATAGTTAATTATCAATCGTTTTAACGGTGAAGGAAAACATCATGGGGAAGCCTGCGTGTCTGAGAGTTCTTCATAATGTTCTTCAAGATATGTGAAGTTTCCGTTTGAAGCCAATCCGCACTGGGCCAGCGTGGTGGACTAACCCTTCTCACACTGAGAAGAGGCCGTGCCCAGCAGCGGGACAGTTTAATACAGAGCTGATATTATTATTATGAAATGGAAATCAATTTCATAGATACATAAATTAAACTCAACTTGTTTTGGTGCTTAGGACCAACATGGGCGATTGATTATTTAACCATGTTTGTGAATAAAAGATTTTTCTATTTTTAAAACAAGACTGCCGCACTAGGAATAATTCCTGTGTCGCGGGGGATTCTATAAATATTCAAACAATGGACACAAAGAACACCTAGACTCGGAACAACCATTTGTGGATCGCACAAATGTTTGTCCCGTGTGGGATTCGAGCTCACAACAATCTGCGCAGTGGCAGCAGCGAGGCGACCACTTACGCCACTACGCCATGCGTCAGTCATCATTGATATATCTATCTCTATTTAATCATTATTTTGGCCGTCAGTAGCTAGCACCTTTGTTATGATTGATTGGCTTTTTGAAGAACAGGCAGGCAGCGTATTTTTATTGCTCACCCACTCTCCCCTCTAGCCTTCTTCATGCAGTCCATTATGAAACTTTGGTTGCCAAAATAGCTGCAGGTATAAAGCGAGCGTGCATGAAAATCCATAGTTCGGCCTAACTCTATGGGAAACACGCGTGAGTCTTCGTATGTACTTAAGTGCTTCACTCAGATCCTTGAATTATCTAGTCAGCAATACATAGTACAACGGATTTGATATATGCTTATAATATAATAAAGGATGGGCCTTACTGGTATTTTTTCATAGGCTCAACACTTTTCATGAACCTAACAACTAACCGTCATGGTACTTCAGTAACTTTAGAAAACTCGGTAACCAATGTATAGGTATATGTATATATACCTATATATTGTATCACTTTTGAGTATCACTTTTGAGTGTTAATATATATTAACACTCAAAAGTGATACTTTGTGCTCTAAACAAACACCAAATTTTTTTCTGACTTACGAATTTAGAATACAGGCGTGGATGTGTGTAGATTCTCAATCTAATTGTACATAACATGTTTCTATTCCAATTGAGAAAAACGCCAAAAGATTGATCTCAAGTGTAAGATGAAACTGTACATAAAAAAAACTTATACATATACCACACACTAAGAAATTTTACTACAATAACTTATAAAACTCAGAACAAACATCAACAAAAGATGTGTGAATTATCAACAAAGACATTTCACACAACCCAAAGAGGTCTCAAAATCGCAATACTGTATAGTCGAAACAAATGGAGTGCGTATGACGCTACAGTGTGAAGCACTGTTAGTGCGATACAGCACTATCTTTTGTTAAACTACCGTTGATAAAGCTAAGATGCTGTTCACAGACGTGAATATTGTCGTGAAAGGCATGCGGTGGGCAAACGTAGCAACGAGACACACGGCTTTGAGTACATTTCAATCTCATTCCATGTGTAAATCCAGTTAAACATCTAGTTAAAAGGGTTCCATGCACTTAAGCGTGATGTGCCGGGTGAGTGTTTGAGGCAGGTGCTAAATTTTAGGGTGTATTGGACTATATTCTGTCAAGGGTTTTGTAGAGAATATATTTAAAGGCTATCGAACCTTGGGAATTTATTTTTCTTTAATTAAAGTTTTGTTGGTTGGTCCGCTGCACCGCATTAAAGTATATTGTTTTGTATTTTCTACAAAATCGAATACTGTTAGTATGTTCATAAAATTTAAATTTTTAATTCGTAACAGTATTTGACATAAATATATTAAGCCAAGCCTGTTTATACAATTTACTGTTAAATTGGATAAGCTGTTTGCGATACACTACTTTTCTTTCTTAAAACGTTTTACGTGCTTATGATATAATTTTGCCATCATTAGATACTTGAAAAAGGCTCAATATACGACTTGCAAATAAATATTTTCTTCATAGTAAATGAGCAAACAGTGCGTGTATATTACTTTCTAGAAATAAAATAATACAACATTGTGTGAAAATAACCATCGTCTGTAACGGTCTATACACAGTGTAACATCATGGAAGTACGTGATAGCGATGTATGTTTATCACTTAGTGTGAATAGCTCTACATATTATGGTGACAATATTTGTGTTAAATATACATACTCGTTATATTATATTTATTTAGATAGCTTCTAGATTCTCTATTTAATTAAGTGTACATGAATGTTTTATTATATTCTTACATTTGTTCCGGTTCCAAATATAGTATATATAGGTGCTATTAAGTTTGACCCGTCGAATAACATTGATTTGTCATAATTTTATGTGAATGTTATATATTTAAGCTGAACTGTAATCGTTTCATAGTTAGAGTTACTTATTAGAGTTCCAGAAATAAATTAACTCATTCATCATTTACTCAAAATGTATATTTTATTAAACCAAGATTCTGATATATTTTTGTGATAGGTAAAATAATAAAGTAGATAATGTGGAGGCATAATACTCCAAAACTTTTATGTTGTACGATAAATCTATATAATATATAATGTTTATAAGACATTATTTTTTAGCCCTTGATCCCTATATCTTAATATAGGTAAATATTTAAAACCTTACTCACCGAGATATTGATCAGTAGATATTTTATTCGCCTCGTATACTAAATACTAATGGCATGAGCATGGAGCCCATATGATTAACTCGCGCATGTAACCTACGTGAGTAACTTGCGCATGTGAACTACATGCGTCGTGTACAGACACCTTAAATACTTTTAAATACTATTGGTTTACTTATTGACTGCGAAAGGTATCATTCGGTAGATCACAGACACACGGCATTATTGCATTCTTCGACCTTGTATAGTTTATTACTCGGGCTGCTGTAGGTATGAGTAGACTCCACTGGGACTTACCTTTCATGCAATGTATTCACATTTTTTAACTACACTTTAACACATTAAGACAACCAACATCTTAGTCTCTTCGGAACATGGCTACTGAAAAGCAACCGAAATGTTGCAGAAAGTGTAAAATTAAATCTAAAGAATTTTTATAATTTGTATAGCATAAAATAAAAGTAAACAGAAACAAGTAACAGTGTTAACAATACTGCAGTCATAAGGAAAAATGACGTATATGTCGATATTTTAATATTTAATATAAAAATACTGGCAGATGCGTGTTTTTTACTATTTTCAAATAAGGGAAGGCTCAATTTAAAAAAAAAATTTTTGGTAGTCTTTTTTATACTATGCAGAATAGTAGTTTATAATTTCAAAATTAGGTAATGGTAGTGTTTAAAAAAAAAAACGCGATTAAATACTTATGAAGTAGTTCACATTCAAAATAATTGATTTATATATATTTTAATATATTTTACCGGTTATATGGATACCCGCATCGCCAAACACAATCCAATAATATTTATCTACACACATACACTGATGGGCTGGAAGCAACTAATAGATGTCGGGCTTAACCACGCTCCATTACGCTGATTTATCATCTGAAACAAATATGTCAATATCACTTGTATATGTCCATTACTGGTGATGTAGGCGCTAATCATATTTTAACGAACTATTGTTGTGGTGTATTATGATCATTTCTAAATAACAGCAAGTTTTATGCTTTTAGCTGTGGAATTGGACCCCATCGGCATTTAGAATATGACGGTACTCATGACTGACTTATGTGAATGCGTTATCACATAAAGACCATTCTTAATTCTACCAAGATTTTTCTTTTTAATCTTGGGTATAACTCTCTGGAAACCAGGAGAGTATATGATGACGGGTGACAGCGTGTAAAGTCATCTGCGGTAGATATGATTAACCTGATCAAGTTACAATTTACGCCTTTTCGCATAAAGTTACAATATTACCAATCATGGTAACACGTTGCACTACGATCGATCCTTAAAATAAACCTAGAGATAACGAAGAACTCTTGGAAATAAATACTCATATAGCAAATTTATATATTTTCAGAGTATTATTCGATGATCAAGCGTAAATTATTATAAGTGTATTGAACTTGTTAATCTAATATTAAATTGGATTCTTGCTAGTGTTGTTAACTCACTCCTAATTGATTCGAAGGAACGGCATTTTTATGCCCACGTTCTACAAATAGGATTATTAAATTATTAATTTTATCCAGAGTTGAAGGTACTTTTAAAAGAAATAAGAAATGGCACTATATAATATAATAATAAAATCAGCCCTGTTTAAAAATAACTTCACTGCTGGGCACAGATTTTTTTATAGAATGAGAAGGTTTATGCCATAGTCAACCACGCTGGCTCGGTGCGTGTTGGTAGACTTTTATTATATAGAGAACTGAGACGTGCAGGTTTACCTACGTAGTTTATTGGTTATAAGTAGAGAAGTGTCTGCGCCAATTTAGTCGTAATATTGTCACATGTGTGATAAAGTCTCGTTTGTGAGTAAGCATAGCAGTGATACATCATTTTAATAGCGCCTTTACATCGGTACAATCGCATCGTTGATATAAGCGTCTATTAGCATCTACAAATTGCTATTGTCCAATGCAGTCATACATTTAAAACCATACGTTAGTATATATACAAAAAGTTGCTGTGTATAATCGCTTTTAATATTATTACGTACATGAAAGAAGATATGTTAGTAAGGTGAAGACTCAAAGCGTACCAATTAGGACGTTTTCTATTGCTCTCAAAACTTAACGGTACAAGAAAGTCTCTTGTATAACTCTCATTTAAAGCGCAATTGTTCCAATGATTGCTTTTTCACTTAAGCTCTTTTCTTAGAAAAAGTTCGCTTATTAGTAGAAATTATCAACATACACAATAAGTGCAGTTACTAATAACAAAATATTCTGAGCACCGGATTTCGATGAACATGACTGTGAAAATAATATATCTAAAATAATATATTTAAAATATCATTGATCGCTCTAATACAAAATCCACAATATGCCAATAGTCGCCTAATGGCGATAGCGACTTTTACTATTAGATTATAGTGCACAGCGATAGCTCAGTGGGGAGACCAACAGACTGCAATGCTGAGGGTCTTGGGTTCGAACCCACGTCGCGCACCTCTGACTAATATGACTTTTCGAAATTATGTGCGTATTGATTGACAATTATCGCCTGCTCCGTGCCTCGGAGAGCACGTTAAGCCGTCGGTCCCGGTTGCCATGAACATCTATGGCAGTCGTTATTGGGAGAGTGTCGACACAAAAGATCCCACTTGTTTTCTCCCGTGTGGGGACCGAACCCATATAGTGGCAGTGTCGAGGCGAATATTTAAATCACTATACGATCCGTGCAATCAAACATCTTCATAAAGCACTTCTGTAACTATATTACTACTTCAACAAAATGCGTAAAACAATTCCCGCAATGGTAGTTCGTACGTCGACAACCCTATATAACGCGAAGTCGTCAAACATGTCTTTGCTATTTGAATAGCGGCAGGCGTTTCGACACGCGCTTATTGGCGTGTTAGGCTTTTATTGGTGTGTTTCGTGCTGACAGACAACGCAATAAGTCAACTCGATACATGGAACTATGTCTTTTAAGTCGCTATTTTGGTTGCTTCATTTTTTTATTTTACGTGATAGCAAAGTGGTTCCTTTTGTTGAAATTGCTGATTGTCAACACCTTCATAACAAAATTTTGAAAATATTACAATGCTACTGAATCTATAATACTATTTTAGCAATTTAAAATTATTAAATTTATTTAGTCTCTTAAATCTACACTTGCCTCGATATTTCAGTTGCTGTTCAGCATGGCTGCTGAAAAGCAACGGCTCCCCGTGACGTGAACCTTGGTTTCTTTTTCTAGATATTCAGTATTAATCGTTTGAGATATACATATATAGTCTTACGTATCCATCCTCAAAAGAAAAGCCAGAGGCGTATTACACTATCATTTAGCTAGCTACGGTTTAAGGCTTACGCTTTTCCTGTATTACGTGGGGTAGTATAGGGAAAGCGTATTACCGGACAAAGTTGCGGAATACGTGCTGTTACTGAAAAAATCATGACGGAAAAATACTATAACACTCCCGGAAATCAAACCTGAGATACACAGTATACTTCAAATAAATATAAAGGTTTACGTCAAATGCTTGGGCCGTACTTCTGAGAAAAGATTCGACTTGCGTCAAAATTCTGTCAGTTACCTTACACAATAATATGAGCATTATCTATCTAAGTGCTTCTGTAGACAAGCAGAAACACCAGGGACTCCTTTTAGCCGCCTTCTACCAATAGACAGGCGACACCGTAGCGCAATCCCTCTGTCCGACATTTAGATTACTTACTGTGTAATGTGAGCCTGACCTAATTAACCTGAACTGGGTACCTACTTGGCGAAGTCCTCAGACTGTACTCATGAATGTATGTATTTTTGTTCTGTCTTTTTTACTGTGTCCATATATAAGACTCACTGATTTATTTATATTATAATTGTTTATTTACATCTGTTACAGTATCTAGACTAGGCTAATACTCAGCCGCGTTGAAATCCCTCTTGAATACACAATAAGATACAATAGTACGAGGGAAACAAAACTTCGGTTATACGTAACATTTTGTATACGAAGTGAGGTTTGTGCAGTTAATACACTGCTTGTTGTAATTTGTTTCTGTCTTCTACGAGCTACGGCTTTAGACTTATAGCTCTTGTACAAGGAGCGGCTAAAAGTATTTCTATATTTTTTAAATGGGTACTGTCGCATTGTTATTCATTTCTATGTCACGGGGGTCTTAGCACCGGACACAAAGAATTACACAAATTTTTGTTTCATGGGATCGAACACACAACAGTCACGCGTTGGCAATGGCGAAGGAACTTCTTAAGCTGCTAAGCCCTCCGTGAATGACGCACTTGCGTGGAGTAAACGCGTGCCAACTGCGTATGTAACCCATATGAGCAACTCGCGCATGTAGCTTGCGCATGTAGCCTGCGTCAGTTTTATACGTCGTTTGCAAGCACTCACACTTAACAAGTTTTACGTGCACATCTATATCAAATTGGTGCCTTAGCGAAATAATTCAGTAGCGCATTCCAAGCTTGCATGTAAAACGTTAAGCTTTACACGTTCGCAATTTAGTCGTAATATCAATTACGTAGCAAGATTTGACTTGTCGTTGCTAAGTTGCTAATATGAAAATGGGAACGTATTAACGCGCGTACTATATACTTGAGAACATTATTCTATGAGCTCAAGTCTACGAATAATTGATATTTAATAAGAAGGGAATTGTTTTGGCCACGCTGGCTCTTCAAGTAATAAAAAAGTTGTAACAAAGCATTTTTATTGGGTATTGTGTCAAACAATCTAAAATCAAATTTTATTTTATTAGCTGTGATAAACGATGCCTATTAAATTAATTTAATTTATTGTAGTACATATACAATCTTTGTGTAATCAAAGGTCTTCGACAACAATTGTATAATTCTAAGGAGCATAGAGACAAAAGACTATTCCATTATTAATTTCATAGAAATTATTCCAATCTGTTGTTTTAATAGAAACCTTGTAAGATATACTCATTAAATTTATTTAGACTAAAAGCAGGCAAGTGGGACCTACGACGTTATCAGCATAATACCCACACTGTGCAAATGGCATTATTTCGAGTATAGCCAGACCAATATGTTTAGCATGGCTGACACATTAAAAGTTATTGAGAGAGTCAGAGTATATTCCAATTCAATATTTAAGTGCTTTGTACTTGTCGGTGTAACAATTGCCATATTTTTCGGTCCGATGAAAATTTCTTCAGTTCTTGATGTCTCTACATTTGCTCTTGCTTTTAGTTGATCTGTATACTTTCTTCTTGGTATTCCTTTCTTTGCATCAATTTTTCCTATATTATGGAAAGAAAAATAGCACATATTATTGCAGTAATAATATTGTCAGTTTTGTTTTGTGTTGTGGCAAGATGCTGTCAAATATCATCTAATGACGCACGTGATACTTTCTGAACTGAATTAGAAGTGTAAGACGACGGTGCAGTAAATTTTTGAGCACAGATGCTTATTGCACCATAATTCCTGGTGATGTTTTTGAGTATTATTGAACTAGCCCAAAAACGCCGATGGTTAATTACTTAAAGAATTATTAAATAATCTTTAAATGACATACATCGATAAATATGTTCATGATTTTGAAGTGATTTATTATCCTAACTAAATATTATTGTTTTTTGTTTGTTTGATTGTTACGCTTTAAGGCCTTAACTACTTGACCGACCATCATGAAATTTCGTATACACGTTGTGAAGGGTACAGAAAAGGACCTTTCATCCAGATAAAAGTACTGATACTAACCTAAACTATACGCGAGCAAAGCCGCATGCAAAATGTAGTACACAATAATGGTAATTCTCATCTTTTATTGCAGTAAGAGTTTAAAAAAGGTGAATAAAAAAATAATCACGGTAAAGATTAACTTACGTAGCTAATATGACAAATCAAGAACAAAATATGGCCTAAGTAATAGAACAGATTACAAAGCGTCAAAGTGAATGCAACACTATAGCGTAGCAGTTATTGCTATAATACAAACTTGAATAAAGACATTAGCTTCATTTCCATTAATTTGAATACTGGCTCGCGATGAACGGAAAGGTATACGCAGATAGTATATCAGTAGTTCATTGTTCTTGGTAAGTTATGTGAACGAAATTGATACACGGATTATATGTGGACAATGTTGGCGAGCTTTCACACAACCTATAATAATCGATCGAGATGAATATGTGTATATTATTTGAACTAGATTTTGTAATTGAATTCATGCGCATGGTTTATTACTTATTGTTATACAGGCTGCTGATTTAATCACCAGTATTAAAATTATATCACCTGTATAAATATACCTATATTTATATAGAATTATAACATATTGTTTTTAAAATAGTATCGCTAAAAAAAGCAAAGTAATCTAATTAGTATTCATTCCAAACGGACGCAAATAAGATGCGTACTAACATAATTGTATGTTGACCAGAATAGATGTATCGTAACTGTGCTCCTTGACCGCATGCGAATTTCCGCGTGATCGACACGTATCGTCGTCCGCGCATTATCGGGATGAAACGCAATAAGCGTTTTAGTAGATTTATGGCTATTTGACTAAAAAGTAGTATAAGTAAAAATAGGGGTACTTTTTCTGCTGTTATCGGTAGTACATCGTGGCCTGATTCACCTCTTTTAATGTTAAAGGTGATTCAAACCGAATCCTGTATCATGGTGTTCGTTCTTCTAATTCGTCTCTGCTATATCATTACGTGTCATCAGACTACTCTGATAAAAGTAGGTTACCTGCATTGAGATAATATGTTCTACGACTAGAGGAGATAACTAAACTAAATCGTTCGTAACGCGTGTTCAAGTACAAGCTTTCTTATTCGCTTCGTGCATGTCAAGCGTTTACTGAAACGGTACGTTGAATTGCAAAATTAATTAAGTTATACCATAATACTCATGAAGACATATTATAAATATTAAAATTTGCAGATATGTCACGGACTTAGCAAGTAAGAAAATAGGCACTATTACAAGTTTTACAAGTTATCTAACTGTATTTTCTCTTCTAGTACGTTGTACATATTAGGTATGTATCTTATGTGGGGGCTAGTCAGTGCAGACCGGCGACACTTCGACCCAGTGGGATCTTTTGTGTCGACATTCTCCCAATAACGACTGCCATAGATGTTTATGGCAGCCGGGACCGACGGCTTAACGTGCTCTCCGAGGCATGGAGCAGGCGATAATTGTCAATCAATACGCACATAATTTCGAAAAGTCATATAACTTCCGAAAGTCAGAGGTGCGCGACGTGGGTACGAACCCGAGACCCTCTGCATTGCAGTCTGTTGGCCTCCCCACTGAGCTATCGCTGCTCTTTGTACATATTAACTCAATTGTTATCTATTTACCGACTCAGTGTTTGCAAATAAATAACCTCATATTACAAACTTAAGGTACCTACTAACTAATTTAAATATCAAAAGTTTCAGATATTTTGATTTTGAAGCACCACGATATTACTTAGTTACGTCACAGCTCAGTAGTATTGTCTTTTTCTAACTAGACAAACAGTTTTCAAATCTATAATGATAGATTTCAAAACCGTTTGTTATATTGTACTTATTAAAATTGCTTTGATTTATTAAGATTTTAGTTACTGTAAGCAGCTGATAAATCATAAGGCTTTGTTATAAAATATTAAAAACACTTATTACTTGTTTGCAATTTGTATTACAAAATAATTTTACCATTACTCACAAAGTTCGCAAACACTGTACTTAGTGTTAATATGTCAGTGTACGGTGCAACCGTACATACATATTTCATAGTCATCAATATTATGTAGGTCATACGTCAGTACGCGTAATTTTATTCATTATTTCGTTAGTTCACGTTTTCGCCTATTTCACGGTACATGAATACTCATTGTTATCAATATTCATATAGCAATCAATAAATTATCAAAATATCAATTAATTCTTTAATATCAATCATCTTAAAATAGCTTGGGTCAACCCAAACAGTCAGTATGAATTTTATTGAACACTAGCTGTGCCCGCGGTTACACACGCGTTTATGGTTACTGCACCGCCCCCGTGGGTCTAAACGTGACGTTATAAAGCCTATAGCCTTCCTCGATAAAAAGGCTATCCAACAATTAAAGATTTTTTTAATTCGAACCCTTAATTATTGAGATTAGTACGTTCAAAAAAACAAACAACCTATCCAATTCTTCAGCTTTATAATATTTGTATAGATTGTGTTTGTATAGCTACAGTAAATTCAAAACCGGAAAAGTACACTGCTTTAATAGCATAGCGGTTGTCTCTGCAACGGCTGTGCATGAGGTCTCGGCTGAGGTTGCGGAGTCAGGCAAAGTGTTATTGAGTTTTCCTATAAAGTAACTCTCAATAGCAGTTCGGAATCTGGAACTGTGCCCGTAAAGGCATTAGGCTCGCCTTCTATTACAAGATACCGATTTCATTATTTTATATATTTAAAAGTAAACTGGGTGAACAACTAGGGGATACAAATAGTGTTTCTAAGGCAAAAGCGACGCGCCGACGCGAAGGACGAACGACAGCTGGTTTAATTAGTGGCTATTTAACTTTCGTTTAAATTTGTTTTGTCCATATTTGAGTTTTGCTTGGCAACATTTTGCTCAATACGGATTAAAGTTTCACATTAATTAGGTAAACAAGATGCAATCTTTATAAACAGATCGTATACTTGTCTGCAATGAAAACATTCTTCAGAATTTATTAAAGACGCTCCTTCATATTTCCAGCAAGAAGTTTGAGACCTTGATTAAATATTTCGTATATTTTTAAGGACGTCAGAGTATTATTCAGACCTAGTTGATTGTGTATAAAACTTGAACAAAATCATCGATTTTTTTTTTAATATAACCTGTAGACATCAAAGCGAAATGAACATTTGTTCCGTCGAATTAAATCTGAAATAAAGATATTCTGAACAATAGTTAGATAGAAATCTTAAAGCCATGCGTTCAAATTTATTTAAGAACATAGCTACCGTATTTAAAAGCCATTAGAGAATATTATTTCAACGACGCTCTATCCAACCAGTAAAAAAAAACCAAAAGGTCGGGCGTAGGTAATCCTCTATCAAAATTCAGCTTACCGAAAAAACACCTAGAGGAGCGGAAGCCTCCCAAATGAAGTGGTTGGCGGAACAGGATAAGCGGAATGACTTTCCGGTCCCGGCGGGATCGTAAAAGTCAACGCATGCATTTAATTTCGTGAGTTATATTACTGCCTGCGTACTGTATACACGTGTGTTACTCTGGACATTGTCTGCTTTGTTTACGAAGCCAACTTAATTATAAAATGTAACCGGGAATTTTTTAACGGACGAAATCCTCTTTAAGTTCCCGGATGAGATAACGGGAATATTTATTCTGGTGCTGATTTTGGCGTGCTAAAATTGTTATCTTTACTGTGGGGTTTGAAGGGTAGAACAGAGAAATAATTGGTTAATAAATTAAATTTGATAAGTACCATCAGTACCTATAATAAAAATGAGAACAATGTTTCATACTGCATACTATATAATTATGTATTTGCCTGTCAGTATAATTTTTCTAATAATTTCTAATACGACCAAAATCGCGCATTCATTCTAAATGGCTCATTATATTTAATATTTAGCGAATTATATTATTATTTCTAATATATCTGGGATATTTTAACGATAATTGAACTTTGTTGTCCTCTACTGAACATCCTGCCGGTTTACCTAAATTGTTTAAAGAACTAGAAGAAAATAAATAATTTATTTATTTATTTTTTATTTATTTATTTATTTATTTCAAAACTATTAATTTATCATTACAGGTTCTTAACCTAATGCGATAGTATAGCAACATAACTAAAATCTAACATTTAAATACAGTAATATAATAAAATATCTTAAATCTATTAACAATAACTTAATATCCAGTATATAGCTTTTGTGAATTCACTCACTGAACATGAAAATAGATCGATCCGATCTGATACGGTATTGAGCGCACGCAGCGCCCGCGTCAGCGGCGCGTGCTGTAAGAGATTAGTGCGCGCGCGCGGCACCACTAGCAACGCCGGCCGCCGCCGTCGCCCCCTATACTCATCTGGGACAAAAAATTGAATTTCCTGCAGGATGGCTGGGTTATGTATTTTACCTCTTATAAGTTTAAATAAATAGCAGACCATGGCTGCTTCTCTACGTACTTCTAGTTTATGATAGCCTACCATTCCGAGGGTAAATAGAGAAGGATACAGTAGTGGATATCCCGGGTAAACGCCGTACAATTTTGAATATAAAAACCTAATAAATTTATTTTGTATCCGTTCTAACATAGATTTGTATTTGGCTTCGTATGGAGACCAAATCACTGCATTACACTCCAAGTGACTTTTGACGAGAGCCTCAAATAACGCTTTCGAAGCCTTAATGTTTGTAAATTGGTTAGCTTGACGTAAAACAAACCCTAAATTTCGATATGCCTTTTTACAAAGCTGTGTAACATGTTTTCGAAAATTTAAATCGACCGTAAAATGAATTCCTAAATCTTTAACCTCATTGACACGCTGTAGTGGTGTCCCATCTAGGTGGTAGTGGTGATGGCGTGGGGTGCGTGCACGGCTGAACGACAACACTGAACATTTGTTTACATTAAAATAAAGTTTATTTTCTTGGCTCCATTTTGCAACTCTATCGATATCACACTGGAGTATATTGCAGTCCGTTTCCTTCTTCACTTCAACAACCAGCTTCAAATCATCGGCAAATAATAAGCATGTGGATTTATTTATGACTGCAGGTAGGTCATTTATCATCAAGATAAAAAGAAGAGGCCCCAAATTACTGCCCTGGCTCACACCCGATCTAGTAAGGTATGGTTCAGACAGGTATCCGCCACAGTCGACATATTGACATCTATCTCGCAGATAGTTGGCGAAAAATTTTAGCGTGTGTGGTGTGCACCCGAAGCTGGCTAATTTCGATAAAAGGATGTCGTTGTCGACCGTGTCAAATGCCTTTCTAAAATCTAAGTACGCAACATCCACTTGTAAGCCGGCATCTACAGACGGAACTAATTGTGACATCAGATGCATCAAGTTGCCTGTTGTTCCACGCCCTGGGCGAAACCCGTGCTGCGCGTCGCATAGTTGGGCACTTATTTGCGCATAAAGACAGCTGTGAATGATGGTTTCGAAGACCTTGGCTGGAGTGCACAAGATTGCAACAGGTCTGTAGTCACTGGGTGTCGGACCTCCCTTACCTTTCGGCACAGGAACCACTCGTGTGAGTTTCCATCGGTCAGGAAACGTAGCTGTATCTATACAAACATTAAATAAATGTAACAAGGGTTCCACTAATGTCATATGACAATCTCTAAAAACAAATGGTGGAATACCATCTGGCCCCACGGTGCGCTTAGGCGTGAGGCGGGCGAGCGCGCGCCGTACGTCGCTAGGGCTCAGGCGCGCGAGGTGCGTCCACGCGCTCGTCGGCGCTGCCGCCGCGACCGCCGCCTCCACGCTCAGCGCCGCCGGGGCACTATTATATACCGAGTGAAAAAATCTAGCGAACTCATCGGCGCACTCGTGTTCCGACAAAACGCGTCCGTTATTTGTTAATTTCTGTTTGCATAATCTACCTTTCCTAGATCGCATGTAAGCCCAGAACGCTCGTGGGTCGGTTGCCAGGTGATTTTGTACACGGTCACAATATAAGGCGTGTGCTTTTGTCGTTTCAGCCTTTACTCTCGCCCTACTTTGAGAGAAAGCATTATAATCACTACGCGATTTGCTCGATTTGTACTTTTTATGAAGCTTATATTTTAACTTAATTTCTCTAATAATCTCGGACGTATACCATACGGGATAACTGTATCTATCTGTATTTATTGAGTGAAACTTCTTTTTAGGGACACAAATGTTATAAGGTTCTCTAATAGGCGTCATAGAATCCCTCTACATCACAGTTGACTGGTAGTGTGCCCAGAAGAATGGCAGCTCTCACAGAATATTGACGTAAAATAGCATCTTAGGTACTGCTGCGTTCGGTGAGTGACAGTGCTGGATCCTCAATCATCCCTCCTTCCTTTCTTTTCTTCTTTCCTACTTTCTAACTCCCGGGGGTTATAATTGGGGTATAATTGTCAATCAATACGCACATAATTTCGAAAAGTTATATAACTTCCGAAAGTCAGAGGTGCGCGACGTGGGTTCAAACCCGAGACCCTGTGCATTGCAGTCTGTTGGTCTCCCCACCGACCTATCGCTGCTATTTATTACAATATTAATTCACAAGATAAGTGTAAAGTGTTTTTAAAATGGAGCACATTTTGCGCAATTGCCGAGAAAGTGGAAATAATTTAACTGAGACTGTTAGATGGAAACAGAAGATTATTATATATTAGCTTTTGCCCGCGGCTTCGCTTGTGTAAAAGTAGGTAAGGTAATGTTAGTAACAGTACTTAAAAAAAATAAAATATCGCCTATGTTGCTCGGTGATAATATAGCTTTTTAATGGTAAAATATTTTTAAATCGGTTTAGTAGTATTTGAATTAAATCCTTACAAACAAACAAAAAATAAAATCTTTCCTCTTTATAATAATAACATAGACTAAATTTAGCCCCCGACTTTGCTCGCGGTAATGTAGACTTTGTCACTAGATTTCTATGCCTCGAAAATAATACTTTTTTGGATGAAAGATCCTAAAGACCTTTTCTATACCACTGACCGGTACGCGAAATTGTACGATGATTGTTAAGACGTCAAAAAGTAACAAACTCACATTAGCATTTATAATACTAGATAGTATAGTTAGGATTCAATTACTCTAATGAGAAGATTCATAACCCTTTGTTGACATTTAAGTGTTTAATTCCATGAGTACCCTACAGTAATAGTTATTTGCACAGAATTTGTCGTATGTGTGCTCCAACGTACATTATATAAATACGTGTATCGTTATTTGTGAACAAACACTGGCAACTAGTTCCGTCCCTCTAAGTCCGACGAGTTGCGTGTTTATTCAAGACTTATAGCCACGCCTCAGGTGACGACAAATTTGTATAAATTTGCTTATTAGTTATAATAAACAAATTTATACAAATTTGTCGTCTGATTAATCTGAGTATTGATATTCATAAATACATACATAGATTCACGCCTGTTTCCTAAAGGGGTAGGCAGGGACTACGGATTTCCATTTGGTACGATCCTGACACAATTCTCTGGCTTCATTCAATTACATCACATTCCTCATACACGCTTGCCGGTTTAAAGTGCTCTTAACCTGGTCTTTTTCCAGAACGTCCCCCATCTGATCGAGAAACGTTCGCCTAGGTCTTCCCCTAGCGACTGTTCCATTCACACTAGTCTTATAAACTTTCTTAGTCAGTCTTTTCTCGTCTATTCCTTCTACACGCCCAAACCAGCTCAACATACCCTTTTCTACTCTTGTCACTATATCCACTTTCATGCCGCATCTCTTTCTAATCACACTATTCCTTATTCTATCTTTCAGAGTCATAACACATATTTTTCTCAGCGCTCTTATTTTTACAGCATTTATTCTGCTGTCATGCTTCTTTTGCCCTACCCAACTTTCACTTGCATACATAAGTGTAGGCACAAATAGTCCTCTATGAACAGCCAAACGTGCCTTTTCGGATCCATTTCGAAATGTTCATAAAAGCGCGTAGAGCTCCATTTTCTTCATTGCCAGCAATCTTTCTCCTTTCAATATCGCCCTCATGTTTACCATCCCTTGTAAACAAAGTACCCAAAGATACATACTCTTTCACTTGCTCCACTTGTTCTCCATCTATCATAATATTACACATCATCATGCACTCAAACACCATTACTTTCGTCTTGCTCACTTTCATTTTCATTCCTTTACTCTCAAAATCTTCTTTTTATTCATAAATATAATAATACCAGCCCTATATTAAGCTGTCCCACTGCTGGGCACGGGCCTCTTCTCAGTGTGAGAAGTGTTAAGCCATAGTCCACCACGCTGGCCAAGAGCAGGTTGGCAGAACATTATGGAGAACTTCTAAGACATGCAGGTTTTCTCACATTGTTTTCCTTCACCGTTAAAGCAAGTTTAAATTATTTTAATACGCACATAACTTTGAAAAGTTACAGATGCGCGTCTTACGATTGAACTCGAGACCTCTGCTTGGCAGTCCAACGCTCTCCCACTAGGCTATCGCTGTTATACTTTGAAGAGCAAAAGAGAAGAAGGGAAAGACCTAAACGGGGAGATGACGGGATGATCTAAATCTAAGAAACAGGCTTAAATTTGACCAGTAGCGCAACATACCATAGACCAACGAAAAATTAAAGTTGAATTATGTGCCGTTTGACGTTTAGTATTATGATTATTAGGCACTATATTCGTTTTCTTTGCAACGCAGTCGCCGTGTTCAAATCACGGATGCAGCGTGTAACCATCCTTTTTTTAAGGAAAATTTGGCATTAAACTTTTTCTCATACCTTGACTATAATTCTAACAAAGCAACAGCAGCTTCATCTCCTTATTAAATCAAATATAAAACTTCAACCTTCTAGCGTAAAATTTACAGCGAAATTTCGAGCTCCCGCAATTTCTTTTATCATTTATGTCTCAAGATTCTAAATCCCACGTACTTACGTAAGTCCTAACATTTCATGTGTGTACGGAGACGTCTTAAGTTACGTTCCTTTATTATAAAATTTTCAACTGACTACAAATGTACATATTCTTAAGTAAAAGATTCTTATACAACTTCGCGAAATAGTCCGTCGAGCTCTTACAATACTATATTAAAATTTTGAAGTCTGTCCTTTCGTCGCATGTTTTGTGCATACGGCGGAATTGCGAGACGTTTTGTTGTAATTTCAATAAGAATAGTTACTATTTTAATGAAATTCTTAACGAATAACACTTTACTATAACATTAAAACAATCGCGGATTTCTAGATTGCGCACAGTTCGCTCGTTGAAATTTTATAATGTTGGTAAATTATTAATGAAATGTTATTTAAATAAACATTAGCGGCTGTATTTGAGGTTTTCAAGATAAATATGTATAGAATGTGAATAGATAGACTATGCGGGTGAAGCAGTCCCTTAAGTAGTCACTGACTGTCAAACTTATTATTAAATATAGGCACATCAAATGTGGCGAGCCTAATAAATAAAAAAGCTTTAGCTGCCTATTAAGAAGAAACTGATTGATTATAAATGGACAGCTCACGCTTTCGTCAGATCCTCTTCCTTACCTTCTTTCGTAACATTGACTTGTCTCTTTATTAGGTTATATTGTATTAACCCAATATGCTGCTACGCTTACCGCATTCTTGGCATCGATCATAAGTTTTTCCGTGCATCCACAAAGTAAAGTCACTCTCACGCTGCCGGTACGCCATACCTTAAAAAGCCAAATGACGCCGTTTTGTATATATAATAACGAGGCGATTTTTAAGAATATTACATAGACCATATGATGGTATTATCACTGCATCTGCAAATGTACGCGCGGCCACAGGCATAAACTGGTTCTAGCATAATTTTGCTTCTTTTATATGATACGCAATAAGTACCTATTCAAAACATAAATCTTCATTGAAGCAATAATAGCTCTAAATTACAGTTGCGTAGTACATACATAAATATGTTAATCTATTCAACGTTGCCTTCCTCTAGACGTGTTCAGCGGCCTACGGCATGATTGAGTAACAAATATACATCCATCCAAACTTGCGCATTAATAAAATATTTGGCTTATGTTGAATACAGGAGATCATGTTTCCATATTCATAAACTACATCATTTTTTAATCGTATAATTCCTCAGTAACGGCCGCGGAAGGGTTTATCGTTGTTATGTTTTATGATTATCTTAAAAAGTGCTAAAGCCCTTTTATTACCACTTTATAAATGCCGTAAAATGTACTCCAGGATTTATGTTCGTATCTTTTTGTTATCTACCTCTAGGTACTGTAATCCACTTTAATCCTGACTGGAGCGATGTCTATTCGACAAAAAATCGGTCCTTCACTCCAATTTGCATGTGAATAGCGGACGCAGTTCTCTTGGCCGACATGAGTGTCGTGGGTACATTTTTTGCGGATCCCCGACCAGCCGTGATTAACATAAAATGTTTGTGAAAAGCCCAATATATGGAGCGTATGACTTGATGTGTGGAACCTTCTGCCTACATAATACTTGATGAATAAAATCTTGCTCCATAAGATGCTTGGATATGTTAATATCTGATAATCCGCACCAATATTGAGCAAGATGTTTTTCTGCGGTGAAATCTTTCCGAGAAGCAAGGGATTCAAATACAGAACTGTAAAGTTCGGAGAGATATGATTGCCTCTTAAGTAGTTACGGCGGCTGAATCCCCGTCCTCAATTATATAATTATTATATTTATTTAATTATTTTAATTTAATTAATTTATTTAATTATTTCTATATCCTTCAATTAAGCAATTTAACGTCATAATAAAGACCAGAATGTTGCTATAAAATGCTCAAGTCGGGTCGCCAATGACTTTGGAGTTGGCCCTTTTTACACAAAATGGCGAATTCTCTCGAGCGCTCATTGACCTTTAACAGCGCTTTGAAGTGAAAGTTAATTAAATTTCTGCTGCTTACATTACAATGAAAATTTGCATCAGGTAAATACGAACTAGAAAAATAAACATAGATCCTTGAATAGAAGAACTTTTGTATAAATTATGATTATTCGTTTGGGGGCGAGCTGATTGATGTGGGTACGCGAAATGATTTCATGCGTATAGCGGCGTATAGTAAGTAGGTAAATATTTGGGTTTCGGACCGGCAGATTTACTTTTAGTAGCAACTACTTTATGTTGCCAAGAATATCACTAAGTTATTTTCTCGACGGTTTTCCTATGAGATGTAGTAGCCACGATCCCAAGTGGAATCACTGAAACATACATTAGTACTACTTGGGTATAATGTATTGCGTTCGGGGAAGCACTCGTATTTATTCGTACGAAATTCGTGTAGGCGTTAACCGTTGTGCTTACAACTTAGAAACTATTCGAGACGTTCAGAGGTGCATTATTAAGGCTTCCAAGTTTAGTTCAGGTAAGGTATGATTATTATTGAGCATTACGACAATTAATAGAAAATAATAATATGATGTCATGAAAGAGAATTACATGCAAGGTTATTTGCCTCTGCTTGTGCCGAATGTTGTAGGTTTGATCTCCACATTAGACATATATGTATTTGTGTGACAAACAATTGTTAATAGACCGGGTGCTCTTATTGTCCGCCGTTTAAATTTTAATAATAAAACAATACCCGCACTGATAATATTTTTTATCAACATTCAGGAATAATTTCATGATGAGATTGTATTAATTGTTTATAAAATCAGATAAGGACAATATTTTCTAAATTTAACCTAATTACATTATATTAAAGAGAACTTAGGCAAGTAACAATATAGGCAGTAGCCATATGAGTGTCTAAATATAGCAATAGTAGGACAAGTCACAGACCGTCACAACTTCTGACAGTCTAAGACTGCGCCGAGCGTAAAACGCGGTTGGACTGAATGACAGAGCTCGATATTCAAATAGGCGCGCGGCCGCCAATGGCCGCCATAGTAAAATTGTATGGAGGAATTGAAGTACTTTTTTGATAAATATGTATCTTTATTGTCAACCAATAACATAAATATTTGGGACGGACAAATTGTAATACAACTATTTATGTTTCGTTTAAGCTGTAAAATAGGATAGATTTCTACTGTTATAATCTAAAACGTAAAACGTAACACGAGCTTACGTTTGTGGACACACACAGTTTTGTCCCGTGTGGGATTCGAACCCACAACACTCGGCGCAGCTGTGGCAGTGGCGAAGCGACCATTTAAACCACTACACTATCCGTGCAGTCAATTACGAGTAAACTGTTGAAAATGAGTTTGATTAAAACTTGACCCACAGATAGAACATGGGTAGGGATTATTATATACGATACATTTTACTTCAGTTATGCGTACCCGTTAAGACTGCGCCGAGCGTAAGACAGATAATGACAGAGCTCGTGCGGCGCATATTCAAATCGGCGCGCGGCCGCCATAGTACAATTGTATGGAAGATTTAAAGTGCTTTTTTTGATAAATATCTATCTTTATTGTCAATCAATAACTCAAATATTTGGGACGGACAAATTGTAATATAACTATTTATGTTTCGTTTAAGCTGTAAAATAGGATAGATATCTTCTGTTATAATCTAAAAATCACGTAACACGAACTTACATTTTTGCATTTTTCGTGCAAATTTACGTAATTTTGTAGGCGAATATATTCATTATTTTAAGTTTTTCACACGGAGTAATTGTAAACACATTCATTATTATGGTAAATGTATATTTTATATGTGTATTAAACAAAAACTGTTGATTTTATTCACTTAACTGTGACCGCCTGTTTTGGCACATTTCGCTCGGCGCAGTCTTAAGCTAATCGAACTAAAAGTTTAAATCATATTCTACATTGAATCGAAGTAGACGTTGCTCGGCTGAAATCTATAAAATTATTGGGAATAGAGAAACCCGCCATATCATATTCATATTCACGGTGCTCAACGCATAAGCAAGATAAATATACATATACAGCTGATATTCATTGGCGCAAATTGCAAAATTCAACTGGGGTAAATAAATTATCGCGGTTTTGGTAGGCGTTGTTCCAAAAGACCTCTCGTTAAGTACGCATATGACGGTAATTTTTTAAACAGAGCACTACTGAATATTTTGTTTATTACCAAAATGGTTATAAAAGAATGTATAATGATATGTTAATAGGTTTTATAGACTGCGTACCACCTGTTATTAAGTAATGTTTATGGCCCTTGACGCGAAAAGGGTTATCCTCAGTTTATTATTATTTGGAAACGTGTGGATGGCAAATGGCCTGCTCCCACATGTAACCTTAATATATCATGCGAAATGTGCGTAAATTGTTTATTTATTTAAGTTATATGCAAGCCTTCTATCACCGGGAACCTAAGTGTGTTAGTTGAAATGGGGCTGGGCGAAATATACCCGTAGCATGCATCTAAACAGTTGGTGGTCGTTGGAAAGGGTCGTCATACAAATCGTGTACTTATGATGGAGGCAGTTGCTTCTGTAAAACGTAAGCGTTGGTATGACAACTTGAATGATTTTGTGGAAGATTGACTGTAGTTAAAAGAGTAGTGGAAAATAATAAGATTATGCTAGAAACCTTTGCTTAGTACTGGCATAATACGGGTGGAAAATATGCATGAAAATGATCTGACGGGTACATTAAAAATATATTGACATAATAATTGTGTTATAATCCTAATTGTTATGAAAGTGAGGTCTAATGTCTTCCTTCACATAATTATGTAAATGTTGTTGAAGCGATAAAGAGAGTATTATTTTAAAAATCGAATATGTTTAAGTTTGGAATATCAAATATGGCTGCCGCCGTCATTGGTATTTTAGCAGCTGTGGCAATTCGTGTAAATGCTCGTGTCTTCTATATTTATTATATAATTTAATACTGTTAGAAAAATGTGAAAGGTAAATGGTTTTAAGCAGCATAATATACTAGGGAGACTTGTAAATATATTTGTGAGCATATTTTACAGAACTGTGTGGTCGAATGTATCAGTGTATACTGTAGAGGAAGTATCCGCCATAGTCAATTGTTTGGCGGCGATGTGAATGAACAGGCTCGTTTACTACTCTCGTGCAGGATGAGGTACAGTCAGATGCAAATGTCGAGTAGCAATTTACAAAGCAATTGGATCAAAACAAGTTGTACCTAGGATCTTTCTCAATAAAATCATTGCACACATACACATAAACCCGCCTCACTTATTCTATCGCCTGTTCTAATTATGATTCTGACTATTAATTTAAGTAGATACGCAAGTGATGTTATAGCTACATTGGTTATAATGCTTTCTAAACTTAACGCTTGTTAAGTTGTTGTTGATGTTCAAACGCCTGTAGAAGTGATAATCTTTTTGGTTTATTTTTGCTTATATAAGAAATATCGATGTCTTGTTATTTTACTATGGATTAAATGAAATGAAAATTCATTTTCGGTAATCATATTTTGACATTGTTTTCATAGTAAAATAATGTTGTTATAAAATAAGCAGATTTTTTTTTATTTTTATTATCGGTAATTTGCATTATTTATTTATTAATTTAATAAAAACATAACGTGATTTTAGTAATTACTAATTTTAACTAATATTGATTAATAATAATTTTTAGTTTAATTCCAAATAAAACTAAATTTGGGTAATAAGTAGACAAAAATAACGTTTCTTATTAGTAAAAAAAACTAAAGGTGGATGTCCACCCGAGGATTTGAACCACCCTTATTATACTATCGTCTCATAGTGATAAGACTCGTTATCCGCTCCGCTATCGGAACATTTAAGCATAAATTTGAAATACGGACACTATTGTTAAATATACGGAATAGTAGTAATTATAGTTATATATACAAGAACTCGTTTTTGTCTCGCTTTGCATACATGCGCATGACGAACTTCACCTACTATCATTGACATTGAATAATATTTCATTGTTGGTGTTGAAACATCACACACACAAAGGTATTACGCTCGGAACTGTATGCGATTACTTCCTTTATGATGCTACTCGACGTTTGTCTTTGACCGTACTTCAAGGTTTAAGTCGGCGCATACATACCCATTACCGAATAATTAGTAATAACTCTTTCACCTATTGTTCACGCTATAATCTGTGCTAGAATGTCATATCAGTATTTTTGTATGCGTTTCTGAACGCACTGTCAACTGTCAAAAGTTTTGAAGTTGGTAACGGAATTCTCGAGAAGAAAAACTAAAAAGTGTTTCGTGTTTTAACGCGCCCGCGCGCGTTTTTCTTTCGGTACACTCAAATCAAGCTATATAAACATATAATTTCGTGTATTTCGTAACAATAATGGTCAACTTCAGTGCTGTGTTGACATTCTTATGCGGCCATATCCAGAACATTCTTAGTGTGTAAACTCAACCCTTTACGGTCCACTCGATCTTGCAAGAACAAGTCTCAACTCATTTTGTAGCCGTCTGCAGTACCATCGGAACGGTGAATACGCTTTTTTATTCCGTCTGCGCCTATATTTCTTTTTCTATCGTTAATGGTCTGTTCATTGACCCACCACTTATACTATGTTACATCTATGTAGATAAAAATGAAATCATATTTCTAGTTTGATGTACCTTATTGCTGACATTTATAAATTAATTAAGGAACTAAAACAATACACGTAAAAAGTAATCAAATAATTGGTATAGGTAGGTAAACGTAAAGTATTTGCGGGTAGGAATATGTAACTAATTAGCAAACGGGGCAATTTACACATGTGTGAAGGCGATCCTTTGTGCTACCCATTAAGAGACCCATATCACGTTTCTTTGTCTCTGTAAATTCTGTATAATATAAGTGAGTGGGCTCACGCACCCACCGAACAAATTAATTTCAGCTTCAAAACAAATGTTGACTTGTTAGTTCAAAATTTTTAGAGGGTGGTTCGTTAAACAACTTTAACAGTGCTTTAAGGCTTTTTTTAATTGAATCTGGCGGTTGCTGACTTATTCATTATGTACCGCAGTACTTTGCGTTCGTAGATCTACCACTGTGACCTAGTTAAGTCGTGTTAGAGGTTGGTTCGTCCGTGCAGCGCGATATACACTTGTTAAATGATTTTTAGATTGTAATTGTTGATTGTTTAGATTGTAAAGATATTAAAATGCTTAATATTTAGAAGTTTATGTGAGAACTCCTAAATATTGAGCATTTAATATTGATAAGTATACATTTATTAAAAAATTACATTATAAAAGCAAGTAAAGCCGTGTCTCGGCTGTCATCTGTAGTATTATGATATGAGAGGTTTACTACTTTCTCATTTAGATTTCAAACAATTTGTGGGTACTACAATAATTTGTAGTAATAATTTTTGACATCTGATCTAACTATTGAATTCAACTAAATTATTAAAGATCAGAGTATTCTAATCATATTTAGTTCGACTAGACAGCCGACTGCAGTAGAACTAATAAACGACTGCACGGATGGCCTAGTCACCTAGTGGTTTAAGTGGCCACTTTCACTACGCTAAGTATTGTGGGTTTAAATCCCACACGGGACAAAAAAAAGTGATATTCACAAATGGTTGTTCCGAGTCTGGGTGTTCTTTGTGTCCGTTGTTTGAATGTTAGTAAAGCCCCCCGCGACACAGGACTTATTCCCAGTGCGGAAGTTGTAAGGAATAAATCAAAAACTGGGAATATTATAAGTCTAAGAAAAGCAATATTTAGTCATCATTTACTTTCCTTTTTATAGCCATTTGGGATAGGCGCAAACTGTATTTTTTCACTTAATTATTACCTTTTTTAGCTCGTTCTGTGTTCTCATAAAGATACACATACATTACATACTCAATTCAACTTCCGAATCACCTCAACTTTTCTTACACTAACATCCTAACTATATAATATTATAAATGCGAATATGAGTTTGATTGTTACGCTTTTACGCCTAAGCTACCTGACCGACCATCAAGAAATTTCGCATACACGTTGTCAGGTATACAGAAAAGGACAAATGGTCACCCTGTCATCCAGAAAAAAGTACAGTTTCTGAGCGAAGCCGCGGGTAAAAGCTAGTCTTCTCTCTTAGCCTTTATTATTCCCAAGTCACTTGGGGTCGGCTTTTCTAGTCTAACCAGATTTTGACTGGATATCAGTTTTTACGCGGCTGCCACCTGACCTCTGCAACCCGAAGGCTAACGATACCCTAAGGCTAGACCAGTGTCAGGATATTAGAGGGTACTGACTTTCCCAATAACGACTGCCATAGATGTTCATGGCAGCCGGGACCGACGGCTTAACGTGCTCTCCGAGGCACGGAGCAGGCGATAATTGTTCAATACGCACATAATTTCGAAAAGTCATATAACTTCCGAAAGTCAGAGGTGCGCGACGTGGGTTCGAACCCGAGACCCTCTGCATTGCAGTCTGTTGGTCTCCCCAGTAGCTATCGCTGCTAAAGTTAAAGTTAAAGCTAGTATATAATAATAATGATATATACAGTCAGTACATACTTACAGTTCAAGATTTCGCACGAGCAGTATATCGAGACGTGCTGCATTCAACACTATCTTGTGAGCTCTGCTTCTGTGTAGTATACAATTTCAAAATTGGAATTTGAAGACCAATTTTCGTAATAAATATCTACTGCTCAAAATAAAGACTAGATTGGTGCTCTCACCATTGAGAGTCAGTCAGTATTATAAATATTACAAATGTTATTCTGCTTAACTAAAACAATAATGTCAATTGTGAACATAAATTGAATTTCAGTTCACATTTGAGGTTTATTAGAGTAAATTTGAACTCTATTCTGGACAGTTTTTATTACGAGAATTGGTTCCCGAGAAATAAATTACAGAAAACTATGATTAGAAAGAACACAGTGCATTATTCCTAACGTAGCAGACACTAATTATGAGCGTTGGATTCTTGTCAACTTGCTGCCCCGAAGTAGAAATTACCAAAGAAATCTCTTAACATTTATAATACGTTGTATTGTAACTAAATTACGACGTAAAGAGAGAAAAAAATACATATCATACATATACACATCTACAATTTTAATAAATTGTCTTCATTTGTAAATCTCACACCTTGAGTAGTAGCTGAACATTTCACTAGGTTGTTGCTTTGAGTGCTTTTATTGACCAATAGTTTTTCATTAGTTGTTGTAAGACAGTAACATAGTGTGACATTAATAAGCTACGTAGAGTCAATTGTATTCTATCAACCATTGCTAGAATATTATTTAAATAAATATGTACATTCGATAATCATATTATCATGTATAGTTATCAATTAGTGGATTAATACACATAACACCACATTCATATGCAGATAATTATGCCGATCATTATACTATGTGAGCCGTGGTCGTTACAGATTACCATAAACATGATCCCTGTTTATTATAACCTTTTATTAACTTGCAACATTTGTGTATTAAGTAATTAGGTTGAATGACAATATCAGGTTAGAGAGGCATCGTTAGATCACTTTAAAAGTAATCTGGATGGCAGCAAAAAGTTGAAACTTCATATTGATAAGTAGTTGTGCTCATTCAATTTGTAACCATAGCCAAGTTTAATAACACACAAGAGTCGTCATCATGTGTCATTCAAATTGCATATAGTTACTTTATCTTTTTACGGCAACTCTAATGATAGAGGTGCATTTAGCTTTTTTAGCGAAAGATTTCTTCCAGGAGCTAAGTCGATGGCTGGCGAATTAATTCTCCAAAGATTTTGTAATGGATAGTTATGGATACTTGTAGAGATGACAATTTGAAATACTACATCCTTCCCAGCTCGGGCAGCGTAAGTGGTTGGTTTTGACCGTTGTATTTTGGCTACATAACTATGATTAATGACTTACACTATGATCTCAAAAATAATTTACTTTAATAAGTGCAAGAAATGTCTAAGAGAGAAGGTTGTTCAGAGAATATAGTAAGTATCTGTATGTAAACAATTTTTCCATAAAAGAATACCTTCGTAAAATACCACGAACGTGTACGCGTATAAAGCCGTATAAGGCAATAAAATAGTCATACATTTTTGTTCAGTGAATTTTTATATGGGTACCATCCGCAAATGTAGGCAAATATATTTTGTGCTTAATAAACTAAACAGCTGAATTGATCGAGTAAGGGTAAAAACGGTCAAGTATAAGTTTTGTGGGGCCTCACGAAATGAGTGTTCAGTTTCTTACGCATTCGATATAAATATAGGTAAATATTTTTACCCTACAGGTCGAGTAATAGAGATAGCTGAATAGTTATTATATTTTCTTTGTTTATTCATTGTTATTCTGCCTGGCAGGCATATTTTCTGATTCGTTGATAAATATATAATTGTCAGAATATGGAAGACTAAGATCTAGTTTACCATATTAGCCAAATGCGTATTTATTTATTTTTATTTATTTATTTAGGTTCACCAACGTTTGTATACACAAAAAACAATATTAGAATATACATTTACAACAATTATGACATTAGTGCTACAAACACTTAAAGGTAAACACCGCATGCAAACAATATATCTAAGAATTTTACAGAAAAAGAAACATAATATGTACAAATCAATTAATTAACAAAGTAAATTTACATATATTTATTTATTCATTTATTCAACAGCAGACATATAGCAATATTTAAAAAAGAAAAAGAATGGAAACAAAAATTTATAGACTTCCCAGAGCTTTAGGATCATCATTGAATTTCGAGATAAGGATTTCCTTATGTCGTTATCTTTTACTATTTAAGCATATTATTCTTCTTATTACAAAATTTCCCTTAAATATTTTAAAAATGCACACATAGATTCGAAACTGAGATTGTGTATATTGGTATTTATATTCATATAAATAAATAAATACGTAATGCTATAGAGCATTGCGTATTTTTATTACAAGTGGTCTACATACTACTAATTTAAATGTGATAGTTTGTGACGTTGTTTAGATAGTTAAAGGTTGATAGAAAGAAAGAAAGAAGGATGTTTGTGATTTGATCATGCGTAAACTTTGGACGAAATTGGCACACATAAACTATGTCCTCGATATAAATATAGCCTACTTTGCATCCCGACATGCGTTCCCATGTTATAGACGCAGGCGAAGATGCGGCCAGAAACTAAAATAAAATATATTTAATTTAAATAACTTTACTTTTGTCGTTGTTATAGTTTCAAACAGTTTACCAAGAAGCTGCTAGCTGTATTTTAATTGTAACTTTTGTGCAGCCGGCTCGGATTTGCTTCAGATAGCCATAAGATCAAAAATGTTGTCTGCCACCCTGTTCATTTGAACATCATAAAACAACAATGCCGATTTCCTCTTGCAATAATATTATGACAGTGGCCATTGCTGTCTTTATCATGGATTATATTTACGTCATGCCATGTGTCAAGTTTGAATTATCACAGCTAACAACAACTCACCTCCTTGCCTTAGATCTCTTACACACCGTTAGAAAAGTCAACCTTAGCTATAATTAGATCTCACAGAAACTTTTATCAAAACTGGTAGACCACTCTATCAATTAACGTCTTAGCTTTGACATAAAAAAAATATATACCTTTTTCTAATATGCACTTAAAAGCCGCTTAACAAACGGTATTATAAAGTTATACATACATTGTCTCACGCTTATGTATATCCTCTTAGGGATAGTTAGTGAAGAAGTACATATTTCGACAGATATGTTTTGGTCCTACATAAAACGGTGATAACATATTTTTGCATACCGGGCGCAGTTCCAAGCTCCGTTCTTCTACTAAGAATTCTTATAAAAAACTCAGTTATACTTTTCCCAACACAGCAATCGAATTCGAAACCTCATGCACAGCGGTTGCATTTACTCCCGTTGCATCATCGAGGCAGAGCGCTATAAACTTTAAATAGAATATACATACGTAATGAAATTTAACAAATACCAACAATTATAACTTAAAATAGTTTAGCACTGTTTTACCGTCAAGTCTTGGAATGTCAGACATAATTAACAATTTATTGTGTTTGACCGCCGGTGTGCCGCTGCAACTCAAAAAAGTAAAGAAACAACGAGTAATTTTAACATTTCATAACTAAACATTGAAGTCTCAAAGACGTCAAACCAAAAAAGAAACAGTTATGCCAACAATGTTTTATTTATTTGTTACATGTTTTCCAAACACACATCTCATGCGAAATCTTTTTTTTTCTGAGCAACGGACGCATTTTTCTCTAACATTTAGGAGAAAAAGGTACGAAATGATTTAGTTTGTGGAACAAAGGCGCGGTGACGAGAAAATCGGATGGCGAGATAAGCAATCCTAAAATGGGTTGCGTTTATGTGATAAGAAACACTAAAAATGATTTAAAGCACAGTATATCTTTATTGTGGCTCATGAATAACATATGAACATATGTTTTTAAAATTCTATGCAAATATCCGTATTTTTACGCTTATCCTTGAAAACGGCAATTTGGCAACAATTTCCGAGATTAATATTTGTTAGGCTAGTTATTCTAACTGTCTCATTCAGAATTTTGTTGTTGGAAACATGTTGAATCGTCTATGGTTTAATTACATACTTACGTAGTCTTACATCTACATATATCCCTAAAGGAATAGACAGTTACACCCACGTTCTTTCGCAGATACATTTGCAAATCTCTATTAAAATATGACAAAACTGATCCGTTTTGAAAATACTGATGACACGATGGACAAGAAATAAATCACTTACGAAAACAACGTTCGGAATAGATCGTAGTGAAAGTGTGCAATCTCCACAAATTGTGGTGACACTCGGACTAACGCGCAAAGATAATATTGTGTGTATGAAAGGATCGATCGGTCGTTAATGAGATTACCATCGATTCTGATCTCTTGTGCTTACAGTTGATGAGACTAAAGCAAAAAATTGAGAATCGGAATTGATAATTATAATATCGGCATTGATAACGCAAGACTAACCTCTTTAGTCAAATAGTAAACTTTAAAGAGCTTGGCTGGGTAATTGTTAATCTGTCCACCATATAACTCTGACCTTAAACCCTTACATTTGTACTTGTTTTGATCTCTTCAGAACTCTATATAGGTAAGGTTAACATCAAAGCAAAACTATAAAAACAGGGCGCCGCAATTTTTTAAAGCAACGTCGCAGCATTTATCTGTAATAACAACGGAATCATGTCACTATCTACAAGTTGGCTACAAATTAGAGAATAAAATGCCACATATATTTATGTATATTATAAACTAAAGTAATTAAACTGTGGAAGTTAAATGTTTTGAATTTGTATAGGCTATGCAAAGAAAGTTTTTTCCAGACCTCATACAATTACAGTAAAATTAGATAAGCTTGAGAGTCAATTCATAATGGCAATTGAGACTTTATTAAAAAGCCGCATACCAACTCTTCGCAAATTAATTAAAGACTTTATTCAAATGACGTGGTCGTACGCCCTCGTAGATATTAATTTGTGTTTTATTTGTATGCCCTCTGTGTGATATCGCTGTTAATAAATAAATATAATGAAGCAGACAAAGCCTAGAAGGAGACCGCTGGACTGCCGCGCAGAGGTCTCAAGATTGATCTTAAGGCACCTTACTTTTTAAAGTTATGTGTATATTAATTAGTTAATTATTGCTTGCTTTAACGGTGAAGGGAGAGCAGCGATAGCTCAGTGGGGAGACCAACAGACTGCAATGCAGAGGGCCTCGGGTTCGATCCCACGTCGCGCACCTCTGACTTTCGGAAGTTATATGACTTTTCTAAATTATGTGCGTATTGATTGACAATTATCGCCTGCTCCGTGCCTCGGAGAGCACGTTAAGCCGTCGGTCCCGGCTGCTATTAACATCTATTGCAGTCGTTATTAGGAGAGTGTCGACACAAAAGATCCCACTGGGTTGAAGTGTCGCCGGTCTGCACTGACTGGCCCCCCACATAAGATAAGATAAGATAACGGTGAAGGGAAAAATCGCGAGGAATAGAAATATCTAAGAGTTGTTCATAATGTTCTCGAATATATATGAAGTCTGCCAACCCACACTGCACCAGCGCGGTGGACTATGGCCTGATCTTTCTTATTCTGCGAAGAAGCTCGTACCTTGTAGTGGGTCAGTTTACACAGAGCTTATATTTAGTTTTGGTAGTAATAAATAAACACAATCCCACTTGTTAATTACGTTGGATATTATACTTAATAGTAACATCATATCAATGCTTACATATAAATAATTGGCAGGTTATTTCACGCATGGCGAAATGAAACAAACAGACCGAACCGAAACAAAGTATTATTATTAACGGTCCAATTTAATGATCAATGTAAAATAAAATCTTTAGATTATTGATTTAGTTTGTTTGAATAATTTGGGAGAAAGTCAATATTGTTTGTTAATTGACAATAAATCATGTGTCACGGACACAAAGAACACCCAGACTCGGAGCAACTATTTACGGATCACACAATTTTATGTCTCGTGTGAGAATCGAACCCACTGTACGTGGATAAACAAACAAATAAAATACAACTAGGCTTTAAATACCATAAAATGCTAACTGTCCCGAGAGAAGACGTTGTACTGTACACACGAAAAAAAATCTAAACCATACTCTGATCCACTACAAAAAATTTCATCAAAATCGGTCTAGCCGTTTAGGAGGAGTGTATTACAAACACACGCACAGATGATTTTTATATATAAAGATAAGGCTCACCATCGTACTTCTGAAAAGAGCAGCTTATTCCCAATTATATAATTCTTTCACCCCTTACCAATTAATCTGCATTATGTTTATAAGTATACATACATAGTAGTACGTACGATCGGTATACGGCGAGGTCCATAAGAGAATATATCTTGTTAAATGTCCCCTCCAGTCGGAGGCTAGCGTAGACTCAGCAAACTTAATTACAGGACCCACATCAAGTTTCTTTGGAATTACGTGTTTAATTTCTCTAGCTACTTCGTTTACCTGCACGCCGGTAACCAATCACGTATTCATTGAAAATGCTTTGAAATTAGTTACGGGAAAGGGCTGTCGGTATATATAATACACGATGGATTTTTAAATTACTCGTTGCTGTTAGTTTATCTCTCCCATGATGATACTTGTTTCAAAAGTAACTGCACACTGGTAGTCCAAGATGTGAGCAAAAATAGACTGCCATAAACAATAGCTACCTGCAACTTCTATGATTCGGTTATAAAGAAAAATAGATATTCTAAAGGAACCGTACATAATTTCGGGATTGAAGAAAATACCTACTGCATATCAGTTTCTAATGTGACTGCTGGAATTAGATTGGTATATAGAATACTAGCTAACCGCAACTTCGATGTTGTAAGGAAAAATAGGAATTCAAGAGGACCGTGCGTGATTTCGGGTTAGAATAAAATACCATTGTGCCCGGTGAAACATTCATAGGCTCACCTCCTATTATATGGCACCTAAAAGCATAGTTGTCGAGGTGTGAGTGTAATACGCTTCCGCCTACCCATTTGGGGATACGGGCATGAGATTTACATGTGTGTGTTTATTTATGTGACTAAGATCTGTGCAAGAATCATTGGCGTCGTTGATTCATTGCCGCGTAAAAGAAAGACAAGGTGACAAAATCGATCCTACATATCTTGAAGATATAATTATTTTTGAAATCAATCAGAGATAAGAATGGCAGTTTACTGAATAAAGAGAAGAGCGTACTGAAGCGATGGAAGGAATATTTTGAAAGTTTATTTGAAAGAGAGGAATGGCAAGGGCAAAGTTTCGAAATGAATGATAATGATAGTAATGATGAAAGCCCTATTAATATGGATGAAACAATGAAAGCATTGAAAAGCATAAAATTAGGAAAGGCTGATGGTTATGATAGGATTACAGTCGAAATGCTGACAGCTGGACAGAGTATCATAGCAACTTAGTTTGTGGCGCCTTTTTAACTTGTGCTGGAATACCAGCCGGCTACTAAGTGATCGGTGCATGGCCGTCATAGTACCTTTATACAAGGGAAAAGGCTCACAGCAAGATTGCAAAAGCTATAGCTTGCTCAGCGTCGTCGGTAAATTGTATGCGAAAGTGTTAATTGAAAGGATTGTGAAAGTAACCGACGAGAAAATATGGGATGTACAAACGGGATTTCGAAAGGGTATGAGATGTACGGATCAGGTCTTTTCCTTACGAAGCATAGCCGAGGAAGTTTTGGCCAAAGGTCAAAAGGTTTATTGCGCATTCGTGGATCTGGAAAAGGCTTATGATAAAGTGGTGAAGAATGAACTTTGGTCGGTATTATCCATGTATGGAATGAATAGCAACCTCACGCGAACTCTGAAATCTCTCTATGACGATTACAGAGCTTGTGTTAGAATAAATGGGACCTACACAGAATGGTTTAGTATCAAAAAAGGTGTAAGACAAGGATGTGTAGCGTCACCCTGGCTGTTTAACTTATACATGGGCAATTGTTTAAAAGATTTAAATGATTGTGAATGGGGATTAAGAATGAATGAGTTATTTGTCAAATGTCTTCTTTATGCCCACGACCAAGTAATACTTGCGTCATCGGCGGAAGAGTTGCAGGCGATGGTAACTATTATGCATGGTGCGTTTGAGAGTAAAGGAATGAAAATAAATGTTAGCAAGACGAAAGTAATGGTATTTAAAGAGTGCATGACGATGTGTAATATCATGATTTATAGAGAACAGGTGGAGCAAGTGAAAGAGTTTGTATATTTGGGTACTTTGTTTACAAGAGATGGTAACCATGAGGTAGATATTAAAAGGAGAACGATTGCTGGCAATAAAGTGAATGGCGCTCTACGCGCTTTTATGAACAGTCGAAATAGGATACATTTTTACAAAAGGTATGTTTGGCTGTTCATAGAGGACTATTAGTGCCTACACTTATGCATGGAAGTGAAAGTTGGTATGGCAAAAGAAGCATAAGAGCAGAATAAATGCTGTAGAAATGAGAGCGCTGAAAGACATATGTGGTGTGACTCTGAAAGATAGAATAAGGAATAGTGTGATTATAGAGAGATGCGGCATGAAAGTGGATATAGTGACAAGAATAGAAAAGGGTATGTTAAGCTGGTTTGGGCATGTAGAAAGAATGGACGACAAAAGACTGACTAAGAAAGTTTATTAGGCTAGTGTGAATGGAACAGCCGTAAGAGGCAGACCTAGGCGAACGTCTCTTGACCAGATCGGAGACGTTCTGGACAAAGGCCAGGTTAAGAGCACCTTAAACTGGCGAGCGTGTATGAGGAATGTGATGAAATTGAATGAAGCCAGGGAAGTGCGTCAGGATCGTAGCAAATGGAAATCCGTAGTTTCTGCTTACCCCTCTGGGAAACAGGCGTGAATCTATGTGTGTATGTATGTAATTATTTTTTGTGAATTGATCTCCTATTTATACAAAACATGACTTAACTTATAATACACGTCGGAAATCCGTAGTCTCTGCTTACCTCTCTGGGAAACAGGATTGAATCTACGTATGTATGTATGTATGTATGTATGTATGTATGTATGTAATTATTTTTTGTGAATTGATCTCCTATTTATATAAAACTTGACTTAACTAATAATAAACGTCTACAGTAATTCAACAAGAAATTTTTGTGTACATAATGTGAACCACTGCTACGTAGATACTGTTGACTTCATTGCGCAACGTAATGAGGTAATGAAGTTGAATTCCGCTTGTCAGCAAAAATGTATTAATAATTAACACAAAATACACAGAATGTACACAGAGTTCACTGCTTTGTAGACAAAGCTGAGTTGAGTTCACCCCACTATCAGATGAGAATGCTAATTGTTGAAGACTAGGGAATAATAGAACCGAGAAACTAAGGCTGAGTTGCACCAAAGAACAATAAATCAAGAGAATTAATAAATCATATGAAACCATTCAAATAATTCCAAATATCAACGTGCAACTGGTTTCTACATTATAAAGAATTTTGAGTGTCCTTGGGTTACTTAATACAAATTAAGCGTTGAAAGAAATGAAAAAATACCCTAGATACAGACAGTAAGCAGCGTGAATATGACTCGTCGATAAATCCTACCAAGATGTTGCTTTTTTCCTCAACGTTACACTTAAGTTGCAGCAGACATTGAATCATGACGTCATAATGCATGAATATGTTCAGAAACACTGATTAGCTTGAACCTGACTGTCAGTACATACAGGTGTACTAAATACACTTTTGACTAATCCTTAAGATAAATAACTTTACAGGTAAGCAGTTGCCTCGCTGCTACTCTGCGCCGAATATTGTGGGTTCCAATGCACGCACGTCAATGATATGTAATTGTTTTAAGCATGGATGCACTTTGTGCTCTTCGATTGTATAGTTGAAAAGTCTCCCAAGACACAGGGTTTGATAGTGTCAGAGTTTATTATGTAATGCTTTATTTTATTGTGTACTAGATATTTTATACCAAAGAAAATAAAGTAGGAAATTTTTTAAAGGACTTTCTATTGCCATGGCGAAACTGCCCGCTTTAGGAACTAATACCGAAGTAGTCTTACCATAGAAATACGGCTAGACCCTTTCCTGGCATCAAGTTGCCGTCTGTAAAATATTTGCGCAAGAAGTAATAAAATCATTAAATATTTGTTTCTGGAAGTGCATTAAGGTAATTTATGCCGTAGTCGCGTTTTGATTACGCATTCATGGTGGTTCCTCTTTAGAATTGTACTACTTAATAGTTTTATTTATTATGACAGATTTTTTAAAATTTCTTTTACATTTATTGCGCAATTCAAGCTTTTGTATTTCAAATGACAACATCCGTGTTCTTTAACTTTTATTTGGATAAAAATTAATAGTATATTTTTCTTAACATTACGATTTATAAATATTCGACATTCTTCTTTTATTCGACATTGTCCCTGTAAATTTTAGATTCCAGACTTAAATAATGATAAGACTAGCTCAGTGCTGTTACGTTACGTTTATAAAGGAAACTTTAAAATCACTTTACTTTAACTTGAAACCCGAATATCCAATCCAACGCTATTGGACCAACAAGACAATCCAATGGCAATATATTAAGTAATTCAATTTTAATAAGATATATTCTTGTTAAATGTGTGTGTCTGTGTATTTTTAATTAAAGTTAATAATATCAACATTGCAACATTATTGAAAGTACATGTAAGAAATAAAGTGCGTTCTGAAGCAGTGTAAACAATGGTAAAATCGTGATAGCTGTTTGTTATTTCCTTAAAGAGGAAAATAAAAATTCTGTGTTCCCCACGCAAGCGGCGCCAATGGTAAAAGTTATGCGAGGGTGAGAGCGACACATGCAAACGTTGCAATTACACAAACCCACAGCCAAATATAGACAGTTTAAGCATCGCCAAACGCAAACCCAAGTCTCTTTAATCTTTATTTAGATTGAGTACTCGCAAGCTGCCAGCATTAACGAGGCATTGAGGAAAAACTGCACTTCTGGTAATATTAACCTACTGGCTTCGTTCCACGTCTGTAAAGTCAAAGCAGTTTAGTGGTCAGATAAACAAAATAATTAAACGCTTATGGTAATTCCCGGGAGCGGTGCCAGTGCGGCAGCTTTATGTAAATGTGAAGGCAGTAGCCGTGGGACGATGCGTCGCAACAAATGCAACTAACTCAGCGACGACGGCTTAATCCTGTTTTAATTTCAACTTTAAACTGAGTTTTATGGGAATTATGAATTCGAGCTGCGTTTTGGACTTGAGATTGTGTTGAAATACTAACGGCGTGGGTAAACTACGAAATGTGGAGCGTTCATCAGTTTTATTCGTCTTCATCTCGACAAGCGTCTTGGATGAAGATACCTTAATAGGATTTTGCTTCGTTTATTTGTTAAGACTATTCTTTGTAAGGTTTGTTATGTCTGGATTTAAATTCCATGGACACGATTATATTAGAATTTATAAAAGTAAACCAATTTAGTAGTACATAATAATGTATTTTCTAGATTATACCCACGTTTGTGTTCATCCGCAAAGTGATCTTATTCCGTTCTACTTAACGGAATTAGAGGCTACGTGGATTTTAAGTTGACCTAAGCTATCATAGTTGTTATTTTTTTTAGGTGATGTTCAAGCAAAGAAACACATATAGAAAAATAGACATCATTTCGCAGAAACCTATAACTTATTAAACATTAGGCAGTTGTTGCACACAGGTGGCCAGACTTAAAAGGTTTTTAATTATGCCTGGCATTCAATCAATTGACAATAGAGTTAGAGAGTTTTCTTGTATGTAATGTAGTATATACATAATTATATAATGTATGTAAGGTACGGGCGTGCGTGTTCCCACAACACGCACGTCGCCTCTCGGGCCTGGTGCTGATTGGGTGGCGGGCAGGTCCACCCCCAGGTCAAACCTCAGGGTGGCTGGAGGTCATCTCGCGCTCTCCCGCGCCCGGTTCTGCGGTTGGGAAGAGCGTTTAAGTGCACCCTCTCCCACTCCGCCGTCTCCTTGATGGACATGACTTCCTCACAGAAGGAGGCGACGGCGTTCCACGACCTCTTGCTCCGGACGATAGATTGAACCACGGCCGGGATCGAGAGGGCAACCATACCGACTGCCGCGATCAACTTACGGCACTGCGATGCCCAGGCGGGGCAGTCCGCCAAAGTGTGCAGCGCCGTGTCCTCAACAACGTCGCGGCAATCGCCACAGTGGTGACAACCGGGCGTCTCTTGCCGACCTATGCCACACAGGAACTGGCCAAAACAACCATGACCAGTCATTACCTGTGTCAGCCGGAAGGTGAGGGCGCCATGCCACCTCTCAAGCCCCACCTTAAAAAAGGGTCTTACCGCCACGATTGTGGCGTGCCCGACTGTTACTAACATAACGTTTTATTTTTTTTTGACCCAGGAAAATCCTTTCTGGATACCCAAATGGTGTGGTTATGTGAGACTCTCCGCCCCTGAAGGGGATACTCGCTTAAAACCTAGGGTGAACAGGCCCTCCACCGACGGAGTGGGGCGGGATGGGGTCGCGTTAGCAATCACCATCCCGCCCCGGTGGTTGGCCCGGCTGATGGTGACCGGGCCTCAGCACCTGAGGAGGGAAGGCCTTGCTCACCAAGGCCATCCACCAGACGTGTGGGGCCGTGCAAGCCGGTAGCGAGTCCCCCGACTCTGTACCAGTGACCCCACTATACAGGAGTGAGAAGGCGGGCAAATCGCCTCCTTCTCGCTCCCGTCCGTCTGCGCCGGAGAGGGTCAGCGAGGAGGTTGTTCTCCCTGACCCTCTCCACGGTCTCCTTCTGCGCCATGACAGCTTCGCAGAAGGAAACCACTGCCTGCCATGACCTCTCGCCGCCGAGCATGGCGTTGATCACGTTCGGCAGGGAGAGATCTCCGCCTATTATGGCCGAAAGCGTGTGCCGCTGCGGCCCCCACGCGGCACACGCCTCCAGCGTGTGGAGCGCCGTGTCTTCCGGCGCCCCACACTCGTGGCAGGCCGGGGTCGCCTCCCGTCTCGCGATCTGGTGCAAATACTTTTCGAAGCATCCGTGCCCGGAAAGCACCTGCACCAGTCGGAAGGTCAGTGACCCGAATCGCCGCCCTATCCACCCCCGGAGGACGGGGCGAATGGCCTCCACCGTCCACTGGCCCGGGGCCGGTGGAGGTTAGTTTTTTTCTTTTTTTTTTATCGTCAGGGGAATGCTTTTACGCACCGTCCGCGCCCGGGCAGGGCGAGGGTGTGTGGGACGCAAGCCAGAGAAGGCAGCCCCATACCCATTAAACCCCTGACGACGTTCCTCCAGTACCTAGTGTCGGTGCCACGGGATTCGCGCTAGCATTCACCGCGACACCGACAGGTCTTGGCCCGCCACGTGACTAGGCGAGCCCCAGCTGTTTGGGTGAGGACCTGATGGTACAGCCCTCCCCTCCACTGAGGGGGGCTCGCGGAACGGCTATGCCCCTCTCTCGGGCCTGTGCTGCTCGGGCGGCAGACTGCCCAAGTCCACCGCCCGCAGGCCGCCCCCTAGGGTGGCTGGAGGTCTGCGCGCGCCCTACGGCGGCGCCCTGGACGTCGGTGGAGGTTACTAACATAACCTTTTTTATTTTTATTTTTTTGACCCAGGGAAATCCTTTATGGATACCCCCTCCCCCGGGGAGGGAAGGGTGGTTATGTGAGACTCTCCGCCCCTGAAGGGGGTCGGTATACTCACTAAAAACCTGGGGTGAGCAGTCCCTCCGCCGACGGAGTGGGGCGGGATGGGGTCGCGTTAGCAATCACCATCCCGCCCCGGCGGTTGGCCCGGCTGTTGGTGACCGGGCCTCAGCACCTGTGGAGGGACAGCCTTGCTCACCAAGGCCATCCCCCAGACGTGTGGGGTCATGCAAGCCGGTAGAGAGTCCCCCGACTCTGTACCAGTGACCCCACTATACAGGAGCGAGAAGGCGGGCAAATCGCCTCCTTCTCGCTCCCGTCCGTCTGCGCCGGAGAGGGTCAGCGAGGAGGTTGTTCTCTCTGACCCTCTCCGCGGTCTCCTTCTGCGTCATGACAGCTTCGCAGAAGGAGACCATTGCCTGCCACGACCTCTCGCCGCCGAGCATGGCGTTGATCACGCTCGGCAGGGAGAGATCTCCGCCTATTATGGCCGAAAGCGTGTGCCGCTGCGGCCCCCACGCGGCACACGCCTCCAGCGTGTGGAGCGCTGTGTCTTCCAGCGCCCCACACTCGTGGCAGGCCGGGGTCGCCTCCCGTCTCGCGATCTGGTGCAAATACTTTCCGAAGCATCCGTGCCCGGAAAGCACCTGCACCAGTCGGAAGGTCAGCGACCCGAATCGCCGCCCTATCCACCCCCGGAGGACCGGGCGAATGGCCTCCACCGTCCACTGGCCCGGGGTCGGTGGAGCCAGGTCCTCCGTCCACCGCCTCAATAGAGCGGCCCGCGCCTGTCGCCGCATGTGTGCGACCTCCTCCCACCCCGTGGGCCCCCCGCGGGACCTCCTCGCCGCCACGAAATGGTAAACTTCGGCGAGGATCTCCGCTTGTAGCTCCCAGGGGGGGTCACTGGCCAGCACGCACGCCGCCGTCCAGGACACCGTCCGGTAACCGCGTATGGCCCTTGTCGCGACGACCCGCTGCGGACGTCGCAGCAGGGTCTTATTGTCGCGACTAAGGGCGTCCGCCCAGACCGGTGCCCCGTAAAGGGCCATACTCCGGATCACTCCGGAGTACAGTCGGCGACAAGTGGCGCTCGGGCCACCCACGTTGGGCAGCAGCCTCCCCAGGGCGGCCGCCGCTCCCAGGACTTTTGGGGCCAGCTGGGTGAAGTGTGCCCCAAAAGTCCACCTCCCGTCCAGGATGAGACCCAAGTACCTCATTTGGGTCCCAACCCGGACCAGGACCCCGTCCAGTGCCACACGCGTACCTGGAGGAGGTCCTCCCCGAGGTCCATGGAACAATAGGGCCTCGGTCTTGGAGAGTGCAACCTCCAATCCCAGGGCGCGGATACGGTCGACCACTAGGGCAGCTCCCACCGCGGCCAACCGCACGGCCTCCCCGAGATCCCTCCCCTTGACTACGACCAGGGTGTCATCGGCATAGCACGCCACCCGCATACTCGCGGGAAGCGTGCCCCGAAGCACCCAGTCGTAGCCAACGTTCCACAGGAGCGGTCCCAGCACCGACCCCTGTGGAACCCCGCAGGATACGCGACGGCGCCTCAAACCGTCGCGTCCCTCCACCAGGACCTCGCGGTCCTGGAGGTAGTCGGCCAACAGCCTCCGCAAATACAAGGGCACTCCATGATACCGGAGCGCCTCCTGTACTGTTCCATGCGGGAGGCTGTTGAAGGCGTTGGCAATGTCCAGCGAGACAGCCAACGCCTTGTTCCCCCCACCGACCGCTTCCTGCGTCCAGTCTTTGAGCCAGAGCAGGGCATCTATCGTGGACCGCCCCGCTCTGAACCCATACTGGGCTTGCGATAGCGCCGGCCCAGTCCCCTCCAAGTGCTGGATGACACGCGAAGCCACTACTCTATCTAGCAGCTTTCCAGTGTCATCCAGCAACACGATTGGCCTGTATGCGGAAGGCGAGGTTGTATCTCGCCCCTCCTTTCGCAACAGGCACAAGCGGCCGTCCTTCCACAGCTTCGGGAACCGTCCAGACGTGAGGCACGCGTCGAACAGCTCCCGAAGCGGATCGCCCATCTTTCTGAGGGCGATCTGGAGGACCCGCCCCGGTATCCCGTCAGGACCCGGTGCCGTCCTCTTGCCACGTAAGCGGCTGACGGCCGTCTCCATCTCCGCCTCCGATACAAGCGGGATGGAGGCCGGGTCCAATTCCTCCGGGACGGACGGCGCCATCGTCGGAGGGGTGTGGTGAGGGTCCTGTTCGGGAAAGAGCCCCACCAGCACCCTGCCCAAGAGCTCCGGCTCTAGGGACTCCGCGACGGGGGGCATCAGTCCCCGGAACTTATTCCGGGCAGCCCTGTACGGACGCCCCCATGGGTCCCTATCCAGGCCCTCCAGAGCTTCACCCCAGGCCCGGGACTTGGCCTGGCCAACGGCCAGCTGCAGCTCCTTTTTGGCTGCACGGTACTCACCGTACAGCCGGAGCTCGGCCTGCAGTTCTTCGGCCGACAGCTGGTCGTTTGTCCGGCCATGCCGCCGCCGCCTACACCGCGTGTAGGGCCGCCGTGCCGCCGAGCAGGCGGCTCGGAGATCTGCGATCTCCGAGCTCCACCAATACACTTCTCGGCGGCCGGGGTGGCGGCGAGCCCTCGGCATGGTCGCGTCACAGACGGCCGTGACCGCTTCGCGGAAACGGCCGGCCGCGACGTCTACCTCCACCGGGTGCGTGGGGGCGGCAAGCCACGCCTGGACGATAGTCGCCTCTTCCGCCAGTTCGGCGTCGAGGCGACTCACCGACCAGCGCGGAAAATCCGCCCGTACCACGCGCCGGGACCTCCCCTGACTGTCGGAGGCGGAGATCTCGAACCTTATGTATTTGTGGTCCGAGAGCGTCTCCACCTCCGACATCACCCTCCAGGCCCGGGCACGTGCCGCGACAGCGGGGCTGGTGAACGTTAGGTCCACCACGGACCCCCCACACCATCGCACGCACGTGTGGACCGACCCTCTATTGAGGAGAGTCAGTCCTGTGGCAACCGCCCACTCCCTGACTATCTCCCCTCGAGTGTCAGTGGAGCGGTTGCCCCATTCCCGGGCCTTGGCGTTCAGGTCCCCCATTAGGAGGACCTGACGTGGCGCCTGCCTTCTCACCACCGCAGCCAGGAGGTCCATAAAGACCTCCAGCTCCGCGGCGGTTCTGTTGGGAGAGAAGTATGCGCCAACGATCGCATACCTCTCCCACCTGGCCACCACGTACCCCGCCCCTCTCTTTTCGACTGAGAGGAGGGGGCCGCCAACCCTCCCAACGATGGCCCAGCCCAATAGGGATTGGGGGGAACGAAATACGGCTCCGCGGCGACGGCCACACCGATTTCCCACTGCACCAGGGTCTGCATGAGCAGGTCTTGGGCCCCGGCGCAGTGGTTCAGGTTCGCCTGGAGGAAGTTGTGATGTCCGACCTGATCCATACTAATCAGACATCACAACCTCCCCGCACACTGCTTCGCGGCGCGCTGCCTCAGGGGCGGCCTGACTAGTGGCCGAAGGGGTGGCCCGGGTCCCAGGGGCTTTTCCCTTCGTCTTCGGGGGGTTGCAGCTGCGCCCCCCCATAACGTGCCCCGAGGGCTTTCCCGCCTCTGCGCAAATGGCGCAGCGGAGCCCGGCCTTGCCACAGTTGGCCGCCCGGTGACCTGCGTCTCCACAACGGAAGCACAGATCACTCCTGTCGGCCGCAGCAGGACACTGGGGGCGCGTGTGCCCCAGCCCCATGCACCTGAAGCAGCGCATGGGGCGCTCCCCCAGCGCAACCACCTTCACCGAGCTCCACCCGATGAGAAGCCTGCCCCTGCTCAGCAGCACTTTTGCTGCTGAGACAGGGCAGGTCACAAGGGCGGAGCCGGCGCCATCAAAGCCAGGGCGGATCTCCCCGACCTTGACGAGCCAAACTTCGCACTCGCCCGCCGCTGCGACCGCCGTCACCACCTTCTCCTTTGTGGCAGCATCGTCCAGGCCCACAATCCGCAAGTCTGTGGACTTTATGGGTCTGGTGACACTGGCCACTGCGGACAGGGCATCGCGGAGTTTCTCCGCGAGCCTATCCGCCTTTTCTCCGCTTTGGGAGCCAGGAATCTCTAAGATCCGTCTGACGGAAGCGGAGCTGGTCGATACCCAGCTCTTTTAGGTCGACCTTTTCCTGTGCCTCCCTGATGGCAGCAGCATAGGTAAACCCCTTTGCCACGGCGTCGGGCTGCAATGACAGCACGACTGCCGCGGATTTTGGGGACCTTAGTCCTGTCGCCACACTCTTGGGGGCAGCAGGGGCAACAGGCCGAGCTTTGGTAGCGGGGCCACGGGCTACCTGGGCAGGCGCAGATGCAGTGGAGGGAGAGCAGGACTTTCCCTTTCCCTTGCTCTTGCCCTTGCCCTTTCCCTTCCCTACCACTGTCACCCATATTTCCTGAGGGACGGCGGCGGCAGGGGCAACCCGGCTGGCGTTTTGAGTCCCCTTAGAGCTAGAGGGACCCGCGGTCGATACAGCTGCAGGAGCGGCGGCAGCTTTAGGGGCCTGCTTGGTCCCCTTCTTGCCCACCTTGGGTGCCCTGGCTGGCTGAGGCGTCGGTGTGGGCGGCGTGGCGTCTGTCCCCGCCCTCCTGGCATCCGCTCTCAGCGGTGGGCGGACCGTCGGGGCCGGCAGAAGCCGGTCCTCAAGCCCCGCGAGCCGGGCGCTTAACATTGTCCCGAGCGTGATGGTAAGGGAGCGCTTAAGCACCACCACCTCGGGACCCACCTGGGGGGCGGCAGGGCCTGTCCGCGTCTCCGCAGTGGCGGCAGTGGCGGCGGTGGCAGCGGCGGCGGTGGCGGCAGTCGTCGCCGCAGCGGCCTCCGTCTTCGCTTCAGTGAAGCCCCGACGGAGCGCCTTTACCTCCGCCTTGAGCGCCTCACCCTCGAGACGCAGGCGGGAGTTTTCGGCCCTCAGCCGCCGCGTTTCCTCCGCCTCGCTACGGCCCGCCAGGGTATCCACCACCTCCCTCAGCAGCGACGCCGACCGCTTCAGGCGACCGACAAACTCGCCCTTTAAGTTGCCCGACTTTCGAGCCACCTCTAAGATGCAGGCGAGCTTCTCGCCCGCCCGCGCCCTCAGTTCTTGGGCATTCAGCTCACTCAAGTCGCCGACCAATAGGGTGGAATCCGACTCGCTGCCGATCCCCATCCCCAGGTCGGCAACAGCAGCCGGCCCCTTCCCAAGGCGCCTCTCGTGCAGTGCCGCCTCAAACTCAGCATTCGGCTGCACCGAAGCGGGCCTGAGGAACTCCTCCCTGGAGGGTGCCCCCTTCACCGCTCTCCTCCTCCCTCTGCTTGCAGTGGGCACCTTGGCGGCCGCCGTCCCTTCAGTCTCTGTGTCTGAGTCTAAATACCCAGGCACGGAGAACGGAGTGGATGGCCGCTTTCGGCTGCCTGCCTCCCCGGAGGTGACCTCCACCACCACTTCGGCACGCGGGTCAAAAGACTCCGCGTCCGAAACATCTTCAGGAGCACTCTCCTGCTCGGAGTGGCCCTGAGAAGGGCCTTTTTGGTGGCCCTGAGAAGGGCCTTTTTCAAACCTCCCACGCGCATATCGCTGTTGCTTGGGCATGGCCGCAAGCGAACAGAGAGGGACAGACAACAAACAGAGACAGATAACGAACAGACAGACTCAAACAATATGAACCGGCACGCAAGTGCTCTTTAGCCGAACACCGGTCTGACACTCCGTTATGGTGACAGAACCGGGTCGTTACCAGGGGACGCGACGAGGACGCAAGCACTATGGGGGGTCCCCCTTACTAACATAACCTAACCTAACCTACTTTTACGCGACCGAAGCCGCGGGCAAGAGGTAATAAAGCAGCATTGTGCACACCTCCTATTGAGATCATGAAACATAACAGGCGAAAGTTAGACGTTATACACCTCTGCTTACCGCATCAAAGCACGTTAGATACACCTATAATGTACTGTTCTAGCAGCGCAGGGAATCCAATAAATAGTCGGTAGGTTTGATCAGTATTTATTCGGGCAGAGCTTCGCCTCACAATAGTTCCGATATGGTAATGATTTACAAATGCACTGACAATCTACTTTTATATAGAATCTAGACTAGTCAAAACAAGTACTCTTATTAGTTAAATAAGTTATCAAGCAAACATTAATTAATAACGTAATTTAATGGTTGGATGCCTAGTAAATAATAATTAATAATATCTTATGATAATTGAATTATAGTAGCGGATTAGAATATGTTCCGGTTGTGTCTCCGTTAGTGCGTGGTATATCCCGGGTGTGACGTAGCGGTATCGGTGATTGATGATAACATTCGGCCATCCTGCATTAGCCGTGTCTCGCGGCGATCACTGTATTTTCCACGCGAATCTGTGACCTGAAAATATAAACAGATACGAGTATTTTTTTTTACGACACCTGCTTTACAGGTTTAATGTTCAGGTTGGATCATGTGTGTTAATTTATATAGGTATAATTATACGGCTTATAATTCCATGTGATCACGTTATATATATTATGTAAAGGTCAGCAAAAAGAGAATCATACAGTAATAATATCATACAGTAAACTCATACTGGTTATCATGTCACACAGTAAACTCATACTGGTTAATATATCACACAGCTCACATAGATAGATCACATAGCTCACATAGATAGATCACATAGATCACATAGCTCACATAGATCACATAGCTCACATAGATAGATCAAATAGCTCACATAGATCACATAGCTCACATAGATAGATCAAATAGCTCACATAGATAGATCAAATAGCTCACACAGTAATATTATGGCACGGCGAGAGGGTAAGGACGAAGAGATTCACACAGCAATGTTTCTTACCAAGAACTTAAAGGTCGTATGTGATTTTTAATTAATAAAACTAACCATTGTTTTAAATCAATTTAATTCTGATTTTATTCAATTAGTTTGTTTATATTGCTATCTGTTTATGCATTTTTATTTTACATTTTTACTACAGGACACACAGTTTCAACTCTTACATACTTAACTCTCTAAAAGGTCTATTAAATCATCTCTGTCTACTTCGTGATCACTACCCGAACTGTCATCATCGGATACAGTTGTTTTATATGGGCGTAAAACCTCACCACGCACTACAGCACTAAACCGCCTATATCCCTTCATGCCCTTTATACTAACTATTTGATAACGATCTAGTGAGTGATTAGCCCTACATACTTTATATGGACCGTTGTACAAGCCATTAAGCTTCCGCGTAACTTTGGCTGATGTATCTCTAGCAACTCCGCCCTTCCACAGTACGAGCTGACCTACATTGTATTTTGAGCATTTCTTGTGTTTACGATCAAATCTACTCTTCATAATTGTCATGTTCCTATCGATACGCATTTTAGCTTTGTCTCTCCTGGTTTGCAAATTTTGTTTTTGAGCACCAGGGTCTTGAGGGGCGTCAGATGGATACCCTGGAAAACGTGTATTTGAGTGCCCAAACATTAGATTAAATGGTGAAACGCCAGTAGTCGCATTGGGAGTATTATTAATTCCCCAGACAACATCAGGTAGCTTGTTGTCCCAGCCACACTCGCTTTCAGACATTGTGTTCAAGCCATCTATCAAAGTGCGATTTACACGTTCCACTTGCCCATTTGAGCGAGGGCTGGCAATGGCATTTATTACGTGTTTAAACTGCATTTCTTCCCCAAACTGTTTGAAATAACGGCTAGTGAAAGCTTTACCCCGATCTGTTATTACTCTCACCGGATTCCCAAACTCGGTGAAAACCTCTTTAAGTTGTCGTATTGTCTCTATAGAACTACAATTTTTAGCAGCCTTAGCCCATACGAATTTTGTGAAAGAATCGATGACAACTAAAATATACGCGTCTCTATTTCGTGTCTTGACAAAAGGTCCCAAATGATCAACATGCACTGTGTGCATGGGGATAGCTGGTTTTTCAATTGGATGCAATTCACCCTCTAATCTACCATAACTACTCTTTCCGTATGCACATTGTAAGCATGAATTAATGTATTTCCGTATAAATCTAGTCATTTTTGGAAACCAAAATTGGGCTTTAATAATGGATTCACATCGTTCAAATCCTGGGTGCCCTATCTGGTCATGTAATTTTTGTAAAAGCCCATATTTTGCTAATTTAGGAATCACAAATCGTTCTCCGTTCAATGTTTTCCGGTATAATACCCCTTCCTTAGCTACATAATTGTTAGATATATCAGGATTTGCATTAGACTCTTGAAGTTGGGTTAAAATGTTTTGTATGACTTCATCTTGCATTTGTAAGGTTAACAGCCAGTCAGCATTACCGATCATTAGGATTGTACTTGACGTGGGATTCCTGCTTAAAGCATCCACATGCTTCATGCGCTCTCCGGGTCTGTACTCAATTTCTAAATTGAAATCTTGAATTGTGAGCCACCAGCGGGCTATACGTGGTATCAAGTCCTTTTTTACGAGAGTAGAACGTAACGCAGCGCAGTCAGTGACTACTTTCACAGGAATGCCAGTCAAATAAATTCGAAAGCGTTTAAGGGACTCGACTACTGCAAGTGTTTCTAATTCATAACTATGATACATTTTTTCTTCGCTACTTGTGACTCTACTGAAAAACGCTACTGGCTTTATGCAACCATCAGATTGTTGCTGTTGCATAAGTATGCCACCTAATCCTATCTTACTAGCATCGGTATGGTGTTCTGTTCTAGCGTCCTTGTCATAAATACATAGTATGGGGCGTTCAATTAAACGATGTTTTAATGTCTGAAAGGCTTTCTCCTGATTTGGGCCCCATTGCCATTCTACCCCTTTCCTTGTTAATTCGGTTAATGGTCGCGCTATTTGAGCAAAATTTTGGATAAACTTCCGAAAGTAAGATGTTAAACCAATAAACTGCCTAATCTCATGGATGTTACGGGGTTGTTTGTACTGGGCCACACAATCGATCTTTGCTTGACCAGGTTGTATTGAACCTGCACTAACATCGTAACCTAAATAGGTAGCAGTGGTTTTGAGAAAACTACACTTATTTATATTTAATTTTAAGTTTGCGTCTGCTAGTAGTTGTAAAACAGTTCCTAAAAGATCCAGTCCATCTTTGACTGATACCGATGGTATCATGACATCGTCTAGATATAGAGCTATTTTGTCGCTAATCCTACCCAGAGCCATTTGTATTAAACGCGAGAAAACAGCTGGGGCGTTTGCTAAGCCGAAAGGCATTTTTAAATATTCGTATTGTCCAAAGGAAGTAACAAACGCAGTCTTGCCTACAGACCCTTCATCAATAGGTACCTGATGGTACGATTGGGCTAAGTCTAACGTGGTGAAAAGGGCTTTACCAGCTAATCTACTAACTTGATCCTCAATATGTGGTAAAGGATACCGGTCTTTGATAGTGCGTGCATTTAAAGCCCTATAGTCAACACACATCCTGTAATCACCTCCTTTCTTTTTTACGAGAACAACAGGACTAGCATAATCTGACATAGATTCCCTAATAATTCCTGCACTGAGAAGGTCGTTAATTTTGCCACGAATAATTTCATTTTCATTAAACGAACTTCTATACGGTTTGCAATGGACCGGCTGATCTGTAGTTGTCTGAATACGCATTTTGATTAAATTAGTACATCCTAAATCAGTCGTATCTTTGGCAAATAAATGAGAAAACCTATTTAGTAATTTTAGTAACTCCGCACCCTCAATATTGCTAAGCTCGCCTACGTTTATGTCGGATATTGTTATTTCAAAATTATTTTTATTGCACGAATCTATGGTCAAAATATCATCTACGAAATTGTTTCGTCCAGAAAGGGTCAATTCTGCCCTTGCTAGTAATCGGTTCGCTGACCACGTGATATCTACTGAACCCACATTGATAACCCTCAATAGACATTTTCGTGGATGGATAATTGCTTGTGGAATTAAATAAGAGACTGCGCCAAGTTCAAACAAAACAGTACGTGTTAAAAATGTGTGCTCACGCTTATCAAACTCATCGCTACAATTTATAAAAACTTCAACATACACATAGCTTCGTTTTCGAATAACGATATCGTTTTTGAGGAACACAGAATATTTTGAAACGAAGTCGATACCTTTCAACTGAATATCTGCTAAATGGTGGGTATGACAAAAATTAACTGAGCTCGCAGTTGTCACTAAACTGACGTTCGGTTGGTTTATCATTGGTTGACCAATTATCATGTCAATATCTGGCAAATAGTTATTTGTTATCTCAACACTACCTTTCAAAATTATACCATCTACTTCAATCGTGATATTACAAGTGCCAAGTGAGTGTGAAAACGAACCCCCAAAGCCTTTCATAACAACGCTAGAAGGTTGGATATGTAAATGCATTTTCTCTGCAATCGTGCACGTAAGTACATTAAGTTTACTACCCGTGTCGACATAAGCTATTAACTGATACCCGTTCACAGAGACAAGTTTTTTGTATAAATCTAAATAGACATCATAAGTTATGTGTAAGATGTGTCTGACCTTTTGTGGCTGTGATCGCGATGAACTGGCGCCAAACCAGCATGCAGCTGTCGTGTGACCCGTTCGCTGGCAAACTTCACAGCGCTGCTGGTTCCTGCAGTCCTTAATTTCGTGTCCCGACCGACGACACGCGTAGCAAACTTTTGGTAACAGACGTTGAGCAGTAATTCCACTTGGTGTATTTTGGTCGCCTTTTCTCCATGACGGCTTTCTGGAAGCATGTGCTTCTTCAACTCGTTTAAAATTTTCGAGCGATGATAGATAACCAAAATATAGTTGTTCGGGAGTGTCACAACGGTAAGCTTTTGCGTTAGCTCGCAATTCTGGAGGTAACCCCCGTATGATACATGAAATAGCTTGCTCTCCAGTGATATTGCATTTTTTGAGCATAGAAAGCTTTTCATGGTAGTACTTGGTCATTGTCTCGGAATCTGTTTTTGATCTAGCCAACATCTCTTCCAGTCGGTCCACAAAATCAGTCGAGCGCGGAAATGCCGTCTGTAGTGCGTTTTTCCACCCTGGCCAGTCCAAGTCGTAGCTGTCCAAGTCGTTATACCAATCTCTGGCAGATCCGCGCAGCCGCAATTGCATAATATATTGACGATCTTCGCTGCGCCATCCATATACGTCACCCAGTTGATCAATCTTATGCAACCACCCGATAACATGGCTATTTTTGTCCTCTGGTCGAAATTTGGGAATCAGTTCAGCGTCGGTTGGCGAAACACGACGCCGTTTTGCACCGTTGGAAACAAAAAAATATTCGTTTTCGCGTTGAATTTCGTCTTGTTCTTCATGACTCGACGTTGAAGATGTACTGCACCGACGTTTTCGGTGGCCTAGACCTCCGATATACGAGCCAGACATCCTGGAATCCCACTTCTGAAGTGTTCTAGCAGCGCAGGGAATCCAATAAATAGTCGGTAGGTTTGATCAGTATTTATTCGGGCAGAGCTTCGCCTCACAATAGTTCCGATATGGTAATGATTTACAAATGCACTGACAATCTACTTTTATATAGAATCTAGACTAGTCAAAACAAGTACTCTTATTAGTTAAATAAGTTATCAAGCAAACATTAATTAATAACGTAATTTAATGGTTGGATGCCTAGTAAATAATAATTAATAATATCTTATGATAATTGAATTATAGTAGCGGATTAGAATATGTTCCGGTTGTGTCTCCGTTAGTGCGTGGTATATCCCGGGTGTGACGTAGCGGTATCGGTGATTGATGATAACAGTACCTACAAAAACATACTAAGTTAAACTCTATAGTACATACATAAAGGAATAGCTTCAGGGGCGATCCCTTTATGCAGAACGTACAACACACGAGTACAGAGGAGTGAATTCGATCACGTCCCGTGATGTATCGAGACGGATTGCCACTGTGTGCATTTCTCAATCGGAATACCACAAATCTACATAAATCTACGGTATCGATAAATGATTTTACCGCACAGGGACACGAGAACAAGAGCTACGGAGTAGGCTACATTTATAATTTACCATTCGAATTGTACATTGTATATTGGCTATTTTTAGATATCACTAGTTTTTGTCCGTGGTTTGGCTCGTGTTTATCCCGTGGGAATGCATGTCGGCATGAAAGTATCACATTAATAAACCGGGATATGTATGTTCTATATCTGTGCAACGTTCATATAAATCCTTTTATTAGGGTACGCGTGACTGAGTAACAAAAGTCCAAACAGCTTTTGAATTAATAATATTAGTAGGATATCAATTATGCGTGCTCAAAGAGCGTGGATGAAGAATGTAATGAAAGTAATTGAGGCAAGGGAGATATATTAAGATCGTAGCAATTCGAGATCCGAAAGCTAGGCCATCCCCTCCAGGATACAGACATGAGTTTATGTGTAGGTATATTGATTATATTTTTGGGAGATCCGTGACACAGTGATAATCCTACAGTTAGTTCAAATCACGAAGTTTGTCGTCATATTACTCATAGTGACCGCCCACAAAAAGTCGCGTTTTTCTGTACCTCGCTGAGCATGTTAAGCAGTCGGTCATGAACTTCTAATACAGTCATATTCAGTGCTATATATTGTTTTGGCAGATATATTGTTATTTTGTAAAATCATCCTTATTCCTTATCTAATCTTATTCTTATTTCCTTCTCCTTCAGGCTGATGCGCCGGTAATACTCTCGGCATTGCAAGCGATCATTGGCGACGTTCACCTCTTAATATCAGGTTCGTGTCTGTAAGCAAGTTTTCCACGTATGTTGTATTAAATAAATACCGTTACGACTTTCGGTGTTGGAACTCAGATGACAGTGCTCCGTGGAACACTAATATTTAGCCGAATGCATGACTAGGAAAGTTAAGTCTATACGTATACATGTCTTTTAAAGATTTGACAGAGAGATATACATACACATATTTTGCAAGAAATAATATCTAATAAGGCTTCAATAGAGGACGTATCGAATATTGTACACAACATTCGACAAGTGTATTTAAAATACTAGTATCATGGAACATTAATATAACTTGTTCGTCGCCCTAAAACGCACTACATAATGTAAATAATTTATTAATTAACGATTGCACTTAGAATGATATTTCGGGTAAGCCAGAATAGTTTCACTTCATCTAGTTTTCAAGCGTGTTACAGTAATGGGTCGCGACAGACATGAATAAAGTCCCTCGTTGCATCCGAATCAAACTGCACTGCACTGCACTTAACACAATAGTGAGTACAATCGTTATTTAATTAAGTAATGAATGCCACTCACGTATAAAACCCACATATAAAATAAAATACAATGCGCTACAATCACCGAATTACTTAGCTTTATTAAAAACTAACTTTTTCATGTGGCTTCGCTCGCGCGGAAGCATAATGTATCCTATATCCTTCTTCGTGACCCTGACAACGTGTATGCAAAATTTCATGATGATCGGTCAATTACTTAAGGCGTGAACGTGTAACAAACAAACGAACAAAGAAACTTAGATTCACAATTATAATATTACTAAGTATAATTGTTTTCTGGATAACAATGGTTTACTATACGTGTGTTGGACCCAGTGTAGTCTTTTGGGGGCTATTCATTATAGTTTTCACAATTTTGTTCGCAAGAAAACAACGTGAAATGCTAGGGCACTCCCTTCCCTCTCGCGATGCACTCATCAGTAAGCAGACCACGTGCTTGCTTGCTTGACCACGTAAACCAATCGAACCGCTGAAACACAGACTTAAACCCGACAGGTAGAATGAACTGAAAAGGAAAATATGTAAATATAGATAGTTTTATAAAACTTTAAGCTAAGATATACATGTGTATATGAGGAATTGCAATATATGTTTTTTTATAGAAATAAGAAACAGTTGCTTATACATAAATTATACTAGCTTTTGCCCGCGGCTTTACTCAAAAATAGTACTTTTGTTGTAGATGAAAGGTATTTTATGTATTGCCTGTACCCTGATAAAGTGTATACGAAATATCATGAGGGTCGGTTAAAGCTAAGGTGTGAAAGCGTACCAAACAATCAAACTTACATTCGCATTTATAGTAGAGGATGCATTCTGACACCTGTTTCTCGGAAGGGAAGGCACAAATTTATTTGTCTACGGATTTACTTTTGCTACGAGCTTGGCACACTTGTATTGCTTCACTCTAGTGGCATGTTTGACGGCTTAGGCTATTCCTAACCTTAACTTTCTCTAGTCTATGAATAAATAAAATTGAAGTGCCCGTGTAAAAGTATAAACGGCACTTAGAAAGCAAACAATTCTAAAATTTTTGTCTGTCTGTTTCGGCTAATCTCTAAAATTGCTGCACCGATTTTGACGGGACTATCACTGGCAGATAGCTAATGTTATAAGAAGTAACTTCTACTACTACAATTTTAGAATAAAAATTGAATACCGCTAAATACAAAAGCCAATGAAATAGTGAACAATATCCGTTTGAAATAGGGTAGTATATATATAAAGTAATAATAATATATTTATACATCCAATATAAACCCCTTATATAATAAAATAACAAATAAAGTAATTGGCGGGTCACCGTCTGCCCATTCAAGTAATGCTATAATAATATATTAGAGTATTCAGGGCAGACGTCGTTTTTCATCCATAGTTACCAATATACCGGTCCATCAAACACCCATACCCATAGCCCATATATATTAGAATCCATACGTAGCAATAGTCCTATGCCTGCTGCAGCTAGTGCCGTTGTAGGTGTTCCATCCCACCTTTGATTAAAACTGTCGAAAGGCCTCTTCACGTTGGACCTACATATGTATGTCTCCGTGTACGCCTCTCAAAGGGCCAGGTATTTTTCTAATATAATATGTTAGAAAATACCTGTGATAAGAGAAACGGATAATAAATAAAATCGATTCACAAAGTAGAAGAATGACATTAATTTTACCATAAGTATTTCTTTACGAGGAATACAGAATTAAATTGTTTTCGTATACTCTGCGAAATGAACAAACACTTTTTTGTTGTTGCAGACGAAGTCGCGGGTACCAGCTAGTTGCTTAATAAATTCTAAGAGTCATATAATACAGAAGAGGGAAGTTTAGCGGTCCCTTGATATGATTCTACAAATGTTTTAGATAGTACTGTAATAAAATTTAAGATATTATGTAGGTGAAGAAGGGAAGTATATATCATACCACTGATCTAACAAGCATCTGTATGTTATAGTACCCGCTTACCACCAGACAGGTCATCTGGTAATTTGTGACCTTATTATATACTAGTTTTATCCGCGGCTTCACTTACGTCAATGTAGTTTAGGTTAGGTTAGCTTAGTAACGCACCTCCCGAACGTCAGCCCTAACGCCATCTGTCGTGCCGGGGTGTTATCCAGGATTCGTCGTCCTGCAGGCATTTCCTGCCTGCGTTGGACACTGCTGGGTGAGTCGCTGATCTAGTTTCAGTTTCAGCGACTCACCCACCATTTAAGGCAGCGAGTTGACACACCGTGGTAGGTTTAGTTGGTAGTATCCAGAACGTTCCATCTTATTCCAGGTAAGCGCGACATAAACATACCGCTCTCCTTTTTAGCGGAGAGTTAAAAAATAAACAAGAAGTTTATCTTAGTAAAGATACTTTTTTTTAAATATAATATTGCCTATGTTACTCGGTGATAATATAGCTTCCTAATGGTGAAAGAATTTTTAAAATCAGTCGATTCTTTTTTGAGTTAAATCCTTACGAACAAACAAAAAATCTTATCTTTCCTCGTTGGACTGCCACGCAGAGGTCTCGAGTCCGATCCCAAGGCGCGCATCTCTGACTGTTCGAAGTTATGTGCGTATTAAATAGTTAATTATCGCTCGCTTTAATGGTGAAGGAAAACATTGTGAGGAAACCTGCATATCTGAAAGTTCTCCATAATGTTCTCTAAGATATGTGAAGTCTGTTAATTCGCACTAGGTTCAGCGTGGTTGACTACAGCGTAACCCTTCTCACACAGTTTAATACAGGGCTGATATTATATATATAATCGTACATTTTAATCCATAAAATTTTATAACAAGAATTATTTAAAACAACGCTTTTATTTTTTATAATATCACGTACAAGTTTAGAATGCGAACGAACTGATTAAAACTTGTTAAAATTGTACGCTAAAACAAAGTTCTGAACTTTACAAATCTTCATACTTTCAGTATATTGACACGTACATTTTAGTACCTATTTATAATGACTAGAGCGGATTATGATAATTCTATTTCTTTTTCTTTTAAACCAGGCAATTGTCACACTTGGAATGATGCATCATGTATCGCGGGGTACTTCAAACATTCAAACAACGATCACAAAGAGTACCCAGACTCGGAACGAAACGGACTATTTGTCACACAAATGTTTGTCTGATGCGAGGATCGAATCCACAACCCTTGGCGCAGTGCAGTGTTTGGCGTTAATGGTTTATGTGGTTACCTTGCGTAACCACATAAACCACTAACGCCATCCGTGCAGTCAAAATTTCGACAGGTTCTATATCCCAGTGGCGTAATTCGGCGCTTGCGTTTATTGCCAGAAGTAGTAAGAGTTTATTTTTGAGATGGGCAGCAATTTATTTATTTGTGAGGTGGAGACGAAATCTCCAGTTAAAATGAGATGTAGCTCAAATTGAAACAGCCTGAAAAACAACAAACAACAATATACAGGCTTTAGTAATTTCCGAGAATTACTAATTCATCCCCATTACGACAAGTGCTCAATAAATACTTGGTATGCGGTATTGTCTTTTGAGACATCGTGAATGTCAATGTATCTCATTTGCGCGCTTCCATCAGCCAAAATTCAAAAGCTATTGTCGTCGGTATATGTACCATTTACAAGTTAATTGGAAAACTACATTGATTTTCACAAGCGTAGTGTCATGGTCGGTGTTTATTCGCCTCGTATTTATACAAGCAAATGGTGATTGTGTATGTTTAAATGGCAGTCAATTTAGGAGCACTTTGTGTAAATCTGTTTTGACAATATTTATTGTAATTTGATACAGAATATCTAAATGTTTGCCGTTGATATAGATCGTTCTGAATATGATTGAATATTAAACATTTATCGGTTGTTACGTTGCGTTTAAAATAAACTATAGACATGAAATAGATGTCTTAGTGCTCAAGTAGCAATAATTCGCACTTAAATTTAAAGTCGGACTGTCTGCGGTTCGATTATTGAGTTCTAACACTTTACCCAACGTAAAGTGTTACTGTACTGGGTTTATCTATAATGAAATTCTCAGATGTAACGTGGAATCAGAAATTGCACCTATAAGATATTCAAAGGTCAACTCAGTATTTCTGTTGTTCTTAAAATAGATCTTAAATTTCAGGTATTTAATATTTCTTGTTAGACAAGGAGTAAGTTCAGAAAAGTTTTGTCATTTAATTTAAAGCTATCTAGCGTTGGAACTTATCACTGCTATCAAAATAATATAACATATAATTCTAATAAAAAAAATTAAGCTAAATAGCCATTATCTTAATTAATATTATACATATATGCGAATGTGAGTTTGTTTATTTATTTGTTTCGGTTTCACGCCCTAACTAATACCGCCTAGGGTTACAAAAAAGCAAATAGATTACCAGCCGTTTAGAAAAAAAATCTGTTCTTCGGATTTATTGACAAAATTTAGATTAGCTCGAGCAAAGCTGCGGGAAAATCTATTTATAATAGTTATTAAACATATTCAGTTGTCTGTGTGTGTCTTTAGTATATATTATAAAGAAAATGCAACTTCAAGCTCAGCCTTATAAACGAGGAAGCAAAACCTACCTTTATAGCTATTATTATGACTCCAATATTAGAATTTGGCACACATCTAACAAGGCCATGCAATTTTACCAAAGACTAGCTGCCGCTCAATAGGATGCTTAACGTAGCGCAAAACCAAAATTTGTCTGTAAAGTGACTATTCCGCACAAAATAATTGAGCAGTTATGCTAATGAGGTACAAGCTGAACTGACGCCAAAACGCTGTCCGCGGAGCTTTATGCAAATCGCCCTGGGCGTGCGATACCGCGGTGCGAGGCACCACCGAGTATCGATATCGCACCGCCTCTACTCGGTACCGCCACACGACATTACGTTGCGTCATTGTACTCAACAATGTCGCCATGTCGCAATCGCTTTGTCGTTCCAACTTGTGTGGAATGTAACCGGTGTAGAGACACGTAATTACTAAGGGTGACAGCGTATTTGATTAGTAAGTACTCCATTGTTATTACGTCATGTTGCTTCGTGTTACGTGTCTTATTTCAAGTTGTTATTGGATAATTAAGGCCGAATAATCGCTCAAATATAATATACTACTTTTTCTTTATTATGCCAAACTGTTTCCTTTTTTGTTCTTCACATTATTAAAGCCACGAAAAGATACAAGGGATATTTGTAAAAGTCTAATAACTAAATATAAAAAAATAATTTAAATTTAAAACACTTTTTGAATTTAAATTAATATACAAATATTAACGTTCAAGAAATAAATTGTTACTGACGAATAAATATTTAATCATAAATGTAGAGATTTTGTATTAGAATGTTTAATAAATAATTAGAAAAATTAATAAATTAAAATTAATTCTGAGAGTAGTATTTTAATTTAGGTAAAGGGCATCACGCCCTTGTCGCCGTCATTTATTAGGACGCCCCCCGGCCAGGTGGACCGATGACCTAAAAAAGGTAGCTGGGTCAGACTGGATGCAGAAGGCGGAAGATCGGATGTTGTGGCGTAAAATGGGAGAGGCCTATGTCCAGCAGTGAACTGCGGTGGGCTGATTGATTGATTGATTGAAAGGGTCATCAGGACATCTGTAGTCAATGAATGTTGAATGTTGACGCTACGCTAGATAGCGTTTTGTATTTATAATCTCATTTACGATGCACTATTACCTATACTAATATTATAAAGATTAGATTTTTTGTTTGTTTGTTTGTAAGGGTCTAACTCAAAAACTACCCATGATTTTGAAATTCTTTCACCGTTAGAAAGCTGTTTTATCACCGAGTAGGTAACATAGGCTATATATATTTTTAAAAGTACTGTTACATTGCGAGCTTAACTAGAACACTATAAACAGATATCTAAGAAATGGGATTGCTTCATTAATTTTGTAAATGTTATATTTCATAGAATAGTTTTTATTAAATCTTAAAGCTACATATAACTGAAGGGTCGACTATTTGTCGTAATACATAAAAAGTAAAACGTATAGGGGCGTGTGTTGATGCTACAATAACATTCATGTTGAATCTGCCGGTTTACATAAAGGGGCAATTGAAGAAGGCTTAGGTTTCAGTTAGTTGTTGATTCAGGACCCTTTTCAAAGGCTTTCTTTTGTACAAAAAAGAATAACTTAAACAGGCCAATTCATGTGTTTTTATTATTCAGTTTGAATTTACTTTTAAACTTTTTAATGATTTCATGTATTGTCTTTTGAAACTCTAAGTAGAGGAATTAATATTACTATTCTTTCTTTGACTATACGGATTGCATAGTGGTTTACGTATTCGCCTCAACACTCCTACCGCACCAAATGTTGTGGGTTCGAATCCCACACGGGACAATAATTTGTGTGACCCAGAAATAGAGTTTCTGAGTCTAGGTGTTTTTTGTGTCTGTTGGTTGAATGTTTGTCAATACAAGAACTAAGCTAAGAGCACGAGTTGTCTTCTTAAAAAACAAAGAAATTTCTTTATATCTGCGATATTGTCCGCGTCTTTTACTCTTGACAACAGGTTGGCCACTAACCACACGAAAAGAAGAAGAAGACTCAGTTAAACTCTATGCACAATGTCTCCGACTCTCATAAATATAATTAAATAAAACTAACTTTTCCATGAAGTTTAGCTGATACTAAGTTGAACTCTAAGTTACCAAACTGTAGATACCGCATCAAAGACCTTTCAGTAGTTTTGTGTTATGCCGGAATACACAAACAGACTCCAAATATAAAGTAACTTTTTGAAAATTATGGCTTTGGGTTTAGAAGCATCTAAAAAGCCGGATCCAATGAGTTTTTTAAGCCATTTCCACTTTAGGTACAGACCCAGGCTTGTAACTGCTTCATGTATAGTATATAGACTTAATATACAAAAGACATACATTTTATTGAATTCTAGTTATATTAATACAAAATAGAATATTTACGAAGATATTTGGAGGTTTGTTACTCAAACACGCGTAACCCATTGAACAGATTTGGATGAAACTCGGAGCACAGATAGATCGTATTCTAAAATAGCATCCCGGTATGTGTTCCTGTTGGATTCACGTGGATGAGAGTGCGGCTGGAAAATAGTTTATTAATAAAATAACTAATATGTATACATATACAGGTAGTTTGGTTTCTCTCTTAATTGATATATATATATATGCGGACAAATGCTTATTTGCAATAAATCTCATTGATAGTTATTTCATAGAGGGAATTCAGGGAAACTGTTTGTCAAATTAGACGATACAAATAATGCACAAATTTTCTTGCTAAGCATGCCTTTATTATGCTGCAATTAAAAACTACTAATCCTATCAAAAAAGGCATACCTATAATCATATTACCAGAGTGTCGATTCTCGTAATAAAACCGTTAAAAGACTGACAGATGTAGTCTAATTAACGTCAAATATAAACTGAAATGCAACTTACGTTCACATTTGATATTTATTTTAATTTACCAGAATAGCATTTGTAATATCTATGACACTGAGAATAGATCAGAACTCTATTTTAAGTCTTTATTACGTGAATTGGGCGACAGACATCTTTTAAACTTTGTTATACAATCAAGGATACTTTTTATTTACATCAATTTTTGTTATTTTACTATTTTCAGTAATATTTTCGAATATTTGTCCTAAGAACCAAAGAGCTTGCATGATAGTAAGGCTGAATACTTGTTACTTCAGGTTTATGACGTAGGCTTTGTCGGTCATCCAAATACGGAATTGGTGCACTGTTAGCACAAATGATAACATTTACATCCCTATGCGACTCTAAATATTATACTCATTGTAGTCACACACGACACGCACACACACACACACACTAACACTGAGAAGAGGCCTGTGCCCAGCAGTGGCACAGTTTTACACAGGGCTGATATTATATTATATACACATACACAAAAGGCTATTTGAAGATGATCTTCTTTAAGGTGGCGAGAGGAACTACCTTCACCCAGTTTAGCTGCTTCAGGTCTTATGGAGATCACTTTGCTAGCCTCATAGATGTAAACACATGCATATCTGTACGTTCCCAAAGGTTGTTTTATGTCACACGTAATAGGGTGCAAAACTCCTACTGAGCAGATTGCCCGACTCGGGAATCAACAAACGAGACAGCATACGAAGTAAGCAGCAAACTGTAAATAATGTTATATTCTCCTCTCTTCAATCCACGTAGCTGTTCTTTAAAAAGTATGTAGTTCAAATGTAAACAGTGTACTTACAAATAGTGCCTTATCTGCCCAACACTAAATCTGTGGTAGTCATAAAATTTATTAAATGCGACAACATACATTTTAATGCAGCGAGCTCCGTAACAGTGCCCGTTGCAGTTATTATTTCTTACTATAATATTTTGTTTTGTTACAATACTAATGTATCTATTAGAACAAGTTTTCCTTCACTGGGTTGTAAAATAGGTTTGTATTCGTAGTTTCTGGTGTAGTTTGCAATATTGTTTTTTACGAACATATCTATAGATATATTGGACTCTACTAAGGTATCAAATTCCGAATGTTCTAGATCGCATGCAAATATAAGCGCAAATTTTATACTGGTCTTAAGTCTTGGACTCTTTTCAGTATAATCGAGTAATTTTCCGATGTTTTCATACTGTCATATTTTCTTTTTGAATTGAGAAAGAGAATCTTCTCTTTATCTATATATATATATATATATATATATATATATGTATATTCTACCACATACACAGAACACCATCTAGTCTAAACTAAGCAGAGCTTGTACTATGGGTACTAGACAATGGATAAACATACATATACACTTTTTTTTTGTAAATACATCCATATTATACATAGAAACACCCAGACCAAGACAAACATCCATGTTCATGCACAGAAATGTTTGACTTGTGCGGGAATCGAACCCGCGACCTCAAGCGTGGTAGTCGGTTACATTAACCACTACGCCATCGAGGCCGACAGATGTTATGTGTGTAAAACAGTGATGCTATACCTTCACAAAAAAACTATTACTCTCTTGAGGATATTTTTGTTAGAAAAGAAAGATCATTATCAGAGACATTTTTGAGACAGAACATTAAGTGTACCCTGAATTAGCGAGCAATCATGAAAATCGTAATTAGAATAAATGTTGTAAAAGGACATATGCCGGGATCACAGCTAGAAGTAGTAGTATAAAGTAGGAGTGAGTCAAAGTAGCAATATGTAGTCTCTATAGCCCCAGGCAAAATACGTGAATCTAAATGTATAGGAAGAAAAGCGGAAACTAAGAAATACTTTTTAAACTTTATTTTGAGTTGCAGCAGTGTCAAGATATGCTTCTATATAATCTGGCACATTCATGTAATAGTGTGGCACAGTTATTTTTCTTCGCAACTACATCAGTGCACATTTATATGGACGTTCTATCCTGCAAACAAATTACATATCCCATACTTTTAAAAATGTTATATACCAACATATAAATATAATGGCGAAAAATAAAGACGAGCTTCAACGATGAAAGAAAAGGCTTTTAATAACAATATAAGGATAATAGTTTATTTTTTAATAAAAATCGTAATGTCATTGTTCTCCTTCCTACTTAACATAAAATAATTCAATTTTTTTTGCTGAGTTAATTAAATAATTAACATAATATATACACAATATATTTACAAGAAATAAAAACTAAAGTAAAAATAAAACTTCAAAATTCAAAGCGTCATGATATTCCTGCGCGTCATCGTCAATTGGCAACGTGCCCAGAAGACTGGCAGCATTGCCACGTTGAATGGCAATACTTATTCTTTGTTCAAAGAAAATACCAGCCCTCTGGTCACGCGGAGTGTCGATGAGCCATCTCTATTAACAGACCTAGCACTTGGACCCCATGCCCCCAGCGTTTCGACACCAAACGGCTCAAATATGTACTCACCAATAAGGTTTTGATATTTACGCCGTTTGAGCGTCTCCGCTGATGCAGCAGTAGCACCAGCACAACCCGCTGTGCTAGAAAAATGTGATGGCGCAAGAGTGTCGACACAAGTTGCGTCCCACACCATAGGCCTATCCATCTTCCATACGTCTCTCAACATACATATATTGATAACAAGACTGCAGTTACTCAGACTTAGCGTTCCTATGAGATTCACGCACGCGCAGAAGCTAGCTTATAAATACAATTATTCATACAACTCCGTATTCATTCAAAATATCTTGACCAAAGAAACGAATAAGTAAGCAAAAGTCTTTTCACTCAACGTTTCTATATAATTATTATGTATATCGCCTCCGTAATTCATTCGGAAAGGGTTCTTTGGGGACGTACGGAATTTTTTATTATGTATGGGCTTTTTGCTGTCGTTTCTTATTCCGCTTGAGACTGGCAATAAATTGATAAGTTATGGCGATGTGACGGTCTCTGCGTACCTAATTTAAAACAATCACATAATATTGGTTTTTGTTGTAGATTTTGCAGTTATTTGATCGATCGGTTTTAGGGTTCCGTAAGAAAATAGTAAAAATGATAAAAACGACTTATGTGTGTACGCAGTATATGTGTGTATGAGACACGTATGCTACGTCGTAAACCGTTCGGTAATGGCAAATATTATATAAATAGTGAAAGATGTCTATAATTACGTCTTGAGGATAAGTTGACTCTCAATTAGCAATTATGGACAGAACTCGACGGTGACAGATCTATTCGTAATTGATAATTGAATGCAATCATTAATTCGGCCTTAAATAGGTAGCCAAATAAGGATATGAAATCATATATATTTTTTAAGGCTTTAAGTTTCCTCTCTTAGAGAATGTACTCCCGCACTAAGAATACTTGTATCACGGCGAACATCACGAATATTGATGGTGAAGTTTTGTTCCGTCGATTATTTTGTGTGTTTTATTCATAAATATTTCTCAACATATTACAATAAAACTTCAAGAATATTGACGTTAACTAAAATGTTGTTACCATCGTAAAAGTATTTGAAAATACTATTATACTACGTGTGGATATATTATGGTCTTACATATATATTTAGATGAATTATGATATAATATATAGGCGAAATCTAAGTGTTTTCGAGTTGCCGAAAATTCTTCGAAATCTTAAGCTTTTCAATACAAGTCCCTCAAAGTCCAATTTATATCTGCAGCTCGTATACTTACATACATATCTTAGTCTTTAACGGATAAAGTAAGTTTAGTTTACATCGCTTGCCAACTGTGGGTTAGAAGATTTCCTAAGTAGGTTTGCTCACTATAATTTCGTTTAAACATTAAGCGTTTTTATATAAAACAAAATAAAAAAATGAAAATGAGTTATTTGACAAAAAAGGGGTTCTACAATAACACTAAAACCTAAGGTAGAAATAATCGGATACAATTTAAATTATTAGGCATAAGTGTTTGGTAGAACTCTGATACCCATGATAAGAATAAGCTTGTGTTATGGGTATCAGTGCTCTTTCAGTATGAACTAGTTGTGAAATTGCACTAGAACGAGAAAATAGACGTGATAATCTAATTGCTTGTAATATTATACAAAATTAATAAGAAAGAAACAGTGTGTGTTTGTGTGTGTGTGTGTGTGTGCGTGCGTGCGTGCATGCGTGCGTGCGTGCGTGCGTGCGTGCGTGCGTGCGTGCGTGCGAGCGTGTGTGTGTTTGTGTGTGTATGTGTGTGGTATGATTTTAGTTTAGATGATAAACAACATTAGGAGGTTTTCTGTGTCGTCGTAATTAAGTGTCTGCAACTGCAACCATTTATAAATCTTTCGCTTACATTCATTTACACAAAGTGGATATATGTTCCATTGTTTGTTCACTTTATTGTAGATGCCCATACTCAAAATATTAAAATGGTGTTGAGCAAGTGTGGTTCTAGCTTGTAGGATGGGACATACTTGATAGATTAGTAAAACGCTGCGACTAGCTATTAGGGAACTAGATAAAATATGTTAATTCCTATCCTAATAATAAATATTCTAATATTCTGTTCCCGTGGGAACATCGGAATTAAAATAGTATATAAAAATCTTTTGTTAAAAATATTTTGATTGGATTGACTTGAATTTTTTACACAGCATTGCTGTGTAAAAAATTCAAGTCAATCCATCATCTACTTTTCAATTTTCTGGACATAAGATTTTTATGAAATGTATTGATATGATAGGTGTAAAACGCTTTCTTGGCATTCCAAAATACTAACATGGTAGCGTTTTGAGAAAAAAAATTATAGCATAAAAACAGTTTGATTAGTTACTCCTAGCTGATGTGATTTTGTCACAAAAGGTTAATATTTCATAATATTAAGAAAAATATTTTATCTGAATGTATTGTTGTACAAATTTAAACAATTTGTTGTCGCTTATAATACCTACTTCAGTAGGCTTGTTAGTGAAACGGTAGTAAATGCGATTACTTTGGGTTTGGGACCAACGCAATAGGGAGTAAGTCTATTGCCGTCTATCGCGCACATTGCCAGACGTCGTGCTGCGACTGAGAATTGACTGTCAATAAATACCTCTAACATTATGCCGATCCAAAAATCGTACCCAAGTCTCGGGCACAATTTCCTGGTCTAGCATAGTGTTATTGGTAGCCGTACGAAGTCTGGCAATATCCCCGGTAGACGGTAATAGACAATTATGACTTTCATTTTTGGATCGTCCTTCGCTACATCCAGTCAGGCAGTATTTATTTCTAAATAAGTTTAATTGAAGCGTTGACACCGTGCGCTGCATCCACTTACCGTCGCGTCCCGTCAATATTATGCACATAAAATGTCCTAGTTCAATCTATGCCAAATTTCTGGAACCTGAACTACTTAAATAAAGTAGTTAGTGTAGTAGTACTTAAATCAACAGTTCCTTACATTTTAATATGTATGTCTTATCGTTTATACATATATTATCATAGATATATTATTAAGTTAGATTTAAGTTTTCCTGTAATAATATAGCAAACCGTTATGTAAACACCGGTTTTTAGTGATAGTTCCAAGTATATGTATACCAGCGGTTTTACGTAAAACGTAACCAATTATTTAAATCCGACCTGCTATTGAGAATTTCTTGATAGAAAATATGTATATCTTTTAGTAGCATAACCCGGGATTAGAAACTTGGCCCTCACGATTCGCCGTCGTATAATGTCAAAATATAGCCACATTCGCCAAGGTGGTATATATTAATATAATCTCACAAAAATCGTTTGTTGAGTTAGTTTATTACGCAGATTGAAGGCCGTTTACCCTTCTGAGTGAGTGACCATTACAATTAGGATTAATCAACTCTTACCTTGGATCATTAACCACTGAAAGCGGCTCTCTCCCAAAGGATGAATGGTATAATGATGGCGCAGGGATAGATTGGATATCTTACTTTATTTTCGAATCCAGATTCAGAAAGGTAGTATTGTATTTATTGTGGCTTATATTAAAGCACTACTTTTATACTTAGAAAACTATTAAAATTGTCGATGTAGTAGTGTTCGTCCAGTGGTCGAAATTCGACTATAATCATTATTGATAATTTAAGAAATACATATTGTATGAATAAAACAGAAAAATAATAAACGGTAAAAAAATTTTTAAGTGAAAACTTCTTGAGTCACTTTGAGCACTTTTTGAGTGAACAAAAATCATGGAACTCGCGTCATCGTCATCGAACGCATTCAAAATTCAAAAATAATAATCTATTAGCTCGACGATACAATTCACTAGTTACTTAGTTTTCACTTCTATCGGCAGTCCCCAAAGACTGCCCCGCATGTTTTTTTTTATGACACTATAGGTCTTCTCTCTCACTCATCAATACTAAACAAAGCTAAAAAAATCTGATCAGTTATTTATGTTTTTGTCTATTTTTATAAAGATTTAGGTACATATAACATTCGTGTAATCGTTAGTTAATATTTAAGTATTCATGTTTTATCAAACAAAAAAGTCCAGCTTTTATATTCCAAAACACAATGCATTTTGAAATTACTGTCTTTCATGTTGTATGGCAAACCCATAAATTACAGTGATACATAATACTATTAGTTATTTGTTTCTATTCAAAATTTTATAATAAATATAATATTAGCCCTGTATTAAACTGTCCCACTGCTGGGCACGGACCTCTTCTCACTGTGAGAAGGGTTAGGCCATAGTCCACCACGCTGGCCCAGTGCGGGTTGGCAGACTTCACGTATCTTCGAGAACATTATGGAGAACTCTCAGACATGCAGGTTTCCTCACGATGTTTTCCTTCACCGTTAAAGCAAGCGATAATTAACTATTTAATACGCATATAACTTCGAAAAGTCAGAGATGCGCGCCTTGGGATCGAACTCGAGACCTCTGCGTGGCAGTCTAACGGTTTCCCACTAGGCTATCGCTGCTCATTTTCATTCTTACTATACATTTATATACGGTTCATTCCATAAGGTAGACATATCCAATAATGCGAGGCTTCTTCTATCGTTAGATTTATTGTAGGTATTTATTTGCATATCATTGTAACGTTATGGTGGTCAACCCGCTTTAGAGGCGTGGTTGACCTAGGATTTTAATAGAAATTAAAGATGAACAACGCGATCAATAAGCATATATTTTCACTTACAACAGGCGTATGAGAATAAATAGAACTACAATTGAATTCGACTAGACATTTAGTGGTATGTCAGGGCGTGGTTCAGATGAAGGCTTGTTACGTGGTCCCGGGTAGAATGGACCACTTAATTTCGGTAGGCAGCGCAGCGGAAGAAGGTCGGCACCAGGACGCGTTGCCAATATATAGGGCCGCCGCTGGGGAGGGGCGCTGCGAGCACGGCCGCTCAGCAGCGATCGTTCCGCGTCACATCATGTATAGTACTCGCTCGATAGAAAGTTAACGTGTTTACACTTGCAACGCCAGGGATGTTAGACGCGAGTGCCGAAAAACCATTTTCATGTCCTCATAATGCCGTGTTGTCATTTGGGAAAACCTTTACATAAAGGTCACCTCATGACGTAGAGTGCTCTAAAATTAGCAACAACAATAAACCACGCGGCGGTAGCACTGCTGTAAAAAAATTGCATTGGTTCGATTCTAGTTTATTGTTGGGTGTTATAATATTATTAGTTATAAGTTTGTTATCAAAAGACAATTCCTGCACTAGGAATAATTTTTATCTCGCAGGAGGCTCAATAAATATTCAATCGACGAACACAAAGAACTCCTAGAATCGGCACATCTATTTGTAGATCACACAATTTTTTGTCCTGATGAACCCACTCGATGCAGTGATTGTGGTGACCGCCTAAACAACTACACCTATACATGTAGCCGTAGTTGCAGTTTATAAAGTACATATATTGCAAAGTAACTGCTAATTCAATTCATCATGCACATTAATAAATTGTATATTAAAATCAAAGTTCCTCTAAGCTATCACGCAAGCTCGCAACTAATAAACTAGAGAGATACGACTGATAGGCCGAAAACGTGTACAAATAATAGACCTGCCACTCAACCCCTCTTCCGCCATGGGATAATCCGCGCCATTTTTACGTGAGCCCCGGGGAAAATGTCAAGTTCACACCTGCGAATGTTTGTCGAACCCTCGCTACATTCTCCGGGAGATTAGGACGTGTTGACGTGCCACGACCGGACGACGGATATGTCTTGTTTCCTTTATAAAATCTGAGCGAAATTGTGGCGCCAATATTGCACGTGGAACACCGATAAGGATAATAAGTTAACAAATATACAGTTAGTGATTTACTTAGTCTTGTATTTTTTATCGTAAATACCTTATATAATATCAGTCCTGTATATAAATGATCACACTGCTAGGCACAGGCTTCTTCTCGCTATGAGAAGGGTTAGGTCTTTGTCCACCACGCTGGCCTATTATGGGATAGCAGACTTCACATATGGATGAGAACATTACGGAGAACTATTAAAAGATATTGAAACATATTGTCTCTCATCGTTAAAGCAAGCTAACCATTTATTACGCACATAATTTCGAAGAGTCAGAGTTGCGTGCCTTAGTATCGAACTTGAGACCTCTGCGTGGCAGTCCAACGGTCTCTCATCAGGCTATCGCTGCGTAAATACCTTATTGCAACAAAATAATCTTATGAGCATTAAAATGTTTCAATTATAATTGTCCTATTTCTTTCAGCAAACAAAACAGAAAACTTATGCATCGTGATCAACCATGGTATGACCTTGCTCATGAGTTTGTGTACCATTGTGAGATCCAAGGTTCAATTGCCCGGTGGATGGCGATACGGAAAATACACAGCTGGCAAAACGTGAGTATAATGCAATTCTACCTACCCCCTGAAAATATAACCCGTGAAATTATGTTATTGTATTTCTTACTTTAATTAATTTCACACATTTTACATGTGAAGAATATACAAATTACAAAAGTAAATTAGTAATTACTAATTTACTTTTGTAATTTGTTACTTGTGTGTTTGTTACTTTGTACTATGTGGAATTCCACATAATCGTCCGTACCGTAGGTTCCAAATGAGAGTGAGATGTAAATAGTCGTTGTGGCTCATCTGCGGAGTGCATCGCAAATCCGATTTAAAAGACACATAGCGTTATCTAGCACATCGTCATAATTATTTATTACAGGGAATCTTATTTTGCATCCATTGAGTTTTCCGAGTTTCCAGGATTCCCGTGTTTCAATAAATTTCCCCTCCTGTGCCTATTAAAATATCAGATTATTTTTAAAGGTCGGTAATTAAACCACTATGACAAGTATTTGTAATATTTAAAATAGCAAAAACAGAGTCCCATTTTACTTTGCTTTGCTTCGATGAAATATGTGTTTCACCTTTTGTTTAATTTAGATACACGAGTGTAAACTGTAAAAAATTACTAGTAATGGTATCGTTACCGGTTACAGGTACGCGTAAAATGATGAATAGCAGATTTAAACTTTTTATAGCCATTATCAAATCACCCTTAAATAAAAAAATCTCGGCCCCGTTCATTCTGCAGTTATATTATTACGTAGTAAAAACTTGGATGGCAGAAACGCCGGTAGCCGAATTTTATAACATCAAAAAATATAATCGTTTTTACGATTTATAGGACTAATGCGAAGTCACATTGTGCGGTTTTATGTTGCCCCGTAGTTACGTCGTAAAGACATTTTATTTTAGCCTCCTGAGTGGGTCATTACTCAGGCCGAAACTGTTTCAGCGTTTTTCGAAATATTGAATGAATTACCCTTAGAAGTAATTGGGTCTTACAACGCCATTGATAAACGATATTTTACTTTCATGTTATGAATTTACCCGACACGTTGGTTTATTCTGAAGGAAGGGTGGAAGAGTAACAACTAGGCGTTATCTTATATTTATTACATCGTTCTTTTTATTACGAGTGTGACTGCCGCGTGATTTGTCGCTGTTATCCCTTATAACTTACAAGAAAAGGCATTATTTTAAGTTTAAAAAGCTTCTGGGGAATTGTTCCTTTAACTTATAATTCAAGGTTTAATAGCAAAAGAAACAGTGATTTAGTAGTCTTCTTCTTTTCTTGTTATTAGAAGCCAACGTAGCATCTGAGTATTCACCTTCCGTCATTAACTTGATTATGCCAGATGCGTCGCTCAGTCGTAAGGACGTAGTTGGAGAGGCCTGGATATACATAATAGAACCTCGGCGCTCGTAGTTGGGCAGAACAATAATTCATCTGTTTAGGGCTGACTCCTAGGTTAGATGAGTTGAAGACTACGACTAACCATGCTAATGAACTAGATAATAAGATCAAATGTAAGTTGTCTTAGATAATAATAACAACATATTACATTTTTAAATTGAGGTAACGATTTTGTAGGTCGGCGTTTGCTTAACAGTTCACACAGAGCTAATATACTTTGGTTAATGGCTGACTACTAAATTCTACACGGGAAAAAGCCATCTCTCTTTCGCCGTTTGAAACTTTTATTTACCGATCCAAATCAGCTATCAATGCTGTCAGCAGTAACACTTGCTTTACATACATGTATGTATACTGACGCATTCATAGCACAGCGCACAAAGGTGTCACAGCCGTCATTTTTGGCCGTATGCTCACGAAATCCACAGCGGTGATATATGAAACGTCATTTGTGAACAGCTCCCCGTGACGTATTGTGCATAACAGTGATGCACCTGCGATCCGTCACGGCTTGCAATGCTGCAAAATGAAAACGTCAAAACGCGCAGTGCCGACCGTTTTATCTTCAGGAGGCAGTTACTACGCTTTGTTTTAGAACAACGAGCCCGTTTTATTTCGTTACCTAAACACTGTTTCGGTGTTCCAGTGAGGGAATTGAAGTAATGGATGTGGAAATTTCTGCTCCCGCCTGATGTTGTCTTTTGTTTACTTCGCCGTTTGAATGACAGAAAATGTTTGTAAAGTTATATTGTTTTCGGAAAAGTTATTAAGGACGCTTGAATAAGTGGCGAAAATAATTTTTGGTGGATTTAATGTTAACAAGTGAGTAATAATGAGTGGTTAGAAGTTATTAATAATCTGCTGTGTTGTTCTTGTAAATTATATTAATTCATAGAATAATAGAATTATAGAAAGCTGTGCTGTTGAAATAGAATTATGTATTGAGAAGTCTGGTAGTTCTGGTGAAGACTACTGCTACTATAAGCATAAGATTTTCAGTGCATTTCAGTTCATGTAGTTGCATGCAATTGATTATTTCAGTGTACTTAATGAGGAGCAGAACTTGCTTTATATTTTAAAATTAAAAAAATCTTATTATGGTCGTTGGGTATTTACACCAGATAACGTTATTTATCGACATGTAAAGTTTTAGGGTAGTATCCTATCAAAATGTTAAAAACTCTTGGGACTATGACGGTGCGACTCTCTGTCCGGTTGTCTATCACAACTGTGCATCTCACCAACAATAAATAAAGTAGGATTACTAGGTAGAAGGCAAATCGTAATGTACAAAACTTACAGATAATAAAACATTTTTAAGCTGCATGGCTGACAACATATGATTAAAAATCACATGTCACATGAATGAAATGTCTTAAATAATTATGATTGATAGAAATGTATGTTAATATAGAAGAAGTAAAGGTAAAATAAATTGATGCCTTTAGATGGGTCTGCTGTTTTATTATGAGAAGGGCAACGAAATATCTTTTAATAAATAAGTACCTAGAAAGAGTGAACTATAAACTGGCACACTGTTTTATACAAATTAATCTATACTTCTATACCTACTGATATTATAAAAAAAGAGAAAGCTGAAGAGTTTGTTTGTTTGTTTATTTGTTTGTTTGGTTGAACGTTCTAACCTTAGGAATTAATGGTTCGAATTGGAAAATTATTTCAGTGTAGATAGCCCATTTATCGAGGAAGGCTATAGGCTATATAACATCACGCTACGACCTATAGGAGCAGAGCATCAGTGAAAAAGGTTGCAAAAGCGGGGAATTTCTTTTATGTGAAGCAGACGAAGTTGCGCGGTTCAGCTTGTATATAATATCTCGGTATCTCTCTCGGTAATCTAGTTTTGAGTAGCGGTTACGTCACAGTTTGTATCGTGCATCCTTTTCTGTCATTTGACAATTACCTATACTACCAGATTTGTAACGCTTGTATATTACTTATTTCAGGGTAGATTTGAAAACTTCTTTGTATTGTATAGTTTGGGTAATATAACTATTAGAATTAAATAATTGTTTTTTTTTTAAATATTATGTATGCAGCGAAAACAGACATATAGACTTTAGGTTCTCTGTAATCGAACATTGTAGACTGCAATCGATTTTGCAAGCCATATACGAGCATATAGGTCGTTAATTTCGTGTTACCGTGGATAAACCGATTATATATGACGTCATTACAGTATGATTACTGCTCATTACGAAAGTGAAGCTCTCAAAAGTACGTCCATATTACATTGATGAACTTTTATAAAAGATTATGTATGTTTATAAGCACTAGTTTGAGGATAAAATGTAAGAATGTCCGTCAAAATTATGCAATATATGTTTTATGAGTATATGCAGATATAAGGGTTCTGTCCATAAGTAATATAAAAAATATCTCAAGGTCTCCAGAAATCTCATAAGGCTGTTGTGAAAAGGTATATTTTTTCATTAAGGCCACCACAAACTGTTGTGCGGGTAGAATGCTACAGTTTACGATACACGACTGCTCTCGACGTATAAATTACCCTAATAGCTTATTTGACATGATTTATGTTCACATGAACACGTACCTAATGTGTAGCTGACTTATTTGATGTGTAATTACAATATTTGATAGACCTTATCTCTTATTCCAAATAATGTTTCCTCGTTCGATTGATATGATTAATCCAAAATAGCTTTTGATTAGTTTGGCTATATATTTTAAATAATGTTATTAGTTTGTAGTGGTTTTAGGTTAAAAGTATGTTTCTCAACAAATAGCTGTCTCAATTAACTATATAGCCACTAATTTTAGTATTTTAAACGATAGCGAAAAATAGTGCGCATTTGGAGCAATGGTGAAAGTATTCACTATCGACGTGCGACGTATATTTTGGGTTCAATCTCCCCACAGTGCAAACTTTTTAATAATCCACAAATATATAGTTGCTCCGAGTCTCGGTGCTTTTTGTGACCGCGTTTTGAATGTTTTTGAAGTTGGTCATAATGAACACCTCAGTAATATTGTCGTTTTAAAAATAGACAAAACAAAATTTATTTCTATTGATACTCTGATATGTAAAAAAAGAAACAAAGCATACTTGAGAAAAATATTAAAAAGTGGGGAGAACAGAGAGATCAAGAAAGAAAACAAAGGGGAGGAGATGGGGATAGGAGGTCCTTGATATAATTTATATTTATACGAATACGTTACTCTGCATACTTGTAAGTAGGTTATTTGATGTTCAGTTACGTAAAGGAATACGGTTTCGGCAATCAAGAGAAAAATAAAATTAGTTTTACGAATGCCGTTCTGGTTTAAATTGGATTACAAAGTTATTAGCATTCATCATTATTGTTTTTATGCGAGTTACACAGAATAAGCAAAAGAAATAATACACAAAGACACAGGATAGATACATTAAAAAAAAAAGCAGCGATAGCTTAGTGGGGAGACCAACAGACTGCAATGCAGAGAGTCTCGGGTTCGAACCCACGTCGCGCATTTCTGGCTTTCGGAAGTTATATGACTTTTCTAAATTATGTGCGTACTGGTTGACAATTATCGCCTGCTCCGTGCCTCGGAGAGCACGTTAAGCCGTCGGTCTCGGCTGCCATGAACATCTATGGCAGTCGTTATCGGGAAAGTCAGTACCCTCTAATATCCTGACACTGCTCTAGCCTTAAGGTATGGTTAGCCTTCGGGTTGCGGAGGCCAGGTGGCAGCCGCTCCGTGTAAAAATTGATATCCAGTCAAATCCGGTTAGACTAGAAAAGCCTACCCCAAGTGACTTGGAAATAATAAAGGCTAAGGGAGAAGAAGGAAGAAGACACAGGATAGATACATACATATATCTGTACATATAGAATGTTAAATGCAAAATGAGTAAATAGATGCATACATATTTCTTATTTTATTTTATTTATTTATTTATTTGCTAGAAGCACGGTACAAAGATGTTATATATAATTTTAGTCATCATGATGTGTGTACATCTATATGATGAGTGTGCATCTATACATATACTCATTTTACGCACGGAACCATATAGCATTAGTTAACTGGCTTCTTGCTATAGAAGCCTATAAAGCTTATTCAGCTTATGAAGCTGAAATTACTGGTAACATTTTTATTTGGCTGTAATTTTAGTAATTATTTAATCGATTTTTAGGTTGCTTTATTTTTAGATATTTTTATGAACTTATTTTTAATTAGATTTCGTATGCGGTTTCGTTTGCATAGATGTAGGTTATATACATTTTCTATACTCTGGGAACAGTACTTTTATCGGGTAACCCATGTCTTTTCTGTTCCCCTGAGAACGTGTATGCGAAATTTCATGATGATCGGTCGAGTAGTTAAGACGTGAAAACGTAACAAGCCAACAAACAAACAAACTCATATTTGCAATTATAATATTAAAAAGGATTTAATGTAATTTAACCTAATGTAAGTAAATCTTTCAAGCTCAACAATTGCGCATGCAGTGGCTACCTTAAAAGATTATACAACCCATTGAAATCAAAGCTTTATTTAAAAAAGAATGCTTTGTTGTATGACCACCGGTGGTTCTTAATAAATGAATAAAGCTAAATATTCCTAAACACTCAAAGTGTAAATCAAACTACACAGATATGTCAGTTCTCATCTGCTGAGTGCCTAGTGCGAGTTTGTTTTACGTATACGCGATCGACACGTTTACCACGTTTGGCTCTCTGATTGGTTAAGAGCTTGAAGCGGGCCAACCGGAGCGTCGACCGTCATAAACGTGTCGATCGCGGTAACGTAATACAAACTAGCACTAGGCACTCTGATAGATTTGCTAGCGCTATGCGCTGACGGTTATAAGACATTAAATTTCGTCTTTTCTAGAAACCAAATGTGCTGCATTACGTACCGTGTGTCTCCTACAGGCGTGTACGTTCACTAATTAAGGACCAAGTAGGTCGAATACAGTAATTATCATCCGCCCGACTTAATCCGCAATCGGTGCACGCACGCACCTGTGGGTGGTTTGGGCTTGCCTATATGTACTATATGCTAAAGGGCAGGTGTAAGTTGGTTTCATCATGTTTTAAATGTTCATTAAATACTAGATTCTGTGCGCGGTTTCGTTTGTAAGACTACTATTGAGATACTAGTATAGTACTATTTGTTAATATAGGATGTGGTATATGCGTAGCTTTTGCCCGTGTCTTTGCTTGCTTTGGAACAATACTTTTTGTCTGGATGAGAAGTACCAAATGTACAGGTTACCAGAAAATGAAATGACTTTTTCTTGCAACCTGTATGTGAAATTAAAAACGCGAATTTTATAACTCTTTTAATCTACCCGTATAAACGAGACTATTACTGCATACTAGTGGTCGCCTAGTGGTCAAAATTCGACCATAATTGATTTAAATTTGAAGTTTGATCGTTATTAAGGTTTTATTGTCTATAACTTTACTCTTATAATCACATTTCATTTAGATTTCGCCAAGGCTATACAGGTTAATTTACCTATCTTTTATAAACAAATTATTATTTACTTAACTATATATCTTATCTTATGCGGGGGCCAGTCAGTGCAGACCGGCGACACTTCGACCCAGTGGGATCTTTTGTGTCGACACTCTCCCAATAACGACTGCCATTACATAGATGTTCATGGCAGCCGGGACCGACGGCTTAACGTGCTCTCCGAGGCACGGAGCAGGTGATAATTTTCAATCAATACGCACATAATTTCGAAAAGTAATATAACTTCCGAAAGTCAGAGGTGCGCGACGTGGGTTCGAACCCGAGACCCTCTGCATTGCAGTCTGTTGGTCTCCCCACTGAGCTGTCGCTGCTATTAATTACAATATTAATTCACAAGATTAGTGTAAAGTGTTAACTATATATACTCTTTCATTGACGATATTCCTAAGCTCGCTACTTTGATTCCTTTTTTTTTATTACATATACATAAGGTATATGTAACCATAGTTACGGACAATTGTACGACGTCAGACGAACGTCAAATGCATGGATTTGTGCGTGTAGTGTTTTTTCATCAATTTAATGTATTTCTAATGCATATTTTATAAAAATATTAGGATTCGCCACTCCTTCTCTATATAAACTTTAATTGTGCCAAATCTCCGCCCGTGCAATTTTCGTAAAAGCGTACAAAGTTTTTGCTTCACGTATTAATATATAGATTTATTTACAACTAGATTTTACCGCGTAATATAGATTAGGTTAGTAACAGTACTATTTTCTGGATGAGAGGTTGTGAAATTTCATGATGATCGGTCGAGTATTTTAAACGTGAAAGCGTAACGAACTCACATTCACATTAGTTAAGATAGTAATAGACACTTTTTGTATGACTAACTGAAACATTTCTTCAAATGTTTACTATGATAACTGATATTCCTGTCATCTGTCGGTACCCGTTTTCCCTCGACTGCGCGCACCATCCAGGTGCATTCGACAAATGTGTCTCGCTCAATCTCACTTCAACCGGATGGCCTACATCGACGATATGTGTCCTAGAGCACTGTATAGTAGTGTAGCGCGACATTGACTGTCTATGTGATTGAACATCACAGATTTTACGCTTGACGTCAATCTGTCCATATCGCTTTTTGCTCTTCAACCCGTTGCACGTCGATTTTTTCTGTTATATCGTGGACAGAATGGTGACGTTTAATTTCTTTATAAAAAATAAAAGGAATTTACATTATAACAAAAATGACAAAGAGACATATAATAGATATAAATGATTGTAATAACTCTATAACTGACATAATGTTCTGCTTTTAGTAACAAAGTGGCCACATAATCAGAACTGACAACTGACAAAGGCCCTTGGCAAAGTTTAGATAAAAAAAAAAGAAACTAACAAAGCGTTCCTCTGGACATACCTACTTAGAAAGCATTCATTGCATTATAGATATTGTATACCCCATTTTTGACTCACCTAAATTCAAGACAAATTGTAACGGAATACAGAAGTAAATTTATTTAAACTTTTTCCAAATGAATAAATATTTTATATTCGCCGTAATTATTTTGCGACGAATCGAATAAGCCGGTTAGTGGAGGAAACCAGCATAAGACTAGAAATATTTACTCCGTTTCACTCGTTAAGTCAGAGTTCCAAACTCTTACATAATAATATAGCCCATTTCTTCCCTTTAATTCCAGCTTTAACCGGTCGTATACCGCCGGCTCGCATACCAGCCGGCAGATTTGTACCCGTCGTAGGCCGGTGGCTCGCATGCGAGCCACCAAATTGGTTTTACGTTAGCTTAAGCTAAAGCGAAGGCGCCGCGCGGCGTTTTGGCGCCAATTTGGTGGCTCGCATGCGAGCCACCGGCCTACGACGGGTACAAATCTGCCGGCTGGTATGCGAGCCGGCGGTATACGACCGGTTAATAAAAATTCTCTATGTTCAGTAACCCGCGAATGTGACCCTTGTATAGCAAGCGGTCCTGGACTACCATAATCGCTTACCATAAACAGGCTGCATGATTGATTGGTACCTTAGTTAAATAAAAAGCAGACTTTGGTAAATATAGATTTCAAAGGTCTAAAGCTATTGTGTATTAGACCATTAATTAAACCGAAAATACTTATAGAACATTTATTTCATTTATTAGAGTACATTTTCTACTACAATAAGCACTATGTCATACATTACCACGTTAAATTTATCAACTATTGTTACATCTAAAATGCTTTTAGTACTAAAATAGAGCATACTTTATCATTACTGTAACTTACTTAGTTTAATAAGTTTGAATAAATGTTTCGGCGTTTGCTTTACAATTGTTTATCTTTGTTTAAATGACTGGTTGAATACAATCTGGTGCTGTATTTTCGCATACATTTTTACGCATGATATTATTGGACATAAGAGAATAAATGATAACGAATGCAAATATATACTACAAGCATTTATGCTTTGAATTATAATAAAATATATTCTGTTTACATAATTAAAACCTAGCGTTAGGTATTTTAATCTTCACAATTATAATGTTAGTTCAAACTCGTATAATACACCTGTGTAAAAGGAATTTATTTATTTTTAAATCATGCATATAATAAATACTTGCAGTCTGTGATATCAGCACGCAGATTGTATAAAAATACAAAGATGATGAGCGACTAATATTCCCACTTCCTTTTTTTCCTAAAGGGTCGGCAACGTGCAAGTGATGCCTCCGGTGTTGCAGGCGTCCATAGGCTACGGTGACAACTTACCATCAGCTAGGCCGTATGCTTGTATGCCACAATAGCGGTATAAAAAAAGATGCTAATGTGAGTTTGTTTGTTTGTTTGTGATACTTTCACGCCTTAACTATTAGACCGATCATCATGAAATTGCGCATATCAGGGGTACAGAAGAGGACATAGGGTAGCTTTTATAAAAATAAAAGTATCTACCGTTCTCGAGCGGGCGAAGCTGCGGGCAAAACCTATTTAAACTTTATTTTGAGATCCTTATCATATATAGGACAACGTTCAATGTATAAATTAAACAATTTTCTTAACAAATTATTAATTAAATTATTTAAACAGAAATAAGTACATCGTTATAAAAAACGTGTCACTCTAACGAAACCCAACCGATGCATGCGTAATTTATAAAGAACTACCACAACAAAAACGATTAACTTACAATTCTTATTTGAATATGTAAGAAGTCGAGTGTAAAGGAAATTAAGTGCACTTTTAAGATTTATAGCTGACAACGTTCTATACTACTTGGCAAGCGAAGGTGTTTGTCATGTTCATCTAAAGAGATGTTTTAAAGTTTAAATTTATACGTTCAAAAAAGTGGTGTAGTTCACTAGGGAGTTATAGACAATGTATCATGAGTTTAAAGCTGGTTTGAAGCGCCAGATACGCCGCTACGTAGTACGTCCAATGAGAAATTAATAGTTGTTTGTTGAAACACTAAAACTCTACGTAACTCGTGCTAGTGTTGAAATTAAAACTGCGAGCAAATTTTCTCTCTACTTAGCGAAAAATCGAGTTTTCTATTATAACGCTCACACAGAAATTATATTTCAAAACCGGTATTATATCTGTGTAATATGCTTACCAGTAATTGAAGCTTTGAGGGATTGTTAACATTCATCCCAAGCTTTGTAAAAAATGTACTTATAAAATAAATTTGGAAATCGTGGGCGCATGCCATAGATAATTGGCGCATGAATATTTTACATGTCGTATTATTTTCTATATTATTATTCTATAAAAATACTGTTTATCTCCAACCAATATTTTTTAATTTCAATACTTTTTAGATGTTATGTCGCATGTTACATATTGCTATTAAATTTCTTTATACGATTTTTTATACAATACTATATTTGACCTACGGCTTCGCTAGCAAATAGGTTATGTTAATTTTCTATATCTTGAAAATAATATTTTTCCTGGATGAAATCTACTATTCTATACACTGACAACGTGCGAAATTTTATATAGTTGAGTAGTTAAGGCGTGAAAGTGTAAAAAACACAAATAAAGAAACAACCAAATTCACATTCGCATTTATAATATGAGTCAGGATTTAAATACTTTTTATCGTTATGTCGTATGTTACACATTGCAATTAAACTTTTCATTACTTATACGATTTTTGTAAGATATTATCGAAATATGAAAAAGATTTACTACGTACTATTATTATCTTTCTTCGACCTTTTGATTGCTTTTTCACAGCTACGTTCTTTTCATCTCAATGTTGTGAAGTGTAGTTATTCCGAAGTATACGGACATTATTTAATTAACGATGTTACTATTTACGCAGATATCGTATCATAAAGACTTGCTTTATTTCCCCTTGGGTTTGAGTAAAGGAATTACTGTTTGCATACAGTTACAGCTGGTGGTACATTCTAATCATCTACTCTGTTGCAATTAGGATGTTTTTTTTTTAAATTTGTGTAGCCTTGCAGAACTTCATTGGATAGAAATTGGTGTTCTTTTACGAGTACCTATCTCTTTTATACGACTGCCTGTGTAAGATACATGCAATGTTATATTATGTGATATAATACAGTTTGGTATTTTATGTTTCACTATCAACAAGTACTGACATACAAGGTTATTCTTAGTATAGTGAAAACCTCTCAGGGGATCATTATAATTGTTTTTATGAACAAATTTTGTTCTGGGATATTGCCGAAATCGCGGGAAAAAATTACTTCTGTGTCAAAACGGTCGTTCAAATATACTAGCGGTCGCCTAGTGGTCGAAATTCAACCATAATTGATTTAAATTTTAAGGTTGATAGTTATTAAGGTTATCAGTGAAAACAAGATACCTAGAATATAGTTATAGTATTGATTAGTATATTTTGTAATGTATGTAATCATTATCGTAATTATTGACGTTATTTATTTTATTCTGCCCTTTCTGTGTTTTTTTTATATTTAAAAGACAACACAAAAAAGTAATTTATTTATGAAAAATGTAAGATAAGATAAGATAAGATAAGATAAGATAATATTTATTTGCATAAACATGTGTATACATACAATTTCAGGCATGTAGGATGTTACAAGATAGGTACTTATTGTTCTTACATGTTTGCCACACCGTGGCGTACAAATGTTGTTTAATTTTATAGTAATTAATCATTGACAGAATTAATATAATAATAAAGTAAATATAGTTAAACATGTCTTAAAATCTTAATAAGGACATTAATCGAATTACAAATATGTCAAAAATAATCAATACAATGTCAAAATAATATAAAGTATAAAAAAGAAAAAAAAAAGAAAAATGAAATGTGTTGTTTAAATTAAGTAGTAATAAAAATGTTAACTAACTACTCAAATGCTATTCTTTTTTATTATTTGAATTAAAATACATATAATTATTATACATAATGAAAATGTCTTGTCATATTTTATAAAATAGACTAGTTATAAAGAATCCTGTAGAAAATCGGTGACATTATAATACGCTTTCTCAGCAAAGAATAATTTTATTTTTTTCTTAAATGTATCGATAGGTAACTAAATAATATAAATAATTTAATAATATGGGAGCTACGTAGCTACCTACCTACGGAGCTACTGCCAACAAACTTTTGTGTAGTTTGGCAGACGTATTAAATTATTGTAATATGTTTTTGAATCCTTAATAAACACTTTTTATATTTTGTTCATTTTCATATGTTAATAAAAGTGATAAAATGTCACAAAAACAAAATCTAATTACGTTTATACTAAAAACATCTACACAGCGTGATAAACCCTACAACGAGTAATAAACCTGTGAATACGACAAAAGCAATCGAAATTAACATCCAATTGATGTGCAAGCGAACGAGAATTAATTTTGTAAAGCAGTCGGGCGACGACTCTCATATTTATATTTTGAATGATGATATAATTATGAAGAGTGCAAAGCGTTGATTGGTGCGCGGTACGTAATTGAAATTCAGGCAATTTCTGTGGATACTCTTCATTAACCGACGCATAGCGACACACTTGATCGTCATATATGTAAAATGATTATATAATATTACTTCTGCAATTTGAATCAACCGCTAGCCAAGCCTGCGTTTGAAGGCCATTTTTGACAGACATTGATTATATTTCATTTTGCAGTTGTTAACTGCATAATTATTTAAATTTAAATTTAGAACTTATATTTTTATATAAGAACACTTAATAAAATACTTTATTTTGTATGTACTTTGTTTCGAAAACGACAACTCCCGCATTAGGAATGATTCCTGTGTAGCGAGGACTTTGCAAACATTCAGATTACCTGCGATACAAAGCATTGCCTGCGATACAAAGCCTGCGATACAAGATTCGTAATAACTATTTGTGGATTATATAAATTTTCGTCTCGTGTGGGACCGTGTGGGGCAATCGTATTGGCGAGGCGACCGCTTAAACCACTGTGCAGTCATATGAAACAAAAAATATTTGAATGAAATTATAGTTTTATGGCAGCGCTGCTAATATAAGGTAAATATTTTGAAGTGTCATTATGAAAAGGACATAATATGATATTTTTCAACGGATATGGCACAAAATGTTGCAATAATTAATCCTTTTAATGCTGTTAAATAAAACTGCTGATAAATCAATCTATATGACAACATATATTTGCGAAAAATATCGGAAAAATCAAATATTGTTGGTAAAGAAGATTATTTTGATTATTGCTATCATTAATGTATATTTTTGCTATACTGCATGTCAATTTGTCTGTTGACACAGCAAGTGAAAACTTCAATGTATAAAAGAATAAAATGTATACATATATATAAAATTAAATTTTTAGTACATTGCATTTGTCTGAGTTATCAGATGACGAGTGCGGCATCGTGATTGAAAGTTTGTACTGCAATAAATGTAATGACATAATAATTATAAAGAGGTCACTGGCTTTAGAAATCATTTAAATGCCATTTTACATATAAATATTAACAATATCAGTATTGTATATAAACTGTCACAATGCTGGGCCCGGGTTTCTTCTTAATGTGAGAAGAAACCCGTGCCCAGCAGGGTTCGGCCATTGACCACATTAGCTCTACATGGGGGTGATAGGCTTCGTGAGCCTGCTCACCCAGTAGATTTAGTCGGTGGGACCAGAACGACCCGTGGAGAGGTAAGCGTCAAGGCATTCCACAAAGAAAAAAAGAATGGTCAACGTTAGCTCAGTGCGGGTTGGCAGACTCCTTCACATATCTTTTATATAGCTACTAAATAAACCAAATTCTGTATCAAAAAGTAATATGAACAATATATTTCGTATTTATTTTCACAATATATAGTTACAAACTAATTAAAGTTTCGTCGATAAAACAAAAAGAGCATTGGTATCAGTGAGTCATAAATATGTTGGGATTGGCAATTTTCCCTTGTCCAAGACTCGCTGCACGCTAGGTACCCTGAGGCGTATGATTTTATTATCGGAAAAAAAGGTTGGTGGAGGTTGCATCGGGACAGATATTGAAAACTCTGGTATATGATACAAACTTATAGTGATATTTTGCTCTCCTTTGAGGTGTAAATATTAAAGATATTGACTTATCTATATTTTTTTTTTTTGGTATAGGAGGTAAACGAACATTTGGATCGCCCATCGATAAGCGAGAACCGACGCCCATATAAGTGCGTTGCCGTTCTTTTAAATTTGCCCCTAAGAATGGAGAGGGGGAGGGGGGGAGCCGAGGTTTGCGCCTCCGGTATGCGTGTTTTAATGCGAATGTTTGTTTATTTGTTACGTTTTAGCCATTAACATAATATTATCTTCTGTTTACGCGAATATTATTCATTGAAATTAAACTACTATATACGGATTTTAGTCAGCTGTGTGAACATGTGCAACAGGGGACCAACCACTACCTGAGATTAGACAAACCACAGATTCTCGCTAAAGAACACCGATTCCTACCAAGGATGCTTCGCGAGGCTATTGAAATCAAAAAACATCCTAATTTTAATAGAGAAGATGGTTGGAATGTACCACCAGCTTGGGATCCAGTAATTCAAATAGTCAAACCCAAGAAGAAGCAAACCACAGTTAGAGTTCATGATACTTTGAGCTCATTCTGCGTAAATAGAAACACCAATGATTAAATTATGTTCGGGTACTTTGAAATAACTACACTGGAGCATTGAGACAACTACCATCTTAGTCTTCCCGTGACCATGGCTGCTGAAAAGCAACCGAAACGTCGGGGAAAGTGTAAAATTAAATTAAATCTAAATAGTTTTAATAGTTTTAATAATAATTTAATGAGCTTAAAAATTAGTAAAGGTTAATAGTAGTAGTAGTGTAACAGTTTTCAAAATTATGTAATAAAGTGTCAAATAAACAACGCGATAAAATCCGTATATAGTAGTTTATTTTCAATTAACTGGGTAAACAAAGCATGAAAGCGTAAGAAATAATTTCATGATGATATCATCGTGAAATTTCGCATACACATTGGGGGTGCCACAGATAAGGACATAGGGTAACTTTCATCCAGAAAAGTACTGTTCCTAAGGGAAAGAAGTTTATTGACAACGTTTTAATTAACGCAAGCAAATCCACGGGCAAAATCTAGTTTAAAAGTAAAGGTTATTAGGTCGGTATTTTGTTTTCTTACGGGCTTAAAATTGTGTCAAATTCTTAATTCTAAAATTTAATAATTCTCTGCCTAATTTTGATATCGTATGCGATCCCGGCTGTATATTGGTGTCCAACTCCTTGCCAATGTACTCATACGGGAGACAGGATCTAGTATTGTATTAGGTCACCCACCTTATTCTAATCATGAACGCATTGGTACCACCATCCTTTCTATGTCAGTCGCCAAACTTACTAGCGTTCTGACTTTAGTCCGTCTGCGCAGATATATGATTCTTGTTCGCTCTTGTCAATCGAACAGTTGAAGTGTATGTCGTCTTATTATTGTGGCGTATACAATTGCATAGGTATGTATAATTATTTAGTCGTAAGATATTGACAACGATTTTTAGTTTCGTAACAATATTTTTTAAGTCTAAATAGGTTTTGCATTACATAAACCGCATTTTCTGCAATGCGGTCAAATCGCAAGTTAAAATATAATAATTTATAATCTATATTTAATGTTAATGTGAGTTAAAAGAAGAGAGAACTCTCCACTTAATGTTTACTACGAAATTAAACACAGTCTCATATATTTTCAATTAATTGTGAATAATTTAATTATTATCAGGTGCTTTTATACATTACACACATATACATTTATGAAAATTTACTAATACTAGCGATCGCCAAGTGGTCGAAATTCGCCCATAATTGATTTAAATTATAAGTTTGATCATTTTTAAGATTTTATTGTCTACTAGATGACCCTGTGTACTTCGTATCACCTATTCTAACGAAGTTTTCTATATTTTCTCACCGTTTAAACCTTCCCTGGACTTCGACAAACATTTCAAAACAAAAATCAGCTAAATCAGCCCAGTCGTTCTCGAGTTTTAGCGAGACAAACGAACAGCAATTGATTTTTATATATATATAGATAACTATACCCTTATAATCACATTTCATTTAGTCACCTACATACATATGTAACCATAGTTACGAAATACTACGCACGCGATTCGACAGTTGTGTCAAATGCATGGTTGTGTGCGTGTAGTGTTTTTTCATTAATTTAATGTATTTCTAATGCATATTTTATAAAAATATTAGGATTCGCCACTCCTTCTCTATATAAACTTTAACTGTGCCAAATTTCATTCTCCTCCGTCTGCGCAATATTAGTAAAAAGGCGTACAAAGTTTTTGCTTCACGTATTAATATTTACTAATATTTACCTGATTCATTGGGAGCGATAGCCTGGTAAGACTTTGGGACTGCCATGCAGAGGTCTCGATATCGATCTCATGGCGTGCATCTCTGACTTTTCGAAATGATTTGCGTATATAATAGTTCATTATCTGAGAGATATTGTCTGAGAGTTCTATCCACACAATATTCATGTTAATATGTGAAGTCTGCCAACCCACAATGGGCCATCGTAGAGGCCTATGGCCTTTTCATATTGAGAGGAAGGCCGTGCCAAGCAATAGGATAGCTTAATACAGCGTTGGTATTATATATCTGATTCTGCCGTAATCCATGTCTAAGATATATTATGGCATTACAAAATAATGCCTGGAATAGTATGATCAGGCTTCAGTAATGTTTGCGTGACAAATATCGGTCCCGGTCACACTGAACGGATTTTCATGCGGTGTTCACCAATAGACAGAGTGATTAACGAGAAATATTTAGGCGTATAATCTGTTAGGGTTTTGTACTACCCGTGCAAAGACCCAGGGCGGGTCGTTAGTCACATATAAATAATAGTTTCTCAATAATGCAGATTTATATTTTCTAAGAAATCGTAGAATAGCCTATAATTCCTTTTCCATGTTCTTTCTCGAATGTGATGGCATAACCAAAATCTCCAAAATCCCTTTCAAAAAGGAAACCTAATATATTTCATATTTAAAATTATTATTTATATTTTGACTTAATTCCATTACCGTCTACTGAAGTTATTTCTCAAAAAAGCGAATATCGACCAGACATCTAAGTAAGGCAACATATTTTATGTTTAATAATAGAATATTATTCTAAGAAAATAATAATTATTCTGCGAAAGGTATCAAATCCTTATAGAGGTATACTAGCTTTTGCTCGCAGCTTCGCTTAGGTTACGTTATGTTTTGACCTGGGGGTGGTGAGCTTCGTGGGCCTACCCACCATCCGATCAGGACCAGGTCCGAGAGGTGGCGTGCATGTTCCCACGCGCGCCTCTGTGTCGAGTCCGTCTCCCCTCTAGGGGGGGACAATAGGGTTTTATGAGTGAAAAGTGCCAAAGGCTAGGTCTCTTCGTGTAGTGACCTGCCGTTTCATACGCCGGGCCGAAACTTAGGCAGGATCGCGACCGCATGTGCAAGTGCTTCGCGCGGCCCCGTCGATAGCGGTTTTGTCAAGGAACACCGTGGTAGGTTTAGTCGGTATTCCGGGAGGTACTTTATTATCATTCTTATTCCATCTTTCTCTTTTACCTCGGTGAGTCCGACATAACCCCTCCGCCCGCCCCCGCGGAGGGATATGCGTCAATGCATTCCTTAAGGTAAACAAAAAAAATAATTTAGTTTATAGGCAGGCTCCTCCTGCCGGTGACTCTGCGATGGGGTCGTGAGGTCCATGGCCCTTTATGGGGCCTCAGTTTGGGAAGATAACCTGACGGTCCGTAATATTACAGTGCTTCGTGCGCCTCAGCGTGCAATGGCCGTCAGGATAATTAGAGGCTACCGCACGATCTCGTTAGATAAAGCGAGCCTCCTCGCCGAAACGATGCCCTGGGACCTGGAAGCGGCGCTTCTGGCGTTGCTTTACCGTTGTCGCCAGGAGGCGCTGGTTCGGGGCGAAGGACCAGCTCCTCTCGTTCTAGAGGCGGCACGGTCCGAGCTCCGCCAGGTTCTGGTGGAAGAATGGAGAAATCGACTTGTGTACCCAAGTGCCGGGCACGCCACATTCGTGGCCGTAAGACCCGTTTTTGAGGAGTGGCTGGAGAGGCGGCTTGGCGCCCCCACCTTCCAGCTGACACAGATAATGACTGGCCACGGTTGCTCTGGCCAATTCCTGTGTCACATAGGCTGGCAAGAGACACCCGGTTGTCACCACTGCGGCGACTGCCGCGAAATTTTTGACTGCGCGCTCAGCTCACTCACTCACTCGGCGCTGCACACTTTGGTGGACTGCCCCGCCTGAGCATCACAGTGCCGTGAGTTGATCGCGGCAATCAGTATGGTTGCCCTGTCGCTCCCAGCCGTGGTTCAATCCATGGTTCGAAGTGAGAGGTCGTGGAACGCCGTCACCTCCTTCTGTGAGGAAGTAATTGCCATCAGGGAGGCGGCAGAGCGGGAGAGGAATTGCTTAAAATCCTCTCCCCAACTGCAGAACCGGGCGCCGAAGGGCGCGAGATGACGTCCATCCACCCTGAGGTTTGACCTAGGGGTGGTGGGGTTCGTGGGCCTGCCCGCCATCCGATCAGCACCAGATCCGAGAGGCGGCGTGCGTGTTTCCACGCGCGCCTCTATGTTGTGTCCGTGTAGGTCTCTTTTGTTTAATGGTCTGCTGTTTCATATGGCGGGCCGAAACCTCGGCAGGGTCGAACCGCATGTGAAAGTGATTCGCGCGGCCCCACCGATTGCGGTACACACCGTGGCAGGTTTAGTTGGTATTATCGGGAGGTCCATTATCATCATTACCATCTTTCTTTTACCCCAGTGAGGATATGATTCAAAACATTAAACACGTAAAAAAGTGTTAGAAGAAGTACCTTTTTTATTAAATGCAGCCTATATTACTGGGTGATAATATAGCTTTCTTATGGTAAAAGAATGTTTAAAATCGGTAAATTTTTTGTTAGATTTAACGCTTACAAACAAACACAAAAACACAAGCTTTATAATATTATGTATAATATATAGTATAATAATAATAATAATAATATAATAAATTCATTTATTTCTCTCAAACTTAATTTTAAACCTAGTATAAATATACATCAGACAAAATGTATTTTATAGTAGGATTGGAGTTTGAATATTAATTTTATTATTACTCATTGTCCTAAATAAGCAAGAAATATAGCAGCATTTTGCGTAAACATTTAATATTAGGAGTACCTAAATGCGGCTTACGGTGTTGCGCAAATCGGCTTGCGACGCGACATACACGTAGGTACTACATACGCGGCGTACCTGTTTTATCGCTTTATATGTCAATTTTATATCGTATCGCAGCGCGTTATAATGGCAACGCGTGCTATTTCTACGTGCTATTTCAAATATAGATAAAATTATGGTAGGTACTCCATAATTTTATCCATATTTGGCTAGCTATGGTTTTTCTACGCATATTATCTTTTACTTAAGACTTCATATGTGTGAAATTTGGAAGTAGGTACGTTTCTAATTTTTCTTTCTTATTAATCGACTTTTAGGCGGTAACGAGTACATACACAACGTATCAAGGTAAAATATGCACCAGATTTTAAGATAGACCTGCAGCAGCGCAACTGTGAAAATCGCATTCAAATTCATGCTGTGGTTTTTGTGTGATGAGTGTATAAATATACAGACTGATAGACACGGAAAAATATTGTTTTGGCTTTTCCGGCTCTTAAAAAGCTCTCACATTAATTTTAGTTAATATCTTCTATGTACAGACTTCGATTAGAAACATCGACTATTAACAATTATTTTATTAAATATATTTATTTATTACATTACACATTTTATAATGAACAGCGCCTCCCGCACTTAGCTCAAGGCTTGTATCTCTCGAGATAAGTAGAGATACTAATTCGGCAATATATGCGTGAAACCTATAGGTATGAAAAATAATTATTATTACACTGATTGAACGATCGAACTGATAACACCCATTATCGGCTATCTGTTTATCTATGAAGGGATAATTGGCGTTTACAATGCTTAATATTTGTAAGCATTAATATATGTAATTATGCTTACAAATGATAAACATTCTGACATCGATACATAATACTATGAACTGTCATAATAGCTGTCAACAAAACTAGAAAATAGAGTTTTGATCTAATCTCTGTGTAAAATATCACAAATAATATTAGTCTAAATTAAAATAAACGTGAAATCCAAGTATAAATTGCATTTCAGTTCATATTTGAAGTTTATTAGACTAAATTGGACCTCTATTTTGCACAGCTTGTTACGGGAATAGGTCCTCCGGCGAATTTCGCATGTAATGTGTGTATTTATTTGACTGAAAAACATTTAATCACATTACCAATGTAGGTGTCACCTGCATTATAATAATAACAGTTACAATGAACAGGAGACTAAAATTTAAACCGGACTAATGTAATTAGACAATGTGTAGGCAATTGATGTTATTTTAGTATAGCTGGATATTCAAAACCACTTATTAAACATAGTCCACGTTTGAATATCAGTAGGTACAGGAAATAGTACTATTATGTATTTTGTACCTACGGTATATTGTGGGTTTTATTTGTTGGGTGCAATTAACATAATATACAAACTGTGTATTGTTTGTTAATAAATAAACATATGTACGTGAATAGACTAATCGTAACTACTTAATATTATAAATGAGAATGTGAGATTGTTTCTTTGTTACGCTTTCACGCATTAACAACCCGAACGATCATCATGAAATTTTGCAGGGAAACTGAAAATTTCATCCAAAAAGAAGAACCTATTGTTACTAACATAACATACAATTTAAAAATCTTGTAATCCTTTGCCGAGCAGTAGGTTTTTTAGTTTCGATTTTCAAAAGGTTTAGGTGCTGTTCTTAACAGTTCTATCTCGTTAGATGTTATAGATACTAGATATTTAATTTTTCTCTCCTCGTAATTATGATATTAAATGATAATACATAATTACACATTACATTATTGCATTCGTGGTCCTAGACCTAAAAAGACCTTGAAATTAAATTATAATACCCCAAAAACCAAAGAAACTTAATTGCAGCACTATTAAAGTCCCATAAATACCATAAGCGTTTACAAATTATTCAGAATACTTGCGGTGGACAAGTACTAAAACAAATAGCGGGTGAAATTTAGTGTTTCCTGTTTTCTCGGGTCGTGGAATTCCTGGGCAGTGCGGGCTGCGCCATATTTGACGTTTATTCGATTTAAGTCCAGCCACCGGCCGCAAGTCGACTAAAGCGTGCGAATAAAGTTTAAGCTCTAAATTCAGTTTACAGTGTGCTACGTCTCTGCAATACTTTGTAGCAATCAGAGATCCCGCGAGATTAGATGTGCAAACGCTAAGCTCGCGTGGACAATGGGTGCGTTGAGTTAGGTGAATATTTTCAACTAATTTGCATGTTGCTACAGTGTTGTGTGAATCGCATGCAAAACTTTTGTATTGGAACGCGTGTAGATTAGTTTCTGTGAACGTAATATTTCATACGGTGCTTAATTGTTTTATTACATCCATATATGTAAATCAAATAGTAATCTTTGTATTCACATATAACGAAAACACGGTGCAGTAGCTTCTGTTTTTTATTTTATTCGTTAGGGACTAAAGTCAGTGATTCTGTTATCTAATAATAGAAAATTCGACTTATAGTTGCTTCTACATGATGCAAGAACTTGGCGCGGACTGTATGTGCTAGCTACTCGCAAGGGTTACATGCCCTAGTATATACGAGTTACTTGCCGATGGCTCCCGTCGGTCTTTTACACCCTGTATATAATCCATGCAAGTATTATCCTCTATTTGCGCATGATCTTAGAGATCAGCTTGGTTAGAGAACGTATCGTAGCCTCCTAGCTCGTTTCAACGACAATACATATTTATAATGGATCATTACCAAACAATGCATTAACATCATGATCAAATTAATTTTACTATTTGTATTTTTGTAGTTCAAAATAAAAAAATTCTAAAAGTCTTTCTCGTGCTAAATATTTATTTCCTAGGTTTTGTCTTAAATTGTTATAGAAATTTCATTTTTTTACTGGGCTTATATTTAAACTTTGTTGTTATTAATTTACAGAGCTTTTACTTTTTATAACTGTTTAACATTTGGCTCACATTTTCAAAAAAAAAACAGTATATAAATGTCCATACATTTAACGTTTAACATTAAAACAATTCGGTAGGCAGTTATGTAAAGTGAATTACAGAATAACTGATTACTGAAACAGAAACGAAATACCAACTGAATTTATAACTGTTTCATCGCAATACTCCTGTGTCTGAACATTATTACACACAAAGAATATCACACACAGCGGTGACTGAAATTAAGTCAGTCCGTATTAAATTGTCTTGCGTTTACATGTCATTGAATCCGTAAAATATGGAGCAGTTCCATATTTTAAATTTTAATAAAATGCAAATGTGAAATTGGTTTCACGGAGTTGGAACTGGGTTCATATCCTTCTCACAGTTGTTCGGAGCTTGAAATCCATATTAGATAGGACTATGTAAACTCGAGCTTAGGAACGAACAGAAATATAAAAATCCAAGCCTTTAATGCACTCGGAATAAGGTCGCAAATTGATAAAATACTTAGGCCTATATTTGATATTCGGTAAATTTAATTCACAAAGTGAGTGTCGTGAATTGGATTATCCTGCCAGCAACTATGATTGAACTGGTAATGAAACTTCATTAGCTTATAATTGAAGCGACGTCTTTCAGGTAAAATGTCTGTAATGGGCGTTTTATTCAGGACATTAATTTTCTATTCTAGTACCTGTATTAATAATGTGATTTAGTAATATCGTTAGATTTAAGGGGAAGCCTTTTTGTCGTCTTTGTAGATGTGATTAAAATGGAACTACTTAGCTTTTGTCGCAATTTTGCTTGTTGGACTCTCTCTTTGGACTAGTAGAGCTAGTGAAAGTTATTGATGTTTACCAACTTCGAATCCTAGGTTAGGTAAACAGCTAATTATATACATACATAGCAATGTGCTTGTTTTCTGTCTTATAGGTTTCAAGTCAGTAAATTAGGAATTAAGTTTAAATCAATGTCATGACGTGCGCATTACTGAATAGTTTTCATCACGTCGCCATTATGCCCAATTAAACATTAGTCACCGTAGTCTTAAAAATTTTAGATTATACTTAATCAGTAATGAGTGGAACTCCTCATAACTGTATCGCTCAAGACGATTCTCAACACTCGATAGTGTTTTAGACACAAATGTGAGTGATGCGTTGGGAATTGTTTTCAGTTTTATTTGTGTTTAATTATTAAGGAAAGAAAATAAAACGATAATGGCTGTTTAAAAAGAAAATAATGTCAATCTATTTGCAAACCAAAGTATTTTTGATAGATACAGCATTCAGAAAGAAAGAGTCATTAGTACGCTATCAACGCGTGGAACATAGAGTTTCGCTGATTCTGTTGAGTTCACATCGCCACTTTTAAGGCCTATGGAAACTTGACTTATTGAAAGGATAGAAGACAAGCTTTTTGTGTGTAAACTTTACTAGGGCAGTATTTTCTTGGTCGTGCTACTCAAAGTTTGCAAAGGAATTTTGTTAACCTACCTCTTTCATAATAAACATCAAAACCCTTATTGGTCCGCACTGCTAACTCGCTCTCATATAGTAATATAGAAATATTACTTGGAGTGTTGCCATGTGCCAATAATCTCGATAATAACTACTTATATTCGTAAAAATGTTACTCGGATGTCATATTTTCCTCATATTTCATGAAAACCGTATCTCTGCCAATACACAGTAATTGTATTATTGTAGATATTGGAATAATATATTAGAGACCTTTGGAACTGCTCCTAGATAGACATCTGATCGATACTCCTCAACAGAATAATAATAAAGCCTTTTTCTCATAAAGATCACTATAGAGCTTGGAAAATATGTCTGTAAATGACTATATTGCGTTTCGTTTTATAGCATATACATCACAGACAGTTCGTTCTCCATACTTTTGACCACTTTAGTCGAACTCATCAGCCAAATATGTTTATGTATATTGTGCTCGTGATGATTTAATATTCTACGGATGGCGGATAAAGATCCTGTGCATGTGTGATAATGTTATTGCCGTCTATATTATTCTGTAGGCATCAATAAGGAACTACAGATACCGAAAAGCCTGTTTCTACCAACTTTGGTGGAAACCGTATCAATAGAGGAGAGCAGAGGAGATGGCTGGAAACAGCTAATACAGTACACGGTAGCTGATTAGAACGCATATCAAGAAGTTTAGCTTGTCTTATTTTTGCCCAGCTGCTTAAACTCGGAATTCTCCGCACGTGTATCCTTCTTTCAATCCTGGGTCCTTTCAGCAGGGCGTGAAAACAGCTCCTCCTTAGATCGTCAACGTCACTTCACATAAGGACGTAATGTGGAGGGCTCTGCTCATAGATTGCACGACTACTTACAATCAGGCGAAGCGTATATCATTGAGACGCAATAATAAAAAAAAATGCTTTTAGTGGTTTAAACAAAGATGACATTATATTAACGTAAACCTATTGGCTCTGTACACATATCTCTTACCACCTAAGACCAAACTAAGTAGTCAAAAGTTTATGACAAATTTATAATATAGAAACAATGCCTTATACTAGAAATAAACACGATACATCTACAACTTAACTTAAACCCCGATATATATATATCATTCATGTAAGTTTATACTTACATTTGAGACTACTTTACCCAAGATTGTTTTAATAGATATTTGATTTGATTTATTTATCAACGAGTACCATTAATTGTGTAAAGTAACAATATTTACTTACGACACATCATTTTCTTAACTAAAACTATTCATCTTTGTTCTGCCATCTACTGGCATCGTAAAAATTTTAAAACAATGGGAAGAGAACAATTGTCTTTCTTGTAGTCAATACTCAACAAATAACAGCCTTACTTATAAAAATACCGCTAACATTGCTTAACTATCTCTTATCTAAAAAGCATAACTTTGATTAATGAATAACATTTCTTTACTTATAAACCAATTTTAACGGCCTCTCAGGTGACAGCTCGCAAAAACACGAAACACAATTTTATTCTTGCAACATTTGACAGTTATAAGACAGAGCATGACCAAATTAATTTAATAAATAATGCAATTAAAGTGATACAATATATGTATGTTTATCCATTGTCTAGTATTATATTATATATCGGTATTGATAAGCAAGGCGAAGCTTTGGCAATCCGGCTGGACATTGCTAAAGCCTTTGATCGGGTCTGGCACCGTGATCTTCTCTCCAAGCTTCCCGCATATTGTCTTCCCAGCCGGCTAATTCAATGGATCTCCAGGTTTTTACACAAGTGAAAAACGCGTGTCCTGGTGGACGGATGCACTTCACATGAGTCTCAGTGGTTCGCGTACCTATTTCTCTCATTCCTTTCCTTTCATCCTATCTCCAACCTCTTTTCTATAGGAAAACGCAATGCGCTAATGACACACCTGGTATTGTAAATGACAGACCATATGCTTGTGCCTTTGATAGTATTCATTATATACCTAATGTTTTATTTTGGATTCTAGAAACTGCAAACGCACATGTGCAGAGAATATTTTCATATGCATCTACCGTACATAGTTGTAGAATCTTTATTGCTCTTATCTGATCTCTTATCAGAATAAAACCATGATCGATCAAATCACGAACTGGAAGTTGTAAATTTGCGATGGTTTATACCACTAGATCAGTGAGGCAGTTCTTTGATGTTTTGCCTTTCAATAAAGACAACTTCACCTTCACTAGTGGTAAAGCAGTATTTATATGAAGAAAGAAGATAAATCCTTCGACAGTTATTTTGAACGTGAAACATAGAAGATCAAATATTAAAACTACAGATATGTTCTTCAAACTTCAAAGCATTCTCAAAACAACTATTTGTTAATCAAAAAAATTAATAATAATTTCAATTATATTCCGCCATAGCCACATATATTACGTATTTCTTGAATCATGCGTGACCTTTATCCTTTAGGGTAAAATGTTATTCATATTTAACGAATATATTCTTAGCTCCTACGCAATGAAGGATCTGATTAAAGTGCTTTAAGCAGTTATTTTTACGTATCTACATTAATATTAAGGTACGTGATTTTATGTACTAAGTTTTGCTCGTTACAGTCCTAAATTAAAGGGTAAGCTAGTTGTGTGTAACTACTAGTTTAAATCCGTGGCTGTGTACGCATAAATACCACAGGAACACATATCGGAATTAAAAGTAGCATATGTATGTACTTCCTCAGGATATAATCTATCTACTCGCCAAATTTTATTAGCATGGGTTCAGTGATTTAGCCTAGAAAGAATAATAGTTACTTTCGCATTTAGAACATCAACATGGATGAACCTGCAATTATTTCAGGTTTTTTTTTTTTTTTAGTCGTTCCAATTATTGTTAGTCGCAGTTATTCTGTACCTATCAGATATAGGGTGAGTAGCCATTTGAAGACAAATGTCCTAGTCATCTCATTATAAGAATAATTACCTAATTACTAATTAACTATGCATTTGGGATTTGATCACGCGTCAGCAATTGCATCGTGTGTTATAAGTTCTATGTACAAGTAAATATATTTGTAGTTAATCGTTAGTTTATCTTCTTGAAACTAAATATTGTTTCTGGGCATTCCTACTTTCAAATATTTATTTCTATAAGAATGTGCAATCATTTTTAAACTCATCGATAAATTTGATTAAATATATTATTATGATATTGTAATTCTTAAAAGGGGAATACAAATTAAAATAAATCTTTTATTAATATCTTTCACTTTACTTAAATTACCTTAGAGTGTGGGCAATAAATGTAATGCATTGCTAAACAACATTTCAAAGTAAAATATTTGTTCAAAAATCAAGACACATGTATTCGTATGTTAAAAATCTAATGGTCATTGACCGTTTTTACCAGACATTAGAAACGATTCCAAGCGCCAATGTAATGCAATGACTCGACAGTTTTATTTGGCACGTACAACTTGTCTGGGAAACAAAAACCCTCTTCATATTTTATATAGATCTCTTTATAATCCAGATAAACGATTCGCATTCAAAACGTTTGTGGGCCCAACACATTAATTAGAATGTTTGAACTGACATGGAAGTTTTAAAGGTTGAGTGACGGTCAGTCCAGACGGTCAAATTACAACGATTCATCACCAGCTAAACGCTCCCGGCTGAACCAGACAACTATAAATCATAAATTAATATTCATGATACAAGCTCCCTCATATATCAACATTATTTGATAGAATAAAATATGAACTTTGTTTTATTTAATAATAAATAAAAGCTTGTAAAAATCTTTATTTTATTTTTGTTTGCATGTGTGTTTGCGCTCTTTATTTTCATTTAATGCATATTATTTATAGCTCGTATGTATTAAAGAGGTGGAGTTAAAGGATCACTATATAATATACCTATATTTATGGTTGTTACTCTCATATTACCAAGCAGAGATCTCGAGTTCAATCACAAAGCAAGCAACTCTGACTTTTGAAGTTATGTGCGTATTAAATAGTTAATTACTGATTGCTTTTACGGCGCAGGAAAATATTGTGAGGGAACCTGCATGTCTGAGAGTTCTCCATAACATTCTCTAAAATATTTAACAAATCTATCTGCCAACCCGCACTGTTGGGCCATTGTGGAAGACTATGGCCGAACTCTTCTTACACTAAGAAGAGCCTTGTGCCTAGCAGTGGGAGAGTTTATATGCAAGGCTAGTAGTATTATACCCCTATATTAAAAACATCATAATTACGTACATCTATGTGTAATCATTTCGGTTCATCCCTAGCTAGTTTAGTGTCATTAATCTCAATTTCAACTGCAGTAGCATTTTCTGACTGCCTAAATGTTGTTTTCGGTTACACAGCAAAAGCTTGATTTGGGAAATAGGAACTGAATGCAAACGTAAAATACAGAATTGTAATCTCCGTTAACTTTGTTTATCCAGTTGATATGTTTTGAAAGGCAAGTAAATAAATTATATTTATTGAGAGCTGCTTGTTAAAAAAATTATCAACAGAATATTTCTTTTGGATGAACAGTCCTGTATCCCTGATGACTTGTATGCGAAATTTCATGATGATCGGTTGAGTAGTTAAGGCGTGGAAGTTTAACTAACAAATATAAAACCCACTTTTGCATTTATAAAATTAGGTGTTATAAAGTCGTGAGTTGATCGCGGCAGTCGGGCTGGTTGCCCTCTCACTCCCAGCCGTGGTTCAGTCTATGGTCCGGAGTGAGAGATCGTGGAACGCCGTCGCCTCCTTCTGTGAGGAAGTAATTACCATCAAGGAGGCGGCGGAGCGGGAGAGGGACCGCTTAAACCCTCTCCCCAACCGCAGAACCGGACGCCGGAGGGCGCGAGATGACCTCCAGCCACCTTGAAGTTTGACCTGGGGGTGGTGGGCTGCGTGGGCCTGTTCGCCACCCGATCAGCACCAGGTTCGAGAGGCGGCGTGCGTGTTCCCACGTGCGCCTCTGTATCGTGTCTTTGTCCCCCCCGCTCAGGGGGATGGTGGAGGAAATATACTTCGCGCAGTGGCCTGCCGTTTCACACGGCGGGCCGAAACCTCGGCGGGGTCGCGATTGCATGTGAAAGCGATTCGCGCGGCCTCGCCGTCTATGGTTATGTCGAGGAACACCGTGGTAGGTTTAGTCGGTATTACCGGGGTATCTTTTCCCCGGTGAGCCCGACATAACCTCTCCGTCGCCCCGCGGAGAGGTATGCGTCAAAGCATTCCCCCACCACTATATGTACATTAAAACCTACTATCGTTTTATAATTTAATTAATAATTTTATAATTAATAATCGAAATAGTTATTTCATATTTCTTTATACTTAATTATATTTATTAGCTTGGCGCCTTCCGCTTGTCAGCTTCCGGCGCGATTAATAAATAGTACGTATTGTTAGGTACTGATCTCTGTACTTTTTTACACTATGTCGAATAATCAATCTTATAATCATTTTGTTTTACTATGTATAATATAATGATAAAGCTATTAGATTCTTACTAATTTTGGGTTAGGCATAATTTTGTCACACCGGCGCCTCTGCTTCCGGTGTAATAAATCCTTAATGTTACATAATCCTGTATTATTAAATAATAATTGTATGTAAATAATCATCAGAATAATTAAGATAAACAATGTTTAATATTATCTATTGAGTTTGTGAATTTAGTATTAAATTAGGTCAAATGTTTGTATAAATAGTTAGAATATTTTGGAGACATTCATATTCTAACCGTTGAAACGTGCATTCAAAATAATATAAGTGCTTTTCTGTACAACTTGTGTCTTCATTGTCGCCGCCGCCCTGACTATTCACCTTTTACATAGGATTACAGCTTAAAAAACGTTAATACATCACTGAAGAAGATTAAACGGTTTTTATCTAGAGTTTTATATGTTAAACTCTCTGATATAGTCAAACAGTGAGATTGTCGCAGCTTCAAATTAATGAAGGTGGCAAAAATCCAAAATAAATTATTTTACTTTTCTCCGCACCAACAATATCGTGTGTATCAAAGATTTTTATTTTCAATCAAAGTAAAAAATTTACATTTAGAAGACATTTATTTCTGACTAACATCAATGGTCTCATGTGTCCAATTTAAGGGACTGCTCATACGGTTCAAAATGAATTTCATAGTAGATTTAGAGCATAACAATGGCCTCTCTTTATGATCACAGAATATCGTAATATACGTTGAGTCGTTGAAGAAGAAAATGTTAATATGAAGCCCGAGCCATATATGTGAAAGCTCAGCTGTAGCAAGTAGATTACATTATTTATCATTGTATCTAGCGTCATCTGTTATAAATTTTAAGCGCGTCTAAAAGATATAAAAGTGCTTTTTGTCCGTATGGATTTAGAAAGATTTGAATATGTCAGTGACCCAAACTTTAAATGCTTTTAGAGGAGATATAAGTCACTCTGACTAAAGTGTTTGTAATTGTGCAGATTTCAACTTCACTTTGTTTGTTTAACTTTTTTTTATTCTTTTTATATAACGCATTCGCTCTTGGGGATTAATTGATAGTCGCTAAGATAGCTTATAAGCTTTTAGCTATCTTAACGTAATCGATATAGAGTAAATTCAGTCCAAGAAAACTATATTGTGCATAAATATTTACTTTGTGCGGAGATTGAAATCTTTTGTATGCTGTAAATTGATAGCGTATGGGCAAGTTAGTAATTGTTCGCATTGAAGAAGTTGGTTCGGGTCTGGAAACAAATATATGTAGTAATAAAGAGTTATTATCTGCGATCGGATTTGCAATAGGTACTCGATACTCGTCTAGTGTTGAGTTGACCACATAATCCAAAGCAAAGTAAATGCAAACATGCTAGTTTAGTCCACGTAATTAGGGCGACCCTAAAAGCGTCAAACTTCATGTTTCTACAAAAGTATCGATTGATACGAAACTATTTTCCGACTTGGGAATCGTTCATGAAACCCCAATATCGGCAGAAAACTTCAGCAAAATAATGCTACTAGACTAAAGGAGGAATAAGATAAGAATAAACTAATTTTAAAAATGATATCCTGATTACAAAAATCAACGTAAGTCCATAGATTCTTATGTAGCATTGCGATATCTAATCAATAGAATTATAGCGTATAAAATCTATAACTAAAATACCATCACGTGTTCCTTTAAAAACTATTACAAAAATATTCAATTTATTGTAGAATTCAGTTTTATAAGTAAGTATCCCTACATATTTGTCAATTTAATTTAGATAAACTTTTGTGCCACAACTAGAGCTCCAATCACATTATAATAAGTTAAGCCTGTTTTGGACAGTTTTGGGATACTTGGATATAGAGATAATCTATTGATTAGATATTTAATATAAGGAAATAGACAATTATTGTTATACTCAATTGCCAATTTTATACCATTATGGTAAAATGCAAGTGCACCATCTGATGATTTAAGCACTTAGTAGTAAGTAGTCTAATGTTGCAAATCTCTCTAAGCTAATAACAGCTCAGAGAGATTTGCAACATTAGACTTATAAATGATGCATTACCAACTCTTTTATTACATCTAACCCTCTGCAATGTCAGCAGAGGAAAAAATACTAGAGACAGTGCAACGCCTTCTGCCGGAGCTCAAGTTGGCTGCTGTATTCTGTAGAGTAAAGGTACTATCCTAATCGAGCTGCTTCGGAACTGACCAAAGATTTAGCTGATTCCTACTATTCCTCATTTTCATCTATGGCTATATAACTGAACAGAAGCTTATTCAAATTCTGCCCTAGTTATCTTAGCTTCGTGCTCTATAGATAAATATAGAAAGTTTCAAAAACGCCTGCTTCTAACTCTTAAAATCTGTCGAAAGTAGGAGTGCAACATCGGCGAAAGTTTACGTACGATATTAGTTCGAGGAGGCTTATAAAATTATCAAGAAGATTACTAGTTAATGCCGGTGTATAAAACATACATGTTAAATATCATGTAAGTAATACTACAGTATAATTGTACTCCAAACAATGAACTCGCTCGCTTTAAGCACCTGTTCTCACAAATAATGCAGAACATCAATCTGATCGAAGCGGATTTATAACGATTGGAGAGGCTTAATTTTAAAAATGCATTGGTGCTGAGGCGTCGTTTGCGATCGTTCTGTGCAAGGCTTCACTCAGACGGACCGGGTCGTAACCACTATCTACTTCGTTTTAATCTTTGCTAAGAGATTTTTATCGCCACCTGCGAGAGATTTAAAAAAATAAAATATCTTGTATAAATGGAGATTAGATTTCATGTGATTTATGTTCGAGTTTGTAACAAATCTGGCAATGAGTCCTTATAATTACTATATTTATCTACCGCTCGCAGTATCAACATTAAATAAATCAATAAATATAAATATCTACTGACTATGACTGATGATTGATCGACACATTCGAGTAAAATTTCACACCGTTGAAGAAATTACGATGATTTAGATTTGAATAAAATAATAAATATATAGTTAATAATAATTACACTTACTCTTTTATGCTAACACTGATTTCAAAAGCCTATGTGTGAGTGTCCTAAGCAGATAATTTACGCTTTTTATGCTAGCATTATTAACTGTCTTATTACTACTCGATTGGTTTGTAATATACATTATGTTGAATAAAAACTATCCCTAGGTGTATACTTATACTTAAAATCCATAAAAGTTGCGCTTTCAACAAAATTAATCTGAACCAGAAATGGTTTGTCTGGGAGGAATCTAAATGGCTGCGCTCGCACGTCTGCAATATAAGGCGAATAAATGACCTTTCGATAAAATGAGGAAAGAATTTATAGGTACGTAGGAAAATGCATGTTCACTAAGCTCCCTATCGAATAGAATGCTTACGTTTAGATGCTTCTTACTTTGTAAGGATTGTATTTACGACCGACTTCTGGCTTTGTACTACAAGATATGTGTGATTCAAAACGTATTTCTTCGTATTATTTGTGTTCCTTACGCTACACGTTTTGTTAAATTGTGCTTAATATTGGCTGTTTTATCATGTCAATTGATGGAATGCCGGACTGAATTGAAAACCTATTGTGTTGGGCCGCCCATGTGCCGCTGCGGCTCAATAGACTAAACTACTAGAAATACATATTTACCGCAATTTTGTCAGTGTGAACTAGAGTTCATTTACGATTTAATTTACATGGATTATTTTATATTTTCGGTTTTGCTGAGTGGTATAAGATTAAACGTTGCTTAGATTTGAATTTAAGCCCCACGCTGTCAAAATATAAAAACCACACCTAGTCAGTAATTCGCACGTGATGCCGCGACAAACATTTAAACAAAAGTGCCAATTAACTTTAGTTTCGGTTCAGGGCCCGGTGAATAGCTAATAAATATAACTTTTAGGTGTATGTAGATAAAGTTTTGTTACAATTTTGTTATAATACAGACAGAGCGGCTTAAGGCTAGCTCGATGATTAGTGAGAATTGTAATATACGGACGTACTAGGTGCTATTTAAACATATATGCTGTTGATTGGCAGCGCTCGGCACAAAGGTCACTGGTTATAATACTGCCAACACAACGCACGAAAATCCTCACTGGACAAACCTAATACAGTTATTTGGTTACAATTTTCTACATGCTCCAAGCCCATATTTATCTTTTTCATTTTATAAATATAACTCCACACTAGGAATAAATTTTGTATCGCGGGGTACCTAACAAACATTCAAACAACGGACACGAAGAACACCCAGACTCGGAACAACCATTTGTGGATTACACAATTTTTTCCGTATGGGGATCAAACCCACAACACTTGGCGCGGCGGTAGCGGCGAGGCGACCACTTATTTCACTACGTCATCTGTGAAATCAGATATACCTTTATATTTATACTAGCTTTTGCGCGCGGCACCGCCCGCGTGGTAGCTACATCAATAAAAAGTAGCCTATGTCCTTCCCCAGGTTTTAAACTATATCTGTACCAAATTTCATCTTAATCGGTTGAGTGGTTTAGCTGTGAAAAGGTAACAGACATACATACAGAGTTACTTTCGAATTTATAATATTAGTAAGGATTGTATTACTTTATATCTAAATATACCTTTATACAATATCATGTTGCTGAAGAATATTAATATTTAGAAGTACAGCTTTATACTAAACAAAGTACTTTTAATTATCCAGGAATTTTATATTTTCCTTTAAAGGAAAATAACAAATAACTGAATTTAATATTTATTTTATGATTGGATCGGATTAACCCATCGTTCTAATCTGAGGATTAAAACTTTAATACTATTTATGATATAAAGTTCATTTTAGTTCATAACCTTTGAAACTATGGTTGAAACAATTATTAACCCTTAACAGTAGTGGTGAAAAATTGTTACGTTTCTATAGTGGTGGGGTCCACTAGACCCACCTAGTTTAAATTCATGTCAATAATAAAAAGACACATATATGTATATTCTTATGTTATCAGCTAGTTCATATTTCAGTTTCTACGTTCAGAAATGCCTGAAGAAGCAAAAGATTTATCACTCACTAGAAGAAATGTTAGATGAAGAATATTATTAGATGATATGCGGACTAAGCGTAGTTTACAAGTGAATGATGCAAATATTTAATACATATATACATACATAGATTTTAGCCTGTTTCCCAGAGAGGTAGGCAGAGACTACGGATTTCCATTTGCTACGATCCTGACACACTTCTCTGGCTTCATTCACTTTCATCACGTTCCTCATACATGCTCGCCGGTTTAAGATGCTCTTAAACTGGTCTTTGTCCAGAACGTCACCGATCTTATCGAGAAACGTTCGCCTAGGTCTTCCCCTTGCGACTGTCCCATTCACACTAGCCTTATAAACTTTCTTAGTCAGTCCTTTTATTACTATTAAAATATAGTTAAAATTAAATAGTATGGTATTATATATTTAATATATTTAAATAATCATACAATTTCATTACAAGACGGTGGGGATTGGAATAGGATAGTTATACTGCGATATTACATATTTGTTTGTTATGACATCCAGTAAAAAAATGCTATTTAAACATTTAACATTTTATACGTAGGGTTAGTGACACAACTTATTCGATTTTTAAAGTCATAATCGGCCTATTATAAGTGTCCATTATGACTTTTAAAAATTGAATCTTTCTTTCAAAGTAATTATGAAAAAGTGAAGTTTTTTAATTGCTGGTATAACAATTATCATTAATTTAATAAATTGTATCTATCATATTATCCATCGGCAAAATTTGCATTCCTCATGAAACAAAATGATTCACCAAATGGTTCTGTTTCTAATTGAGGATGTACAACACGTGCTGATGCATTGTATCCGCAATAGAATTGAACGAAAGCGATTTTTAAATTAATTCAAGTTAAATAAATTGGATATTTACTGGTTGCTGCAATCTATATCGCCTGTAACCATCTTAAGTGGCCATTAAAAAATGTGTGATGTGATAGCAGTACTTAATTTGTAATTTTTTTTTATTAACAGGTACCTGTTATTGTTTGTTAGTTTGTTATACTTGATAGCATGATTTTACTGATGTTAAAAGGTATGAAGGGGTTAATATGTCTTGCTTATACAAAAACCCCAGATGTAGAATCTCCGATTAGGTCCTACACAGTAGCTAGGATTGGGTTTCTAAAAAATACACCCACGTGTAATATGAACTTGTATATTGAACTCTCACAGCTTTAACATATATATTGCTTTACATATGTGCCATTAGTAGTTGGTTTATAACATAAATCAGGCGAACGTCATTCAGTCGCGGAGAATCTTGATAGCGCGATTTAGAATATGACGTCACAAGCATAGTTCCATCTAGCGGCAATTTTAGAACTAAATTATTGTATTTCAAACATCCACTTGCGAGTTTGATCAAAGAGAAACAAGATGTCGCTAGTAATTTTATTTTACGATAGTTGGCTAAACACCAGAAGAAATAATAAAAGAAATAAGTATCTATCATATTAATTTCGGTCGTTTAACATATTATGCTTGTTGAACATATTATGCGAGTAATATAGATAAAACGAATTATTTCACTATCATTTATCAAGCGGATGGTGACAGTTCATAATTCATCAAATTGATACCCAATTATTATATTAGTAATATTCAATGTATGAACATTTATTTAACATTTGTGACAAGTGACTCGCACTAGCAGGAACTTTATATTTCTTTGACGATTTTATTTGATATGATATTTAAAATGCATAGCACGCATATATTCTAGACCGGCGTATTGCTTACTAGATTTTGCCCGCGGTTTCGCTCGCGTAGGTGTAGCTAAATGTAGCTTAGGTTAAATAAGGTTATGTTGGTAACAGTGCTTTTGGATGAACGGTACCCTATGTCCTATTCTGTAACCCTGCCAACGTGTATGCGAAATTTTATGATAGATTAAGTAGTTAAAGTGTGAAAGCGTTACAAACAAACAAATAAACTCACATTCGCGTTTATAATAATATTAGTTAGGATTTGAATAGTTAAATATCGCTCTTTTTAGCGGCGAAGGCAAACATCGTGAGAAATCCTATTTCTGAGACTTCTGAATAATGTTATTAAAGATACGTGAAGACTGCTAACCGGTCCTGGCAAGCGTGGTGGGCTAATGCTTAACTCTTCTCTTACATATAAGGGTGTTGTGCTCAGCAGTTTGACAGTTTATAATCAGGGCTAAAATTATTTTATTTTTGTTATAATAGACACTAGGAATAATTCTTGTGAAACGGGGGACTTTACCAACATTCAAACTACGGACACAAAGAACACAGATTTTGAACAACCATTTGTGGATCAAATAAATTTTTGTTCCGTTTGGGGATCGAACCCACAACACTTGGTGCGGCAACAGTGGCAGGCGACCATTTAAGCCACTACGCTATCCGTCAGTTATCATAATAGTCATATAGATGTGCCCGCGATTTCACTCGCGTTTATGATTACTGCGCCGCCCCCGTGGGTCGTAGCTTGATGTTATATAGCCTATAGCCTTCCTCAATAAATGAGCTATCCAACACCAAAATAATTTTTCAATTCGGACCAGTAGTTCCTGAGATTGGCGCGTTCAAACAAACAAACAAACTCTTCAGCTTTATAATATTAGTATAGATTATAATTAAATAGTACATAGTTATTTTTTTTTGTAAACTAAAATTAAATCCTGTGACGAAATCCTTTGACGCAGTACACTTTATGAGTATTCAAACAACGGACACAAAGAACATCAAAACTCGGTACAACTATTTATAGATCATACAATTTTGTGTCCCGAGTGGGGATCGAACTCACTACACTCGGTGCAATGGCAGTGGCGAGGCGACCACTTTAACCACTACGGCATCCGTGCAGTCCCAACACCAACTTTGCTTGATTAATAAAGAGATGAATTCATTACATAAAGTTGTCTCAACGTATCAATCACAACAGAATACCGACGTTTGACCCTACAGTAAAATATTGTTGCTTTCTGATAGATTAACTGTCGCCGCTGTCAATATTGTTGTGGTTTTGGCTGCGAGCGATGATCATTTCGATGTTTTGTATTTAGATATTCGTACCAATCTAAGAAGAGTAAATGAATCTAAGAAAAATTCTAACTTCCTAACTTCCTACTAATGTTATAAATGTGAATGTTTGTGAGGATGGATGAATGGATGGCTGAATGGATTTTTGTTACTCTTTCACGCAAAATCTACTTAACATATTTTGATGCAACTTTACAGTATTATTGTTTATACATCAGAATAACATAGGCTACTAAAAGATCTATCGTAACAGAAATCTACACTAACGTAAGCGAAGTCGCGGGCAAAATCTAGTTTATTATATATGTTTATTATATATATATTCATTATAAATGTGAATGTGAGTTTGTTTGTTGCGCTTTAACTACTCATACACTTTGTCAGGGGAGCAGAAAAGGACATAGGGTACATTTCATCCAGAAAATGTACTGTTACTAATTTTACGTAAATTAACCTACATTTACGCAAGCGAAGTCGCGGGCAAAATCTGGTAATATTATAAATGCGAATGTGCGTTTGATTGTTTGTTTGTTACGCTTTCACGGCTTAACTATTCGACCAATCATCCTGAAATTTCGCATACACTTTGTCAAGGGAATAAAAAAGGACATAGGGTACCTTTTATCCCGAAAAGAATTAAAAGTTAAGAGTAGTAGAGCCTCGCTAATTTCAGCATGAATGGGCCGGCTCGACCGAGAAAGGACTACCCTCTCACAGAATATCGACGTGAAATGGCAGTATTGCTACTTTTGTTTCGTTCGGTGAGTGAGAGTGCCGGAGGCCCAATCACCCTTTTTCCCTCTTCCCGCTCCTTCTCCTTCCCACTTCCTTTCCTAAAGGGTTGAAAAGCGCAAGTGATGCCTCTGGTGTTGCAAGCGTCCATAGGCTACGGTGACCACTTACCATCAGGTGGGGCCGTATTTTTGATTGGCGTCTCAGTTGTATAAAAAAAAATTACAATTACTAATATTACCTAACCTAAACTAGCGAAGTCGCAGGCATAATCTAGTAAATAATATAGTCAGGGACATAAACCGACAGACTTTCGAGACATTTTGTATTGTTACGTTGAACAAAATAACTTCTTAAGAATCACAAGTTATGAATTAACATAACTTGTGTATTTTTCAGTTTAAGGACTGCCTCGATGTTGTTAATAAATGTAGCTGTTGCACGAGGTTTTGGATTCTGTTCTTGTGTCGTGTTAGCTGTAAATAATTGGGTTGTTTGTTAAGAAATGTTCAGTAATACCGCGGTATTTACCACATTATTTATTTAAATGAGAATTGCTTAATCCCGTCTGGGTATAAGCAAATGCCCATTTTAATTACGTGGGGCTAAAAATCATAAGTGGCAAAATATAGATCTTTTACATGTCTGCTTACCCAATTGGGTGTATACTGTATAGGCGTGGGGCTATGCATGTTCATATTATGTACGTATTATTAAGTAATAACCTCCTCAACTCATAAATCGTTGACCATACATACAAATGTAGTTTACACTTCCCCTACAAGAAATTCTAGTCCCAAAAATAGCCGAATACCAGTACCTATCTTATAATAATGTTATACAGTAATGTATATAGTAAAGGGTCTGAACATTAGAACATACATAACGTTTTAAGTCTACAGTCTCTAGTACTAACTGGTGATGGATTGCTGTACCCTTATCAAGAAGCTAGTGACACTTTTTCTCAGCCACAACTGTTACTTTTAACAGTTTATAGGAACTAGGTAGGTATTAGTGCCTCAGAATTAGAATAATTAATAAGCTATTCCTTTTTATGGGTATGGTTACCTAGTGAAATACTATGCTATTCATTTATATGCAGATTATAATGTAATTATTGTGCTAGGCGACTTTAAAGTAACAGGCAATATAAACTCTCACCTAAATCTTCTTGAACAGGTAGGCAGAGGTGTCTTATATTAATTTGTAAATCCTAACTAATATTATAAATGTGAATGTGAGTTTGTTTGTTTGTTACGCTTTCACACCTTAACCACTTAACCGATCATCATGAAATTTCGCATACATGTTGTCAAGGGAACAAAAAAGGACATAGAGTACCTTTCATTAAAAAAAATACTGTTACTAATCTCACTTAACCTAATCTCCATTTACGCGAGCGAATCAACCAAAAGCGATCTCGAAAGTAGCTCTTGTTTATCCTTTTCGCCATCCTACGGCTAAACTATATGGAAAGTTTAACGTCCTGACAGTTCGACCACTTTTTATTTTTCGCATGGTTACAAAGTCTCATTCACCATCTTACTTCGACCCTTTAATGAATGCAACAATACAAAGACAAAGACACAATATATAGATTAACACTATCACATAGATTCTATTGTTTCCTAGCTCCATATTTATCCACCAAATAGTCTATATACTCTCTATATAAATTTAAATTAAAAATAATACTGTCAGCATGGTTGCAGAATTTATCATATACAGAAATCGAAAATCTACTTCTTCCGATAACATAACAAAACTAAGCACAAATAAAAATATACCCTTTTACACATAATGGCACTTCTAGCACACCCACACACACACACATACTCGCACTCACGCACAAACACACACACGCACACTAAATTGTTACTTAATTTCATCCTCAAAATTAAATATGAGATCACCTAAGTATATATCAATTAGTTAACATTATAACTACTATACGGCCAAGAGATGGGCGCCTCGTGATCTGTAACACAGGTTTTTCTACTATAGACACCAGTCTTTGCACAAAGGATTGAGAATTTGTTATATCTGTACTGTGTTATCTTATGTATACTTACCTTGGTGAAAGAGATAAATAAATACTTATTATTATTATTATTATCTTTTTTCAATTGCCATCAAATTTTGGCATTTTAATATTCTTGTGCAAGGTTAACATGTAAGAAAAAATAACCAAATATATTTATTCAGGAATGAAAATAACATAATACAATTTTAATAATATATTGTAAACATGCCTTAAGATACAATAAACATAATGGAGTCAAAGTAAACTTTAGTAAAAGAGAATATGCATGTATGTGTGAGCGTCTGTGTGGTTCCAGAAATGGTCTGTATCACAGCAATTTGCGACAGCACTTACACGCTTCAGCGCATCAACAATGTGCTGATAAGATTGCAATGTAATGCCATAATATAAAAAGTACCTACGTAAGTATATTATTACAAGTTATCTGATATTTAAATTCCCATCTATTATTTTACATTTTATGAATATCATTCAGGGTTTTTACATTAGATGTATTTTTATAACAGTAAAATTGGACATTCAAGGAGTAAATTTGAACATAATTTGAATATGTTTGTGTAACGAGTAGGTTTACGTCAATAATTCTATAGCTGGGGACACTTACAATAACAATCGTCTCTCGATAGCAAGTTAATCGATCAATCCTCGACCTCTCAATTCAATTTTGAACTAGAGCTTCAATTTTGAAATTGTATAGCTTCAATTTCTAGTAGAGGTAGTTTAGTTATTATTTCAAAATGGAAGCGCTAAAATAATATGACAGATAAAAGAAATCACTTAATTCATTTTGACATATCACAATTAATATACCTACTTATTTATTTTATATAAAAAATGGCAAACTAGCATTCAGCCCGTCTGATGATAAGCGGTTACGGTGCATTACCGACTGTATGCAAAAGGAATGAAAGATGCGATAGGGATAGAATATATAAGAAGGATATCAATCTCAGGAACTCTTACTTACCAAAGAAAAGTAGTAAAAGTGCTACTACTCTTATGTCAGTTTCCTGCAAGAGTGATACTTACCGAGCAAATCAAAACATTCGTTCGTTGCTAATATATTATTAGCGAATTATATTAGCAACGAATTGAATTAATATTATTATTGTCATTGTGGCGCACCCTGGGGGAGGCTTATGTCCAGCAGTGTGGACTGCAATAGGCTGAAATGATGATGATGATGATTGTCATTGTAGAACTCTAGTATGACTCTCTTAAGGTAAACGATTAATCACAATATTTCTGACAATGATTCCTGCCTGGCCTGCACGGATGATTCAGTGGAGTCTTGTACACACAGAAATCAATTATTTAAGCAGTGATAAATTAGTACGTGCGTCGTACGTAACTATGATTTTTGTTTATATGAAGCGTAATTGACGTAACGTTTATAGGTATTAATTAGGTTTCGTTTCGGACCCGGCTGGTTAATGTAACAAATATATAACAGTGCTGTCTAGATACATAATAATATATAATGCCGAAAGAAATGTTTATTTGTATTCTATCAGTACAAAATGTTGTACTGTATGTATTACAAATTGTTATTATATCGCTTAGGTGGCATAGTGATAGTGAATGCAACTACTGTGCATAAAGTCTCGGGTTCGATTTCTGGATCCGGAAGTGTTATTGGGATAATTGTTTCAGCCCATGTGTCAAGTTAAATAAAAATGCGTTCAGCGGATCGGGTGTGATTTAGTGGCAAATTTTCATATAGTAGTATGAGCCCTGTATTAAACTGTCCCACTGCTGGGCACGGGCCTCTTCTCAGTGTGAGAAGGGTTAGGCCATAGTCCATCAGGCTGGCCCAGTGTGATTTCACATATCTTTGAGAACATTATTGAGAACTCTTAGATATGCAGGTTTCCTCACGATGTTTTTTTTCACCGTTAAAGCAAGCGATAATTAACTACTTATTAATCACATAACTTCGAAAATTCAGAAATGCGCGCTTTGGGATCGAACTCGAGACCTAGGCTATCGCTGCTTGTGCATTCATAAATTTAAACCTTATATTTCCTAAGTATATTATTAGTAGGATAAGTTAATCGCTCACACGTACATACATGCTCTGTAATTAGAAAATTGATGCAATGCCGTCATTTGAAATGTTCAACGTTGTCACCGGCTGTGAATATTTGTACTAACGCACTGGCGTTCCCACTGGGTAATAAATACTACGATATCGATTATATCAGACAAGATTCCTGCGGCTTTGCTCGCGTGAGTGAATATTTAGCAACAGTTAATTTTTCCGAGTGAAAGGTATCCTATGTTCTTTTCTGTACCTTTGACAACGTTTGATAAATTTCATGGTGCTTAATCGAGTAGTTAGGGCGTGAAAGCTTAACAAACAAACAAACTTACATTCGCATTTATTATATTAGTAAGGATAATGTAAATTATACATACCGGGATATATTCCCAAAGGGGTAAGGTTTGTATAAATAAACCCATGGATGGCTACCATGATATAAGCTCCCACGTAAAAGAGGTGAACCTGTTTAAGCCGTTTACGGAGCACAGTTACAGTCTCTCTGCCGCTATTGAGAATTTCTTGCCAAATAAATCTAATAACATTTTGCCCGACCTGAGAATCGAACCCGATAAAGCGACTTCAACCTTCATCTAATGTAGAGAATTTATATTTAAAATTTCTTAGTAAAGTTATTCTGCAAACCATAATTTAATATCACGATTTTTGAACCATTCGTCTTTAAAGGCTTTAACTATTCAATATTAACAATAACTTAACCTTGTTAGGTTGTTTCATTAAAAGTATGGAAGCCTGTCTAATGTAGACTTCAAATTGTCTAATGATGGATTATAACTAGAAAGACGTACCTAAATGTCGTTTAAGTAACTAATAAACTTTTAAATTCATAAGTGTTACTTTTGACCTATGTAGGTGTATGGGAAAGATATTTTATGTTTTTGAAATATTATATTTTATTAGTACAGCCAAAAAATGTGGTTTACCATCCTTCGGTTGAGGTTCATTTGAACGTCATGAAACAACAAGGTCGAATTTCCCTTGCAATAATATTATGAAAGAGACCATTGCTCTCTTTATCATGTAGGTATTATATTTACGTCAAGCCACGAGTCAAGTTAGTCAAAAAGTAAAGTAAATTAAGTTATTCTTACCAATAATTAGATATCATAGAAACTTTTGTCAAAACTGGTAGACCACTTTCTTGGCCGGCTGTACCTACAGTAAAAACACATTTTTTATAACGATATCATATTTTTCATTAAGCATTTGTCATTACACACACATTATTTGGTTTTTGGTTAGTTGTTCTTTGTTTCCGTAGTTCCCCGCGACACAGGATTTAAATCCAGAGCGAAAGAGCTGTCTTTAAAAAGAAATCATTTCGAATAAGCTTAATGTTTTTGTTATGAGTGAGTTTAATTTATTAGTGTCATGGGTGAGGATAGAATACGAGATCTCCATCGCGGGTCCAAATTTAACTATAAGACTGTCTCCGCTATATATTGAAGAAGTTATATAATATACTTGGCACTGTTGGGTGGATTGCTTAAGTAGTTTCAGTTCCAGCGATCCACCCACCATTCAAGGTAACGAGTTGGCACACCGTTCTTGTGTAGACGATAGGCCCCTGGACTTCCATTTTTCTACGGATAAGCCCGACATACTCTATCCGCTTCCCTTTCTCCATGAATAGGTATGCGTACATTTAGCCATACTTCTCTGCCGTTAAAAAACGTATATAATATACGGGCTTACATACAGAAACTTTTAGAAGTTTTGGTCAAGCTGCGATGATAATTTTGAACTTATAAATGTATATTCTTCAAAATTTCAGTGGAAGTTGCTATAACACTGAATAACTTTCGAACTCACTCCAGTGTGTTTTCTGAGATGATGTAATACTGTTTCGTAACCTTTAAACTTGCACGTCATCTGTCAAGTAAGTAGCAGAGATGCTACCGTTTTTGTGAATCCAATTTACCAATTTGGTGGAAAGTTATTTTTCTTCATAAGCTTAGTTGCTTCAAAACTGTTTTATGTTATAATATTTTAATACTCAGTTCAATAACTATTTCATTCAAATCATATTAAAAGAACTTAACTTTGTATATAATGTTTGGTACATTTTAACTGACAAATGAAACTGGGGTTGATACAGAATTGATAGATGTTTACTGATGAAATATGTTTCGTATTTATCGGACAAAGTACTTGTTAATGTGAGGTGATCTATGATATTCTATACAAATATCATTTAAAACAATAAATGACAAATAATACTGTTATACTTTCACATTGACAACCAGAATGTCTGATTGTGACCACGGCAGAAAAGTCAATAGTTTTAAAAAGATACGTAGTTACGTAGCATGTATGCGTTAATTTCCGTTTCCTATTATATAAAAAAATGCATAACTTTACCCGGCTCAGCTTGCAACCCGAAACAGAATGAGCGGTTTCGCCCGGTTCTGCAATATAGAAAGCGACCTAGCGGTTTATACAAACACCGAGGATGGCATGAAAAACGAGTGGTGTTGTCACTCAATAAATCTATATTAATATTATAAAGCTGAAGAGTTTGTTTGTTTCTTTGGTTGAACGCGCTAATCTCAGGAACTACTGGTTCGAATTGAAAATCTTTTAATATTGGATAGCCCATTTATCGAGGAAGGCTATAGGTTATATAACATTAAGCTACGCCTAATAGGAGCGGAGCAACAATGAAAATGTTGCAAAAACGGGGAAAATTTTGTGAAGCAGACGAAGTGCGCGGGTCAGCTAGTATAATATAAATAGGTCATTCTAATGATAAAAATAGGTTTTATAACTCGGGTGTAAAGTAAAAAGCCACTAAAACCTAAAACGTTTTAAAGCAGAAAGTGTATCACTATCACGTCGGGTTCACCAATATCGGGGCAATATTAAGTGTTGTATGGCTAAATAAAATAACTTTATCATAAATGTAAATATATATTTACTAGTACAAGTTACACATACAATAACATAATAAAGGTATGACCTAAGAAGTGGTTGTGGAGAGACGACTGCCACGTGTCGCTATCCCATACATGCGCCTGAGTGTATAAAACTAAAGCGTCAGCAATGTCTCTATAAAAGTATTAAAAGCGAATGTGTATGGGACAGTGGGAGGGAAAGATCTAGGTGAATGTTCTCTCGTCACGAAACACTTTAGAGAAACGTCAGGTGATGAGTATCTTACAACGATAAGCGTACATTTATAATGTAATGCGAGGTGATAAAGCAAAATCTATACGTCAAGTTCCTAGTAAGTTCAAATCCTTAGTCTCTGTCTACCCCTCCCGGGCACAGACGCGTATGTATGCATAAAAAGGTTAAATCGAAACTATTACGTAACACGCTGACCTGGCTAATTCTCTCAATACAGATGTACTAAATAAAATTTATCGCTAGCGCTTAAAGTTGATTAGAAATACTGGTAACAAATATATTTTCCAGCACATACTGAATGTGCCCTAGATTAGATCGAAAGCTGTGATTTATTTGGCTGACATGGATACAATATTTACTTCGGTCGTTTATAACAGCTATCGGTCAATCTAGAACACAGTTTGGCGTAAGGTTCTAATATTAGTTATTATTATGTCTCAATATACTTTAATATAAAATATTTTTTTCAATACATATATGCTCCTATCTGTTTGTCTGTTTCCTGAATAAGAAGAAGACAACAGGTTAATTTAAATATGATATAAATGAACACCTATAACTTGCGAGTCGGACAATAGTACCAAGAGTGCCATACCTTAGAAGAAAACATATAGAAAAGACATATACATATATAGTCTTCATATCCTTAAAGCGAAAAATAAACAGATGTATGTATACAACTAGTTTTGGTTTTGTGTCTGGAGTAATAGGGAGCGAGCCTATGCGGAGTTTGAAACTACTGGCAAACTGAACTACCCGTTTATCGGTCATAATTTAGACTTCTTGTTAAAAGTACGAAGTAAGGAATTATTGATAAAAACAGTAAATAATACTTCGCCTGATCCAAAAATTTAACCTGATATCTCATGCATAGCAGTCTAATACATTACAGCTGCTAGCGCGAGCGCGGCAATCATGATATTATATTATTATTAACTTAGCGCAGCCACAGAAATATATAAATTACACCCCTCAACCATAAATACTTCTATCCATGTCAATAATCAATAAGCTAAAATATATACGAAATTATCTTTTTGCGATCACATTACTACTTTAAAAATATCCGCATATAATCACTAGAAGACGCGTTCCAATGACCGAATCTATGTAATATATAGCTATTTGAATAGCGATGGAAATCAGTTAAATTTTCTCTATGGGCAATCGGATTAGCATCAAGCCTCCATTACAAGGCTGCTTCGAGCACTCCGATAAAAATTATGTCCAATTTCAAGCCAGAAATTAAAATTTTTATTTACGCACTTTATCTAATTTATTTGGATCGTGAACGTGAGCCGTGTACTAAGGCTTTTATTGCGTTATATTTTTGTTTTGATTGTGTTATACCATACGTCTGAAATTTAAATATTATTATATGTCTCTGAGAAATGAATAAAAAAAAATGGAGTACCATTTTCGCGATAATCTTCAGGTTTCATAATGTAGTTTAAATTCAACTGTGTTCAATGAAAATGCAATATTAAAGCGCTCGGTTCTTTTATCCGTCAGACGGAGAGTGAGACGTACGCTGGAAACGCACTTCGTGTGCCGTGTCTGAGTCGGTCAAGATACTACGCGTCTTAAACAGCGATTACTGCCGCGTTCAACGCAAAAACCGAACCGTCATCGTCGTATTTGCTTTATACAGAATAATTTTGAAAAGTTCAAATTGCCTCGTGTGGTTAACATATTAGGCATATGTTAACCACACGAAGCAATTTGAACTTTTTACTAAATAAAATAAATATATCAATAATTAATGTCGTAAATAATAACGGGCGATCCTTTTTAATGCCCCTTATTATTTACGACATCAGTTATTGTTATGTTATTTTTTTATAATTAGTTAAATATTAAGATTGTGTCGGGTGCTTAATAACTATCTGAAATCATTACACGAAAAAAAAAACGGTATATTAATTTATCCAAAAAAATAATTCAAATAAATAAAAAATATGGTCAGGTTTATTCTATACCACCAGTAGAATGCGTGGTTAAAAGGAATTACACGATTTCAAAATCAACCTGTATATGCTAATATTATAAAGAGGAATATTTTGGTTTTTTCTTCGTTTGTTTGTTTGCTGGTTAGGATTTAACTCAAAAACTACTTAACAGATTTTAAAAATTCTTTCACTATTCGGAAGCTATATTATCAGTTATCACCGAATAACATAATAGACAACATAATGACAAAACCCACACTACCCAAATATGTGTGTGTCGCGGGGAACTTTACAAACATTAAAAAAACAAACACAAAGAAAACCCCAGACTCGGAACAACTATTTATGGAACACACAAATTTCATCACACAATCACATCAACACACGAACCCATAACATTCGATGTAGTGGCAGTGGCGAACTTCGGAAATATAGCTAAATTCAAACGATGTTATTTTAATTATGATAAATATAGAACAAAAAAGTCATAAAAATAGAAGCTGAGCTGTGATTCAATCCATTTAAAAATAATCTTAAAACAAGAATCAAAGAATCATATAACTAACAATATACAAACACCCTCAGTAATAATAGTTATTGTAATGCTGTATACATAAAAATTCGTTAAATAAATATTTGTTTTTATTTAGCAGCTATTTTCTATTGTTACCGCTACCAAACTTTTTTTATTTTCGTAGTATTCAGAGCGATCTAACAATAGCTTGTGTGACCCACAAACGGTTGTTTCGAGTCTGGGTATTCTTCGTGTTTGTTGTTTGAATGTTTGTAATGTCACAGAAAATATTCCTAGCGTGGTAATTGTTTAAAAATATAGGTCTGTGAAAATGCCGTTGCGGTGAAACACACGGATGAAGTCGCTAGTCGATACTAGTACCTACACACATAATAACTTTTACTATAGAATTAGTGGCGTGTAGTATTAAATCGCAAAGAATGAACTTAATACCTTTGGGAAGAAAACGGTCTTAGAAAATTAATTTAATAATACTAGACACCCATTTATACGAGGTGCATAGAAATGCGTTATGAATAACTTATTTATCGCAATAGTACAACATAATAGAGTTCTCAGTGACGATTTGACGCTAAGAATTATATAACTTTAAAAGGGGCATGCCAAGACGCCATAGTAATTCTGACCCATAGTTCACACCTATAAAGGCTAATGATAATAATAGTAAGCAATGCCAATAATTAATTAGCATAAGAAGAGATTTACAAAAAATTTGGATTTTTAAAGTTGTCAAGTCTTATTATATCTCATCAATACAATTTAAATTAAGTAAATATGTGCTATATTATTTTACACGTTATTTTAATTTATTTATCAGTACAATCTATTAGGAATGAAATAAAACAGAATACATTGCAGTTTTATAGCTTATAGGTAAAAGTAGTCCATATTAACAGCAATAAATAAACACTAACCGTCACAATGGAGTTGCAAAACAAGCAATGATATTGACATTTACGTTTTCTGGCATCATACAAGTTAGAGACGGTGTTGCCATAATAAACACAAAACCTCGATACATCAATAATAGACATTACTTAAAGTTAATCAAAGCAATCTTGCAAAGATAAAACTAGTAATTATTATTAGATTTTGTATTACTTTTGTATAAAAAATGAAATGAACGATTAAAATTATAATTATATAATATACCAATGGTAAATTACTATTTCGATCAATTACCTGTTAACATATTTTGTGTAATGGCAACATTTTCACGTTAATGTACTTGCTTCCAAGTTCTATTACATAGTTTAGTCGTTTTCTTGTTTAATACTTTAAAAAATATTACCGAATTGTACAGAATAATAAATACAAGAAAAAACTAGGATAAATATTATTAATATTAATATATTTTTTTAGGATAGCCAATTTCTTGTGCACCTCTGGGCCTAATACTGGCATGCTCCTTTACATGTAAATAAAATGGTCGAGACTCAAAATAGCTAAAGACGACTACTTTGCAGCTCAAAAATACTTTTACTTTTAAATTTTTCTGTGGGAATAACTTATATGAAGTGAAATGAAATTGAATGAAGTGCCTTTTGAAGCATTTATATATTTTGCGTAGTTTATAACTTGGATCTAAAATTATAAAAGCAATCCTGAGAATAGCAAAGATTAGATAAAATGTTTGATTTAATTTTAAGCACTGTTCACGCACAATGTTTAAACGGTATATTACCTTGGTATTTATAATATTTTTTTTATTTTTATGTTTTGGTGGTTTAACAAGTCACGTAGCCACGATTAACGTGCTAAATTCTCGACGGCTATTTTACTAGTAAGTTCAAAAATAAAAAGTGAAATCTACATGTCATACAGGGCATGGTATACTGCACTGTAATAATATTCATATCAAGTCAAAGATAGCACCGAGCGCAAGAACCGTTGTTAGTTCGGCAATGTGAGCATCATATTTGTAATAATCTTGGATTGTACAAAATATGATACAAATTATATGAAGCCGTTGTTTAAAGCTTGTAAGATCTGTCATGATCAATTTGGTTATACGGGAAATGGAAAATTGAAAGTTCTATCTACTTCTTTTTAGATGCAGGCTCTGAAAGAATATGTTATCGAGACAATAAAATCTCTATAGTAAAAAATATAGAAGCTCTCTACATTGTTTGTTTATACATTATTCCACTTACACAGTAGAAGGGACGGAGTCTTAAGCAATAAGACGCACCTTACTCTTTATGAGCTCGCGTAAATCGCGATCTGATCGCATAAACAAATCGCATGATAGAAATCTACACCATAAAAACCTTATCTTCACCGTCGCACGCCGACATAGGAACAAATCTGGTATATTTGTAGCATACAAATAACCTAAAAGTCCGTTTGTGTCATAAAAGTCACATCTTTGTGAATAACGAGATAAGTTACAAAAAAGTTGTTTGCCCCCGCTTTTATGCTTCGCTACACTTTACCATAATATTTTATGGTGATTTTATTTGAACCAACGTGAATATGAGCGCTTGCTGTAAAACTCGGATAATGTTCGTGCTTAATTTTCTTTGCTATTTCTAATTTTTCAGGAATAAGAAATGATAAATGCATGTTGCTGAGTGGCTATCATATTGCATTAAAAGTGTAGATATTGCACTGAGTAATTTCACCGAGTGCGGTGTGATTTATGCGTCAACTGGTTTTGGTTTAGTGAAAACATGAAATTCAAAGTGTTAAGTGATTGTTATTAGAAAAATCTACTGTGTTCAAGGGATTCTCGCTAATTCGGCAAATATAAAATAAAAGTAGTTTTTTAAAGTTTTCAAAAATTAAGCTACTTTCCTTACTTTAGGTTCACTCAAATATTCTAACATAAACTTTGAATATGTTTTTAACCATGCATCTAACTAGTTGCAGAGATCGAAAGGTCGACTATTTGTTTTATTACTGAATGACTGAGATATATTCAGCTCTATTTTATTATATATTAGATGTGAAAACTGATTCCAATAGAATTAGGAATGATAAGACTACTGACAAGAAGAACTGTACTTATACCACCACCTAATATTATTGCACATAATTGGACGGAATACTTCGTTGTGTTTTACCACCTCCTATAGACTCAATCTTTATATGTGTTTGTTGCGGCAAGAAATGCCGTACTGCTTAAAGGCTACATAGCCATCAACGACGATGAGGTAACCCGGAAACTCACAAGCGCTGCAACAAACATGTACAACAGAACAGTGGTCAATGATGATGATGATGAATTGGATGGACGATGCTTGCCTTGTTGGCCCTGCGGCATAAGTTGAGGCTTATGTTTCCGTGTGCTCTTAAGTTCCCAAGTGATATTTATTCCGGGTTGCGCAAAGCGCAAATAAATTAAGCACCACTGCCCACACTTTCGTGGGGTCTGAAATATAGCTGACGAAATGTAATAGAACTTTGCTTACCCCTTCTGAGATAATTTGAGACGTGAGTCTATATTAGAATAGTTTTATTGGGAGAAATCAATTATTATATTAACCGGTTATCTTGTATTTTCTCTGTTGGTTAGAATGTTCTATAACGGTGTATCTATAGGGATTCCATCTCGATGTCATACGCGTTTAAACTCTGTATAGCGTAATCACTGTTTACACGAGTTTCAGAGCACAAGCTGTTTACATGACGCGTTACAGAGGGCAAGTTAAGCCATCAGTTGAGACCGACTCCAATGTGTTAGGACTGGCATCCACCGAAGAGAATATGTATGGCGATATTTTGTAGATACAATATTCCAGATGTTGTATTTGGTATTTTCCCAAGTAGAAGGGATTTACATTGTAAATGCTCTGACTTACTACTAACTAAGACTTGTCATATGTTAGTGATAGAAGCAGCGAACACTACTTTTATTGTATTGAAGTCTTGAAGTTCTCGCAACCCTATCGTCAAGTTTACTACGTACGCAAAGCGAAGCAGATTGTTAGAGGCAAAGAAATTTCGATCGAAAGGTGTGGCTACAGTCTTTATTCATTGCGATATCAATATGAATCCTCTTCTAATACAAATATTTAGTCTATACGGTATTTAAAAAATACATATAATTATGGTTATTCGTAACCCAGATTGCTAACAATCCTTTATCAAAATTACAAACGCAGTTTTACGAAATCGAAAACTGAAACTAATACATACCTTTATTTCTGTTTTTTTTCGACAGCCATATTACAATTTTAGATTTGATTTATATTCGAACAGCACTACACTGCGTTTGCGTATGAGTATGTTCACTAAAAACTAAAGTATATCTGTTCGTAAACAATTATTCAGCTCAATCGCTCAGAAATATTTTGCTGTAAGCGTAATCAATCGCGCGGATGCAGGTATCCGGTGATTGGTATAACGTAAACAGAGGAGCACAGTAACAATAGGATAGAGTCAAGGCGGTAGTTACCAAACGTTCGATTGTCGAATGTTAGCGGTCTGGCGGAGTGTAAACATACGGAGAGGGAGTAAACAATGGACACGTATTGCTCTCACAGACATAACAGTCTTATACCTATGTCACCAGCCAGACCGATATAAGTAAGATTTTCACTCCAGAACGCCATTATTTCTTGTGTTTCTTGGAATCCAACACGTAGGGTTTGATTGTGAAAATAATCGTATTTTCTTTGTTTAGCCAGAGGATTTCTTTGACTGAGATGCTGTGATTTCCAGCTGTGTAAAATCGTTTTTAAGGTGAAGTGCATTCAAAATTAAATCTCTTGGATGTTCTTGTATTTATATCAGTGTTTTAATCTTTAAATTAATTTAATTGTCTACCTATTCAATGAATACAAATTCTATAATATTTCACTATTGTATTGCGTCAGCAATGAAATTAATGTTAATTAAGTAATTTATACTTAATAATAACAATTCTCTTTGATCTGTATCAAACGGTTTTGAAGAAACTAATGGCCCGTAACTACGCTGGAGTTCCTTAATTTGACACGTGTAACAATTCACAACTTAAGTAATTCTTAGTTATGACGCACTAGGAACACTCGAAAACATTTTAACAGGAGCCTGGAGGGGCAACAGGGTGGAGAGGCGAGGCGACGAGGCGACGACAGTGAGCAACATTGCGCGTTTTGTAAAACTCCGCACTTTAACGAAGCTTGTTAGCGTACTTTAGTAAGAAGATTGTCTGCTGCAGTGGAGACACCTCGAACGAGGGACGCGCAAATGGAACTAATGAGTTCCCTGTTGTTGTGTTCGCTCCTAGCGTATTTCCCACAAACACTAGGTGAGTTTACGTTCGATTTCGAGAATGCTTTATTGCCACCTTTGGGCTTATCCTCTCTATCGAAACGGTTGCATTTTCTGCATGTGTAGTTTTATACGTGTCATGCTGGTGTTGTTGTTACAGCAATTAGTTCTGTGTCTGTATGTGTCCTTTCCTTATTGCTACGTTTTCAATAATGATTTTGTTTTTGTTTCATGTTAAGGGGATTCATTAAATAATGATTATCGTGATTTGGATACTTCCATGACATCCAACAGAACGTATGCCTATCTTCAAAATTCTGGATTGAAGAAGGCTAGGTTAAATCACAAAGGACAACCTCTTGTAAATTTTGTCTCAGACCTTGAACAGATTTTTATGGATTTGCATTGTAGAAAATGTATGCTTTGTATGGAGCATGCGATAAAAGTTTACAAAGCGTTGCACACAGAAAATAAGAAAAGACGGCTCATTATAGGTAAAGCACAGCAAAATCTAATAGTCAGCAATTATGACAAAGTAAACCGTCCGAAAAGAAATTCTGAATCAGAAGTCAAGGCCAAAAAAAGTAAAGGTAAGAAATCTAGCAAATCTGTAACAGTAACGAAATATAATGTTGGTGGTGATGTTTATGGATTAAAAGTAAAAGAATCTATACCAGAAGGCAGTGTACCGAGGAGCAATAAAACATCTGCATGCCACGTGTACAGTATTAAGAAAACGTATGACTGCGATTCGCCCGAGAGCGAAATATTTTTGTCAGTTTCGAAGAAGAAAATTAATAAGAAAGGCAAAAAAGAGAAGGAAAAGGAGAAATTGACTCTTATTACAACAGAGAAAGGACACTTCATGGCACCATCGTTTAGGAAACGACACGTTGATCAGGCGGAAATACCGGAGAATTTTGAATTTTCGATCGAAGAATTGTATTGATTTCAGGGAGTGGTTCAAAGAATATTGTTTTAAAGCTGCCAAGGTGAATTATTGACGCTGCAGTTTATGACGCAGCAATTTAAAAATGTTGAGTGGAAGAGTAGACTCGCTGATATTGTCATCGTGTGTTTTAGAACCACACAAAGATGCTAAATCTGTATGTGGTTCTAAAACTACACGCTTTTTTTGTTATTTACTATAGTCTAGAGAATTTTGTAATAACATAATAGGCACCAATATCACTATGTTCAATGACGTTGTTTCTTTCATTCATTAATTGTTTAAAATACTAAAATGTTGATTATAACTAGTGTCTAAGTAAATCAAGATTTATTTATAATTATTACTAAATTTGTTATATTTTTGTTACAGTTAATTGTTTTAATATGAGAAGGCTAATAAAATAAATTTGCTATAAATTCAAAATTTATTCTATTTAATTTCTCTTCATTTAAAATACAGAACAATCTAAGAGCTTATTTCTAGTATAGTAAAATAAAAGCTGACACAGGTTTACAACATATCGATGGCCCCATCTAATAAACGTGTAATGGCTCATACCGAAAAATATTTGTTTTGCATATTTCTTTTCTACAGCCCGTCCAGCATCTATCTAATTCTTGTCACATGTTATTGTCCAAAAATTCCGCAGTAATAAGCAGTGAAACCTTTCATCTAATTACGGAAAAATAAGTTCAAAAGTCACACGGAAAAAATTACAACCAACGGTTGCAGTTTTAATTTTCTATAACTTTTACAAAAATAAACGTGTCTAAACATTGAAACGATTGACAAATAGCAATGTTTAGTCATCACTTTGTGCACTGCGTATTACACGTCTATTCGTGAAAAAAACTTGTTGCTTCTGTTGATTAAAGTATTATACAAGAAACTAGCTGACTCGACAGAGGCTGTCATGTAGACAAGAAAAAAAAAGCAAATCTAAACCATCCTCGAATCCACAAGAACACACAATTTTTTTTATCAAAATCGGTCCAGCCTTCTAGGAGGAGTTCAGTGACACACGTACAGTAAAATTATATATATAAAGATAAAAATACAAGTGTTTGGAGTTTGCATCTAATAATAATAATATATTTGTTTTAATTCAGTGTATAATTCATTACTGTTTAAAATATGTCTCTGAATTATTGTTATAATCAATGCACGATTATCTGATGATTTATACTTTGAACGTTAATAAAATAAGGATACTTTACTCTTTAGCCGCGATAAAATAGCGTGTTTCTAGGATTAACCGATAGACAGGGATGCGGGGAGCGAGTGCATAAGGACATTACGTTTACGGAAGAGTTTAGGTAATTCTATGTATTTACAATAATATTGTAAGGTTTCGTATGATAAATGAAATATAAAGTGATAGAATAAAAGTAATTATATTGCATGAAAAGAATTAAACAGATTTACATCGGATTTGATAATGATCGATACGCGGCGAAAGTGTAAATTGTGCGATAGATCGCCCGGAAAGGTGATTGCAACTACTACTGAAATATCGTTGATGTACTAATTTATATGTAATATGTGTTTCGCTGCGTGTCAATGTCAGCATTAAACTGTAACTATTAATATGTACGGGTTTGCTCGTACAAATATATATAGATAATATGCGTTCGCCATTTCCCACAGTAGCATTTACTTATATAAAACTGCTTAGTTAGGACTAAATGGCGTTGTGGGAATTTGGTAGAATATTACCTATATGTAATTCAGATATATTTATCTATATTATTAGGTATTGTATTCTTCACTTTTCCATAATTGACACCTACTATGTTATAACCTAAAATAATATATTAATCCTTTAACGATTAATGTATTGTTTCAGGAAGTTTTAAAGAATTTACACGAAGCTCTATTACTATAGATGGTATATCTGAGTTGGAGAAGCTATGTAATCTATCTTCTGATATCGTAATGATGGAGTAGGAGAAAAATACTGATTCCTGTGTTAATATTGTAACATTTTCAGAAATATCTAATGGTTTATAATCAGGATCGTGTGAAAGTAGGATTCGATCTTGTAATGATACGGCAGAAAGTAGTTGTGAACCAATAGTTAAGTTATTATTAGAACAGCAACTAGCACCCCCGAGCTCTGATATACCATCTATAGTAATAGAGCTTCGTGTAAATTCTTTATAACTTTCTGAAACAATACATTGATCGTTAAAAGATAAATATATTATTTTAGGTTACAGTAAATGTAATTGATAACCAGAACTAATTCAAGAAAACGTAAGGAACTAGTGGACGATCATTTTAAACTAGCTTACGATGGGATGCTACCAATACCTGTTCCTCTTTGTAAAGATTTAATTAGTTTGTTTGACTCTGGAGCGATTCCTAGTCACTATCAGAGGTTTTACAGAAATTTAAAGCTATTTGAAAATACAACTTTTGTTGACAATGAAAATGGAGATTAATTTGTCTTACAATAATTTAAATATTTCGCTTCATTACAAGAGTTGTATTTTTAGATTAGCAAACTCTTTAATTTAATCCTTGAGATCTCATTCTAATAACTCACATAGACTTTTTAGTAAAAGTGTATTACATAGCATGAAAAATAATTATTTGACACTAGTAAAATTGTAATCTATTTTTGTATGTATTCAGTGTTATTCTTTATTACAAGAATAAACGTGTAAATGTATATTACGCGATCGTGAAAGTTTATAATTTTCTTTAACAATAGCCTAAAATTGTCTTATTTTCAAGTAAGATTTACATTTCAACATGAATAAAAACATTATATCTCAAACGATTTGAACAATAATGTTATATCACAAGAATAAAAAAATAAAATGGCTTACATGATTTGTCTGAAAACTACAAACATCTTAGTTCAAATTATTATACAAGTCAGAAGTCATTTTTTTTATCTTTAATTTCTCTCTACATTATATTTACCTTTTCTCAACCATAATCGTTTAAATTAAATTCAAACATTAATTTTTCTTGTAAAGTTGTCTCTTTTCACTTATACGTTTATTCGATAGGGCCATCGATATGGCTCTTATAACTGTTTCATTGGTATCGTTCTATAATATCGAATAAAATGTTATTATGGTAATTCCATACCATTGTTTAGCATATGCTTTCTATCAGTGTAAGAGAGAAGGGGTAAATGTTTGTCGAGTGTCCCTACAAGACGGCGACGGTGCGCTTTTCAATCAGATCATTGACCAAGAGCAATGTAACTACCGGCTTAAGTGGTCAAATATTTTTTGACAAAAGCTACGTACATGTTATAGACATGCACCCAAATAGCAAGACGTGCTATGCGTATCCATATCTTTCAGTTTATTATCCAACAGTCTTAGATATCTCACTGCAGGCTATGTTTATTGAACTCCTAGAATTTTATTCATCGTCATTGCATCAAATGAAAATAAATCAAATTGACCCACAAATAGTTATAGCATTTGTCTATTTTGGCAACAAATAATAAAAAATGACTGCCTGTACTCAAGTCAGAAGAACTTGAGTACACTACCGACAGCTCAGCGTCTCTTTGTACCTTAAAAACCTTATTTATCACAGGAATATGTAATATGCAATATTATTTAACTGTGATTTTCTTGCTTCTACCTCACATTAACTACATACACATACCTATGTACATACTTACTTACGTACTTCCCAATCCGGGGCTAATGATTACGCCAATATGTTTTAAGTTAGGATAAAGTATTATAATAGTTATAGAAAATTAAATTTACAAATACTATTCAAGCTTTGACCACCAGCAAATGAATCACAAATGGTTTTTTGTGTACAAGGGCTTGAATCTATTAGACACATAGTCCATCGAATAAACATCACAATAATAAGTCATATATTTTAGACTTAACATTGAACGTTTACGTAATCCGGCGTTTTATCTAATTCGAATCATTTATAGTTATGTATAATACTTGTAAAATAATACGTATAATAATTATTGTAGTTTCTTTAGCTACCATCTAAATGTAATAAAGGAGCTGAAATGTAAATATCGCTAGGGCATAAAATGCTGTAGTTTGTTAATTTATTTGTGCTTATACATCGAGAAAATAAATAACGATTTTCAGTAAAATATACTAAATGATTAGATTAATATCGAGCCCATAACGCCCTAAACTCATATAGAGATATAACGTATTGAAAATGGAATAGTAGTGTAAAAACAAAAAGGTACAGTAGAGCGCAATGCATAGGGCACATTATTTTAGATTTATGTCAATTCGCAATATTTTGTGCTCCAGATTTAGAAACGAATCATTCTTAATTCCTTTTATAATATTTTTCAATACTCTTAATATACAACAAAAGTCTACATCAAATACGATATAACGTTTTTACGATAGAAATCTTTGTTATTCTTTGATGTAGATTTGTATATATATAGATAGCCTTTCTTAGTATTACTTTTCAAGAACAAGTATCAAGAAAATTCTAAGTGTGAAACGTATTTCCATTGATATTGTTTTCGTCCTGTTTGAGTTCGATCTCGCTTACACTTGGCGTATTATTAATAGCAAAATGACTACGTAAAATACTACCATCTGCGCAGTCTAGTTGAAGTCTCGTAGTTCGAATACAAATATATACTAGCTTTTGCCTACGGCTTCCCTCGCACGGTAACAGCCCTTTTTTTCTTAATGTAAGGACCGCTAGCTCCCTTTCTGTATCCCTGACAAAGTGTATGCGAAATATCATGATGATCAGTCGAGTAGTCAAAGCGTAACAAACAAACAATCTTACATTCGCATTTATAATATTAGGATCACAGAAATCTTAATAATATTATTAAGATTCCTGTGGTTAGGATAGAATTTTACGGTCAACTAAGAATAGGTCCCACATAATAAGAAATGAGCTTATTGCCGTACTGGGCACCGATTCACTCAAATCACAGATACGAAAAATAATTGTTTAAATCCCGATAACGTTATGCTCGGTCCGAGCATCAAACCCGAGAGCTCATGTACAGCGGGTCAGAGCGCTACCGAGTCGGCATCACACAAGTAAAGCTTATTGAAAAAATATAAGTACATAATAACTTTAAATGACACAATAAATTGAAATAGTATATTACGTATTTATCGCTCATGAATAGGTACGTATTTATTGCTCATTAATCTACCACACAAGTAAAGCTTTTTGAAAAATGTATCTTATGTGGGGGCCAGTCAGTGCAGACCGGCGACACTTCGACCCAGTGGGATCATTTGTGTATTTTTTTGAAAAATGTAAGTACCTACATAATAACTTAAAATGACGCAATAAATTGAAATAGTATATTACGTATTTATCGCTCATGAATATACTAAATAGGCAGGTAAAATAATATTGAAGTAGCAATTTCAACCGGGAGGATGGATACCGTTTGTCTACATCTTGGAATCCAGTCATCAGCAAATGTAAACGTCGCCGCAGTGACTTATGTTGTAAGTGTGTAGACGTGGTTTGTGTTGTTTGTGGAAATACAGACATTGCTAATATAAATAATAGTGACCAAGTAAGGACTTGCCGAAACCCGAACTTTATGAAGGTGCTGCTGAGCTCACACCAGTCAACTTGTGACCACGATCGATATCGAATCGTCGAAGTCGGTCGAAACATCGGGGAATAAATAGGTATTTATTACCTTTTAAATATTTTATCGTGTGTAAGACCCGTTACCTAACATTATTATAAAGTATGTGTAGAAATCGCGATAGCCTAAAAAATAATATTGAAGTAAGCAATATCTCAATCACATTAACAACAAATTAGCCAAGCTACATTACGGTTCCTACCTTGTAAATGAACTATTGGTATTGTGCATCACCGCAGACACCAGATGGTCGAGCCAGTGGTTTAATTAATTATTACTATGTCTAACCATCATCGTTATATAGAGTAATGTCACCGACAATGTCTGCCGCTCGGCCGCAAACATCTTAGATATCATAATAGGCGCTACTAGAACGTTGTGTGGTTAATTTATATAGGTATATAAATAAAAATCAATTGCCACATGTATGACGGAGCATTATTTAAGAACTGGTCTACCGATTTGACTGTATTTTTTTTGTTGTGTTTGTAATTGTTAGGACAACGTTTCGATGAACGAAAATTTATGACAAATCCGCGGGAAATCTCGAGAATTTAAACGTTAATTAAATAGGCAAAAATTGATTGACGTTTTGATATTGAATTTAATTACGTAAAATGTATTTTAGTATATACTCTGTCCCAATAGAATTAATATTTTATGTAAACAATCGTTTCATGCCTAATTAAATATAAAGTAATTTAGAAAATTCAAACTCACTTTGAAATGTAGTTAATGAATACAATAAGCCGTATGAAAGTCCTTCTTTTGATAAATATCCATCAATTTATTTTACAGAAAAATATTTTATGATAAGTCACTAAAAGTTGTTTAACTTTTTCTCAAATTCTATTGGGACTGACATTAGATTGATAGGACAACGACTGTCAAGTCAGCTAGTTTATTAGAATAATAAGTAGATATACAAAGTTTACCTGATATACAAAGTTTATTATAGATACTACTTTATGTAACAAAGTAATATCTATAATAAATGAACTGATGCGGTTATGATAAAATTATTTTTTAATAAAATCTTATATACTTCTCGTACAAACGAGACTATTACTGCAGAATTATTTACAACTATATTTTGCCCGCGTAAATATAAGTTAGGTTAGTACCAGTACTTTTTTCTGGATGAGAGGTACTTTATGTCCTTTTCTGTTTCCCTGACAATGTCTATACGAAATGTCATGATGTTCGGTCGAGTAGTTAAGACGTGAAAGCGTAACAAACAAACAAACTCACATTCGCATTTATAATATTAGTTAGGATATTTTACATTAAAATAGTAATTTCTGACTAGACAATATTTACCTTACATAAAGTAATATCTATAATAAACGACCAAACGTGGATTTTATAAAAAATATTTTGTTGTCAGATTACCAAATGAATTTAAAAACTTAAACATTAATTTATTTAAAAAACAAGTACTTACATAAGTTTTTGGCGAACAAATGTTATTATAAGTTAATGTTTTTATCGAAGGCAATTAATTAATTATTTTATTTTCACATCATATTATCTTGATTTATATAGGTACCTACTTGACTTAATTATATAATATATTGACTACTATTATTATGGACAAATTACATACTGACATCTAATATAATTATTATGTTAATTAACTATTGCGACATTGCCATTATTGTATAAATTATCTAAATTATTTTATAATATGATATTATGCATGCCCTGGCGCACCCTGGGGGAGGCTTATGTCCAGCAGTGGACTGCAATAGGCTGAAATGAATGCATGCCGTATAGGTAGAAGAAGGAGAACTGTAATAATTTGGCAACATTTGTATAACATTTATAAATACCATTCAGCAAATAAATGGAAGCTAATTGTATAAACGAGACTATTACTGCATATTAATTTGCAACTAGATTTTGCCCGCGGCTTCGCTAGCGTAAATGTAGGTTAGGTTAGTAACATCACTTTTACCTGGATGAAATGTACCTTACGCAATGATATATAAACTATAGATACGGTGCCCGCGCTCTGTAGTGGCAACATAAATGCGAGGTAATTACCAGAGGTCCATTTAGTCACGTACCAACCAGTGCTGCGGGTGTACGTAAATTTAAAACAAATTGAGTAAATAACCTGCTCAACAACAAAAAAAATGCCCTGCGTTTTTAGGAAATGTAAAAATTATACTGCAACTGTGAAAGATAAAAAAGTATCATTTCATGCGTAAATATCAAGAGAAATGGATTTTATTTCATTTTTTTTATGCCTTCCCTTGGCGGCAAGCGCCTGAGGTAAGTCACGTGCCGTTAGGGGAAGACGCTCGGCCAATGAGCATGCACCTTAGAATGACAACGTAATTAAAGAAATATGTTTATCTCTCTCTAACAACAGGAATTCCGTAGATGACATTTAATTTTCTTTCCCTTTCTTTGTGTGTACCGACTAAACCTACCACGGTGTTCCTCGAACATAACCATAGACGGCGAGGCCACGTGAATCGCGTTCACATGCAAATGTCTATGCGACACAGGAACTGGCCAAAACAACCGTGGCCAGTCATTACCTGTGTCAGCCGGAAGGTGATGGCGCCATACCGCCTCTCCAGCCACTCATCAAAAACGGGACTTACCACCACGATCGTGGCGTGCCCGGAACTGGGTCCTGTCCTGGTGCAAGAATGAAGAAATCGACTTGAGCACACAAGTAGATTTCTCCATTCTTCCACCAGAACCTGGCGAAGTTCGGACCGTGGCGCCTCTAAAGCAGAAAGACCTGGTTCTTCGCCTCGAGCTAGCGCTTCCTGGCGCCAACGGTAGAGTGCCAGACGATGAAAATGGGCTACAAAGTCCCATCATCTGTTGAGCAAGAGATCCAGATACTTAAGGGTTGGCTCGACAGCGATGCGGACCTCCCTACCATGATGTGGGCGCCTGGAGGTGGCCGGTTTTGAGGACCTTAAAAACAGACGGATCGGATCGGATTTGGACAGGGCCACCTCAAGGTCCAATCACCGGATTCGACTCACGTCTTGTGCAACCTCAGCGGTCGTCAATATAGACGCCGCCCGGTGCGTCTTAACCCTAGCCGTAACAAGAGTGTCGTCGGCGTAACAAATGACGCCGACGCCACGGAGGAGCGCACCTCGCAGCACCCAGTCGTAACCGCTATTCCACAGGAGCGGGCCCAGAACCGATCTCTGTGGAACACCGCACGAACCATAAGAAATCAATATTATCAGCGAGTAACATAGGCTATCTTTTATTTTAAAAAATAGTACTGTTACTAACATAACCTTACCTACTTTTAAGCGAGCGAAGCTGCGGAAAAAATCTACTACATAAATAAAATTTGTTTTATTTGTGAAGTAGATTTTCTATCTATTATATATGAAAACCTTTTCTAATGTTATTGTTGCGTATAAGAAATTTTAGTGACTAGGAGACTAGGATTTTGTTTGCCTCGATATCTTTACTAAGTGAGTTTTTTAGTTTGAGTTTTAGACATATTCTACCACATACACACGACACCATCTAGCCCAAACTAAACAGAGCTTGTACTATGTGTACTAGACAATGGATAAACATACACATATACATTTTTTTTTGTAAATACGTACATAATATTATACATAGAAACACCCAGACCAAGACAAACATCCATGTTCATGCACATAAATGTTTGACTTGTGCGGGAATCAAACCCGCGACCTCAGGCGTGGCAGTCGGTTACACTAACCACTAGGTTCACGCCTGTTTCCCAGAGGGGTAGGCAGAGACTACGAATTTCCATTTGCTACGATCCTGACACACTTCTCTGGCTTCATTCACTTTCATCACAAGGTTAGGTAAGGTTATGTTATGTTAGTAAGACAACTTGTTTTTAAATAAAATATAGCCTGTTACTCGGTGATAATATAGCTTTCTAACAGAGAAATAATTTTTATAATCGGTTGATTAGTTTTTTACTTAAATCCTTACAAACAAATTAAAATCAAACCTTTCCTCTTTATAATATTAGTATAGATATATACATTCGTTTGGGTTTGGTTTCACCTTAATATGATTAGACGGAACCATATTTACATCTATATCAGTGTTAGCAACACAGAGTAATTTAAAATTAAAAGGATGATTTAATTAAAGCCGTGTAATGATTTACAAATCTATGACTTTACCGATATTGCGAATATCTCTGCAAAAATGGCCGCTTTCATGAATGAACCATAAGTAACGACACCGATCATATTGATGACATATCTTAATTGGAACGGCAATATTTATGTAGAACAATATATTAATGAAGCAGTAATAAAACTCCATAAACATATTTCAATATTATTTGTGTATCCCAAGTACGGACATCGTGTATTTAAATTTTAAAATACATTTTATCACTACATATTATAAAACAAAGTCCCCCGCCGCGTATCAGTCTGTCTGTCTGTTCGCGATAAACTCAAAAACTACTGAACAGATTTTCATGCAGTTTTCACCAATAGACAGAGTGATTCATGAGGAAGGTTTAGGTGTTTAATTTGTTACGGTTGTACTATACGTGCGAAGCGGGGACGGATATAATTTGGTTTATAATAATGTAGAGTCGCGTTGCATGATATATATATAATTATATAGTATGTAGAGCAGCGATAGCTCAGTAGGGAGACCCACAGACTGCAATGCAGAGGGTCTCGGGTTCGAGCCCACGTCACGCACCTCTGACTTTCGGTAGTATATGACATTTCGAAATCATGTGCGTATTGATGGACAATTATCGCCTGCTCCGTGCCTTGGAGAGCATGTTAAGCCGTCGGTCCCGGCTGCCATGAACATCTATGGCAGTCGTTATTGGGAGAGTGTCGACACAAAAGATCCCACTGGGTCGAAGTGTCGCCGGTCTGCACTGACTGGCCCCCACATAAGATATAGTATGTAACGGGTATTAACGCGATCATGCATAATGTTTACCTTTTTTATGCTTGACGTAGATATGTGTGTTAACCGCCGGTTAACAGACACAATGTAAAAATTTACTATTTGCGGTTACTGGTGACTGCGGAGGATTCATTTTGTTAATATTGTGCACTTTATTATAATTTTACTAATTTTATAAAGCTGAAGAGTTTGTTAGGATGGTTAAACGCACTAATTTCAGGAACTACCCGTTCGAATTAAAAAAATATTTTAGTGTTGGATAAACCATTTATCGAGGAACGCTATAAGCTATATAACATCACGCTACGACCAATAGGAGCGGAGCATTAATGGAAAATATTGCAGAAACGGAGAAAATTCTCTTAGACGACCTCGATGGCGTAGTGGTTAGTGTAACCGACTGCCACGCCTGAGGTCGCGGGTTCGATTCCCGCACAAGTCAAACATTTGTGTGCATGAACACAATCGTAGCGTGATGTTTGTCTTGGTCTGGGTAATTCTATGTATAATATGTACCTATGTCTATAAAAAAAAAAAAATTATATATGTATGTTTATTCATTGTCTAGTACCCATAGTATAAGCTCTGCTTAGTTTGGGCTAGATGGTGTTGTGTGTATGTGATAGAATATTATATTATTATTGACGAAATTGCGTGGGTCAGCTAGTATTGTTATATAAGCGCACATCGAGATTTAACTGTAGATATTAAAAGATTACTAATCTTTTAATATGTACAGTTAAATCTCGATAGCAATAGCTATCTTTCGATTGTTGAATTGATGGAGAGTAAAAATGTAAATAGTTAAATAGTATTTATGACAAATTTCTTTTAGTGGCAGGTCAAACAATCGTAAAGTAGGTTGTTATCTGTAATATAAATGATAAGGTCTTGATACGTATCTTGATAATACAGATGCACTTGCTATCGTCTTTATCTCTAAAATCAACCTTAAGAATCAGTGCGTAAAATATACACGAGTTTCAAGGCTCTTTGGCGTGCCACAAGATAGCACTTAAGCGTGCCAATATTTTTCTCGTTTACATCAACTCTTTCTATACTAAACTTAAGACTTAAGTACACAAATAAATATAAGTTAGGTAGGCATAATTAAAGCATTGTCACCTACCCTGATGACACATCATTGATTGTCTGGAAAAACTGTAAAGACCCAAAACCACACACTGTATAATATATAATAATACCAGCCCTGTATTAAACTGTCCCAGTGGTGTGCACGGGCCTCTTCTCAGTGTGAGAAGGGTAATGCCCTAGTCCACCATGCTGGCCTAGTGCGGGTTGGCAGACTACACATATCTTCGAGAACATTTTGGAGAACTCGCAGTTATGCAGGTTTCCTAACGATGTTTTCCTTCACCGATTAAGCAAGCTATTAATTAACTATTTAATACGCACATAACTTCGTGAAAGTCAGCGATGCCTACCAGGGATCTAACTCGAGACCTCTGCGTGGCAGTCCAACGGTCTCCCGCTAGGCTATCGCTGTTTTAATTCACTTCACTGAGAGTACTGTTGTAAATATTGAGATGGCTAAATGGTAAACTTTTGACTTATAACGTGTGCAAAGAGCAATACAAAGCAATCCTCTATACAGCTATCCGTGTAAGCAACAAAATACTGAATACAACATCTCACAGAAAATCCTACTTAACGGAATATTCTCCTTGGCCTTTCTTTCAAACAAATGCAAGGATAAAACACATATTTGGTTTCGGGTGCGTTTTGTGCAGATCGCTAGAATGTCCGAGAACTACGATTAATCACTATCATATAATAAACATACATAATACATATAATAAAACAAGGTCAACCGTTTGCAATAAACTCAAAAACTACTGAACAGATTTTCATTCGGTTTTGACCAATATGTAGAGTGATTCATGAGGAAGATATGAATGCATAATTTGTTAAGGTTTTGTAGTCCTGTACGAAGCCGGAGCGGGTTGCTAGTGTAGGATAAGTGTTTGTTATAACACCATAGCATTCATAAAATGTATGCTGCAAAGAAAATTAAAACTTGACATATATTATCTGTCTTAACTACATTATCATGGTTCTGTTACTTTGAGTAGAACTTATATCCCCTAACTACACATTGCAGCATACTTTTTTTCGATTCCTTGGGGAAATAACTTAACGACTGCCTGAGTTAGAAATGTGTTACAGGAAAACAGTATCTGCTGGGATTATTCACATAAACATAAGTCACATTGAAATTAAACTACTATATACGGATTTTATCGCGTTGTTTATTTGACACTTTATTACATAATTTTGAAAATTGTTACACTACTTTAAAAAAGTTATATATAAAAAGATTTAATTTAATTTTTGGCCCGTGACCATGGCTGCTGAAAAGCAACCGAAACGTTGGGGAAAGTGTAAAATTAAATTAAATCTAAATAGTTTTAATAATAATTTAATTAGCTTAAAAAATAGTAAAGTTTAATAGTAGTAGTAGGGTAACAATTTTCAAAATTATGTAATAAAGTGTCAAATAAACAACGCGATAAAATACGTATATAGCAGTTTAATTTCAATGAATAATATTCGCGTAACAGAAGACAATATTATAAGTCACATTACAGGTGTGTGATGATAACGCTAGATGTTACTCGTGACTTTGCTTTTATAGTATCTTCCTTAAGTAGGTTAGTTACTCTTTTAACTATCTCTGTATCAACTTTCATTTATATGGTTCACTGCTTTAGCCTTGATACCGTAACATAACTGCCTCTGTGGCGCAGCGGTAGTCGATGCGACTGCTGTGCATGAGGTCTCGGGTTCGAATCCCGGGCCAGCAAAAAGTTATTGGATTTTGCAGTTAAGAAATCTCAATAGCAGCCCGGAGTTAGGAAGTTGGCGGTGTAAGACACCCCTGTGCCTCGGAAAGCACATAAAGCCGTTGGTCCTGCACCTGATCTCTCTCCGGTCGTATCGGATTACCGTCCCATCGGATCATGAGAGTTAGGGAACAGAGAGTGCACTTGTGTTTGCGCACACACTTGTGCATATCTCCTGCGTAGTTGGCCAGTCTCCGTTAAGACTGGCCGCCGTGGCTGAAATTCGGTCTGGAGGATATTATTATTACTATTATATACCATAACGAACGATGTTACTTTCGCAATTATAATTTAGAATTACAGTCAATATAAATTTATTCGTACTTATTTCTCTTAGAAGACCTAATTAAAATCAATTAAAATCTATTGTATGTGGCAGCAAGTGTGCCGCTGCGACTCAATAGGTTAAAAGCGTTGATAACTACTAGAAATCATCAGTTGTTAAGTACTAGATGATAAATGATATATTATTAGGCTAAAAGTATTACCTTTAGCTAGACTGTCATATTAGTATGAGTGTAATACACACAGAGACATATCAACCTAGACTGTTTGGACTTTGAACTATTAGAAGTTGAACGCTGCGAATCGTGCGAGAGAGTGCGTTATATTTTTGTTATTTTATCTCATTCACGCTGAACGGGACGCGACGCTTTATCCTTACCATTACATCGACACCGCTATGCACTGTCCCTTTCCGACAAATTTCTATTTTGTATGTAGCGTAGTTATGCGTATATATAGGATGTCTAACTTGATGTGTAGCCGTGTGTACATACTAGTTAGCATATAATCTATATCTATAAATAAAATTAAAGTGTCTGTTTGTAATGTCAAAACAGCAGCTTTTTACTATATGCGTACGGTATATGTATATTTGGTACTGACATAAAAATATTTTTATCATTTTTGTTTGTCTGTCTATATATATATGTTATAAGGACATCAGCTATCCTGTACATTCATTTAGAATTTTTGTTTAAATCGAGGACAAGGACGAAATCGCACGTAACAGCTAGTATACTAATAATTTTGATAGTGTCTTTGAGCTCTTAGGAATACAGGTTTAAGCTATTTAAACATATCATCTAATTAAATGTAACTGAAGGAAATATATCGGATGATTAGAGAATTGCATTACTTCACTGGTTTAGTGTTACCTATATTTAAAAAGCACATAGCTTATTTCGTACATTGAAAAAAAAGGATTGTCAACAAGTAAAAAGGTATAATTGTTATATTACAAATGCAATTTACTTTTATGTTCAATATTCGCTTTGTTAATACATATTAATCAATCATAAGTGAATGTATTTTTATTACCGACTAGCTTTTGCGTGTGGGTTCGCATAAAAGTATGTTAGGTTATGTTAGTAACAGTACTTTATTTCTTAAATAAAATGTAGCCTATGTTTCTAATAGTGTAAGAATTTTTAAAATAGGTTTTGCATTTTTTGAGCTAAATTCTTACAAACAAACAAAAATCAAGTATTTCCTCTTTATATATACACATAGATTCATGCCTATTTCCCAGAGGGGTAAGCAGAAACTAACCTCGAATAATTTACCGAATACTCGCGTATTGCTGTTAATATATTACAATTTTGTTATCTAAATGCATATGTGCGCATTACCACTGGCTGTTATTCTACTGCAGTCTAACAAATGCGAGGATATCATCTTTGTTTCAAGCCTTTGTGTAACTTCAAAGTACTTGGTCTAGACAAAGTTTACAAAAGATAACACCTGCTCTCATAAGTTGCATGAATAACATCAAACATTTGTGAAAAATAAAATATATAACATATTTTCTTTAGGTATTTGTTGGTAAATTGAAATTCTCCTTATAGCGATCACAGGGTGTGCTTAGGTCAGATTAAAAAAATAAAACATTTCGTTTCACGTCTTTTACGTATCATATTGTAGTTGATAATAGTTTTGTTGAAGAATTATTTTATGTTCTGTCCCTTTAGAAATAATACACTCAGTCTTTTATTATATCTCAATTTTAGAACTGGCCAGACAAATTCTGAAGGGGAGAGTTTGCCCTCAAAAAGTGAAACTCTTTTATTCATAAGCCATATACGTCAAAGTAACCACAAAAATGCACATCTACATAACATCAAAATTACATCAAGCATAGAACAACAAACAAACAGAAAAAGTAGCGGGTATAAAAAAATAACGAGTCGCGTATTTACGTTTCGCTCGGGTTATACCCGGGAGCATTACGAGGTTACATCATGTAGATTAGATGTCATGAGATAACGGGTGCATGCTTTTTATTACGGACACGGAATGCTTGCATATTTAGAGATTCACTGTGAAAGTGGAAGTTAATTATGAATTTTAAAGTAGCAAATATTGTGAGATGAATTTCTGTCACAGATTTTTATGTACTGGATAAGAAATATATTCATTTTGTAAGTTATATTTAATTAACATTAAGAATAACTTTCATCATTGAAAATAGCATTGAAAGTGGTTTATGCATAAGGTACACAGCTTATGACAGACATTATCATATTACTCTGATCCAGTAACAGCAAGTCAATGACTTTTACTTTTCTAGACAGACAAATAGTAGTAATGCTGACTGAGATTCTTATTTCTTTGTAACTTTTATAATTAAATTGAAAGTTCATTCGTTACTTGCTTATTAGTATGCAGCATGGAAAGAACATTGTTCAGCTGCCATAAATTTTTAGCCTAAGAACCAATAGCCACAAAAAAATTATAAATATATGGTTAAGGATGACCACATTCAATTAAAAGTGAATATTAGTCACGGACACTTCTGAATATTGCTTCTGAATAATCCGGGAGAGCCATTATTATCATCCTTATTCCATTTTTCTCTTTTATCCCGGTGAGTCCGACATAACTGCTCCGCCCGCTCACGCGGAGGGGTATGCGTCAATGTTTAAACCACGTCAAAAAAGAAAATCTCAGACCTCAAAATTTATATCTGTAACGAATTTAGATTATTCAGTCGTGAGAAAACTAGAGAAAAGAAAATTCCAACCAGGAAGATATAAATGATTACACACTTTTGATGTAAAAAGCCAAATAAATTATTAAGATTTTTCGCTAGCTGGTTTATCTTAAAATAATTTTATTGGGTTTAAGCAAGATGATTCGACTATCGAGTAACCTCAAACAGATTCAGCTCTTTAGATCCAAAGTTTGTGCTCAGGACCATAAAACGCTAGGGCGTCAATGGAGCCAAACCCAATAATCGTTAGCACAGATGCTATTATCCAATTACTGTAAGTCTCCTCATAGTTTAAAGCTGAATGCTGCCATAATATTGTGTGGCTAAACAGCCACTTATATTTTGCGTCTTCTGTAATGAGAAATTCATTAATGAAGCGTAGTGATTCTTAATCTGATTTTGTGACCATTGATCTTCAACTAGTTAGAGAACTTATGTTTGTTAAGTTTGAAAACAATTAAGTGCTGTTGCTGAGTTGCATAATTGTTATGATATTTAGACTACTAGATTATTTTTGCTGCTGTAAAGTTTGCCTTATTTTCCTTAAAATATTATGTTAGATGGCTTCGTTTATTTTGTGTATTATTGGTACTACTATTCTTCTGTTCGTTTTCTTGCATGCCTGTTGTTGAAGGATAATTTTTAGTTTGCTTTACAAAGGACGCATGTGTTTTATCAGGTGCAGGTATACTATCGATTCACCTGATTGCACGGTGCATCCATTATTGGACCTAAAAACTATATTATCGACGAGGCTAAATCACGAGGTTGAAGTAGCGATTTCCGGAAGGGTCATCTAATTGAATCTCTTATAGAACGCAAATTTCACAGTGCAATCATGTACATCAAAAAATAAAATACTCTCTGAGAAATATATGAACATGTCAAATAAAAATCACATGTGAATTCTGTGCAAAATCCTGTTTGAAAAATGTAATATTACAATGTTCGTAAAATTCGACTTTTTGAAATACATATATAATTTCTGTAGCAGTCGATTTTTTCCAGAATAAAACATTGAACTAAAATAAATAGTAACGTAAATACAAAACCAACAATATTTGGCATATTGGGCTTCGAAACTGTTAAAAAATGTTGTATGGCAATTAAAATAAGTATAGAATGGTTTTAAAGACTTATAATTTTTGAAGCGGTACAATTCTCTACACCTATTTTAATATAAATATGTTTTAACAGCAGGTTTGAGTTTATAAAACCAACTGTTGTATTCTGTCAGAAAATCTTACTGGCGCGGAGTCTGAAACTGTGCCCAGTTAGTACCGTTTACGCGTGACTGATGAATAATGACCATAGCTGCGAGTGGTATAGATTTCTGCCCACCTTTTTTGGGCAGATCGTCATGAAACTATGTGCATATGATATACTAAAGAAGCGGTTAAAGCAATGTAAGATGTTTTTCTGGACCATAATACATATATAGGAATATTGGCGAAACCACAAAATTTGTTTAGTTTTTCGTCCGGGAATGTAATAATGTGAAAACGCTTAATTTAACAAACTTGGAATACTTACTTACTTATTTATATATTAAAGTATATTATACCTAGAACTATATCTTTTTGCTCTCATTACTATGGTGATTGACTATTTTGCCCAAGATAACTTCGACTACTTTAACCGCTCAAAGAATAATTGGAAAACGTTTCACGCAACTACAATGTGAAACTTGCCTCAAAAGGATCACGTATCCAAGTTTTTCGTTATCAACATTTTGGTAGCCCACATTTTACTCTTAGTTCGCACCCGAAAAACTTTATTTTCGATAAAGACTTGCTAACGAGTTCGGAGTTCGCCGAAGTTAGGCTTAACTCACATGTAACATCGGTGGTTAAGCTAATAAGTAAGATGTTGCAAAGTGCATGTGATAAGTCGGCTAACATATCAGGATTAACTACATTCTGATGTTTTGTAAATTTGATATTGTTTGTTTGTAGGTAATACGAATTAAAATAATAGACCCTGAAGTTGAAGTCGCTTAAATTCACAAGACGATCTTCATGTGAATGATCCACTGAGCCAGGATCAGACGATCTTGGCTTATAGGACCAGTCATTTGGAGATCGTCTTCAACTGTTATATGCATACGTCAGTTGGCATGACAATCAACAAAAATATTATTACTATTAAGATTGAAATTAAACTACTATATACGGATTTTATCGCGTTGTTTATTTGACACTTTATTACAAAATTTTGAAAAACTGGTCATGGTCACGTGACCATGGCTGCTGAAAAGCAACCGAAACGTCGGGGAAAGTGTAAAATTAAATTAAATCTAAATAGTTTAAATAGTTTCAATAATAATTCAATTAGCTTAAAAATTAGTAAAGTTTAATAGTAGTAGTAGTGTAAATAAACAACGCGATAAAATCCGTATATAGTAGTTTAATTTCAATGAATAATATTCGCGTAAACAGAAGACAATATTACTATTAAGATTTTGCAGTGATGTCATTGGATTGATAGTCAAGTGTGTGAGTTAAAAGATATTATTGTTTGAAATTAAACTGCTATATACGGATTTTATCGCGTTGTTTATTTGACACTTTATTACAAAATTTTGAAAATTGTTACACTACTACTACTATTAAACTTTACTAATTTTTAAGCTAATTAAATTATTATTAAATTATTTAGATTTAATTTATTTTTACACTTTCCCCGACGTTTCGGTTGCTTTTCAGCAGCCATGGTCACGGGGAGACTAAGATGGCAGTTGTCTCAATGTTCCAGTGTAGTTATTTCAAAGTACCCGAACATAATTTAATCATTGGTGTTTCTATTTACGCAGAATGAGCTCAAAGTGTCATGAAGTCTAACTGTGGTTTGCTTCTTCTTGGGTTTGACTATTTTTATTACTGGATCCCAAGCTGGTGGTACATTCCAACCATCTTCTCTATTAAAATTTGGATGTTTTTTGATTTCAATAGCCTCGCGAAGCATCCTTGGTAGGAATCGGTGTTCTTTAGCGAGAATCTGTGGTTTGTCAAATCTCAGGTAGTGGTTGGTCCCCTGTTGCACATGTTCACACACAGCAGACTTCAACGAGCGTTGGTGTTTTACATCAGCTATGTGTTCTTTTATGCGGGTGCCTATGTTTCTCTTGGTTTGACCAATGTATGAGAGTCCGCAGTCACAATCTATTTTATAGACCCCTGCATCTTGTAAAGGTAGTTGGCACTTGACGGATGGTAAAAATTGACTTATCTTCGTTGGCGGCTTGAAGTATGTGTTGATTGAAGCTCGCTTCAAGATGTAGCCAATCTTGTCATTGACACCCCTTACATAAGGCAGTATAGCAGGCTGGCGCTCGACTGTGGCTGGCTTTTCTCGGGATCTGTGACAGCGGCGCGGCTGTTGGAGCTTGTTGTCTTGCAGTACTTGCTTGACATGTTGAAGCTCGGCGTCCAGGTGTTTCTTGTCACAGATCCCATGGGCTCTCTGAAACAAAGACATTCCCACGGTAGCTAACTGTTTAGGATGGTGGTGAGATTCACCGTTTAAGTACCTATTTGTATGGGTCTTTTTCCTATATACAGTGTGGCTCAAAGTATGATCAGGATTCCTGATGACAAGTACATCTAAGAAAGCTAATGAATTATATGCCTCTAATTCCATAGTAAATTGGATGTTATTATTAATGGAATTAAGATGTTCTAGGAATACACTTGCACTATCTGTTGGTAATATTGTAAAAGTATCATCTACAAACCTCTTATAAATCCTGGGTGTGATGGGGGCAGTATGTAAAGCTCGAGCCCCGAAGTCCTCCATATATATGTCAGCAACGACAGGCGATACTGGGGAGCCCATTGCGACACCATCGACTTGTCTGTAGAATTTATTGTCCCACAACAGATAGCCAGTTGTTAAGCAATGCTTAAGTAGTTCTGCATATTCCTCAGGCATATTGTACTGTATTAGCTTCCTTTTAGTTATTTCAATACAGTCATGTGCAGGTAAGCATGTAAATAATGACTGTACATCAAAACTAACCATTGTTTCATTGTTAGTGAGACGTAGGTGTTTAATTTCACTCACAAAATGGTATGAATCCTTTACATGTGCTCTCGAGTTGCCTCTGAGTGGTGAGAGTATCTTCGCTACGTGCTGAGCCAGTCTGTAAGTTGGTGTGTCGATCTGACTCACAATAGGACGTAGGGGAGCGTTTTCCTTGTGTATTTTTGGTAACCCATACAGCTTTGGAGGTTTTACGCAAGCTGGTATTAATTGTTTAACGTCTAGATCTAGTTTTTCGGAGTATTTATGAATAATGTCTTTGGTTTTGTTCAATATTTTGTTTGTAGGGTCTGTTTTAACCTGCTTATATGTTGTTTCATCCGAAAGTAAATTTTCAATTTTATGTTTATAATCTGACGTATCCATTATGACCGTAGCGTTTCCTTTATCTGCACGGAGTACTGTAATATCTGGCCTAGCCCGCAAGTTCTTCAGTGCGACGAATTCATCTTTGGGAAGATTTCTTAGATATTATTGTATTAATATTTGTATTTTTTAATAAAGTATCTGGTAGAGGCTTTTATTTATTTGACCAAATGTACGAAATATTTTAAAAAGAGATACTTATAATTATGGCAAGATTAAATTATCTTTTTATAACATTAAAATCGACGCCAATATATTAAAATATACGAGATCTTTAGAAAACCAGCAAAATTATTGAAACTGACAGGGGTCAATTCTTGATCGACGACAACGAGTAAAAATATATAACTAAAATATCGATGAAAACGAATAAATATAAAATGTAGTAGTATATATATATATAGTAATATAGTATGTAGTTTAAATTTTATATCAGCTGTGGTGGAGCTAGTTTGATGCGGTCACAGGTATTAAAAAAATGCAACATGTACGTTTTTTTCAATGTGCGTCATATAAAGTGGTACATGTGAGTATAGCGCTATGTTCAGTTAGACGGTTTATTTATCTAAGGCTTTTCTTATGCTGCAGACGTGGGATTAACGTTTCCTAATGATTTTGATGCCTCTCAATTGGTTTAGTTTCGGCTTTAGTCGGCACTATTTTGCGTTCAATAAGTTCTAGAAATGACTTTGCTGGAAAGTTGTGAGGAGCTCATTACGCTGGTTTTTTTATGACTAATGATGGTTGAGTAAATTAAAACGTGTGTTACAGTACTAATTTACTCAAATACATATGTAATTGACAATTTCTAAATTAGGGCGCGCAATAAAAGTCGTCGTTTGTGCTTAGGCATTGTATGTTTTATTACATCTTCGATATTTAATAATAATAATAATAATAAGTCCCTCTGGGACAGTCGTTATGTCATCATGAGACTAACGCGATATCGGAGGGCACAGTACACTAGCTTTTAAACTACCACCTTCGCCTTGTGATATAAACACATCACCAGGTTAAATAAAAGCGCACAAACCGCAGGGCAGCTTGTGGCGAGCTGAATGTGAGTGGCGACACTGCGGTCCTGAATGCCTCAGAGAGTCGGTTAGGGCCTCATCCCCGGCTTGCCGTTACTGGTTAGCTGGGGTGGAACTTCAAGAACGCCCGTAGGACTCTCAACTCTGGCTTGCCTTGGTCGGCTGGTCAGAGGAGGGCCGCTAGAGCTATATGCTTGGGGGTGGCAGTGTTATTTTTAAGGGCACAACTACCGGGAAACCTGCTCCGGGTCTCCGTTGTCACGAGACTCGTGATGGTGAAACCGCCGCCGCACCGCTCGACACCCTTAGCCGCTCGCACCGGTGTTGCCCTCTGCTGCTGGCTTGTATGCCTATCGTGGCTATTCAGAGGGCCCATCTAGTGAGTTGGCGAGTCACCGTCTGTCCATTCGATTGATGCTATTAGAGTATTCAGGGCAAACACCGTTTTTAATCCATAGTTACCAATATACCGGTCCACCAAACACCCATACCCATAGCCCATATATTAGAATCCATATGTAGGAATAGTCCTACTCCTGCTGCGGCTAGTGTTGCTGTAGGTGTTCCACCTTTGATTAAAACTCTCGAAGGGCCTCTTCACGTTGGACCTATGTATGTCCCAGAGGACCAGGTATTTTTTAATATAATATGTTAGAATATACCTGTGATAAGAGAAACATAAAAAAAAATAATCAATCACATACACACAACACCATCTAGCCCGAACTAAGCATAGCTTGTACTATGGGTACTAGACAATGGATAAACATATATCATTCATATCTATACTTTTTTTCTGTAAATACATACATATTATACATATAAACACACAGACCAAGACAAACATCCATGTTCATACACACAAATGTTTGACTTGTCGGTTACACTAACCACTACGCCATCGAGGCCGACATTTGGTCAAAATGTTACTAAAAGCGAGTTCGTTGGTTGCATACGTATGTCTGCGTGTTATTATTGCAAATACAATAATATTATTATTGTATTTGCAGTGAAGTGTTGGGTTCGATTCAGCTGAGCACACGTTTACCATTACGAAATTCTCAGAAGCAGCATGAAGTCTGTAAATGGGTCAGGCGACAATACGCTTACCCTCTATTATGTGTGATCTAAAAGCAAAACTGGCGAATCATGGGTGCAATATTTGCGAAGGTATATGCTTCGAGTAAACACAGGCGTCTATGTATTTATGTATGTTATTAAAGACTTAACTGCCGCACACGGTGTACGTAAGTCTATCGGTTTTGTTGTGTGATGTATCATTTAGAGGGCTGATATCAAAATATTTTCATTGCGATTCAAATAAACCACATTGAATAGATATATGTATACTTATGTCATAAGCGCCTGCCTTGTTCCCATCGTAATTGCCTACACCCTATGGTTAACTACGCGCTAGTTATATTGTTGTGAATACAAGTTATCCTAGGGTACGGTAACGGTTTACTATCAAACAGGTCAACCAGGTAGGATACTCGTTATAAAAAAATATTACGAGAAAATATTGGAAATAAGAAACGATAATAATATATCAAAAGTGCGTCAGAATACGTAGTGAACATGCTCGCTCATATGTCATCACAACTAGTTATAAATAAGTAATGTTTGTGACAAAATTGTGACGCAAATAATTGTCAAGTACATAAATATATGCAGGCTGGTTTTCATCACTCTGTCAGCGTCGGCGCATTATTTATTCGCCTGTTACGAGACCAGAAAGTGATAGTGTGGTTTATTGGACGCCGAGACCACACAACGCTGTGGCCGCATAATTAATCTTTAAACCGACCAATATAGGGTTACACGGCAGTTGCCCATCTGCCGATGTAATACTTTAACTGTAATAGAATTTTATTCAGGACTACAGGGAATTTTCTGGATTTAAACTTTTAATATGCGAATAACGGGTTGGGTATCATATTTTAGCCTATCCTAGAATCATGCAGCGGTAATCTTAGAATTGGTAACAAGATAGATACATTGCAGTTAGAGGGTAACCTGGAACAATTAATTATAATAATAATAATAATTTATCCATCTAATACAATTACAACAGTATAATCATAACAAGAAAATGTGGAATGTGAAAACAGTTTTGTAGAAAATATTGAAACGGTGACACCTATACTAATGAAACATTGTATCACAAGACGTGCCAGCGTCTGTGATGACTAGGAACTTGTACAATATTATAAAATCTATTATCTTATATAAATAAAATTATGAAATAGTTAAAAACCTACAGAATTTCGACATGATAGAATATTAAAATAAAATATTTACTTGCATTAGGATAAACCATCCGATCCTGTATAATTCGGATTTTACTCTTAATGGGTTTCTTGAAGAGCTAAACACTACCGCTCTGTCTATTTCATTGGCTAAGAGCGTGTAAGGTATTTGCGTGTCAACTGAAATATAGAAGTAGCTGTTCCTATTTGCCCTTACTTTATAATAGTACTAGTTGTTGCCCGCGACTTCGTCCGCGTGGTATATAATTTATTACCCAATACCTACTTTTAATTTATCTAATTTTAATATATAAAACTACAACTAAAGAAATTAATAAGTCTAACTACACCTATATAGGTGTAGTTAGCTATATATATAGCTAATACTTAAAAACTACCTACTAATATTTAGAAACTATCTACTATATCTAAAGAATTATATCTTTTGAACGAAATGTCCGATTTTGATAATTTAAAAAGTATTTTACGGGTATTCAAACGGTCTTTAATAAAATATCATTTAATGGGATAAGGATTAATACAGAGGTATGAATAATATGGTTTGATTATTGTCGGCACGTATATCAACTTTCAAAATGTAAAAAAGTAGTTATAGTAGCATAACTACAGTAGTTGGACATATAGTATTGCAGACGTTTTTGTAGATATTGATACGTTCTATAATACTGTAGAACATTTTTTTGTTCTATCATCAATAGTTTCCGCAGCGCACGTGATGACAGATTTTTTATGACTAATTTTATCACACCTTGGGTTATATTATGGCATTTTTATTAAAGATCCCTACTTTTTTTTAAAATGTAATATTTTCTATGTCACTCAGTGAAGAGGCAGCTTTCTAATGGTGAAAGAATTTTAGAAATCGGTCTAATAGTTTTAGTGTGAAAACATTACAAACATACATACAAAAACACAAATGTTTCCTCTTTATAATATTAGTTTAGATACCTTGTAGACATGAGGTGGAAATTACCGATATTCGAATTTATTTACGACTAGCTGTTACCGTGTACCGCGACTTCGTCAGCGTGGAATTTAACAAGTAAAATCTAAAAGAAAAGTAGCCTATGTACTCCTTATAACTTCCTGTATACCAGTGAAGTCTTGTCAAAATCGGTCCAGCCGTTTCAGAGATTAGCCGGAACAAACAGACAGACTGAACCATTCTATTAACGTAAATGAAACTAAATAAATCTCAAATAAAATCTCAGACTACTAAATTTTGTAGTTTATAAATGTTAGTTTGTACTTTAATGTATTTTCTTTTTATACAACTAAGGTGGCAAACAAACATACCTGATGGTAAGTGGTCACCGTAGCCTATGGACGCCTGCAACACCAGAGGCATCACTTGCGCGTTGCCGACCCTTTAGGAAAGGAAGTAGACATATAGGAAGTGGGAAGGAGAAGGAGCGGGAAGGGGGAAAAAGTGTAATTGGGCCTCTGGCCTCTCACTCACAGAACGAAACACAACAGTAGGAATGGTAAGTATATAATGTCATTATAATCTAGAAGTATCACAAAAATATTTGTCGAGACTTCAAAGTTTTAATTATACTAATACAAAAATAATTATAATGTCAATCCAGTTTATAATTTATCCCACTGCTAGGCACGAACCCTAATAATATAGTAAAATACAATATCGATACCGATTAAATAAGGTCATACTAATATCTGACTTTGATATTGGAATTATTATTTGCGAAATATTTATATTTCTGAGAAGACATGCTTATCTAGTTCAGAGACCCTGTGATATACATCAGCTATAGTTACATCTGATAACTTAGAAACTGAACCCAATAAACGTATCCATGAAAATTATTCGGCGCATTGCAATCGATACACACATTTATCTGTAGATATAATATGTTCGCAATATCCCAAACACATACACTCACAATATTATATTTCACGGATCGTAAAAGCCTGCAGACGCCGTTTGTGTTGTTAAGAGAAATGTCCAACATATTATTTTTCTAATAAAATCACAAAATGTATCGTTTGTTCTGTCTAATGTCTATTTTATTGTCATGATTTCGAATAAAACAGATGAAACTCCTTCGCCCCAGTGACGTTCAAGGTCTCATTGAGCAACGAAGTTTGAGCCTAAGTGGCGCAAACGACCGAACTTAAGCGTAACAACAATTTGTTTACATAAACAAGACACAATTAGCTGCGGTCGAGTCATGCGGGAGGACACCTGCTACATGTTCGACGATAATGTCACCAAATGACGGTAGCTTAGTGACATAATGTCGTACTTCCGCGCGGAAAAAGTTGATCTCCACACATCTGCACAGTCTAGGAATAAACGCAGGTTTGAGTTTCCTCAGACGTGCATAGAAATGCTAGCAGATGCATTCGTCTAAACTTATTTTGATTGATTAGTTTTAGAACCTGTTGACCACCTATATAACTGCCTTTATCGATGATTGGATGTATCTCTATAAAACGAAATATACTTACAATAAATATAATTATTTTATCAGTAGTGCATAGATCGTAATTTCAACTGCAGTGCATAAGATCTGAGTTTTCATTCTCGGGCTTGCCTGTAGTGGTATTTTACGTCGAGAAATATTCAGAAGTAACTTAGTCTGAAACTGTTCTCGGTATACTGCTATAGACTCGTTCCGTAGTATGTAGAACATAAAACTATTGTTAATAAATGTAGGTGTTATGCACAACAGCCTACTCTATGTGGGTATAGTTGTATGGTTATGTATTTAATAGATAAAATATCAATTCAAACGATAGGCATATACTTAATCATATATCATTAGGCGCTATCATCTACTTATGTAAAAATATTATTTTTTTACACAGGTAGATGATAGCGCTCTGACGTTACATAGAATACAGAAAGTCTTCCCTCGCCGTGATCACAGCTAATCACTGCATTCCTTTGGTCCTGGCATTGCACAGATGATGTGAGATCCAATATTATTGAACACTTCTTAAGACGCTACCTGCTTAATTTACTATTTTGGTCGTTTGTTAAGGTTTTAAACCTAATCGCTGCTTAGTATTAAAAATATGTTGCAGATATCCAATAGATATTCTGGTATCAAGATACTAAATAAATATATATATGATATATTATTTATGGTTATAACAATAAATTTAATATGAGTAAACGAGTTTTATCATCTCATTCGAAAAACGTCCACTGATGGACGTAGGCCTTCTCAAAAGTTTTCCAAACAGACCGGTCTTAGGCCGCTAGCATTAAGTAGTTCGCAAGACGCTGTAGCTAGCTTTAGCCGAAAATTGTTTAAAGCTCAGACTGACTTTAAGAAGCTGTACGCTGCTGACCTTAAAGCACAATGCCATTATCGTAATATTAAGCAAAATTTATAAAGCCTACTGTAAACTATAAATAAAAATACTGTAGACTACTAATTTTAGACATGAACCTCTATAGGCTAACTATTTGTAATGGACGTAGATTCCTTTAGTTGCATATTTTCTGCCATTGGCTATTAGTCACATAATAAAAGAAAATATTCGTAATACGATACATGTCTTGGAATATAATAAAGCTCGATTCGTTATTTCTATTTTTATATATGATATACATAAAGTCGTACAAAAGACATTCAGAAGACATCTATAGTTTGATAAAAAGCTGTCTACGTCGAATGCTGGCGGAGAAAAAGGGTTGTGACATTTGGGATAGATCGACAGATATCGGGGCCCATTTCATATAAGCTGTGTCCCATTCACTGTTTAAATATGAAACTTCTTGCCGAAAATGTCGGAAAAATAGGCAGAATTTATTATTACCTACTTCTACATCTTACGTGTTTCAAGGCACATCATTTCTTATTAAAAACTGTTCGATGGAAAATTCAACACTAATTTTGTGGTACAAGGGTAAATTTAGGGACAAAATAGGTTCAGTAGAACCGTATTTCGTCCCAAAAGCCAGAGAAACTAGAAAAGTTTATAAATTACACAATTTCAAACTTATCTGTCGATGTGCCTCGAATATTTTTGTTAGAGAATTTTCTTGATTTACTTTTCTTCTGCTCGCAGTTACGAATATGCGATATTCTCATGAGTATATGGCAAATATTTCAAAACAAAATAATGTTGATTCAGTTTATCTACTTTTTAACCAGAACAACGTGATGTTTTCATCCAAAAAATGAAGCGAAAATTCAACGCAAGGAAACCCGTACGTTGGTACCAAAATTGAACGTGTGTAATGCTCTGGAAACTGACAGATTGCCCCATCAGCTTCATATGAGCACAAACTATGGTAGCAGTGTTATATTGGGCGAAAACACGGCCACTTTGATTACTAACAATAAATGTTTTGATCATAGAATTTGTTGGTTCTATTAAATATAGATTCAAATAAGTAATTTGGTTTGTGAACTGATGAATTTTGGGCTAGGCTGAGTCATCTATAATATTAGAGGATATAGAATAGAATATTTAAGATTATTGGCATGGCTGAACTCTTGTGTTAATGATTTATATCCTTACAAGCGTGTATCTGTATAGGGAAGCGTGAGTCGTTGACAGTTTTTTTGTTAACGTTATTAACCTTTATTTTCATCAGCCATTCGATAAATTACTGTTTATTTTCATTTCAAAATATTGTTGACTACCAGTGTCGCATCGGTAGTGAATACGACTGTTGTGTCGTGACATGTTTCAGGTTTGATGGCCAGATTGGACATTGTGTTATTAAGTAGCGGGCGATAGGCAACCTTCCTATTCCGTAGGTCCTAAAACTATAGCTGACAAAATGTGATTGTAATGCACCTACCATTTTGGAAATATAGGCATTAAACTATGCGCGTATATAATTTTTAACGACATTACCTATGTCCTTTTCCATACCCCTGACAACGTATATGCGAAATTTTATGATGATCGGCTGAGTAGTTAAGGCGTGAAAGCGTAACAAACAAACTCACATTCGCATTTATAATATCATCAAGGAAGTAAGGATAGAAGATTTGGCCGCCTGAATTTGTTACAACATGGTTATAACAATAAATTTGTTATTCTTGATTGATTAAATATTTCTGTTTGCACCAAAAGTTGAAGTTTCTCTTGTGACGAATAACGTTGTAATAGTAATGAGTAACGATGTTGTTTGTGTTCGGTTCGGTGTGAGGTAAATGCTGCTACGATTAACAACCAAATATACATTTAAGTGGTAACAGGTCATTAGTGTCAATTTCATGGCATTTATTTTCTTTGTATATCATTTGAAAATTGGTATTGGGACTGATTGCCGCCCTAATTATATTTAAAAATATCATTAGCGGGTATCTAAGCTCGTACGGAGATAGAGGCATTATGATCTTCAACGAAAGGCAGCTTCGCAGTTGCGCGGTATCGCCGTGCAAACTTCGATACCGCTATTCATGACCTATCATTAATTGTTAGCTCTGCTACTGCATATTACGTAGTAAATGGTTGTTGATGTGTAATGGATTAAATACAATCCCCTTTACATATTATAATATGTAAAGGGGATTGTGATGTGGCTCAGGTATGCCAAGTGTGCAAAACATAACAGCAAGTGGTGTAGTAGTTCCAGCCTTGTACAGATATGATTTGAAAACGAAGCATAAATGTCAACATGGCGATTTAAAGAATTAGTCGTTAATTTCTTGCCAGTTATCTTCATAGATGGTAGATCTTGCCAATAATTATAAAGATACGAAGAAGCCAGCTCACCTGGTGGTATATAAACCTCTTCTAGAAATCCGGTGACTTGGCTAGTAAGAAATTTGGCGGTACATAATACTTACGTCTCCTACTTCTAGAATTTTATTTCGTCTTTAATTCCTTTTTATTAAGATTGGTGATGCCAGTATTCTAATCTACCATAGAATACGTACCTGATGGTAAAATCATCATGCTTGTTAGCTAAAAAAAACGACATTTCTGAAGACTAATGTATTCTGCTTAGAGATAGCCCCAGTATCATATTGACAGTATAAATTTATAGTTTAATAATTACTAAAATCACTCATTAAGAATATTATTATTACAGGCAAGCAAAGTCACGAACCAAGTAAACATAAGCGCACATAGCACAAAACAAAGACTGATTTTCGTTTCCTCTCTTTTTAGCCCATTATGGTGACCCGGCTAGGTGAAGGAATCTATCTCCCTTGGATTTTTACAGTCCTCATTTGTCCGCAAACCCTTTCAAAGACATCTAAGCCATCCAGTCATATCTAAGACCGATTCTATTATAACAAAATATTTGTTCCACCTGTCTATACTGTATCTCATTTGAAGCCGAAATATTATATTTAGTACAACTCAATTCTGTATTATCTAAGCATAATAGGTTGTTCGTGCCAAGATATTTAGGACAGCTACCTGATAGCTTTAGGGTGTTATCTATTATCAGTTTGATTTCCCTCGGGACCTTCAATTCTCCCAGATCGTTATGTATCCTTTGTACATTTAAGATTAGGCTTTCAACTGTCACTGACGGATGGTGTAGTGTCTTAAGGGTCACCTCGCCATTGCTAGTGTTTCGTGGTGTAGGTTCCATCTGCACTCGGGATAAAAATTTGTGTGTTTCACAAAATATGGTTCGGCTGATTCTAGGTATCGTTTGTGTTCGAGGTTTCAGTGTTTGCTAGGTCTTTTGCGTTACAGGTTTAGTATGGGATTACGTTCAAAAAATTTAAAACTGAGTCGTACCATATGATGCAACTATGTCCGCCTATTTGTCAAAGAAGTTAAGTCAAAAACTATTAATGCTAACAACTTGATGTATAGAATACTAAACTTATAAATAATAAACGATAAAAAATTTAGATCCATCCTCTTATACTGTATTAGGTATGACACTTTTAGGTGACCATTTAAACCACTACGCAATCCGTGCAGTCTACCAATCACGAAAGTCTAACTTTCTTATATGGTCCCAGCCGCCTCCTTTCACTATCGTCCTACGCGACAGAATTTCCATCCCCATCATTTAGATGGTTGGCAGTCCACAACTAAACTGTGGAATGAACTGTTACCTGCGGTATTTCCGGACCAATACCACCTACAAAACTTCAAGAAAAGAACGTACTCCTTTTTAAAAGACCGGCAACGCACTTGTAACTCCTTTGGTGTTGCGGGTGTCTATGAGCGGCGGTAATCGCTTACCATCAGACGATCCGTCGGCTCGGTGGCCTCCAATCCCATAAAAAAATATGGTAGACATCTTAATTTTATGGTAAAAGGGAAAGGTATGAAAACCAAGAAAATGTAAAGTAGGATTTATTTATATGTTATACCACATAAATAATGATAAAGAAAATATTCTAGTAAACCACAACGTATATAATAAATAGAATTAGTAAAAGTTCACGTATAGATAACAGGGAAAATAAAAGGACCAGAACCAACGAAAGGAATCAACAAATATGGATTACAAATAAACCTAGTTATGCGGCATAACTGCACCCAGCGCTGATATATCCATGCACCCAGCGCCGCTGAATACTGACTATTCTATTCAGCGTCGCTAGGTGCATGAGTGCGGTAAACAACACGTTTTTCTATGGTACAGAACGTTCATTGTGCGAGTCTGACTCGCACTTGGGTTTTAAGGATAAAAGTGAAAATCCTGCATTGTTTATATTAAACTGGTTATCCCTCGGGAACCGTACTTTTTCTAGATGAAGGGTACCCTATGTTTCTTATTGCGAAATCGTGTATGCGAAATTTCACGATGACCGGTCGACTGGTAGAGGCGGCCAAGCGTTACAAACAAACTTACATTCACATTACTATTACGACATAATATAAAACAAAGACCCTCTTCGCGTCTGTGTTTCTGTCTGTTCACGATAAACTCTAAAACTAATGAACGGATTTTCATGCGGTTTTGACCAATAGACAGAGTGATTCATGTGTAAGTTTTAGGTATATAATTTGATAAGGTTTTGTACAATCCGTGCAAAGCCGGGGCGGGTAGCTAGGTAATTATATTAGTTAGGATTAGGATTTTTATTATTTAAGTACTTCTGTTAGTTTTTGATAAGTGTACTGGCGTGTATGATAGAAAATAGAATGTTAGTCGTTAGGACGTACTATTAAGTCATTAATACTAAGATAAACTGTAGTATAGGATTCGATATTGAAACTTATCAATGCGAAACATCCAAGAGAATCAAATAGGTTGTAGATTAATTCTACTCTCCATAGTGCAGTGCTTATGAAGCTGCATTTTAAAACTTTAAATAAGTTTTTCAGATCCTTTTAACTTCTCGCTGTTAGCGGTGACCCTTAATCATTCTTTTGTCTTGCAATTAATGCGTACAGTAAAATATATATGTATTTAAGGTCTTCTTGCCTCGAGCCTCGATATGGAGTAATGAGGTTCGAAGTAATATTGTCTTAAAATATTACCTGTTTCCCACGGTTTCACTCACGTTTATGATTACTGCTCCGTTTGTTTCTTCTGAATAAAGTACCTGAAACAACTTCCAGTTGTTTTTGAACGTATTCATTACAAACAAAAATACAATTTTTTTCTGCTTATAATATTAGTGTAGACTATTAAGGGATTTGAATATACGCTAGTCAGTGCAGTCTGTGCATGACGGCGCTAACATGCATAAGTTGATGCATTTGCGTGGATTTCATATAGGTATTGTAAAAAAGCAATCGACCACTATGGTAACTCGTGCATGTAGACCGTGCGGATAACTTAACCGCGCGGGTTACTTACACCGTGTACAAGCAGATTTTCAGCAAGTAGGCGCGCTAACATATTTATATTTCACGTAGCTCTAGTGAGTAGGCTACCCAGGTTCATAAGAAGGTGCAATACTATGTGGAAGTAAGGTATTAGTATTTTTAGCCCTTGCGAAGACACTACATACAGCGTGTAGTTTTTTAACGGTCATCAATATGTAAGTTATAATTATATTAATGGTATTGAAAGGTTACAGTAACCTTATAGTTAGCTAGACCATATGCTTGTTATTTACCTTAGTTGTATACAAAACGAGCTTTTATTTTTACTACTCTTATCTAGGTCGAATTCAATATTGTTACCAATATTGAAGTCGTAACGATATTGGTTTATATAACATGTTCATTTTAGTTTTCGTGCAATATTATAGCGCCAATACTAACTCTATTATGCAATATGAATGTAATAAGTGGATTTCAACTGAAACATGTAGACGTACGTATAAAACTGCAGCAGTTAAAAAAGTTGAAGTAATTACCCGAAGGAATTACACACTAAAAGTCTACGGGAACAACAAGACAAGAAAAACGCTCGTTAACGAACAACCCGCTAATTTGCAATGACACAATAATTGTGTTCTGAATCCCTTTAGGTGGGTTTTTAGCGAATGTGTGCTGCGAAAAACTGCAAGTTACAATTTGATTTGATTATTCAATTTGTTTGCCAAAATATAACTTGTTTGTCAAGTGTTCCGTAACTTTGCAGTCATAGTTTGACGTTTATGTGGCTATGAAAATGAAGCAGTCTAGGGACATTGAGCTATGCTTCTGCGGTGAGTATAATTTCCAGAATCTCTAGCAAGTCGCTATATTGTAAGCAGAAAATACAGCTAATGATTTCGTCGGAAAACAAAGATTCTTCCGGAAAAATTTTCCGCGCTGGCAAGGCGACCAGTGTGACTGTGACTTTAGTCTCTACGCCAGCCATGCAGTCTAATGTTTTACACCTTTACAATTCTAAAACGGATTTCCATGTATTTTAGTACCGTTTAAATGTTTGAGCTTTAAAAGTGCGGAATTTAGAACAAGACGTAGAATTCTGTGTAGACTGGTACGGAACCCTAAAAATTGGTGGTGAAATTTTCAACTGGTACAAAAGAACGTTGAGTTAGCTCCCTGCGGACGCCGTAAAATTTCAACTCATGTAAGAAATGTACGATGCATGTGCATTCTTTTCCGATCTAGGTTTGCGGGTCATATTATTTTTGAGCAATTCGGACATTTATAAAGATTTTTCTTCACATTTTATTGTTATAAATAGTTTCGGTTTGACCGTCTATACGGGTTGACAATTAGAAGCAAATATCAAGTTTTGTTTGTAGGACATGGTACTTTATATTTTAAAAGTGAATTAGAGAGAAATTGGAAATTATATATTGAATCTGCGACCTCATGCATAGCAGTCACATTCACTAACGCTTCATTGCCGTGGTAATCAATAAGAATTATAAAAGTAATGAACATATAGCCGATTGTTTACTGCCGTTAATCAACGGACAATTATAAAGCAAATAATTGCCACAAATATATTTACTATGGGACGTTTTATTAAAAATCTGTATAAAATTGGTTTAAATGTTGGTACCCAGTTTAGAAGACGGTTACATATTTTTTATATCAGCACCAGATCCTAACTAATTATATAAATGCGAATGTTAGTTTGTTTGCTTCTTACGCTTTCACGCCCTAACTTCTCGACTGATTATCATTAAATTTCGCGTACACGTTGTCAAGGATATAGAAAAAGACATCGAGCACCTTTCGTTCCAGAAAAAATACTGTTTCCGAGCGATCGAAGTCGCGGGCAGCTGTTAGTATATTATAATTGTGAACATTGAGTATTGAAATTAAACTGCTATATACGGATTTTATCGCGTTGTTTATTTGACACTTTATTACAAAATTTTGAAAATTGTTACACTACTACTACTATTAAACTTTACTAATTTTTAAGCTAATTAAATTATTATTAAACTATTTAGATTTAATTTATTTTTATTTTACACTTTCCCCGACGTTTCGGTTGCTTTTCAGCAGCCATGGTCACGGGGAGTCTCCCCGTAGTAGCAGTCCGAGTAGTAGTAGTGTAACAATTTTCAAAATTTTGTAATAAAGTGTCAAATAAACAACGCGATAAAATCCGTATATAGCAGTTTAATTTCAATGAATAATATTCGCGTAAATAGAAGACAACATTGAGTATGTTTACTTGTAACGTTTTTACCGCAGAACTGATCTGACACCAATTTGTATGGAGATGGTAACTGTTGGAGCTGCCATGGACCCGCTGCATCAGAGACACCGCTCTTTGTTGATAATTTGATAAACAATGGATCTGTGCCATTTGCTGTATCGATAAAGTAGTGTGAGATGCGTTACCTAACGACTGATATATTTATTTGCTATATTTTACTGTATAGTTATGTTATATTAGGGTTACTATTTTATAATATAAAAATAACTAAAATTATATTTAATTTAAGTGGTTATTGCCATTTTGCTACAATACTCACAAAATGTTTGCAATATTTAGAGAAGTATAATAATAGCAAAAGAAAGATAGGTACATAACTTATGCCTAAGCAACATCCAATATTACTTCATTTTTTCTTTTCGAGTTAAATATACATATACTAAAATAATTGCTTGTTATATAATAAATACCGCACTACTATATAATATGAAAGCCACGTGCTGATTGATTTTAAATTATCGCCGAAATATTACGGCTTTTCGTGGGGTATTGCATTGACGCATACCCCTCCGCGGGGGCGTGCAGAGGGGTTATGTCGGGGTAAAAGTAAAAGATAGAATATGGATGATAATAATGGACCTCCCGGGCGGCCTCAATGGCGTAGTGGTTAGTGTAACCGACTGCCACGCCTGAGGTTGCAGGTTCGATTCCCGCACAAGTCATTTGTGTGCATGAACATGGATGTTTGTCTTGGTGTGGGTGTTTCTATGTTTAATATGTAAGTATTTACAAGAAGAAAGTATATATGTACGTTTATCCATTGTCTAGTCCCATAGTAAAAGCTCTGCTTAGTTTGGACTAGACGGTGTTGTGTGTATGTGGTACAATATTATTATGATTATTAATACCGACTAAACCTACCACGCTGATCTTCGTAAAAACCACAATCAGCTAGGCCGTGCGAGTCACTTGCATGCGGTTGCGACCCCGCCAGGGTTTCGGCCCGCCGTATGAAACGGCAGGCCACTACACGAAGAGATCTACCCTTGAGGCATTGCTCACTTTTAAAATCCCTACTGCCCCTCCTCCCCTAGAAGGGAGACGGACACGACACAGAGGCGCACGTGGGAATATGCACGCCGCGGATGGCGGGCAGGCCCACGAAGCCCACCACCTCCAGGTCTAACCTCAAGTTGGCTGGAGGTCATCTCGCGCCCTGCGGCGCTCGGTTCTGCCGTTGGGGAGAGGGTTTCGGGGCTCCCTCTCCCGCTTCGCCGCCTCCTTGATGGAAATTACTTCCTCACATAGGGAGGCGACGGCGTTCCACTTCCTTTCACTCCGGACCATGGACTGAACCACGGCCAGGAGCGAGAGGGCAACCATACTGACTGCCGCGATCAACTCACGACGCTGCGATGTCCAAGAAGGGCAGTCTGCCAAAGTGTGCAGCGCCGTGTCCTCAACAACGTCGCGGCATTTACCGCAATGGTGACAACCAAGCGTCTCTTGCCAGCCTATCCGACACAGGAACTGGCCAAAGCAACCGTGGCCAGTCATTACTTGTGTCAGCCGGAAGGTGAGAGCGCCATGCCGCCTCTCCAGCCACTCCTTAAGAACGGGTCTTACCGCCACGATTGTGGCGTGCCCAAAATATTATGGCTTCAGTAACTCATAATTATTATCAACAATTATACAATATATATAAATATTTTGTTTATGGCCTAAACTTACGAAATATTTGTTTAGCATTACCATAATATGCAGTGAAAATAAATACAGAACGTTTAAAATACAGAATCAATAAAAATTGCGTCTATGTATGCACATAAGTTTTAATGAAATGTGCACAAAATGATGATATTATCTGGCAAATAGCAACAAATTATGTTTTGATAAAACTATGGCAATTTCTCGGAGGGGTCATAAGATCGCTTCGAGGATCCGTGTTCGATGTAAGCAACCGGCACTTTGCGGTACCGATACAATCCCAGGATAAAGCTATTTTGTTCGATAGCCTGTTGCTGGCTTTAGTTTTCGCCCTAAGGCTATACCCACCAATTATCTAAGAGAAATACTAAATTCAAGTTTTTTGTAGATGTTGCCACAACATCTACAAAAAACTTGAATTTAGTATTTCTTTCTTTATACTGAAAATTGAGTAGCAGTTATATGGCTCTGAAAGAATATATAGACGCTTACTCCACTATTTTCATTCAATTTTATTTTTATATTATACGAGGGATTGACTCTTGTCCAACTTTCTAACTCCGAGTTATGCCTTTGAGATTTTTTGGCTGCTAACCCCAATAACTTTTTGCTGGCCCGACCCGATATTTGAACCCTTGACCATGAGGTATAGTGTTGCGCCACGTGAGATAGTTTATTTTTAATTACTATCATGGCAAACTAGTATAGTAATATGGAGGCTTGCAATGTTAAGACGTTGCTCAAGCGTAAGCTAAAAAAATTGTCAATCTCCTCTCAATACGGGGCGCAACGAACTAAGATCGATCACCCTGTTGAAAGCAGAGTGCTGTCTTATAGAGCTTTCAAACTTCACCACACACTACAAAAGATTTTGTGAATGCAATCTTTGCTAAGGTGCTAGTGGATTTTCATTGTCTCCATAATTTATCATAGCTCTCGAACAAAGAGCAGATAAAATTCGCATGTTGCTTTCATCGATAAAATAAATGAAGTGCGCAAGTATGTAGATTTTAATTCGCCCGTGTATGTAGCTGGCACATTTATCACGCGCGGGCTATCTCAGTCATGTATAGCACCATTAGCACCTACAACAGAATTAATATAGTAGTTATATTGAATTATTGAAATAATTAACACATTCAGTGCCACTGACATGCCTAGTGTGTCCTCACTTATCCTTATCACCATGCCACGAGCACGGCAGGCATGTTCTCGGTTTTTCATCAATATTTCAAAGATTTGACTATATTTTCCATCGAAATGCTCAGAGCATAAACCTCATGCCGTAAGCTGAAGAGTTTTGAAGTCGCTCGTTTGATAATAAATTTGTTTATGTTATCAAAAGATAAGTTATTATGTAATGCCGTGGACACGCCATGCGTGTTAATCTACAGTTCTCAACCTTTGATATTGACAGATACAATTATAATGCTAATCTCTACATATAATAAAATCAATCTATACATAGAATAAAATTTTAATTGATCGTATATCTGTACTAGTGTTGTAACGTATATTCGCATTCGCATTCGCATTCGCGAATATTCGCATCTTTTTTGACATTCGTATTCGCATTCGCATTCGCAAATCTTATGCGAATATTTTGCGAATATGAACGCCTGAAAAAATAAATAAGATATCAATAATAAATAAGACTAAACAAAAAACGGACCTTTGACGCGCAGTTTTCATTTTATTTTGCCTAAGGAAGATATATGTGCTATACATCGTTAGAAAGGTATTGTTTTCTACTTCTAGAAACAATATAAATAATAGCAAATTGTATTATTTCTAGATATATAAAACGAAGAAAATAATACGGTGATTTTGTCATGATTATTTGTCTATTTTCATAAAATGTCTTTTTATATAGAATAATAAGCTGTATTTCTTTATTTATTTATTTGATTATCATAATTGAGTAGATTTCATACAATAACTACTATATAACGTAGGCGCCGGATCGGCTCGACAATGCTCGGAATGAGATGCAAATGATGACAAATATGTGCGTGTGACTCGTGCGCTGAGTAAGCTGTCAAAATAAAGCCATATAAATGGCGCCAAATTCAAAAGTTAATAATTCGCATTCGCATTCGCATTCGTGAATATCAACGGCGGATATTCGCATCCGCATTCGCATTTGCGAATGCCTAAAAATTGACATTCGTTACATCACTAATCTGTACATAGAAGATATTTAAGAAATGTTGATATGGAGGTCTTTATAGAACCAATAGAAACCAAAAAAATTGTTTTAGAGTTTTTATCTGTCTGTCTGTATGGTTATTCACGTATCACGCAATAACTACTGCACCAAATTAGATGCGGTTTTCATAGTTGTATTGTTTTTAGAGTAACTTAAAATCTAGTGTATGTTTCATCTGATGAAATGATGATCATGATTTATCAATTACTTACCGTGAAATCTATTTCCTACCATAATTAAAGTTTGAAAAACACAAGCCCGTTTGTAACCACAATATATCATCTGTAGCGCAAGAAAAATTAATCAGCCAGCACAATGAAAGCTGAAATATCGCTTTTTGTGATTTTACCTTTAAACAGTGCCAGTGAACACGCCTGGCTCACGCCAGGCGTGTTCACTGGCACTGTTTGGCCATGTAATTTAATCTTCAATGCCGAGGGCACGCTTAGCGTGTTCCCGGTTTATATAGGACGGCATCCCTGGGAATTACTAGAAAATGTATGCTATATATATGTATGTATGTATGTATGGCACGTATAGCAGTGTATAAAAGAAAAAATAATGTAAACATTGCTTTCATTGATGTAATAAAAATAAGTTTTAATTATGAAATTCTGAAATGGCACGATAACTAAACTTCCAAATTTTTTATTTACTATTTGTCCTTTGTAACATAACCATCTTATTAATTCCGACGATAAAAAAGGTGTAGTCTAAAAATAAATATATCGTATGCCTATACTCCTCAAGGGGTTGGCAGAGTTGTAATACACCTATTTTGCTAGCAATTATTTGATGTCCCAAGAAACAAGAAAACGGTCTATGGATACCTGGATATCGATGCAGATACCTAGGAATCGAACTTGACACCTTTTAGCGTTCGAATGCAATAGCATTGTGTACAGTAAAAATACTCGTATATTAACAGTACATAATGTATAACTTGTTTTGGGTTTATGTGGATTCAGAGATAAAACTTAATCTAAATGCATATAAGTTTAAGACTGTTTCGTTGGTCTTGCGGCATAAATTCAAGTGGACTGGTTATGTTCTAGGAGAAGTGGTTGTTGTGGTAAAATACAGAGACGTTAAATTTATTTATTATTAGAAAAGATGACTTGCGTTCGACATAAATGCATTTGTTATTTAATAATAATGTATACCAATTCAATATTTATAGAATATACATCTTGAACGCGGTATATCAAAATCAACGATATGTACTAAGGAATATCCCGATGTACAATTCCAATGTTACAAAAAATTGTTTTACAGGATGTCGCTTTCAACCGCAGCCGTTTCTTACGTGATCTGAATTCAAATACGTGAAACTGACGCTTATATCTTTCCCTTAGGCGCAAGACTTAAGTGAAACAACAAACGATAAGTGATAATCCTCACAATCAATATCGTAAAATCACACGAGCACAGCTGTACGTCTGTAAGTTGCGTTCCTACAAGCAGTGAAAGAGTTTTCACAAAGATTGAACACGGGGGGGCAACAGTTTAGATTAGAAAAGTTGGCGTGGCGGCGGGCAGACCCAGGACAAATTGCTTTACTAATACAACAGATTTCCGGACTTGTGGTTCGGCTAAAATTCGACAAAAACTATACACGAGCTAGTTGGGTTAAACCAAACGACTGAACGTAAATTCTCAAATAACTTTCCAGACAGCCGCCCGTTATAATCGTTTTTGTCAAACTCCAATTGAAACTTCCTATTTGTTTATGTTGGTTATGTTCGCTATTCATGTTTTTGCAAAAATCTATTCCCTGGGAAACTTCTATACAATGGTGTTTCGTGGTCGTCATAATATTATATTGGGAATTTAATTCGAGCGATTTTAAATCTGCCTGCATAATAACAGTACAATGTGCAAGCATACCAATTGATGTGTTGTAGAACAACAACGCTACATAAAACCTAGTATTTCACGTGGGTGCCGCAAGGGGCGAAGAACAGCGAAAATAAAAACCGATGACCCCGATGACCTTAAAAATGACCTTTTCTGGAAAGTAATAATTAGTTAAATAGTATCTGGCCAATCCGGATTAATAAAAACAACATTTGACATTAACATAATGATGGAAAGATGGAAGGAAGACCCACAATTTTCAATAAAATTCTGCGGAGCGATAAATCAACACTCAAAAGAGATGGGTTCTTAAATCTTCACAACTTACAGAGTTGGCAACAAAAAAATTCTCATCTGCGTGAAGACAGATCCCAATATCAATTTAAAATAAATAATTGGATCGGGATATTAAATGGAAAAATAATTGGGTCATTTGAATTACTGGGAATCAAACGGGGCAAAGCTATTTGGTATTTCTCCAAAATGATCTGCTGAGTTTATTGGAACAAGTACCCGAAGAGCAGCGAGAATCCTATTGATTCCAGAATTACGGTTGTCTTGCATATTATGCTGTACCTGTTCGTGCATATTTAAATAGTATGTACCCGAACAGGTGGATCGGGCGTCTAAGGCCAATTTTGTGGCCTCCACGTTTACCGGACCTAAATCGACTGTTATTTTTTATTGGGGTTTCCTCAAGGAGGTAGTTTACTGTAAGCCATTAGGCTCATTAGAAGAATTACGTGGCCGTATCAGAGCGGCCGCATCAAAAATAGGTGATCGACGGTACACAAGGCTGCTCAGAAGATCATTTATCCGTAGATGTAGGGCTTGCATAAGAGTCGGAGGAAAACAATTCGAGCATTTATTATGAATTAATTTGAAATAAAAGATTATGTTAATGTCAAATGTTGTTTTTATTAATCCCGATTGGCCAGGTACTATTTAATTTTAAAAATATATCATATATTACACATTTTGTTTTTTAGTCAAATTTGCTCCTTTCCTACATTAATAGCAATAATTCTCTAGTTACAGTAGATACAATTATGAATAATACCTTAAAAAAATACCATTATTTCTCTAAGTCAGTGAGTGAGTGGTAATTTAAGTATATATATAGTAAATAAATAAATAAAAATCTTCTGTGCGTGTGTTTGTAATTAAACTCCTCCTAAACGTCCGTTCTGAACTTCATAAACTGCTTAATACTACGCAAGAGTCAACTTAATAAGCAAAAAGGAAAAATAAATAAATATAAACTCCTAACACTCAATACTTTTAAACTAGTTTTAAAGTCAAACAAGGCTTAATCGAGAGGATCTTTGCTCGATGTCAGATGCAAAACATCACTTGCGGCGTAGTCATCTGACTCATGGCTTTGCCGCTAGTTTATTTCTTACCAACTTGTCAGCACAGTTTTAATGTATTTTTCCAACTTCAAAGATAGTATCATATAAACAGTCTGTGCATTCCACTGCAGATTTAGTACACCGAATTTAAAAATGCTGAAGTGTCGTGGCATTTTTTTTACTTTTAATATATTAGGAGAGGCGAAGTAAAGCTTGAATGGAGTCACGTAGATATTAACCCATCGGGAGAACAGTTGGTGCGGAAGAGTCACGTACGAACTTGTTCCCTTCTATGTGATAACGAACAACTTTTTTTTCACAACTTCATACAACAAAAAATATGGTGTTAAGTCTTTGTCGGAAAATAATGTCTGTTAAAGTTCACATTGTTTGTTTTTAGTATCTATTGCTGCTCTTTGTAGGTGTATATATTAAAAGGGGTTAGGCAGAAATATATTCGATACTTTGTTAAGTTCTACTTTATTGACTACCAACTGCTGGGTGTCTGTTCTAACCGCTGTGCTGTTCCTGGAAACGTATCTCGGAACTCATTAATACTCTACTAAATGGTTAGCGATTTATAGCACGTCATGAATGGCTATAAGTGCAAACAACGTGTTTGTTGCAACTTACATACATATGTTATAAACCAATGAGACAATCTTGTCTTATATGAACAAGTTACTGTATGAAACGAATTGTTAGAATATTTTATATGTACGACTTTTTTGACGAAATAGTTTCGTCGTTTAGCGGATCGAACTTAAACAAAAACAGCCTGATATAAAAAGCAATGACATGGAAATAACCCATGGTTCAAGTGGTAGTTCGACAAATTATGTATATCAAACCAGTACATTTTTGAAATTTTATTCTGTAGCCCAGTCGGTAACTTTTGATGCTCGAAAAATGTTTTGGATATGGCTGGATACAACTATTCGTACATCAAGCACTGTATAGAAAGGCATTACAGATCACGCGATGGTTACAGTGACCTCTTTGCTACACGCCGAATGTTTTTGATTTCATCTTCACACAAAAAAATATATCATCCATTTGTTCAGACCGTTGTATATAAAAACCTAACATCACAGATATATTTCCTAGAACTAGATTTACCTTTTTACCAAGCGTCCACAATTCGGTATATACATACATATAGTGAAAGAGGAATCCTAACAAGTATATGAATGTGGGATTCTTTGTTTGTTTGTTACGCTTTCACGCCCTAACTACTTGACCGATCATCATGAAATTTTACATACACGTTGTCAGATGTTTAGAAAAGAATATAGGGACATTCATCCAAAAGAAAGGAGTTTTTCCGAGCGAGGAAAGTTGCAAAAGCTAGTAGAGTATAATTACATAGCAACATTACGTCCGCGGGTGTATAACTTTCTGAATAGTTTCAATGGGTTACATAATTATGTATCATGCCTACCTACTTATATAATTCGGTTTCAGTATTTGAAAAAAACGCAGCGTTTGAAAATAGTTTTAGTATAAAAAAAGCAATTTTGTAATTATGTTCAACATTAAAAATCTATTTAAATTGTCGTTCAAACTATCTACAGAATGCTCATAATTGGTTCTGGGGTTTACCCGTGATGACATATTGAAAATATACCTATGCATAAAAATGTTTATATTAATATGGGTTCTAATGACGGTTATAAAATATTTCGTTAGTTATATTCAATTTAGGACACTACACACAACACCATCTAGCACAAACTAAGCAGAGATTGTACTATGGGTACAAGACAATGGATAAACATACATATATTATATTTTTTTAATGTAAATGCAATTTTGGATTAGCAAATCGTTTTATTGAAACACAACGCTATCGGGTTTATTTGAACGACCATTTTAAAGCTTAGCTTCTATTTCTTTTACATCCAAGTAAAGTTTTAAGATTTTCCTTAACATCGAACTAAAGTTTCAGCAAACGTAGTAGCTAATGTCTTTGCCATTTGCTTTCTCGAAACGTGGAAGGGACACACAATATCACTTAGGTCGTCAAATCAACTGGCATTGCAGAATATTAGACCCCTCGTTGAGCACGCTTGTAATAGACTGTTGATCGCCTCCTTATTGACCTTTGCACATTTTGGCGGGCGTATTAAACGAAGCTAGGTTATGAAGGTACCAGGAAAATTGGAATTTCGGGCGATCTGATTATGACTGCAGTATTTATTTAGCTCTGATGAGTGATGACGCATACGTATATACTATCGACTTGAGCGATAGTACATAGTAAGTAAGGGTTAAAATTATTCTATCTGACATGAGTTTAAGTATAACTTTTATAATCTATAAATTAATATGACGTGTATATAAAGCTTTGCAGATTTTAGGAATATTGCGCGTACAGAAGAATGTGAGGTTTACATACATAGGTACAATTTATATGAAAAAGAAGTGCGATGAGCATAAATTTATAAAATCTGAATGATCCGCTACGATCGAATATCAACAGCATTAATTTGGTGAATTAAAAGATGACTATATAAGTATTTATTGAAAATAAACTGCTTTATACGGATTCTGCCGCAGTTGTTTTTTTTAACACACTTTTATTACATCATTTTGAAACTACTACTGTTAAACTTTACTAATATTTAAGCTATTTAAATTATTTATATTTAAATTTAGACTTTCCCCGAGGTTACGGTTGATTTTTAGCAGCTATGTTCACGGAGATAATAAACATTAATTTTATTATTTTCATATCAAAATATAACGGAGTTACGAGCATAGTAGTATAGCATAAGCAGCTAAACCATATTGTACAATAGATGGTAAAATACATAACGAAAAGGAAACATCAAAAATTAAAAAAGTCTTTTGCACCATACATCGATAATGATAGAAAATCGACGTCGGATACACTGGAGCGCATTTTGCATTCAACCACCTTCTTATGCGACCGCATATAATACAGTTCCGAAACTGCACGCTGTATTCATGAATATTTACTGCACACCAACGATAGAATATGGTTTCAGAAAAATCATATTCCACATGATACTCATGAAGCAATGCGGCTATTTGTGACTTGGCGTGTTGTATACAAATTTTGCTTTTGAATAAAAAATGTGGTTTGAAAGCTATTGCACTTTTGTAGAAGTATACAAAGGAAGAGAGCCTTTAAGGCCATGGCGACGGTATTTTGTTATTACGTCGAAAATTCAACAACGTTGCTGTAATCGATTTCTTAGATGGATATCAAAACATCTCACATCCATTGCTGCGTTGATCATAAGATCCTATTCCAGTCTGTATAGTAAATAACTCCTTTGAAGTATTTATATATAATAACTGGTTTAATAATGTTCTCTTGTTATGTTACAGGTACAGTCAATCCCTGAAAACCCTGGTAAGTAGACTTAACCTGTTCAGATTGGGAGGCTACATTCACAACAAATGTAATTTTTTTTAATTTTAAATCTGATTTTTTCCCATCTTAAATTAAACATGAAGAATAATCAGTTAATGACAACAAAGAATTATATGCTCTAGCATTATTATACAGTAAGATTATATGTCAATATTACTGGAATATCACATTGAAATTAATTAAATTTTTACGGCTTTTATGTATCGTGATTTATTTAAATTACGACTTTTAAGTATTTTATTAATATTTGTAAACTATTTTTATTTAAACTACTCGCGACGTTTTGACTGCTCTTAAAACAGCCATAGTCACGGGCAGCTTTATGTCGTAAGTCTTTATAATGCTAAACAAAAATCATCTTAAAATACATGTATAAATTCATTGTTTCCTATCCTTGTTCCCGTGGCATAAGCTTACGCTTAAAATTACGGCCGATGGTGATGTCTCGTGTTCAAATTCTAGTTCGGATATACTATTATTGGAATCTTTGTTAGCCAATTATTCTTAATAGCCACACAGAGTTTGGAACTCGGCCTAGTATACAGCAATAGCCATCAACTGACTTTGCGTGGGCAGGCTGTGTAGTGCTGACTTGGAAACAGTATGTCTCTGTCTACTTCTTCAGCCTATTGGACGCGTTTTAGACTCAGTGCTATTATTGAAAGTTTGCTAACAGAAAAATGCAATTTTGACACCATAACCGACACGGAAATCAAACTAGGAGCCTCACGATCAACCATAGACATAAACGAGTGCCACAGCTGCTACTATGCTATCTAAAAATAAAATGTCTATTTATAATATCTAACACTAGAGCTAGAAGATATAGGTTATAATTTGAAACTCGTTCAAAAGGTGTCAATAGGGGACAGATACTTCAGTGAGTATATTGTAGAAACGGGGACACCGACAAGTATGCTCAGAAGAGGCTATTCTTAGATATGTTGTAAGTTGGAATCCTCAAGAGATAAGGTTACAACTCCAATACAAAATCAGCCGTCTCTAGTACATTATAGTACTTGGATAAGTATTGATAGGTAATATTGAGTAGATAAAAAGCTCGAGTATTTTTAAAACAAAATAATATTGTTAAACTATTTATTTGTTACCAAATTGTAATTTTTAAAGTCTTATATTTTTGTTCTTAAATTTTTGTTTCTAACTTAATTCTAATTTTACTAGTTGCTAATAAACGTCACTAATTGGTATTTGTTGTTTTTTATTATATATTAAGATAACGGTGTTGCACCATAATTATGCATGCTGTGACACCTTAAAATGTTGTGCATATAGTTATTATTTATGGTCTTATTTAGTTATGTAAAAATAATGTAACAGCTACTGGATGTCCAAATAAATAAATAATGTTTTTGGAACTTCAAATAAATGTAGATCATTATATACTTTTTAATATAATTCTGCCTCTGTGATAACCGCAGCGCATAGTTTACACTGTAGTGCATGACGTCTCTATTTTGATTCTGCAAATTGTTATCGGTATTTTCTTTTAAGTTTTTTGGTAAAAATTCTAATACTTTGCTTGATAGACGGTAATAGGCTCGTTCCCTATAAAGAGAGGCCTCAAGTCAAAACTGGTGAAATGCGGTTGGGTTACACCTCTCTGCCTACTGCTTCGCGAATATACTAGAATTCGTGAGGCTGTATGTATAGCTAATGGTATATTGACGTTTGCATTATCACTCACTTAAATAGTGCGGTTATTTAAATTGCTCTCCGGGTATAACACAAAGTAAACTGCTTTAAGCATCTCATGTATTCAACAAACGTGCTACTATAATTCAAAGTTAAAATAAGAGACTGTGACTGTGAGTCTCAAAAGTGTTCCCATGTTTCGAAGTTAAACAGCGTTATGAAAGTTTCTTCAGTGTTATCAACCAACAGTCAAAATAAAAGGCTTGCTAAATTATAAGTCACGAACCGAGCCATTCGGGACGCAAACCGACGTCTAAGTATTTTCATCAAATTTTGTCAAACGTTAAATGGGTGTCTCCGCACATGAACAGGAGCATCTCCTATTATTTCACAAATGTTATCAGAATATCAAACAGCGATTCGTGAAAGTATTACTCTCTAGTATCTATGTGTTATATATACGAAAAGCGTCTTTATATTGATTGTGTTAAAGGTTGTAATTGGATACATGCGCTTGCGTGTTCGATTCGTTTTGTAGCTGATGGTTTGCGGAGTGAGGAGTTGTGAGGAGCGAGTGTTTTTCACGGTCTCATTATGTGACGATTCGTATTCGAGGCCAGACGGGAGTTACCACTGTAAGGGTAAGGTTGAAGGGTGGCTCACTTGCCGACACGTACCACTAGACCCTGCTTACGAAGTTCGTAAATGTTATTGATTTTATCTCGGCCTCATCCACAATATATATTTAATTTGTTTATTTGTATCGCATTGTCTCTGCGGCATTAGGGAGTTCGTTAATGGGGTTATGTACCTACATAAAACACAATATATTATGGATATAACATGTTTCTATCTTTACATAATAATAATATGTGATTTTGCTTTCAGAGTATTCTCTGTACAATCATTTATATTTAGCAAAGCTAAAACGAGGGACTACGTTATGGATAAAGATGTTACTTTAGTTGATTAAGTTATTTTATAAAGAGTATTTAGTTGAAAGTAGCATGTCAATGTATTCACAAAAAAAAACTCGGGTAATTACGATTTCAAAACCGAAGTACCAGATTTGATTCACAGGATTGGCTAACAATCTTTTTTTAACATAGTGTTTTCTTTTTTCATTCGTTTTAACGTTAAAGTAAAAGTCTAAGGTATAGTGAGTTACAATCACGATATTATCGGTGTGTCTGTCTGTGACTGTATCCGGTAGATTACAGTGAGCACTTTATTATTACGTTAGAACTAAATAATATATTCTTTAACCATTATTACCGATATCAAACGACGTCAAATCGAATTTATTCCCTAAGTATAGGTGCAATTTAAGACGTTAGTTACAATATGGTCCGAGCCATGTTTACTGTGTTGGTGAGCAATTATAAAAAGGAATGTCAATTTATAAAAAAGGGTAGTTAATTATATAAATGTTATGAAATGTTAAATTATACAATTAAGCTTTTATTATCAAAATATTCTTGGATTGAGTAAAAACATTAAGTTAAATTTAAGGAAAACGGTGAAGGAAAACATCGTGAGGAAACCTGCATGTCTGAGAGTTCTCCATAATGTTCTCCAAGATATGTAAAGTCTGCCAACCTGTACTAAGCCAACGTGGTGGACTATGGGTTAACCCTTCTCCCAATTCGAAGAGGTCCGCGCCCAGCAGTAGGACAGTTTAATACAGAGCTGATATTATAAGGAGCTTTTTGTAATTTGTCTTTGTACTTTTTATCTTCCCTATTGATACTGGCAACTTCTTGTGTATGAGGGGTGTTCTCCATATTCCTTTTTAGTTTATTTAAAGTACCCCCAAACTGTTTTAATTCATGAAAGTGTCAACACAAAGAAGTTATTTAATTTAAGAAGTAAAGTTTATAAACGAGGTATGCATTAAACGAATCTTCTCTATACTGTCTGCGCTAAGAGCAATGACTTGTGCAGAATATAATGAAATGTGACAGACTGTGGAAAATAATTTTAACTTAAGTATCTTCACAAAAAACTTTCATCTGCAAGCACTGGCCACAAGTACTGATTAAAAACTAACTTTTTCATTTCTTGTTTTAGTGAGTTGTTCGCTTGATGGACGTGATGGAACTAAAACACTAGATTGTATTTACTTTATTTGAGATGCGTTAAAATAGTTGAAATAAGAATAGTCCAACATAATGTTTTTATTCGAAGTGTTTGTATCAAAATATGGATACAATAATATTTGTAATAATATAATTTTGGGATCTATTCTGGTAGTCTAAGAATCTTACTGTTACACTATCGATTATTTGATAGTTAGGAACGTTTGGGTGGCTATATATGTTTTAAAATAGTGGTTGTCTGGTTGAATGTAAAAGAAAATGGCTGAAAAGTGGATATGGTATTATTATGAAATCGAGTACCATAACTTTATTGAAACGGTATATTATTATATATTTTATTCTGTATGCGATTAATCATACATAGATGGCGGCACCTTAGTACATTTTGTAAGTGTCTAGCAGTCATATATCACACTGAGAGTCAACAAACTCCACTGAATGAAGAGTAAATTTATCAAACCTCTACCAAAAGTTGCAGACTTTATAGTACTATTAAAAATTTGTTAGAGCAGCATTGTTGGCGAATACGGTAGTTGACTCAGAATATTTTATTATTTAAATCAAAAGAATTACGATACCGAAACTGTAAAAGATAAAGAATTTTTAAATTCTTATCAAAAATAAGTAAGATATAAGTGTTTCAAATATGGTAGAAGGGCTAAATGTCAAATGACAAGAAAAGGATGCACGATACAAACTGTGACGTAACCGTAGTTTAAGTGCTGCTGTCTGATAGAGATAGCGAGATATCCCCATTTCATATGCAAATTTAAGATATCAATTACTCCCTTATTTCGCAACAAATTTAGCAAATTTAGGTACAGTGTGCACAAGTGATTTATTTTGATTACTATTTGTTCTTGTGTGTAAAATAATGTACAAAATCAGACATGGGCAACTATCCTATTGCTTGCGCGCATGCGCGTATAAATGTCACGTTATATTTACGCACTTGGCTAGCGTGCATCGTATGTTTAACCCGCCCCGCGTAAATGCCCCATCTTGTGTATGTCAACCACGTAAAAAAATATTAATCTAAGTAGATTTACTTCATTTATAAATATAACGTGTTTTTCTTGCACATTGAAGTGAGAAAATAGTTTGTGTCTCGGTTTAAGAAAGTGGCTTTTCGTTTTTGTCCGTCATGACTTATGAGTTTGAATTCTAGAGAGCTCATTTTTCGCTGTCGTCTTTGAAAAATGCCTTTCATATTGATTTATGTTGAGTATCACCCGTCTGGTTGTTTTCTCTAGTATATTATTTCTTTTAATTTGTTTAGTGTCTTGAAGTGAGTGTTTTTTATTTGTATTATTTAACAGATGTTAGGTGCTGATGGATATAAAGCAAAGACATTTAAGTTATCCAAACTTAATATTATATATGCAAATGTGAGTTTCTTTCACGCTTTAATTACTCAACCAATCATCATGAAATTCCATATACTCGTTGTCAGGGGAACAGAAAAAGGACATAGGGTACCTACCTTGCATTCAGAAAAAACTGCTGTTACTAATCTAACCTGGTTAGGTTAAAATCTAGTAAGTTATATATTTTTGACAGTAATCTGTGTGTATTTTGTGGACATAATATTGTTATATATAACTGCAGTAAATACTACCTATCAATAATTAAGTTTAATAGAGGGCAAACAATTTCTAATTCTAGATAAGTAAATATCATTAACACATTTTAAAAGTCTGTTTCGTTAATTCAGTTATTTTAAATTTAAAAATATTTTCGGTGTCAATCGTCCTGAGTCAGGAAAAGTATAATATTTTGTGTTTTCGTGTTAAGATTCCTTTAATTGGTAACAAAAATCAATAATAATAATAAAATCATTTATTCTCTCTACACAATAGTTTCAAGACTCAAGTACAGACAAAAATGTAATTAGCACATTGAAAACTAACTTGTGAGAGACTGGTGCCTGAAGTAGGTTTAAAAAAACCTGTATTCAGATCACCAAGCGCCCACCGTTAATTCTATGACATATTTATTACAAGACGGTTTTACAAAATTCAGTGGATCTGTAGATTGCCCCTTTATACAAGAATATGAACGAGAAAAACAATAACAAAAAATAAAAAAACAGTAAAATAAATAAAAATAAATGACTTAAGTAACTTAAGTATCCCAGAGTGTGAGTCTGTGTGTGTGTATGTGTGTGTGTGTGTGTATGTGTGTGTGTGTGTGTGTGTGTGTGTGTGTGTGTGTGTTTGTGTGTGTGTGTGTGTCTGTGTGTGTGTGTGTGTGTGTGTGCATGTGTGTGGCGCGTGTGTGTGTGTGCATGCGTGCGTGCGTATAAGAGAGGTTGGAATGTATGAGATTGGAGAATGAGTGGTTGTGATGCGAGTTTAACTAATACTAAGGTACGGGACGAAGTAAGGGTTGATTTTGGGGGTAAATGTAAAGAATCAGAATGGTCTATTTCAAATGGATAAGAAGATTCTTAGTTGTCTGGTAGTCTAGAGTTTTCAGGTATTTAGTAACTGTTTTTTACAGTTTGATTTTAATAATGGGTATATATTAAGGGTGCTATTAAATTTGTTATACAGAAGGTAAAGGTATGCTCACCTGACTACCTCTTTGGGGCATAGCGTGTACAAAAGTATGTATGTATTTAAAATTTTAAAGATTTGTATAAGATGAATGATTACATGCTGCCTTTTTCACATTCTGTTAGTAGCTTCATAATATAAAAAAATATTTTAATGCAGTTTGTTTTTCGTTTACATCTTTGTTCCATCAAAATATAATATTTACAATATATTTAATGAAGCTAAATTTATGTCAGTAAGTCAACATTTAGTAACCATTACTTGTACTTTTTGTTTTACAACATATTATAATATTATGCTCTCTTAAGATTTATACTATTAAGATACTCTCTTAATAGTATAAATCTTAAGAATTATACTATTAAGTTATTTATTATGTATGTTATTCATTTTAAAATGTCGAAAAGGTAGCGGTCATATTCCTTTAGGTAGGTTTTTATCAATTACCACGGAATTACGTACCACTGTTGCACACTTGTACTGTCATAATATATCAACAGAACATACACGTAGATTTTTATAGCTAAAGAGATTTAAGTAAATTTATTATTGTTCGACAAAACCAACTATTTATTACTATTAAGTAACATAGTAAGTAGTACTTGGTAGTCCATCAAAATGTTGCCGATGAAAACGATGCAATCTGAATAGTAACGCTACTAATTCACAAAATTTGTAAAGAGAAATGTATTTAATAATTGCAAGAGTTTCCACCCACTGGGTCCTATAAACGGAAAGACGGAAGCCAAATGATAATGATAATTTGGGCATTTAAAATACCCAAAGATAATTTATAATTTCTTATGAGATTGCTGTTAGCATTATGATGTTATAATTTATACAGATTCTCATTTTTAACTTACGGCCCTGCCTCGCTGATAAGGAAAAGACAGCGTGATTTTCGTCAGAAATATGCAAATAATTCTTAAATTTGTTTCCATTGGGTTTCGTACACGGTTTGTTCGAGACAGTAAAATCATTATCTTTTTAGTTATTTTAATCTTACTTTCTCTTTGCTAAGGAATATAAAACTTTTTTTATTGCATGGCTTGCAAAGTACACTGACGGACTCATAAACTGCATCAATGTTCAAGACGCCTTTGAAATAAACATTTTACCCAAGTATTCAAACCTTTTATAAAAATTTAAATTGAGACCTATAGTTTGGTTCGTTAACTTTATAACAGCGTAGTATCATATCCTTAAGTGTATGTTTGTATTCTGGAAAGGACCATAATTTTTTTTGTAAACATCTATAAATGTAACAAAAATTGGTTTTGGTTGGTTTATTGAAAAATAGTTTTTAGTCTTTTAATAAGGTGTATTGCCTCCACGTGCCCTTATTACAGATTCTAATCGGTTCCGCATAGATCTGATTACGGTTATTAAACGGTCTTGCGGAATATTGTTCCATTCTTATGAAATCGCTGTTCTTAGTGCTGCCACAGCAGTTGTTGGCATTTCTCGCATATAGAGCTTTTTTTAAATTGTCCCAAACATGTTCAATGGGATTAAGATTCGGGCTTCGTGCTAGCCAATTCGTGGTACGTATCCCAACCTCTTCGCAATATTGTCGAACTTGTGCAGCGGCGTGGGGTCGGGCATTATCTTGCATTAGAGTAAAATTTTCGCATATTAATCCCATGTAAGATACCACGTAAGCTTCTAAAATCTCTGTTATATAGTGTTGTGCCGTCAAACCACCTCTTCTACCATTTTGACGAACCATGTCGATGAATACAAGTTCCGTTCGCCCGATCATCGAAATGCCACCCCACACCATACACGAACTTCGCTTCCAAAAGGAACACGCTCCTCAATGCAACTTTGAGCATATCTCTCCCCACGTCGACGATAGACTCTTCTGCGACCGTCTGCACCATTTAAACATGTCCTACACTCAACGGTGAATAATATATGCCCATTGCTCTTAAGTCCAATTAAGATGTTTACGCGCAAATCTTAAACGAGCTTGTCTGTGAGCTGCAGACAACTTTGGACCATTTGCTGGTCTAAAAAGGGTGATTGCCGCTTCCTTAAGCCTTCTTTTTATTGTTCGTGCACTCACGTTTACTCCACGCACTTCATTCAACTCTGTTTTGATGTTTACTGACGTGAGGAAACGATTTCGTAGGAAAGTTGAAACAATAAATCGGACGTCACAACGGGTGGTTGCTCGAGTTCTGCCGGTACCGGGTCTCCTTTTAGAACCTGTCTCTACAAACCTCCGGTATACTCTAGAAACCGTAGACTGGTTTAAAGAACAATGGCGAGATCTTATCTAACGTAAATTTGAGCGTCTAAAAGTGAAGAACTTAGTAAAGAAATTCCATTAATTGTCTACGTTTTTTTAAAGTATCACATTAACTAGTTAGGGCCGGATAAAGAAAAGACTAGGATTAGGAAAAAAGGACTCAGCACCTCGTATATCAAAAGTGATGCACAATAAGTACGTCGGACCGCCGATTGACACGACGCTACGGACATCTTTGCATGTACTGCCTATCTATTCATCTGGTATCTCTCAAATCAAGCACACATAGATGAGTACGGTGCACTTTTAATATGTGTGACGCAGAATGCTTCTTTTCTTAGCGCGTGTTATCACTCGACTTAACTACAGACCTACTTTTAAAATATTTTACAAGTCATTTTATCCTGAAATAACTAAATAAGGGAAATACTAATGCGATATTGTCCTTTATTCCTCGAAATTGAATAATATTACATATTAAACATGTTATTGAAAGTTATCTGCAGACATAACCTACAAAAGTTCATGACTGACTATATATTATTCTCGGCCTACTCGAACAAAAATTTTTGCACAAACTAATTCTTAAGATGACGCTGAGTTAAACCAAATATTTTTCATTTCAAGTCACGGGAATTTTATCTCGGCTAAAACAATGTATGGGTTTCTGCCATTGTTCTTTAAATCAAATCAAATCAAACCAAATCAAACATTTATTTGCATAACTCAGGTACATAAATTTGGTACATAGTCGGTAGGTATATAATATAGAACATGCTGAATTATAACCTCAAAAGAAGTGTGCAAATATTATATATTTAAGTACATGCAACATCAAAATCTTATTTGTGTAATCCATTAAGTGTCAAATAATAAATATAAGCATTGTAATAGGTATAGGTACTTATAAATAACAAACAGTGTGCATATAAAATTGGTTGATACAATATAAAATAATAATTAAAATTAATGTCACAAGGTTAAATAATTAGTATTAATTGTGAAATAATAGAAATCTCAAATAATAGAAAATAATAATGTTGTCATAAAGTCAAGTATTTACTAAATGGAATAATGATATCAAATATAAAAAGTAAAAATAATTAAATTAAAATGTCAAAATTATATTTATAAAACGATTAAAATTCATCTGACAAGAAGTCTGTGACACTATAGTAACATTTCTCATTTAATAACTTATTCAACCTTTGCTTAAATATGGCTACATTTGTTTCCCTAATATTTCTTGGTATTTTGTTGGACCCATTGCGAAGATACTATTATGCATTAAAGTAGTTTTTGTCTGACGCATATATAGTCTACTTTTATCTCTTTGCTGGCGATTAAAAGTTTTAGAAACTAGCTCAAATAAGTGTAAATTATTTTTGACAAAAACAGCTACCTCGTATATGTAAAGACTAGGCAATAACAAAATATTATATTTCTTAAAATATGGCATACAGCTATCTGTCGATTTTAGGGCAAACATTGACCTTATACAACGTTTCTGTGTTTTAAAGATAATCATTTAATTTGTCGAATTGCTCCCAAAAAAATTTAAATTTCTAGCAATCGTTCGTTGATCCAGGCCTTCCCGCACCAATGCCACAATTTGAGTGGCTTGTTCGGCCAAAGTATCTATATTTATGGTAACGAAACTTTTGTCGAGTTTAAAAGACTAATAATCAATACTATTGGTAACAATAATTTAAATAGCATATGCAAAAAAAAACAAAAGGAATTCATTTCAAACTTTACTCTAATAACACACAAATTTGAGACAATGCATAAAATTTATTTTCCCGTCTATAATCTTATATTTTACCGCAGTCGTATTTTTAGATTTAGTTTTGTTTTTATGAATAACGGACAGTCTCGACATTTTCATTTAGTTTAATCTAAAAAGTTTGCATACTTATGAAAAATATTAATTCGAAAGTAATCCTGAACTTTGATGCAGTTTATAAGTCCGTCAGTGTAGTTTATGTGGCCTCAGCATTGCCAAAGGGCCGAGCCTTGTGGATTTGACCTCCACATGTGACAAAAAATTGTGTTATCTACAAGCACTAGTTTCTAGTTTAAATATTCTATGTGTCTGTTGTTTGAATGTTCCACTTCGAGTGGGAGTGTTGTCTTTAAAAATACTCATAATAACTTTATACTTATTCCTAGTATTATATAGGTAAAATATTGGGAATATATTTTGATGTTTAGATGTACGTTATTGAATCACGAATAAACCATTGAACGAATATGGTTAAAACTTGAACCGCAGATTAGAAAATGACCACTCCCGCACTAGAAATAAATGCTATTTCGCGGGGAACTTTACAAACATTTAAACAAAAGAATACCCAGACTCGGAAGAACCGTTTGTGGACACACACAGTTTTGTCCCGTGTGGGATTCGAACCCACAACACTCGGCGCAGCTGTGGCAGTGGCGAAGCGACCATTTAAACCACTACACTATCCATGCAGTCAATTACGAGTAAACTGTTGATAATTGTTGTTGTTGATAAACCGACTGCCACGCCTAAGGTCGCGGGTTCGATTCCTGCACAAGTCAAACATTTGTGTGCGTGAACATGGATGTTTGTCTTGGTCTGGGTGTTCCTATGTATAATATGTACGTAATTACAAAAAAAAAAGTATATATGTATGTTTATCCATTGTCTAGTACCCATAGTACAAGCTCTGCTTAGTTTGGACTAGATGGTGTTGTGTGTATGTGATAGAATATTATTATTATTATTATTATTATTATTATAATGAGTTTGATTAAAACTTGACCCACAGATAGAACATGGGTAGGGATTATTATATACGATACATTTTACTTCAGTTATGCGTACCCGTTAAGACTGCGCCGAGCGTAAGACAGATAATGACAGAGCTCGTGCGGCGCATATTCAAATCGGCGCGCGGCCGCCATAGTACAATTGTATGGAAGATTTAAAGTGCTTTTTTTGATAAATATCTATCTTTATTGTCAATCAATAACTCAAATATTTGGGACGGACAAATTGTAATATAACTATTTATGTTTCGTTTAAGCTGTAAAATAGGATAGATATCTTCTGTTATAATCTAAAAATCACGTAACACGAACTTACATTTTTGCATTTTTCGTGCAAATTTACGTAAGTTTGTGGGCGAAAATATTAATTATTTTAAGTTTTTTACACGGAGTTATTGTAAACACATTCATTGTTATGGTAAATGTATATTTTATATGTGTATTAAACAAAAAGTGTTGATTTTATTCACTTAACTGTGTCCTGGCCTGGCCCTGTTTAGGCACATTTCGCTCGGCGCAGTCTTAATAATATTTTCTCAACATTCTTCATTAATTTAACGCATGTGAAACTGCGGGGCACATTTACAATCATTAAAGAAGTATATCTATACTAATATTATAAAGCTGAAGAGTTTGTTTGTTTGAACGCGCTAATCTCAGGAACTATTGGTCCGAATTGAAAAATTATTTTAATGTTGGATAGCTCATTTATCGAGGAAGGCTATAGGCTATATAAGATCACATTACGACCCACGGGGTGGCGCAGTAATCATAAACGCGGGTGAAACCGCGGGCACATCTAGTTAAAATATATGTCTATTTTGTGGTACATGTAATCTACGTAGAACTTTAAACGAACGCAGCCACATTCATTGCGGACAAAGATGATGAACGCCTCTGCTATTACTAGATCCAATTTCAATCAGGTCTCTCCGGCCAGTGTTATCGCACCCAGTACACTGAGCAATCAATAAACTTCAACCAATTCAATCGTCAGAATGAAACATTGAGTTCATATATGTACTATGTACGAGAACTCGACTAGCTTACTTGTTAGCGTTAGAGTGTATGCTCTCTAACTGATCTAGTGTCAGCTATGCGGTTACTGTAACAACACGTTTGAGTGCAAAATTTTTATAATTAATATCCTTCATGTGTTTGTCGCTTTCAATCCCTGAAAGCGGTATACAATATCGGTAACACAATAACAGTATATATATCATAGCTATCATACCGATACAAAACAGGTTTCATAATCGCTACATTTAAAAAATTTATTGAGATTCTAAAAAGCTACTTCATCGCTGAGTGTAATCATTAAATTGCAGGATAATGATAAATAAAAAATCTGAATAAGTAAGTCAATGCTTATTTATTAATAATGCTATATTTTATTTAAATCAATAAGGATAACGGCCACTCGTGTTGACTCTGTAGCGGCCAGTTCTGAAAAGAAGATATTATATAAAGGAATGAACGAACAGTTTATTATGCATATTATAACAACACATTTTAAACTGTATTCGGTAAAAAGTAGAACAAGGATAAATACCCTGGGCTCAAAACCAATACATTGTTTTGTATTTATGTACATCATCCGACAAAGGGCTAATTCTCGTAACAAGAAATGTATTTTGAACATATTTTATTACAAGAATGCCTATTGACCGCATGACAACCACGGACTTAAAATTTCTACGGGATATATAAAGCAAATAATGAAAAAGAAAACAGTGTACGGCTGTATGTACGTATTTTATACCATTGGTGCGTAAAACTTTATGAAATTCAATTAACAGAGAAAAATAAATTAATTTTCTCACCCGAATTTCCTTAAATCATCATTGCCCATAGGGAATGTTTCTCCACGACAGGTATTTAGAGAGATTTGTAGAAAATTAGAGCATTCTCTAGCGATCAGATGGTTGTACGAAACAGTTGCAGCGAAGAACCTCCAAGCGATGTTGTGGTTGCAAATGTTGGTGAGGCAACCAGGCTGAGAGATTCCACCGTTGGGATAAAAGTCTGCGTCACCAAGATCAGTGCCAATGCCTAGACCACCAACGGTATAGCCACCATCAGTATGAATAGCCTCCACGTAAATACCATCGTTGGCATTCAGACGATCACGGTTGAAATTCCATAGAGGTCCGGCGGGGTCCAAACCTAGAAAATAGAAGAAGAAATATATTTTGCTTTAAGTAACCAGAAGATAAGATTGGTTTATAAGGAACTAAGCAATTATTTACTTTTGTAGAGTATACAAAATGTAAGAACAATAATTATTATAATGTAATTCTAATTGCTACAATATTGTTAAAATATTACAATTAATAAATATTTAAATTAATAATATTTGAGATAATCATAATCATCATAATATTAATGAAATTAAATTGAGATGACCGGCTAAGGTAATTTAAGATTATTTTAACAAAATATAGGTACAATAGTTAGTAATTATTATCAAATATAATATGGCCATTATTATTACAACTAATTGGATTACTATATTTACATCTAATTAGACATATTTTGTTTTTGTTGCATTAGCATTTTTTAATCAGTATAATATTTTAAGGTATTATTACCTGATAAGTACTAATTACTAATTTGGAAATCAGTTGGAATAATTACATCGTTATTTTTTATTACCTCATTGCCAATATATGTAACGATAAAATCGTAAAGTTATTATAATTAATTATTATAAATTTCGCTCAAATAACAATATGACGTTATTTGAGATCACCGGATAAGATACGTTGTGATTATTGTAACATAATATATGTAGTTAGAAACATTATTTATTTCGATATAATGTCACTTCTATATTATTAGCATTAGATATGCTATACCAAAGATAATATGGCTAAAATAGATACATATCTAAATAATAATAAGTAATTTAATTGTTCAGAGAAGAATGTGAAGGTAGAACAGAAGAACTATGGTGATCGAACCATATTACACTATAAAAAGGTGACAAAGATTGCGTGTTAAAAAATACACATATATATATGTATATAAACCCAGGGCTGTTTCTTAGAGGAGGTGGCAGAAATTACGAACGCCTAATTGCAACACTCCTGGCATATTTCTCAAGCTTCATTTACTTTCATTATAGTCTTCAAGCTTGCTCTTCGGCTTAGAATAATCTTAGCCTGGCCTTTCGCCAGTATGTCTTCTATATGGTCTAAGAGCATTCGCCGAGGTCATTACCTCGCTTCTGGCTATACCAATAACGTTTGCCTTATATAAATTGTTGGCCTGTCTTGTCGTATATTCTTTCTATATGGTCTAGAACCATTATCGTACACCTTTCTTAATTCTTGTCTCTATACCTTCTTTCAAATCATAGTATTCTTTAATCACACTATTTCTCATTATATTTTTAAAGACACATACATACTTCTCATTACTTTCATTTCTATTATATTCAACTTTTATTACTTGTTTTGCTACTAATACTTCTTTATAAACAGCCAATTTTCTTTCTGTTTAAACTCACCTGTAACACGTGCTACTCTTCCTCCAAGCTCTCTACCTGCATTGCCAACTAAATGAGCGCCTAAACTGAAGCCGACGATATGCATAGAGTCTAGAGGAGCTCCTGTAATGGCGCTAACAAAGCCTAAGAATTGTCCCAGACCACGGCCGACAGCAGGTACACCATTAGCGGCGGTAATATAGTTGGATAGTGCGAGCCTTCTCCAATCCAGAACGATAACGTTTGCATCGCCTTTGTCGAGGTATGCTGTGAAATTGTGTTTTATATCAATGGATTGTATGAAACTTATATATAATAATAAAGGCTAAGGGAGAAGATGAAGCTTATAATAAAAATAAAATTATTTCTTAATAAAATGGTATTACAAATTAAATCAAAGGTAGCATTAGTATTAAAACCTTAAATAGAATTCAAGAGTTGTGTAGTCATAAAACTTTTTATTGTACACCAAATCAAAATTCTTACAAAAACAGTGAGCAAGAGACTGCGTGAGCTAAGAATTTTTATTATAAAATAATCTAGAGCACGTCCTTATGGTAAAGGAAAAATTAGATTTGTATGTATGTTTCGAAATAAACTTACAAGTTGCCTTGCAACCTACAACTTAAAAGATTATTTTAAAATACTGTACGTGTTACAAACACGGTCTACAACAAACTACATCATTCGCTCAAGAGCTGGTTACATTTGACCATTTCTGACTTAACTTATCAGTGGATGCGTTTGTTTGCATTTGAGTTCAGAAATATATTTTTGTTTATCCTTACCGTCTCTAATAGTTGGGTTCAAGCCAGTATTTTGATTACTGAGCCATCCGTGAGCTATCACTACGGTGGGGTGACCTGGGTTAAAATTTGAGTTTCTAATAGAGTTGGCATCGTTCATAATCAAGGTCTGTGAAGTGGTGGGATTACGCCTGTGAAATAAAATAGTGTGAGAGAATATATCTTCTGTACTTATATTAAAAGAAAGCAAAAGATTATTGACAAATGTTATATACAATAATACAGATTATTCAAACTAATTTTAGATTTATGACTAACTATAAACACATATGCATAGCAAACTTAATCTTTATTGTATTATACTATCAATATTGCTAATAATAAAAGCATTTAACTTCGTTTGTAAAGCTGACGAAAACACTAGTAATGTGCAACCCAACATTTAAATCTAAATTTATATTACAACATTTAAATCTAATCTTATCTAATTTGCTAGCAATACGTACAGGCATGTTTTTATTATACGAAAGTTGGTTGGTGACTTAGTTAGTTCGACTTATAACAACATTATTTCAATCATGTTTTATTTCCCCATAGTGAGCGTGACTATCGAGCACATTTGCAGTCACTGTTGTTACTTAGAGTTTCTTAACTAACCTAGAAATACTCAATAATGGTTTCCAGATCCAGTAATCTAATCTGGTTTATCACAAGTGTAAGCACAAGCCGACGTCTCGTGACCCACAAGGCAATAACTATTTATTAATTCAACATTCATTACCTATAAGACTACGTTTAAATTTTGTAAGAAATACATTAAACATTTTAGTCAACTGAAAACTAGAAAAATCTATATAAAATCTTCAACTATAGGTTGCTACTTATTGGTAGTACAATTAACCGAAATTATTTTAACGAGTATTGTGTAAGTAAAGTAAAATACCTGGTGAATAGCAGATATAGATTATTAGCTGGATTCCTGGTTATTTCTTGAAGGAGAGACACGTCCACTTGATCCTCAAGGTCAACGATGTGTGGGTTACCATCGCCATCGGGGAACTCGATATAACGAGGGTATTGGTAATTATTCACTTCCTCTATTACTGATTCCACAGGAACCGCAGCTGCAGTGTATACTGGTAACAGAAAGTAATATGTGACTGTTTAACGATTTGTGAATTCATAAATAGCAAGAATCAGTTTACATATACATATATCTAAACTTCTAAATCTAAACTAATATTATAAAGAGGAAACATTTGTGTTTTTGTATGTATGTTTGTAATGTTTTCACACAAAAACTATTGGACCGATTTAAAAAATTCTTTCACTATTAGAAAGCTGCATCTTCACTGAGTAACATAGGTTATATTACATTATAAAAAAAAAATAGGGATCCTTAGTAAAAATGCAATAATATAACCCAAGGTGTGAAAAAATTTGTCATAAAAATCTGTCATCACGTGCGCTGCGGAAACTATTGATGATAGAACAAAAAAATGTTCTACAGTATTATAGAACGTATCGATATCTACAAAAAAATCCACGATACTATATGTCCAACTACTGTAGTTATGCTACTATAACTACTTTTTTACATTTTAAAAGTTGATAAACGTGCCAACAATAATCAAACCATATAATTCTTTAGATATAGTAGGTAGTTTCTAAATATTAGTAGCTAGTTTTTAGGTATTAGCTATATATATAGCTAACTACACCTATATAGGTGTAGTTAGACTTATTAATTTCTTTAGTTGTAGTTTTATATATTAAAATTAGATAAATTAGATAAAAGTAGGTATTGGATAATAAATTAAAGTCCACGCGGACGAAGTCGCGGGCAACAGCTAGTGTATATATAAAAGCAATCAAAAGTAATATTTTGGTGAAAACAGTATCAAAATTGGTTGCACAGTAATGGAGTAATTAATATGTTATATATGTAGTCGGGATATCTCGCCTATCTCTGTCGGACAGCTGCATTTAAATAGCGTTTACATCACAAGTTGTATTGTGCATCCTTTTTCTGGCATTTAACATTTACCTCTATTACCAGATTTAAAATGTTTGTATCTTATTTATTGAAGAGTAGATTTAAAAAAAAATATGTATTTAAAGTTTAAGTAATGACACTATTTGACTTAAATAATAAAAAAGTGAGTTAACTATCTAATTGGTGTTGCGTGCGATTTGTCTATAATCATGATATTGGCGATTGGACGAATTCTCACTTATCAACTGCTGTGTATAAGTTTGATCAGTCATTAAACGTCCATACAAAATACTGACATTACAATACATTAATAAAAAACTTGATATCGCTGAAAGTACTTACTAAATCTAAAGTGCTTAGCGATAGTATAGTATATTCGTAGGAGTATAAATACCACATAATGTTACGATAAAACGATAAGAAATTAAATAACACAATGACTAAGGCTTTTGTGTATCATGTAAAACATTTTATAAACGGCGTTTGTCATTGCTGAAAGGTAAATATAGAATACTAGATTTTTCCCGCGGCTTTGTTCGCGTAAATGTAAGTTAGGTTAGGTCAGTACCAGTATTTTTTTCTGGAGGAAAGGCACTCTATGTTCTATTCTGTACCCAAGACAACGTGTATGCGAAATTTCATGATGATCAGTCGAGTGGTTAAGGCATGAAAGCGTAACAAACAAACAAACTTACTTGCACATTTATAAAATTAGTTAAGACTAATAAAAGTTAACGATAACACAGGTTAGCAACAGTAATTAATGAATATTTAGGTTGTTAATGTAACATAGGGATTTTAGCAAAACTAACGCTAATTTTAAAAAGTGTGTTGTATTTTTATCCACCGTTTGTACCTACATATATTTAGTATGGATAAGTATCAACAATAAGTTTAGAATATAACTATTTATGTTTGGTTTATGATTTTAATTAATATATTGTGTCCAAGAGCACTTTTACTTTGTGGCTTTTCTCGGCGAATTTATAACCACCCGTCGCTATACTACACGTTCTTCTACGTCTCGTGGATCAATTGTTCCTTATTTTCTTGTTCTATTACGTATTTCTTTTTTATTCTAGATATCCTTCCTTCTATATTTTCTTCCAGTAAGTGTTAAAAGTTAAAGTGTTGCATTAATTTTGCAGCTTACTCCTTTCTTATCTATATCTATACTAATATTATAAAGAGAAATTATTAGATTTTTTTCTTTGTTTGTATGTAAAGATTTAAATTTTTTTTTTTTTTTTTTTATTTATTTATATAAAAGATACATACATTTATCTTAATTCTAAATATCGCCAAACTGGCAACAGTTTGTTGGCGAAAGTAGCACTCTTTTAATCATATAAATCTATGTAGCGAAAATATTCTAAGTCTATGAAATCTATACATATTTGCAGCATACATATAAATAGGTACAGTATTGTTATTCTAGTAAATACAAACATAATCTAATAGGAACATTACGCACGATTATATCAGCACGTCTTTCAGCCTTTTTTTTAATGTTGTTTGACTAAAATCTTTAGAAGTATTTCTTATTATATCTATTTTATTATATATTATTGGAGTTAAGTATTTCCTAGTTCTTTTACCATAATAATTTCTTATACTTGGTACCACATATTTTCCCTTCTCAACTTGTCTAGTATTATAGTTATGTGTAATTAGTTCCTTATATTTATCTATGTTATATTGTTCTATAGCAATGAGATATTCTACTTTTTCATGTACTGGTAATATTTTACATATGTTAAATAGTTCATCATAATTTGGTTTACATTTTAATTTAACTTTTTTGCTAACTAGGTATTTAAGTAGTCTAACCTGTAATGTTTTTATACGATCCATTTGTGTTTTAAATGTTAATCCGTAACTGCTTAACCCATAATTAATTATTGAGTCGGCTAGTGCATAATAAAGTACGTACAAGATTTTTCTATAGAAAAGAAGTTACTAAGGTGATAGAATTTACCCAATATTGTTTGCAGTTTGTTGCATACAATATTTACATGTAATTTCCAGTTGAGATTCGTGTCCACTGTTAACCCTAAGTATCGATACTTATCAACTACGTCTATGTATTCGCACTGACAATGAACTTTATTGTGGTGTAAACAATCGTATGTGTGTCCAATTATACGTATACTAAACATACCTTGTTTACAAACTACTAAACCGACTTTAAAAACTCTTTCAGTATTAGAAAGTTATATTATCACCAAGTAACAATTGCTATATTTTATTTTAAATAATAGTACTGTTACTAATATAATCTAAACTACTTTTACGCGAGCGAAGCCGCGGGTGAAAGCTTGTATGTTATATGGCTGCCATCGACTATTTTTAAAATACTACCCGAGTTGTCAAAGTATATTTTTATAACATTTTCAAATCTGCAACTAAAGTAAGGCATCTATTGAATTTAAGCTTGAGTTCCTTTCATTTGTACTTCCAAACGCTACCATCTTATTTAAAACCTCACTAAAGTTATCTAATGAGTATTAAAATTGTAAAGTAAAGATTATCTCAGGTCTTCCAATAGGATCATTACCGTAAGATTTTATCAAATTGCACGGAAAACCGTTTTAATTTCATATCATAGTCGGTAATTGTCCGGTGCCGGATAAGGTTCAGTCGCACCCAACAATTACTGATGAGAGGATCGGATGCCTGAGTTTACTGTTATGACTATAATTTGACTCATAATTATGCAGTGTGCTGTAAATGCCACACGTGAGCAAGTGATTGTTGAAACTGTGTATATTTTATAGGCTGGAACTAATCTGGGTTTATGTGTTTGATCGCGGTTAATGTTGTCCTACAAAGTTATTTACAGTTATTGCAGTGTTATGTATACTTTTAGCATCTGTTGTCATGTGACGTTTAATGTACGGCTAACTGCTAAACATATGCATTTTCTTGATATATTTTCAAATTCACTGACCAAATAAAAGAAAAGGCGAAGGTAATGTCATATAAGGAGGTCAAGGAATTGGCCGTAAATCGAAAAAGATGGCGTATACTCCACCGACAAGAGCAAAGCTCTTAAATATGATGATGATGATGATGATTTTCAAATCCCTTGGATCTATCCTAGACAATCTTTGTATCTATGACTCCAAAGTATTCAAACAATGTATTTAATCAATATATGTACAAACTTAAAACAATGCTAAAATTCATATCGATTTCACAAATACTTTTGAACACGCTTAAATTATTGATAATAGATAGCGATGGTGGTCAGTACTAACAGAGATCTATAAAAAAAATCTTATATGACATTACTAGTACACAAATGATCTTAGAGTGTACAATGATTAATAATGTGTAATGGTTTCTATTAACTACAGTCATCTGACGAGACGAAGATTTCAGATGTATTTTAAGCATAAGATGTATTTTTGTAACGTTTAACGTAAGAAAATAACGTTGTATTCAATGATGGCAATATAATTATTGACATAAATATAAGTTTGAAAACTTACGCGTGGCAATAAGGCAAAACAGGAAGACCTTCTTCATGGTAACGATTTTGCGTAGTCTATCAGCCAACAAAGTCAGTCTTAAGTATTTATTTGAATTTTATCAAACATTTAGTAAGATAATTTTACCACATTATCATGGTTAAGGGGATTAAAAATTTCTACTTAGTTGTTTAAATGATTCATATCAACAAAAAAAACATGATGTTGGTGTACGATAAATTTAAATAATAAAGTCTAGGCAACTGATTGATCAAATAAAGCTGATTATAATATACCTAAGCGCTGTGTTACTAAATCATTCTGATATATTTCCAATTCAAATTGCTAAATTATCTTATTTATTATCTATTTATTACATATATTATCACAACTGAAATATTGAATCGATGATGATAAAAGTTGTATGAAGATAGCTTTGGGTACCGTTCAAGTAAGATGACATTGGCATTGTTAAAGAAAAGCCTACGAAGTCACGATATTATAGCGTGCCCTACTACAGAAGACATAAAGTACAGTGAACCATAGCTGCATTGTCACGCGATCAGCGCGTCTCAGCGCATGCACCACTCCGCCCCACTTGGTGCGGTGACACACCGACCGAAGATATAAAGGGATAGCGCGCGGTGGACCTCGTTCTCACGAGTTGGGAGCCTTCTGTGCTCACCCATAGTGTGCGTAAAGTTGTCAAGGCCATCTGAGGCCATTAAATAAAGCACACAAAAAACTAACTAAACTAAAAAAACTCTCGACCCTTGGCCGCCGCGACGTTGAGTACTTCTGATTTTCTGATCCAGCCTGAAATCTTCCTATCCCCGTGAAGCCACGTTCCGGGATTGTGACTTTTGTAATTTGATTCAGTTTGTAATAATTGTAATTATATTGTGTTCAGTTAACATCTTATGGTCTCATTTTTCTCCTAATTACTAAATAATTCTTTAATTTTTACGAGCATATGTTTGTTGTGGGGAGGCTTTAGGAGCTGACCCTAACCAGCTCCTAAAACTTCGTTACTTAGGATTTTTAGTTTCACCATATTCCTACATATCTACTTTCCAGTGAATAGTTGGTTATACCATGTTTGTATGGTCATTTTGTATTTACTTAGTACCTATTTTCCTACTATCACTGTAATATATCATACATATCAACATAAGTATGTTAAAATTAGCTGTGCCCTAACAAGGTCCATAATGGCAGTACATATTTTAAGTTTCTACCACCTCTTAAACATTATGGAATTGCAATAAAGAATACTGACAACAGCGCCGCCGATTTACAAATTTTAAAAATAAAAATAAAAATCTATATAAAAATAGACATTACAGGTTAATGTCTATTTTCATATAGATTGCCATTCTTAAAATGTTGTATTGCTTCATAGAGGCAACTTAACTTACATTTTGTATTTTTAGTCAAACATTTTTCAACATGAAGTTGCCATTGCACCCGGTTGACGCCAATAGGCTCACCCTGAATTACTAAAGAAAGACCATAAACTATAGGTGGCGAAATATAGATGTAAATATACATCTAAAGATAGGTAGTGACCTTGGTTAGGTACTTAAGGTTATACCTATCTTTTCAGGGTAGGCATACACATATAGTGTAACGCCTGTGCGTGCAATAATGTGTGTATGTTATCTTAAGAACAAGTATAGTAGAGGCACGGAGCAGGCGATAATTGTCAATCAATACGCACATAATTTCAAAAAGTCATATAACATCCGAAAGTCATAGGTGCGCGACGTGGGTTGGAACCCGAGACCCTCTGCATTTGCAGTCTGTTAGTCTCCCCACTGAGCTATCGCTGCTCTAAAAAGAAAAGAAAAAAATGTATGTCTTCTTATAAAGAGTAAAGATTCAGTCTTTGAGATTGATACTCTGAGCTCATTCTGCGTAAATAGGAACACCAATGAATAAATTATGTTCGGGTACTTTGAAATAACTACACTGGAACATTGAGACAACTACCATCTTAGTCTCCCTGTGACCATGGCTGCTGAAAGTCAACCGAAACTTCGGAGAAAGTGTAAAATTAAATTAAATCTAAATCGTCGGCCTCGATGGTGTAGTGGTTAGTGTAACCGACTGCCACGCCTGAGGTCGCGGGTTCAATTCCCACAGAAGTCAAACATTTTGTGTGCATGAACATATCCAAGTTGTTTGTCTTGGTCTGGGTGTTTCTATGTATAATATGTAAGTATTTACATAAAAAAGTATATATGTATGTTTATCCATTGTCTAGTACTTCATAGTACTCACAGCACAAGATCTGCTTAGTTTGGGGCTAGATGGTGTTGTGTGTATATGGTAGAATATTATTATTATTATTAGTTTTATAGTTTTAATAATAATTTAATTAGCTTAAAAATTATTAAAGTTTAATAGTAGTAATAGTGTAACAGTTTTCAAAATTATGTAATAAAGTATCAAATAAACAACGCGATAAAATCCGTATATAGAAGTTTAATTTCAATGAATAATAAAATAATAAAATAAATAGAAGACAATATTTATAAAAAAAATATGTTTCTTTCTTTCTTTCTTACATAATTTCCTGTATAGCAGACGCTAAAGGTGAAGGCTGAAAAAAATGTCGTAACCAAAAACATATTATTTAAAGTATAATTAGAAGTTTCAGACAGCCTACAGCTAGCTAGGAATGTGTAACATTAATGGCATCTTATGAGATTGATGATTACAAATTTTTATTTCAAATTTGTTTCATTTCTAGAAAGACAACATTTGTAAATACATATTTTGTGTTACATGTAGAGAAGACTTTTAGTTTAACTTGACGAACAAATAATTATATGGATAATGTATTTTTTATACAGACAGATTATGAGGTTAGATATCTATACAAAGGGATTATTGTGAACACCTGAAACAAACAATACATGCATGATTCCAAAAAAAGCTTGAGACTTCACAATATTTTCTCTCTTCTATTGATATTATTCAATTAATAATATCAAAGTGCATTAAGTAATTTTACTGAACCATATGACGATCATGGCTGTAGGATACATCGCAATTCTCTCATATAGTAAAGTGGTTTTGTAAAGCACTGACTTTCGTATTACTGCTGAACAAGTGTTTCGAGACCTTTCAAGGAAATGCTGTGATATGCTGGGCGCTGGCGCCCTGCAAATAGAACACAGCTTAAAATATTCTCGCACTAGCATAGACTATAATTACAGGTGTCAAACAATAGCATAACATTTGACGAATCTCAAGTACTTCCTCAAGTACCAGGATGAGCTGAGCACGCTTAACTTTATCTATAGATAATTATATGTACATCCCCACACATGTTTATGTACCCATAATCAGCTTATCTATGTATATCCAAATTTCAAACATAATAACGTAAGAACCATTATACTCACTGATATATAAAGAACCTCACCCACACTTAGCTCTACGTGTACTTAGGAATGCTAAGAAATATAATTTTCTAGGCTTTGCCCGCGGCTTCATTCGCGTAAATATAGGTTACGTAAACTTTTTATCTCTTGGGTACAGTACTTTTCCTAGATAAAACCCTATGTACATTTATGTACCCCTGTCATCGTGTATTTGAAATTTCATATTTCATATGAAGACAAACATAAACTTCGCTTTTTTGGGCTCAACATTAGCGCAATATAATTTAGCATAACAGTTAAAAACAATCTTGTAATTCATTAAAATATAATTCTTTTAAGCATAAGTTAACCGTGCCCTCTTCGTTATGTTTCTAATTACTAAGGCATTTAAGTGTAGACATCACACATAATACTTACTATACATTCGCAGTATTTATTGTTAGCAGATTGTAAGATTCAACAGAGGCGTACAATGATATTTTCTCCTCTTACGATCTCCAATATACTAAAACTTTCTTATTTTATTGATTTCAATATGTCACGGAACTCGGCACGAGACAAATTTCTTTTCAAAATCAAATTTTCCAGCAACGAATGGCGCATGAGTTGAACTTGTGCCAATATTTTATTTAAATCACCCAAACTTTCTACGCTCACCCAGAAACATTGAACGGTTTTATTTAAAATACGGTTTTCTTTTTACTGTGTTCGACAAAATGAAATAAATACCAGATACATGCTCCACATAGTAAGTAAGCCTGAATTTGTACTCACTTCACGTATTTATTCCACTAATTAACTCCTTAAGAATTATATTTTATACCTACAGCAGATATCTGCACGGACGCTCGTCCGGAAAATGAGTATTTTACTGACGATACGCACTTCATATACTGAATTAACTGACATTTCCATAAATAATAACGAGCTCGACGAGCTCATTTATTAAAAGTATTATTTATATTGTAATTAGCACTTACCGAAACTCACGGAAATTGTATGGCAATATTGTGACCTACATAGACACGCCTATAATAAACAGTATACCTAAAGTAATAATACTAACAAGTTTATTACCAAATTGTACACATAAATGTAATGCACTGTGACCACACAATACAAAAATACAAAAGTGTTGATGAGAATGTAATAATGTATAGTAAGATTTAAAGAAAGACTGAAGTGTATCATATTTAGCCACCGACGTTTAAGTCCAATGTAAAAAAGTGTTTACATAATAACGCGATGCCGTGCTGTTTCTGACTTTTCTATTAAAAAGCCTGATATATTACTCGACCCGGGTATCAGTCCCGGTTTCTCATCAAGTCAAGATCGGCAGAGAATATAAGCGGCAAGTGCAAGTTGCACCACTAATGGCACAATACCAACGAGGTAGTAGCGAATATTGTGCGTTGCTCATATTTGCGTATTACTAATACGTATCACGTAATCATCATCATGTTTCGAATTATTCAAATCATGTAAATTTTTTAATAATTCCATTTTTTATTAGTAATCGAACGCTCCTGCCGCAGTACTGTGTATTGCACCCGTGTTTAATATCGTTGAGGGAATAGGCAGAGTAATATCACAACTATATGTAAGGAGATGTTTTTAAGCTTTGAGAACGGTGAGGCAATAGCCCATTCGTCGTAGTTTTAGACTTACGACTTCTAAATGTAAATAACATTTTTCGCCGGTGTTTTCTAACAGAAAACTCCAATAACAGCTTAGGTGTGCAAATTTAACTCAGCATGCCACAGTTGACCATAGCGTATATGCCTACACTATAATCACTATACTACAGGGTATAAATAAAACGTTAGGTAATAGTGTTTCAATTGTTTCTGTATATTTAAGCATAATAAATAGAAAATGTCATATAATGTCAATACTATAAAATGCTATAGTTAGTAGTTAAATCAGTAAGGATATCTTCTTCCTGTGTCGAGGCGATACATTCCAGTACTGGAAAAAAAAATTGATTTAATGACACATTTTTACAAATTTGAACTATTTTCGATAAATGTGAATCCACTTTTGTAGCGAAAATTATTCGTGGATGTGGACATATGCCAATTCATGTGTAATGAATTTCAAGTAGGCTTTCGATTACAATTACTTTATTTAATCTTGTAGGCACATGATCTACTGGATCGAAAGAAGCTAAAGTTCGAAAAACATGCGGTGCAGTCTTTGGGGACTGCCGATAGAAGTGAAAACTAAGTAACTTGTGAATTGTATCGTCGAACTATTGAGATTGAATTGACGATGACGCGAGTTCCATGATTTTTGTTCACCCAAAAAGTGCTCAACCCGCCTAAAGAAGCTTTCACTTCAAAAATTAAACCAAATATTCTTGTAAATTCGCAATATATATTATCGGCCACGTTTATAAACACACGGCCTCTTCCCGGTACGAATACGGTTAGGCTTTAACGGCCACCAGCCTGGTTCAGTGGAAATTAGCAAATTTCACACGTCTTTAAGATCCTTAATGAAAAAGATTTTCTTAGATAAGCAGTTTTTATGATAATCTTTTCCTTCACTATAAATAGAGTAATAATTAACTATTATTAACATATTAACACATCACTTGAAAAAATCAGAAGTGCGTGTCATAGAATTGAACTACAAACCTCTGTATCTAATGGTCTCCCACCAAGCTATCGCTGCTAATCATTGTTTAAGAAGTATTTATTATAGATTTTAGTATAAAGTAAAAACTGAATAATTACCCGAATTTCCTTAAATCATCGTTGCCCATGGGAAATCTAGCTCCACGGCAAGTATTCCAGGTTATTTGCAGGCTGGTTGAGCATTGATTTCCGACCAGATGATTGTAAGTAACGGTAGCAGCAAAAAGTTCCCAAGCACGGTTGTGATTGCACATATTAGTGAGGCAACCAGGCTGAGAGATACCACCGTTGGGGTAAAAGTCAGCATTGGCAACGTTGGAGCCAATACCGAGTCCACCAACTGTATATCCACCGTCAGTGTGGATTGCTTCTACGTAAACACCATCGGTGGCGGCAAGACTGTTACGGTTGTAATTCCACATAGGGCCGGCGGGATCCAAACCTGAAGAAATTAAAATAATGAAAAATAAAATTACACAAAAGCTTCTGTTACAGTTCATGAAACAGTTAGAAAATATATTTGTACCTGTAATACGGGCAGCTCTTCCATTAAGTTCTTTACCAGCGTTACCAACAAGATGTGCACCCAAACTGAAGCCAATAATATGCATGTTGGTGAAGGGAGCACCAGTTACTTGGTTGAGGAAGGCTAGGAACTGTCCCAAGCCACGACCAACAGCGGGCACGCCAAGGGCTGCCGTCGTGTAGTCAGACATGGCAAGTCGTCTCCAATCAACAACAATAACGTTGACGTCACTTTTACTAAGATATGCTGAAAATAAAATCGATACAGAGTGAGTAATTTGAAATTGATTGAGGAATTAATACATCTGAAACTTGATAAATATTAAAATTAATAACTATTTAAATTTTATCATAATATAGGGTTCAAAATATTAATTATATATCACATATGTTTCTTAAGGATTTTTATTTTTAATTTTTCCTAATGAAAAATATATTTTTGGATTAAAAATAAAACAGTTTAAACGGATATTATTTTGTTTACACAAATCAGTCAGAGAGTGTCAGAGAGTCAATAAGAAGGTCATGTGAATTAGTACTTATTCATTGTATTTTCTGCCTGGTCATTATTACTAGCAGTAGGCATTATGTTTTTAAAGCAATGTTCTAGTAAACTTAAAAGTATAGCTTGAATTACTAACCGTCTCTGACGGTGGGGTTGGGTTCAGTGTATCGGTTGCTGAGCCAGCCGTGAGCAATGACGATAGTAGGCACATTAGGGTTAAAGTTGGAGCTTGTGATAGAGTTGGCGTTGTTTATGACTAAAGTCTGTGCAATAAGTCGATTGCGTCTGTAACGAACAAAACATCAATAAATAAATATCAGAATCACATTTATATCAAAATGATTCCTGAATTATAATGTGTTAAAGCCTGGTGTAAAAACTAGGTGTCATTGTTTGCTACGTATGATTCGTAACTTCAAAACTCTGGTTAGGTTGTAACAATGACATTTTTAACATATACATATATATAAATAGCTCAATTGGTAAAATTACCGTTATACATGGTTGCATTTTTTCTTCCTTTTTGGAAACGGTGCAGGATATGTATTTAAGTCTGCCACGCCTGAGGTCGCGGGTTCCATTCCCGCACAAGTCAAACATTTGTGTGCATGAACATGGATGTTTGTCTTGGTCTGGGTGTTTCTATGTATAATATGTATGTATTTACAAAAAAAAAGTATATAAGTATGTTTATCCATTGTCTAGTACCCATAGTACAAGCTCTGCTTAGTTTGGGCTAGACGGTGTTGTGTGTTTGTGGTAGAATATTATTATTATTATTATTATTAATGCTATGAATAGTGAACGCAGACCTCATTGAGCGATTAGGCCATAATGCCTTATCGCTCAATGAGTATATATGAGAGTCAATATTGGGTGATAAAAATTTTTGAACAACCACGTATTGAATGCCCATTTTTAGTCACAACATAAATTATACATACAAGCATGTTAAAAAATAGATTTTATTAAAGGACACATCTTAGGTTAGTACCTAAGACATGGCCAAAAAATCTGTGTAGAATATCATAATATAAAAAGATCTATGTTCTACCTTTGAAACATTTTTTAAATTTATTTTGGTCTCTTATATTAGCTCTACTATAAGGTGTTTTAGCATTATTTATTATTTACGGGACATTGTCCCGTAAGTAATTAACAATAAGCAAGAAGCTTTAAATTAGTTATTGGTGAAACTATTACTTTTATAATTGGCCACAAAAGAAATGTATAAATAGAATTAAGCACGAATAATTGAAATCCTTAGCTTACCTTGTGAACAGTAAGTAGAGGTTATTGGCTGGGTTCCTGGTGACCTCGTCAATGAGCTCCATATCAGGCTTCGCCTCAAGGTCGACGGTGTGCATGCGACCATCTCCGCCGGGGAACTCGATAAAGCGAGAGTACGTACGTTCCTCCGAAAAACCTTCTTCCACAGGCACCGCTGACACGGTACATGCTGAACGGAAAATAGACGATAGTTTTTTATATTTCGGCCTTTAGTCAATTTGATAGTTACTTCTTTGATATTACAGTAAAATAATCAAGATTAAGAAATACACACTGAATTAGCGATCTTGTTATTGTATGTATGATTAAAACCAAGCATACATATAACATTTTTGCAAATTTCTAATTAAAATTTCTAATTTTTAAAATCGTATTCTAAATCTTACCCGCTACAACAATCAAGCACAATAGGACCTTCTGCATCGTATTAGTTATGCAAAGATTATACAGAGGAAAACATATCGTTCTGCTATTTATATTAAAATTACCTCAATTATGCTATCAATCTTATTATCGTATAAGTTATCAGTGTTTTTTTTTTGTTTTATCTATTTAATCTTAACCAGATGCAAAAGAGATTTAGAGTTGATAAATTTTGTTTGTCTGATAATTATAATAAATACGTAACATAGGTTATATTTTCTAGAGATTATAATAATATCAGCCCTGTGTATAAGCTCAGTCTAATCATCACCACGCTACCCCAGTACGCATTAGGAGACTTCACATATCTTCGAGAACATTAGTGAGACATGTAGGTTACCCGATGTTTTTTATTTACCGTTAAAGCGAGTGCTATGTAATTATTAATTTTAAACTCACATAACTTCGACAAGTCAGATGACAAGATATTTGCGTGGCAGTCCGTCCCACAAGGCTGTCATTGCTATCATCCTTATTCTCTTCAATATCTCAATACGCAAAGAAAATGTTGAGGATTGTTTACATTTTATCAGTATTAGATTTTGCCTGCTGTTTCGTTTTCTTAAAAGTAGGTTAGTTTATGTTAGTAACAGTACTTTTCCCTGGATGAAAGGTACCCTATGTCCTTTTCTGTTCCCCTAACAAAGTGTATGCAAATTTCACGATGATTGGTTGAGTAGTTAAGAATTGAAAGCGTAAGGAATACACAAACAAACAAAGAAACTCATATTTGTATTATTATATTAGTTACGATTAGGATACGTATGCTGAGCGATGTCCAAATTTTGGCACTGATAAGACACACACTTTCATATTATTTTTAAAACTTAAGTCAATCTTATATTTATATAATTCAATAGATTATTGTTGTATCGCCTGCTCACTGACAGTACTAGCCTTGACTTGATGGGAGGCAGTTTCCGTCATATAATCGATGGTTTCCGTTAAGTTAAGCGGAAGGTGTGGTGTTGCCAGTGAACAGAAACGAAATGAAATTATATCGAATTTCCTTAAATCATCGTTGCCCATGGGGAATCTAGCTCCACAGCAAGTATTCCAGGTTATTTGAAGGCTGGTTGTGCATTGATTTCCGACCAGATATTTGTAAGTAATGGCAGCAGCAAAAAGTTCCCAAGCACGGTTGTGATTGCACATATTAGTGAGGCAACCAGGCTAAGAGATACATTTGTTGGGGTAAAAGTCAGCATTGGCAACGTTGGAGCCAATACCGAGTCCACCGAACGTATATCCACCGTCAGTGTGGATTGCTTCTAGATAAACAGCATCGGTAGCGGCAAGACGGTTGCGATTGTAATTCCACATAGGACCGGCAGGATCCAAACCTGAAGAAGTTAAAATAATAAAAAACAATATTACACAAAAGCTTCTGTTACATTTTATGAAACAGTTAGAAAATATATTTGTATCTGTAACACGGGCGGCTCTTCCATTAAGTTCTTTGCCAGCGTTACCAACAAGATGTGCACCCAAACTGAAGCCAATAATATGCATGTTGGTGAAAGGAGCACCAGTTACTTCGTTGAGGAAGGCTAGGTACTGTCCCAAGCCCCGGCTAATAGCGGGCTCGCCAGTGGCTGCCGTCGCGTAGTCAAACATAGCAAGTCGTCTCCAATCGACAACAATAACGTTGACGTCACTTTTACTGAGATATGCTGAAAATAAAATTGAAAAGTATTGAGTCACTTGAAATTAACTGATGAATTAATTCAGCTGAATGTTGTATAAATATTAAAATTAACAACTACGTACATTTAAGCTTAATTGAAGGTACAAAATATTGTTTAAATATCAGAAATGTTTCTTAAGGTTTACCGAATAAGATCACGATTTAGGATTAGAAAATAAAAAACATACTTAATAGCGTTAACATAATAATTCTGCGTAAATAGAAACACCAATGATTAAATTATGTTTGGGTACTTTGAAATAACTACACTGGAACATTGAGACAACTACCATCTTAGTCTCCGCGTGACCATGGCTGCTGAAAAGCAACCGAAACGTCAGGGAAAGTGTAAACTTAAATATAAATAGTTTTAATAGTTTTAATAATTTAATTAGTTTAAAAATTAGTAAAGTTTAATAGTATCTAGTAGTAGTAGTGTAACAGTTTCTAAATTATGTAATAAAGTGTAAAATAAACAACGCGATATAATAATCCGTATATAGTAGTTTAATTTCAATGAATAACATTCGCGTAAACAGAAGACAATATTAAATATTTAATAGTTTTAAAATTATGAATGCTAAAAAACATCTATACTCTAATTGCCATACAACATTTTTGTACAGTTTCAAATCCCAATATGTCGAATCTTTTTGGTTTTGTATTTACGTTAGAATCTATTTCAATGTTTTATTCTGGTAAAAATCGACTGCTACAGAAATTATATCTGTATTTGAAAAAGTCGAATTAGGAAAAAATATTTTTACATTGTACAAATTGTTAAACAGGATTTTGTAACAGAGATTTCACATGTGATTTTTAGAGAGTATTTTTATTTTTTGTGTACCTTATTGCACAGTGAAATTCATGCTTTAACATGAGACTTATTATATTATTAGATATGTGATTCAAGCCTTCAGTAATAGTATCAAGATCACATTATAGACGCACTGTGCTTGAAATAACTGACAAAACTCATGGCATTAGTTGCTTGTTGCATTCAGGATTCAAAGATCTGTATTACCTATAAGTCAATTTAATAATGTAAAGGTACCTCATGATTATATGTGATGTTATTAAGTATCCTGCTTCTCATTTTGATTATTATTGAAAAATACAAACACACTACCGCATTTAGTCACGGACTGCCTTTGCATTGTCACAAAGTGTAAGTGTATGCGCCATCATGCCATCCTACTGCCTATATTAGATTTATATTGAAAAATGTAACTAGTCCCAAATTATTTAATCTCTATAATATTATTAACTTATTATTGTTATTATCTTCAGTTTTTTAAAGTCAGTAGCATATGGTATAATGGTTGCAACACCTTATTGATATGAGTTGTAAAATACTGAAATTATATTTAAGTGGCGATTTTAAAGAGTGGCCGTGAGTTTCTTGCAGTTTTCTTCTCATAGGCTCTACCCTTTGCCTGAACCTAGCAACTAACCTAAATGTAGCTTCAGTAACTTAGTAAACTCACTAACATATATATTTTAACGTTCATAAGAGTTACTTTGTGACCTAAATGAATAAATGATTTTTGACTTTGACTTTGAATAGGTGTAAACCAGTTGTAGGTGGTATCGCTGCACTTGATAAAAACCAGTATGTCTCTTTTGTAAAACAAACTAAAATTATAGCTTCAACTACAGGTATGCGAGTAAGCGGTAAAGAATGACACCAAATACACACAAAATAAACTAAGTCATCTTGCATTTTCTTTTAAGGATTACATTTAAAAAAATAAAACAAAATAAGTTTATTTCATATCATATTTGGTTTACATTGCTTGTCGAGGAGTCTCCATTTAAGCATAGAAAATGCCTGTAGTTGAAGGCTCCGCTCTTCCCTACTTTATAGTTTTGAGCAATATACAATATTATATGAAAAATAGAAAATAAAAACTAAAAAACTAAAAAAGAAAAATATGATCAATTGTGTGTGTGTATGTGTGTGCGTGTGTGTGTGTGTGTGTGTATGTGCGCGCGCGTGTGCGCGCGTGTATATGTGTGTGAGTGTGTGTATGTGTGTATGAGTGTGTGAGTGTGCGAGTGAGATATATATATATATAGTAGTAGTATAGTTTGGGTGAATGTGCAGAATAAGCGAGTACAACATTAAATAAGATTTATTATTAATTCACACATTGCAGGAGTGCCTCTGTATCGTTATAGTTTAAGTTATGTAGCCATGTTATTAGCATATTTTTACATTCATATTGTTTTTTATCATAAATATATATTAGTTTATTAATTTTATTGTATAAAAAGGCTGAACGTTTTTTATATTGTCTGCTAGCAAATTCTGTTTTAGTATTAGGAACATTTAGTATGCGGTGCTTATTTCTTTTCTTTAAGATTTTAGGATCATACGTTGTTTCTTTATGCGTTTTTAGAATGACAAGAAGAACATACAGCTTCCTAACAGACAGCAGATTACATAAGTCATAGAGCTTGTCAGTGGGAAATATTCTTTTTTTAAAGTACATCACTTTAAGTATTGCCTTTTGAGCGCGTTCTTAGTCTAGAAATCTAGATTTTGCTGCTCCACCCCATACAGTGATACAATACACTAGAACAGATTGGACCAAGGATACATAAATTTCGTTTAAAAGATTTCTTTGCTTCTCATTACTTTTGTTAACTTTTATCCTTTATGGTATGGTATATCTCAGCTCCTTGAATACCCATATAAGTTTTCGTACTCTACTCATGACTTGTTCCAATTGAGGATACCAAGAAAGACGCTGGTCAATAACCACTCCCAGATATTTTGCTTGAGCAACTTGCTGGATAGTAGGGCAATTGGAGCATGTTCTATCTGTAGAAATATCGCATTTGTGAATTCTTAAATTAAATTCTTTGTCTGGTAGGAGTTGATTATATATATTAAAACAGATGTAGTTGGTTTTGTTAGTGTTCAGGGTGAGCAGATTTTCTCTAAGCCAAGCTGCAATTAGAGCAAGCCCTTCTTCTGCACTACTTTTAACGTCATCCCATGTTTTCCCTGTAAAGACGACAGCTGTATCATCGGCGTACGAAAATACTTTGGCATTGTTTAACCTGATATTGCAGAGATTATTTATGTAGATTAGGAAAAGCGTCGGTCCTAGTACGCTTCCTTGTGGCACGCCGTATGATACATCCGCATCCTCCCCAACAAATTGCTCAAGTTTAACTTTTTGTGTCCTACCAGAGAGGTAATCTTTGAAAAGTGCCAGTGGTAATCCACGAACTCCGATAGATTCAAGCTTGTGCAGAAGGATGGGAACAGAGACGGTGTCAAAAGCTTTTTTTAGATCTAGGAAGGCTGCTAAACATTTATTTCCTTTATCAAGATGTTCTACTACTAGAGAGCTTAGTGCTATAACTGCATCTTCCGTAGACTTTTTTTGCCTAAACCCAAATTGAGATGGTGACAGAATATCAAATTTATTCAAATACTGTAAGAGGCGAGTATTTATCAATTTTTCTATAATTTTTGAAATCGCAGTCAGAACAGAAATAGGTCGATAATTGTTGACATCGTCTCTATCACCACCCTTATGCACAGGTGTAATTATGGATTTTTTTAAAGGGGCTGGGAAGGCACCTTTTTGGAAGCATAGATTGGCAAGGTGTGTGATAACTGGCACAACTTCATTCCTAGCAAGCTTCAAGAAAGAAGTGGGTATGTTGTCCCATCCGGGGGCACTGTCAGATCGTAGATTCATAAGCGTACTACAAACTTCGGATTCATCAGTTCCCAGAAGTACCATTGACCTCGTGTGAGGTGGCGTTTACAGCATCGAATATATTAATTTTATTTTGTTTATGAATTTTGACGGTTGTCCTCTTCTCTATACACACGGCAAGACTACAATAATGGACAACAAAATTATAAATTATAATGTGATATTTAGAGGTAAATTTAAACTTAAGGTATATATAGTAAATACTATGTAATAAATTATGTAAGACCTAGAAACTGCTTCAAAATAAGCAGCTTAGAAGATCTGATAATTAATTGCGCAAGCGCTGCATTCAAATATGCCATGATTCTTTTCTCGTCACTAGGTTTGACTTGATCAACATAGTCAATATGAAGGACATGTAAATTAGTACTTATTTGTATGTATTGCGTGGTAATTTTTTCTAACCGTAACACATAATATATTTAAAAAAGAAACTAATAATCTTAAAAATATAGTTTGAATTACTAACCGTCTCTGACGGTGGGGTTGGGTTCGGTGTATCGGTTGCTGAGCCAGCCGTGAGCAATGACGATAGTAGGCACATTAGCGTTAAAGTTGGACCTTGTGATGTAGTTAGCTTTGTTTATGACCAAGGTCTGTGCAACAAGTCGATTGCGTCTGTAACGAACGAAAATAGATCAGCTTTCACAAGATTAATAATCATAATAAGCTTCCCAAAAGGCCAGGTATTTTCCTATGTTTAAAAAAATATCTGTGATATAAGAAACATAATAATAATAATAGTTTATTGCCACTTATATACATATAGTTGAAACAGAATCAAATATTTCAAAAAACACACGATGGTACCCAATGTAAGATTCAACTTGTGTTATGGGTACCAGAGCTCTCGTACTTGATTGTTAAATATTGATTCTAAGTGTTAGTGTATCTCGTCTTTAGAGTGCAGTATGTCCTTATATGCAATAATGATGTATAAGTTGGATTAAACATTTATATTTTATTTATACTATATACAAGGTCGCGCAAATGTTATCACATTAAATGATATTCTACCTTAAGCTGGTTGATATAAGACGTTCACGTTCATGGCAGCCGGGACCAACGGCTTAACGTGCTCTCCGAGGCACGGAGCAGGCGATAATTGTCAATCAATACGCACATAATTTCGAAAAGTCATATAACTTTCGAAAGTCAGAGGTGCGCGACATGGGTTCGAACCCGAGACCCTTTGCATTGCAGTCTGTTAGTCTCCCCACTGAGCTATCGCTGCTCTTAAATATATATAACTATAATTACTACCATTCCGTATATTTAACAACAGTGTTCGTATTTCAAATTTATGCTTAAATGTTCCGATAGCGGAGCGGATAACGAGTCTTATCACTATGAGACGATAGTATAATAAGGGTGGTTTGAATCCTGGGGTTTACTTTCACTTATTGTTTTTTATTACTAAAAAAAAACGTTATTTTTGTCTACTTTTGTCGGCGCTTCATGCGCCACAGCATGCCATGGCCGTCAGGTTGATAAAAGGTTACCGCACGATCTTGTTCGAGGCTGCGAGCCTCCTCGCCGGATCGAATTCATGGGACCTGAAAACGGCGCTCCTGGCGTCGCTTTATCCTTGGCGCCGAGAGGCGCTAGCTCGGGGCGAAGGACCAGCTCTTCACGCTCTCGAGGCGGCAAGGTCCGAGCTCCGCCAGGTCCTAGTTGCGAATTGGAAGGAGCGACTTGTGCACCCCTGTGCCAGCCACGCCACGATCGTGGCGGTAAGTCCCGTGTTTGAGGAGTAGCTGAAGAGGCGGCATGGCGCCCTCACTTTCCAGCTGATACAGGTAATGACTGGCCACGGTTGTTTTGGCCAGTTCCTGTGTCGTATACGCCGGCAAGAGACGGCCGGTTGTCACCACTGCGGCGACTGCCGCGACGTTGTTGAGGACACGGCGCTGCACACTTTGGCGGATTGCCCTGCCTGGGCATCGCAGCGCCGTGAGTTGATCGTGGCAGTCGGATTGGTTGCCCTACCGCTTCTGGCTGTAGTTCAGTCTGTAGTCCGGAGTGAGAGGTTGTAGAACGCCGTTACCTCCTTCCGTGAGGAAGTGATTTCCATCAAGGAGGCGGCGGAGCGGGAGAGGGAGCGCTCAAACCCTCTCCCCAACCGCAGAGCCGGGCGCCAGAGGGTGCGAGACGACCTCCAGCCACCCTGAGGTTTGACCTAGGGGTGGTGGGCTTCGTGGGCCTGTCCACCACCCGTTCAGCACCAGGTTCAAGAGGCGGCGTGCGTGTTCCCACGCGCGCCTCTGTGTCAAATCCGTCTCCCCTCTAGGGGGGGACAGTAGGCAATAAGTGAAGTGACCATAGGGTAGATCTTATCATATAGTGGCCTGCCGTTTCATAAGGCGGGCCGAAACCTCGGCGAGGTCGCGACTGCATGTGCAAGTGATTCGCGCGGCCCCGTCGATAGTGGTTTTGTCGAGGAACACCGTGGTAGGTTTAGTCGGTATTCCGGGAGGTCCATTATCATTTCAACATCTTTCTTTTACCTCGAGTAATTGTAAACACATTCATTGTTATGGTAAATGTATATTTAAGTCCCCTGCTGGACCGGAATTTTGCCAAGGTCATAGCTTTAAGAATGAAAAATAAAATAAGAAAGATGAACGTACATACATATTATAATCGAACTGAAACACAAAATCAAATAATGTCCGCCCTAAACAGCCTAATCGATTGTAACAAGTAATGATTAAGAATCCTAATCTTAGCTAAGGACATGGAGTAATGTTTAAAATATGAGCATGTAACTATTAAGTAACCACAAGTAATAAGGCACGGTTATTACAGTTGTTACAAAGTTGGGCTTAAAATCATTATTTTGTTGAAACAAAGGGCAATTAACCGCTATTAAGTCCACCTGTTCCTTGCTTGATGTGAAATATTACCACCGGGATAAACCAACTTTCCAAACGACTACATGATTATTTTTGGGTTTATCGAAACTTCGTTAATTTATTTTCTGTAGGTTGATTTTTTGTTGGATTGAATATAGAAGTTTATTTTTTATTATTTGAGCTTAAGATATGGAAAAAATCTGATGCACTTAGATTAAAAGTTATTAATCCGAAACTAGTACAAGTAGTAAAATTGTAAGGAAGAAATTTTAAAACATAAATTGGTCACATTTCAGTCTAGTATTTTCATCATTCAAGTAGAATCATGCCCTCATACTTTCCAATTATATAGGAGTGTAAATTATAAACATGGTTAAAGACAATCAATGAAGCGGAACTTGAATCTGCGCTTTTAATAAACAAATTTAAATAATGACCGATTGACTGTCCATTTAGCAGACACCTACGTCAGAAGAAGCTCAGTAGCTCCCGGACCTCTTTTTCATTCTCATTGAATATAAGATATCCTTATTAAATGGAACATCAGAAGACTAGTGAACCATTTGCTCAGAAGAAACGTTAGCACGGTTGCGAAAACGTAGTTTTATTGTAAACATTTTGCATCGCTGCGCTGGAAGGGTTAATAAGACTAGTATTAATGCGGATGCTGCAATGGAAGTAACCACTTTAGATAAAATCACTGTTTAAAAAGAGTTTCGTTTTAAATGTGCTGCTGCAATACTCTCGGTTGACAAATGGGTCAGTCGTATACAAGTACCTAAGTGCAACTATACTGATATTCAGAAACAGCTTCGCAGCTTTCAAATTTTATGATAAGTTGTGAAAATTAAGTTATTTGTTATGTAACTAGTCGTGATCTCATTTAGATTGCTTATGTGTGTATTCTGATGGAAACGTGTAGATATGAAAAAAAAAAACCTTTTATGATTCAATAAAAGTGATAAATATCTTTACAAGCCGCTTGATGGTAATGAATACTTAGAGCTTATGATCGCATTCATAGGATCGGTAATCAATAAATATTGAGCCTGATGTAGTGTGTATTCGTTCATTGCCGATCGAGAAATTAAAGATGAAAGGATAATAGCATGGAGTAGCTATGCGAACCACCTAAACTCTAAGCTACTGGGCGGACCGCAGTAACAGTATTATTACTCTATCAATTATTTGCTGTAATTACAGAGAAGATTTGTACCGTTACCTAATTATTGGCACAGGCAGGAACATTTTTAGGTACTATTGCCACACTAGTCATAATTCCTGTGCGGCGACTTTAGAAATATTCATACAACGAATAACAAGAATTATTTGTGTATAAATATTGCTCCCATGTATGTAAACCGAACCCACAACACTCCACACGGCGTTAGTTGTGAGGTGACCAATTAAATCATTACGCCGATACAATATATTAGCTTTCATTTCCATTTCATATAATATATGTTGATATAATTAGCACATAATAGTGCTATGTTTAGCTGGCACTGCTATTCCCAATGCGCTAACTATTGAAAGTTCTTATTACATACGACATAATAATGTATGAAATCCATAAAATAACAACGCACATTATTTCATTATAACAAAGGCAAGAGAAACCTTATGTCATTGTTATATCTTTAATAGTAAAGTAGGCGCAGTTCACGATTAGATACAAGCATCATTATTAATTGCATAAGTTTGATAAGTATGACAATTATTTAAAGATAAATTGATTTATTATGTACTTAAAATGTACATGTGGTGTACAACGTGATAAAAAATAACACGACCCCAAGTGATGTTAAATATGATAATATGAATATTTTTTTATTGTTATTCTTATCTTGGTTAACCTATCGAGTTGCAACGACTCACCGGCGATCAGACACAATAGGTTTTTAATTGTGTCTGGCATGCCAACAAATGGCGGATTAAAAATCATTAGAATTTCGATAAAATAACCGGAAGACCGGATGTTGTGGCGTAAAATGGGAGAGGCCTATGTCCAGCAGTGGACTACGGTAGGCTGATTGATTGAACTGAAGGTCTAGTAAATGACGACCTGTGGGATTTATGCATTATCGAGGACCTACTGTACTATTCAATTGAACAATTCCATCACAAGCTATCTAAATAGGAATCGTTAAAAGTAATCTTACTAAATACTGATCGAGATTCAGATATTTAAAAAAATAACTGTTTGTTTTTCATATCTAACTATAAAATACTAAATCTCGTTTAAACATAATAAAAACCCAGATCACGACATTAAAATCGCATTAGTCTAGCTGACAAATATATTTTCGATGCATTCGACTTTGCAAATATATTTATTTAGTTTGCATAATATTTGGTTATCGGTATGGTAAGTTATCGTCATCTGAAGCTTACCACTGCTTGCATTGATTGATGGTAATATATAGTCAGTGATTGATACCCCACATATAATTATATAGCATTTATCGAATTCGGAAAAATGCAGAAGGTTTAACTTTTATTCTATTTTTAGCGATTTGAAATAGCTAAGTAAAAAGAAATCCATTTATACGAAAATTTTATAATTCGCCTGCGAAATTTTACACATAGTTGAAATTAGATTATTTTAATTATAATGTCGGAGGCAGTACAATTCGAATAATCGTATTTTTATTATATATACGCGGAGGGGTATGCGTATTGTATTACGCATACCCCTCCGCGGGGGCGGGCGGAGGGGTAATTTCGGACTCGCCGGGGTAAAAGATAGATGAAATAAGAATAATGTACCTCCCGGAATACCGACTAAGCCTACCACGGTGTTCCTCGACAAAACCACTATCGACGGGGCCGCGCGAATCACACTTGCGCATGCGGTCGCAACCCCGCCGAGGTTTCGGCCCGCCGTATGAAACGGCAGGCCACTACACGAACAGACCTACCCAAAGGCACTGACTCACTTTAAACCCTACTGTCCCCCCCCTAGAGGGGAGACGGACTCGAAAAAGAAGCGCGCGTGGGAACACGCACGCCGCCTCTCGGACCTGGTGCTGAACGGATGGCGGGCAGGCCCACAAAGCCCAGCACCCCCAGGTCAAGCCTCAGGGTGGCTGGAGGTCATGTCGCGCCCTCCGGCGCCCGGTACTGCGGTTGGGGAGAGGGTTTAAACGCTCCCTCTCCCGCTCCGCTCCCCTTGCCCTGCGGCAATGGCGGTCGCATTCATATAACGTAGGGCTAACATTCAAACAAACATTTTTACATAGTCATGGCATTTGAATATTTCGATTTGTTTAAGGAATCGCGTAATTGAAATAAAATGATCGATAAAATGATCGAATAATATAACGCATCACTAAAATGTTTCCTCCCCGCCTGATCTAAAGCAGTTAGTGAAGTCAAATGTGAAAGAAAGGCTATCATCTCGATCACTGTCATTGCGAAATGGGATCGGTAGGTAGTTCTTACTACGTTGGCCTTAAGAAATATTTTGCCACACCCTGCGTAACAAGTCCAAAATGCTTTTAGCAAAGAAACATGTGCGTTGGCAATGCAAACGCACCCTATATCAGTTTCAAAATAATGTAATCTACCGCCAAACAACCATGATTAATAGAAGAAGGTACTTTATGTTGTCTGCGACGATGATTGATATATAAAAACTGTAGATCAATCAGCGTCAAAAAACGTACTCACCAAATGAACACCCACTTGAACATTTGGCTGCTCATTTAATTTAGTACCATTTGATCGCTCCGAGAGTAAACATGACGCAGAGCTCATTTAAAACTTGTAAAATCACACTTCCAGGACACTAAAAAAGGACAGTGTTGCATATTTTCGGCAAGTAATAATGTTATTATTATAATTATTTTATAATACTGATTATTGCGTCAAGGAATCAACATAAAATTATTTTTTGTTTTGTTTTTTTCGTAACATAGAGCAACCATATCATACGGCTCATTTAAATGAACACTTACTAAACGCATTAATCATACTATTGTATTTCCACTTGATTAGTCCGGGTTACATGTTGACTCCGTTCTAATATTAATTGAGACGCTGTTACTTTTCAAAAAGAAATATATTTTATTTGGTTTAAAAATGATAATGCGACTGTATGTATATATAATTTATTACTAGACTTGTTTTATTATACAAACCATAATAGTAATCATTTAATTTGTTTTATATGAGCCGTACGGTATCCTTATAGTGGGATATTTATAAAATGTATCTAAATACTTATGTTGGACTGGAAGTACTCGCGGTTTCACCTGCGTTTATGATTACTGCGCCGCCTCCGTGGGTCGTAGCGTGATGTTACATAGCCTATAGCCTTCCTCGATAAATAAGCTATCCAACAAAAAAAATGTTTAAATTCGAACTAGTAGTTACTGAGATTAGCGCGTTTAAACAAACAAACGAACTCTTCAGCTTTTTATTATAGATTTCAGCTTTCCTCAAGATCCCGTGCGATGTGCAAAATGGATATCTGTGATAGCACAGCAACGATCACAAGCAAGCACAGCTACAACAACACATCATAATTTTTGGGAGTCAGCTTTAATTCTTCAAAGTGCTATATTAACAAATAAAAATCATGTAAATAATACTATTAAATCTATTATCGAGAGATATATCAAGATAAAATTGCATTATATAACAAAGAAAGATACGGAAGAAATTAAAATGTTTGACGGATTTATGAGAGAGGTTTAGAAGATTATTCAATAAACTCAATTTATTTCTAGGAAATTAAAAATCTTATTATGTCATATCTTTTCAAGTTTGAAATCTTAATTATCTCTCTCATTTTATATTTTTATGTTACTTTAATTTGTAAGTACAATCAGTCGCGTAATGTTCAAACACGTATAATTTCAAAGTCGGGCAGCCATGTATATGAACAGCAATTAAACATACTCCTAATATAATTTACGTGTGTATTAATTATCTATTACTGTTATATATTAAAAACATGCTATTTTACAAATGTTTTACTTGTCTTGTCTATTTTGTTAAATAAGTACTACAATTTTGTCTGGTAAAATAATAAAAAAAAATCTACCATCTGTTTAAGAGCTGCCATATATAAATGATAACAGCAGTACATTAGTTTCATTTTATTGAACATCATAGGACACAACCTTGGTAAAATACCTACAGGTAAAAGTAAAAGCAAATATGTGTTTATAACACACATTCATGTGCATTTTATAAACTATACATTACATTTTATAACTTTACATTACTTTACATGAATTACGGCAGAATATTAACTTACATTAAAATTTGTAAAAAACAATATTCGACTCCATTCATTCTTTATTCTATCGGCGAACCCTGCTCGTAAAATTTTATTACTTTTTTAGATAGCCTTGTATATTCAACTTAAAGTTAATGCGGTAAGGTTTAATATGCATTAACGATGGTTTATATAATTAATATACCTACTTATAAGCAACTGAGGACAGTTTTAATTGTAAGTTAAGTCACAAGCGCTTTTAGTTTCGACTAACGAGACCTTAGTCATAAGTGATTCTAGCTGCATGGAGTGGTCAGATATCAACCATCTAAATGTAGCACCACTTTACCAAAACCAGCAGTATTCGGGTATACCGATATGCCTAACCATGTGACACACAGGTTCATAGATTATGCCAGCAACTTTTGTAATAATAATACCATCACTAAGCAAAAATGAAATTCAGGCTTAGTATAAAATCAATCAAAACAATTTTATAGATAATACACATGTAAAAAAATTATCACAATCAAAGCCCGGACTTATATTATTGACTGAATAACAACTATGAGTGCCACCTTATCATAATCTCTTTAAGAATGTGTTGACAAGCAATTAGATTTCAAGTGATTTTATTAGTTTATTTTTAAATTACTAGATAAGGATAATCTTTAAATTAAATAAATAATCTATTAGAATCTACAGTTGGATGTCAACAAGGAGACCAGTCATTTTCAGTTTGGCAATCTTGGACCGGTCATTTTCAGTTTGGCAATACAGAATGTATTATGGGTTATTCGGCAGATAAATTCGAAATTAAACATCTGGTATTTAAACGATTGGACTCTCGACGGCGTAAATATACAATATTACAGGATTTGGCTCTTCTTTAAGACAAATTTAAATCTATTGGCTTGGTATTAAATACTGGTAAATATAGAACAGAAAATATGTCAATATTTTTTGGTAGTGCGGTATCCATTAGGGACTTGCCTTGTTCATTTTAGCATGTATGGGAAGGAGGAAGAACTACCTTCTAAAAGAATTTCAGCTTTAGAGAGCTGTAGAATGTAGATGTTTTATAGTTTTTCATTCAAATAAGTGAAAGGGCTGGAGGCCTAAGTACCCTCTTGGCCTCCTTTTTCTTCACCTTCCCTCATACCTACATATATCCGTCCGTTTCACATAAGCCACAGCAACTGCTTACCATGCATACTTTGTGTTTGTTAGTTACCCTGGGTTACTGTTACTGTTACTGTAGGCAGTAACTTGGTTGTGTTTCCTTGAAGTAACTTCTATGACGTCCAGGAAACAAGTGGAAAATTAGTTTGTATTTTAGACTAAAGGGCAGAACAGACAAGTCCCGTGCTTTAGAATAGGTAGCGGTGTTGAAGTGTTTTTTTTCAATATTAAGAAATTCAAAGGGTATATGTCTAAGACTGACGGTTACCGCATTTCATCAGGTGAGCCACTGGGGCACACCTGATAGAATAGTATTAATCTCTTCTATTCCCAAAAGCAATAAAAAAGTTAACTTAGGTATTCTTCTAAACTGATTTTCAAAAGATCGCTTTAAGTTACAGGGAAGCTCTCTTAACAAAAAACTTTAACACTGAAAAACTACACTATAAAATGAAATAAAAAATATAATGAGAAATTTAAATTTCATTTACACAAAGTGTAGCGGCAAGAAAATAATTAAATTTCATTTGTTCTGCAGTCCACTTACTAAGTGCGGCACGTGACTGCAATGGGCGAGTCTTTTGTAAGAAGCTTCGCAGGTTCTGTTTAAAGATAAATACACTAATATCAATAAGTTTTTAAAAGGGTTAATTTAGTGCCTTATATTATTATATATTATAGATTATACATAGTATGTCGTCAAGTTAAAATAACTTGATGACATACTGTATGAATATGATATGGCTTTGACTATCCACAGTAAGAACACATCTGATTACACGTTCATTCTTTTCAAAAGCGGGAACAATTTTAAATATTTACAACTACTTATACTTTCCTTCATACTACTACCAGCACATGTGTTACAATTCTGATTCAGTCTCAATAATTATTTGCTCGATTAGAAAATCATAACCTTGCGAACGACATAGTGCACGCGTTTACGATTTATGCACTTACCCTACTAACCGAATTAACAACGTAGGTAACTAATTTCTAACTGTCAATAAAAAGTTGTTTATGAAAACATCTTACTAATTACGAAACCATCCACCACCCTACCTCTCGAAGAATACACATTCTAATTCGTCATCAGACCCCAACGTTGCACCAGCTATAGCCCTAGCTTGTATTAATACTCTCTGGCTACTACTACTGGAAACAGTTCTAGACTCCGTGGTACTCCTGAGATTTGCTCGACAGAATATTCCAGTAACACTTTGCAACGATATATAGTGTAGCCAAGGATCAATCTTGCTATATGCTTATCAGCTTGCTATATGAGTCAACGATCTTGCTTGCTTCTTTTCCACAGTAATAGGTAGTACAAAAAACGTTGCGTAGCCAATTTTAGTAGCACACTACTTAGCTCATATCAAAATACTTCAATAATCTAATAAACACATAAAATTGCGGTACGCAAATAGTTCTTATAATAATTTTAACATCTTGAAATAACGACTGGCTCTTTAATTCAGTGGCACCATTTTGTGGCCGATCAAGGGAATTTAATTTCCACGTCGGGCATCTTGTTATTGGGTTATCTATTAGCATATTCTGAATAACAGCCTAGAGTCTGGTAATGTGGTCTGGTACTCTGATGAACAGCAATAGCCTAGCTGGAGACCATTGGGCTGCCACGTAGAGGTATCGAGTTCAATCCCTCGGCACGGACCTCTGCCTCTTCGAAGTTATGTGTACATTAATAAGTTATTTTACGATAGTTCCAATAGTGAAGCAAAGCATCGTAATCATTGCAAATCGTAACCACATCTGAGAGTTCTTAATAATGGTCTTAAAGATTACTCAGTTTATAATCAGTGCTGATAATTTTAATACGATTATAAAATAAAGCTAGCAAAATGTATGTGTGTGATAAAACTGTACCTCCCATTCGGGGATAGTACGGCGTGGGTAGTCTGTGTCCAGCAAATCTATATTTGTGAACACAACAAGATAAATTGCTTAATCAAAACCAACCACCGCAGCGATTGTGAAATATGTATGAAAGTATGCACACACAACTTAACAATTTACGTTCGCACTACACTATTTCGGTCAGTTACGTGTTATTTGCATACCCTGTACAAACATTTGTTATTCTAAACAAACATTGTACACCGAAGAGCAAAATTGATTAAACCAATACACGAGGCCTCGTATGTCTCTGCTGAAAGCTTTTTTGCGTACCAGCAATAAAAAATAAGAATACTGATATGTGAGAAGCGATGGTTGATATTAATTTATCTCTCGACTGGCGTGCCATTCGGTTCCAACTGTTAGTGCAAATGCTGAACAAGTGTTCGCCAATTAAAGTGATTAACATATAAGGGTTATCAATGTTCACTTAATTTGCTATAGAAGATATTCAGCAACCCTCATTCTTGCTCTCTCTTCTCTTGGTTTGCCTCGTTAGTGAATGTGATTGTTGTTTATTAGGTTTTCTGTCAAAAAATTCTCAGTAGCAGTATAGAATCTGGAATTGTGGCCTATAGACGGTAACGAGTTTACCTATAAATTATATGACGAGGGCCCAAAACCATATCTGGATATGTGTGTGGATATGATACATGCCTGTTTACTCCTTGTTAAAATGTATGTAGATTTTTAGAATCGTTACCATTCCAGCTGCTATTTGATAACTAGCAAATAATAAATAAAGAAATGAGCTTCTAATTTTATAAAGCATTTCCTTTTAGGCTGAAGCGTAATTAGGTTCATGTTATATTTTTTCTAGCGATTAGTATTTTAATGCATTTAGCCGGCGGCTAAAGTGAAATAACCCTATTAACTTTCTTGGCTTGAAACATACCTATATGTATAATAGATCATTACCCATTTTTCATCTTTACTTGTTACTTATTCTTCACTTTTATATTTTTTTAGAAAATATACGTGGCAATTTGATCTCTGTTATTTTACAGGTTAATCCTGTTAGGAAAATTTCTATTTGTTGAAATTTCTAAATATATGGCCCGTAATATTACGAAAATCCTTAAAATGAAAATGTAAGGTATTAGATAAAGTACTTGAGACTAAAGTCTATAGCGTTTATTTACAAAAAAAAGTCGTATATTGTTTACTAATTAAAATTATCGTAACTAGATTTAAAGAATTTAGGGACCATATTCAATGTAGGGACACAACACTATGTTGTTGTAATATTCTGTAAGGTGGTAGTACTTCTCTTTCTTTTTATTTCATTTGGAGAGGAGGCTACTGCCTACTTGATGCCAAGTAACAGCTACCGCCCATAAACGCGACTGTTATCTCTTTACGTCATAGAAGTAATGCTAATGCAACAGAACTAAATCGCAGCCTACCGTAACGAAAAGGATACCAGGAATATACTCATATATTCTGTCTTTAGTAGTCAAACTGCTAGTCATACTGCTACGTGCGTCACGTTTCTTTTCGTAGTAATGAGTATTATTCATTGAAATTAAACTGCTATATACGGATTTTATCGCGTTGTTTATTTGACACTTTATTACAAAATTTTAAAATTGTTACACTACTACTACTATTAAACTTTATTAAATTTTAAGCTAAATTTTAAGCTAATTAAATTATTATATTATATTATATTAAAGGCATTTTACACCCTTGATCAGGCAGTTTGGAGATTGGAGACCTAGTAGCCGGACTGGCCTTTCAAGTAAGTACTGATCCTGTCGAAAAATACGTCTACGGTACTCACAAATTATTTATTAGCCTAAACGCGTCTTAAAATAAGCAAAGCTCTGTTGTACTCCTACGGAACATTGTAAGAAGGCTTCAATATAATGACGCAATAAAACGGCGATTAGTATACTGTGTATACTTCGGCTATGACAAATTTTAAATATTATTTAGGTGTTTTGACAAACAAAAGAAAGCTTATTTTTATTTATAATATTAGTTAGGCTTTACAAAAATAATAATGTTTTAATAATAATATACAGGGTGTTTGGTACATCGTTTACCAAATTGACTTGGTTGAAAGAGAGTATCACTTGCTATAGCTTAAGCACCCTAACCCACTTTTCACGCCACGAGATATTTTTTAAATAACGAACATTAATTTTTTTGTTAAATTACTATACTCAGCTTTGTCAGTAAATAAAAAGGAGAGTTCGTGTTATTTGCAAGTAATTCTAAATTTTATTGTGAAACATAATGGTAAACATAAATACTAGAACAAAATTTAAAATAAGAAATTTTCTTTTAAATTTAGGTTTAGACGAAAAGTTTTTCAAAAAAATAAATGTTCATTATTTAAAAAATATCTCGTGGCATCAAAAGTGGGTTAGGGTGCTTAAACTATAGCAAGTGATACTTTAATTTAATACTTCTTTCAGTCAATTCAGTTTGGCAAACGATGTAAAAAACAGCCTGTATATATAATTTAAATCCAAAAGCTACTGGAAAACTGATATGATAACTGGATGATTTATCATTAAAGATAATTACAATATAAATACGGAGATGTCATGACTTTTTAGTATGTTTTCGTATTGCTGATACGATGCAGAAGGTCCTATTGTGCTTGCTTGTTGCCGCGGGTAAGTTCTAGCATGCACTTTTAAATAAGAGTCGTTGTAATACATATGACTAAATTAAACAAGTTGTGTACATTTTTATTAGTTTGCTTGGTTGTTTATACTACAAATACAATAAGTTATACATATCAGTTTATGTTCTTCCTTCGCTTTTCCTCGATTTATTTTCTGAAAACAATGATATATCGGAGCACAAAGATCGAATGTTTTCTGTGTTTTAGCATATACCGTACTTGCGGTACCTGTGGAGCAAAGCTTCTCAGAAACCCGTACGTACCCTCGTTTTATCGAGTTTCCCGGCGGCGATGGCCTCATGCACACCGTCGACCTTGAGGCAGAGCCTAATATGGAGCTTATCGACGAGGTTACCAGGAACCCAGCCAATAACCTCTACTTACTGTTCACAAGGTATGTAACACGGCATCCATGCGCATTTTAAATGCTGTTGCCTATCGTGACATGTTCACTCATCCATAACGGTGCGTGCGGCTGCAACCACGCCGTCACGCTACGTCAGTTGTAAATCATACTTAACTTTCAGAAATAAATTAAATTAATTACAAACTTAAATAATTACCATTTATTATTTACATGTTATTTGTTACAGGCGCAATCCCAGCAGTGCGCAGACTTTGGTCATAAATAACGTTAACTCCATTAGAAACTCCAACTTCAATCCTAGCGTGCCTACCGTCGTCATTGCTCACGGTTGGCTCAGCAACCAAAACACCGACATAAACCCAACCATCAGAGATGGTTAGTAACTCAAATTTATAATAGCACTACCTGTATTCAATAGTTTGGCCTTTATTACTCCGCTAAATGACGTTTATTTTTACTGATTTCTTTGGATTGTAGCATACAGCCTTTGCATATAGCCATTATCTACACATGCTACAAATATATACAAAGTAAACTATGCCGCGTATCAGACACTTTTTTAATTTTTGTTTCTACATATTGTTATGTTGTGTGTATGTGATAGAATATTACTATTATTATTTGTTTCTCTTACACGGATATTTCCCTAATACGTTAGGAAAATACCCGGCTCTTTGAGAGGCTTACACGGAGACATGGGTTTAACGTGAAGAGGTCCTTCGAGAGTTTTAATCAAAGATGGGATGGAACACCTACAGCGACACTAGCCGTAGCAGGCGTAGGACTATTGCTACGTATGGATTCTAATATATGGGCTATGGGTATGGGTGTTTGATGGACCGGTATATTGGTAACTATTGATGATAAAACGGCGTCTGCCGTGAATATTTTAATAGCATCAATCGAATGGACAGACGGTGACTCACCAACTCACTAGATGGGCCCTCTGAATAGCCACGATAGGCATACAAGCCAGCAATAGAGGGGGCAACACCGGTGCGAGCGGCTAAGGGTGTCGAGCGGTGTGGCGCCGGTTTCCCCATCACAGGTCTCGTGAAAACGGATACCCAGAGCGGGTTTCCCCTTAGTTATGCCCTTGAAAATGACACTTGCACCTCCAAGCAATGTTGCTCTAGCGTAGAAGATAGATGATACAACATTGTTTACTACATATTATGAAGAAAAAATAGTGTCAATTAAATTAGAATTAATTACAGAGCTAAATAAATATAACGCATAACATAAATACAATTTGAAATGCCCCATTCACCGTCAATTTTGTTTTACAGCTTTCCTTCGTAAAAGTGACGTAAACGTTATTGTCTTGGATTGGAGAAGACTTGCTTTGTCTGACTACGTGACAGCAGCGACTGGCGTGCCCGCTGTTGGCCGTGGCTTAGGACAGTTTTTGGCTTTTGTCAACCAAGTAACTGGCGCTCCTTTCACCAACATGCATATTGTTGGCTTCAGTTTGGGTGCACATCTTGTCGGTAACGCTGGCAGAGAACTTAATGGAAGAGCTGCCCGTGTTACAGGTACAAATATATTTTCTAACTGTTTCATAAACTGTAACAGAAGCTTTTGTGTAATTATATTTTACATTATTTTAATTTTTCAGGTTTGGATCCCGCCGGCCCTATGTGGAATTACAACCGTAACCGTCTTGCCGCCAGCGATGCTGTTTATGTAGAAGCAATCCACACTGACGGTGGATATACAGTTGGTGGACTTGGTATTGGCTCCAACGTTGCCAATGCTGACTTTTACCCTAACGGTGGTATCTCTCAGCCTGGTTGCCTCACTAATTTGTGCAATCACAACCGTGCTTGGGAACTCTTCGCTGCTACCGTTACATACAATCATCTGGTCGCCAATGAGTGCGCATCTAGCCTACAGATTACCTGGAACACTTGTCGTGGAAATAGATTCCCCATGGGCAACGACGATTTAAGGAAATTCGGGTAATTATTTTATCTTTTACTATTCAAATAATCTTATAGTTGAGGTTGAGATACGTACATAATGTAGTTTAGTTATTATTGATCGCTTCTGACTTTTCGAACTTATGTGTGTATATTTAATTGTTATACTTCATCCTTTTCATACTAAGAAATAGTCCAGGAACTGTTTATAAACACGGCTAATGTATTATATGTGATCTTACTATAGTATACGCTTTATTCCCGGCATCTTTGATACTTTTTAACCGATGGGCGTTGTGCCAACGCTTTTGAATCCAGTTGTTTGTGATCGAACGGTTACTTAAATGCCATTGCATTTGTAAGTATCCATTTACCATTAAATCTAGGGCTCGTAGATTCACATTAGTTGGCAAAATGAAACATTATGCCAACTAATGTGATACTGAATAATTTTGTTTGTGTATCAACAAAACTAATATAAGTTTTCTTTTCAGAACCGGAATGTACCGTGTCGATACCAATAGAAGATATCCTTTCTGATTTATCTACCAAAATAGTGTTTTATACAATTGGCTATGCTAGTGGCTAGTATTGTATATTTTGTATAAAATACTTACCGTTAAATAGAACAACAATTCTGACACAAAGTAACCTTGTTTTATTTATAACTTTATAGTAAACTAGTTTTTGCCCGTGGCATTGCTTACTTGGGAAAAGTTAGATAATTTTCCAAATGAGAGAAACCCTACGTCCTTTTCTGTATCATTAAAAACGTGTATGCGAATTTTCATGATGGTTGATCGAGTAATTTAGGCGTTGCAAGTTGAAATGAACGCCATCCATATATTAAAATCTCTTCCAAACTAAATTTCGGTCACGGCGGTCTATCTTAATAAAGACTGTCCATCTGTGCTCATTATGCACAGAGTCGCGAATGTATAATATTCGAATGTATTGACAAAATTGTACATAAATACGCATTTATGTACAGTTTTGTCAATACAACAAACGCACGCGCGTTACGTCCTTTACAAGGCAAAATGTGTATCTTATTGTGCACAACTGTTTTTGAATGTATACGCTATCTAAGCTACCGCTGCTAGATGCACAACCGAAAAATTTATGCGTTTGATTTATCAAACGCGTATAAATTTGTCGAAAAATAATAGTTTTTAATATACATATATGTATATAAATATCATGATTTAACAATCATGACTGACGTCTCTCATGCTACTTATTGCAGTAAAAAGAAAATGGTTTTATAATACTCGCTCGCAGCATTTCGGTGTTTTTCGCCGCGCCCTCGCTAATAACGATAAATTAATTAATTATAATTTTATCATGGTGACACCTAAGTGCAGTGTGTGTAACATCAATGGCTAGAAAAATATATACTGTCTTGCTTGGGTAAGCAATACACATAAAGGTACTTTATCTGTATTGTATACCCAACGTGGTCGTTTGTTTTTAAGAATTTGCTTTAGGCCAAAAGTATCTGTTTTTTACAAAGTGACAATTTTATCCATTTCAAGCTATGGATATAGAGACCTATTTAAAAATTTATTTAAAATAAAAGTGATATGTATAATAAAACCTGCTGGCTTAATCTTATTTTAAAATGCTATGTATTGTTTTAGGGACTCCAAATTATCATGGCGTTTAGAGCAGGCCATACTCTCCAAAACTGACTATAAATCATAATCCAGCGGATTAAGATCGGGACTAAATGACGGCCAGTCTTCAGTTCTGATGTAGTCTGAAACGTTCGTTTCCAACAATGCTTGGATGGATCGAGCTTTATGACCCGGTGCTGAGTCTTCCTGAAAGGACCATTCTTGGTTATAGAACATAGTGTTGTTAAGAGGCTTAACCACCTTTTCAAGAATCGTATTTTGATACCCTTGTGCCGATGTTTTGACACCTTTTTACAAAAATATGGCCCAGTCACTTCTTGATAGCTAACCGCCCATCAAACCATCACTGAATTCAGATAATGTCCACGTTGTACTCTGCTGACTAATTGCGAAGTTTCTATAGAGCTTTGAGTATAAACTCGGTCATTCTGCTTGTTAAAATATTGCTCAATAGTAAAAATATTCTCGTCAGTAAATAATTTTTTCTGTGACCTCCCTTTGCGTACCGCTTAAGAAGTTGTTTTGATTTTACCACCCTATTCATTTTTAAATTATCAGTTAAATAATGACTAGTGCTTCTCTTATAGGCTGCAAGTCCTAAGTCATCTTTTAAAATACGCGATATGATTCTAGGTGCTGTATTCATTTCCCGAGATAAAATCTTTTGCTTTCTTTTTTGTCATAAACAGGGGAGGTTTCATTGTACTTATCAATAGCCCGGTACACAAACATTCGACTAATACTAAGCGGATGGAGAGTTTCAATAGGTAATTCATTTGGCTTCATACCTGCTTTGTGTAATGCTATCACAGCAATTCGGTTCTCGTTATCATCCCACTCCATTTTAATATCAAAAAATATTTAACACCGATTGGCGCGAAAATTAGAAAACACAATAAATATTCATATAAGAATGACAGATTCCAAATTCAAATGTAGTATTATGTTTTTTCTAATAACAGTATTATGGCCAGGCTGAGTATTTAAGTAATTTGCAACACTGAACCGATATCGAATATATACCTAAATCCCTATTTAGGTATATGTACTTTCTATTATCTAAACATGAGAAAATATGTTTAAATCACCTTAATATGCGATCGATAATTTAAATGTCTTTAATACAAGGAATATTCATCAAAGAAGTAGATGACAAACATAACTGGCAGGCAATATTAATACTACATAATTTACCTTATGAGTGTTTAATCTGATACATCACATCAATCGTATGCAATTTTAATGATTGAATAACTTAGTCACATCATTACAACTTACAAAATACAATATTTAAGCGTATTACCAGGTTACATCAATATTTGTCAATATTACTTAGATTTTATCATCCAATGCTTTACAAGGTGCGTCATGCGTTTGTGATTGCGTCTTGTTTTTGTATTAATGTTCGATCTATTCGGCTCTGTTTACATCTGGTGGTGTGTATACTGTTTTGAGGATTGTGAAGTAGGACCACGATGTACTTATTATCTGCAAAAGGAACATACTTAATATTATTTGTCATCATATTAGTATTATAAAGGTATATAGAATATAATTATATCTAGATCTTTCTATACAACTCCCGTACTAGGCTTCATTCCTGTATTGTGGCAAACAGACTGACCTCATTAAACAATTTGTGAATCAAATATTTTTGTGGGAATCGAATAGTGACAGAAGAGAGGAAAGGCCAGATCCAAAAGGGCATTCACTGACCAAATAAAGGAAAAGGTGAAGGGCAAGATCGTAGCAGAAAATTGAGGAAGTATACGCTACAAACTAGAGCAAAGCTCTTAGATAAAAGAAGAGAAAGTGGGGATCGAATACAAACAGTGATAATGGCGAATGTAGTATCCTACTAAAGATGATATCATGATGAGAAAACACTGTAAAAAGGCTTAGAAATATTTTTGCGCTTCATCCAGTAAATCAGGTTGCAACAGCGAACACCGAAACAGAACTGTAATCTACATTATATAGGTTTAAGCACATTTGTATAATAGTATACAAATGTGCTTAAACCTATTGTATTATTGTTGACTCTGCTATTGTATTATTGTATTGAATAATACAATAGCAGAGTCAATTCAACTGCCATAGAATAGTCTATGGCAGTTGAATTGACTCTGCTATTGTTTTATTCTCTTTACTACTTATAGATATAATTAATTATTAATTTAATGTATATAATAATATAAGTTTTATATACTAGGTAGTTTTATATACGTTATATATACTAGACTGAACAACAGTTCGTTATGGCGATTAAGTCCTTACATGAGCGACGCGACGGTGAGAGTATAAGGCCTCATCCCTGATGTATTGAACATTTATAACAACCGATAAGGAAATTCGTATTCAGAAAAAATATGACCTGAGTTGAGGATATGACTATACCTTTAAATTATGTTTTAATCTCATTTTGGCAATAGTATTAAGTCATATTAGATTTCAAGCTCTTTTTAAGTCTTAAAGATGGATTTTACATTTACTTGGGAACTATAAAACTTTGTTAGTAAGTAAGTCGTTGATTAGCAGTTGTTAATAGATTAGTCATAAATTTGATTATTGTCCTATACATAATATGTTTTTTTCGGTCGCAGCTAACTAAAGATTTTAGAAGTTATACATTAACATTCAAATAACAATTACTTAATATTAAACAGTAAAACGTATTGTATCGGCTAAACTGTAGTCCTGCAGACTTACCTTAGTAAAACTACCATAACTGATTGTTGAAAATTTGTAAGCGGTCAATCGTTGTGGCTTGTGTGATCTGAAAACATAAACAAATTGTGTACAGATTGTTTCCAGAAAATACTGATAATATCTCTCAGAGTTTTCTTCGAGTCAATTAAATTCAAATGATATTATTTTCTGCTGCAAATTTTTGCATGATGTGCTTGTATTTTTAAATTCAACTAAACGATACTCAATCTATATATATAAAATTCTCGTGTTACGGTGTTTGTGGTCGCATTCCTACGAAACGGCTTGACCAATTTTTATGATTTTTTCATATAGGTATCTACCCATATACATAAAAAAGTATGAGGATAGGTCGTAAAGTATATTTCATACTGCTAGGTGATTAGTGTGTCAAACATTTTAACGGCAGAACAACGTTTAACGGGTCAGCTAGTCACGATATATTATTAAACAAAATCCTCCGCTGCGTCCGTCTGTTTGCAATGAACTTAAATACCTACTACTGAACGGATTTTCAGGTGGTTCTCTCCGATAGACAGAGTGATTCATGAGGAAGGTTTAGGTGTTTAATTCTTTAAGGTTTTGTACTACCCGTGCGGACGGGTTGCTAGTATACTAATATAGCAATACCAGTGCACTGCTCAGTGGGGCAAATTCTGAAGAATCCATTTTTATTTGAAAATAAGGGCTAGACAAGAGCTAGACTGGGGTGAGTAGGTAACAGAGATGGGTGAATAATTATGACGTATTATGACGTAAAACACAGGGAATTCATGTAAAACATATGTTAAGTAAAAATGTGAGTGGCCTTACCTTATCATAATTGTCAAAATAATCTTTTTAGACTTCGTATCCATCTTGTACCAGTCGCATAAAAATGCTGCATCGCCGATTTTCGTGCTCTACAATCAAAACAAATATTTTTTTTTATGCCTGTCCCTTTTATTAGCCTGTATAAAACGCCTGATGATAATGTTACTTATAACTAATCTATAATATTTGTACGTTGATACATAATTTGTGTAGAAGTATTTCGATAAGAATAATACTGTTGTAAAGTAAACGACGGATTAATTTTTATTATCTCTTTAATTCTTCCAGCGTTTGGCTGAATTTTGTAGATTCTATAGCAGATTATATACCATCTGCTCTTTAGTAATCCAAATCTCTTTGTGTGGTTATTGAACATAGTTTGCACAGCGCTCGAACGATTTTGTCTTGTTTTATCATATCTTTTGAGACCATTGCACTTTTCATATCTACAGTCTTTCTTACATCTCATTGAAGACACTTGGTGAAAATGAGATCTCTTTCCAGTATTTGTAATCACATCTATGCAATAAAATGCAGTAACACAAATACATTTTTCTGCTTAGAAGTTTTCTCTATATACGACTGCGAAATAAAAAAAAAACCGTCTAATTACACACACAACAGTATAGTCTTGATATTTACACCACTATCACAGTATAAGAAGATATTTTGATAATTTATTTTATGCATAAAGATTAAATAACAGTCTGGTTGGCAAATTCTATTTGACTCGTAGAAATCGGATCCATACAAAAGCACCAAATTACGTTTGCTGGAAAACTGCAGTACATTTATGTACTAGTAGTACAATGAAAGGGTCTTCCCTGCAATTCGGGCTGAAGGAATTTAAAGAAGAAGAACCTACCATGATGTTTCTTCGGATGCCTTTTTCCAAGTTACAGTACCCAGTTAATCGGACAACTTTATAGTTGAATTTAGGACGATCAAACGTTAATTCACGTGTTCCATTTTTGAATAGCATAAACAATAGCTCCGAAACTAAGGTATCTACGTTTTATGATAGACCTATATGAACTGTTATTTACGCGTACAATCCTCATTCCACTCACCTCTCTTATAATATTTTCTCCGAACACACTCATCATTAGAATTTGCAGTAGAACAGAAATGATAAATAACATGCATCCTGGCACTTGCTCCCAGGATCCTGTCTGTAAAACAATAGGCGTAAATAAAACATATTATATTCTTTCATATTATAAATCTATTTAAAATTGTGTTGAAAAGCTTACACAAGCTAACAGATATACACACGGCGTCACAAAAATCGCACCTTTTTAAAATTCAATATTAAAGTACTTTTTCTCAAACTTTGTCAATAGTGAGAATATGATTGTAGGATATCATTGGAAAGGTTATTAAATTGCCTTTTAGAAATTATAAAGCGCGAATGTTTATTTTTATGTTTTAATAATAAAAAAATCAGAAACTCAGAAAATAATAAAATTAATAAAAAAACAAATTTAAAAAAATACAATTTCGTCCTTAAAATCTAGTGTTTCCGCCCCTAGCCTTAATGACAGCTTCCATCCTATCCTTCATGGACCTCATGAGAGTTACTACTCTCTCTTGAGGTATGTTATCCCATTCTTCGATCACGGCATCCTGGAGCTCTTGGAGAGTTGTGGGAGCAGGATTTCGTGCTCGTACATGCCTCTTTACATCATCCCAGAGGTGCTCGATAGGGTTAAGGTCCGGGCTTCGTGCTGGCCACTGCATAACAGAAATCTCGACTTCTTCCAAGTAATCACGCACACTGGCCGCGGTGTGGCAACGGGCGTTATCATGCATTAGTATGAACCCATCGCCAACAAAACCAGCATACGGGACCACATGGTCTTGCAAGATCTCCGTTATGTACCGAGCAGCATTCAGCGAACCTTGCCCTCGACCACCGCCAGTCCGAGAGACGCACACAAGTTCCGTTTTCCCGTCCACGGATATCCCACCCCAGAACATACAGGAACCACCCCCGTATTCTGTTGTTTCTTCGATGCAAGCTTGAGCAAAGCGCTCTCCTTTTCTTCTGTAAACTCTTCTGCGTCTGTCATTACAGAAAAGACAAACTCTTGTCTCATCAGTAAACAGAACGGCTCTCCAATGGTCAAGCGTCCAAGTGACGTGCTCCTGAGCAAATTGTAGACGGTCTCTTCTGTGCTGCGTGGTCAATTTGGGACCTTTCGCAGGTCTGTGGGCAGTGATTTTCTTTTCTTTAAGTCTTCTTCTAATCGTAGAGACACTCACAGCCGTTCTACGAGCTGATCGGAGCTGCTGTTGCACCTTAACAGCATTACTGAAGCGTTTGCGCAACGATGTGGAGACAATGAAGCGGTCGTCTCTCTCTGATGTACAGCGTTTTCTTCCTGATCCACGTCTTCGGATAAAGCCACCAGTCTCTTGGAACCGTTGATACACTCGTCGAACAGAGAAACGACTCAGATTTAATTGTAGAGCAACATAAACCTGACGTACTCCTTCTTGCAATAGTGCAATGACTTGAGCGGCTTCTTCAGAGGTGGTATCCATCTTCAGGTATTTTTTTCTTGAGTATGCTGTTCCGATGTGTACACTTTAAAGTCTGAGCAATGATTGACCCATTTTTTACCTGGACATGACCTTTTATACCCTATTCAGGTAGCTCAACTAGCGCTCTAATGGATGCGCATTTTTTTACCATTATGTTAAATGTTCCCTAATAATAAATTTTATTTTGGTTTTTAATTCTACCGACCAATAATGTAAAGGTATTGAAATGCTCTTAAAAATGATATATTTTATTATCCAGTAGAATCAATGCGCTAAATTTTGGGAGGTGTTTATTGAAAAAAACAAAAAGGTGCGATTTTTGTGACGCCGAGTGTAGTTAAAATTACTTTTGCAAGCTGACGTTATAAGTGTAAGCAGCTGTTGTTTAAAATAAATCTGCGCTCCTGCTATATTCATTACAGCTTTCAACGTGTTGCCTAGACTATAAAGCCAGGCATTTAAATATAATAATAAATTTATTCGTATATTAGCAAATTCAAAACCAAAGGTGTTTTCAATTTTCTATTGAAACAGGACTGAAGGGGCATCGTCAATACTATTCGTTTCATCATCTCAGCCGAAAGACGTCCACTGCTGGACATAGGCCTCCTCCACGGTTTACTATTTAGTTTTTACGTTTAGTTGTATATTTTTGAGAAAGGTTTCCAACGAAATAACTTTATTAACATTAAATATCTTCGATATTTGCCACTGTCTCCGAAAAAATCACATAATCTTGATGTTCTTTGTCAACGTATAGAAAACACGAATATACATTTCGCCATCTGTGGCTTCAAGTCTCATATAATATGGGGTAAGCCTCTTGATATTTTCCGGAGACAGCACCAGATCCCGTGCTGCTATTGAGAATTTATCTACAAGAAACCCAATAACAGTTTAGCTGACTCGGGAATTGAACCTCAGACCTCATACACAGTAGTCGGATTCGGTCGGCTACAGTGGTAGGGCAGTGCCACCGAAGCAGCATCAATTTGGTATAAACGCTGAGTTATAATATGCTAAAGGAGATACAGAAGCAAGAGTCCCAAAGAGCGAATGAATCATTGAATATCTGACTACATACCTAATAATATACACCTCAGATACTCTGTCTATATCTACATAATTTATAAAAAAAATATTATTCTTTAAGTACATAATTATTATGATGTTACTTTACTTTACTTAGGTACTTATGACACGTGTATCTCAACTCGAAGCACAAAATCTTTATTAGCGATGACCACTCTTGACCATTATAACTCAACGGTCAAAGAGATATTATTTTGTTACCTTTTGTGACTTTTGTATCATATATTCATTTATACAGCCATATACGACGTCTAGAACATCCTACAGGTTGTACCACCAGTGAAATAAACGTAATTGTAATGAAATTTACCGTTAAATTAAATCCAAGCGCACATATTTCTAAGGATCCAACCAACACATTAAACAGATTGGGCGCCGTAAAAATGTCTTCCAAATCTTCCCCGAGCCTAAAATTGTTTATAAAAATAATAATATTTAATTATAGTAATTTCTATTCCCCCGTATTCTTAATTTATATGTATAATATGTATGTATTTACAAAAAAAAAAGTATATATGTATGTTTATCCATTGTCTAGTACCCATAGTACAAGCTCTGCTTAGTTTGGGCTAGATGGTGTTGTGTGTATGTGATAGAATATTATTATTATTATTATTATTAATTAAATTAGCTAATTAATGTCCCACAGCTGGGCAAAGGCTTTCTTCGTCTAATTTATTGCAGAAACGAGGGTATCTCGACATTAGTGGTTGTTTTTTTACGATTTGAAATCAGAATTTGTTAGACTATCGAACAAAATTCGTTTTGAATTCTAGAATACATTATTTATTTAAAATATAGTAATGTAATGAGAACTATTTTGTTAGTGTAGCCAGACACATTTAATTTCTGTACGTATCTACAAATTTACATATTCCTGTGCTTTTCATATAAGTGAATGCTTTAATATATTTTCTTCTTTGGATTCCACCCTTTTTTCATAACAAGCTACATGTTTCACACTACAAACAATAAGCGTGGGTTTTGCACTCATAACATATTAGAATTACGGTTTTTTGTGTAAATGTTACCTCAACTATCATCAGTGTTCATCAAACCTATAAAACTAGGCGTCGTCGTAGTAAGGTGAGCATTAGAAGCACTGCACTATCGATGCAGTCCAAATGATTAAATTTAAGATTGTACATTTAAATGACCTAATCCTTCTCACACTGAGAAGAGGCCCAAGCTCAGCTGTGGGACAATTTTTAACCAGGGCTGATATTATTATAATTTTATTGAACAAATAAGTTGTAGTCAGACAGTAAAATATTAATGAAGTATACAACTACATATTACTTACGATAAAATATACTGGTGATATTTCACGATGTCACCTAATGTGTCTACATTTGTTTCATTTAAATTGTCAATCTTGTCACTGATCACACGAAAATTAGCGCAAACGTGAGAAGTGAGGACAAAATAAAGACCATCGACGGTTGTATAGTACAATACGCAAATAAAACCTGCAAAAAAAATTACATCACAATTAAAGACAAAAGAGTAATAAGATTTACAAATTATTTCAGGGCTATTTTTAATTCATCCCGATAGATGTATCGGGTATAATTAAATTATAAATTAAATTCCAATCCCAGATGAAGCAAAGAAGTGGGACGATGTTTAAATAATTGTAACTTAATTTTTTATCAAGTAAGTATTACAAATTGTTACACATTATACACCCGAAATAACTTAATGCGTGTAAAAAAAGTAGTTAAACTAAATAAACTGCGGTTAAATCTGTAAGGATAGTTTAATCCTTAATCCTTCATTAATTCAAATTATTGACTAAGTTTACTTACCACATACTACTGAATGCATATAAACTCCGGCCCAAGGAATCCACGCATCCGTAGAAAACGGCAGCAACACAGCGTAGGGCAATCTAAATTCTAATTCGTTCGTCATGAAATAGTTATAAATTATCAAAGCGAGTGTGGAAAAATTGTACACTGTTATAAGCACCGCGTTCAGAACGAAAAAGTATTTCATTAGCATATTAACCAGCACTAGTTCATATCTCACCAGTTGTCTCTTTTTGCTATCTGCTAAAATATGATCATAAAGATCGCAGAGACTATTGGACAACTTGAAAATTTTACCTCGTTTCATACACACAGCTATGATTTTTAATATTGATAACAATCCAATACAAATACATGGAGCCAATTGCGTCAATTCAAGAAAATTCTCTAATGATATTCTTGAGACGAAGAATGATGCTTCAGCTACCAATATTAGCGCGAGAGGCCATACTAAGATATAAAATCTTAGGTGTATCTTAGAGTCTCCATAGGGAATTCCTATGAGCCATAGGTTAATCTTCATCTGTTTGAGAAACTCTTCGTATGGAGGTAAATCCATTTTATTTTAAAATAAAATAAACTTTCCCTTTCGTGTGTCTCTTTGAAGTATGCTCACGTTTTGAGTAGGAAAGAAAATGATAAACTAACCCACTATTCGAATAATCTTATATGCAGTTGTAGACTCACGTAAAATAGTTGCAGGGCTGTCAGAAAACTGATTAATTCAGAAGTAAATATTTACATTTAATTTAATAATATTACAAGTATAAGAACAAGTGGATGAGACGACGACAAAACAAAATAGGATAAAATCTTTCCACGATGACAAAGGAGTGAGTCTCACAAAATAATCACCGTGGATTATAGAATAGAGATTTTATATTTTGAAAGTTGTATATCTATATATAAATGCGCACACGTAGTTATTACAGTGTGGGATATAAACATAGCTGAAGTTTATATGAGGGCGAAGAGAAACAAAAGATCAAAAAAATAAATAATAATATATGATCACGGTTGAATTTTAGCCAACTTAGGATCATTAGTAACTATTGTTATAATTATTCGCATTAGATGTTACTTGGCGGACATATTTAGCAAATTAATATTTAAGTAGAGTTGAACCCATTATGCGCTATCGGATCCCCATCCCAACTATTGTAATACAATTATCTAAATTTTCTGGTAGAAAGTAGCATCCACTCTTATCTGTTTAGAATAATTATTTATTCCATTATGGCAAGAATACCAGAAGAAATATTGCCGAAACGCCTCCCAGTTAAGAGCTAAATGCATCTACATATTATGTATATCTCTAGAACATTATCTATTAATAACACTTATTTTCTGCGTGTGTATTACCTACTAGGATTCGACAACCCTAGATATTGAACAATGTGAAACCAAATACAATATTCACTAGATGGTTCTTTGATTTGACAGTTAAAACGTAGAAATAAATCAACACCTACATATTTTCGATAATATGTGTTATTGAAAATTCTGTTTGAAATGGAACCTTGTCCTTTGTATTCATATCAAACATGTCAAATTTAAATGTGGATAGGATTTAATTTAAAATACTTTCAAAGAGCAAAATTTATGTGACGAAAACTTGATTTATGGAAATTATTTGTTTAATATTTACGTGTGAAGTAATTTGTAATTATTCATATTACTAGTTATCGCCCCGGACTCCGCCGGATGGTCGCCGTTTTTGCGACAAAAAGTGCCATCATGACTGTGTCATGTATGGGTATTTTCACGACTAACTATAATAATCCAGACGTTGTTTTCCCATCTATAAAATGTTAACAAAATCCCTTGAGTTTCGAGCGTAAAGAATAAACATCAACACTTCTATATTTATACATATAAATTGTTTTAATAGTATTGTCTTCTATTTACGCGAATATTATTCATTGAAATTAAACTCCCCAACCAACAGTCTCCCCGTGACCATGGCTGCTGAAAAGCAACCGAAACGTCGGGGAAAGTGTAAAAATAAATTAAATCTAAATAGTTTAATAATAATTTAATAAGCTTAAAAATTACCTAGTAAAGTTTAATAGTAGTAGTAGTGTAACATTTTTCAAAATTTTGTAATAAAGTGTCAAATAAACAACGCCATAAAATCCGTATATAGCAGTTTAATTTCATTTGTTTTAATAGGAAATAGACTGCAAGTTTGGCTCAATAGTCAAAGTTGCCAAAAATACAGAAAATAAAAGAATAAAACAATCCGATGAAGTTATTACAAAGATATTAAGGGACAGTGTATATAATTGCGTCGATAACAGCATAAATACTCGTAATAAGTAAAAGGCGTAACAACAGGGACTTTCAAAATATACCAATTTACCAATCCGGGAATTCAATCCGATTCACGGCTAGCCACAAACAAAAATATAAGCTTATGATAAAAGATTAGCGAGGTGTAATAATTCTATTATCAGTAGTTATCCCATATATTATGAAATAATAATCATATTTTCCATACATTTGTTGACGCAACTCTCAAATGCCTCATTGTGAAAATGGCAGGCCAATTAGTTTTCTCTTACACTGACAAGCGCAAATTACCTCATAACACGCGCTCTACTCTAAATATTTTTATTTCTACGAATATTTTCTGATTTGTTTTTCTTTACCTAAATCAAGCAGTTGCCAAATTCAGTGCTTATTTACTGAAAGGAGTAAAATTAAATTGGTTTTTCGATTTTCTCGATAGTAACTTTAAGGCAATACTAACTCTTAGAATGAGAGGCTGAATTTTATATTATGTCTTATAAAAACATAGGTATTTACATGTGCGGGCTTCAATCAATATTGGTAATTGCGATAGGTTTTCTATTGAAGCTTACACATTTTGGTTATAACATAGTTTTTATTTTTTATTTTAAAAGTTTAAAGCAATCTCTATTTGTAGCTTGCGTCCAAAATTTACAACATAATATGCCTTTGCATACCTTCTGTTGTCAGTTTGTCTACCTAGCCGTTTATGGATTGATTATCCCGGAAGAAAATACCTATAATCGCTATCGGTAGCAAGCGATACATACGATCGGCGATTCGCTCTTGCCCTTATACCTACACCACGTAACAAAATTCAAGTTATAGTTGTAGTAGTTATGGTATTATAACATTTGGAAATTGATATTCATCAATTTTTGTGCCGATTATTTTGCTGCGTGCACGGTTATCTATATTTGTACTCGTATCGTAGCGATCTTATTTTTGTGTGGTAATGATACCTACAACTACTGCAAAGATATTGATCAGTTCTAGTAGTATGTAAGTATACCACAATATATAAAAAACACTTTATTTTTATGATTTGTGCTAACTAATAATTTTATCTTTACAAAGCAATGAAGGTCTAACACGGTATATTCATATTATTGTTTTATCAACGATTTCACGGAATATGTTATGTGTTACACAGGCAGCTTAAGATCTTATCAGCCACAATCAATCAATAAAATACTTAGTTTTCAAATATTGCACAGATTTCCAGTAATTTAGTCGTTCTGCGGCAAAATTGTGTGTGATTCATCCAATTACATAACTAAAAAAATAAACTTTGCGGTGATCCAAAAGTCAGATTAAATTAGACTTAATTAGACATGGAATGGTTCAGACATTTCATTCAAGTTAGAATTACCCATTACCAAACAAATTGGAATTATAATAACGATGTTAGTAGTTGGTTAACAAATGATTTAAACCCTTCAATGAAGTTACTAATTAAACTTCTGATTTACGTATTTTCATATCACATATTTTAGTCGAACCTTTAATTCGGACGGTCATTGGAAAAAACGGTACATTGTCTAAATAATGTATAACATTATTGAGTATGTAACGTATGAGAAAGACTGCATTGCAGGAAAGATTGCTAGAGCTGGCTCAGGTGGCAAAACCTCCAAGCCTGAGTAATGACACCTATAAAGAAAGCAGTCTGGTCCGACCTATTGGATTCTCATTGGCCTTTTTTATGTCAGGTTCTCCGTTTATATGTAGATTGAAACTTAGATGTATAGCCATGATAAATTAGATATTTTGATATTCGGATGTGTAAAATTCTGTATATTAAACAAGATAGGCAGCATAAGTGCCATATCATACGAGGTTTGAAAAAAATAATATTTAGACGCAGTCGTAAATTATTAAATAGATATCGGCCATGCTTATGATTCGCTCTTAATAAGAATAGCCTTACATGCACTAATTAATAGCGAGTCTTTTTATATTAATAAGTATTAGAAATGATTTAATAAAATGGTTAATTATATTTTTCTCAAATTTATGAGGGAACGGTCATTAATACAGGAGTTTTACTGACAACCAAACGCGAGTATGAAGTTAGTGCGCTGCTACAGAGTCCAGTCTGATGTTCGCATTAGATTAGTGTCACCCTTCACTTCATTTCGAGACTTCGAGTCAAGAAATGCTGGAAAACAGTATTGTAATTTTGAAATACAACAGTAGTTTATGTATATACTTTGCAAATACCCATATCGACATCCAGTAACAAGTAGCTTAACTCATCATAGAAGGGACAAGCTTCCACCAGCCTCCAACTCAATCATAATTTAATAGATACGCGTCAGTGTAGCAAATTTGTACTAGAAATTCACAGATCACTTCGGATAAGTACGGATTAATCGGTAGGTAAAAGAAAACTATATTTTATGTTGCGTATATATTTAAACTTTTGTGGATTACAAGTTACAATGTATAAATTAGCCAAATAAATAAATATAAAAATGTTCAATTAGTAGAAATTAATAAACAGAAACTATCCTATTGCCACAGTTGACATTATTGGGGAAATCACAGTAATCTTTGTCTGGGTTGAACAAATAACCTACCGGACAATCCAGGGCAACTGGATGACCTGCCCAACATTGGTAGAACTTGTTACAAAATTCGTGAGCGACATAAGAGTGATCTGATCCTTCAGCAGCGCAAATAGCGGGGGCCTGGCTAGGATCATCGTTGCCTGCGCCGTTACCAGTCCATTCATTGCCTCCATTGTCATTATCGTTTAATTCAGGAATAACCCTGTTGCCACACTCTACTGTTTCAGGCCATTCACACCTGTCTTTAGTGGGATCGAACAAAAGAGTGCCCGAGCATATTTGTGCTACTGGAAGACCATGTGCGCACTTGTAGAACTGATTACAATTTTTGTGGGCAACTAACACACCATCTGATCCTTCACTGCCACAAATGGTAGGCGCTTGGTTAGGGTCATCGTGATTATCACCGACTGGAATATCATCTTCAGCGTTACCATTGCCGCTTCCACCCTGGTTGTTATTGCTATTGTCGAAGTTATCAGATATAACTCTATTGCCACAGTCAACATTGTCGGGGAAATCACAGTAATCTTTGTTTGGGTTGAACAAATGTCCTGGAGGACAATCTAGGGCAACTGGATGACCTGCCCAGCACTGGTAAAACTTATCACAATATTCGTGAGCAACATAAGAGTGATCTGATCCTTCAGCAGCGCAAATAGTGGGAGCCTGGCTAGGATCATCGTTGCCTGCGCCGTTATCTGTCCATTGATTGTCTCCATTATCATTATCGTTTAATTCAGGAATTACCCTGTTACCGCACTTCACTGTTTCAGGCCATTCACACCTGTCTTTTGTGGGATCGAACAAAAGTGTGCCCGGGCATATTTGTGCGACTGGAACACTGTGCGCGCACTTGTAGAACTGGTTACAATTTTCGTGAGCAATCAACACACCGTCTGATTCTGTATTGCCACAAATAGTAGGAGCTTGGCTAGGATCGTCGTGATTATCACCGACTGGAATCTCATCTTCAGCGTTGCCATTGCCGCTTCCACCCTGGTTGTTATTGCTATTGTCAAAGTTATCAGAAATAACTCTATTGCCACAGTCAACATTGTAGGGGAAATCACAGTAATCTTTGTTTGGGTTGAACAAATGTCCTGGAGGACAATCTAGGGCAACTGGATAACCTGCCCAGCACTGGTAGAACTTATCGCAATATTCGTGAGCAACATAAGAGTGATCTGATCCTTTAGCAGCGCAAATAGTAGGTGCCTGGCTAGGATCATCATTACCTGCGCCATTACCATTCCACTCACCATTTGGGTTTTCTTCACTTTCGTCGTCAAGAATTACCCTGTCACCACATTCAACAGTTTGAGGCCATTCACAACGTTCTACAGTAAAGTCGTATAAAAGAATACCTGGGCACTTCATAGAAACTGGAAGACCAAATGAGCACTTGTAGAAGCGTCTGCAATTTTCATGAGCAACTAGAACGCCATCAGATTCTGCCGCTGCGCATATAGCTGGGGCTTCGCTGGGATCACCGTGACCAGCCACAGCATTATCATCGTCTTCAATATTGGTGGCACCAACAATAGTAAGCGGTGTGTCAGGCACATCGCTATGGCTTTGACAATTGGCTGCAATAGGGAAATCGCATGCACTAGATGCGGTACTGAAATGGAGGCCAGGTGCGCAAGACATTTCAATTAAATTGCCATGAGCGCATAGATAGTATTGGCCACAATTGGGATGCGGCAGCAGTTTTTCGAGTTGGTAGTCTACGGGGCATCCATTTTGGTTGACAACAACTCCACCGTGAGTGAGTGCAACGGCGCAGAGCACAGCTAGTACTGCGCCTGAAAATAAAATGTTATTTGTAACTATACTTTATTACTTACTACTCATCTACCTAATAAAACTCTAACAGTGACTTACATTAAACGTATAGCCTAAACCGGTGGGTGTCAAGGATTGAAATTTTACACGAAAGCTCTTTATATAACATAGGTAAATGCTAAGAGAGATATTTTGAATATTAACTCCACATACAGAAAATAATTTTTAAAATTAATGTCTAATAGTTTGTTTTTTCGCGTTAGAAAAAAAAAAAACATAGATATTGTGATTAGGTTTCGAAGTATAAATAATTCATCAATTTAAGTAAAATCTGGCAGAAAGTTTGTTTAGGATATTGATATTATAAGTGTAAAAGTTGGTATTTAGACTTCTAAAGAATTTTGTAAGTAAATATATAATAAAAAAAATACGTTATAACTAATTGAAGGGTTCGATATTACAGATAAATTATTATTTTTTAATAATTACGTTTAGATTTCTGTGAACTAGTTTTCTACTAGCTAACTTCTTAAGATTAATTAAATGATTGGTGACTTGAACATATGTATAAACACACATTTAACGTGCTATGTTTATAAACCCGTCCGATAATTTTCAATGGCGGACGAGGTTTTGGCAGTCTATCGGGCACATTTTCAGGCCGCGTTGTACTTCTGCTGTGACAAGAAACAACCCTTTGCCCGCGAATCTAACCTGCGACCTCGTGCACAGCGGTCGCATACATTACCGATGCCCTACTAAGACAGTCTTGGACCAGATTACCCAAAACTTTTAACATTTGATTTAAAGTGAATGGATAATTAGATATTGTTGATAGGCATTAAAAAATTTTTTTTATACATTTATTTTACCACGACCACAAATATCTGATGCTACAACTACATAATACTTTAATGGGTATTTGCTGACACTTGCTATTTATTATTATACTTGTACATAGAACTCAATTACGGGGATATATACTTGTAAGATACATATATATATATATATATATATATATATATATATATATATATATATATATATAAGCATATATTTATTATATAAGGACCGAAAATACTCTAAATAAAATTTTCAAATTGGATCTTCATAATATCCAAAAAGCCTTTAGCTTTAGTGAAACTTACTTAAGGTGTGTAAATACAAGAGTAGTATTACTTTTATATAGGTAATAATTTCATTCTATATTATATGTTTTTCTAACTTTGCTGTGTTTACTAGCAGTGATGTAAAAGTTAATTAAAATATTTACTTCGTGTCCAAGATTACAATAAAACAGATTTAAAAAATAAAACTATATTCAGACAAACAATAAAAGTTAAACAGTAAACCAGTCCCAAAACATTGTTTTCATTCTACTTTATTATTAATAATATTTAATTACTAACGCATCCCGAATACTATGAACCACTAACACTGTTAATTATAATAACTAGGCATGTGCTATAGAAAAATGTGCTAATACACCTTTTTGTTCATTATGAACAGGATATTATTATTGTTACATCATTTGATTCAAAAGAGGATATCTTCTTTCTTACAGATATTAAATTCTTAGATATGAGCTTAGGACAGCTACCAAATGAACGTGATCCCTATTAAAAGCCTATCGAAATTATTATTCGTCTAGTCTAAGACTAATTTATCTAAAGGAATATAAATATAAATTATTTAAAATAATAAACACTTTTCTTACCTTTCATTATATGACGTTTATTTATCTCTCTGTGCTGAGTGTCCAAAAACAATTTCGTGTTAAACAATGCACAGACACTGATCGACTGCCAATAATTGCACACAATTTATATATCGTTATTATTTTAACTTTACGCGAAGATAATCAAATAGATTACTAAAACGTTGATTTGAAATAGATTATCAAGAAATTCTACATACAAAGTATGAAATGATAAGTATCAATTAAAGATTGTTGTGTTGCCGCTAGCGTATCTGAATCGTAGTATAATATGATATATCAATAGAATATCTTGTCCTGTCTATCTAAAAAAAGATTCCTTTGCAAACAAACGGTTTTAGAATTTGCACTGTATCGTAGATGACTTTATAAATAATTAAAACAGCAGACACAAAGGTTACTTGCGCCTGTAAAGATTTTTTAGAATGGGCCGATAGATTACTCATTCGACCCATTCAAAAAAATCTTTCCAGGATAAAAAAAAAACTCTACGCTATCGTCAATGCGTCAACGTTGCCGTTTGACGCATTGACGATAGCGTGGTGCTTAAGCTATTGCAGTCCAATAGACTCATCTTATACTCCCATAGACACCAGGTTTGAATTATTTATCTAATATCAAAGAAACGTGGGTGTATGAGAGTGAGCAGGCATGATTAAACTAACTGTAAGCCCGTATTCTTTGAAGGTATTCTTCTCTCATAAGAACCCTTTGTGCATCAATTAATGCTTTGCCATTGTAACATTAGATGCCACACACACATTGGTATAGTATTGCTCCCAGAAGCGTCAATCAGTGTTGTAGAGGTTCTACGCTGTTCAGTCTCAAAGGAAATAGGTCTGAGTATCATGTAGCGGTGTAATACGTCTAACATTGGACATCACCCTGTGAGATTGTTATACGATGTGATTCTTGCCCAATTTTGAAACATAATATTTTTGTGACAGGCATATTAAATCACATAAAATTAATTTAATAATAATAATAAACTTTATTTATGAAATGAGATTGTAGCTTACATAGTATTTGTTACAAGGATATTATTTGTATCATATCATAACAATAAATTGTTTATTCCACAATATAATGTAGTCTACAATAAAACTGGGTGGAGTACTGTTATCCTAGAAAGGCTACTGGGTAGCCTGTGTTTAGGAGTTACAGTGCCAATCCCCTAAAATTTTACTGGTACCCGGTCTTGCTATTGTTTGGTTTGTAAAAAGACAACTTTCGCATTAGTGATAATTACTGTATCGCGGGGGACTTTACAAGCATTCAAACAACAGACACAAAGAATATTCAGACTCGGGACAACCATTTATGGATCACCCAAATTTTGTCCAGTGTGGGATGCGAACCCACCCAACACTCGGAGCGGAAGCAGTGGCGAGGTGACCAAACCACTACGCCATCCGTGCAGTCTATTTATTTCATTCGATATTCATTTAATACCGACATTCGTTTTTTTTTAGAGGAAGTAAGAATAATGCTGCCCATGCGTACTATGGTAACATGTTTGTCGGCGAGCGAAGATTCGTTGCATTGAAGTTAATTTTGTTTATGGTGCTCATTTGTTATTTATCAATATGAGAAATAATATTTTATGGTACCTATGTGTCTTTTCATTGAGTCGTGTTCAGGGTTAGCAGTCTAGTCACCACTGTAAACATGGTGTAAATGGAGATGAACGCCTTGGCTTATTAAAATTAGTAAGATAAAACCTAAGACAACAATCTCAAGACAGAAGTAATGAAAGCACGAATAATTTTTTTTTGTGTTAGTACGTATCATTTCCCGATTTCTAAATTTAATATGTTATTGTTTAGCACATAGAGTCGATTAATGATATTAGTCAAAATTAGAGGTGAAAGATCTCTAATGGAATGGTAATATTAAAGGATTCAAGCTGAATTGTCAATAACAGGAGAGGATGGTTTTGAATATTTGCTTTAGGGATGTATAATTAGTGCGATGTTGACGTCAAGAAAGAGAAGTTCTCTATCCCTTTGCTGACAGCGCAGCAGTTCTATAATAGTATGATATATATTTCACAATTTGGGTACTGGCCAGAAGAGGGATGCCGTTGATGCGTACTACCCATGACACTGTTGATTTCAACGATTTTTCATGTATAACCTAAGAAATATTGTATTACAACTCTACAGACCTGTGAGTTCAATGGAAATTAAACAAATGCGTAGGTACCAAGATAAAATCTGCGTAGACTAAACAGTTACATAGATGATATCGATGCACATATTTTGTATATGACTGACAATCAAAATTCTGATTGCTTTTGTGTTACGCGGTAGTTCAAAAAGATGTTATAGATTACCTCAAACTGCAACTACTTACTGATAACGATCTGATAACCATCGTATGACCTACGAAGTAATGAATGATAGTAGTTCTAAATAAATTTTTATACAGTGTGTAACAGAAAGTCATGTTTGATGGTCACAATGACCGCATGATATTTATGTATTAGGAAGTCATTGTGACTATCAAAAGTTACATTCTGGTTAATAAATAGTCACGTGACGTAATTATTTTATGGGCAGACGTTATTGTGACCATCTAAGGTTCACGTCTTGATAATTTTATTCTGCAATACAGTTCTCACTATTGCAGAATATAGGGATTTCACAAACTTGTATAAATGTAAATATGTCAATAAATATTATTATTCCTTTAAGCAGTCGTCATGATGATTTCTCCTCAGCTACTTACGTATAAGGTTAATGGTGCATGCATGTAGCATGTATGTAGGTACACTACCATTGAAGTACTAAAATTATTTGTTAAGTTAGGGGATGAACAAAGAAGTGTTCGCCCTTTGACGGCTGTTACGGAAGAAAACGTGCTAGCAGTGAAAAATATAATCCAAAATAATAGGCGAGTTACGTATCAGGAGATTCAGCACATACCGCAGATTGGATCGGGGAGCTTCCACGAGATTCTACACGTGCATCTTCGCGTGAGGGATAGTTCCACGCTGGGTGCCGCACAACCTCACCGATGGTCAGAAGCAGGCCCGGGCAGAATGGTGCCGTGATATGATAAACAAAGGGGAACGCCCATCCGAGGCTACGAGTGGACAAGAGGCTAGAGAAAAATTACTTTCCAGTTGATTTGTCGTAAAAAAATATGTATTTACTTTCGTTCAAATTGACGCCACTGCAATTTACAAAAAATAGTTAAATAAATCAGTTAATATTGTCTTCTATTTACGCGAATATTATTCATTGAAATTAAACTGCTATATACGGATTTTATCGCGTTGTTTATTTGACACTTTATTACAAAATTTTGAAAATTTTTACACTACTAAGTACTACTATTAAACTTTACTAATTTTTAAGCTAATTAAATTATTATTAAACTATTTAGATTTAATTTATTTTTACACTTTCCCCGACGTTTCGGTTGCTTTTCAGCAGCCATGGTCACGGGGAGACCTCTCCCCCCCGGTCTCCGTTAATAGTAGTAGTAGTGTAACAATTTTCAAAATTTTGTAATAAAGTGTCAAATAAACAACGCGATAAAATCCGTATATAGCAGTTTAATTTCAATGAATAATATTCGCGTAAATAGAAGACAATATTATCAATACATTTTTCTTTTATAGGTATTTTTAAATTAGTAGTGTCAATTTAATAAATAATACTGTTAAGAATCAGTCAATTTTTATAGTAATTTTGATGTCCATCTTTGGCCTGAACCACTATGGAGAATAGGCATTCCCCTTTAAAGCAGGCTCGTCTCGGCGTGTTTACGAAATCATTGTGGGTGATGGGCCCTGGGCTTATCAATACGATCCAAAAACGAAGCGTTAGTCGCCGGTTTGGGTGTTTTAAAACGAATCAACGCCAACCAAAGCGAAGCGATCTAGAAACGGAGGGAAGATTTTGATCGCAAGCTTATTCAATTTGACTGGCTATTTGGTATCAATTCCTTTACGGAACTATAAAAGCATCAACGCCAAATGGGGTACTACTAAATGCTTGGCAGAAGTTTTCTCTGTTGTGAGTAACAAGCGACCAAACACAGGGCTCCGCAGGCTACTGTGCTCCATCACGACAACGCACCCGCGCACACCGCACTTAAAACAAGGGACTTCCTGGACAGCACGCCGTTCAAACGCCTGGGTTACCCTACTTACAGCCCTGATCTTGCTAGGTGACTGCTGTGTGACTTCTTTTTATACCCGAAAATAAAAAAATCTTCTCAATGGGATACAATTTTCGTTGCCGGAAGATGCGCTGTCAGCGTTCGAGCAAGCTGTAAACGAGGTGTCTGCGGCGGACTGGAAAAAGTGTTGCGAAAACTGATTCAGACGCATGAAATTTTGTATAGAAGCTGATGTAGAGTACTATGAAAAGATTTATTTAAAAAAATATTTACCTGTAGAACACTATTTTTTATTTTCGCAGGTCTTTCTGAGTGTCCCTTGTACACAAGATTATTAAATTTTCTCTACTATTAAGATACGTCACTAATCGAGCTATTTCACTTGCTAATTTTTATTAAACTCTCGTCTCAGACACAATAAAAGCAGCATCGTGTAGAGAGTTACACGCATGAAACGCAAAGGCGTATCGCCATACAGGGGGCTTATATCAAAGATATGGTTGTACGCTGTTATATAGACAATAGCTTTATAGAATTTCGTATCACATAAAACTTTTGTCATATTATCATTTCATAGAATAATCAATACACAGAATACTTACTTTAAATAAATTCAACTCACTGATTTTTGTTACAAACATTTTGTTGTTTTCGATTTTCTTATCATAGAAAAACAATATTTTTTATCCTCATATTGTATATACTCAGGCTGAGGTTATTTTGTTTGTTTGTTTGTGTAAATAATTTTTTTTCTGGCACTCGCCGGCCTTTACCGCGCCACGCTCGCTTCTCTCGCTCGGCTCACTCCTGCGTTGTATGGTCGCAGTTCTAACCTACTATTTTCTTTTCTGGTAGCAAATCGTTTCTGACGGCGTCGCAGTTCTAACCTAACCTACAATTTTCTCGTGCAAAAATAATTCTACTGTTTGACTATTTTGTTAAAAAAAAATAATGTCAACATTCGTTGAATTGTGTTTCTATGAAATATGTTTCATTAAAGTCAATAATCGTTAAAACAATAATATTCGAATAAGTACAAGGACCAAATATTATATAAAACATTTTTGCGAAACGAAATTCTATGAAATTTCTGATTGTGAATAAAGGAAACACCCAAAGATGTCAATGTTAGAGAATCCAGGATCCGATCAAACTTTCGTTACACGATGTATTTCCTCTCAAAGGTGGCAGGTTTGATTTGGAACACAACTCGATAAACCTAAAGTTCTGGAATACTTTTTTTATTTACCTAAGGTCACTTATTTTGCTAAGGGTAAACTCGCATTGTCAACTCTGCACAAGGCTAGGGCCACCGTAAGCGATTACCATTAGCGTTGTATGTTTGCTTATCACCTTAATGGTAAAAAAGTACATGCACGATTATATTATCGATAAGACATTTTCCAAAAACTGGCGAAAGTTTATAAATAATTGCCATTACAATTGTAAGTGACTTTAATTTAAATAAGGAATGACACACGTTTTGTCGATAGAGAAGAAATAATTACTGGTTTATTGTTTAAAAATAGAATACACAAAACAGATATTTCATAAAAAACCTACTTCGATTAAACTTGTTACGCCAGATGTTTGTTTGCAAATGTCTTTGTAAATTAATACATCAACGTAAGACTAGACAGTATCACTTAAACACAAACTTGAATAATAACATGACAGACGTGATGTGTTTACGCCACACAATTTTCTGTAGCTATGTTTAAATAACGAGTGTATAAAGAAACTTTTCAAATTTCCACTCGACATAACTTGAGCGTCCCTGCAAAGCTGGTGAAGAATTACGTCTCATATATCGTAACAAAAGGCGAGGATCCGCATTCATATGTTTGTTCAGTCGATTAAATACGTACCATTATTCCGTTTTAAGTTTGCATTTTCTGAATTTTATTAGTATAACGTACAAGGCCTTATATTATCGTATCTGTTATATGTTATAGCTTTTGTCATTGTATTTTAACGATAGTATCCATTTATTATATTTCTTGTAATGTAAGTGCTACGTGTCTTTGTTGTTATGATAAATAGATCTATGGATAACTAGATACAGCTTTCGTCATGTTTTAACTATGTGGTAAATAGTAAAGTCATTTTCAGCGTCATTATTGAGGATTTTATTTTTATATTACGAGAGTCACGACGTCCGCGTCGGTGCGGCTAACGCTGTACCTCTGCACAGCAGTCACATTCGCTTTTGGTGCGCCAGTTTTGGTCCAATTACTATTAATTTCGCCAGATCTGATATGAATCCAACCCAAGACGCTTCGATTTATACCAGATCTGGCGAAACGTGGGTATGATTCATACGGAGGAATATGATGTGATGTCCTTCCAACACAATGGGAGGATCCTCTAACCAGGCTAGGCGGTCATGCCTGGCGGGTCGCAGCGAAACGGTTGATGTCGGGAACATGTATATATAGTAACTCGCTGTGTGAATTTCACTTACGCGATTCAGGATTATACAGCGCCGTCTCATGTTAGACGTCGTATTTGTATTTCGTATTACGTTCTTGGTCAGTGTGGAGTCGGTTCAATTTGCTTCTACCTACCCATTCTAGAATATATTAATTTATTAAAACTATTTATATTTAAGTTTACACTTTAAAAATATAAATAGTTTTAATAAATTAATTAGCTTAAAAATTAGTAAAGTTCAATAGTAGGTATCCAGTAGTAGTGTGACAGTTTCAAAATTTTGTAATAAAGTGTAAAATAAATAACGCGATAAAATCCGTAAATAGTAGTTTAATTTCAATGAATAACATTCGCGTAAACTGAAGACAATATTACGTATATTACTATCAGTCTAATATGCTCTAAGTCGCTATAGCGGCCGAACATATAATCCGATGATATAAATATATGTAGGTATAAATTGTTGTAAAGCATTATAGAGAAACTAAGGATCAAAATCAATACATAAAAACAGATATTTATTTTTGGTAAATTACAAATCAGAGTGAATAATTACCGAAGACGTGTAATACTACGAAAGATATACTGAAAGAATAACTCGCATAGGAATAACTAGCGAGTGAATAGGTAGGTATCTTCTAGGCAAGTGTGCTCCATCGCCAACTGCATCGTCACCTAACAAAAGGTCAGAAAGCAGCCAAACGCAAGCCTATTAAAATATAATAAAAACTGCATAAAATAATTTTAAGCTTTGTTTAAGCTAAACGATTACAAGTCCATACGGCCAGTCCATTTCATTGTTTGATGAGTTCGTAGATTTGCGGTGAAAATAATCTGAACCTTTGTTTCCAACTATTTCAATTTTCCATTGTTTGTTTACGATTTGTAAACAAAAGAAAGGTAGAAAATATTTGCTTTACTTAATGCATGTGTGCCTTCGAACAATAGATTTTTTTACGACTCATGATTATTCTATACTGTTTGCTCGTTGGGTTTATATATATATTTTTTTTTAATCACTGCTTTTGTAAATAATTATTTGTTGATTTTTGTAGTTTATAATAATAGATGCTTACGTCACTTGCGATATTAGGCGCGCATTTTGAAGCCTGCATAAAATAAATCACCTTGCTACTTGTGCGAGGAATTAGGAGTGTTGTACATAATGGCTATGAGATATTTTTGATTACAACACCATTTCTCCTAAAGAAGCCTTATAACCCATCCTTATTGAAATGATTTGGATGCGACGTTCTGTACATTATTAGTCCTCTATTTAGGTCTCTGCAAGAATCAGCAAAGTTCTTGAAGATTTATTGAAATATACTATCAAGGAGATTAATTGCTGAGGTATTTGAAATAGTTTGTTTGAGGAATTATTATGTTTGACAATCTAGTGGGAGAACTGACTCTTTTTCTTAGGAAGGCGTATTGTTGTCTTTCGTTCTAATCTAGTTCAAAATCATGTGAACATTTCTGATATTAAATCAATTTTGCTGGCTCTATAAGGCTGCAAAATGGGAACACGATGATATGAAGAATTTATCACTTAGTCGCTCTATTGTGTAGGAATAATAGTACCTACCATAGATAATTTAAGATAATCAGATATGTTTTTTTTTAAAGACTATGACTAAACGACGTTTGGTAATGTACAATTATATTAAGAATTATTATAAGAAGCCGTAGCCCAACGGATAAAGAATTGGACTTACGATCGAGGATTCGTGGGCTTAATATTATTTTTTTGTATTATTGTCGTGAATCCAATCCTAACAAAAGTACTCAAAAAATTGGGTAATTACAAACTATACTTACAAACATATTCTCAGTTGTTTATTCATTTAAATCAGAAATATATGTATCTATCTATCGAAATTACATGCCATTCACCGCAGTACAGACTGTGACCCCAAAAACGTACTTAAACCTTTTCCTTTAACAAACAGGTTTCCTCATAATGTTTTCTTTCATGTTTAAAGCGTGCGATCATTAACTATTTAATGCGAGTATAACTTCAAAAAGTCAAGAGGTTCGTGCCATGAGATCGAACTTTAAGCTCTTGGGGAAAAGTACCGCTGAACTTTGTTGCCGCACACCTAGACTCGTAATTTTTTGTCACTTGGGGATCGAATTCCTAACATGGTATTTCATGGCAGTGAAAATATTATCACTCTAAGCTTTCTCGCCATGCACTCACGTAATTACAGATTCTTTTTTATATTATTAATTGAAATTAAAAGTAAAGTAAACTTTATTGTTTATTGGGTGTTTCTATGTATAATATGTATATATTTACAAAAATAAAAGTATATATGTATGGTTATCCATTGTCTAGTACCCATAGTACAAGCTCTGCTTAGTTTGGGCTAGATGGTGTTGCGTGTATGTGATAGAATATTATATTATTATTATAATATTATATATTGTTATTGATTGAATAAATACAGTTCCTATGCATTACCCAGATATAAGAGAACTACATTGAGGTTATAAAAAGGAGTGAATATTTATCAGGCTCTAATTAAATTATAACAGATACATACAATAAGATACAAAAAGGCTTTGTATCCAAAAAAGCATTGCGTATGTAAAACGGGCTATTTGAAGTGTACTTTTTTATTGCTTTAGAATCTAAATAACATATAGCAGATTGCTGTAGTCAGATTTATGTATTCTATGTACCTATTGTCTTAGTGGTACTGTGGCATAACATTGCGTTTATCGAATAGAAACGATCATGGAATCAAGGTTCAATACCCGAGTCAGACAATATCATTGAATTTTATTTCAGAAAATTCTTGATGGCGACTGGAATGGGCGCGGTAGAACGTAATAGGATCGCCCATATTACATAAGATTAAAAAACATTGTAGGTGAAATGAATGTAGTAGTACAATTTTGCTTCTGTTAAAACAAGTACCGTAGTGTAGTGTAACGAAGCAGACAATACATGATGTGCTTTTACTATTATTCAGAGTAAAGAAGTCAGTACATTAAATATAAAAAAGTAACAACTCAAGTCGCGCTAATTAAGCATGCCCCAATCCAAAACTGTGTTCCTTTTTTAATTACTGTTTACTGTTTTAAAAAAAAAATTGTTTAAGCATCACGCAAAAGCTACTAAATGTATCTTAATGTGGTTTGTGGTTGGTAGCTTAGTGTTTAACTTATAATGTGGAAAGTTTAATCTGATGCCTGATCTGCGTAAATTGTATTATTATACTATTTTAAATAAGTAATTAGTAGCCATAATTATAAACGTTGATCTCTTTAATAGAATCACCAATATTGGTCTACAAAGATTAACAAAATGCAATACAAAGAATTGTTATTATTAACAATTAAAATCGGATCTGCGATATCATACACAACCGCATGGATAAAATAATATGTGAGTGGTACACAGAACATTATGTGGAGACCTGTATATATCAACAGTATTATTTATTTAAAATTTAGTATTTATAGAGGTAAGGCGTAAGTGTATCACATCCCAAATCAGGAGCCAAGTTGCGACTGGCGAAGTACCTAAACAGTCATCACTGCCAAATAATTTTAAAATACTTTGTGTTCTCTGAAGTAGGATTTTCAGAGCACTTCAGAAAGCGTTATGCTGTCAGCACAGACCCAGAGAGATGTTTGATTCTTATGCATAGCAGAGGTAACTACGTGTAAGGTAGGCCACAGTTAATGCAAGAATCACTGGCTACAGTAACCGGGTAAAATTACTTGGGCTTTTAACACTCTAGTTGTTGAAAAGAAGAAAATAATAATATCGCTTAATATATTTTTATATTCTTAGACATTTGCAACACTAGGAGCACCAATCGTATGTTGCCAACATTTAAAACAAAAATCTTTGGTTAATATCAAGCAGGCCGTAAGCTTGATTGTCATCTAAGATGTTTTAAAATAGGAAGTTATTATGTCAAGAAAATCTTTTAAACGCTGTAGGTATTTATCTCGTTGTGGAATTATAAATTCTATCGTACTGAAAATCACCTTAGCGTTTAATAGAGCGGCGATAATATAATTATATGATTATTTACGGTAATTTATTTAACACTAGCTTTTCCTGTGACTGTGAATTTAAAAATAGATACCTAATAGATAATATATAATTTTCTCTGTTTGCATTGGTATAAAAAAAAAGCTGATCTATATGATATATGAATTCATAAGACGATAATGCACAAACTAAACCCTTATTATTAATACACCACTTCTAGGTGGCGTATCAAGATAAAACATGCACTTGATTTTAAGTTAGATATCTAGTAATGTCAAAACCGAATTCAATTTCCAGCAGTAGTTTTTGCGTAAAATGCGTACAAACATACAGACAGACTAACAAAAATTCTAAAAGTTGTTGTGGCTTCTTTACCTCTTATAAAGATCCCTCACATATTTTCTTTAATATATCTCTTTTGTACAGACATTGACTAGCTACAATTTCATTATATGTATAGATAAACTAATTTATAAGTACTGACATACTTTAAGTCAATGCTGATGTCTTTGCTTTAACTTTGATTTTAAACGATTCGCTTAACCCTTAAAGGCTACAATGAATTTGTATACTGCTAAAGGTATAATGGGTGTAAAAACACCCGGATTGAATAATTGGCATAAATAATGTAATTAAAGATATTTTTTTTTTATTATATTTTCTTTAATAATGGATCTTGCCCTATGGTCATTTAATTTATTGACTTAATATATTTAAAAAGATGTTAAGCTAATATTTATTTTCAAATCACAAATATTTATTTGTATTAACCCAAAAAAAGTATAGTTAAAGAATAAAACAGTATGAATACATTATACAACATTTTGATTATTTTGTAAACGAAGTTAACATTATATTACTGGCAATAATACTTTCTTGTCTGCTTTTTACTAATTATTTTCCCATTTTGAAATAACGCAGAACACAGCCAACTCATGTGGCCGTTTAATGCTTTATTATCATTTCTAAGAAAAGTGCTATTTTGTAAAAGTGCTATTTTGTATAAAACAGCCACATCCAAAAACACCATTATTGATATTAATAGGAGCGATCCAAAGTACTGGATAGGATATAAAAAATCACAATACTCATACCATTATTTCTCAAATATAAAAAAACACAAAATTAATATAAATATCTAAAGTACAACTATCGACAGAAAAATGCTTGTTTCTCCGTTTGTACTTTTCCCCACGGCTGTCTTCTGCATAACACGGTCCAATTATTCCGTGTTGATCTCCTTTATAAGCGATATGATATGATTAATAGGTGTGTTGCTTTCGTTCTCTTTAAATTACAAATGATTTTACAAATGTTAACTGTAGATTTATATTAATTACCCATGATTATACTTAGTATAAAGTATTCTGTTCTGAAATAATATTACTTTATGAAGCATTGTGATAATATATAATTTTTTTTTGTTACTTTTAGAAAAAGAGTTAGGTATTCCTTACGTTTTTTAACAAAACATTTGAAATGTCATTCATGTCATGAATCAGTCATGGCTTTCAGTTTGTATGAAACAAGCTGAAAGCTGTTTGATTATACTTGTGTTGCTTAATTCTTTATTTTTAATACGTATATCTTGATTAAAAATGTATGATGTGTTTTTCTTTATTTGTCATAAATACTCCAGAAAAAATAGCAGTAAAAGCTGGACATAAATAAATAGTAGAAAGGTATCGCATATTGAAACTAGCTTATTGTTAACTTGACTTGTGCAATGTAACAAATAATACAATCGAAAGTTCCACATTCAATAGTTCACTAGAAAATTTTGTCATAGAACATTGTCGAAACTGGCACATTCGATAAAAACGTAACCAGCGGTAACCAAGTAAAGTATCGAATGTGTTATATTAGAAAATACAATAATTATTAAAAACTATAGTAGATGGTACAAGACAGTCAAACTTTCCACTTATGACACAGTTTTAATATTGAATATTAGAATTTAATGTTTAATAAAAATCGAAATCTAAACTTAGAATCGCTCTCCTGTAAAGTAGAGGATTTATAGTTTCGATAGTTTACGTGGGGACCGCCGATTTAATAATTAATTATTGCTCGCTTTAACAGCGAAGGAAAACACCGTGAGGACACTTGCATATCTAAAGGATTATCATAATGTACTTGAAGTTATGTGAAATCTGCCAACTCGAACTGGGACAGCGTGGTGAGCTATAACCTAACCCTTCTCAAATTGAGAAAAGGCCCGTGCCCAGCAGTGGAGCAATTTAATACAGAGCTAATATTATTATTTATATATTCTAGAATAATCCCTGCATAATGTTCATAACAAAATACCTTATAATATAAAGAAACCAAACTTAATTTCAAGCCTCATACAAAAGTATCCCATAATAATATCCACTAGTGGAGAAATTATTTTACGTCGTAGCCGGCCTCAGAATCTCATTGAGTGTAGCAAAGACGTCGGCTTATACCGCGATAATCTGCGGCGCAATATCAAAAGCGTTTGCAGCCATGTACGTATTATGCAAATTTTCTCCGATAAGGGAACTGTTCAGTACTCCAGCTATGTATAAAATTAAAATATATAACTCTATGATGCGTTCACCTGTGCCGTCTGACAAGACTGTGCATGTTTTATTGAATTTTGAATGTATGTAGACTAACAGCATTGATTTTTACTGAGAACTGTTCATATAAAAGGCTTAATAACATAGATTTATGTCAATATGTCATCAAAAGAGGAGACAAGGTGTATTGCAACTATATATTATCAGCTGTTCTCAGGTTCCACGTAATAGCCTTTTGTCATAAAAAGGGAATCATCCTAGTGGCAAGGTCCAATTCAATTAATTAGGATGGCTCACTGGCACAGTGGCACTGGATGCTAGGTAATATGTTATTGGGTTTGAGAGACGAGACAGACTCGATAGCAACACGGAGTCTGTTATGATAGCAACACGGAGTCTGTTATTGATCACGGACTAGTGGTCGACCAGGAAAGTTAAGGTATTGGAGGTAAAGTAACAATGCTCTTCGCAATTACACGATGTTTAATGCGGTTTTTACAAAATTGGCAAAGTACACGTATTTAATTACTACACTATATACGTGTGGGCGTGGTTCTAGTAGTAAAGACTTCGGTGCGAGGTCCAGCTGGAGCACAGTGGACCACTTAACTTTTGGACGTCGGCCGACGGAAGATGCGCGATCCTTTTTTTTTTGTTTGCTTTATTGTTGTTGGCCTCAGATGGCCTTGACAACTTTACGCGGACTGTGGGTGAGCGCAGAAGGCTTCCAACCCGTTATAATGTATACTAGACAATGTTACCCCCAAGGGCGGAGTCCCACGGACCTCGGCTTGGGGCGTTGTAGGCAACGTGGATCTAAGGTGATCCACGGGATTAACGTTAACGCGACGCGTATTCCGATCTCTGCGGCGAAGGCGGAACCGCGGACGACTTTGTATGGCTTCGCGAGCTGTGTATGCTCTGTCTTGAGTGAGCGTAATCCTATCATCTGGTTCATCTAATATGTGCCTAGGTCTCTTAACTTTCGATATCCTAGTTGGAGTGTAGTTTATCACCGCAACCACTAGCGGGTTGGGGTGTGTCGGGGCAGAGTCAAAGTAGCTACGGAAGCACTGCATCAAGAATTGCCTGATGGTAGGCAGCTCTAGATCTATGTGTAGATATTCGTTGCGTACGAACCATGGTGCTCCCGAATGAAACTATTTTGTAGTGTTTGTAGCCTATGGATCCTGTTTGGGTTAACGTGTGCGAATACTACACTAGCGTACGTCATGATAGGTCTAACACATGCTGTATACAGCCTAACCTTGTGCCTAAGTGATAATTTAGAGCAACTGTTAATAAGAAAATAAAGCCGCCCTAACACAAAGGTGGCCCGGTTACGAATCATCTTCAGGTGAGGTCGGAAAGAGAGTCAATCATTAAGGGTGACACCTAGATATTTGGCTTCTCTAGCCCATAGGATAGCGGTGCCAAATATGCTTATTTGTGGGGTCACACCCAAAGAGAACAGGTGAGATGGTCTCCTGTGAAACAACACCGCCTGAGTCTTCTCGGGATTGACCTCTATCCGCCATTTCCGAAACCAAGCGCCTAAGGCGTTGGCCGCAGATTGCAGTTTCCTACTAACTAAAACTGGGTCTTTACCTGCATAATAAATAGCTGATACAGCTATGTCTATGTCTCTATGTCTGCAAAAAGTGCTGTCTGCGCGAGCCTATGCAGCCATGCGCGATCCAGGCGTGGCTGTCCTTTTATTTGCCACCGCTGGGGGGAAAGAGGCGCTCCCACTCCACCGCGGGCGCAGCCGCTGAGACACGACCGGTCCGCGTGACAACTGTATCCCCATCTTTTATCGACGAATACCAGTTTGTTTGAGTTTCCTTAGTATTGGTCGGATGACGATAAACGGTGGTTACCGCTTATCATCAGGTGGGTCGTTGGATTTTCTGCCATTAAAGGCAATGAGAACTGAATCACTATAATTCTGCACTCTTTCTTCACCTCATATTATTCTTTAGTAGAATAATGCTAAAATTACTCTTGTCGTCATTGTTATACTAGCGTTAATGTGGTATGTGTGTCCTTCATTAAATAAAACTTATACTTGTAAATACAAAGAAGATATAAAAATAATGTTTTTTCATATCTTCCTCGTTCCTAATTAATTAATATATTCTTCAAATTAATCTGGAAAATTATCATTTCCGTGGTTTTCGAAAACGATTAAGTAATCTTATTATCACTCCAATAATGATATTAAGACTTGCTATCTTTATATATCTATATATAAGTGTATAAACACTTACGTATAATCTGGTAAGTATTAGGCTTTTATTTGAATTAATGAATATTATGTAAAAATACCATTTCGATAAAACGTTTCTACTCTATTGGAATCAGTCATTTAATAACTCTATCATTACATAAAATCTACTTTAAAACAATCACGCGTTTTGAAGAGATTACTGTTTATTTTTAATTTGATTTGATAAAAAATGTACTTATATTATATAATATGTACTTTGAAATTAAACTGCTATATACGGATTTTATCGCGTTGTTTATTTGACACATTATTACAAAATTTTGAAAATTGTTACACTACTACTACTATTAAACTTCACTAATTTTTAAGCTAATTAAATTATTATTAAACTATTTAGATTTAATTTATTTTTACACTTTCCCCAACGTTTCGGTTGCTTTTCAGCAGCCATGGTCACGGGGAGACTAAGATGGCAGTTGTCTCAATGTTCCAGTGTAGTTATTTCAAACTTCCCGAACATAATTTAATCATTGGTGTTTCTATTTACGCAGAATGAGCTCAAAGTATCATGAAGTCTAGCTGTGGTTTGCTTCTTCTTGGGTTTGACTATTTTTATTACTGGATCCCAAGCTGGTGGTACATTCCTTCCAACCATCTTCTCTATTAAAATTAGGATGTTTTTTGATTTCAATAGCCTCGCGAAGCATCCTTGGTAGGAATCGGTGTTCTTTAGCGAGAATCTGTGGTTTGTCAAATCTCAGGTAGTGGTTGGTCCCCTGTTGCACATGTTCACACACAGCAGACTTCAACGAGCGTTGGTGTTTTACATCAGCTATGTGTTCTTTTATAGAGTCTGCAGTCACAATCTATTTTATAGACCCCTGCATCTTGTAAAGGTAGTTGGCACTTGACGGATGGTAAAAATTGACTTATCTTCGTTGGCGGCTTGAAGTATGTGTTGATTGAAGCTCGCTTCAAGATGTAGCCAATCTTGTCAGTGACACCCTTTACATAAGGCAATATAGCAGGCTGGCGCTCGACTGTGGCTGGCTTTTCTCGGGATCAACAAACAAAATGACAAACCACAGATTCTCGCTAAAGAACACCGATTCCTACCAAAGATGCTTCGCGAGGCTATTGAAATCATAAAACATTCTAATTTTAATAGAGAAGATGGTTGGAATGTACCACCAGCTTGGGATCCAGTAATAAAAATAGTCAAACCCAAGAAGAAGCAAACCACAGCTAGACTTCATGATACTTTGAGCTCATTCTGCGTAAATAGAAACACCAATGATTAAATTATGTTCGGGTACTTTGAAATAACTACACTGGAACATTGAGACAACTGCCATCTTAGTCTCCCCGTGACCATGGCTGCTGAAAAGCAACCGAAACGTCGGGGAAAGTGTAAAAATATATTAAATCTAAATAGTTTAATAATAATTTAATTAGCTTAAAAATTAGTAAAGTTTAATAGTAGTAGTAGTGTAACAATTTTCAAAATTTTGTAATAATGTGTCAAATAAACAACGCGATAAAATCCGTATATACCAGTTTAATTTCAATGAATAATATTCGCGTAAATAGAAGACAATATAATATGTACTTGTACTACAAAATGGCTAATGACTATCAAAATATTTAAGTGTTCGTACTATTAGTTTTATTAATCAATCTAATTATTAAAACATACATTCATTATTATTTAATACAAGATTTGAATTATCTAAACAATACATAATGTCGGCTCTCTATGATCAGAATAAATTCCAAACTTAGTTGATAAATCTAAGATATACTTTCTTTTTTTAAGATGTCCTAATCAATTTATTTATTGAGCTATCTAACCATTTCTAAGCATTTGAAACATTAATAGAGTATTGCAACTTGTACTTGTTATAATGTTCCCATAGTGCAAGCTCTGCTTAGTTTGGGCTAGATAGTGTTGTGTGTATGTGGTAGAATATTATTATTATAATTATTATTATAGATATGTGCACTCTGCCACCCGTAATTTTGGACTGTGTATCTTAAGTAGAATATTTTCCAGTATATGGTAGTCGAACCAGCGGCCTTCAGAATGGTAAGCGATCAGGGACATGGTTTCATAGAAATGGAATTTACATTATTACTTAATTTTTTTAATTTTTATACAACTAAGTTGGCAAACAAACATGCTACACCTGATGGTAAGTGGTCACCGTAGCCTATAGACGCCTGCTACACCAGAGGCATCACTTGCGCGTAACCAACCCTTTAGGAAAGGAAGTCGGAAGGAAATGAAGCGGGAAGGGGGAAGAGGGTGACTGGGCCTCCGAAACTCTCACTCACCGAACAAAACACAACAGTAGGAATACTGCTATTTCACGTCGATATTCTGTGAGAGGGTAGTCCTTACCCGGTTGAGCCAGCCCATACATGCCGTATGATGCCGAGATCCATAGCCCATAGCTCGTGTATGCTTTGAAAGTAATTATTTAGAATGATCGTTTACTAGGGTCAGCTGCTATCAGGTAATTAGCGCTGAAAACTGCGCAAAGTAATTCGTATAAGATACAGGAAGCCTAGCCTTTTGAGCTATGGCTGACTGGACAGTTTAAAAGTATGTATCAGTAAGTCAGTCAATGTTCTTACATTGACTGGCTTATTGATACATATTTTTCTTATTGGTACATTTTTTTTAAACAGTATTATTTTTCCTATAGTACGTATCATCTAATGTTAGATGATACGTATTATATGTCTATCCAATACGCGCTTCTACAAGCTGCCTATAATCACAAGTAACATGCAAAGTAAACTACCTCGTGGCTTGAATATAGCAATTCTAACGTGGAGTTCGAACATAACATGTCGATATTCTTGACCGCAGCCTGTTGCGGTTACTTGCAGCTGTGACTGAAGCTAGTGGCCAAATGTAGGGCTAGGGCTAGTATCCTAAGAAAATTCAATATTACTGTTGTCTTCTAAAAGATATGTCGGACACCAATGACTATTCCAGTCCTAAAGCAAGTAACACTCTAGCTTTGTATGATATATATCTTACACTTATCATATTCCATACAATTTTGCTGCACTGATAACATGGTGGTTGAAGTGGTCGCCTTGCCACCGGCCATTGCGCCACACACACAGGTTAAAATATGTATGACGTGATTTTCTTAGTCGTTGTTTCAATGTTTGTTAAGCCCTCTGCGACACTGGAATGATTCTTAGGGCGGTAGTTGTCTTTTTTATAAACACGAAAGTAGAAAAAGACTTCATGTGTGTCAGTGGCAACTACACAGGGATATAACTATCATTATAATGTCTAAATGATAATACTGCCATATCACAGTGTAAATAAACTACAGTACTCATAACCTTTAGTTAGACTTCGCCTTGTTAGTTAAGTTTCCTAGGGAAAGTTACAGTTTTGTTTCTTCTTTAGAATTAGAAACTTAAGTTCAGCTGTGTGATAGAAAAGCTGAAGATTTCTTTAATATAATAAAAAGTCAGTTAATAAATAAATTGGTTTTAAATTTTAATTAGTGTAAATTGTTAAAGAGGAAATCTTTAATCAAAACATCATTTTCTTTTACATTAGCCCGTCATCAAGATCAAAATTAAATGGTAATATGACATGTATTGCATAACATTTCGAAAGTATTTTATCTTACCTACAAAAAACTTTCAAGACAAGACATTATTATAATTCCTCCTCCTATTGTTTATCATCAGCCTTAGCCTTCATATTTGATAATAATACACCAATTAATCAAACCATAATACAAGCATTTTGGGAAATTTGTTTTACTGTGCGCTGAATATAATCATATGATTGCATTTATTGAGAAATCTATTAATCCTATTAAAGCCTGCATATCTATTGAACGTAGAATTGATAACGATTCTGAATCACTGTATTCCGGTTTATTTTAGAGTGTATCATGCCGCTATCTCTAAGGCAATCACATAATCAATGTAGGATTGATACTGATCGCATCAAATTCATCATATAATTTGACAATATCATATCGTGAATGTCACATTGATTCTAAGAAGTCCTTTTATGAATATTATTTACTTAGTTATTTTGTGTCATCAATATCTTATTAACTTAGTCGTAGCGGTACAGCGGCAGCCATACATTCATAGACTCACCTCCATATCCTTGAAGCGGTAGGATGAGGCCTTTTACAGACGATTTATTATCTTTAGAGTTAATATTAAAAAAATATTATTTATCAATTTTGGTTTAGATTGATTATTATTAATTTCGGCCGTAAGTCTGTCTTAATCAAGTTAAGACGCAATAATAAATTGGTAATCATAAATATAATAATAATTGTATGTTCGCAACATGATATTCGCACAACTGAATTGATCAATTCGGTACATATTAAATCTAGATAATTATATCCATTTTTACGAGATCTGGGGCTGTATCATCATAATTTAAAAAAATGTTATTGCATCCGCCAGAACGAGACAACATATTACAGAATTAAAAGATTTTCTCGCACTATGGCTACTAAATTGGAGATAGGATTATGCTGAGCTAAAGCTTTTTAATCAACATAAATCTGTATAGGAAGGATTTTCGATGCTCCTCATTTTAAAATAATCGTCGTCCTAGGTAGGATTACCACCGTCCTTTCACAGCGACAAACCATAAAATATGTTGTGGTCAACCCAGGCATCCAGTCCATTATATGTATGTAGGCCGCAACCTACACAAATAATAACGTTTCTATCATCGACTTCTTTCTAGTCCTTTGATCCCGCGTAAATAAAGCCAGCTTTGAACGGATACAACAATATCACATTAACTTATCAATGTGCTAATGTCCATATAATTCGGTCACATATAGATGGATAGCCACCATTACGGGCAAGAAACCTAAGAACCCTTTTTCTTGTTTATTGAATACCTTTTGTGAACAATATTTTAGGTTATACAAAGGATTTTTGATATACAATATTCGGCCAGCGGCTATTTTGAATCATGTCTCTAAATAAGTTCGTGACTACCTACCTACTCATATTTATCGATATTTTTAATAAAAGTGTATCTAAATATACGATATCGAAATGCTTTTAACAGATATTAGGTACGTGACTACATAGACCTGATATCAGGCTATCTCTTTCATTAATATTTGCAGGTCTGTTCTATACAAGGGTAAATATACTCAGGGTGTTTTATTTCATTCTATAATGTCTTTGTCTTGGGTTTAGAGTTACTTGATATTTTTAATTATTTCTTGTTACAATGACAATTGTTTGAAAGGTTTAAAAGAATGTGAATGGGGATTAAGAATGAATGAGTTACTTATCAAATGTCTTCTTTATGCCGACGACCAAGTAATACTTGCGTCATCGGCGGAAGAGTTGCAGGCAATGGTACATATTATGCATGGTGCTTTTAAGAGTAAAGGAATGAAAATGAATGTAAGCAAAACGAAAGTAATGGTATTTGAAAAGGAGGAGTGCATGACGATGTGTTATATTATAATTGATGGAGAACAAGTGGAGCAAGTGAAAGAGTTTGTCTATTTGGGTGCTTTTTTTACAAGGGATGGTACCCATGAGGGACATATTGAAAGGAGAACGATTGCTGGTAATAAAGTGAATGGCGCTCTACGCGCTTTTATTAACAGTCGAAATGTATCCGAAAAGACACGTTAGGCTGTTCATGGAGGACTTTTAGTGCCTACACTTATGCATGGAAGTGAAAAATGGGTATGGCAAAAGAAGCACGAGAGCAGAATAAATGCTGTAGAAATGAGAACGCTGAGAAATATATGTGGTGTGAGTTTGAAAGATAGAATAAGGAATAGTGTGATTAGAGAGAGATGCGGCATGAAAGTGGACATAGTGACGAGAGTGGAAAAAGGTATGTTAAGCTGGTTTGGGCATGTAGAAAGAATGGACGAGAAAAGACTGACTAAGAAAGTTTATACGGCTAGTATGAATGGAACAGTCGCAAGGGGAAGACCTAGGCGAACGTTTCTTGACCAGATCGTAGACGTTCTGGATAAAGGCCAGTTTAAGAGCACCTTAAACCGGCGAGCATGTATGAGGAATGTTATGATAGTGAATGAAGCCAGAGAAGTGTGTCAGGATCGTAGCAAATGGAAATCCGTAGTCTCTGCCTACCCCTCTGGGAAACAGGCGTGAAGCTATGTATGTATGTCTTGTTACAATGACTACACGCCGGCTGATGGTAAGCAGTCGAGTAGTCCACAAGCAGATACCTCCACATCACGTCCTCGCATTATGTAGTGCCGAGGTCTTTACTTTGACGCGCTAAGCAGGTGATTTTTATGCTGCCCTTGGAGGACCCAGAACTGAAGGAAGAAAGAAACACGTACATACCTTGACAGAGAATTCCAAAATTTAATCGTTCGGCAAAGATAAGAATATTATATAGTAGATATTAGATACTTATTGGTATTTGTTGTATATTTCTCGTAAATGTGATCCGCTAAAAAAAATTTTCCCTTCGTCGGTGTAGTTTGGTATTTAAGTAAAATAATTAAATCTCGATAGCTTATTTAAAAACATATTTATTATATATGTATATGCCATAGATGTTCATGGCAGCCGGGACCGACGACTTAACGTGCTCTCCGAGGCACGGAGCAGGCGATAATTGTCAATCAATACGCACATAATTTCGAAAAGTCATATAACTGCCGAAAGTTAGAGGTGCGCGACGTGGTTTCGAACCCGAGCCCCTCTGCATTGCAGTCTGTTGGTCTGCCCACTGAGCTATCGCTGCTTATTGGGGTACTAGTATTATCGTTTGTGGTTGAATTCGTATGTTTCGACATTTACGAATATAAAAATATTATCTTACCAATAATAATACAATGTATGTTTTAATATTATAATCCTGTTTATTACTTTACACATTCATTCTAGTTTTCATTCAATTCTTATAGTTTAATTGCTTACGGTAGATGCTTATTTTCCTGGAAAATTGAATATGGTATTTTTATTAATATAAGATTTAGTTTTATATGTATTTATTTTGCGAGACTTCTGTAGTAATGCTGTTTGCATGACAATAATTATTACTTATTGTGCATCAACTATTCCTTTTACTGGCATTCCTACAGGTTAGTTCTCTATTGTTTAAGTAATATGTTCATTGCTAAAGCCTAGTTGTACTATCTTTGGGTTCAATGATCACTCCCACTTTATAAGGAGTACATGATGTACCCCATTAGCGTTTCCATCGAAGCAAGTTCGGACGTGTTGAGCTCCCAATATCTAATCTAACTTAGTCCAAAACTGATGCTGTGGCGTGCCGACAAGTTCTATCAATTTTGCGTTTGTATTTCGAATAAGTTGGGTTAATCGGTACACGCCTTCAATATTCCTGATAATGTTGATAGTTACACGAAGTTATGATTTCAATTTACATAATAGTGTAGCGATTACAAACTGTGTTGTACATTACCTTATTAAATATATTATACAGTAATGTTGATTATGAAAATATGATTGGAGACGGGATTACAAAAACAAGTATAACCATACAAAGTATATTTATATAATAAGTTTAGCAGAATTGTTGAACAAAATATATATTGCCCTGGCACAGTAAGTTATAACCTATTGCATACCAGTATGGAGTGGAGCCACAAAAAAAAAATTCTTAGGGCTAGAGAGAGCACAACGAGCACTCATTAAGGTCATGTATTTTAAACTGTACAGATACCCGACAGACAACTTTTACAAGAATAGCAACCTTCTGACTGTAAGGAAATTGTATTTTCTAAACACTATACTGTGTTTACATAAAACACTTACATTTACACCTTCAAAACTTGATAAAAGACGCAAAAATATTGTGGCTTACTCTGCCAAGGTAAGTACATCAAAAGTAGAATAACGAATGAATCTACTAATTAAAATGTTATAACATTAAAAACCAATTACGAGTTTGCGAAGTTGAGACCTCACGATAAAAAGCTTGCTTTTTATAGCAGTCAACTTGAATACAAATATTTCACAAGATTGTACAACTGTGACAATATTTTCCACAAAAACGGTCCACGTAATTTAAATCAATGTGTCTTGAGAGGCGTATTCCTACAGAACTCATTTGTATTTCTTGTACAAATTCGTGGTTTTGCTATAAAAGCTTATCCTCTGGCGAAGATTTAGGGCTATAAATCCTTGTGATATATTTCCTGAGTCTTAATAAAAAAGGCTTTCTCCATCTAAATCATTAAACTTAGTATTGTCTTGCTTGTGAGTGATTTTTTAATCACAATTCACACCGTACAACAATAAGTATAACATTTAATATACATATAATATAATTATATATATTATATATAATATAATTATATATATTATATATAATTAAATGTTATACTTATTATTGCTATATGACTAAATTTATAATTTGTTGCTTTTGTGGTATAAATTTGTAATCGATTAAGTCCCAGATTCCAATCCCGGAATGTCACAAGGTCTATACACCCAGTAGTCGGTATTAGCAACGTTGATTTGTGGAACTAACCTTCTACCTCCAATTTTGGAGATATACTGTTACAGGTGTGCATAAACTTGCATGAAATATATTTTTAGATTAGCACTGTCGATTTGAGTTATCTGTCAACAATAACATTATATGCTGAAGAATGATTAAAAATAAATCAGATAAAATTCTAATCCTCATTTCCGTGTGTTTGTCGATGGTACTTTTTTCATTTAGCAACGGTGTGGATCGAAGTGTTTTGTTTTAAGAGGAAGTTCATTTTCTCCCAATTCGCTCTTTATCACGAAAAATGTATCTTTGAAATAACGGGAGTAAAGCCATGAATATAAGCTACTAATAAATACACAAATAGATATTTTATCATAATATGGAAGTTAAACTCATTATTTAGCCCGAACCCAGAAACAACGTAAAAATCCCCCGGAGCGTTGTCTAATCGAAGATTACCTTGGCGATAGACAGATATAAAGATTAAAAAGCAAAATAATTTTTGTTTTGTCATACGAATTTGGATATAATATTTGATAACTATTTTTAGTATGGATTTATTTTCAGAAATCAGGTGTAGTGCAGTCGTGTACAGTTGCAAAGAAAAATGAACCACTTGTACACTCTGAAAGAGGGCTCTCTGTAAGTCTTTATTTCGCGGAAAGAATAAGCATTGCCATTCAACGTGGCAATGCTGCCAGTCTTCTGGGCATATTCCAGTCAACTGTGATGCAGACGAATTTTATGACGGCTATTATAGGGTTTTAGTTTCAGGTTTTCAGTCTATTACATAATATTTTGGGTATAAGTTAGTCTTAAAGAATTGTGTAAATTAATAATATTCCTTTTCGTTATGTCAATAATTAGTTATTCTAATTTTATTATTCCTGAGCTTGCTGGGGTCTGTTTATAGCCCAAATAGTAAAATAAATTCTGTAATAAACGCCTATAATTGCGCGTGCGATCTTTCGCTCGGACAATGTTGTACTAAATACACCGCAATACTACGTCCGTCAACCGACGAGCTCGATCGGTGGTCGCCGTTAGGGTGACGTAGCTATACACGCGATGTTATCTATCAGTGCTGCACTGGTGTTAATGTTACATTTTCATTGATATTGCTTCGTACGACCGATGGCAGACGTAGCTATACACGCGATGTTATCTATCAGCGCTGCACTGGTGTTAATGTTACATTTTCATTGATATTGCTTCGTACGACCGATGGCAGTGCTTACTGTCGGTCGAGCACTAAATCCAAACTGAATATACCATCGCAATGTGGCTAGATCCTTTCAATCATTTATTTCTACCTCAACGTTTGTCATAATGTTTTTTTAACAACACGCACCCTAGGAGTAATTTCTCTGTCGCAGGGGATTTGACAAAAATTCTAACTACGGACACAAATAATACCCAGTCTCGGAACAACTAATTGAGATATCATCAATCACATTATGATCACAACACGAACCCACAGCACTCGGCACAGTGCCAGTGGCAAGACAGCGAATGAAACAACTACACTACATTATAAAACATGCAATAGTCTGTCAATGGCTGGAAGATAGCCATAATTGAAAAACAATTGTGCCTAAAATGTTTTTGTCCTAACCTAAGTTTTCATTTCCATTGTGCAAATCTTAATAATCAATAAATATTAAATTTCTTTATTTATCACTATAGCTGTGCGATTATGTTATACGAAGATAGGTATAGCTCTTTTGTGTGAACTGTCTAGACGTGAGTTTGCCTTGTATTTTATTTTGAAACGATGCTTAATCGACTGTTACAAGTTACTGGAGACAAAAATAGCCATTGAATCACATGTAGCTCTTTATATGGCAGAAAATAACACGCCTCGTGGTTTTCGCGCACTGGTTGGATTTTTTGCTAAGCATAGCAATTTTGTAGTAGCTTTGGAGTTAAAACGAAGGAATATAATTTTTTCTTTTGTGTAGTTCGCCGATATGTCAGGTGTTGTAGGTTTGATTCTCACACAGAATAAAGTAGTTATATCGAGTCTATGTGTTCTTTTTATCTTTCGTTTCACTGTCTGTGTAGTCTTATGGAGACAGGAATAGTGCAAGATATACATATATATCTTTTTAAAGACAATATTTACTTTGTACGTGATACGATAGGATTTTTAAAACCACACACTTTGCTTGCATTTCAAAGAGCATTTCAGATTGATGAGATGTTTTGAGGTTACTTAATCCTCATATCGACTGTAATTTTGCTCTGCCAAGATTAATAATTTTACATTCTCCCAAGCACGAGTTGAGTGTGACGCAGCTTTTTATACTTCGTACTGCTATTGAGATAACCAATCTGAATTTCTCGTTACGTCACTTGACCTACGAGTTATTCAAAAATGAATTTTATTTACTTTCTGAAATTGATCGTTTCCTTTTTTATTAAAATTTGTCAGCTACCAAATCCTTAACAAGCAACAGTAAAAGTGTAAAGGAATAATTATGACTAAATTAATTTTCTAAATTGCCATGTCTCTGCTGTGGAGACTGTGTGCTGGTATTGATAACTTTGGTAGAAATTTATTAACAGATAAATCTTATAACACTGTGTCTAAATACATGATAAGTTTGGTAAACATTTGCAATTACATATGCTATTAAAGCTAGAAGAAAGTCATTCGTTTATTCTTTGAGTTCACGAATTAAATATTGCTGTATGTTATTCAAAAGCTATAAGTAAAGGTATTATTAATTTTAAAATACAGGGTACTTTGGCAAAATGTACCATCCGTGACGTGGGACCGCTGTGATCAGCGCAGACTAATGAACACATTACCTTCTATGTCATACGAACTTGGTAATTGGATTACGTTTCAAATTTATTTCTCAAAACTCATTAAACTTCAGATTTATAATTGAATATGTATAAACTTACATCACCGCTGTACCTCTACGAAAGGTAAGTCAGAGACTTTCACAACCAAATTATTTTAAACAGTAACCCGTCCTAAGTAACAGCTTCAGAACAACCGGACACAGTTTTGTTCCTCATTATAATTTTTTTTCATCCAATTACTAACCTAACCAAGCCACGATTAATAAGAAACTATTACAGTAAAAGTACCTCGTAAAGCCCTAACAATTTAGGTTTATTTGTTAGAAGTTTTCTCCACCTATAATAATCTAAACCTTCAACAAAAGTCTTTAACAGCACTTTATTCAACTGCAGGTAGCTTAGACGGTATATAACTTTCTATCACCTTATCAGACTCACCACTTACCACAATTTTGTTGAAGTTTCGATATTCCCCTTATTATCGAAAAGTTTGCTGCTTTATTACTTTTTATATCTTCGAACAGTGGGATACCAAAAAGTATTTAAGTCGTAAAACATTGGCGTCTGTTTTCAGCTTCCGAACATCAACCATTCAAGCGTCTTTTCCTCCGTATCGCGCGATTGCAGTTACCTTAGAGGACTTGATTATAAATCGATTTCATAGCGAGGTGATTGTTTCAATTGTTCATTGATCCGCTGATTTTATACAAACAAGCTGTTCATACGAATTAACTTATACACAACTGTCAACTGAATTTTGGTGAACGTAAACGCTTAAGTTTAGGAATATGATTCGATTTAAGCAATTTCTGTACAGCAAGTGGTCTCTGTAGACAGTTTATGAATAAACTTTTATTAGAGGGGGTAATAGCTGCAAAGAAGGCATCGAACTTTCGATCGTAAGGATATACAGTGAGAAAAACATATACCTTGTACAGCATTTACATTATTTGGAGAAGGTAATATCTATTGCCTGTTGAAATTAAAGAACTTTATACGTATTTGATCATGGTATAACTTAAAACATCCTTTTTATAAAATAAAATAAATTTACGCTTTTACGTCATGCCGGTCACGAAAAGTAGAGTTTTAATATAAGCCGAAAGAAAATCTCAGTCAGTATTATTCATTCGCGTAAACGTAAGACAATATTAAACCAGTTGACTGCCTTGTTAGTTCACCGTATATATTCTCACTAGATGTGCCCGTGTTTTCACCCGCGTTTGTCGTTACTGCGCCGCTCTCGTGGGTCGTAGCGTGATGTTATATAGCCTATAGCTTTCCTCGATAAATAGGCTATCCAACATAAATATTTTTTTTATTCAAACCAGTAATTCCTGAGATTAGCGCGTTTAAGCAAACAAACAAACAAACTCTTCAGCTTTATAATATTAGTATAGACTTACATTTAATTTCATTAGCCGATTAGACAATAAGCTTACACACATATTACGTGCAAATTAAGCGCTCCCAATAAGCTGGTAATATTGAAGGTTTAATATACCTATGTACATCCTTTGCATATATTAATATTAGCTTTTGCACGCAGCTCTTTCCACGTTATCACGCGAGGTACTATCGACTTGAGCGACGCGGCGACGGTTGACCATTTCAGAAAATTTTTCGCTTGCACATGTTGACTTTAATTCTCTTTTTTTTAAACTTCGCCCTCCCGGGTACCAAGTGTTGGCCTGCTATGCGATTTTAACCTTAGAAGTGGTCATCCGTCGCTCAAGTCGATAGTACCTATGTCATTCAATAAAAATCAGTCTGTCATTTCCCAGGTTTTAAATTAATCTGTGCAAAATTTGATCTAAATCGGTTGAGTGGTTTAGCCGTGAAAAGATAACAGACAGACAAACAGATAGACAGACAAACTAACAGACAGACAAAGTTATTTTCGGATTTATAATATTAGTAAGGATAAGCATGTGAACAAGTTGTAAAAATGCATTTTTATATCAAACAAAGTATTAGCAAAGGAGCCACATACAAACGCTATTTACTATTTCAATTTATCCATTAACTACATAGCAGTCAAAGGAATTATGAACATGGCTGTATGCATGAATATTCGTATTGGTGTAGCCTCGCAACAAATAATCTCGGCTTTTGTTTACTGCCGGCCTCACATGTCACTGCTCCTAAATTCCACTACCGTATAGAATTATTTTTTGGTATGGCAAACCTAATATGTGCTAGATATTTGTGATTGCTATAAAGGTTGTATGGATTTATGCATGGAACGATATTCGCTAATCGCTGTACAGTATATGGTATATAGAAGCGATAGCTTAGTGGCAGAACGTTGGAATTCCACGTAGAGGACTTGAGTTCGATCCCAACGCGTGCAACGAAGACCTTCGAAGTTATGTCTGTATTAATTACTTAATTATCGCTCATTTTAACTGTAAAAGATCATCGTGAAGAAACCTGCAGGTCTAAGAGCTCCCCATAATGTTCTCGGAGGTATGTGAAGTCTGCCAACTGGGCCAGCGTGATGGATTATGGCTCTCAAATTGTGAAGAGGTCGGTTCCGTGTTATATCTACGGCTGATATTATCATTTATATGATATAAAGATCGCCTTGTTAGCCTAGAGGTAAGTTGCAAATAAAATGTATAATGTAAAAAATCATATTTTTTTATAGATACGACTCGGTATTCAAACTATGAATCTTATAGTTTGAATACCGAGTCGTATCTATAAAAAAATATTATCTCAAGAAATTCTTAGTGACAGCTCGGACTAAGAGGGTTGAGCATGTTTCATTCCTGTGCCATGAAAGATTAAGCTAGTGGTCCTGCGACTGATCACTCTGAGATCGTGTCGCGTTGCCGTTCTATCGGATTATTAGAGTGAGGGAATAGAGAGCGCACTTGAGTTTGCGCAAACACTTGTGCACTGTAATATCTTTTACGTAGAAAGCTAGTCCCCGGTAAGATTAATCACTGTCAACGAAATGAAGTCTGAAAGAAATAATAATTATTATGGTTTAGAAGCAAAGTCATACTAAAAAAAATTTTAAAAATCTTTCGTATTTGTTATACTCTGTAATTATACAGGATGACCAGGTAATAATAAGATATCCTACAAATATTTGGTTGTCTGTTACTCAGTCACGCATAAACCTTTGAACTGCTTGGCACAATGATAGATCATATCCTGGATTAACGCATAGAATACCAATTTTGTATCCCGATATGCGTGCTCGTGGAATTCTAGCGAGGAAATTAGTGAGCAAATAATGTCATGTAGTATTCTATACAATTGTAAAATAATAACGAATGTATGATATACTTTTGGGAAACTAATATCCGTGCAAAACAATGATTTTACAATTCATGTCTGCCTATTTGCTCCATTGATCGAATGCCGATGCCGTTTCAAAGTTTAATGGTTTGGAGTTTAACTTAAAATCTAAGTCACGTTTCACCTGATCCCGTTTAGCAGAATTGGAAATATGGATGCTAGTGTTATATAAATTTCCATAATTTAAGAAGAATCATTTATAATATTGGCTTACGTTTACGCGAATGTTATACATTGAAATTAAACAAACTTTATACGGATTTTAAAATTCGTATAAAGTTTGTTTAATTTCAAAAGTATTTTAATTACTACATATGAGTATATGTAATAGTACTACGATAGCTCAGTGGGAAGACCAACAGACTGCAATGCAGAGGGTCTCGGGTTCAAACCCACGTCGCGCACCTCTTTTAACTTCCTATATGAAGTCATATATCTTCCTCTGACTTTCGGAAGTTATATGACTTTTCGAAATTATGTGCGTATTGATTGAAAAATATCGCCTGCTCCGTACCTCGGAGAGCACGTTAAGCCGTCGGTCCCAGCTGCCGTGAACATCTATGCCAATCGTTATTGGAAAAGTCAGTACCCTCTAATATCCTGACACTGGTCTAGCCTTAGGGTATCGTTAGCCTTCGGGTTGCGGAGGTCAGGTGGCAGCCGCTCCGTGTAAAAACTGATATCCAGTCAAATCCGGTTAGACTAGAAAAGCCGACCCCAAGTGACTTGGGAATAATAAAGGCTAAGGGAGAAGAGATATAGATATAAGTAAAAAGGAAATTTCTATATTATACTTTTGAAATAATTTCATTTTATAAATTTATTTTCATTCATAAATTACATAATTATTTTCCAGACCACTAAAGTAATATTTATTTATTACACAGCCATTGTTAAGGTACCACTTTAGGAAGGATGAAAAAATGAGTAGGCCGCCTAAATAAGCATATTACATTCACATTTCCCAATCATGGCTTAAGAAAGCACGTTATATGAGGCGATCATAGTTACATACTGGGCACAAAGTTCGGACTTCGTGCTACTACTGAGAATTTGTGGACAGGAAAACCCAGCAACGTAAAAAGTTTTTGGAAGATTTGTCATTACTATTCTAAGGCATGGTATACCTATATATACTATTCTAAGGTACTTCGTAATATATAACTAGACCTTTCTCACACACATTGTATATACCAGCGGTTGTAGAGACTAAATACACAATATACAACAGAAAGGTCATTTACATCTGAAGTATTTCCTTCAGTTTACAACCGGTGACGTACTTACTAGAACTTGATTAGCATATTCATCCCTTCCAAGGTACAGAAATTTAAGAGTAGATCCACGCGTTGATGGAAGGGGAAGTAGGCTCTAAAATTTATCTCCAGCCTCAGAAACATGATTTATACCAGCTAGTATTACGGTAACGAAGGTATATAATGTTATTATGATGTATGTAGGGACTCAGGTGTACAACCGATACGCCGGCAAGTTATAGTCGACATAAAATGTAATTCCGTCCGTGCCGTATACATACATCCTAGTCAATGTTTGAATTCGTTATTGATTTAGTAAGAAACTTGTTTCAAGCTGTCTTTAAGATGTCAGATGTAATTGATTGATGGGTTAAAGTAAGATGTTAATTTAAAACGAGTGTCGTAAGTTCGAAGACTTTAAAGAGCTATGCATTTTCATTATGGTGGGTTTGTATATGCAAATGATTAAGTTGTCCGTATGGAATAGATATAATTTTATTTAAAAGATTTTACTTCGGTTGTTGCTGTGAAACTTGCTACAAAAAACGAAAAATACATTTAAAACTATTTCAATTTTAAGACGATACCATTAGTAGTTGCTGAAATAAGCAGCTGTGACAGACAGAGGGACGTTTCCGTTTTACTTTTTTGGCACGAAACCTCAAGAAGCATACCTAACTTACAACTTTCTAAGATACTCAAAGCGTCATTGGTGTCTTCGTATTATTCTCTTTATAATAAATAACATAATGCACAGTCCAGTTTTACTGAGTATTATTTTAAAGAATTTACTTACGTGGCTTGAAATACGGCAATGAACCCAGTTCGTGCTAAAAGCAAGCCTTTTACGTGGAATCTAAAAGTATAGTATTGACGACTCGATGGCGTAGTGGTTAGTGTAACTGACTGCCACGCCTGAGGTCGCGGGTTCGATTCCCGCACAAGTCAAATATTTGTGTGCATGAACATGGATGTTTGTCTTGGTCTGGGTGTTTCTATATATAATACGTATGTATTTACAAATAAAAGTATATATGTATGTTTATCCATTGTCTAGTATCCATAGTACAAGCTCTCCTTAGTTTGGGCTAGATGATGTTGCGTGTATGTGATAGAATATTATTTATTTATTTATAGTTAGCAAAATGTGGGTTTCATACTCCTTGGCCCTACCTTTCGGGGTTACGGATAAAAGTGTATTATATTTTGTAGGCGTCATTCATAAGTATAATATATACTTTAAAATATTATCTGATACAAAGCTTAATGCTTTTTAATTTAATACTAAAAAGCTCTACGAATACCTTTTAAGTAATGTTGTCTGTGACTTGTGATGAAAATAGATTTTTATTTGATCTTTTTTAAATATTTATTCTACGTTATTCATTGCTGCTTAGTATAGAATCTAATAATACAACGTTTTTCACAGAGCTTTATGGCTTAATTCATTTTAAATAAATAATGGGTAAAGTTAGTCTCTGTGAGGTTAATGAGTAAATAATAATGGTTTTAAAACCAATAGGTTATGCACATAAAGAAGCTACTAAGCTGTGCTTTTTATTTGTTACGTACAAACATAAATTACCTACATACGTCAATGTTAAATATGCTCATTCATAAATACGTGATACGTGTAATTACTTTAAAATTGACTTTTTTTGGTTAATGTTATGTTTTAGTACAAGCTTTAAAGGAATCATTGAATTCGTCCAAATTGGTTCGGTACTTATGGAGTCTAACGAGCGAAAGCATAATAATATAGACCGAGTCAAAAAGGGTTGTTTACGTTTTTTATATAAATAGACAAAATAACCATTAAAATGATTTGTGTTATTATGTTCTGGATGACTGCACGGATGGTGTAGTGGTTTAAGTGGTCGCCTTGCCACTGCCACCTCGCCGAGTGTTCTGGGTTCGATTCGAGCCCCACACAGGATTAAAATTTGTGTGATCCACAAATGGTTATTCCGAGTCCGGATGTTCTTTGTGTTCATTGTTTAAATAACAAATTATTAATATATTATTTATTCAAAGCAGATTTGATATTTTGAGTTGACTATTAATACGACAAGAAGACAATTGTTTAACCTGTGGTATGCCGGAACGTGGATCTACGCGAGACACAATGCTTTTTCTATTATGTCTGGTATTCCGGCATACAAGAGGTTAAATGTTTGTGATGATGCACAGGACAAAGGAATTGCAGGAGAGCGCTTTAAAAAAGAAATACATCGTCCGCCTTGGTAGCCGAGATATAATTTGATGTGCATGAAGTCTCGGGTTCTTCTATCTAGATATTAACAGCCGCACGGCATTTGGAGCTGTAGAACCTATATACAGAGTGTTGATTAATTTATCCGGAATTGTGAATATATATAAACTTGATATTATTAATAAACATACCTATGAGAATATACTTCTAAAACTTTTATCATTGAGGCTTTTGATGTCGACTAAGCTAAATCTGTCTTTAAAACTGTCCTATACAAATTGTAAATCACAAGTGGTACCCCACTTGAGTGTGGGCCGCCGGACATCTACTAAATGTAATTATCTTTTTTGTAAAAAATATATATTATATTCTATAACATGGATGGCGTGATAGCTCAAGTGATTATCTTGTCACTAACAATAAGCCGAATTATGTAGGTATGTAAGATTAGGTTAGCCTATATCGCCACCCGATCAGCACCAGGTCCGAGAGGCGGCGTGCGTGTTCCCACGTGTGCCTCTGTGTCGTGACTTTGTCCCCCTCTCCCCCAGGGGGGACAGTGGAGAAAATATTTTTTGTGTAGTGGCCTGCCGTTTCACAAGGCGGGTCGAAACCACGACGGGGTCGCGATTGCATGTGAAAGCGATTCGCGCGGCCTGGCCGTCTATGGTTATGTTGAGGAACACCGTGGTAGGTTTAGCCGGTATTACCAGGGTATATTTCCCCCGGTGAGCCCGATATATCCTCTCCGTCGCCCGCGGAGAGGTATGCGTCAAAGCATTCACCCAAATAAAAAATCTAAAAAAAATGTTAGCACCTATTAAAAAAGGTTTAATTCAGAAATCGCTGCCTTTGTTCCTGATTGGGATTGCAAGCATAAGGTTAGTTATTACGCAATGTCTGATTAGATTTTGGATGCCAATAAATTTAATTTTTCTGATGTTGAAATTATGACAGTGAATAAGACGGGGCTGCTTTTATTATTAAATATAGGAAATATTACCATATCACATTTCGAATTAATAATGTTACATAAACAGGAATATTTATATTTTGTTGCACAAAATCATAAGGATTATTATCAATACTACGTAACTGGCAAGTTATATTTAATATTGTAAATAATATAACCAGTGGTTGCGTACATTGAATTATTCCTTATTTTTTGGTTCACTGATTCCAACGAGGGAAGATGACAAATATTCTTGACAGACCGATATGAAGACATGCCTCGAGATTCTCCCTAATAAGGATAGAACGTAAAAATATATTACCCATCAAGCGAAAATTTTCTTAAGTTTACGACTCATTTTCATGAGAGCCGACTTTTGGCGGCGATCCAATTACAGGATTTGCGGTATAAAGTGATTTTTTTTTATACCGCTTCTCGTGTTTTAAATCTAAAAGGACTTAAACATGGCGTAATGAATGGGTGTATTACATTACGACCGTTTTACGAAGATTCCAATTGAAATATTGATTGTGGTGATAGATTTTAGTTAAAACATGATTTAACCTTTTTTCTAACTCATTTGAGAAATCTAAGACATTTTTATAAGTTTTATCTTACTCTATTGGTAGGTACTCGTACAAGTGAATCAAGGATGGACTATATATCGGATATATAGGTAATTTAATGAATGCTTGTTGATTTCGTTGCAATACATATTCTGACCTCTATAAAAAAGTGAATGTGATGACTCATCTGTTGATTGAATGGGTGATCGGGACGTAGATCGTATAAGGATTTCCACTAAAAATAATGACTAATTAATGGATGATTGCTGCTTATAATATAATTTATTTCATCCTAATAGTTGTATAAACAGTTGAAATAATCAACTGATGGTCGCGCAAGGTGCTCGAGGGATGGTCTTCTATTCAATTGACGACATAATTAAAGATTGTTTATTTTTATACCATAGATTTAACATAATCATTCGAATGTAGAGTCAAAAAAGAATTCTTGTCTCGGCAAATTAGCTTTGCCATTTAAAATGGCCGCCAGCCTTCTGGGCCATGTTATACGTTTTACCAGTTGACAGCGATGTTGACAAATTTTACGATACTTAAACCAGATATGCGTTTTTAAGATTATTATGTTTTTTAATATACATATACATATGTGAATATTGAAGCACAATTAGTGTAGTAATTCTTATCATTTAGAAGAGAAAGTAACTCTCGTGAATGTTAAAATTCATCAAACATCTTCTAAGTTACAGTTGCCAGTGAAGATGAAATGTGTGCTTCATCATACTCTGGCACTGCGCCAGTCTTTGATGCAGTACGCAAAAAATATTTTCTTCTGTTATAAATCTTATTGCCGGCTAGTAATAGATAATGAAAGGTATATAACGTAAATTTAATTTTATGAATGTTTGATTATTTAATGTGAAGGCTTCTTATACTAAATAAATTAATAAGCTATCAATAAGAATATTAAAATATTTCAGGTTATCTTACATTTGGGCTCGTCACCGGCTTGGTATTTGTACCTTCCACCCAACGCGGGTTCTTACCTAGAACGTTTATTTCAGGCGTGCAACTGAGAATCTCTCGGCTTAAAACCCAAAAACATTCCGGCTGACCCGGAATTGCACCCGAAACCTGATTTATAGCAGTCGTATTCACATTCACGCCATCGCGACTGTTGGTTAGGATGGATAGCAGATTTGGAAACTTCAAATAATAGGAAAAGTCAAATACTTTTTAAACACACAAAGACCCAACTATCGTCAAAATGCAACCCTATAAAACTCAACTCACACTAGATCGATTTTAGATTGGACCTACCAATATACACGAGTTACAATGTCACCTATACGTACCAATATATTTATCGTGCTGTAACTCGGCGGCAACAAAAGAGAATCGAAATCGTCATCCCTAAGGAACCACTTTATCTTAAGTTGGCAACGAAAATAGCTTGAAAGGCGACAGTTTGTTTAATAGGACAGCTTATATAACCTTTGTGGTGTACAATGGTGAAGAAAGAAAGCTTACTTTTACCGCAAATTGCAAATCGACTTAAAAGCTCTATTCATGTATCGATTTTGTGTCGGGACAACTGGCGAAGTCCTGACTACTTTCTGTGACGACGAGTCGTGCTTTACATAGGATTTTCTCCGTATGGCTATAATACTGAGATTGAGACGAGTGTTTTTTTTTCTTTATTCTAGTTAATTATTATTGTTTAATTTTGAACTAGCTTTTGGCCGCGTCAACGTTCGCCGAATAAATTTGAGTGTATCATCTATATTTTTCTTCCTTTGCAGGTAAGAAGCTGACACATAAATACTCGACTTCTAGGCGGCGTATGAAGATAAAAAATGCATCAGAATTTAAAGTTAGATCTCCAACAATATAACTGTAAAAATTGCATTCTATTTCGTGCAGTAGATTTTGCGTGATGCGTGTTCAAACATATGGAGAGACAAAAAATCTATAAGTCATTGTTTTGTCTTCTATTGCTGTTATAAAGCCCTCTCACATTATTTTTCTTCAATATCTTCTATGTACAGAAATCAACCAGTAATAAAATTATTATATCTATATGTCGGAGTGGCAGCGTTTATCCCGTCCTTATCAGCCATTTTATAGGATCAAAGCACATGGGCGTGCAGTGAGAAATGTTGGTTTTAATCAGTAGAAAACACGTAGGTAATCTGATAACGTGTATTCGAATTCAATTAACAACTACTTTAGACTAAGAGCACTTATCACTATGAAACGCGAGACAGTTCCTACGAGGTGTGCACTGGTCGACGGTAACACGAAGACTGAACTCTGTCCGCCCCTCGCACCGCCTCGTAGACTCCGTCTAGCACCGCTAGATGGCGCTGGCGTTCTGCCTTAATGCCTTTCTATGTCAGTAGATGGCGCTAGTATCCCAACTAACAGTATTGCCGTTCCGACATATAGATATACTGCCTTCAATAAATTTAATTGGTGTACTTGTCATTTTATTTGAAGTAGCATAAATACAATGGAACTTCAGTTCCGAACTTGACCAATCGGCGAGAATCTTTTTACGTGAATTGTGCTCTTTACTTAATGTCTATTTGAATGAAATACACAAGGGACGTATTACATTTGTCGTCTATAAAGTGAACATTTAAATATTATTATTTTGTCGAAGTTTTGCACTAAATTACAATAGGATTAACTAACGTAAGTACCTACTTGTTTTAGATATATGATTCAAATTAACGGATTGTTGTGGCATTGAATTACTTTCGTATTCTTTACACAAATCGGCAGTCTGCATCATCTAGTTTGGAACGACACCATCCATCTTTAAGTTGATTTTAATGGCTTAAGCATGAGACAACCTTAATATGTTTATAAATAATGATGTAATTTTTTTTTGGCAGATTTTAGTATGCCATAAATTATTAATTAATGTAGGCTATCTAGTGGGAAACCATTGGACTGCCACGAAGAGGTCTCGGGTTCGAACCCAAGGCGCGCATCTCTGACTTTTCGAAGTTATATGCGTATTAAATAATCAGTTATCGCTTGCTTTAACGGTGAAGGAAAACATCGTGAGGAAACCTGCATGTCTGATAGTTCTCCATAATGTTCTCGAAGATATGTGAAGTCTGCCAACCCGCACTAGACCAGCGTAGTTGACTACGGCCTAACACTTCTCACAATGAGAAGAGGCCCGTGCCCAGCAGTGGGACAGTTTAATACAGGGCTGATATTATTATATATTATATTGTAAATTATTAATGCAATATAAATAAGTGGTAAAAATGAAATGTAGTTTTACAACTATGATAAAGATTTAAAAGAGACGGCTGAACATCGTAGCCAGACAATCGTATATTGGATTCTTACCTGTATGGGTAGTACAGCAGTGGAGTATGCGATTGCTGTGCATGCGGTCTTGAGTTTGTATCTTGGGTCAGGCCAACAAAAAGTTATTGTCTTTAATTACCTTTAGAAAATTATGGTTGTCTTTAATTTATTTTCATTGTCGTTTGAATACGTTGTGCTCTTTAATTATATTTGTCTCTTTCATTATAATACAATGACATCTGTTTAATGGGTACGCTGGCACGGTCAAGTCCTCCAGTAACTGACTAATATTTAAGATCAGTCATACACCACCTGCTATGCTTCAGAAGCTCGTGAAATCGACCTTTCTACCAAAGTATTTGAAGGTTAGTTTCCTCAAATTGTTATCCCTTTGGAGTACAGCGGTCCGATGGGAGTCAATTTGGAGAATTCCTGGTAGTCTTTCGCATCTAGTAGAATTAGGACGACATTAATACAATTTGAAATACGTAGAAACTAGGATTTAGCATAATATTCGTGATTAAGCAGTTTACCACTGTCGTCACAAAATAGGTTATCCAAACAAAATAGCTATTTCAATTACAAATTTTGATGAAAGCTTCTCTGCCAAGCCTCGAAAGTTTGTCACCGCGTTGTCACCAAACCAGCTCCGTGGAATATTCTCTAAAACACTTCGCGAAACTTTAATACTATTAAACTTACTTTGCCAACTGTTTATCATAGAAATAAGTACTGTCAATCAATGTATGCAGCGTGGAGCTGACTTGGTGAAATATCTTTGTTAAGGAGTTGCTTCTACGGGACTTATTAGTTTTCGTATAAGACCTTATTTTCACGGCAACGCTGAAACTGAACTGCGAATAGGTAGTAAATGGCTTTAGCCAAAATGGCAGTATGGCAAGTGTTACAAAATATTATTTATCTGACTACATGGATGGTGTAGTGGTTTAAGTGGTCGTCTCGCCCCTGCCACTGCAACTGTTGACGGTGACACCTACTGTTGTGGGTTCGGTCCCCACATGGAACGAAAATTTGTGCGATCCATAAATAGTTGTTCCAAGTCTGCGTTTTCTTTGTGTCCGTTGTTTAAATGTTTGTAAAGTAGTCTTATTCTTAGTAAAAAGATAAAGAAAATAATGTAGATACTATACGAACAACTAATGTATTTGCTCTTATTGTCCGACTTTCCAACCCGGCTATGTTGGCTGCTTGATACCACCAAGTTAGTCAACAAAGATTTAGCAAGCTAAAGTAGCAGTGAGCTAGTAGGTAAGTTTGGCGTAGTAGTAATTTAGTAGTTAGGTTTGACGACTCGATGGCTTAGTGGTTAGTGTAACCGACTACCACGCCTGAGATCTCGGGTTCGATTCCCGCACAAGTCAAACATTTGTATGCATGGATATTTGTCTTGGTCTGGGTGTATGTCTATATATAATATGTCTTCTTTCTTAGCCTTTATTATTCCCAAGTCACTTGGGGTCGGCTTTTCTGGTCTAACCGGATTTGACTGGATATCAGTTTTTACACGGAGCGACTGCCACCTGACCTCCGCAACCCGATAACTAACTAACGATACCCTAAGGCTAGACCAGTGTCAGGATATTAGAGGGTACTGACTCCCAATAACGACCGCCATAGATGTTAATGGCAGCCGGGACCGACGGCTTAACGTGCTCTCCGAGGCACGGAGCAGGCGATAATTGTCAATCAATACGCACATAATTTCGAAAAGTCATATAACTTCCGAAAGTCAGAGGTGCGCGACGTGGGTTCGAACCTGAGACCGTCTGCATTGCAGTCTGTTGATCTCGCCACTGAGAAAATATGTAAACAAAAATAAAGTATGTATGTATATTAATCCATTGTCTAGTACCCATAGTACAAGCTCTGCTTAGTTTGGGCTAGATGGTGTTGTGTGTAGTTGATAGAATATTATTATTATTATTATTACATATATGGTGAAGATCTGACTTTTGGAGTATATGAGTAATACGTGTATGAAGCGTAGAATGCCTCCGGTTTGATGAAATGACGTTATGCATAAGGTAGCTGCTAGAATTTGGAACCGGATATCCGAAGATTAGGCTTAGTTGCACGCGTTGAAAGATCTTTGTCCAGCATAGAATTTAATAAGCTTATGATCACCTACATCACTAAGGTTACGTTGGATAGTAACTATCCATTATATATAATTAGTTATAAGTAATAAGTAAGTTAGGATTAAATAGTTCGCATATATCGCATTGGGTCATCCTGTAATGGTAAATGTAAGTAAGTAAATAAATAAATAAATAAAAAATAAATAAATAAATAAAAATATCTCCTGTATATGATATTTGTGATCTGCATATTTCTCTTTTCATACAAGTTATTGGAAATATGTATTTCATTTAAGTGTAAGGAACGACATTTAGAATTTAGGTGTGAGCATATATATAGGTGTCATGACGGCTTTGCTTGCTATATATCACCACGTCACTATAGGCGAATCCTTTTTACATTTTGTTAAATGCATTACCGAATAACATAATAAGTAATAGTATTTATAATTCATAAATAGCATACTCAGAACTTCCAGAAATGTTTTTATTATCGGAATTGATATTTAATATAATTCAGGGGCTTCTATGTTTATCCTCTGTAGTAAAATATAAAGTTCATTACACTACGATTAGTAGTCTCTTCGAGGATGGAATGTTGTAAAAGCCATTTTGGTGTAAATGAGTTATTGATGTAATCTTATTCAGTTTTTCGAATCGCATCGACCTGCCCAGAAAATAGCGCAACACAAAACTCCTATATAAAAAAATTTGTAAATAATACCTTCACTTGCCACCAATGCTGTAAAGTAAAATATATAATTCCAATAATTATAGAAAATAAAGACCAAAAAAAATTTGTTCACCAATACAGAAAATAAACCCCGTTGTGTGTCTCCCCGTGACCATGGCTGCTGAAAAGCAACCGAAACGTCGGGCAAAGGGTAAAATTAAATTAAATCTAAATAGTTTTAATAGTTTTAATAATAATTCAAGTAGTAGTAGTGTGAAAGTGTTTCAAAATTATGTAATAAAGTGTCAAATAAACAACGCGATAAAATCCGTATATAGTAGTTTAATTTCAATGAATAATATTCGCGTAAACAGAAGACAATATTACAAAAAATAAAACTAATAAGTAAAACTAATTTATTTGTTTCGGCTTACCTGAAAAGTACTGTTTTCGATTTTACTACATTTCATTCTCGAAGGATCGATATGTTTGAAAGAATACTGTGAACAACAGGTGTTTTACATTGTATTCTATTGTAACAAAATACTTGATGTTGTCTAGTATCAAACAAGTGAAGTATTGCTTACACCCATACTCATGTATTACTTACTTAAACATCTGCGGGATAAAGTGACTTGGTATCGCTTCTAACACCTCTGAGCACATTGTAGGTACTGATTCCAATATTGTGTTTTCTACATTACTCGAAGTGGTGGCACAGTAGGTATTTACTGCAAAATGAAAGTCACAGCATAGTTGCAATATTAGAATCAATGGTTCTAATTCGGCCTCTAATATACAGCGCGTAACGGAATGGTGAAATCATATTTGTGTGTCACATAATATACACAAATCGGAATACATTATTTTCACTAAGAAATAACCTTTCCTTTTTATTGTCTTATAAATATTATAACTATAGTTGATACTTAAACAACACTAACAAATGACTCGAGTGATCTCCGTGAACCCGAAAATGATCAGTAGTGATGTAACGCATTCATTTCGATATTCAAATTACAGATAAATGAAATATATCAAAAAGCAATAAAAATAAAATTTACCATTTTTAGGGCATATAGGTTATTTAGAGATATATGTACATTATGTTTCTGAAATATGACCACACCTTTCTCTTACATGCTGTATATAGTCTCTATGCGACACTAAGACGCACAATATGTTTTATTTTAGTAGTTTAGATTACCTACGTGCAACCACTTTAAACTAAAAGCAGATAAGCTCCAAGTCACGTACCTTGCTCGTCCATCGTTGCTTCATAATGAAAGATAAAATAAAAGAGATCTCTGAAATGAGAGGGGATCGTTACATACTACGTCACCCAGGTATGTAAAACGTCTTTTAAATGGGTGACACAGCTGAATCGGTACGTACGGTCCCAACGGAGAAGTTTACAATCTGATCGCAGTAAAACTTATTCGCGGATGTTCTAACACGCCGACATGCGATTGCACGAATACTTTCCGCCATATTGGAAGTTCAACTCGAAACCCGAAAGCAAATACTGAGTGCCTACAAAAACTTGGACTATGTATTCCGGATACATACAGGTGTGGAGACTTCATTGCTTTGATATATTTTATTCACATATTATACATATATATATAGCCGAGTGGGCAACCGTTTGACTGCCAAGCCCTCTGCATCTACATTTTTCCTTTCTTGATTTTGGTAAATATAATTATAAACTACCAACAGGTCTTGACTTCGATCCAAAGGCACGTATCTCTGAATTTTTGAAGTTATGTGTGTATAGAATAGTTAATTTTCGTTCGCTTTAATGGTGAAGGAAAACTGCATGTTTGAGATTTCTCCATAATATTCTCGAAGATATATGAAATCTCCCAATCCGCAGTGGGCCAGTGTGGTGGACTGTGGTCTAACCCATCTCACACTGAAAAGACGCCCGTGCTCAACAATGGGATAGTTTAATACAGGGCTGATACTATTATTATTTAATGCATAGTCATTCTAGAATGCTTTGGATCGTTCGTTGTATTGTGTCTGTTTGCTCCTGAGGAGGTTTTAGTTCAATAGTCGTTATTCAGCATAGCGACAGGCAACCACAGTCCAATGCCACATTTCAGTAAACAGTAGTAGTCTCGCCCGTTATATATCGCTCTGTAATGTGGCTATTTGCACTTTGTATGTGACTTCATAGCATTGGTGATAGATAACTTTAGCCCGCGGCTTCGCCCGCGTAAATGTAGGTTATGTCAATTTTCTATATCGCAGCAACAGTAATTTTGTCTGGATGAAAGATCCCCTATGTCCCTTTTTTTAACCCTGACAACGTGTTGGATATACGTTGTCAGGGTACAAAAAGGTAAATTTCATGATGATCGGTCGAGTAATTAAGATGTGAAAGCGTAACAAACAAAGAAACACGCATTCGTTTCTATAATATTAGTTAGTAGGATAACACTGGCTGAAAACATAATTTATATTTATACATATTAAGCCATTAAGCCAAGTAAACCAGCCATTTCCTTTTTTTACAAAATTTTGTAGTACTATGTTTTGTTTCTTTTAACTTCGTTTTATTTATTAGGTTTGTTAATATAAATTAAGTTGTAAATAATGATTGTTGCTTTTTTTATGTAAATCATTAATTGAAACTTGACAAATATAATGAAATGAGTAGTGATCTATGCACGTACCTAATTGTAAATGTAATTGAATATTTCAGGTTCACGTTTAACGTCACGACCTCAATTAACATGAATATCGCGATTTTATCGTGCAATAGATTATTAATTACTTTTATCACGTGTTTATAGATCAGTGAATTTTATAATTATCAGTGATTTGATATGTGATAAATAATATCTATAGATACCTATTTGCATAAATATATAATTATGTCTTTTGTTCGTATTTGTTTTAAAGGAAGCAAAGCCTTGTTTAAAAGGTCTTCTTTTAACCACTTTATACAATTACTTAAACAAAAATTTAAATACAACTATCTTAAAGCGAGCGAGCGAGATAATACACTTTTTATACGCACATTTCTTCAAAAAGTTCGATATGTTTGCTCTGAGATCGAACTCTGCGTGGTAGTTTAATTTTATCTTAATAATGCTATCGTTGTTTCACTATTATAATAATTATACATTCGCAATCAAAATTTGATAGACCTTTACTTTGCTTAGTAGCTCTATTTGCAAGAAACTTTATTACATAATCCTTAACTTAAGAGACTTAATCAAGATGTACTATTCATAAAAGGCTAACATAACATATTTAATGTTACCCTTTCAATGCTGACTGTGAATGTATTTTTATCGAAAAGTAATAAAACCGAACACACTTGCACTGAATCCCTCTTATACATAATGTCTATAGTAAGCAAAAAGTTTATACTCTGAAATTATAACACAAATGCTCTACGCGATTCTCTGTGCCAAACAAGGGATTATTTTCCCGCCTAAAGGGAAAAAGAGTGCGAAAACTTTAATTAAACAAGTTTGGTGAGAATTGAGCTCGGGACTTTCGTAAACGGATAATCGAAGCTGTTGAATACACCTGAGAGATGATTCGGACTCTAAAGGAGGTTGACAGTCTGACAATACTATTGCACGCTTGCACGCTGAAGGGTGTGGTTTTGACACCGGGAATCGGTTTCACAAACTACAGCCAAAGTACTTGATAGAATTTTTATGAAGTATTAGATATTGACAGATGATTTGTAATAGGATTCTGACTATGTCAAAACTTTTGGTAATGTTTGGTGGAAATGTTTTGCCAACATTGTATTGGTATTTAAAATCTATCTCATTTCGAGTACATTCCTGTTGAATTATAGGCAGACGTGATTATTGAATTGGTCACGTTCAGTAACCAGCGTCCAGAAATTCGTCTTGAAAATGTTATAAGATAAACTATTTTTTTGAAATATGTATGAATTTCTTATACACGGATGTACGAAATATAAACTTTAAGAATATTGGTGGTTGATTCACTTTTGCTTTTTACCATTATTAGCTAAAGTCCAGACATTGAGGTGGCATGGAGCATTATTGGACCATTTGTCTCCTAGCTTAGTTTAACTGAACAAATTGCATTGCGTCTGTTGCAGTGTATATAGTACACGCTTAGCAGCATTGAACATTATCTTAGAATCTACTACAAATCTAATTGTCGGTCCCAAATATTGGAGTGGGTCTATTTAGCCCGTACGAATTCGAAAAGTAGAAGAATCTGTGTATGTGTGTACTGTACTGTTAACGCTAGGAACAAAGGTTTTTGGTGTCCTGTTGATAGAATGCATGTCCTTAAAAAGCCTGCAAATCTAAATCACGAGAACACAACACAAGCTTGTTTTAGCTGCTTGATTGGTTTGTGTGCCTTCTGTCTTAAACCGACCACATACCTGTCTATTCGACAGAGTACAATATATAATCTTACAAGAAGTAAATGTACTATTCCTAGACAATAAACAGCGTTTTATTGGTACCCGTTTTGCATTTCAAAACTATCAATAACAAACAGGATATCGAAATATCGCATTACGAGCTGAAGGGGGCTCTTATCAGCGTCACATGATGCTTGCCATTAATAATTTGACGACCCATTTCGCTTATTTGCAAAGTGTCGCTTGTTATTACTGTAACGCGTAAAATTTTAGTATCATCCTATAGAGCGATTTATGAGCAACCAGTCTTTGTATGTCAGTTTTGGACTTGTCATGTCAGAGAGGCTTACCTGGCAAACAGATAATCTTTTATGTAGTTAATATTTTAAACTGGGATATAGAGTAGTCATATTTATGCTATTCGACCAATGTGGCACTTTAACAGACAAACTTACTATTTGGCAGTTCGAGTCACATTTATTGACTTCTAATAATTTTAATTGTCTCGTCCATATCATGGTCTCAAGACTTCTAGTTCGTATCTAGTATTTCGTGATATATCGTATCATGAGCAAAGGTAAGCACCAGTTAATCCTACTATACAGAAAAATAATTACAGTGTACATTATTCAATGGTTTATACCATTGGTACAAGTAGGTACAAAATAAGTATTCTGGTATTACTACAAGTATTTGTATCTTCGGTAGCGCAATGGTTGAGAATGTGACTACCATCTATGAGATCGCGGAATCGATGTTTAGGTTGGCCAAGGTGTGATTAGAATTATATGTTCAATAACGATCAGTCAGCATGGAGACTCTAACATATATACATAACACCTCTGCCTACCATTGAGAGATATAGACGTGAGGCTATATAAATGTATGTATCAGAAAGAATACACTCATACTAACAATGTAACACGGCTTAAAATGTTATATAAACTAGTTATTCTTAATAGCCACTAAAACTGTTGTGTTGGGAATAGCTGGCAAAGTGCACTTAAATATAAAAGAATACTCAGTGGTACTAACCGACAAGTGAAACTCTTCATACGTTGTACTCAAAACATTATATTTCTGGTGTTGAATGAGCTCGAACGATTTATAAGAGCGCGCGCGTATACAACTGCCCACCTAAATACAGTTGGCATAGTACGCCCTTGGTTCTCAAAGTTATTTGTGTTGAGCCCCAGAGATTAAAGTTTCTATTAGATGTCTTTTGCTGTAGTTTATAAACTTGCATGTTTTAAATGTATACTATATTTACACAGAGAATAGAGGGGAGAGCATTTACTGGCATGTAATGTAATAAATAAAAAGTCGTCGGCGAAAATTATAAAACTATTTAGTTTTTTCGGTCGCTTTTCAGCGGTCGTTAATGTCTTGAAGTCATTCGGACTTCACAACAACCAACATCTTAGTCTTCCCGTGAACATTGCTTTTACTTACTCCCCGTAAACATGGCTGCTGAAAATCTACTGAGCCGTCAGAGAAAAAGTAAAATTAAATCTAAATAGCATTTATAATTTAAATAGCTTATTTAGAAGTAAACAGTAACTAGTAACAGTGTTTAATAATAGTAGTTTAAACTTTTAAAATTATGTAATAATAGTGTTTTAAAATCTAAAAGATAAAATCCGTATGAAGTAGTGTAATTTCAATGTATAATATGGCATCTATTGAACAATCGATTATAAGAATTGACTACTATTTTTATATGATTACTTGTGCCAAGTTGAAATCTGTATTACCTCCCTAGCTCTCTAGGAAAGTCTTTGTATGTATGACAAGCTTCTATTAATGGCGGCTACACTTGCTTGGACTTCGATTTAAAAAGACTAATAGTCTGACGTAAAAATAACACAGCTTAGATTTCTATTGTGGATTGAATCAAAACTTATTTTTACGCATGCCCTCTGACCTACGACGAACTAGTTCAAATACTTCTAGACGGTCATCCAGTCACCCATTTATTTTAGTTAATATTATAAATGAGTATTTACTTACTTTGTTAGCTCTGTTTGTTCTAAAATATTGACTCAAACAAAACACACACTTTTATAACTATTCAAATCAAGCTATAATTATCCCAGTAGATACGTCATTGTAAAACATATTGTCGATCAGTTGCATAGCTAGGTCTCCATAAATAGACCTAGCACTTGGACCCTATGGTCGCCGTTTGAAACGCCAGAATTTCGACACCAAACGTCTTAAATATGTAATCACTAATGAGGTAGACAGCCATTTTCAGTGACTGTTCGTGGTGAAAATTACCCTAGCAAATATAATTCAAAACATAATAGATGTGGTACACTTGTGCTTACACCTTCAGGGATATATTGAGTCTATGAATGTATGTTTAAATCGGGCTCCCCCTACGTTAAACACAAGACTGAATCGTATTGATACTCAGACGACTATTTGAGAAATGTATGCTTAGACTTGAATAGTTTATGTATCGTCAATTAATGCAAGCGCTCAAGCGTTATATAGGAATTCAAACAATGTGATGATACTGTCAAGGTGTATTGGGTATTGTCAGGAGTGCAATGTGTGTAAATCACGTAAATGTTGAAGTGTTTATTTAACGGTCTATATTTCTTATGCACAAGGTATACATAATACATTTTAATATATATTTATATATATATTTGCCCGTGGGAGAGCCACGCTTAGGCACGAATGGGCTGTCTCGACCGGAATGATAACTCGGCCTCATAGAAAATCGGCGTGAAATAGCGCTTGCGTTGTGTTTCGTCGAGTGAATGAGGGTACCGGCGGTCCAACCCCCTTCCCCGCTTCTGGAGAGGGGAGCAAATTTAAAAGGCTGGCAACTCACTTGTGACTCCTCTGGTGTTGCGGGTGTCCATGGGCGGCGGTAATCGGTTACCATCAGGCAATCCGTCAGCTTGTTTGCCATATATACCATAAAAAAAATATATATATATTTTTGCAATTCATCGATTCCTTTTTTAAAAGAGTTGGCAACGCGCAATTTATGCCTTTGGTTATGGTAATGTTTATCGGGTATGGTAGCCACTTATCATTAGGTGAATCGAGTGCTTATTTTTCATGCAACAGTGTTAAAACCTACTCCTTATGCACACATAATCATAAAAGAAAAAAGACGTGTCACACGCTACAGCAGGGAAATAGTGATATCCGCATTACATCGATTCTTATTTCTTTTTTACAACATCATTGTTACCATATTTCATGCAAATAAATGTTTCTTTCTTTCTTTCTTTCTTTCCTTTTTGTAAAAGTATAGAGTTAACATCGCGCGATTGTTTCCATTGGTTATGCAAACGTGTATGGGATATGGTAGCCACTTATCATTAGGTGGATCAAGTGCTTATTTACCATCAAATAATGTAAAAAACTACTCCCAACGACATATATATATTTATGCTATCTTTCTTCATAATAAAAAATAAAAAACATATAAAAAATATTTCGAATACACCTTGCCACGGCTACAGAAAAGGACATAGGCTACCTTCCATCCAGAAAAAATGCCTGTTCCTGAGAGATCGGCATTTTTTGACAAAATCTACATTATCACGAGTGAAGCCACGGGCAAATCTATTATTAGATAATTGTGTAATTATAAAAGAAGACACACCTAAAGTTATATCTCCGTCGTGGCTATTTTCCCAGTATTTCACGTTATCTCAATTCTAGTATTACTTATCAACGATTTATGTGATAAATTGCATAAATTAATTTTATCTGAAATAAGAATCTATGAGATTTTGTTTAGTTTGGAATATTTGTTAATGACTATATTACTTACATTATAATGTTCGCTATTATTAGGTATAATTCCAATCTTATATTTGTTCGTTTTTGCAAATGCCGTTGGTGGCAATAATAGGTATTTAATTACGGTATAGTACACGACACAAGTAAACAATAATAACTATTACTGCATAAAGCAAGTATCTGGAGCAAGATCCTTGCGCGGGCTACTTGTGTTATTTTATCATATAGGCTTGTGGCATCGCTGATCGTTTATATTTGTAATTTTGTATAAAAGAGCTCACTATGACTGCACTCTTGCATGTATCTTAACTTGCGCCCATTACATGTATAAGAAACATAAATCTATTCAGAAAAATGTAATCTACGTTCTGAGCAACGACTCACTTAATGCTATTCTAAAAATAAGAAGGGCACTACAACCGCTGTTGTTGATCGAACGTTATTGTTTTGTTTATTGTTATAAAATTATTGAATTGTTTCAACTACGAGATACTCAAGATATATAAATAGTTTTGAATGTTTAATTAACTCACATTTTAAACTATTCCTCTTAGATGCTTGCAGATCTTAAGAACAATGTGAATGAATTCCAGTAAATGATAATTATCTACTTCGCTATGATACAGTTTTTTTTTATGAGTACAATTCACTAGTCAACTTCATGCCTTGTACAGGTAACTAATAAAATCATATTGAAGAGAGCATTCTTTAATCATTTCAGTTAATCAAAGAGTATAAAAAAGATCAAGAAGAAAGTATACAGTTTAACTGAAAGAAAAATTAAACGTAGGGACATATAGGAAACTAGATTTAGCCCGTGGCTTTGCGCGTAAATGTAGGTTATGTTAGATTAGTAACAGTACTTTTTTCTGGATGAAAAGAACCCTATGTCCTTTTCTGTCCTACAACAACGTGTATGCGAAATTTCATTCACGATCGGTCGAGTAGTTAAGGCATGAAATCCTATAAACATCATATTCGCATTTATAATATTATATTAAGTTAGGATTTGCTAATAGAGCGGAAAAGGTGAAAATTGCCGCACTGACATATGCAAATGCATAGCATACAAATTTTAATGGCTGGACTCCCTGGGTAAGATAATAATTCCTGTGACACGAGGATTTAATAAACATCGGAACAAAGAACAATCAGATTCGGAGCAACTATTTGTTGGCCGCTTAAATTTTTTGGAAGTGTTTTTTTTTGCGTTGGCACGTAGACTCTTTCAACCATTGTGCCAACCGTGCTGTCAAAAAACCAGCTAACCAAAAACTATAACACTATAACCCGCTGATAATATCTTGAGAAAAACACAACAACGCTTTTGCTCGAGCTGGTACTGGGGCCAGTCCATCTTAAACCAATCACGGTGGACCGGCCTCAGTGGCAAACTAATATTTCAAATGCGAATGTGAGTTTGATAGTTTGTCTGTAGCGCTAAACGGCTTTACGAAATAGATTACCTCTCTATAAGAAAAATTAATTGTTCCCGAGCGAACAAAATCTAGGACAATGTAATGTAATTAATAGTTGGTAATCTTAAACCACGTGTTAGTTATGGACCCTTTCGGGCACAGCATAATAGGTATATTAGGAGAATGGAAGAGAGCTTATTCTATCTTATTTAAAATATATGATTGCATTATATTTAGTAGCACATAACTAAAACTGATAACTGTAGATTTGTTTTAAATTTACATGATTTGTGTATTTATTATTATATTATTTTTTACTTACAGAGAAATTTGCAAGCATAATAACCAATAAATAACATTTCAAACAAAAATCAATTACCTATAATTAATATATCAATTTAGATAATTACAACGTTAGAGTGTTTATGACGCGCCAATAAGGGTCAATGAACAGCGAAGCTCGGTCATTCCTAAACATCAAACTACAATGCAGATACAATACAGCGTTGCGTAGGTGATTACAGAAGCATACTCTAATTCTACTAATGGTAACGATACTATAGGGAAGTCGGCATTCGACTTTAAGGATATAACCATCAAGGATACAACACCATAAAAATCAACAAGGTATTCTTTGCTCTTTAAATAAAACAGGACGCTTATAAGACGGTAATAATAACTTCATGATTTTTCGCGATGATATCGCAAATTGCTGTGTGATCCCGTATATTAATCATGGTTGATTGTAAGCGGGCGGCTATCACGCCGGGCACCGAAAACCCACAACAATAGTGTCCGCCACCGACTCAAACAATGTAACGTTTGTCTTCCATTCACATACACATACAAACATCTACGCGCACACGTGTGTACGCTCTCAGAAATCGCATGCGCGCAGCATCTGTGCCTCTATCCCTATCTCCATTTTGCTTTTCGGCCGAAACGGTGTCACCTCACGTTTGATTTTCAACTTTACGCTTATAGAAATAATGTTGAAAATTTAATTAATCGGCACATTTCCAAGTGTAGTTCTATCGGGAGACTGTACGGCAATAAGCTTCCAGGACTCGAATTTTTTAGATGTGTCTGGATCGCGTGGAGGCTGGGACGTATCGCTTACGCGCGTACTCTCTTTGAATATTGTTACGCGGCTTGAATCTACCCTCGTTTGCGGTTAAGACAACTGAGTGGTGACAAAAATATCTTAATTACCAAGTGTTTTGTTTAGTGATGGATGGATCGTCTAGTTTGTGGAACAAAGTTTTGGAGTGTCTTGTTTAAAGGAGTGACTGTAAGTCATTAACTTTATTCAATTTTAATCTATTCTGTTTTATTTTAAACTTCTGGTGTTAATGGAGTTTGTTGTTTAGTTAATATTGTGATCGTTTAATCTTACTTTATATTATTAAATTATGCTTCACAGTAAAATAAAGCCAGGTTATCCGGTCCCCGGATACATACATTTCAATATGGGGATGCTATAACATTAAAATAAAGACTAAATGGAAACAAAACTAATTAGTCAAAATATAGAAATATAATATATTTTTGGTGTATATTTCAGCCGTTAACACGTGTTTGTTATTTTAAAATTCTATACTACATAGTAACATGTAACTCAAAATCGATATAAGAATTTCCAAAAGGATTTTCTTACATATAGTAATATTCATTTTGTAAAATAAATAAAATTGTAAAATTCCAATAGAAATATTTTCTTAGAAATTAGCTATTACTTTAGAATGATTTCATTTATAAAGAGGTAGATCAAACGCATTAAAAAAGCGATCAATCAATTGTTTGTAAAAGTGTAAATACCATTTCAAATTCATGTAGTTGGGGCGGAGTCACAAAAGGGAAATAATAGTCAACATTTTGATTACAATCTATATGCCGCGGATGTTTTGTAAATATTAAAACAGATCATACGAATTTATTTACAACATGATTATAAAGTGATTTATGTAACATAGTTAGCTTAGCGATAATATCTATCAAAACAGCAGTAATTTTACGAGCTCCACCTATTAATTTTCTAATTTGGTTGTGACTAAACAATGATATATGTTGTTTGAATTATAACTACAGCTACATGGTACATGGTACAAGTAACAGGAGTATATATAACTTGTTAGCGCCGTAGAGACACAGTGTATATTTGACGCATTTTTCATTTTCTGCGGAGCTCATAGTAACTGCGGTGTTTTGCTAAGATAATTGGTTTTCCTTCTTCTTGTGTGTAATAGTATAAATTTGTCAACGTTATTCCATTATCTAGTAATGTGAAGGTTTCGCTTGTTTCCTTCAGAGTTTTCTGCATTATGAGAGCAATTCTTAGGATAGGTGTCTGGATTGCGACTCGCCGCCATCTCTTTCTTAGACAAGACGGAAGTCTATATGGAAATATAGGATATGCCGTGTTCTTACTGCAACTCTTTAGTATGATATATTATAAACAATACTTACTATATTTTGGAAAAAGAAAGATTCTTGCGTACTAGTTCTTTTTGTTGTTTTGCTTGTGTAAATGTAGGTTAGGTTAGGTTTGTAACAGCAGTTAATGGAGTTAGAGAGTTAACCAGTTTTTCTGGATGAAAGGTACTCTATGTCCTTTTCTGTAACCCTGACGTGTGTGCGAATTTTCATGATGATTTGAGGCGTGAAAGCGTTGCAAACAAACAAACTCACATTCGCATTTATAATATTAGTTAGGATTTAATCATGCTCTTCATTTCAGTAACAGTATTGAATATTCACATTTACGGTCTCAATTAACTTACATTTTATACTATCCCACTCGAAATTGTTTAACCATAGTGTATTATCAAGTGTTTATGCTTAGACAAAGAGTATTATTCATTGATCTTAATTCGTACTAATGCACGTTACATACAGTAATCTAATAATCATTGCGTCTAATCTAATAATACATCTGCTTTATGTATGGTATAACTTCGTTAGGCAAGAGTGATTGTATGCCGTTTTCTAATTACCGTTTTTAAAGCAGCAAAGGTGGCATACACGCTTACGGTCTGCTTGATGGTAAGCAGCTTCCGTAGCTAATGATCGTTCACAATACCACGTGCGCGTTGCCGACCATAGGGAAAAGGAATTCAAGATGGGGTCAGGGGAATAGAAATGAAATTGGGATTGAGGTAGGTTTAATCCATATTACGAATTTGACTGTGTCTGGGTTTGGTTTATTGCGCTTCTTCTACTAAACAGCTGAGACAATTTTGGTGAATTTTGATTTACTCGTACACAGGTTGAAAACAAAGGCTACTTTTTAAGACCGGTATATGTCGCAGATCAATACTAATATATTTTCTCTTAAACGCTAAAAACTAGAAACAGGAATTTTTGGTACCTTTGGAGGTACTTCAAATCGCAAATACTTTCATTAATTTCTACCAGGTTCTTATAAGTAGAGCCTGCGTGAGCTGACTTGATCGGAATTTTTAGGTTCTTCTTATAATTGGTTCGATGGCTACAATATATTTGCATATAATTATACTACTATAGGTCGCGGGTTCGATTCCCGCACAAGTCAAACATTTGTGTGCATGAACATGGATGTTTGTCTTGGTCTGGGTGTTTCTATATATAATTTGTATGTATTTACAAAAAAAAAAAGTATATGTGTATGTTTATCCATTGTCTAGTACCCATAGTACAAGCTCTGCTTAGTTTGGGCTAGATGGTGTTGTGTGTATGTTATAGAATATTATATTATTATTATTATATTATATTACTTAGCTAGCACATAAAATTATGTGATCAAAGTTTCATTAAAATTGTATAATAATAATATTTAGTTACGAAGTAGGCAGATAACGTATTTGCCGCAATAGGACATATGCTACGTAGTATCCCATAGGCAAAGAAAACTGACTATCTCAGCAAACCTTTTCAAAACACATTTTCTACTAACATTATTAAGATATACAGTATGTAAGTTTATATGTAAAAGGTAATCTCTGTGAGGACCAGTCCGATTCGAAAAAAATATTGTTACTTTCAGTCATATTATGGATGTATATAGGATATAATATAACATCACGTTACGAGTCACAGGGGGGGAGTGACCGCGGCAGACAGCTCGTCATATATAAAGTCTTAAGTTATTCAGGATTATTTTTAATTAATATATCTTCTACACCAGTTATATTTTATAAAACGAATGAACTATGGCAACGTATAATAATTACGTATAAGTTCAAATCAGTCTTCATAAATGGCATTTATCCGTGAGTCTGACGAATGTTCCATTCTTTGCCTTGTACATCCTATTTGTGGCAAGCGGAAATTCCCCTAGAGGCTTTTTCCCAATGTGTAATTGAAACGTCCTGTAAAACAATTAATAAAATAATATGAATTCAATTAAATTAATTTTGGCACTTGGTTGGTTTCCACGTTCCGCGTACCACAATGGTCACGCGTTCAACAGCGACGCATGTATTGAATAGTATTTGTTATTATTATTAAATTATTGAATTACTAGATTTTGCTCGCGGCTTCGCTTGCATTAATGTGATTTCTGTTAAGATAGATTTTTTTAGTAGCCTATATGTTATTCTGATGTATAAACAATAATACTGTGAAGTTTCACAAAAAAAAACGTTCAGTAGTTTTGCGTTAAAGAGTAACAAACATTCATCTATCCATCCATCCACACAAACTTTTACATTTGTAATATTAATATTAGTAGGATTCATTTGTCGGCCTCGATGGCGTAGTTGTTAGTGTAACCAACTGCCACGCCTGAGGTCGCGGGTTCGATTCCCGCACAAGTCAAACATTTGTGTGCATGAACATGGATGTTTGTCATGGTCTGGGTGTTTCTATGTATAATATGTATGTATTTACAAAAAAAAAAGTATATAAGTATGTTTATCCATTGTCTAGTACCCATAGCACAAGCTCTGCTTAGTTTGGGCTAGACGGTGTTGTGTGTATGTGGTAGAATATTATTATTATTATTATTATTATTTGGACATCCATTAGTTGTTACATTATTTCTACATAACTTAACAGTTAGATTAAACTACGGACTACAATCATACCTTGCCTTGATTATTAATGTACATGTAAGCGGATGCTCCTATTTACCATACTGCTGCTTTAGAGGCTACCATCAAATTTTATTAAATGCTTGAGTATGTTCAGTAATAGTTCATGGAGAATGGTTGCAGCACCTTACAGCTCTTATGATTTGTAAACAAACACTTGGCGATTAAAAAGTGACCATGAGTTTCTTGCCCGTTCTTCTTATGAGCCCTACACCCTTGTATTAGCTGAACGTGGCAGTAAATGTAAATTCGCAGAAAAAATTAGTGTAACTTTGACATTCATAAGTGTTACCTTGTAACCTAATCTGAATAAATTTATTTTGAATTTGAATTTGAATAAATGAGACTATAAATAGTAACTAAATGCACAACATTTTAGACACAAAAGCACAGCATGCATAATTATGGTCTAACATCGTTATCGTAATTTATTTTTTCATGGCCATAATTATTGACATTTTGCCTATCTGCTGTCTTTATAGACAAAACTTAAAAGTAAACTTCGCTATGGGATAATATCTTATGCTGATATAAAAAGTTTAAAATGATGTATAAGCTGTATGTTCATAGGTGTGAATGATATGTTACTTTAAAAAATAGCAAGTCTCTTAACTTTTTTCGTTCATACGAGGTACCCAAACGTCCTTTTTTAAACGCAGTTCCTTGTTGCCGTACCCCGTTGTTGAACCTACCCGTTGTCGACGTACCCCAAAAATAATATATGTAGTGTATAAAAAAATAACTGTATTATCACTGTATAAAATGTGTAAAATTTTTATTATGATAATACGGTTATTTTAGGCAAATTAATGTTATCTAATGCCTCGGTAAGTGGCGCAGCGGTAGTTAATGTGAGGTCTGTAACTGTAGATGCGATCTATGGTTCGATTCCCGGGTCGGGTAAAGTTTTATTGAGTTCTTCTTTCATGAAATTCTCAGTAACGGTGTGGTGTCTGGATCTAAGTCCGTTATACGGTAATAGACTCGCCCCTACATGCGACCTAAAATCATTACGTGCGTGTGAGGACAATACACCTATGCCTTCTCCCTTAGTGACAGAAGCGTAAAAAAATTTATATACAGGTTGTCCGGTAATTAATGGATAACCTTGAAATGTCTTATAGTAGAAAAGATGGCCGATCAGAAAAAAAGAAAAATTAAAAAAGGGCAATATCTGGTCATACTTTTTACTATCTATCTATTAGCATAATTAGTGTTTAATAATAAAACAACAAAAAACCGATGGAATTCATTAATTTATGGTCGTAGTGTACAAGAAAGTAAAATATGGTAATTTAAAAAAATATCATATCTAAGGTAGTACTTAAAATAGATTACTTTTCATATTTTTTTCTGAACGACCATCTGTTCTACTATAAGACATTTCAAGGTTATCCATTAATTACCGGACAGCCTGTATGTAAATATTACCAATAATATACATATACATAAATAATTGCTAGTGTTATTCAATTCGCCACAGACGTATTCGTGAGTTACAAACGCTACACGCGCAGCTAAACTTAGTTCACTATATCATCATCATCATCAGGCTATAATAGTCCCCTGCTGGACATAGCCCTCCCCTATATACTGATGATCAAATAGTAACTATTCCTCAAGATAACAGTGTAGCATTACACCTTACACAGATATTGTTGGACATATGCCGATACAGATATTGATAGCGTACAGTGACTAAAGTCATTCAGCCTAGGTGTCTCTGGAAATTGACTTTGTCAATCTCTCCCTAGCGTATTGAACGGCTGGACACGTAATATTATTTGGAATCTGGTACACCGACCATGGTTTACTTACGATTTCGTTATTTTGTTGTGGTTTTAGTATATTATAATTTTGTTTACTGATATATTATACATTTTGTGACAGTATATGGATTTCCTTAATTTATGTTAGCTAATAGGTTTCAGATTTACAAATAAAGGTAGTGAAAGAAACTTGTATAAATCTAAAAAAAATCGTGTTATGAAATACTAACAGTACTAAATGAAATCGGCATGAAAAAATATCGTATTATTGGACTTCTTCATTTTGGGATTTCACAATGTGGGCAAATATTTCAATAGTTTAAAGATTTGACGTTTTTTTAAACTAGTAGTAGGTACAGACACCTACTCGTCTTTGTAAATAAGATACGATCCTCAAATGCGACCAAATTTTTCTGAACACGCTGCATATATCAGGTACATTTTAATGTTACAACCATTTTAATTTTCATATAGCAATTCCACGGTACTAATGGAACTTTGAAGCCCTTTACTTTACTTTTATTACCGTAATTTGGCATGTGACACAACTGTTACAACAGTAACTTAACTGCTACACAAATGTGTTGCCCCATTTGTACGTGCACTCAAATTCACATACAGATTGTTTAAATAGCGCAAGGAGTAATTTACAAAATAGTTTCCTTTTAGTTAAATATAGAAAACAAATTAAATTCTTCTTTTAGTGTATTTTGAAATACAACATTATTCAAACTATGCTACCTTCGAACACATTCACAAGTTTTAAATTTAAAACACACTGACGTAGGACTGACGTAGAATAAATTAATGGATTGTATTTTATCCACTGTTTACATTCTACCTAAGTACCTATGAGCACTGCTTATAAAATAAACCTTAATATTCTATGAAATTAAACTACTATATACGGATTTTATCGCGTTTTTTATTTTACACTTTATTACATAATTTAGAAACTGTTACACTACTACTAGATACTATTAAACTTTACTAATTTTTAAGCTAATTATATTATTAAAACTATTTATATTTAAGTTTACACTTTCCCAGACGTTTCGGTTGCTTTTCAGAAGCCATGGCCACGGGGAGACTAAGATGGTAGTTGTCTCAATGTTCCAGTGTAGTTATTTTAAAGTACACGAACATAATATACACTTAATATTCTAGATAAAGCTTGGACTTTTTATTTTATGTCTTAAGGAATAATAAGACCGACTGTTTGACTTCACTTATTTGTAAACATATTTTTGTAAAACATTTTCTTTTATTACAATACTAGCTATAGCAGTTCGGATCTCTTGTGAACTAAAAGCATCCAATACAACTTTGATAAAGTTCTTGATGATATCATATTAACTGCTCATTGATATATTTAAAATAACGCTACTGGGAAACCGCTTAGAAATAATAAAACAGAGAATACTCAAAGAGTATAAGAAGCATGCATCATGCTCATAAGCTACATACAGTAACTACGCAAAGATCTTTAGATTGCTTAAAAAATATAATAGGTTTAAAAAATGCTTTGAATGGAACTAGTTTAATGATGCATATTCATGAATTGAAATCATTACAGCTAACTTGTTTCGTATCAGAAAAGCCTAACAATACTTTCAATAATTTAATATACATACATAAAAACAAAAGAAAATTAAAATGACTGCTACGCAATAATAAAAATATATTACGGTTTACCCAAATCTAAATATTTAAACTTTTTCTTTAGACTCCTTCATCAATCATTATGACTTACATAACAATGATAAACTATCTATCCATCTTACGAATAAAAAAGGGACCTAGAATTCTTTAAGGAGATGCCGGGCAAAAAATAATGTGCAGATACTTTCCATAAAATTGTTTTCTTTTTTGTTTGCTTTCTGCGACGTCGTTGGACAGATTCCTTTTATTGAAATAAAGTGGTAAAGTGATACTTTATTTATGTTACTACCTAAGCAAGAGACTATAAGTAAACTAATTTGTTTTGAAAATATAACTTTCAGAACGCGACCAGTAATACTCTTTTAGCTATTTGTAACGCCAAGACATTTAAAGAATGAGAATTAAATTAGGATTTATTTTGTATTTTTATATATAGCACATTAATGTTCATTCTGTCATTGTGTGCTACATTTATTAAAGTGGTATAACATTGTCTATTTTTAATTAGTTTCATGTAATGGAGGTGTTGATTTGTCTCGACAGCCACGTGATGGTCACAAGTAAATTTATACATTTTAAAATCCCTAAGCAAGATTACATTTGGAAATATGAATAGTGAGCCATGGATGGCACTGTACTTATATGTTAACTATAATCAATGCACATAATAATAAAACTTATGTAATTTTATATATAAATAATCTTAGTGCTAGCTGTATATATGTTTATACATACATTAACTCGTTTTGGATAAATAGATCATACAAATAAATAAAGATATTTTTACAAAAGATTGTTTGTACAAACGTTATGAATTTTTATATTTATGTCTGACTATGTAAAACGTGTGTAGGTATTTTACTCTGATCTTAAATTATTGTCTTGATAGTCTTTGCCTAACTGACCTAAAAAGCAGCGATAGCTCAGTGGGGAGACCAACAGACTGCAATGCAGAAGGTCTCGGGCTCGAACCCACGTCGCGCACCTCTGACTTTCGGACGTTATATGACTTTTCGAAATTATGTGCGTATTGATTGACAATTATCGCCTGCTCCGTGCCTCGGAGAGCACGTTAAGCCGCTGGTCCCGGCTGCCATGAACATCTATGGCAGTCGTTATTGGGAAAGTCAGTACCCTCTAATATCCTGACACTGGTCTAGCCTTAGAGTATCGTTAGCCTTCGGGTTGCGGAGGTCAGGTGGCAGCCGCTCCGTGTAAAAACTGATATCCAGTCAAATCCGGTTAGACCAGAAAAGCCGACCCCAAGTGACTTGGGAATAATAAAGGCTAAGAGAGAAGATATAGTCTTTGCCTAACCTTCTTTGTTAGAAGGGTGATCGCTAAAGCACAGGCGATACGAACTCTAACTGTCATTTGTACTTTTGTTAAGTTGCTAGAGCATCTTAATGTGAGTTTTAATTTTCCCGTTCACGAATGGGGTGGTTAAAGTGAATGAAATATAATCCGACATTCAGCTACAGCGGTTTGTTTTTAGAGCACAGTTTTGCAAAGATTCTTGTTCTTATTAATATTCTAGTAAAAGTAAAAAAAAAGTAAAAAGGCATACTATAAACAACTTTGAGGCATGTTGGCTCATAAAAATCAAAAGAAGTTTAATCTATATGTATGTATATAAAACTCTTCCGTTACTGAGTGACTGACAGACAACGCACAGCCGAAACTACTGAACGCAAGAAGCTGAAATTTGGCATGTATGTTCCTTGGAGAGTGTAGAGGAGCCCTAAGAGAGGGTTTTTGGAAATTCCACCCTAAAGGGGGTGAAAGGGGTGAAGCCCGATATTCACACGGGAACGGGACTTAAGCGGGTGAAACCGCGGGATAAGTACTAGTTATATTATATAAAGATAATCTTTTACTTCTTTTAATGTTTCTATACATTAAAAGAGGCGAATACATATAGTTTTGTTTAACTGGTCCAATATTGTTCCACATTTAAAAATATTGTTATAAGAGGCTAAATATTTATATACTAGGAATCAGAAAATATATTTATTAGGAATATCGAATACCGATATTCAGAGGCATTCCCTAAACAAATACCTTAGGTATCTCTTTTATAATATTCAATTGTCTTTGAGAAAATATCTCTATCGTAAATCAGTTTCGAAAATCGTGTTTTGGACAAAAAGAGGGCATTTTCCGGAGGACGAATATCGGTGGCAAACGTGACTGCGACCCAAACCCGTATTCAAATCACGTAAAAATTTTAAGACGTTCAAACATTCAGCTAAAGTCCGTTCTCAACTTGGCAAAGGAATCGTGGCTGATTGTTTGCTCGGAGATATTTACACGTCCTAGTATTTCAACTCTTTACGGAATTGTTATCTGTTTGTAGAATACGATAACGGGTATTCTTGATTGTCGTTTACTTACATATTACTTAAAGTAATTTAGGTGCTTTGTAGTATGATGTGGAATGTTATTCGACGTATCATTTCATCGCTGGTCTAATGCTTTTAGGCTGCTATTATAATGTTGACGTGACCTATTTAAAAGGATAGCAAACACTAGTAAATTTAATAATTAATATAAAGCATATAAATTAAATTAACATGTGTAAAGCTCATTGGTAAAGATAGTATTATATCAATATAGTTAGAGTGAAAGCAAATACTTTGTAAATAAAAAGTACTACATCCATTTCCTTTCGCCACAAACTATTTACTTTGTAGAAACGCGTTCTTATTTATTCTGAGTGAGTCCTGCCCACTTGTTTAAGTATATCATACCTTCGACCTGAGTTTGTAAAAAGGGAATCAAATTTTCCACTTACGGACTTTGTTGTTTTTACATCTGTGCACTGGGAGTAGACCCATTCGTTGCATATTGGGCCAGTCCATTTTAGAATAAAAGGTATACACCTGTGTTTCCATAATTATGTGGTTGATTTTATTCACAGTATAAAATGCGAAATCATCAACAGTGAATATAGCGTAAAAATAACTTTGCTTTTTTATTTCATAATACTTTATTTTTTATTTACACGTGTATACTTTACTTTGCAGATCCGTAGCAATGCCTCTACGTGATCAAGGATATTGAAATGTATCCGAGGTATGCACACGCCTTTACAGACAAAGACTGGATAACAATGTTATAACACACGAACCACAACACCGAAACACGAGACACTAAGCAAGCTTCACCTAATTATATTATCACCCTTTAACTGGGCGCCTAATTAATCCAGAAACACAATACAGACAATATAGCTAATTAATAATTAGATAATAGGTTCCAAAATCAACGTTACACACCAGAAAATTAAACAGTGAAACAACAACGTTAATACGTACATAATAGTCAGCAATTTTCCTTATTACATATGAGCCTTAACATGTGGCCATATTAGTTTAACCCCTGTCAGAAGTTTTTCAATTATGTTCCCGAGATAACATGTACTTGTCCTACAACATATTTATTATATGCAAGCTGATGAGGGCTTCTGCGTACGTACGAAACTTCCCCTAAGTCTTCAAAAGTTGGTAAAACTTGACTACATAAGATTATGAACCTTTTACGGCCGATTTTTGTCTACAAATTCAATTAGAAGTATTTTTGGTCTTGGTCAGCTAATTATGGAAAATTTTAATCCCTTAGCGCAACCTAATGCAACATGCATGTGACTATCCTTTGAACATGCTGTGAGTTACACGTATGTTGCATGTTGCATAATATGGCATGTGACAAACAAGAATAGCACTTAGTGTTCAAACAATAATCTGTATTATTGTTAGGATACTGAGTGTAATTCTTGTTTGATTTTTTGATTTTACTCATGTAAGATTTTCTATTAAACATTTTCTATAGTTGAATAAATTATGATAATTGACAGCACGGATAGCGTAGTGGTTTAAGTTGTCGGCTCTCCACTACCGCCGCGCCGAGTGTCGTTGGTTCGATTCCCACACGGGACAAAGATTTGTGTGATCTACAAATGGTTGTTCTGAGTCTGGGTGTTCTTTGTGTCCGTTGTTTGAATGTTTGTTAAGTCCCCCACGTATAGGAATTATAACTAGAGCGGGAGTTCTAAAAAAAAAGATAATATAGCATTACAATGGCTGCAAATTCAAATCATTTTATGCATGCTCAGTTAATTAGCACAATATTGAAATTTGTGAAGAGGATATAATCCTGACCGAGGATACCTATGCTATTGTGAAAATATAGATATAAATAAATAAAAATAGCATAACAGTTGAAAATATTCAAATATCAAGTGATAAAATATTAATCCGCGTCAGTTTCATCGAACATTTGAATTACAATAAACACGAAACATATTTCATATAAATACTTTTTTTTCATTCCTAAATCCGAATACAGTTGGTATGACAAGGGACTGCTTTTATTCATCCGTTATTCAAAAGATTAACGTTCCAGTATGTCATATAATAAATTACAAGCTTTATTGTAAAACACGTTTTTTGTGCGACTGTGACTAAAGCAGATAACGTATTTATGGCTAATAACTTTGTTAGTGTGTTTATTTTTATCTCGGCATAATGAAGTGATAATATTTCTACAGTCTGTTTTTCTATCACCTACGGAAATATAAAAAATGTCCTAGTTTTCACTATTTTCGAATTGGCTGCACGGTTCCGCAAATTCCTACAAGCAATGTGATGATACTAAATGTATGAGTGAGTGATTGACGTCACGTGTTAATTGTGGCCGTTGTTTAAATGCATGTTAAGCTCTTTGACACAAAACTTAGGTTATGAATGGGAGATGTTCTTACAGAAAAGAAATCCGATTCCGTTCATTTTGTAGACTTACTGTCAAATAAACCGTCTTTAATTTAAAGATTTAATCCTAAAACCTCTACTTCGTCGACTGTTCGCAATATACATTAACAATCACAGTAATTTAAGTTTATTGCCACATTCCTGCCATACTACGGCGCAAATTCTACTTAGCTTTATTTATGCTATCTAAATTGTACGTTTCAATGACCTATACATAATTTCACCTCCATTATAGCTCTAATAAACATTACTAGCCGCTTTGATATCATCTGGAAACACAAAACTATGACAGTGGATTGGAACTACGACGGCCAAGTCAAATTCAACACACCTAACGTCTCAGGAATTCTATACTAAGAATGGAAACGTGGGTCGGCCGATTCAGAGCCATGTTTCATTTTGCCTATAAATTGTTAACTTTAAGCGTTTGATACTTTTGAATGGAATTCGAAGAGGCACTTTGTATTAGTCGTAGAGTTAATTTTAGTTACAAATAGTGCATGGCGTTACTTGATACGGCGACGGGCGACAGCTTTAAATAGTTTGAAAAATGGCTGGTGACTTGTAAAGAAGTAAATTTGTTGCAGCTATGTTATAAAGAATTGAAGAAAAGGCAACTTTATTACCATACACGTGAAACCACTCCTAACGCAAGCATTCTAGCTTAGCTGGAGGGGTTAACAAGAATACTAGTAATTAGAAACCCAAATAAATAGTAAGCTTTTCAAATAAAAAATAAATAAATTTACTTGAAGAAAGTATGGCGCCTAAGAATTTACACCTACACTATCACGTATATATATTTGGGAAGTTTTAGTTATTTTATCACACATATTAATAATATTAGGCATATAAAAAGAAATATCCTTCTTTATATTTGTTATGATAACTATTGAATACCGCGTCCGCAGATTTGCTTGACGCATACATTTTAAAGGAAACACGTGTGATAACTGCATTACGGTTGATAAAATATTTCTTACATAATTAAATTATCTTCTAGATCTGCCAGAAATATTTTTACATTAATATTATAAAGATGTAAGGTTTGTAGTTTTGTATATTTATTTATAATGAATAAACTGAAAAACTACTGCATCGATTTAAAAAATATTTTACCATTAGAAAGCTACTTTATCCATGAGTAACATGGCTACATATCATCACGCTATAAGCCAGGTGAGCGACGCAATAATTATAAATGTGGATGAAACCGAGGGAGACAGATTGATAGTGCATTATAAAGCCACTATAGGCTTAATATTTGTCGATGAATTACTTTTGTAAGCTACGTTAATAAAAAGTGAGTCTATTGCTTTGTATGGAGCATAAATGTACATACATGCCAATGCATTTATGCTCCGACAAAAAAATCATTTCAGCTCAATTTGAAAACATTAGTCGATTCAGCAGTCCAATCGACCCTATATATCCCCATCGCTCATCAAAAGAACACGTTCTTTTGAACAAAGATATCTTTGTATGTAAACATATGTAGCATACCTAATGTATGCATGTAAAGATAATGTGTATAATAAGTATAAAGTTTTTACATTTTAGGGATTAGAAAACTACCAAAGTTTTATTTTTATGGTTAATGTGCGTATTAATTGACAACCTCGATCCTTAGATTATATTGTAAGGATTTTTTGTATTAAATATTTATCTAATACCAAATCTAGGACAAAAAGAAAATGAGATCAGATAACATGTACAAGTTTTCGCATTACTGTTATAACAAATGAATATTATGTGTATTCTAAAAAAACACTATTGCAATGAAGTAAATTTTCTTTTATTACGTTACTATTCCGAAAGTGTAGGAGTTTTGTTGAGTCCCATATAAAAATCTGAATCCAATTTACCTCGCGGCCAGATAGAAATCTGTTATTTCTGCCACGAATGTACCTATTAGATATCGTTTATTTGATTTTTAGGGACCCAACGATTCTAACTGTAGCGGTATATTCGAGTCCAACGTTATTAATAAATGATAGAGCCTTATTTACATTATGTTACACAGAATCCAGTGCTTTATTGAAAACAAAGTTACCAGGGTTCCCTTTGTTGAAATTTTACCTCGATATTTGTATCGTTCTCATTTAATTGAGGCCGAAATAGCGTAGTTACCACAGTGTAGTACAAGCAACATTGGGATACAGGAATCGTTTCGAGTAACTTCGGAAAAACGACTAAGAAATTTACATTTGTGGGTTCTCCGCAGTCGGAAGCCGCTTGCATGAGGCGTAACGAGCGCTAAAAGCATTATGCAAATGAGCCAAACTCCACATAGGGTGATTAGATTAGAATAAACTGTGTATTATTTGAAGTGCTGACGGTATCTGGCCGAAACTATGGTTGTTGATATTCACTTCAAATACGTATTAGTGTCTCATCTCTACTTACTAAACTAATAATCTAATTGATGTATGTATTATAATTTAAGTGTCATAATTTTAGGGTCTAAATCTAATTTGAGGCATTTCAACATTAACATGTACATATAAAATATTTTCAAATTTTAATTATGTCTATTGTAAAGCTTAATTGGTACTATAAATATTTTTACAGAAATAGCAACTCACATGAGCATGTAGTGGAATTGGCAAGATATGTAAAAAAACGAATCATTCAATTTTTGCCGCAACCTTATCAACGTGCCATAATCAAACTGTATGTTAAATAATATTTTTTCAAATATGAATCGATTAAAAATCGACATTCGGATACAGGGACTTTCGAATCATTTATTTTGTTTTCGGAGCAATAGGTCATTGCTAATACCGAATTGATATTCGTAATTATATTATATATTTTATTCATGTATCTTTTCTAAAAATGTTCTTGGAAAAAAAGATCTAAAATATTTAGAATCAGGTGGTTTGTGAAAGAAAAATCGGCTGCAACGCTTGAAATGAAAATGTTACCGGCATTTGGGCATTTTTTGTATTGATTTTTATTTAACACTTCATCACATCGCCTTGGCCTGGCCTCTTCCCAAGAGAGGGTTACCATCATTATCACCAGGCAAATGAAGCAAGGAAAACAAAATGGCTTCGGAAATGGACGCAGCTGTCTGCTGCCACGGTTACCAATGATATTTCTGACTCCAATATAATGAGTACCGTGTTATGAATTTATCTATGTTTTTTATTATACTGAAATATATCTGAAATGATACCTCCTAAAGAAACTATTTTAAGTTCGGCATTTAACCTTATGGCTAAAATGTAAAGCGAATTTCTCTTCAAAATAAGACAACAGTTAAATTCAAATAGACGGATAAATAGCACCGCACGGATTGCGCAATGGTGTAAGTAGTAATCTTGTTACTATTTCAGGCGGAGTATTATATATAGGTTTGATTCCTAAGCGCGCCCACAATTCGAGTACCTAAGCCACAAGTTACTGTGTCGAGTCTCTTAATACGTCAAGCCTAAAACTTTAGGAGGCAAATTGTTTGTATTACACCTCTGCAAACCTATTCATAGATATAAGCGTGAGATTATGATCCAAAGGAAATCATTGATACCTACATTAATATCGTAATTACCTATTAACCGGGTATACAGACCGTGTTACAGGATGTTGTTGTCAGATTTAAGCATCATATAATAATTAGACCCTGTTCAATCGAAAATCGACAAAAAAACCCTTATACATTATTTGCAATAAAGATATAATATTTACTATTTTATCGACTTATCAAAATCAGCACGTTGACTCGGTAACCTCCGTGAACCAGAAAAAGGCCAGACGCAATTTTAATAGTGATTAAATGCGTTTGTTTTGAAACTTTTACCTCATATTATAAAACAAAGTCCCGCGCCGCGTCTGTTCGCGATAAATTCAGAACTACTAAACGGATTTTCATGCGGCTTTCACCAATAGACAGAGTGATTCATGAAGAAGGTGTGAGATTGGTTAAGGCTTTGTACCACCCATGCGAAGCCGGGGCGAGTCCCTAGTAAATAATAAATAAATAAAATGTTTAAAATTGTCACAAAATTTAAAATAATATAATTTGTGTTGATCCGGGGATAGGCCACATAGGTTATTCTTCAGAAACATATGTCGTCCCTAAAAAACCCGCATTAGAAATAATTCCTGTATCGCAGGGGACTTTACAAACATTTAAACAACGGAGACAAAGAACATCCAGACTCGGACCAACAATTTGTGGACCACACAAATTTTTGTCCCGTGTGGGATTCGAACCCACAACACTCAGCGCAGTGGCAGTGACGACTTAGACCACTATTCCACCCGTGCAGTCAAAATATGACCACACTCTACTATTATACGCTGTATAAGCAAGCATACGTGCGTCATTACTGAAAAACCAGAGCTTATTCATCTTGTATTCAATTTAATAATCAAAGAAAATCATAGGTAACTAAATAAATATTAGTATCACACAAAAACCTCTAACCTCATTTTAACTAATAATATAGAAAGAAACAGTAATATAATTATTCTCGTGTTTGACCTAGTTGCAAAGGAATGGGAATCTAAATGATATTAACATCTTTGTGAAAATGTCAGGTAGAACAGCGATATTTTAAGACAATGTGTTGTAAAACAGCATCAATTTAATAGTTTTTATCAATGTACTATATTATGTATATTATAAATTTGCGTAGTGGTTAGTGTAACCGACTGCCACGCCTGAGGGCGCGGATTAGATTCCCGCACAAGTCAAACATTTGTGTGCATGAACATGGGTGTTTGTCTTGGTCTGGGTGTTTCTATGTATAATATGTATGTATTTATAAAAAAGAAAGTATATATGTATGTTTATCCATTGTCTAGTACCCATAGTACAAGCTCTGCTTAGTTTAGGCTAGATGGTGTTCTGTGTATGTGATAGAATATTAATATTATATATATTATTAATATTATATAATTATATATTATTATATATATCTAAAAGAAGCGATAGCCTAGTGGGAAACCGTTGGACTGCCCCGCACAGGTCTCGAGTTTGACCCCAAGGCGCGCATCTCTGAATTTTTGAGGTTATATTGTGTGTATTAAATAGTTAATTATCGCTCGCTTTAGCAATGAAGGAAAACATGGAGAGGAAACCTACATGTCTGACAGTTCTTCATAATGTTCTCGAATTGATATTTGGACGTATGTGAAGTCTGCCAACCCGCACTGGACCAGCGTGATGGACTATGGCCTTACACTTCTCAGAGGCCCGTGTCCAGCAGAGGGACAGTTTAATACTTGGCTGATATTATACGTAACTGCATTGGAGAAAGAGCTGAGTTTCAATTAAATCAGTTAAGAAAGATTTTCTCACGATAAAATATGATGATCAGAAAATAATAGCATTAATTTTGAATGTTATAGGCTAAACCTATCTACATTAAAACATTATAAAGTTTAATTACTTTATACGGATTTTATCGCGTCGTTTGTTTTAATACCACTCTTATTACATAATTTTGAAAAACTACAACTGTCACACAATTGACAGGTTAACATAAAAAAAGTTTGTGTGTCATGTTTTAATAACAAAAATGACATAAAAAAGTCACTTGAATTTAATTAGTAGAAGAATTAGCAAATTTATAAACTTCATTAAGTACTCGTATAAACCTGTGTACCAGTAAGTACTTGTACGTTTTAATGGCTCAGAATGTTGATCTTGTTTTTCCGTGGTTAAAGACAAGACGTACTTAAATCGTTTTCGTTCCCTGCACACGAATACAGTAGATTAACCTCAATACCACGTAATCCCACCGTTGAATTTCAAAACAAAGCAACCGTATTGTTGTAGGCCCAAAAATAAATATACCACCGAAATAATACCGGCAATATTTTATCTATTTCATTTGCAAGCTACAGTTTTAGAAGATTACACTAATAAATTATTCTGTTATAAAATTAATACGCAAAATAAATCAACATGCTTATCTATTAGACCGGTAATACTTCCTGGATCCGGCACGAATTTCGATCTTATATATAGGCACGTCGCATAAAAAACGTTGATTAAAGCCACGATATTACGAGTTGAATTGAGACCAAATCGCATCGCTACAAATTTTCATCTAGTGCTTAAATGGCATTGAATGGTCCATGTGAAGGTTTTTATCAGTCCTCGGTCGTTATATGGTTCACGTTTAATCTTAACCCTTTTCAATGAAAGGCCACACCTAAGCCCGTTATATGTTGCATCTCGGTTAATTACCGAAATTTTAGTATTAATAGTAATACTAAAATTTCTGTAATTAACCGAGTTTTTGTGTGACAATATACATTTATATATTAATGTATCTTATCATACATTAATAATAAATGATTGAAACAAATTACATATTCATTTCTCATGGAACTATGTTTCTCTGACTTAACGAATCGCTTTTTCTCATATATATACACGTTTAGTTTCTCGTATTAAACAAATTGTAAACGATATTTTTGTTTTATTTATATTTACATTATCGAATGGTTATTTTATTGATAATATTATTTGACATGGCGATTTCGCTTTCTGTGTCGAATGTTTTAAAGCGATCAGTATTGTAGGCTACGAGTATTTGTAAGGAGATGTCGAAGCACCATTTATATTTCGAGTATTTTAATATAATCAAAAGTAATTGACTTCAAGAAAATGTCAAATATTTTGCGTACTTATTTTGTGGAAAACTAATAATTACATCAGTTAGAGCGAGATTGATAGAGACTCTTCATAATAATTATAATGTTAATTACTGGAAAGATTATTCAATTAATTTTATAACAAACCCCACAGGTGCTTATCGATAAAGCGGTGATAAAGAAGCATAAAATTGGCAATAGCCTGCCCCGAGGTTCGCCAGTTTCAAGCGAGTAATCAAATTGTCGAATCATTTTGTTAATTACAGAAATTTGATCGCGTTTGATTGTTTACATTTACATTTTGATTCGATGTTTAATTTATTGTTGGAGTGAGTTGTACATAATTATATAAATATTTGTATAAATTAATGTAAATACCGAGGATCTTAGTTATTATTGTCGTATATATCTAACTTCCTTTTTTTTTTTTGCGTGGGCGTATGCTTTGGCGCATATCTCTCCGCCTCTCCGCGGGGCGACGGAGAGGTTATGTCAGGTTCACCGGGGGAAAGATACCCTGGTAATACCGACTAAACCTACCACGGTGTTCCTCGACATAACCATAGACGGTGGGGCCGCGCGAATCGCTTTTACATGCAATCGCGACCCCGCCGAGGTTTCGGCCCGCCGTGTCAAACGGCAGGCCACTTCACAAAAATACTTCCTCCTCTGTCTCCCTGGGGGGGACAAAGACACGACACAGAGGCGCACGTGGGAATACGCACGCCGCCTCTAGGACCTGGTGCTGATCGGGTGGCGAGCAGGCCCACGCAGCCCACCACCTCCAGGTCAAATCTCAGGGTGGCTGGAGGTCATCTCGCGCCCTCCGGCGCCCGCTTCTGCGGTTGGGGAGAGGGTTTAAGCGTTCCCTCTCCCGCTCCGCCGCCTCCTTGATGGAAATTACTTCCTCACAAAAGGAGACGACGGCGTTCCACGATCTCTCACTCCGGACCATAGACTGAACTACGGCCGGAAGTGAGATATATCTATCTTATTGACTTAACATGAAAGATATACTAGATACTACTACTACTACTTATATTAGTTACTTAGGTTGTTCTTGGATTCTTAGATGTAATTACATATTTTTTTATAGGCATATGTACATGTATTCGTCTAAATATTATGGTTAAATATATATTCAGTAAATATATTATGTAATTGGGGTCACGTAAGTTGTAAATATTATTATACAAAGCTATCGTATGCTAATGTTAGAATATATAGAAATTGTATATAATAGACAACATTGGAATATATTAGTAAAGTTATATTGAGGTAGTTTATATAGGTACGTTATACCCTTTATATGACTCTCCACTAAATTATACAATTGTAACCGTGTCGACCCGTGATAAAAAAAATATTGTAGCGGCTAATATTATATAACCAACCACTGTGTCTTAACCAAAACGGCATCAAATTTCACTTACGATACGACTAGAACATTTTATTCAGTGTTTTCTTTGTACCGGATAGATTTAAAGAATGGTAAAATAAATATCACGTACAGATGTAAGAGAGCTAAAGATTAATAACATTGCGATTAAATATTATTCTTCACTTTTTATACACACATACCTACAACTGATTGTCGGCAAAATGTATGACTGCTTAATAAAATAATAGCGAGGCGCGGATTTCACCGCGAACCAGTAACGGATGAGCCTGGATCCTACTACGCGTCTGTTCATCATCAGAGGATTTTAACATTGTTAACCTTTGCCATTATTTGTAGTGAGAAATCCAAGGGTGTGTGTTGGGTTCCTCTCTTTGCAATTATTTTTTGACAGCTTAGTTTTATAACTTGGATTTGATAATGACTACTGGCTACTGTTTGGAACAACGATAAGCCTGCTCGCGATCACGACCCTTGAATAAAATATCATAAATGCTTTTATTTTGTCGTTTACTAGTTTTGTGTATACATTAAATTTTACTGCTGGATGATTAATCGGTTCATAGAAAATATATAGAAATAATTGTTATCTCAAACAACTATCAAACACCTGCAAAGACCAATTTAGTAATAAATCTAAATAAAATAACAACCACATGTCTACGAAAGCTAGTGCAGTGATACACCTAAACAAAATTCTACTACTATTAGTATATTTGTTATTTATTATAATAAACATAATAATCCACAATGTTATAAACAAGTATTGTTTAATAACGAAGTAAATATAATACACGAATAAAATGTTTTAGCATATTGGATGTAGCCATTGATTTGTTTCGTAAACATATTTTAGAGGGTGACTATACAACAGAGAGTCCTTTTGAGTCAACTCTCCACGCAGCCGTCATAGTGTTTGAAGCAATTAATATAATTCATAAAAATAAGATACCGATCTGAAAAGACTCGTTGACTTATTTTTTTTTATTATTAATCAAGTATTTACATCACCCAATCTCTAAAACACAAATATATTTTAAAATCTGATTAAATGTTAATACAATAATTTCAAATCGGGTAGTAGGGGTAATTGTCAAAAGACAAGAGAGTGCACGATACAAACTGTGACGTAAGCGCTATTTAAACGCAGCTGTCTGAGTAAGAATAATTCTGGCCGCAAACATACGGTTTCCTGATCGGGTTGCCGAAACACGGATTCAGATTCGGATACCCGAATGCACTTTTTATACGAATTTGCTATATATCGCACACATTTTTATATTTGCCGTGCAAAAATTATTTCCGTCGTTCGATTCGGAATCTCACCGGTGTGTTCTGAAAAAAGAACGTAAAAGAACCGAATGACGTCATTCCGAACGCAGCGCTCGTTAACATTCGGTATGTACCGCTGCACACGAACGGAATAATCAGGGTGCCTAGTGTGTGGGTGGTTCTCTGATTGGCCAAGAGCTTGGAGCGGGCCAATCGAAGCACCGAACGTCATAAACGTGTCGATCGCGTTAACGTAAAACAAACTCGCACTAGGCACTCAGAGTTAGCTAGACACGGTGGCGTTACCGTACGTACTGGTAATACTAACTCCTGATGAAAAAATCCAACGTCTACGCAAAGCTGATAGAATGACGAATCTGAATCCCTGTTTTGGAAATCTGATCAAGAAACCGTATGTTTGCGGCCAGCTTAAGACATTTTTAAAGTTACCTATGTCAGGTGCCGTAACTTTTGCAACAAATTGCTGAAAAACTTAAAAATTGCTCATGAAAACTTTGAACTGCAAAAAGCAAAAAATAATCCGAAAGCCACTTGGCAAGTAATTAAAAATATTACTGAAACGAACAGAGCAAAAAGCACTCTAAAAGAACTATTTAAAATTGAGGCTAAGCCAATGGCGTCAGTGAATAGTGTAAATCAGTATTTTTCTAGCATAGGTGGCGAATTAACAGATAAATTTGGGTCCACATCTCAAAATGACACACACACGCTCGATGACAATACCACACTGAACTCACTTGCTCTCCTTCCAACTGATGAACGTGAGGTCCAACGAATCATTCAGGGGCTAAGTGGAGATAGTGCTACTGGTTGGGATGAAATCCCAACAAATATATTACAAACTTGCTCAAACACATTAGTCCCAGTCATCACACAATGGAAAACGCCATATTCCCCAAAATTTTTAAAAGTGCCTTTTTACAACCTGTTCAGAAAGGGAAAGTGTAAACAACTATAGGCTGATATCTGTCTTGCCTGCAATGTCTAAAATCCTTGAGAAACTGCTGAAAACAACTCTCATTTGCTTCCTGAGTGGAAACAACGTACTTGTTCCAAACCAGTTTGGCTTTTCCAGTAGCTTCTCTCGTTGATCAAATTCTGGACAGTTTGGACAAAAGCTTTTGATACTGTCTCTGCCCCCCTTCTCCTATTGAAGATGCAACGGATGGGTATCCGGGGCTATGGCTTGCGGATTTTTAAGACTACCTTTCTGACAGGACAAAACGTGTCAAGATTGACTCTTCTGTCAGCAGCTGCGCCTCCTTAAACTTTGGTGTTCCTCAAGGATCAGTACTGAGCCCTACACTCTTCCTACTTTACATCAGCTCACTCTGTAAGCTCTCCTTATCTATCTGCACTATAGTCACCTATGCGGACGACACTGCCATGCTTATTCGAGTCACTAACTGGTCTGACGCCTTTGATTGCGCTGAACAGGCTCTTAGTCGAGTAATGCAATGGCTTACTGAAAATCTTCTCTCCTTAAACCTTGACAAAAGATCCTATCTAACATTCTCGCTGTCAACTCTGTCACAGCTTCCTCTAGAGTACATTTATCAAAGCGCATGCTTGCACTGGCTCATCAAAATCTTGCCAATGTCAATGTACTACATTATCTAGGGCCACTGGGATAAAATATCTTGGTATCTATATAGACAATCTCATAAATTGGAAATGTCATCTAAATAATCCTACCTCACGCATGTGCAAAATTATTCCAATTTTCAAAAGACTACGCTGTTTGACTGACATAGATACTCTTAAGACAGTATATCAAGCACTTTGTCAATCCATACTGAGTTACTGCATCACTGTGTGGGGTGGAGCAGCAAAGACATATATGCTGCCATTGGAGTGGGCACAGAGGGCTATCTTGAAAGTCATGATATTTAAGCCCTTCAGATATCCTACAGCTCAGCTATACAACGATTGTAAGGTACTTTCCGTAACACGGCTCTTTGTGCTTGAAACAGTGTGCAGAAAGCACACAACTATGAAATATACATGTATGCTACGAGTACACGGCGTTTGTATAAAGTTTGTCAGTCTCAGCGCTTTAGGAGGTCGTTGGCTGCATGACATCATAATGTACTTGCATCTCTATAATAATATAAATAAATTATGCAATATCCACAGTTTTCTCAGACCCATATGTCGAAAGACGGCTTTTGGGCAAAAACTATGAAGAGAAAACCTAATTAAAATAACCACTCTGTATTCATACTGTCAGGCACGTACAATAACAAAGCATACACACATACATACACACACGCACACCCATACACCCACCATCAAACACACACATACACACTAATCATCTTCTATTTCTATTTCGTATATTGCATTAATTATATTCTAAAGATCATTATCTTTTTATAAAGATCAAAATGTTATTGAAATAGATTGAGAGGGGCCAGGTACCCATGACACAAGTTAAATCTTTCTTCGGGTACCAGTGTTCGATCAATTATTGTCTTCACCTTATATCGTGTTAACTTTGATGTCTTTTGTAAACTGTATACTTATTCTGAGAAATAAATTTATTATTATTTGTTTCTCTTTCACGGGTATTTCCCTAATACGTTAGGAAAATACCCGGCCTTTTGGAAGGCTTTCACGTGGGACCCATGTCTTAGGCCCTTAGAGAGTTTTAATCAAATGTCGGATGGAACGCCTACTGCGACACAGCAGGCGTAGGACATATTATTATTATTAAGACAGTAATATATCTAAAATAAACCCGCTTTCTCTTATATAAACATTTAAAAATATCAATACCTCCCTTATTTTGCAACCAATTACTGTTTGCACAAAATGATTGCTTTTGATTGCTATTTGCTCTTGTGTATAAAATAATTTACAAAATCATACATAGGCATCTATCCTATTACGTATACATACTATAGAATGTAGAAGAAAGGCCCCAATAATTAGAAATTGTATGTTTAAGTTCATTGAACTAGAAATATGACAATCTATAGGGGAGAGATTTTTAAATACAAGCCATAGGCATTTAAAATGTGCGTTTGGATAAATTGAATCACTTGTCATTCAAGGCAGCATACGAAATACCAAGTAAGCACAGGAGTGCGTATCATTACTTAGTGTTAGATATCTGTCACAAACTGGCAATACCTCTTTGTAGTAAAGTAAGATTGCACCTTGAGATAATCAACGATTGATTAACAGTCGGAGTGACCTTATGGGTCACCTACACGGATTGTGTCACTACAGCAGGTAAGTCGCCCACAATACATTGGATGACTTATCAAGCACTGAAATAATAAATAGGTATGTTATATATTCTCTTGGTCTTTTTTAATCACGTTTACCAATTAACTTAATCATATACTACACTTAAATTAAACTACTTTATTATTAGTATTATTTTAATATACTATAATTATATTGTCTTCTATTTACGCGAATTTTATTCATTGAAATTAAACTGCTATATACGGATTTTATCGCGTTGTTTATTTGACACATTACTACAAAATTTTTAAAATTGTTACACTATTACTACTATTAAACTTTACTAATTTTTAAGCTAATTAAATTATTATTAAACTATTTAGATTTAATTTATTTTTACACTTTCCCCGACGTTTCAGTTGCTTTTCAGCAGCCATGGTCACGGGGAGACTAAGATGGCAGTTGTCTCAATGTTCCAGTGTAGTTATTTCAAAGTACCCGAACATAATTTAATCATTGGTGTTTCTATTTACGCAGAATAAGCTCAAAGTATCATGAAGTCTAGCTGTGGTTTGCTTCTTCTTGGGTTTGACTATTTTTATTACTGGATCCCAAGCTGGTGGTACATTCCAACCATCTTCTCTATTAAAATTAGGATGTTTTTTGATTTCAATAGCCTCGCGAAGCATCCTTGGTAGGAATCGGTGTTCTTTAGCGAGAATCTGTGGTTTGTCAAATCTCAGGTAGTGGTTGGTCCCCTGTAGCACATGTTCACATTATTTTAAAAATTAGTAAAGTTTAATAGCAGTAGTAGTGTAACAATTTTCAAAATTTTGTAATAATGTGTCAAATAAACAACGCGATAAAATCCGTATATAGCAGTTTAATTTCAATACTATAATTAAATAATTTTAAAACTATCTATTATTATTAAACTACTAATGTAAAACTTTACTTCTGTTTAAGTTAATTAAATTATTAAAGTATTTAGGTTTACACATTTCCGTGACCATGGCTGCTGAAAAGCAATCGAAACGTCGTTGTTTAAGATACTATAATTATGTAATTATAGTGTTTCCAAATAAACAACGCGATAAAATCAGTACAAAGCAGTTTAATTTTAATGTGTAACATTGGCGTAAACGTAAGACAATATGTATTATAATCGTACTTCATGTAAACGTTTGTGAACATGTTTAGACGTTTGTTAAACGATTACACTTAAAGTATTGACTGGATTTAGATTAAACTCGGCACAGGGATAGACCATGTCCTGAATTAACAGATAGGATATGCTCTATCCTAGTATGCGTTCTCGTAGAATTCTTAGAACTACAATTGAATGTTGTTATAATGCCAGTGTACATGAGAATTTATTCAATTACTGTTTAATCTATTGAGTCGCAGCGGCACAACTATAGCCAGACACAATAGGTTTTGAATTATGTCTTGTATTCTGGTAGGATAATCAAGAAATTATTTTACCCTATAGTTTAACTTAAAAGCAACCATACAGACTGTTTAACCATATGTAAGTGGTTGTAATCTCACTGGTAACTCGCTTGCGTCTGTGCCTATAAACACGTTATACGTAACTAACCCACAGAACAATGTGTACCACCCTAACAAAAAGTTTTACTTCCATGAAACAACAAAATAACACACGATATGACACAATATGATTTACGAGGTCGACATACCTACACACGCCATAAATATTCTATCATCAAAGTCCCCAAAGAAATAAGTAAAAGAACGTAAAACTTATTCGTTGTCCCTCACACAAAGATAAAGTTTTCCACATGTTCACAGCTCTGTGACATCCGATGTACAGCGCGTCTAACTTATGTGTGCGGTGGACAAAGAAAGAAACTATAATAAACATGTATACCAGCCAAGGCAACGGCATAGATGGTGGCGCCACCACTGACCGTACATATAAATTTGCCACATTGAAATTGTCCCCTCTTCCCATTCTTTTGACGATCAAATATTTCAAATAAAATATCTAAGATAGAATTATCCATGGTCCGAAATACGGTCCTGGGTGAAAATTACGGGCAAAATGAAATAAGGCAGCAAAAAGCGAAAAATGTATTTCTCAAGTTTCAAAGACAAACGATAAACTAGAAATCGGATATCGGTCTTTTAATTATAAGCTTTCCCGGAAAGGTATCCGTATTTCATCGTTTATGTGGAGGGTTAAAGAAAATCAGTTATCAAAGAAAAATATTCATAGCTTTTTGTTATAAAACATCATGATAAAATTTGTAAGTACCCCGAAAACAAAAAGGAAGGTCTGTTGTTAAATAAAAGGTTTCAATGGCAGGCTTATGTATGAGCTATGAAAATGCTTTATATTATATTAAATAAAAGATTGTTTGATGCTAGACTAATTAAACAAAGATTAAATACTAATTCTAGATATAAACCTGTTAAGAAGGCACAGCAGTATCAAACCTGCCCTGCAACTGAAAATACCTCCTCTCTATTGAAGATCGGAGCAAATAATCTTGTGTTGTATACCTACAGTGCGGTGAGGAGAAATTTTAGTAATTTCTGAGGAAGCAATATGCGGTCAACAGTAGCAATACTGGTCTTTGTCTCCTGCGCTAGCAACAGCAGGCTAACGAGTCCCGCTTTACCGTCAAATAGGAGGTTTATTCTCCTCCGTTGTTGGTTATAAGAATGGCCTTAGATTGTGTTGTTTACGCGACCGTTTTAATAAAAGGACGCCAGCTTTGGGTGGTGAGAAAGTTTGCACCTAACTAAAATGTTTGTTCTATCTTCACTAGTTAAAGTGAACTACTATTTATATTATTTTTTAAATATTATATTTGTCCTGTAGACCTATATCTTATCTCCAAACAAGACACAGCTTTAAGTTTACTAACTATCATACTACATTGTGGAAGGCAGAAACACTAAAGAAATGAAGTGAATTAAAGATTATGGCTAAAACTCAGGTTCCTTATAGGTATTATATTATTGTTACTAGCGAACCCGGCAGACGTTAGCCTGTTCGAACAAATCGATCGCAATGCTACCAAGCAAATCAAGACTGAGTCCACTCAAACACATATGTATAAAATTTCATCAAAAATTGTCTAACCGTTTAGGAGGAGTTCAGTGACATACTGAAAAACTATATGTATAAATAGGATGGTTATAAGATCTTACCTTATTATTCGGTATAAATTCAAATTAAATAAGAATTCGAGGACCAAATGAAGCGTTCGGTCAATAAACTAGGTATAAGTATAAAAACGCTTGTAAGAGATCGGCTTCTATCGAGGCCTGATGACGTCATGCCTTTGAGTTTATAAGTGAGGCATAAAATCTAAGGATTGACGTACACTATTGTATTTTTATTTTTTATGTATGGCTGATCCCCAACTAGTAATGCTCACGGAGCCGAGAGTAAATTTCACAACGTTTACTTTCTGAATTCATTAGTCTGAGTTATTAGACGTTGTTACGTTAAAACACTTTCTTAATGGACGGTTTCACATGAAATGTTTGTATCGATGCTATTTGCTATATTTTATGTACATACTATTGGTACTTTGTAAATAGATTCTAATGCTTGTTTGCTCGTTGTAATGATTATACTAGTACGAAGAGTCTACGTTTATAATTGGACTTCACACGGTTAACATGATGAGAAAATCGTATCATTAACTTATCCAATGAAACCTTTGAACCTTTGAAACCTTTGAAACTTTTTATTGTTTATAAAAAAGTTAAGCTGCTTATTTTATATATATTATCGTAACAAATATTATAAATACGAATGTTAGTTTGATTGTTTGTTACGTTTTCACCCCTTAAGTACTCAACCGATCATCATGCAATTTCGCGTACATGTTGTCAGGGAAACAGAAAAAGATATATGGTACCTTTTATCCAGAAAATTAGAGTAGTAGAGCCTCGCTGATTTCAGCATGAATGGGCCGGCTCGACCGATGAAGGACTACTCTCTCACAGAATATTGACGTGAAATAGCAGTATTCCTACTGTTGTGTTTCTTTCGGTGAGTGAGAATTCCGGAAGCCCAATCACCCCATTTCTCCCATACACGCTCCTTCTCCTTCCCACTTCCTTTCCTAAAGAGTCGGCAACGCGCAAGTGATAACTCTAGTGTTGCAGGCGTCCATAGGCTACGGTGACCACTTACCATCAGGTGGGCTGTATGCTTGTTTGCAAACATAGTTGTATATAAAAAAAAGGACTGAACATAGTCTAACCTGAACTTCATTTACGCGAGTATAAACTTAATATGAACTTAGTAAACAGAAATTCTATTGTGATCGTCATTATTAATTTACATCAATATTGCATATATTGATGCTGTCTACATTTATGTGCACTATACTATTTGGTAAATTCGACGAATGCAAATTATTAAATCAATTTCATGTATAATGAGCCTCTCTTATTTTGTATAGAGAGGAAAACAACGTTATTTTAGAAAAAATATTATTAGCTCAAACCAGAATAATATTAAATGGGAGAGAACGTAATTATCATTACTAATATTATAAACGCGAATGTGAGTTTGTTTGTATGTTTCGCTTCTTCTTCTTCTTTTCGAGTCAATGCTCTTGTCCCCTTTTGCGGTCAAATGGTCTTGGCCCAGAAAGTGGCGACCGCTATGGCGGCAGCAGTGGCGATGTTGAGGTCGGCTCTTGTGCAGGATGTAGGACATGCTGGACAGGCTGTTGGCTGGATGTTTCGCTTTTAGGCCTTAATTACTAGAACGATAAATAAAATAAAATATTTATGTATTTTTCGAAGACATCGATTGTATGAGTTCAAAATCAAAAATAGATTCACACAATACCGTGCACACATAGCAATACGCCTTAGCTACGTCTCGTTCACAAAGTGGACTGGCTATTGTAGCATTTCAACAACCCAAGTTTAACTGGCAGAAATCTAATAACTTTACAAAACTTAAGGAGATGGCTTGCAGATTTTCTTCCTACGTACAATGACTATTTCGGGTAGAAGAACAGAATAATTTGATCATAATTGTAATCGAGGCACAGAGCTCGGCAATCGTTATAATGATAAAGACCAAAAAGAATCTGTTAAGCCCCTACCGATTTCTTCCGGACAACATTCCAGACGGTAATGAGATACTATAGCTACCCACTTCTACATGAATCTTGCTTGGGATGAAAAGCAGCTTATGTCCCTTTCCGCAAAATGAAAATAAAAATGTTACACATATATTATATATTTGCAACCACGATGAATATTAAGCGGCGGACGTCATACCTTTTTTGTCCTCCCAACCCTTTTGAATTGTTTCTGTTATATGACTCTGATATCGGAAAATAATAGCTACAATATACCTTTGTGTTCAATTTTGATCCTCAATTTATGTTTAGTATTGCTATGGAAATTCATGGGCCGTTACCGGTACCTCAGTATTTATATAGGGTATGTAAACGAGGGTACTTTTGTAAATAACGCGTATTTACAATTGTTAACTGGCTGTTCAAGTACTCCATCGATTGCGGTGAGTTCCATTTGAGGTGAAAGCTCGTATTAGCTGTGTTTGTGAGTGTACAAATTGTTGACTATAATGCACGAAATCAAAACAGCAGTGTTATTCTGTAAAAGATTTTATCTCAAATGTCACTTTGACACTATCTGACACCATCACGGCATGGAAAACGCTGGCTTACCACTAGAGTTGTCTCGTTTATCATTTACATTAAACTTTATGAATACGAAAGTGTATTTGTTGGTGTAGTCATTTGTCTTTATTTTGTGTAGTATCGCTTTGATACGATATTTTACGTGGGAGTCAGTGACCATTATATATAATCCAAGATTACCCAGCCAATACATATTTTCTCAGAAATAAAATATATGGGATATAGTACTGTTAGTATGTACTATGAGTATATGCATACTTGCTAGCTTGGCCCGGCAGCCATTTGTCTGTTACTAGGTGCTAAAGGCTGGTAAATCTGAAATCCCTGGGATCTTGCTCTAATAGGCGATATAAATGTGACACTTTTTTATGATGATATGATATTGATTAACTGACGATGCCTTGTGCTCAGTGCCAAGATTATTATTATTATTTCGTTTAAAAAAGAGAGGATCGTGATATTTTTTATTCTGTGGTAAATACAATAACAATAGGGCTATCGCCGCTCATTCATAAGTGGATTTAACGATGACAATGCAAAGTTTAACAGCACAACAGTCAAAGTAAATCAGTATTATCATATAATTAAAAAGTATTGTTTTATAACTGATACTGTAATACCATATTTCACTTATTATAGTAATATATTATATAGTACTTAGTATGCAAACATGAATGCCATAAATATTTTAATGCTATACATATTATTATACCTTTAAAATAAACCTAAGCTGGAACGATCAAACTGAATGAATTGAATTAGAACTTCCACGAACGACAATGTTACATACAAACAACTATTTCAATTTGCATTTCTATTTATACCAAAACAAATTTCGAGGAATTTTTGCTGTTATTTGTAGTAGGTATATTTATTTTAGCAGCCCATAAATTTAAAAGGTGCATGTCAGCACGACGATCAGTCAGACGATCAGTAAAGAAAAAAAATGATAGCTACAGAGCGGTTTTGGCAAAGGTTCTCTTTAGGACTAAAACATCTGACGTCTGTGCATTTCTGTCGTGTGACATGAACGTGTAAAACAAAGTGCATTTCTATTAAACTCTGGCTTATTATCAGTGATAATAATCATTCACCTGGATGTATTTCTTAATTTCCTTAGTCAACAAAACAAAAACGTAATCATTCCTGTCGCATGAGCATATTCTAGTCAAGTTTAAGCCTTTACCTTTAAAGTAGCGTTCTAACTTTAAATACCATGAAATTGAGTGAATGTAAAGTTCTTAGTAAACGACCCTTTCGTCCTATTTTAAGGCAAATATATAAATATGTATCTATGTATCTTAAAGTAGGTTTAGCTAAACGTATAAGGTCCATTATCCCGCGAGTTAATTCGTGCAATATTTATCAGTTTGGGGACCTTTCGAGTCCGACTCTAATTACTTTTGTAATGGTATCGGGTCTATGTTAAATTAAATACTAGCTCCTTGCGTAACTTAGTATGTTTTTTATTTATCTGCCTATCAGAAAGTTACGGAGGATAATGGATGGATGGCATTAGGTATGTGAATAAATTAAGAGTACTAAGTTTCAAGCGAAGAACTTAAGCGGTACATATCAAAATATTATGTAGTTGTTCCCACGTGACTGTATAAAGGTATTAAGACTTCATAAGTTGGCTTCTTTTTGTTTAGCTTGAATGCATATTAATGGCTCTTTTATTTTAGTCCGTGACCAAACGTATGCAATGCTGGAATTTCTCAAACTTGTAAAGTTGGCTTAACGTTATTAGTCGCTGGAGCTGAGACTTTTCATGTTGTTTTTAGGCAGATTATTAAATGGATGCCTCATGTCAACAATCATTAAGACTACTAAATCACAGGTATTTTTGCGTATTTTTGTTAACCCTTCCAGCTAAGCTGATATGTTTTCGTAAGGCACTTCTTAAGGTTCACGTCAGTAATGTAATGGGTAGGATTCGAACTCCGAAATCCGAAGCCTTATCAATTGGCCTACAGCCGTTTAATTTACCGGCCCTGTATTTGAAAGTATGAACCTACAAAAGCTACGACTTGGTTTTTGAGCCATATGCACTATTATTGATTTAAAGACACATAAAGCACGATGACTGAGTCGGGTAGACAAAGAAAAACACTAATAAAATATGCAACATGTAATGCAAATACGCTTAAAAAATGTGACACTAAAGTAAATAATGCAGAATACAATGTGTAAGGGAATGAGACTCGTGTATTGACGGAGTATAACTTTGAAATGAGCAATCTAGCTATCCAACAAACATAGTTAAATAGAAATCAAAAATAGTTTTCAAGGAATTTATGTTTTGATGTCCATAAAATAAACATAGTTGTATTAAATATAGCAAAGCATTTTACATGATTAGTATACGTAACACGGTAGTTAAAAATACAGCACGGCGGCCCGGTAAACAGATGTCTTTCTCCATAAAGAGTTAATTATCATCTAAGAATATCGTCCCCAGTCGGACCGAAATAACTCCCTTGGGAACTCACTGGCACTTCTTACTTTTTTCTTCTATTAAGAAACATTGAAATTTAATATATTAGAACCAGTCCGCTACAGATATTAGAAGTGACTCACCTATATTAAAGAGGGTCATTAGAATTTATTATAGTTTTAATGAACTCAGTTTGTTAGTTATGAATACTCGTAAATATAAATAATTTTTAAAGACTTGATTTTAATTAGTTGATACTTATTTCGTAAATATAGGAATTTATTAATTGGCTTATAGACATATTATGTTTTATAAACAAGTAGCAAATGCTAATTAACCTTCACGTAAATAATAGGTAAATAAACTACACTGAGGGCTAATTCTCGTGATATAATATAATATATCGGTCTCGATGGCGTAGTGGTTAGTGTAACCGACTGCCACGCCCGAGTTCGCGGGTTCGATTCCCGCACAAGTCAAACATTTGTGTGCATGAACATGTATGTTTGTCTTGGTCTGGGTGTTTCTATGTATAATATGTACGTATATACAAAAAAAAAAGTATATATGTATGTTTATCCATTTTCTAGTACCCATAGTACAAGCTCTGCTTAGTTTGGGCTAGATGGTGTTGTGTGTATGTGGTAGAATATTATATTATAGAGAATATATTATATTATATTATATATTATAAAATGTTCAAAATAGCGTGCCAATCTATGTCTAATAAGAACATACGTTTAATTTCAGTTCACATTTGACGTTTATTAGACTAGACTGGTACTATATTTTGAACAGGTTTCATTACGAGAATTGGCCTTCAGATGGTATCTTATAATTTATCACAGTAGTTAGTATAAGCCCTGAGCTCAATGTGCTATACGATATACAAAACAAACAAAAGTATGTTTTTTTATATGTACACACCAAGAATATTCATAAGAATTACTACATATTATAATATCGCACGCAATTCATCATCTTCTTGACCTGGTCCCAATTTATTTGGGGTCGGCGCAGTATGTCCTTTGCTTCCATACTTCTGATACCCGTCATCTGATCATTTACCCCTTTTCCTTTCATATCTATCCTCACACAGTCCATCCATCTTTTCCTTAGCCTTCCTCTCCCTTTTCGTCCCTCTACCCTCATATTCATCACTCGCTTACGTACGTATCATCTCTTCGCATAACATGTCCATACCAAGCCAAACGATTTCCTTTCACCTTCTCGTCTATGGGCACCACTTTCAGACTACCTCTTACGTATTCATTCCTAATTCTGTCCATTCTCGGCACTCCACACATCCATCGTAATATTCATCGTAATATAGCTCGCAATTGATAAACAATAATTCAGGAACTTTATAATCATGTTTTTTTTTATAATTTAATTGTTATTATTTTATTGTTTTCTGTTTACGCGAATATTATTCATTGAAATTAAACTACTATATATACGGATTTTATAGCGTTGTTATATATTTTATATATTTTTTATAATTTAATTAGCTTAAAAATTAGTAAAGTTTAATAGTAGTAGTAGTGTAACAGTTTTCAAAATTATGTATTAAAGTGTCAAATAAACAAGGCGATAAAATCCGTATATAGTAGTTTAATTTCAATGTTATAATTTTTTCTTTTATAAATATTACATGTTTGTTTTGTATCCAATTCTTTAAAATAACCGTGTACGCCGCATTTCACTATACAGATGTTGTGCACATCTATTGATTAATGATGTAAAAACTAGTCAGAATATACTGAAATGTTATGTTGTTGACATTTTAAATTTGTTACACAATATTTTGTGTTACAAGTTAATAAATGATTATATCTATTGTATGCACACCCGCAAAATTTAATAGAGATATGAATATTATAGTTTAGCGTAAAATAACTATTTTAATTTATTCATAACGGAGCGTTTGTGAATTATATACAAAAAATTACTTTTATAAAGTGATATCATAAAAATATACAAACCGCTTGTTAACATACATTTTACATCATATTTGGCTAAATGCATTGGCATATTCGCGAAAGATTGGATTATATTTAATGCAGCCTATAGTCGGAATCAATCAACATCGTGTTGATTGATTGAATTAATCGACAGGTAATTTAAGTGCATTGCCAGGGCGGTATTTGTCAGCACTAGTTAATATGCCGAGACGTGTGATCGTATGCTGCTGTTCGTGGAAGCGTTGGAAACTCAAATGTACAGTGCGATAATATACCATGTCACTGTGTACTAAGCCTCGTAGCTGCTGTGAGTGCATATGCGAGTCTTTGTTTAGTGAGAGTTTCTCACTGGGTAAGGTTTGCCTGTGTATAATAGTTCAAATATACTGAAATCAGTTCTACGATAGCTTTAAATGCAAGCAAAACTTGAAAAGTAGTTGATGGATTGACTTGAAACTCTTACAGAACATTGTATTTATATATTTTATACATAAATATAACGTTGTATATGTAAATACAGCGTTTAATAGACACACTTTTTATTTAAAAATTCCTGAGGTAACATGTAAATATATCATATTGATTACAGCGAAGCGTGACTGGGTTCATCTGGAGCCTATTATTGAAAATGTAATGTATTTTTTTTAAGGTAAATATTTATAAATGTTTGTTTGTTAATCACGCGTAAACCTTTCAACTGATATAAATGAAACTTAACACACAAAGCATATCTAAATTAACGTATCATATACTTTTTATCCCGGTAACGTGGCACTCACGCGGGCGATTTCATGGGCAGAAATTAATGTATTCATAAAATGCTATCATTCTCAATATTAATCGCAGAATGGACTTATATGCGATACCACAGGTGCGTTATTATGACCGATATTATCATAATGCGTTAATATGTCTTCCGTATATTTCTTATAGGTAATTACATATTGATCGATATAGATAATGCAATAACTTAAGTACAAAGGCATTTTGCTTTTGCATTTCATCGCAAACAACAGTGCTCTGCAAATCTCTTGCACTTTTATATTAAGCAATGGAATACAAAATTAATTAATAACTACAGAGCGATATAAAATATTGGAACAAAGTAATGCGCCTTATCGCATATCATGCAAAGCTGTGTATAAAATGACGCACTATTTCTAGTACAAAATACAATTTTTCTACACGGCCTCCATCCTTGTTTCGTCACACATCAACAATCGCAGCTATGTGTTAAATCGCACATATTCTAATCGCAATCTTAACTTTAATATTATAAATGCGAATGTGCGATGGTTTGTTTGTTACGCTTTCACGTCTTAACTACTCGACCAATCATCATGTAATTTCGTATACACTTTGTCAGGCGAACAGAAAAGGACATAAGGTACCTTTCATCCGGAGAAAAGTTTGTAACTAATCAATCTTAACCTACATTTACGTGAGGGAAGCCGCGAGCAAAATCTAGTACAAAACATTTAACAGTATCGTAGCGGCTGATGATAATATCGTAAGTGAGTCTTAATTGGTACAAACTTAGTACATATACTAACTAGTGCCGTAATATCTCACCTATACTAATACGCCAGTTAATATAATACGAACTGCTAGTAAGGCTCTAAACAGACGGACTGCATTTCCACTGCATTTCGACTGCAAATTCGCAGTTTGAATGCAGTTAGTATGACTGCAATTTAACTGCAAACCAACCGTGCAGCCCGTTTGCAGTCGGTGTGCAGTACAAATGCAGTTGGACCAACTGCATTAAGATTGCTTTAGATCAAATGCATTTGAACTGCACGTTAACCGTGCAGCCAGCTCTCAGTCAGCGTGCAGTTGTTAAAACTGCATGCCAACTATATACCGTGCACCGATTGCAATTGGACTGCGTGGTTGGTTTGCAGTTTTATTGCAGCCGTACTTACTGCATTCAAACTGCAATTTTGCAGTCGAGTGCAGTTGAAATGCAGTCCGTCTGTTTAGAGCCTAATTGCTACAGCTCAATCCATAATTATACGATTGCGTATACTCGTAGATACAGTTTCCGTATATACTCTAGAACTGTATAAACACAATATAATATTTGATGACGTAATACTCGCGACAAAGCTCATACGTATTAACGCTGTCAATGTCAATATCGACAAGTAATTAGACTAACATTATATTAAACGTGTAAGTATTCGAACATCGTACATAAATTTGAAACAGCTAATGATCTTGTACTATAATCTAATAACTGTGCTACTTTGAGTATGATGATAGAGGTTTTTCAGTAAACCTCTATCTGATATTACCTTTCCGAAGTATACTAGTGATCCTGTTACGGCGGCGTCTAGTCTTGAAATGATTAAAAACTTGTGTATGTGTTTTAAATACTTATGGTTTGTTTCTGGACGGATAACATAGCAGTAACCTATGTTATGTTATTACGTCTAGAAACATACCCAAACTTGAATGTTCACATTTAGATATTGCTAGTTTTATGGACGCTTGCTCCTAGTTGGTATTAAGCTTGTTTCTACGTATTATCATGCGTATTTTCTCGAAGGGGTAGGCAGCGATGTCTTACACTTATAATTCACTTGCTATGTATTTAGGTTCTAATACGGACCAGTACCTCGGACGGCAATAGGCTTACCCGAGCCTATTGTCGTCAACCGGGTCTGGGAACAGTTACAGTCTTAGAGCTGCACTGAGAGTATTTGATAGAAAATTTCAAAATCAGGTTGCTCGACAATGGAATTGATCCCGAGAATTCATGCACAGTAGTGGCATACAATACCGCTGCGCCACCGAGATAAATTAATTGCCAAAATAATGTGTCGCCTATTAAACGGCGTTAATAACGTCTAGCATTTTAAGACTTGGCAGGTTAATACCAGGTTTCTCAGTATATAAATTTTATCTTCTCTACTGCTACAGAGAATTTCATAACAGAACAACCCCTTTACTCCTGGAATTAGACTCAGACCATACGATTGGCCTCAAACATAAGCGACACAATAGCGTGAGATGAAAGAGGCCTTTCAGTTTCTCATGGCTTTTATTAAGCGAGCCTTAAATCTATAGTCCATATTTGCTTATTTTTAAATAAGGGAAGTATCCTTATTTAAAAAAAGCAATATAGCGTACTTGGAGCTAAAGACAGTACAGAGTCTCTTCCCTTTGTATTGTCTTTCTTCTTTTGTAATGTTTATTTATCAAAGATAAATTAATATACTTCGAAAGCAGAAATTAATGACTTTTAGAGTTAGATTGTTGTTAAAAAAATAAGTCAAGTCTATGTAAGAGAAATTTTCTATATAACTATACCTTTAACATTACAAATTGCACATTAGTAAAATTTCAACGCATATAGATATTTTTATACAAACCTAATATTCAACGAAACGAAATAATATAATAATACTGCTTTATACAGTAACATGGCAACTTATTATTGAAATATTACCAACCTTTCTCTTCCCAGCCCCGGTTTCCGGAAAGTGTGAGTGACAAATGCCTAATAAAGTGTTTGTATATAAAATACTTTAAGAACTTCATTTATCACTCAGCGTGACAAATTTTGTACGCTGTTTTTATGATATTTCCCACAATAACTGTGCAGCTGCGCTGTGCTTGTCAATTATTTTTATTTTACGTTGACGATATTTTTATGATAATAAAGCCCTGAGGCAGTTGTTATTTGCTCATGAGATAAACGCATTCATGGAGGCACAGTATACTAACTCGCTAAGCATTGCCTTTGTCTTATGATACTGCAGGGCGGTTTAGGGTAAGCGTTATTGGCGACACTGCGGCACCAAAAATCTCATAGAATTCGTCAAGGTCTTGCTTATCCCATAGCTTTCTTGTTTGGCGGACGTGCACATGACTTTCTACCTTGGATTGTGCTAGTCAACGAGTTCAAACGACTAGCAATGCTATATGCTCAGGGGTTGAAGTATCATTCTCGGAACTTATGAAACCCACGACATGTTTTTGTGTACAGGACATCCGCGATAGTGAAACTGGCGCCGCACCACTCGACACCCCTAGATACGCGCAGCAATTCTAGCTTCTGCTACCTAGACAAGATTGTCTAGGTGTATGCCTGTAGTGGCTATACCAAGTAATCTAGTTAGGGGACTCGTCATGATCCACCGCTTCCGCCTAATACTATGATGATATTTCTGGCGGACGTAGTTATAGGTACATATATGACAAGAGTTTTCAGGGCTATAATTAATAATACAGATGTAGGGTCATTTCGATAGTTGTCCGATAGGATAACTATCGAAATGACCACACTAATGAAATATCACCAATCACCATAAGATAATAAAATTATCTACAGTTGGATACAACTTTAGTTTAAAATTATCTTGCTGCTTCAGCACATTGTAACCCTGTGCCCGTTTCAGCTTGCCGGTAGGCTAGGTATTATTCTGACAGTCCGACGCTCTCATAAGAGGCAAGTATTACTATCTTACTGTTGAAAAATTCACCCAAATATGTGGACGCGAATCTTTTTAGGATTAAGGAACTTTTCCTGAAAGGCTATTCGAAATTTGTTTGGAAACGTATACCGCTGTGTTATCTCCAAATTCTATAATTACATATTTTAATCTATATCGCTGTTTACAATTTTAATCACGGATAAAACAAAACGTGAACTTTACGTATTTTGTTTACAATTTTCTTTGGTCTTCTTTAAAAATTAATTGAATTTGAGTAAGAAATTTTCGTAAGACCTTTATACCCTCATTGAATATTTATAAAGTCCCTTGTCTTCTTAGATTTGATCGGTGCTCAATAATTGACGGTTAAGGCATTATATACATCAATATATATTATGTATTTCAGTGGTTATATGAACAAAAACACGAATCCGCATAAGAGTGTATCTGTAAGGCCATTTGAATTTTAATTTCATCTCTTAATTTTATCGCCAGTCGCGACGAATTGTCGTCCCATCGAAACATTTAAGCGAGGGAATAGAGCGTGCTTTTGTATTTTTGTTGATTACAATGTGACTATTATATATAAGCATCTGAAGTATAATTATGAAATGTTCTCAAAATACACAGGCAAAGTAAACAATAGGGCTTTAGCTGTCATTTTTAAACATCTGAAGCAGTACATTCATCAAAATATTAATACAAATTGTGTAGAATCTTCTAATTCACAAGCAGTAACTACAATGATACCACCTAAATTGGCAGCCAAGTATGTGATGGGACAGAAAAAAATTATAGACTATTTTAAAGTAAAAGTAAATAATCCATTACCAGAGTGTGAAACAACTATTGAGTCTACTAAAAATGGTGTGAATAATGATTTTTTTCGTTCCCAATAAAATTGTGCATGGAAATTACTACTCAAATTTTACCATTTATCACCAAAATCTTTGTGGTATAAATAATAAGAAAGATGAACTTGAAATTTACCTAAATGAGTTACATAACGAAGTTAGTTTCATTTGTATAAGTGAGCATTTCTTAAACAAAGTTATGTTATCACAATTCCATTTTCCAAATTATATTTTAAGCTCTTCAAATACAAGACTGAATAAAACCAGGGGGGGAACTTTAGTATTAACACATAAAAATAGACAAGTAGAGGATTTAGACATTTGTAAGAAACTGTATAAAAGGGATAATTTTGAAATATGTGGGGTAAGGGATATAGAAACAAATTTTTACTTATTTTGTTGCTATAGAACACCAGTAGATAATAACTTTGACGAGTTTCTAGAACAATTAGAAAATTTGTTGCAATTTGTTTTTGATAAATTATGTTTTATTTGTGGAGATTTCAATATAAATTTAATGAAAGATGAAAAAAAAAAGAATATGTTTTTATCATTATTGACTTGTTATAATTTTAGACACTTATTTAATTCAATGACATTTCTGCGTAATAACTCTGAGTCTTGTATAGATAATATTTTAACGAACATTTGTGATAGCAGTATAACTTCTGCATCCATTGAACACAATGGTTTGGCGGATGGGCATGCGGCCCCTTTTCTGCACAGCATATTTAGAAAAAGTTAGCCTAAAAGGATGTGCTCGTTATATATGTATAAAGAGAAGACTTTACAATGACAAAAATAAAGCAATTTTTAGAAATAAGCTTCTTAAGTATGACTGGAATTTAGGTATACATTTATCAGAAAACTTGAAGAGCTACACTCTGGTGCTTTTAGGAAACAGAATTTAAAAATCAATGTGAGAAGAATTAGTGGGTCTGGATGGGTAACTAAAGGTATCCGCATAGCCAGTAGAATGAAACGGTTCCTGAATGTTGTTAATAAAGCTGATTGTGATGTATCAATTTTAGAATACCGTGCAAAGTATTTTAGGATCTATAGAAAATTAGTTCGATATGCAAAAAGAAAGGAGACTAGTAATCAAATTAATAAAGCCACAAACTCCAGTAAAGAAATTTGGAACATAGTTAATAATGCTCGTGAAAAAAAAGATAAGATCTTTGACAAAGATAACATAGTTCTTAAGTGTAATAATAAACTTATTCAAAACCCTAGAGATATTGCTGATATCTTCGCAGAACAATTTTCTAATAGTCAGGGTATAAATACTTACAATCAGGAAATGGCTAGGATATGCTTAGTGAAGTATACTGCCAGAGTTCAAAATGCCATGATTTTTGATACAGTCACTCCATTTGAAATTTACAAAATGGTAAACACAATGGATAATAAAAAGTCGTTTGGCCATGACGAAATACCTCTAAGTACAATCAAGGACAACATTGATATTTTAGCTTATCCAATATCAGAACTAATTAATGACTGTATAAATCAAGGCACTTTTCCTGATCAATTTAAGTTAGCCAGAGTTTTACCCCTATTTAAGAAGGGAGATAAAACAAATCCAGTAAACTACAGGCCTATCTCGTTACTACCGGTTTTGTCAAAACTTTTTGAAAAAGTGATCAAATCGCGTTTATTATGTCACTTGTACGACGAAAAAATTATAAATTCCAATCAATTTGGATACCAGAAAAGTGTAGGGACACTGGATGCTATAGACTCAATGGTTAATGATGTAGTTAAAAATCTAAATGCTAAATTGAAAGTCGCAGGCTTATTCCTGGATCTAAGCTCTGCATTTGATACCGTGGAACATTCTATTCTTATTGATAAGTTGGAACACTATGGCATAAGAGAAAATACATTAAAACTATTTAGTTCTTATTTAACAAATAGAACACAATATGTCGAAATCAAATCAGTTGAAAATGGTGTAGAAAAAATTCATAAATCCAGACTCTTCACAGTTAATAAAGGTGTTCTTCAAGGCTCAGTACTTGGTCCAATTTTCTTTACAATATTTGTGAATGATCTAACCGCTTATATAAAGAGTGTTTTACCAGATGTAAGCTTAGTTCTTTTCGCGGATGACACTAGCTCTATTATAAGCGCAAATGATGTTGTCACTTTAGAAAACAAATTAAATAGTTTTCTTAAAGCCTGTGAAAACTGGTTTTCTATAAACAACCTAAAACTTAATGTTAAAAAGACCAAGTGTATGCTATTCAAAACCACGGTTAGAAACAATACTTGTATAAATGTTCTATCATTAGGAAATAAAATTGATATCGTTGACAATATAAAGTTTTTAGGGGTACAAATTGATTCGCTTCTAAATTGGAAACCTGAGTTAACCTCAGTTACTAATATAGTAAGTAGTGCATGCTATGCAATAAGAACTCTTAAGGATGCGTTATCAATGTCTCAGCTTCGTACTGTCTACTTTGCCCTGGTTGAGTCCAGCATACAAATTCTGGGGAGGCAGTTATAAATACAATATAAATGCTGCCTTTATTATGCAAAAAAGAGCACTTAGAACAATGCTTGGCATTGACCAAACCGTATCTTGTAAGGAGTATTTTAGTCAACTAAAAATCTTAACAGTACCATGTCTATACATATTAGTACTTCTTACGCACTTTCAAAAAAATTTGCCTAAGTTTGAGACAAATGAAGAAAGAAAATGCAGAGTAGCAACACGGAGAAAAGATTTACAGACAATTTTACACGCAGAATTTAATATTGTAAAACACTCATCTTATGTGCAGTCTGTAAATCTTTTTAACAAATTACCTGCCGAATTGAAAAATATTGAGAGTGTTAACATATTTAAAAATAAACTTAAGACACTACTACTTGCAAAATCTTATTATACGATTGATGAATTTTGTAATGATAAAATATAATTATTTAAATTGAATTTGTAATTGAATATTTTTAATGTTATACTTAATTTTATTAATTATCATAATGAATTTTGACATGTTTTAAACTTTAATATTTTTGTAATTTGACATGTGCATGTTATGTATTTATAATGTTTCCTATTATTGTTTTTGTTTTTCTGTATTATCGACATATATTTCGACACAAAAATGTATTTTGTTATGAAATTATAATAAATAAAAAAAAAAAAAAATAAATATTGAAAAAAGAACTACCTACTATATACGGATTTTATCGCGTTGTTTATTTGACACTTTATTACATAATTTAGAAACTGTTACACTACTACTATTAAACTTTACTAATTTTTAGGCTGATTAAATTATTAAAACTATTTATATTCAAGTTTACACTTTCCCCGACGTTTCGGTTGCTTTTCAGTAGCCATGGTCACGGGGAGACTAAGATGGTAGTTGTCTCAATGTTCCAGTGTAGTTATTTCAAAGTACCCGAACATAATTTAATCATTGGTGTTTCTATTTACGCTGAATGAGCTCAAAGTATCATGAAGTCTAGCTGTGCTTTGCTTTTTCTTGGGTTTGACTATTTGGATTACTGGATCCCAAGCTGGTGGTACATTCCAACCATCTTCTCTATTAAAATTAGGATGTTTTTTGATTTCAATAGCCTCGCGAAGCAGCCTTGGTAGGAATCGGTTTTCCTTAGCGAGAATCTGTGGTTTGTCAAATCTCAGGTAGTGGTTGGTCCCCTGTTGCACATGTTCACACACAGCAGACTTCTACGAGCGTTGGTGTTTCACATCAACTATGTGTTCTTTTATAGAGTCTGCAGTCACAATCTATTTTATAGACCCCTGCATCTTGTAAAGGTAGTTGGCATTTGACAGATGGTAAAAATTGACTTATCTTCGTTGGCGGCTTGAAGTATGTGTTGATTGAAGCTCGCTTCAAGATGTAGCCAATCTTATCAGTGACACCCTTTACATACGGCAGTATAGCAGGCTGGCGCTCGACTATGGCTAGCTTTTCTCGGGATCTGTGACAGCGGCGCGGCTGTTGGAGCTTGTTGTCTTGCAGTAATTGCTTGACATGTTGAAGCTCGACGTCCATGTGTTTCTTGTCACAGTTCCCGTGGGCTCTCTTAAAACAAAGACATTCCCACGGTATCTAACTGTTTAGGATGGTGGTGAGATTCACCGTTTGAGTACCTATTTGTATGGGTCTTTTTTCTACAAACAGTGTGGCTCAAAGTATGATGAGGATTCCTGATGACAAATACATCTAAGAAAGCCAATGAATTATTTGACTCCAATTCCATAGTAAATTGGATGTTGTTATTAATGGAATTAAGATGTTCTAGGAATACACTCACACTAACTGTTGGTAATATTGTAAAAGTATCATCTATAAACCTTTTATAAATCCTGGGTGTGATGGGGGCAGTCTGTAAAGCTCGAGCCTCAAAGTCCTACATATATGTACCGTATATGTCAGCAATAACAGGCGATATTGGGGAGCCCATTGCCACACTATCGTATGTACACCACCACTTGTATGTAAAATTTATTGTCCCTCAACAATATTCAAGTGTAAAGTTTTAATATATTTAATTAGCTTAAAAATTAGTAAAGTTTAATAGTAGTAGTAGTGTAACAGTTTTTAAATTATGTAATAAGTGTCAAATAAACAACGCGTTAAAATCCGTATATATAGTAGTTTAATTTCAATTAATAATATTCGCGTAAACAGAAGACAATATTTTACAATGTAACTACTTTTGTACTGTAATCTCTGGGAAATTCGGTCAGGGGTCATAACGATACTTACAAATGATTACTAACTTATGCGAGACTGGATAAATATTACACAGGTATGTAAATCTGGATAATGATTCCAGACTCGCACACTTTGCTACGGGTACTGGTCTCACCGACCATGCCCAACGCCGCCTTGCCGCGGGTCTATTGGATGTGTTAAAAATGGCGACGGCGCAAAGATTTTTCATTAAATTTAAGCAAGAAACCAAATTTCGATAGTTTTGTTTATTGTAAGAAAAAAAGAATTAACCAAACTTAACTTGCGAATTATATGTACATATGTAGATTGGCTCCTCCCCGCGGCTCTGCTCGGCTACAGTATTTTTGGACAAAAGGGGATTTATGGTTAAACCCTTTTACCCAAAAAGTCCTTTTCTGTATCCCTGACAATGTGTAAGCAAATTTTCAAGATGATCGGTCGTGTAGCTAATGTGTGGAAGCGTAACAAGCAAAATCGAATTCGTAGGTATAATATTAGTTAGGATACTACCATTGAATTTTGACCCTATCTTGCTAGTATTGTGAGGTGAAGGCCTTAGAGTTCGACTACACATGGTCATTACAACTGCAAGAATCGTGCTAGTTGTAGTCTGAATTTTATTTTAACGACTCTCTCTTTTATTAAACACCAGCTGCTTTATAAAAGGCGATTTTGCTTTAGATAACGCTAATTCAACCAGGTTTCTTTTTACAAACATCCAGACTTTTCAAAGAGTTCGCAGCCGGTATGTTTCCAGTTTCAGCTTTGTCTTATAATGTCTATGATTAAAAAATATGGTTATTTAATAAATACTTACTATAATATATTAAAATATAAAAAGTGCATTTAAATTTATTCAATAATCTGTTGGACGTTAAAATATGAACAGTGAAATTCAAATTGAAATGAAACATAATTACTATAAGCTTCATAAAGACTTAAATACATATAATTATAAATTATTTGTATACCAAATTGGTTAATTAAATGCGTACTTAAGGTAAATAAAGAGTTGAATATCAGGACACGTCTGTCATTAAAGCATTGATGACCCCGCGGACCACGAGGCACTGAGTTCGATAGTTTGGTTATCGGCTTTTTCTAATAGCTAATTCTCAGTGGCATTGAGTTTGGCGATGTCTGGTAGACGATAGCAAGCTTACTCGCTGTTACGTGGGACCTGATATAAAGATTGTAGGTGGAACACATTTTGCCCTACCAGTTTGTGGATTTACAAGCGTATGTATATGTGAGTATGATTTTGACCATTAATTAGGAGGGTGACCAGTATTGCTAGCATATGCATCACTGTCAGGTTGCTATACCATAGCACTGCAAGCGAGAAAAGGTATTGAATAAGCCTCCAAAACACTTTCTTACCGGGTAAAGTCTGTTTTCTGTACTAAGATACTTCTCCGAGCAAGCCGAATCATCCGTACCATCATCAAATAAATTGCCAACTGTGGGCTGTCCACTCATGTCCTTACTTGTGCTTCAAGCTTTTGATCTTGATAAATTTGTGACTTGTTTTGTATGTGGAAGATGATCTACCATTTATACCCTTAGCATCCACCCTTAGTAGCTAGTAGATATTATTATGCTAGTTCTGCAGTAGATACTCTGAAGAGCTTAATCACAAATTTAAGGGTCCCTTTTGAAAGATTATTCCACAATAAACAAACTAATACAATTAAAACTTTAAAATATTTCTTCTTTAATTCTAAAGTTCAAAGTTAAATAAGTTATGCACTTAGTAAACGAATTAATTTGCTTAAGTTATTTACGATAAATGATAAGTTGAACTTAGTTAGCTAAAATAAATTCAAAGTTTTATTTGTATTTTATATGTAAATCAAATTTTACAATTAATTACACATTGTTTTTTTTTTACTTCGGTGAATGCATTTACGCATATCTCTCCGCGGGGCGACGGGTATGAAACGGCAGGCCACTACATGAGACACTTCCTCTACTGCCCTCATTGTGGGGAATCAAAAAAACGAGTCAGAGGCGCGCATGGGAACACGCACGCCGCCTCTCGAACCTGGTGCTGACCGAGTGGCGAGCAGGCCCACGCAGCCCACCACCCCCAGGTCAAACCTCAGGGTGGCTGGAGGTCATCTCGCGCCCTCCGGCGCCCGGTTCTGCGGTTGGGGAGAGGGTTTAAGCACTCCCTCTCCCGCTCCGCCGCCAACTTGATGGAAATTACTTCCTCACAAAAGGAGGCGACGGCGTTCCACGATCTCTTACTCCGGACCATAGACTGAACCACGGCCGGAAGTGAGAGGGCAATCAGTCCGACTGCCGCGATCAACTCACGGGGCTGCGATGCCCAGGCGGGGCAGTACGCCAAAGTGTGCAGCGCCGTGTCCTCAACAATGTCGCGGCAGTCACCGCAATGGTGACAACCGGGTGTCTCTTGCCGGCTTATTCAACACAGGAACTGGCCAAAGCAACGGTGGCCAGTCATTACCTGTGTCCCAATTAATTATACTGTTTAACTATAGTCTGTACAAAAAGAAAACTTTATAATATGAAAATATACAGGAGTATATTATTTTATTTTGTTAAATTAAGTTATCTCTTTAGTCGTCCCGTAAAATTACTGCAATTTGCCGCCTTGTCGTTTTATTCAACAGAATTGAGTCGTCCCATGTTTCATGTTAAAAAGATATTTGGACGATATTTTAGCGCTGTTTGAAATTAAGTTTGTAAATAAATTATGTACATGATGTTTGTTAAAAATAATGTAGGTCTTACAAGATTTAAATCAACATGAGATAAAGATGACAGTCTTTATCTTGTCTGATCGACAAGACAGCTAGCGAAGTATACATGTGATATAATTTTGATTTATTCTTCAGGGATACAGGCCTAGTAGAATATGTCAGGTTATTTATTCAAGCCTTATGATGTATTTACATGAGTTGAAGACGTTTGTTCTAAAGCTAGAGTTAACGGGTTTTCAGTTTGTGTGATTTAAAGTGGTTAACGGTATCTCGTTAAAGCGCAATTACTACGAAAAATAAAAACATCTAAAATTAAAAGTAGTTTCATCCTATATCAATTTATTGCCTCTCGATATTTGATGCTCTTGATTTCTTCAGACAACCTAGCGACTTCTTTGTTTTTGCTCTGTAATACGGTATTTCGATTCAATGGCGCATATACCGTATTTGAGCATTACTAAACAAACAAAACCAAATAAATTACTTACGTCATCATGCGCTCAAAAAAATATCAAAGTATTGAATTCACTTTAAAATTCTAATCTTTATTTTTAATTAATAATCTATTTTCGCAACCGTAGCTACGCTTGTTTTAAGGAGGGAATCAGGTGTAAGTTTATCGGTTTTGCTTCAATCACTGTCACTATTATTTAATATTTTCTACTTGATATCATGGTAAAATTATTAAAATGATTTGCTTTAATTTGCTTAATGCATGAAATCATTCGAAAACAATAGTGTTTGGACGCCGGCGGGTGGTAAGAACAACATTTCATCCTTGCATAGTCTAATATAAGTTGCACGACACCCGTTTATGCATAGGTATGGATATCCCTGCTCGAACGGTGGAGTGATATGCATGAACTGATTGGTCGCTCAAGCGTTTCGGATCGATCTGGACAGACATCTCTGTATCCAACAATCTATGCAAATAATATACGTATATCATAGTACAATTTTTGGGTAGCACATTCAATTTAGGAATCGCTCGCATATCAGTATTTTCTGAATGAATGGTATTCTATGTCCTTTATTGTATCCCTGACAATATGTATGCGAAATTTCATGATGACGGGACGAGTAGTTAATGTGATTTTTGCCCGCAGCTTTGTACGTGTAAATATAGATTAGGTTAGATTGGTAACAGTACTTTTTTCTGATGAAAGGTACCCTACATATATCCTTTCTTGTTCCCCTGACAACGTGTATGCGAAATTTCATGCTGATCGGTCGAGTAGTTAAGGTTTGAAAGCGTAACAAACAAACTCACAGTCGCATTTATAATATTAGTTAAGAAGTTAGGATTAGGATGTTAAGATTTAGTAAGGATGCATGCGTTTGTATATTTTTTAAAAGACTTATTATTATAAGTTCAATTTGCCAGCTTGTACGTATATGGATTATCTCCAAAGCGGTTGTGCAAGGTGAAAATTTACAAGTGGAAATTAAATTAAGATTCTGCGAAATACAAGCAAAATGAAAGTTCATTTTGCTTGTATTTTGCAGAATCTTACACTTTTGCTATGTTTTTAGATTATACGAAATAGGGATGTGGACCAGCCTATTGTCGTATTACTAACTTTACCAGAATCTGTAATTTGACAAATTCGTAAATTCTATTAACACTGTCTGAACCCTATCTTCCGGATAGCAAACAAACGCAAGCTTATACAATGAACCAACGAGGCGAATCATAATAAATAAAACAACACATTGAATCTGAGTACTTGAGAATAAATCAATTATTTTAGTCTAGTTTTTGGCCGCGACTTTACCTACCTCATTCCCATGCGATAAAATATTTTAATCCGATGTGATAAACTTAGGATATTTGTGTGCCGAGTTTTATTCAAATCCGTGCAACGTTTAATTCATGAATGACTTCCAAACATCCAAACGCATTTACAAACCATGAAATTTATAAATGTTAGTGGTATAAATATTATTTTAAACTAAAGTTTGCCCGCGGTTTCGCTCGTGGAAATGTAGGTTAGATTAAGTTAGTAATCGTACTTTTTTCCTGGATGAAAGGTGTCCTTTTCCCTTGATAACGTGTTTGCGGAATCTTATGATGAACGGTCCAGTATTTGAGTCGTGAAAGTGTAATTAACAAACAAACTCACATTCACATTTATAATATTAGTTAGGATTAATATTTTACGTAGTTGCAAGACTTGCTGTATAAAGGGGTCACCGCCTTCGATCGATTTATTGATTTATAGTCGCCGGGGGGGTATCTAGATATCAGATCCTATGAATATAAAAAATATAAAATATCTTAGAAAGGATTATTTAAAGTAAATGCAAGAATTATCATATAAGCTGAATAAGTTCTTGGTAAGCACAATTGGGCTTACTATAATTATTGTAGTGCCAAGCGAATATGTGGTAACAATAATCATCAAGCTAGGCAACACCAGAGGATTCATTTGCGTGTTGCCAGCCTTTAAAAACAGAATTACCATCGTACGGAGTAAATGTGACTTTAATATCCTTACTGACAGCGCTTTGTCTCTTCAAAGAGTGCAAACCTTAATCAAGCACGAATACAACATAGGATTGTTTGGCTCCGATCTTTAGTAAATATTCTTTATATTATGATTATAATTAAGCTATATACTTTAACCTATGCCTCACCCCTCAACATTATTTACGTAGTAGAATAAAACAGACAACTGCTAATATAAAAGTTGAATCCACAGACTAAAGATTATCTTTTATTATGACGATGTAGTGATGATAAAGAGTCGACAAGTTAAAATCTTAATCAAATCCCATTCAATAAATCTTTTTGATATAAAAATACCTATTCTAACAAAGTTTCATATTTACCTAAACTAACGGTAAAAACATTATAAAGAACGTAATTCTTGTAAAAGAAAAATTAATAAAATACTTTTATATTGCTTAACGTTTTACTGTAAGGTAATTTGTGGGAAAAGACTAATAGATTTTTAAAAGTTTATTAATTTTACTTAGAACTTTTATTACATTTATATTATAAACTTATGACGGATTCTTACTAAAGAAAGGTACATAATAGTACGAATATAAATTATGGACTCTTTTAAAACGCGGGCATTAAAAGAAAAAGGATGGTTTTTACTAGATCTATTGCTGCCGTGTTGGGTTCGAACGAAATATCAATGTGTCAAGCAAGACTTAGACTATACAAAGTTGAGACAGAATCATCATTTATTCCCCTGCCTCCTCCTCAAACACTAAATATAATTAATGATTATACACTAACAATATAAGAAGGAACATGTCTTTATCTATAAATTTTATTTATTTTATTAATTTTGTTACTTTTATTTGCTAGATGTTTAAAAAGACCAGCATAACTAAGGAAAATTTGTAAATTATAATAAAATTGTAATTAATAATTTGTAAATAAAAATAATAAATTTTTGGAGGTTTCATTTCCCTCCAGGATATTTTTTTAAAACGATATCGTTGAAATATGGCTGTGGTAGATAGATATTAACTTCGAAATGTTTTTGCTGCAGTTTCAATAGAGTTTTGTACATACAAACGTATTCTACGTTTGTAGGTACAAAACTCTGGCCGAATTTCCTCTTTCCGGATTTCCTCTTAAGATGAATACTCACTTGGCATATGTGGATGCAAATACAGGAAATTGTAACATCCAAAGAGAAAGACCTCAGCGAACGTTCTCTGACCACATCGGCGACATGATGAAAAAAGGTTCAGTTAACAGTACCCTAAAGTGTGCCCCAGGTTCGTTGCAAGTCAAAATCCGTAGACGTTATCTACCTCTTCGCAAAAAGGCGTGGTCTATTATATGTATGATATTTTTCGGTTTATTCACCTTGCACCATAAAACGCTTTACTGTACGACACAATTGGATTAGTAATAGTTTTCTTAGGATTAAACGACTTAAATAAAGCTTCTTTAAAGCTATAAAGGTAAAGATAAAATTAGATCGTAGGAGGCTAATCCTATACATAACATTAAGGGGTAAATACCAGGCGGTAGTAAACATGGGGATGGTGGTGGGGCATAAAATAAAACTGCTCACGCAAGTAGCGCAATTTCAGTAATGGGATTCTACAATAAATGACGGCTGGATGTCGAGATTTCTGCCACCTCGGGTAAGCAGACGACTAAAAGAAAACGTTTTTATGAGCGCAATGAGTCGCCTATAAAATCTTTAACCCTTACGTGCCACGGAAATGAATTTTACTTTTGAGTGAGTATTGTTTATTGTGCGTGTTGCTTGAGATGGATCACTTACAACTTTAGCAATAAAGAGTAACGACATAATGCATATGTACCAATGAGATCTATACTTACTTTAACAGCTATGAGCGTAGCGAGTTTATTTAAAATAAAAACTGCATACAAAGACTCTGCCTGTGTACTGGAGATGTGCATGAAGACTAGGGATTTCCATGGCTTCTTTTTCTTAGTCCACATAAAAGACAATTTAAATTATTTATACATATCGTTCAAATAATTGTTCATCATTGGCATTCCAAGAATTGACAGGTTATGAGAAGTTCAAAGACATATATATATATACGTACTGAAGAATAATGTATAAGAAAAATAAACATGCATATCTAAGCAAGACAATCATTTATTTGCTCGGTTGCTCGATTGATCAAAACCAGACTGTATAAAAAACCCGATGCATTAGCCACAGCGGCTGTCAGTAAACGAAACCAGGAAGGTTTTTGTTTTGAAATTGGAATTTGCTCGAGGTTTCGTAATACAAATTCGTTGCTAACATTGTATTAGACAGCCATTTCAAATATATATTATCTATTTTAGCATATAAGTGTTGAAATAAATATTATGTTCTGTCATTAAACTTAAAAGACTTGTAGATTACAAAGTAGTATTGATATATTAAAGTAAAATACACATTTGTAAGATATTTCTAAGGTTGGCAGATTAAAAGGAGTTGAGCTCGTGAAGAAATTTTACAAAAATGTTTTCTTAGATCACTACTAACGGCCATTATTAATAAAGTATTTTCAATCCTAGATTAAATTTGATCTTGGATTGCTGCATGTCTTTCGATTGGTCGCCTATCTACGTGCCAATATCGCAATTCGCCTATCCATATTTTTATGGATAACATATTGCAAGCGATGCCATGAGCGATTCATTCTCTCTTGACCATTCCGTTTTATTTGGTGTTTGAAAAAAGAAACATTCTTAAGCATAATTACACATTAATTAAAATAATACCTTGTAATAATGAAAAATAATATGATGCATAAAATCTTGCAGATATTATAATTTCAGTGAGAGTCGGGCTATTAAAACCTCAAAACGTTTAAACTAAAATGGAACGTGTACGATTTTGACGTTTGACATAGGGCAGTATAAGAATAACATCGATAATCACCAACACTACCAACAATAAACTTAAAACTTAGGGTTCGCATGACAGAGCGATTTAATGCCACCGCTGCAAGTTGCCCAAAAACACCGAGAGATAGCTGACAATATAATATAAATTGATGATATAATTGATGAACAAATATTTTGTTTTTTAATTTAGCAATTTGTATGTCATGTCCTTAGTGTGTTCTTTTTACTAGCTTCATATGCAATAAAACAAATATATCGATTATAATTTTTTTTATGTAATTGTTTGTCCGTGTTTATTTTTCTGATACCTTGAACTTCCACTTGTTTACATTTTCAATGTTGTTGGCAACTCCACATCTGTCAGTACTTCCTCTAAGTTATAATTCCTACATATTATTATGTTGTGCATCACTGCAGTTACAATTGTTGCCTGAAACTTAGGCAATGATAACCACAGTGTTAGTGCCACAACAGGGAACCGCTGCTTTCAGGCACCAAATGTTCTGAGGATGAGAGTATGCAGATTAAAATAAATCCCTTACACGATTTTGTAATTGTTATCGTGATAAAATAATGTGTAGTGACTAGCGCACAAGAATATACTGAGCATTATAACAATACCTTTATATTGTATGGCTGGTTGTTCAGCTACAGTAACAGGATTCATACAGGTGTTAATAAATACGGCCTAAGGGTAAGCACTGTCACAAAACATCCAACGGTTACCAAACCAACCAGCATCACATTCGACTGTAAAGAGATGTATTTTAATAGGTGTATTAATACATTAATATGTAACTGCATCAAAACGTTTAGGAGAAAACTATTAGATACTCCTGAGAAATAAATAATCAAATGTTGTAGCATCATAAGTTGAGCCTTGGCAACAGGTCACCACTTCATTAACCTCAAATCTACATCACAGATTGCTTGGACATTTAAAGGAAAGTATCCTTTACGATTCCTAAATTTTCACTAATTACATTTCCTAAATATGTTACAGTATATGTGCTTTTATAAGAAAGCACTGAGTTTTACTTCTTATTGTTATAAGTAACATGCGGACTGGATGCATACATATGTGTATGTATGTATGCAATCTATAGTAGCGAGAACTCAAGAAAATACTTTAATTTGGTAAACAATTCTGCGCTTTCTTGGCACACCAACAAAGCGCAGATTTGTTTACCAAATTAGAGTCAACCTATATGATGAGTATATATCTATTAGCACACTACTAGATATATATTCATCATATAAGTTGACAATTGCTGATGATAACCTCCATGCTAGTAAAAGTTCAGCAAGAGGAGCCACTCATTGTTTATAAAATTAAAACATTAATATGGATATACTACGTAAGATGCTGTACATAATTTTATTAAAATCCATTTTACCAGCGTCAATTTTATTAAAAGTTATTAGAAAGTAGCTTAGGACCACCGTAATCTAAAGATAAACTCAGCATCATCCAGGCTGTGCATGTAGTTCACCCTTTGAGATGAAGTGCGGAAGCTATTTTCGGTGTCGCTATCAGTATCCCAATCTGATAACTGAACAAGCTTCTCCGAATTACTGTCGTTACTATAACCAAAAGATATTTACACTTATTTTTTTTATAAAATCAACTTTGTGATCTATCCCGCAATTTATGATCCTAGAATATGCTTCGATTGCAATCTGCGATTGATTACACTGATCTCACCAAATGTCATCATGGGCAGTAATGTAATTGGCAAGCCTAAACTGTCATTTTCAAACAGAGGTTAATCTTTTTTTCGAAATCTTTCGTCTCAAAGATGGATTGACTTTCTAGATAACCAACCCAAACTTTAGATTGGTTATTGGCAATCAATAAACAAAAAATGGATTGACATTTCAATCTTAGATTGCAAAATTTCGATTGGGATTGATTATTAACAACGGCCGTAAGTTACAACTGAGGTACTTTAGGAAAGGAAAACCTGATTCTTGTCTGTCGAAATGGCTACACTTCGCCTGATGGTAAGCAGTCGTATAGACCACGAGCAGAGCCTCTTCGAGCCATATTATGCTCACGTGAAGTGACACTTAGACGGCTTAAGGGTCGGCTCCTCATGGCCAAACTAGGATGCCAAACTAAAATAAATAAACATACTATAGGTAATTACAGCCAAACTAGATTAATATTAGATCTTTAACTATGAAATCGCCGTTTATGTCCTACATGGACATACAATTTCATGGTTTCCGTACAAAATGCAATGGTTTTTTAAAAAATTAATTTATATTTAGAGAATAGACTCTAAGTATATATGTATATTAATAACATATCGTATTATACATACATAAGGAATTAACTTTCCTTATGGCCAAACTGGTTTGGCATTCTAATTTGGCCATGAATAACCGGCTTAAGAAGGTGCTTTTTCATGCCTCAATTTCAACTACCTATAAGTTCTGCGAGATTTTGCAATTATATAATACTAACTGTAAAATTAGACCTTTTTCTTTTTTTTCTGGTTTTACTAATTTTTTTCTGATGTAGGTAGTACAGTGGTAGTAAATGCGATTGCTGCTTGGCCTGGTCGGACAAAGTTTTGTTACTCTCAGTATCAGGAAGGGGTCTGAAACTATAATAGGCTTGCCTCCTTTGAGGAGATTTAACGCCATAGTACACGAAATCTGGGTGTAATATACCTCTGCAAACCTATTTGGGAATATAGAGAGAGAGAGAGAGACAATTAATGCACGAGCCAAATCTTACTTCATAGTTATCCGTTCTGCAAAATTAATTAATAGTAGGCAGGTTTGACGTATCCATTGTAATATTTCAAACTACTTTTTCTAATTTAACTCATACAGTTCAAATAATATTAAACATATAGCTGCACACACTAAATGAATAACTTAACATTCACAAATAAAAAGACGTGGCTAAATAAAAATATTCGGTTCAATAATTAATACAAAAGTAAACAGCAATGAATATTTATTAACGGTAATTACTGGTAAAAGATGTCAAATCTAAATACACTTTCAATATTTCCTCAAATGTTAACAACGTTAACTTCGTATTTCCATTGAAATAACAGAATCGTCAAAGCTAATTTCTTAAGGAAATCCCGAAAACATCTGCGTCTAACTAGGATTTATTTAAATAGGATTTATGCTCTTATTAGATACTCCTGATAAAGTTAAATAGGGCTTGAACTGGGAAAACAGGAAACCTCGAGACTGTATTTTGAATTTTCTTTTATTTACAGTTCGAAGATGTTTTGTTAAAAAAGCATTTTGTTGGAGACAGAGGCAATTCTTATCAGTCAAAGACAAGAAAACAATAATACATTAGGAAATGGAAAACAAAATAAATGGCTGAACAAACAGTGAGGTACCCGAAATAAATTGTTTTGCGTTGTAGTACCTTTTTGTTTCTTCTTGATTGGAGGATTTTATTTATGTGAGTGGATGGATAGCCACAGCTTTTAGTCAGGTTCGATACAAATGTCAAAGTGTGTTTGATTGATATTTCGTAAAATCACTTTATCTATTGCAATCTGTTGACTCACACTCATACTAATCATTCATAAATAGACTAATTCCTGTATATTTCTAAACCGGTTAATGTTGCATTTTTATAACCCAAGAATTACCATCCTTGAGATACACAGCCAGACTTCGTTGTAGAATATAGCCCAATTAAAACTCAACGTTATCCCAAATCAGACTTTAAATTGTAACGTAATCTTAGTAGAACAATATCTACTTATAAGAACAATTGGTGCATCACACATATTTGAGTTATAAGTAAAGATACAAGACAATCGTTGAGCCATTAATAGCGCCGAGGTGAACGAGATGACTTCTTACGATCAAGACAGGGGTTGAGTGGCGAGCAAACTAATGGTCTGAAATCAATGATTCCAAAGTTTACGTTGACATTCAAAAAACTAGTTCTCGTCGTTACTTAAATTATTAGAGGGGTGGTCAAACAAAAATATACGTCCAAAAGTGCTGCGACGGTGCCATTCGCGCACGCCTATACAGTTCATATTGGACCTTAAGTCGCCTGCGAGATCATTATAGTGGTCTGCGACTATATTGTCCACTCCTGTCACCAGTCCGTCCACTTAGCCTTGTGATTTTTTATAAGATTACAATTAAAGTATGAGGTGCGATGTTCCCCTGACACCATTCTGACGAGATTCCGTAATCGTATCTAGCAGACTGCAGCTCTACAATTAATGAATGATCAGTCAGGAATATGTACTATTAGGTATATATGCTAACTTGCCTTGTAAACTTCTTTAGCCCGATGCAGGTTCCAGTCCAATTTGTATCGCATATTGTATCGCATAGAACAAAACTTGAAATCAGTTCCATTTATTACCATTATTGATATTGTAACTGTTCTTCGTTGTACGTACTGTTATATCCATAATTACTTCGTAATTAAATGCTGACATCTGCACTATTTATATTATATATACGGCCATATGCCACGCGGCGAAGTCAGTTGCAGATAGATATTTCGACAGCGCAGTTAGAACAATCGCAGAGAGTCATTTTTGTACTAAAGAAAAGTGAGGTTGTAGGTGTTTGTACGTGTAAAACCTTTCTGAATTAAAGTGTGGTTTTAGCTGAACTAAAAGTGTTTTTTTTAAAAAGACAATTCGCGGCTGCCGCCTAACATTGGTGTCAGAAGTGGGATCTCGTAAGTGGTTTCCGTATAAATCCTGAGATTCGAATCCGTGGTCGCCGCGCGTTCGTCACATTGATCGACGGTCAGCCTCAGCCCTTCGTGCCGAGCCCGCATCAAGCACTTCAGCACCGTGGTCGACAGTAAGTCTCCTCCTACGTCGAGCCTGCATCACTGCCATACCACGTGGTCGACGGTAAGCCTCCGCCTGCATCGTGAGCCCGCACCAACACCGTCTCAAGCTACCGAGCTTTGCTGCCTACAAAGCTTTCTCACTTCTATCACCTCACCGGGACTGGTATAGCCATCAAAAGACGTGGAGAATCTGCTCAACATATTTGGTCTCCAACATCAACTGCACTTGTCATTCGCCATCGTTCAAAACGCCACGGATCTTTCAAGCCGCCCGTATATCTCCGGTCGCGCCCGTGTCGTCACTCGTCATCATCAAAAGTCGCCACGGATCTTTGAAGCCGTCCACTCGCTTTCGGTCGCGCCCCGTGTCGTCATCAATCTCGTTCGTGTACGTGTCACTATTCGTCTCTGAACAGACCGCGCGTCACGGACTCACAGTTTCTCCTGAATTTGTATTCTCTAAAGACCCTAAATCTATATTTCTACATAGTGCGTCCAGGCATGTTCCTGATCCTGATACTGTAAGTTTTTATTGTTATTTTTTTTAATTCTATTTTACCTTTATATTTCTGTGTGTTTTTGTGTATTCTTATACCTCCTAAAACCCAAAAATGTCTGTCAAAACCGAAAATGAAAAGGTACCCTTAATGTACTTACTAAATTCATTAGGCCATACAAGGGAGACCGTGAAACACTTCCAGCTTTCTTAACAAATTGTGATAATGCTATGTCTTTAGCAGCGCCTGAACAGCAGGGCATTTTATGCAAATACATTATATCTCAATTAGAGGACAAAGCGCAACTCGCTTGCAGTCTAAAAACATTCACTCAGTGGTCAGAGCTGAAATCATTTCTGCGACTAACTTTTGGTGAAAGAAAGCACAGTTCCCATCTATTAGTAGATCTTCAAAACTGCAAACAATTAGCCACAGAAACAGTTACACAATATTCGTTAAGAATCGAAGCCTGTTTAACTAGAATTCAGGCAGACATTCATTATTCATGCTCAAATCAACAAGAACTCGTAGGCAGAATAGCTGCCATGGAGGATCTTGCCTTAAATACTTTCATAATGGGTCTTAATTCAAACATATCTAATATAGTACGATGCAGAAATCCTTCTTCCTTAAATAATGCCGTGACACTAGCGGTAGAGGAAGAGAAAATTTTTAATTTAGGCCGCTTATCACAACGTGCAGGCAAATCCTGTACGATTTGTAATAAACAAGGGCACACTGCCAATGAATGTTTCAAGAAGAAACCTAGCTCTCCTCCAATTCAAAAATCCTTTCATGTTCCAAATCCTTCATCTCATTTTAAGGCATTTTCAGGTAATCGACAATTTCCCAATTCTTCTAATAATTCTAATTTTAACAATTCTCATTATAATAATAAGTTTTGTGCATATTGCAAGCATAAAGGTCATGTTATAAACGAGTGTCGCAAGCGTCAATACAATAATCAACACCGCTCTCAGAACACGCAACCCGATTCCGCACATCGAGCGCAAAGCAATGCCGCAAGTTCACATGCACCGAATAGCGCTGCGCGTATACACTGTTGTGAACATGATTCTAATTATGCACATGTTGAAAATAATGAATGCGATTTAAACATGAATTGAATTCGGATGCGTGCCTGCCGAAGTCAATAAGTCATTACGGCACAAATTCTTATACTATTTCTCATACAAATTCTTGACCTAAATCGAATACTAGCTCTTATACCAATTCTTACACTGAATCTTATAATAATTCGCATCCTAATTATTATACTAAATCTTATACGAATTATTTCACTAAATCTTCTCAGCTGCACAACGAACAGCCGAGTACTATTCAAACTCAATCAAATCTGCCTATTGAACAGTCATATGCTACTAAATCTTATCTTAAATCTTATACTAAGTCTTATCCTAAATCTCTTACTAGTTCATATACCAATGATCAATTGAATCGTTCGGGTCTTACTATAAGTAAAAATAACTTACCAAATCTTAATACTAAATCTTACACTGAATCTTATAATATATCTCAAAATAATCTGAGTCTTACTAATGGCTTATCTCATATTTGTGCTAAGTCTATTTTATCTCAAAGTGATTTAAATGTTATAAAGTCTCGATCTCGCGTCCTTGATGGCGTCAATAAAATTCCAGAGAACTCAAAAGTTTCTGTACCTATTTTTGAAACAAGTATTAATAAATACAAAGTCTCTTTACCTTTTACTTATCTCGTTACGAATTGCTCGCAAAAGCCTCTTAGCTTTCTAATAGACACCGGTGCGAGTGTCAGTATCGTGAAAAAACCTAGTTTATTATCTAAACCTCAACTGACTGAGGAGATTATTCGCCTCAAGGGTATTAATAACTCTGGATCTTATAACGAAACCTTGGGTGCCTTTGACTTAGAATTTCAGTTATGTAAAGAAACATTTTTGCACAAATTCCATGTCATTACAGATGATATAAATCTTAAATATGACGGTATTATTGGTACCGATCTTTTACGAATTTATAACGCCAATATAGATTATGATTCTAAATACATGAATTTGCGTGGTCACAAACTACCTATTTACTTCGATAAACAGACCTACGTCATACCGGCTCGCTGTGAAACAGTAGTCGAATGCATGGTGTCAAATGATATCTCAGAACTACATAGCTTACGCGAAGCGCTTGTTTTAGATCACGTAATAAGTGAAGGTGTTTATTTAGCTAATTGTATAGTAAGTTTAAAACCAAATAATCGAGTCAATATCTCAGTTTTAAATACCACTGAATCTGAAGTTCGAATTCAAGACTTCAAGGTAAAATTAACTCCTCTGGAATTCCCTAAAATTTATCAATCTCATAATATAATTCACACTGTTTCCTCGTCACCGTGTGATCGACGAGATCGTGTCCTAAATCTAATTCGGCACGATCATCTTAATTCAGAAGAAAGCCAAGCTCTATTAGAGTGTTGTGCAGATTTTACTGACATATTCTATCTCGAGGGAGACCCCCTTACCAGCACAAATGCAATTCAGCACTCTATTAACACAGGCAATGCACCACCCATTAATGTAAAATCATATCGTTTTCCTGAGTGTCACAAAGATGAAGTTGACAAGCAAATTAGGAAAATGCTTGATCAAAACATTATCAGATCTTCAATTTCACCTTGGAGTGCCCCTGTCTGGGTAGTCCCCAAAAAGATGGATGCTTCAGGGCAACGGAAGTGGCGAATCGTCATAGATTATAGACGACTTAATGACGTCACCGTAAACGAAGTTTATCCTATCCCTCTCATTTCGGATATTCTAGATCAGTTAGGCAACTCTAAATATTTGAGTGTGTTAGATTTAGTATCCGGATTTCACCAAATCGAAATTAATTCTGCTGATACTGCAAAAACGGGTTTCACCGTAATTAACACAAATGGTACCTCAGGTCACTATGAATTCACTAGAATGCCGTTTGGGCTCAAAAATGCCCCTGCAACCTTCCAACGGCTTATGAACACTGTGTTATCAGGTCTTCAAGGTCTGCACTGCTATGTCTACCTTGACGATTGTATACTGTATGCCAATTCATTGCCTTCCATGATAGAAAAGCTTCGCTTAGTTTTTGATAGACTCCGCCAATTTAATTTAAAACTCCAGCCTGATAAATGTGAGTTCTTAAGACGTGAAGTAAACTATTTAGGTCATACTATCACTGATAAAGGAGTCTCTCCAAATCTCGATAAGGTTAAATCTGTCTCACAATACCCTGTTCCCAAAAGTCCTAAAGATGTAAAATCGTTTTTAGGTCTCGTCGGCTATTACCGCCGATTCATCGAAAATTTCTCTAAGATAACTAAACCCTTAACTTCTCTATTAAAAAAGGATACCGCCTTCTATTGGAATACGGAACAACAAACCGCATTCGATAATTTAAAAAAAAAACTAACTACAGCTCCTCTTCTCCAGTACCCTGATTTCTCTCAACCTTTTCTCGTCACTACCGACGCAAGTAACTATGCCATAGGTGCAGTACTCTCTCAAGGGCCAGTCGGCAAAGATAAACCTATTGCGTATGCCTCGCGCACGCTCAATAAAGCGGAAGGTAATTACTCCACTACAGAGAAGGAATTGTTAGCCATATTATTTGCGGTCAAAACTTTCCGTCCTTATCTCTATGGTAATAAGTTCAAAATCATCACCGATCATAGACCTCTCGTGTGGCTTTTCAATGTAAAAGACCCCGGAAGTCGTCTTATTCGCTGGCGTTTAAAGCTTGAAGAATACGATTACGAAATAGTATATAAACAAGGTAAACTTAATTCTAATGCCGATGCGTTATCACGTCATCCAGTACTCGTTACTACACGTAGCAACAGTCTTAATAATCATTCTTATGAGCAATATTTTAAATTACAATTTACTAAATCTATTCCTCCAACAAATACACAAATCGAGGAACACTCTCAAGCCTTACATCTTACTAAATGCAAGCTGATAGCCTGCCCTACATCTTTAGATTTTGATAATTCTATGCCACATTGCGAAAACATTCTTTCTCAAATTGAAAACTCAGCTGATATAATTGCATCCGAGCGCGAGTCAGAAACAATATTTACTACGTTATCTAATAATAAACAATACTATTTCTTATTTACTAAGGTTCACCATTACGACGAAACTAATTATAAAACAATCTATTCTCTTTTAATAAAGTTACGCGACACTGTCCAAGATCAAAACATAAACGAATCCGAGCTCGCGATATCAGATTTCAGTGAACCGTTTTCAAAGATTTCTTATAATAAAATATATAATATGCTAAATTTTATCTTTCATAATACAAACATTAAAGTACATATTTACAAAAACCAGTTAATTTATCCTACTCCAGCTGAAGTACCCAAAATACTCCAAGAAAATCATGACTCACCCATTGCCGGTCACCCGGGTATAAAACGGATGTTGAGTCGTGTCAAAGAATCCTATTATTGGAAGTCTATGCGATCAGATATAGAAAATTACGTAAAGAATTGTAAACTATGTCAAATAAATAAACCCTTACGTTGCTCAAATAAAGCACCTATGGAGATTACCTCTACTAGCACTAGACCTCTTGAAAGACTAGCGTTAGACATAGTGGGAACTCTACCAGAGGCCGGTTTGCAGAAATTTAGGTTCATCTTGACATTACAAGATGATCTAACTAAGTTCACCTGTGCTTACCCTATGATCACATCCACCAGCGATGAAGTTGCCCGTAATCTTATACATTTTATGTCGCTATTCGGCTTCCCTAAGACTATACTCACTGATCTAGGTACATGCTTTACCTCAGAGCTTTTCAAACAAGTTACAAATATATGTAAAATTAAATCTATCTTCACTACTCCTTATCATCCGCAGACAAATGGAGCTCTAGAACGTAGTCATGCTACCTTGAAAGAATACTTAAAATCATTCGTCAACGAAAACCAAAACGATTGGCATTGTTACTTATCAACAGCTTTATTATCTTATAATACTACTCCTCATACCACCACTGGTTTCACTCCTTTTGAATTGCTATTCGGTTATAAACCCGTCATCCCGAATTCGCTTTACGAAATGAATGATAACAACACGTATCATGAGTATGTGCGTGCTTTACAATATAGGATGAAATTTAGCCGCGAAAAAGCTCTACAAAACATATTAAACAGTAAAGAAACTTCAAAACGCTACTATGATGAATCAAGTCGTAGTACCACGTATAAAACCGGTGATATGGTATATATAAAACATCACCACAGGCTCCGAAAGGCCTTATCCCCTATTTGGAAAGGTCCCTACAAAATTATCAAAGTGAACGGTAATCATAACGTCACTGTCTGCATTAATCGTAAACACATAAAATATCATATTAATGAAATCAAACCCGCTCACTCGTAGTGTTGTCTCTTTCAGAACGTTATGGCGTCACTGCCACGCAGAGCCTTCTTTAACGCCGATAGTGCACAGCCCAGGAATTTATTTCGACCCTATTGAAACTGTTTATTTTTATAATGACTATTGGAAAGTAATAACACATATAGATATTGTATCGGTTGAACCGCATCTTAATAATATTGATAGCTTAATTAGGTCCACTTTAGACTTGTGTATTAAATCACAATTAACCGAATTCATGCAATGTAAAGACCTCTTTAGTCCAGTTGAAGTAAATTTACAAGCTAATCTCATTAAATTAAATTCTCTGTCTCATATCATATCCTCAGATTCTCCAAATAGGTTCAAAAGATCGATTGAATTTGGTGGTGAAATATTAAAGTTTTTCTTTGGAACATTAGATGCTGACGATGCACGTAAATATGATGCCGCTATTGACTCATGTCAACAAAGCGAAGATGAATTGTATAATCTAATGAAAGAGAATATTCACATAGTAAAGTCTACCATTAACACATTTAATTCCACCATTTCAAGGTTAAATAAAAATGAAATTAGATTAACTTCCCAAATTAATAAGCTTAATGATATTTTAATTCAAACTACTAAAAATAATAATGAGGTTTTGTATATATCTAAAATAAATAACTTACTTAATATTATCGAAGGTTCCTTATTAACTATTTCTAATTTCCTAGACTCTGTTTTAAACTCTATTCTATTTGCGAAAGCCAACGTTTTACATCCTTCTGTAATTACACCTTCTAACTTATTAATGGAACTAACTAAGCAGAATCATGTCATAAACAAACGATTAGATTTTCCAGTTCCTCTCAATATAGAAACTATACATACAGTAATAGATGTATCAAAACTAACTGCATATTATTATAAGAAAAGAATTGTATTTATCATCCAAATTCCTCTTATCTCACCTATAAAATATAACGTATACAAATTAATACCGTTACCTACCCCATCTGATCAAACCAACCCTAATGTTTTTGCCCTTATTCACCCAACAAACCCTTACCTAGCCATCACGGATGATAGGTTAAATTATGCCATGTTGTCCAATTTAAATATAAAGGATTGTTTAAAAATAAATAATGATTATTCTATTTGTCCACTAATAACTATATACTCTAGCAATTCTAACCCATCCTGCGAGATGAAATTATTAACGGAAGTAGTGTTGTCACTACCTAAAGAGTGTGATTTTAGACTATTATATGGTCAAATTGATATTTGGCACAAATTACACCAAAACGAATGGATTTATGTACAATCCAACCCAAATAAGTTAACAGTAAAATGCAAAAATGGCATTAAAGACCATTCTGTACTTGGTACCGGGTTACTTAAATTAACCCCTGATTGTATTGGTTATTCGAAAACTCTACAATTTATACCATCAACCACTATGATTTCTATGTATAATAACCCATTTACTATTGATTTTGATATTACTCAAGATAATTGCTGTAATAGACATTTTGCTAACAAAACAATTCCATTGTTATCTCCGTTATCTTTAAGTAATATAGACTTAGATTCTTTAAAGCATACTTCTCATAAATTAGATGACTTAGAAATAGAAATCAATAAATATCAAAATCAATCTCATTTTGTTAAATATTCGACTTATTATTCAGGATTTACTTATGCTATGATTGTCACGATAATTTTGTTTATTATATATAAATTGTATAACTATTATTTCAATTACAAAAATCGATCACCCTGTTGCATTCAAATCTTTAATCAATGTAATACAAGAAGAAGTGTTCAAACTCAAAATAGAATCCGTAATTCCATTGAAATGATTGATCAACTTGAAAATTCCTTATCTGATAGTGATAATAACTCTCACTATACATCTAACAGAAATTTAAATAATAAAGTATTTTTAAATTTACTTAAAATAAAATTCTTTATATGATAAGCTATATTTCTAATTTTACATGACTGTATACAATAGCTTTTACTATATCTTTATACTATTTTTATATGTTTTGTCTTATTCCTCTAATTTTCTAAATCTTTGTAAACCTCATTTTTCTTGAACTCGATTTCGCTCATCTCATCTCTTGAGATAATGCTTCATCTAAAGGGGGGAGATGTTATATCCATAATTACTTCGTAATTAAATGCTGACATCTGCACTATTTATATTATATATACGGCCATATGCCACGCGGCGAAGTCAGTTGCAGATAGATATTTCGACAGCGCAGTTAGAACAATCGCAGAGAGTCATTTTTGTACTAAAGAAAAGTGAGGTTGTAGGTGTTTGTACGTGTAAAACCTTTCTGAATTAAAGTGTGGTTTCAGCTGAACTAAAAGTGTTTTTTTTAAAAAGACAATTCGCGGCTGCCGCCTAACAGTACGTACATATGTGTGGAGAATGCTACGATTTCGTAAGATGCTATTATTGCGTCAAAACGTCATATTTATCACCCGTATCCGTAGAACTGTATTTGCAAATAGTTTTTTACACTAACCATTTTTCGTCCTGTATATAATATTCAAATAAGAAGAAGTATATTTACCACGTGAAAAATATAATCATCAATTAATTTTATGGTTACGTATTGCCAAATTCGAATGGCGAATTTACGAAAATATCGTCCCAGTTTCATTATGTTCCAGCGACAAAAGAGAAGAGGGTTACCAAATTAAAACAGGGAGAAATAGATTTATTGTCACAATAAATTACCCAGTAGCTTGTTAATTTTGTCATATTAATAAGATGAAAGATTCGTTAGTTGGAAACTTAGAATATAAAACTCGTTATCTAATTAAATTTTAATATTTTAGTATATGAATGTTAGTTATCACACCCTGTTTTACCCTCATTGGTCTTAAGTTATCTTTCCCCTTGGGTAATTTATATTTTTGCTCAAGGGTAGATGAATATAGAGTTTTGCTATTGTTTATACATAGACTCATATCACTATATCCCAGAAAGGGTAGGAAGATATATATTACACCGATATTTCACCAGATATGTTTTTAACCTTTTGAACGCCAACGTCGTCTATACTCGACATGCGCAAGCGTGCCCTGTGCGCCAACGTCGTCTATACTCGACAAAACTGTTTTTTGTCGGTTCACAGAAAAATACAAAATAAACATATTAAATCATTAGTTTTCTGTGTTTTAGTGATACAACTTAAAAATTGAATCCCCAATTATTACTTAATTGAATACAGCAAACAAAATTGTTATTAGTTATTGAAATATTTGATCAAAAAAAACAATATATAATATATCGATTTTCAGGCTTGGCGTACAGGACATGGAGGTGCCGTTATGGCGTGGCGTTCAAAAGGTTAAATCGCATGTGATAGGGCGAGCATATTATGGACTACACGAAACATGTCAAGACTGTGTTGTTATTCGGAATTTATTGACCCACGAACTCAAAACAGCACGTAAACATTAGAACATAGTTGCTTTAGGACATAAGTAATTTTTGTTTAACATTAATTACGTATATCAGCTGTCTTTTCCAATATATTATATCGTAGTTTAGCGCCGAGCTGGTGTGTTAATAATTGGTTAATGAATAAGTAATACGATTAACCACTTTTTATATACTTTATAATCAGTGCAGTAAAGTAATATAGTGCCCATACCCAACACTTCTCCTTTGCCCAATAACATGATTCCAATATGCTAGGCCAACGACTAAATTCTGATTCGTTGGTCTAGTCAAAGAATTTGCCAGTTGTTTGCCATTATATCCGTGTCACGTATACATTACATTCGTTCCATGTCATATTTTTACTGCGAAGGGACTGGCAGAATTACAGTCATCTTTATTTTTAACAACAGGAGGGTCATGGCATTTTATGGAAGAATTCCACATTACTACACAGACGGCGCAGCACGCAAACCTATATTTCGCGTGCTGCAAAATTCTATACGAGAGACATTTATTTTAGTTATCTACAAATTATTGTTCTATGTCTAAACGAACATTGTGTCCGTTAATTCTATGTCTGTAAAATCGAGAGAGTTGCATCTATTAAATAATTCTTTTTTTACGGTGCCGTACCTTCAAAGGAAATCAGGAACCTTTGTTGTCCGTCTATATGTCAAAAACCCTTTTTTATAAAGAAGAAGAAGAATGTCTATATATAATAAATAATAACTAAGAAGCAATGTCTATATATAATAAATAAATTAGTAGACTATTACATTTGATTACCCAATAAAAATATGTGTACGGGACCCTAGGTGCGCGAGTCTGACTTGCATTTGGCCGGACTTTTTAAATCTATACGAAAATAATAGAGTAACATAAAGTACCAACACAACATTTGATAAAACTTCTTGTAAAATTTCTCTGCCCGCTAAATGCTACATTACAGCAATATAATTGTAATTACAATTGTATAAAAACATATTATTATAAAGATTGATATATTTACTAAACGATTTATAACAATAGTATATCTGACTGCGTCACATCCAACATAAAAGCTTTAATTGTCAAAATTGAATCCAGTCCGAACGGGGAGGATTTAACTCTGACAAACAAGCAACTGCGCCTGATATTGATTTAACGAATAATTTAAACCCCTTTCAAACTCTGGCTTAAAGATATTGAAGATCCGTATGGTTTTATGAGTAAAAGTGCATTTTATATTTACTTATGATATATATGTATATGTATTGGAATAACAAAAGTATAACTTCCAGCTAGGTTTTATATACAAAATGGTCCATAAAGATTGGATAATCCTGAAACACTTTATAGAAGAACTTTTTTGGCCCCAAAATGATCAACAAAAATAGTATTTATGAATACGAAATTTACTTCTTCAGGATATTAATAGCAATAGTCTAGTATTTATACGAGGTAAAATAATTTGAGGATGATTATTATTTCCTTATGAACCTATGAAATGTTCCTATAACTATGCTAAAATGTTAACATATTTCACAATTACAAAACCCATTTTATAAATGTTAATCTTGCCTATAACGGGTAATTTCGTCTATACTTAAACACGCTTTACAATATAATAGAGTACTTGCCTACATCTTACATGCAACGTATTTGTATTCATTCCATGTAAAACGTAGGCAAGAAAATTTAAATCACTTAAGCCAAAGGCCAACAACCCTTACTGTTTATATTCATACATTATCATAATACAAATTGTATTCACTTTTTGTTTCAGGTAGAACAACAAAGTTTAATAAAAAGGAAGTCGGCAGTGTCGATGCATCGTATAGTACACAAATTACTTTTGTCGTACGGTATAAATTCGCAGTAAAAGTGTCGGCCGTAACTGTCGCATAACGTTAAGTGTCGGAAGCGACTTTTGTTTCGAGCGACAAAGTGTATCTGTGATGTTGCGACTTTCGCCAATAAAGAGCGGCGTTGCCGAAAATTTGGCTGTGTACAAAGATGCGCCATAAAAGTGAGTTATTTTACTCTCGCGGCAGCAAGATGCTCCTTACTATCTTCATGTCGTTGCTTCTCTGGAGGATAGACAGCGGCGTCGAGAGCACCAAAGGTAAGTAACCTACTTCCATTGTTTAGATGCTTATATTTATATCGGAGCGAGAAGTTATTACGGCTCCAATTTAGAAGTCGGTAGGTTTGTGGCACAGTAATTGTCAATCATTCGGTTGGTGCTTTTTGCATTTTATTTCAATTCGATAGGTTAAGGTTGAAGCGGAGATAATTGGTTTTCAAACTGTGCCGGCTTTGTTTTGTGAAAATAAACTGAAGAACTTTGAAGTGAGCTCAGTTTATTAGTCAATTGGAAGATAGTTTATCTACTACCGCCACGACTCTTGAAGTCTTAAGCTAAAGTTATAATACGCGGGTTCCTATAAAATATGGTTACCAAACGAAGTTTTAACACGTTTGTACGCGTTGTTGGTTTGGTAGAACAAGTGTAAGCGTTTGCAAAACTGCTTATTGTGAGGTGCTAGGTTCAATTCCCAGGTCATAGATAGCGTTAAAAAATATAACTGCCAGGAATTGCTCTATAAGAAGTCTTCTCCGATGTCTATTCTTGGAGAGTTAGACATACCTACTACCGTTAATCTCGTCCCTCATGAAAACATATGGCAGTGATATTAGGATTCGATATTCAAAATATTCAAAAAATTATAACTGAAGCTTGGTCAATATTTCTTGAAGCCTTGTTATTGCATTGCACGTTAAAATAAAGTAGCGCTTACAGTCTAACGCGCTCTCTCGTTCTCACGCATACAATTGTTATTGCTTCAAGATATGATGGTAGTCTGTTAAGCCAAAATACAGGCGGTTTAATAAGGTGGTAATACTCTGTCATACATTTAGATACTTACCACATAAAAAGATTATATTTGCATAATATTTTCCGTTCCAGACCATGTAGGCGTACTAAAACGTAATATCAAGATAAATTTGCCAAAATTTCTTAGTAGTTTAAAATATACGACTTTTCATATAAGATGCTTAGCAAAACACGGGGAATATTACCAGTCTGGAGGTCCCATAACACGGCACTTACCCGCATATGAACAATGTAATGTATATATTACATAATATGTATATATGTTAGCGTGTAGGACTCGGTGGAAACATAATGGCGGCAAAAGGTGCCGTCCTTCATATTGTGAATGTCACAAAAAGTTCCTATCTGTTATTATACTAGCTTGCTTTATGTACGACGAGGTCAAACAAATAAAGAAGAAATGTCATATTTTGTAGCTAGGGACAAGAACGCACTCTAAGAGAATCACAGTCGTTTGGACCCTCGCTGAAATATGCAGCTTGTTTACTTACGTTATTAGGCAAAGGCTTCGTTCTAGGCTATATGAAATATCTGTTGTTTTCCTATGTTTAGGAACACATCAACATAGATAAGCTACCGAACTTACCTACTTAGATAATGTAGTGACTTGAAGTTCAATTTGAGATGGGTAGAAAGATAAAATAATATACTCCCGATTCGTCAATATATCACTCATTTTAATATACATATTAAGTATGTATATGACACGTTGAAATTAAATTGAAATTAGTCTAGAGTTCTGGTTTGGTCCCAAATATCAAACGAGGAACCTCGTCTACCAGATGCATTTGTTGACCGCATGCAGCTATTGATTTCTATAAGATAAACATAGTATAACAAGTATTACCCGAACTGGAAATTATTTTATTTATGCTACTGTGGCACAAAAATAGCAAACATACTATATTATCTGCAAACTTTTTGCTAAGTAAATTTTACAGATAATTTTAACTGTATTTTAAATTCTAATTACTAAAATACATTGAAACGTAGTTATTAGGTTGTCTTTTCGAAAACAGAAAAGAAATATAAAAAGACTCATTAAATAAATATACTTATCATATTTTTGAAAGACTGATTGACTGTTTTTCGAATTAATGTGCGAGGGAAATAGATCTAATTATGCAGTATTCACACCACTCATATAGTAACTTGTCAAATGTTACTACAGATACATGGTGTGTTATTTTATGCAAAAGTTTATTCTAATATTATTATGCCTAACTAATTTGGAAATACATTGAATATTTGTAAGTACCTTTTGCCGGCGGTTTATATACGTGAATAATAATAGTATTATTTAGGTATATAAACCACCTATATAAACTATGTGCGAGGGACATATTTTACTCTAAGATATTGTGTTGAATTGTGAAAACAACACGAAAGCCATTCTAAAGTATTTGGGAGGTGATTATTTATTTGATATTTTACCTATATAATAGTTCTGTTCAAAATTTCAGCATCTACAGTATAGCAGGTATAACAGTAGTAGTAGTTAAATTTTTTAATTTATACGTTCATAGTCTGACGTCTTGTATTAAAGGTCACGTATAGGTCACACACCCACGCCTGCTGTCGTTAAGTTCGGATCATAGAGGATAAGCTTTCAGTAACTTTGGATATCTTTTTTAATTTAACCTTTAACCTTGCTAAAAATATAGCCTTTTATAACATTTTCACGCTATTTAGACAGTGATAAAGATAGTAGTAAAAGCCAGCCAAAGGAAAAATATAAAACAAAACGATTTACTAAGAAGAATTAGGTCCATACTAACACGACTTCAAAACTTTACGAAGAGGATTTGTACATGTGGGTTGTGTCACGATGTTTTCATTTGTTTAAGCAAGCGATAGTAAACTATTTAATATTCACTATTATACATGTATACCCTATATCATCGTCATGTATATTATTTTGTCGTTTATTTTCAGAATTACATTTAAGGCAGTAATGTATGGCATAATGACTGCAACACCTGGTACATAAATGAGTTATACATACAGAGTAAAATACTGCAATTATATTTAATTGGCGATTCAAAAGAGTGGCCCCGAGTTTCTTGCATATATCTACTCATAGGCTCAACCTTTTGCCTGAACCTTGCAACTAACATAAATGTAAATTCAGTAAATGTAATAAACCCATTAACCTCTATGACGTTCATAAGTGTTACTTTGTGACCTAAATGAATGTTGACTTAGTTTTGACTTATTTGATATTCTCAGTCTTCTACTGAGAATATCAAATAAGTCGAAGTCGGAGTCTGGAGAGTCCGGTAGATGGCAATAAGCCCGTGTCCCTATTACGTGAGACTTAAATCTATACTCTGCTTGCGCAACGTAGGGAGAGAAGCCCATCTCCTCTCCTAAGGGTAATACACGTTTTTCTGCTCAATAGGGGATATACAAGTATCTACTAAAGTTTTAAAGTATATACTAAGCTCAAACATATAGGTACATAATTATAGATATAAAACATATTTTATGTGTTTTCAAACATGTACCCTGTTAGAGCACAGTGACATTTTGATACATATTTATAGCAATTCTAGTTTTACAAGAATAAAATAAAAGAACATATATATTATTAAGACATTAGCTTAGCCAGTGATAAAATAATAATTTATAAAATTCATAAACATAGTCATTTTCAAGCATGTAAATTTTTGTTTTATGAATTAAATTTAATGTTATAATCTATTTTATAATTCTAATCAAATCATGAACATGGATGTTTGTCTTGGTCTGAGTGTTTCTACGTATAATATGTACGTACTGACAAAAAAAAAGTATATAATTATGTATGTTTATCCATTGTCTAATGGGTACCCATAGTACAAGCTTTGCTTAGTTTGAGCTAGATGGTGTTGTGTGTATGTGATAGAAAATTATTATTATTACATACATACATACATAGATTCACGCCTGTTTCCCAGAGGGGTAGGCAGAGACTACGGATTTCCATTTGCTACGATCCTGACACACTTCTCTGGCTTCATTCACTTTCATTTATTATTATTATATAAATATTATACATGGGCTCATCACTAACATCTTCAAATACTAGATATACCTATAGCATCTTCAAGTACAAAGGAATTAATCAAGTAACGCATCAATATTCCTCTGTATACATAATGTTAATTCTTGTAATAGATACTGTACAAAATGGAGTTCTGTTCTACGCTAATAAAGGTCAAATGTGAACTGAATTGCAATTTATGTTTATATTTGGAGTTTATTTCAAGAAAATATTATTTGCGATATTTATGACTGACTGATCAGTGTCATAAATATCGCAAATAATATTCTCTTAAAAGATGTGTGAAGTCTGTCAATCCGCACAGAGCCAGCCTGGTAGACATTGGCCTAACCAATCTTACACAGATAAGTAAACCGTACCCAGCAGTGAGGCACTGTTTATACACATGGCAGATATTATTCAACAGTAAACACTCTAAGATTATGTGATCTTTTATTTAACCTTTAATAATTAGTAACCTACTACAGAATCCATACTAAGTAGATTAATTAAAACTCGAGTCAAATTAAACGTAGTATTACATTTCTGAGAAATATTGGTTTTATTATTTTATAAAGTAATTGGAACTAAGGTAAGGTCCTCCCGGCCGAATCTCGATCACGGCGGCCAATCTGAACGTAGACTGGCCATCTGCGCAGCAGATATTATAGTGCACAAGTGTGTGCGCAAACACAAGTGCGCTCTCTGTTCCCTAACTCTCATGATCTGATGGGACGGCAATTCGACATGACCGGGGAGAGATCAGGCGCAGGACCAACGGCTTCACGTGCTTTCCGAGGCACGGGGCTGTCTAACACCGCCAACTTCCTAACTCCGGGCTACTATTGAGATTTCTTAACAGAAAAACGCAATAACTTTTTATTTTATCGAACCCGAGACCTCATGCACAGCAGTCGCATTCACTACCGCTGAATTCAATAATGATTTTAATACCTAATAAAATTATTCAGATTTACCTGGAACTCTACTAACGTTTATCGTAAACAAGTTTACAACAAAAACATACCTACATGCATACATTTACGGTTGTTTATTCCGGAAAGGGTAGGCATAGGTAACTCTTCAAGAGTAGTTACGATTTTATATTCCACATACATATACACATATATACATATAGTCTATAACCGTCTACGTGGTACATTTTCGACTCTATGCTGCGACTGAGAGTTTTTTTGCTCAAGGAATAATTCCTGTGTCGTGAGGGACTTTACAAACATTCATACAACTGACAAAAAGAACATCTGGACTGGGAATAACCATTTGTGGATCATAGGATTCTTTTTCTCGTGTGGGATACGAATCCGCAACACTCAGCGCGGCAGCAGTGGCGAGGCGACCACTTAAAATACCACGCCATCCGTGCAGTTTAGTTCATAAATACCCGGTAGCACTTTGCCTCACTGCAGAATTGAATCTCGGGAGCTTACAAGCACACGTAAACACGGCAATGCCTTTTAGACTTCGAAAAAACTCTTATACAGCAGCTTTGTCCGTCCGTCTGTTATACAACTTTCAACTCAAGAACAGTAAGAGCTAGAGACTCGCGGTTAACGCCATTCGACTCAGCATAGTCAATATACCCCGAAATGAGTATGACCTTTGCCCTCTGACCTCAAGGTCACATGATATCACGTGACCTTTGCATATTACTTGTACCATTTTTTCGAATTCTAAGATTTACGGCAATTCATTGGTCATGGTCAAGAATACCCAGAAGACAAGTTCACTTATAAAAAAAATACAGCGAGCTAAGCATAGTCTGTCATATTTTCGTTACTTGTTCGTATATTAATTTTTGTTGTACTCCAGTACTATTTTAATTTTTTCGTAGAGCCATAAATATTTTACATTTTATTTTTAATGTACGATGTTGTAGTAAAACCTTTGTATTGGAGTGGTTCCTAATATTCCTACAGAATAAAATATTGAGAAACCACACGTGCCATTACATGTGCTTTTGTTATACCAAATTCGGCGAAAACATGAAATAATAATACGGCTAAGCGCTAAAGCAAAGATGGTAAAATTGTAAAATAATGGCGTTAGGTGATTTATGTACCTGCCCCTTTTGCGTAAATGCAATTTGCTGCGATTAAGTCGCTAAAGCGTCTAAAGCGAATTATGTTCTGAAGTCAAGCAATCAAAACATGATGCATCTTTTAAAAATCGTCAACTCCGTCGCAACGTAGCTTACATAATATACTTAAGACATACTGCTGTGCTAGATAACATATTACCAACGGACGCAGACTACAAAAAAATTCACAAAGATATTTTAAAACTCAAAAATATAAAATGTTACAAAATGAGAAATTCCTAAAACAAGACTAATCCGAGTACGCATACTGTATAGAAAAATATTGAATATTTTGAACGTAATTTGCAGCATGACAAAGCTCCGAGGAAATCCCTGTTCGTCATAAAAAAGATATACCGCGCTGAAGGTGAGGAGACGCCGATTTTCCGATTCATACATCAGTACCAACCTGGGAAAATACACTGTATTTCTTGTTTATTTTCGTATTCGTCTGTTCGTGACTTCATTTCACATAATTATATGCAGCAACAAAGACTGACAGAAAAGCCTAAAATTTAGAATAACATTCTAGACAACAAAGGTCATCAACAAAACTTATGAAAATTGTATTGATTTTATCATAATCGTTAACCAAAACAATACAAAGACTTAATCAGAGTATTACTTTATAGGCTAATTTAGTGCTCGTAAAATAAGTCCAAAGTGACGGAAACCTTGAACTCCCAATACGAAAAACAATAAACACATCCCTTTATTGCCCAACGTGGGACAACTGGAGGTCATAAACTGACTCGACTAGTAGATACAAATCTGAATTGTGACGCAAGCATAAAACATTCATGTAGCAACACAGCTACTAGCCCACCGCGCGAGGCACGCCCCAGGGACCGACAAAACGTAACGAACCGACCTCCCACCATCCTTTTATGTCCCAGATACATTTTTTGCCTGCCAGACACGAGGTTGTCTTCGAATAGATTATTTATGATGTCACACCAGGACCCTTCTGATCTCGAAAGGTGTGATCATTATTCCCAGAACAAAAACAAAAACCTTCAACTCCACTCTTAAATGGTATGATATTCATAAAAACGAATCGAGTATTCAAAGTTTATTTTATATTGTATATAAAAGGCCATTAAATCAATCACGTTTTCAATGAAAGCAGTATTAGAAAGAAATCCGAGGAATAACTTGCTCACCTTCGGTAAAAAGTCGGTCTGCGGCAAGGCTTTCCACTAATTCTGAATTTAAATGCATGAGATCGAATAGGTTCACGCAGAGTGGATCCCGCGTCGAGTTTTCCGATTGCCAGTGCTTATGTATTTAGGAGAAAAATGGGACTTTAGGTCGTACTTCAGCTTGTACAAAAGACCGTTATCAAAATAATCTTTTGAATACATTTACATATGCCGGGCGTGTCACCCTTCCTTTGTGCAGGCTTCAACTATATTGCTCGAATCGATAGATATTATTAATTCTTTACTACGATAACTTTGAATTTTTCACTTTAACGACGAAGGCATTTCTGGTTTTAATCTTAGTGACTTAATTTAACTTAGGCAAATGAGATACTTTTCTTCATAAATTATAAATAATTGTTATCTTGTTGTATCTTGTTGCGTTTAAATATTTAAATTATAATCATAGTATAGTGTAGCAGATTAAAGTTTTATTATAATTCATTTCATAAATTAACCCCAAAAATGAAAAAAACAGAATGTAAATATTTTATTGTTGCCATTATCTGATAAATAAAGATTAATGATAAAAAACTATAAGCTGATTATTTTTTTATTCCTCAGCTATTACAACGTAATTTATAGTCGGTGTGAAAGTAACAGATGTCTAGTGCAAGATAGACGCAGCCGCATTTAAATAGAGGCGAGCTGTCGTTGACATAAAGTGCCATTGTGCCACCCTAGAAGGGCGCAAAAAGAACTCGTTCTAATTGTTTGCACATTTCGCCTCTCCGTACGGCCCGCACACGACAACCAATGGTGTTATAGTGAGGGGAGAAACAAAAAATCACTATTTCGGTCATAGACTGCTTGCTGCCTAATAGTTTTTGCGAACCGTTTTACAAAAAATACGGTATTTATTAAGTTTTATTTCTGAGGATATTGAAAAGTATGACGAAATCCTAATAGTTTTAAAAATACTTAGATGTAACAGTTATGAGATAAACTATGAGATGTGCTGGACTTCTTTAAAAACATTGGTCCTTAGCTGCTTTGGATAGAGAAAGAGATACATATGAGGAGAGTGGGGTGGCCTTTGCTCAGCAGTGGGACGAAACTAACTTATAGTTAAAATGTAAACTGCCTACTGTAATGTCACTAAATTAAAACTTCATTAACCGGTCGTATACCGCCGGCTCGCATACCAGCCGGCAGATTTGTACCCGTCGTAGGCCGGTGGCTCGCATGCGAGCCACCAAATTGGCGCCAAAACGCCTTCGCTTGAGCGAAGGCGGCGCGCGGCGTTTTGGCGCCAATTTGGTGGCTCGCATGCGAGCCACCGGCCTACGACGGGTACAAATCTGCCGGCTGGTATGCGAGCCGGCGGTATACGACCGGTTAAGTCGAAATTACTTTCTTCAATATGCTAGTTATTAATATCAAAATGATAAAATCTATTGAATATTCGCATTAGTGTTATAGCGTTGGATATAGTACGGTTGATTAATTCATACAAGATTGTCAACGGTTTTGTATATACAGGTAATGTAGCATACAAGTATATGGCGCATGTGATAGACACTGTAGCCTAAGATCGCTTGTAATATCATCTGTGGTATCGCTCACGTATTGCAGAACCTAGTAAAATGGATTTAAAGATAGGATGAAAGGAAAGGAATGTGACAGGTACGAACATATGTGAACGTCCCTAAATCTTAGTTACTGAGCAAAATATTAAGCTGGTTAATATTCGGCTGGTTTCTAGCTGAAACATCATAATATTTCACAATAGCCTTTCCAATACAGGGAAAAATAAATGAGCGAATTTACACTCCATCCCTATCGCTAACTACTCATTGTCGATCTATAATCTCCCCTCCTATATGTCTCTATTGTGTTCCTAAATCACCATTGTTGCTTCAAGTGCGTATGGGCCATTTTTTACAACCCCGCCACGAGAGTCCCATAGAAAATTGCCTTAGATTACTTTGCCGAACGCCCGTGCGGAATTCTTGATGGTGCTAAAGTAATGGACACCATTAAACAAGAAAAATGTGTCAAGAAAATTGGCGGAGATTGAGTTTTATTTGAACGTAGTCGTAATTTTTGGTTTACGGCTATTTTAATAATGTTATATTACCTACACTATGTTATTGCTAACGTTAAACTGCTATGAAGAGATATTGGCTCAGTGAAATAGGCATGAACGCCTCGAATTACTTTTTCAACATAATATAATATATTCTATTATATGGGTCTAAATATAGCTGGTAAAATATGAGTGTTTGACATTTACATTTTGTCGAATCATTTGAGTGTATAAAGTGAGTTGCTACGTTAGATACCGTCACCTTATATAGGCATTGAATAGCTTAACAACAGAGATACTTGATTGTTTTGATCCTTGGTTATCTATATATTAATACGTGAAGCAATAACTTTGTGCCCCTTTTTACTAAAATTGCGCGTACGGAGGAGTATAAAATTTGGCACAGTTAAAGTTTATATGGAGAAGAAGTGGCGAATCGTAATATTTATATAAAATATGCATTGGAAATACATTAAATTAATTATAATTACATATATCAGCAATATCTTACAGGCAACCTTGAGTGGATTGGAATGATATATACTATTTATATTATAATATATTTACGTATTTATATGTAATAAAGACTTCAATGAAAGAGTATAGTTAAGTTAATAATAATTAGTTTGAAAAAGATGGGTAAAATAACCTGTAACCTTGACAAAATCTAAATGAAATGTGATTATGAGGGTATTGTTACTGACAATAAAACCTTAATAACTAGCAAACTTAAAATTTAAATCAATAACGGTCGAATTTCGACCACTGGGCGACCGCTAGTAATTTTTATACGATATCTAGGTTTACCCGAATGACTTTGTTTTACCTGAACGTTGGCTTACCAGTGCTACCAGCCAGGTCCAATTGTAAATCTTACTCATCCAGGACTCAAGCACATTTTTTATCAAAATCGGTCCAGCTGTTTAGGAGAAGCTTAGTGTCATAAATAGGAACAGAATAATTACACTGACGGACTCATAAACTGCATCAAAGTTCAGGATTACATTCGAATTCAAATTTTTGATAAGTATGCAAACTTTTTAGATTAAACTAAATGATAATGAAGACACTGTCCACTACTCATAAAAAAATAGAACTGATGTATATATATCAGTTCTATTTTTTTTTACATACATACATAATCACACAAATGTTTGTCCCGTATGGGGATCGAACCCACAATACTCGGCGTGGTAGATGGGGCGAGGCGAGCACTTAAGCTACTACGCCGTCCGTGCTGTCAAAAGATTCAGTAGCATTTAAGCTAAAAGCCTGAAAACTCTTCTCACTACAATAATACAACCTAAAGAAAGCTACCTTGTGTTGTATCTCCTACAGGGTATTTTGTACTTCTCCAGTCAAGTTGCTGTACATTAGATTATATTAAAGAAATGTAACTAAATTCGTAAAACGTTTGTAACTTACTTAATTATATACTGTAATAACCTAACATAGGTTATTACAGTATATAATTAAGTAAGTTCTGTACTTGGAGATAGTCTGTAAATAATTGAAATGGCAAGCATTTGATTCCCAAGTGCTCAAGTTTAATAAGTGGACTTAGGCATTTTCTTATTTGACACAGTACAAGTATACTTGTCAAATGATTCGGGTAAGAGTATTTTAGGTTGATGAATATCTTACAATTGTATTTATATTTAGAACAATAATATACTAATTAAATTGATGTAAATTATTTGTATTTGAATGACAACAGTAGCAATCGTTTTGTACTGCTCAAAAATAAGTTTTCCATCCATCAATAGCTTCAAAATTTAACAAAAGTTTGTACTATAAATATCTTCCGACTGTTGTAGATGAAGCCTGTTCCCACACTCAATGAACTATGCGTTTTAAATCAAAAGAGATCACTAATATTAAAAATATCAATTGAAGATATCATAACTCGATTTTTGAATATACAGTATATTGAGGAACGATACTAATATAACTATAATCTAGGGAAACTACAGTTTTACTCTTTAAGCATAGACGTTCAGGAATATACTAAGAAGCTGTCTTTTAATACGTAAAATGTTGGGTCTCATGATCAGTCATGAAGATCGCGAAGTAACTTATGAACTATGCTAACTACCAAGAATTCTTACATATTATTCAAAATATCTTAAATATTAATATTGCAGGTTAATTGGGCGATAGATTTTAGATACGCTTGATTTGCCACGTTTAATTTTACAGATAACTCGATTTATACAGAAATGTAATATACATTGTTATTTTTGTAGTTTAATTCAATCGCCGTGAAACAACCGAATTGAATTTTAAAGTAATGTCACGTTATATTTAGATTGAATTGTATTTCGATTTGAATGTGTTTTTGTTTACAGAGGTTTAAAATTTGTGAAACGTAACAATTAATTTTGTTAGGATGTAAAAAAATATGCTGTTTTTATAAATTTAGCTACCAATGTTTTGGATGATTTTCGTCTTTTTATACATAGTTTACCAAGGCATGGGTTGTTCAAAATTGCGTTTCATGCTGTTTAATTTGGTAAAGTCGGGCTAATAGGAGAATCAAAGATTTGCTAAAATACATCATTACATTACTTGTACGATTCTCGTAAACATAAAAACAAGTACGGCTGATGACATTAATGGGTAGCTTAGATTCTAGAATTATTTTGGCAGGCATCTTTAAATGGTTTTAAAATTGGAATGTACTTTATCTTGCTTTTTGGATGGACACAAGCGACATCAAAATTGTTTCATAGTATACCGACGTACAAAGTTTAATGCGTTTCATAGTTCTCGCCACTGTGCGTGTTAGGCCAGGAATGATACCTAATGATTAAACCCTAAACTGAACAATGGTACAGTATATTTTTGAATTATAATTATTAAGCAATGTCTTTGTAACTATTATCTTTAAATAAGTAGGTATGACGTTAAATACAGCGTAGTATAAGGTAGTACGTGTTAGCGTGCAATCGTGAGTTCCCGGGTAGGATTCACGGGCCGGATAAAGTTCTATTGGGTTTAGAAAATTCTCATAAACAGCACTCACTCTAAACGCAACAGCAATAAATTCACCACCTTATTACGAGAGGCTTCTTTAAGTCTCTCTAAGATTGCGCCAGCTAGGTATTTCTATAGCTGGCGAAAGATAAGTATAATAAACCAACAATAGTCTAATGGGAGACCGTTTGACTGCCACACACAGGTCTCGAGTTTGATCCCAAGACGCGCATCTCAGGCATTTTAAAGTTATGTGCGTATTAAATAGTTAATTATCGCTTGCTTGAACGGTGAAGGAAAAAATTGTGTGGCACAATTTTTTCCTTTACTGTACATGTATGTATGTCTGACAGTTCTATATAATATTTTTGAAAAAATGTGAATTCTACTAACCCGCTTTGGGCCAGCGTAGTGGACTATGGCTTAACCTTTTTCACACTGAGAAGAGGTGCGTACCCAGCAGTAAGACTATTTAATACAGGGATGATATTATTTATTTTAATATACAAACCTGAATCTATGAATGTGTAAAAATAAGCACTAAACAATAATATAGAACAATAACCAATTAAAAAACATGACGTATTACAGACCCTATAAAGAGCTTCGCAATTAGACCGTCGATATAGGGAATCTTCGACTCAACAGCCAATCCGTTTAACGTCTAATAAATCACCGGGGAACACTGTATCGAACCTATTATCAGGGGTATTCGTGCGTTCTGCCCCTTGTTGAGCTCGCGAATGTGCAGGGGTAAGACAATTTGATTACGTCATTGCTCCAGTCTGGGCGCCATTATTGTAATGTCATTGATACTGTTAATGAAAGACGTCACAATATTATTTATGATTACTGAAGGGAACTTTAATTATGATCTTTGTAAAAATTAGGCTATTTGTAGTGTTACAAAAGAATGAAAAGACATTAATGACTCAGTTGGGAATGGTAGAATTAACTATTATTTCTGACAAAGCAATAATTGCGATATTTATATTTGCACAGCTATAAATTATAAATATACAGAACTGACAGACATCAATGATCCGGCCGCAAATCTCCAGATTTAGAACGCGCTGTCCAATGCAGAATCCATAATATTTCTTATTAAGATATAGCACAATCCGTTTTTTAACAAGTTTACACTGTATTAATGAATGGATTATTTTTAAATAACGTTTGAAAATAGTCTTCAAACTTGATTTTTATTCGAGTCATCTTTTACGGAAAATGCAAGGAAGTCTTATATTTTTGCGGAGGTGTCTTGATTCTATTTGTGGATTGTACTTGAGGAATTAATGAAGAATCTTTTAAGGTGATAGTCATTGATGCCCAGTCAGGCGTGTTAAATAGAAGTAGGCGTCTACTCTATACAAATTGGCAAATAAGCAGTTTTACCTAAGTTATATTGTAATTTAAGGCCTATTTTCCTTATAAAAACTATTCAAAGTTCGAATCTAATCGTAGTGTCTTAAATATTACAAATAGTATTCTCCCAAAATAAAATAAACGTCGAATGTGAATATATGTAAATTGCATTTCACATTTAATGTTTATTAGACTAGATTGGAACTTTATATTCAACAGATTTTCTTACAAGAATAATGTACAAAGTCTAGTGTATCTTAACACTAAATATAAATATTATAAAAATAAATTGCGATCAAATCAGTATAAATAAAGTACTCACGAATTTGCCGGATACAATAAAAGAAAAATATCAATAAAATAAGGATCGTCTCTAGGTCCCGCGGTCCGATTAATTTCAATGTGAAACATTCGCGTAAACGTAAAACAATATTATTTACAGAGTGCTAACTTCTAAAAGCTGCACCATATCCATACAAGCGAAGAGAGAAATGATATTCGTCGTAATTCTTATTCCAATTATTTGCTTAGAAGTATTACAAGGAAGAGCAAGTAGATGTTCTCGGCGGTGCAATACGTTTAACTAACAGTCGGTCTGGCGCTCACAGAGCTGCCGTAATGAATAAGCGTACCGAGAGTTTGTGAAGCTGTTTACGACTTTGTTAACATTTCATAATACTCCTCCGGAACTTCTAAGTCGTGTGTTTAAACATGCAGAAAGAAATCTGATTAAAACATTCATTCGGAAATTGTTTACAAGGAAGCCGAGGATTTTGTTAAATGTACAATTAAGATTGTTTTTAATAAAAATGTTGTTTGCCTTCACATTCATTTATGAGACTGTATAAACTGATATAGTATAAAGGTTGTAACACTGCGAGGTAAGGCACGATCTATAAGAACAGTTATTACACCCAGATTGATTCGTCGTCTATGGAGGAGTCATCGTCGGTGGAGAATTGGTAACATATCTGCAATCTACCGGATTGAATTGCAGTTTCTGAGCTGCTATTTTACTAATAAAAAAACAACAATCAGTTACATCAGGAAAAAATTGAACTTCACTATCAGCTTTAACGAAAGCGCTACAAGGTGATATATAATATATATTTTTATTTTTTGAAAACAATGCTTTAATCACTTGTCTTCTGAACACATATAGTTATAAATTAACTATATATAAAGAAGTATACCTAGTCAGTCAAATATTCTCGATACAAAACGCCTAGAATTTTCTGTAAGCTTTACTGTCGCAACGTTTTACGAACAATAAAAAGACTAACTGCATTGCGGCGCCGCCGCAGAGTTAAAAATGACAAAGTTAAAAAACCAACACCATAACGGCTTGTAATTTCATCTTTTTATTTCAACTAGGGTATTAAAAACTCGTTTCTTTAAGGAAAACTTAATCTCAAAGGCCTTAAAATTCAATGAAATATTTTTTCATTCATTTTAAGTTTACAGACTTTTTAAGCACAATACTTTGAACGTCTAGATTCCGGTAGGCCACAAGAATTGTTAAACTTTGTCGGGTTTTTAATTGTATTATTTTGTATTGCTTTTTATGAGTAGGTATACTGGATTTTTATAATTATTTGTTTTGAATGTCAGTTCTCTAAATATGTTTGAGAAGCAGTTAAAAGACATATTGGATACGTTTACGGTATCTAATTGCTAACCAAAATTATATTAAGTAGACTACTGTGGTAAACAGTATGACATGTTACAAGAATGTAGTAGTTAGTATATCCATGATTCTATCCCCTAGAGTCATAGTAAACTATATAAAGGAAAGAAATAAAATGTTTTATTTGAAACTCGATACATACATAATTTTAAAAACAATCATAAATACAATTAAACAGAAGGCGGTACATGGAGATTAAATTAGGCAACTGCGTCAGCTATTGTTGCAGTATAGACTACAACGCTGCGCGCTGGTATGGTATTCTCGCAAGCCTACTAACAATAATTGATTACAAACCAATGCATTAAAATAAAACATACAAAAATGGGGTGAAAGTAATAACTATAAACTTATATTGGATTGCAATTTATTTTGTAATTGGAGTTGAATAAAGCGCCATCTATCGGTTTGTTGCGGAACGTCAAGCGTAAGCTTAAGTGAGGTCGCCATAGAGCCAATGTATCAGAGTGACAGTTATAACTGTCAGTGTCATATTGACGTTATGTAAGCGCTGGAGACTCGTGCGTGGACACATTCGGTGTGACGAACTCGCTGCGTTTCGAATCAAATCAGAGATAATCACAGTCAATCTTTATTGTTTTATTTATCTTGTATTTGCTTATCATTAGTATACGTACGAAGTATAATACTACGCCTATATTTTGTTGCTTCATCATGTCAAAAGCGAGTTGCCGTCCTACCCTCCGACACATATATATATATATATATATATATATATATATATATATATATATATATATACATATATATATATATATATATACATATATATATATATATATATATAAGTAAATAGTCTATAATAATTAGCGTAATATTATATTATATTATGCTACAAAACTTAAAATAAAAAAAATATTAAAAACCAAAGAAGCAATATAATGTGTTTCTGAACGCCACTTATACTTGAGAGGCTGACACTACGCCATGCGCACTAATCATAATATAATATGATATAACGATACTTATGTTGCATGTTCCCGACGCTAGAAGTTAGTATTGGCTACATGTGCAAGATAATCATACAAGTACGGCTTACTTGCACGAACTTACGGCTCGTGAGTGCCTTACATTGGAAATACTACCCGTGTCATGCATTTTATTAAATACGTTTCTAAAAACATATTAAGTCGAATACTGACAACATTCTAGTCGATTTTAATAAACATTCTAGATATAAAAAGGAAATTATTGACGGTGATAATAATATAAACTAATATGTGGATAATAGCAGTAAATATAGGTATCTTTTTATTATACCTACATATATTATATAAATCATGTACTTAATTATATACATTAATATGCTTTTAATAACATTTAAAAAGATCCTAGTATTGAGAAGGTTAGTTAAATTCTATCTTAAGTCAAAACAGTGCATTCATCGTGATGCATGAGGTGATTACGTAAACGACCGGTTCGGGACCACTCCAGGCAACGAGTTTATTACTGAATAGGTTTTACATTTCCTTCCAGCCAGCAGCAAATGGTCTCTAAATTAAAAATGGTTGTCTTCAGGTTTCTGTTTGTAATCTTAGTTACTGTCACGACAACGTATATTTTTTTAATTATACGCTTACGAAAATGGAGTCTTTTTGTAAAGTGGTGTTTTCGAAACAGTATTTCTATATTATAGGATAAATGTAAGAGATTTAAAGTGACTTTGAGTAAGAAAAAATCACTAATCAGTAAGTAATCATCATTCTTAATCATCATTCAGTAATCAGTAAATAGGCATTAAATTATTAGATAGAAGAGGAGTTTTTAAACGTTTGGTTAATTTAAATTTATCTTATGTAATTTATCCTAAGAATAAAATGGTTCATGCAAAGCAGTGACATGCGATATTAAACGACTGAGAATATTAAAAATACTGCGTTGTTAGATTTATACATCTTCTTCTCCCTAGACTTTATTATTCTCAAGTCACTTCGGGTCGGCTTTTCTGGTCTAACCGGATTTGACTGGATATCCGTTTTTACACGGAGCAGCTGCCACCTGACCTCCGCTACCCGAAGGCTAACAATTATACCCCAAAGCTAGACCAGTATTAATTATAGGGCACTGACTTCCCAATAACGACTGCCATAGATGTTCATGGCAGCCGGGACCGACGACTTAACGTGCTCTCCGAGGCACGGAGCAGGCGATAATTGTCAATCAATACGCACATCATTTCGACGTGGGTTCGAACCCGAGACCAGACCCTCTGCATTGCAGTCTGTTGGTCTCCCCACTAAGCTATCGCTGCTTTGTTTAATTTTTACATATAGATTGAATTGATTAAACGCATGCCGTGTTATTATACATTTGATTATAAATAATTAATTGCAGCTGATTATCATTTAGTATTAAATATAAATATTAATGAACATTTTATGAGCGATTTGATTTTAAAAGCAATGTGAATCAAAATTAACGAAATGTTCATCGAATGGTTTTGAATGGTTATTATTCATATATTATTATACGTTTCCAGGTATTATTTTAAAATGATAATAAATTAATAATACAGCATTTAATTTGAGTCATCTGTTTTTAGGTGCGGGTTTTTATTTGCAAAAAGGTGTTTGATATAATTTGCTACGATATCAGAAATTATAAACATGGATAATAGAATAATATAAACACATGGCACAGACACAGATTCTCTCTTGTCGTATGGTAAAAAGCCTAGGTTTGGAGTACCTTTTAAAACTAGGTTTTTGCGAATATGTTAATCTGTGAAAGTTTGTCATAAAAGCTATTCTATTCAACCATCCTTTACTTGTTTGCAATTTTATTCGCATGTAGTAAGTATTATATTTTTGTTTATACTGTCAATAATTTATTTAAGATCATATATATATCATTTTTATTGTATAAATAGATGGCGTAGTGTAACGCTTATTAAAAAAGTAATAGTTTTGATCGCATCAAGCAACAAACATAACATTTATTATATAGAAACTTGGCGCAACTAAATTATTTCACGGTTAAAGAAAACCCTTCAACGTATCAAAACAAAAGGCTTTTATTTTATAGCTCTACTAGTATTTGCTTGCGTGTATATCACGGGCAAACATACCGGGCAAAATTTTATCCTATGTGTTGAACCAGTATATGGTCTATCTGTCTCCTAAGTTACATATATCCAAATTCTTTCTTAATAGTCAAGACGGAATCGATTAAAAGTCGTCTAAATATCCAAACATCTTTATAATCTTGTATATTTGCATCAAATATTAGTATACAACACAACATGCTTACATTTTAGCAGCTTGTAATAGTATACACAAGTTTAACCATAACATCCGTGCTTAAACACTCAAACAACCGGGCTGTATCACTTAGCGAAACGTCCATTACCTCTGATGAGGAAATTAACGTGTGATGGCAGACATTTCATCTGTCTCGCTTCAGCGGCGATCGTGCGTTCATTACATCCAGTATGGAGCCCGCAAGCTGATATATAGCTCTCATTGTCGCGAACTAACAACAGTCCATTCTGGCTAACGGTCCGCTTTACTGACCTCATACATCCGGGCTAGAGATGCCAGCTTTAATATGGCAGGCGGGATTTCGACCTGAATTGGCGTTTCTTCTGTAACACGTCTATGAAAATGGAGGCTCGGTTTTTTGGACATGCTCTATATATGTTATGTCAGAGAATTGACTATGTTCTTATAGTTAAGGGACCGCTGTGTACTAGAATCAAAGCGCTTTTATATTTGTAGAAGAACCTGACTTTTATTTTATTTGAAATTGTTTATTGTAATATTGTCTTCTATTTACGCGAATATTATTCATTGAAATTAAACTACTATATACGGTTTTTATTCTCTGACTCTCAGTCTCAGTCTCCCCGTGACCATGGCTGCTGAAAAGCAACCGAAACGTCGGGGAAAGTGTAAAATTAAATTAAATCTAAATAGTTTTAATAATAATTTAATTAGCTTAAAAGTTAGTACAGTTTAATAGTAGTATAGCGTAACAGTTTTCAAAATTTTGTAATAAAGTATCAAATAAACAACGCGATAAAAACCGTATATAGTAGTTTGATTGTTTGTTGTCTTACGTTTTCGCAAATGTTATACATTGAAATTAAACTACTTTATACAGGTTTTACACGTTGTTTATTTTGAATACTATGATTACATAATTTTGAAACTATTAAACTACAACAATTACACTTTACAGTCATTTTAAATTATATATAAACTATTTAGGCTTACACATTCCCTGACATTTCGGTTGCTTTTATTATTGCTTCGTTCGATTTAACGGTAACAATATTTTCGCCGCAACACGATAAACGTTTTTAATATAATATCGTTTTATATTAGGATATACAAATTGAAATATAGTAGCTCTACTTGTTTTGTGAATTTATTTGAACAAAGCCGAACGCTTCTTGTTCTACCTCGGGGTTTATTACTTTTTTATGCTTTTTGTTTTTCTTGAAGCGTTGTAGCCATTTTCCACTTTGATGAAAATGAACATTAACTATGTTCATTTTATTCGTGTATAATCCAGATTTAATATATTTGTTTTCAAAATTTTACTAATTACTTTTAAAGCTTTTGGGTGCTCTTTTTAATTACATTGAGGCAAAATTAAATATTGTTCTTTGAAACTTGAATAATAGATTAATAAAGAATTTCTCAGTTTATTTTTATAATTAATCAAACTGCCAGTCTATTATAAAAATATTATTGAAACGAATAAAGGGATAAGTATGCGAATTAAATCATATTCTAGTCAAAAATGCTATTCAAAATTCGAATTAAAACAACAAAAGGAACAAAGAAGCTTAACAAATAAGTTCTAAAGACCTTTGTCTTCGTCGGGAATTACGAAACGTACCGCCTTGAAACTTTGTAAATCAGGACGTCCCGTAAATACAGGTGCAGCTGGCAACATTAGTGCAACGCGCACCACTGAACAAAGAATTAATAAAGACTATTTGTTGCGAACAACGAGCTATTTAATCAATACTTCGTTCGAGATTAAGCTTTCAAGTAAGCCATGACAATACTCTATTTTCATTGTTGCCATACAATATTTTTGAATTTATTTCGTGCCAATATAACCCGAAGCAATTATTTTAATTTCTCGATCCTGATCGTCCCCTCTGTACTAGGGTTGGATCATCAAGCTATTTGAACAGTGCAGGGGATTGAATGCGATTTTCTTTTGCCTTGCGGCCTGATGTACGGTATTGATTTTCTGGAAGGGTGGAATTCTTTTGGGAATCGCCTTTTGTTTTGCGACAAACTTCGCACAATGACAGATAATATTTTTAAAACAGAAGTTGTTTTTGTGATAAATGGAGTTGGTGACAGCAATAACGGCTTTTGCTACAACATTTGTTAGAATCGCCCAGTCGTCATTTGATACTAAGTTAATAGTATCCCGGAAGTGAATTTTCCAGTTTTCCCCATAGATAAACATTTTCATCACAATTTACCGTCATCCATATTTTGTTTGTTTATGTTGCTTTTTCATGTAGGTATACTATCTAAATTTATCTTTTGATTAAAATCTGGGTTAGGACTAGCAATTTGAATAAATTTATACCAAGTAAACGATATCGAAATAGAGAATCTCATTGAAAACACAAAGGATAAATGTTAGGTCGGCGCTATCGATCGCGGTCACATACAAAATAAGTTTTACTACCGCGCGTGGACTTAATCGCATTTGCTAAGCAGTTTTAAATTGACAGTTACAATTTCGATCTTGGCAAGTTTATAATTGGAATTGCCACTATTTATTTAAGTCCCACTTGGTATAATTACATATTTAGGCACTTAAGCGGCTTAGATTTCAAATAATTTACTATTAGCTTAATCTTTGTTTCTAAGTATTAGTGTTATCGCGCATACCGCCAAAGTTTGACCAAATTCCAAGCAATGGAAAGCTTAAAATCTTATACTAGAAGCTATTAAATCTCACCTTTAAAACAATTTTGGGCTGTAGTAATTAAACTTCATATTTATCTGGTAGCCTGTTCAACAGACTACTTAAATTCATGTAGCGCTCGCATATTTTATTTAACAATCGCGAATGCTAATAAATTATGTTGCACAAAAGAGGTTTTACAATGCAAATTGGGGGTATAATCCGAGGAATGCACTTTGCACTCGTTACTCCGAACAACATTAAAGGCAGTGTATAAATCGAAAGCACTTTTTTGGAAAACATTTTAGCAGATATTTACGCCACATTGGTTGAAGGTACCCGTTCATTATGGCCGCTGAAAGCCCCCGCTACGTGATAGATGACCTGTTCAACGCGAATAATGGTCCATTCAAGCTACTTTGGAAACCATTTACCTTTGGTAGTCCACTATACCTAATTACGGGACGAATCGACATGATTGAAGGTGTTGATACGCTCAATTTTGATAATAAAAGGTTTACTGTTATTGGTAAATTTGCATATTGCTTTGTTTTAGTTTAAGGACGAAGAATTTAAAGTGCTTATTATTTTAAAAGAAATAGAAGGGTAATAAAGATGAAAAGGAAAAGAATGCTGCAGGAACCTTTGTACTGCTAAACAAGGCATTGGAATTGAATCGTCAGAAAGCACCATTACTATATGGTGAAGTTAGGAATTTTGCCAATGCATATTCTGTCTATGTTTTCGAAGATGTATGAAATATACTGGGCAATGTTAGCGGATATGATGCCTCTCTTACGAGAATCAATATCTTTTTAAATAGGGCTCAGTATGTTTAAAGTTTAGAATTGTAATTAGGTGACTGTACTCAAAGATATCGATCTGACAATCAAATATCCCATCGCTTTGACACAAACATCATAATGAAAGCAGCATGCCTAAGAGATCCATACAATTTCCTCGAAGAAATGCGTTAACATAAAGTAGTACTACAGCTCATGACTTTGATTATTTCCTCTGGCATCGTTAAAATTTTATTTCTATCAGTTAAAAGTCAAGCTAAGTTTTTAGTAGAAAATATGTACAATATATTTATATATTTACGAATTCTGCTAAAGCTTTATTATCAATAAAAAAGTGTCTCGTACAATTATTTAAAACGTTAACATGTTCCATTCCGGAGACTACGCCTTGTCAATGGTAGTTGTGGTTCACTAAATTGCAGATGCCATTAACACTAGACTCAAACCAAAATCAATATCTAGTATACGTATATATAATATAGCCTATATGCTTATTCATAGGCTATCATAGCACACATTAAGTAATATCCTATTAGTTTTAGAATTTAACTGCTGTGCATGACGATTTGGGTTTAATTTCCAGATCAGACAATGTGAGACTAAGTTGATCGGTCACAAAATTCTTAATAGCGACACGGTACCAGGATTTGTGCCTGGTAGAGGGCAATAGACTTACCGCCTATGACATGAAATTTAAAACGTAGTTGGCGAAATTAGGTTAAGTACATCTCTGCCTAACGTTATCAGCTTAAGACTATCAATGTATGAATGTATATTGTAACGAGAAATAATATTAATAAGAAGACTCTAGATGGACTTTATTTTATGGTATCTAATACTCTATCACATACACACAACACCATCTAGCCCAAACTAAGCAGAGCAGAGTTGTACTATGGGTACTAGACAATGGATAAACATATGTACATATATACTTTTTTTTTGTAAATTCATTCATATTATACATAGAAACACCCAGACCATGACAAACATCCATGTTCATGCACACAAATGTTTGATTTGTTCGGGAATCGAACCTGCGACTTCAGGCGTGGCAGTTGGTTACACTAACCACAACGTCATCGAGGCCGCCAAATTAAAGAAGATTGCTACAAGTAGAGAATTTGTTTGAATAGAATTATAAAAAAAAATTCAAGTACATTATAATTATAAAATAGTTTGATTAGAATTATAAAAGAGATTACAACATTAACTTGAATTCATAAAACCAAAATTTACCTATTTGAAAATGACTATATTTATGAATTTAAAGATTATTATTTTATCACTGGCTAAGTTGATGTCTTAATAATTTATATGTTCTTTTATTTTATTCTTGTAAAACTATAAGTGCTATAAATATGTATAAAAATGTCACTGTGCTCTAACAGGGTACATGTTTAAAGGCTCACAAAAGGTAACAACTTTGTATCGACATGAGTGCAATAAATAAATATGAATATGAACATGTAATACTAAATATAGCACTAAAATATACATGTAAAAAAGTAAAGTCAATAAAGAAATACTTGTTATAAGTTATTCAGGTCAACTTCATCGATATCAAAGCTTAATCACCTGTGGATTTACCTACATCAAATATTGGCAGCGGTTGAAAAATGAACACGATTTTTTCGGAGTTCCGTTACTGAACTATTGATATAGTCTTTATGTAGTATTTATACAATCTTGGTTTGATTTTATTTCCTCTATTCCTGATTTATATCAGCTATTAACTGCGGCTAAGTTGATATCGGAAAGTAGATCAAACTTAGTTTTATACAGCTTAACAGTGTTGGGCAATATGTAATCTAACTACTGATTACTAACTACGACTACATACATAGTAGTGAGTAATCATAATTACAAATTACATGAAATAATCGTTTAAAGTAGTTAGATTTTAGTATTAGTATTTTATTTTAGGTTACTAACTACTAGTTGTAGTTGCAATCACGATTACGAGATTACATTTTATAACTACATGTGTACATAATAAAACGTTGCTTATTAAAAAACAGCAAACACGCGCGCGAGTCGTGTTCGCGCAAGTTAGAGCAGCGCCTAAATACTAAATTCTTTTCATAGATATCCAGAAGTGAAAAAGGTATTTATAAAACACAATACCCATTTACCACCTTCGGTTCCAGTGAATAGACTGTTTTCATATGCAACTGTCGTATAAAATGTTCGAAAAACGTGTAGTAAGGCTAATTTCAATGATTCGTAATTTTTTTTATTTCATTCATAAATAAATTGATTTAAGTTGATGTTTGCTGAGTAAAATTAACTTTTTTATTACATGTCAATCAATGCAATAATAATAATAAATATAGGTACATATCTATGATTTCAAACCTTGTATTCCATTATTCATGACAATAAGCATACGTGAAATAAACTGAAGATCTTTTTTTACACAGCCTGATTCAGTTTTAATGAATCGATAATTAAAACACACTACACGTTTATTTAATTGCAAAACATATATCATGGTCTTAGAACTCAAATAATCATTAGTTATAACTATTAGATTGCAGCAATCAAATTAACAACTACTTTAAGTTACATGTAATCATAACTACATGTAGTTAACTACTTTTAATCGTAATTAGAAATCAGATTACAATATAGCTAACTACGCCCTACACTGCAGCTCAAGCATACACTACATCCACAGTAACAGTTTAGTTTTTAAGATGTTCTGGGAGAAAAAAACTACTCTCTACAATGGTTCTCTTACACTCACGCCTGTATATTGCCGTATAATGCAGAAAGATCTATAACAAGCACATTACGCTAGTTATATTTCTGGTCACACGTTATAAGCTTATATATATAGGGGTAAGCTTATATTATTGCCATTAAGCGTTTACAACACAAAACCATTAAGCGTTTACATGTGCAAACATCACCTACTCTTTTTTTTGTGGTTGGTAATTAGTTGAGAACGTTTATTGATTTCAAACTATACGGGGGCTTTACAAGTATTGACTCCTGACAACTATGTGGATTACACAAATGATGGAATTATCATTTGTGGGATCACAAAGTTGTTGAAAGTGTGAATCTAATCCACAACACAGCGTCGCACTACTACGGAGTCACTACTTAAACCATCCGCGCAATCAACTTGATACGACTAAGATAACGCAAATTGTATCACTACTTTATAAACATGCCTAATTGATATTAAATATGTCTCATGATAGTTTTTATTCTATTACACCGCATTTACGATTGATCCACAATATTAACGATCACGCTGAAGAAAATGTCTCCAAAACATCATCAATAATAAAGAGAGAACAAAAGCTTCGAAAAACTTTAGGTATTAGTGTATGTCGTACTTTTTATACGAGTTTGATTAATCTATACTTTTATTACTAACAAGGGGAGCGGTGGATAAAAGTGAAAAGTGTGGTCTCTGATTGATGAGCGGGTTTGTCGAGAGGTATCGGGACGACCAACCATTCATTCATTCGTTCCTATGCCATTAAATATTTCACCGATGTTTTCAGAAGTGTCTCCAGTTATAAATGATGTGCTAACAGATTCTACATGCAACCTGTCACAACAGTTTTATTAAAAAATCAATTTTGGCATCCATTTGGTTTCAGTGTTTCAGTGGTTGCGTTTGACTGGTGTAAATGTTGAGTGATTTATATTGATATCAATATTGAAGGTATTTATTTTATTGTATTATGGTTGGTAATAGTTTGCATATTTGATATTTTATTAAATTGTTCATTTATTTAATTTGTGAAGCCAGGATGGTATGTGGGCTATTATAGATAAAATATTAATTGTCGTCACTTATGACATGCAAGAATTATTTTTATCGTAGTTCTACGATTTTGCTACTTTCATTTTTAACTTTCTAAATAACCTGAGGGTGATCTATACGTTTATAGAAGGATTCATATGCCTTGGCAGTATTTAACTCTTTGTGTAAACGTGGCAACTAACCTAAATATAATACAACAGTCATCATTTCAGCCGAAAGACGTCCACTGCTGGACATATGACACAACAGTAACTTCACTAAAATTGCTAATTCATTAACTTTGACGTACATAAGTGTTACTTTGTGACCTAAATTAATAAATGATCTTTAACTTGACTTATTGACTCCTATTTCAGAAATATGTATTAAAATGCAAACACAGAGTAACAATGAAAACGAAATGATACACGTATGTTATCGCCTTTGCATATTGCTAAATATATTAAAACAGATGCTCCATTATTTTTTGTTATAATTTAAATTTAAGAGGAAATCAATAGCCTTATCTTATCGGCTATCTTTGCAACTATCGGTGCAACATATTAGGTTATCTTTCATAATGAGGTCTTCCTTGGTTTACAAAGATTGGTACACGAAATCTCAGTATCGATTATATTATGTTGCGCGACCTCAACATATTGTGTCGTCACGTTACCAGATTAACTAATCACGGTTCTACATTACAAATTAATATTATATTACCTCAAAAATAGGCATCTTAGGTAATGTGGATAGCCTTCTGTCGCGCATGTAAACCACGAGGTAACGGGTTAATGCTTCATGGGTTGTCTTTCTACTTGATTATAATTTTCCTATGTATAATAATATGATTTCAGGCTACAAATGCATAATATTACATTTGTACGCTAAATGCTATAACAGTACAAAATAATTTTAATGCATTTGCATTGAAAAGACTAATTAATTAGCACTTTCGAAGTATAGCAAAAGCACATAAAAGAAATCCGGCAATAAACTAAATTAAACAATTTCGCTTAACGACGATACGTTCAAATCTCAGGTAAGGCAAACCCTTATAAATTTGATAAAACCCTTTAATTCAAGCAGGTTGCCAAATAATAGGCAAGGTTTAACGAGAGTCTACAATTTAACACTGTAGAATAGGGGAATAGAGTCGTAAAAATAGTGAGAAACGGTCAGCAATCAGGACTTAGATTAGATCTCGTTTCAGAAACATCGATGTGGGGTATTTTCGACGCTGAAAGCGAAATCAAAGCACGGTTAATGATGAATAGCAAGAAATGAAAAGCGAAAATCCGAATGATTTTCAAGAAATTGGTTCAATTCGAAATGTTCAACAAATACTCAAACAACTTTGCACTTCTTTTGTATGTTCGTTAGTGATATTCAAATCTAATATACTGTAATAATTAATACGGTATCGATGCATGAATAAAGTATTAAAGAATTCTATTTATATATGGCGCTGGGAAAATGGGTATTTATCAATCAATTTTATTTACAGATAATTATAACCTATATTTGTATGGTATTCATGCCGATTGTTTTAACGTTCGGCTGTTTTAAAGGCATACAGATAATTATGTTTAGGGCAAGGCTGGTTATTATACAATACATAGAACACTGATTTATAACATAAATTGGAGTTTTGGATCATAAATTCAGAACGCAATTAATTTTTAAATTCGGTGATGTCATTCTACGATAAGAATAAAGATACATCTACTATTTAGTTGTCAACAGTAATTCATTGGTAAATATACCATAGAAATTTGCCATTAATAAAATATCATCGTAACTAAATAATGCTAACATAGCCTGAGCTTGACATTTTTAGCCTTACAAATATTAATACACTTAATGCCTTAAGTGTTGTGAAGCCTGAAGTCTTACGTAAGACAATGCGATAGCTTCAAATAAAATTTTAGCAATGGGCATTTGAACTTAGGCAGATATAAATTAAAGCTTTTAATTTTTTGTTAGAACTTAGTATTAGTAACAGTTCTAAAATAAGTTTCTAAATAATATTTATGCTTAAATCGAAGGCTGTTTCATAGACATCTCTCTACCCACATCTCTAGACCCTAATACAATGGGACAGTGAAAATGTGAAAATACAGCGCTCGAGGAAAAGTCATAAGGGGAAAACACAGTGCCAAATAAATGTTTTGAATAGTAAATTCAAGAATAGAGTTTAGAATTCCAGTGATTGTGACTTTGCTGGTCAAAAGTTTGCGCTTATGATCGCGGTTGACTATTGGTCTCAGGCAAAGAGATTTTAGTATTTTTTAGGTAAGAGTTAAGTTTTAAAACGTACCTTGTAGAAACCAATAGGCTCGGGTACTATACGGAAAACGCATTAGGATTGCCGCGTCTGTGTCGTTTAAGATTTGCTTCATATGTAATAAAATTGTAAGTGATGAACGGAATGCATTTAACGCACCTCATGATGCATAAAAGAACCAAGCGCTTAAGCGTAATACATCTCTGCCTGCCTTTTTGAGATATACAGGCACGCCTCTTATTAATTATTATGTATAGAGAATAGGCTATAATCGTCTAATTTTGTTTAATTTCATCATGTCATATATTTTTCTTACGTAGTAAATCAGCTGTGTATGTACTAGAAGAACAAACTAACTACGGCGACAATTTCGGATGAATATAATTATATAGATATAGTGGATCATATAATTATTATTATGATCGAAGCAGTATGTGAGTAGTATCTGTATGACATTAGATGAGACCCAAAATCTTGCAATAAATAATATATATTAATAGCAGAATATCAATAAAAACGCGATTATTTATTTTCGTTAAACCGATAGGCACAAATTTAAAGCTTATTGTGTTGGAGTCTAAACGAATTATTTCCAGTACGCGCCGCTGGTCAATAACATTTTGGGTGTAAACTTCTTAGTGTATTTCTGATCGGATAAATATTTTGAATTCGTCTCGCCTAATAGTCTTCCTTGTGGAGCTTCTTATCGAATTATAACGGCCGAACTGAATTTAAATGGATGGGCTTTGTTATGACTGTGGTGTTAATCCTTTTTGATCGTGGAAATAAGATAAGGCGAAAAAAAAAAGATTAAAAATTATTAAAATGTTGAATAATTGATGAAATTTTCGATATACTTTTCCGCCTGGTAACAATGTTGCTACCAAACTTCTAGAAGTGCATTATTATGAACTAATTCCACGATAAGATCTCAACGATGAGCTAAACACAATGAAAATAAAATGTGTTTGGATTGATACCCACTCGATACTCCAGTTCTATACCAAGGCGCGCACCTCTGACTTTTCGAAGTTATGTACATATTAAATACTTATTTATCGCTCGATTTGACGGTGAATGAAAACATTTTGATACTTGCATTTCCGAGAGTTGTCCATTATGTTCTCAAAGATATGTGAAGTCTGCTAACGTGCACTGGACCAGCGTGGTGCCTAACCCTTCGCACTCTGAGAAGAGGCCTGTGCCACGCAGTGAGCCAGTTTAATTTAGGGCTGGTATTATTTTAGTCGCACAAATAGCTTTATGCTGTTTGCCGGCAGTGGTATCCTTGGCGTTGCAAGACTCCAAACGCTATAATTTCGCATTGTCGTAAACCGCATGCCCGGTTGTCATCTTATCAGTATAAAAATATATCCCAAATAATGCAGACCTTTTAAAATTAAAATCGAAAATCAATTGCAATATCCAATTAGGAAATGATTTTGAAGTAAATACGGTTCAAGGTTGGAGCAATGATTTAATCCCACTTGGGTGCTGAGCTGAACTCGATGCTGGATGTAGGCTGAACTCGATAAGTTAACCCTCAGAATACCGCAGACAAATAACCTTCTTTGTGTTTGTATGTTAAATAGAGTTACGGTACTATGTTGGCAGTTATTAGTCATAGGTACTAGTATTATTTCTGGTTATCCCTGGTCTTGCAAAAGTAGCGACATAAAGTAGATGGCGTAGTGATTTAAATGATCGCTTCGCCACTGTCACTTTGCCGAGTGCTATAGGTTCGAATCTCACACAGGTCCCAAATTTGTGTCTTCATCATCATTGTGTGATCCACAAATTATTGTTCCGAGTCTGAATGTTCTTTGTGTCTCTTGTTTAAATGTTTGTTAATTTCCTGCGATACACGTATTATACAAACTGCCGTGAAAGGCTTTTTTTAAAAATAAGTATGTAAAATATAGTAATCCGTAAACTACTTTTATATTTATTTTATTCATATCAGCAGATCATGAGGAACCCGTGGTAACTCCAAATATATTATTCACAATAAAATAAAAAATTACGAAAATAGAAAATCATTTTATATTTAGGATTAGGCAATCTACCGTAAAATTGGTCTAACTTCCTACTGTGGTAATTCCAAACAGTTTTGAACTGTGGAACTAATGCCAAAGTTTTGCCGCTCATAGCTTCACTTATCGATAAACGATAAGAGTTCTCTATGATTTTCGGTACAATATTTTCTCCAACCGATATGGTTCATCAGAAAGTATCGATATTTTAAGATTAATTGCTGAAAAATATTTTTATGGATATAAAAATTGGTAGCAGAATTTTATAACTCAAATATGAGCAATAAAATTCTGCTACCAATTTTTATATCTCAAACAACAAGAAATCTAAATATGGGGATCCACAATATTTTGTCTCGTATGGGGATCGAACCCACAACACTTGGTGCTCAGGCAGTGGCTAGCTGTCTTATTAAACCACTGCTTACATTTTATAAGACAAGTAAAAAAACATAGTGCTGTCTTTGCCTCTATTTGCAGTAGTTCGATATTCTACAATTTCGGAGATTGATGCAATAAGCCTTCATCCTTATCAGCAAGTAGAGTTTCCAGAGCTTCTCAAGGAAGTGCTTGGCTGACTGCAGGGAAACAGCCTTTTGTCTTGTTATCGCTTGTCTTGCACTAACACATGGCCCGGTTTATTTTAAGCCTATTACCTATATGAAATTAATACTTCACAGACTCAGCTGCGTGTAGCACTTAGCAATAGAGTAAACACATTTTTCTAAAAGAAATATATTTTGTGCTCTTCTTGATTGCTTATTTATAATTAACTTGTAGTAGCATCTGCCTTCGTAAGGCTGGAGTAGTTAAAATATATTAAAATAAATGATTAAGTATAAGCATATGTTTATATGTATTAACCTTATTATATTAGGCATATACTGATGACTCATGACTTTATGAAATATTACTAAATATTATCCATTATTTTTGGACAAGGCATTGATATTGTTTTGCTGATGACACCGCTCTCACCGCTCTCACTTTCTCTGGCGACAACTGGACGGATACCTTCTCTTCAGCTCAAAAAGGTCTAAACTCGGTTACACAAGTTCTCAACACCCATCTACTGACGCTAAACACAGATAAAACCAAAATACTCACTTACAGTCTCCGGAGTTCCAATCAACCACCAGACTCATACTCCTTAGTAGCGCACTTATGTCCTCTGCCTGGCTCCACAGTGTGTACCTGCCCTAAACTAGAACTTACTAACACTACTAAATACCTTGGACTGACACTTGACAATAGATTGAACTTTACACCACACGTAGAACTGCTGGCGAAAAGAATAAGAAAACTAATCTTCGTCTTCAAGAATCTCCGTCATGTCGCAGAATCTCTAATAATAAGAAATACATATTTTGCACTTTGTCAATCCCTATTAAGTTATTGTGTTTCCGTTTGGGGTGGGGCACCCAAAATGGTCATGTTAAAACTCGAACGAGCGCAAAGAGCGGTTCTGAAAGTCGCCACTTTTCGACCCATTCTCTTCCCTACTACAGATCTGTATAAAAATTGCAAAGTACTAACAGTCAGACAATTGTTTATCTTAAATACAGTACTTCTGCAACATCAAAAAACACCGTATCAAACACTTACCAAAAGACGTAAGGATAAAGCATGTCAACCCTATTGTAGTCGGTACACCACTACACAAAGACTACTGTGTTTCCAAGGACCTCATCTCTATAATAAACTTAATAAAATACTAAGTTTTTACTCACTTCCGAATTCATCGCTAAAATACACATAAAAAAATTGGCTACTGACTATTAACTACAACGACACGGAAAAATTATTACAGACTTGACGCTCTTTTCACTACATAATCTCAATCACGCACTACTCATACACACACACACACACGCACACACACACACACACACACACACACACACTCACACACACATACACACACACACACACACACACACACACACACACACACGCTGACACACACACACCCTGACACACACACACACACACTGACACACACACACACACTGACACACACACACACACACACACACACACACACACACACACACACACACACACGCAGACACACACACAGACACACACACACACACAGACACAGACACACACAGACACACACACACACACACACACACAGAATGAAATAAGTAACGTTAAAATAAATAAATGTTTGCTTGCATAATTACAATCACACACTTAACTTAAAAAAAAAAAAAAAAAAAAAAAAAATTTCGCTTGTACGCTTCTTTATTTATTTTTTGTTTTATCATTAATGTTTAATACAAACAACAAAAGAAATGTAATATAAAATAGAGTTCTCCCAAGGGTCGGGCCCAACGCCTTTAATACAAGTTGCTGTAACAACTTAGCAAAGGTGTTGGAGTCAACACACAATTTGTAACAAATATATTCTTTCTTTAACTGTAAGTATAAAAGTGTGTAAAATTGTATATCTGTTTTGAAAATAAATATTATTATTATTATTATTATTATTATTATTGTTGTGTATTTGTTACCAATATTTAGGTATATATAAAAAACATAAAGAGGAATTTATGCATTATTTCAGAAATATTCGAAACACAAACAGATAGCTGCAATCAATAGAGTAACATAGCTGGATAATTTTTGGTCATAGGTAGATTCGCTTAAAAAAATTGCGATGCGTAATTTTGAAATACACTTTGAATTTTCAGTGTGTTTTGTTACATAGAGCGGTTGAATACGCAAGTAACCTAGTAGCAAAATAATTATAGTCTTGTATTCTGCTGACAGAAACCGTTATACTCAGAGATCTAATTAATGCATGTTTCTGAAACTAAGTAGGAGTAAGACTTTATTACATTTACTCCGCGGAGCTCATTAACGTACTTTACTTACATCTAGTTTCAAAAAGTTTATAAGTTCTTATTTAGATACTTTGTGATTTATTCAATTATTTACGGCAGAACTTGTTAGATATAGGTAGGTAGTCAACGAAGCACATCGCACAAACAAAGTTAGAAATCATTATGAGTAAATTGAACGAAAAACAAGTTTATAAAAGACCCAACATAAGCTATTAACGACAAATTCCCAATTGATAAGTGTTCGTATACGCGCAATAACTTGGAAATTACCCTCCTCACTGAATTTTGTCGGAGTTAGCTTTATTACTTTGTCTACTCCCTTCATGTTTGGCGATGTTATTTATTAACAATATATAAAATAAAACAACATTGTATTGCGCTTGTTGACAAAAATCGAAACGATTCACATGTATTGGTTCAGTTAAAACTATTAGTTCTGCGTCGTGTTCAATCCAATTCGCATCAGATATATTTGACTCTAAAAATTGTTTTGTATTATGTTCGAGTAAATTTGCGATAGGCGAACGCTTATGTGATACCTGGTTATATTTTTTGTATGTGATTACATGCATTGAAGATTTAAGTTTTAATTTATCACATGTCAATAAAAATCTAAAACAAAACCACCATGGATCTCAAATAATATAAATAATTGAGTTTCCTAAGCCACAGGCAGACTTCAACCTTCAACAGATTTTTTTTAAGTACATGCGCAAAAGCGTATATTCCTATGTACTCCGTCAAAAGCGACTATATCGGTGATTTATCTAGGTAGGCTTGGAATACTGGGCTTCGTAAGACAAGTCCAAAACGACATCTTTACACATCCTAGGGCATCGCGCGACGCTAAACCTTGTATATTCTTTGCAGGCTGTAAATTAGCCGGAAACTTATATAACATTATCATATTATATAACATTATCTTTATTTTAGTGGTGCAGTGCAGTAGTGGTCTATTTTACTCGCTAAGAGGACGCAACAGTATCATATAGAATATCAAACAAATACATAAATATCATAGGTCCAGAGCACATAGTCCGGGGTATCTTACACTAACATTACCACAGCAATTTTATAGGTATTACGTAATAGAGGGCCTGTAAGTGTCTATTGTCATCTACTCGTACATAACTAAACTCTTTGCAGCAACTGGGAATTTTCTAATATACAATGTGTCCCTGGATAAAGTGCAATCCCGAAAGGGGATGAAACATGACCATGACTCATCGACAAAAAAAATAGGAAAATAATTTAAAATATATGTTGTAGGTTCTTTACGTGTTTTAAGATTTTAATTTTTTATTAAGGACCCTATGTTTAAAAATATCGATTATTTTCGAAGTAGTGGGTCTATTTAACTGAAATAAATAACATAATTATGACTAGTACCTGGCAAATACTAAAAAATAACAATTAGCACCCAAAAAGTAGCTACCATGACTAAAAATAAGATTTTTTGTGAGAAAAATGCATCTCTTTAAACAGTTTTTTTTAAATAACTTATGATTACTTAAATTTTTGCTTAGATAACTATGTAAATTTATAGCATTTTATTATTCTCTATCATGTTAGCTTACAATGAAAAAAAAATCATCATTTTAACTCAAAAAACACGCTAGCTATGTGCTTCTGAAGTGGACACCTTATCATTCAGGTTAGAACAAAAGGACTCCGATCACAGATCATTCACATGTAGTATTTTTGCCATAGTTTGGCAGCTGTGATCGGAGTCCTTTTGTTCTAACCTGAATGATGACGTGATTAGGCGTCCACTTCAAAAGTTCGTAGATAGCGAGTTTTTTGAGTAAGAATGATGATTTTTTTTTTCATTGAAATCTAACATAATAGAAAATAATAATATGCTATAAATTTACGTAGTTATGTGGGCAAACTATTTAGTAATTTTAAGTTATTTAATAATAACAGTTAAAAAATAATAGATTTTCTTACAAAAATCTTATTTTTAGTCATAGTAGCTACTTTTTGGCGTGCTATTTGTTATTTCATAGTATTTGCCAGGTACTAGTCATAAATATTTTTTTATTTCATGTAAATAGACCCTCTACTTCGGAAGAAATCGATATTTTGGTTCAAAGGGTACTTAATAAAAAATTAAAATCTTAAAACACGTAAAAAACCTACAATATATTTTTTTAATATTTTTTTGTATTTTTTTTATCGATGATTCATGGTCCAGTTTCAACCCCTTTCGGGATTGAAATTTATCCAGGGACACACTGTATAAGCCCAATAACACTGCCCAGCTTAGACCAATGCCTATATCTCAGGCTGAGACATCGCGAAGTAAGCAACAGTGCAAAGTTATGCCAAGGTACCAACGAGTAGAATACGCACTACATTGTAATTTAACTTTGAAATGAAATTAATAACCTCATAAAAATACTTTTTCCGTTTGTTGCCAACTAAATAAAAAGTTTGTTTCTGAACGAATTCGTTAAATATACAAAGAAGATTGAATATCTATTACACCCACCAACGAGCGAATTTCTAGCTTAGCGAATACCAAGAACATAGTTATTACAAGACGTAAATAAGTTTTCTAATATTTTGACATTACTTGCGTGGGCACTAAATATAAAGTATTACTTACTTTTCCCTTTTTATAAAAATGTATATAAATGTGTATTATTATTATTCGCTGTTAGAAATGTGCCTGTTACATATGATCGTTGATCTATTTAAAATTATATAACTATAAGGTTTGGATAAGAATTTAAAACTGTACGCGGTAGAAAATTACGTGGGACAAACCGTGAGACGCGTTACCTATGTGGGATGTGGGCTCAGAGTAAAACTCGATTTGATTTTCAATTTTTCTATTTCTTTCTCTTATAAGCATATCGTAAGGAAGCCTAAACCGCCTACACGCAGAATCCGCCATCTTTTATCTCTATCCTTTATCCCTTTCTTTCCTATGAGTTCATCCTTCTCTTTCATTCTTACGTTCCGTTTCCTACACCTATATCTGACAGTTAATAGAAATTTGATTACATCTCTGTCAAACCCATGGTATACAGTACTATGTAGAGAAGTAGTCGTAGTTAAGGCGGATTTTACTAATTTACCAAAAAAATTTAATAGGTACCAAACGTCTAGTTTTTTGCCGTAGTAAGTAGTAATAATCACAATGTAGTCAAACTACCCACAATTTTTTCTTTCGGTGGGAACGCCCGTTCGTTTTCCTACAACATTAAAGCAGTTTTTTATCATCATTGAAACTGACACAGTAACCAAGTCTTTTTTTTTAGATTGAGAACATGCACCTACAAAATACATGATTATAGTGCTAAAATATCAAGTTGATTGATTGAATAACAATAAAGCTTAACAAACCTTACGTCTACTAATACAATGTGTTAAATGTGTCAAAAATCAATTAAAACACTATCCTATTCTATCTCAAATCCTTACTAATATTATAAACGTGAATATGGGTTTGTATGTTTGTTACGTTTTCACGCCTTAACTACTCAACCGATCATCATGAAATTCAAATACACGTTGTCAAGAATACAGAAAATAATATTGGGTAACTTTCATCCAGAAATAAGTACCTAACGGTAACAGTCCTTTTTTTCTGGATGAAAGGATAGAAATTTCATCGAGAAAAATTGCTGTTACAACCTAACCTACATTTCCGCAAGCGAAACGGCGGGCAAATTCTAGTCGGCTATAATACTATTAGCGTAAATATCGACGATTGCTATTAAAAAGATTTCATTACAGATATGGTACAGTCGACGACCCTTTATATAAAGGAGATCAGTATTTGCCAGACACCGAATATTATTTATGAAAGAATAAATCTGTTTGTCACAATACTTTTTTGTATACTCAAGTCACATCGTCACATTTTTGGCCAAATGGCTGTAGGAAGGGAACCATTAATCTTTATTTTGACACATTGATACTTAGTAGAAATGTAGTGTCACATGCGTCAGCACAAGTTTCGTCTATCAATAATTGTAGTCTATCGCCGTGCAGAAAAACGATTGAGGCAATTATTGCAAGTTCGTGCTAGTGTTTCTAAACGACGTGCGACGTCACATCGAACACGTCATTGAATCACGTTGTATGGATTTTGGTTTCAGGCGTTTACTAATTTGCAAGGGTACTTCTAGTTTAGTATTTCTTGTTAACTTTAAAGTGTAGAAATTAATATTTAATTTGCCACAAATGACGGATCCTGAAAAACCACAGGTATTTTATTATTTATAACCCTTTCCTTTTACTTTCGAGCCCAAAGAAATACGCCTTCTTTTTAATATTAATAAACGATGGAATTCAAGATAATTCCATTTATGGACCATTATCTGAAAAAACTGGCAATATGGCACCATAGAAATTTGATTAAAATTTATACCTACCAAACTAAAACTCTTTCATCGCCCTTCATACACCGATTATTGTTCTCTCATTATAATTTAATTGTATTTGTATTCTTATAATTACATTAGTATACAATTTCGCACTTGGATAGTGTTGATACTAATTCTGTAATTTTGATAATAATATTGCAATTGTGTGATACTCGTTTTAATGAATAAGGAATTACGGTAAATTATTTTATAACTTTAAAGCATGTTTCACACAGACTTACCTGTGGTACATTGATGACTTTCTTAAAACAATCCCTAGTGCGAAATCATATACATATCATATATGTATAACTAATTCTAATCTGCTGACAGAATCAATTATAATAATATTAATGTTGATAATGAGATCGTGTTCACTGGTGCTAAGCTACACACAACCTACATTTCATTATACGTAGCTGTTTGTAATATATAGAGCGGAAAATTATAAAACATATTCGGAACACGTATATATAAGTACGTAATCACAACAAAAAAGCCCAAATATAATTTGGGTCGATTTAATCATATTCACAATTTGTAGCGTCATCGTTGTATGGATGATTGAGGTAAAGCTTGAGTTATGAGGTACTTTGTAACTTCATAGATGTTTATATTGTTGTACACGTGTCTTGTGTTTTAAATTATTTTATACGGTGAGTTTTTGTTTAATGTAACTGCTTCTCATAGAGATCGGCCACGTGAGTCATAGTCAAACAGCCAACAGTGAAAATAGTGATCTCTTTGTTTTTTAGACTCGCAATGAAACAATCAATCAGCCCACCGCAGCGCACTGCGGGACATAGGCCTTTCTCATTTTACGCCACAACATCCGGTCTTCCACCTTCCTCATCCAGTCTGACTCTGCTACCTTTTTCAGGTCATCGATCCATCTGGCCGGGTAATTACAGAAAAAAAAATTAAATAATTGACCTTAACCATTTAAAAATAAATTAATTGCAAATGTTGTGCAGTTGCACTGACTGTGGAAGGCCGCACAGTCCTTATGCGAGTTGAGAGAACGAGACATAAAATTGCAAAAAGACTGATAGAAACAGGAGCGTCTACGCCTAAGAAAACTTTTGCTATATTAATTAATTTGGATCCATATCCTTTATGATCTTAAGTCTCGGAAATATTCAAAAGTACCTTAAATACGTTTCATTTGTCAACTGATATCGCTAGACTATTGCCATCGCTAGGCAGATGCCTGCCCACACACAAGCAAGTCGTTAGTTTTATTTACCAGAAACGATGCGGTCAGCCTAATTAATTCGTTTCCATATCTCTATTTTTACGATCGCCACAGAGTTTTGCTGAGCTTACTAATTACCATATTTTAGCTGCCACAATAACTCAGTATTTTACCGTTTAATTTTCGCGGCTTTAATAAAAAATTATAACGAATAATTATTTTATCATCACAGTTTTAAAGCGGAACTATGTTAGCTTTTTATTTTGCAACTTCAAAATGTTTTAGCTCAGAATACAGCTAATAGCATAAAGTTACTAAAAGAGAGAATAAATTAGTTTAGTTTCGTTTCAGTGTAACATAGAAGACGTATACAGTTATAATTTATTACAGTAGTGTATATCACTATATATTATTTTTATTTACAGTACGTACGTATCAATTTGCCTTTTCTTAGAACTGTGTCGAGACATCAGAAGAGCATATGGTTAAGTTTTATGCAATTAACTTATTCTGGCACACAATCAGTTTATATGTACGAATATGTTATCTATTTTCTTTAATCGATAATAAGTCAGTGCTGTTAACAGTGTCCTAAGTCTTACAAATTTATTATAATTATTCGGTAAACATATAAATTGAAATTAAAAAAATATATTGCTACGAATTTTTATAGTAAGTGCTACACAATATTTACTGCATAAATAAATGTACGTTTCTTAACTTATTTTGCTTATCTTCATAATAATATGTTAACTTAACGGATTCTGAACAATTTTATCGTGTGCAGTCACAGGGGAACAAACTATTATTACCTCCGTGCCCAACTCTATTCCCGTACGTAGCTAGAAGCCACATAATGCCTGGTTGTCTTGTAAAAGAAATCTGTCAAAAATGCGTACGTACTTATCTACCTACAATTATATATTAAAAGTACAATTTTAATAATAGGGAGGCTGGTTTAAGTCATTGTGTCTCTAATAGGTACATGAGGTTATACAATCATATAATAATTAAAAAATAATAGAGCATAACAACTAGGTACTGACTAAACTTTGCTTGCCAATATTTTGCCATATAACCAAAACATGATTGTTCATCGCACTATTGTTACATCAACTTAAACCATGTCAAAAGCAAATAAACGAGTATTATTATTATACATACGTATACGCTGAATACGACAACAATCTAAATAGTTCGTACAAGCTTGTTATTTTCAAAAATCATCTTTATTCATTTTGTGTTAGGCAGAGGTACATTATATTCATATTTTAGTACTTACAAAACTAGTTTAAATATTAATATTTATAGTATTAATAAGTACACTAAAACATACACTTGCGCAGGTTATATGCTAACGAAGGACTCGCGTATGTAGCCCGTGCCATCTAGTTGCGTGATACCTTTATCATTTGTAAATCTACCAAGTAATTCCTGCAATCTCATTGGTCAACAACTTATACCCACTTACTACGTATATTTACGAACTACATTGTTCATCCGTAATTAATGACGTAATAAATACACATTTGTCACGAAAACACGTTATTACTGGGGCAACGGCAGGCTTACGGAAAGGACAAGGCCCGCTTTTCTAAAGGATTTCTAGGATTAACAGAGTTCGGGTCAGTTTATATCGATCGACCATAGTTTCCTATATTGTTACTTTGTTGTATGGGTATTACGATATACTAATGAATATTACTTAAAAATATATACAGATGTGCAAATGAATATACTGATTCGTTGGTCTAACGACAGTTTGCGATTATGTTTGCGGTTGATGTTATCATCATGGCTTCGATTTCCAGCTAAGAAAAAAGTCATATTGATTTTTTATGTTAGACATGTCTTAATAGTGGCATGAAGTCTGGAATTGTAATTGGAAGATAACATTAGGCTCACTCCTTTTACATAACTTAGACTTACGCCCATGTATACCTATAGAAATACGTAAACAAACTTCTACTGCGAAATCAACCTGCTTCGTTCTTAAATACCTCAATTGAACAGGTTTCCATTTCAAAAGATTGAATACACTGAAATTACTTGAACAAGTTTATAAAGTAATACACTATAATCAACCAAAAGAAAAATAAACTAATATGTAACTAGATGAGACGAACTAATCTAAAGTATCTATAGCAGTTATCAAGGACATTCAAATAAGAATGGATAACAGCAAATACATAGTAATGTATAAGCTTTTTGGCCATCTATGGGCGAGGAGCTAGCAGCCAACTAGATGGTAAGCGATAACCATATGACTATGTTGTTGTCATGCACAGGGGAATACAACCTAGTCACTGGCTATCGTAAAGGCACAGGGAACGAGACCTATTCGTCCTAGTTCCTTTGACTTTACTGATGTGGCATAGACATCACCATCGTGGAATCAACAAAATCTCGAAATGAAAATAATCTATTCTCACAAATATATTTCATCCCGCAATAATATTTTTGTTTCATTCTTTCGTTACGACATTTACATGCAGGTGGTGCTACGCGAACGAGGTTGTATATATAAAACTATGAAAGTCTACACCCGAACAAGAAGCTATTAAAAACAATTGCAGAATCTCAAAAATGTTTGCTTACTAAGGAGAACAGTGAGCTAGTGCTTTTTTTTCCAAGTACAAAATCTGTAAACCAGTGTGGTTTTGGCAAATTGCCAGTATAATGTTTGGAAGAAAAAAAAATGAACCGACTGGCAGTAACTTGAGCTGCTTCAGAGATATCAAATGTAGCATTGACAGAACAGTTGCTTTATCTCGCTAGTATTGTTTTGTTTTTGAAATAGAGATTATGTAATGTAACCGAATGAACGAAATATAGACAACTTTTTTTGAACGCCCTTATTTCTTTCCTGGAAAACTTTGACAGACAGCTCATCAATAAAAAAAATCATTTATAATTTATCGCAACATAGTGAGGTTTTATTATTTTCTTGTCCCTTTAGCTGAGCTCAGTATTATGTGTATCGAGAGAATAGTTGTCAAATCAGTCCATCAACATGATTGTTGTTGAAAATTTACATGATTTTATTTCTGATATAGTGACAAATCTCTAATTTATATCCCCTTAATAGCCTTAAAATAGGCAATAGACATTTATACATATGTATATATGTATGTATATTAAAATGTCATTTGATAAATAGAGTCTTAAATAATATTTATTCAATGACATGACATTTACAAGTACAAATAATTTATTAAATTATTTTTAAAATATTCCTTTACTAGAAATAATTCCTGTATCGTGAGAGACTTCACAGATATTGAAACAACGTTACAAAATACACCAAGACTTGGAATAACTATTCGTTGATTACATATTTTTTGTCCCGTGTGGGTATCGAACAATAGCTCTCGGCACAAGAACTGTGGCAAGGCAACCATTGAAACCACAACGCTTTCCGTGCAGTAACTACTATAAAAATATGGTCCCTTAAAAACATTAATGATTTGCTAGTTTCTGAATTTATAAAAAAAATCATTTATCTTCGTAAAGCCTTGAAAATAATTCTTAAACAAAATCTCATCAAAGTTACACCACTAAAGTGTCTTTAGATTTTAGTAACAGTCTAAAATTGGTACTGTAAATAACGATAAGGTATCACCGTACCCTCACCAAACCTTTCTAAGAGACGTCGAACTATGCCGGTACCTTCACCTTTGAAGATTACAAGACCGACTGGCTATTTATACAGACTTCTACATAATATTCTTTTGGTTAATCGTGCGTCCGAAATCGCATTTGATGTTATGAAATAGCGCTTAGTAGGGAATTGGAATGAAAGCATATAGCTGGTCTAATTTGAATAGGCGGAGAGGGTCCGGACCTCTCTCACTTGACTGAGGGTCGACAATGTCACATAAATTACTACTTTATACGTCCGGCCACTGTATCTCCGTTCCACGAGCAAATAAAGCTTTTAAAATGTGTGTTATATAATATTTGTCTCCTTTTTAATATAACGTGACGTTTAGTAGACGAATTATCTTTTGCTTAATTTTAAGAGCGTGGTTCTTATCGGTAGAGTAATCTTATGTCTCTGTCTTCTGCCATCCTCTTAACCTCTTCATACAAAATAACTTGACTCCTAATTTTTCTTAACTTGTTGGATAAATGTATGTCTAACCTACCCTTCAAATTTAAATTCAAATCTTTATTGCTTTGCCACAATATAGTAGGTATTAATAGATGATAGACTCATAGCTATGAATCACAACAACATACCAATTACATTAGAAGACAAGAAGAGGGCTTACTCCGTAATATTTTAAACTAGCTTCTGCCTGCGGCTTCGCTCGCGTACAAGTAGGTTAGGTTATGTTAGTAACAGTACTCTTATTTTTAAATAATAGCTTTCTAATAGTGAAATAACTCTTAAAATCGTTTGTGCAGTTTTTGTGTTAAATCCTTACAATCTAACAAACAAAATATCAAATCTTTCCTCTTTATAATATTAGTATAGATATATTAATTATTATAACTTATAAATTAATTGGTTCCCTATCTATTAGCATAAAATGTTAAGACCTAATATAACTTAGCATAATTTTGTTTGGCATAATTATATTTTCGCATAATATAATTACGCATAACAGCTTACGCATAATTTTTTAGCATAATTCCTCTAACCATAATAATGATTAAGCATAATATTCTAAAGCATAAATTTATTAAGCATAAAGTTCAAGCAAGCATGCAGCAGGCAGAGTTTCTGTCACGGCTCCGACGCTGCGGGCCTCCGGCGGCCCCACGCTTCTACACGATTTTAAATTACACTCTAGGGGTAGGACAAACAAGACTACGTAGAGTCGGTTTTGCAGCAATTCGGTTCTGTCACTAACTTTTGTTGCACAGCATATTAAATTTTTAACCAACAATATTATTTAATTGTTACAGAAACTCATCATTATGTAATGCGAATCAAATTTATGCCAAAACAAATTAGTCTTTGAGATGATTATGCCAACATAAAATGTATGCCTAAAAAAATTATGCCGAAGTATTATTATGCCAAAACAAATTGTGCCAAAATCGTTATGCCGAAGTACATTAGGACAAAGAACATTATGCGAAAAGAAGGGATCCCAAATTAATTATATGGAACTGGCATGAACCTTGATTGATTAGAAGTCCCTAATTAAATAAAGAAAAAGAAATTAATTATGCTATTCATTAGTTTTTGAAACTAACTTCCTCTCCTTCCTTCAATTATTCCCCATGATATTGTTTTAAACGAGATGGGTGTGAAATCCCAGGATTCAACCTCTTCGTCTTCATGTGACTTTTATTTTTTTTGTTCTTTTTCCATCTGCTTTTTGTAATGTTCCACTGTTGGGCAAACGCCTCTCCCTTGGACTTCCAAATCACTCTGTTGGTGGATATCCCATGTCCTTATGACCACTATATCTCGGGGGTCTTTTGACCCACAGGGCCCATATTCTCGACCGAGGTATGACCCCAAGGTGTCTGCACACCAAGTAACAAGTCAATCGGTCCAGTGGTTCCGGAGCTATGCCTGTCACTAACAAACTGTCACTAACACAGACCCACAAAGTGTTATCATTAACCTCTTCGAAGAAGACTCAGAGGTTAATAAGTTGCCTTACAGATTATATTGTGTCTGTATATTGTAATGATCTCTTACCAGCAACAGTTTAAGTATTAAGAGACTAGACTGAACTAGTCTTAATTATTGAGTAAAATCCCTTATTCGTTAGCCAAATGGTATGAGCGTGACCGCGTGCATATTTCGATTATCACGTGGTACAAGATGTTGTCGGCATTTACACCGAAACACTTGATTTTACAGCAGCAGCTCTAGCTCTTGTGAATATACCTACATAAGTTTGACTGTATGATACGAATACGTATAATATACTAATAACTGCTTTTATTTTTAACTTCAAAGGTTTTCAAAGGTTTATATGTATTTTTATTCTTACATACGAAAATAGGTGGTTTTATCTATAATACTTCAACAGTTAATTAATAACCAAGAGCACGGCACGCGTTACTAGATTTTCGAAATAATGTGCTCGAGGTCATAACACTGAGTACGGAAGGATTTCAAGGTGCAAAAATGACTAAGAGATCTTTAAATTTTTTTTATGGTAGCTAAGGAGTCTCTTACTTGCACTACACCTCGTTTAGTACCTTTGTAAATATGTATAAAAGGGTTTGACTGCAATAATAGCGAACTAAATGAAATATAACGTACATAAATGATAAATTATTATATGCTGCCAGTCTTCTGGGCACAATACCAGTCGACTGTGACGGGAGGAATTCTATGACGCCTATTAGTGGGTTTTAGTTTTTGGTTTTCCTTTTCTTTTTTATTTCTCTTAGGTATATAATATCTTAGGTATGTATAAGTTAATTTTAAAGAATTATGTTAAATTTTAATATTAATTTATAATAAATTTAATCTTACGTCTCATTTTGCCAGCTTTGAAGCAGCTTTTTTTTTAAATCCCACTTTATGTAAGACGAGCCTTTTGTCGTACGGGCACGCTTCCGACTCCTACTGAATATTTATTATCAGAAATATCAAATGCCCGCACTGCCCGCTACGAGAATATAACTCATGCACTTCTTTAAAATCGATAATTTCATGTTTGCTTTTCCCTTGTCCCTAGTGGTGAAGAGCAGTTTACGTCATCAGACCACGTCACCGCTCAGCAGAGTGGGGCCAACGGTGTCCTTTAGGGATGCCGAACCGGACTTCGTGGGGCCCATAGAGAACGTCACGGTAGCTCTCGGCAGAGAGGCTGTCTTGACATGTTCTGTGTCTGATCTCGGAGATTACAAGGTAAATTTAATTGCTGATAATAAACTTACTGTACATTTGATAGTTTCATCAAAATATAGCTATGATATTGTTAAACACATTATACTGATTTAATTTCATTCATTCTTTAAAGATGCTGAATGTAATTACAAATTGCACTATGAATTATATTGTATATTTGAGATCATATATACGAGTATATGAAATATATTACACACAGCGCAATCGTAACTAATATAAAAATGCGAATGTGAGTTCGTTTGTTTGTTACGCTTTCACGCCTTAACAACTCGACCGATCATCATGAAATTTCGCATACATGTTGTCAGAAGAACAGAAAAGGGGATAGGGTACCTAACCTACATTTACGTGAGCTGAGCCGCGGGCAAAATCTAGTATACCATATATTCCATATTTCATAGCACATTATCCACTATGTACCAATGACCATACGTAACAAAATATTGCGCGCCACGCTTTTAGAGAATAAAGTACTTAATAATAATATTGGTATAGAGTGGCCGCCGAACGCAGACAGCGCCCACAATAGTTCAGCAATATAAGCATCATAATGTTGAATTAATAAAGAATTGTATCACTTGTTGTTCTGTCTTGTTATCATGTCTTGTCTTGTTAAAACTGACACGCTGGAATCCAATAAGTATGATAAACGGGGCGTATCTAAATATAATGTCATGTGCTTGATGTTAATAATATATTTATAATATCTAACATTTTTACCACGAATTTTAAATATATAATACTATTAAACAATGAATCGCAGAATATCAAAATATCGCCAAAGTTTTTGTGTAAGTGCCAAAAACATGCATTAATTTTAGGAATCCCTTCAAATAAGTAAATCTGTAGGTCGTTCTAGCAGTTGAGTATAGACAACTAGAGGTTAAAAAATAAACTTACTTTTAATCAGGTTGTATTATTAGTCTCAGTTAGTACATGTTCTTACGATTTAATAAGTATTAATGCTGTCCCTAAACACGAAACAGCCTGAGAACACGGATAGGCTTTTCTCTTTACTAATATATTTAGAAACAAGAAATACATTAGTTTGCCTCAGAATTACAAAATGTTTCTTCGAATACAATTCCTTTTAGAAACTGGCATATTCTCTGTAAATTTCCTATTGTGATCGTTTAAGTGCTTTACAAGGAATTTCAATATAATACTGTAGCTACTCTAAAACGTAAATACATAATTGTGGACTTAGAAGAATCATTTCTCAGAAATTTAACGAACATAACACTATCTTATATATTTTATACAACATTGTGTTTATTTGTTCATTTTATCAAACAAAAAGAAGAAAAAGAAATCATGTGATTTTAACATTAAAATGCTGAATACGGCATTTACGTGTGTACTTTGGAAATATATCTCAATAATGATTACACGAAAATATTGATATATGAATTTATTTATTAAATACAGCACAGTGACCAATTCACTATATTTTACAAAGAACATAATCACAATAGTCAACGAATATTGTGAATCTGTTACTGGAGGTTAAATAACAAAATACGACGCTTAAGTTAATCTAATTTTATAAGATATATTTGAGATATAATATGTATATCCAAATACATCTAGGGTACAGGTGGGATTCAAGCCTCTAGCTCTGACTAAAGCGATTTGACTGCAAAAGTTAGTCGTACAATAAATCATAGCTCCAAGCAAACACGTGTTGTGTTTTTACGGCGAGTAGAGTTGTCAGGTTATTTAAACAAAGGGAATGTGCTATCAAGAGAATGTGACCAATGTGATCTTTCTCTTCATGCTGGAACCACAACGACTCATATCTGTGTAAGCTACTTTAGAGTGCGTTACAGTCCGTATGTTTAACAATCACGGGAGACAATAATATGTCTTCAAATTTAAATCAGTCTATTATTAACAAGACTTTCTTTATTGTACTTTTCGCAGAAAATTTGCTCGTTTCTGCTATAGTTTTATATAACCTATAAAATAAGGATCCACAAATTTTCACCTTAGCAGTAAAATGTTGACTTGCGTGTTTTATATTCTCTGTGTAAGATAATAAGACACCTTTCAAAAGCTTAGCGAAGTTTGTCTTCCTTAAGAGCGTGATTCCGAAACGTTATCAGGCACTACTTGGCAACCAGAGCTTATACTCTCAGAACAGTCAACTTTAAGGTCACTCTGATTATACTTTAAGAGGTTTAGTGAAGTTGCTCTCTTAAAACTTTAATGAAATATGCTCACTTGAAATTTAAACGATGGAGATGGTAGTTTCGCAACTTATGAAATTAAATTCCTCGGTACACGACGCCGTTGTTTCACTTACTTCACGAAGTTTTCCATCTTATTCTTTAAAAATGTAAGTAATAAACATTTAGAGCATAGTTTAAGGGAAACTCATAACGTGGAGATCAAAATTAATGGCCAATCTTGTTTGTTCAAAAGAAAATTAATGATCGTTCAATCCGAAACACTTGGAAACATTTATCTGTTTCAATTCACCATTCATGTGTTTTTTGTCGGCGGAGTGGAGTGGTTCGTAAATAACCCTCGTTTATTGAGGATCCATTTAGTGTCCTCGCTCATGACAAACGAGCTTCTTTCCTTTTAGCGACTATCGATCATCTGTAATGACATTTAAACATTGTCGAATATATGATCCTTAAGAATTTCCGGATAAACTTCAAATAAATACAGTTCCCTCAAGATGGCTGATGAATGCTACGTTTACCCGTATCGTGTTTTTTATTTTATTTTGTTTAATTAAGTACTCGAACTTTGTTGATATTATATACATATTATGTTCAATCATTATAATTATTAACCTATTGAGTTGCAGTGGCACACAGGCCGCCAGATACTATAGGTTTTTAATTATGTTTCATGATGAGTACAGTAGGTATAAACGTCAAAAAAAGTGTCAAGTTCTGATAATTAAAAAAGCTAGATACTATTCGCTTTAAACTTTAACTTCAGCTCCTTAATTCATCTAATAATAATAATGTCCTCCAGACCGAATTTCAGTCACGGCGGCCAATCTTAACGGAGACGGGCCATCTGCGCAGGAGATATTATAGTGCACAAGTATGTGAGCAAACACAAGTGCACTCTCTGTTCCGTAACCCTCATGATTAGATGGGACGGATAATCCGACACGATCGGGGAGAGATCAGATGCAGGACCAACGGCTTTACGTGCTTTCTGAGGCACGGGGGTGTCTAACACCGCCAACTTCCTAACTCTGGGCTGCTATTGAGATCTCTTAACAGAAAAACCCAATAACTTATGTTGGCCCGACCCGGGATTTGTTCCAGAGACCTCATGCACAGCAGTCGTATTCACTACCGCTGCGCCACGGAGGCAGTTAATTCAGCTATTGAGATAGAAACGCCGGCGTCTAGATACAATACTTTTATCAATATGTCTGGTTATGGTTAAGCTGTGAGGTTAAAAATACGTACTAGTGTATGCTAACATTTTTTTTATTTTATTTAGCAAAGGGTAAATGGCTTATTATCAATTCATTCTCCCACTAATAAATAACATTGTTAATATCATATCTTTTATATAGTTAATGAGGATAGAGTTTTAATAGAACTGTATATAAACTTAGTGCAGTCTTGTAGGAGAATTCGTACGTGCCTTAACACTGACAAAGGGAGTCAGTCAAACTTTCTAACTATTGTATATCAACGTCAAACCGTTTAGTTAGGTTAAGGGTTTTGAGTGGTTTGAGGGCTTAAAACCTAGTTTAATTACTAACAAAATCAAATAAATATTATCGTATTTTGGTATAACTAATATGATTACTAAGTAACGCTGAGTTGTTGGCCCCGCGGTATAAGTTTGCGGATACGTTTGCTTGTGGTCCTGAGATATGGAGTTCGAATCCTATCAAAATTTGGGACAACTGGTGATATTAATCATTATTATAATAATTATAGTATGTATTATTTTATCATAACTAAGTTTAATATAATTATAAACAATCTTAGTAAGAAGTTCTTAGGTTTGGCAAAGAATCCGGTTATGTGACCTTTACACAGCTAAAGAAGCAATACACAACTATCACTATTTAACCCTTTGAGGGGACCCATATCTCCTTAGTAAAAATTAATTTGTATCACACCTGTGTGTAATATAGATAGTATAAACCAGTTCATAGGTTAACAAAAAGTTGTCATAAATGAATACATTTAAACATAATGGCCTATAGAATAAAAAATACATGTCTATTACTAACATAAAACTATTTTAGTTTCATTCAAAGCGGGTATTTTAATCTCAGTTAGTGATTTTATATTATCTATGTTTTGGCGTGTTTTATTCGATACCATTCGCATTATTTCCGAAACCTTTCATCCAGACCACTGGGCCAGAAAGAAACACCTTCGGGTAAGTATATTTGAAGTCAAGTATTTTGCGAAATAAAATTGTAGATATTACATGATTCAAACATTACGTTTATAGTAGTTTCAAATGAGTCTTGATCAATTAAAGAAAGATCGAATTACAAAAAATACTATGAAGTCTGTAATTTTCAAGTAGTCATTTTGTTTATTCGACTTGATTGCTTTCAATACCTGACAATATTTGAAATGGCAGACAATTAAAAGCCTATTTTGCTTGGCCACTGAAGTGCGCTGCGTCTGTCTAGGTTAAAAACGGGTTACCCACATCTATTTTACAAACACCCGTCGTAACCGACGAGAAAATATGGGATGCACAAACGGGATTTCGAAAGGGTATGGGATGTACGAATCAGGTCTTTTCCTTACGGTGCATAGCCGAGAGAGTTTTGTCCAAAGGTCAAAAGGTCTATTGCGCATTCGTGGGTCTGGAAAAGGCTTATGATAAAGTGGTGAGGAATGAACTTTGGGCGGTATTGTCCATGTATGGAGTGAATAGCACTCTCACGCGAGCTCTGAAATCTCTTTATGATGATTCCAGAGCTTGTGTTAGGATAAATGGGACCTACACAGAATGGTTTAGCATCGAAAAAGGTGTTAGACAAGGATGTGTAGCGTCACCTTGGCTGTTTAACCTATACATGGACAATTGTTTAAAATATTTAAAAGATTGTGAATGGGGATTAAGAATGAATGAGTTACTTATCAAATGTCTTCTTTATGCCGATGACCAAGTAATACTTGCGTCATCAGCAGAAGAGTTGCAGGCGATGGTAACTATTATGCATGGTGCTTTTGAGAGTAAAGGAATGAAAATAAATGTAAGCAAGACGAAAGTGATGGTATTTGAAAAGGAAGAATGCGTGACGATGTGTAATATTATGATTGATGGAGAAAAAGTGGAGCAAGTGAAAGAGTTTGTATATTTGGGTACTTTGTTTACAAGGGATGGTAAACATGAGGGAGATATTGAAAGGAGAACGATTGCGGGAAACAAAGTGAATGGAGCTCTACGCGCTTTTATGAACAGCCGAAATGTTTCCGAAAAGGCCCACACTTATGTATGGAAGTGAAAGTTGGGTATGGCAAAAGAAGCATGAGAGCAGAATAAATGCTGTAGAAATGAGAGCGCTGAGAAATATATGTGGTGTGACTCTGAAAGATAGAATAAGGAATAGTGTGATTAGAGAGAGATGCGGCATGAAAGTTGATATAGTGACAAGAATAGAAAAGGGTATGTTAAGCTGGTTTGGGCATGTAGAGAGAATGGACGGGGTAAGACTGACTAAGAAAGTTTATAGGGCTAGTGTGAATGGAACAGTCGCAAGAGGAAGACCTAGGCGAACGTTTCTTGATCAGATCGGAGGCGTTCTGGACAAAGGCCAGGTTAAGAGCACCTTGAACCGACGGGCGTGTATGAGGAATGTGATGAAAGTGAATGAAGCTAGAGAAGTGTGTCAGGATCGTAGCAAATGGAAATCCGTAGTCTCTGCCTACCCCTCTGGGAAACAGGCGTGAATCTATGTATGCATGTATGTATTTTACAAACAGTAAGTGTAAAAATTATGTTGTCATTTTTCATAACGTAAATGGTCACAAATTAAAACTTACGTTGATAGTCTTGCTGTAAGCACAGCTGCAAGCTTTCAACGTTGTCAACAAAAAACTAATATACACAACCGTAACAAAATTAAAGATGCCTGGCACCTTTATAAACGTCACGTTTTCATGTCAGTCTTGCAAATCAAATAGAATATAGGCGTCTTTAATTTCTGTGGACAAGGAACATTGTGAGGCCCAATAATAACTGTAAGTAAAACGGTAATTGTAAATCAGGCGGGGATGTATTTTCGTAAATGAGCGTGGAAATTCTGGCGTTTGCCCCAATTTGTTCCCAATCCCGGTCCCAAAGTCCCGGCCTGCGATCGTGCCTATCCAACCGTCAAATTCATTTGCATTTCACCGAGGCGTTATCTCATTACGATTTGCTGATTTCTCTTCCTTCACAGCTGAGTAATAATTCATAAGTCGTTCACAACACAGTGCATTTATGAGATTGACTTGGCTTGACATGGTCTGACGTCACTACATACTTAAGGCATTCCTATAGCTATTGTTATAGCTTTCGAACTTATTAATGTTTTGAACTTCATTAATAAGAAGGGCTCTCCGCCTGTTTGTTTACGGATGGTTTCATAATTAATTTATGTTAACCAAAACTTGACTGAAAGCCTTGTTGTTTCAGTGGTGCGCATGTCCAAGGTCACGCCTAGCTAATTATTTTCGGATTTTATATCTTGTAAAAGTGCGTCGGTCTGTGACCGGTAGAATGCAATAAAATTATCACTAGTTTATGAAATGATAAATATTTTGACCGAGTATACAGATGCCCTAGAGATTACTGCCAATACACAGTGAGTTATGAGTTCCATCCAACAACAAATGTTGTCACGAAACAAGCTGTCTGCGTAACCATTTTTTTGAGTGACTATAAAGTCCTTCGGCATATAGTAATCAAACAGGTTACTGGAACTGTCTTTAAAAAATACAACTGGCAAAATAGGTATGACTACCTCAGACTAACGCTAAAATAGGACATACGATACGTGTGACTTTAATTGTTAGTCAAAGTCTACGGTGAATTCCTATGTTATATTTACTAGGTACCTGAAAATTTGGTTAAGAAAAAGGGTTACGAATTAAATCCTTTCGAGAAAAGCGTAGGAAATGTTCAGAGCTTTTTGATCTCGTTTTGTAAATCCTTGTGGGTTTCACAGCACTCGAAACCTCTCGACATACCGCACTTATCTCAACCACCAGGAACGTGGAACGCCTTCCTTTGGATTTTTAGTTTTAGTTTTTTTGACCTTACATAAAGGTGTAGACTTGCTTAAAATTCACAACATATGTAGTTAATAAATACAACGCAACAACAATAATATCGAAATCAAACACGTTGTATCTAATTATTATTTTTAAAAGACATCTGCCGCCCTCGAAGTCTGGCCCCGTGTCGCGAGGGACTTTATAAAAATACAATAAACCGATGCAAAGTAAATATGTTAACTTTTTTATTTAGATAAAATAGACAAACATATGTCAGAAGTACCATCGGATATCGATTAAAAAAAGTATACAATCCAATTGTAATGAGCAATCTTCAAGTAAACCATTTAGCAAATGTATAGCTAAGGAAATATATTAGAAACATATATAATTTAGATTCCGAAAGTGAAATATGTATGGTATATCATACCTTGTGAATTTCTATTCAGCCAGATGGCTGTATCTAACTAATCATTATTATCATGCAATGGTCGTTAATCAAACTGATGAATGTGTTGATTATGACATTAGCCACACAGGACCATTCATTTCAGCCTATGAGGTTGGTTCATCTCTACCACTAGTTTCGAGTGGTGTTTATTCAAATGAAACGCATAGAAATTTGGGCTTGACCTGAACTAATAATCATTTTATATGTAGCTTCTGTTTTTATGTCTATAACATACTCTTTGCCGAAATAGCAGACAGAGACTACGGATTCTACAATTCTGACATATTATTCATTCTTCTACTTAATGCACTCTTCTCATATTATCCGTTCAGGGTTACTTAACAGCACTTCGAAAGAGGCTCCACGGTACTTTTAATACCAGAGACAATAACGCGTATAGACCTATGTAAGACAAATGTATCTCAGCATGCTTTTATTGCTTTTCACTTCTGTTTAAACTAACTCATAATCATGGGCAGCTCTTAAAAGAAGGACATACAAAAGTTTAAATGGAAAACACACGTTACCTATATCTTTCTTTCTTTCTTTTCGTGTGGTTATTGGCCAACCTGTTTTCAAGAGTTGTTCAAGCCGCCCGTAGGTCTCTGACATGGCTTAACGACTGCTGTCAATATCGCAACAACCGGGACCAACTTTTTACGTGCCCTCCGAAGCACGGAGACGCTCAGATGAAATACCACTAAGCGGTCACCCATCTATAGACTGACCGCACCCAACGTTGCTTAACCTCGCTAATCGTTTACCGATCAGTGAGCGCAACTGGCTATGATGCACTCACTGATGTGATGATGGCTATGCTACCTATATGAAAAAGATATTAGGTTTGAAGCATACCAAAACCAGATGTCATTTTCGCAAAAAGAAGAGAAAGATGATGAAAGAGGAAAAATATTCGTAAATTTGTTAAGCTGTATAAAATTATAAATGTCACCATTTTTGTTAGTACTTTACTCGTGGCAATACTTTGTGTACATAGTAGTCAAAAACTTGTTTCTTTCAAAAAATGGTACGTTTACAAATAATATCATTTCAAGTGTACCTACTTATAAATTCAAATAAAGGACTAAATAACTATATCCATAAATAGGAACAAGTAGATTATTTTCTCTGCTAAGTTCTGATGCTTAACTTTGGCGGAATTCCTAAGAAACATTAGGACACAATTGACTTTATTTGATCACAGACCAAGTGTGAAAAAAAAATAACACTTACCATTTAACCTCATCGTTTATAACATTTGGCTTAAATTTGCCTAAATGGCTTTCCCATAATAAAGAAGTCAAATTTCATAAAACCTAAAGGAATCAATAAATCCGCATACTGAGGAAGCGAGATCAGCCTTTTTGCTTCACAAAGAGATCACCTACGTCTGCAATTTCTCCCATGAGCTAGCTAAAAGCCGACTCATCGCGATTTAAATCCATGTCTACATTGAGCCTTTACCTACGACATTAAGCGCCTATAACTTCGCTTAAACTTGGCTGTAAAATTTTGCGGGTTTTACCTTAAACTGTGGCGTGTTTTATGTAATTTCCGTTGTATTCATCACGTTTCCTGATGTTTAATTTAAATGAAAATATGAACATGTACTCTATCGACTGATAATTAATTACTTGACACCATAATAAAGTTGTTAATAGGCTTGTAAGCGTTGTACAATATTTTGGAAGCATCTATAAAATAACACGGGATCGAGGAATGAGTGACATTTCGATTAAAATGCTGGTGACATACAACAATTTTAAAACTATATTTTGTTTTAAACGAATCTTGTTTCATAAATTCAAGTTTGGAAGTAGCATTTAAAATTAATTTAGCATTATTATGTGCTTCAATGAAGTAAACTAAAACTAATGGCAACTAAAGTAGATCTATTAAAATATATATCTAATTAATTAAAATTAAAACGTAAACTTAGCAATTACGCTAAAAGTTTAAAAAAATAATTTAATATAATTAAAAAATATATATTTCAATTTAATTTTAATTATATTATTATAAAAATAATCTGATTAAAATTATATTAAAATACAATTTTTATATTACGTAACGCAGCAGGGGTAGGCCAAGGTGGACCGGACCTGGAGCGGCTGGTGGCGGACTACTTGAGAGGCAGGAATGTCCTCCTGGAAGTTCGCGACGAGGTTTGGCGGCGGCCCATGTCGTGCGGTTTCCCGCAGGGATCGGTACTTTGTCCGCTTCTGTGGGACATGGGGTACGACTGGGCCCTACGTGCTGTGCTACCCCTGGGCTGAGCATCATCAGCTACGCTGACGACACTCTTGTCACAGCCCGTGGGGGTACCTTCGAGGAGGCGGCCCGTTTGGCCACAGTGGGTGTTTCCCAGGTGGTCCGGCGTATCGAGGCGCTGGGTTAACTTGTGGCTCTTAGCAAGACGGAGGCCCTAGTTTTTCATGGGCCCCGTCGCAGTCCACCCCGCAGCGCCTCAATAATGGTGGGATCGACGCGTGTTCTCGTCCAGGCCCACATGAGGTACCTGGGCCTAGTCCTGGACGGAAGGTGGCACTTCGACGAGCATTTCAGACGGCTCGCCCCAAAGCTTCTCGACAATGCGTCCGCCCTTGGGCGGGTATTGCCAAATTTGGGTGGGTTCAGTGTCGGTTGCTGGCGACTCTATGCGGGGGTTATCCGGTTAATGGCGTTTTACGGCGCACCGGTGTGGGCGGATACTCTGATCGCTCAGTGCAGGACTCTTTTGCGGCGACCGAAGAGAGTCATAGTGGTCAGAGTCGTACGTGGCTATCGCACGGTGTCGGCCAACGCAGCATGCGTGTTGGCCGGTACACCCCCGTGGAATTTAGAGGCTGAAGTGCTCACCGAAGTGTTCGCAGTAAGTGAGTCGGTGCGAGAGGAGACAAGTTGTTGTCCCATCCAAGCAGTGATTGAGCGCGCGCGAAATCAAGCCTACCAGGGCATGATTGGAAGGTGGAAGGCGCGGCTGGAGGCGCCCCTGGCCGGTTTCAGAACCGTTGGGGCCCTCTAGCCAGTGTTAGAGCGGTGGGCAGGGCGGCAGCATCCGGCGGGACCCTTTCCTTTCGACTAGTGCAGATATTGTCGGGGCATGGTTGCTTTGGCAAGTACCTGCACTAGATCGCTAGGAGGGAACCGAGACCCATCTGCCACCACTGTGAGTCTGAGGAGGACACGGCGCAGCACACGCTCGAGCAATGTCCTGCTTGGTGCAGCGCCGTGAACTCCAGGACGTTATGGGAGAAGACCTCTCGCTGCTGGCCGTAATCAAAGCCATGGTCGACAGCGAGAGGAAGTGGGTAGCGGTCGCATCCTTCTGCGAGGAGGTCATCTCGCAGAAGGAAGTGGCGGAGCGGATCCGTGACGAAAATATCCTTGCGGATCCGAGCCGCCGCCTGGTACGCCGGCGTAATGGCGGTATGCCGCCGTAATGAATGCCCCGGGTGGGAGAACGGGGATCTTCCTCTTCATCTTTAGGCGGTAGGCCCGCAGTCTCGGGAGAGCCCGACATAACCCTCTCGCCTCCCCTTGTGGCGAGTGGGTACGCATAAGGAGCATTTACTCACGTAAAAAAAAATGTGGACCGACGACCTGGCAAGGGTCGCGGGAAGCGGTGGATGCGGGTGGCCAAAGACCAGTCTGTGTGGAAAACCTTGGGAGAGGCCTATGTCCAGCAGTAGACGTGTTTCGGTTGAGATGATGATGATGATGATTATAAAAATTATATTAATATAAAAGAATTTCATTGGATCCAAATTGACTGCTATTGCCACTCATTGCGTAACAATTGCTAAAATCATAAACAAGTTGTTAAGCTAGTTGAATCACGTATGGCGGCACGCGGCGTCCTGTTAGAGATGTTCAAAGTTAAAAAACACCCTGAAATGCCTTTTAGAATTTTCAGTTAATTCAGTAAAATCTTACAAAGCTTACCTCTTGAATGTTTTTCTGTGGTTAGTTTTAACATCATTCTTCTTACTAAAATATTTTAGCTAAATAATAGTCCTTTAGATAAACTTATCTTTAGGAATGATACTTATTTTCCTGTTCCATTAGTTATTCACTGTGGTTTTAATTCTTCGAAATAAGGCTCGTGACTAAGTGAAGTGGTTTTACCAGTTTAAGTAGATAATCTAGCGGTATAGGCTAGCTTACAAACAAAGGTCAACCCATACGGTATGGTTCTAATTTTTTTAATTTACTACTCAGTGCACCTGCTTTATAATTATGAATCTGCTGAAAAATGTCATCAATGGCTGGTTACCAATAGATAAAATGTTCCGTCTATTGATTAAAACATGTTATTTTTCTATAACATTCATCAAAATAAGTTTCACTGGCGGTGCTGTAAACCGGCTCAAAAGAAAAACAAAATGTACACAATTTGATACCTATTGAATGTCTGGATCGCCATGCTGAAAAATATGCTTTATTTATTTATGGCTGGCTAAAGGTTGAGTGCATCTCACGGGAACGCAAATTAAAAAAAGAGTATCGTATATTTTTACCCGAAACTTGATTGAGCTCTGTATCAAGTTGCATCAACATTTGTTTAACGGTTTGTTGGCATGTTTGAGTAAGATAAAGCTAAATATTTATAAACATATAACACGAAATTTGTAGAATTTGCTTTATATGAAACATATTCCAATAACATTACAGAACAATAAAATAGGTACGAGCCGAACATTTTAGTCTGAACCCACCGATCAGAATTTTAAATAGAAAGAACGTTATTTACGACTCGAGTTTGAATTCGCAAAGGATATATTTACATTAAAATAACGATATATACATATTTTTAAGTCAAGGTTGACCTCCAGACGCGTAACTGAGAGATGATATAATAAACTTTGCTGCTTATCGTAACTAATATTAAAAATGAGAATGTGGGTTTGTTTTTTTGTAACGCTTTCATGCCTCAACTACTCGACCGATCATCATACAATTTCGCATATATTTTGTCAGGGGTGTCAGGGGGATAAAGGACATAGGGTAACTTTCATACAAAAGAAACAATTTTTTCCTGAGGGAGAGTTACATTAACGCGAGCGAAGCCGAGGGCAACATCTAGTTGCTAATAAAAATCTTAAAGCAATGCTAAATACGTCTACATAGAATTTATATGTATGGTTTGTTAATAGTAATAAAAAGATGTTAAATTAATACTATAATGAACTATATTCATAGACTCACAATAATGTGCCAGTTAGTAGAAAAGGCTATCATTACCAATCCATTGTTAGAGCCTAACTCTCCAGAAGGGGTCCTTCGGGAATTAGGGGCGTTTATATTCTTTTATTATTAGTTTTCTTGTTTTGTTGATCTTTATTCCCATAAGTATGATATACTTTAACACAATCTGGATTCTAAGTTATTGTACAAAGAGGGATCAAAAGTTTCTTAGACTGTACTTATAATGAAATAATACATGTACATATCTTCAGTTTGTCTCTATTACTAAATCTATAGAAGATTGTAAAACAGTTTTGAAAACTAATACAATTCTTTTCAGCTTTGGAACTATGAAGCCGATTTTAAAACTAATCTTTCTAAGAGAAATCTATAATGTTTTTGTGTAATATGTGTTATGTTTGAATGATACTAGTCTAGTTAAACTGCGAGTGGAATCTAGTTATTTATAATCTTAATTTAATTGTTAAATGATAAACATTACAGATATTAAAATTTCCTGTACAATATTAACATGGTTGCTTTGAAAGTTGATCCTCCTGAATAAGATTTTAATTATGTTTGTATCTCATCAATTTCTTTTTTATTCTTATTTAAATTTTTCACGCTATTCTTGGCATGGTACAAGAATACAAGACTTGTAACCTATTCCTACCGCGCTACCGAGGCAGACATAATATATGTATGTTATGAGTGTTGAAATTAGATTATTATATTATTAGTTTCTGCTCACGACTTCGTACTCTTGGAATTGCTAAACGTTAATATTCTTTTTTATACCTACATAATATACGTATTTATAGATTTGTTTGTAAGAATACGGCGAGAAAAGCTTATGGCTCTCTTTCGCTCTCTCTGTGACCTTCCAACAATTTCTTGGTGTTACGGCTTCTAGGTGACATATCAAACATTTCTCATGAGTATTACTTCATTTCTAGGCGGCGTATAACGATGAAACATACACCAGATTTCAAATTAGACTTCCAGCAATACTCTGAAAGTTACATTCAATTGCGTGCAAAATTGCTCAGTAGTAGAGCCTCGCTAATTTCAGCATGGATGCGCTGGCTCGATCGGGGAAGGACTACCCTCTCACAGAATATCGACGTGAAATACCAGTATTCCTACTGTTGTGTTTCGTTCGGTGAGTGAGAGTGCCGGAGGCCCAATTACCCTTTTTCCCCCTTCGCGCTCCTTCTCCTTACCACTTCCTTTCCTAAAGGGTCGGCAACGTGCAAGTGATGCCTCTGGTGTTGCAGGCGTTCATAGGCTACGGTGACCACTTACCACCACAGGTGGGCCGTATGATTGTTTGCCACATTAGTTGCATAAAAAAAATAGTTTTTACGTAAAGCGCATACAAACATAGAAGACGACAAACATTCTAAAACTTAATGTCTCGGTTTCTACAGCTCATATAAAATCTCCTTATTTTTTTTTAAATGTCTCATATGTAAAGTTAGTTACATTTTTTTATTATATGTATAGTTTAATCATTAGGTGCTTAGGATACGAGAACAACTCCCATTTTGCCAGTTAAGTATCTGCAAGTTCTAAATGAGTCACTTACTAAACAGTAATCAATATGTTTACTTTCAACAATACTGTTTAGACGAACAGCTTAACAAGTTCAGAAAAAAATTAGAGTATTTTGGTACGTTTCATCATATTGAAATGCTAGTAATCATACCTAATTTCTTTGGCAATGTCACATTACGCAAATGTCTCAGAGATTCTGTCAATACGCTACCTTGCTTGAACCTGTTTTTTATTACTTGTAGCGTGAAATCAGTAAGTAAACAAATAAATCATATCGCCATTTTGTGTACGCTGTTTTTTATATATTATTTACACAAGATTCTTACGCCGTGTAGATACGAATGTGTTACTTACTAAGTTTGATTTAATGTATGGTCTGTTATTGTACCTAAATAAAAAAAGGATAAACGCTAAAAATATACAACCAAAGTTAAAGTAAAAAATCGGAATTTTCCAGAAAATATTGTAAACGTTTATGTGACACATCAATTAATTAATAAATAGTAAATTATTATAAAAAATATTTATATAAGAAAATAAAAATGTAGTAATGCAAGAAGCCTGTTCGAGAAGTAGATCTCTCATCACAAGAAGCAGGTGAAAAACTCATGGCCACTTTTTTCAATCGTCATTTGTTTACAATATGGTACTTTACAATTTATTTATTATCAGCTTTAGCCCACGGCTTCACTTGAGAACAGTACTTTGATCCTGGATGAATGTATATCCTATGTCCTTTGCTGTACCCCTGACAAGGTGTATGCGACATTGTATGATGATCAATGTAGTTAAGGCGTCCAAGCGTAACAAGCAAACTAATATTTTCATTTATATAATTAGTTAGGATTACACTTTATATACATACATAGGTATGAGTAGTAGAGCCTTGCTGATTTCAGCATGAATGGGCCAGCTCGACCGGGGTAGAACTACCCTCTCACAGAATATCGACGTGAAATAGCAGTATTCCTACTGTTGTGTTTCGTTTGGTGAATGAGAGTGCCGGAGGCCCAATCACCCTCTTTCCCCTTTTCCGCTCCTTTTCCTTCCCACTTCCTTTCCTAAATGGTCGGCAACGCGCAAGTGATACCTCTGGTGTTGCAGGCGTCCATAAGCTACTTACCATCAGGTGGGCCGTACGCTTGTTTTTAATACGACTAATCGTATTAAAAAATATATATAAAATATTTTTAGAAATAAAATCTTGTTCTTATATTTATTTGTTTCAATTTTTTATTTACATGTACAAAAGCAACAATTATAATATATATAACCCTTAATAATAATATAAATGCGAATGTGAGTTTCTTTGTTACGCTTTCATGCCTTAACTACTCGACCGGTCAACGTGACATTTTGCATACACGTTGTCAGGAGTAAAGAAAATGACAAAGAATACTTTTAATCCAGAAAAAAATACTGTTACAAACATCACCTAACCAACATTTACGCGAGCATAGCCGTGGGTGAAATCTATACTAATATTATAAAGCTGAAGAGTTCGTTTGTTTGTTTGTTTGAACGCGCTAATATCAGGAACTACTGGATCGAATTTAAAAATTATTTTATTATTGGATAGCCTATTTATCGAGGAAGGCTATAGGCTATATAACATCACGCTACGACTCGCGGGAGCGGCGCAGTAACTATAAACGCGGGTGAAACCGCGGGCACATCTAGTCTAGTATATTATAAAATCTTTAGTATTTATGTACGCTTAGTTGTTGTAATATGCAGATGAATTGTTGCCGATGTATTAGTCGTTTATACATTACTCTCGTGGCTCTCATACAACGCGGGTAATATACGCAAGTAGAAGCACTTGCAAGGATTGCACACGATGTATGCTACTTGTAAACAATAGCTGTGCTACACACACAAGTAAACCATATGATTAACTCACGCATATAGTACTAGGTAATTACGCTCTGCACAAGCACCGTTATTATTTAAACGTAATTATTTAATAAGAGAATAATACGGCGTAAGGCGTAAAGGTGAGGAGAACTGCCGATTGTAGATCCTGAGTAAGTAATCTCGATTGCTTACCCTTTGTTGAAACTCTCACTCGCACACGTTTAGATCTTGAGCAACCCGATTGGAAAAACACTCCTTAGTAAAATAACCTTGTATTGCATTTATGCGGTAATTAAGGTTTTCAGAGCTTCTAAAAGAGGTCCCAAATTCTCAGCGACACCGTTCCTTGAGCCATGCTGACACCTGATGTGATATGCTTCTCACCAGGTGAGCCGTTTTTTAGGTGACTTACTTCGTAACTGATATAAAAATACAAATTATGTATTGCACTAAGTTACAATGTAGCCAATAATAAAAAAACAAGCGTTAAAGTTTTACACTAGTATGTAATAGTTTGTTGAATAAGCAATTAATATTTACACCGTACATGAGCTACCGGGATCTATTAACAGGTCGAGCAACGTGTTAATGCGTTATTCTATCAAGAAATTCTTAGAAACAACACTGTGCCCGCTTAATAGCAATAGGCTCGCTTTCTATTACGTGGAATATAAAACCATACTTGGCGAAAAGCGAGTACTATACTCTCTAACGTGAGACTATGTATGTAGTTTAATGTGGTAGCAATAATTTCTATCATAAAAATGAGTAATTTTAAGAAAAGACAGCCTGACATCATGTTTTCGAAATTCAAATTCAAAATAGATTTATTCAGATTAGGTTACAAGGTAACACTTATGAATGTCAAAGTTACACAATTTTTTTCTGCGAATTTACATTTACTGCCACGTTCAGTAAAGCAAGGGTGTAGGGCTCATGAGAAGAACGGGCAAGAAACTCATGGTCAGTCTTTTTAATCGCCAAGTTTTTGTTTACAAATCATAAGAACTGTAAGGTGCTGCAACCATTTCTCCATGAACTATTACTGAACATACTCAAGCATTTAATAAAATTTGATGGTAGCCTCTAAAGCAGCAGTATGGTAAATAAGAGCATCCACTTACATGTACATTAATAATTAAGACAAGGCATGATTGTAGTCTGTACTTTAATCTAACTGTCATTTAATCCTCTACGTAAAAAGTATCTTTGAAAATATAAGCGGATGATTCATTCAAAAAGCGGATTCGTGTATAGAAGGAGTTGGCATCGCACAATAAAAAAAAAGCTTCAGCTGTACTATGCGGCTTTACAAATTGAATATTCCGCCGCGGGCACTTTCACAATCATGATGGAATCGTGAATATAGCGAGCGTTTGTTGAACCATATCTTCAGTGTACGCGAAAAATAAGTGAATAATACTGATACGACATTTACGTATCCTATTTTTGTCTTCTTCATCTACATTGATTCTATTATTCAAATAGCAAAAAACATTAGTCTTGAATTTTTATGCTCAGTATATGTAATGGTACTATAATAATAATATCAGGTCTGTATATAAACTGTCCCTCTGCTGGGCACACGGCTCTCTTCTTAATGTTAGAAGGGTTAGGTCGTATTCCACCACGCTGGCCCAGTGTGGGTTGGCAGACTTTACGTATCTTCCAGAACAGTATGAAGGACTCTCAGGTATGCAGTTTTTCTCACGATGTTTTTCTTCACCATTAAAGCGATTGGTAATGAACTATCTAATATGCATATAACTTTAAAAAGTCAGAAATGTCTTGGATCAAACTGAAGACCTCTGCATCGCGTGGTCTACCACTAGGCTGTTACTACTATAAGCAATTATGATACTATTGACAATAGCCAATAGTATCATTATTGCTTATTGTAGAGAGCCTCAAATTGCACATATTACCCGTATCTTATATTATAAGAATATAAAATACGGGTAATATATGTAATTTGCGGCTCTTGCATCAATTTATCCATACGGGTGGCATAAAGCAACGTATAACAAAGTGATGTAATGAGGCTGTTGACATACAAAGCGGTGAAGAAGAGGAAATAAGCAACGCGCGTACCAAACGAAATTGACAATATTAGATCGCCTAACTAGTTAATACGACACAAATGCAATTAGTTAGCTACTTGCGTCACGCACACTATCCGAAAAACATAAAGAGAAACAAAGTAAGAAAAACAACAAAATAAATTAAAAAGAAACATACCAGTAAAAAAGAAAAGAATGGGTATCGCTCTACTTAATGCCTTGGCACCTTGCGAAGTACTACGCCATAGCGCTGATTGTCAGTGATACTATATAAAGAGTGTCCGGTAATTAATGGATAACCTTGAAATGCCTTATAGTAGAACTGAGGGTCGTTCAGAAAAAAAAAATCAAAGAATCTATCCTAACTACTGCCTGAGATATGTTTTTTTTATTACCATATTTAACTTTCTTGTACACTACGACCATAAATTAATGAATTCCTTCGGTTTTTTGTTATTTTTTTATTAACCACTAATTATGCTAATAGGTAGACGGTCAAAAGTATGACTAGCTATTGCACATTTTTAATTTTTTATTTGTTTTTTTTTGTGAACGGCCATCAGTTCTTCTATAAAACATTCCAAGGTTATCCATTAATTACCGGATACCCTGTAGCTAGCAAAAGCTAGTATATATATATAGTATATTATATACTATATATAATACTAGCTTTTGCTCGCTGCTTCGGCTCGCGTAAACCTAGGTTAGGTTATGTAAGAAATCATGAATTAAAAAAAATATATAATACTTACGTTACTCAATGATAATATATATAGCTTTCCAATAGTGAAATAGTTTTTAAAATCGGTGTAGTAGTTTTTGAGTTAAACTCTTACAAACAATCAAACAACAAAAAATCTAATCTTTCCTCTTTTTAATATTAGTATAGATAATCATATATTAGTCTTGCTTTCTTTATACCTACATACGCAAAATATTTTTATCAGGTACGATAAGCACGGGGGGCGTCTGCTAGTTCCGATCTATAGTCGTAAACGCTCTGAATTCTCAACTCATAATTTTATTAACTGCAAAGTTGACAACAAACTCAAATCATAATAATCTTGGTCGTACAAACTTTATTGATGACTTTCAAAACTCAAAGAGGATTTAGATCTATAAAGATTACTTATCAAACTGGCTTCATTCATTATAATGAACAACGTTCGAAAGATAGGGTTGTCACAAAGAGATGACAATGGTTGACTTGTGGATTTATATTTATTCGGACATCTATAAATAACGTTTATTCAGCCCATTATAATTGCATAACGCTTACGTTCATCGGAATTTGAGACAATTCTACCTAATTAGGAAGTTTCCAAAAAATTTTACGTAATGATATATTGTATCAAATAAGATTATCGGGTAGGGCTTGGTTTAATTAGCGGGAAATATTGAAGCCTGTCATCTCGTGTCGAAAATTATAGTGCCCTTGAACAGCGTATGATCGTGTCAAATCATTTAATTATTCGTGTTCGAAAAGCGTTATGTGTTTTGCGTGGGCTCTGGTCGTCAACTACGGCATTTATAAATCGTTACACATATTTATTCAGACAGACTTCACCGTGTGATAAGCAATTGATCTTTAATTTTTTGAATAAGCACTTAGTAACTACAACAAAGGTACCTTAGACTAACGCTTACACTAACGCGCTGATAACTCAGATGGTTATTGCGAAAAGCACGATATACTTGCGCATTTTGTTCCTTCGATAAGTGTATAACCGATTATCGTAGAGGTGCTTTTAAACACGGTAACTGCAGCAAAACCCTGTACAGTGTTAAGGATACATAGAGTGCAGTCGTCTGCATAGATAGCGTTCTGGTTTAAGTAGTCGCCTAGCCACTGCCACTGCGCTGAATGTCATAGGTTCGATCCTCGCACGGGACAAACATTTGTGTGTTCCACAAGTAGTTATTCCGAGTCTGGGTGTTGTGTTGTTATTGTTTGAATAATTGTAAACTGCTCCACGATACAAGAATAATTCCTAGTGCAGGAGAGGTCTTTTTGAAAAAGAGAAATGCGAGATTTTTGTTATACTTCTTCTTCTTTCTTAGCCTTTATTATTCCCAAGTCACTTGGGGTCGGCTTTTCTGGTCTAACCGGATTTGACTGGATATCAGTTTTTACATGGAGCGGCTGCCACCTGACCTCCGAAACCCGAAGGCTAACGATACCCTAAGGCTAGACCAGTGTCAGGATATTAGAGAGTACTAACTTTCCCAATAACGACTGCCATAGACATGCCATATGTTCATGACAGCCGGGACCGACGGCTTAACGTGCTCTCCGAGGCACGGAATAGGCGATAATTGTCAATCAATACGCACATAATTTCGAAAAGTCGAACTTTCTGAAAGTCAGAGGGGCGCGACGTGGGTTCGAACCCGAGACCCTCTGCATTGCAGTCTGTTGGTCTCCCCACTGAGCTATCGTTTTCGTTATACTTAAATCTTAAAATTACTACCCATTGCACTGTGTGATATGTAACATGCTTTAAGTGCCTTGACCTTGAATAACCTTATGAATCAGCTCATTTAGGTACCCAAACTGATTAGTTATACATAGTTCTATTTTTTTAAGTCTTCGCTTTAAGGTCCGCCTTTACCACGCGGTGTCATCAAGTCTCATATAGTTTAAATCTAAAGTCGTGACTTAAAGAAATATGAAACTAAGCTTATTCTACGAGTGGCTTAATAGTAATATTCTAGAGTACGAACATATTCCTTGTAATACGGTTAATACTTTGTCACTAATGAGTTCACGGAGCTTGGCAACATGATTATACGTTTGATTAATGTACGAGACGTATGTTCTGTTCGTGTGATATTGGATATAATGTGTACGTTAGGATTTATGCGGCAAATATCTTGGATTCTGTTTACAACGTTTAGTGGTAGTATCGCTGTATTGTTAAGTTTCTTTAATTGGATAGAAGCCATTACCGTATAAAATAAAATGCACCACACGTAATGTTTGCCAAGAAGTTATTACATGTGAAATGAATATCCTAACTAATATCATATTATACTACCCATAATACAAGCTCTGCTTAGTTTGGGCTAGTTGGTGTTGTATGTATGTGATAGAATATATTATATTATTATAAATGCGAATGTGTGTATCTTTGTCAAGCTTTCACGCCTGAAGTACTCAGCCGATCATCATAAAATTTCGCATGCACCTTGCCACGGGTACAGAAGATAATAAATTGTGATTTTCATAAAAAAGTACCTACTGTTCCCAAGTGAAGCCGCTGGCAAAAACTAGTTCACAATAAACATTTGATTATAACCGGTACTTAACCATGAAAGAAAGTTGTTTAAAGCTAAAAGTTTTATTTACAGGTAATTTTAAATTGTTAAAACTCACGAATATTTGCCGAAAGACAGAACTAGCAGTTTTAATAATGTATTTATATTTCTCACACTCACTCATATCATTCGTCAGGTACGCTGGTCGGTTAAGGTTACTTTTATTACCAGATCTTTCTTCGCAATTTCTCTGACGTACTTACGATAGTTTTAAACCTAGGGTATTTAATTTATATTTATTGCACAATAAGAACTACTTGGCACAAAATGAATTTCTAAATGCGTTAACCCTGTTCGGAATATGGGATTAAAATGTACCGTACAACTCGAAAGTGCCACAGTAAAATGATTTCCCCTTTGTTACCGTGACTGTCTTCTCTTCCCCTGAATCCCTACGCTTGTGTTTAACGTAATGTAATTTCACTTGATTTCTAACCTCCTTAAAGAAACTCACTTTGTATTGAAACACTCTGGATAATGTTTTGAAATTGCAATTTCTTTTGATCATAACAACCCTTTATTGTTTGCTAAGAGATTGGTGTGCAATTTGTAATTAGTAGGAGTACAAGTTGGTTAAGTCGTTTATTTGTGAGATCCTTATTATTAAAATCTTATGATAACTTCAATTGCAAGTAAAAAAGCTGATGTTGAAATAGAATATGTTTTGATATTGACCAGCACCTGTAAATTTTGGAATGCCTGACTTAATTGAAAGCCTATGGCGTCAGGCCACCGGCATTGCCGCTGCCATTCAATAGGTTAAATGTTTTTTCTATTTTATATCGAGTTATCCACAAATTGATACTTTTATCTTATAATCCTATTAATGATTTCTTTATTTGTATATATAATAATATAATACTCCATCACATACACACAACATTATCTAGCCCAAACTAAGCAGAGCTTGTATTATGGGGTACTAGACAATGTATAAACATACATATAACATACTTCTTTTTTAAATACATTCATATTATGCATAGAAACACCCAGACCAAGACAAACATCCATGTTCATGCACACAAATGTTTGACTTATACGGGAATCGAACCCGTGACGTCAGACGTGGCAGTCGGTTACACTAACCACTACGCCATCGAGGCCGCCCTATACATATATCTAGTTATATAATTTTTATAGGGCTTAGCTGTGAAGGTGATACAGTAGTCAGTATGCTTATAGTGCACTTGTTTAAACCTATCTCAGTACAGCCAAACTATCACAAATATGACGCCCGTATAAATTATTAATATTTTTGTTCTAAAGGCAAACCGTAATATGCTAACTAAAGGACATCAATACTTTCAAACATAAGATCTATTTATTGTTCTACTTGTTCACCCGTTGCTACAGAAAAAGCAACATTTATGCTACACTAGCTGACCCGCGCAACTTCGTCTGCTTCATATAAGAGAATTTTCCCCGTTTTTGCAATATTTTTCATTGCTGCTCTGCTCCTATTGGTTGTAGCGTGATGTTATATACCCTATAGCCTTCCTCGATAAATGGGCTGTCCAACACTAAAATAATTTTTCGATTCGAACTAGTAGTTCCTGAGATTAGCGCGTTCAACCAAACAAACTTTCAGCTTTATAATATTAGTATAGATTTGAAGTAGTCAAACCAATATGGAGACTGAAAGCAAAAGGGACAAGCTAGATGAAGGCTGTGACAGCATAGTTAATCTTTGCTTGCAGACTAACCGAGGCTTGACTTGAAGAGCTGCCGTGGTTTGCATATTAGTTAGGTAGGCGTGTGTTTTCGGCTCTTAGCCTCACAATCGGGCTATTGTATGCAAATAACCGACGTGTAGATTGTGGTTATTTAAAAAGAAGGTAGATGAAATAGATGGCCTATCATTCAACGTTTCTAGATTGTTCAGTTTCTAGATCCTTCTAGTTCACTCACTCTCTGTTATATAAAAGTGAATGTATGTAATTCGATAGAATTTTATAAATATCTACGCTCTTCTCAATCGCGCTACGTTACAGGCGCTTATAAGAGCAGCGATAGCTCAGTAGGGAGACCAACAGACTGCAATGCAGAGGGTCTCAGGTTCGAACCCACGTCGCGTACCTCTGACTTTCGGAAGTTATATAACTTTTCGAAATTATGTGCGTATTGATTGACAATTATCGCCTGCTCCGTGCCTCGGAGAGCACGTTAAGGCGGCGGTCCCGGCTGCCATGAACATCTATGGCAGTCGTTATTGGGAGAGTGTCGACACAAAAGATTCCACTGGGTCGAAATGTCGCCGGTCTGCACTAACTGGCCCCCACATAAGATACATTAACACACAGGCGCTTATAGTGTAAAACAACCGGAAGACTGCCTTCATTTGGTTATAGAGATAGTTCCAAGTGAGGTTAATATAGCGTGTTGATAGGTTTAAACTATTATCGTTACTTATGATCTTTAATCAATCTGATTAAAGTAATTTCGTAATGGTCCAATGACAAAACGTATCCAGTCCGTAATAAATGTACTTATGCCATATTTTTGACAAAGAAATTCATACCAAATACCAATTTGTATAAAAGCACATATAACATTTATCCTTATTAGATATGGGACCGCGCTTCATTTGTAAGTCCCGAAGCGTCTCATCCGTTATATGTAATCCTAAAATGAAATACAGAAATCTATCAATTATGTATGATATACAAAAGGATTTACCTAAGTGATATAGCGAAGGAAGAGATATAAATACTTCATTTTAAACATGAATAAATTTTAAAATACAAATTTTTGCAATGGATGTCGCCATAACTTCAGCATGTTATGCCATTTTATTTTTTCGGAAATTTCCGTAATTTTTAGGGTGTTGCAGTTTTATATTACTGCGCTTTTTTAATGCCCAGTAGATAACAATGTATATAGTAATGTTTTTAATATAGCTAGCTGTTCCGCAAAAAATAAAACCAAATAAGTGATGGACCACATTTATTGACGGTATTATTATTCACTTATTATTTATGTAAGTGTATATTACTTGTGAGATTGTTTGATTCTCCTATGGAAAAGCAGAGTCCGATTACCCACTTGCCAAATGAGAAATATTGGTATTCGATTAGTCTTTGTAGCTAATGACTGCAGCCGAAAGGGCAATTATGTTCATCTTAGTAATATAAAAATAATATCAGCTGTGTTTATGACCCACCTATCCCATTGCTGGGCATAGCTCTCTTCTCTATGTAAGTAGGATTAGGCCCTAGTCCACCAAGCTGGTCTAGTACAGGTTGGTGGTGGTAGTACATCTTCGAAAAAGATATATCAGATTGCAGACACGCGAGTTTCCCGAGGATGTTTTCTTTCACCGAAAAAACTAGCGATATTCTACTGCACGAATGGCGTACTGGTTTAATTCTTACCACTGCCTCTGCGTCGAGTGTTGTGAGTTCGATCCCTACGCGGTACAAAATTCTGTGTAAGCCACACAATTATGCTAGGCGTTCTTTGTCTCTATTGTATAAATGTGTAAAGTTGACATAGGAACTATTATTAGTGGCGGAATAGGCTTGTTAAAAAAATGGTTTATCACTAGGCTATCGCTGCGCTTCTGTAATGTAATGTAAATAAAATATGTTTTATAATATATAATCAAGGTAGCAAATAAGCTTACCACACGCATGATAAACTGATGCAAAAAGAAAAAGATAATTAATTCCTTTATTGCTCCCCAGGTGGCGTGGATCAGAGCGGACGACCAAACAATCCTGACACTTCACACGCGGCTGGTGACGCACAGCTCACGGTATGCCGTTACAAACGACTCCCCGGGGTCCTGGCAGCTGCACATCAGACCACTCAAAGTTGAAGACCGAGGGTGCTATATGTGCCAGATCAATACTAGCACTATGAAGAAACAGATAGGATGTGTCGATGTTCTAGGTAAGTCAGATCGGGTAGTGAATGTGGTGTTGCCAGTGAGCAGTTTTTAATTTATAGTGTATATTTTTTTTCTTTTTCTTTTTTTTATTTTATTATTGTTTTATTTTATATATTTGTGTCCTTGTGTGCCAAAATAAATATTTTTTCTTTCTTTCTTTTCTTTCTCTTTCTAGTAGTTTATATGGTCGCTAAGCCATGGCGAATACGCTAATGGCTGATCGTAAAAAAAATATCATCCAGACGGTATATTTTTCAGATTTTTCTAACAAATAATTGTTCCAATTATGGGTATTCTTTCTTTCGTCGTTTGAATGTTTGTAAACTCCTCTGCGATACAGGTATCACTAACTGTGCGCGCAAGATATTATCAAAATGGTAATAGATGAATCACATTATGTAATCATTCCCTATTTTATAGGACTTAAAACGTAGCTGAAAATCAGGATGTTATACACGTTTGCTTACCCTTTCAGTAATAAACAACCGTCAATCTACAGCATACTAATGTGCAGATGAGATATCTAATTAGCAATATAAATGAACCTGAATTAATGTGTTAAATTGTATATATAAAGGTACTAGCTTCTGACTACAACTTAGGAAGCGAGGTATCATTATGGTATAGACTATGTTTCTCAAAGATTATGTAGCCTTCCAACAAAGGAAATAAATTTTAGGAAAAGATTTGGATTTTAAATTAAAATTATAAAAATTTCCTTTTAAATTAACGAATTCGTTCTTTTATTATTTATTCAAATTAAAACTGATAACCACCAAAGTTTAATTAATGTTTTTTCTATAAAATATTCAATTGGTTGTTGGGAAAATAACAATAATAATCTGCGCGACATTTATATCTGTAACACCATTCAGATTCAACTTCTAAATGTTTACAGCTAAATAAGAGCTTCCCAATGATCGTTCAACTTCCCATCAAATCAAATTGATGGGTATAGTAGTGTCAAAACAATAATACTGCTGACTGAGATCATACCACACCTTACCTTGCCGACATACATCATTATATTAATTTTGTTACATTTTTGCGACTGCTTAAGACTGCGCCGAGCGTAAGACAGATAATGACAGAGCTCGTGCGGCGCATATTCAAATCGGAAGCGCATATTAAAAAAATTGTATGGAGGATTTGGAGTGCCTTTTTGATAAATATGTATCTTTATTGTCAACCAATAACTTAAATATTTGGGACGGAAAATGTTTACTATAACTATTTATTTTTCGTTTAAGCTGTAAAATAGGATAGTTTTCTACTGTTATAATCTAAAAATTTACGTAATTTTGAAGGCGAAAATATTAATTATTTTAAGTTTTTACATGGAGTAATTGTAAACACATTCATTGTTATGGTAAATGTCTATATTATATTTGTATTAAACAAAAAGTGTTGATTTTATTCACTTAACTGTGACCGCCTGGTTTGGCACATTTTGCTCGGCGCAGTCTTAACTACATTTACCACATCATCTTTATAATTTAATATAAACTAGTTATTACACACATATTCTTCATTTTCTCATTCCTAGAAGCATAAAAGTTTTATAAAAATTGCTGTTTGACAGTGAGAAATTAAAATTCAGTAATAATGACTGCTATAAGTGATAAGCACAGCATTCAATTAAATGTAATAGGTACGAACTTTAGCCACTTTGAACATTCTTGTAATTTGCTTTTATGTTAGCACTCAACGCTACCCATACAACGGGGAACTTGTCATAAGTACCAATATGACCCAATTCCTTAACCTGCACTAAAACTCCGCGACCAAACTTATTCCACAAAAATATTATATGACATATCTGTTTTGCCGACCACTTGTGCTTTTTATATGTTTTCGTAACGCTACTCAGAAATTTCGGATCTTTTTTCCTGAAGGAAAACAACATGGAGGGGAATGGGATCATAGAATGGCGTCTGGACAGTCGTTACCAGCCGTCGGTTATAACATCAATACGGTTGGTAGGAACGCTTCTGTCAGGCAAGGCCACGAGACAAGCGATAACAGTAAATCGTAAACACAAAACAAGGATATCACATAAATTTTTTCGAGTTATAAGTCATGCGGGCGACAAAACTGCAAAAGTTACAATCAAAACATTTTATAAACTATACACTGCAGTACCGATTAAGATTTTACCGACATTATGCAATTTATGAACAAGTTTGTATTCAATACAAGCGTTGTTATAACGAGTCTTAAATAATTTAATTGTATTATATTTGCTTTGGTATAATAATATTTACACACACTGTACAGAACTCATTAGTCTACAAAGCAAAACGTGCAGAACAAGAGAGCTTCAATTTCATGAAAACTTAACAGAAAATTGTACCTTGGAAGCCATTTTAAAATTAAAGTTAGTAGTACTATCTCGCACAAAGTGTGGAGAAACAAATTATGCTGCGTCGTCGCTTTCTTAAATTGTTTTCTTTTCTATTTCGTTGCTTTTTGCGTGTCATGGCTGGTACCTACAGTGTGTTGTAGTGGTTTGTTCGCTTTATTCGTGGCCGTAACATAAAAAGCTTCGCTACAAAAAGGCTTCATGATAAGGTTTTCTCTATAAGCAATAATAATTATCGTAACTGTCCTATGTCCTCAACTTTCGGTGATGGATCGGTTTGTTTTGGATGAGCGGTTACGAACTATGTTTTCATGTTACTTTCTTCTTCGCTTTTGTATTGCACGACGTATTCTATATTCGCGGCAACACCTTGTGAATAAATATTTGCTTAAGTTACTTTGTTTGGGTAACGATTTTGCCTTGTGAAGTGCTTGAAGTGCTGACAACGCAAAGTAGGTTGGCTTGTTGCTCCGTAGTCAAATAGGTATATTGTGTTCAAAGAGTGGAATAGTTCTCAAAGCGACGAAAGTGTTCATCTGTCGTTTATAAGACCCTGTAGTTGAACGTTGGAATACGTGTATTAAATCTTTTTAGTTGGATTTTATTTTATACAATTAGATTTCACTTTACTTTAAAGTCATTTAGCACGCTTTTCTGTGAGTTTGGATAAGTTTTAAAAGATTATACTGTAACATACTTAGCGTATCAGATAGAATACCTTACTGCGAGACCACCAAATTAAAGTCACAGAGTGAAAAACTTAATTTCCATAAAAATGTGTAAACAATTCTTGGATACGTCAATAAGCTAATATATTAATATAAATAGTGTTGAAAATAAATAAAAGGAAATAAACATTTAGCATTGAAAAAGCTTGTTAGACGAGTAGAGCATTCATGAGAACACGAAGGCAAGTTATTTATGGCCACGAGCGTTCACTGGCCATTTTGGCACCAACGACTTCCTGTGCAGATTAAGATTGGCAAACAATTTAATCTGCAAATCCTGTGGTGAACAGGACGAGGCCATATCGCACCTACTGTGTGAATGTGACGCGTTGGCTAGATTGAGAATGGGTTTGATGGGATTGGCATATACAAACCCCGAAGACTTCAGGCTTCTCCATCTGAAATGTACGCTACGGCTGATGCAGTACATTCATAAGGAGATAGCTAAAGGGTAGATCTTGAGGCCGACACAAAAGATCTCACTGGGTCGAAGTGTCGGCAGTCTGTACTGACTGGCCCCCGTATAATTATAAGATAAGATACTTATGGCCACTCTTTTCAATCGCCAAATGTTTATTAACAATAGATTTCAATTTTATATTCTTATTCTTATATGAGATTATAACAGTCATGTGACGTGTGCTAAATATATTCAAAGCATGTAATTATGTGTTAATTATGAAAACTCGATTATAGTTAAGTAAGTTAATTAAAAAGTTCCGTGACTTGATAGCCATAATTGAAATTAAATAAACTATTAATATTTTATCACAATTACGTAATGAATTAGCTCATTTTACACTTATAATAATACAGCTGAAAATAAAATAAACATAGACTTATAAAGGAATAGTAATTACGTTCAAGTTTAACGTTAAATATTTGACTTAAAGAGTGCCCACATTTGTTTGAAAAATCTAACGAATAGTTTGTTAAGAAGATAGTAGAAACGGAATACTCGAGCATTCCCGGAGGACCGACTGAGTCCCAAAGTAGATTTTTAGATTAGGCGACACCCCGGCCTGTATTTCTCGGTGCCTTAACTGTCAATGTTATGGCAATAGTACTACGAACAATGAAAATCACACAGCGTAGTAGTACAATGTCGACAACGCGACGCTTAGTGTCATTATTCAATTCCCAGGTGGATTATAACTGAGGTCTAATTTTGGCATTTCATCAGATTTTGTATTGGAAATCTGTCTAATTAACTACTCAGATAAACTATTAGACGACTAAAATGGACCCATAAGATCCAGTAGTCCATTTTGATATACGCAGCTGGAAAGTGAAATAAATAAATTACATTAAATGTTATTAATATCGTTTACAACTAAACAAATAAGTATGCATTATCTATTACTGTGAACGGAGATTTTCATCATTTACTTAAGATTAAAAACTAGATATACTTTGCAAGGCTCTTCATAAAAAGAATGAGCATTATTTATTAGTCTTGTTTTTTTCAAGAACATTGAAGTATTTATTACATGTACAAACATCAAAATATGATACTTATTGGCAACGTTGCCACTCGGGACAAGTAATATCAGGCAAATAAACATTTAAAAAAAAATCGTATCGCCAGCGTCTCGTTTGACCAAAAAACTTCTATGGGCACGTATTTTAATAGTGGCGTGCTCTCACGTCTGTACTGCACTCTGTTCCTGAATCTAGTGATTTACCGTCCGCACATTTTGTCCGTGAGCCGACCAGTTCCTACAGGTTGATCGACGGTTCCGTTGTTTGCCCTGAATTTTGGCCTGAATTGTTGGTACGTGTCTCGAGTTCCTGTTTGCTGTTATTGTTATTTGAAGCTCAAATAATGCTGTTTTAAAGACTTTTGTTTTCTGTTTTGATGAATTAAGCAATTAGGCAATTTGATTTAAAATGTGTGATTATAATTGAATAAAACATATTTTTGGTTCCAACATTCAATTATTTTATTTGCAAAAGACTCGCACCCCATTACTTGGAACTTATAATATAAAGCTGGCGAAAATGATTCTTCATATGTATTTGTATATTTTCTAAACAATGAACCTAAAGCTTTAATAATTATCTCTGCTTTCTTGAGCAATATCTCCAGGACTTTGCGTCGGATAGTCAAACCAGTGATTAATTTTAGAAGATTATATGTACAATTTATTATAATGTAATACATCAAAAGAAATTGCTAATAATAAATCTCTGAAGATATAGATGCCTTTGGGAGCTTTTCTAAGCTTGGTATTTTTCTTAACTTGTCAAAGAAGATTGTAGATTGTATTTATATTTATTTCCTAATTTTCTTTCTTATTGATGTCTTGACATGAGCAAGTTAATCCAATCAAAACAGTTCTCTATTTGCTGTAGTCTTATCTTACAATCTAGGATCGCTCCTATATTTAATTGTCAAGCCGACTAATTGGTGGTTGCGGTAAGATTTTAATTAGTACCAGTACCGTCGGATAGTATTGTCCGTGCCGGTGGAATAACTCCTCTGTCGCTACTACTAAACCTTTAGCTTATGGCATACAGTTTCGCTTAAACTCTGCCATAAAATTTAACTACTTATGTCAGTTTTAAGTACCAATTTCACCTGTAGTCCATTCTCTTCGCAATGCCACCGACTTAATTACCGCAACGATAGTACTTTAAAATATTTATGAGGTTATAGAGCGTACAAACAAGCTAGAAAGCTTGTTTAAATAATTAAACAGAACTTGAAATGTTTCGTTTAATGACTTGATGAAATTCATAATTTTAAGAATTTACAACCGAGTTTGTTATTTTGTCCTCAGTGTGTGTCAAAAGCATTGTTATCGTGTTATCGCGACACGTCACTTCTCATCGTGTGCTTATTTTTCATTGCTTTCCACGTCAATAGTCTCATTACATCGCTTCATTTTACGCTTTTATACGACAGCGACGTAAAAAGTGTTTCAGTGGTTTCGAAATAAGGCAAGCCCGATATATGATTTCCAACAGTAAATTTTTCTTTTCTCTTTGTTTTTAATTATCTTACAACTCCTAGCCAAGATCACGAAAGCACATTAAAAGCTGCTAAAGCAAAAACAATGAGTTACTGTAAATGTCGCTGAACTCGGCTTAAGACTGCGTCGAGCAAAATGTGACAAAACAGACGGTCACAGTTAAATTGATAAAATCAATACTTTTTGTTTAATACAAATTTAAAATATACATTTACCATAACATAACAATCCGTGTAAAAAAACTTAAAATAATTAATATTATCGCCGACAAAATTACGTAAACTTGCACGAAAAATGAAAAAAACGAAAACTCGTGTTACGTGATTTTTAAATTTAGAAATCTATCCTATTTTACAGCTTAAACAAAACATAAATAGTTATATTACAATTTGTCCGCCTCAAATATTTAAGTTATGGTTATGGTTGACAATAAAGATACATATTTATCAGAAAAGCACTTCAAATCCTCCATACAATTTTACTATGGCGGCCGCGCGCCGATTTGAGTTTCGAGCTCTGTCATTCAGTCCAACCGCGTCTTACACTCGGCGTAGTCTTAAGTAACTTATTTAGGCAAATACTGTTACTTCTTATCAATAGTGTTATTGATACTATTATGCATTAACGTAATTTAAATGAGTACCTATGAGATATTATCAAATTTCATTTACTTTAAGGATATTTCTTTGTTTTATTGATATTAAGATTACTATGACTTTGCCCGCGACTTGGAACACACAACACCGTATAACAAACTCTTATTTCAAGCTATATTCGCAATATACGGGTTGATTTTAATAAATATTGTTATTTGCCAAAGAATATAGTAGCGATGAAGAAATTTCACGTGAAAAGTAACTGCAACAGTAACTTTAAGTTTAATATATGAATACTAGAACATTTCAATCTGCATAGAACTGCTATACTTTTATTTTAAGCTGATAGATACTCGTCAGGTGTACGATAAGTTCCTCAACCATGGTCATAGTTCTTTTATTATTGCACGTACTACTAAAGTAATCTCTGTCTCGATTTCCATGCTGGATAACGTTTTATTGGATTTTTCTTTTAAGACATTCTCTGTTTTATTTTCGATTCAGTGGACGACAAAAGCCACATCCGCCATTATATGGGATCTTAAATACACCAAAGGGGAAAATAGGGAATAAATTCATCTCTACGTACCTATAGCTGATAATACAAGCAATATTTTAAGTTACTGACAACACTCTATAGTTCCACAAAGTTACCGACTTAGTAAAATTACGTTCAATTATCTTCTATCAGAGTTATATGCTGTCTACGCAAGAGCTTTAATATAAATGTTGCGTTCATAAAGACGATAGTGGCGTACGTGACTCCAAGAACTTATGTATAGCTTACCGTGTACTTAGCTCGCGTACACCCAACAGCCTCGGTACGCCGAATCGGAAAGTATTACACGTACGTTTGTTTAGTTAATAACTTTGTAAGTATGCATTTGTTATGACTAAAGCTAGTTTCCAGAAAGTTCGTTGCTGTGGTTTTAATACATAACGTAAACATTTGGATAGTAGTTTTCACCATGATGGTAGCTTTATCGTAATTTACCAATGTGACAATAGAGGTCTTTTGTGTCATGTATCTGAATTTACTTATGTAATAACACGTTGTTAGCAGAATTTCCTTTGACCGGCCCGTCCGTTAGATGTGCTTCCGGGAATTCCTTGTCCTAAAGTATCAAGATGCGATGCGTTAGATTAGACACGACAATATGCGTGACGTGTATTTTACCTTAAATGTAGCCTCTCTAAACTATGAACTATAACAGAAAGCGAAGCAATACATCCCGTGGAATTGCGCCCATTGATCATATAAAGCGACAAAAATGAGTACGCGACGAACAAAGACGACGCAGTGCCTCGCATCGCTCGATTACTGGAGTTTAGATATCGTGTGTAGTGCAACTCTAGCACTATGTATAAATTTAGCGATACGTATGCAATAAATAATCCATTGTTCTTACTTGTTTTATTTAATGAATAAATATACCGTACCATGGTAGCTAAGGACAATACTGAGATAACCATGTTTATGTATTGTCTTTTCTTTTTTGTCATCCCTGTTTAGAGAACGCATATAGTCTGAAGGCTGTAACTGAATGATTTTATAGTGAATTGTTTGGTAATCAAATAAGAATGGCAAGTAAAACTGGATTATACTTGATACGAATAATAAATATGTAGCAGCGCATTGATCTACAGATTGGGATGCAGGATTATACAACTTGCCGATGATTCCACTTTATTATATCGCAGCCATTGCTGTAGCATTCTACAATGTGAATATACTCATAAAATGTCGTAATCATTGTTTAATAAGAATGAGATATTGATTATATATTATTTATAAATTTAAATGTTGAATTCTTGACATATTTTGCATAGAATATGTGTTGATAATTAAGTAGTAAGTTTTCCAGTAAAGAAATTGTCAGTTTCACGTTCGATTCCCGGGGCCATGAAACCGCATGCTTGTCAGTTGTGTACAAAACCACTGCGCCACAAAAACAGTATTTTAAAATACTACCTAATATAAAATTAAATATTACCTGGAGTGAAATGTCTTTAGAACTCAAGTACACAGATTAATATAGAAATTACCATTCACCTCCAAAACGGCTTGGATAACTTTTGTCCAATAATTCCACACGAATGCCAAAGTGAGTTTGTTAGTTTATATCTTTTACACGGAACCCCAGAATAATGGATCCGTATTACTATCTGCACAGTGATTGACATTGGGTATATACCTACCCAACCGTTGGCCAGGATAAAAATCCTCTCTCTATCCTGGCCAAAAGACTTTTTCTATAAGACGAATATTTCTTAAGAAACACAGGAGCAAGGCCACTAATAAAAGCTAGTTACCCATAAATGTATAATAATGATATAATTGCGCTTGGATCGTTAGTGTTATACATTTTAATCATGGCGATTTTAAGCGCAAATATTGCGAATGGCAACTGAAAGCTCTTTATGAGCACTCGCGTACAATGAAATTAATTAATTAATATCTTCTCATAAATGCTTAATTTGTAATTGTGGTATTTACATGGTGTTTCTACAAATTATATGGAGTAGAATATAATGTGTTTCAAGCTTTATTTAATACACGATGATAGCGTGGTTGACGGAGCAATTTAAGTAAATATTGCGGGTTCAGTACCAACCCGACAAAAAATATGTGGTTCATAAATAGTAGTTTTAAGTCTAAATGTACATTATGTCCATTGATTTAAAGTATAAAAACCCATGAAAGATAAGGATTCTTTTCATCGCAAAATGTGTCGTTACAAAAAAGCGTAATATAAATTGTCACGAATGCGTATCAAAGCTGTAATACTCAGCGTACTAGCACTTAAGAAGCAACTGTTATAATAATACTACATCGCCCCTATAAAACCAGTTGGCATACTGGACGAGGGCTAGAAACACAGAGTACCGGTTTAAATGTAATTTAATTTCTAAATCACATTCCACGTCACAGTAAGTAAGAAAGGATTGGGTTACCTTTCTTAAAAGATTTTTCATTCATATATTTGGGCTTCCTCTTTTTCCTTGCATATAATGACGGAGGTCTGCTTTCTTATCTTTTTCCAGTTCACTTGATTTAACGTGTCAGCTTCGAAGTCATTGCATTTCGGGTGCTTCGTTCGATATCAAAGGTGTTTCACCTGGTCATGTTTCACTATGAATAAATGAACTTTGATTTAAAAGAGAATTTGGTTATGTTTATATTATGAAAATATCCGAGTGATAGATAATTGAATAAGAAAGTCAGTGGTTTTGTATCATTGGTGTGAACCTGCGAGTTTTCTATACAAATTATTATGTAGTATATGAACGATCACTAAACTAGCAGCGATAGCTCAGTGGGGAGACCAACAGACTGCAATGCAGAGTGTCTCGGGTTCGAACCCACGTCGCGCACCTCTGACTTTCGGAAGTTATATGACTTTTCGAAATTATGTGCGTATTGATTGACAATTATCGCCTGCTCCGTGCCTCGGAGAGCACGTTAAGCCGTTGGTCTCGGCTGCCATGAACATCTATCGCAGTTGTTATTGGGAAAGTCAGTACCCTCTAATATCCTGACACTGGTCTAGCCTTAGGGTATCGTTAGCCTTCGGATTGCGGAGATCAAGTGGCAGCCGCTCCGTGTAAAAACTGATACCAGTCAAATCCGGTTAGACCAGAAAAGCCGACCCCAAGTGACTTGGGAATAATAAAGGCTAAGAGAGAAGAAGATATGAACGATCACTAAATGTGCGTGAAGTATGCTTTGACAGTTTTGACTAGATTTCGTATTTACCATTTGCAGAGTAACCTGGCAAAAGTAAGCCTTCAAAGATTATCACGATGTACTTAGCTCCTTACAATGCAAAAAAGTCTGCCGCGGTAGTTAAAGTAAAATTTTACTAGCAACCTCATTTTTCCATTTAAGAAAAGTGTAAAGGTGCGTACACTACGCAAGTCGTTGGCTTTGGACTATGTGTGCACTCATGTTAAGACTATTTGCGCGAGATAAATGCACGAAATAATCGAGTTACTTATGGCGGATTGCATCGGTTGTTTACATGTATGTGTAAAAGAGGGCCCGTGCCAACTTAATTATGTTACAAACAGGGTCGCCATGTAGGATTGTACGTGCTGTTGCAAATGAAACACTCAAGGTTCGAGATACACTGTCTATATTTTAATAATGAATGCTTATTCTATATGTATCTTACAACTACTACACCACATCGTACGTCCAAGCAATTCTGCCACTTGTGATGTCTTGGGCCTGTTCTTAGCCGGAAAACATATTCTAAAGCGTTACGATTAGTGGTGGTCGATTATATATTACAATTTTTCATTTCGGAGGTATATCGACTATGCTGAGTCGAATGGCGTTGACTGCGAGTCTCTAGCTCTCACGGTTCTTGAGTTGAAAGTTGTATAACAGATAGACGGACGGACAAAGCTGTTGTATAAGAGCTTTCTCGAACTCTAAAAAAGGAGGAGACTATGTTTTTTTATGTGTGTTACCTCAAAACTTTTTCTTAGGAGAACCGATATTGATGACTTTTTTTTATTGGAAAGCTGGTGCTTTCCATTTGGTCCCATGTAATCAAGATCTGACGTTGTTGATTTTTCCTTAATAATTCGAATTTGGTTGACTTCGGCTACATTGATGATGTTCTCATTTTATGCCGATATAAAATTAACAAAAAAGAACAACTGTGTAAGATGGTTTGGAAGCGCATTGTAGTATTTCGAGGTGTTCCCATTCTAATTTGGTGATATTGTGATAAAGATTTATTTAATAAATGACAGCAAATATGTCATGATTTCTGCAATAAACTATACATATATGTATTGTTCACACAATTCCTAATTGGTTTTTGATAGCATGTAATAGTATAGGGTTATGTGTAATTGTTAAACTTAACAAAGTACACACAAAAAAGCTAATAACAAAATTATTTCTATAATACAACTTTTGACATGACGCTGAAGCCATTATGCATCGGCACTCCGGAATAAAACATATCATCCTAACCGTATTTGGAATTATCATGAGATGCACCATAGCCAAAAATTATTTAAACGGTATATCCCGATCTTTTCTGCCCAAAACATTTTTCATGTACCTATGCTCGCATTTTCAAAAGCCTATTTCTGCGCTCTTCACAAATCTCTTTTGAAATGGCCCTAGCAGTAAATTAACTATTTTGAGATAGGTGTTTCTCCCTTTCCTCGCTTTCTCATTTAACCGTTGCTTTTTCAGACAAATAACATCAGCTGTTATCGAACTTCAGATTTACTAAAAACCGAGAAATAAACAAAATTGTAACAAAAAGAAAACCAACTTCAAAAAGGAATATGATATAAAGGAAAATATTCTAAAACAAAAAATGCACTGAAAATTAAAAATATATTGGCGTAATCTCGTCTATTGTTATTTTTGGAGTCGGTGTCAGCCGCCGCGTGCTGCGTCTATGTGTGTAATTGTGCATGCCAATATGATATTATGATTATAGTAAAACATCTCACGTTAGTTACAAACCTACCTTAGCTCACACCGACCCCATAAAAAACAATAATTGTACATTATATAATCCTAATAATTTTACATTAGTATCTTCACATCATTACCTGTTAAGCTGATTTGGCTATTTTTTATATACATACGGCACTGAATACAGTCTAAATACAATAATTTTTAATTTATTTTATTTTTTTTTTATTTTATTTATTTATTTATTTCTCTCTTCACAAAGGTGTTTCTTACACATCTATATACATTAGATATAGGAACTTTATGATCCTTTGTGAGAGGCTGGTGTCCATACTAGGGAAACCCTGTGTGACGGATCACCAGGCCCTCACCTCGGAATATACAATTAAAATTATACACTAAAATACACTAAATATACAATTCAAATTATACATTAAAAACATGCATAAAGTATATAACATTTTGAAAGACTGTCATTAAGTATGAATGCAAAAGTAAGAGTACATAACAAAATGAGGTATGTGTTCTTTGTGATAAGTGTGTGCGCGTGTATGTGTACGTGTGTGCGTGTGTGTGGGTGGGTGTGTGGGTGGGTGTGTGTTTTGTGTGTGTATAAGTAGGTTTAAGTGATGTATATTGTAACATATGTATGGTGTGGTACTAACACATATATACACATTTACTTGTGGTTATAGTTAGCGAGGGACGATGATGAATTGCTCCGTCTCGTCATAACTTTGTTTTTTCAGCCACCTGTATAGAGTCACTTTACATGGATTTTTGGTTAAATTGTAGATTTTTAGGATTTTGTTTAATTTGTTGTAAAGGTACGCTCCAAGAAAATTGAATTGGTGATGTGAGAAGGTTGTGTTTGTGCGAGTCGTGGGGCAAACTGCATGTTTGCGTCGTTTAGTAGCATGTAGTAAGGGATTGTATGGAAGTAGCGAATGTTGCCTGAGAACCGTATGTTGGATGTAGAGTTGTCGAACAGTTAGCATTTCGCTGAGTTCATATACTAATTTTGTAGGATGCATAAATGGTAGAAAATTGCTGACTTTTAAGACCGCTCTTTGGGCCCTTTCTAATTTTAATAAGGTTGTCTTTGAGGTACCGCCCCACACTGTGATGCAAAATGTGATAACTGATTGACAGAGACTTAGGTATACCATATTTATAAGTTTTTTGTCCGCAACATGTCGAAGGTTCTTAAACAGATAAATAAACTTTCTTGTTCTCGCTACAAGAAGATCAACATGTGCGTTATAATTGAGCGCTCTGTCTACAATAACACCTAGATATTTTATTGTAGTAACATTTTGTAGAGGTGGACATAGGCAGGAACTGGTACTGGAGGGACACGAGCTATTATGTGCTATGATTTTTAGATCTACTATACGATGAGCGGGATTTTTTACAGAAAAACAAATGTATTTGGTCTTGTCAACGTTAAGGGCGAGTCTATTTTTATACAACCACGACATAACCATATTAAATCCCGTTTGTGCGTGATTGTATGCTTGTTGCCAAGTGTCTGCTTCAAATAAAAGCGCGGTGTCATCCGCAAAACTAATTATTCTTCCGTTAGGCAATTTTAAGTCGCAAAGCTCATTAATATATGCTAGAAATAGAGTAGGACCGAGGATGCTTCCCTGCGGTACACCATGACCTATTGGAAGGTCATTGCTAACATATTCTGCTATCTTGACTCGTTGATGGCGATTAGTAAGGTAATCAGAAAACAAACCTAGTTGGCTTTCTCTGACTCCTAAGTATTCCAGTTTTTTAATCAGAAGTGGGACGGAGACCGTGTCAAATGCCTTAGCTAAGTCCATAAAGACAACAATTACTTTTTTGTTTACATCTAAATTATTTGTCACAAACTCAGTCAGTTCATGAATAGCATCACTAGTAGACAATCTCGATCGAAACCCAAATTGGGAAGAAGAAAGAAGCTTATTGTCTTCAAGGTATCCCACCAAAGACCTGTTCATAATCTTCTCAAGGATCTTCGAGAACGCTGGCAGTATAGAAATTGGTCTATAATTGTTAACACGGGCTCCGTCACCACCTTTATAAATTGGATGTACTTCCGCTAACTTCCATGCACTAGGGAATCTACCGGTTGTTATAGCTAAATTACAGATAAAGGTGATCGCTGGAATTAGAGTTTGCTTGTATCTTTTTATAAATACAGTTGGCATTTTATCGCAGCCGACGGCGCAATCAGTTTTCAGACCAGTAATCAAACTTCCGATATCATCTTCATCTGCAGGAAGAAGAACCAGTGAGTGGGGGTACGATTTAGTTGGAAGTGTCGGAGGGTTATTTGTGAGACTACCTAGACTGTTTGCAATAGCTCTACCTATATTCACAAAATATGAGTTTACTTGATTAGCGGTAGTAGATGGGTCTAATGTATTAATTAATTGTAAGGCGTCATTTTTTATTTTTTTTGTATGTGTGATGTCTTTCACAGCATACCATAAGGTTTTATTACCAGTTTTTGTAGCAGCTGCAAGTTTATTTTTGTCGTGTTGAGTCTTAATGTTTTTTATTAGTCCATTGCAGAAATTTCTGTACCGTTTATATGTAAGAATAATATCATTATTATTGGGGTATTTCTTAGCCTTTTGATGTAGTTTGTCGCGATTCCTCATACACCTCAGAAGCCCTGTGGTCATCCACGGCTTAAAGATTCTTTTGCGGTTTGGTAGTCTAATAGTTTTGGTATTTGCTAATATTTTGTCATTAAGTGTATTTATAAAAAGTGATACCGCCAAGTCTACGTCTGTACTTTCGAAAATTGGAGAAAGATCTATGCTAGTCATATCGTTGTCCAGTTTCTCATAGTCGAGTGTTTTGATAATTTTACGTGATGTGTTTAGTGAGTAATTAAGTTCTAAGGTAAGTATTACGGTATCATGGTCTGTAACAGATGTTTCAGCTACATAGCATGCAGCTGGGAGTCTTGTTTTTAAAAATATGTGGTCCAAGCAGGTTTTACCATGGGTTGGTATAGTATGGGCAGGTAGCATAGCATGTGAGGCTAATAGATTTAGGTATGAAAGTGAATATGAGTCAGTAGTATGCTCCGCAATATCGATATTGAGATCACCTACTAGAATAATATTGGAGAAGTTAGATAGTTTTTTTATGTAAGCATCCAGTGACGATAGAAAGTTGTTTAAATTTTTGTACCCTGCCGGTCTGTAGACCGCTAAAATAATCGTTTTGCTGTTAATTTTCATGGCAAGGATATTACAGTCTAAAACAGCGGGTTCTTCTACCGAGGCTTTGTTTGTGTTTTTGTAAAAGACGACAACACCTTCATTTTGGGTTATATTATTGCTAGTTTTACAGGAATTATAGCCTTCAAGTAAGGGGATGTGATGAGAGCGTGTTAACCAACATTCAGTTAGAACAATAAGGTCCCAATCTATCTGTGACCTTGCTAAAAGTGTAAGTAGACTAGGCGTATTACGTGATATGCTTCGTATATTTTGGTGAATTATATTAAGCGAATTTTTTGAGTTTTTGACAAAATTTTTACAATCATCAATATCACAAACAGATGAATGGGCTATTGTAAATTGGTCTAGTTGATTGATAATATTATCATGCTTATTAGCCATTGGGATATAAAAATGATATAGGTCGCGAAGTTATTGGGTTAGGGTATGTGTAGGGGTATTTGTGTGAGTGTGTTAGTATAAAGGTAAGTAGTGGTGTGTTATGTACATTAGGTATAAGAAATGTGTGTATTATTTTGTAATTGTAGATATAGGTTTTATATTCATGACTTAAAGATAAAAGTAATAAGTGCATAAAACATGCGTTTCGAAAATTGAATAGTTGTTTGGTGGGAAAGTGTGTTTTTCTACTAAAAATTGTCACTGAGTTGAAGTTGATTACAAATATTATTTCAAGGGACACAGAAACGAATCTATAACAACCTATATAAGATAGTCACTGTTTTGTTATGAGTTTCAGACATGCTTCATTGCCAATTCGGATTTGAGGCTCACCTTCAGCTTTGCGTAGATAGATTAGGCCTCGAGAAGTCCAGCAGTAGGAGTATCCTTTCTCTCGCGCTAGCTGTCGGGCTGCGTAGTACAGTTTTTGAGCGTTAGGTGTTAACGACTCCGAAATGAATACTGGTTTGACAGGCCCAGGTACGTTGAGGTGTCCGGTATTCAGCTTGTCATTGTTTATCTTGTTTTTGTTAAAATTCTTTACATCTTGTAAAATTTTTTCTTTTTTTAGGCCGCTATTCAACTCCACTACAATAGGTTTACAGCCTTCTTTCCGTGTCGCAGTCCTATAAACATCTTTAATGTCTCCGTCGTGTAAATCTATCCCAATAGCCTTAGATAAACTTTTTACAATCAAACTGGTGTCTTCTTTCGATTCAAATGTTTTTCCCTCTCGTAAAGAAATAGGTATATTGCGTATCTCTAGGCTGGCGGATCTGCTTTTCCGCTCGAGGGCTTCCATTTTTTCTTCTAGTGTCTGGATAGTCTTTTTGTCTTCTGCTCTAGCTTCTTGCATATTATGAAGTGTCTTCAGCAAGGTATCATATTTGTCAGAGATAAATTGAAGACTTTCCTTTAGTTCTTCGTTGTTTTGCTTCAATTCCAGGAACTTTTGATCGAACTTGGCTGATAATGACGAAATTAGACATTTAAGTTCTTTAAGGTCATCGTCGTCACGTCTGCGCTTCTGCCTTATGCTAACATTTTCATTACCCCTTCTTTCGGATGTGTCCGATTCGCATGTTTGAGATGCATGAGCGGTGGGCGTAGAACGGGTGGATCCGGTGGCTCCAATGGCGGGTGAGGCAGTGGGGGGAGAACGTCGGAGAGGCATGTTGTACAGACGATTTACTCGGCTTGAAGTACTAGGCAATCATAAATTGTATAGAGGTTGCGCTTGAGTTCCTTGCCCAGGGGTCTCTAAACTGGTCGCCGATCGACGATTTCATACAATTTTTCTTGCGGCCAGCGTAACTTGACCCCTCTGTATGTAGAACACTTTTTACTTGAACATAAACTTTTTACGATAAACCACTTAATGTTTCTGCTTGCTGAGTACTTGCACAATATTTATTGCCATAAATAATATTTTATTTTAATTAAAATTGACACTGGGGTGCTATTTAAACACGTCTGTACACTACAGAGGTCCGGGGGGAGAGGATTGTTAATTGTTTTTGTTGTTTTCTGTGTTTATTGTATGTATGTTTACTAACAATAGTTAATAAGTTGCTTTTGTATTACTAATCATATGGACCTAACAGTCTGCAAATAAAATAATAATAATTATTATTATTAATAATACCGCTTTTACGAATTATACGAATTATAACAAGGATAAGAATTCAATGATATTTTGCTTCTCTTCCTAATTGTGTAAGTACAATTATTCCAATGTTACTAAGAAAAAAATATTACGTATAACGCGGCAAAGTTTGTAAGTGCGTCACATGTACTTATTTTGCCTTTATGTACAATAATGTACGTATGAATACAATACCAATCAAAAAATTCTAAGAAAGGGAAATGGAGAACCTTGTTTTGTAAAATAGCATACTTGAATTAATGTATATCTTTTTCTTTCTATAGTGCCTCCAAATATAGTGGATGAAGGTACGAGCGGCGACCTGGTGTCGCGAGAAGGTCATGATGTGAGCTTATCCTGCAAAGCTGAAGGCAGGCCAGTTCCTCGAATCCTATGGAGGCGAGAGGATGGAACTAATATACAGCTACGAAACGAAGCGGGAGAGCTTCGGAAAGGTTTGTTTTTTTCACCTTATTATTAAGTTGTGTGTAAACTAACTAGTTACTGTTATTTAATTGTTCTGCTTAATTTATTTTAAAGTATATTTTTAGCCTAGCCTCGATGCAAGGGTAGTGAACGTGGTTTCGGTGCACAGGTCGGACAAAATCTGTGTGTAAATACCCCTGTTTACCCTTTCGGTAATGTTAGTTAGGCATGAGACTATGTATGTAAAATATAATTAAGTGATTCCACGGCCAGATTAGTGATAACAGTTATTTGTCTTGAGCAGAGATGTGATTATGAAATTGGAGCAATTATTCACGAAGCAATGTTCTGTAGTAAACATATTCTTCTTCTGATTTATGCGGTCTGAAGCCATAGTATATTTATAAAATAATACAATCAATCCTGTTTTGTGTAATGGAAACGTATTGCACCAGTATAGATTGCTTTCCTTGAATCTTTAGTAAGTACCAGTACCTAATCATATCCTAAATGCGCCAATAAAACAAAAGATTTATATAGCAAGATTGAATTTTATTAAAAGTGTGTCACGGTCGGCAATGTGCCCTAGTTTTTAATTCCGAATGTACCAAAAGTATCCGCTTCAATCCAAGAATAGCCCATTGGAGTGGATTAAGATGATTGATTGCAGTTAGACGGTATCTTTTCTTTTTTATGGCAGGATTTTGAGAGTCCAACATGATCCGGTTTTAAATTCCTACGGCGGAATATCGAGTTTAATTTTAGTATTTAGTTATGTATGCAATAAATAATAATAATATCAACCTTGTTTATAAGCTGTCCTACTGCTAAAAATGTAAATTTTCTCATTATTAGAAGGGTTAAGTCATACACGTCGACATCGTGCAAGATAGCAGATTTTACATGTCTTTAAGAACGTTATAAAGACCTCTCAAACATGCAGGTTCCCTTACGATGTTTTCCTTTAGCGTTAAAGTGAGAGATAATTACCTTTTTAATATGTAGATAACTTTAAAAAGTAAGCAGTAATGCCTAGCATGCCTTATCACTAGATGGACGGATAGCCAGGTCAAAGTGGCGAAGAGCTAGGATGTCTATAAAATAAGATTTTCGTATATAAATAATTGCTCTATTTAAAACTTGCGTAAATAAATCAGGATAAACGCTATTACAAAACATATTTAAGGCTGATGAGAATTTTATGGGTGAGGAAATCTTATCAAATTGTTGACTTAAGCCTGACCTAAATGATATCATTGAGATTTCGTTAGAAACCCAAGCGATTTGAGTCCTTTCATATTATGTAATATTTGAAGGGTTGTGCATAATTGATGATATATTTGAATACCAATGTTCATAGGGCGTTGCCCAATGATATTATGTACAGACAAGAAGCAGATATCAGCAGCTATTCGTGCGCGTGTTGTTACTAGCACATTAAAGACTCAGAAACGACCCAATTAGATGGTTTTTATATTGTCTTCAAAACAAAATCGATTTAACGAATCTTTTTTAAAATAGTCAAGGTACGAATTTAATTATTTCTTTCACGTAATGCTCTTTTGGTATCTATAATTGTGCTTCTTATTTATCAAATCTTTTACACGGATCAGATTTTCACGTACATTGCTATGAAAGTGACGTATCTGTAATATCATTGGCGCTTTGGTATGGTTAAGGACACAGAGCTTATACTTATTTATTTTATGTTAGGATAAGTTCATATCAGTAAGTATGAATAAAGTCGAGAACTGAAGACAGGTTCAAAGGTACGGTCGAACACCTAAAGAAATACGATTTGACCATTATATATAAAAAGATATTTTCCTTGATACAAAGGGAAATCGCGGCTTTGACATTTCTTTGCTCTCTTTGTTTTTATTTACAAAAACATTTCTTAGTAACGTCCATATTGAGCTTTCGGAAGATAATAATAATAGAAAACAAAGTATCGCTGAATACCTAATTAATTAAGATATTTTAAACATAGTACTGAATTGTTTAAATCCCCTTATTCGCTTAAGAAGTTTTAATGTAATACATGCTTTATTTGTTGATATGAGAACATCCACATAAGAAATTCTCACTACGCCTTCAATTAAAAGGTTAAACAAACTTTAAAAAAACGTAGTTCAAGAACATGTTTACTCAAAATTATTCGTGGATTAAGTATACAAATATTTATACGAACACTCCGCGCATTTGTATTGCCAAGACTTCAACGTATGGTTACTGATCGATGCCTGATAGCATAGAATTCTTTCATCCTTATATATTCAGCGCACGAAACCACTCTCTACTTATAGGCACTAACAATATAAATCAGAGCCCAAGGTTCTGATGGCGCAAATTTACGAGCCCTGTCTTAGATTGGCCGGCAAAGCGTGGTGATTAAATGAAAATTACTACCATCAAAATGTACAGACGGCAACACCTGCGAACAACCGACCGTATTATTAATTTTGATTTGTGAGACGCAAATGTGTGACGAAGGTTGCTTATAGAAATATAGCTAGATATACAACAGACATTCAAAGTTATATACTAATAACGTTCTTATACAAAACTTGCTTGAATATTGATCATACCAAGTTATGACGTATTATGAGACTTACAAGAATAATGTAATGATAGTGAGGCAAGTATAAGCAATATATTAGAATCGTAATAAGCGGCAATCCGTATTTTATCCCTTACTTTCTCGGAAGCTGTCTCTAGAATGTACGTACACATGTATAAATTTCATTATATATAGTTTGCATACTATATGTAAAACCAGTTAAACTAAAATTAATTTTCGTAGAAGCCTATGCTATGACAAAATAAGACTATGGAAAGTAGTCAAGTAATTTTGATTTCGTTTACTCTTTGAGAAAAACATCTAGCATCCGTCGAAGGCCGAGCTGCCATCAAAATACATACTACGGTTACGGTGCTTTAAAAATTAACACACACAGCGATAAACCTGATACGATAGTGCCAATCTGCTGCCACTCCGGCAGGTTGACAAACATTTCGTTGAACAACTGCTACCCGTCGATATGCACTTGGCTCTTCGAAAATTGTCAGTTTAGTCCAAACGGGTTTTAGAAAGCTCGTCGTTGTCAGGAAGAAATTTACAGGACTCTTCCTTTAGTCTGGAGTTCGTAAATACTGTATCGAAGCGTTGTAAAGTGAGAAAATACGATCTTGTCCGTCGTGATACTGTATTTTATATACTAAATTCTTGAGTGAGCAAACAAATCTTCATTATTCAGTGAACCGAACTAAACGAGTCTAACTCAAGAGCATCTCTAAGGCACGTTTCACCGATAATGATAGTAATCTACTTGAGATTTCCTGTATTTCTCCAAGGTCGTGTATAAGTTCCTTTTTTATAGTAGCTCCTGGTTAATATTATAATATCTGTGCTTTTTTAACATCAGCTAACATGAGTGCGGAAGCTTTTCATTTTACTACCGGTATACTATAAGATATGGAACTACCTTAGTGCTTGGAGCTGCCGTAGATCAGAAATTTATCATTTAAAAATTACATATTAATCTGTTAATTATTTATTATATTCATTTGTTAATTTCTGAAATAGCAGACATCATGGCAATACTATTGTGGGTCACCGCCGTCAGGCTATTGCAGTGAAAGGTGTAAAATTATTCTAGACAATAACATTTTTTGCCATAAATAAACTTACTTCAAGAAAATATATTATTATAAAAGCAAATAATAAAATTTATGTTTTAGTCTTTACTGAAACAAAATATTTTTGCACCGGCAAATTGTTTTTAATTTAATTTATTTCTTTAAAATACTTAATTATCTTTGTCAGCTGTTTGTTTAGACACCAAATTGGTTAGATTTGATTGGAAATCAAAAGAAAAAAACACAAAAAAATATATATTTCAGGCATAACACATTAAACCTGAAAGATATATTTTTTTGTGTTTTTGGGGTCGGTTTATTTTTGTAAAATGTTTTTATTTTACATAATAAATTCAATAACTAACTAGGATTAAGGTTACCACTAGTTAACATTTACTCTTTTCTGTAATTGAGGAGTTGCAATCAAAAGCAAATATATAAAACGTTCCTACTCCCTTTCAAATAAAAAATAACTGCCCAAATCGTTACGAGAAATGTTACTGGAAAATCGGTAAACATACAAAAACGAATAAACATCTGTAACGGTAGCGTATTACACGTCGAATACAGGAAATCTTCTATTTTTGAATTTCGTTAAAAATATGTTGAATAAAAGATATATTTTAAATGTTACATGCTAACTAATAGTTTAATGTTGAGTTCCACAATAAGTTTTTAAATGTTAAAAATGTTAGTTAAAAATTTTAATGAAAATATTATAATGTTGCTTTGAATGCACCCGAATGTCGCGATCACAGAAAGTGCACTGACTCTTTTTGCGTTTGATGTAATTAGGTTAACGCGTGAGTCGTGATTGCTGACTAAGGTGTTCCGTTATATTGCACCGAACATATTCCGGGGCACCAAAGAATGAGAAGATGAGATTAGGAAATGTTTAAATGAGATGGTAATGATAATGGTGTTAAAAAAATGATGAGTAAGGATAAAAACAAAGTATTTATGATCTTAATTCTAAATGTTTCCTAAGCATGGGTGAACACGATTTATCTTTCACCGCACATGTGTTTATTTCACCATAAATATAGTCCGGATTGGGTCGTCGGTAACCCATATAACATTGTGCAGTCTCACTGATAGTTTGGACACTAGGCTGTTGGTGAGCCGATACGCTAGAACATGATAAGAAGCTATTAGTCCCAGAAAAACAAACAGCAATGAAGGAGTCGTCATTTCGATTTGCGGTTACTACTGAACTTTTTGTAGCTTGTTGTAACTTTAATTTCTCTTTGTCAATCCGTGGTCGCCTTTCATTTCCTCTCGTGTGTGTTTTTGTTCACGTCTATTATTCTCAGTCATAATTTCTAAAATGTATGTGTTTTCGATCTGGTGCAACGTATATTTAGTTTTGATTGTGGATAGTTGGAAATATTAATGTAAACAAAAGGTGTATTCAACTAAAAATATTATTATTTCAATGTTGGTAGCGGCAATTCGCAAAGATTACCTAGAAATCTAAATATGGTGAGTAGATTTAAACATAAATAAACATATTAGCTAACATAAATTTTCGAGTAAGTACAAACAGTTTATAATAATCGGTAAACACTGATGTTATGTGGTAATAAATTTGCAATATTCGAATGGTTCGTTATCAATATTGTCCTGTTCTGGTAAAATGAATTATAATTACAATTTTCTAAAGCAACTTAAAGTCTAAATAATAACTTTCAATCCGTAACCCTATGTAATAATAATAATAATGTCCTCCAGACCGAATTTCAGTCACGGCGGCTAATCTTAACGGAGACTGGCCATCTGCGCAGGAGATATTATAGTGCACAAGTATGTGCGCAAACACAAGTGCACTCTCTGTTCCGTAACCCTCATGATTAGATGGGACGGATAATCCGACACGATCGGAGAGAGATCAGACGCAGGACCAACGGCTTTACGTGCTTTCTGAGGCACGGGGGTGTCTTACACCGCCAACTTCCTAACTCCGGGCTGCTATTGAGATTTCTTAACAGAAAAACCCAATAACTTTTTGTTGGCCCGACCCAGGATTCGAACCCGAGACCTCATGCACAGCAGTCGCATTCACGACCGCTGCGCCACGGAGGCAGTTCCGTATACCCAACCCTATGTACCGTGTAGTCAGCAACATAAGTCGATACACAATTGCACTGCAATATTTTGATAGCCTCCGTATTTGCAAATTATAATCCTAACTAATATTATAAATGCGAATGTAAGGATTTTTGTTCGATTGTTTGTTTGTTACGCTTCCATCATAAAATTTTGCATACACGTTGTCAGGGGAACCGAAAAAGACATAGGGTACCTTTCTTCCAGGAACAAACACTCTTCCTAACCTAACCTACATTTACGCGAGCGAAGCCGCGGGCCAAATGTAGTAAATTATAATTTCTTATAGCAATAATAATTAAAAAGATAGTTAATATAATTGCAGTTCAAAAATACAAGCTTTTTAACTCATAATATACTTTTAGAAATTGTATTACGGTACATACGGTACAACCCTCTTCCTTACCTGCATTTTATATATGAATGTGATATGAAGTTAAGTAAAATAGTATATCCTTGTTCGCAGTGGACATGTTCATGGGGCCAAGCCTGAACCTGTCAAAGGTGGAGCGGCGACAGATGGGCGCGTATCTCTGCATCGCGTCGAACGACGTCCCCCCTTCAGTCAGCAAACGCATCCTACTTAGCGTCACTTGTAAGTTTACTTATACATTTGTTTGCTGAATACTTAATTCAGCTCAAGGAAGCTATTAACATATGCTGTGAATGTCATCTATCCACTAGTAGTGGAATACAAGGTCTCGCGTTACCGTTTTTTTATATGAATACGTCGAATGAATGGCGCGGGCGCAGCGACTAAGTTTACAGCGTTTAGTATATTTTATAATACATATATCGTTTATTTTCTCCACACACATTTTTCAGTATTAGGTACAGGTTAGTTGTATACGATTATTTCTACCTTAGGTTTTAGTGTTATTGTACAACCCTTTTTTTGTCAAATAAATTCATTTTTATTAATATTTTTATTTGATTAGGGTATGCATTATTTGTTCAAGTACATTAACATAATGTGTCGTGTAAACTGTACTAGGTTTAACCTGTGTAACAAGTCTCCACTCCTTCAAATGAGACAAAAGAGTTTACAATTTTGTTAATAATATCATGACTTCGACATAACGGTAAAAAATATGTGTTTGAGTTGCGTTCTCTATGAAACTGTTAAGGAGTAGTCTAATGACATATTAAACAAAATGTTTTCTCCAAATGAGATATATCAGATCATCACTCAATGTTTTGACATATATTTTTATTTCTATTGAAGTATATATTTTAATTTATGACACAAAACATTTTCATATTGTTCAACAAACGGCTGCGAAATGGAAAACCATTTCACAGCAGCTGTTCACCAATGGTTATAATTTTCAGTTCGTAACACTACTATGGTAAAAAGGAGTGAAATCACCTTACATGAATACCTCTTGCATGTTTTTAATTATTCGATTATGCTTTTAATTGGTATGCTTGATTAAAAACTGATGCTATGCGATGCATGTCATTAAAACGATGGAGAACTTTTAACGGAGCTTCAAACTAAATATTTGTGCGAATTGCAGTAGCGTGACCAACCGAGTTGTTTGTAGGATTACTGCAAAGCCTTTAAATATGTAAATTATCGACGATAGCTTAAAGGCTCACAGAGTTTGTAATTTTTGAAATCAACTGTAAGTAATTAAAAAATACGCGCGGTAGAATTGCTTTATATAAAATATGCTTTTAATTCCAAAATATTTTGTGCCATGTAAATAAGAACTGGATAATTAGTACGTAGCAATTTATAAATAATAATAAATCTCTTAATATATTCAATTCTCTAGAGAACAGGCTACGATAAATTTGTACCGGTTTATCATCAGTATCCATTCTCAACAAATTTAAGTAACAACGTGTTATACATATGCTGTTTGCCTAAATTCTCTCAACTTCCAAGACTTGTTCATGTTAGATGCCTAAAGTCTTAAAATTAAGCACGCATATAGCGCTGTATTCAAAAAGTATTTTTGTATAATAGGTAACGAAACACGTACAAAACCGCGATTGAGAATTAATACGAATTCGATCTTCGACCTTAATTCATTTACTTATACAGGTTTCAATTACTCAAGAATTGTATTGTATATCAGAAACTTACATTGTTATACTATTTGCCAATTTCATTATTAAATTAGAGGTCTTTGTTCGCAGTTCCACCGTCAACGTTGGTGGCAACCAAGGTCATTGGCGTGCCGACCGGCTCGCAAGCGAGAATGGAGTGCTTCGTAGAGGCGCATCCTCAAGCTATACACTATTGGCTCAAGAGTGGAGAGGAAATGATACTCTCTGGGTAAATACCTTGTGTAATGTATTAGTAACCTCGTAGATGTTATATATAATATACGCAGCGATAGCCTTGTAGAAGAATCTTGGACTGCCATGGAGAGGTCTCAAGGCACGCACCTCTGATTTTGCAAAGTTGCACATAACATTATTCTTATTAAATTAATAATTAATAATTGCTCGGTTTACCGGTGAAAACATCGTGAAGAAACGTGCATGTCTATGACTTAACCATTATGTGCTTGAATATTATATCGATAATATATCGATTCTCTATATGCATTTAGGAAAAAGATACTGAAGTCATTTGTATAGTAACTATATATATGTATATTAACACTTATGAAAAGGTTAAGTTTATTTGTTTCTTTTTTTTGTGTTTTGATGTATATTTGAAGTTTGTATTTTTTGTATGATTTTTTTGTATTTTATTATTGTTTTGTATTTTATTATTCTTTTTAGAGTTAGATTTAGCTTCTAATTTAAGCCACAAATTGGTAAATGTCGTACACATCTATAATTGATGTTCATGTTGGCGAATGAAAATGTTAATTTTTTTTTTGGACAATTGTAACATGTACATTGTTGATGTGTCTTTAAATAAATAAATAAATAAATAAATATCGTTGATATATCGCCAGTTTTCACGATTTGCAAAGATATGCTTATTCAAAATAATTAATTAACGCTTGCCTCCATAGACGAGAACACGTCATGAATAAGACATTGTTGGTTACTTAAATATGAAATGAATAAAGCAGAGAAAGAAATATATTATTTTAAACAAAAATATTATTAATTCATAAAGTTCTGATTATAAAATGTGTCATAGACTTCTTTTTCGCACATAGAAAACAATAACACTATGTATATTACAAACTTATAATTGAATGATTATCTATAATTAGTCTGACCATAAATACGTACATCCATACATAGATTCACGCCATTTCCCAGAAGGATAGACAGAGACACGCTCGCCGGTTTAAGGTGCTCTTATCCTGGCCTTCGTCTAGAATGTCTCCGATCTGATCGAGCAACGTTACGTTCGCCTAGGTCTTCCCCTTGCGACTGTTCCGTTCACACTAGCCTTATAAACTTTCTTAGTCGGGAAATAAATATAGCATCTAGAACCATGTCGCGTATTTTTAAATATGACTTAGGACTTGCACCCTATAAGAGACGCACTGGTAATTATTTAACTGATTATTTAAAAATAAATAGGGTTGTAAAATATAAACAACTTCTTAAGCGGTACGCAAAGGAAGGTCATAGAATTTTTTTATCTACTGACGAGTAAATATTTACTATTGAGCAATGTTTCAACAAGCAAAATGACCGAGTTTATGCTCAAAACTCTATAGAAGCTTTCCAATAAGTCAGCGGAATACAACGTGGACATTATCCGACTTCAATGATGGTTTGGTGGGGTGCTAGCTATCAAGGAGAAACTGAGCCATATTTTTGTGAAAATGTTGCAAAACATCAGCACAAGTGTATCAATATACGATTTTTGAGAAAATGGTTAAGCCTCTAAACAACACCATGTTTCATAACCAAGAATAGTCCCTTCAGCAAGACTCAGCACTAGGTCATAAAGCTCGATCCACCCAATCATGGTTGGAAACGAACGTTTCGAACTTCATCAGAGCTGAAGACAGGCGTCATCTAGTCCCGATCTTAATCCGCTGGATTATGAGTTATGGTCAGTTTTAGAGAGTATGGCATGTTCTAGGCGCCATGATAATTTGGAGTCCCTAAATAATCCATAAGATTGGCAGTGAAGAATTTTCCCATGAAGAGAGTGCGTGTTTCTATTGATAACTGGCCTCAACGTTCAAAGGACTGTATTAAAGCCAAGTTATTATATTAATGTACAAACTAACACACATTACAGTAGTTTTTCTTGTAAGAATATATATGGCAAGACTAGGTATATATGTATAAAAATCAATTGCCGTGCGTTAGTCTTGCGAAAATTCGAGGTTGGTATTTATTTTATTTATGGTGCCAGATTTACCGGACCATTTAGGTGAAATATATTTAGTTCATCTATTGTATCTACGATCCAATTAACATTCAACGTGACCAACACTCCGAGATTTCATCTAAATCAATTTTAGCATTGAGGTTTTGCTCTGCGATAGGCAGACTGAACGGATAGCAAGAACTAATACAATACGATTGTCGAATGCACACCGTATTGACACTTCTATATAGGGAATCACCTATCAGCTGCGGTGTGGGTTTAACGAAAATGATATCCAAACATTACCAGTCTCTTTCACTATAATAATATATATTATATATATATCAGTTCGATTCTGTTTTTGGATTTAATGTGCTCCTGTTTGTCGAGGTTGTGGAAAAATACAATATATACGTAATATTTTGATTGTGGGTGGAAGGGAATGGAAGGCAATGAAGATTCAATTGATTAATTGCCGAGTGAAAGATAAATATGATACCATGGGCTTCATGCGTACTATATTAAGTAAGCATAATAAATATTTTATTTACGATGTAAAATATATAAATTACGGAACGTTTTTAAATTATGTGTTGTGTACTTTAGATCTACGTGACCATATATACTCCAAATATTCAGTAAATTACTTAATTGATAAATTTGGATTATAAAGATACAAATTTTGTGTGACATTTAAGCAAAATATCTCCTTTTTATAAACAAAAATCTAAGATGCATGCAGTTACTCAACAATGGCCACTAAATATGTGTGTAATTCAATTCTATATTTCAGTAATATTGTATTATTTTAAAACGATTCTGAATGTGTATTTATAGTATAGTCATTGATAGGTTGTAATTGTTTTGCCCTAAAATGTTTTGTTCAAACAGTCAATAACATTGCGATAACATTTTCAATTCTTGCGAATTGTGAATGTACATGTTAACTGTGAAATCGATAAATTATCAATGAGAAATTTTACACGTTACAGATGATAGTTACTACTACAGTCATAGTTACATATAGTTTTAGTTATATAGCGTCTTTAGATTAATATAATTATTAACAGTACAAATCAATCAATCAGTCCACCGCAGTCCACTGCTGGACATAGGCCTCTCCCATTTTACGCCACAACATCCGGTCTGCCGCCTTCCGCATCCAGTCTGACTCAGCTACCTTTATCAGGTCATCGGTCCATCTGGCCTGTGTCCTGCCTTACGTTTACCAAGTCACAGTCTCCACTCTAGAACTCGCTTGTTCCGACGGCCATTGGTCCTTTTACAGATATGACTAACCCATTGCCACTTCAGCTTGCTTATTATCCTGCGAGCTATGTCCGTAACCTTGCTTCTTTGACGGATTACCTCATTTCTGAATTTATCCTTCAAAGAAACTCCAAGCATAGCTCGCTCCATAGCCCACTGACTGACTTTTAATTTTAGACCACCCTACAGTGAGTTTTCACGTTTCGGCACCGTAGGTCATAACAAGTAAGGCGCAATGGTCTAAGACTATGGTTTTCAGACATTGCGGTAAAGGCGATGAGAAAACCTGACGAAGCTTACGAAACGCTGCCCAGCCCAACTGGATTCTCCTGCCGATTTCTTTCTTGAAGTTGTTCCTACCCAGTTGAATGATTTGTCCAAGGTAGACATACTCTTGGACAACTTCGAGCATCGATCCATCGACGTAAATCGGCCTCGGCATAACATATCTATTAAACATGATCTTGATTTATACAAGTTTATGCCGAGACCAATCCGTCGCGAGACTCCATTTAGGTTGTGGAGCATCCCGCTAAGCTGTTCCAGTGACTCTGCTATAATAACGATGTCATCAGCGAACCAAAAGGTGTGAGATGTACTCATCATTCACATTGATTCCCCGTCCAGTCCAGTCCAGTGTTTTAGAAACATCCTTAAGCGCGTTGCTTTTTGGGAATTTGGGAACTATTACACCTCCCTGTCTCACTCCTCGACGAAGCTCTATCGGATTTGTTTTCTGGTCCTGAAGCTGATAGTCATTGTGGCGGTGTCATACAGGCATTTCAGCACGTCTATATAGCGCCAGTCAATGCAACATCGTTGCAGAGCATCCAGAGTTCTGGACTTGGCCAGTTGCCCAAGTTTCGATGGAGTCAAAGGCTTTTTCGTAATCGACAAAAGCCATACACAGCAGCTGATTGTATTCTTCGGTCTTCTGTACAATCTGCCGAACAATATGGATGTGGTACACGGTGCTGAAGCCTTTTCTAAACCCGGCTTATTCAGGAGGCTGGAACTCGTCAAGTTTTCTAGCGAGACGGTTTGTGAGGACTCTCGAGAACAACTTGTAGACGTGGCTTTGGAGTGAGTTGGGTCTATAATTCTTTAGTAAGGTTTTATCATCTTTCTTAAAGAACAGATCCACCGGTCTCCCACTCCACGCCTGAGGTGTTAAGTCCTGTTAGGTGACGGAATTAAACAGGCTAGTTAGCTCCTTCAGGATTGCGATCCCGCCCGCTTTTAAGAGCTCTGTTGTTATCTGTCATCACCGGGAGAATTATTGTTCTTAAGCTGCTCGAGAGCCGCTCTAACCTTGCTCTGGTCGATATCCAGAATGTCCTCGGTGAAGTAGAGTGTGAGTGGGGTTCTGTGGTCATCGCCGCTATATCCTGAAGGTCTCGCCATCTGTGATGTGTACAGGTGTCTGTAAAAACTCTCAAGTATCTCGAACCTTGAGGTTACGATCTTGTCATCTGTAGTCTTGAGTTTCGTCAGATGGCGTCTCTCTAACTGCTGAGCGAAAACTTTTGACCCTCTATTTCACTTAATCGCTGCCTCGATGAGGCGAGAGTTAGAGCGACGAAGGTCACGTTGCATCAGCGTTCGGATGCGTAGGTTCAAGACTTTCCTATCTGACGAAGACGACTAAGTGGATGGCATTTCTCGTCGTTTCCTCATAAGTTCGAGAGTCTCGGGCGAGAGCTTAGGCTCCCTATTCTTACACTTAGCGGGCATCCACCTCCGAGACAGCTATTGCAGCGTTCTGACCACTGTGTCGGTTTTATTGTCAATATTGCCTGTGGTTTCCAGCGAATCGAAACGAATTTAAAACAGTACATAAATCACATTACGAAAAATGTTATTAACCGAAATACATCTAAATCAAGCAGACTTCTACCATGTAAATAATGTCAAAATAGTCGACCATTCAACTCCATAAAAGTGTCGTTAAAAGTATTAACGAGTGCCAACTACCAGAAACATCTTACGACCACTACTTTTCCTCCATCTGTTCTGTTTTTGCTCCAAAACGCAGTAAAAGTCCCATCATTCGACCTTTTATCGGTCATTATAACAGCTTAAACTGTATTATTTACTCGTTTATTTATGCAACGACTCAAACTAGGATTATGCGGTGGGTTCGAAGTTGTTAATCGAACTAAGTCGGGAAATATAGACGTTGCAGACTAAGTTGCCCTACCATCATTGCTGTATCCCTCGTCATACATATTCAGAACTACGGCTTTAGACAGAGAGGCTTGAGACATATCTCAAAGTATGTCTATACTAATATTATAAAGCTGAAGAGTTTGTTTGTTTGACCGCGCTAATCTCAGGCACTACTGGTCCGAATTGAAAAATTCTTTTAGTGTTGGATAGCCCATTTATCGAGGAAGGAACAATTAATAGGAGCGGAGCAGCAATGAAAAATGTTGCAAAAACAGGGAAAATTCTCTTATGTGAAACAGACAACGTTGCGCGGGTCAGCTAGTAAGCTATATGCGGCGTGTAACAGAAAGGTGAGGTCATATTTCCCGGATCAAATAAAATCAATTTAAAATGTATGCAAATTTCAAACATTTTATTTTTTTAATAAGATTAAGATCGTAAAATACGATTCGCATCACTTTCGAAAATTACGTCTTGTCATTATCGGGTTTACGGATATTACCGAGTCACGCGCGAATGCCACGCAACTATTTAAAGTTCTGTGTATGAAAGAAAATTAATTATCACTTAGTTTAATTGTGAAGGTAAATATAGGTAGGAAATTGCCACGGTTCAGAGTTGTCTAAAAGTTGGTGCCGATGGTGTTGGCAGTGGAGGAAAATGTCTATGCTGCTTTTAATATTGCTTGAAAGTATGGTTTACTGATGCTGGTTGTGAGGATTTAGTGGCTTAAGAAAACATATGTGACACGTATACATGATAACTGAAGGCAGTGCGCTTTTGTATTTCCATATACGCGTATGACAAGTTGTATCACCAAACCAGCAATGGTTAAGCCGTAAGATATAATCACCCAGTAAGGGTTTTCATCAGAATCCTGTCATGACAGATAACTGAAAAGTAAAACTCAAAACATCTTAACGCAAGAATTGCTTTCTATTGCAATTGAGATGCAACGGCATTTAAGTCATGTGAGCTACTATCGGTCATTTCCATTGGGCATTCCATGTGAAGTTTCTTGTAATTGAAACGACCCCTTACCTGAGACGCATTCTCGGAGTCGTTCAAACCGGCAATTTATCGTCCAGCATATCTCTTGGAAGAGTCTTGTTAGCCGATTTTCTGTCTTTTAAAAGATAATTTATAAATGATACATAAAGTTTGAGGCACTGAGAACTGCTAAACGTTATTGACACGCTTACTTAAACAGTTACTTTAAAAGTCTACTCGTGATAGAAAATCGAAATCAATGATTATTATAAACTAGCTGTGCCTGCGACTTCGTCCGCGTGGATCTCCTTTTACAACAATGTTTTTCTTTAAACTATAGACTATTAAGCTACAATTTAATAGATATATATGACGCTGCCTTTTAAAAATCTATTTAAAACCGTAATTTTTGTTTTGCATCGTTTCTAACATAAAATGTTATTTAATATAAAAAATACATAATTTCAGCGTAAAGCTTCCGGATAAACTATATTTAAAGTGGACCCTTCCGGCACGTATTCATAAAGATTTCTGGAACTACTGACCCGGGAAAGAGCGACGTACAACTGCCCATGTGAAAAACAACTGAGACTAAGATCTACTCCAGCAACACGGAAAGTCTGACCCTGAGCTTTATTAATTGTCATTGCATAACATACCGATACTGGGAATTGCGTTCTTTTAAACTGAAATGGAAAATTATTTGGTATAATGGGAATTCTGGGAATAAAAACAATTTCGCCGGCACCGCAACCTGTTAGAATTTGAGCCTCTATTATGTTTTGTTGTAATTGTATGACTTTTAGTCAGGTTCCGTTGCACAGTTGTGGTGGTCTTAAATTTCGGAGTAGAGTAATCGAAATACCTATTTTTAAATGGATTTCATGAGATGGAAGTCCGGGCAAATTAAAAGAAGACAATATTATGTAAATTTAAAGAATTTAAAAAAATTTTTCCTGGAATATATTTCGTTCGTGGCTTCTTGTTGATCAAGCATTCTGTTTATAGAAAAGTATATCTTAGTCTCGCCTTGTATATTTGACAATATATTGCTATTTATATCAGGTGCTTGGTCATTGCGAGGGGTTAAAATGGATCTTTCGCATAACCAATTAGTTCTGAAAGGTCGCCGTAAACAGATGTTATAAGATCTTGCTGTGATTGCACTCTGCAACATAAGGCAGGTGATAAAATAACTTTTCCTCCGTGTCGTTGTGGATAAGTGCCTTCGCCAATTTTTTGTAAAGTATCCGTAAACTGATTATCATCCGGATTATCTCTAGTTCTTACTCGCATATTTGTTGTTAAATGCACCGACTGTATATTATGCCACAAATTAGAGCTTTTCAGGCAAGCTCTAATCTCGTCGGCTCTTGTACCCCGTGGTATTACCAGCAATATTTGTCTAAAATCACCGCAAAATAGAACTGTGACACCGCCCATTGGCCGATCATTTTGCCTTATATACCTTAAAGTTCTATCAACTGCTTCTACTCCTTTTCGATGGGCCATTGTGTATGCATCCTATATTAATAAATTACACTTAAGTAAAACCTTTGCTTTGTCGCTATTTCTAGAAATAGTACAGGTTGGACTTTCCGTGCAATTTAAGTCGATCGGTATTTTAAACATGGTGTGAGCAGTTTTACCTCCTGGTAGCAATGTTGCTGCTATCCCCGATAAAGCCACGGCAAGAGCTATTTTACGCTGATGTCGAACATAGGCTAAAATTAATTTTCTCAGAAATGTTTTCCCAGTTCCTCCGGGTGCATCTAAAAACCAAATTGTTGCCATATTATTTTGAACACTTTCACAGACACGCTCATATATTGAACGTTGTTCTGGAGTCATAATGGAGACCCCATTTTCTAAAACTTCCAGCAGATCCACTGAGTTATAACTAATCTCTGCGAAGTATTCTCTATTAGTACTCTCTCCAATTGAGTTTGGTGTCGGCATACCACATATTCACTGAGTGATTTACCGGTTACTGCTGTTAACTCCTCTTGAATAGCTAATAAGCACTGATTTATGGCAAATTCACGGGAACTGTCATTTGTTGCACCTTCATTATTATGAGATATATTTTGAAGGAAATCCTCCGCAAGCTTTTCCTTATATTTTTCCCATAATTGTGCAGCATCTGACAAATTACAAAATGCCATTAAAGTGACAAATAAATGGCGTAAGCGTCGTGGATAATCACTAATACAGTACTCAGCTAAAGCATGATCCCAATGCTGATCATTTTCTAACAAATGGTACGCTTGGCAAGCTGTATGATAAGTAGGATATACAATTCCATCTACTGTTCTCAAATCTATAAATGATGTTGATCCACGTACTGTATGTAATAATAATCGTAAATAGAAACACTCAGCATTGTTTGGATGCACCGTATACACCCTACCAAGAACGTGTTCCTTGAAAATACCTGGTTCGCCATCTACTGGTCTGCCACGGCGTCTACGATTAAAAGAACCACGTTGCTTATCATAAGTATAATAAGATGGAACTTCCTAGTACAATAAAGTTTTTGCAAAAACATCAGTTTTGCAAAGTCGAAAGTATGCCAGTAAAGTTGTTTGTCTGGGGTTCTCTAATCGTTCTGTAACATATTTTTTAAAATCTAAAGCGCGCTTATTCCGATAAGAGTCAATAAGAACCACGTCCGTTCGCATTAAGAGTGACAAAGTGAGTGAAGTCGGCGGGTTTTTGTGTTTTTTTTTTGTGTGTTTGTTGTTAGCCTCAGATGGCTTTTACAACTTTACGCGGACTGTGGGTCCGCGTAAAGTCGGCGCGTGAGTACTTTTTATAGATGCACCGGATGGCCGTTTTGCGCGTTAAACAAAAATCAATCGTATAGCCGTACCCATACTGGCGCAGCGAGATTTGGAAGTTTTATTTCATCTATATCTTGTGTGTTTATAAACTGATATCTATAATTATTTTTTTATAAAATAGATATTAAAGTGTACTTTTTGAATATGGGAGTTTGATAAAGATATATCTATGTGAAATACAATATATTTATGTATTTAATACACTTTGAAGAAATGCCTAACGATGAAACACGTTATTGTGGCTAACTTATAAAAGATAGATATATACTATTGAAAATTTTTTTGTAGATCTTTTGAAGACCATCATCTTTGTAATACATACTTTTGGTCGAAAGCGCATTTTCATCCGACTTGCTTCAAATTTATCGTCACTGCTCAGCTCATATGTGTCTTAGTGTTATGTTATATAGCCTATAACCTGCCCAGGAGTATGGACTATAATCGTACCAAGTTTGGTTAAAATCCCTTCAGTAGTTTTTGACCCATGCGTGCATATACAGACAGACAGACAGACAAAAAATTTACTGATTGCATTTTTGTCATCAGTACCGATCACCATTCATCCTCCAATATTAATTTTTTGTAGAGAGGTCAATTCTGTACATTGAATATATATTATATTCAATGTACAGAATTGACCTCTCTACAGTTTTATTATAAGTATAGATATTAACATATTTTGAGTTGTTTTCAAATATGTTAGGCTTATTTTGTTAAAGACATATTCCAAAGGAATCGCTTTTTTAGACAAAAGTCTAATCTCCGTCTTCCAGTCTTAAGTATATTTCCATTCTTAGTTATAATAATTATAATTAAAATCTGGCAACTATATTTAATTGAAGATTTAAAATAATTTATATCTTCTGTTTGATAAAATATTATTTTGATTTATGGGTAAAGAAGACGCTATTGCGTCTTAAATAAAGAAAACAATTGTGTTATTTTACCGAAAAAGTAGCTAAAGTTGTTACATATCTCTTTAGTAGTAGTACGCGAGCCACGAATGAGCACGTGTGCACGGTGATTGGCAGCACTTGGCGGTTAAAGCTACGCTCATTCGCTTACTCAAGACAGCATATCGCAAAACCACAACATTGAGAGGAAAACCACATTAAAATGCAGAGCCCATCCGCTACCAAACAATATAGTTCTCGGCAACCATTAATGTTTCTTTGAAGTACTATGTTGCTTCTAACCACATTTTAATAGCCATTAGCGTGTAGTACCTATCATAAAACCCAAAAAAGTAATTAAAATAATGAATTAATTATTTTACGTCATAATCAGAGAGTCATTTAAAATTTACGAGGCATTAAATTGTGAAAGCCGCTGCAAAGACGATCACTCCATTAACTTTATTACTGTCGAAGTGTTTTCTTATTGTTATTTATTTATGTACTTTGCCGCCCATAGATTGTTTAGCAAGGCCTTCTTATAAATAACTGTAGTGAACGCCCTTCCATCCAAACAACGGGATAAAGCGCTGGGTGTCAGTCTGTTGTCGTTTTGCACCACAATGATTGAATAAGCTTATATTATCATTAATTGATGAATAATACAAATATACGTAGATTTATAATTGTTGTCCGAAGAGGTTAATGCATTTGTCATGTTGTTAAAGCATGTTCGCTACCTTTTGCGGTTGTTCTACTTATTCCCTTCTGCCATATATCAATGCAGGTATGTATAAAGAAAAGTACTGTCTCACTTACTGACTGACTCATGAATGTTCATTGCTTAGTCCAAGCCGTTGAACCTAGAAAGCTGAAAGGTAAAATTCTGCAAAGAGGTTCCATTTTTGACGTAAACAAGGATAAGGTCTGATTTATCGAAATTCATATAGGACATAAAGACAAATTTTCTATAAAGTTGCTTTGTATATATCCTTTTACATATGTATTATTAAACGCCAAATTTGGCGCGTTACGTTTTTATAATCACTAAAGACTATTTTCAGAATTTTTTTGCTATTCCCACGAGATAGGACAAAACCAAGTTATTAAATAAAAACCATAAAGACTGAGTCACAGAGTCGCTAATCCTCAATATTTTGCCGTGGTTGTTTTTTGCTGTAAGCAGTATCTCCTATCCTATATATTAAAATATGATGTTTACCATATGAAGCAATTATATGCTAAAAGCGAACATTTTTGCCGATACAAATATGAAATAAATAGTGTTCTGACCTGCTAATCACCAAGTTCGATGATATCTTATTATCATGGAAATTACCAATTACGTTTTATTTAGTTAACAATTGAGCTGGAATACAATAAGCACGGTAATGGTATCTACCAGTATTGTATCTTCATACAAACGGTCGGAACACGAGTTATACCTATGCGAATCGAGATCGGTATACACAACTATGTAGTCGCGAATGCGCCGCAGTGACGAACGGACCGTGGTGTGATGGTTTTGTCAGCAGTAAGCGTGCGATTTGTGAATATTTGATTGAAATAAATACATGTACTTACATAATAATTATGACAAAGTGCTATTGCAAACAAAATATTTTTTAATTAAACTTTTTATCTGAATGCTTATATTTTATACTATTAAATTTAACAATAAAGCTTTACTTACGTCTCAGTCGAGAAACAAATATTTTTCTGTCTCAAATCTATAAGGTTGTTTTTTATTAAATCTATTAATGATGAAACACAAAATGATTTTCTTTGAACAATTCCTATTTCTTTCAGAACAAAATTCATTTCTTAAAATAAATAATATTATATTTAGAATCACTAAACTATAAAGAATCTCGACGAAAAGTAGGTAGATGAAATTAAAATATTGTAGGTGGGCAGCTCTCTCACGTGTTTGCGTACCGCACGGCTGTAGGTAATTTTTCAAGGACAGAGCCGAGTTACAATCCTTTTAGGTAACGTTACCGTGCAATAAGTCACTCTATAACACCTACACAGAGACCCAAATCTTAGAATTACTTCAAATTAATGTACGCATGATCATAATACCACAGCCTTGCTTTATAGGTGAGCGTAATTATAGAGTGGATATAGCTACAATAATAGGAATAAATGACTCATTTTAATGCTTGGTTTTAGGGGTAAACACGAAATATCAGAAGAAAGAATCTCCTTGTACCAGCTGCGAACAATTTTAGTTGTATCGCAGTTCGAGCCACAAGATGTCGGCACGTATACCTGCGTAGCTACTAATACCCTGGGGAAAGCTGAAGGCACTTTACGACTATATGGTAAAGTACTGAAATTTTTATTTAGTATTTAGGCCTCAGATGTATAATTATAATTATTAATTTACTTATTATAATGATTATACATGCGAGCTCAATGATATAGATTTCCAATTGAGAGGACGCTATTTTAATAATTATTAAGTTACTCGCGTGAAATAGGAATTTCATTAGCTTGCATTTTATATGCAAAACAGAATAATAATAATAATAAAATAATAAGGCTAAATATTAAACAATTTCTTCTTTAATATTCTTTCAATAATAATTCACTTGAGTAGACTGGCCAAATATGTTATATAATCGTGTAACTATATTAATATTATTATATTTTATAACAGAAATAAAAATAACAACGACTACAACAACAACAACTACGACCACGACGACTACTACGACAACTACGACTACTCCTGCACCAACCACAACGGAGCCACCTCCACGTAAGTTATTAATATAAATATATTAACATAAATATATTAATATAAATATAATATATTATATAAATATATTATATTAATGTTTAGAGTGTTTCCTCTTCTCAAGCTCTGGTATACTGAGTACCCGTAGTAACCCTCAGTAAAAAGGTGGCTCAGTGCCCCCGCTAACAAATACTGTATGTATCTCCTACAACATTGCTGATTATTATTGTTGCTGTGTGTATATTATATTTCTTTTTAATAATATTATTATATATATTATTTTACTAGACTTCTGACTCATAAACTAGTATTTATTTTTGTTATAACATTTACAACGCTATACATATTTAACGTTATTATAAATTATTCACATTACCTTAATATACACATTAAACTAAAATCTATTTAAAAATATTTATGTTATATTAGACAGATTTATATTATATTTATAGATGAACGTTGTAAATATTAGAAACACACTCATATGTACAAATGTGCTCTGTAGCTGTAGTGTTAATCTCTGAGTGGAAAAGTCAATGTATGATTGAGAGCGTTTGTTGTTTGAACGCACAAAGTGATATAATGGATTAGAATTTTATCATAACATTGCATGACAACTTGTCTTTTTTATATTGTGTTTAAATGATAAAGCAGAATTTGCTTCTATCATGTCATAATTTAATATGCTTTAATATATACTATATAAAGTAAAATTACTAAAGTAATTACCTAAGTAGTATTTTAGGCAAAGCCAATTATTAAAAAAAATATTACAAAATATTTACGTAAGTTATTCATCTTGGTATCATTAATAAGACAGAGTGATATCCTAAGCAAAGTTTCACATAAGAGTCATAAATAATACTTGAAGACTGAACAACTTCGTTCCAACAAAGATTCTACACCGTTAAAGTTTACTACAGCAAAGGTGTCACAGAATCTTTTTACTTTAACTTTGATTCATAGCAAATTTTTTTTAATGCCTGCCGCCCTAATCACATAAACATTATATAATCAGATAATTATTAATAAATGTGTTTATGCATAATTAGTGCAAACTATCCGCCATTATTCTGTCAAATATAGATACAACGAAGAAAGCGTGAATGTAAACTAAGAGTTTCATGATTTTAAATGATTATTCTTTTAAGCTGTAGTACTTATTAATTTCTAGGCCCATCCAGTAAATATTGTATTGATTTAAAAAAAACGTTTCCCAATATTTATAAAAATCCAATTCCATTATACAAACTGTAGAAATGTGTTCGTATATTTTTTGCATCTACTTTATCAATATTACTCTATACATAAAGATATAATCTTCCATAAGCCTATATATTGCAGTCCATTACAGACCTCTTCTAATTTGCAACCCAATATCCAGTCTTTGGCGTTTCACAATTAGTCAATAATAAAAAGATATAGCAGCAATTGAATACATGTGATTAATAAATCAATGTCTTACCAGCTTACTTGTAGTTGTGCGCCTCAAAGAGAATTTTCATGTCGGTACCAAAACTTAGCAGTACATGACGTAGTGTGTTTCTGCAATAAAGATAAGATGTGTGATTTATCAAAAAATTATCATTTACCACGAAATGACTTAACATTAATTCTTGGTTACGTCACATAGAGAGGATTCAGGCAGCATAACGGTGGCATAACAATTAAATATTTATGTAGAATCGTATTAATATATATGTCTAAACTTATCCTATTAATTAGAAACTAGGATGCCAGGCTGCAAAAGTATTTTCACCTGTTAACACGTCGCGTCTTATCACAGTTAAAAGTAAGCCTGACACATATTACACAAATCGTAAAATTATCACCTGATTAAAACAAATACTTATTTACCATATTAAACATCAAAAATATAAATATATTTTGTTTTAGACTTTATAATATAGAAAATGCGTTCCACTTTGTATTTCAAATTGTTTTATTTTTAATGAAATTTACTTATTTTTAAGTAACCGCTAATGCTTACGTGTTATAGTTGTATATATTATTAGAAGAAAATATGTATATACTACCCATACACATATGTATAAAATATTTTGTTCTTAGGGTTTGTGGTGCCGCTTCAGCCAGCTGAGCAAAAGTTTTACACGCCAGATGTCACTACGTATGGTGAGTATGTTTACTAATATGGTCCATAATTTCAATATTGTTGTTAGTATAAGCAATTTTTTTTTTACGAAATGTAGATTCAGCACTCACATTAATAGACCATGATTTGTAGGGTGTTATGTTGCTAAATATTTTGTTTAAAATATTTTTATTCTGTTATACGATACGTAAACATTATGGACATAATATGTACATTTAAAAATCATAGAGAATACACTCCAAATTTGTATCTCATAACATTTTATTGTTATAGACACTATGCAGAATGTGATCGAGCAGTCTGTTCTTGACAACAATTGGATGCCGACTGCCGAATCAGCGGGAAATGTGCATCAAGCACTGTCGTTGACGTCACTCGCAGCCATCTTAGTGCTGCCATATCTAAATAGCATTTTTACTCATAGTTTTAAGGTGCTCATTTTTAAAACTAGTAACTTTGAAATTTTAGAACAGGATGCAAGATGATAAGTTATTTTGCTTCAACGGAGAATCAGTGTCAATTTAATATATATTTTTTGCAATTAATCAGCGATTAGCCACTAGTTTGCTTCAATATATCAATACGATCAAAGTGATAGTGGTATCGCCTAGCTAACTAAGTCTATTTATAAAGCTAATTTCTGTTTTATATAAACAATTGTTTACATACAAGGCAATGTAAATAGACTTAATAGTCTTATAAAATACATAACTATTAAATTTATTGTTTACCCATATACTTATCTAGCTGAATCTACGAAAATACTCCATAGATAAATTAATTTAAGGCGATGTAAAAACGTTGATTGTAAATAGTGACCGGGTTTATTAGTGTTTCGACATTATTGTGATGGATTTGTAAGAATAATATAATGTAAATTACATGTATAGATAACCGTAATATAATCTATGATACTCAAAACCCTTAAAGTAGGTACTTATTAATGTTTTACTTCGTTAAATCTCACAACTAAAACTAAATACTGACATGGTTGAAAATTTTCCAACAGAATGTTTTTAGAACTTGGAACCCATCGGCCGCGAGCTATTCCAACTCTGCGAGTATTTCAAAAAGCTATCAATAACTTTTAGTTACGAAACAAAGAATATTATTAGTACGGGGTGCTTAATGTTTTGATAAGTGTATTTTCACTGTGGTTAGTTAAAAGTAAACAAAAACAATTAATTAACCTGAACAAAACTATGTTTTATTTACAAAACTAATGGCCAAAGTTCTTTGCGAACATTTTCCACGTCAATGTATAAGTTACTTTAGCCAAAATTCACAGTTTTTGCTTTTAACAAAGTTATGTTATTTATATATCAATAATTACGTCTAACCTAACCTTATCTAAAAGTATTTTATAGGGTTTTGCTAAAATTATAGTAGCTCTAAACATTTGGGCTCGTCTTAGATTGTCACAGGCACAGATTCTTTCCGATTGTTATGGAAAAAGTAGCCCAATGCAAACAATCATTAGTCTTATATATTTGCAGCAAGATTAAAGATGATTTGAATGATATAAGCACCTTAAGATAGACTCAATAATCAACTCTTAAGGAAGGCAGACTGATAAATTTAGTATGTTATTTACTAAGTGTGAGTTGATTCGCCATGATGATGACAAAATAGCAGGTTAATAGTAGCAGCAGTTATTATAAATATAACAGGTGCTAATTTTAAGTAGCAGTACAAAAACAGTTTTTATTCTTAAATTACTATAATGCATGTAAGTTGGTAAAGTTCTGTGCTCTACCTATACAATCGTTGCTTTCAACATGCTGTTATATTTTAATTATTGCTGCGTACGTTATTTTACATAAAATACTAACATTACGGTTATATTGTGTTGGACATAGTCATAGATAATCAGGGACTGGCGTAAAGTTAATGTGCATGGTAATAATATGAAGTAATTTAATATAAAAACGTAACATGTAACCGGAGAGCAAGCCAAAACGTTCACGTTGCTTTCAGTGAAGGCTACCAAGCTGGCGAACAGATACGTTTTATAATTTTGTATGAGACACGAGGACAAGATATCAGTCGCTCATAGGATAATTAATCATTATGGCTGCTGTACGTATCGTGACTGTTGCAGTATGCAATCCACTTTTTTGTATTAAGTTAATTTTTGTTTGGTCTCAAGGATCCGATTACTTTGATGTTGAGTGGCCAATGGTTTGCCGAAAATATAAAAAATGTAATCATCATACGAAAGCATATCAAAGATGTAAAATAATTGTAAATATTGTTAGATATAATAATAATCAAACGAAGTACGCTAAAACTTTGCCTCTTTGCAAGGCAGCTGTCTCCGAAATTGTTTTTAAATCATTTAAGTTCCGAGAGAAGTTTTGTTATCTCAGTTTTCAGCCATTTATTTTATAGTTTTCTTGCCGGTGTTAATGTACTTAAAAGGCTTAGTGAGACATTTGGTTGACCTTTATAAAACACAGAAATACAAAGTTTGATATTATAGAATATAGTAAAAATAAATCTATGAATGGATGAATAATGCCAATAATATCGCATTTACAATTTAAATAGTACATGCAACAAAGCAGCAGATATTGCATATAATGGGTCTGTACAGAGCGTCGGAATGCCACTCATTGTTTGTTTCAGTACGCCCTCTGATACAATACAGGAATAATCGGTATTTATTTCAGATGCAAATGCTATTTTATTTATTCGAAATTTGTGGATTGGTACATAAGTAGTGGTCTACAATGGAACAATAAAAGCAGACATGAGTGTTTTTACGAATACTTATATATGTAATTGATTCTATTCTATATGTAATTTAATTCGTTGTTGTCAATACCTACTACAGATTCATTGACTGTGAATTTCTTCATGTTGACTATCTTCTAACATTAATAGTAGATTAAATTATATTTTCACTGCTTAAATTTCTAGGGTCCTAACGTTATATATTTTGGGACGTTAGAATAGTGTCTGAGTTATATTCAAGTCTTTGTTAAACATTCATCTTACATAAATTGGAATCATTCTTGATGTCTCTGATAATGATTCTCTTGTTTGCCTATAGGCAAACAAAAGAATCATCAGAGACATTAACAAAAATAACAAAAGAATAAATATAAATAACAAGAAGTATAATATGTAGTTCTTTTGTTATTCATATTTTATAATAAGCAAATAAATAACAAAAAGATATTTCTTTTGTTTGACTTTGATGCACAAATTATATTGTAAATTCAACTTATATACTAACTAAGCAGCAATATTGTTCGATTGTGTTGCATTTAATTAAAACAAATTATGAATAATAAATGATCAATTAATCGATTTCAAAAGAAATTTTAGAAAAAGTTCTTTGAAAGAGTATAAAATCGGTTATCGCAGGGTAAGCAACGCGCAAGTAACACTTCTAACATTGAAAACTTAAGTCAAATTAAAATCAATATTTCTTCTTCAGTGTATGAACTAGCAAAACACATAATTAACATGCTTTAACGTTATTTCTTTTATAAAAACAAATAATTACACATTACACCAAGTAATAACATTAATAACGTATGTATTTGCAAGACTATGTAGACGTATGCGTGTACTGTTTACACAATCTCTGTAGCACTAATCATGTTAATAGACCGCATTAATAGATTAACGTAACAAGTACACTAGACAAACACGTGTCAACGCGTCTGTTATCAAAGACAAATACGGTGGTCAGAAGGATGTGTTTCTACCATAGACTTAGACCGTAGCGAAAATATGAAATCTATGGTTTCTACAACATGATGATGGCGCCATTAAAAATCCTAGTAATGTATTCATTGAGGTTATAAAGTAAACAATATCTATTGTATTTAATTAAATGCGAATTTAACTTTAATTTGTTACGAGTTGTCAACTTTAAATTCGCTTTTTTAGTATACGTTCTCTTTCTTATCTACATGGTCACATATGCAGATGGATTATGTAGTAAAACTGTTGTTTTTTAAAAGACGTCTAATCTCCTCTAATGCGGTAGCTTAATGTCAAAGCTGTCACTAACAAAATCACCAATGGGCTAAAAGGTCTTTTTAACAAAGATACTGGCAAAATAAACATAAAATATGCTGAAAAATGTGATAATAAAACATCTTATACTTCAAATACACATTCCCAAATTCCGTATTATTTCTGTTTTACATTTGTGTTTTATGGTTTTGTAAAAAGTTTAAGTTAACGATTAATTGAATCGTAAATTGCTAACTTATGTAAGCGTTATTTAGTTTTAGAGAGAATGTTATGTAAATATTGCTGGTAATCTAATTTTAACCGCTATATGATGTACATATTAAGGGATATCATTAAACGAACCATTTATAAATAACTTATGAAGTTTTATTGAACTATACCCTTTTTTTTATTTGAACGTGCATCACTTTGAGTGATGGAACGCAGACTTATGCAGTACTAGCTGAGCTGCGCAACTTCGTCTGCTTCACAACATTTCTTGTTCTTGCAACATTTTTATTGCTGCTCCGCTCCTATTGGTCGTAGCGTGATGTTATATAGCCTATAGCCTTCCTCGATAAATGAGCTATCCAACATATTTTTTTTTTTAAATCGATCCACTTGCAAGATTTTTGCGCGTTCAAACAAACGAACAAACAAACTCTTCAGCTTTATAATATTAGTAGATATAGATTTACCGACGAATACAATCCTATTGCCTATCTGTGAAATATTCAGCGTGTGTGTCTGATAGAACATACAATCATGGCGTATATTACAAAAGTAGCATCATCCCCGAAGACGAAGATTCAGTCGCATCTCCATGCCAATAGCTGTGTAGCTAGGATAGGCATACCATATAAGCAGAAAACCATGGACCATTCAGTACGAATATATATATAATATGTATATATAGCGTGCACAATTTAATGAAATTATAATATGATATTATAGAATTATAATTAGGCTGACTTATGTCCGTGCGACATCTAAAGGTCCGCACTGAAAATCAGCGCTCTATTGTGGATCCCCTATGGACCACAATATAGCAACAATGCTGAGTGCGTACCAATCTGTCCACAGATTGCACGTTTCTAATAATTAATGTTAAGTTATATTGTAAGTATGTATTTCCTTTTTGAACTGTATCTGTGGCAAATAAACGGTTTTTCTTTCTTTCTTTCTACGAGATACAAGCTGTTCTGCTACAGACCAGATAAATCGTCACCTATGCAACGCCCACACTTCTATAACGCACCGCGAGACTGTAAACTTACAGCAGAAGACATAAGGTTACAGATAATCCAATAAAATATGTATTTGATTTTCCTGCTGCATTGCTCATAAACAGTACTTTGTCTAGATGAAACCTATGACACTATGTCTTTTTGTGTACCTCTGACAATATGTGTGCAAAATTTCCTGATGATCGACCGAGTAGTTAAGGCGTGCAACAAACAAACTCGCATTTTCATTTATAACATTAGTTAGGATTAGGGTAGTTAGCATTATGATGATACAAGTGACGCACACTATTGCTTTTAAACTTTCGCGTTGCATGGTACACCTATATATAATTTGTAACGAGAATTAACACAATCATGCATATCGTTTACCTTTGAGTGTTTCACGTTTCGACCAGGTTACCACGGCTTGCGATCATGGACGGTGCAACCTGGTTGAAATATCGAGCACCTTATAGAAAACAATTATACATAATATAATACTTACTAATTATATGCATTCAAATGACATTTGACTGTGCCGAAACTTGATACTTATTTTACACTGCAAAGGCACCGTACATATGTACTTATGTATAGTATTGTTAGCACTTTTGAATGCAAAAATGCTAAAGAGCGTTAAATAATACCAAGATGGACGACACCGTATCGTACACACACACATACACACATAAATACATATACACACATACATACATACATACATATGTATATATGACAATTTCCAAAGTAATCGTGAACGTTATTTATCAACTTAAAAAGAAAATGCTTGTAAAAGTATTTAACAGATATATAGCTATCGCACTGGGCCCGAACGAAATATCAATGTGGAAAAAAACATAACTACAATTCGAATTGATTATACTTCTGAAATCATAACCTTGTGTCTCCCTGTTACCCTCTCCAAAACTATTTTATGTCTATGTCTCATCATAAAATGTTTAATTATCTCTAAATTTATACAGAACTATAATATTATGTGCCACTATTTCTAAAATGGTCCAGTGTGTCACTCCTGATAACTTATTGAACCATTAATATTCATTGAAGATAGCCCTAAAACAAACTTGTCGACGTAGAAAGTCTTCTCCATTATTAATGTGATAATAGTATAATAATGAGAAAATTGTTGTTATAGGCAGCTAGAATGAGTGTTAATGATAGGGTACAACTATATATCACAACGAATAGCGTGTAAGAGGGAGATCTCATTCTCAATCTTAAGGTTTCGCATATCAGAATGCTGATAAAGTTTTCAGTGACGTATGAAAACATATCTGACATATTATGTATAAGTGTAAACGAAGTTTACAGGGTTAATGACTTATTTATTCCTTACTTAACAATTTTGTTACCTACTACTTTTCAAAAATATTTTTTTGTTTTTACATAAAAATGCATTTATTGAAATTGGTTACCCCTTTCGCACGATTAAGATTTAACACTAGACGCGTTCGCAAAAAAAAAGCAACGGCGTGACCTAAACAACACACCGCAGGGCGGAGTCATTCAAGTTTTAACTTATTAAAATACTAGCTTTTGCCCGCGGCTTCGCTCATGTAAAAGTCGTTTAGGTTATGTTAAATTACGTTAGTAACAGTACTTTTAATAATAATATATATATAGCCTACGTTATTGGGTGATGATATACATTTCTAATGGTGAACTATTTTTTTAATCGTTTGGGTAGTTTTTGAGTTAAAACCTTACAAACAAACAAAAATCAAATCTTTCCCCTTTATAATTTTAGTATAGATGTTTTTCATAGCAGCGATAGCTCAGTGGGAAGACCAACAGACTGCAATGCAGAGGGTCTCTGGTTCAAACCCACGTCGCGCACCTCTGATTTTCGAAAGTTATATGACTTTTCGAAATTATGTGCGTATTGATTGACAATTATCGCCTGCTCCGTGCCTCAGAGAGCACGTTAAGCCGTCGGTCCTGGCTGCCATGAACATCTATGGCAGTCGTTATTGGGAGAGTGAAGATCCCACTGGGTCGAAGTGTCGCCGGTCTGCACTGACTGGCCCCCACATAAGATACATACATACATAGATGTTTTTTAAAAAGTAGTTTGCTAAAAAGTAAAAGAACATAAGTTCATATGTATTATGTACAGAAGACAGATTATTAGTCATTTTATTTACCCTTGTATTGTAGGCGTTTTTAATTATTCTTCGTGTAATTTTATATGTGTAAGTGTGTAGCAGCGATAGCCTAGTGGGAGACTGCCTGCCACGCAGAGGTGTCGAGTTCGAGCCCAAGGCGCGCATCTCTGACTTTTCGAAGTTATGTGTGTATTAAATAGTTAATTATCGCTCGCTTTAACAGTGAAGGAAAATATCGTGAGGAAACCTGCATATCTGAGAGTTCTCCATAATGTTATCGAAGATATGTAAAGTCTGCCAACCCGCACTGGGCTGACTGTTGGACTATGACCTAGCCTTTCTCATACTGAGAAGAGGCCCGTGCCCAGCAGTGGGACAGTTTAATACAAGACTGATATTACAAGTGTAAACACACTTATGCATTAACCGAATGTAATGGTACATTCGTTACCATATCAACGAGTCTCAAAGGTGCATGCGGTACATGCGTAAGATGAATTGTATGCATCTTGAAAGCCATCGATGTGAACCAATCGTGGAAGATTTTTGCATGGATAACTCTGGAGTTATCCATGCGAAATTCTTGTGAAAGAAAGTGCTCGTGAACTACAGGAAGTTCGCGAGCACTTTCTCATCGCGCGGTATAAAAATTTCAACCTTGGATTAAAAACAAAAAATCTAACATCTCAGTTGCCATGATGTTCATCTATAGAATCGATTTGTGCGCTCATTTTCTGAGGAACTGTTTGTTATATTATGTAACTAGCGACCCGCCCTGGCTTCGCACGGGTAGTACAAAACCTTAACAAATTATACCTATAACTAAACCTTCCTCGTGAATCACTCTGTCTATTGATGGAAACTGCATGACAATCCGCTTAGTAGTTCTTGAGTTTATCGCGAATAGATACACAGACGCAGCGGGGTCTTTTATAATATGTAGTGATATACAGTAGCTGAATATGTATCTAATATAATATATCTATCTGGATTTTCTGTAAATGAATGTACCTACTCTTATTACGTTTCGTGCTACTATAACATTAGAACCACCTACTTAACTCACACTGCGCACATTTAGCGCGTAATTGAATAACAGCAATACTACTAAGTGGCCAACGGTTCGAAGTCGGCTATCCGGACAATGTGCAGCCATGTTTAATGGATGCGCTAAAGTACGGGCGAAACGTGAGCTGCAATAGGCGTAATACTTGTGAGAAGACTAGCGCTAGTCACGTCTATAAGTAGTCTATTTCCTTTCTCAGAATTGAAACCTTACATGAAATTTCATTAAAATCATAATTTTCTTTATAAAACTTATCAAAATAGAGTACCAAATTAGGGTAATAGATGTCAAATGTGAACTGAAATGCAATTTATGTTCAGGTCTGACGTTTATTTTAGTTACGGTTCTTGTCATAAAACTGTTTGTTATAAAATTTAAAGATTTTTTTTTATTCAACTAATGTGGCAAACAAGCATGCTGCGCACCTGATAGTAAGTGGTCACCGTAGCCTATGGACGCCTGCCACACCAGAGGCATCACTTGCGCGTTGTCGACCCTTTAGGAAAGGAAATGGGAAGGAGAAGGAGCGGGAAGGGGGAAAGGGGTTGACTGGGCCTCCGGCACTCTCACTCACCGAACGAAACACAACAGTAGGAATACTGGTATTTCACGTCGATATTCTGTGAGAGGGTAGTCCTTCCCCGATTGAGCCGGCCCATTCATGCTGAATCAGTATAGTAATAATATCACAAATATATACATAGTCCCAAGCTTATATAACCAAAATGATTGCTACAGGTGTATCACACCTACAATCCACCAGCTTAGTTATATTAGATCCCATGTAATAGGTAGCGACACTATTATAATTTTTTAATGGTATGGTTGGCAAACGATCAGACGAATCGCCTGATGAAAAGCGATTACCGCCGCCCATGGACACTTGCTACACCAAAGGAGTCACAATTGCGTTGCCAGCCTTTTAAATTTGTAACGCAAGCACTATTTCACGCACGTTTTCTGTGAGGCCGTGGTATCATTCCGGTCGAGCCGGCCAATTCGTGCTCTCCCACGGAATAAATATTGTCGTTTATCGGGTACAATTCTAGTCTTCAGAGTAGCAACTGAAAATTTCTTGACAGAAAATGCCAATAACACCTTGCCCGAACCGGGAGTTAGGCCCGAGACTTCATGTACCTACAGCACTCGTTTACATACCCGCTGAGTCACCAAGGGAGTCCTATAGACATGACTTTCTCCTAAATAAAAAATAAAATAAAACATCGAATATAAACATAAATTGCACTTCAAATCACATTTGACGTTTATAAGACAAGTTTGACAACAACTATTTTGAACTGGCCTTCTGCTAAATATATTTCGAAGTTCTTCTACAGTGAATGCAAGATTTAAATGATTATGATACCTATTAAATGCGCAATAGAACAATTAATAACTATACATATCCACTTCATACAATTATCGGAATTGTTATGCGATTGATCATATTACAGAATCAAGCTTTGATCTAATACAATACGACAAACATGAATTAATTGTAGCACTTATGTATAAGTGACGACATAACAGCGAACGTTAATATGCCTGCAAATGCAATACACATATTATTATGTCTTGTCTAGCTTTTGCCCGCGGCTTCGATCGCACATAACTAGGTAAGATTAGGTAATGAAAACTAAACATTTTTTTAAGCATATTATGACCTTCATATTATTATGTTATTTATGAACTTATTGTAGAACAATCTGTATTTGTTAAATATTGTTAAGAATGGTTCCTATTAAAATATAATAGCACATATCGCCTGTGATACAGGTATAACCTAGCACAGGCGTCCAATGTATTGTATCCTATTTTTAAGTACTTTTAAGACCTATTGTAATTCATATTTGTACCAACTTAAAATGAATATACTATTATTATTATTATAGCTTGCTGATAGTGAAATATTTTTTAATTCGGTTAAATAATTTTTGAGTTAAATCATTCATCAATCAAACAAACAACATATCAAATCTTTCCTGTTTATAATATTGTTTTTATAGTGTAGATAACAAGTTTCTGCCCGCGGATTCACCCGCGTTATTTCCTCGAGATATATACTATATATATAATATAATATATACTCGAGATATATAATATATACTGGAATAAACAGTATCTTATGTGTAAACTTGACACACAGGTAGACAGTTCTGGTCCACTATATGTATGCTAAGTATTATCTAACACTATTTTATAATCCATGCGTGATCAAGTAATCCAAACAGCTTTACAAGCTTTCACATTTATTAGTAGGGGAAGTACAATGGATACGGATAAATCTAAAATAACGTGTACTTGATAAAATACTAGATCTTATATTGTCACCTTGTAATGACTAGCTTAAGCCAAAAAATGCAACGCAATGACTCTTCTTTTGGTTTTATTTTATTTGATACAGACATTCGCGGGCACACACATAACAACTCAACAGTTTCATCACCATGGTATAAGAACACAAACGTTACAAACAAACCGACATTCATTTAAAAAGATCATTTAGAACTATGTGTTGAATGGTTCTTGAAAAAATGTTAAAAATAAGATTACGTTATATTCTATTCAAAATATATTGATGTGTGTATTACAGGAACTTTATAAGGTCCGGTTGCTTATTGGATGCTTCATAACGTCACTCTATCGATAGCCAACAGGAATATTCTAAAATATAGTGGTGACATGCGTACCAGCGCATTTGCAGATTTAGCTGAAGAACAAAGCAATACAGAGGTGGCATTGATCGACATTGGCGATCATTAATTACCTTCTATTGTTATAAAAGGGCGTTCTATGATTTATGTATCGTCAATACTACATATTGTAAAACAAAGTTCCCGCCGCGTCTGTCCGTCTGTTCACGATAAACTCAAAAACTACTGAATGGATTTTATGCGGTTTTCACTATATAGACAGAGTGATTCGTGAGGAAGGTTTAAGTGTATAACTCATTAAGGTACTCGTGTGAAGCCAAAGCGGGTCGCTAGTATTTCTTAAATTTCAAAACAAAATGATACAACAACACTCTCTTTAACTACACATGAATACAATAACACACATCAAATTGATATCTTGAATTATATAGAAGTAATTTATTCAGTAAGCAAGAAATTTTTTTTTTACTTTGTTTGTCTACTCGTCAGTAACTAAGAGTAACGAAAAGGTTAATAAAAATAACTTATTCTTGGAACTTTCTTCAATAGACTGCGTAGGACGCCGATTCCGCGAATGGACAAATGTATGGTATTCAGAAAAGTATTATGCTAACAGCTAGAAATTTTTCATATTACATGTAACTCCATCCGTCTTATTCATAAAAATCCTAGGAATATGGTATTTCTAGAACTACTGCCATGAAATAGACTAGTGATCGAATTCCAGTAAATACTGGATAATTCTTAGATTGCTATCAAATGTAAACAAATGGATAAATCTCATGGGATAAATCCCATGGAATTTATCCATTTGTTTATTTATTCATGAATAAAGAGAACAATTATTAGTTTGCTTGCGAATAGATAAGGCACGATTGTACAAACAACTTATCATTCTCTGAAACATTCTATCTAGAATATCCGTCGACAATATCAACCTTAACTAATATTATAAATGTGAATGTGAGTTTGTTTGTTACCCTTTTATGACTTAACTTCTCAACTAATCATCATGTAATTTCGCACACACGTTGTCAGTGGTACAGACATGGTCGTAAATACTGCTCATCTGAAAAAATATTGTTCTTGAGAGACAAAAATTTATTGACAAAATTGACGCATGCAAAGCTGTGTAAAAATCTAGTATTGTATAATTACTTACTCTATATTACTAACGGCTTTAATTTTGCTGGTCTTTGTCTCCACTGCAAAAGTAACATTGTGGTCAATATACCAACTGATAAGTTAGCCAGCGTACTGATGGATATACCGTACAGTAAATAATTACCAATAAAACGAGTATCTGCCATCTTACTATATGAACACCATACATTTATGAAAGTCATTTTATACAACCAGTCTATAAATGTACTTTTATATTATTTGACTCGACTCGTTGGGCCGGTGCACCTAAAAATGCTGTTTGCGACTAATCGTGAGAGTCAATTATTAGATCAGGAAAAGTGGTTTTATGATTCCAAATAGCACCACGGAGACGACAAAACAGTTTTATTACGTGGGACCAAAATAAAGCTGGCGAAATATAGGTGAATTACACCTATCACTATCCCCTCGGGAAACTTCAGGCGTGAGACTATCTGTATATATTATAACTAGCTGTCCGCGCATCTTCGTCTGCTTCACATAAAATAATTTTCCCCGTTTTTGCAACATTTTTCATTTATGCTCTGCTCTTATTGGTTTTAGCGTGATGCGTAGCGTAGCTATCCAACACTAAAATACTTTTTAAATCGAACCAGCAGTTCCTGAGATTAACGCGTTCAACCAAACAAACAAACTCTTCAGATTTATAATATTAGTATAGATAAATCAACGTCATCAGTATCAGTATGCTACTTACGTTGATTCATTATCATTAATAATTATTTTTATTTTACTCATTTAATTTTATTTTTGTATTATATCATTCACACAGTCTTTAAACTCTACGCTAGTGTAATTTGATCTATACTAACAGCAATAGTACACTTTTCTGGAAGATTTATTTTACAGCCTAGAAGATAACCATCCAGTATTCCACAGTAATAACCACTACACCTGTTTTATTATAACTTGCCTACAGTCTAAAGATAGTGAAAATATGCAAAGGTCTACGCCGTAGTATTTCGTAGCACACCTGCTACAAGCAATATCCCTTCGAAACTATACCATTGGGAGCTAATTTAATGTTGTATTTATTTTAGATTGACCTCAAGTTTATTTTATGTATTAGATTTGATCGAATAATGTTGTCACTGTAGAATAATTCTACTTTTATCGCCCTTTATATACACAGTAACTGATAAAGTGCCAAATGTAGCTGTAATATTATCAGAGTCTCAAGTGGTAGAAAACTCAGTATTAAGCTAAATGCACACTGCAAGTTCAACGATTATGTGTACTTAAACTTAGCTCCTAAGCATTAGCTTTAATTAACGCTGTTTTGTGCGGTTTGTTCTCTGCCAAGCTGTAGCAAGCGCCAGTTAAAGGCCATAGTTTTGCCTAAAGTTTGCAAGCATGCAGTTATTTTTAAAGATCTTTGAAAAAAGGCATAGTGCAATGTGTGATGATTTGACGAAATACATTGTTAATCGTCTCTTTTGCCTGCACAGATGGCGTAGTGGTTTAAGTAGTCACCTCCTCGCTGCCACTGCGCTGAGTGTTGTGGGTTCGAATCCCACACGGGACCAATATTTCTGCGATCCACAAATGGTTGTTCTGCGTCTAGTGTCCTTGGTGTCCGTTGTTTGAATATTTGTGAAGTCCCTCGCGATACAGGAATGATCCCTAATGCGGGAGATTTCTATAAAAGAAACCTTTATACATGGTTTATTTGTAAAATACAAATTTTACTTTACAACTTTTGTTCTACCACTTTTACGAGAGAAGAGAGAGAAGAAACAGTTGGGAGGTTATTGGTATTTTTTATGTGATCCTGTTGTATTGTCTATTGGTACATGACACGGGTAACATGCGCAGTTTGCATGCATTATTTTAAAGACTGACTTGAGATTCCCGGGTAAGTAACTCGTATCACTAGCTGAATCCGTGTGATTTGTTTGGTTACGTAGTCTGCATCAACTTCTTGCGTTGTGTACCAGGAGTATTACATAACTAGTTAATTGTATGTAAACTGAAAATAGTAATGACTTATAAACATCTAATTATGCTGTTGTGATATCTAATCTAAACATAGACTAAGGTGGTGGTTAAATCTGAGTTCAATTCAAACGAATTATATGACGCGAAGCTCTCTAGAAATTAAAAATGAATCATAATAAACGCGAGCAAGTTTTCAAAACAAAAATCTGTAAAAGCAACGACAATACTAAAATACATAAAATGAAGAGTATATAGTCTCTCGCCTGTTTAATTTATGGGTAAACAGAATATTTTCTAGTTATCGTAAGGTATTTCAGTATTCTGGCATATATGTTTTATTTCATGCACACAAAATTTTATAGATGCGATTGAATGATGATTTTATATTCCATTCGATATTTCAAATTATTGGTAAACGAATATATTAATGCTATATTGATTAATCGAGCGACATTTCGGATATGACCCATAAGTTTTTATTAATATGAAAATAACTACAAATGCTATCACAGTCATCTCTGTCTCAAAAGTCACAAAATTCGCTTTTTGAGAACAACAACAATTTTGTGCATTGTTTGAAGAATTGAGTTTCAAGCAAATACTCAAAAATTAAGCATGTGACGCTTCAATTAAAAATCAACATTTCTATCAAATTTTTCTATATCTCCAATTTCTGGAACACATTTAGAGTAGTTTTGAAGAACTATGCGAATAGACAGACACGGATTAGGACTGTATTTGATACTATTTAAAGAAACACAATAATTCCGGAAAACAAAAAACAACTGGAAAATAATTCTGATAGGTTGTGTGTTGGGTCGTGAATTTAATTATCTCGTAGTTCTTTGTAGTCCTTATTACAAAAAATGTAGAACAAAACAATTAAAATGTAAATTTATTTATCGACAGAAACTTAGGCGGCATTTTTATCTGACCGTGTCACGGTATTAAAATGGAGACAAGCGTAAAATATTAGCCTCTTACGTTAAAGGTACACTTACGGTTGTAAACGTTTGTATGGTATAGACCATACAAACGCTTACAACCGTAAATGTGGTAGTAACTTTGAAGCCCTAACGTGAAAAAAGTACTTTGTGTTTGTGTGTGTGTGTCTTTTTGGCAGTCTCTGCCTCAAGCCTTAACGGATGACAACTGTGCCGCATTCAAAATGCCCTCTTTTCATTTGATTTTAATGTACATGCGCACTTGCCAGGTAAATTAAGTTAAAGAGGTACACCCTTATTTCAATTATTAGCTTATAATAAAATTAAGAAGATTTGTCTACTCGTTTGTTTAATATTCATTTTTCAACCTCTCCATTAAACTTCTATGCTACTAAATAGTAAACCAAATAATTTTAAACAACTAAGTTACCATAGCATCAACGTAGTAGTTGTAAATATTATATATCACTGGAATTTGAAACGCAGTCTGTAACAGCGCTAGTGTTAAGAAATCCTACAGTAAGGTTGTATCTATTTAGTAAATAAATAAATTTATTGTTTCCATTAATGATATGTTAATCGCAATCATAGGATAGTTAATAAACAGACGACGTAGAACACATACATACATTCAGGTTAATTAATATTGCCCAAATACAATGCAATCTACTCATCAACACAAAATATTCGTTACTCTGCTAATCAGTGTAATGCATGATTCGATACCTAACACATTATCATCGTATTATGACAATTAATTATCATTTCTGATATTACCTAGTTACAGAACAGCAAAGTCTTACCATGTTTTTCAAAATTGTACTCTATTTGGTTTGTATTAGATACATCATTTACATAATCGGCATGCTAACAAGCGTCACAATACTCTATACGAAGTACTCTCCGAATGTTACGACTCAACATTGGAAACTGAACAAGTATTAGTTCGTTAAGCTTCTCGTATACACACTTAGGAATACAAAAGTTATAACAAATTGAACAAAAGAAATGATATGAAGGATATAGTCTATTTGTTGTCTGTTTATATTATCGTAAAATTTTATATTGAGAAAAGAATGACAAAGTTCTTTGCAAAAGTATCTCTTACAGAGGCTTACAGAGTGTTTGTATTATGTGAACTTTCGTTAATTGGTTTTTGAAAATAATATGTTTTTAAGATTTCTTTGCAGCTGTCGCCATTGTAGCAGTGATAGAATGTCAGCCAACAAATGTACAGCTTAATTATGTTATGGTTTTGGGACGGCAGTTGATTCTACCGATACAGGAACGATACTTAAATATTATAGAGAAATACACACTACATCCGCTAGGCTTATAAGATATGTAAATAATTTTAACTTAATACTATAAATGCGAATATGAGTTTGTTTGTTTTTTACGCTTTCACACCTTAATAAACTACTCGACCGAAGATCATGAAAAAGGAATTGTCAGGAGAACAGAAAAGGACATAAGATACCTTACATCCAGAAAAAAGAACTGTTACTAAACTTTATTTTATCTTATGAGAATGTCCCTGGGGCGACGGAGAGGTTATGTCGGACTCACCGGAGAAAGATGGTGAGCGACATCCTACTAATACCGACTAAACCTACCACGGAGGTATCGAGGAACACCTCGACATAACCGCAATCGGCGGGACAGCGCGTGTCACTTTCACATGCAATCGCGACCCCACCGAGGTTTCGGCCCGCCGTATGAAACGTCTGGCCACTTCACAAATAGACCTACGCTTCTGATTTTAAACCCTACTGTTCCCGTGAGCGGACGGAGACACGACACAGAGGCGCGCGTGAGAACACGCACGCCGCCTCTCGGACCTGCTGCTGATCGGATGGCGGGCAGGCCCACGAAGCCCACCACACCCAGGTAAAACCTCATGGTGGCGAACACCCTTACTAACCTAACCAAACCTAATCTACAATTATGCGAGCGAAGCCGAGAGCAAATCTAGTTTAAGATTTAGTACAAATATGAAATACAATATTTCAAAGTGACTAGTATACTGCCGCGTTAGATGTGTTATTTTATTAATTCGAATTCAGGTGCATATACTAATATAGTCGTCTTTAAACAGAGGAGGGAAACATTTTGGACCTGTGGGTCTGAGAATTTAAGAGGTTTATACACGACTGAAATAATATTTCATCGGTCAGATTCGTTCTTCAACCGAAAGATAAAAACCGGATGTACTAATCGCGCGACTCTATTCTAATACTCGTGGAAAGGTATGATTGTTTGCTCGTTATTTATGTGAAAATTAACAATAAAATTGCATGGTTTGTTAAAGTAGGATATGTTTTTTTTTAATACAACTAAGGTGGCAAACAGTGGCAAATTAATGGTCAGTGGTCACCGTAGCCTATGGATGCCTGCAACACCAGAGGCATCACTTGAGCGTTTCCAACCCTTTAGAAAAGGAATACTGCTATTACACGTCGATATTCTGTGAGAGGGTAGTAATACACATATCGAGCCGGTCCATTTATGCTGAAATCAGCGAGGCTCTACTACTAATAAATTGTATGTAAGTTTTTTACTCAAATATTTTATTTCTTTACATTGTTAAACAATATATTATGCCAGGCGAAAGTCGCAGTCGCAGGCAAAGGCGCAGTTAGTATTAAACTTTCATATATCTGTTACAAAACATTTTGATTCTACATGTTTGCATATGAGATGACTATATATTTAAAAATATATACATGCATAATATCACACTAATGCCTATTAGATATAGACTATAGGTGTATTACATCCACATTTCGCCTTGTGTTATGGTTTAAGACCCCAAGTAATACGCGGGCAAGGTTATTGCCGTTTAAGGTACACAGATTCAGATGCTGTGTTGCTATTGAGAATTTCTTGGTATAAAAGACTTATAACACTTTGCCCAAGCCGGCAATCAAATCAGATACCTCATAAGCAATGAGTAGTAGTAAGAGAAAGAAAAACGAGGTGAGAGAAATATATCCAAAAAAATATTAGGTATTAAGATATTACGAATACGAAATACATTTTTTTTAAATACTTATATCTTTCAAGTCGTCTTCCCCGCGCTTATTTTTACCAAAACTTATCCTGCCCGCAAAATAACACCCGATAGAAATCTATTTTAAATACTACGCTTATAATATGTCGTAACATTCTAAAGATAATAAATGACCTCCATTTAATCATAAACATTTTAAAGTTATCTTGAATACTACTACTTTTCTATTTGTTACATACTTGTTCTCAACACGCTTATATGTGTAAAGCGTAATATAAATGTTAAGCGAGATTACCGATCAACACATTTTATAGTTCAAATAGGTATGTTACGTGTTACCCATTTAAATCTATTGTTCCATGTAATGTGTATAATTAATCGCCTACTTTACTCGCATCATTAGTTGCGAGTAAAGTAGGCGAAGGCGAGTAGGCATCGTAGTAATTTATAGATACGTATATTGTATTATATACGTATCTATCAATTACTACGATGATCGCTTTTTTCGACGAGAAGAACATATTATTCGTTTCTGTTCGTGTTCTTGAAGACCTAAAATCATAAGCATGAAACAAAATTTATTAAATAGGTAACAAAGTTTTCTTATAACGGCGTTTTCGAAACAAAAACTTCCAAGAGAAATATTACTTCTTACAAAGTAAAACATAATTCAAAACAATTACTAAGCTGCTTTGAACTAAGCTCACACAGATTTTCAGATACTATAATTTTCTTTAATCAGTCTGTTGCCGTGGTCTTAAGATATTCCAATTGTTTTGAGAGCTCTGTTTTACTACCTACCTATATTTTTATATAAAGTCTAGATTATTCTATAATAGTGATTATTGACAAAATTTCTATAATTAAAACTCAGAGAAATACTTTAGTATACTACCATATTTCGAAGTATAACCCAGCTCTTTGGTATAGAGTATATAACAAATGATTAAGGATATAATTTTAGTACGTAACTATTGTATCTTAAATGGTGACTGCGTTGTCAAGAAGGAGAAATTTTTGTATTCTAATTTTTAAATTCTGATAAACATATAGATCCCCGCTCTTGTTTCCTGGATGGGTAGACAGAGCTTACAATTTTCACTTGCTACAATCCCGACATATTTCTTGTGCAAAAGACAATTAAGTATTAATTCAGATATATTAATATGTATGGCATTGACAGTTCATTGACTGCTTTAGGATCCACGTTGTAGATATCGTCTCTAACAGGGCACTTTGCCGGACCCCATGTTGCAACTGAGAATTTATATGATATATGAGAATAATTAGGCAAACTACTCCCTGTGACCAATTGTCTTTATATATACGCTGATTATTAAGTATTTTTACTTCAGATAAAATGTAAAATATATAAATGTATATTAGGTAAGATCATTACTTAAAAGCAGGCCAAAAAGAATATCGTGTGATTTATCCCGATACTACTTATTTAATTTAACTATCTGCCTATTACCATAAATTGTGGTCAAACCAAATAAAAACCTAGAAAATCCTACCATATTTTTTTAAATAATTTAGCTCGCGTTATCAAAACTGAATAGTAATTATTGCACAACATTACTAAGCTTACTGATTGATTGACCTACAAGCTGGCTACAAGCCTATTTAAATCACCATAAGCCATCACATCTAGCAGATCTATTTGCCTTCATAGCGTAGACAAATGAAGTTATATATAAAGGTAGGTATTCAAATCACGACCCGTGCACATTTATCTCGACCCAAATAACACATAGTAGCGACAAGAACAAAGTTGAGATTTTATCGCGCACACCTCTCGGATTCGTCACGAACGTTCGACGTGAGAAGACACTAGCGGATTTACTTGGTTCATATTATTAATGTGTTGTAACTCTGTGGGTGAAGCACAGCCTGGGGTAATAGTATCAGTAATTGATGAAGGTGAACGACTTAAATAGATGTTTGAACTTTATACTCGTTAAGTAGTATTGAACTTATCCAAAATATCATAACCAAATATTCGTCTGTCAAATACGTCTGTCTAGGCTTACCTAGTAGGTTTTTGGTGCTTTTGCAGAATAGAGTATTTCAATTACTGACGTAAAAATAAAATGCATGTACTTAAGAATTTGTACATGTGACAAATAGCCATAAAAGTGTCCCAGTTGCGAGCTGGCGGTGTATTAGAGGCGCATTCCGACCATTCGCAAATTTAGCAATATATTTGAACTGTGCTGAACTTATTGCATGCCGTTTACAAAATTACTACAATTTGTTTTACGGTACTTGCAAGTTGCTTTTGCGAAGTTTAAATATTTCGGAGCTACTTAACCAAGCCAAACAAAATAGAATACTGTCAGAGTCAATTATTAGAACGTCGCCTTTCTAGTGTTATAGTCAAGTAATATATAGCAATGTAGAAGAACTGATACCCACAATGATCAATATTAATATAAATTATATCACAACTAATCAAATAATGTCCAGTATTAAAATTATACATTGCTATCTTTATCAGTAAAGTTATATTTCTGTTAAATTCATATCAACAAAAATTTTCAGAGCATAATCGATGCATGCCAAAACCTTTTTATACTTCAAATCATACGTTCATACTACTTGTACAAATCATGCATTTAGATAATAATTTATGCTTAAAATTGCAATAGGTTTTGCTAGCCAAATGGTTAAATTCCGATAGCTGAATATACGTAGTTATCAGAACCCGTTTAATTTGGGTTCGGCTCAATATATTCATAAACGCTGTAATTAGACTATTGATCAAAACGCACCTAACGTGACTTATTTTAGGCTAATATTAGGAGCACTTCGAGTATTTAATCAAATATAACTTTAGTTAATCTGACTTACTAATTCTGATCTAATATTCTAAATCTCAACAATGCTCATTGAAATTTTAGTAAACTAAACAACGTTTGTTCTAAAAACTTTTCAAAAGTCACGCAAAGAATTAATCTTTGTGGCTTTGAATCAACCCCTTTTCTTTTTCACTTGCCCCAATTTATACTTTGTAGGGCTTTCAGAATTTTACCTTTAAATTTTAGTCATAAATTACCGGAACCAGGCCATTTTTTGTACTATTTAAATTAATGTAATAAGAAATTTCTAGCTACTAATAACAAAGGACATTGTCGAGATGTCTACTTGAATAAAGATTATTTCTTATCCCGTTCTAAATTCGTTTTAGCGTTCAATTTTGTCGTAACTATAATAAAATGAGGAACATTTTTAAGGCTACGAAGTATAACTGCCGAAAGCTGTATGTTCTATATCATTATGGATAAAGGCTACTAAAGTAAAGAAATATTATTTAAATAATAATTAAATACGGATAGAATTTTCAAGATTAGGCTCCAAATTGTTGTTCTAATAAATGTATAATCAATTTTCCTTCTTTTGTGTCTTTCCACAAAGAAAATGTCTGAACTTAATGTCTACAAGTCTAAATAATTTAAGTTGATTGAACCCAATGCCACTACGTTCTGTAATGAGTGGTTCTATCCATATTTTGAGACGGTTGTAGTATTGGTAATTTACAAATTATTGTTAATAGATCGTTTTTTCTTTAGGTATAAAATCACAGGTGGTAAAATGATACGGTTACCAAAATCGTACTATTGTAAGCCATGTGTATAACGTGGTATTGTACGCCAATATAACTAAACAGGTAATTGTTGGATGTGATAATTTGGTTCATATCTGTGTACATTCAATAAAACATAATCTGCCTGAGATTTCGATACGCAGTATTATAAAATAATTTATGATGATTATACATTACACATAGTTTTGAAATAGGTATATGATATGTATATGATATTATATTGGGGTTATGTTCTTAGTACATAACAAAGTGTTGGTTAATTATTCAAGACGACGTCTTTAGTCTAATTCTCACCCCCTTTGGAGTGATTATTAAATAAAATTCTAATATGCTTGATAAAGAATACAATTTCCAATAGTACAATTTTAAAGAATTGCTATAGAGCGTCACATTACTGATCCACATAACCATCATCTTATAATTTTATTAAGGCGCTTTTTCAAGGCTTCTTATCTTATAACATTTTTGCAACAGCGAAGAAGCTATTTACTTGTAAGCACTGCCTATCGTCAGTGCTTACAAGTTAATAGCTTCTTTAAAGGCTAGTATATCTTCTCGGCCTAGTAGATATACTAGCCTTCTAATTTCCGTATTCCATTAGTAGGCGATTCTAATCGCTAGACTTATCTCAACTGTTGTACAAAGTTGCTTAGATACCAACATCTAGGAAGTTCCTGTCAAGAACAGTATAACAAAGTCAAATTCAAATTCAAATTCAAATTCAAATCATTTATTGCCAACTAAGTGTACATGGTGATGGTATACAATGATGATATGTGCTTAAGACTTAGCGCCTTTTACAAGCGTAGCAATATTGAAAGCTGACTAGCAATTATACGATAACTAAATAGGAACCATTGTTATAGTCATTAGTACAATAAATTTAGAATTATATAAAATTAATGAAATACGGAATGGATATAAACATTTCAAATTAAATTAACATAATAATTAGGTATATCTTATTAGTTATAGCATAAACATAGAATAAATATTAATAGATCAATACAGAGTTAGATAATGCAAATAAATAATTGTCTCCTTATTTAAGATATCAGTTCGTGTAATCAAGAGCTTCGTCATATACTTCTTATTTGGACATGTATTATTATTATGTAGGTATTATTATTATTATATAGGTATTATTATTATTATATAGGTATTATGTCTCTACCAAACAAATTCGAATCATTTATTATTTAGATATTCTGCAACCGAATAATAGCACTCTTGGGTCTGGCTGTAAACAATGACTTATTCTACAAAAACGAAAATTGAAACACAGCTGTAAAACATTTAAGAATAATGACTAGCAACTAAAGGATGTGCAACGCCCTCTATTTCTGGAGCCTATATACCGATTACAAGGATTCAAATAAGTGCCGAAACCGACTCTTGAAGTTCATGAACTTCAAGAGTCGGTACCTCAGTAGTACCTCATGAGGTAGATACGTAACAGAACGGCTCTGTACTGTAGAGAAAGCTCTGTGCAAAATGTCTTGCAGCGTTATTCCCTTAGGATATTATATCTTCATTCCATTTTATAATTGCATGTGACGATATGACTGAGTTCAAAGCATTGCGTCAATATTGGCAATTATTTTTGTATGCGTTCATGGATTCCCTTGTCGAATGAATTACTATTTAGTTATTAACGAAGAAGTGCCACTGGATCTATGACTTGACTAGTTAAAATATCAATATTATTGGTGGTAACATCGGTGTAAAAAAGTAATGTCAATAATAAGTCAAATCTATACATATTGTATATATAGATTAAAATTTTTATTGCCATTATTTATTATCCTCAAGAAGCTTTCGGAATCTGTAATGTAAATGTACAAACAGACATATTTCATACTTTATTTTAATTTATAATGTTATGAAGACCAACGGCAATTGTCACTATAATATTGCTCTTGAAAATAGCAAATAATATGCTTCTCTGCTTTGCAATAGGTTAGAAAAGTACGCAACATATTCTCTTAAATATCAGAATAGGAGTCTACAAGATCCTTAAATATCTCGTTAGATATTTTATATCAAAGTGTACCGAAATCTATTTTCATGCAAGATCAACATTTTATTGAGTACCTACTTACTAAAATGGAATAAGACTGCAACATTTCAGTAGATTAACTTTTGTATGTTTTTTGTCGGTTCAGACGGAGGTTATACGTAATTCATTGGATTTAGGCGGCAGCTTGAATGACAGCCTTGATGGACAGTGAGGTTTAAAGCCGGAGATTATTGCCGAATACGAGGGAAATACGCAGTAGACCAGTTTGATATCGCTACTAGAATGACATTATATTTATAATTACACTAGATTTTGTTCACGGCCTCGTTCCCGTAAATGTAGGGTATGTAAATTTTCTGTCCCTCGGGAACAGTTTCTTTTTTCTGTATGAAAGGCACTCCTCCTTTATCCTTTTCTGTAAATTTTATGATAATCAGTCGAGTAGTTAAGGCGTGAAAGCTTAATAAACAAACAAAGTCATACTTGCATTAATAATATTAGTTAAGATGTTAAATAATGTTGACCGCACGGATGGCGTAGTAAATTTAGTGATCGCATCGCCATTGCCACTTCGCTGAGTGTTTTGTGTTTGATCTGCACACGGGACAAACATACTATACTAAATAATATTTTTACATAATATACTAAAATTGTTATCAGGTTGTCTGAGCGTTTGTATAACAATAAATTTGTCCTATTTAAATGTGATATTCTGTGTTGTATTGATATAACCATAATTTTCATTATCCTTTAAAATTAGTTGACAAATTACAGTCATCTGATTCCGATATATATTATATACCGGTGTTTTCCATTGATTTTACTCGGAATTTAGATAGCTTAAAATATATAAAACATTTAGTAGATTATATAAGATACATCACACATCGCACTGCAGTAATATCTTCGGTTAAAAAGACAACCACTTCGATTTAGCATTCAAGTACTCGATTACGATAACTTCTCTCCGTGAGCAAGGCATACACAAGTACAAGAATAGATGAAGTAGCTTTGATGTGTTTTTATTTTGTTGTTCACACGTCTCGCTAGAAGAGAAACTGCGGGCCCGACTCATTACAAAGTGCAACTTTGTCAACTTTTAACCAACATGACAAACGTGGTTTCATGTAATTTACTCTAGTAATAACCCTCTCGCTTTATAGAGTATGTAATGATGTTGTGAAACGTGATAATAGTCATATCAGCTCTTACTAGACTGGCCCAGTTCTGGGCAAATACTTCTGCTTGGTATAAGAAGACTTAGGCTACATTATATTGTCCACTACGCTTGCCCAGTGCGGATTGAAAATCTTCACACGTCTTTAGCAGCATTATATAGAAGTACTTCTATGTAAGTGAAAGAAAACATAGTAACGGCTTTCCAAATTATGTTTCTCACATATCAAACATATGTATTATTTCTTACTAATAGTAATATCACAGATATATTGCATCTACATATACATGTAATAAAAAAATATTGAGAACTATTCAGGAGATCATACTTCATTGGTTTTTTACCTTTCTACGTAACTTCATACCCCGTGCTATAACTAATAAGAATTTCCTGCCAAAAACTCGATCTGGTAATCAAACCTAGAGCCTCTCAATTCTAACCAGTTCACGCAGACTATACGACACAGGGAGACAGGCATTTTTAATAGGTTTATATTGCATGCTTGCTTGCATGTCAAAAAGCCAAAAAAGAACGTCATCCCTTTTAAATATAAATTAAACTTCTGTTCCATAATTTGTCAGTCCATGACAGTGTCAGTGGCAGAATAAAGCCACCTTTCCCGCCTCAATAATAATACGCGTCCACCGCGAAAGATTGTTAATTATTCTATTTGTTTCAAGTTGAGAAGGGTCGGTGGTGACCCTTAATGGTTATTTATTTAGAAGCCAAAATGTGACGTCGACCCGTCACCGTCTAATGCAACTGAATGTGCCGGTAATTAAATAACGTTTATAAATATAGCTGGTCATTTATTTATTAGTATGATATAGAAAACAGCAATCATTTACATCTCATAATGAGATTAATTATTATAAGATACAATTAATTATCATATATTTCTCAGAATTTTATTTTATACAGGAATCAACGCATTCAACGTTCTTTGAAATGCAATGCAATAACATTAAATCAACGAAAACAAGGAAGAACCAGACCCAGTCTGGGTCTATCTTGTAACTATGGATCACACACATTCGTACCATGTGTGATCGAACTCACAAGAAACGACGCTGCAGCGCTAACCTTGAGATAATAAAGTATGTATGCTTTATATCAATGGAACAACATACATACATACAACACAATGACAATGGCTGCCGTAATAGTATAATTCGTAATTCATGAACATTTTTGCATAGGTTTTGTACGTTGTGCCATCTGGTGGCGAAACTTTGCTTAGGCTTTACTACATTTTTAATATATATGTATTTCTTAACATGTAACAATAACTAACTCGGCGTTATAATCAGAGTATATAACTTTTACACACCTTATATAAACGCCAAAAACATAAACACAACGTCACAAAATTTGTAACCAAAATATTTTGCGAACAAAATTCGCTACGACAGAATACTTACTGTTAAGGCTAGTGAATTATTCAAACGAGACTACTGGCGTACTTCCTTTGTAGTTCTTGTAAAAATTTCATTGTTACATTCCCAGGTAATACTTCAATGAAAGTTCTATTGTTATTTTTTATTATTTGTAGCAAATGTTGCCTATAGAGCCTTAAAATAAAAATATACAATACTAGAATTTCTTCTCACCATTGCTATGCGTAAACTGTACTCCGCTCGCGATTTTCCTGCTTCATAGCAAATTTTAAATAATTTAATTAGTCCCTTAATAAAAAAAATTGTTATACTTATCAACTTATATACTTATCTTGTCTTTATCTACATAAAGACAAGATAAGTATATAAGTTGATAAGTATAAAAATTTTTACTTTAATTTATTAGCTAGTTAGGGTACTCTTACTGATCTTCTGCTGGGCAAATCCCTAGATTGCCTCTAGCGGTAGTTATCGTTGGCCACTTATAACCAATAATATTCAAGTCTTCCCGTCATATAAGTTTATATGGAATATCTATAATTAAATTTATATCAGCATTCATTTATTTTTAAGACTTACTAGACGTACATATACATACATCTCTTCGGCCGGGTGGTATCCATCCAATTATGTTTATACGTATTATTTAGCGTTGCATTACCATTTACATCTTCATATAGCTACAAGCAACTCTTCTATCCAAAATACTCCAATTTCTACTAAACCACAAGGGACTCTCTTCATCATAAAATATATAAAAAAAGAACACGTAAGAAAACTTGCCTCCATTTTCATCTGACAAGATTACGCATAGGTTTTGTATAAGAAAAGAAAAACAAACAACGATACAATAGTTTGGTAGACGTAGACAGTTACGTACGGCACACGTGCAGAAGTGGAAATGAGGAAAACCCGAAGAAAAGCGAAATGGCACTAATGAGGATGCGAAAGTTGCGTGTTGAGCTATATGACACAAAGATGGTTGGGAGAAAAATGTACGTATATAATTGTTCTACACAGACTCAGTGATCTTTTCACGATTTTTCTCAGCTACTCATTACGAGATAACATACGCAAAGGATATTAGATACCTTCTTATGCTTCAAGTATTCTTTAAATAGGAAGAACAATAATGCTACTAGTAATAATATACTGGAAGTAAAAACTTAAAGGTTTGAAGAGAAATGTAACAATAACGTTCAGTTCGAAGAGTCGGTTGATTAATTATTTATAACATAGGTACAACGTTTATATTATTAATTCCAAAATTTATTAAAGACGATTCGTTAAATCATTTTGTTTAAATATTATTATGTTCTCTCAAATTATATATCCATGAATAACAGTAAAAATATAATATTATTAATGAAAATCGAACTGTTAGTGTTGCCAGAATGTCTTTACTAAAGTTTATTGTAAAAATAAGTAGTAAAAATATTACGATCCAATAAAGTTTAGTAACGACAAAAGTAATGTACACCTTCGTATATTTGCGTTCTTTTAAACACATAAACACTTTATAAATTATGCAAGATCCTGTATTCCTAACTATCTACGGCAGTTACACTCAAAAAAATCATCCACTTATCCACAACTCGAAGCAGTCAAGAGAAAAGTAAAGTTATTCTGATCTGTACAGAAAGAAGTGAGCATATTATTGTTTATATAAGCTTTGTTTTTAGTTCTCCGAATTGGAAACAATTTCTTTTTTAATATTCAGGTGCCATAAAGCTTTAAAGCTTGTGATCGATAATTACTACAATTAAATATAGTTCATACCACTTTACGAAACATTCGGTGAACGCGGTCAAAATGTCTCAATTAAATTCCGTCTAAAAATAAACATTCACAAATGCATCGTCAACAGACAAATCAAATAAAACTGAGTGACTACGTCTTTTAATAGAGTACATTTTGAGACATTCTAAAGATATTTCTACTCATTAAATATTGGAGTGAAACGAGATAGCGTTTCACATAAAGCGCGACTACGAACATCGCAATTTACAAGTGTCTAGACGCTCTAGATTGTTCTAAACGCGGTGCATAAGTAAACCCGGCCCAGCGTTAGCCAAGCCTTAAGAGATTTACCTCTAGCTTTATTAGAAAAGACATTCCTTTTAAACTGAGTACTTACCACTTTTTATTAACCACTCCGCCATGGAATTATAGTTTTCTTTAGAATAAGGAAAACATTTCTATTCTTGACGGCAGCAATTTTAAATATTACTGATTCACGAGATTATATGAATGAAAACTTTTACTGTTTGTATTTATAGATAAAAAAAGGCAATGAAGGCACCAAAGAAGACTTCTTCAGCCAATAGATAGAAATCATAAAGGTACTCCCTTTCTTCTCCTAAAATTGTTTGTCCGAAAATCACTATCCATAACACGTTTGCTATAAACTTCAGTAACCATAATGTTAAAAAATTCGAAATTTTGTTTTACATAATTATTTTTACTTCTAAAACTATTCTGTCATAATATTGGGTCATTAATAATAAAATTGTTAGTCCTAAAACATTTGCTAAAAAGTAAGTTGTAGTGACAGAAACGAATCGCTGTGAATCCGACTCCACGCAGTCTTGTCTGCCCTACCCCTAGAGTGTAATTTAGAATCGCGTAGGTGCGTAGGGGAGAGGCTGTCCGCGGGCTGAGGAGCAGGAGGCTGCGAGTGAGCCGCCGCGGCTGCGGCTGGCCGGCTAAGCCGGTCAGCAAGCCGAAGCTGCGGTGGTAAGCGAAAGCCGTCTGCGACGATTAGCACGCGTGGGACCGCCGGAGACCCGCAGCGCCGGAGCCGTGACAAAAACCAAGCTTTGTGATACAAATTAGTTTTAAAATAATTATTAGGATAAATAAGCATTAAATAATTTGAATTTAGGACTTACAACTTTTCTTAAAAACGGTTAAGTCTTTTGTATATTATTGATTGTAACTTTTATGACAAATAAATATGGGCATATTGTGTTTAGGAATTTTAATTTTATAGCATGTGATATTATGTGACATTAAGTTCAGACAAGTTATCATTGGGACAAATAAATATTAGGACAAAAAAAATTATGGCACTTATGGATATAATAAAATACATAAAACATATGGATAAAAAGTTAGATAACACAATAGAGAACCAATTCCAAATGTATGATTTTTTAATACGTGGATGCGACCACGTATAAAAAATTCAAATAAAAGAAAGAATTTTCTTTTGCTTGAATATTTCTTCTTTAAAGAGATTATGAGATCGCAGATCCAATTTTCAGACACTAGAAAAGTTTCAATCTAAAATACCAACCTTTATTATCATTAAAGCTTGCTATGTATGCACATAGCAAGCTATAATGACATTAGTTCATTAGAATAAATTGCCGGTCTGTAAATTAATATTAATAAAAATATTTTCTCCCTCGCAACTCTGTTTTAATAACAAAATTAAAATTCAAGAATTAAGTTCGTACCAACTTGACGTCACTGACAGAATCACGACAAAATATTCTGGACGTCATTTTCCTGGCGTTCATTAACATTCTCCAGACTTCATATTATCATCTTTTTGGTATAATAAAATACTATTTAAGTTTCCACTGGAAAGGTGCCCCTTTATATCAAAGGTACCTACGCACGGTCTTTGTTACTTTTATAATTTTATTAGGTATGTCTAAAGAGGTTTCATTGCCGTGCCTCTTAGAGGGATCATTTCGTATTTTGAATAATAATCTAAGTGAGTTATTTTGTTACGTAACGACCTCTCCATACATTATTATATTAAAATGTCAAACAAATGAGAAATATTTTACACATCAGTTTTGAAAAACAAGCTAGGCATGAAGTATTTAAAAGGTAATAAATACCTATTGATTGCCCAACGTTTCAACCGATTTTCTTCGATCGTGGTTCTTTTTTAAGAACACACACAAATGACGGCCTGCAGTACAAAGCGGATTGTCACACTCATATTTCGCCAGCCTTAGTTTTAGGTTAGTTTAAGCCTTACACAATACCAGGGCGAGGTATTTGATGTCAACCGAGAGTAATTACAGAATCCTTGAAGCTATTAAAAATTGTTTAAGAGAAACACTAACAACACTTTACCCAACCCGTGATTCCAAAATGAGTTTTACGATTAGAACCAACCGAATATTTACATTAGAGAATCAATAAAGCAGTCTTTGTATTGACTATATTTTCACATCATGTGTTTTACTAGCAACCCACCCCGGGTAGTATAAAACCTTAACTAATTATACATTTAAACCTTTCTTATGAATCACTCTGTCTATTGGTGTAAACCGCATGAAAATCCGTTCAGTAGTTTTTGAGTTTATCGCGAACAGACAGACAGCCACGGCTGGGGATTTTGTTTTATAATATGCAGTAAAGGTCACCTCAGCTTACCAAAGTACCATGGTACTCAATAGAGGTTTTCTTCTCTCTTAGCCTTTATTATTCCCAAGTCACTTGGGGTCGGCTTTTTTAGTCTAGCCGGATTTGACTGGATATCAGTTTTTACACGGAGCGGCTGCCACCTGACGTCCGCAACCCGAAGGCTAACGATACCCTAAGGCTAGACCAGTGTCAGGATATTAGAAGGTACTGACTCTCTCAATAACGGCTGCCATAGATGTTCATGGCAGCGGGGACCGACGGCTTAACGTGCTCTCTGAGGCACGGAGCAGGCGATAATTGTCAATCAATATGTATGTAGGTAGGTATGGTAGTTAATAGTTTGTATAAATACTAAGTATACTATATGAGTATACATTTACACGAATTAATGTTACACTTGCAAGCGCCACTAACTTACCTAGTTCAGGTAACTTCTCTGAACTCGATTACCACTGACGTAGAAAGGTATTAAGTAAAGTAAGTGACTACTACTAATAGGAGTTGATCCGAATTCTTGGTTAGGTAATAATGTGCACGAATAACTAATGTGACCGCCGATCGTTTTGGATTCGAGAATTAGTAAGGATGCTTATTTACTCCACTCCGTTGGCTCAGAAAACCAAAGCGTGTTTGGTTTCTAATAAGAGAGAATGGCAATTTTAAAGGTCTTTGATCGTTGATCGTTTCTCACCAATCGTTGGCTTAAAGTGTTCACTGAACCGTTTCCATAGCACCACTCCAGAGATATCTGATTGTCACCCCGTCCGTCGGCCAAGATAGGCTTTCCTAGCTCTGCGATTCCATATGACTCAGTATGGATATCGTGTGAATAATTAGAAAGAGATTTTTGGTCTACTACTGCCTTAGATTGTAGCGAAACATTTTCGTAAATACGTTGACTGACCAATTAGCCGGAAACCTGAGGACGCAAGCGTTAGCCGATAGGTTAAAATTAAATTATTTTGAACGAAATTTGTCGTCTCTTCCGTTGTGCCGTCATGGCAAACCAGTACTGAATGCGACTATTATGCATGAGATCTCAGATTTAATCCTTGGGCCAAAGTGATATTGGATTTGCCTGTCAAAAAATTCAACCTAGTAGCACGGCGTACTATGCCCGGTAAGTCGTCCTAACCTACCCCCCTCCCCCCTACCCCATCGCGTCAAAGGCGTGAGAGTGCATGTTTGTTTTGTTTATTTTATTTTAGATATAAAATTAGTTACCACCACAGGTAATTACCATAGTTATTATTCAGAAAATGGCGTTCATGCTCAACCATGTTTAACTCTTTTTATGTAGTTAGATAACTTAAGATGACTAAGTTTTAAGGTTGAATAAAATAGCAAAACTTTAGCTTTTTCATAAGGTATATAGAGTCGCCTCTACTTGATACACCTTCAGAAAAAATGTTATAAATCTCAAAGTGACAAAGTCATACGCATCCAGGTGCAGAAATGTCACAAAGTCAAATTAAATTGTTATATTTTTATAAATGCAAACTGCTACTAAACTACAAACATACGCTTCACAACAGCATGTCTGATGATTGGGCTATCTTACATTATATTAGTCCAACTTTTAATGACAATTTCAAATTTGTGACTGGAATTTCTCTATCAGGTCTAGTTAACAAAATATGACACTTGGCTCTTTTTATAATAAAACACAGTATATTTAAATATTATCTTAATTTATTTAGTTCTTAAGTTAAAAAAATATTTCTTGTATTTGACTTCCTTGCTGAAGCTGAAGGTAGAGAGCTTAGCTTTTTATTAAATTTATATTCGCCGCAAATGAAACAAAAATGATTCGGATTATTCACACAAACACGTCTTGCCGATGCCATATTAAATTACATTAAGAAAACTGGACAAGAGCTGTTACAAAAAAAATGAGGGTATATGTAGAATCAGCGACGTCGAATTAGTAAACATCATGCGATAAAAGTCATTCATCAGACAAAAGTTGCAATTTTGTTGTGCAGTGTTATCGGGCACAAAGTACACCTAGACACAAAATAATAATTTGTGGATCAAACAAATAAATGGCCTGTTTAGGGTCTGAACCCCAACACTTGACTTACTGGCAATAGCGGGGCTATGACTTAAACCACCACGCCATCTATGCAGATACTGTTAAACTTGACAAACATAGATACTAGTATACTATTTGTATTTAATCAACTGACATAAATAAGATATGGCGCGCAAGTTTTAATTAAATGGCTCGTGTCTACACAAAAACGAAGAAAATACCTATGGGTATTAATAATGTTTGGGAACGCGAATCTTTTTTCTTTTTTCATTAAGTTCGCTATCATATTTCATAGGAGCTTAGAGGATGATTTCTAAAGCGACAAAAGGTAAACTTGTTAGATGCCTTAGACGATGGTTGCCCGTAAGAATCCTAACTAATATTATAAATGCGATCGTGAGTCTGTTTGTTACGCTTTTATGCCTTTACTACTCGAGCGATAGAATCATAAAATTTTGCATAGACGCTGTAGGGGTACAGAAGAGGACATATGGCACCTTTTATCCAGAAAAAGTACTATTCGTCACGCCTCCGAGGCAGACGTTATTATTGAAGCTAGATTAAGGTCTCAATTAATCCTTACTATTCCTTACTAATATTATAAATACGAAAGTAACTCTGTCTGTCTGTCTGTCTATTACCTTTTCACGCTCAATCCGTTGAACCGATTTAGATGATATTTGGAATGGAGATAGCCTGAGACATTGAGAAGGACATACGTGATATAACATCACGCTACGGCTCACAGGAGCGGCATAGTAACCATAAATACCACTGACGCGGGTGAGACCGCGGGCGCAGCTAGTACTGTATAAATATTTAACGTTGATATCAAATTGTGTCGCATCGATTTTCAAAAATCATATTTGCATCACAAAAGGGTAACGATTTAAGGAAGTCGAATTTCTATCGCTCTGACACACCACCTGACAAAATATTTGAGAAAACTAATTCTCCATATAGACTGTCATATAATATGTTCCTGTCAGTCAGGCTAGACGGATTTATGTGGATTTTGAGGCAGGGAGCGGTCATTGTAAAAGGGCATTGCAGTGCCATTGTTACTTTACTTATAATCTATCCATCTACGCGGTCTTAATGGGTACTAATGTTATATCAGTGGTTACATATTTTCTAACTATCCAAAACTATATGCAGACAATATATTTAATACTCTACGTGACGCGAAATTACCAAGCGAAATTCAAAACTATTAGATGTGTCAATTTCATAGGGAATAAGCTAAGAAGTGTATCTGGTAAATCTATATTACAGTTTTATTTTGTTTTGGGTTAGCTTTACTACTAGTTAGAATTCTACATAAAATAATAACTGTCTGTTTGAATAAGCAATGTATTTTCATCTGTCAATGTGAATAAAATATACTATCCGTTAACGAGGGCTACTTAGCTAAGCTACTAGGGCCTTACTTCCGAGAAATTCAGAGGAATTTGCTTAAATTTAAAAAGAAATTTGCTGAAGAAATTAAAATCGCACCCGTGTACGTGTATACGCTAACGGAGTAAAAAATAATTTGCTTTCAGTTAAAATAATGTCTTATATATTATATGTATTTTATAAATTGGCATCAAACGCAATAATAGTAATATAATGTAATATAATATTTAAATAAATAAGAAGATACACAAAAAATATAAAGAAACAAGCTGGCTGGTTTAGACCCTGCTAAATTTCTTAGCATCGCTATCGATGTGAACATATGTAAGTGTCCCATATACTTATATATCGTTTAATATAAGCTGGTGAACGCCGTAAACAGTCAGTAAGATATCTTTTACCGAGTTATTTTTGGTCGCAAAATACGGGTTTACATAAATTTTATAATCTTAAATTGATTTAAAATATATTTACACAGTACTCTATCTAATACAATCGATCTTCTTTTCCTTAATACACATTGCAATACCTTAGCAATTTTAGTATTACAGGAACATGAAATACTTTTGTCGTTGACATACTACCAAATACCGATTCTAGAATCTTGGATACAAATTATTCGCAAATAAACTGCATTAAATACGAGGAGTCCATTTATCAAAAACTAAAAGAAAATAATTCAGTGGTAAATATATTTTATCTATCCATTATCATTATAAGTCACAGAATTCTTAATAGAAGTGAACGTATTGAAGTGACATCTCCAAACGGATCGTGAGAGGTCGCACGGTCGTTTATCACATGCATCTGTGACGAGGGAAAAACTTCCCTACATTGTGGTGACTAAATGATATTGCAATTTTTCCCACACTAGAGACGCGAGACGTTTTCCCCAGTTCTAAGATGTTTTTGCAGAATCTCTGATTCTTTTTGTAAGAATGATAATATTTGATTTTCTTCAGACAAAAATGTTTAGCTAAGTGCTCTTGACGCCTTTAAAATTAAATAATGTTTGACGAATAACCTCTTGGTAGGTTTTTGCATAAAATCTGTCTGAATGCAGTATGGGCATGACAACGCAAATTTCAAAAGTATCAAATCGTATTACAAAAAAAAAAATATCTTATTTGGTTTGCCATCAGTATATATATAACACACTGGAGTGTGTATATACATGATATATATAATTAACATATTATTCGTTTTTTTACTGCCTACGTGGCGCAGCGGTAGTGAATGCGACTGATGTGCATGAGGTCTCGGGTTCGAATCTCGGGTCGCGCCAACAAAAAGATATTGGTTTATCTGTTTAGAAATCTCAATACGAGCCCGGAGTTAGGAAGTTGGCGATGTTTGACACCCCCGTGCCTCGGAAAGCACGTAAAGCCGTTGGTCCTGCGCCTGATCTCTCTCCGGTCGTGTCGGATCACCGTCGCATCGGATCATGAGGGTTAGGGAACATAGAGTGCACTTGTATTTGCGCACACACTTGTGCTCTATAATATCTCCTGCGCAGATGGCCAGTCTCTATTAAGATTGGCCGCCGTGGCCGAAATTCGGTCTGGAGAACATTATATTATTATTATAAAATATTATTATAATTACCATTGTAGGTAATTGGTATTAAAAACAAATTGTGTGATGAACGCAAACAGCAATGATTAATTGGGGACCTTATGTACTATTAATTAGATTTTTAATCAATCCTTTGCGTGATTACAAATCGATCAAACAAAGTAACAGAATTATTGATATTATATAGTTTATTGATTACGTATCTAAGCAAAGTCATTAAAATAATGAATGGCTGGTTTCTTTATTAAGGAATAAAATACGTAATAAAAATATACTTCAGTGACTAAACAATTTTTTATACATCAAAGAGTTTAAAAGCAGTATAAACGTTATCTCAGAAATGTTGTCAGGAATAAGATTTTCTATTATTTCCATTAGAATCCGTTTAAGTAATTTAGCTGGCAAAGAAAAGAATTTTAAAATCTTTTAGCATTAAACTGATGCTCTAGTAAATTCGCCGCGTCACTTTAGTGCCAAAATTTACTCATTTCTGTTCGTTATAACTTCGTATAAATTTTTATAGCACTTCTTCCGAATTCAGACTACTTCTTTAGGGTTTCAAGATAATATATTTCCATAGTATTTTTTTAAAGAATACCGTTTTGCTTGCAGTTGTTTTATACCGACGGCGTACCACGTTGCTATTGGGGCAGACTATATTACGCTTTCTTATCTGGTGTTAATACTTGAATACTTTTGTTTCGTCAGCCTACTCATTGCTTTTCTGCTATATTATATAAGATAATAAAATCACCCTAATATTAAAAATTGCGCGAGCATGACCTGCAATAAAACTCTATTATTTTTTAATCAAATCCATCCATCAATCAATTGTTTATCTGCAAATATTTTCGTCACAGTCCTAACTGATAAATCCCAACTAATATTATAAATGCGAATGTGAGTTTACTTGTTTGTCTTGTTTGCCTTACAACGTAGCAGTACGACTGGCAGTATTGCATGTCTTTCGGTTGAGTGTGATTCACGTAATAATTATATGTCACCGATCTATAGATGATGTAGTTTGACAGAAGTATTGATTAAATTTCTGATATTTATTGTTGTAATGAATCAAAATTTATTCGTTATTGCGCCATGGATAGTGCTTAGAAAACACAAAAACAAGTAAGAATTGTAGAATTATTGTTTTTGTTATCTTTTAATAAAACAAAGTTTTATAGCATGGCGGCCTCGATGGCGTAGTGGTTAGTGTAACCAACTGCCACGCCTGAGGTCGCGGGTTCGATTCCCGCACAAGTCAAACATTTGTGTGCATGAACATGGATGTTTGTCTTGGTCTGGGTGTTTCTATGTATAATATGTAAGTATTTACAAAAAAAAAAGTATATAAGTATGTTTATCCATTGTCTAGTACCCATAGTACAAGCTCTGCTTAGTTTGGGCTAGACGGTGTTGTGTGTATGTCGTAGAATATTATTATTATTATTATTATGGTTGTAGTAATTTTGTTAAGTATTTAGCGTGTAGTTTTAATAGGGCTTTATTAGTAACTGAGTAAACAAATCTTTCTTTTTTTCTAGTCTTTTTATTAAGTTATACGAACCTGATTTCATAATACTTATACATAGCTTACATAAAGCGGTGTCCTTGTCCCGCTCAATTAAGTCTACCCTATGATGATTACCCACACTAACCGTGTACGAACAGGCTGGTTTTTACGTAGTTGTAGTAGGAAGTAATTATATCATTAGTTTCCTTGTAGGAAGTATTGGAGGTATAATAAAGTAACGAGATAAAGTAAAAAAAGAAAACAGTATTAAACTCAGTACAGCTTTGTCTTTCTATTAAATTATATACGATGGCATACAGTGGGATAGGAAATCTTTATCAATATTGTAATATATTTTCGCATTTACATTTTTACAAAATATTTATCCTATACCTTTAATATCAAGATGTTTAATGGTCTGTATGATCAAATCTGCAGGGTGGAACTTATTCAAATAAAGTATTTGTTATTTACCGTACGACCGTCTGATATTTAACGTTCAGGAATTGTCGTTTAAGTTCGTTTGCATTTCTAATCTCTACTGCATAATTGAAGCATTTTAGTTATAGTTTTGTGCTTGATAAGTTGATTGCAAAACCACAATGTCTTAAAATCCTAAAGATTCTTCCAAAATTTTAAGTTACTAAATATTCTCATATATACCCCACCGTGTTCACATACAAAAAAATGTTGCTATAAACGTGTAAAAGTGATTTTTCTAAATAAGAATGAGTTGAAATTCAATCTATAGAAGTCTCAGGCTGGGCTACAGTTGAAAGATTCATCCATAGTACGGTAAAAATCACTTAAGCTAGTTCTTCAGATGAAGCCTGTATGCAACATTTTGTTGAATAATTATAATGTAAATATGTGCGTGCCTTTTAATACAACTAATGCAAATTTATACCCACATTAAAGGTCTCTCCAAAAACAGAACTTTTCATTTTATAACTGCAGTAAGTACTATGATGATAACAAATGATCATCGTTATCGTATAAAGCACTTCAGTTACATCTCACTTTATGTACCTTCCACTAGAAGATAGGAGGGAAAATTTTGTAGATATCTTTTACTGAAATAACTTTTCGTGAACATTATTGTGATCTACCGTCCTTTAAAATTATTTGTGGCTACAACCTGTAAATAGAGTGCCCTCATTTTATAAATGCGCAGTCGAAAGTTTGCCAAAATGTAACAGAAACGACAAATTTCAATTTATATAGATGTTTTACGGTTACGACATTGGCTCCAACCGCAGTTCTCAGGTCAGGTAGCGGCCCAAGGGTCATGAGTTAGTATGGAAATTCTAACAAATCACAGCGTTTTTCGCAGCAACACAAAATTTGTCGCATGCTCACGCACGTTAAGGTGGGATCCTGATGAATACGACTCAGCGACAACGTAGCTACATAACGTATAAGGACATGGGCCTTTTATTCTCATAAAATAAGGCTATATGTGACTACACATAGTCGATGAAAATTTTAACGCTTCAGTTTCCCTTAAAAATGACACAAAATAAGCTGAACAATCATAATTGATTCACAATTTTCATATTATTAAGCTACGCAGAATTTTGTGATATATATATATATACGTGTTCGATCGTCAACTTTTGACACCTGGGTAACACAATTTGAGCAACACTTTACTCGGTTATTATCTTTCTCGCTGTTTATCTAAATATTTTATTCACAGCTGCTTTATTTAAGTTAATTTTAGTCAGAGTATAAACGTAAAACTAAATTAATACTAAAAGGGTTTTTATTGCCAATAAACGGTAAAAATCCAAAGCACTTAGTTCTTAAAAACATTTATTGTTTTCAATTTAGCTACAATACATTTAAGCGCTTTTGCACTGAATAAATTAAAGCAATCTACCGGCCCGGCCATTTCTAAATAGCGGTGTCGACTCTAATGTATTTCTTACTTTCTTTATTGTCGATTTCTAGCATAAGACAGTGAGAAGAAGATACTCCGTCATTAAGGATAATTTTCCGTTATCTTTAATGACGGAGGGACAATAGTTTCTTATATTTTTATGCAGTTGAGGATATAAAATAAATATGTTTTGCTTTATTCAAAATGACGGCAGGATAATATTTACTTACAAATTTTATGCAAATGCAATTATAGGAAGATTTATCTTTCTATAATTCCACTAGGTCTACCTAGAAGTTAAAATATGAATCAGCCGCTTACAACTACTGTACTATTTAGTAATTAATTAACTAAACTTTGCATAGTCGTTTCACGGCATACCGTTCGGTGGAATTAATGTGATTATTTAGATCCCGTAACTACTTAGATTCTTGTCGTTTGCCTACATTCGAATACCATCCAGTGGGGCCAATAAAACCGAGCTGCGGCTGTTTAAAATGTATCATAGTTCTGCCTCTAACGGCAAACGCGACTTTAGACAGCCATCTATGTATCATACACGCACAAAAACTCTATCACCAGTCAATCTTAAATTGCAGCTATTTTCAAATAACTATGTTTATGATACATATAATAATTTAATATTATAAATACGAATATGAGCTCGTTTGTTTATTTGGTACACTTTCACGTCTTAACTACTTGACCAATCATCATGAAATTTTGCATACACTTTTTCAAGGGAATAGAAAAGGACATAAGGTACCATTCATCCAGGGAAAAGTTCTTTATCTATATTTGCGCGAGATAAGCCGCACGCAAAATCTAGTATTATTTAAATTTACACTATGGCTTAAAGCAAGTGCAACTTTAACGTTCATTAGTGTCGCTAGTTAATCTAAATGATTAAATTTATTTTCTTTTAGGTAATATGTTGTAAAAGTATGTATTACTCCAGTATGATACTTGTTCGAGCGCACTTTAAAAATAAGATCTATAATGATTTTATACATTAATTCAATATGTTAGATTGATGCTATTAAGATTTATTCCGATTCGAAAGCCGGCGAGTCGCGTCCATTGAACGAAAGCTTATATCGATTTCGTTTTAAATGAAACGCAAGCTCCGTGTGGTTAATTTATTTGTGTGATACGTGAAACGAACATTTCAGTGGGCCCGCGTTCATTTATCTTATTCACTTTACACAAGGGCGTGACTCGGTCGAGTTTTACATTTTAATTTGGGCCACGGTTTAATATGTTGCCTGAATGACTCTGTATGTAAGACGTGATGATTTTTTATAGAATTTAATATAAGAAACAGAACGACTCCAGACATAAACTTGTAATGAATTCATTTGTATCATTTTATAGTTAGATATCCTACCAGCAGTGTTTCCAGTTGTCTAGTGGCGTAAGCTAAGCAGTTATAAAAGAGGTCGAGTTCGATTTCCGAGTATGATTTTTAAATATAATTATGTGTATCATTATATCAGTCCTGTGTATTAACTGTCCTACTGTTGGGCACGGGCCTCCTTTCAGTGTGAGAAGGGTTACGCTATAGACCACCACGCTGGCCCAGTGCGAGTTCGGAGACTTTACATATCTTCGAGAATATTATGGAAAACTATCGGACATGCAGATTTCCTCACGATGTTTTTACTTCACCGTTAAAACAGGTGACAATTAACTAATTAATACGCACATAACTTCAAAAAGTCGGAGGCACGCCTTGGGATTTAACTCGAAACCTCTACGTGACATCGCTACTTTTTATGGCGTTTTATAATTTTAAATCAAGGAGTCTAAAGATGTGCGGTAAGTAGCCATTGATCGTCCTCTATCATGAAGAGTTTACACAATACAACAAAAAAGGTACTTTGATGAACCTTGCCTTATCCTTCTGGGATATTCGGCGTAATAGTTTCTTAATTTATGCAAATAATTTCTGAGAATTTCAACATAGCTTATACTGGAAAATTTTCCTGATCGCTTTTCATAGTTTGTTAGTCTAATAGTTGTTCTTCTTATATAACTGAGGAAATTCTCAGTTCATCGGTAGTGCAGATAATTAGTTAAAGTATGTACTGTTTATTAAGCAAAGAACAAGTATTTCCCGGAGCGAAAGACAAAACAATACCGTCTGCTTACTAATCAAGAGCAAATTGTAGAAGTCGACTCAACGAAACTTTACTAGAGTGCTTCGACGGGAACTTGTAATAAGACTCCTATATATATATTCATTTGTATTTAGTTAATAGTGGTGCAGTAGCCAGTTCTATCATCGAGTGTATATTTTCTTTAAATGTAAGGGCACAATGTATAATTGCTATGTACAGAAATGTTTCGTGCGAACGCAAGTTTTTAACTGAGTTGATACAATAGCTTTATAGCATACTAGATTTGGCTGTGGCTTCGCTCGCATAAACATAGATTTTCTTAATAAATTACTATAGAACAATTGTTTCTATGGAACAATAGAACTGTACTTGGATGAATGGTTGAATGGTTGGTGAATTCCATGGATGAAAGGTATTCTATGTCCTTTTCGGTACCCACGACAACATGTATGCAAGTTTCATGATGATCGTTCGAATAGTTAAGGCGTGAAAGCGTAACAAACAAACTCACATTCGAATCATTAGTTAGGATTATAATGTTCAAAATAGGTGGGATATGTAGACTTCAATGTGAAAATGATCTATGGACAAATATAAATACACATAATAAACTCTAATATAATATAAAATAATACTCACAAACTAATATAAGGCATTATGAAAGAAAGAAAGAAAGAAATATTTTATTTTAATTAAGCATACACAATCAAAACTATTATAATACAAAATTAGTGTGTAACAGTAATAAATGTATTTATAAATTGATAATAATAAATTAAAACTTATAGGTTTACATTATTATATACCTATATGAATTACTACATTATAATACGTTAATTAATTACATATACTATTATTTAATATATTATTATATATAATATAAAATACACATTTATACATGGAGCCCTTGCTGTTCAACGTGCGTCGCAGTGTTCAATAAAAAGAGATGTTGCTCTGCATAATACTGCACCGCTTGCGATACAGCGCTGATTTTCAGCAACACCTCAATAGTGATTATGAGCTTCTAATGCAGTCTAAATTAATATCATTAAACTACAACAAAAGTACAGAATTTTTGATTGTAACAGATAATAAGAAACACAGATTACAGATAAATTAAATAAATATACATGTAAATTTTTTATAACTACAGATAAGAATTATAAATTAAATATTTTCATTATTGTAGATAAAACTATAAGTAGATAAAATAAATATGAGTAAGCTGTCAATAAGGAGTTAAATAGGAGTCAAATTGTCGATTTAATAAAAAAAATTATAACTTATCTTAAATATTAAGTTTGTTTTAAATTTTTGCATTGGTGGAGGCAAGTCATTCCAACATTTCATGGCCGCGTATTTATAACGTCCCCTAAACGCTATTGTGTGATGTCTTGGTACATTCAAGAGGTGAACTGACGACCTAATTGGATAAGAGCAACTATCTTGTGTCCAAGACATTATTAAATAGATATTTTGGCGTTTGGCTCCTCATTATTCCAAAAAACAGGATGGCTAAAATGTAATTCTCTTTAAGATGCCATTTTGAGTATTTTGTTGTCATTTATAAATGGAGTCACATGGCTCCTACGCGGTATATCAAAACAAAATCGTGCACAAGCGTTCTGAATCCGCTGCACCAGCTTCTCCGTACGCTTCAGAAGACATGGTCCATACACTACGTCACCGTAATTGAGTTTGGATAACACTAGTTTATCAAACCGGTTCTTCCGCAAATCCGTGCTAACAAATTGTCGTATTCTGTACAAACTTTTTAATCTATAAAAGCAATTACTCATTACGTTGTTAACATGAGCTTCAACATGCAGTTCGTTCATTATCGTTTATATATGTACTGACATATTTATTTTAAAAACTACTTTATACAAAATTTAGTTAATTAAAAATAATAACTAGTTAATTAGATAAATAGATAAAACGGTGTTTTCAAAAATGTTATTCTGTTTAAATCCATCAACTCCATAAACAAATTTAATTGCAATGTATAACAGTCGCGTGCACCTAATACTACAAGCCCTAATACAGTCATACTAAAAACTAAACGACCATTTAGATAATACAACACATAATTATAATATTCCGTGAATACTAAATACATACTATTTGTTATATGTAATGGCAAGCTATTACTAAGACACCTAACTAGGTTATAACGTGACTAGTATTTAGAAAATACAACTACACTCGTAAATACTAAGTTCTCCAAACGTACTAAATAATTATACATTTATTTATGCACCGAACTAGCAGTTGAGTATCGAATCTTCCGCCAGGAGATTTCTGCATAATGATCCACAAATGGGTTATTTATTTCTTCGAACTTTCCCGAAGGTATCCGTGTTGCAGCAGCAGTTATGGGTTAATTTCACGTTAGCCTTAAGCGGTTTACTTGGCGGTTAGCGCAAGCTGGTATTTATAGCTCGGCTCGTCTAATGATCTTTGCATTACCTACGGACGTCTAGCGGTGAAATTTTCTTGGGTGTACACAAAATATTTTTGGCGTTCATGTTGAGTTTGTTGTATCTATGAGAGTAGTTTATTTATCTTTATACTAGCATTTTGCCGCGGGTTTGCTCGTGTAAAAGTAGGATAGGCTATGTTTGCAAAAGAACTTTAAAAAAAATTAAATATATCCCATGTTGTATGTATACAATGACACTTCGACCCAGTGGGATTTTTTGTGTCGACACTCTTCCAATAACGACTGCCATAGATGTTCATGGCAGCCGGGACCGACGGCTTAACGTGCTCTCCGAGGCACGGACCAGGCGATAACTGTCAATCAATACGCACATAATTTCGAAGTCATATAACTTCCGATAGACTATGAAAATTAATAATAGTGGGTTCGAACTCGAGACCCTCTGCATTGCAGTTGTCGTTGAGTTGGTCTCCCCACTGAGCTATCGCTGCGCAAAACCTATGTTACTCGGCGATAAAATAGCTTTCTAATGGAGAAAGAATTTTTTAAATCGGTTGAATAGTTTTTGCTCTAAATCGTTACAAACAAACAATAAATCAAATCTTTCCTCTTTATTATATTATAGTATTTATCTTTATATATGTTATTCTTCTGTGCGTGTCACTGAAATGCTGCTAAACGTTTGGACCGATTTTGATAATATTTTTCATGTGTATTTGAGTGGGTGTTTGGATGGTTTAAATCCATAATTGAAGCCGGTAAGTTGCTCTGCGATCATTTATTTTGTTCAGGGCAACGTCTGTCGGAACCGCTAGTATTATAATATTTTGAATGCAAGAACCGTCATTGTCAATTACTTGGTGCCAATATTAATAGTTGGCCTAGGAAGAATCATGCTAAGAGTTTCGAAGGTTAATATACCTACTTTAACTTTCTCTTTTATTTCTTTCCTACCTCAATAAACAGGCCTGTAGGCATTTTCTAAATGGGACTAGTAGGAAATTCGGCCGTTTTGAAAGGCGAAATAAATAAAAAAAAACTACTAATCTTCAAAAACATATAATATTATTATTAATATTTAATAGCAATTTTTTATCTATATATGTAAAAGGATTGTAGCAAATGGAAATCCGTAGTCTCTGCCTACCCCTCTGGGAAACAGGCGTGAATCTATGTATGTTTGTATAAAAGGTTTAAATAATGTAAACTTTATTTAGCCCATTCCAAGAATACGAATACCAATAATAATAATAATAATATTCTATCACATACACACGACACCATCTAGGCCAAACTAAGCAGAGCTTGTACTATGGGTACTAGACAATGGATAAACATACATATATACTAATGAGCGTACCTGAAGAATATGATATAAGTAAATAAAGAGAGATAAATAAATATGCTTGGATCAAAGGAATAAATAGAAATCTGAAGCTACTGCCTATCTCTTCGAGCAATATGCGGCAGTCTATGTATTCAGGTAAGTGTGCACAAAATCTTGAAATTGACAACAAAGTCCCGTACATAGAAAAAGTTTTGTGTCACGGGGTTTTTACAAACATTCAAAGAATAGATAAAAAGAATACCCAAACTCAGAACAGCCATCAACGCATTACACTAATTTTTGTGTCGTGTGGGATTCGAACCCAACAACACTCTGCGTAGTGGAAGAGGCGAGGCAACCACATAAACTACTACGCCATCCGTTCAATCATATCTATACTAATATTATAAAGCTAAAGAGTTTATTTGTTTGTTTGTTTGCTTGAACGCGCTAATCTCAGAAACTACTCGTCCGAATCGAAAAATCTTTTTAGTGTTGAATAGCCCATTTATGGAGGAAGGCTATAGGCTATATAACATCACGCTACGACCAGTAGGAGCGGAGCAGCAATGAAAAATGTTGCAAAAACGGGGAAAATTCTCTTATGTGAAGCAGACAAAGTTGCGTGTGTCAGCTAGTATTATATATATTACGCTGGCGTTTCTTTAAAAGCACCTTAAGCCAATGTTCCTTCTTTAGTTAGGCTGTTTAATCCAAATTTCATTAAAATAGCTTCTCCGACTAAACCCTTAGAACGTAACAAACCGAGTTACGTTAGCATTCATGATATTACTATGGATTAACTCATAACCTATTAAGGTTAAAGCATAAGTGTCAGAATTCCATAACCGTAACGACAGTCAGAGGGATTTAATCCACAAGAACACAAAACTCATTCACACTCCAATATTAGAGAGAACAAAAACAACAAAAGTTTTTTGCCCCGCGCACCGCAGTTTGTCCCATTAGGGTCGTTTTGTAACGAACCTCCTTGAACGTCAAAGAGGTAACGACTGGAACGTTTACTTATGCAAGAATGTTTTATCGTACCTGCCAGTGCCTTTCTCTAAACAAAAACCGGGAGCGGGGTGCTTTATCTGAACTCCAATGTGTGGCAACGCTACTTAGTGCTCGGTTCAATGTTTACATGTCTGTTGCGATCTTAAGATCCCTTGCTTTCATTTGTTGTTACCTTATTACGCTCTCTGATTCTTTGAGATATATCTTTAGTAATCCTGGGCTGTGTATCTACGCAGCCCAGTATTACTAAAGATACTCAGTACACATCTGTGTACTGAGCTGTATTGCTTAACATGGTAAACTTAATGAATACTGTGATGCATGATATTTTATTATGTAATATTTAATTTTATACCATTTGCCATAAATCTCAGTATTCTAGCTCGTATAACATAAATCCCTACATTACAGTAGTTGCTTGGCAAAACTTTTATTGCAGTTAATATATGTACTGATAATGATATAATCCCTTTCTGGTATGGTTCATTTCTTTCTTAGCGTAGAAACCAGTACTTTTAGTAGGTTAATTACGGCCTCGATGGCGTAGTGGTTAGTGTAACCGATTGCCACGCCTGAGGTTGCAAGTTCGATTCCCGCACAAGTCAAAGATTTGTATGCATGAACATGGATGTTTGTCTTGGTCTGGGTGTTTCTATGTATAATATGAAAGAATTTACAAAAAAAAAAATGTTTGTCCATTGTCTAATACCCATAGTACAAGCTCTGCTTAGTTTGGGCTAGATGATGTTGCGTGTATGTGGTATAATATTATATGATAAACCTACAAAATCTGTTCTGGTTTTTACGCTATTACTACTTACGTATAAGGTCGAGTATGTAAAGATTTCAATATAAAATGACATATAGTTTAATTTTAAATGATATTATTTCGTCGTAAAAGTGTCGTTTTGAGTTTTAATCCCAAATCCGGCAAATTATGAGATTTTCTGCCAAAATCTTCAAAAACAGCACGGAAGTTGTAAAAGTGCCTATCAGTGCCGGCAAAATAAATATAACTACGAAATGTGGATGTAGTACACCACTGGCATCCCCTTAGGAGATACGAGCGTGAGCCCATTTTTTTATTTTATAGAACTATGCAAATCCGTAAGCTAAATCCACTTTCGCTGCACGGAGAGCCGCAGGCTCGCTCAGATGGAATAAAATTTTACGTAATTGATGGATACCATTGTTAATCCCTCTGTGGTATTCCGAGAGATAATTTCAAGCTGTATTTCGTCTTTGCTAAGCATTATGACAAAAAAATCTAGCGTAGGGCAGATGTAGTATTAAAACCTAAGCCTTTGCTTCAGTAGTGCGCTATTCTTTTCCCTTAGCCTTTATTATTCCCAAGTCACTTGAGGTCGGCTTTTTCTAGTCTAACCGGATTTGACTGGATATCAGTTTTTACACGGAGCGGCTGCCACCTGACCTCCGCAACCCGAAGGCTAACGATACCCTAAGGCTAGACCAGTGTCAGAATATTAGGGGGAACTGACTTTCCCAATAATGACTGCCATAGATGTTCATGGCAGCCGGGACCGACGGCTTAACATGGTCTCCGAGGCACGGAGCAGGCGATAATTGTCAATCAATACGCACATAATTTCGAAAAGTCATATAACTTCCGATAGACTATGAAAATTAATAATATTCTCCAGACCGAATTTCGGCTACGGTGGCCAGTGTACAAGTGTGTGCGCAAATATAAGTGCACTCTGTTCCCTAACTCTCATGATCCGATGGGACGGTAATCCAACGCGACCGGAGAGAGATCAGGCGCAGGACCAACGGCTTTACGTGCTTTCCGAGGCACGGGGGTGTCTTACATCGCCAACTTCCTAACTCCAGGCTGCTATTGAGATTTCTTGACAGAAAAACCCAATAACTGTTTGTTGGTCCGACCCGGAATTCGAACCCGAGACCTCATGCACAGCAGTCGCATTCACTACTGCTGCGCCACGGGGACAGTCGGAGGCAAGATGGAAATTAAATGTATCTCATAAAGATTTCGCTATGAACAGCCAATTATAATAATATAATTTACTTGATTTTGCCCGTGGCTTCACTCGGCTATGTCAATAAATTTCTTTGCTTCGGCAATAGTACTTTTTTCTGGATGAAGGGTATCCTATGTCCTTTTCTCTACCCCTGAGTGTGAACGTGTATGCGAAATTTCATGATGATCGGTCGAGTAAAAAAACAACAAACAAATAAACTCATATTCGCATTTATAATATTAGTTAGGATTGAAAACATGCGTAGGTAGATAGATATATTAATGTTAATGCTAGTTATATATTCGTGTCGTCACATTCTGTATTACAGCGTGCAATATTCTGCAGTATGCAGTCTTCGATAAATATGCTAATAACTTATAAATGCTAACCGATCACGTAAAGCTATGAAGACGATGGCAGAGGTACCAGACTTATTTATGGCATTAGTAGAAATATTTAACAAGTTTAAGGTACTCTTTATTTTAATTGGAAGATTAACGTACATATATCATCAGTGCTTCAGCGGCACAGTAATAGTGAATGCGAGTGCTGTGTGATGTTACAATTTTCCGAGTCGGGCAAAGATTTTTTGGTTTTGCTGTCTAAAATTTTCAACAGACGCGTGGAGTCTGGAATTACTCTCGGTAAATGGAAATAGGCCTATAATTTCGGAGCTAAAACTATAATTGACAAAGTTTAGACGTGTAATACACCTGTCTACTCTATTCGGGGATAAGGCTATATAATGTAATGTCCATAACATGAAACAATTTTATACGAAATAATTTCACACTAAAGCAAACCCTTCCTTACATACACAAATATTCATACAGGCCATTATTTCATTAAAAATCGTCAAGGAACGAAATTAAATAAAAAGAATCTGATTCAACATCATCAGTCATTAAGTACATTTCAAAAAAAATTTTCGTCGTCTGAACTAATTTCTAATCTTAAATCTCAAAACACGATCGTCAGTTGAAAGACATTGTGTTTATACCAGTAGATAATAGCGAACGGTACGACGTACCAAGGATACCTTTTAATTAGTCCGACTGAGAGGTAGTCTAATTGCACTTAAGTATTTCATCTTTTCAAATTACTGTCCTATTTTTTAATTACATTAGATGTTCCTTCTAATTTTATAAAATGACCCAGTAACTGTAAGTTACAGGTACTAATTTAAAAATCACAGTATTGATTCGAAGCACGAATATCTAAACTGTATTCTGACATTAGTTGCTTTGAAATAAACGTAACAATTTCTTATTAGCTAATATTGTGTATAACGCTAATTAAATAAATATAGTTAATGTCAACCCAATTTAGTAATAAATTTTTTACTTATAAATATTTGAACTTTACAGTATAAAGTTCAAATATATATTTATTTAGTTGTACTATATATTTATTTACTTTATATTTAATCTATACTAGTTTTCCCTGCGGTTTTCACCGGCGTAAGTCCCGTTCCCGTAGAAATATCGGGATAAAAAGTGGCCAATGTGTGAATCCAGGTCTCCAGCTATCTACATACCAAGATTCATCGCAATCGGTTCAGTAGTTTTTGTGAGTGAGTAACAAACATCCACACATCCGTACAATCTTTCGCGTTTATAATATTAGTAAGGATGTAGTTTAAAAATAAAATGTTGGCTTTTTATTATTGCTTTCAAAATACAATACTCCTTGTCATGAAGACCATGGCTTCTGGACTATTGTGAGCATTGTGGCATCGTTGGCGAAATGCTCTCCAGGTAAGTAAACCATATGCGTATTATAGAGTCATCCCTTTTTAAACTCCTGATGTCTATAAGATGGATTGCAGTTTTGCTAGTTCCAATCATTTGTTGGAGTTTGATCCGAACTACTGGATAAAATACACCAACAACAGGACTTTTTCACCGATCGTCACTTCATCATCACTTCACAAAGCATGTGACGCGGTAGAAATAAAATTGTAACATATTATAATCTAGTAAACAAATGTAAGCGTCACCGCAGATGCCAAAGATAATTCGTCAGTTTGAAAATGTTGTTAGTATCGTGTGTCTACTAATATTGCGAATATTTAAAAATTGCTTAGTGGTAGCATTTTTCAAAACCCATACGTTAAAAGGGTGCCTCTGCAGAGTTCATACTGGACAACTCATGACCGAAGCCGACGCCGGTCTGTCGAACCGTATGAAAATATTGATCTGCACATGTCCTTTTTTAAATGCTAACGCGATTAAAATCAGTGGTTTAATAATTCAACGATTATGAATACAAACCACCTACCAGTACCTAACCAAGATCTTACGATTCCCGAAATATAAGTAACGAGTTATGTCAAGACAGCAGCGAAGCAACTTTTTAGTTGACGTTTACTCAGTTACTCTTATCGCCTCACAATTTTTATATTATACTATCTTTGTTCTATTGTGAATAAAACATTCAATGATAGAACAGCAAGTCAGAAACCTCCCAATAAGAACACGTCTTCAATCAGCCTTTTCCTATCAAATAACATTCGGCTTACTCCTCGTCGTACCACCATCGTATTCTAATTTATAAATAAATGCACTTATTCACGATACAATACCAATAAAGCCTCAAGAGGGGATCTGCTTTTGTTTATCATTAAGTAGCTTAAATAAAAAACAAAAATACCTTTTGCGTATTTACCCGGCAAAACTCTGATTCTTTCGCATTTCTTTCCAGTTATTTTCTTTATAATGAATGGAAGTAATGTTGTGTTATGCTAAAAAGATTTATACCTCCCTTTGAAAACTTCTATCTCTTATTTCATTAAGATTTCTTTTAATGTTCTTTTTATAGGGAAGATATCTGATCCTCAAAAAAATATACTACTTATTTAAACTTTGATGCTATAGACTTAGATGTATTGCGAAGAAAATGTCAGCACTTTACAACAACGGAATTTTATTTTTGGTGTTTCCATAAATATTATAAAGGATTACTTTACGCAAAAGCAAAATACGTATACTAGTCATTCCTATACGGACTAGAAAACTTGTAATGTGTCAATTATTCCGACTGGAATATGGTATTTCTTAATATATTTTATGCATGGTCTGCTTGGCCTTTCTAAATGCGCTACAATGCTTGTCGTAGGAGCATCTGTAGAGCAACGAAGCACTTCTCTATAATAAGTCTCAAGGCTACATACATATGAATTTAGCAACTGTATACATTATATTTTATTACATTTAAAAACCTATAAAAATGCCTATTACTTTTCTATACTGGACTTTTGATGTTCAAAGGTAGCCTATAAGAAATTACGTTTTAGTGATAAGTTTACTTCTTTACGTAAGTTTAAATGCATTTGTTATTTTAACAAACATTACGCTAAACAAAAGCTTTTATTTTATCCTATTGCTGGTTATTGGATGACATATTTATAAGTGCGATATTCTAGGAGTCCTGAAATTTAGACTGATATTACTGGCAATGTTGCTCCCTGTTTGATTAGCGGATCTTCTATGCAAGGTTATATAACAACAAAAATATCGATCAATAAAATTCGTCTTCGCAGTTCTCGTATGTGCGCACACTGTGCATACTGTATTGATCATTTGTTTTACTCAAGATTCGATTAATGGTATAGTATATCCAGACTAGAACTTTTAGTGGCAAAAGAACTGCCTAGTTACCAACGCAAAATGGTAAGTGGAATGGTATTACTTTTTTGGTTAATTTAAAATATCGTGGTCATTGCTATTAGTGTTGAGTAGGACTTACAAGAGGCATGACATTTGTCCCGTACAAGACGTCCTAAAGTAAGAGGGGCTCAAAAAATTTTCATGTACTTCTTCAAATTTTATGTCGCGTTCGTCGCGTATGACATGAGCACAGAGTGAGAGAGAGAGAACGCGTGACGCGTCACATGCTTCACTTCAATAGTGCATCTTTTTATTCACCGATTAAATACGTCACCGAGTGAGACAACGATATAACGCTTTCGTTCACTTTCGTCGACTTTGTATATGCTTAGAAAACGAACGAACTTATTGAAATTTGAGTGCAAGTTTGTTTGAGTACATATTAATAGTTTTAAAGTATTTAATTTGTATTATTAATGTTATGTTACTGTTGTTTATTATTTAAATTTATGCATATGCTATGCATTTGCATAGGTGCCACATTATGCCTCCGGAGTCTCAAAAACATTATTTTATTTTAATTTTAATGTGTAATTTTAAAATAAATCCTACCTTCTCAATAATCAACTTGTAACTCTTATTGCATATTTAACAAAAAAAATATTTATTCAAATAATAAAAATGACAGGTCCTGTGCTTTTAGTTGCTTTGCATAAACAAATATCATTACAGTTGTTTTTAATGTTACGAAAATATTATCAATTGTCCTCTGATAATCGCTTCTTATACTTTGTGGTTAGTATTACGTAAATCATACTTTGAAAGGTACATATCAACACAGCAACACTAAATGACAAAATTACTCATAACTTCAAATTTACCGCTGTGCTACAAGACGCCTCGCCTCATTTTGTAAGGTGCGTAATATCAACACAGCAACACTAGATGACAAAATTACTCATAACTTCAAATGTACCGCTGTGCTTCAAGACGCCTCGCCTTATTTAAAGTGGGACATTGTACTGGCTCAGTACAAAAAAGAGGCAACTCTTACAAACTCATTTCAAATTCATGTCCTACTCAACACTAATTTCTATGTAACGTTCCAATTGTATCTCTCTATTGTCACACTAACTTCAGAATGTATTATATTATAAAATGGGAAGATACCCGATGGTATGTCTTTGTTAGCTTGGAAAATAGTTTGGCCTTTGGTGTGGGACGCCACATGTGTCGACACTCTTGCGCCATCTTCACACATCTTCCGAGCACGGTAAGCTGTGCCAGTGCTGCTGCTGTAGCGGCGGAAAACCTCAAACGGCGCAAATACAGTAATTTAATTGGTAATTACGTTTTCGAGCCATTTGGGGTGGAGACGCTTGGTTCATAGAGGCCGGGCGCTCGTGCACTTTTCAGATATATTTCTAAGCGGCTAATCGACGCTTCGCGTGACTAGAAGGCTGGTCTTAATTTGGCTCAAAGAATCAGCATTGCCATTTAACGTGGCAATGCTGCCAGTCTTCTGGACACATTCTCAGTCGACAACGATGCTGAGGAATTTTACGACGATGCCTAAACCAGCCACTTCTTTTTATTAAATTTTACAGTCCCAAATTTTGTTACTATTCATTTTGTTTTATTTATAACTAGTTAGGTTTGTTAATATTAGTTAAGTTGTAAATTATTATTGTTGTTCTGTTTATGTAAATAATGAAAAATAAATAAAATTAGAAATTAAAAATACTAAGGGAATAATAGCAAATACCTCAATCAGCTTACTGCTATAAGAAACATTTAATAATTAACAATAAATCGTTCGCTGAATATTGCTATATATTCTCATTACATCGACTGATGAATCAAAATACTGCAGACCTGATAACAAAAATGTTAATATTTTGAATACGTTGTGCTTTTTTGTTATTCAATCTAATAAAACATAAATCGTTATCAATTTATCCATAGTGCTGAAAACTAAGGTATCTAATTAAACCAAAACTTAGTGCTAGCAACCATAATGAGTCGCTCAAGTGTTCAAACTATTTGTGTGAAGAACTCTCACATCTCTTCCCCCATTTGGTAAACTTTTTGACCCACGCTTGTAGACGTAATTTGTTAGTAACTGCTCACAAGGTTCATTTCAGACACATTCATACTAAGAGCGGTCAAAAACTCGATGAGGAAACTGAACTCTTTTAATTACGGCGCGTGGGAAAATGGTGGATAGGCAGCATTTTTTTAATTATTTGCTGAAGAAAGTTCATAATTACATACATTAATTACAACCTAAATCCAGCCACCTTTTGTAGATTACGTAACGTCTAGAACGCTGAACACGAACAGCTCATTCGATTGTAATTATCATAGCCATCGTTTATACTAATTATGAGTCGACTTTCAATACCTAATTAGTAAATGATTTTACCGTCAATGTTTTCGAAAATAGATTTATCCAGAAAAAGGAGAAATGCACGAGCACGAGAGAAGGCCACTAATGGCTGAAAATAGAACAAATAGAAATATCCCTGCATTTTGAGCCATACATTTGTAAAATCAATGGGTCTCGACCCATTACGCGTGAATTATTATCTGAATATTAAATCGGATGCAGTATCGTTTATTTTTTTTGATCGTTGCCATTGATCTTGCACAAACATTTATTTATTTCGAAGCATCATGATTGATAGCTTATTGGGCAATATTTTCTTGAATACAAAATAGCTGTTAATAGCCGTACGCTTGTACTCACGATTTAATCTTACAAATAATCAATTTGCAGTATTAATAGACTGTAGATTAACCTTATCACGTACATAAAGGAAAGGATGTTTCAAGTGAGCGAGTGCAAACAAATTAAAATCTATTTAATCCTATTCTTTGCGCCGTCCGTATGCGATTAAGCGCTCACAGTTATCCATATAATTGATGGTCGTAATCGGCATGCGCCGGCGGACCCGGATTGATTATAATTATTCATATCCAAAAAAATGTGAATATTAAATAACGGGGAAAAATCTTTCCGGTCCCTAATCCTGTGCCTACGCAAATACTGAAACACTTCGTCAAATAAATCATTTCTGTTTTCCCCAAAGCGTTTGTGCGGCGTTCCTTTTTTCAGCCTCTGTTGTTTTTCGTCCTCCATTTTCGAGTGTTTTACCTCTTTAATCAAAAGTTCCGGCGTGATTATGTTGGAGTCATTGTTGAATACAATACTGTGCGCACATAGCTACGTGCGTATTATACTGAGTGTTAGAGAGGTCTGTTTATGTAACGGTTGTTGATCTTAATATACATTTGATAAATACAGACACCAACCAAACGTGCTTGAATGATTTAGTGCCTAGTAGTTCCCGATGCGAAAATTGCGATTATCTTTTCGGCTCGTGAGGCTCGTTTGCCCCGTTAACAACCCTAAACTTTTCATTTATTGCGTGTTACTTTACGCATATCTGTGAAATATAGGCATAATACACCTCTGCCTTAGAATTATACAATTCGGGTGTGGACCTAAAATATTTAAATCGATTCAAGTGACATATTAGATTACTCTAACATATTTAAAAGATAAACCACACCCGGCATAAAGACTATATAAAGGCTTATTATAGTTATGTATATGTGTTTTAAATCCGCATGCATGCATTAACTGCATACCTTAGTATTATTCATTAAAATCATAAAGAAATGATTATATGCCTAGCCGTATATTATCTACAACAAATCAAATATTGTTTTCGAAAAATTAAAGCACGATTTATTTGGCATACTTTAAAGACGCCTGAACTAAATAAGCTCATAATTGCTCGAATACCGAAGCTTTCACATGCGCGAGGAAGGGTTAGTTCGGAAGTACAATTATTTGAGCAATTTTAATATTAAAAGAGTTTTGTGGTGCGGGCTAAGAGTTGTTTTATTTTAGTCCTGGTTTATACCTTGCGCTTTATTTTAAAGAGAGTTATGATAGTATAACCTCGTTTGTGTTTGTTTGCCATAGATTTTAGAAGTACTATACCTACATATATAGGCCCTTTAAAGAAACTCTAATCTTGTTCTCAATAATTTTGACCTATTTTGACTTTTGACAAATTTGTGTACTGCGTCTTCGAAACTTGAATTATACTACAAAATATAAATATTATTAATGTTAAAAAGAATAGCGATAGCCTAGTGGGAAACCATTGAAATGCCATGAGGTGGTCTCGAGTTCGATCCTACATTTAACTTTTCGAAGTAGTGCGCGTGTTAAATAATTAATTATAGCTCGCTTTACCGGCAAAGAAAAATATTGTCAGGAAACCCACATGTCTGACTTCTATATCATGTTATCGAAGATATGTGAAATCTGCCAACCCGTACTGGGCCAGCGTGATGAACTATGGCCTCACCCTTCTCTCATTGAGAAGAAGCCCGTGCCCAGCAGTGGGACAGTTTATAAACAGGGCTTATACTTATTATTATTATAATGTTAACATGTTAAAGAAGTAACAAGTTTCCAAAAATTAAATAACATGTTACAATTATAATAGTTATGGATAATGTAAAGCCTCGATCTGAACGTCATTCAGTATAATAATTAGCTACATAATACTTAATACCTACTAACAACTGTTTATCTTTTATTACTTAATGATTTTACACAATATGAACTATTTATAAATATTATATACTAATTATAATATTTATAGATATGTATTTCAATAATTAAAGAATATTATGGTAATAGTACATATTTAGTATTATATTAGTCCATCTAACACGATCATACAGTTTTCTCATTTTTCAAATTCATGTCTGTATTACTATATATACTATTTCAATATAGCACCCCATATTTGTTTTTAAGATGACTTCCTCACTACTCATATAACCTGTGTCGCGGGGACCTTCAGAAATATTCCAACAACAGACACGAACCTTTACAATAAAATAAAATTGAAGAGTTTGTTTTTAATGTCAAAAGCTATTTACTAAATGCATATGAAAGTTTATATTATTTACACCAGAAACTCATTTTTTTTATTTTAGTCTGTCTGTCTGTTTGTTCCGGCTAATCTCTGAAACGGCTGGACTGATTCTGACGGGACTTTCACTGGCAGATAGCTGATGTTATAAGGAGTAACTTAGGCTAAGATTATTTTAGAAAAAATTGGTATGTGTAGAAACATGTTTATTTTGCTAAATTCCACGCACATGGGTTCGAGCGTTCGAGCTTAGTCCTTACTCATATTGTAAAGGCGAATATGAGTTGGTTTGTGTGTTTGTTTGATACGCTTTCACGCCTTAACTACTTAACAAATCATTATAAAATTTCATCTACACGTTATCAAGGGTGCAAAAAAAGGACATACGGTACATTGCACTCAGAAAAAAGTAATGTTCCTGAGCTAACATAACCTACATTTACGCAAACGATGGACAAAATCTAGTAATAGATAAATAGATAGTTTCAAAAATATCCAAATAACAAGTGAGGCCAGTAAATAAATTCAGAGTTTAGCAAAAGGCCCTAAAGTCACACAAACGGAGTAAGGAATAATAAGAAATTGTAACGAGAAATTTTAAATAGAATTGCTTATTAAATTACTTATCTAAGGTAATCTTTAAAAAAGTAATATAGCGGTCTGTTTAACTACATAGATTTAAATCTAAAAGGCCGTTGTCAAAAAACTGGAATCGGTTTGTGCCCTCGAGCCGATTAAGACGTCAGAAGTGGACAGACGAGTCTTCAGTGGGTCGACCCTTCAGCACACTTCCCATTAGGACCCCTCCTGCAGTGCGTCGAGTGTACTCGATTCCTCACAAACCGGATTTTTACGGGCTAGTGAAATTCAACAGAGAGGATACTCGACTGCCAGTGTCCTGCTTGTTATTTTACGTTTTATATTTTGTATTGGCATATTGTTGGATTAAATTATTATGCCTAGTGAAATTCAACAGAGAGGATACTCGACTGCCAGTGTCCTGCTTGTTATTTTACGTTTTATATTTTGTATTGGCATATTGTTGGATTAAATTATTATGCCGCAAGTACGTGGATTTGTTCGTGTGTTTATCTTGCGAGAGAAATTTTACATGCTAGAGATATATTACACACTTCGATATTTTCAAAAGCTTAACTTACTAATCACTTTATTTTTATAGTTAGAAGACGTTCTGTCGCTTTCAGCACTGAGCTTTATTTTTACATTTAGAATTAGAAACACATTACATGTTTCATGCAGATTTTAAATATGATTACACTTTTTTAAGTACAATAAAGGTGCATTCGAAATGATACTTGGTTATAAGTTAACATCTATTAAACTTATTTATCACCAATCATTGATCTATGATAATTTTAATGATTGTGACCAAAACAGATACATCGCAAATGGCACAAATGAATATTACGCAATAATGACGTAGTATAAAATAGACTCGACAAATAAATAACAGCTAAAAGTACAATTAACAAGAAAGTACAGCTAACAATCAACAAGAGAAGAAAAACGGTAATGTTTTCTTTCTCCAAGGTGTATTCAACACAAATGCATTGAGCACAATACCCTGCTGTGTCTTAGCTACGAATAAACTAGTCATTACTTCCCTCGAGAGCCGTGAGAGGCGGCTAATTACTTACTTAGATATAATAAAGGAGGATCGTCAACGTCATTCTTCTTTGTACGTATTATGAAAATAACGTTGTAATCGTGACATTCTATGTATAGGTATATAGGTCAAGGTAATATAGCACAATAATGTTAATACGTAGTTTTTGACTAGTATTAAGTCTGGACTGTAATACCGAATAACTAATGGTACTGGGTAATGCTTTGTTACGTATCTTTGACAGTAAAACATTAGTATAAAGAATATAATCTGAAAGCAGCTACAGTTACGTGATTGCCTATAAATCCAATAACATAAAAAGTTTCTAGGTGATAGTGTAAATATAAGAGTTTTATTTCTAAAAACGTCCTGTCTAAGCATTGGTCTTTTAAAGTCAGTTGGATGGCTACAGATTATTAAAGAAGCATTTTGTCTAGTTTAAGCGCTGAATGAAAGCGACAACGTATAAAATGATACTTTATTGGGTATAAATTATTAGTAACAAATAAAAACTGTACAAAGAGAATATACGGATCAAATAAGTCACAATGTAAAACTCGCTAAAAATGTTTATTATTGTAAAGCAGTTCTGTTTATAAACTGTCTAAGTGACACTGCGCTCGGTGTGACGAGACAGGCTTTAGTATGACCACGGTAATGTTATTTTTTTTTTTATTTTTTTTTTTTTTTTATTATTATTATTTCTAAGTATATGGTACATTAGGGTCATATATATCGAACATTGATTCACACATACTACCATTGCTGGTGTAGAAATATTAAAATTATGATTTCATTCCTTGAGTAAACAATTAATTAAGTATAATGAATTAAATTAATATAATATTTCAGTTAACAATAAAAATGTCAGAATATTATTAATTAAATTACAATGTCAAGGAATGGTATAGTAATGTTAAAATATTAGTTACAACATGAGTAAATATTTATAAATTAAAATTGCAGTCAATAAACATTTGTTAATACAATTCAAAATTTGTGATTAATAAAAATTCATTTACAGAGTAGAAGCACCTGTCTAAAAGAAACGAAAACATTTTACTTTTGAACTTATTCGTCGGTAACATTTTAAATTCTGTTGGTAATTTATTATAAATTTTAATTGCCATACAATATATATTTCTACTAAATAAGTTCAATCTTTGGCTAGGTACACGCAATTTACCATAATTCTTTTTATTTAGTCTGTTGGAGACCTGTTGATTCAATTCAAATAAATAATGGTATCTTTTGACAAATAAGCATATTTCTAATATATAAAGGCAAGGGAGTGGAAGGATGTTTAATGCTTTAAATAATGGTCTGCAATGATCTAAGTAGTCTGCTCCGCACATAGCCCTAATACATTTCTTTTGTACCAGAAAAGCTCTTTGCATGTCCACTGAATTCCCCCATATAACTAGCCCATAGCGTAGCACTGTTGAGACATATCCATGATAGGCAGTAAGGACTGTGTCCCTACTAGATACTAGCCTAAGCTTTCGAAGAGCGTAGATAAACTTATCAATTTTGGAGCATACTCTTTCTACATGTTCTTTCCAGTCCAGCTTATTATCTATTACTATACCTAAAAATAATGTTGAATGTTCAGTTTGTAAAAATTTATTCTCGTACCGTATATTTATATCTACTGCCGTTGAGTTACATGTTTGAAAATTAATGATTTTTGTTTTATCTATATTCACGTGAAGATTGTTTTCGGCTAACCATTTAATTGCTTTTATTAGCTCGTTGTTAGTAGTACTTTCTAAGTCAGTTTTGTTTAGACATTTTATTGTTAATGTAGTGTCATCCGCAAATTGGATACACTCGTGTTTCAGATGTTTTCTTAAGTCATTTGTGTATAAATTAAATAACAGTGGGCCCAGTATACTTCCTTGTGGCACACCACAATTGTTACTTTTTAATTCTGATGTATATATGGTTTTAATGTTATTTTCTATTTTGGAGATTACAGTTCTCTGTTGGCGATTAGACAAATAGCTTTTAAACCACTCCTGTGCTTTACCCCGTATTCCGTATCTTTCTAATTTATAGAGAAGTCGTTTGTGTGGAACATGGTCGAAAGCCTTGCTCATATCTAAAAATAGTGACAAAACAGACATTTTATTATTAAGGGCTTCAGTAATCAGTTTCACTAATGAATAGCAAGCTAAGGTCGTCGAACTGCCTTTCCTAAATCCAAACTGACTTTCTACGATAATATTGTGTTTATTTATAAAACTATCTACTTTGCCATGCATAGCCTTTTCAAAAATTTTTGCGAATATTGGCATAAGTGTAATGGGCCTATAATTACCCATATCGGTCTGGTTTCCCTTTTTGAATAATGGTTTTATTACCGATTCCTTTAGTTTATTTGGGTAAACACCTTCTTGGAATGAAATATTAATCAAGTAGCTAAGAGGAGTTGCTATAATTTTTGCAATAGATTTAATTATTCTTGTAGAAACCTCGTCATACCCTGTAGAACTCGTATTTTTCAAAGAATTTATAATTTTTATAATGTCCGTCTCATTTATTGGTGTCAGAAATAAAGTATATGTATTGGAGTCAATATTAATATTATTTACGTCAAAATCATTATAGCAATTATTTTTGGATGTGAATTCAATGAAATAATTATTAAATTTATTACATATGTCATTAGGATTATTAATTAATTTGTCACCTATTATTATCTTTGTGATAGTATTCTTGTTATTGTGATTTCCTAAGTTATTATTTATAATAGACCATGCCGCTTTACATTTATTATCTGAATTATTAAGAAAGGTGTCGTTGTTTAATTGCTGTGATTTCCAAATGCACTTTCTTAAAATTCTAGTGTATCGTTGGTATTTCTTTTTGTGATACCGTTTGCTTATTGCATTGTTTTGATAGTCATAATATAAGGTTCTTTTTCTAACGCATGATATTTTTAAGCCTTTGCTATGCCATTTATTTTTTATAGGTTTGTTACTTCTTCTAATTCTTATTTGGGGAAAACATAATTTATAGAAGAGCGTGAAAAGCTCGTGAAATATGGTGAAAGCTATGTCGCAATCAGTCTCTTCGTACATTTCCTTAAAACTTAGAGCTCCTAAACAATGCTGAAACTTTTCTATATTTTCATTATTCAAATCTCTTTTTATATCATACCAAGTTTCAATCTTATTATGCTTATTACCAGGTACATCAAGATTGAATATTAGTGATTGGCCTGTATCATGATCAGAAAGAGCTAAATTGTGAATGTTGCCTTTTAGATACTGCGGGGGGATATTACTAGCTATTTGATCTATGCAAGTGTTTTTTCTTGTTGGCATTTTTATATGTGGTCTGAAGTTAAAATTAGATAGGATAGATAGTAACTCTTTTGTATGTTTAGTATTATTTTTTATTATATCTATATTCCAATCACCGCTTAAAATTATGCATCTTTTGCTTTTAATCATTAGTTTATGTAACAAGGACACTAGTTTATTAAAGAATATAGACACATCTGAATCTGGAATCCTATAAATGCAAATTATAATCAGATTATGACTCCGTATTTCTATACCACAACATTCGAAAGCAAAATCAATGGCGTGTTCTCTAACTATAGGCAATGGGCTAAAGACTAAACCTTCTTTTACCAAAATACACGTGCCGCCACGTTTTTGTCCATGTCTGGTATAACTGGCTGCTAAGCTGTAGTTCGGTAATGCGAGATTACATTCATGACCTGTTTTTATAAAAGTTTCGCTCAAACATATAAAATCTATAGGACCAATTTTATTCATCAGATCTGTTATTGTAATTTCAAACAATTCAATTTTATTTAATATTCCTGCTATGTTCTGATGTAATAAAATAAATTTTTGTTTACCCTTATGATTACCATTTTTATCTGCTATATTACTTACTGGGACGAAAAAGATCTTTTTTAAGCGTGTCTAACGGTTTGTGTAGATCTTGGTAATCATATTCAACTGGGTAGTTTTTAATGTCAATTAATAAGCGTCGAAAAATGTTTGTGTAAATGAGGTTTAGTCCGTCTTTGTTTATTTTTCCCGTTCTATAAGAAAAAGTTTCATTGGATAGGTCATGGTTACTGTCAAAAAAGTATGCATAATTATGATTTTCTATGTCCATGTATAGTAAATTATTAAACATTTCTATTTTATAATTCTGTATTAGGGCTCCTTGTATATATGTGGGACAGCATATGATTACATTAGTGTGTTCAATTTTATTAAGCGATTCTCTGATTGATCTAACTATTTCTATGGGTTTACTTTTGCCTTTAAAATCAGCCTCTCCTATCTGAATGACACAGTAATCATCCAAGGTAAAATGTTCCAATTTCTTAACAATATTTGTTAAAATTCCTTTTAAGGTATTGTTACGTGATAGATAATGACAAAACTCAAAATAATTTCCGAAAATATTATCCAATAATTCTAATGTACCGTTGTGGTGACAGTTACTTATAACGCAAAGTTTTCTTTTACGTCCATACTCTTTCCTTTTTATTTGGCGATCCGGTTGTGCATTTGTGTCGCTACAATTCAAGTTTGGAGTATCCTTGCACATGTTCCTGGAATTATCATCTAAAAGAGGTGGTTCTGATAATTTGTGTTCACTTTGTGTATCTTTTTGTACGTGTACATCTCTGTCTACGGATAGATTACGTTGATTATCTGCAATAGAATTTCTACTCCTTCTTCTTGTAGATAGTAATAAATTTCTTTGTGTTTTTGTCGGACTGCTACATATGTTTTTGAGTGTGTTTATTTGTAATTGTTGCCGCAAAACTGTTTCTTTTAACTCGTTGTTATCGCATATCACATTATCTAGCTCATTTGTTGTACTCTCTAATTGTTGTTTTAATTCTATTATTTCCAACTTCATATCTTCTAACTCATTCTTGCTAACACCAGTTGAAAGGTCGAGGCTTCTGGTCGTCGTTTCATCAAGCGAGGAATCATTGCTTATTAAGTCTATAGATTTTGATCTAATCAATTGTAAGTCAATCAAATCAATCAATTGACGTAAGTCTTAAAGTTACATTTTGGTGATTTTCTAGAGACATGATTTTCTTGTAAATTAGCTCTAACATTTTCTGATTCTTGTAAATAAATTGCTAGACTATTATTTCCAATCTATTCGAGAATATCAGTAGCAATCTCTAAACCGATGTTATAATTGTTTATGGTTTATCGAGAATGTCAGTAGTGTTCCTATTTATTATGTTGGTATTGCTTTAATGTTGTCGCATATATTATGTGTCAAAATCAGATGATATTTGTAAATTATTCTGCGTGTGAGTGTTTTTATACACTATTCGGAACAGCTGTTGAACAGCTGATTGTGGATGTGTGAGTAAGTTTCAAAATGTAGTAACGTTCTAAAGGAATGTTTTCAATGTAATAAACTCACAATTTGGATGCCAGTGAATTCTATTAGATCTTCATTCAACGTTTTGAGGTTATGTCTTCAACTTGTTTCACTTTTTAACAACATTTATGCACTTTTCCAACTATTTTGATCGCTTATCGTCAGGAAGGAAGTAACACTTATGTCACTGTCACTAATATAACAGTATTGTAACTCAGCTCTGTCCTTGAAATAATTACCTGAAGCCACGTAGTACGCAAACACGCGAGAGGGTTGCCTACCTACAGTATTTTAATTTCATCTACTTGAGTTTCTTTCTTGATAAGTGATTGTGAATATTATATATGTTATTTAAAAAATGAAATTTGTTGTGAATGAAATAGGAAGTGTTGAATTATTAGTAGATTTAACAAAAAACAACCTATATATTTGAGACTGAAAAATATATGCGCCTCGAAAAACTTTATTGTTAAATTTAATACTATAAAAACATCCGCATTCGGAAAAAAAGAAAGGTTAATTAAAAATACTTTTGTTTACTATTGCACTTTTCCATAATTATTCTGTAAGTACTTGTACTTTTTCAATCAAATATTAACAAATCGCACGCTTACTGCTTGTGTATTAGTGTATACCGACCTCGAGGCGCGTAGGTATGACTCGCGTTCTGATCGTTTGTATAAATATAGAATACTTTTAGATAACATTACCGTGGTCTGATCGCTGACCCAGAGCAGATTGTTAATATCACAGATCGTCAGACACTTTAAAAAGAAATCTTACCTTCGGTTTCTAAATTGAACATTTTACATATTCAGAACTACTCAAACTCTACTTAAGTACCCATAATTTAAATATTTTGTTATTTCTATACCAAGTTGCCTAAAAGTATAATAACTTTTGAGCAGATATTTAAACATCATACTAGGTCATTCGGAAACAATAGCATTCAAAATTTTTTATGTATGGCCAATTATCACTTATTTTGAAAATATGATTATTTATAAGTAAAAATAGCTTCGTACCAATTTCAAAATTTCCCTTCACATTTTTTGCGAGCTTATTTAAATTATCGTGTTTCATTGAAAAATGGATCTGCGCTGGGAACATTTTCAGGATATGATTTTTTTACGATTTCAAGTGTCGGCTGATATTGGACAAATCGTACGATAGACTTTAAATGGCATCCATGGATGAACGCCCTTCCAAGGCAACCGTGTATCATTGGTATAACGAATTCAAGTGCGAATTCACGAATTCAACTAACTTTGGGGGATGAAGAAATAAATAGTCGCCCTTTGACGGCTGTTACGGAAGAAAACGTGCTAGCAGTGAAAAATTTAATCTAAGACAATAGGTGAGTTAGGTATCAGGCGATTCAGCACATACTGCAGATTGGATCGGAAAACCTTCACGAGATTCTATACGTGCATCTTCGCGTCAGGAGGATTGTTTCACGCTCGGTGCCGCACAACCTCACCAATGCTCAGAAGCAGGCCTAGGTGGAATGGTGCCGTGATATGATAAACAAATATGAAGCAGGCTCGTCTCGGCGTATTTACGACATTATTACAGATGATGAGTCCTGGATTTATCAATACGATCCAGAAACGAAGCGTCATTCGAAGGTTTGGGTGTTTTAAAACCCAAACGACGACCTTTTTGTAATTTGACTGGCTATTTGGTGTCAATTCCTTTACGGAGCCAAAGAACCATCAACGCCGAATGGTATACTACCAAATACTTGGCAGAAGTTTTCTCGGTTATAAGCAAAAAGCGACCAAAAACAGGGCTCCACGGGCTACTGATCCTCAATGACAAAGCGCCCGCGCACACCGCGCTCAAAACGAGGGATTTCCTGGACAGCACGCCAGTCAAACTCCTTACAGCCCTGACCTAGCACCGTATGACTTCTTTTTATTCCCGAAAATAAAAAGCAGCTCAAAGGGATACAATTTTCGTCGCCGGAAGATTCGCTATCAGCGTTCGTGTAGGCTGTAAACGAGGTGTCTGTGGCGGCCTGGAAAAAGTGTTTCGAAAACTGGTTCAGACGCATGAAACTTTGTTTAGAGGCTGATGAAGAGTACTTTGAAAAGATTTAACAAAAGAATATTTAATTAATTTTATAGAACACTTTATTTTTATTATTGCTAAACTATCTGAGTGTCCTACGTATATCTAAGTTAATGGTCAGTTGATGGCGGTTTAATAAAAATCGATTCTGTAAAAGTATGAGAATACTCAGTTGAGATTTGCTACTTTTTTTAATTCATAAACCCGTAGTTAGACATGCAGGTTGCCTCACAATTTTAAAGATAGCGATGGTAATAAGTATTTCTTACGTTGAAAGGATGAAGTTATTATTATTCCTAAAAGAGTTAATTAGTCCTCCTATGAATTACACTCTACCTTCGCCTTAAAGAACAACGTAATGCTAGCGGTTAACGGCTCTAGCTATAATCTATATATTAATACGTGAAGCAAAAACTTTGTACCCCTTTTTACGAAAATTGCGTGGTCGGAGGAGTATGAAATTTGGCACAGTTAAAGTTTATATGGAGAAGGAGGGGCGAATCCTAATATTTATATAAAATATGCATTACAAATACATTAAATTAATGAAAAAAACACTACACGCACACAACCATACATTTGATACACGCAGTCGAAGCGCTTAACTATGGTGACATACATCAATATATAATGACATATATCAGCAATATCTTACAGGCAAACTTTGGTCGAAATTCGAGCACTCGCCGACCGCTAGTACAAATAAAACCGTATTGTGTCTAGACAACTAGACAACTGTCCAGTAAAGCATTAAGCGCTTCAGAGAGTACGTAAAAATGTCAGCGAATAGCTCGCCTTAAACTTAGTCTCGTCTTAAATCCTTCAAGCTCCAGACAAATAACAGAAACAAGTTGGAACTACATATTGATATCTTAAGACGTATACAAAAAGGTATGTTGACAAGAATTTATATTTACTGACGTATTGATTTAAATGGTTGACTCGTTATTGTCGCTAAGACGAGTAGAGTGGATTCGAAACTCACGCAAAAAATTGATGCACAGGTTGTTGCTCCGACTCTAGGTGTTCTTTGTTTGAATGTTTTTTAGTTATACAAAAACAGTCAAATAGTGGTCATGTCTTTTCAAAAACAAGAAAAATATTGTTACTATAATCCTAAAAAATGCAAATGTGAATTTGTTTGTTTGTTACGCCTTAACTAAGTAGTGATGGATCATCATGCAATATCGTATTAACGTCAGGTGTCAGAAAAGGATATAGAAGACAAGGAGAAAATCTAGTATTTTATAAACGACAAGAATGAGAAAGACAACAGATCTTTGAGCAACAGTTAATTCGTAATAATAGTCATCAAACAAAACGTCGTCAGTTCATTTAATATCTTGGTCATAATTACAATGATTGTTGGAAACAAAATGACTACTCCTTTCACTATATTCCTAATCGGATTAGTTATAATAGCTTCCTAACACAGAAGATGAAGACCTTTGTACTTAATTACAAGTTGTCAAATGTTCATTCAAAGATGGGACGACAATCAAAACTGGGTTCCGCTCCTTAGAGAGAAGAATTGATCATTTTAGTCCGAGCCTTTTCAACGTGTATTTTCATATACAATGGCGAATTTGGATGAAATCAAACTATTAAATTGTATTTATTTTGGGTGAGCCTTGTATAAGCGGTTGTATCTCTTAAGAGGTAGGCAGAGATAACACATATTTACATAGCTAGTGAAAGCTATTTCACATCCCACTGGACTATTTAGTATCGTTAACCGGACACATATAATTACAGACTCTCGCAAGAATTCTCGTCGTATAGAACCTGCCTGACTCTACAATCGAGTCTTCTTACTATTAGACTGCAGCATAAGAGCAAACATTAGGCAAGGATATTCATTAAGCGATAACCATTTGAGAATAATATATCTGAACTTAATGGAATAAGGCGTGTACTAATTCTATCTAATTTATTTATACCTTTAATTTATCTGAAAATCTTATTGTAGGTGTCTACAATAACACTTTCAGATAACAACCTTACTGATCCCATAAAGCATTTAAAAAATAATATCTCTCATTTTACTAAACAGGTACTAAACGTGCACGCTGGCTAAAAACTAGTTCACTAATTGAAGTCACTTCGAAAGTAAGCTATGAAAATAGAATGAGGCTTCAATTTTGGAATAAGTTGATCCCTAAAAGAAACAGTAATCGTTACTTCAGCACTGCAGTGCTTGAACTTGGTGAAGTAGCAGTGCAGCTGTTGTAAAATCGATGTTATATCGCAGCATCCATGACATACCGTGTAGGGTGCATGTTTATGAACATTTTACAGCAGCCTCATATTCCATAAGTATCATATTTTATAAGTACCTTAGTATTAGTGACTACCACTTTTATTACTCTACATAAAAAATAAATTATTGAATTAAAACTTAAACTGAGAATGTTCAATAAATTTTACACCTCTGATAATATTTAGGTACTTTAGCATAAGACATTGTTAAAAAAATACAAGACAATTATAAATGAAAAATAACATAGTAAGATGTACATGGACACCACTAATTTTAAATAGCTCGCTCGCTGATTTTAAAGTCTGAATAGCTCTTTCCCTCGCCGAATAAAAAGTTAAATTATCTTCTATTTTTGAACAGTAATGCGGTTTTAGTAAAACAGCTGCTACTTGACTTTGCGTGGAAATTGGTTTAGCGTACATTGCCAGTCTTTACTTTGTAGCTAATCACACTAAAATACCAAATTTTCGTTTTCAAATATACGATTCCACACTAGGATTTTTTCCTACATCGCAGTGAACTTTACAAACATTCAAACGGATACAAAAGAGAGTCATACTCAGAACAACTATTAATATTTGGATCACACAGACTGCTATCCCATATAAGGGTTGAATGCACAACACATGACGCTGTGGTGACGTGCCCGCTTAAATTGTTTCGCCGTCCATGCAGCTTCATTATATTTTTTGGAAAGATTTATTGTTTTTATTTTTACAATTTCTGGGATAACCCTTTGAAACAAAATAATAGCGCACTGATGCATTACACGTTGCCAAACCGCGAAGAGAGAGGCAACGCCAACGAGCAGCATGTTATATTATAAAATTGTAAAAATATGTTTATATCATATATCTACTTATTACATTTATCGGCAGAAACATAACAGTGTTAATTTTAACACTAGTGATTATTCCTATGTATAAATTATCGATAGGAAACTATTCGAACTTAATTTAATAATAATAATATTTTTTTTATTTTTTACAATCGTAAAACATGAATACAGTCCATAAAATACTTAATATAGGTAATTTAATATGGGTGCCTGTACTGTGTAAACCTGTGCCACAGGCGTTAAGGGCACTTATAATATACTACTAGGAACTAAGTTATATACAATTAACCATAGTTATTATGTAAATATATGCAAAAATAGGCCAAGATTGTAATTATTATCATGGAACTTGTTATTGCTTATTTAACAACAATCAACAAATCTTCAGTATCTTCATAATTTAAAGTTTGTAGGTACCGACAGACTATCCGCTTAGATGTAACATAACTTAGGTCAAATATAGCTGTTTGTTTATTTATCTTGTTATAAAGAAAAGGCCCTAAGAATGCGAATAATCTATTTGTAAAAACAAACTTTGATTAAGAAAGTGTGGTACAGACAATATCTTTCCGTCTTTTAGCGTTAGTAAGGTTGATGTTATACGTAAGTGTTGCGTGCTGTTTAAGTACGGTGTACATTATAAAAAGCTGTCGGACAGTTAATACTTTACAATTTTCATACAAAATATGTGTGGAAAAGCGGTAGGGTCGGCGGGTTGCTACCTTTAGAAGCACTCTTTGTGCCCGCTCAATATTTAACATGAAGGATTTGCCGCTACCGCCTCATGAAGTGAAGCAATATTGAGTTAAAGACTGACACAATGCCTTATAGATCTGTATGATGCGTTTGTGATCTGTAATAAGGCGCAATTTTTTAAAACAAATAATAATTTGCGTACTCAGTTAGTTAAAGCAGTTATGTGTTCTTTAAAGGAGAGACGACACGGCTAATATAACACCTAAATATTTAATATTAGTAGTGTTAGAAATAACAGGACAAGTGCAAGTGGTAATGTTATTACGGTAATGTGCATATAAATTAATGTGACTTAAATGAGGTTGGTGTCTAGGCATTCATAATTTTTAAATCTAATTTTTTCGTTATTTAAGTTGAGCAGGTTATATTGAAGCCATTTGTTTAACTAAGCACTGCTTTGTTAATCCTTTGGCACTTATATCGCTCCCTTATACTCTTGTAAGCATAAGCGCAAACTGAAAAGATTCTGTTTAGTAATTTGAACTCAATAAATGTATACAAAGAAATTGCTCACTTAGCAAACACTTGTGGATATCCTGATTCGCAGTTATAGAGTAGATTAAGTTATTAGTAAAATAGATACCATAGTATTTTCATGGCCACTCCTGCCCTACTAATCATACCTGTGTGCACACAAAATTGCTTCAGCACAACTATTTGCGGATAACATATTATAATCTTTATCTTGTGTTGTGAGTTAAATAAATGCGCATATTACATAACCAGTCGCAAAGCGGCTAAATAGTCACCTCATCAGACTATCAGTCATGTGTCAATGATCGTTGTCAAGCGTTATCAGACTGTATCGATTAGCATAAGCTAGAGTGTCGATGGCAATAGATGCCCGTAGTTCATGCCTCCCTAATATTTGATACTGTTAATCATGAAAATGGCCAAAATACAACAGTGCAGATTTGCGGGTTAAATCACCCCATAGCTAGGCCGATATCTAAACATGAATAAAACAGAGATACAGCCTTTAACTTTTTTCGCCATTACATAACATCCCGTCGGCTCACGGCACCAACTTAATTGCTCCATTGCCAAATGTTTCCATTTTTGTAAGGGATTTAACCTTAATCCAGAGTTAACTCACTCGGCTTCAATTAAAAAATAAAAGTGATAAAAGTCCTTTATTTTATTAAAATCACATTGGTGGTCAGAGGCGATTTTAGTTGTAAAAATAAGGCACTACGTATCTGAAAGTTGTAACCATTAAAATACACAATCTTTTGAAACAATATAGAATGAAATAAAGAAAATAAATTCTAACTAATTATAAATGCGAATGTGAGTTTGTTTGTTTGTTACGCTTTCACGCCTTAACTACTCTACCGATCATCATGAAATTTCGAAGACACGTTATTAGGAGTACGGACAAGGGAACAAAGATTCCTTTCAACTACAAAAAACAAGAATAGAAAATTGACTTAACCTGTTACATAATCATACCACACATATTACAAAACATCTAGTAGGTTATAAATGTGTGGTGCGCATATACAAACAACCGAATGCAGTATCTTCGTTTTTCAAGTATATATATATTAAGTAGTCTTATACCTTAAATCAAGGCCGTTTTTGACCAAAACGAATCGTAATCAAAATTTTATCTAAATCAACTGAAGCATGGCAGAAAATTTTAAGCAATAAATTATCCTTATAACGCTACAACTTGCGTGGGCTTCATAATTATAAAGGATTGTAAAAAGAAGTGCGTGGGTTCAACTGTTTACCGATGGTAGGTAACTTAAAGACGGGTAGAATCTAGTATCACTAGTATCAAATTATTTTATAATATTCCTCGTAGATCGAGATATGATTACGGAACCTGAAACGCAAAGCCATTATGGATTTCGTCTAGTAAAAATACTAGTTAGCCCCGAATGCGCAAGCAGCTTCCTTACTCCAAGTAACACGCGCGAGTAACGCCACTGGTTCTTATATCGAATTCAAGCAGTATAACGTTCCATTTTACATTTAGAAATACGGATGGTCTTACAAAAGCAGGATTCATATTTTGTAACGGAAATATAAATGTTTAAATTAAACCTTTTTAAACTTACGCGATTTGTATACATGATATATTTTAAACGTACGTCTCCACTATAAATATAATTCTATGTCGTGAAGGTGTTACAGACATGCAAACAATGGACATGAAAAACACTCAAAAACACTATATTTGTGCATCATACAAAGTTTTCTCCGTGTGTGGATCAATCTATTGAACGATCAAATCAATCGAGGCGTCCACTTAAACGAGACGTCACGACGCTATCCGTGCAGTAAAAATATTATTATATCAGACTATAAGCGTTGAGCCCCTTGATAAATATTTAAAGATAGCTTGCATCGGTGGTGACGACGGGTTTACAGGTATGAGCTCAATTTTAAAATAAATGTGTTTAACAAGTTGACGATACGCGTTTGTCACAACTAGAAATATCAAGTTACTTAACATGAGACGTTTGCACTCCGTTTGCCGACTTTGTGTCGGTAGATCATCTTACTCGGTGTAATGCACGAACGTAGACATCGTAAACTTAGCACATTCACAAAAGATAAAGTCTTGAATTCTCGAGACAATAGAATTTAGAATTGCAGCGCTAGCTGCTAGTCCACGTTCGAGCTAATTAATTGAACAACTTACAGAGATGTAACTAAATTATGATTAATATTTATATAGTAATAAAATATACAGCAGCGATAGCCTAGTGGGCGGTTAGACTGCCACGCAGAGGTCTCGAGTTCGATCCCAAGCCGCGCATCTTTGACTTTTAGAAGTTATGTGCCTATTAAAAAGTTAATTATAGCTTGCTTTAACGGTGAAGGAAAACATCGTGAGGAAACCTGCATGTCTAAGAGTTCTCAATAATGTTTTCATAGATATGTGCAGTCTGCCAACCTGCACTGGGCCAGCGAGGTGGACTATGGCCTAACCCTTCGCACACTGAGAAGAGGCTTGTGCCCTGCTGTGAGACAGTTTAATACGGGGCTGATATTATTATTATTATATAATATAAAGAAGAGAGTCTGTGATGCCAGCGCAAAGAACTCTATAAAGAAGTGTCCTACTAACAGCACAACGTCTTCTTAAGGAAAATAGAAAGCCATTTCACCGGCTAGCGTAGAACCGAAACAAAGGTGTCTGGCTGCGAACGTCTGTAGGGTGGACATAGAGACATCGAAGGGGTTAACTTTAAAACCTCACTCTGAGTTCAAATTGAAGCGTCAGTAGCCTAATGGTTAAGATTAAGGTCAGTGTTTGAGTCAAGAGGTCGCGGGTTTGACCCGCTGCGCTATTGACGTGAACCCACTCTTAATACAAGCATAAAGTCTATATGGAAAGGTTAATAAGGATGCTATTGATTTGTAACGCCATTCTTTGTAATATTTTTAAGAAAACTAATGTTGAATTCAATATAACTTGGTAAAAATAAGTCAACTGTGAATTTATAACGAACATGTACAATTAAAATCGCATTCATAAGTAAGTATCATATTGCAATACCTCATTTATCTGCGTTACAAAGAAAACCTTATGATTGTCAAAGTTATGTCTATCTAACTTATTTATTTATGAGATTTTTGCCACTACTACTTAGGTTCTACACCTTATATGCTCTTAATTTAAATTAGTTGTACCTGCAGTATTTGGTAGCATCTGAAAATATCCTATTCCTAACTAATATTATAAATGCGAATGTGAGTTTGTTTGTTATGCTTTAAGGCCTTAACTACTTTTTCACATACATGTTATCAGAAGAACAGAAAAGGACAGGGAACATTTCCTAAAGAAAAAAGGACTACTACTGACTTGACCTAACCTAAACTACATTTACGCAAGCGAAGCTACAGGTACAATCTAGTATTATATAGAGCAACTATATTTTTTAATTCCCTTTATCACTTTTACAATTACCATATACCTTTGCCTCTAATATAGACGATTTATACGATGCAATGTTAGAAAGACAAAATTTGTTATAGCTGAACAAACCGAGTACAACAACCGTAGCTTTTATGTTATGAATCAATACTGTTGCAAACCAAGTCTTAATATGGTGTACCATGACTAGATTCGCAACAAACGAGAAACTGTTTCATCGCATCGCCAACTAACCTATTCATAATCCTCCGTCACGAGTTAAAATTATTGCATATATTTGATTGAGAATAGAAGTTTATCTTAGAAGCAAGCTACAACGATTCACGCACTTTTACAAAAGTGATCGCAGTGAATTGCCGGCTTTTATGGTTTTCTAATTAATCTACTATAGTCAGATAACTACTTAACTATTCTTAATATGACTTTAAACTACAGTTTATGCACTTTCAATAAACAATGAAAGTATTAGTCTGTAGTTAGAACAATTTTTTTTTAGCATAGTTGTTTTTTAGAATAGGATTTTTTTTGAGTATCTGTCTTTTTATTGAAGACGTACTACGTCACTGATTTGCGAAACTATGTCACAATTTTGGTAAGCTATAACATGGCAAAAACATGATAACTACTAGATTTTATCCGCGGCTTCGCTTGCGTAAAAGTAGGTTAGGTTAGCTTAGTTACTTTTTTCCTGGATGAAAGGTATCCTATATCCTTTTCTGCACTCCTGAAAACGTACGCGAAATTTCATGATGATTGGTCATTGAGTAAAGGCGTGAAAGCGTTACAAACAAAAAAACTCACATTTGCACTTACAATATTAGTTAAGATTAAGATTCCTACGTAACACAGCTATGAATGAGCGTGTTCACTTCTGTTACCATGTTTTTCTGTTAGTGTGTGTCTGTGTAACTAACTTACTTCTAATATTGCGACGTACACGATGGCTGAACAATCCATCATGGTCATAAACGGGTGCTACGTGTGGTTTGTACTATACTTTGTTATTATAATATCTGACAAAGATATTATATTTCTCTATTTGCTATATTTAAGTTTGAAGATTTCCGTGTCATTGCATTTGAAACTAAACAAATATATAATATTATGTAATTAATAATATAGATTTTGTCGCAGTTTATTTCTTAAATGCACTATAGGTAAATATTCTTAATTCATAATTTAAATTTACAATTTCCTACGATGCTGTTGTCGCTTGCCCTTCAAGAGCCATGTTCATGATTGACTAAGATGGTGGACGTCTCAATGTCTCAATGTGTACCATACAAACTATACCATGTTTTGTTACAATGATTTTATGCGGATACATACATATATTATAGAATAACAATATGTGAATTCTATCACACTATATTTGCCTTAAGTATTAAAAACGGCCAATACTGTGAATTGTCAGTTTACCGTTGATTGAAATGTACTGAAAGCTTTTTTTGAGGTTCATGTTTCCAAACTAAACCATAGCATTAATGAAACTCGACGCTATGGAGTGCGGTATGCACAACAATATAGCCGTGGCTGACGGTGATATGCAATTGTAAATTACTTATGACTCGGTATATCATTCTTTAATAGTTTATTACTCTAGCAATTTATTTGCCATGCATGCTTTGTAAAGTTAGATTTTTTTACCACCTATAGATAATCCCTGAGTCGTGGTGCTGTAATAAACATTAAGGGCACCCACACTTGGAACATTAATAAGTATATGGATCTCACAAATTTGTTCCTTGTGGGACGAAAGACTTAACTAGTAGTGTCGAGGTAATCACACGATTAAACTAGTGGTTTCAATTTGCACTTATATTTGTCAGCTATGTATACATACGTTTTTTTGTGATTAAGTAAAAAAAGAGAGAGTATTTTACGTGAGTTCGGTAAAATGATAATAAATTATTTATAAAAGAGGAATCCTAGCTAATATTATAAATGAGAATTTGAGTATGTTTTTTTTTATTTGTGAGGAAATCACGTTTAAAAGTTAGTCGTACATATATGTCTTAGGTATCTTACTAACTTAGCGCATTTCTCACCCAAATCTCTATTAGTCAAACTACATTAATACAGAAGATCACAGTCAAATAACATCGTTTTCTTTAGCTACAGTGTGCAGGTCTCTTGCTAGGAAAGCGGTAGAACTAGAGAACCATTCGTTTCCAGTAGAGTTAGCAATGCCCTAGTGACATATGCGACATAGATTGTACATATTATGTACCTATATCACACTGACGCTTGCTTTAAAAATACACTCAAATGTACACTTTTCTGTTCTTACTCCACACATTTTCACACTGTTTAGTAATTATGTTTATATCTTATTTACACGTATATTTACATATTTAAGTATATTATAATTTTATATGTTTAGACACTAGGCGCTACGTTGGATTTCGCAGAATACCAGTGTTGCGATTTAACAATCGCAACGTACGCTGAATGATGTCCAAATTTTGGCACTGGTGGGATACACACTTTCTCATTACTTTTAAACTTAAATTAAACTTAAAATAATTTAAAATATGTATCTATTATTATTTGTATCGCCTGCTCACTGACAATACTAGCCTTGACTTAAATTTTTTTTTTAAATTATAATTTTTTTTATTCAGTTTCAGAACATGTACAGAAGTATTTTATCTTATTCTATGTTACATACTACTTAACAACAATTTCTGTTCTCTGAGCCCCACACTAGGATTCCCTGTGTCGGGGGGTCTCAGTACCTTCCAAGTATAGCAAATAACAATAGTAAATAGTATTATTATATAATTATAGTAGTGCATATGCGTGTGCGTGAGTTTATATATGTGTTCTAGCGATTGTATCTGTGTGTGTGTGTGTGTGTGTGTGTGTGTGTGTACGTGTACGTGTACGTGTGTGTGTGTGTGTGTGGGTGAGTGTTCAAATTGATATCAAATTGAACTTACTTGGTACTTACGTACTTACGTACTTAAATGGAAGCAGTTTCCTACTTCCGTTTAGTTAAGCGAAAGGTGTGGTGTTGCCAGTGAGCGGAAATGAAATCATACTTTTAGTATTTGTTTTATTATTGTTCTGTATTTTTATTAATTTTTATTGTATATAATTTTTTTTTATTTCTTCATGCTTTGCGTGTGCCCCTTTGTGTGCCAAAATAAAATAAATTTCTTTCTTTCTTTCTTTCTTTTATATGACATTAGTTCTGCAAGCAGTTATAGTCTCCGGTAACCATTCATTAGAAACAAAATTTTATTAATTTCGCTGTAGTAACACGGATTCTGGATAGGTATGTGCCCTATAAACGCAATAAAAATATAGCTAGCGAAATGTAAGTGAGAAACACTTTTGTACCGACCCTGAGGGATATACAGGAATTAATTTATGTAAGTATTTATACGTGTAAAATCTTAGTTGCCTCATTACCGTTTAACAGTAAACTGAGCTTAAAAACTGTTATCTTATATTACACTACAGAAAAGAAAGAAGCCATTTTAAATTACCTGCCTTATTTGTACAAAACAGGCCAAGCTTTATGGATACAGCATAACTACTCTACGGCTTTAAACGCGCGACTAAATATGTCTGCCAGTGTATATTATGTAAGACACTCGTTCGGAAATAGTCCCCAGCACTAGGATGGCGCGAATTTGCGAACGCAAATAATAAAGTAGCGGATTTTGGCGGAGCGCCCAGCCACGAGCCACGGGCCACAGTTGCAGTTTTAATCATCTTAATATTGTTCCCGACATTAATGTAACATAGGTGTACTGATGTACGATTATGTACTCGCGCTCCGTACTGTTACCGCAACTTTGAATAGGAATCTCGTAACAGGAAAATTAGATTAATAAAAGCAATTTTCGGCAACGTCAAATGCACAACGGAAGAGCAAGCTTAACTACATTAACAAACGTAGGAATAAAAGCGTCTGAACTCATATTAGCTGGATGTACTCTGATATCTTGTATTAAAGGTAGGTTTTCCTGTGTTTGTACAGTTTTCCTTGATGGTGCAGTTCTGATTATGAAGGGGTGATATCCCGATTGCTTTCGAATGAAACGCTCAGTAGGATAATGGTGTCTGGAACTTTTGCCGCGCATTACATACAGCTATTTAATCCTTTAAAGAGATTCAAGTGCTATCCTTTGTTATTATTATGTGATTCTCAAATTTGTTTTTTTAATATTCTAAACTGCAATTTAGAAAGAAAGAAAGAAAAGAAAGAATTTTTTTATTCTGGCACACAAAAGGGCACACCCTAAAAGATAAAAAAATAAAACAAAAATAAAAAAATAAGTACAAAATAAAAAGCAGAACAATATGTAATAATAAACACTATAATTTCTACTTTATCTGAACGTAAAGAGTGTGTACCTACACACACATCTATGAAAGTCTGCAGGTTGTTTCTGCCTAATAATTTGTTATCCGAAGAAGATATACCTAATAGTATAACTAATCTATACTAATATTATAAAGTTGAAGAGTTTGTTTGTTTGTTTGTTTGGTTGAACGAGCTAATCTCAGGAACTACTGATTCGAATTGAAAATTAGGTTGAATTAAAATAGGGTTGTATAGCCTATTTATCGAGGAAGGCTATATGCTATATAACATCACGCTACGACCCACGGGGGCGGCGCAGTAACTATAAACGTGGGTGAAACCGCGGGCACATCTACTTTATAATAAGAATTCTAAGTTTAGTTGGTTAAGATATTTTAAAGGAAAAGTAAATACATTTCAAATATATTATGTATTTTTGTATAGTCTTTGGCCTGCTTTGTGAATAACCACTGCGTCGCTGGGTCCTCTAGCAACAATGAAATAACGGACGCAAAGAGCACTAACACCTAAAACAAACGCCATTTCAAACTTTTTAGTTGCTTATCGAAATGTATTCCGCAACACTAGGTTCATTTGCAAAGGGACGATGATAATTTTCACCGAATGCCTTTAGACCACAAAGGTGAAAATGTGAGTCAAAGACAATGAAACTATCTACTTATAAGACTTGGACAAATTTCTAGTGTCTTTTTGCTGTCAATTTTTAGAAGTAACGCGGTTACTGGAGCAGTGGCCAAGATAGACGACAATAGGCATTTCCCGTAAAACCTGAGCCCTATCTATAGCTAGCTATTCAGAATTACAGACAGTTTCTGAGATATAAGGTGTCGTCAGAGAACGATTATTAGGCACAGGTGTGTGCCGCCAAGTTGAGCGATCGTAGCCGTCTGAACTTATTTCTTAGCAACACAAAGCATTTTTACTACGTAGGATCGTCCATATGTAATACACACTTTTTACTTCTCATCATCAACGCTAGATTATGACGACATTTTACTTAAAATTAATAAAAAAATATATGAATATACCGCAAATTTTATTTTCAATATAGGTAGATATCAAACTCGCAAGAATTTCAATATGAACAACGGCAATATCAATTTATATAATTTTTCCGTGGCTGTTGGCATTCGTGGTGACATATTTGTGAAATTCATTTACCGGGTTTCTATGTGACGAAGAGCAAATATGGCCAATCATGGCTTAGCTTATAGTAAACTACATTCGGACCAAAAAGTTATTCAAAGGTTCAATTTGAGTCTGTTTGCATATGTCTAAGCACTATTGATAAAGAACTCCATATTAAATACGTCTGGGTAAATAACGTGAAGATTAAATTAAATACGGTTACAAATGTTATTAGATTATTCGCTTTCATGACGAAGATAGTCTCCGATTGATTTTACACGTTATAATATAAAGTCTGTATTTATAGCATTGCTCCATTTTGTTATAAATACATTTCACTCACTCTCACACTTTACATAATGCAAAATATATTTCCTTTGACAATTTTATACGAAAAATAAAAATAATATAAAAGAATAAAGTATGAAGTCAAAATAAGAGCAAACTACATAAGACTAGTGATACTTAACGCAAAGAGAAGTGCTTTCCAATAAGATAATAATGAATATGTAGATTTAACCGGGACATTTTCCAGAATATTGAGAGCAATGTGGTAGCCATTTTTTTATAAATATGAAAAGGACATAAGATATCAAGATTATTAATAAAAACTCCAGAAAATTATTTGCAAAAAGGCATTACAAATCTTGCACCAGTAGGCATCCAACATGCATGCAGGCATGCACAAGTTTGCCACCAAAGCAAAAACCTGAGATCCTTTTAAGCTCCCTGCTGTCAATAATAGTAAATTGGTTTCTTTTAGGACTATGAAAATTATACTCACTAGAGAATTATAATCTCAGGCTGCAGAAGATGTAAAAAGCAGGCGCTTCTCCAATGAAAAATCAGAAGGTTAATTTCGCTATGCCTTGTCTTTTAAAATATTGCTGAATGATTTTATTATTCTAGTCAGCCATAGCATGGATTACGTCACGCCCAAGATTCAATTAACGGAAACACACTATATTGTGCCGTATAATATATTTAGTTTACAGGACGGAATAAGGTAACGTAACATAGATTTTAAGTTTAACTTAAGGCTACATGTATGAGCCACATGGCACAAGTTACTAACTATTTAAGCCGCATCAAAATCCTTTGAAAGCACAGACAGACAACATCTAAAACACATTCTTTTGGGTGCATACGTCTCTAATAGTACAGTGCACGTATGTCGTGGTGGTTTAAGTGATCGCCTTGACACTGCTATCATATCGAGTTTCGATATGATGATCGTCAAAAATTTGTGGGATCTTATCTATCTATCTTATCTTACATTACACAAATTTTTGTCGCATATGGGATTTGAAGGCACAAAACTCGATATGGTAGCAGTGTCAAGCGCAAAAAATAAATAAACGAACATAAGCTGTTGTTTATGTTCGTTTTTTTAAGGTACCCTGTAATACGGTAATACATTCCAGTGTGTATCTTTAAAAAACAAATTTTATTAAACAAAGTACAGGCAAAGACGCGCGTTCCTTAATAGCACAGGTTTTCTTTTTATGCAATTTTAGTTTTATATCAGTTCTTTATTCTTCAGTACACGTAATTCTATAAAAAATCTAAGTAGTGCTTACCGAGGACTTAAAACTTAGTTCTATATAACTACTAGTGTCGCAATTTTCCTCACAACTACGAGTAAAAGGCTTGCGGGCACCCTTTAATCGAATTTCAAGAGAAACTTCGTTGTTGAAACTTGTAAAACACTAGTGTATTTTGTACTTTTGTCTTTGGCTCTCTACGGAACATTAACGTCTGCATACAATTGTTTAACGAACAATAATTGTTTGTAAACAAAAGAAAATTCTAATTAATAGGCGGCCGTTCGGCAACTGGGCTAACAACTTTAGTTTGTAGTTTTGTACGTAGATAAGTTTCATGTTTGTAATTAAAACTAGCCACTCATGGAAAAGTTGATACGAATTTAAATGTTGTAAATGCTGCTTTCATTGTGTATATAAATAGGAATAAATTATAACAAATTAGACACGTTCGTTTCCCTGATGAGATTTTGGGAGTTGTACTTAGTCACCAATTTCATTCCATTCAATGACAAGACAACTAAACATTTATTGTGCATCAGAGTTAGTAAGCCACTTTCTTGCACGAATCAAATATGTATACTGGTGCACTTTCACTAGACATCTTTTCTCTTAGCCTTTATTATTCCCAAGTCCACTTGGGGTCGGCTTTTCTGGTCTAACCGGATTTGACTGGATATCAGTTTTTACACGGAGCGGCTGCCACCTGACCTCCGCAACCCGAAGGCTAACGATACCCTAAAGCTAGTCCAGTGTCAGGATATTAGAGGGTACTGACTTTCCCAATAACGACTGCCATAGATGTTCATGGCAGCCGGGACCAATGGCTTAACGTGCTCTCCGAGGCACGGAGCAGGCGATAATTGTCAATCAATACGCACATAATTTCGAAAAGTCATATAACTTGCGAAATTTAGAGGTGCGCGACGTGGTTTCAAACCCTAGACTCTCTGCATTGCAGTCTGTTGGTCTCCCCACTGAGCTATCGCTGCTACTTTCACTAGACATATGAACTGATATTATTATTATAATAATATACAACAGTTTGTGTGCGATCGTGACGTAACGGGTTCTATTTCCGGGTCTGGCAGTTTTATTGAGTTTATTGTTAGGCATTTCTAAATAGCCACTGGGAATTTGAAAGTATTTCCAGAAGAAGGCTTTATTACGTAAGTTCCAAAACATACCTGGCGAAATGTGAGTACAAGTACCCTTCTGCCAAACAAGGTACAGACGACGGTGCCTTTCCTCTTTTTGAGTGTATACAGTCGGGTCTGTGTATATTTTACTAGATTTCCCCCGCGGCTTTGCTTGCGTTAAAGTAGTTTTTGTCAATAGACTTCGGATACAGTCGTTTTTCTGTATGAAAGATACCCTATGTCCTTTTTTGTACCCCTGACAACGTGTATGCGAAATTTCATGATGATCTGTCGAGTAGTTAAGGCGTGAAAGCGTACCAAACTAACTCACATTCGCATTTATAATATTAGGTAGGATTGTAAAAGCTAAGGCTACAATTTGAAACCTCGTATCATATTACAACTATCCACTAAAAAAAGTAAGGCTTTCGTTTGACTTGAGCGTCGAATTTCATAACCCACGGTAATCTAAACTCACTTTTACAATCACCATTGGGCTAACGACGCAGCCTCTCAAGTATATTGTCTTATAATTTGATAACGAAAATAACAACGTGTTTTTATTATTGAGCACTTACAAAATTGCGATTAATTTGCCCGTTACATTTAGCGTCTCCCTCCATTCTGTTCATTATAACAAAAGGTATAAAGGAAAAAATTAACGGCGTTCTTCTCAAATTTTATCTCACAACAAACTGATCAAATTACATTTACTTGTTACTCGGGAACGAACATGACTACTATAGAAAGAAAGAAAGAAAAGAAAAATATTCTATGTTTAAACTTAATTTTCTATATAGTTTTATTAATTTAATAAAAACTAATTTAATTTTTAATATGGGTACGACAAAATAAACTGAAAGAATAATAATGATTATAAGAATAATAAGACTGTATTGTCCCACTTATTTATTTTATGAAGTAACCATTCAAAGAAATGATTTTTAACAGACATATTGCTGTCGCGCGGGGCACTAACAAAATATTAAAGTAGAAAAGAGATAACTACAACTCGAACTGATCATACCTCTAAAATCACTGTGTTGTATTCTCCTGCTTTGTCCTCCGAAACTAAACTGATGAATTTTTGTTGTCTGTATGTTTAGTGCATTATATATTTTATTAAATTAGTTAATTTTACTTGTTGTATGTCTAAAAGTAATATAAAACAATACATTTTACAAAATTTTAATGTTTGGGATCATTAGAAAATCACATATTAAAAATGAAACATAGGAAGCCGAAGTAGATATAAATTATATCAAAATCCTATTGTTGTAGTGCATGTATTCAGAATAATAGAAATATGTTCATATCCTTTAAAGAACGTTTCCAAAAACAGTGTCCGCCCCAAATAAAGTGGGTATACCATACAGAATCTATATCTTTAAATAAAATTGGTTTAAGTTGTTGATAAATTAGTTGCTTAAGTTTCTGAAGCAGATTGTCAGTAGAGACCGGTGGTTAATCTTATGTAGTCACTTGCATTGACAGTACAAAATTGCCAGTATGTAGTTGCGAGTCAGCTCAGGTTTAAAGTTTGATACCTAATAGCGTAGGTAACCTAGTACCTAAGGCAAGCTACTATATGTTTTATATTTTTTAAGGAAACCAAAAACTTTTTGTTCAAAATAGTTATAATATAATTGATATGTACTTACATACAAATACTAGGTGTTCTTTGTGTCTGTTGTACGACGTTATACGTGTTTTAAAAGTCACCCTTGAGTCACAAGAATTGCCCAGTGCGACAGATGTCTTTTTAATAAATAGAAAATATACAACTTAGTATTTATTCATTGCATACAATATATTCGGAAAAAAAGAAAGAAAATATGTTATGTTCTAATATCAAATTAAATGTCGTTATAGGTATGTGTAATGTCAAATCTCTGGATTAAATATATTTAATCTCGAGATTTACCATTACTTTGCTTTATAATGGCAGACGTTAAATGTTTACTAAACCCGCATTCAAGAGATCTCCAGAGCATGAATCTTTTGAAAATATTCTCTGTTGAATCAAAAGCAAGCAATACATTATTAGTGTATCTCAGGCGTTAAAACCACGCTCGTGTCTGAACACCGCGAAGTTTAAATACCTACCGCGTTCTACGCTTTACAGTCAAAGTAGAAACTCTTTGGTACAAGAAATTATTCATTAGCTTTTGCGGCACAGAGCCGGGACGAGCCAGGCTTGTAACATCCATGCTAACTGCAGCACGCTACCCGCGAGCCAATGTTCTTTAAAATATTGCTAAAATTGTTCTTAAATGAATTTTAGAAACTACTGACTCGTGAAACCACTCGTTTGAGATAGTTCGGGAATAATAATTAAATTGATGAGAGTTTTGTTTGCGCTCGATTGTGAAGCCTTGAGTTCGATTGCCGTGTCGCGCAGTTATATTAGATTTTTTATTAGGGAATTCTATATATATGATACCAAGTGCACGAGTAACGTAGGCTTAAGTGGTCGCCATTGCCAGGGCAAAAATTGTGTGATGCGCAAATATGTGTGATGTTCCGAGTCCGGGTGTTCTTTGTGTCCGTTGTTTGAATGTTGTAGCGTCCCCCTCGACCCAGAATTTATTCCTAATGCAGGAGATGACATTTTAAATGAAATAAAATAAATATATAGGCTTGATGCCTTTAACGTGAGAAATGTGGATGAAATACGTGACAAATGTACATCGACGACCTCAATGGCGTAGTGGTTAGTGTAACCGACTACCACGCCTGAGGTCGCGGGTTCGATTCCCGCACAAGTCAAACATTTATGTGCATGAGCATGGATGTTTGTCTTGGTCTGGGTGTTTCTATGTATAATATGTATGTATTTACAAAAAAAAAAAGTATGTAAGTATGTTTATCCATTGTCTAGTACCCATAGTACAAGCTCTGCTTAGTTTGGGCTAGATGGTGTTGTGTGTATGTGGTAGAATATTATATTATTATTATTATTATATTATTATATCGAGTAGGAGTATACCGGTCTCTCTATGAATGAATAAGTCTATTTACGTGCTTATGTAATGAATAAACATATTTAGTGATATTATGACTTTGTATGATTAATTGGCGTCAACTTGAGCCCAGATCTCACAACTTAACTTTTCTAAGTTACCTGTTATAATTTGAGTTTCACTCTGTCTCCAAGTTTTTTGAGTTACCACGGTAATAAAAGTTGATTACTATGGTTACTAGCGAGGTGACAATTAACGAGATGAGTTTTTTAGCAAAATAGCAAGGTAGTAGATAGTAATAGTCAGGTACTCTATTGCGTAACGCCTATTCTGAGCACAAACACGTGAGCTGAGTGATACGAAACACCACTTAAACAAATAAGTTATTCATGGCCTTCACACCTTGAAGTTACGGTCTTCAAGCAATTTAGCTATGAATAGTTTAGTTGATCAAGCGATGACATAGTTTCTAAGTCGCAGGTTCGATTCCTGCTTGACCTTTCTCATTTATAAACAGCTAGGAAATACTCAAAATAATTCTTATCATTCTAAGTGACTTAACTGATGATTTTATGTGGGTGTTCTATCTAAACCTTAACAAAAACTTTTCTATTTCGAAATACTCAATGTTCAAAGAAGCTTATGCAACTTATTCGTATACTTATAATACTTAAAAATGTAAATGCTGCACCCACACACTCACATATTTTTATTTAACATTTTAACGTAAAATAAACTTTCACTAACCTTTCAGTAAGAACTTACTTACATTGACAACTTATTTAAAACCAAAAATAATTTGTCGTAATATTTCATGATTAAGCCACATATACCACATCTAACCTGACTGGGAGAATACAACTTGAAATACAACTTGTATTTTCTGGTCAGGTATAGATTATTCACAATCCTCTGTTGGCCCAATGAAATAGTATCGGACGCTTCCAAATACGCAGGTAGACTCTTTAGCATACAATATACCCGTAAATAAACACAGCTAAAGCTCCGTTCCTCTCATATTGGACGACTCCAGAAATGTTATCACAGAGTCGGAACACGCGCAAAATGTATTACCAATATTCATGGTATTCGAGCCATGATTCATTGCAGCCGCCTTGATATACGACATCATATTTTATAGTAGAAAAATAATGAGATCGATAAGTTTCCATTGTTGAATTCGTACAGCACCAACAGTTTACACATAATGCTACGCAACAGCCATAACGGAAATTGGATAATAAATCTTCTTGTTTTACTTTGTAATTTAAACATAATTATTTCACAATCTTGCAGTTTAAACAAAGGTTCGTAGAAAATTATTTTCAAAAACATTTTATCCAATCCTCGTGAATATATTTTAAATGTTAGCTAAATTTATTTTAGAGCACGATAGCGTTTTGCCTTCAAATTGGCCGTGTCAGTGGAGTAACGGGAAGATACCGTTCATGTTTAATTTTTATTCGTTCTGTAAGTACAGCTTTCATTTTGTATTAATTTATGTCATATATTATTTTTACAATAGAAGCCTATGTATGTATCCTTTCGATTTTCAAATGTTACGATAACGAATTGATTTATATCTCTATGTATATATTTCAATTTACATGCAACTTTGCATGTACATATGTAAATGGAAATAAATAATTTAATATAATACAAGAGTTGCAAATTTATATTCTTATTCAATAAATTGCAATATTTAGTGTAAATGAACGTGAACCAGTGTTAAATGTAGATGTTACCGATAGTATAAATTATATTATAACAAAAAGACAAGACTGAATGTCGTAATATACTACCTGTATTACGACATTCAGTCTTGTCTTTTTCGTAACAGTACAAAGCAGCGAATTCACCGCAATTCAATTGTCAGTACAAAGCCCTAACGTTGTATAGTAAAACGGCTCCCGAAAACAGTAATTACAATACTGACAAGCTGCATAGCTACGTGTTTCCCCAGTAATGCTGTACTGGAATATCGATCCTTGCAGGCTAAAACACTTCTCGAATGTTTCACCGTAACGAATGTTTCAACCTAATTCCCAAAAGGTTTTTAGAGACTGTGGCCCAAGTAAACCGAAAATGGGTTTGTAAAGTGTAACAATTACCCGATTGATTCGTTTCGCTGGAACCCACATGAAATTTTCAAATAACCCCCGGGAATACAAAAGGGTAGAAACTTCTTGCTCTAACTTAATTTCTGCTTAATTTATGCTGACATGTTTTAAATATATTTATAATTAAAGCAAAGTACCTTAAGCAGCCGCATTTAGCGCACGTAAGTGCCTTAACATACGTATGTTGCCAACTTCTTGTTGAAGAACAAGAAAACACCGATCTTATAACTGAGTATAAGATGGTTGTTTTGCCTAATAGTTCTTTATTGTCCCGTAGTCTGTCCACTTTGTACCTTGCATGCTGCCCCATAAGCCGTTCACATGGCTTGCGAGGTAGCTAGATGATGTTGAATTATAAGATTTAATTGCGATATATAAATATTATCTACCGTCACTGTAGGTCTGAGCCAACACAGACAATTTATAATTTCTTTTGAGTTTGAATACCTTATAAATCTTAGCGGATAATAGAGTTGATATGTCTAGAATTTCTTTGATATGCTATTCGCGATTGAAAGACGCCTGAACGCTTCGAAAGTCTAAATACATCTCGTTTACAAAGAAGTTCGAGATACGAGGCATTTGTTATGTAGATTTGTATTTTTTTCATTCAGAATACCTAGCACAAATGTATCTACAAAACTCTAAAAGGAGAGAGATAGATGTATTTAGCAGAATTCTATGTACATTTTCTTTAAAAAAGCAACGGTACAACGTTATTAGTTGAACAGATATAGCAAAAGCCATGCTGAAAAAGAAATAAATAATAAAGGTATTGAGTTTTTCATCTCATTATATGTATACTTTTTGTATTTTGTAATCAGCCAGGAATCGCAAGCGGCTAATAAGTCTGGTAAAAAACGCCCACGTTTACTTAGAAGAACGGTCTTGCTTAGAATTCGAAGAACACGATCCTCGAAAGATGGGCAAAGTAAAGAATTTTACATATATCTACTACATTTTCACTGCCGCACTCGAAAATTGCTGCTTGAAGTTTCACAAGGATCTTGTAGGACGACGCGTATGTATTCTCATTATATTCTCATGTAGATTCATTATTTGAATTATGTTCTAGTTTTATAGTCATTACAACATACACTGGTATGTTTTTCTATTCACAGACAGTGATAATATCACCGCTATGTAGAATGCCCGGGGAAGTAGCGCATGCAACTCTTCACGGTATGGGCTTAACACATAGTAAACATGAATCATTCAACGAGTTCAGTGTCAGATCTGTACTATTTTCGAAACCTTGCGAGGGCAAATATCGTAAATTGTTAAAGTTCTTTACATAACAAACATTCTTTAATTTACGGCTAATACCCACCAAAAAGAATTACTACGTTACAGGAATAACAAAGTGTATGTATATGTATAGTTATAACAACAGGAATAACCTGTGTAGCCATGTTCAACAGTCACCACTGTTGTATATAGAAATATAATATGATCTAGCTACATACATAATAAGTCAGTAGTCGAAACAATGCCGTCTATTTTCTATTTTAATAGTAGACCGGCCGACCTTGTGGTAAGTGTTAACCGCCGTTTCCGACTTCGACTTATTTTTATTGAATCCCATCCGCACTTCTATAACTGTAGAACCTGTGTAGCCTAGGTTCAGCAGTGGTGACCTCACGGACATCACGCGTGTCACCCGTGATGTCCCGTAGAAACGTCCACTCTCTTACGAACCGCAACAAATTTGTAAATTATTTAACATAATGCTACCTTGATTTTGCTAAAGACATATAGCCATAGAATATTATTGGCGGATTGTTCATAATTGTTGTCAGCTGTTGAACATTGACGATGTTAAGAGTATAAAAAACCAAGTCAACCTATGATGATAAAATGAGAGCATTATGTTTAAACGAAGTTTATACAGAGCTTTATACCTCGATTGAAATAAATGTCATAGCCCTCAAAAAACTGAAGCAGGTAGCTCACGCCAGTGCCTGCATGTAAAAGAAAAAGATGCTATATGGTACTCGGTTTATCCGAACAAGGATTATTACTAGAAAGTCTTGTAACTAAAATAATGATAAGCATTGCCCTGATTCATATATCTCAATATCCATCAAAAACAGAACAACGTTAAAATATTAAATTCAATATCAGACAAAGTGAAGACAAAAAATATTACCCATTTTACTCTGAGCGTTATTTAAATATCACTCACTCTGTTCTTTCGTCTCTTATTTGGTGGAAACCAGGCCTTGAGCGTAATACTAAAGATTATATTTTAGAAATAAGTTTCACTCCATTTACACATCGATTAAACAATGTCGCTATTCACATCGCCTTACTAAATTATTTATGGCCTTTCACTTATAATTTAGTATCCAATAATGAAATGAATAAATTTTTCTCTGTGGTTATACTGTCCGCATTGATTTAGGAATAAAAAATATTAAATGAACAAAGTAATGGCATTCATTTTACGGTTCAAACGACACAAAAGCAACACAAATTTATTAGTTTATCATAATGATAAATTTTTGTGCTTTTTGCTATCGTTAATTGTATTACAGGGCTAAATATCGCCTCATTTGTCAAGTTGGTAATATAAGTTATTACTAATGTTTGTGATCGTAAAGTACTGGGTTCAATTCACAAGTAGGCCTAGATATTATAGAATCTTTCTAACGAATGGTGGCCGTGCGTCTATGTATGTATTATTGGACTACTTAATTAATTATACGATTCCTATTTAAATGAAATGCTATATAATAATATGTTAATCTTATATTGTGTTAAATGTTAATAAGTTCTCCTAATCAAAGATGATCGTAACACGTTAAATAATTTATCAAGAACAATTAATCTTGACAAACCGCATAATCGCTTTAACAACTATACTACTACGAGATAGTTTTATATCACGAAATTTTCTCTGCCTCTGTATGAGCATATAAGGCAATGTGATGCATCCTTGATAGTTTTATATCACGAAATTTTCTCTGCCTCTGTATGAGCATATAAGGCAATGTGATACATCCTTGATAGTTTTATATCACGAAATTTTCTCTGCCTCTGTATGAGCATATAAGGCAATGTGATGCATCCTTGATAGTTTTATATCACGAAATTTTCTCTGCCTCCGTATGAGCATATAAGGCAATGTGATGCATCCTTTTATGCGAATTACTTATAATAAAAACAGACAGAACAAATTAAACATAATTCGTTTTGTCAGTTCATTATATTTTCTTTTAGACAATTGTTACTATTCAACGTATGACTTCCAATATGAAACTTTGACATCCTATAATTAAATTACTTTATACATTTGACATTTTCTAATTATTGACATTGTATTTATCTTAGCTTCCTTTTTTTATTTTTTTTTTGACATATTGCTTTTATTTTTTTATTATTAGGTGCCAATGATTATTGTACCTATCTGAATATTTGTACGCTAGAAACGGCAGGATATTATGGACATATACATTTTTGTAACACCATTGTAACTGCAATATTCTGACAAGCAAATTTTATTATTATTATTATTAATTAATCGATTCTGCTCACGGCTTCGCTCGCGTTGATGTAGAGTTATAGTAGTCTATATGATATTCTGATGTATAATCAATAATTCTGTAAAGTTTTATCAAAATCCGTTCAGTAGTTTTTGCATGAAAGAGTTATCCATCCAGCCATCCATCCATCCTCACTAACTTTCACTTATATAATATTAGTAGGAAGTAGGATAAGTATATATTTATCATAAGTATAAACAAAACTTCATAAATATTAATCATTATTTAATCGCTATGTAATATCGATATTATTAATTTAACTGCCTTGATAGTGTATTACCTATAATAGCTAGCATACAGTGAATCATGAGGTTTTGACACTTGGGTCGGACGGACAGAAACCTGGATTCTTAGCTCAAGAAAATCGCAGTAGTGGGTCAGTAGCAGCCCAAAATTGGAAAGATGGCTGTGGGATGATCTACGGCGCTTATGTGTAATAGTATTACACAACGTTTCGTCGACTGTAAGGATCAAACACATTATATTAGTATATAAGTGCTGGTTAGCCTATCATTGGTGAATGTATTAAAAACTCATTTTGTATCATATACATATATTACAATAGTGTATTATATAGGTATTTGCTATTGGCAAACCAAATAAAATATAATAAAAATCTTAAAATCAAAATCGTATCACGAAAATCAACAAAACAATGGTAGCACTAATTACGTTGATCAAAGCGAGTTGAATATGTAATCCGAGACACGTCCTAAGCCTGTGCACTTGCAACGAGTTTGTTCATTAGCCATTCGGGAATAAGTCGCGAACTTTTGCTAAGTTGATTACGACTTGGAGCAGGGAATTAACGCATTTGTCGAAACAACGCGCCTAGTTATGCAAGTATTTTTGCCCCCTAAAGTTGAACTCTTGAGTTAAGTTGAGTAGAACAAGAATATCTACGAGAGTTTAAAATTTGGAGGACTTTTAATTATTAGTAGTTCTTAACAGATAATCTCCTATAAATGATCTGTCAAGGTTCTGGTAATCACTATAATTTAATACAAGAAAATGTAACTGCGCTACAAATATAGAATAGGCTATTTGAACCATTTTTATTATAATTAAAACGTTACGTCATCCAACATTTTAATTGTAATAAAAATGGGAATTATGGTTTTTACATGTATTGTGCTCTTTAACAAATAAGATATAAGGTATATATAAAAATGCTTAAATCTCGCAATATAGAAGGTTTCAATCTGTTATTAAAGGATCATAGTAGAAGACTTAGGTAAAATTTTGTGAGATTTGTTTGCGTATAATTGTATTGTACGCAAATAAATGGGTGTAGAGTACGCCATAATTGCATGCAAGTAGCTGTGGGTAGATCTCGTTCTAATCGATAATTATTCAGCTCAATTCTGCGAGCGTTTTCGAACGCACCGTTAGCTGTCAAAAGTTTTGACATTTTTGATGAACACTCAAGAACATACATACACCATCGTCTTGTTTCTCAAATTACACAAATAAAAACACAAAAATTTAAAAAATAAACTTCATTTCTGTTTGCCGGCTAAATGATAAGTTGAAAAAGCTATGAAAATCTGACTTACAGCAAGAACCTAACACTGATTTACTGCGATCTTCTTCTGAATATGAGAAGACATTGACCTGTCCGTGGGCTCCACGATTAAAAGCCCATACATATTTTGCAATACCGTTGTTCCACTAACTTATTGGGATAAGTTAGTGGAACAACAACAACGGTGGGATGAACGGTGAGATATGGGTGTCTAAACGGCGATATGAAATACACATTGTTTGTACTTATCCATATTTACTATTCCATATATATAGGACTATACAAAATCAGTCTATACATAGTCCATTTTGAAATTATCATCACTGCAAGACCACAATATCCTACTAATATTATAAATGTGAAAGTTTGTGAGGATGGATGGATGTTTGTTACTCTTTCACGCAAAAACTACAGCCAATGGCCAATGGCCAATGGCCAAATTACAACGATGAGTGTTAAGTAAGTTGAAAAAATCCTGCTATCTAAAAGCAATTTTTGTGTTCGGTGCATAAACCGATATAGGGTACCTTGCATCCAGAATAAAATGCTATTACTAACCTATCATACATTTACGCAAGCAAAGCCGCGGAAAAAATCTAGTTTCAAATATATCAGTTGTGTATACTTATAGTTACTTACTAATACGAGGCAGGCGTTACTGCGGACGTCTTGCCAACGACAAAGTTGGCACAGAATTAGTGGCAGCTTTTGTTACAAAAAGACAATGAGAAACGTTGCGGTATAGTTGGTTCAACTTGATTTAATATCGTTATTATTCTAGGGTTATTAATATATAGCCTCACGCCTATATCCCCGAAAAGGGTTGGTTTATGTTTATTACACCAATATTTAGCCTGCTATGTTTTTAGGCTATGTAATTGACGTTACCAAACACAGTTCCAGACTCTCTAATAATAGTAATATGCATTTAATACGAAAACAGAACATTAAGAACTATTTGATTCCACATCTGAATGTTGCTCAATTCATGGAGTACTGACTGCACGGATGGCGTAGTGGATTATGTGCCTGGCCACTGCCATTGCGCCGAGTGTTGTGGGTTCGAATCCCATACGAGACAAAACTTTGTGTAATCCACAAATAGTTGTTACGCGTCTAGGTGTTCCTTGTGTCCGTTGTTTGAATGTTTGTAAAGTTCCCCGCTACACAAGATTAATGCCTAGTGCGGGACTTGTCTGTTTAAAATACAAAACAGAAAATATTCGTTGTCACTGATTACAATTCGAATTGAAGTAGTAAAATAACAAAGACTTAGGACTTCTATTAATATGACGACGTGAATAACTTAGCTACATTTGTATTCGGATATGGCAAAAAATAGAATATGAGAAATCACAATTACATCAAGCTTCACATAACAGCAAACAACTGTGGAAATACGTTAAAAAGGTTACTTTCACATTTAACCAAAATAAGACAAATACGAGTTTATTGAAAACACATGGCTCTCCGTGGTCCTCCATTAACAACATAAATAGGTTTCTTGTAAACTTTGGCAAAACATTAGCTGAAAAAGTTCAAAACCAATGCGGTAGAAACACAAGAGATACTTTCTCACGACCATCTTAAAAGTGGCAAATCCTTTGTCATGTTAGAGCCAGATGAGGTAGAACAGCTTATATTAAATTTAAAAATAATTGTGCAGTAGGATGGGATAATATCTCCACTAATATTCTCAAAGCTTGTAAGCACATCCTGGTGAATCCATCAACGCATATTTTTCGAAATTGCCTCTCTGGTGGCATCTTTCCCAAATGCCTTAAGAAAGCAATAGTAATACCAATACATAAATCCGGTAATAAAAATCTCGTGACGAACTACATGCCCATCTCACTGTTACCTTCTTTCTCCAAAATACTGGAAAAATATTAATAAAAGATTAGTATCGTATCTTGAAAAGAACTCCCTCTTCTCTGACATGCAATGCGGTTTTAGATCTAAGTTATCAACAGCAGACGCAGTACATCATTAGCCAGCTATATCAGAGAGGAACTTGGGAAAAGTAAGCAGTTAATTGTCATCTTCCTTGATCTGGCGAAGGCATTTGACACCGTGTGTGACCGTGAATTAGGGGCACATAGTTACAGCTTCTCACAGACAATCTACAAGATAGGTACCAATGTATCAAGATAGATAACGTCGTCAGTACCGATTTGAAATTACCCCAATTCGGTATTCCTCAAGGAAGCGTCCACGGAGGTACCCTCTTTCTGGTGTACATTAACAATCTCTGATCTCTATGAATATGCACAGTGCGGTTTTAATATAGTAAACAAATGGCTTAAATATAACCTGCTCACCTGAAATACCGACAAAACAAAATTTATTGAAATTAAACTGCTATATACGGATTTTATCGCGTTGTTTATTTGACACTTTATTACAAAATTTTGAAAATTGTTACACTACTACTACTATTAAACTTTACTAATTTTTAAGCTAATTAAATTATTATTAAACTATTTAGATTTAATTTATTTTTACACTTTTTCCCCGACGTTTCGGTTGCTTTTCAGCAGCCATGGTCACGGGGAGACTAAGATGGCAGTTGTCTCAATGTTCCAGTGTAGTTATTTCAAAGTACCCGAACATAATTTAATCATTGGTGTTTCTATTTACGCAGAATGAGCTCAAAGTATCATGAAGTCTAGCTGTGGTATGCTTCTTCTTGGGTTTGACTATTTTTATTACTGGATCCCAAGCTGGTGGTATATTCCAACCATCTTCTCTATTAAAATTAGGATGTTTTTTGATTTCAATAGCCTCGCGAAGCATCCTTGGTAGGAATCGGTGTTCTTTAGCGAGAATCTGTGGTTTGTCAAATCTCAGGTAGTGGTTGGTCCCCTGTTGCACATGTTCACACACAGCAGACTTCAACGAGCGTTGGTGTTTTACATCAGCTATGTGTTCTTTATGCGGGTGACTATGTTTCTCTTGGTTTGACCAATGTATGAGAATCCGCAGTCACAATCTATTTTATAGACCCCTGCATCTTGTAAAGGCAGTTGGCACTTGACGGATGGTAAAAATTGACTTATCTTCGTTGGCGGCTTGAAGTATGTGTTGATTGAAGCTAAACACCGAAAAAATTAAATTTAAAATTATGAATGCCTAGACACCAACCTCATTTAAGTCACATTAATTTATATGCACATTACCGTAATAACATTACCACTTGCACTTATCCTGTTATCTCTAACACTACTAATATTAAATATTTAGGTGTTATATTAGACGACACACTCTCCTTTAAAGAACACATAACTGCTTTAACTAACAGAGTACGCAAATTATTATTTGTTTTCAAAAGGCTGCGCCTTATTGCAGATCACAAACACATCGTACAGATCTATAAAGCATTGTGTCAGTCTTAAATTCAATATTACATCACTTCATGGGGCGGTACCGCAGAATCCTTCATGTTAAATATAGAGCGAGCACAAAGAGTGCTTCTAAAAGTTGCAACCCACCGACCCTACCGCTTATCCACACATCTTTTGTATGAAAATTGTAATGTATTAACTGTCCGACAGCTTTTTGTAATATACACAGTACATAAACAGCACGCAACGCTTATGTATAACGTCAACCTTACTAACACTAAAAGACGGAAAGATATTGTCTGTACCACACTTTCTGAATCAAATTTTGTTTTTACAAATAGATTTTTCGCATTCTTAGGGCCTTTTCTTTATAACAAGATAAATAAACAAACAATATATGACCTAAGTTATATAAGATCTAAGCGGATAGTCTGTCAGTACTTACAAACTTGAAATTATGAGGATACTGAAGATTTGTTGATTATTGTTAAATAAGTAATAACAAGTTCCATGATAATAATTATTTATCATTATCATGGAACTTGGTTAGCCTCTATACATGTATAGAGGCTAACCACATGGTGACAACTAAACGTAAAAATACATACAGCACTAAACATCTATCATATAAATATATTTTTGTGTTTAATGTAACCGACTGCCACCATTGAGGTCGCGGGTTCGATTCCCGCACAAGTCAAACATTTGTGTGCATGAACATGGATGTTTGTCTTGGTCTGGGTGTTTCTATGTATAATATGTATGTATTTACAAAAAAATAAGTATATATGTATGTTTATCCATTGTCTTGTACCCATAGTACAAGCTCTGCTTAGTTTGGGCTAGATGGTGTTGTGTGTAGGTGGTAGAATATTATTATATATTTTTGCATATATTTATATAATAACTATGGCTAATTATATGTAAGTTAGTTCTTTAGTGGTATATTGTAAGTGCCCTTAACGCCTGTGGCACAGGTTTACCCTAGTACAGACACCCATATTATATTATCTATATTAAGTACTTTATGGACTGTATTAATGTTTTACCACTGTAATCAATAATGTAATTATTATTTTAAAATTATTATAAAAAATAGTTTAACGCATTCTTATGATTATTATTAATGTAAAAATTGAACTGTTTTTATTACTTCAAAAGTTGAATATTCCAAATTTTAAATCTGGTTTCACCCATCGCTACTTAATTATACTTTACCTGTCGCGGCAATAGAAACCGAGACACCATACATAGTGAACGCATTTACTCCCGTTGCGCCCCATAGCCACTCAGAAATACATACTATGGTTAAGTATATAATATACATATATGTATACATTTAGAAACAGGCATTGCACAGCCATTATACGTCCATCTGGCAACAATAGTGATAATTGCGGCCCAGGAATGTGTATGCGCAGTGTAAACATTGCTTGTGGGACATATTAATAACATTACATCACGCCTAATGGCATTGCATAGACCCTTAAACAAACTTACAGTTAATGCTATAGCATATAACTGTGATATTTTATGCCATAAAACAGTTATTTGAATGTTTAACAAGATTATGTGCAATAATTTTGTCTTAAAAACAATGACAAAAAAGTAAGATTGTTCAGTAATATACAACTTCTAATATCAAAGGCTCATCATCATCTCGGCCGAAAGACGTCCACTGTTGGACATAGGCATATCGAAGAAAATTTATCAGAAATATACAATTTAGTTTAAAACATTGACAAACAAATCTTGTACTCTGAAATTTAAACTACTGTATACAGATTTTGTCGCATAGAATCCGTACAAAGCAATTAAATAAAAAAGTATTGTAATTTTAAGTATAAATATTTGCGTAAACATAATACAATATTATAAATAAAAATAAAGCTTTACCTTATATTTCGCAGAAGTAAAACATACATTTAGTACAACGTATTAAAGTTTTGAATAATTGATTTTTATTTTTCACTGGTTATTTTCTGGACCCTACACCAACCTATCCTAAACTTAGGAACGAGCATGAAGATAGATCCTATACATGAGACTACACGAAGCAAATTGTTTGTGGAGAGCCGTAGTCCTATCTACTCACCTACTACTAGTCTAGTCATCCGTGAAGGTAAGAAAAACAAGTGAGTCTATGTGTGTATTATTGAATGTTTGATAATATCCTCGTGTTTGAATAATATCGATTTCGTTAACCCTTTATTAATATTGACACCAAGTATGTATGAATATTAATAATTTATGTAGTCATTACACGACTGCCGTACAGGGAGTATTGTATAGAGGCTAACCACATGGTGACAACTAAACGTAAAAATACTTACGGCGCTAAACATCTATATCGATTATAATATATTATGTACAATCACACAAACGAATACCCAAACCCTATTAGTCTTTCGATATAATCACAATAACAAAATTAAACGAGTCAAATACCAAAGACACTATTACTAATATTATTCTGTTCGTGGTTCCCCATCATTATTTATGAAAGTCATATTTGATTGCCAGTGCCCACGCCGAGCAAACGTTTAACCCGAGTTGAGCTATGACCGGTAAATGTATGGCGCAAACTCCAACACATTTCGATCCAATACCAACATATGAAATCTGTGTGTTCGCGGCACCCCTGCGACAAAGTACACTCAACTAGATAATATTATATTTATTATGAAGGAAATCCTATTGAAAGCTCGCCTTTGTGGTTAATAATATTAGTTACCTACCAGTCTACCGTTTCTCGAGAGGTAATTCATGACAGTTGACGATTAACCGATTCCCTGGATGATTATATCCGGTGAATGAACCGAACCGCTTAAAGCGCAGAAGATATTTTCCTATTGCTCTCTTTAATATAATAAATCGAAATCAGTACCTACCCACTGAGTTATTATGTGAAAGAAATGTAATTTTCTCAGACGTTGCTGCTCAGTGATTTTCCAATTTAACGCAATTTTTTCGTTGTGAATAGACTCGTTACGGAGAAAACTTACGTAGCTCTCAATATACTTGAAAACTTTCAGCTTTTAGTTAATTTCATCGTGTTAGATTGACATCATCACTTTTTGAAGTGAATTGGTAGTTTTATTGAAAATGTTTAGACTGCATCGTTGATTCCGTGGCATAATGTAGCTGAAGTTTGAGACGGAATGGGTCCTGGTTATATTCCTAGGTTAAACAAAATATTTATTGGGATTTTCTGATAGCAAATTTACAGTAGTAGAACAGAGTTCAAAAAAGTGCTTAATCGTACCTTTGTAAAAAGGGTTCAAATCTCACTTTAAATATCAAACTTCCAAAATGCGATTAACATATTAAGGCGGCCAGACACAATAGGTTTTTAATAATTATATCTGGTATTACAGGTTAAATTGGCGATTAGACATAAAATATAGCATATATACTAGGGCTCTAAACGGGTGCCTAACAGCAAATAGACGGTAGCTAGTACGTTTTGAGAGTGTTCTCAGTGAACCGTACACTAAAGATCTTCGCATCTTCTGAACGCGACTGAATAATTGTTGTTTCCATTATCATCCATTTAACAGACAAGAAGGCTGTGTTGTTTTGTTTGCTTGATATAAAGGTTTAATAACAAAGAAATTAAAATCGTGAAGCTACATCAAAACGCATTTTTATTTGTTTCTATTGTGTATGAATATGTACGACTGTACATAAAATAATAAATTCCATCTGAAGAGGCCTCTTCAATGCGTGTAGACATATGAGCTCTTACTTTTAAGCACGTCTGTCTAATAGCTCAAAGAATATTTATATTCTGGTTGGAAGTGGAATTTACATATTATTATACTCGTTTGTCATTTATTTACAACTTGATTTTGCCTGCGGCTTCGTTCGCATTAATGTAAATTTATGTTAAGATAGATTTTAGTAGCCTATATTTTATTCGGATGTATAAAAAAATCATGCATCAAAATCTGTTTAGTAGTTTTTGCGTAAAAGAGTAACAAACATCCATCCATCCATCCGTTCATCCATCCTCATAAACTTTCACATTTATAATTTTAGTAGGATACACTAAGCCAATGTAAAGTTTGTATTTTATTATTAATAAAATTGATAACATCTGCACTACAAATAATTATTGTATCGAGGGATAAAAACATTTAAGCAAGTAAGAACACAAAGAAAACCTAGGTTAGGAGAACATGTGGATCAAATAAAGTTTTGTATGTGTAATGTAAGTTTTACAAGGTACTGACGACTGTACATGTTAATCAAAATTCTCGACACGATATTGTAAACTTAGGAAACTTCCAGTGATGATGATCGGAAAGTTTTGTCGAAATGGGAGAATTCCAAGGAAAGGGTAAATAGCATAGACGTTTATATAAACATTTGTGATACTCTCTGTAATCTTAATCTGATTGTCAAAGAGAGTATATTGTGCTACAATTACTGTTGCTTATACTCCAAAATTTAAATATATTTATATAATATGCTAAGGCATTGAACTTTTAAACGATTGCATGCACGTTCTGATCAGTTCGTTGCACTTTAAACTATTTCAGCTAGAGCAGCATTGCTTAACGACTAAAGATTTCAAATTTGAATTCCACCCATTGATCTGTTAGTAACGTTGCTGATTCTGAGCGATAACAACAAAATGCTATATAAAACAATTCAACGTCATTTGTGTACCTTACAGAAGTCAGGCAATTTTTGCGTAGTACAAAGTCTCACGCGTCTATCCCTTAAGAGGTAGGCAAAGATGCAATATACCAACATTTCGCCAACTATGCTTTTAGCGCCCACATAGTAGGGATCGAGCCTATTCTTGCTTACCAGGTACAGTTCCAAAATCCGTGCTGCTACTAAAAATTTCTTGACTTGAAAACTCAATATCAATTTGCCGGGCCTGGGCATCGAACCCGAGATATCACAGCAGTCGCATACAATTTTTTTTTTTTATTTTAATTCTTTGATAGGCTTGCCTTTGACCTATACTTTAGTAAAGATGCAGTTGACGATGGAGCACGCTTGCCTAGAAGATACCTATTCACTCGTGACTTGAAGACACCCAGATTGACCCAAATCTGAAATAATCTACAACCATTTTATTTTAAGTTTCAAACACTTAATACCATGTTTACATGCAGGATGCTATGAGAGATCATGGCATTACTTATTTACTTCATACATATAAAAGCTTTTAATATATTTATATCTTTTACTACTTAACTCATATTATCTCATAAACAAAACCCACAAAAGTATCCAAAATTCATACGATTCCATTACACAATATACTCGCAGACTCTTCATTAGATAATAAGAAGCTATCCTTTTACGAACGGTACATCACAGCTCGCACTACTGCAGGAGATATGAGATCAAACAAAGCGATTCAATCGACCCACGGGCGCAATGCGATCAGACAATAGCCAGGCCAGGTTGTAAGACCTTCGCCATAGTGCTACCTTAAACCCGCGCACGTCTATAAGGAACATCTTAGAGGAGGGCGGAGGAGATCAGCTTATATTGGCCATAAGCTCAGTATAGCCTGAAGCATCTAATAGTATCTCTTAAAAAGGAGACTAAGAATCAATAAGCCATGCACAATTGTTTACTGCGGGCACACAATATCGATACTATGCGAGCCTTTGAAATTCAATTTCTGTTCCAATTTAATTTACAGCACTGCTAGTCGAATAGTATTTCAAAATAAATACGGAGTCTTTTGTTGCTTCGTATCTATAAGAAATAGATGGATTTCAGTATCTTGATTGGAATGTAAACGAAAACTTTGAGGAAAAGAAACTGCGTGTACGAAATGTATAATGTAGATTCGAAAGGTGTGTTTATTTTTGAACGTTCTAAAAGAGTTTTATAAAACTTCTTTTTTAGTAGATTTTCACGAAGAAATCTATTTAACCTTTTGAACGCCACGCCATAACGGCACCTCCATGTCCTGTACGCCAAGCCCGAAAATCGATATATTATATATTGTTTTTTATGATCAAATATTTCAATAACTAATAACAATTTTGTTTGCTGTATACAATTAAGTAATAATTGGGGATTCAATTTTTAAGTTGTATCACTAAAACACAGAAAATTAATGATTTAATATGTTTATTTTATATTTTTCTGTAAACCGACAAAAAACAATTTTGTCGAGTATAGACGACGTTGGCGCACAGGGCACGCTTGCGCATGTCGAGTATAGACGACGTTGGCGTTCAAAAGGTTAAAACATAATTTTCTTCGAATTGTAACATTTCCAATTTCTTTTTAATACTTCAGAGTTTGTAGTGCGTTAATTATTTTAATTAAAGAATGAAAACATTCGACTTATTTCCAGCCAGCGTCTATTTTCTGCTAAAGACCATAAAACAGATCGAAAATGAAAATAAATTCGTGTATCCCACGATTTTAATTATAGCCTAAAATAAAAGGTATACTGACATCTAATTAAATCACAGTAGGTACGTGTATACGAATACTATCACGTATACAGTTCTATTAAAGCTGAGACAAGCCGAAAGGTCCAGTGATTTTGGCAAGCGTGCATCCATATAGGTATTATATGTACGTGATTACATTACATTAACGTCCCCGCCTCTCATAAAAGCCAATGGACTCGGTTGCGCAATATGGCGACTGTATCATTTTATTTTACTGTTATGTCACTTTCTATTTCTTCTACGGTCAATCTGGTTGTTACTTAAAATAGAGCCTGTCCTGGAATTAGGTAAAGTTTATTGGAATTCTTTTGGGAATACCTAGATAATGGTAGCATGAGTATTTTATTATGTATTTGGCAACAAGATAATCGCTCATCAAACAACTAGGTAAAATGTATTTGATCTAGCCTTATTTTCTTGTAGTGCAAATAAACAGTAAAGAATATTTGAATCTATGTGAATAGAGAAGAGCTTTGTTTATCAAGGGGCAATTTACCTGCGGTTAACTTCATCAACTGCAATCGATACAGCTATGTTAGACTGTCTCAACTAGAGTCGATAGCAGGTGACTTCAATCAGCAAAGAAAACCGCTAGTCTGTAAAAGTTCCAAACCAATGGACCACTAAGGCAGAGCTCTCGGGACGAAACTGATTGTTCACCTGATAAATTGAATTAGACGTTACTTGGCGGCAGTCCAAATGTAAAATAATAATGCACGATGTCTCTCTCTTACTCTTTTCTGTCATTATATTTTATAGGTCACATTTCTTATAGTGTTTTTATTGGGTAGGTAACTTATATCATAAGTACTTCAGTAGTGTTCTTGTAATTTAAATAGTATAAATTTAGTAGGTCACTTCTATAGAATATTGTTTGTAAATATTAGAATTTCCTTAAGAATATTAGGCTTGTCGCTTTTGTAAATGTGTTGTAGACATATAAAGTTTTGCATCCTGCACTTAGCCATGTTTGAATACTGGGTTTAAATGTTTTATGTAACTTTAATAAAGTGGTTGCTTCGCCGATTGCCACCAATCAACCAACAATCAGCGCTTGTTATGAGTTCGAATCCCATTTAGGATAATTAGGTATTTGTGTGATCTATAATTTATTGTTCCAAGTTTGCGTGTCCTTTTGTCTATTAATTGTATGATTATAAAATCTCTCTAAACACAGTGCTAAATGACTAGTAACCATTTTGTCCCAAAAGAAAAAAATGACAAAGCTGAAGGAAAATAGCCACTACAAGATATTGATAAAAAAAAGACCACAAACATACATATTACAAAGTACAAAATGGAAATTTTGTCACCTAGAATCTAGTCTTTAATAAATCATGCGTGCAAAGTCACGGCCAGTTTATGATCAATACATGTAATATCCCTAAAATGGACAGCAGCATCCACTTTTGTCCACTTAGTGCGATGGGATCTCTGATTGACCTGACACGCTTAATGATTATGGCTAACCCTTCCTTGACATAAGCCTATGCCCAGTTATGGACAGTAATGTGTCGTTAATAATTAAGTACTATCGCTGAGGGGTCCGTTAAAAACAAACCTATCTCAGCCCATATTACGTAGGATATAAACATAACATTCAATATGCGGAGTGGTACTCCTCTGGCCAACCCTTCAGGGAGATAGAGGCAGGCTGTTATGATCTTTCAATCTCATCGTTTAGGCAAATTTTTATAAGATTATAAACATTTGTTGCTCTCTACTAGTCTCGTGGCATGGTATGTGCTTATGTTTGTTATCCATCGTGCTGTCCCAGGTTGGATGTCCGAGTCTGGCAAAATTGTTATTATATTTTCAGGGAGTAGTAGTATAAAGTCTGGGAATGTATCCGGTACGACAATGGGTTCGCGTACTATTATACAGAACCTTAAAACTTACTTATGAATTTCGGGTGTAATAAACTTCAGGCTTCTAAATAAAAGCTTAAATAAGGCTCTTTAATCTTGAGCCTAGCATAAAGAGTCTATAAATACAATTATGTAGACATTTTCTTGCCACTATACAATTTACAAAATTATTCTTACATTTAATCAACTAACTTTTTACGAAAACACAAGCTAAATAAATATACTTTATTTAATAATGGAATTGAAAATGTTTGACACTAACCAGATAAACATTTTTGGTAACAACACATGTGAAGGCAGACAAAATAAATGTTCACCTCAATATATTTCATCTTGAAAATAACATTGGAGAAATATTTGCTGTGGCTGTAAAAATAATACTATTAACTCCAGAATTATAATCACTATATATCATATACTTGATTTTGTCCGGGGCTTTACTCGCGTTAGAGTATATTTTGTCAATAAACTTCTATCCCTCGGGTACAGTACCTTTTTCTGGATCTACCCTATGACCTTTTCTGTACCCATGACAACATTGTATGCAAAAATTTAATGGTGATCGATCGAGTAGTTACGGCGTGAAAGCATAACTACTCGATCACAATATGTATAATATATATGTATTTACAAAAAAAAATGTATATATGTATGTTTATCCATTGTCTAGAACCCATAGTACAAGCTCTGCTTAGTTTGGGCTACATGGTGTTGTATGTATGTGATAGAATATTATTATTATTATAACTAACAAACCAATAAACTCACAACTGCGTTTATAATATTTGTTTTAGTACTAGGTATATAATGCTACTTATATTTATATATAAAAAGTCAATGTTGCTTTAGTATGCTAAGCTGCATTGCTCATATAAAACAGCATAAGTGAACACAATTTGTATGTTCATTTACTACATAATGAAGCCTCAAGCGGCCGGCGAGATTTCTGAATTTGCATAGAGGAAGCTTAAATTTGAGGAAAGACTTTAGTTATTATTTATTCTGACTATATCGGAAAGTCTCGCGGGATACAAAGTCAAATACTATTTTACGTTGCTTTCCGTAACATTATGTAACTCATATTGCTGAAATCAATTGCAATATTTTTTATCATCACACATTTATCAATTGGTTTTGGGTTTATACCACATTTTTATAGTTTTTTTTTTATTACAACTTTTTTATGTAACTATTTACTTTTTTTTAAATCTTATGATGTTGACCATCACTGATAAATTTTCGATTTAGTTTTGCACCTATTTAATTACTTTGTTTGGACTACTGTATCGATGTTGCTTTTTCATTTGTTAGTGTACGTAAAATATTTATAACATTTATGAATTTTATCCAGAAAATAATTACGGCATTTAATAGCACATTGTTATTATATTAGTGTGAAAATACCACGTTTATAACAAATATAAAGCTGCACACACAGCCACCATTTGCGTACACTCTGACTCCTAAATTTAGCATACTGCGGCCCAACAATCAGATATCCCGTATTGAATAAAAACTCGTATTTGCACGTAAACGGCCCGATCCACAAATACACGGGTTGGATATCGTTGGGTTGACCTTTTTGAATCAATGATGAATCCAATTTCATCCTACCTTTACCGACGACAGAGCCTCATTTGGTCGCAGGTAAAAACATTTACGTGAAACACGAACCAGTGGACCACTTTGTCTCAGAGATTTACAGCTCGAAAATAGATTTATTATTCTTTTTGTGAACAACTATTGTACCTCCCCCACGGGTATAAAAAGTAGTCGAGTGAGGAAAATGACCAAAGTTTTGTCTTTAAATTATATCTGACTGCCTCCAGAGAGGCAGAGCCGATACGTCGCGTGCCCCAACGACACTAAAATCCTTCAATACTTAGGTCAAAGTAAAAAGTGTAATAAATCTTCTTCATAGGAGTGGTCGGTCTTTATTTCAGTCTATGATGGAGCAATTATATGTGGAACATAAAAGTTAGAGCTGTCATAAAAATTCTGCGATGGCTCTTGATAACCACAACGTACAAAAAACCTTGCTAAGAATTGCCAGATGTTTCTAGCTACTAATATACATATTGTTCATACAGAGGTTGTATAAAGAAGTTGGTGAAAATATTTTATTATTTCGTATTAAAATCCGATGCAATACCAGAATTTTTCTATTAAACATCAAAATCATATACTAAGCTTATCGACACACCCATATAAAAGCAAAAGTAGTCTTATCTGCCGACAACGGTACAGCAAGCAATAATATGTAGTTTAAAAGATTACGTTAATAAGTCGAATAAACATACCATAAGCAATACAGTCACTATCAGCCATTAAACTTAGTAGTTTATATTGAAATCAAGTTATATAAAGAAGTGAGGTACGTTGAGTAGTCGTCTGAACTCTCTCAGTTTATAAACTGTCCCATTGCTGGGCACGTTTCAACTCTCGGAAAGAAAAGTTTTCGACCATTTCAACACACAAGTTGCCACTAGATTTTATTCTTCACATAGAAAACGAAAGATGTAATTTTTTTAGTTATTTAGGTATACCTATCTTTTTTTACATAAAATTCAATAGATATAAAAAAATTGTATCAGGTGTACTTAGTTCCGAAAAGTTCCAAGTCTAGTTATAAAGTGAAATTACAGTTATTAAGTAAAAATCTACTTTCAATTATCCACTTGTATCCTACGCTAACGAATTTAAGATTTTAATAATGTTTTTTGTTTTGCACGAGTAATCTGCTCTAATATGTACATGTTGTGTACACTAGAATTTACCTTAGGATTACTGTCCGGTTTATATATTATGTTCATTATTACTACTTACTATGTTAAGACTGTAATCTATTTGTGTACCTATTATAAATAAATAAATATCTATACCAATATTATAAAGACTTGGTTGTTTTGTTTGTTCGTAAGGATTTAACTCAAAAACTACTCCACCTTCCTACCAATAGAAAGCTATATTGTCACCGAGTAATATGGGCTTTATTTTATTTTAAAAAGAAATTCTGTTACTAACATAACGTAATGTAACCTAACCTACTTTTATGTAAGCAAAGCCGCAGACAAAAGCTAGTAATTTATAAAATCGGATGTTTGTTATAAAATATCAAAACCAAGATTTGGAACATAGTACTCCAAATAGATGGTTAAGTCTACTCATCTATCATTGTTTAATTGTAAGCAGAACAAGAACAACAGAATTCATCTCAAAATCAAACTTATGTTAAGTGCTTCGCTTGCCTGTTATCATTCGTTTGACTGTGTGCTTACATTTTTTATGTGAATTGTCCATATCATAAATCGAGGGTAAATAGCCGAAGCTATAAGATATGTATACAATAATTGTAATATGAAGATTAATGATTAAATAAACCGTTACAGAAACTATCAGTTATCCTAAAAGCTGCACATTTCACACAAGAGCTGTCTTGTCTAAGCCCCTTGGTGCACACCTGGTTCTGTCTTAGATTGCCGGCATCCCTCCTCACTTTGTAACAGAAGGCTCTACCTCTTTAATAGTAGACAAGTGATCCTTTCTACTAATTTAAAAACTTATAGTCTTACCTTTTGTTTCTATCAAAATAGGAAAATGTAGGATGAAAATTGTTACTTAGTCAATATACTTTTGTTGTCATATAAACATCCGCTACCGATATCAGGCCCATCATTCGCGCATTATTGACCCTGGGGAAAAGAAATTTGTTGTGTTTCCGACACGAGAGATAAAGACCAGGGACCCTTATTGATAGCACAGTGTCCACTTAAGGAGAAACATCCTACTCACCGCGGGAACACAACACAAGGTGTGTGATCATCTAGGGTGGTGCTACTTCCCAGTTGTTTTTTATGTTTTAATTTATCCTATTTCTGGCAAAACTATATATCGACGGTAGTATTAAATATACGTACCGGTATACTAATTAAAGCAATGTGGAATAGGTAACTAATAAAATGGAGTATTACTTACTAACATTTGAATCTAATTTTAACGATAACAATTATTTTATCTTCACTTGGAATAAATAGCTGTCCCGTATATCCCTTTTAAACACACAAACGTTAAAGGCACGCAAATAAGAAAGAGACATGTTGACTTCATATAAAACTATAATTATTCATCAATCAATCGTGATTGAATTATTTACATAACTTTGAAATAAAGGTAATTACCGAAATCGGATAGTCCGTTTACGAGTTGCAATGACACATAACATAGTAGTTTTAGCACGGTGTTGCCTTTATTCCATTGCGTTACTAATAAACTATATATAGTAAAATAGGATAAAAAAACGTTTTCCAATCGCTATTTTATCTAGTTAATAAAATGCAGAACAAAAACTACGTCAAAGAACGAGTTTTCCTATACAGTGAACCGAGTGAGGGCAAACTGCCACGAACCACGATAAATAAGTAGTTTATGAACGTATTGTATAAAACAGTTCTGTTAAAAATCAGTTCCAAACACGTTTTGTATTCTGTGGCAAGCCCGCCGCGGTATAGGCCAACGCTAAAATTTATTTTGCACTCAAAAAGGAAATGAGATTATATTTCAATAACAAACATATCCGACACTACACGCTGGAGGAATAAAAAGTTACACTTGCCGAATTTATTTACCGCTTTCGAACGAACTACCTATTCAACGCGGGTAATTTTATGCCAGGCATGGCGCATCTTTGTGAATATCTTATTTTACCAAAAAATACCAGCATTCAATTTTTGAAACCTAAATTAATTCGACGTTATAAATTTTAAAAGCAGTCTTTATGAAAAGTTATATTAAATTGAATTTTTTTACAAATTGCTCTAGCGCTGTCTTGCATTATTCTTGTTTAAATTATTAAAATTAGAATTTGTAATTTAATCTTTAGATACGCTTGTTCTAAAGATTAATAGTGGTGCAAATAGAATTGAATTATGTAATATGCCTGCACTCGTTTTTCTCCAGTAAGTAAAAACAACTACGCGTTGAGAGCAAAAACAAGTACAAACAATGCGATTAGTCGTTGAGGATTGCTAACTTTTCTCACGTTATAACACCAAAATAAATGAAGTTAAGTCAAGTTATTTACAATGTTACGAGTATTTTTTACGATTGTTACCCAATACGGAAAGCAATGACATTGATTTTTTATTTCAATGTAGCATATTCGCGTATCAAATGTACCGTGTATTTGGGTGTTTTTATTTTCTGGAAAACAATTCGTTTTGTAGAAAAATCGTCGAAATTCGAGGAAAGTGTAATTTAACAAAGCATCACCGTATTAAAAATACTCCCACGTATATATATACATACTTAAGTGAGATAGTATTGTTACAAATCACTATGCTGTAGTCGATCTATGCGTAACTATATTTGTGATGCTGGTTATAAGAAACATTTATTCATGAATTAAATAATACGATTCCATTGATCTATGAATAAATCAATTGCTTATAGAAACGAGAACTTAGTAACAATTCTATGTATTAACAAACTAACATTATACTGACATATATTATAATAATATGAGCCCTGTATTAAGCTGTCCCACCGCTGGGCACAGGCCTCTTCTCAATGTAAGAAGGGTTAGGCCATAGTCCACCACGCTGGCTCAGTATTTGATCTTTATGGCTTAAATTTACATTAATATACCGAATCTTAGTATTGATTTTATATTTGATCTCCGTAGGGCAGTGTCAGCGGATTTTTTGGCAAATAAATCTTAGTGGCACAAAAGTAGACAGCAAAGTCACCCATTTTTAAAATTTACAACGATGTCTTTCGCACTAAGTTTAGTTTCTGTGTTGAATGTTTTTAAAGTCACTCATTTCACAAATATTCAAACAATGGACACAAAAATCACCCAAACTCGGAATAACTAATTGTGGACGACACAATTTTTCTATGCCTGCTTAAATTTTTCCGATTGAATCCGTATCCCTCGGCGCAGTGGTAGTGGCGCGGCGGTCTCTTAAACCAGTACGTCATCTGTGCAGTTTATTTATTCGTATTCGTACAGCCAGATTACATGAAATCTTAAAGTATAGCTGGCAAGATACATATGCATTATCTAGCTTACCCCTTCAGGAATATGTATGTATTTACAAAAAAAAGTATACATGTATGTTTATCCATTGTCTAGTACCCATAGTACAAGCTCTGCGTAGTTTGGGCTAGATGGTGTTGTGTGTATGTGATAGAATATTATTATGTTTCTCTTATCAGAGGTACTTTCTAACATATTATATTAGAAAATACCTGGCCCTTTGGGAGGCTTACACGGAGACATGAGTCCAACGTGAAGAGGCCCTTCGAGAGTTTTAATCTTATTATTATTATATAGTTATGCAAATTCTAGTTAAAACTGTAAGCAGTAGAATTAAATTGTCTTGTTAGAAATTACCGGCACGAGGTCAAACTGTCTGAAACCGCAGTTACTTATTTGATTGTCAGTCTGCAAGTAACGACTAATCGGGCCATGGAATCTTACGACTTCAAACGGAATGCATTTAAAACCGCGTGAAGAAACTTCGTCTATCCTATAAAGCGAACCAGAAATAAAATTTGCTAAAGATTACCATAGTCTAATTTTAATTAGTTTCTTAATAAGCAATTTGTGTATGGTTGATTTACTAACATAATGTTGGTCAACCAAGCCATATTTTACATTCATATACAGCTTCACGTCTACATAGCCCCAAAGAAGTTTTTACAAGTTAAGTTATATTTCAATGCAGATTTAAAATAACAATATTATTAGCCCAGTGTATAAACAATCCCACCACTGAGCACGGGCCTCTTCTCAGTGTGAGAAGGGTTAGGCCGTAATCCGCCACGCTGGCCCAGTGCGGGCAGGCAGACTGCATATATCTTTGAAACCATTATGGAAATCTCTAAGACATGCAGATTTACTCACGATGTTTTCATCCTTCATCGTTAAAGCGAAAGATAATTACTTTTTCATACGCACATGCTTTGGCATTGCACTTGAGACCTCTGCGTAGCAGTCCAACAGTTTCCTAATAGGCTATCTGTGTGGAAACTGTTGGACTGCCACGCAGAGGTCTCGAGTTTGATCCCAAGGCGCGCATCTCTAACTTTTCGAAGTTATGTGCGTATGAAAAAGTAATTATCTTTCGCTTTAACGATGAAGGATGAAAACATCGTGAGAAAACCTGCATGTTTAAGAGTTCTCAATAATGTTCTCGAAGATATGTGAAGTCTGCCAACCCGCACTGGGCCAGTGTGGTGGACTATAGCCTAAACCTTCTCACACCGAGAAGAGGCCCGTGCAGCAGTGGGACAGTTTAATACAGGGCTGATATTATTATTATAATAACATTTTACTTGACACGAAAACTTACGCACGAGACCAAGAAGGCAGTGTTAAAGCCCAATCCTGTCATAAATTTACATCATGTCCAATTTTTTGCATAATCTATTCCCAGAGTGTTAATGAGTGTTATATTCGCATCGATAACAAGCGGACTGTTCGTTAGATCGATGTCTATTAGTGACGTCATAAATTACCATAGCATGGCATGCATTATGCAAATGTCTCGATGCACGCGTCGCACAACGCTATGAAGTCTCATTTGTCATGTTAATAACAGGAAGTTTGTTGCTGCTAATTATTTACTAGATGTTGACAGCGAAATTGACATCAATAGATTACAACACTAACTAGTATTAGCTGAGTCGGCAATTGTATGTATTCCTTGTTTGATGACATATGTTTAGCTAATCATAATCATTTAACCTTTAGCGTTGCTGGGTGGTGTAGCAATGCCTGCGAATGCGACTGCTCTGCTTGAGGTCTGGGGGTCTATTCCCGTATTAAGCAAAGTGTTTTTGGAATTTTCAGTCAAGAAATTCTCAATAGCAGCCCAGTGTTAGAAATTTGGCGGTATTGCATACCCACGTGCCTTGAAATACACAATGAAGCAGTTGTTTAGTTGCAGTTGCAGTCCTGCTACTAATCTCGCTTCAATCGTGTTGGATTGCTATACCATCGGATATTGATATTTAGGAAATAGTGCACTTGTGTGCAGATGACTGACTATACCCCGCTAAGATTATCCGCTATAACCAAAATTCGTTCTAGAGGACCTTACTCTATGCGTAACTAACGATGTAGTTTTAAGATCTTACATTAACATTTCTATTAAAAAGAGAACGCTGACACTATGACTCATTCGTGTGTTACGTAGTAGACGGTACCAAGCAAACAAACTAAGGACTAAAACATCGAACACAAAAAAAAAACTCAAACTCGGAACGAATATTTTAGATTCTCACAATTTCTTTCTCGTGTGGGGTTCAAACCTTCATCATGTATACTGGCACTGCGAGGCGATCGCTTAAGCCTGCCTTCTTGCATATATTTTATTACGAGAACTGCAAAGATGATTTAACCGAACCACAGGTTTTTTTGTAAGTGAATATCCTACTAGTAGTAAATAGTAACTAAATGTTGCAACAACTTAGTTTAGTTATACTTTCTGTTTCCCTTGCTATGTTTTATTCTATACATATAAGACGGAACAATACGCCAGGGTATTTCAGAAATGAAAATTCTATCACATTCACACTCCACCAGTTACGAATACATCCAACAATATAAGGGTGAGCCTTTTGTCACTTTACGGCTGTAGTTCCGGATTATACAACCTATGACGTTGCCTGGGTATCAATAATAGCCACACGAGCTCCTATTGATTATTTTCATACATAGTTTAACGCCCATATGTCCAAAGGTACAGTGTATATTAAACTCTCATAATGCCAGTTATATTTTAGTCATAACTATATTCTTTATATACATAGCCTCATGCGCCAATGTTCCCCGATGTAATCACCAAGAGTTTTAGGTCCCAAGTTTCTTTACCTATTACAGTTTAGTGGGCTCAGTTTTAGACTACCCGCCACTACATAGAATATTTAATAGAAAAACCCAATAATACCCTACACTGACTAGGAATCTAACTCGAGGTTTCATGTTCAGCACTCTTGTACACTACCACGGCGCTGTCCAGACTTAAGTATTTGGTAAGAGGTATTCTTACAACAGTTTTTCGTATAGAGCTGCTGATACTTAACTTTCGGGTCTAAGCCTCGGAACTAAGCCTGTTTGCCGTACATTTACACTTACGCAATTCAACCAACCAAGCACGTATTTGCTATTTTATTTAGGCAGACCCACGTGTATATGTAAGTATTTCTTAATACATTTCCGTGTGTTAAATAAAGTAGAGCGTCATGAAATATTAGCAAGGTCGCGTGTACACACTTCCATACATAAGTGAGTATGCAAGTTACTCATACATATTATATTTAAGTGATCCACCGCCAACATGGCGATGCTGTGCATTTATCTAATAGAGTACGCAAATTGTTTTTACCAGTAATGGATTAAATGAATACCCCTTGTGCTATTTTATAACGATAACTTGATTTATTTTATACAAATAACGAGATCCTGGGCAATTGTGTTATTAAATTTACTTAGAATGTCTTGTTAACCTCACCAGCTAACAACTTAACTGTTCGTTATATGAACCAAACGTCCTTACAATCGCTAGACCATAATAATTATCTTTTCTTTTAAATATCACAGCAATATGGATACCAAATTACTCCATTTTCGTTAACCTTACAGCTAAGCTACAATGCTGGTATTATGACTGGCTTTACGTAAGTAAAGCAATTTTGGAATTAATGGAAAACAAATGCAAACACATATTACACATAAAAATTAAGTAACTTACATAATAAAAAAAGATAGTGCTAAGAATCTCTCTACTCTGTTCCTCTGTCCTAAAATCATAATCCTCCAAAACTTAGAGCAGCCTAGATGAGGAAATATTTACTTTCGCATAATAGAGGATCGATATCGAATAATAATACCTAAACATCTTCGTGTTATCTCCCTGTGGTAAGATAAAGCTAGAGCTCTTTTTAATCGCGGTCGATACCAGTATTGATCTTTCCTTCATGAAGCTACTACATAGCGTAGTTGTGGTTTACCTCCGCATTTTGCTTCTGGGATACACAATATAGTAATACTATGTAATTAACATTAGCTTGTACTGTCAATCTCGAATACAATTCTCTTGAAGTAGTAGTAGATTAAGCTTTGGACTTGCGTTCAAGAGGACGCGGTTTCAAATCCCACTCATTGCACTACCGACGTGAACTTACACCTAACACACGCAGTAATTTTACCCAAGATGCTAGTAATCTTCTTAAATAAATATAAACAAAGATTTCGATAAAATAGCGTAATTTATTTATGTCTAATTTTGAATAGCTGATATCAATAGTTCTACGAAACCCTCTGTATTTAAGAGGCAATGTAATCTTGTGAAGTATTGGTAGTGACTGGTGTTTACGATACTGAAATCGTTCCGTTTCCCAGTAAGCATTTTAAGATGTCATCGCCAAATGTTGTACAAACATTTATGATAGACTTCACGAGCAAGCAATACCTACCTTTTTATTAATTTTATTTTCCAGGAATTCGATTTGTAGGATATCGTTCGGAAACTCTTTACCTGCCTGTATAAAAACTTTCATAAATATTGCATGAAGTTTGCGCCTCTTCTTGTGAAGTCAAATGTAAACGTACGAGAACGTGACCAGTGACTTATACCTAGTTCTACAGAGTCGCTTATTTGTAACAGAACTGCACGGATGGCGATGTGGTTAAAGCCTCGCCACTGCTAGTGCCCACAGAGATAGGTTATATAGGAATATTATAAATGTGAGTTTGTTTCTTTGTTACGCTTTCAAGACTTAAGCACTCGAAAAATCATCATGAAATTTCACATACACGTTGTCAGGGGTACAGAATAGGACGTAGGGTACCTTTCATCCAAGAAAAGTACTGTAACTTGTTAGTAACGCCCGCGGCTTCACTTGTGTAAATGTGTTCATTTACACAAGTGAAGCCACGGGCGAAATCTAGTATATAATAAAAGATGTACACGTGATCTATACAAGCTAATGCTGTTGCGTATTTTGAACCGTAAATATATTTACAGTTTCAGCCATATTATTTATAACCAAGGATACAGAGTAGTATCCTTCTAAGTACCGTATCCAGTACTTTTACTAATATAAATACTACATACATACATATACTATCCAATGCTACTAAAAAAATATACTAAAATATACATCTTAGTCACAGCTAATACAACAAACCTTAATAACATAAAGAGTCATCTCTGTAATTATATCTATTCGGGAAGCTGTTTTGCTCTTGACAGTGAGTGATATCTTGTGAAGGCTAGCAAAAAGCGGAATATCTTTGCAGAAAAACAGTTCAGTACCATCAATTATGATGGCAACTCCTTCGTTATTCGAAACCGAATGCACTTAGCGTAAATATCTTTAACATGGCATTATTAAAATAAAATATTGTTTTGATCATTAATAGGGCAACAATGAAGCCGATCATCAATTTCAAATCACTTAATTTAATAAAGTGCTATTGATTTATTTTAAGGAACACGCACTTACAGCTGTATCTATAGGCAAAACTAAAACGACGATCTCATCAATAAATTCTCTATTTATAAACGGGGCCAAAGTTATGACTTAAAATAGTAGACGATTGTATGTATTATACTAATGTCTAATCCTGCGGTAAAATATAAGCGTTTTCATTAATAATAAATAATAAAAAACAAGGTACCTACAGCCTTTTCTACCCAGGCTTCAGAATTATAAAACTCTCAACCAACCCGGAAAAATGGCATATAGAACAAAATTCGCAAGCTGCCCAACAAAGTGACGCGGAGTGATAAAACAACCACGAATATCATAAAAGTATTCCTTTGTCGGTTAGTTTCAGGTTTTAACCAATATGACGACAGCGTTTTTCAGTTCTTAGTTATAATAATTTCAAAGGCTTTTTATTTAAGCATGTTTTAGTTTTATTTATAACCGCAAATTATTTAATAGTTTAGTTTCAGATACACAATATGCAGAATCCTCTATTATTTCTAGTACAAGTATTTAATGTTTAAAGGTTTAGTTTTATAGCTTTGCTTGTAATTCGTTAAGTTACAAATGAATACAGAAAAGTATAGGATTTCTAGCTTATATAGTTCTGTTTTAATTTGTAACTTGGATATTTGTATTTTTACCCAGGAACAGATATAATAGTTAAATAAGATGTCACAAAAATTATGTAAATTAATCATGCGTGTCCATCGTAAGTTTGTTCATAAATTATTATTATAATTTTATAGGACCTTATGACAATAAATTTTCGCTCTGGGAAATAGGGCTACAGAAAAATGTCGTATTTATTATCAGGGAAAGGTCACCAACAACAATTTCATATATATTTAATGGCATAGGCTCGCCCCCTTTTACCTCGTTATTTAAAATCATTGCTATCGAAATGTAATTGTAAATATACTCTACTTATTCATTCGGAAATATAGATGGTAGAATATATAATAATATGTATTAATTTTAATTTAATTCAATTTATTTATTTCCAAAACAATGTACAGTAACCACTAATAAACTAATCAGCAGCCTTATAAATTAATTTACAATATAACAGTTATGGATGTATTGAAGTCTGGTGCCCGAGGTAATATTTAATTTGTGTTACGGATACTAGCACTCTCACAAGTTGTTGAACAGAACCAGAACTAGGTGGACCGTGGTCCCTGCCTGATTTCTTCTTGTCTATACTTATATTTGTTTACTTGCTTGCAAACTTGCGTTTTGGGAAAGATACACAAAAGCTGCTAGTAAAAATAAAGTACCGAAACAAAAGTCATTGCTTCACTCTTGTTCCCTGCCTAGTAAATTTATTGCAAGGTTTGAAGAACACCTCAGTTATAAAGCATTTTATTTATGCAAGTAACGTAAACGTAAATTTAAGGGTTTCAAACTACTAGTGGCTCAAAAATTTAACTTAATTTTTTATTTGTGTCACAATAAATAAGAACCACATTAACATATACGAATGTATAGTAACTTATGATAAGAAAATACGTATTTTCTTTTGTTTAAGCCACTTGTTTGAGTGGTCTATGTGCTCAATAATATAAAATGAAATGTTATATTAAGAGAAATAAAACAAATATTAATTCATTTCTATCAAGTTAGCGAGCTATTAAAATTTCTGCTGTTGACAAGTTTAAAAGAAAAAAAGATTTTCTTGTGAGTAATTGGGTTGCGGCAAGCGAAAAAAAACCGATGAAATTTTTTGACATAAATCTTGGTCGCGTTCTGGTCTTGTACTTAAATAATGAGGGCATAGATATAAAAATGTATTGTAACCGTGAGGTAGCTATTCGTGTTAGTATATCAATTTTGCAATACGTGATCATGGCTCTCTTTCAAAGTTTGGTTTGGGACCGTCATGGTCATATCCTTAGCAGCCAATTGGCACAACCAAATGTGGTTTTAATTCCGTTCCAAAATTTTTGTCAAACATTGGCAGTCAATCAGTTAAAGGAAGTATGTACTGTGCATATTATGAATATTTGTAAAGTTTATCAGGATAGATAAATTATATTTATAGGAGCTTTTGCTAGCAACTTCGGACCACATGGATTCGGAAAAGCGTACTGAGATAAAAAGTATATTCTATTTTTATTCAGGGCATAGTCTACTTGTGTACTAAGTTTCATCCAAAACCATTCTATGGTTTATGAGGGACTGAATAAAAAACATTCAAATATCTTTAGAAACTACTGTCTTTGTTCAATTAAAACACTATCAACAACTTTTCTTCAGGTAGACTGTGACAGTTCATATTAAGTTTTTACTTATGCACCTTGGATAGAGCCATGTTAATGAAAGATTATTAAGATTCAAGAAAACTGTTATAGCTCGCTGATATAATTTGTTAGCACCAAGGAAGATCACGTAGACAATGAACCTATCTTAAAATACAGAAACCCCAACCGCATACACAGCCATAACAAATTAACCACTTAAAATTCACTTAAAAGTAAAAGCAATACGTCTCCGTTCATAATATTTTACCCGGTACTCAAACGCCCTGCAATCCCGTACACGTCAATTACCATCACTTCGCACCTGTCAGCTGTCCATTCCCTCTGCTTCTGGATTAATCCAGATTATAATCGGGGCGAAAAAAACAATTTCTTTGTCGTGCCAAAAAAATCTAGGTTTAATTTTTATTGCGATGTTTTATTTTCTATTTACATAACAATGGTAATAGATATTTAAAAAAGTCACCTTTTCTCAAAGTTGAGTGCCGGTTACATAATAGTTAAGAAACAGCGAAGACATTTTTACAAGTAAAGCTGTTTATGATTATTTAAGTGACACTTCAATACAATTTTCATGTAAAATCTTTACTAAGAATTCATCTAAATAATCATTATATGTCTCCAAGTCCACCAATAATACTATGCCTGCAGTAGAATTGTATTCCTTTGGCTTATGGTAAAAGAAATACCACACACATACTAGCGTACAAAGACAACCCACTAGCGACTAGCAACTACCCACTATTAATCAAATGTAGTATCGCTACCATCGTTATTTGCCCAACATGTTGTGGTTTGTGGCTCAAACACTGGCAAGTTGCCTATCTAACCCACATTGGTATTGTATTTCAAGCGATACCATTATACTGTTTAAACTACACCTGATATCGAACGTGGAGATTGAATCTGTAATATCGTAAACAGCAAGCAAGCAGTGCAGTCAACAATTGTTACTACTGAAGGGGATTCTAAGCGGGCAATATTTTATTGCAATATTCGGCTGCATTATGTGCAGCAATTGCAAATCCCGGAATGAAAAAAACCTTTTTAATGCGCCAGCCATTCAACATAATTTTTTGGGTAGCCATATCTAAAATATTTTTAGTATATTCTATGATTTGGCAGTTGAATAGTTAAACTTAATTCTTTGAGTACCTATGGCTCTTTTTGTCGGCCAGTATATATGAGGAAAAGTAAACATTGCAGTAAAATCATCACATAGCATTATGCTGTATGTCTTCAAAGGGTTACGTAGAAATTTCTTGAACGCTTTGGTCGCCAGTTGCCAAAGTGAGAGAAAGAAATAATTTTTATTAGCCAAGAGAGTACATAGCGTATGACATTATAATGTGGTTACATATTAGTTTGAATACATACTAATGTGAATAGTGACCCCGACGCTAGGAAAACCCTGTGTTATAGGGGTCACCCATTCGTGCGGGAAAGGGTTTATAGGAATTACAATTTTCAGAATTTTCAAATATTCTGAAAAGGTAAATTGTAGTAAACCTAGTACAGTCACGCTATTCTGCTATAAACCCATCTCGAACTTGATTGTCGCTTCGCGAGTAACCTTAGTAACCAACTGTTTCTGCTATGGTTACTGAGGCATATCTCAAATTTTAACAGTCGAGTCGGATAGGAGCTTTTAACGACATTTAACTGAATTGCACAAAATTTACTTTATTCAGTCTTTTTTATAAAAATACAACTGTCGTACTGAATAACTAATATGTCGTGGGAGGCGTTATAAACATTAAAACAACGAAAACAAAGATACAAGGTATCTTATGTGGGGGCCAGTAGTGCAGACCGGCGACACTTCGACCCAGTGGGATCTTTTGTGTCGACACTCTCCCAATAACGACTGCCATAGATGTTCATGGCAGCCGGGACCGAAGGCTTAACGTGCTCTCCGAGACACGGAGCAGACGAAGATACAAGGTAGCAATCATATGAGTATGACAGGCATTTTAGTTCCGTGCGGGCATTGAACCCAAGACGGCATACTAGCAATGGTGCAGTGACTAAATACTTGAATCACTACGCCATCCGTGCAGCCGAGCAACCGAGCTAATTGTTCGATTCGAGAATCGCAAACAACGTTCGATTAGCGGGATAAATAAACTGTCAAGAAATAATTTATAACTGACGGCTTACTTAAGAGCTGCAAGTCTTATTCATTGGGCAGATACTGCAATAGATTGCAGGCTTAGACCTTTAAAGGTCAAGGTATTTTAATATGCTATTTTTAAAATAACATCATCACATAAATTATTATTCCAAACACAAAAACTAATGTGATAATAGGTTGTTTAAAATTAATTTATCATAATAATCGTTGATAAACCCAATAAACGATTTATGTTTAACCTAATATTATCGGATGATAAAGTTTACAAATGTATTCGATATACTTCAGCAATAAATTGTTATATTTGCAATTAGTGTTGGGAGCACGTTTCCGCAATATAACGCGAACGATCCTTTCTGCATCCGCCTGCTCGTGCTTCCTACAATCTCACTTAATTTTAATTATATCTCGACAATAAAACAATTGGTGTCAATTATGTTGTTACTTTTTGTTATTTATTATATATATATTATATGTTGTTACTTTACCAAATTTTACAAAATACTTATACTTTACATAATATAAAATAAAATACTTTACAAAATAGCTCATCGGGGAGACCAACAGACTGCAATGCAGAGGGTCTCGGGTTCGAACCCACGTCGCGCACCATTGATTTTCGGAAGTTTTATGACTTTTAGAAATTATGTGCGTATTGATTGAAAATTATCGCCTGCTCCGTACCTCGGACAGCACGTTAAGCCGTTGGTCCCGGCTGCCATGAACATCTATGGCAGTCGTTATTGGGAAAGTCAGTACCCTATAATATCGTGACGCTGGTCTAGCCTTAGGGTAACGTTAGCCTTCTGGTTGCGGAGGTCAGATGGCAGCCGCTCCGTGTAAAAACTGATATCCAGTCAAATCCGGTTAGACCAGAAAAGCCGACCCTAACGGACTTGGGAATAATAAAGGCTAAGAGAGAAGAAGACTTTACCAAATTTTAATGAATGTTCATGTAATGAGAAAGTACTATTATAATTGTTACAGTATTTGTTTTGTGCTTAATGACAGCAAGAAAAGAATAGTTTAGTTAACTTAAATGTTTTATTATTTAAGTCAAAAAGTTATAATGTCCTAACTCCAAAATACAAAAACCTAGAAATAAGTTCCAGAATAGTAAAATACACGCTTTTAAAATATGGTATTATTTTCTGTTTTATTTTGAAACTAATATTTTATGGTTTGCACAAATATATTTCTTTTGATTGCTATTTGCTTGTGTGTGAAATAATGTACAAATTTAAACATAGTCAATTACCTTATTTAAAATTTAATATTATATAATTTATTATCAACTAAGTGTAGCATAAGGTGTTATAATGGTATGAGTAATGCTTCCACGCCTTAGGTATTCGACCGGTCATCATGAAAATTCGCATATAAGTTAAAAGGTACACAAGGGAAAAAGAAATACGATACCTTGCATTACGAAAACATACTGTTCTCGAGTGATAGAAATTGATTGACAACATCTACATTTGCTCGGTCAAAGTCGCGGGAATATCTAGTAACAGATAAGGCAAATATACATAGGTTATACAGTAGGCATTGATCCAAAAAACAAATAAAATGCACGTTACATTTCAATAAAATGGCAACCCATGCTAGCTGATAGATTGTGCATTATATCCATCGTGACTTAAAATGCCCAAACATATCCATGACCGTAATTTATAAGAGTAAGTTAAATGTTTACCAAAGAGTTATGGAGCGTAGCATATACGAAGTGAAAAGGACGGATCACGTCCGAAACTCTATGTTGTCTTCTTACATAGACGGTCGATAATGATAAAAACACACGTAGACTGAATCTGAACTGGTTTTACCAAATCCATCATTTCACTTTGAGGAATAGATAATTAATTATAATTATATGTGCCAGACTTTGTACCGCGACAGCGAGGTCCCAAAATTCAGACGTTGGGAATACTTAGACAATATAATAAGCAAAATGAACACATAATATATGAAGAATAAGGGTGTACAGAGTTTCGCTATTTGCGCTCGGCTGTCCATATGTCTCTCATTGTTGGCTGCAGTGACTGCAATTCGGTTTAGTCAACATTATCATAATGAAGAAGTAAACTAATTAAACACACATATACAGGTAATCTATTAAACTAGCCTAACCCTTCTCAAACTGGGAAGAGGCCCATGCCCAGCAGTGAAACAGTTTATATACAGGACTCATATTATTTTTAATATAATTATTGAACTAGGTATCGAACTGATTACCGTGGGGATATCCCAGGTAGTCAGGCGTATCGAGGCGCTAGGTTTGCAGGTTGCTCTCTCCAAAACAGAGGCCCTAGTTTTTCATGGGCTCCGTCGCAAGCCACCCAGCGGCGCCTCGATAGTAGTGTGCTCGGTTCATGTCCTAGTCCAGGCCCATATGAGGTACTTAGGCCTGGTACTGGAAGGATGATGGCACTTCGACGATCACTTCAGCCGTCTCGCGCCGGGGGTCCTCGGCGCTGTGTCCACTCTTGGGCGGCTCCTGCCAAACTTGGGCGGGCCCAGCGTCGGTTGCCGGCGGCTCTACACTGGGGTTGTTCGGTCGATGGCGCTTTACGGCGCACCGGTGTAAGTGGACTCATTGACTGAGCAGTGTAAGATTTTCTTGCGGAGACCGCAAAGAGTCCTGGCGGTCAGGGTCATACGCCGATACCCCACGATGTCGCCGACGCAGCCTGCGCTTTAGCCGGAACTTCCCCGTGGGACTTAGAAGCGGAAGTGTTTGCCGAAACATATAAAGTGATTTCGGCTGTGCGGAGACGGGTGTTCGTCCCCTCCCGGAGGTCTTAACTGACACAACGAACCGAGCCCGGCTGGGCGTATTTTTTAAATGGAAAGCGCGGCTGAAGTTGCTCTTAGCCAGATCCAGAACCGTTAGGGCCCTCCAGCCGATGCTAGAGCTGAGGGCAGGGTGGCAGCATGGAGCCCTTTTCTTCCAACTAGTGCAGGTGTTGTCAGAGCACGGTTTCCTTGGCAAGTACCTACACACGGTAGCAAGGAGGAAACCGAGTCCTATCTGCCACTACTGCGAGTGTATTGAGGACATGGCGCAGCACACGCTCGAGGCCTGTCCTGCTTGGGCGGTGCGGCACCGTAAACTCATTGACGTTGTGGGTGATGATCTCTTGCTGCCGGCTGTGAACAAAGCCATGGCCGACAGCGAGTAGAAATGAATACCGGTCGCATCCTTCTGCCAGGACATTATCTTGTGGAAGGAGACGGCGAATCAGATCCGTGAGAAAAGTATCCTTGCGGATCCGAGCCGCCGCCGGTGGCCCAGACCGCGCAGGTGCACCCGATGCCGCCATAGTAAAGGCCACGGGTGGGAGAACGGGGATCTCCCGTCCGTCAGCCATTAAATCGAAGTGATGCCCTCTGTCGTGCCGAGGCGTCATCCAGGAGTCGTCGCCCGCAGGCATTCCTGGCCTGCGTTGGGCACTGCTGGGTGAGTCACTGATCTAGTTTCAGTTCCAGTGACCCACCCACCACTCAAGGCAGCGAGCTAGCACACCGTGGTGGGTTTATTTGGTAGTACCCGGGACATTCCATCTTCTCCCGGGTAAGCCCAACATAACCTCTCCGCTCCCCTTTTCTGCGCAAAGGTATACGCCAATGCATTTGCCACGTTAAAAAAAAGAGAAGGAATCGAACTGATTAAAAAAAAATTGTCATTGAAACATATATTATTTACAAGTAACATAGGCTAAGGTTTATTGTATCACACTAACGATGCCAATACTAGTTACGAATATCTATTGAAAGTAATAGCTATTATACTAGATATAAATATGAAGAAATTATAAAATAAAAAATATTTCAGTGATGGAAACTCTCATTTCGCAGTTGTATATAAGTAACATAGGCTAAGGTTTAGTGGATCTTATAAGCGAAGCCACTACTCACTACTAATAGATAATTATGACGATCATTGCTCCATAGAAAGTAGTATGCCACTTTACCCTTTAGCATGCACGCAGTCTTTAGTAAAACCAAAGGCGGAGGCTATATTAACGTACAGTTTACCGAAAAAGAAAAAAACAATTAAGTCATTCCTTTTTTATATCTTAATGAATATTAACACAAACGGTAGCCATTTCGACAACAATAAAACGTTAAAAACACCTTTTCCTTATTCTTAAATGAAATGCTTGATTTTATTTTTAGTCTTATGACGTTGTCAAATAAGCTATTAAATAAATGTACCGCTGAATTTAAATTTGGACTGAGACCTTTGGAATGGTTCTGAATTTGTATATTGGACAAGTACTTCTCCGATAGTCACTTGCTGTAGCAAGTGACTATTGTAATTGTAAAACTTTTTATTGAGCTCTTTCAATTGCAAAAGCCAGATTCCTAATTTTAAAATCTCATAATACATATATGTATAGATGTATTATGATATTTTGAATATACATATCTATATATAACATATAGAGAACGGGATATCGTCTAAGTGTTAGGCACATGTGTATTGCACTTAAATTTTACCAACCATACATATTTTATGTCATACGTAATAGGAAGCAAGCCAATTGCTCCTTACGGAGTACATTTTGACACACCGTGCTGTTGATGAAAATTACTTTCCTTGACGAACTCAGACCTTCATGATCGCACGCAATCATAACCGCAAATTTAAAGTGATATGCTTCGAGATTATTCTCGTGCCATAATACTTCGTTAAAAAAGTCACTCTTACCATTTTGTTATTTATACTATTACTGTGTGGAAAAGTATTCTATACTTGGTATTATCTTGGCGATTTTAAACGAACTGTGTGGGAAATATCTTATTGTTTCTTATCGCACGTTATTCCGCATGACCATTGAAGCATCTTCATTTCCTTAACACGGTGTTTTCTCACTTCCATTTGCAAGACGCCACTAAATATACCCAGTAAACAATTTACTCTCTAGTATATACATCACACTAAATGGGAGATTAACACGAAATAGCGATTTTGGTATACCTATGATTGATTGACGTTTCGCCTAGTTTGCACTGATGGGGTTCAAACGCTGAATTATGTCAGCTACACGTAACATTTTGTTAAACAAAAGCCTACAAACATTTACAAACAACTGTTGGAAAAAAAGAACTAACTCTAACAAAAAACGGCAAACAATATAGCATGGCAAATAAATTTGTTCATAGTGAAGATAAATTAAATTAACTAATTTGTTCAAGAAGTATTAACAAAATAAAACAACAAATACATAATAAAAAAAATTATAATATCCTTACGTCGTATTATATACATAAAGCGTCTGCGCCTGAACTAAGCCAACCTATATATCAGGCAAGCGAAGGTAACATGTCAATAATAATCCCTTGGTCATTACACTACTGGTATACGATAATCTATATTATATCTAAACAGTTTAATAGGTATGTATACTCAAAATGCATATACATAATATATATTTTATAAAATATATCTTTCTTTAAATAAAATACTTACAAAAACTATTTATTTTAATACATGTTTTAAAATATCTGAACCTTTATAAGACATATGTACTTTGGAGGACATGATGATGGACCTGTAGTACATTCTGATTGTAGGTAAAACAATGTAACTTTGGTAAGTTAATAATTAATTATTAAAACCCAAAACAGATAAATTATATACCTTATTATTATTTACTTTTTTAACTTTGTGTAAAGTTTATGACGTGTTTCAAAACCAATATTATTGTAATTGGCAATGTAAATATGTAGTTGTATATTTGATAATGTATAGATATAGTTTCAAATACATTAACTAATTATATCGATTGATATTTAAAATAAAGATCGTTGTTAAATGAATTGAATCGTAACCAATCGTGTGAAGTCTTTTGTTTCCGTATATCTATATAAAGCATAGCGCATCTTTAAACAAAAACCTACTCTGACAGCACAAAGCATGTTTGATGTGCCTGATTATTTAAAAAGAAACCATACTTTATAAACTATTCGCGCGAAAATTACTTTGCACCTCAAAGATAATTTGTGATATCATTTTAATTTCCTTGTGTTATAATCAAATCGTGAATTTATTTATTTTATTTGTTTAGGACCTTCAGCGATTACAACAACAATACAACAAAAATAATATGTAATGTAAGGCTTATGTCAGTTGCGTAACCTTTTAAGGCGACCACAGCATGCACAATTAATTGAGCTTAGTCATTAAATTCAAGAAAGAAAGAAAAGGCAATTCGTATATCCAAGAGCTTACTTCAACTTACAAAAATAGATATACATATGACGAAAATTAAATATCAAAAAAAGGTTTATAAGAAATTTTACATAACAAAATAAAATTATTAGAATAAAATAATAATAAAATCAATATCATGTTTAAACAAATAATTCATAGTTTAGCATAAGATTATTCATAAAATTACAATACGGTGTCAAAATTAAAAATAATACCATCACATTACATCACAATACACAAATATAAAAATTACCAAATTTGAAAAAGTCTAAATATAAATAAAAAGAAATCAAAAGCTGCAATTAATTAAACAAATTAGTCAACAATAATAAAATTATTACTTAAAATGATACATTATAAGGAACTACATAAACGCTTTAGTCAACTCCCTTTCGGAAAGCGGTTAGCGAGTTAAAGTGAATATCTGTTGACGCACTGCATCCATTCAATAGTCTGCACATACGCGTTACCAAAGAGCATTTGCCAAACTCAGTTCTCCTAAATGCTACGAGCGGTGCGATTGGCTTTTGAGGGAACCTAGAGGGTACGTTTACGGTGATCCTACACAATAACTTGGGAAGTCTATTAGCCCTCTTACAATTTTAAATAAAAACAGCAAGTTCAAGATGTCTCTACGTTTAGCTAAGGACTGAATTCCAAAGTAATGGAGCCTATCTTCGTATGATTTTAAAGCATTTGACGCTCCTGAACATCGGCATAGATGCCATAAAAGCCTTTTCTGTACGCGTTCCAGCCTAAGAAAGTGTACGGCGTAGTGTGGTCTCCATATCTAGCAACAATATTCTAGTACACTTCTAACCAAGCTATTATACAGTAATATTTTGGTCGAGGATTTTCTGAAAGCATTGCGTATAACGAAGCCTAACATCTTGGAAGCTTTCTTAACCATTATTTCTAAGTGAGCACAAATGTTAGCTTATTTGCAAGAATCACACCTAGGTCTCTCACCGATTCTACTTCCGACAACCCGTTATTACATAATATGCTGTATGACGGAGAAACGCATAAAGTGGCACTTTTGGTGATCTAATTGCATGCCATTATGAGTACACCATTTCAATAGCTGGTTCAGGTTATTGGTCTTTGCAAGTCGTTTACATCGTCCGCATTTATTTATTTCTTTGGCAAGTTTTAAGTCATCAGCATACATTTAGGGCATTGTGTAGGTGAAGCACGAGGGTAAGTCGTTAATATTAAACAAAATTGGACCCAGGTGTGATCCCTGCGGTACACCAGATGTTATCGCGCATATCCTGGATCTATATCCATTTATAACTACGTAGAAACTGCGCTCACTTAAATACAATTCAAGCCACGAAAGTATCGGACCAACGTAGCCGTACCGGGACAATTTATCAAAAAGTATTGCGTGGGACACTTTATCGAATGCTTTGCTGAAATCCGTATAGATCACATTCACTTGCCGTTGGCGACCGAGGGACAATATAACGTCTTCAACAAAGTTAGCCAGATTGGTACAAGTCGATCGAAAATTGACGAACCCATGTTAGCTGTCAGCAAAGAAGATTTTGAAATAGTTCTTGACGACTGAGCAATATAAGCGATTCGAAAACTTTGGCCATTGTAATTTCCAACTGAAATGTTTTCGTCGCCCTTATGAATGGGAACCACTTTTGCAAGCTTGCAAACCCTGGGGAATGTGCCCGTTTGCAGCGATCTGTTATATATTAAATGAAGTGACACGGTGAGCGCTTTCGCGCAACTCTTAATAAATATTGGGGGTATGCCGTCCGGTCCCGCTCCCTTATTAGAATTAGGCCGCAAGAGCTGCCTGTATATGGTATTGCGATCAAGAATTATTGAGGAAACTATCTGACAAGAGTCTGGGACAAACTTTAAATACTCTCTATGGTATTGAGTACCCGTACTCTTTACATAGACTGAGGCAAACAAAAACATATTGCAGATTTCTGTGCCGTCAGTTGAAGTCTGGGGTGATTTGTCATTTTCATAGGATAATTACTTGCAGTGCTTCGTTTACTTTTTATGTAAGACCAAAAGAATTTTGAATTTTGCCTAATTTTATCTTTCGCTGAGGCGATAAAGACATTATAAAAATCTAATGCTACTTTTTTGCATTGCTTATTTAGATTTTTTACAGCTTACCCGTCAAGGGGGTTATTGAAATTTTTAAACCTGCGAAGTAGTTTCTTCTTCTTGCGCAGTATGTTAATCATTGTTCTGTTATATCAAGGTGGGTATCTACTTTGTCAGATTTTTTTATTTCAGCACAAATTGGTCTATAACTGGTTCTAATATCGAATGACACATTAAATTAGATAATTCGCGACTTGATTATAACAATGTACATATTATATCAATTACGTTAAATTTAAAGGTGAAATAATGTATACTATTTCTACTCTGTGGTCATAGGATGAATCGCTGCAGTCATCGGCTTATTATCTAACGTATCCCAGCTGTATCATTATATAATCAAATAGCTACCTTTATCATGACATATTATGCAACGCTGCTATTTATAAAGAGAGTACTTAGGTACTTGAAATATACTACAATAGGAATATACATATGATCGCCCTAAAACTTAAGTAGCTTCATTATCCTATAGAGTCGCAGCGACACACCGGCGGCTAGACAATAGGTTTTTTTGACTATATTAAAGACTATATAATCTATATTAAAGATCAGTCAATAAAAAAGTAATCCTATTATTATTATAATATGAAAGATTGTGCAGATCTTTGGATGCTTAGATGTTTGTTACTCATTGGCGTGTAAAACGTTATGTTACGGAATTGGATGGAGCTTGTCACACGCACGGACCATGTTCTGAATAGACATAAGATACTTTTTATTCCGGCATGCGTTCCTGTGAGTTTTGCCTGGGCCAATTTACGGACAGAAGCTAGTTCTATATGTAAACTTAAGTCGCATACATTCAAATAACATGTAATAAATGGTCATCTCATCACTACCTTTCCGGCATTAACCTGAAAAGGCTCCTGCAAGTTTTGGAATAAAAGACAAAATTAAAAACCTATTGTGTCTCGTCAACGGTTTGCCACTCCTATTTAATGGGTTAGGCAATAAAACCAGCAATATCAATTATGACCGCTTAAACAAAAGTTTTTATTTTGTGATGTCGCTACGTCAAGGTAAACTGCCTATGCATGCATACAATACCGTGACATCGATCCATATACATAATTATATCAATAGTTTATGTGATCTACAAATATCTATTTCTAATTTATGTTCTGTATTTATTGTTACAATGTTGTTTATAAAGTCCGCCAGTGCACTACGGTTAAAACATTGTACAAAGGTTCAATAAACCAAAAACCACGGTAATGCATGTGTTTTATCTGTAATTGATATTGATATATCAGGTTTAATTTTGCTGTGTCTGTCGGTGTCAAAAATGAACCAGTTTTATAATAAACCTTAAAGTAGCTATAGAACTAACCACAGTAAATTAAGATGACTTATTTATTGGGATGGTGATTCTAAAATATTTTTTTTATGTTAAAGTTATAATAAAATAAAAAATAAATGTTTATTTGAACAAAAAAATTTGTTACAAATAAAATAATTACAAAATAGTCTTGTTTTATGTTTACAAAAGGTACTGGCCCTGTTGCCCAAACTAGCCAGTATTTACAGTGTCAGTGCTCAGTCAAAAAGTTTTACATTAGACAGAGTGGTAGACATGGTTTTATTGATGTCGGTAAGTATATAATACATAATTGTTAAAATTCAGTAATCTACAGTTTATTACAAGTCAACTGCCAGAATATTTTAAGTTAAGCAATATACAGTTAATTCCAATCAGGTATCTAAATGCACTGCATCAACATTTGTTCAAATCCATATCTTGCAAAACTATCAGGCTGTATAATTTTTTTAATAATTAACGATCACAAAATATAAATAAAAAATATGCGTTGGTCGTTGCGTTCATACATTATTCATCCGATTCAGTTGAAACTTGCGTGACAGTTTCTGACATAGAACCATTAATGGACGTGTCGGATAGTGTTATGTAATGCAGCTTAAAATGAGAATGAAGTATTAATTAAATTACTGCACAACTGGCGCCGAGGTTTAAGTGGTTACCTCGTGTATATGCCATGCCGAGTGTTGTGGGTTCGATAGAAAAATAAACACAAATGTTTGTTAACTTCTCCGCAAAATAAGAGTAACGAATCGGGAACTTTCTTAAAGATAAAATGGTATAAGCATCAAGCTAACTAACCTACTTAAAAGTTCACAATTAACTTGGAAGGACGATCGAGCTTCATCCTATCTTCTAATAATATAAATGCGGATGTAAGTTTATTTGTTACGCTTTCACGCCTTAACTACTCAACCGATCATTAGAAAATTTCGCATTCACACTACATATTAAGTACTGTTTCTAAATGATAGCTAGTTTTATATAATTATTTAAGATTATATCAATTGTCTTACGAAAGATATGCCGTAAATTTTAACAGTTCGTTTCATCTACTCTCGGAGCATCTTATCCATGTTAATCCTTTAGGCTGACTCCAAGTTTTGCAAATATTCTAGACCCTTCCTGAGTCCGCGGTCGTTATTTTAAGACTGCGCCGAGCGTAAGACAGATAATGATAGAGCTCGTGCGGCGCATATTCAAATCGGCGCGCGGCCGCCATAGTATAATTGTATGGAGGATTTGAAGTGCTTTTTTGATAAATATGTATCTTTAATGTCAACCAATAACTTAAATATTTGGGACGGACAAATTATAATATAACTATTTATGTTTTATTTAAGCTGTAAAATAGGATAAATTTGTATTGTTATAACCTAAAAATCAGGTAACATGAGCTTACGTTTTTGCATTTTTCGTGCTACGTACCTAATTTTTTAGGCGAAAATATTAATTATTTTTAGTTTTTTACACGGAGTAATTGTAAACACGTTCATAGTTATGGTAAATGTATATTTTATATTTGTATTAAACAAAAAGTGTTGATTTTATTCACTTAACTGTGACCGCCTGTTTTGGCACATTTCGTTTGGCGCAGTCTTAACGCTAAAGACGAGCAATTTCCTAATCCTTTACTCACTAAGATTTATCTGTAGGGATTTTTGTTTTAGTAAGTTTATCTTAATTACTAAAAGTATTACGTTGTTATAATAATCTGTATAATAACCGGTATTATACTTAACTCAATCATTTCAAAATTACTAGGTCTAGTGGCTTTACGCGGTTGGAATTTTTGTACGTAATAGATTAAACATTATTTTTGTTCAATCTTTTTCTACCTCTCTCTCTTTACCAATCTCTCTCAGATCAGATCTCTCTTTGAATTTTAACAAATTTAAGGTTTCTTTACGCCTTACTGATCTCGACAATATGTTTAAATGGAGTGTGAAAGGCACAATTGCTTAAAATGTTGACGACTATAAACCTAGATAACCAAAGATTAATTATCTCTTTATAGGGCTACATATTTCATACAGAGACAACTACTAATGTGAAAGAGATTAAATAAGTACTTACATAGGGTTGTCTTTTTTACCTTTGATTATCTTTAGTTTTGGTTGAATGCATCCACTCAACTTTCGTCTGCGGAAAATGCGGATTTCCGTAACTCCATGGTCTTTATTGAGTCACTTTGTTGTGGACCTGTCCGTAAGAGCTTTCATTCTCAGATACGGTGAAAAGGGTATATAATCTATCAAACGCATAATATTTTTTTCACATATAACATAACTACATCATATTTTGTTTTATCATAAACTTCCCTGTGACCCTAAATTGACAGAAATAGATAGTAAAAAGTCGTTATATAACAGAATAAAAATTCTGGACGCAACTTTTAAAACTTTTATATTTTAGGTTGGGCCGAGTTCTACCCAAGTTGCATAGAGTCCCACTTTTATAATTAAAGTTACCAACCTACTAAGTAGTCAACCAATTAATAAGTTCTTTCCTAAGTGATTATTAATTACGTTTCCAATTAATATTAATGCAAACCAAAAACTCTTCAACTTATTACAATTTCAATCATATCTACTTAATTAAGTAATGATAATCAAGATAAGTCATTATAATTAAAAGTTCCGTCTATAATTCAGTGTCTCTCAACCCGTTTTAATTTACACCTACCCTTTGGGATAACTTATGTCTGTAATTAAGGTAAAGTTCCAAATGAACTCCAGAGATAATCTTTAAAAACATAGAACAAAAAACTCTCCGATTCAATGCGCTAAAAACGTGACAAGATCTGTTTAACTTGGAAATGGATTTTTGCGGTAAGAACGAAAAGTTTTTATCTTGTTTTCCCGTTGCTATTCTTGCATTCATATAATGAAAATACCAGATTGGTAGTACCTACTTACCTATATTTGTGTGATGATCTTTGCACGTTGTGTTAATACTGACAGGCTTGTTATAAAGTTAGACAATTCAAAGATTTGAAATTGGAACACTTTAAACTTAAGAAGGTATCATGAATTGACAAAAGAGTTCATTAATTTGATCTAACAAAAAGTACCCGCAAAATTATAAAGGAGCTGTGGAACAAAGTAATAGAGGGGCACACCCATTAATTTAGTAACGTGGCGATTACATAAAACAAATATCAAGTAAAATAAGAACAGAACAGTGAAGCAGTAAAAACAATACGCACAATAAGGCAGTTGGCTGTGCGGTTGAATATTTTTATCATTTTCATTAAACTCTCGACCCAAATGAAACATAACAGAGAGTAGAAATAAGTTGGTGAACATTGCGGGATTTTCTGTCCAAGTTTCAGCCGAAGTGAGCCCCAGGGACCATTTGTCATCGCAAGACTCGCTCGCCTTCGCGAAACACCACTTGTTTAATTCTTTTGATTTTTACTTATTGCAAAGTATGTTGGAGTCTTGTCAACCAAACTGTAAGCTTAAAATCTTTCCCTTCAAATACAACATCTGTGTTTCAACTGAATAATGTTAAGTATTTAATTCGATTTCAAAGTTTTGAAACTAAAAACCGGCTTAAGTTTTAATCAGCCTTTATAAAGTTATATATACTTCAAACTACACAATGAAAGCAAACATTAAGTTGACGGAGCGCTTTGAGAAAATGTTAACTTTGCTATGACTATATTATTTTGAACTTGTTAAGGCGCTATAATGGAAAAGATCAGTGATGTAATAAATTCAAACGAAGTTTATATAGCAATTTCGAAGCATGATTAATACTATTAGTGATAATTGGTAATATACATTAAGTAATATCGACTGTTCGTACGTATACTAATGCATGTGCAAAAACACGACATTACAGGAGAGCGATTTAAACGTACTAAACTGTTTATAACTTTGACATAAAAACAGAAATATTTGAAATTTTCTTATGTTATACCTTAATATTATAGGAAAAAGACTGCTTAATTAAAGTTTCATTTATTTTTAATCTTAAGAAAATAGCGTCGCTTACATTTCTGTTTTCCATAATCTATTAAAGTAACTAGTACAAGTGACCACTTACACTAATTTATAGTGCATTGATTATTTTGCAAATAGAAGAAAATGGAAGGGCGAAAATTAATTAACATGTATTTTTTATATATTGATAAGTATTTAAGCTTATAACAGTAAAAAGTTTTCGAGTGTATTTATTTTGCTGCGTTAATTTTCTAATAAATATATAATTAATTGACGTCGTTAACGCTTTATGATTAATATTAGCTATTACTGTACATGAACACAAACAAATACCCAATAAATAATCATATTTTTTTGCGATTACTATGCAGTTATACCAGGACGTACGCGCTGGAACTTCACCGCGCACATACTGGTGTACTGGTCACTTGAGATTGCGTGCGGCATGGATAGCAACTACCTACACTGGTGCACGTGACAAACATCAGTGTTGACAGTCGCTAGGCTTAAAATGATATTACTTATATCAGTTTACAAGTCTGAATTTTCGAAACTAATTGATATTTTAAATGAATTTTACAGGATAGAAAATATAGGTAATTTTAAGGCTATTGATGCAAAAAATCAGTTTTCGTCAATTTGCGGGTTGTACCAGTATACATACGTAGGACCCGTCAATATGGTGAATTAAAATTATTCTTTTATTAGTTCCGCATGTCTGTGTGCGTGTTATTGTGTTATTGTTGTTATTGTGTTATATGTTTTGAACCTTTAGAAAAATAACAAACAAGGGAATTTTTTTGTCGTACAAGCAAAAATCCCTTTTTTATTTATTAAACTGCTCATTATGCCATCGGCTTTTTAATGACTTGAAATTAAAAAACGTATTTAATCTTATTATCAAAATTTTAATTTGGAAGAAACACATGGGAATTATTTAGCAGCCCAACTTTAGAAAATTACTTTGATTGTGGATAAGGTTGTTCTTTCACTTTAAAGCTATCTACATACGTTGTTATAGTTTTTATCATGTTAATATAAATGCTTTTTTTTTTTTTTTTTTAATTTGAATGCTTTGTCGCATACCTCTCCGCGGGGCGACGGAGAGGTTATGTCGGGCTCACCGGGGGAGTAATACCCCGGTAATACCGACTAAACCTACCACGGTGTTCCTCGACGTAACCATAGACGGCGAGGCCGCGCGAATCGCTTTCACATGCAATCGCGACCCCGCCGAGGTTTCGGCCCGCCGTGTGAAACGGCAGGCCACTGCATAATAGGCTCAGAGGCGCGCGTGGGAACACGCACGCCGCCTCTTGGACCTGGTGCTGATCGGGTGGTGGGCAGGCCCACGAAGCCCATCACCCCCAGGTCAAACCTCAGGGTGGCTGGAGGTCATCTCGCGCCCTCCGGCGCCCGGTTCTGCGGTTGGGGAGAGGGTTTAAGCGCTCCCTCTCCCGCTCCGCCGCCTCCTTGATGGACATGACTTCCTCACAGAAGGAGGCGACGGCGTTCCACGACGTCTCGCTCCGGACCATAGATTGAACCACGGCCGGGAGCGAGAGGGCAACCAAACCGACTGCCGCGATCAACTCACGGCGCTGCGATGCCCAGGCGGGGCAATCCGTCAATGTGTGCAGCGCCGTGTCCTCAACAACGTCGTGGCAGTCGCCACAGTGGTGACAACCGGGCGTCTCTTGCCGACCTATGCGACACAGGAACTGGCCAAAACAACCATGACCAGTCATTACCTGTGTCAGCCGGAAGGTGAGGGCGCCATGCCGCCTCTCCAGCCACTCCTCAAAAACGGGACTTACCGCCACGATTGTGGCGTGCCCAAATATAAATGCTTCCCCCAACTACGTAGAAAATGTTGTTGTTTATATAAATTGTTTATAAGTTGATAATGTGCTACAGTTCTAAACGTACATAAGTACTAATATAAATATACAAATCTATATTTTGTCAAGCCATAACTGAGGCTTAGCACTTGGCAAGGTTTTGAGTTTGATATTTTAAATGTTTGAAAACTTGCCAACCTTTTACCTCAGCTATATTGCGACCATCGAAATAAAAAACTGCACTAAGTCGCCAACATTCATTGAAAATATATTTTTTATATTGAATTGATAAAAAAAATTAAATACGGAATGAAAGATGCCAAACATAATTTCAGCCCTTTTATGTAGAAAATAATTGTTACTTCAAATACATACACGAATGAGTTTTAACGCATGTGTTTAAAGCAAAATCTAATAAAAGTTACATGTCAATTTTGACACGGGTGTGGTAAAGGTAATGATATTACCTATACCACACCCGTCAGGGCATTCTAGTAAACATGTCTTGAGACATTCTTATCCTGGAAACTGCAACATTAAAATCCAGTCAAAAACTTATATAAGAGTTAAAAATGTAACTAAAAGCGACGTATAACTTATTATATAAAATTAAACAAATATATTCTGCCATTAAATAAATATACTAGAGTATGTCTGTTTCTTTAAAGAATTAAACAATAGCTTTTCATTCGCATATATCGGCAGTTGCGTTTAAATAAGAGCGATGTACAATTATGAGACGGCGTTTCATTTTATTACCACCCGCCAAAAATACGTAGCAATACTGAGAAAGTCCTGTAAAAAAAACAGTAAAAGCCGGTAAGACCCGAGATCTGGTGCCTGACTTAACAATGGGTACGTTGATGTTTACGCCATAAGTTATGCGAATGTAAATTAAAAAGAGTCATTCTGTTTAAATACATGGAACAGCGTCAGAATGAAATGTGACGAGCGTATCTAACACAAAAGTTTATCAAGAACTTGGCCGGCAAAATATCGCGTGAATTTCCTCACATTACATAGTATCACCACACGCAGCAATCTTCTTCTTAATAAATACCTCCTTACTTTAAAGACGTTAAATAAACTTCTTAATTCTTGGGCGAGCAGCCACATTGTAAATCACTTTAATCGCCCCAGTGACGTGGTAGACACGGCCTCTGCGCCGGCCGCACCGACGCGGGGGATTACATGCCCATGCTGAGGAAACCGTAAAATCCAGCCTTGTGTCACGACAAAATGTGAAATCTGACAGTTTTTCTCAAATAAATGGTGCTCTTTCCACGTTACAAAATGGAGTAAAAAAGTTGGTGCTCGTCGTGTTTGTCGCCTATTATTGTAGGTGAAGTGATGGACTAGTATTTTTTATTGCAATAATGGTTTTACTTTTGTTTGAGTTAAATTCTTTTATTTGCATGTTATAAGAAGGTATTGTTTCTGAATTTTATAGAAAAGTTAAAGCTATTATTGCTGCTTTCAAATATCGTCGTTTTAGTTTAGTTGCCGCAGTATTTAAATTGCTAAACTTTGCTGCAAGCATAGAGAGTGTCCACTTAATCTTATCTTTACATATTAATTTAAAAAGAGAGAAATTTGTTTGTGATGGCGATTTCAAACAAATTGCCCATAGATTAAATAGTTAATTAAAACTCTCTTTCACGGCGATGAAAAACATTATGAGTAAACCTAGAGAGAGAGAGAGATCTGCATAATGTTTTTGAAGATATGTGAAGTCTGTCAATCCGCACCGGGCCAGCGTGGTAGAATATAGCTTAACCCTTCTCAAATTGAGAAGAGGCCTATGCTTGTTAGTCGGACAGTTTATATACCTACTGGGCTGATATTATTGTTATTTATACTCCATTATATTCTTTCATGCCCTAGAAAAGTGACAGGCTCTAGTTGCTACATAACTATAATATTATAACCGAAACAATACTAGTGGCATCTTTTAATCCTTAAAACTGCGTGGGCACATCAGTGGATAGATACAATAGATTTGTAATTATATCTGGTATTCTTAAGACTGTACATATTAAAATAATGTAGCGGATTCAACGTACGCCCAGATCAAAACATGCCACTGTTTATAATATGCCTATTCTTAATAATTAATGTTCTCCAGGCATTAGCTAAATCTCTGTCTTTCATTTACTTAGATATAAAGCCTTGCAAAACAAAACGTGTTGTAAAAACAGGGCATCACGTAAAAAGATGGCAGGCAGTCATTTATATGAACGAGAGTTGGCACTCGTTATTCAGCTTTGAATTTAAACCGTAATGACAACAATTTCTTGCCAAAATTATAAGGCAAGTGATATAGGACGCCGTCGGGAATTGGAACCTTATTAAGAATGTCAATTTTAAACGTAACTCAACCATAAAATAACCGTGAAACTGTTTACTCAATTCAAGTTGATTTTGCTTAATGTTCCGTATTTTTGGGTTCAAACAACAAATTAAAATGATGTTAATGATACATTAACATGTTTTAAAATATTACATTTAAGCAGTAGGTTTAATAATGTTTGTGTGGGTGCTACCAATCAACAGCTTTTTATTTTTATACCCCCTTTAAAACAAACAAGTCATGAGATGCTGCAGCCACGATGAAAGCCGATTAATCTCCTTGCACTAGATTTTTTTTTAAATACCTGATTTTGAAGATTTTTAAATAATACAAGTGCGTCAAATGCACTAATGACACAGTATTTTAAGTGGTCAGCTCCCAATGCCAGTGCGCCGAGGGTGGGTCCGACCCCCACATAAGATGAAATATTATGTAATCCTTAAATACATACTTATTGGAATAAGTATTTAAGAATCACATAATATTTCAGATCAGATCAGATCAGAAACAACAGCCATAAAAAACGCCCAGACTCCGAAGTCTGGGTGATCTCTTTGGCTGCTGCTTAAGTACTCCAAAATCTCCCGCCATACACCGAATATTTCTACTGTTAAAAGCTATCCCTTAAAATAGAAAGAAAATTATAGTTTCATAACTAAACACGTGTGTTAGTGAAAAAAACATTCATTCAAACACACATTTCAAACATTATATTACATCAAATAAAGATAGGATATGCAGTTAGTACATTTTATAAAACAGAAAATGGCGACTGATTACGAAACAAAAGAAGCTAAAATCACGTAGGAAGCATGAGCAACCATTCGGTGGAATGCTGACGCCTACATAACGAATTAACGACACCCACGTGTCACGTCATAAATAAAATAGATACACATAGGCGCATGCATTTTACGATGTCGCATCAACATCAATTACTGCTGCATAAATTGCGTTCACTGATTGTAAAAAGAAATCGTTGATCTTTCTTACCAATAGAGGGCATTATCTCGAACGTCTATATCGCGCTGTTAAGATTCTCCGTGCAAACTAAAAAGGCAAAAATTTGTTCTTCTAAAATGTACAATTATAGTGGAAGAGGTTGTATGTTTCATTGAGCGATTTAAACAGCTTCTGAGTATGCGTTTGCGATTGACCACACACAACATTCTTTTCATTTACCATTAGTCCATTAATTAGGCCGAACAATTGCACAGGATTTGATCGAACGTCACTGTAAACACGTGTTTATGCATGAATGAGCCTATTTTCTTGTGTTGTATTGATTGAGCCGGTTACACACAAATCACACTAGCTCCTTACTAGAGTCAAAGGCAGTACAAACTATTCATATAATAACTAATATGACACTTATGTTGTCGAACTGGCGAGCTCCTTGTCCTCGGAGCTGTCCGGTAAGTAAGTTGACATGAACAATATTATTATTTGCGGGTCTCGTAGAAGCGCAGCGAACCGTATTTTATACGCCTCGTAGAGTTGTTAGTCTTCTGCATGCTTGGATACTATGCCCACGTATCGCTGAAACGTTGTAGTTCAAGTATTTTTATGTCACTGCAAAGAGCTGTAGACAATTGAACGGTCAATAATTTGTCCTGTCATGGATTTGAATCACACATTTCTAACGTTTACTTAGACGGTTAATACCGTTAACTATAAATTAATAGCACTTTATACACATATATATATATATATATATATATATATATATATATATATATGTTTAGCAATATGTAAGTCAGAGTAACGAAGCTAATGATTTTAACGAAAGTAAATCACTTAGGTCGACGCCGAAACTCAACTAAGCTGTTAAAATAAAATACACTTTAGTTATTTCCTTTGAGGGAAACTATATTATTAATATGTAAATCATAATGCCACTATCTAATGAACATTATAAACTCCTAGCCTCGGATTTAAGTCGCTTTTCATAACAAAGTAATCCCACTATTATAACTAAATGAAAAGTTGGCAAAATACAAATTGCCTACTTAACTCGACTCCTACTCAAGTTATATTGTATTTCCACAAGTATTTCATTATGCAAACTCGAGAGTAAAGACAAGTGTCTTCAACAATTTTCCCGCGGGATTTTATATCATCACTTTGCCTTCTAACTCATTATTATTTAATCTGTACCCTAAGTTCTGTGCGATGACATTCACGTTAAATATTTTTAAACAATTACCATATTTGGCTGTAACTTTTTTAAATTCTTTATATAGAACTATAGCATTATATCCAAAAATAGACTCGCGTGCATTACTACCGCATTATGCCAACTATGTTTACACCCAATTTGGAGAAGAGCCTATTTCCATTTACCGGAGATAGTACCAGACGCTGCGCCGTGTCGCTACTGAGAATTTATAACCTATATATCGCAAAAACGAAGGGAGCGACCATTATTTTTGTTGTAATTGCTAAATTGTTATTAGCCTCAATATATGACTATATATAACGCCATAAATCGTCTGAAATAGACGCAAAGGCATATGTATATGTATAAGAGTCAAACACACTGATTTCTCAGAAAACGATAACTAACCAAAATGTTGACCATACGTGCGCTTTTTCTATCGCATATGTACAAGTAACAGGAGAATTCGAATTGAACGTTAACGTTATATTACTCGTTATATTGTCCTTTTTGTAACAAGAAATCAGTTATCATATTTTTGCAGAAATACCTTCATCGTTTTTCCTGCGCTTTCCCTCGAGGGTCCCTTTCGGAACGGATTACAGGCGTGACGATAAATAGGTATTAAATTTATATTATGGTGTATTATTATGTCACGTACAATTGAATCATTTTATAATTTATACGCTTTCCATGGATGTTGGTAACTCACATTTAAATGTTTATTTATATTAAGCTTTTATTTTGGAGTCAACTATTCGGAATTTATGCAAACAAATTTTGCAGTTTAAATATGACCCAGTTCCTAATGTTTAATATACCTTATATTGTACATGCATAAGTGGACATTATTAAAAAAAACATGTAGTTGGTTAAAAAAGCAAAGAATAAATGTCAAATTGATAATAAATATATTTTAATTTTGTTTTATTAATATATATAATAAACATGTTTTGCACGAACTCTGCAAACGTGCTCGGTAGGTGGCAATACGTCCAAATCTAACTGGGAAGTAAAATTTTGGTTGTATAGACCTCTGTCTACTCTTTTGAAGATATACAGGGGTGAATGTTTTATGAATATACTATGTTCTGCCCTTGGCTTCACCCACATGATGCCCAACGAAACGCATAACGGGATAAAAATATTTTATGTATTAATGTAGGATATGGTCTATCATAAATGTATGTATAAAGACAATTATCGGATTAGATTTTGCAAGATCATAACATCACAAAACATTTCTCTATAATAGTAAAATTAGAGAACTTAATAAAGAAAATATTAATATAATATCCCTTCATCGAATTTGATGGCTCTGTTTTTGATGCTCATAATATTCATTTGAAAGTTTTATTGTTCACGTAATTCAGTGTTCTAAAACTTTTAGTGTTTAAAAGTGATGTGTGAATAATGAATTATGTACTTGTGTAATGCAATACAAAAATAGCAATTCAATCTATGCGTGCCATTTTTAGAGTGTGATTTTATTAGACAGCATTTATTATTATTGTAATTTTCGTATAAGTATGTAATTCATTTAATGGAATTTACAGATTCAAATTTGCATGGCAAAATTTCTTTGCAAAATAATATGTTTCGTGTTAAAATATTTACGATGTGGTACAAAAGATAGCTTTTGTACCATACATTACGCAACTGAGTTATATTGATTGATAGAACCTTTGTACGAGTGTAAATATACTACATCTGGCGATTGTAAAAATATAATAGCTTCTCATATATAAAATTCTCAATCTTAAAGTTATGGGGTGGTATCAAAGCTATGGAACGGTTCATGCCTGTTGCGAACACTTTTATACAAGACAACCTTAACATCATTACTGACAAAACAGCCTCAGGTTTGTATTTCCTCATAGTGGTAGGCAGAAATTGAAGCTACATTATTACTACGGCTGTTTTTAGGTCCCAAGCAATATAATATTTATATATATTTTATATATTTTTATACATGCTCTGTGATATTAAGGACTAACAGAAAAACCCAATGACACTGGCCGATCCGTGCAATTTAATTCCTTCACGAATTAAATTGCACGGATCGCACACACACAAACACAGGAAAAGACAGGCATCTATATCGCAAGTTAAAGAAACTGCATGTAATATATACCATAACTCGCACCATCATTCTTAAATTTGTGCACCAGACCCACTGTGATTGTTCACTAGCGTTTCGGTACTGTAGGTTTGATATTCTAAAAATCCTTTAGAGAATAGTACAGCAGTTCATGATTCAATGCTTTGCGTGTATCTATAATGTGTGTTCATAATTTGACTTTATATTTAATTAATAGAAACATGTACCCCAGAGGAAAATAAACAAAGGCCTAGTACTTTCGTCAGTGAAGTTAACGTTCATAATGTTATTACCGCAATTATGTTGTACGCGGGTTTTTATTGGACCGTAAGTGGTAAAGTATCGTCCTTGGTTACTTGCTGTTATGTGTGTCGGGGCCTTTAGTTTTATGTTCAACTTGAAATGGCTCAATTTGTGAGCTTTATGTGCGACTGAGATACAGACGAATAACGCTGTTCCGTTTTTATATTGTGCTTTCCTCTTTATACGGTACTTTTGAAATATCCGAGAATTGTTTTAACGGTCAATATTGCCGAGTCGCCAGCAAGACGGTTGATGAAAATATTTAGTGTGGATGATCTTTAATACCGTTCATGTGTCCTATGCTTTATAATATATTCATAATAATAGTAAGAAAATCAGCGTATTACTTAATAAGTAAAGCGTTATGCTTTAAATAATTTAGTGCTAAGTATATACGAGAATAATTTGTACAACTAATTCAGATAAACATAATCTACGTCTCTATATCTTCAATATTTAGCTTACAATAACTATATAGTTAGGAAATAATGCAAACACGCATAGTCTCACGGCTATAGCTCCGAGCGATAATGAAGAGGCGACAACCACATTATAGTTAAGGACACATTTTCTTTATAAACTGACAATTTTTTTTTAATTCTTACTAATATCTTTGTAGTGTGTAGTAACACTTTATTAGGCGTTTGATATCGATCCTATTAAGCAAACGGATATACATAATATGTATGTACACTCTCGTGTGAACGATAAATAACACGATAAGATTTAGCTTGCTTTGTTCACTAGATATATTCGTAATCATATTGAATATGTTTATTGTAAAGTAGTAGCAAATGATTGTGTTATATGGTACATAAAATACGATCTTTGGGAGGCAACTAGCCATAGTATCTAACTATATTACACGTGTCATCCTTATTACGCTGTATGGTATGCCGGTGTCTTTGAGCGAAATAGTCACATTTAGGCCTACGGGCAACAGAACTTATAATTATAACATTAATTATACAATTCTGAACAAAAACTAATTAAATATTTTTCATAAAATGTCAAATAAATTATAATTGTTATAAGTAAAATGTATCTTGAGGCAAGGTAAAATGTTTCATCTCATTACACAATTCTTGTTTTTGATTACTTTCGAGGTTTCGTAATTATTCTTTAGTTTTAAAAGTTATGCTAGCTACTGTTTAATGTATTTCTCGCTAAAGTAATTTATTCATGTGTTATTCAATATTTAGTTTGTGAAGTGTTTTGTTTGTATATAAAGTTTTCTTTATATGTTAACGTCTCAACAAAAAGCAAACTATTCCAGCTGCCATGTGATTTTAAAGGAGTTACACTAGCCGGCTTTAAATTGGACTTGCGATTAAAAACACAAAAATAGAGAACTAATTAAAAAAGAAATATGTATAGGGATTGGCCCAAATTAAGCGGTTATCATAGCCTACCACACATTGCTGACTAATAAGTTAAATTGGTAATTTTTTGGACGACACATCTTGTTAAGGAGTATGGAAAACCACACTTACCGAAATCAAACATAAAGTAATTTAGTGTGATCTTTCGCAAGGTGGTGGCATAACCGTAGACAGACTGCTTCAAATCGAACGAAGATCTCATTGCCTTGTTTGCGTAAAGAAATTGTCTTGTAGTTCAAAAAATTCTTTGATGACCATCATAATTTTACCCAGTATATTTTACAACCTTACTAAATCTCTACCCACACCGTAATAAAATATAAATATATATGATCACGTGAACATTTATATAAATATTCTAAAAACGATTTTACAAGCTATAATAATGTTCGTGCATCGTGTAATAGGAAAAATGAATTTTCCGTATAAATATCTACTAAGGCAAAATCTAAATTATCATCTAATACTAAGACTTAATGCGGTTGAGTGTGCTCGATGCCGGGAGGGAAAATAAATTAGCTATCAGGAGCAAATTGAATCCTGCATTTTGCCAGATTGTTACCTCTGGCCCGGGGTGGAATTATAAAGGAAAATGTGTGTAAATAGCACCCAGCCTTCTCCACTTATAGACCTACATATAATTACAGTCTCGTAGAGGGAACTGTGCTTTTATTTATGTGTATACTGTAGGAAATATATTGTGCATTTGTTACGTAATTTGTGACATAAATCTTTATCAAGCAAATAATGTTTAGTTTGCAGCATACCTTAGAATAAAGGAAGCGCAGCGGAACCGAATGACGATATACGAGTCCATCAAACACAGACCTAGAGTTCATACCACTAACGCGAATACCCACATAAAAAAAGCCCAATATACCTAAGTTCAACCCAAGCAAAACAAAACAAGCAGGATTTAGGATTTTTGAATAGTCCTATAACATACTTAATAGAATTTCTAAATAGTTCTACAACTCTTAAAGCAAGTGCGAATAAAACTTACACATCATGTGTCGTTCCGTACGTTCACCACCCATTCATCACCCAAAAGTAATAAATACTTTTTTAATGTTTAATTTTATAATGTTGTCATATACTATGTCCCTATAGACCATGTCTAAAAACTATGGGACCCAATTATAAAATTATCTTTCAGAGTATTAATTCGAATAAAGATCAATATTATTCGAATAATTTGAATATTACAATAATTCGAATGTCAATTGAATGAGGCACACCTCTAGGAAATAAGACAGTAGGTTAACATTTTACTGATAGTTAGAGTTCTCTATACCCGCTCTAGAATATCTATATTATAATAGCACAGCTTCATGCTATGAAAAATGATAAAATGAGAAGCCTGTCAATATCATAATCAGTCGTTCTATTGTTCTACAAACATTCACTCACATTGTTACATGACATTCGTAAGCAGCAATAGCTCAAAGGGGAGACCAACAGACTGCAATGCAGAGTGTCTCGGGTTCGAACCCACGTCGCGCACCTCTGACTTTCGGAAGTTATATGACTTTTCGAAATTATGTGCGTATTGATTGACAATTATCGCCTGCTCCGTGCCTCGGAGAGCACGTTAAGCCGTCGGTCCCGGCTGCCATGAACATCTATGGCAGTCGTTATTGGGAGAGTGTCGACACAAAAGATCCCACTGGGTCAAAGTGTCGCCGGTCTGCACTGACTGGCCCCCACATAAGATACATACATGACATTCGTAGTAATTATGCATTATGAGTACACTAATGATTCTAATTTAACGCATATGAATGAAATGTAAACATTTCAACTTTAAAAACCCGTAGCTAGTTTTGTTAAATAGTTTTATTTTTTCTTTAAATCAAAATGTTTTATTTTTGTTACGATAGGAAAATAACGGTATTGGAAACATTTCCCTTTTGTAATTAAATATTGTTACGCCATGTTCCCGTGTTTTGTTTCGGCAGAAAACAGTAGCATAAAATAAATTGCCAAAGATAATCGTCTCAACACAACAAGAGAGAATGGGTGCGGCAAGTGATTCAAAGTTAGTAAGACTGAATTCAGTATTTGGTATTCGGCTGACTTATTTGGACTTCGCACGACGTACACGTTCACACGGAACGGCGTCTGCTTTAATGCGTGTCATTGACCTGGCCATCCGTATTGCCATATTTTGTGACATTAATAAGTAAACTGATATTTATGGCGTTTAAGTATTCGTTTCAATTAATTCAAGATACCTTAAGCTGCAACTAAAAGGTTTTTTCTTCAAGACCGTTCCGTTCGGATTTATTGAATTAAAGCTCCGGTAAATTGGCTGACTTTGTTTATTTTATTGAAGCCATACAGCTGCCAAGCTGCTTACGGTGAGGTTATGGGTTCGATTTCCTTGTAAAATAGATTTCTAGTAATATTTTCCGTCCAAAAATTTTATATCACAAAATCTGAGATTGTGCTCGGCAACAGGCAAAATTATATCATAATATTTTTCGAGTCCTTATACCCAGCAAGGTTTGATGTTTTGTATTTCATGATATAATTTTGCCATGTTGATGTTTTACGTTTCATGAGAAGTAATCAGAATAATTGCAATTTTAATTTATAAGAAATAAGTCATAAAAACTCACTATGTTGTTTTTGGCGATATTAAATAATTATTTTACTAAATAATTATTACCATAAAAGACTTTTAATAAAAGAAACGCGGACGATGTCTACTCTCGGATATATTCTGCACTTCGCGGGTATGAAAAATTCTATAACCACAGACATCGAAAAATTTGTGGGTGCTGAAATTAGATGCTCTACTTGTGGTTAGATCATTACTTAAGCTTGCGCCATCTACATAGTCATTACAAGTGATAACTAATAATTATACAAGTTTTTGTTAAAATATATTATAATGGTACTCTTTCCCTTCGTTATTGACAAGGCTATATATAACTGCAAAAATGTCCTAAAGCTTATGTTCAAGCTATTTTAATACATTGATGACGTGATATGTACGCAAATTTTAACAGATGTCTACTCAAGAAAGGCGTAAATATATCCAACCTATAAAGTCATTGTTTTTTATCTGGAAAGTAAAACGTTCGCTTAAGAATTCTCTTTAAATAAAAGATATATCTTCACATTACATCCTTCCGAATGTCGTAACACATTTAGGCGCGAGCGGCCCGCCATCGCGTTCACCTCCAGCCCCTATAAGATTTAACATAATATCATAAGATATTTGAGGCAGCCGCCACCCTCTTCACGTAAGCGTCGAAAAGTTGTTTACGCAACTTTTGATTGCCTTCTTTACTTTGTTTGTTTACTTTTTTACTTAGAACGGAAAATATTATGAAACTTTTTTCGTTAAGAGCTCCAAGATACATAAATGGGTTTAGAACTCGTTCTCTTTACTAAAATTTGTTTACCTATGCGCTGCTTTTTATTGGTCTTTCGGTTCTCGTTTGAAAGGTTTCGTTAATGGAAGTTGAACAGGTTACTCGGCGACTTAAACGGGTGCCTATTCATTTTTACTTCCGAAACAAAGACCGAATGTAATCGAGTAATTTGACTTTAACTACTTTTTAAAGACACTACAATTAAGGAATGCAATATAAACTTTGTCATACTTGCTTCGTTTTAAAACAAATTAATACAATGCTGAAGTAAAGATTAACAATTAACCTGAGCATAATATCTTTAATTCAATGCCAATTACCACGGCTAGAGCAAATTACAAATCGTAATTAAATCTAAACATCGGTTATTTCCGGCAATTCTCGGGAAACTTCGTAACTTAATTCACGGAAAACCGAAAACAATCCCGCAAATCCCGCACGGGTGCATGGGTGGTTGAACCCGTGCGTTTTTGCGTGTGCTTTGCGCCGATGTATCCCCAGACCAATTACCGTATTCTGTACTTTAATTACACAACTTGTTCGAACAAGTTCAAATTAGATTTAAGCAAATTTATTACTTAATTCCCACTTTATAAATTACTCTGAGTAATTAAGATCTCAATTAAAAAGCTGTGCACGGTTGAACTTGATGTGTCGTGGGTCCAAATAGTTTGTAACTGGTGTAACTTAAACTATTATTATAACTGATGGAATCATTACTAGTCATAGACTAATACTAAGAATATAGTATATACTTATATAGTAAGCTATAAGATTTTTTTTTAGTTTTTAATTATGTGTGATTTATGTTTGTGCTTTTGAATAAATAAATATCATGGATAGGAAATAGATGTGCGGTATATATGGCTTGAGAAGTAGGAGTTTGATACTCTACTCACGTGGAGTACAACTAGACAGTTTACGCAATAATGACGCAGCGTTAGTTAATGTTACTGCTATGCATTCTCATGCAATATAAACTTTATCAATCACCCGAGGTCTCTCTCAGGTGATTCTTCGATTCGAGGGTCGGGTAAATGTTTATAGGTTTTTCTGTGAGGAAATACTCATAAGCAACAAGGTGTCAGGAACAGTGCCCGGTAGTTAACAATTAGCTCACCTCTTATAACGAAAAAATTTATTTACCGAAAAACCCAATGACAAATTGCCTAACCCGGGAATCGAACCTAAGACATCATGCACAGCAGTCGCATTCATTACCGTTGCACCACCGAGGCGGAATAATGATCAAAATTTTAGCTCATCAAATTAAAGTAAAATTGTTTAAATAGCATGTAGGTACTTACGTATGTATACAATATTTCCTATTCAATACAAGACACGATAGCACCCCGAGTAATGTATATATGCACTGCTTACAACTACAAAATAGCAAAATATACTTTTATAAAGATTGCTGTCTCTGTAAAAGCCTGAGAGTTTCTCTAATAGAAAAACTTCGCTACTTTCACTTTGAGATCTAATGACGCCGAAAGAACAAAACCTAGAAGAGCAACTTGAAACATTTACCTTCATTTTACTTTTTATGAAATGCGATGCGTCAGTAACTTATTTTCAGACGAGATCAATAAATGCTATGTAAATACTGGTACATTAACAATATGTATTTCTTAGTTGCATTTCTGTAAATGCAGTTGCAGTTGTGAATAGACTTGTTTAATATTTACGACCTGTGTTGTAAATACTACACTCGTCTATTTACAATTTATATAAAAGATGCTTTGCATCGTATCGCAGCGAATATCATCGCAACGCATCGGGTCGTATCGTATCGCAGCGCTGAACATCGCATCGCATCGCTATGCAGCGCAATGCATCACATCGCATCGCTTACCATTGCTCTCATACAATAATATTACAACATTACCCTACTCAATTTACGAAAACAAAACGTTACATAATGTTATGGTAACATATTCAATATTTATTGAGGCGAGTGTTCGTGATAGCCTGCTCAGACCCACGCAGCATGATTATGCCTATCTTTGCTATTGCCAGTATCTCTTTTAATAGTTCTGCATAGGAAACGATGATATATCGCTTATGAAATTTCCACATTGACCCTTCTTCCAAATAAATCATGGATGGATAGGATTACCTCGGCTGTATTTTATGTCGCATCCACAGAAGGGCCCGCCCATGTGAAATATGGTGTACTTAGTCTAAGTAAGGCTCGAATGATGAATTATTTATCATTTCCATCTGCGAAATGACAAAGAAAATTTTAGTCGTAGATATTTCCATGGAGTTATGGCAGCAATAGTGTTTATGGTAGTACTGACTGTTCTAACATTATCGTAAAACATTCAGGATATTATTTTCATTTCTCGCGACCATGGTATAAAATGGCAAAGGCCCGAGAAATTTTACGATCTGAGTAGAATTTTCGCTTAACTGTAACCGCAGATAAAAAGGAACAAACGGTCATCACTTAACTTATATTCGTATGCAAACTTATTAAAATTTGAGAAGGTTTCTTCATTAAAGTTGTAATTTTAAGACCTTTATAAAAATTAAGACTGGCACTTTGAAAGTGTAGCATTCATTGTACGGTATTTGAAGTAAGCAATATTAGCTTTGCTGGCTTCGGCATAAATAGGATGGACTAGAAAATCCTTTTCACAAAATATCGTTGTAAAGTTTCAGTATCAATACTATTGAGTAAGGTCTGAAGAATCCTTCCTTTCTCTTTTTTTCTTACCTCACAGTAGGCAGTTGCTAGTTTACATCAAATAGCATAATAATTGGCTAACATAACACAGCTACCTGTATGAGCAGCGGTTAGCGCTTACCATCAGATGAGCCGCTGGTTCTTGTGTCACCAAAAACCATACAAAAATAAACTGCCTGGCTATACGCTCGACCCTATGCCAATAAAACTTAATAAAACTGGCGCAATACAATATTAAAGGTTTGTATGTAACTTATAAAAGCGGGCTATATACAGATTTGAACAAACTAAAATAAAAAAAATTAAACGTAATCAAGCTCAAATTTAATATTTATCATATTAGTATCTTCATATTCACAACTTAGAGACTTGGAATCATTATAGAGATGACTCTACTTACTTTACTTTAACTATTATACTTACTTTATTAATTTTACAATTAATATATGATTCTTAATTGTAAAATTAATAAAGTGTATAAATAAATATAATCTAAAGTAGAAATATAACGGATAAAAATGAGATGAATTCCCACAAGCCTTTCTCTAGTAAAATCAAAACTTTATTTTATGAGTAAGCATTCTAGTTTAATAAGTCCAGTTTACGCTAGTACGTTAATTCCCTGGAAACCGTAAAAAGAGTCGCATTTTATGTGGCAACGGCGTCTAACGTTAGTTAATAAAACACCGTACAGATTAACTTCAGCAAATCTACCTCAGAAATGAGAAATAAGATTTTATTAAAACTATATTTTATAATATCATACCGAGAAAGACGCCATTTCATTCGGTGCTGTTGTATAGTTATGTGCATATTTGTACAGTGTTCAATAGTGTCAATTACTTTTTATTCTTGAGTTGTGTAAATTATTATTGGAATTTATCAGTAGTAAATTGTCAGTAGCACGCAATCTGTAGTACTGCAAGGTGGGGGGGAGGGGGGAAGTAAGCAAGATTCACAAGCATGCGAAACTGGCCTGCCATTCACAGGTGAACAGGCGCAATGCTTTGTGTTACAATAGTTGAGAAAGCGAAGAAAATTGTTGAAAATTAATTGTTGTACAAATGAAAATTGTTGTATGTAGTTGATACATATTATATGAAATATCATTCAACTACATCATCATTCAACAACGACCAAAATGATTTATTGGGCCTTTAATTTTATAAACGGCTTCATGCGAAGTGTGTTACATTTATGGGCACTCTAAAATATCCTAATACTAGTTTAAACATTGGTCTATTAAATAATATTCATCTGTATTTCGAATGTCAGATGCCGGTTGTTCAGTGTTAAATTAATGGTTACGAAACTGTATTTGATATGAGCATAATCAAGCTAAATGTGTAGCTTTTAAGAACAAAGCTTGCAGTTTAAACTTGTATCCCACATAATACTATAAACCTTATAATATATTTTGCGGGTGACAGTTATATAGTACTGAATATTATATAGTACTGAATACTTAGTTATTTGTGTGGGCATTTTAAATCCATAGTGAAATTGCTCCTGCACGTCAGGGATTCGGTTACTGTCCGGAAAGAAGATACAAGTAGTAAATGTTTTACTAACACTAGCTGCAATGATGATGCAGCGATGACGTCACTCATTAAAGGGTTTCCATCTCGAAGCATGTCGACGGAACTCATTTACCATGCCGACACCACCAGTCTGTCCTACCTTTAAGGTTCTATATTTTGAACTGTAATAAGTGGCTGGCTAAAGGTTTTAAGTACCCCGTACGAAGATCATAAAACCGGAACTGTTATGGTGCGTCTTTGGGTGTCCGTCTATCCATCCATGTAGACTGTAAATACACGTATGGATGAATAAAGACAGAAGTCTGTCAAAGCTGCTTATCTTAGCAAATACTAATACTATTGACTTGAAGCTTGGAAAAGTTAAAAGTTCAAGAGCAATATAATCTTTATTGCAGTTAAAAAATAACACCAGATATATTTATTGTACAACAAGCCCAAAGTGGGTTTAAAAAAGTTAAATAGAATTACTAGATCGAATGGAATATCATAGGTCTCTAGTTACGCATTAAAACTTATTATACGACGCGCATTTTCAAATTTATGATGTTTGTAGAAGACCGTTAAAATGCGACATAACATAGTTTCTAAAATAGCTGATTTATTTATTTCAATTCAATCGAAACAGTTCCAAATACGTGATTACCTACAAATTGAGTTATTACCCTATAGCTCCAATGAAGCTTAAGTACCACTTAGATTATAATGTTACTGCTGGCAGTCAGTATATTCATGATGTGATAATAATAATATAATTCATAATTCACCTCATGGCTACATAAAAATGCAGACAATAGCTCGACTTTTAATTAATCGAGATACAAAAGTTTAGCAGTAATAGTCAACTATTATAATCGAGTATTCGATGCAAATATAGGTAGTATATATAAGATATGATTCGGTATTGTCCCGGTAGAGCTTTGGGCCACCGTCGATTATTGCGGCCCAGCTAGTGAAATATAAAAGTCATAAATCTTCGCCTAAACCTTCGGGGCTTATACATTTCTGCGTACTATGTGACGAATAATATTCCTATAACTAAAGCGAATCAAGCAAAATTTTCATGAGTATATCTGTATGCAACAGAGTTAACTTACTGTCGTTTGTTTTCCAAAGTGTTATAAAGCTAATAAAACCAGTTTAGTACTCATTGCCGTGCACCAAATCTTGTGCTAAGTTCACGAACTTACGCCTGCAACTTGGCTTGTCGGAACTAATAAGTAAATGCTATGCGTCCAAGTAACTATAACTGTTTCCGGCTATACGTACAGTTAAAACAACATTCACTTACAAACTATATCGATTTTCCGTCTAAAACTGTTAGCTGGGAATCATGAACGCAGTTTACTCGATATGCCTTAGTTTGGACAAAAGCTTTTCTAAGTTCCCCAATCGTTGGTCAGCGTAACATTTAACAAATCATAATATGTATAAACCGATGAAAAGTTTAAGGAAATGCTCAGACTTTGAACAAACAAGAGTATAAACTGTGATACTCGTAGAGGATAATATCCTAATCCTAACTAATATAATAAATGCGAATGTGAATTTGTTTGTTTGTTTGTTACGCTTTCACGCCTTAACTACTCGAAATATCATAACGCAATTTTGGAAACAAGATGTCAGAGGTGCAGAATAGGTACAACGGGTACCTTTTATTCAGGGAAAAAGTACTAAGATCGAGGAATAGATTTTTCCAAAATCTAGATTAAGTCAAAAATCTATTAAATTATAAATTCTAACTTGTGTTTGTTGGTTTTTTATTCTTTCAAGAAGTAATGAATCGAAGTATTTGTTCATAGTGATAGTCAAAAGCGTAAAGAATGTTGCAGCCTACATCTCATCTTAGCAAAAATTTACAGTTTACGTAGGTTCGATCTGTAAAGAGCGAAGCTGCGGATGAAAACAATGTTGCCAAACCAATACCAATTACACTACAATTGACTCTCACTCATACAATATATTATTTACTCACCCTATTATGTCATTTTAGGGATATGAATTTCACTGTCATAAATAACTTAGACATGTTCAAAGATATAAACTCTTTACCATTGCCTAACAGGCTCGAACTAATAAGCAGTAATACAAAACCTATTGTAAAAAGCTTCTGCCAAGACACTATATTCTTTAAACTCAATATTCTTTAGAAAACTTGGCCGATTTAAAAATTAAATAACAGCCAGCATCGTTCGCGAGTCTCATATACTAAAACTCCTTGGTGTACAAAGCTTTTCCTTGCCAAATATTCGCTTCGCTTTTCAATATTGGCAGTACGGAACGTAGTTTGGCTAAAAATCTCTAAAATGGAACGGAAATGGGTAGTGGTGTCACCAGTGTAATATAAGCTGGTGTGCAGTGTATGCGGCAGTAAACAGTTCAGCAGCAGACCTTAGAGTGCATCTTGTGGCACTTTTTCATCGCTTTAAAGCGCTCCTGGTTTGTGTTGTCATTTTTCAATACCTTCAACGCTTGCGTCTAACTTAAGGCTCGCATACATTCCGTATTATTCAACAGCGAGCTGAGTGCGGTTGTATTTGTTTTTAATCTGAGTAACGTAAGCAAAGTTTGGAATTGTTTCGGATGGTATATATCGATGTACGTACGCACTATTTCTTGAAATAACAACAGAAGCTATTTTAACAGACAAAAGCTGGCTGGTTTAGTTTTATGTTTCGATTTAATGGATTAATTCGATATATGAAATGAACCCATTTACATATTTTTATGTGTATTGCTTGGTTCCCTATTTATTCGCAAAAAATTATATGTCATAATTTAACTGTTTAGGCATAATGTTTTTAAGCATAATTACTCTATAAGCATAATAATTGTTAAGCATACATACATACATACATACATAGATTCACGCCTGTTTCCCAGAGGGGTAGGCAGAGACTACGGATTTCCATTTGCTACGATCCTGACACACTTCTCTGGCTTCATTCACTTTCATCACATTCCTCATACAAGCCCGTCGGTTCAAGGTGCTCTTAACCTGGCCTTTGACCAGAACGCCTCCGATCTGATCAAGAAACGTTCACCTAGGTCTTCCTCTTGCGACTGTTCCATTCACACTAGCCTTATAAACTTTCTTAGTCAGTTTTTCCTCGTACATTCTTTCTACATGCCCAAACCACCTTAACATACACTTTTCTATTCTTGTCACTATATCCACTTTCATGCCGCATCTCTCTCTAATCACACTATTCCTTATTCTATCTTTCAGAGTCACACCACATATATTTCTCAGCGCTCTCATTTCTACAGCATTTATTCTGCTCTCATGCTTCTTTTGCCATACCCAACTTTCACTTCCATACATAAGTGTGGGCACTAATAGTCCTCTATGAACAGCCAAACGTGCCTTTTCGGAAACATTTCGACTGTTTTGACTTTCAATATCTCCCTCATGTTTACCATCCCTTGTAAACAAAGTACCCAAATATACAAACTCTTTCACTTGCTCCACTTTTTCTCCATCAATCATAATATTACACATCGTCACGCACTCTTCCTTTTCAAATACCATTACTTTCGTCTTGCTTACATTTATTTTCATTCCTTTACTCTCAAAAGCACCATGCATAATAGTTACCATCGCCTGCAACTCTTCTGCTGATGACGCAAGTATTACTTGGTCATCGGCATAAAGAAGACATTTGACAAGTAACTCATTCATTCTTAATCCCCATTCACAATCTTTTAAATCTTTTAAACAATTGTCCATGTATAGGTTAAACAGCCAAGGTGACGCTACACATCCTTGTCTAACACCTTTTTCGATGCTAAACCATTCTGTGTAGGTCCCATTTATCCTAACACAAGCTCTGGAATTAAATAATTGTTAAGCATACTATTCTAAACCATAAATTGGAAGTTTTGTGTTTGCATTCAATAAAATACTTTTCGTATATAAAATAAGTATGTTGCCGGCTTATCGGTGGCTACCCCCGTTGCACCCTAACCTATTGTTACACTATGGTACCCAAGTTACATATGCGTTATAACTTTATCCCAATCAAAATTAGGACAAAAAGCATTAGCCAAAATGATATTTATGCCTACTGAAATAGTATGCCAAAAAATAATTATGTCAAAGTATTATTATGACAAAAAAATTATGTATAATTCGTGCTGCCAAATAAAATTAGGACAAAAAAATATTTGGCGAAACAAAGGGATCCTGTATTGCTTTTATTCATTAGGGCAAACGTTTGATTGGGCACCAAACTGGTACTGTCAAATAAAACTGTGTTATTATTATAAATTATATGTAATTCGTAGCAAGTCATGCATACTGTTTATTATTTTCTAGCTCGACATTTCGATGAGTATACGATATTTAGAAATTTTATATAATACTAGCTTTTGCCTTTGGCTTTGCTCGTGTAAGAGTAGATTAGGTTTGATAGTCTTCTTTCTTCTCTTCGTGTGGTTAGTGGCCAACCTGATATCAAGAGTTGTTCAAGCCGCCCGTAGGCCTCTGACATGGCTTAACGACTGCTGTCAATTTGGCAAGAACCGGGACCGACTTTTTAAGTGCACTCCGAAGCACGGAGACAGTCCGTGATCATCAGTGAGTGTAACTGGCTATGAGTGCCTCATAATTTAAAATAGTAACAGTCGCTGATGTAGTTTCAATTTCAGCGACCCACTCACCATACAAAGCAGCAAAGTGACACACTGTGGTAGGTTTTAGTCGGTAGGCCCGAAGTTTCGGGAGAGCCCGACATAATCCTCTCGCCTCCCCTTGTATTAAATATAGCCTATGTTACTCAATGATAACATAGATTTCAAATGGTGAAAGAATTTTTTAAATCAGTTAACTAGTTTTTGATTTAAATCCTTACAAACAAACAGACAAACTAACAAAAAATAAAATGTTTCCTTGAAATTAAACTGCCATATACGGATTTTATCGCGTTGTTTATTTGACACTTTATTACAAAATTTTGAAAATTGTTACACTTCTACTACTATTAAACTTTACTAATTTTTAAGCTAATTAAATTATTATTAAACTATTTAGATTTAATTTATTTTTACACTTTCCCCGACGTTTCGGTTGCTTTTCAGCAGCCATGGTCACGGGGAGAGTAATAAAGTGTCAAATAAACAACGCGATAAAATCCGTATATGGCAGTTTAATTTCAATGAATAATATTCGCGTAAATAGAAGACAATATTATGAAAATGTTTCCTGTTTATAATATTAATATAGATATCAAGCAGCGTAGAAGTTTAAAAATCTGTGATTCATAGTTACGAATCATGTTGGTCTGTGTGACTAATGTTTTTACATACATAGCCTAAATTCGTTATGGGATAAGCAGAGTTGTATTATACTCACATGTTGCCAGCAAAGGTCTCTTGTGTCAAATATTTAAAATGTAAATGTTTTCCTTTAGATTAAATATAGTATTAATGTGAATTAATACAATAAGTAGTAATGTGTTTTGTAAAGAATTTTAATTATTAAATAAAAATTTATTATTATTATTATTGGTTTAGGTCTCAAGTAACAACCAATTGCCTATCGCCGTTTTACTGAGCATATTTCCAGACTCCATAATGTCACAAGTATTGTACTGTTACATAATTAATGTAACTGAAAGCTGCAGCTTTGTCCGCAAGTTTCATTGTTTAGGTGACCCACTGACTCGCCTGAGGGCAGACAAACAACGTCAGTCCGTCATTTGAATAAAATTTAATTTTGAATATAAGCATACGTTCACACATTTGGTTCGCTTGATGTTCAGCGATTACCATACCTTCTGGACCTCTAAGCTATAAATATCATAAATATTATGTATTGATTTCATATTTCAAGTTATTGATAAGGCAGGCAGTTCGGTTTTAGACCCCAAAGATCAACAAGTCAAGCAGTTCACATGTTGACTGATCACGTAGTGGCTAACATGGATAACGGGATGCATGCTATTGGGATCTTTTTAGACCTTGCCAAAGCTTTTGACTCTGTATCAGTTCCTTTACTACTAAAAAAGCTTGAATATGTGGGAATAAGAGGTACACAATTAGAATTATTTACAGACTATCTTAGGGACAGATATCAATGCGTAAAAATTGGTAAATGCTTTAGCTCAGATATCCCCAATGCTCCTTATGGGGTTCCTCAAGGCAGTATACTTGGAGTTACGCTGTTCCTGATCTACATAAATGACCTATGCAACCTAAAACTCCAACATGGTATCATGGTATCTTATGCAGATGATACAGCCCTATTATTCACGGGCAAAACTCGAACTGAAGCGACTACACACGCTCAGCATGGCTTCAATACAGTTAGTAAATGGCTTTTTGATAATGTACTAACCCTAAATACCCAGAAAACAAAATATATTCACTTCTCAATGCGCAACAACACATATGATTCACCTAATGACATATTATTTGCTCACAATAATAAATGTCATTCACACGCTGACGTCGCATGCACATGTCCTACTTTAGAATCAACACACTTTATAAAATACCTCGGCATAACGCTTGACGCTAATCTAAATTTTCGCAATCACATTGAGTTATTATGTAAGAGAGTACGAAAGTTAATATTTATTTTTAAAACCATTCGTGGGGCCGCTAACTTCAAATTATTAAGACAAGTATACCTGTCACTATGTCAGTCAATCATATCTTACTGCATTACCTCATGGGGTGGAACATCGAAAACGATTTTATTGACACTGGAACGAGCTCAACGGGCTATTCTAAAAGTGGCGACGTTTCGACCTTTCATGTTTCCTACCTATGAGTTGTACCAATCCACTAATGTCCTAACTGTTCGCCAATTGCTTATTCTGCACACCGTGCTTAAACAACATGCACTACTTCCATTCAGACCACTTCCTCCAGACAAGAGACGAAAAGATTTAGTATGTACTAAGATTCATGCCAAACATGCCTTTGTAAATAAATTCTTCTTATTCCTAGGACCATTTTTATATACTAGATTAAATAGAATTTTAGATATATATAGTCTAAGTTATAAACAATGTAATGTTATTGTTACCAAACACCTTCAAACACTGACCTACTCCGATACGGAGAATTTGCTTACAGTTGTAAAATAGCCTTAAGTCATCAGTAATTTGTAATAATATGTAATTCAAGTATTTTATTGTATCAATATACATATTTTATTTTAAGTTTATGCACATTGACCTAAACTAATATTACTTGGCATATATTTTTTGTAAGTAGAGATATAGCCTGAAACACAGGTCTAAACCTAGTTCAGGCAACCACTTTATTAAACCTAGCGCTTGAAATTAAATTAGAATGCACAATGTCGGCCGATTAAGGTATAAGTAAAACATGTACCAGATTAAGGATAATTATAATTTATTGTAGTATAATATTATTTTAGACTAATAACAAAAAAGTATACCCATGTATTATTATTGAAAATAAAATTATTAAAATTAAATTAAAAAATTCGTATAATGTAGGTATCGCAATAAATTATCTTATTTTGTTATAATAATGCTTTGGTGTACAATTAAGAATTTGTTATTAAGCAACAGCGCGTCGCCATTTGCATAACAGCGCAAGTGAAAAGAGATATGCCAGATTAAAAAACAAGATCATTGCACTGTGGACTTAGTAAAGTGGCAGGTCTTCTCTAGTTCTCTTAATATTGACTATTTATTCAAATATATAAAAACTTTTAGTGGTAGAAGCCGTCGTTGATAATATAATTAATTATTTAATACTGTATAATTAACTCAGCTCGTCAATTAAAGTACCCTCTTATAGGAAAGCACTGTTAGTACGTTTTGCCCGCTGAGTATTCGTACTGCAGGCTAACATACTTATCTATCTCTGTCCTATCCTTTCATATAATCTTTAATTATTTTCACCACAAGTGATATTACGTGGTTGCAAGCTATCATAAGCGACGCCTACATCAGGTCGTAAGTCAAAATAAAAAAAAAATTATTCATTTATGTCACAAAGTAGCACTTATAAACGTCAAGCTCTATGAGTTAGTGAGTTTAGTTAAGTCCCTAAATTTACATGGAGGTTATTTACTCCGTTCAGGTACAGAATTTTCATAAGCTCCTCTTAAATCGCCATTCAATTATAATTTTTATATTTTACGGGTGCTTGATACAATAGTTGTGTAAAAAAATTGACCCAAACTATTAATACTTAATAAAACGAAGCGCCACAGACATGTACGTCACTCTCCTAGCCACTAAACGACTAACATAATATATGTAGTTATTTATCCACACGTGACCAGTCATCTAACGAGTGCCTGAATACATATGACGCAATTACTAACCGCACACAACCGCACTATGACCGCGCGTTACCGTTCGAATAAATGTGTATAGCCCCTAAACCGTGACGTGCAGATTGGCCAATTCATTTCCTACTAAATAGTGACGTAGCTAAATTAGTGCCCTGTTGATGCAATGGAAAAGCTCGAATGAAAGGCCTAACTCAAAGGTTCCATTTCATTTCTTTGATGTGTATTCATGTAACTGTTAATTTGTGTCTGTATTTGAATGGGACTTAGCGTTATTCATAAAAGTGAGTAGTGTTTCAGAAATATATTACTTTTGTTGGTTTTGGTATATGGTAGTAATAGCTTACTGTATTGTACTAACATAGTTTTGGTATGTAAATAGAATGGACGACGAAAAATTTTAAGTATACAAGGTAAGTCGGATATTTGAAAGAATAAGATTTCGACAAACGTTCTTTAACTAAATCGAAGATAATCTGAAGAAAGGCCTGTAGGATCCGAACCAATAAGCTTGCATAAAGCAAGAAATATATAGAAAAATAAATTTATAGCAATTTCCTCTTTTTCCGGCAATCACCGGGAGACTATTTAGTCTCATTGCGAAAGAGTAAGTACGTTTACAATAAGTTTCTATATACATAGATAACATTTTTTTGGGAACTTGTTCGACTGCCGCGTGGTTCATATCTGCAGTCTTGAGTATAAAGTGACTGCAAAGATGGAAGCGCAGCTCAAGTAATCTCCTCGCTACCAAGAACAGTTTGCATCGATCAAAATAAATCTCACATTAACTAGAATAAATCGCGACTCACATAAAGTCAGAACTATTGGATCAAAGAGGCACATAATACATTACTAGCAGTTAATACACTGACACAAATGCCTCATAATCGAATAAAGAATTGGATCATTTGGAAAATTTTAGGTTTATTGTTTGTACGGCTAAATATAACTACGAAAGCTTCTTACGTGTGTTTGTATTAAAAGGATAGTTTATTTTTTCCTCTGCCATAAAATCTTCCCATTCCTGGACACAAAGGAAGTCCCGACAAAAGCCACCGCCACTCAATGAAAGTAAATCCGTCGAAAATGTGCTTTTTCTGATTCCTTTCAAATCTATTACTAGAGAATATATATTTAAAAATATATATACACAGCATTATTACATGTTTGCGTTTTGAGACTTTTATTTTATCAATAATTTCTGATATGCGTGACTTCAAAAATTTGAGCTTTGATCCAGATCGGTTCAACAGTTTAGCTTGACAAAATGTTTTCGATCATACGAAACAGTTAAGTGTAGATAGAATATTATTTAAAACATTAATAAGTAGCACGTCGTAACTATGTATATATCATAGTACTAGGTTCATTCTCTATGGGCGTGATAAAATTGTGAAGTCGAATCTATGACGTACTAAAAGTGATAAATATAGACTTATTACACAGCTTTTTGTTTAATACTGAATCATTAAGTGATGAGAGGTAGGGTTTGAACATTTCGCAAGTAAGTACGCAATTCTATATTTCCTTAAAAATAAAATATCTTATCTAAACACCCGCAAAACATACAAATTAAACGTCTAAACCTCCAAATCGAGAGTTGTTAACTTTCTTCGCCGTTCTAAACTCGATTTTGTGAATTTCCATTTTGCTGCCAATGAGGCATGAACTTTAAAACTTAGACGAGATTTCAACAAAAAAAGGTTAATATAATTCCATTCAACTCCCGTTGATACCCTATAAACAGTTTACTTGAATACCATCGTAAAAATGAAGCACCGAGGTTGGATAATAAAACTCTTTGTTAATATTTTTAATACATATTTTGTTCAGGGTCGACCGGTTACTTAGGACATAAATCTACCTTATTAGCTTCTGGATATTTTATCGTCAGGACATGTAGATCAAATATATGGTGGATGTAAGCACTTTTGTGAAGAACATAAAGTAAAAATATTTTATTATCGAGCGAGGTTCTGCAAATTGCTGAAATACGTCGTTTCTGCAAAACACTAGTCATTTTCATTGCTTTATCATGAAGATTGAGATACGAATCGTGCGTAATCATAGTTTTATAAGCCGTAAATCAAGCCTTATTTCAATAAACTTTCTTTATTCTTGAGTATGAGGTCCGCTTGATATGGGTAAGATCACGGTTCACTATTCCGTGTATGTAAATCTTGTAAGATTGCACACACCTTCCAAATGATTACACCCTTTCACACATAACATCGATCAAACGTGTTTTGTTCGATCATTAGAGTAATCATTTATTTATATGCTTTGTACAATACAAAAAGCTTGCCACAAAGTAAATCAAAAGACTAAATATAATATTTTGTAAATTAATGAAATCAGGTTTACTCTTGGTTGTCATTGTGTTCAGTGTTTTAATATATTTTATTTTGTATTGTGTTCAATTTATTTTCAGCTATGACAAACAATATTATATTGTTATAAGTACGGCTCATTAAATGTGGTAGCGTAGAAAGAGTATATACAACTGCTATGCATGAGGTCTTCTTATCAAATACTCGTTTGGACAAAGTCTTATTGGGATTTTCTATCAAGATTTTCTCAGTAGCATCACGGCAATAGGCGAGCCTATTAGATGGACCCAATAGGCTCGCCTTACCAAATTTCGTCAGCTAAAGGCGACCTGGGACCTTAGCTGGCGGAATTTGGCTGTAATCTAAACCTCTATCTACATCTTCAAAGGTTTGCACATGAGACTATGTAGTTTGTAGTAATATTTATATAAGCAAATATAATATTGTGTAGTTAACTAGTAGTTTCATTAATATCATATGTTTGTTCAACAGATTTACATTCAAAACTTGTTAATATTGTCTTAGGACTAAGTTAGTAAATGATTAAACTGCTATATACGGATTTTATCGCGTTGTTTATTTGACGGGGACAATGGACATGGTCCCCGTGACCATGGCTGCTGAAAAGCAACCGAAACGTCGGGGAAAGTGTAAAAATAAATGAAATCTAAATAGTTTAATAATAATTTAATTAGCTTAAAAATTAGTAAAGTTTAATAGTAGTAGTAGTGTAACAATTTTCAAAATTTTGTAATAAAGTGTCAAATAAACAACGCGATAAAATCCGTATATAGCAGTTTAATCATTTACTAACTTAGTCCTTAGTCCTTAGCAGTTTAATTTCAATGAATAATATTCGCGTAAATAGAAGACAATATTAGTAAATGATGTTAAGCTATCTTACATTGCGCGACTCTTTAACAACGTATGTGTATTCTCAGTCTTATTCGGTAACTTTAGTGATTAGAATGCTACTTTTGCTATTCAGTGTATCCCAAACGTAAATTTTTGTCATGAACAATTGAAATCTTACTTTGAAAAAAAATTTGGTACTCTACGACAACAATAACTTAACAGACACCTTCTCTTTTTATAAGTTTTACTTGCGCATTAATCCCTATACCACATAGAATTTTAAAAACTTTCGAACAATGGACGCAATGGCTCAAAACAAATATTAATATATATTTTTTTTTTATACAATTAAGGTGGCAAACAAGCCCACAACCCACTTGATGGTAAGTGGTAACTGTAGCAGCTGCAGTAGCTATGGACGCAACACCAGAGGCATCACTTGCGCGTTGCCGATTCTTTAGGAAAGGAAGAAGAGAAGAAAAGAAGAAAAGGAAATGGGAAGGAGAAGGAGCGGGAAGGGGGAAAGAGTGTGATTGGGACTCCGGCACTCTCACTAACCGAACGAAACACAACAGTAGGAATACTGCTATTTTACATCGATAATATATTCTGTGAGAGGGTAGTCCTTCCCCAGTCGAGCCGGCCCATTCATGCTGAAGTCAGAAAGGCTCTACTACTCAACAAATCACACATATTTCCCCACAAGGTGAACCGAAGACCTGGTAATCGTCGTGGGCAGCGTTTGGATGTGGGCGGCTCAAGACCGGTTTGTGTAACCTTAAGCGAGGGCCTATGTAGAGAGTAGACGTCTTATGGCTGAGATAATGATGATGATGACACATATTTTTGTCTCATGTGAAGATCGAACCCAAATCACTTGGCGCATGAATTATATCAATGAAGCTACCACTTAAACCATTACAGGATATGCTATATGTGTAGCCTATCAAACGATATCATTTGACTTAAGATCTGTTAATTATTAGATTGCATGAAGTAAATACTGGATTAAAACAGTAACAAACTCAGATAAGAGTTCGTAAACATGATTAGCCCTAACGACCCTTCGAGTAACAAAGGTACACAGTGTAGAACAACAACCATTATAGAAACAAGGACTGCTAATTTCAATTTAATAGATTAATAATAGTTTAAATGTTTTTCCTACGTGTTACAGTGTGACCTAAATGAATAAATTACTTTTGACTTTGACTTTCAAATGTATATTGTTTCAAATTATATAATCGCAAGAAGAAGCATGATATATATCTACCACGGAACAGAAAAATCTGTTTTAGTCTGTATTTTTGTGGAATAAACTAACTAGTCGCAACCTCGCTTTTTTAAATACAGCTCTGCATAAAAAAATATACTCATTTTTTTTCGTTTCTTAATCTTTTTATCGTTTTTGTTTCTACTACATTTGTTTATCGAATAAGCAGTCTAATATCTACAATAAGAACAATGCACTATAATTCAATCAATTGAATGACATTTAAAAATAAGTTAAATCTACTAAACTTTTATAATAATACAATAATAAAATACGTAGCAAATTTCATAGTGGGTCTACAGCATCGCTACGCGGCCAGCTACGCCGTAGCTTTATTATAACAGCATAAATCAACTTTATAAAATCCTATTTGCACAAAACCCAAGGCGCTTAAAACTAACCTCATGGTTTTAATGGGATCTCGTTGGGCAATAAATTTGTAGAACAAACATTAATACCAGTTTGAAATATCGTTTCCCCACAAACCGTAAGGTGAAAGTTATTAGTTCTGAAGTTCAAACGTTTGCAGTGTGCAATTGAAACATGTAAGTTAAACTCTTAAGTGGGTTTTTAATTAGCTACGACACTTGAAGCTAACATTGATATAATTATTTTAATTATACTTCAAGTAAGTTTAATAGGCCGCGTGGTAGACCAACCTAATTATGTAGTCGAAAATACATTATTAGTACATTATTTATGTAGTTCATGAATCTCAGTAATTATTCGAAATCACTGCTCTGTATTTTGACTACTTAAGTGGTTTTGTGTTGATTGTAATACAATGTCACTGAACTATTTATTCTTTAGTTGCATTGTCTTTCTTTGTTTATTTAGTATTACTTTCTAAATAACTCAAAATTATTATAATATCAGGATGTTCACCTTAATTATTGGTGCACAAGATTTGTACTCGAATCTTTATAATGAGCAAGCAAACACATTTCAAACAAACAAAACTATAGCGCTTTACAGGCTATTTATACCGGTTTGCAAAATTATATTCCGTTCGAAAAGTATTAAATTAAGCCAGGCAAATGCCATTTTTCACCAAATCCACTAATTATGATAAATTATAAAAGTTATTGTTGAGTATTTATCCAAATTTATAACTTGATTGTTAGGAAGAGAAGTCCCAAACTTATTTAATTTCACAAGTTCATTTATCAAAGCGAGTTTAATTTAACAATATTTATTTTACATTCTTCTGTATTATTTACTAGAGGTGCCTGCGGTTCCAGCCGCTTTAAAATATGTTAATGAAATATTTACCCAGAGGAGGCCACTAGGCATTACTAGGATAAAAAGTCTACTATGAATTAATTAATCCAAGATATACCAACAACACACCTGTGTGTCTTTTTCCTTTATTGGCTTTTAATTTCATAGTTGCACTACTGACTGCACGGATGGCATAGTGGCGTAAGTGCTCGCCTCGCCACTGCCACCGCACCGAATGTTGTGAGTTCAATGCGCACACGGGACAAATATTTGTATGATCCACAAATAGTTATTAATAATTTATATAGAGTTAGTTTTATTAAATTGTATCTGAGTTTATAAAAGATTTTCATTTACTTACGTGTTTTTAAACTCTTTGATATATTTACATACATAAGTTGTGGTATAGGTGAGGCATGAACTTACGACCTCTAATGTCGTAATATTTTTCATCTTGTATCCTAGGTATGTATATATTACACGTTAAAATTATTATCACCTGTGATACCAACATGGTTTTTACCAAAAAAAAATGAAAAGCAGTCATTAGAGTATTGTGAATACAAAAATAGTTCCGAATATTTGCGATTTGAATTATAATTAACTTGCTTTTGGCCACGGCTTCACTCGCTCGGGATCAGTACTTTTTCGGGATGAAAAAGTACTTTAGCCTTTGCTGTAGCTCTGTATACGAAATTTCATGATGATGGGTCGAGTAGTTAAGGCGTGACACCGTAACAAATACACAAACAAACTTAAATTTGCATTTATAATATGAGTAAGGATTAGGATTAGCAAGAAATAATCGACCAATATTTAAATATGAGATCATACGATACTGGCTATTTAAATTTCTATAATATTTTTGTAGCAATGGTTAATCGATAATTATAGACAATAACTAGATGCAACTAATTTAAACTCATTTAATAATCGAATGTATGTATATTATAAAAAGATACCGACGATATAAGAACAATTTTGTATCGTATACCTACGATTAGTTATCAAAACATTCTGAATGAGCTTAATTAAAAAAATACCCGAAACATACGGTGAACATTTTCCGACAATAACCCACATTTCCCCATGAATTACATCAAACCAATTAGTCAGTCAATAGTTCAGAAATGTTATAAGGATCACGCGTTCACGATTAACCAATTACCGGAATAACAAGCTCAGGCTTCCCTGAATCAGTGCTTTCATTTGCTTTGTTTTTGACTAACAACTAACCGGGACTTCACCCGCATATACCTTTTTAATAATAGTTCTGCTTTTCTTCTTTTGATATATGTATTTTTTTATTATATTTAGTTGTGATAGTAGGTATGTATCTTATGTGGGGGCCAATCAGTGCAGACCGGTGACACTTCGACTCAGTGGGATCTTTTGTGACGACACTCTCCCAATAACAACTGCCATAGATGTTCATGGCAGGCGGGACCAACGGCTTAACGTGCTCTCCGAGGCACGGAGCAGGCGATAATTGTCAATCAATACGCACATAATTTCGAAAAATCATATAACTTCCGAAAGTCAGAGGTGCGCGACCCGGGTTCGAACCCGAGACCCTCTGCATTGCAGTCTGTTGGTCTCCTCACTGAGCTATCGTTGCTCAGTGGGGAGTACAAAAAGATAAGATTATAGGTAAGTTACACGTAAAAGAACATTATATAACTTTCCAGTTCTACAACTATTATGCCTTGAAATATATTTATTTTACATTTTGCCCCTCCAATATTGAAAAGCGATTAAGACACGGATCACGTTCACAATATTGTGATCGATGTGTTCACAATGTTTAGATATACAACTGCTTATAGAATAAACCTTATGTTTAAGACGTTAGATTCTTTATATTTTCAAATATATTTTTGGTATATAATATTTTTATATTTTAAATATATATCAAATTAAATAGTCAATTCTCGCTTTGACGGTTAAGGAAAACATCGTGAGGAAACCCGCATAACTGAGAGTTCACCATAATGTTTTCGAAGATATGTGAAGTTAACTTCAACCCACATTGCAGTGCGACAGTTTATTAACAATACTGATATTATATTGTTACAAAACAAACTTTCAAAACCGAGTGTGAACAGAAACTTACAAAGTTTTATAAAATAAATGTAAACTCTTGTACATATTTCAAGCAACAAATATTATAATAACGAACCGATAGCCGAGGTCCCATACCATGAAAGTGTCAAAGTTTAGTACGCGCTAAAGTACCCTTTACCACGTTACACAAATCATTTGTCTTTTTAACTCCAGCTCGATGTTTGCCAAATGGGCTGGCCAAATCGTCCATAACACAAAGTTTTCCTTTTTCGGGTCTTGTATGCTGAAGAGAAATTCAATTTCGTTGATATGGAAAAATCGTGGGATTCAATGCTTTTTTGTAAGATCAAAAAATTTCCAGGCTCGTAAATATTATTTCATAGTGTTGGCTCTCAGAAACAAAATAGTTTCATCGGGGATTTGTAGATTTAGAATTTAGATGGACATGTTAAACACAATTTTGTTTGTTTGCGCTGATTTTTGCCGTGGTATTTTTCTACGCATGTACAATTTATTCTATTTGACTATTATAAAATACATGGTTTCATTAAAAGTAAAGTCATTTTAGTTGAATTAAAAATTACACGAAACAATATTATTGTTTTTCGTTGGCAGTTTTAGACTTACTATCGAGCATGTTCATTTTAATACGCTCGCCCGCTTCAACAACCAAAGACTGCGCCGAGCGTAAGACAGATAATGACAGAGCTCGTGCGGTGCATACTCAAATCGGCGCGCGGCCGCTATAGCAAAATTGTATGTAGGATTTGACGTGTTTTTTTGATAAATATGCATCTTTATTGTCAACCAATAACTTAAATATTTGGGACGGACAAATTGTAATATAACTAGTTATGTTTCGTTTAAGCTGTAAAATTTATTTATATAATCTATAATTATATATATAATTATAATCTAAAAATTACGTAACACGAGCTTCCATTTCTGCATTTTTCGAATTTACATAATTTTGTAGGCGGAAATATTAATTATTTTAAGTTTTTTACACGGAGTAATTGTAAACACATTCATTGTTATGGTAATGTATATTTTATATTTGTATTAACAATAAGTATTGATTTTATTCTCTTAACTGTGACCGCCTGTTTTGGCACATTTCGCTCGGCGCAGTCTTAAGAAGTATAGATTTAATGTTTCATAAGGAACAATTTTATATTATCTGTCTTTTTATTATTATTATAAGCCCTTAATGTCCCAGTGCACGACAATCTTGACTGGTCTGGTGGACTCGACTGGTCTTTATTAAAGGGATTTAGCTTATCTCGCCATCTCCGTCTGCGCCTGCTGCGATGTTGTCAATGTTACACTGCGTCGATAGTGCAGCGCTAGTGATAGCAAAGCGACAACTGTGCATGAGACCTTGGTTTCGATTTCTGGGTCGTGTCATAGTTTTACTGGGTGTTACTTTGCAGTTATTTTGCACGAATCCGAAGCTGTGTCTGATAGATGATAAAAGGCTCGCTCCCCATAACCAGGGCCTTAAAACAATAGCTATCGAAATGAGGTTGTAATACATATCTGCCTACCACTTCGGGTATGCAGGCGTGAGACTACGTGCCATTGTAAGTATTTTTTTATACAGTTGCAAAATATTTTATTTGTGTATGCGATCCAAAAGTATTAAATAAAAATCATTTTCCGTGACAAGAGAATAAAGTGTAAAGAAATAAAATAAGAATAGGCATAAAATTACAAAAAATGAAGTCATGTCGGTACCTGAAAATTATATAATACAAAAGGCCTGATGAATTTACAGATACAAATAATTGTCGCAAGACTCGAGTAGTGCTATAACAAGTGTATAATATAATAATTAATAAAATTCTTCAGTAATTTTAATCCACATTGCTGATTGAAACCAAGAAATTAATTTAATCCCAAATGTTTCATGTTCCATTTTGCTTATTGAGTAATAGCCCTAGAGGCAAGGATGCTGAGTCAACTGATTGGGTTTGTATGGGAAGACAGTCGTTTCTTGTGATTTTTTAACGTTGTCGAAGAATTCATACATATTATCACAAATAAAGTGTTGGAATTAAACCACTTTATACGAATTTATACGTGAAAAGCCATATAAAGTGATTTAATTTCAATGTATAACATTCGCGTAAACGTAAGACAATATTATGAATAATGTAGACAGGATAACGTGTTTTTAGATAACTTTCAATCACATTTTTGCTTTGTAGGTACCTTTTTTAGAATAAATTACATACGACATTTTACAATTCATACAGGTGAATTTACTGAGTGTATGAGTCCAAAATACGTAACCTAATTCTGATTTCGTAAACAAAAATGAATACGTAGAAGTAAAAATAAAAATATAATCATAAACTATGTATAACACAAAATATAAACTCTCTCGTAATTACTAAAATAATTAGTACATGGACTTTATTAAAAAAGTCGTTCTTGATGATAAATTTAACATTATCATACGATTTTTTTAAATCCTCTTTTCATTTTAGAGATTAAACTCTTCGGTTTTATGATTGCATCCCTCCCCATTTGAGATTAACTAGAGGGCTTAAGAATCTGCAATTTCCAGGTTATTTTTATTCTTTTCCAATAATTCTTACGCTAAGTGTAACTGTTAAAATAAACATTTAAGAGGAGCATTTAAATATAAAGTGTATTATATTATCACATCAATCTCTTATAGACTAGTAGTTGTCGTTATCATTATCACAGTAAACACGAGGGACGCAGACTAATACCTTACAGGTCTAATAACCTTAAATCTAGTCACGTGCAAGGTACAACACAACACAAAGGTTTTAACCTCCATACATCAATACACAAACACAACACTGGTTCATCTACAATCAAAGAGAAACAGTCGTATTCTAATCTCAAGGCACCATATCCGCTTCTCAGCATTTAAGTCCCCAACTGCATTCGGTACCGAAGTGTTCTATTTTACTTTGCGCAGTTTAAGCTTAAGATATGTGCTTGCCAAGAACCCGAGAGTCATTAGTAAAACCAGAACGGGCGTCGTAATTCGCCACAATTAACAACTTGTTTGTGTGTTGTAATCTAGCTCGCAGTTGTAACTTATATGGGGACGAGTCAAAGATATTAAACGGCCTTATTATAAAATTCGGACTTTAGTCATACTTATTCAAGTTAAGGATATTTATTTCTTGAAAGGAATACTTAACACTTATTTTAAACAGAATATCCGACAAAAACTTATAACACTATTGTAAACCACACCTCAGAAGGGACAGTAATTGAAACAATTCACTACACGTTTTACATATTTATTCACAATTTACTGAGATTACAGGCACAAAATAAAAAAACTAGATCATAACACCAACCTTAACTTAGTCACGACGGCGGTCAACGTCTGAGTGTCGTTCGTCAAGATGGCCGACCGGAGTGAAGTATGTCAACCTCAAATGACAGTGACAACATGTTGACTATGGCATATTATGAAATTAATGATAGTGACAGTAGTAGTTTTTAAACAGGATAGTTTTGTAAAGTAATGAAAAATTTTATTGAGAAGGGGTAAACGTGTTACACTATTATTTTATCATATCATATGAAGGGTAAACATAAAAAACAAGTTAAAGTATTTCTTACTTATATTATTAGTTCATATAATCAACATGACACTTATGAGCCTCAAAGTAAGTGAGATTACTGAGTCACAATTAGATCAGAGTGCCTAGTGAGAGTTTACTTTACGTTAACGCGATCGACACGTTCATGACGTTCGGCCTTCCGATTGGCCCACTGCAAGCCGGGTCACAAGCATCGTACGGGTTACATTCATCCCAAACCATCAGCTTATATTGCTGGAACATTTTTTCGCGCTCACCACTTTTGATAATATTACAAACGCCGCGCTGCGCCGCCGTCGCATCGGCGCATCGTTCATTATGTATGGCGCGCTTGCGCGACATGTATATATTAAGACGATTTTTTTACTAATTATATAAAGATTGCAATAAATTTTATTATTGTAAAAATAAACAGATTTGTTTGGGCTTTCATACGAACTTTCGTCGCCTATTTCATCCCCACGTAGGTCTAAATTTTAAAATAGCTGGAATTAATGTTTTCTTATCTACTTCTTATCAAGTGCCTAAATACAAAGTCTCATAGTTTTATCTGCGATAATGACGAATTTCCATACAAACTTTCATCCCTTATTTCAACCCCTTCATGCCCTTTTTTACAACAAAAAATGTCCTTTCCCAAGGTCTACTCAATCTCTGTATCAAATTTCATCAAAATCGGTTGAGTTGTTTAGGCGTGAAAGCGTTACAGACAGACAGACAGAGTTACTTTCGCATTTATAATATTAGTAGGGATTAAATTGTCATTACATCTGCTCCAGATACAAATATCGGGATAAAATCACAAACATGGGCAACTTTCCATATGTATATATTTTTATTAGATACTCCACCTCTTCCTATCATATCCTAAACTTAATCCTGTCATTTATTTACTTCTAGTCAAATCTTGTATAAGAATTATCGAATATAATTATAGAAATATCACGTGAAAATGGACCCGGTTGCTTTTGGCGTTGCTTACAATACAATTGGTACTTTTTAAAGAAATTCGTAGTTATTCTTTAAGGCTCATAATCAACACGTGTGCAAATCGTAGCACATGCGCAATTTATATATATCGTATAAAGGATAGCCAAGTCCACGTGAGTTAGTCATACGATTAACTTGCGCATGTACCGTGAGTACCTGCGCATGTAGCTGGCACTAATTACTTGCATATACAAGTACTTTTAATGAAATCCTGGTATTCGAAAACGATTACTTCATGACCAATTTGACTGCACAAATGGCGTGGTGGTTTAAGTTGTCGCCTCGCCACTGCCATTGCGCGTAGTGTTGTGTGTTCGAATCCCACGAGGGACAAAACTTTGTGTGATCCACAAATGGTTGTTCCGAGTCTGGGTGATCTTTGTGTTCGTTCTTTGAATGCTTTTAAAATTTCCCGCTACACAGAAAACATACAAAGTGCATATTTCCTTATATATTTTGTATTTTATTATAAGACATAGAGGAGATGTATTTAAAAAAAATATTGTGAGTACCAAAATTTTAGTATTAAGAAATGCAATAATAAAGAGTAACAGTATCGCATGCTAACAATATTCTTACCAAACATAATACGAGTTGCCTCCCCTATAGTTCGATTGTAGTTAATGCAACTCAAGTGCATTAGCTGTCCGAAGTTGTGGCTGCTAACAGTAAACCAATAAAGCGTATAGGCGATGAAATTTCAGTTCCCAGTGAATAGAAATGGCAGCTGGCAGGTACCCGGTTTCAGGATAGGGTGGAATAGAATGATTTTGGGATTAAATTTTCGGCAAAAGGCTTAATAAAAATCGTATACATTTGATAGTAGTAGGATGTAGCCACTCAATTAAAAAATATATCAACAGGTTTATCATTGTACATTACACAGACTTACGTCTCTTTATCCTAGAAGTGGTAGGCAGAGACGTCTCACATCTACTTTTTGCTAGCTATGTTTAAGGTCCATCGTAACAGTGGCATGCTCATAGCCGGCTGCTTCCATATCCTATAACAAGCAGTATTACTAATGAAAATTTCCAAATAGAAAAACCTTAACAACACTGTCCAACCCGGGCGTTGAATTTGGAATCTCACAATCGCAAGTAACTGATTGTTATTTAAATTCTATTTAGAATGATGCAGTCATAACTAAATAGCTTAACTTGTACATATTGATGATCTATCTAAAACACTAAATACAAATAATTTTGAAATTGATATCAATTGTCACACATCACATGTCGGCTTCGATGGCGTAGTGGTTAGTGTAACCAACTGCCACGCCTGAGGTCGTGGGTTCGATTCCCGCACAAGTCAAACATTTGAGTGCATGAACATGGATGTCCATTGTCTAGTACCCATAGTACAAGCTCTGCTTAGTTTGGGCTAGATGGTGTTGTGTGTATGTGGTAGTATATTATTATTTATTATTAATTTTAAGTTTTACTTGCGACGTATAAACTTAAAGATTTAATTTTACTTATAAAGGCGTAGAATTATATTAATCCTATTAAAAAAAAACACTGCTTAGGACTTAATATCATAATATTGCATTTGAGGATTCCGTACCCAAAAGGTGATCATAAGACTCACGGGTACTGCTAAACCTATGCGGTCTATCTGTCAAACTTCTTGTTGGTCTTTAAAGGGCTATATCGGTTGAACCATAATAGTTATAGTTATTATTACGGTGAATATTGTGACAAATTATAAAAAACAGTATGTAATAATTTTACTTCTGGAGCGGCAGCGGTCAGCCGACATCCAGACGCTATTGTTTTCAATTACGTCTGGCATACCACCAATTGACAGGTTAAGTAGGTATCAGTACAAGGGCATTTCCTATAAGATTTATTATTTTTACGCTATAGTAAAAATGTTAATACCTCTTGACCTGACCCTTATATTTTGTGATTATAATTTAAAATCTAAAGTAAAAACTTAAATTATAAAAACTTGTCAAGTGTTAGCCCACGTTCTGCATTTTAAATGCATAAGGCTACGATATTAAAAAAAATCTAAATTGTCGGTTTTAAAAATATTGTTGTTTGACAATCACTTGAATCAGTATATTATTTTTTAGCAAAGATATAAAAGAAATGTATAATAAAATTGGAGTAAAATCGAAATGTAATGTTAATTTAATTTTGTTGTTTTCCCTATATAGATCGGCCTTGTTGTAAAGAATTTGTTTGTCTATAATATGTTAATTAATATAATTTTAGTATGTAATTGTTTATTGAAATTAAACTACTATACACGGATTTTATCGCGTTGTTTATTTAACACTGTATTACATAATTTAAAAACAGTTACACTACTACTACTATTGAACTTTACTAATTTTTAGCTAAAGCTGCTAATTATAGCTGTTTTGAAATAACTACGCTGGAACATTGAGACAACTACCATCTTAGTCTCCCCGTGACCATGGCTGCTGAAAAGCAACCGAAACGTCGGGGAAAGTGTAAACTTAAATATAAATAGTATTAATAATTTTATTAGCTTAAAAATTTGTAAAGTTCAATAGTAGTAGTGTAACAGTTTTAAATTATGTGATACTGTATTAAATAAACAACGCCATAAAATTCGTATATAGTAATTTAATTTTAATGAATAACATTCGCGTAAACAGAAGACAATATTATGTAATTGTTTATTGGAAATAAAAATACATTCGCTAATCATTTCATTTTATAATTGCTTCCATTACCAGACCAGAACCACCAGTACTATTTCACCAGAACAGAATGTGTCTTTACATTCATGTCAAATTGTTTAACCCTTTCGAACAAGACATAATATGTATTTACTTTGACATCCATAAGAAAACTTATCGAGCGTGCCTTGTTGACATCGGCTTGCTCGGACAAGAGAGCTCAAGGTAACCCATGACTTACGTCAGATAATGTACACAACTTAGTCATGTGTCACACAAAATAGATATCCTTTCTGTGGATACACATCTACACTAATATCTGCCTATAGCATACATATAATATAATATAATATGTAAGGATAGATTTGAAAATATATATACATTGAACTCACAGATAATTTGATATATTGACTTGTTGGCGTAATGGTTTAATTAGTCGCTTCGTTACTGCTACTACGCTAAGTGATGTCGGTTCGATCCCCACGTGGAATGAAGGATTGTGACTGTGTGTTGTTCTTCGCTATATCATAAACTGGACTAGTCGTAGAGAGAGGGGATGTATGACTGTTCGTAAAGTCACACACGACACAGATATTATTTGTAGTACTTTATCATTACATGTTTCCCTTTAACGTTGAAAGGTAAGAATTAGCTATTATATACGCACATAAATTCGTAGAATTGAAGTGGATAAGTAACTCTTCGTGTAAGTCCAACGGTTTTGCTAATAGGTTTTTTCGTACAGTCACTCTAACAATCATGCTAAAGGTTCAACAAAGAGAGCTTAGTTGTCTTCAATATAGTTTTAAGTTACGTTACTCTACAGAAAGAGTAATTGACCGTCTCATTCATTTTCAAATTGTGAAATTGGGGTAAGGTTTCAATATGTTCCGAAGAAAATGAATCTTCCTTATTTCGGCGAGTACAGTCGGTAATTTGTTATTTATTATAGCAGGCGGTGGTAGACAGATCTACGCCCTGATGTCTGTAAAATTTTCATAATACGCATCTTTGCGATTAAGTTGGTTTCGTGATAACATGAACATTATAATAATTGATTGAATTTTGCTTTATAGAAGATCGTTTTACACAGATTAAGACGTCACAGTCTTTTAAAGTTGCTTGGAAATCATTGAGTTGAGAAAATGAGTAGCATAATCTTGTGATAAGGTCATGACAATGTTTAAGACATAATGGAACAAATTTTTTTATAAGCTGTTGATATTTTCAATTTTATATATGAAGTAAGTAGCTATATTTCTATTATATCATAAAACTGTTACAAAGCTGTGTGTCTAAATTGAAAATATTTGTTCTATCTGGTATATTTAATTTGATTAACATGATTATTTTTAGTATAGATATGTATTATCTGGCTAGGTTATAGAATACATTAGGTTACTATAGGTAATCCAGAGTAATAACAATTTTAGAGCAACATGTCGAAAGAAAAACGCAGCGGGATACGGAATCGCTTCGGCCACAAATACGTAGTCCACGCTATCAGAACCCAGAGCACTAGTATTAAATGATTTAAATTATATAAGCACATGTAAGCCAAAGTCAAAAATTATTTATTAATTTAGGTCACAAAGTAACACTTATGAACAACAAAATATATAGATTAGTGAGTTTACTAAGTGACTGTAAGCTGCTTTTACATAAAATATAACGGACCACTAAACTTGTATAACATTGAAAGTCAAGGCAGAAGAATACGTGCTACTTTCAATGATTTCCAGACTGAATATTCAAGCAGAGTTTTCATAATTAATCAGTCACGTCTTGCATATTTTATACTTGAACAAGAAAGACCAAAAGCGTATACTTTATTAATTTTGGTTAATTGGAGTGTGAAATCATATATAAAAACTGAAGCTTTATCCAATGAAAATATGAAACATGACACCGCATAAAATCTCGACATTTAATTGAATTAAATTTATTCCCACCGTCACTAGTTTTACCTGCCTCATATATTATACACTTTATGACTCAGAGACATAATTATAAAATAGTTAGGACTGTCGTAATTCCACCGGGAGCGTAGTCAGTGGGTGGCAGGACCAAGTTCGTACTAATTTAGCAAATAAATGGACAATTTAGTCGGGAAACTTGTCGGAAGTTATCCCCCGGCTTGTCCCCGGGATAGACGTGACGTCACCCTATCCTAATGCTTTGTGGCTACTTATTATCATTGTAACATTACTGTTATACGTAACTATTTAATGTAGTTAATGTCGACAAACAACTTATATCGTTGTCACGTGTGAGGTCACCACTGTAATGTAATGTCAATTGTAATTTAATTAAATGTTGGCTGTACTGAGTGCCTTTTACATTATGTCATTAATTACGTTTATGTGAATATGTGTTACTACCTATATAACGGTATTTAGGATTATCACAAATGTAATATTAAATTTGACTGCACGGATGGCGTAGTGGTTTAAATGGTCATCTCGCCATTGCCACTGCGCCGAGTGTACCTAGTGACTTCGAATCCCATACGGAACAAAACTTTGAACAACAATTGTGATCCACAAATGGTTGTTCTGAGTCTGGATGTTGTCTGATGTCCGTTGTTTGAATGTTTGTAAAGTTACCCGCGACACAGTAATTATACCTGGAGCGGGAGATGTCTTTATTTAAAAAATGCAATTTATTAAGTACGAGAGCCCTGGTACCCATACCACAAGTGCAATCTTAGCTTGGGTACCAATGTTTAACAAGTGGACTGTAAAATTATTTGTATACTTTTTATGTGTTCAAATGTGTCTTTTAATGCAATAAACGATATAATAACTATAAAAAAATTAAAAAATTATAATAGTTCAGTAATTAATAAGTTAAAATCATGTTTTATTTGTTGTTAATTATGAATTAGTAAAAGCTTGATACGAATAGTGCTTTATGTATCATTTATTAATTTACCTATATAAAAATAGCCTTACTACTGTTTTAAGACTCTACCGGGAGTTGAAAACTGCATCCATTTAATAGAAACTATCCTGTATATCTGTTCAATGAGGTGTTGTGAAAACAGGTATAGCATACCAACTAATATCATCAATGCGAATGTGCGTTAGTTTGTTTGTTACGCTTTTACGCTTTAACTACTCGACTGATAATATTATATAATAATAATATAATATTCAATCACATACACGCAACACCATCTAGCCCAAACTAAGCAGAGCTTGTACTATGGGTACTAGACAATGGATAAACATACATATATACTTTATTTTTTTGTAAATACATACATATTATACATAGAAACATGATGGTCATGAACTTTCGCATACACGTTGTCAGGGAAATAAAATAGGGTAGGTACCCTATGTCCTATTTTGTTTCTAGGTATCTATAGGTTTCTTCCAGAAAAAGTACTGTTACTACGCTAATTTAACGCACATTTACGCGAGCGAACTCGTGGGCAAAATTTAGTAATATAGACGATAACGGTTAAGTGAGCTTAATTTCTAACTATGAGACAACTCTTTGAGCTTCAAGCGGTTCTCCGGCACACACACACACACTCTCACTCACACACACACACACACACACACACACACACACACACACACACACACACACACACACACACACACACACACACACACACACACACACACACACACAACACACACACTCACACACACAAACACACACACACTCACACACACAAACACACACACACATAGGGTTTTTTATATTATATTACACAAGTTATGTTATAACTGGTGGAAAAACAATTGTAACACTGTTTTTTGGTAAATAAATAGTTATTATTATTATAATACTAAAATGATTTGAGTGTTGGATAGCCTATTTATCGAGAAAGGCTATAGGCTATATAACATTGCGCTACAACCCACGTGGGCGCCGCAGTAACCATAAACGCGGGTAAAACCGCGGGTACAGTAACGTATATTATTAACATGTAATTCGCATGAATATCTTACGCATGTAACGCATCAGTTACCCGCGTCTTGTTCATGTAGTATTTCGTTACGGATAGTAAAGCACTTTCTACCTCACCTGCATTTCGCTAGCACGTATTTAAGTTACAACTAGCTTTAGCTCACGGCTTCGTAGTATATAGCCTATGTTACTCGGTAATAATACCGATAACTTTTTAATGGTAAAAGAATTTCTAACATCGCTTGCGTAGGTTTTGAGTTAAACTCTTACAAACAAACAAGAAATAAAATCTACCCTCTTTATGATATTAATATAGATTTCAAGGAGCTATTGCCTTTAGGTACTTTTTATCGGATTTCGTACGATTGGTCGAATTTTATTTTCAGATTGTTATTTATACATATAATCCGAAATTTTTAACAGCATAAACATCGATACATGTAAATAAAAATATTAATTTAACATTTGTAAAGATCTATTAGCTACACTAACTACAGTATTAGCAATATAGAAAAGGTGCTTTCCTATACTAGAAATCTATAAATATGATTCTCGTAATAAAAATCTAGAATAATATTCGAGGAAACCGGCAACCCAGTAATATAAATCGAATATCGAACGAAAAAGTAAATACGAGGGACCTTTTTCCAATTACATGAAAATACAGACTAAGCTGACATACTTTTAACTAAACACCGTGTTAAGTATATATGTATATAATAATATGTAACTAGTCGATGTCTGTACATAGGCAATATTTAAGAAGATTAGTGTCTGTTGTTTTTATAAGAACTATAGAAGATAAAACAAAAATGTTTTATAGTCTGTCTGTCTGTATGTTTTTACGCGCATCACGCAGAAACTACTGCACAAAATTGAATGCGATTTTCACAGTTGTATTTCTGGAGATCTTTCCTAATATCAGGTACATATTTTATCTATATAACCCACCTAGAAGTCGATTATTACGAAGACAGGCTTCGTCTTACATTGAAAAAAAATACTATAGATAGATACCTACTTCCAAATTCCATGGGTACAAAGTCGCGGACACAAAGATACTTATATATAATATGCAAAAAGTTGGCATTCAGTCTGAAAGTATTTTATATGGAGATCAAAGTTCTCCAAATAAATTCATAGAATTATTACAAGAAAAGACTGTGAATCAATTTATTTGGAATTTCCTTACATTTTATATGTTTATGTAAATATGACGTTTCAAATATTTTCCTATAATGGTGGTATAGGCATAAGCTTACCTTCTAGGAATAGTACTTTGTGACTTTTCTATTAGAAATCGTTAGTAATATGGACATACACAATATGGACTTCAATAAAGTGGCGGTAGAGGGCAATCGAATCACTCCCAAGTTATCTTCGTGACACTTTGAAAAACGAAGCATAGCTAGCAATTTAGCGGCCTCGATGGAGTACTGGTTAGTGTAACGGACTGCCACGCCTGAGGTTGCGGGTTCGATTCCCGCACAAATCAAACATTTGTGTGCATGAACATGGATGTTTGTCTTGGTCTGGGTGTTTCTATGTATATGTAGGTATTTACAATAAAAAAGTATATAATATGTATATTTATCCATAGTTTAGTACCCATAGTACAAGCTCTGCTTAGTTTGGGCTAGATGGTGTTGTGTGTATATGATAGAATATTGTATTATTATATTATAATATGTGATTATACAGTCAGCAACATAAGTAGCTGAACATTAAACTGTGTACAAGAATTTTATCAATTCAAAATCGTAGTTATTATTCTGTAATTTTAAACTGTGATTAAAATTACTTTCTTTTAAACATTACTGCTATAGAAAACTAACATGTGAGATCATTTTAAAAGATAAAGGGAATCGACATCTTGTAAGTGTGTATAACATACATATGTTGCTCACTGCAATAATACAACTCTACATGTCCGTTCAAGAACATACAAGTATGGGTATGTAATAGTCTTTAGGTAATAGTATATAATTTCACCTACATCACCCTTAGAACTGGCGCGACATAGCTGTCTATTCTTGCACTGATACAGTGTACACATACGATAAGTTACACAAAAAAAAATTAACCGCTTACGGGAAATACTAAATCGCAAATACTTAATCTCTCCCTAAGAACAGTCTATGACCTTATTATCGGTGCTATCGTTAAGCGATCTAACGTCAAACACTTCATTATGCGTATTTTTATTTCAATAAATGGGCATTAAGGAAACCACAGAGCCGAGGTTCGTTTGCCTTATTCAGACACAAATTGATTCCTTTCTCACGCGGCGCCGCAGCGAATATGGAAAGAGATCCAAGACCAATTGAAATTGAGGCATATCGAATCTATAAAAACAATTTTCCTCCCCCACCGTGTTGATATAGGGGGCGGATATAAAGATATTTTTCGACACCATTTCGTTCAGAAATGTGTACGAATGTAATACGTGACTGTGTGCGACGAGATTAGATCGATGCTAGGCTAGGCTTCGAAAAGAGCGGCGGGAAAGAACTTTCGGCAGGGAGATCATCGTAATAGTGATTGTGCGTTGTTTATTATTCATACAGCTGTTATGTTAACGTATGAATGTTTTACTTGTTTATTACTCTAATGTAAAGATACCACAGATCTGTACAATCCTAACTGCATAATTTGTATTATTATAAATGCGAATGTGATTTAATTTGTTTGATTGTTTGTAATGTGTTCACGCCTTAACTAGGTACTAGACCAATCATCATGAAATTTCGCATACATGTTGCCAAGGGTATAGAAAATTACATACAGTACGTTTCATCCAGGTAAAAGTACAGTGACCGAGGGATAGAAATTTATTGACTAAATCTACATTAACGCGAGCGGAGCCGCGGGCTAAAACTAGTGTGGTAATAAACTATTTTATATATAAGTCATCTAAGCAAGCCAGCCTAGCTTTTTAAAATCGATAACATAATCCTTAAGAGGAACTTAGTCGTTCACTATTAAAACCACATTAAAACTGAACTGCAACATGAACTTAATACCATTAAATTCATACGAAATGATTAGGTAGCAGCAATAATTACGTAAAGCGACTATTATATATCGTTAAAAATGATATTAAAATAGTACATTTTTGAAAAAGAGAATCTTGTTTTCCTGTTCCAATACGTCATATTTATTTAACATAATTATATGGCAAGCTATATGCAATAAAAAAACAGAAATGTTAGGGTTATATGGAAGATATTTCTTTAAAATTATTGCATGCGAAACATGCATTAGACACGGTGCCGCTGTTTTCACGGCCTACACCTTAAAATAGCTGAGTTTGACGTCGAGCAAGTGCTGACTGTGCAGAACTTGGATGCAATGGCTCCTTCGATTGTATGTAGCTAAGCGCCAGTCGGCTGATCACTGATCGATGTGAACTGCAGTAATATCCTGCAGGCTATATCTTCTTGAGAGGGTTTAACATACGCGCGATTCGTACCGAACGTAAATGAGCACAGAAGTGATTTGCCGACCTCAATTCTTGTGTGAATCTTTAAGAAACACTGCCTTGTATATATTACATGCATATTTTTTTGTGTAGTAGTTTGAAGTGTATTTATATACATAAGATAATATTTAATAGTATTTATGACAGATTAAATTTTACTGTGAAGAAATTCATAGCTTACAGTTTTAACCTTTCAACATTACGTGGGCAACTAGAGAAAAGCATTATGACAGTATGGTCGAAAGATAAAGGATGTGATGTAGATGTTTTACGTCCACAGAGTGTCAGCTATGCTCCCTCGTAACAAAAGGGGTGCCTCCTATCTACCGGCTCTAGGACTACAGGTGTGTCCTCATGGTTTCAGTGGTCCCTAATAGCCTAAAAACTTGGCAGGATCTATCGTGGCAAGTGTGTGTGGACACAATCCCCACAACACAGAAAATATATAATACTGCATAAATAGTTGTTCCGAGTTTGGGTCTTCGTTACGTCACTTGTTTCTTTTTTTGTCAAGTCCCCATAATATAGAAATTACTCATATTGTTGAAAAACAATAAAAATGTGTTGCTGCTTAGATTTTTTTTACAGAAGGACTAATTAAGAGAATTTAATTTAGATTGAATTGAATAGAATTGTTAATTTAGACAATTTCAAAGTTAAGTGCTGTATTATATTATATTATATTGTAAACGCCACATTACGTTAATAGGCACTTGAATTTATACATACATTACTACGTGTGCAAATTCAAACATAGTTTGCGAGTCACGCGTGTAATCAGTTCAAATACATAAAGGATAAATATCATACCGTCAAAGGGTTTACATGAACGACATTAATTGCTATCAAGTCAAACTCACACACATTAATCCCATTTAATTGGATGCGGGGCCTTTATATGGTATGTCAATTTCTTCCTTATTGAACCGTTAAAATTTCGTTGATTTTGTATGATCACGAAAAGCTTTGCCTTACGTACATGGAGCACTCAGTTAAATTAGCGCACGTATTCTTTGAAAAAGATTCTGCTGATTGATTGCCGATCGCATTGATAAATCATCGTTTCAAGTACTCACGCTGAGTAGCTTAAATTCTATTATCGTGTATACATATAGGAAATTATTAATGGCTTGCAGAAAGCTCCATTTAGTGTCAGAAGGCGGCTTAAGATGGTGATGGCGGCTTTGATGGCTTTCGTCGCCTTTCCGTTAGTATTGTCAATGGTTTTATGACGTCGCGTGTTTATTAAAATCTGGTATCAATATACACCGAATTTTAATATCATGTCTACATATTTTCATTCTATAGTACAATCAGCAGTTTTAGTAACTTAACAATTAACTTTTTATTTTAGGATAAAAGCTCTGTAATTATTATTCTGTATCAATTTATCTAAATCTGTACAGTACAAAACTGACCGTTATTTGATATCACAGAACGCTTCTTCATCTCATTAGTATTTATCGTTTTCTATCACATGCTATATCTATTTAAATACGTTTACTGTCTTAACTTATACGAATGCTACATAATATTTCTGTTGTTGTCACACTGTAAACAGTAAGTACTTAGTAATTACTTAATCGCTGCCTATAACTATAGGCGATATAAAAGAAACTTTGTTTATTTTGCATTCACGTTGAAACAAAGTAATAGAAAATAAAGGTTTTTAATGGAAATACCTGAATTTACCAACGCCGAATAATTAAAACAAAAATTTACCCCAATATAAAATAAACTAATATGTGTAAACAAATTGACTAGCAGCGATAGCTCAGCGGGGAGACCAACATACTGCAATGCAGAGGGTCTCGGGTTCGAACCCACGTCGCGCACCTCTGACTTTCGGAAGTTATATGACTTTTCGAAATTATGTGCGTATTGATAATTATCGCCTGCTCCGTGCTTCGGAGAGCACGTTAAGCCGTCAGTCCCGGCTGCCATGAACATCTATGGCAGTCGTTATTGGGAAGTCAGTGCTCTATAATATCCTGACACTGGTCTAGCTTAGGGTATCGTTAGCCTTCGGGTTGCGGAGGTCAGGTGGCAGCCGCTCCGTGTAAAAACTGATATCCAGTCAAATCCAGTTAGACTAGAAAAGCCGACCCCAAGTGACTTGGGAATAATAAAGGCTAAGGGAGAAGATGTGTAAACAAACTGTCCTGTATGTAAATAATGGCCTGGATAGTAGAAATAGGGCATAAAAGGCGGTAATGGCCTTGCTGATGGACTATTCAATAATTTTATCAATTCCCAGTCAGAACATCAAGTTTGAAGGTGTGAGTGGTTGGTAGTGAAAGGCTCTCCTCAATTTCGTGGAACCCAACCCCTCTTCTGGGAGGGAGTGTAAATTTAAAAGGCCAGCAACGCACTTGTGACTCCTTTGGTGTTGCGGGTGTCTATGGGCAGCGATAATCGCTTATCATGAGGCGCTCCATCTGATCGTTTGCCTACTATACTTTAAAAAAAACCTAGGACAATGTGGATGAAATGTTTATTTAATACACCTATAGCTGCAACAACAAGGATAAAGATATGAAAGCCTGTGCATGTATTAACCTAACTATTATTATTTATGTTATATATATATATGTTGTGGGTTTGATCTACACCCGGGACAATAAATTGTGTGATCCACAAATAGTTACGCCGATTATAAATGTTATTTGTGTCGAATGTTTGAATGTTTATAAAGTTCTACGCGATATAGGAATTACTTCAAAAGCAGTAAATGTTTATTAAAAAAATATAAGATTTAGTAAGTATATTAAATTAAGTATTACTATCGATTTATCGACTGCATTGTTCAAATGAAGCTATCTTACAAGCTAATAAAAAGTTTGTTCCAGTGTAGTGTGAGTAAATGTAAAGTAGCTTTTACTTCTGAGACCCCTTTCGTTCTAAAGTTTAGAGAAATAAACAAGTTCGGCTTAAGAGTTCTTTTGGTACGCGCACTCATACGTTTTATTTGATAGTGTGTGTACACTGCTGCCTGAAGGTCAATAGAATTTAATGAAATAACTAAAAAATAGTGAAAATAGGGCAAGCACATTTCCAAGTTCTTTGTTGTTGTAAATGTCCCTAGAGAAAGTACCAATAACTTTTTGCCCTAAGCGGTAATCGACTCGAAACTCAACAACCAGCTGACACTAGCACAAATCTATGCCAGAGGTTCAGTGAGGTAATCAACTTGCATATCCGTTATATTTAAGTTTGAAACTGTAGAACGAAGTCAGTTTGTAGCGCTGATAAAATTGACCGTCAGGAGTGAAATTCGTAAAAAATACATAAAAACCAATCCGTAAAGTTTTAAGTAAAAGTGATTACGAGCATTATAGCTTAATAGCCTGAGATAAATATTAAATAAAGAAAAATCTCTAAAATAATTAAAACATATTTTGCTTATACTACTGTGGTCGCAAACATGCGTTCTACCTAATTGTATGAGCAAAGCAGAGTATCATTCGCGCAGTGCGTATCGTAGGTGTTCCCCTTTTTATAAATGGATTAAATATATTCCATATTATTAGTGATAATAAATCAATAATATATGTTAAAATAGTATCAGTGTACGCCAACCTCACGAGTATGTCGCAACTTTTCGAAAGTTGGTCTCACTACATGAAAAATGCATTTAGTTTTAGCTACCAACTCCGTGCAGACCGCCTATTTGAAGATACCATCGCTTCGTAATTCAAACATCAATACTAGAAACACTTTATTTTGTGGCCCTAATAGACACAAAAAAAAACAATGCTGAAAATAAATTTTACTAATGAACATGTCGTTGTTAGTGACAGGTTAATTTATGATCAAAATTAATCATACATAATCAATCATATTTGCGTAATATTTCTAGATGAGATCTTTAAGATAGTAAATAACAGCTAAACCAGCGCCACGTATGAATTCCTCCAATCATAGAGTACATATTATTATGATAGACACAAGTACCACTGCGTTCAATGTAAGGTATATCATTGGTATAGTCTTACTTTTATGCAATAGCTAATATTAAAACGATTTTCATCGTAGTTTATGTTGTTTACAACATTTTGAATAATTTTATTATTTCTTAATAAAAAGCTATAATTCAACATACTCACTACTTGGAAAACCAATTGAATAGTATAAAATTCAACCAAATAAATATGTAGTTAATAAAACCCAAATATTTATTTATAATTTATCGGTGTAAACAATAAAACCCTACAGTGATTTAAATGAGAATATAAAGTGGTGGTTATGCAATCAAAGCTTAAGCAATGTTTACCTAAAAATATTTACGTTCGTAGAAGTACTTATGAAGTAATAGATCCTAAACTAACAATGAATAGTGGTTACAAAGGCTCATCTCTCCACACCAACTAGTGAGTCTGGATTTGTTCTAAACAAATAACAGATATGAAATCTCAATGAGCATATATACTGGTAAGAATTTCACTAACACATTTAGATAAGTAGGTATATTCTATATATTTTCTGTAACATCAGAGATCATCATATTATGTAGCTATAATAACCATTCATTTAGAGGGAAGGGATCAAGAACACATGAAACATAGTAATCTGTTTATTGTCGTATCATGGTAGATTTCTAGAAATATTAAAATCCTTTATCGTCAAATCTGTTAGCATCCATTGGCATGTAGTACGAGAAATAGATTCTCGTACTACATGCCAATATATATATGCTGCTGAGAAAAATGCCAATAATTCGTCACCCATTTTTTTTTTTTTTTTTTTTACGTGGGGGAATGCTTTGACGCATACCTCTCCGCGGGGCGACGGAGAGGTTATGTCGGGCTCACCGGGGGAGTAATACCCCGGTAATACCGACTAAACCTACCACGGTGTTCCTCGACCAAGTAGAACCAAATAGTTTAAAATATTGCGTTGAAAATAATACAGTTAAAATAAAAGGTTTCATTATTTATCAAATTCAAATGTCATAGCTACTCCTATGTTAGCATTTAGTTACTGAACAAACATGTGTACTCGATGGTCAAGAGCGTGATATTTTTTAAATGTTCTAGTAAACAAACCATCTAGTGATTTGTACAGTGTGACATCAGCAATCTAACGGATGCTATATGACCAAAACGAACAAATATTTATGACAAAATGGTACTACCAAATAAATATGTGACGTGTGAGGATTTATTTATCGTACAAAACACTCCACCCGCGACAAAATAATGCATGTAGGCAAAATGAATTATTACTTTTTGTACGTGGAATTTTTTTCTATCATGTCACCAACCACGCCCTTAAGTCTCAATAAGAGGGTTTAGTCAAATTATTCAATATAATTTTTAATAAATTTTGTCAATCTATATAATGACATATAATTCTATCGTTGCCTAGCTTTAATCCTAATTCGCAATTCGCATTTCTTTCGTGATTTGTCTTGAGTTTTACAATTTAATCAATTCTGTTACCGCATTCCGCAAGCGATTTTTTCAACTGACAATTAAATAAATACAGGCTTCGATAATAGTAAGCCATACGCTTACTTTTGTAGTCTCTAATAATCTAAGTTTACTTTCCTGCGTATTATTAATGGAATTTCACACACCTTCATTTTGCGACAATTTATTAACCCTTATTTCGCTGCATCGGTAATATAGTTTCGGCTAATAACTGTTTCGAGGGCTCATTAAAATTAATCAGTTTAATAAATATCTCTTATAATACCAATATGTAATTATCATCTCATTAAAATATCGACATGAATGTAAGTAACATTCATATTATACCGAACTACTTTTAATATTTATTTTATATTGGGTACGATACGGATCTGAAAATTTTGTAAAAAGTATACCGGCATAGCAACGGTTAAACGTAAAATATTATATTAGGGATTCATTATACCTATAGATATATGTGGCAGTAGCAAACCACTATAACAATCTTACTTTTAAGAATGTGGTGAATAGATATAATATTAGAAATAAGTTGAAACTGAATAACGAACAACGAACTGCACAAATGTGTTGACAACACTATACATACATATGTATGTATATATTTGCGCTGCGTTCTTGACCACACAATGTAGAAATCGCGTCATCGCTGTCACCTAATATTTTTAAATGCTTGTAGATGTCTACCCCAACTTAATGAACTATGTTCATCCCAGTCATCTGATAATTGTAGATACTAACTCTCTGCATCGAGAGTCATTTAATGTTACGACAGCTGCCACCAGCGGTGTCACGTATTCTGCGCAGCATATTGAAAATATGAGAACTTTACCCGACTTCCAAATCACCTACTTTAAGAATATGAAATTTTTTCATCACCACTTATATTCAGCTCGCCTAGTAGTATATGCTGGAAGAGCCATACAGAAGTGAGCTCCAAAATATTATTTCCTATTGCAAAATGAGTTTGTTTAAGACAGTTATATGTTTAACATGAGAAGCTAATATTTCATATCAATATGATCGCATTTATTAAACATCATCTTAGAGCTACCACATGTTTAATTACATGTTTTCATAAATTCTATGTCGCGGGGCACGTTACAGACATTCATAGAACGGACACAAGGAATGCCCAGATTTGGAATTAGTATTTGTGGATCACACAAATTGTTGTCCCGTGTGGGATTCGAACCCTCGGCACTCGGCACAGTAGCACTTAAAACACTACGCCATCCGTGCAGCCAACAACATCCGTAATTATGTAATTTACTTTTGAGTTTAGAGCATAATATTGGATGGGTTTCAACCAGTTATCGCATGTGTCTATTTGGGTTACGTTTCTTTTTACTGCGGATATTTATAGTTCTATCATAGTAAGATAAGTCTGCACTAAAGATAATTCGTGTTTTCTAAATATTGAGGTTGTGTTCGTTTTCCGATTTTATAACTAGAAATTCTTAGTAGCAACGCAGAGTTTAGAACTGGCCCCGGTATACAGCAATAAGCTCGCCTCCAATTACTTGGCACTTATAGGCAGAGCTGGCGGAATATATAGTTATATATCGTGTTAGGCTGCAATGGTCTGGCAGATATAAGCTGTATATAACCAAAATTAAATAGCAATTGAAAAAGATACGACCCTATAATCTAAATGTAGCTCCAGTAACTTCTAACTAACCTCTTTTTGTAAGTTCATTAGTGTACATGAAACATTCAAACGCCTTAATAAAAATATGATTGAATATGTCTGCGTCGGTGGCACAGGGGTGAATCTATTAGGGCGTATCATAATGCTCGTCGAATTTGTAGGGTCGTGTTCATATTTACAACCTGCTTTCATTGGAGGAGCGTCATGTTACTCGTATGTAAACTATTTGGCCTAACGACTACTCTTTATTCATCGAATTTCATCAGTTAACTTCGTTCCCTGTCGCATATTTGTTATTTGTCGAGCACCTAGACTGGGCCGTTAGCACGCTGTTGTGCTGTGGCGTAAAAAATGGCGCTGAATTCAATTTGGCGCACCCGTTACTACCGTCTCGTTTCTGTTATAGCCGACATATTTTTAAATGGCATTTCTCTACATGCAAAATAGTGGAACTTTAAAACTTGAGTACCCACTACACTTAAGTGTATACTTAGGTTTTCTATGTCTATGGCTTTTTCCTTAAGTGTAATTTAGAAGGCGTTTAATTTGTTATTTGTTCACGACGTACTCATGGAATGTATAATTGATACTGCTTCTTGGAATTGAACAATTTTTATAATCAATCCTTAGTCAAAGTCAAAGTCAAAATTCATTTATTAATTTAGGTCACAATGTAACACTTATGAACGTCAAAATATATAGGTTAGTGAGTTAACTAAGTTACTGAAGCTACATATAGAAAAAAAAAACATGTTAGTTGCTAGATTTAGGCAACGGCTAGAGGCTAGAGGCTATGAGTAGAGAAAATCTGCAAGAAATCTCATGGCCACTCTTTTAGATCGCCAATTAAATATAATTTAATTATTTTACAACTCAGATGAACCAGGTGTTGCAGCCATTATGCCATATACTACTGACTATAAAAAACTAAAGATAATAACAATAATAACTTAATAATATTATAGAGATGAAATAATTTGGGCTAAGTTATATGTTTTAATATAAATCTAAAATAGACAGTAGGATGGCATGATGGCGCATACACTTACACTTTGTGATTATGCAAAGGAAATCCGTGACTAAATGCGGTTATGGATTTATATTCTTCATTAATAATCAAATTAAGAAACAAGATACTTTTTAACATCACAAATAATCACGAAATACCTCTACATTACTAAACTGACTTATAAGTAATACAGATCTTTGAATCCTGTATGCAACAAGCAACTAGTTCCATGAGTTTTTGTAATTTTAGTAGTCGCTCATAGCCAGTTGCACTCACTGATCGGTAAACGATTAGCGAGGTTAAGCAACGTTGGGTGCGGTTAGTCTATAGATGGGTGACCGCTTAGTGGTATTTCATCTGAGTGTCTCCATGCTTTGGAGGGCACGTAAAAATTCGGTCCCGGTTGTTGTCAAATTGACAGTAGTCGTTATGCCATGTCAGAGGCCTACGGGTGGCTTGAACAATTCTTGACAACAGGTTGGCCACTAACCACACGAAAAGAAGAAAGAAGAAGAAGTAGTCGTTGACTGAATATCTTACTAAATTTGACTGTGAGTTATATAGATGTTTTTCATTCCATTCAGATTCAGGAGTTCTAGAAGTTGATCTTACGGTAGGACCGTAAGACCAAGTTGTGGTCGGAAGACCAACTAGAGCTAGATCAACCTCTGGTGGCCGGAACTACCTCAAAGAACAAGATCAAAGTATTGATTTTACGTTCTATCTGGTAGATATACTTCGTCAATCATCTTGCTCTAGATTTAAATGGCTACCCATTATAAAGTTAGTATGTACCCCAGATGTATTACCCAACAATATAATTTGACTTTACAGATGGCGTAGTGGTTAAGATGGTTGCCTCGCCATTGCCACTGCACGGAGTGTGTGTGAGTGTGTGTGGGTTCGATACCAAACACGGGACAAAAATTTGTGTGATCTCATCCAAATCTGTGTATTCTTTGTAACCGCGGTTTGAATGTTTGTAAAGTCTACCGCAATACAGGATCTATTCCTAGTGCTACAGATATATTTTAAGGAAATAAAAATAAAATAGAAATAAATCACAACTCTAATTATCTCTTTTGGTGAATTTTGTATTAAATTTTAATCTTAAGACGTTCTGAATAACAATACAAGCAGCTCATAACACAATGTTTTATCAATAGACAAGTAATGTGTCACGTAGGTTTGTTTTTACAACTAACTATTATGTATTTTTGGAAACCAACAGTTTTAAACTTACACTATCAAGATGGACCAAACATAACAAAACTGGCAAAGAATCAACCTTCAGATTTAGCAGATTGCCTGTTCTGAACTTTGGTCGCTGCCGACTTAAGAATAATAGACAATGGTAAGTTAGTTTAGAAGTTCAAAACAGTAGTACTATTTCTTTCCTCTTTAATTCCTGTAGTTACGTTTATAATTTTTTTAACGAGATTTGGCTCACGGCATCGCTTGCGTTAATCCTAGATTTTGTCAATAACTTTTCATCGTGATTCGACAGTTCTTTTTTTTGGATGAAATGGTATTTTTATCCAGAAAAAAGTATATCCTATTCTGTACCCCTGACAACGTGTACGCAAAATTTCATGATGTTCGGTTGAGTAGTCTAGGTGTGAAAGCGTAACAAATAAACAAACTGACATTCTGCCCGCGACTTCGCTCGCGTTAGGTTAGGTTAGTAACAGTATTTTTTTCTAGATGCAAATTACCCTGTGTCCTTTTCTGTTCCCCTGACAATATGTCTGCGAAATCTGATAATGATCGGTCAGGTAGTTAAGGCGTGAAAAGGTAACAAACAAGCAAACAAACTCACATTCGCATTTATAATATTAGTTAGGATTAGTTAAGATTTCAATCAAATAATACATGCCTTTATATGTACGCAAACATTTACGTTTACGTTATACCTTCTACGTATACGTCCAATGCTTTTAGTACATCTTTCACCACGATATTGACGCCCTTAGAATATATTTCGGAGTTCCGAATCAATACGCTTTTAATTATAACTAATCATGCTTCTTTATTGTTTCGTTAAACACAATTCACCCACCAAACATTAGTGCAAAGGTTTTTGCACCTAAGGATTTATTATTAACCCAAATTGATGAAAGCAGCAGTTTGACACACAAATTTATTTAAGTAGATTTAAATAACGTTTTGGCCGTGTATCCTAACTGTCCTTACTAATATTATAAATGTGAGTTTGTTTGTTTGTTTTTTAAGCTTAACGCCTTAACTATTCGACCGATCATCATTAAATTTCACACACACACATTGTTAGGGGTATAGAAAGAACTTATCATCCGAAAAACAGGAACTGTTTCTGTGGGATACAAATTAAATGACTAAATGTAGATCAACGCAAGCAAAGCCGGGGACTAAATCTAGTTGTTAATTAAACACATATTGCCACTTTAATAACGTATCAGTTCAAGGACCTTTCAAACAATTTTTTTTAGACGAGCTCTAAGCTAATTTCACTCCAACTAAGCATTTGAGTGGTCTCCCTCCAATAAACTTGCCCCTACATACAACCATTGTTCAATGCGAGTAATCACTATTTTGTAAGAGAGAAACTGACCTATTTCACAAAGGACTCACGACAAACTCCTCAGTACGCTTAAGCAATCGATATACGAACTTTTTCGTTTACTTTTCTTGTTCAAAGCTAAGTGATTTTTTTAAACTTAGAAGTATTATTCCTTTTCATATTAATTCTCTTTGGTTCTGGTAGGCAGGTTAAAGTTTATCAATTTGTTAAAAGAAAATGAAGAGATTTATTTAGGTATTGGTTTTAAAGTTGTATATTTCCTTTACAACAAGGAAGGAATATTTATGGCATGCCATCAATAATTTTATATGAGCGAGCAACCTGTGGGACAATTGTGCAAAATAACTATACCTATAACATACACACATACTCACATAGATATTCTCATGCTAATGTACCCGAAATGTTGAGCCCTATTGCTATTTACCAGGCATAGTTCTAGACTTGGTGCTGCCACTAAGAATTTCTTACGAGAAAATTATAGGTCTTAGCTCCGACTGGTCGGATTTGGACTCAGCGAGGATATCGTTAGCAACTCCCAGAGTTTGCGAATGGTGATCGGCTTTATTGCTCCAGTACCTATCTGGACAATAGGTAGTACCACTTGGGCACGAGGTAGCTCGCTATAACGAGAACCGGGTCTCAGGATTTGGGGACAAGACCCGTCTATAACTGGTCCCTGTACGTGCTTTCGGGCACTGGAAGGTACAGCAGCTCTCACAGAGTGGGAACTCTATATCATAAATTTGAGTAGCCTGTAGGGGAAGGGTCTGGTCGAATTGGGAAATCGAAGCTAAGACCTATAATTTTCTCGTGCCTTAAGCGTAGCGTTCATTACCACTGCAGATTTTTATTTATTAAATACATATTAATTGAATAAACTTAAATAATAAACCAAATTACACTATATACGAAAAGATGAAATTAATTAAACATTAACATCTCACTCCCATTTACTGTAAACAGGCTCTGGCGTACTCAAAATAACATTTAGTCGCACTAATATAATAGTTATCTGTTGATAACGTTGATTTCTGACATTCGTTCAAGAATCATGAGTTAATGTGACTTGCGAACGCCAGAATCTATTAAGAGTTTCTATCATTAAATTTATATGGTACAAAGGCATATTTCGTAATTGAAAAAGCTATTGCTGATATTATCTGACTATATCTAGTTGGTATTATCTGACTTTTAATGTATCACCTCCCCGTGGATCCTGACTATCCTCATAATAAAGTAAGCTTATCGTTTAAAGCTCACTGGTCACTTCAGAATTGGCAGGAATAATAAGAGACAAATGGTGAAATTTTAAATACATTTCACACAGAGTGCCAAGTTCATCTAATTTTGTGGTATCAGCTTCTATAGCATTAAGTATTGCGCTTTGGCAACACCAACAGCACGTGACGTACAACTAATTGTCATTGTGTGTTATATAAGATCTCAGCTTCTTTGGCAGACAAACGCTTAACCAGTCTGTGCTTGGAATATTACAAATTCATTAAATAGTACAATGGTAGGAAGAAACGAACTTACTTTGAAAACTTTGTGCTAGAATTTCTTCTAGCGATTTTAATCAGCAGGCTATTTTTTATTTTAGGTTGTGGTCGAATTTATAAAATAACTTTGCGTTTAAAAAAATAATCATGAGGCCTTTTTCCAGGCTTATTAAATGTATTAATCAAAGACACAAACACCTTAATCCTGAAACAATTAGCTAAGAGTTTTTAATCGTCATATCATTTATCCATGCGCTTATTAAATATTTTTGCTTCCACTCGGATGCAGTCATGCATTCGTGTCCGAAGGTATAGTGAAATACTTATAGAACAGCAAAGGTGATATCTCTAGGTTATCATTGAGATATTTCCTCCAGAGATGATATTTCAACACCATTGTTGTAAGGAGTTATAGAGGAAACCTAATCGCCGCAATAACACAACAGCCACATAGTTGCAATTTTTTTAAGGTGCTAGTACTTTAGCTGGTGATGCACTTGGCTTGAGCTATCCGATTGGGCATTTATGCAATGAATTATGTTGGGTTGTATAATTCATGTTATGATTTTATATCTAACAAGTAGTTTTTCCGCGGTTTCACCCGCGTAAGTCCCGTTCCCGTGTGAATATCGGGTTTCACCCCTTTCACCCCCTTCGGGGTTGAATTTCCAAAAATCCTCTCTTAGTGCTCCCCTACACTCTCCAAGGAACATACATGACAAATTTCAGCTTCTTGCGTTTAGTAGTTTGAGTGCGTTGTCTGTCAGTCACTCAGTAACGGAAGAGTTTTATATATATAGATTTCTTTTAAACAGAACTTTAGAATATCTAAGTGTAATAAAAAGCTCGGGACAAATAATAAAATGCGAATAAGTATAAGTATTACAGAATAACTTACTCAATGTATGACACCTTTATATTCGTCTATTTAATGTCTTCCTTCTCTGTGTCTCAGTCTAACGTAACCCTATAAGTTAAGCTTCTATTAAAGGTACAATTGCCATTTAACCTTTACGAATGAATTGGTGACAGTATCGATTACATAAATCTAACAACACTTTACTCTAAGAATAGCTCACTCAATTAATAGTATCTTTGTTCTCAGAGAAACCTTAATGTTTAATAAATATTAGCAATTATCCAGCCTGGGCCATTCTCTTGGCATTTGATTGATTACATATGTGCTTACCTAACCAAGTACTTTAAAACTATATAATATAATACCAGTCCTATATTAAACTGACCCATTGCTGGGCACGGGTCTCTTCTAAGTGTGAGAAGGGTTAGACCATAGACCAGGTCTGTCAGGCCAGCTAGCCCAGTACGGGTCGGTAGACTTCACATATCTTTAAGTACTATATTGAGTACTCACAGACATATAAAGCTACCAATAATTAACTATTTAATACGCACATAACTTTGAAAAGTCAGAGATGCGAGATCTTGAGATCTTTACGTGGCAGTCGAACGATGTTTACTATGCTATCTTTGCTACTTTAAAACTATAGGTACACTAATTTAAATCTGTTTGTTCCTAATACAATTTAAACATCCGATACAATTAGCGTTTGGTTAATTTATGCGTCACACCGTAGACTTTAATATTTCCGCTTCAAATATAGGTGTTACACGGTGCGAAAGACGCATGCTGGAAACGCACTACGTTTGTCAAGATGACACGCATCATACGCTGCTATTAGCGCTGCGTTCAGAGCAAAAACTAAAGTTTAGTTTTTAAAGCACGCTTGTTTACCAAAGAGTTTGACTCAGACTTCGGCTTTTGAAATGATATCATTGGTTATCCAATTTCCTTGTATAGTATCTGGAAATGTTACACTACGTATACCTACTCACTATAAATTAAAAGTAGTGAAAATTATTCGGATACTGACAGAAAAGAAGCTATTTAAAAATAATTGCTATATGGAGAACAAAGATAAAATAAATGGTATACACTAATTAAAAGTATTGTACTTAATTGGTAATTATCATTTAAATGATATAGAACGCAAGCACGCTATTCTTCTGTTATAATTTTAAATATTATATGTATACTCACTACATACATACAAACATAAATTCACACCTGTTTCCCAGAATGGTAGGCAGAGACTACAGATTTCCATTTGCTACGATCCTGACACACTTCTCTGGCTTCATTCACTTTCATCACATTCCTCATACACCCTCGTCAGTTTAAGGTGCTCTTAACCAGGCCTTTGTCCAGAACGCCTCCGATCTGATCGAGAAACGTTCGTCTAGGTCTTCCTCTTGCGACTGTTTCATTCACACTAGCATTACAAACTTTCTTAGTCAGTCTTTTTCCGTCCATTATTTCTAAATGCCCAAACCAGCTTAACATACCCTTTTCTTAATATTGTCCTCTATTTACGCGAATATTATTCATTGAAATTAAACTGCTATATACGGATTTTATCGCGTTGTTTATTTGACACTTTATTACAAAATTTTGAAAATTGTTACACTACTACTACTATTAAACTTTACTAATTTTTAAGCTAATTAAATTATTATTAAACTATTTAGATTTAATTTATTTTTACACTTTCCCCGACGTTTCGGTTGCTTTTCAGCAGCCATGGTCACGGGGAGACAACCGACAACAGTTGAAAAGCAACCCTTTTCTATTCTTGTCACTATATCCACTTTCATGTCGCATCTCTCTCTAATCACACTATTCCTTATTCTATCTTTCAGTGTCACACCACATATGCTTCTCAGCGCTCTCATTTCTTCAACATTTATTCTGCTCTCATGCTTCTTTTGCCACACACAACTTTCACTTCCATACATAAGTGTGGGCACTAATAGTCCTCTATGAACAGCCAAACGTGCCTTTTCGGATACATTTCGACTGTTCATAAAAGCGCGTAGAGCTCCATTTACTGTATTGCCAGCGTTGTGGTACAACAACCTACTCACTATACTGCATATAACCGAAAAAATAACATTTAACGTAAACGCTATAGTAGGATGTTTATCCTGTTAAACCAGTTATTTAGATCGACGCCTATGACAGTAAGCTAATCAATTAATAGTGCACGAATAGCGTAGTGGTTTAGGTACTCGCGTCGCCACTGCGCCGAATGTCATGGGTTCTATCCCCACACGGGACAAAAAATTGTATAATAATAATATAATATCATAATATTCTATTACATAAACACAGTACGATCTAGCCCAAACTAAGCAAAGCTTGTACTATGGGTACTAGACAATAGATAAACATACATATTATATATATATATTTTGTAAATACATATATATAATAATCAGAGTTAAGAATGGAAGTTTACTGAATGAAGAAAAGAGCGTACTGAAGCGATGGAAGGAATATTTTGAAAGTTTATTTGAAAGAGAGGAATGGCAAGGGCAAAGTTTCGAAATGAATGATAATGATAGTAGTAATGATGAAAGCCCTATTAATATGGATGAAATAATGAAAGCTTTGAAAAGCATGAAATTAGGCAAGGCTGGTGGATATGATAGGTTTACAGTCGAAATGCTAACAGCTGGACAGGGTCTCATAGCAACTCAGTTGTGCCGCCTTTTTAACTTGTGCTGGAATACCGGCCGTGTACCACGTGATTGGTGCAAGGCCGTCATAGTACCTTTATACAAGGGAAAAGGTTCACAGCAAGATTGCAAAAGCTATATAGGCATTAGCTTGCTCAGCGTCGTCGGTAAATTATATGCGAAAGTGTTAATTGAAAGGGTTGTGAAAGTAACCGACGAGAAAATATGGGATGCACAAACGGTATTTCGAAAGCGTATGGGATGTACGGATCAGGTCTTTTCCTTACGGTGCATAGCCGAGAGAGTTTTGGCCAAAGGTCAAAAGGTCTATTGCGCATTCGTGGATCTGGAAAAGGCTTTTGATAAAGTGGTGAGGAATGAACTTTGGTCGGTATTGTCCATGTATGGAGTGAATAGCACCCTCACGCGAGCTCTGAAATCTCTTTATGATGATTCCAGAGCTTGTGTTAGGATAAATGGTACCTACACAGAATGGTTTAGCATCGAAAAAGGTGTTGTAAAGTTGTTGTGTGACAAGGATGTGTAGCGTCACCTTGGCTGTTTAACCTATACATAGACAATTGTTTAAAAGATTTAAAAGATTGTGAATGGGGATTAAGAATGAATGAGTTACTTGTCAAATGTCTTCTTTATGCCGATGACCAAGTAATACTTGCGTCATCAGCAGAAGAGTTGCAGGCGATGGTTACTATTATGCATGGTGCTTTTGAGAGTAAAGGAATGAAAATAAATGTAAGCAAGACGAAAGTAATGGTATTTGAAAAGGAAGAGTGCGTGACGATGTGTAATATTATGATTGATGGAGAAAAAGTGGAGCAAGTGAAAGAGTTTGTATATTTGGGTACTTTGTTTACAAGGGATGATAAAACATGAGGGAGATATTGAAAGGAGAACGATTGCGGGAAACAAAGTGAATGGAGCTCTACGCGCTTTTATGAACAGTCGAAATGTTTCCGAAAAGGCACGTTTGGCTGTTCATAGAGGACTAGTAGTGCCCACACTTATGTATGGAAGTGAAAGTTGGGTATGGTAAAAGAAGCATGAGAGAAGAATAAATGGTGTAGAAATGAGAGCGCTGAGAAATATATGTATGTGGTGTGAGTTTGAAAGATAGAATAAGGAATAGTGTGATTAGAGAGAGATGCGGCATGAAAGTTGATATAGTGACAAGAATAGAAAAGGGTATGTTAAGCTGGTTTGGGCATGTAGAAAGAATGGACGAGGAAAGACTGACTAAGAAAGTTTATAAGGCTAGTGTGAATGGAACAGTCGCAAGAGGAAGACCTAGGCGAACGTTTCTTGATCAGATCGGAGGCGTTCTGGACAAAGACCAGATTAAGAGCACCTTGAACCGACGGGCGTGTATGAGGAATGTGATGAAAGTGAATGAATCCAGAGAAGTGTGTCAGGATCGTAGCAAATGGAAATCCGTAGTCTCTGCCTACCCCTCTGGGAAACAGGCGTGAATCTATGTATGTATGTATGTAAATACATACATATTATACATAGAATCACCCAGACCAAGACATTTATAGGTATCTCCGAACGGGTATACCGAGGTATATAACATTCACTTTCGCCAGACATGTTTTTAGGTTGCACGTAAGAGAACGACCGTACTTCTGCCTAGCATCCGCATAGCAAGACTCCGTGCAGCTCTTAAGAATTCGTAAGACGTCTGAACTGTGTACAGAAATAAAATATACGATCAATATAAGAAGGAAGAATAGAAACGTTTTGTTTTATTGTTCCCCTCTAGAGAAATCATATATATTCGTGTGTCAGATTTAACCGATCATATATTACAGGCGTCCCGTTCAAGGGTGCGACATAAAAATACATTGCAGAGGTTTCTGTTCTGATTTATACACAGAACAGATCAAACGGACTGGGTTTTATAGAATTTACTTTGATAAATCATACGTTTTCATCAACGATACACTCGAGTAGGATCGAGTACGACTGTTACCTACATACGTGACACGTGATTGATATTTATAAATAGTATACATATAACAGAATAATATGCTCGTTGGTCATATAAGATCCGTACAAAATCAATAAACTAAATAAAATTTGCTATTACTCGACAACAAGAATAAGCCGGCTTCTGAAGAAGTGTGGGTGATTATTTCCCAGGAGATCTCTTTATCACCAAACCGACGTAAGACTAATAACACGACTTGACAGTACTTACGGATGGCATAGTGGTGTAAGTGGTCGCCTCACCACTGCCACTGCGCCGAATGTTGTGGGTTCGATTCCCGCACGGGACAAAAATTTGTGTGATCTGCAAATTATTGTTCCAAGTCTAGCCATTCTTCTTGTCCGATGTTTGAATGATTGTAAAGTCACCCGCGAATTATGCCTCGTGAGGGAGCAGTCTTTTTAAGGAAAAAGAAAAGACACCGCCGCTGGGCCTTGCCCACGGCTGGCATATCTATTTCTCCTATTGTATATATTCATGCTTCCCTAGGATTGCGCTAATAGTACTACTTGTACTGCAAGCAGTCATCGATTATGGGGAGCGCTCATCATCAAACAAAGTTACAATTCTGATTTGTCTCACTAGAATTTCTATGCAAAATAATATGAAATTTTTTGAACTAAAACACAAGGAGGTTTCAAATACGGCCATTCAGCACATTTTTCTCACAAGTAATATACATACGCTAGAATGTTTAATGTCACGTTATGACGCAGCGGCGATCGCGTATCCCAACGGCATTACCGCAATCATGCTTGGATAACTGTCTCATTACACGAATAAACTTGATATTAATAAATCAACACCAGTAAATATGTACTTATGTTTCAATATTGAATAATCATTAAAAGAAAATACGCCAAAGACACTTAAACAAAAATGGTGAAATATCTTTGGACGTACATACTTGTCATTATATGAAGAAAATATCAAATTAAAATGTTCTCTTACAGTACTCTGAATTTCTCTATAAAGCTGGCTATGTGTAGGCATTATTACAGTAATCCAGATATTACATTGCATTATTTTACAAATCATTGAACTATATAAACATGCCATTGAACTAATATATACAAATTAATTTCCAAATTTGAATCCAATCAAATTTAAACAACATAATCAATATAATTTAAATTAACAATAATTAACCCCACCGCAACACAATCAAAGTCAATAAATAGAATAATATTTGCTACACATATTTACTGCAATGATAATACAAATTAATGAATGATTTATAAAAGGATTTAGAAAGTGCTACATTATTAATTAAATTTAGAACCAAATAGTTTAATTTTAATGATGTCGTATCATCCATAATGATGCTGAATGTTTATGTTGTCTATAGGATATTTCGAAAATTAATTTGTTACTTTTAAATTTAGATTACAATCAACAATGGTACCTAGTATGGTGATTATAGGTTCACGACAAAGGTTTTTAGATATCTTTAGCTCATCCTCTCTCATGTTGACGTAGGAAAGATATTGATAAAGCCAACATACTTTCTGCCACATTGATGAGACTCATCATAATATTCTCGCAGAATGTGACGTCTGCAATTATAGTGCAGGGTGCTGGAACGTAGCAGTGAAAGATTTGATAAATAGAGCTGATATTATTTTTATAGAAGTCAGGAACTTCTTGTAAAGTTTCTCGGCAATTAAAATGAGCTTATTTATTCTCCGTTGCCTTATTCACCGCGGTTCAAAATCAAGTTATTCCTAGATACGTTTATATTATCCAAAGGGTGGTCAGATATAAAAATATAGTTGACAGTATACACCACCGTCAACTATATTTTAGGTATGTGCGTATTGACTGACAATTATCGCCTCCTCCATGCCTCGGAGAGCACGTTAAGCCGTCGGTCCCGGCTGCCATGAACATCTATGGCAGTCGTTATTACGAGAATGTTGACACAAAAGATCCCACTGGGTCGAAGTGTCGCCGGTCTGCACTGACTGGCCCCCACATAAGATGCATACATACATATTTTAGGTATTACGTAATTTGGTGCGAGCCTATTGCCTAGCACCGGACTCATTTCCAGACTCTGCTACTAACAAATTTTTATCAAAAATCCTAAAACGATTTGTTCCATCGGGGAATCGTTTTCGGGATCTCAAGTTTGTATGCAAATACAATAGCAAAATAAGCCGCAGAACCAACGAGGAAGTTACTGTTGAGAGAGTTTTCGTAATCACAAGATCATGCAATTAATATCATGTAATGCGTAATTTAATTTAAGAAAAACAAGGCCAAAAGCGTTCAAATCTTGGATGACGATCAAACTAGAGCAACCCGGCTGAGAAATTTTGTTCACCTTACAGAAGATCGCACTCGAAGAACCTAGTTTTGTGTTTGCGCGATGTAGAGCCAGGCTCTTTAAGGAGGCTTTTGCTATCAGCAAAAGTTCAATAATGTTTAATTTGAGCACTAGGCATAGATACAGCGACTCCATTTTTGAAGATTCGGTGATCTTTGGCAAGACTGCAATTCCTGTTTAAAGGTTGGTAACGCGCGCAACCCTGGAATCCTTAAGTTAATGGTAACTTAAGGATTCCAGGGTTGCGCGCGTTACCAACCGCGATGTTTATTAACAGTTATGGAACTGTTAAACATCAGGTATGGCGTACCTTGCCTGCCATTATATACACAATAATTTTATTTTGATAACATTGCTATTGATAAATCGGTTAGGTAATTGATTGATTTTTCTTACTTATAATATTTATATTATCTTAACCTGCACCACAAATAATTAAATACAATAGTCACATCCTAACTTTAGTTTTTAACGCTAAACACCGTTACTACGCGACCGATTATGAAATTTCGCAGACTTGTTTTCATCCAAAAATTGGTGTTTCCGAGCGAAGCCACGGCCAAAAGCTAGTTTACAATAAAGTTACAATTACACAACATCTAATAAAAGTTGCCTTAAATTTTGTTGTAGACCTAATAGATTAGTACAGAGGTACGGGAGATACAGGAAGGCCGAGTAATAAGAATGCAATGAAATACGTTTTATTGGCATCCATTTAAATAAATAGCTTCGGCAAACGCTGCGATACGTAGACAATTTCGGATGATAATGAAATTGGCTAAGATCTTCAAATTAAATTTGAGTATTTGGAAACTATATTCTGGTAATTTTAGTACTTCAAAATGTAAATATACATAGATAGGACTTTTGAAACATGACACTTAATAAATTAAGATGTATTTGTCTGTCTGTGTGGAAAGACAGAAAGGTTCTAGCACGTATCCTTTAGATGTATAAGTGTTATTTTTTGCCATTTTTTCGAGAGAGAGGACAAAAATATGTATATACTATGGGATAGGAGTTCATGTTTTTATACCGCTACGCGTTTTGCCGGCTATTATGTAACCATATCTATTCTACTAACTTTTCAGTCGCCATAGTTGTTATTACAGCTGCTCATTATATTTAGATAGTTCTGAATAGTAATACGGCGTTATTAAACTTCCTCTTCCCGTTCAAACTTTTCGATGTATTTTTGAGACAAGTGTTCATAGCAGAATTAAGATACAAAAAATATTTAAAAATGTTATCTTTGCCGGTTAAAATAGTTAAAAACATAATTCCAAATACTTTCATAACTACTGACTCTAAAGTTGAAAGATTTTTTAAATCTATCCATTAGTTTTAAAGTTTATTCAATACTAACAAAAAAACAAGCATATAAGTATTTTCTCTTTACAATATTAATAAAGATGCTATATATGTTACGTTATATTATTACGTTTTAGTGTAATATAAATATGCTACACGGTTATTTATAATATTTGACATGTACATATATAATTAGCTGTTGTGTTGTGTTTTATGCCTCTTTTTAAATGAGGGTTCATTTAATTATTCCTATCTTTAATTCATGCGCCTTTGCGAATGCTGTAAAGCGTATAACAAGACCGTTAAGTTTCTGCAGTCCGATTCCTCGATCAGAAGCTCACAAAGTGCCTTCACTTGCCCCAGAGCAAAACAAACTTGATGTAAGGATTAAAATATTCGCAAATACTTTAAGTTAAACGATGAGGTTCTGTTAGATGTATGTTATATATAGTAAGTACGTGATAATAGATAATTGCCACAGTATATTATCATTTCTCTATACTATACTTTGTGCGTAATGCCTGTAAAAGACAAACAATTACGAACATTACTGATTATGAAACATCTAGACTCTCGGGTGTAATTTTTTTCATTGCATTTTATTGCATATCGCGCACTGTGAGTAATACTCTATTTTTAACCTTTCTCTCATCCACGTGTCACTATAATAAATTGTGTTTATTTATGGTAAAGGTATTGAAATATTATTCTTGCTCCTTCACAGAGGAGGGTTATCAAAGCCAAAAGAATTGTGTCAAAAGAATTGTGTCAATTCTGCGAATCTGGACATTTGCTTTATTTCTGGAAGCACGTATTAATGGTATCAAGTGTTTACTTAAACAATTAGCTATTATTATTTCCGTAATATTTTACACGTTGTAGTATTATAAACGATTAGTATCATCCGTCCCTATTTAGCCCTATTTGTAACTTAGCGCCTAAATATTGTCAAATAATTATTGTTTAGAGGCAACACGCAGTTTTATCTCTACTCAATTATTATTACAAAAGGTTCGAGTTATTCAAAAATGCAATTTTGCGTGCATAATTATTTATTATACTACTTTTTAAAATATTATTTTGCTGCTGCGTCCCAAACGGCCACCAAATTATTTTATCGAAACTCATGATAACTTTTCTATATTATAACAAACTTCCTAGAGCTAACAGAAGTAGCTATGTGTATAAATAAGCACAGAAAAAACAAAAACTTAAAACTTACAGCTGCTATAATTAAAGCGAGTCGTGTTCCACACTCTAATAAGGCAGTCAAAACAAATTAACGAACTTACTCGACCGGTCTATCCGATGTAGGTACAAAGCGACTTGTCAGTTACCGTCGCGTCGCACCCTATCAGAGGGGTGCAGAATTAGGTATAGCATTTAAATTGAAATACTGGCAGGCTAACTCAATTTCTGGGGGACGGATCGAGGCGGGATGCCGTGTTAGCCGGTGTAGTCGGCCCCGACATACGTATATGCATGTTGAGTTATGTATGTACCTCGAACTTGCAAAGTTTGATGCATAAGTCTTCGAGCTTTGATTACTTATCTCACCAAATGCTTTAAGGCGATAGAAAATAGCACTCAGTGATTGGCAACTGTCAGTAAATTTCAACGCGATCAGATGGAAAACTGCTTAGTGAGCTGAGCATTTTATGTTAGGGCTTTAGTGAGCACGTAAAACGATAGCCAATAATGGAAGTAAGTCATGAAGCTCTCTGCTCAATTGAGATTAGATTACTAAGACTTTGAACAGAATACTAGTTAACGTTGCAATCCTGCATTCGATCAGCGGTCGGACAATGTTACTCTCATTAGCACAAAGTCTGGAAACGGGGATCAAAGCATTGACTTAGTACGTTTATGGATCGAAGGGACTTCGAAGAACACTTAGTCAAAGTCATTCTATTGATATGATGACAACTATATTAACTATACTTATATATACTTTGTAACTTATAAACATCAAGTCTTTCATGCAACTTAGGAAAATGAACTAAGTCACTATTACTTAATCTCATCTTGTACATATATTGGAATAGTAGGATTACTCAATTAGCAATCAAGTGCAAAGTTACAGATCTTTCTAACTTACACATAACAAGTAGTGCAGTTTGAACTATGCATATTTAAACATGCCCCGTAATTTGAATTTAATGTGTATTAACTGGCCTTTGCTAACATTCTAGTAGAATTAAACTTCAGACTGGACTCTAGTTTAACATTCGAACTAACATTAAATTAGTTTACCTGTCTCTACGTAGAAATCTAGGATGTGAATATTACATTTTTAATGTAGTAGTGGAAGCTTTTCAAAAATGTAAAGCAATACAACATGCCGAACCTCAATCAATATCACATATTTATTGAAGATGATTAACGAGGAGGAGGAACGAGGAGGACCCACCTGATGTAAGTGGTATCCACCACTCATGGACATTGCTATCCTCTTTAGCATCACAGAATCAATATCGAGGCGATACCATCAAACTACTAATACGACAGATGGGAGGGGTGAGTGGTATGGATATCTGAAGAAGTCGAGTTCGCATACCTAAATCACTAGTATTGCAACCAAACGGGTTACAAACAAGGCAACCCTCTGACTAGAATTGCAGCAACATAACCTTACATTGATGTCCTGCGGTGACAAGAGCTTTCTAGGGCTTGAAACGGTTGACTGTCACCTAAAACTTGTGTGATTTATGTCTCTTGCGTTGTGAGTATGTGACTCCTTTCTTGCAAGATGGAAAATATGCAATAGTAGCCTCTGAAGCATTAGTAAGGTGCAGCAACTGCTAACCATATGTAGCAGGCCGTATGTATAGTGTGGTATGTCTTTTTGATATGAAACGATGGTAAAACTGTCTTGCAACTAGTTTAAGGACAATTCTACGAGTATTTCAATCGGATGTGCTCGTGAAATATTAAATTACTAAGTTTCGGAAGCTATGTCTGTTCCATAGTGTAATTCTGTTAGAGGATTTCCATTCCATGCAAACGGAATTATATAGAGCAATTAAACATGCTGTGGTTGAGCAACTTGTGTTGTATTTAGTGGATGACCTGGTTAATAAAGCGGATAGATACAGAGCAACAGGACAATAATATTACTTATCGTTCTGACTAAATTTCGATCATGCCGGCAAATGTTACCGGAGATCTAGAGAACCAACTGTGCAAAAGATATGTTAGAAAATTAGTATGCGAAAACATTTAAAACTGCCTACACTGTTGGAAAACAGCAAGAAGAATGTATATTAAACAACAATTAGAATTGAATGGTTTTTAGAATATTTGTCTGTCTCATCATTGTCAGTATGATTTATTAACTGCCTCCGTGGCGTAGCGGTAGTGAATGCGACTGCTGCGTATGAGGTCTCAGGTTCGAATCCCAGGTCGGGCCAACAAAATATTATTGGGTTTTCCTGTTAAGAAATCTCAATACGAGCCCGGAGCACGTAAAAGTCGTTAGTCCTGCGCCTGATCTCTCTCCGGTCGTATCAGATTATCCGTCCCATCGGATCATGAGAGTAAGGGAACAGAGAATGCACTTGTGTTTGCGCACACGCTTGTGCACTATAATATCTATCATATCAGATATCAGATTGGCCGCGAAATTCGGTCTGGAGGACATTATTATTCATTATATACGTTTGGTTGAACCCATAATCTTATTCTTTTAAGTTGTATCATCTAGTATATAGCTAGTTTAGTAAAAATGCAGATATAGTGCTTTGTGAAAAGTTGTAGCAAATAAAACTAAATAGCTTTAATAGACATTCTGACTAGACAATAGGATGTGTTCTAAAACAAAAAGCATTTACATTAGTAGGGGATTGAAATAAAAAAGTAAAAACGCGCCTACGTTGCCAAATGCAGTGTTATAACAGGCGACACTCAATGCCAATCCAATCTCAATAGCGTAAAGTGAAGACCAGCCAAAGCCTTGCGTGTGATACGTGACTTAACTAACGAATATATGCCGTGACAACTATGTATAGGGCGTACCATCCCACTCGCACTTTTTACTCTTCACCTCACGTTCAATTGAGAGATTCATGTAGAACTAATGGAATAGAGAGAGATACGAAATGCGGAAGCGGTTAAGACATACTGCTATTACAGCAGTTACTTGGGATTTTATAGACGTTAAAGAACAGTTGTAATAGCATTCAACATACTGCTTATTGTCAGTAAAGAGATCTCAATACAAGAAGAACCTTCTTTTTATAATCAATAAACTATGTAGGTAAATAGCCGTTTATTTTTAATGATGCATTTTGGTTATTGCCTATATATCACAAGGGTTATTTAAATAAGTAAATTGACAATCATAGTCACCTAATTGTACGTAACCGCCAGACTCAGAGTAACAAGGTATTTATCGAACATAAAGCAACCAGCACTAGAAGTAAGTATAACAGTAAACAATAATTGCATATACCTTCTGTATCCTTGGTAGAATATATAGCAATATAATTAATGTTAATTTTTTTTACCTCTATTGTATCTCTATATCTGGTATTTTAACAATTGACATTTACCTGTAAATTGTTAAAATACCAGATTTAATAAAATACTTTTGTGCCTGGCCGCCGGTGTGCCGCTGAGACTCAATAGGCTAAAAGGACAATGACACGCTTTGTTTATCGCAAGTAAGGTCCCAAAGGGTAAAAAGCACTAACATATTGCATCTCGCAGATAAAGTATCCGAATTATCTGCCTAACTGCATTTGATCAGAAGACCAAGACAAGTTGAGCCTGGACCTAAATACGAACCTAAACTGCTTTAGAGCTAGCACAATAAATCTTAACGTAATATTACCAAGATCCAAAAATATTAAATCAAAGTTACGTTCATAACTCAGCCCCGCGTGTGACCGCTTGATAAAATTGCCTCACAGCCAAAATTGACAATAAATGTTTTTGAAAACTAATAAATAGTTTCTTCGACACGTGCTTTTATCGCTTTTGTTAAGTTTCGTTTGTAACAAGTTATCAACGTAGAAATACATAGAATAAAATCTTTACTTAATATTATAAATGCGAATATGAGTTTGTTTGTTTGTTACGCTTTTACGCCCTAACTACTCGGCTAATCATCGTGAAATTTCGTATGCACGTTACCAGGAGTACACAATAGGACTGAGGGTACTTTTCATCCAGATAAAAAGTCCTGTTCTCGAGGGATAGAAATTTATAATTTTAATTTGATAAAATCTACATTAACGCAAGCGAAGATGCGGAAAAATGTAATATTAAATACTATAAACTAGATATCTTAAATAATGTTTCTATCTCGTGGTTATCATGTAAGCCTAATAGAAACGTTTTTAGGTAACACAAAGAATGGATCTTTATTCGGTAGAGTAATAATCTTGCCTCTTAATACGTGACTCTTAACATAACTAGATAAACGTGAAACAGCTTTTGTCTTATAAATATGAAAGTTATAAAAATGATGTTGTAAGTCTCAATATGCATTTGTACATACATATGTATGTTTTTTTTTTTTTTTTTTTTACGTGGGGTAATGCTTTGACGCATACCTCTCCGCGGGGCGACGGAGAGGTTATGTCGAGGTCACCGGGGAAAAGATACCCCGGTAATACCGACTAAACCTACCACGATGTTCCTCGACATAACCATAGACGGCGAGGCCGCGCGAATCGCTTTCACATGCAATCGCGACCCCGCCGTGGTTTCGGCCCGCCGTGTGAAACGGCAGGCCACTGCACGAAGAATATTTCCTCCACCATCCCACTGAGCGGGGGGGACAAAGACACGATATAGAGGCGCACGTGGGAACACGCACGCCGCCTCTCGGACCTGGTGCTGATCGGGTGGCGAGCAGGCCCACGCAGCCCACCACCCCCAGGTCAAACTTCAAGGTGGCTGGAGGTCATCTCGCGCCCTCCGGCGCCCGGTTCTGCGGTTGGGGAGAGGGTTTAAGCGCTCCCCTGAAATGACTTCCTCACAAAAGGAGGGGACGGCGTTCCACGACCTCTCACTCCGGACCATAGACTGAACTACGGCCGGGAGCGAGAGGGCAACCAATCCGACTGCCGCGATCAATTCACGGCGCTGCGATGCCCAGGCGGGGCAAACCGCCAAAGTGTGCAGCGCCGTGTCCTCAACAACGTCGCGGCAGTCGCCGCAGTGGTGACAACCGGGCGTCTCTTGCCGGCGTATACGACACAGGAACTGGCCAAAACAACCGTGGCCAGTCATTACCTGTGTCAGCCGGAAGGTGAGGGCGCCATGGCGCCTCTCCAGCCACTCCTCAAACACGTGACTTACCGCCACGATCGTGGCGTGCCCATACATATGTATGTAACACAACGTCATTTAACTTTGATTAATGGTTACATAATGAATTTAATTTGAATATATTATTTTGGATAACTTAAGCCATATTTTTTTTTAACAGTTAATTATATTAAACTTTATATGTGCGAATAGATGGCATATGGTTAAAATAATGATTATATATCTCTATTTGACATTATGAGTGCGATATTATATTCAAAAATATTTATTGTTATTACATTATAGTTATAGATACTTGCATTATAATATTCTCATCTAGAAAGATGATAATACTATTATTATCGTTAGAAATAATAGTGCCCCCAGGCAGAATTTCGATCACTTCAGCCAGTTTGATATATCTATAAGTTTTTTAATATTATAGCGCTCAAGTGTGTGCGCATACAAAACTGCACTCTCCATTACATTACTCTTATTGTTCAATAGGACGGTAATACCACACAACCATAAAGTTCAGGTGCAATTTGCTGTAAAGTAGCGTTAGCTCAGTGGGGAGACCAAGAGACTGCAATGCAGGGGATCTCGAGCTCGAAGCCACGTCGCGCACCTCTGACTTTTGGAAGTTATATGACTTTTCGAAATTATGTGCGTATTGCTTGACAATTATCGCCTGCTCCGTGCCTCGGAGAGCACGTTAAGCCGTTGGTCCCGGCTGCCATGTACATCTATGGCAGTCGTTATTGGGAAAGTCATTAACCTCTAATATCCTGACTCTGGTCTAGCCTTAGGGTATCGTTAGCCTTCGGGTTGCGGAGGTCAGGTGGCAGCCGATCCGTGTAAAAACTGATATCCAGTCAAATCCGGTTAGACTAGAAAAAGCCGACCCCAAGTGACTTAGAAACAATAAAGGAGAAGAAGAAGCAATCTGCTGTTTAGCCAGCTTTAAGTGTTTCGCATGGTGATGCAATGATTTGACTGAACGGGCGGCGTATTGTTTTAAGTGGGCGCCTCGTCACTGCCACTGCGGCAAGTGTGATGGTTGTATCATTCATAAATTGTTGTTCCTAGTCTTGGTCTTTTTTGTGTGCGTGGTCTGAATGTTTGAAATCTCCCCTGCGATACAGAGATTATTTCAAGTGTCATTAAAGAAATGTTGGCAGCTTGCTAACGAAATGCAATACACAGAAGTACCCACGCCGTCTATATATGTATGTACATATATTCAAGCTATTACTTTTATTTATTTTAATATTTCGAATAATAAATCGTACTTTACTGGTCGAAGTTCGTACCACATTTAACTGAATATTGAAGTAATAATTTCATAGCACGCACAGTACGTGCTCAAATAATTCGAAGCCTTTCATAAGAGTAATCAATTATTTCGCCCACTCTACTTACATGTTCATGTACGCTATACAGAACATATCGCACTATTAATAAAATAGAGACTTATCTGAGTATTTCGGATTTCACAAATTTAAACTCTGTTGCAATTACTTAACATCGTCATAATTGACTCAATACGTTACCAACCTGTCACTGTGACCGAGACACCTTTAGCCATCTTTGATCTGTCGTGTGAGTCTGCTCGACTGGCAGTGAGTTATCTATCGATGAGGATTAGATTATGATGTAGGAGAGTAGACGGGATGTCTAGGATGACCTGGTCATCCTGTCTATCCTTCACCTGTTACCTTAGGACGCATGTTACAGGCATCCCGAATTTATCTATCTATTTATTTATTCGTCACATAGTTTATGGTAAGCTAGAGCCTTTGGGTATTACGGCTGACAGGGCTGTAGGTAGGTACTTTAGGGTTCCGTAGGTTCTTGTCATATAATTGTGCGCAAACAATCCGTTAATACTAAGGTGACGACTGCACAATAATATTAGAATTTATAGTCACAAAATTATAGATAATGTTGCCTAAGTTACATATTTCGGGTTAAGTCACTGTTTTATTTAGAGTCCATATATATTTATGACATTCGACAGTGTAAATTGTGCAATGTTTTAAAGCATTGCCTTGTTATCGTCATTGCGTGGATTGTAGGTTTGATCAGTACATAGTATAAAAATTATTTTGAATTATTTATCAGTATCCGTCTGTCCTTATTTTCTGAATAAATATTCCTTTCAGTATCTCTGACAACGTGTACGCGAAATTTTATGATGATCGGTCGAGTAGTTAAGATGTGAAAGCGTAACAAACAAACAAACATTACATTCCGATATAAAATATTATTAAGGATGTCGACATCACAAGTCAGACTTAATATAAGTATTTTTACGAAGCCGTGGCTGCTCCAATTTCTTATCATTGTCAATATATTTTCATGTAGATTTATTGAAACAGCTTCCAGCCGCTGAAGAATCGAGTTATTCTTTGGGTATCGTTGATTGATTTCAATTTGACGTAGAGAAAGAATGAACAAACAATTCTTTTTACTACAATTTTACTGCCGACTTCACTACATATTATAAAACAAAGTCTACCGCCACGTCTGTCTATCTATCTGTCTGTTAGCGATAAACTCAAAAACTACTGAAAGGATTTTCATGCGGTTTTTACCAATAGACGGAGTGATTTATGACAATGAGAAAGTTATTAATGTCGTCTATTTCTCCACGTTTCATATTTCGATAAGGTAATTAATCTCATTACATATTTAAACAGAATTAGTTGAATATGATAAAATCTGTAAAAGCACTTTTATTTTCACAGAGACTTGCCTACTCTATACATCATTATTCTGAGTATGACGATATGTAGGTATGCCGAGCAAATAAAACGTAATATCAACTAATAAAATGAATATTTTCAATACTTTCGCCGGAGTCGAGTCGCGTCGCAGAATAAAATATGACATTATTAAAACGAATTTTTATGTTCGCACATAAAAATTTATTCACACCGTTCAATTTGGTTGAAGTCTCAGCAATCACTGCGAACGTCCTAATATGTATGAACGCAATCAAAGGAGATTAGGGCTTGGCACCCACAGTATCTGTGACGTTAAAGAAAGGCCTTCAGATATCCTGCGAATTAAATTTTATGTGGCCGTATCTTAGGAAACATCGACTGCAAGTAGGCATTGAGAATACTAATATGTTATCGTTGATGTTGCTGTTTGTAAAGTCACACACCACAAGTAGTCCTCATAGATTAAAAAACGTATCATTCAAGATGCCTCCTTTTAGGTATTTGCATTTTAAATCCTATTAACGTGAAATACTCCTAGAATTGCGTTCATAAATTCTATTTATATGAAACATATAAAATAACTACGAACCAAAGTACAGTAATAAAAAATATCTTTCTATCCTTCAACGACCTTTAAATTAATTAATTTTGTATGTTTGATATTAAAACGAAGTCGAAATAATATGTTTCTTTTATTAGACGGTTGCCCTTACAATTTTCAAGTACATCTAGTCAATAAACCAACAGAGGTTTAACATTCGCGTAAACGTAAGACAATACTTTTGAGTTATGCAAGCAAGACAGGCGATCACTAGTATCTATTTTAAATTTAAACACTAAATTGGATATTCTAGGAAAATATTTAATTTTTCAACGTCAGCATGTTATACAATATTTGTAGATAATATTGTTCTGTTCTGTTTACGCGAATATTATTAATTGAAATTAAACTACTATATGCGGATTTTATCGCGTTGTTTATTTGATACTTTATTACATAATTTTGAAAATTGTTACACTACTACTACTTTTAAACTTTACTAATTTTTAAGCTAATAAAATTATTATTATAACTATTTATACACTTTCTCCGACGTTTCGGTTGCTTTTCAGCAGCCATGGTCACGGGGAGACTAAGATGGTAGTTGTCTCAATGTTCCAGTGTAGTTATTTCAAAGTACCCGAACATAATTTAATCATTGGTGTTTCTATTTACGCAGAAAGAGCTCAGAGTATCATGAAGTCTAGCTGTGGTTTGCTTCTTCTTAGGTTTGACTATTAGAATGACTGGATCTCAAGCTGATGGTACATTCCAACCATCTTCTCTATTGAAATTAGGATGTCTTTTGATTTCAATAGCCTCGCGAAGCATTCTTGGTAGGAATCTGTGTTCTTTAGCGAGAATCTGTGGTTTGTCAAATCTCAGGTAGTGGTTGGTCCCCTGTTGCACATGTTCACACACAGCAGACGAGCGTTGGTGTTTAACATCAGCTATGTGTTCTTTCATGCGGGTGCTTATGTTTCTCTTGGATTGACCAATGTATGAGAGTCCGCAGTCACAATCTATTTTATAGACCCCTGCATCTTGTAAAGGTAGGTGGCACTTGACGGATAGTAAAAATTGACTTATCTTCGTTGGCGGCTTGAAGTATGTGTTGATTGAAGCTTGCTTCAAGATGTAGCCAATCTTGTCAGTGACACCCCTTACATAAGGCAGTATAGCAGGCTGGCGCTCTACTGTGGCTGGCTTTTCTCGGGATTTGTGACAGCGGCGCGGCTGTTGGAGCTTGTTGTCTTGCAGTACTTGCTTGACATGTTGAAGCTCGGCGTCCAGGTGTTTCTTGTCACAGATCCCGTGGGCTCTCTGAAACAAAGACATTCCCACGGTAGCTAACTATTTAGGATGATGGTGAGATTCACCGTTTAAGTACTTATTTGTATGGGTCTTTTTCCTATACACAGTGTGGCTCAAAGTATGATCAGGATTCCTGATGATAAGTACATCTAAGAAAGCTAATGAATTATTTGCCTCTAATTCCATAGTAAATTGGATGTTGTTATTAATGGAATTAAGATGTTCTAGGAATACACTTACACTATCTGTTGGTAATATTGTAAAAGTATCATCTACAAACCTCTTATAAATCCTGGGTGTGATGGGGGCAGTCTGTAAAGCTCGAGCCTCGAAGTCCTTCATATATATGTCGGCAACAACGGGCGATACTGGGGAGCCCATTGCCACACCATCGACCTGTATGTAGAATTTATTGTCCCACAACAAATAACCAGTTGTTAAGCAATGATTAAGTAGTTCTGCATATTCCTCAGGCATATTGTACTCTATTAGCTTCCTTTTAGTTATTTCAATACAGTCATGTACAGGTATGCATGTAAATAATGACTGTACATCTAAACTAACCATTGTTTCATTGTTAGTGAGACATAGGTGTTTAATCTCACTCACAAAATGGTATGAATCCTTTACATGTGCTCTCGAGTTGCCTCTGAGTGGTGAGAGTATCTTCGCTACGAGCTGAGCCAGTCTGTAAGTTGGTGTGTCGATCTGACTCACAATAGGACGTAGGGGAGCGTTTTCCTTGTGTATTTTTGGTAACCCATACAGCTTTAGAGGTTTTACGCAAGCTGTATAAAAGTATTTGTTATACAAAATTTTGCAATAAAGTGTATAATAAGCAACGCGATAAAATCCGTATATAGTAGTTTAAAATCTATAAAATAATCAAAACCTTCATCTAAGAGTTTATAACTACTAAAGGTTCATCTCTGTTTCGACTGATTCAGTATAATAACGAGAATAAACGCGCTCATGCGTCAGTATTTACGTATTTTTGTGAAACGCTTGAAGTTTCGGCCTGCTCGGAAAATCTCAATAAGTAGACAGAGTTTCAGCCATCGTTAGCGTTCTTAAAGCGTAATCGTGATAATTATTATGTCGCATAGATCGTACATTACAGTACAATACTAATAAAATATAATATATGTAAATAGTAAGTTGAATATGCCCACATTTACGAAATAAATTGACACCTACTTTATCCAGGCATACTGTAACTGGTATATTTTACTTTGTTAAAATAATTTCCCGAGCAGTAAGTTTGATTGTTTTCAAGAAAGTTTGTATACTGGCCATGGTCACAGACTAACTGAATTTTCTATACACATGTATTTCATATCAAAGAATTAAAAGACTGTGTAAAATATTTATACAAATTTTAGTTTTTGGCGTGCATCGGATCACATTTAGTCTACTAATAATTGGTCGATAAGTAAGTATTTTCAAATAAAAACATTAACGAGCCCTTATCAAAACAGTTCTGAATTGTCATCTTCATCACGAGAAATACTACGAAGGGCACTTCTAAACAAAAATAAATACAGAAAATTAAGAGACATCATTAAGATAATGTTGAAGAGAAAAATCTCGAATGTTCGAACAGGGCGCCATGGCCTCTTGACACATACGGAGAGTACACTCCAATTTGTTGCGAACTCTGGACCGACAAATTATTGAATATTTGTATTCACAGACAAACGAAACGCCAACCGATTCAATTCATAGATGAATTTCAGGCGTCTTTTATTGTATTTACGTTGGTCACTTGTAAAGCCTCGCGAGTCTTTATTTGTTTTCTAAAACCATTACTTTAATAGGAAAATTTGTCTTCATAAATCCTTATTTCGTTCCTAATATTCTAAATGCAAAAGTAGTTTGATTTTTCTTATTTTACGCTTGTTTTGAGTGAGGACTGGTTGTGGTTTATTACTGAGAAGAAAGGGTACATAATTTTACCTTTATACGAAAAATATTAATAAAATGTATCCCAAAAAGCAATAACAAGATTATTACTGTAGTGTGTTACTTAAAAACGTTAGCGTGGATGTTTGTGATCGTGTAACTTTGAAACGACTTGGCCGAATTGAGATCATACATATATTTGTTTTACGACGCAATGGTTCATTGCTATGTTACAATCCGATAGATGACGCTGTGGGCAATTTATTATAAAATGTTATTTTAACGCAACCTGCCAAGAACGACATGACCCCACATTCACGGGACCTAGCGACATAAAATATTTCATATCATATTCCGATATCTGAAAACGTCTATACTTATTTCAAGACGTTTCTAGTGAAGAAACATTTCACATACAAACAATATTAACATCAAATTGCAAATATATTTCTTACGAGTTTTGTTTCGAATCAGTAAATAAAAATAGTATTTATATAGAATGTTTATAGTGAACGTTATGAAACCTTTTTTGTAAATATTCATATCGTTTTGTTTTTGTTTATTCTTCTATTTTGTTATTCATAACAAATATAAAACCTTATATTTTGAGTTTTACTTGTGGTTTTGATGTTTACTATATAAATTTCAATATAATTCAATAGTATTTTATGGAACTAGCAAACCATGCATACGATCCGCCTGTTGGTAAGCGCTGATGGTAGTCTATAGATCGAGCTTGAAAACCCTACACCTGCAGTCAAGGAACATAAGTATATCTTACTGTTATCCTCAGTAGAATGGATGTTTAAAAGTATGGTCTAATAGTAAAAACCACTATTAGACCATACTTTTATTGCTACGCAAATACTTATTATTTCTTTCCTCTTTATGATAAATAAAGAATACGTCGAAGATGGTGTTGCGAAACAAAATGGGGCAAAATGCCAATACTGATCTACAGAGATGGTAAATAGGGCCGTGATGATTATCAATAAGTAGCGATTGGCAATTCTGTTAGCAATACCAAAAAGCAAATAAAATTTATGTCCCTGACATTGCAAGCGATTAACCGATACGAAAACTATTCATCATTAAGGATCAACTGATGGTAAGCGGTTATTTGCCACCTCAGCTGCATAAAACAGAGCATACAGATTAGATAAGTTACCGTTTAAATTATAAATACAACAATTTATATAACTTCAATATGCAATGTGTTGTAATTATTTGATTTTCCATCCATAGACATAATCATACAACGTCACATGACCTCGATGAAAAATTCTAGTCACTACGCTGATAAATTAGTCTTACATTGAATAATAATTTGTACTCACACTCAACGTTATGAAATTTATTGTATCTTGTATATTCCTAGGTTGATTAATAGTCATGCGAGATAAATTACTGTCAGGCGCTGTCGCGTGCGGTGTTAATTGTGGAACCAACTCGAATATACACTAATTAATTCAAATATCTTTCGAGTGAAAGATACAGAAATTAATTAGTGAAACTAGTTACGCGTCGTTATTGTCGTGTGGTTTTTTATATGAACGTAAACTTAAAAATTCAATTAGTGCTCTTGAAAGTTAAATAGTTTTCTGCCCTTACTGTTAGTTAGACCGTAATTGTAATAGTATAAAGATTAGTCTTTAGTAGTAGAGAGGTGATGTAATGGCGTCCACGTACATATATTTGATCGAGATTGAAACGAGAAGCGTCAAGCAATGTTGGCATCACCTTGTTCATAAACGGGTAACCATTTAAAAATCATCACACCTATTTGATTGGAAAAGCACAGTATCCTTTTTTTTATTGTAGGCAGTCAAAGATTTTTCTAGCGACTAGGAATAGCTTCTAGTCTATCAGAAAATGGTATCCCATCTTATTAGCCTGAATATCAATTCATTAGCTTAAATGGCATGTGCCCTAAAAGGAATATCGATAATTTAAACTAAAACTGTTAAAGGAGACTTTCCATACATATGGACATGACAGCTTAGATAGCATAGATGTTTCTGACAGCTGGGGTTGCATAAATGTTTATGATAACTGGAGCCGTCAATTTTATGTGTGTACAAAATTTATTTAGTATGAAATGTTTTACGTGCGATACGAGACAGGATTTTCGAACTGAAATATATGTTGTTTGTATTCATATCTGCTAAACGCACTTGAATTGCATCCACATACATGGATGTGTCATCAGATTGTTGGTGTGTAAAAGTGGAAGCTCACATTAGGCGCAATTGTGTTCATCTCAACAACGAACTGATGTTATCCTAAACACGCTTTGTGTACTGGGACTAATACTAAGCAAACGTATTCATTTAAATGGTCCACCAGTGCCACTACGTCGGTTATTTTGGGTCGATATTCATACAGGACAACAATTTGTATGATCCGCAAAAGGATCTTTGGTGCTGTTTGTAAATCTTGTGTCTAAAAATTAAAATAATTTCTTCTTCTTCTTCTTTCCCATCATCTGGGGTCGGCTCTCCTTGTCTGCCTTCTCCATTTTGCTCTATCTTGCGCGGTCGAAATAAAGTAATTTCTCCTTTAATGGATATCTCCCGGCAAAATTTCTGTATCGCGGGGGACTTTAGATACTTTCAACAACGAACACAAAGAACATACAGACTCGGAACAACCATTAGTGGATCACACAATTTTACTGTCCCGTGTGGGATTCGAATCCACAACACTTGGCGCAGTGGCTGTGGCGAGGCGACTTCTTAAACTACTACGCCATCAGTTTATCTGTGCAGTCATTTTTATTATACTCCATTCTTTTTTATAAACATATATTCACGTTATATCATTATGCGTTACAAAAGCGTGTCTAAATTACAAAAATATGCTACGTATTTATATCGGAAACGATTTTTAAAAGACACGACGTATACCCCAGCGTCATCATTTTTCATTTTCGTATAATTTTTATGAGATATTTTCCCGAAGAATAATAGCCTATACACACTTTGCTCCTTCCTTAAAAACATATTTTTTTCGTTCTTTGTCGATGTAAAGCAGAAGACGAAAAACATACTTTGATTTATAATATGATATAGGGATTTTAGATTCGGATAGTATAATATACTTGCCTCCAAATATGGTTACAGCGATAACACACGATTTGATTATTTACAGGTTTCATTACACTACTGTTAAAGCAGTTCCAGTTACATCTGCAATCCTTACTAATATTATAAATGTGAATGTGAGTTCGTTTGTTTGTTACGCTTTCAAGCCCTATCTACTTAACCACTCTTCATAATAATAAAATTTCGCATAAAAATTGGGTACAAAAAGGCCAAGGAGTACCTTTCATTCAGAAAAAAGTACTCTGCCCGATTAAACGAAGGCGTGGGCAATAGCTTTTAATATTATAAAACTGTAGCGATCGTTTGTTCGTTTTTTACTTGTAATCTCTAAAAGTACCATGCCAAATTTGTAATATTTAATGTGCACTTTGTAGCCTATTTATTTAAATAATAGCAGTATGTTATGACCCTTAGGAGGGGAACGGGTAAAACTACGACACATAGCTATGGTAATATTTTAGATGAGACTAATGACTACCACCCGCATACAGTTTGATAAAGTTAACCATTTTTTAATCTAATAATAACTTGAACGTCTGCCATGGCCCGATGGCCGCCAGACACAGTTGTTTTTCAGTAATGTCTGGCTGCCAGCCTCTGAACTCAGTACAAGAGGCTTCTTAGCGGGCAAGATTTTACTGCAATATATGACCGCAGTAGTCACATATTGCAGTAAATATTGCCCGCTTAAAAGCCTCTCTTTCATATAAGCAGTGTAGCCTACTCTTAAGGTGTTTTTGTATTGCCTCGCGCATAATTACAGACTGCTAGTCAAGTCCATAACGTGTACTTGTAATGTTGAAAATGTTATGTCAACGTCAAACAGTTCAATATTCTGAGTTTTAACGTTACCTAAAGGAAAACAACATAAGCTGCCTATCACAGAGTTCCACATAATGTTCATAACATAATGTTCTTGAAAATATGTGATGTCTGACAACCTGCACTGAATCAGCGTGGTGGCCATACTATTTAATGCCATATTGAGAAACAGCCTGTTCACAGCAGTGAAACAACTAATAAATTATTGATTTAAAATAAAAAAAACTAAAGGCTATGTAAGAAATGCGAACAAGCCCCAGGTAACAACTAGTACTATCAAAGCAAAAATAACACTTTTGCTCTAAGGTTTGGAAGGTTAACAATACTTAAATTAATTTTGATGAAACGTGTCATTACGTTTCATCAAATTTGTTCAAGTGTTTTTGTTAACTGCGCGAACAAAATAGTTCATAAAAGCTAGCATAATGCATAATCAAAAGTTATACTATTTTTTATTTCAAATTATATACATAGTCTTATGCGGTCGGCACTTCAAGGGGCCAGGCCAATGACGTTTACCGGGTACAGTTACAAACTTCAAGCTGTTACAAAGAATTCCTTGAAATAAAAATGCAATAGCACTTTGCTCGACTAGTGAATTGAATTAAAGACCTTTCGATTCAATTCTAACATACACTTTTAACCTGTCAATTGTTGGAATGGCAGATATAATTAAAAACCTATAATAACGTTCTTCCGAACGTAGAAGGGAATACCGACTAATTGCTACAATAATGTCCCTATATCTCTTCTTCTTACCTATTTAGTCGCAGCTACACACCGGTGGCCAGACACAATAGGTGAAAGGATTTAATCGTCAAATAAAACCAATTTCATTTCAATATTCTAAGGATTCAAGATCATGCAAGGATGGAATATTTCATCGTTCAGTGGCCAGTCCTAAATCCAATAGAAATGAGATTCCAGGTGTGTTGATTGATAATTGATTGGATCCATAAAGGTCGCCTTGCGTATCGTGTGTACCCGGCTGTAAACTGATTATCCTTTTACATCCTGTGGGTGTTCTAACAAGTAACTAAGGGACTTCAACAAACATACCCCTTTTTCTATTCAATATATACTTTATTTTATTTACTAAGTAACCAATAACACTTTGCTTTTATATTATTTTTAATATTCATTTATCTAGTTAAAACGGTACATGCGTAACTAATTCTACTTACTACAATTAAAAAGAAAACAATTTAAACTAACAAACTTTGACAATAAATAAGACATAAATATCTACTAATAATCTAAATCCTAACTAATATTATAAATGCGAATGTAAGTTTGTATGTTTGTTTGTTTGTTGGTTACGCTTTTATGCCTTAACCACTCGATTGATTATTATGAAACTTCGCATACACTTTGTCAGTAGAACAGAAAAGGACATTGGGTACCTTTCAGCCAGAAAAAAGCACTATTACTAATCTAAACTACATTTGAGGAGTATAGTTTCAAAACCCGCTAAAACGATATCAGAACAAAAATAATGTTCCGATTGAATATGAAGCTCCTTCGTTGCTTCTATTGCATTGCACAGATAGTTTTCAACGAAACCCACTAAAATTCTATTAAATCGGCTCACAAAAGTAGCAGTTTGTTGCAAACACCGCTAAAAGAGTTTATTTATATTATGATGTATGACTTAAAAGGTTTTTTGAGATTTACCATTATTTGGTGAAAGGATTTTAGAGGATTTTGAAAAAGAAAAAGAAAGGCGCCGGCAATATCTAGTAATTTATACAAATCTTTTGTATTTGTTCAAGTTTTTAGAAGATACAAAGTCTCACACATATATCCCCGAAGAGGTAGGCAGACATGTTATTGCACACACATTTTGACTACCTATATTTTAAAGTATAACCTAATAGAAGGTGAGCCTGTTGCCGTGTACCGAACAAAGTTCCCGCCATCGACCACAGTGAAAAACCTATCTTGGATAATATAGCAGATGTTTCTAAATAGCATATGTTTACTTAATATCTATAATTTTTTGGTTGAAATTATAATTCATCGTTCGTATGCGATAACAATACTAATAAATTTTGTGTCGTCTATCTGCAGTGATCAAGATTTAAATTGATTGATTTATTACTATCAAAAGTAGGCAATACTAATGTATGTTCTACTCGTCTAATTATATAATACCTACAGCAGTAAAAATAGTGTCCGCTTAGAAGTTATTTATTTTAAAGGCATTTGAGGCCTGTAGCATAATATGATCTGAATTAAAACAATATTTATATTTAAGCTTGTTTGTTTAAACGCGTTAATCCCAGGAACGTTCGATTTAGCACAAAAACATACAAATCAGACGGACGGATGGAGCTTTTAAAATCTTTCTAAACGAATGATGTGCTATCTACATTCTATTGGTTAAGGTAGATTTTTTGTTTTATAACATCACGCTGCGATCTAAAAGATCGTAGTAGTAAGAATAACATTACGTTATTTAGCGCACAACTAGTATGATTATAAACTGTTTGCACGTATAGTGCAATTATGTAAGAATCACTTCATTACTCAAATATATAATCGAGGCTACAAGTAAACGAAATACATACATACATAGATTCACGCTTGTTTCCCAGACGAGTAGGCAAAGACTACGGATTTCCATTTGCTACGATCCTGACACACTTCTCTGGCTTCATTCACTTTCATCACATTCCTCATAAGGTGCTATTACATTATATTAGTACCTGGTCTTTGTCCAGAACGCCTCCGACCTGATTTATTTTATTATTACCTGACCAAAAGACAAATGTACTTGTCGACCGATGGCCCAAAATCATACTTCTTATTAAAATGGTATAACCGATATTGCAAAGCTTAACTTCACAGACAAAAAAGAACTACCAAAGAATTCTAAAGAAGCATTTTACAACGAACTTGTAGATTTCTCCGGCAATAGAAGGTAGACATAACTATGCATCTTCGCGCGCTCCGGACACAATCGTAAACATAAAATGTAATACAGGTACAACAATTTTGTGTGGTACAAGTTACAAGAATAATCTGTTATTTTTAAAGTACTTTTCTAATATTTACTTAGACTGCATTGTTTCTCTATCGACGTAAAGGTAACGGCTAATCTTGACGACCAAAGTCTGATCCCGGGATGAATTGTTGCTGGAATTTTGAGTAAGAATGGCTAACCTTGAGCGGATGTAATTAGGACCGGAACATAATTAATGAGAAATCTAAGTTAATAGAAGATTGTGCCACCAATGAAGTATGAGTAGAGAAGACCTTAGACACCAATACCCTGCATAAGACAGGAGGTGCAGTTTCAGCTGCCCGAGAATCAGTTGTATTGCAACCGGACAGGTTAGTACAGCACAACTCTACTTGTAAGTGGAATAGTATAGCTCTTCGTAATAAAGCGGTAGAGCTGATTAGAACGCGTACCAAGAAGTTTGGCTCCTGTTATATTTACTGAACTGTTAAAACTTGTATTCTATGCCTCGGCACGTATTTCCTTCCTCCTTTGTTTCTGGGTAAGAGAATTATAACAAGAATTCAAGACAAAAAAAATCACCTTTTTAGACCATCAAAGTAGACACATCAGCACCATTTCACTTGAGGACACGGTGTGGAAAGTCATCAGACGGAGTGTAGTCGTTTTGATAGACAATAATAACAAAAACAACCGTGGTAAATACGTCATGTACAGGCAGAAGAACCGGCCTAACCTATATAAACGACTGCCTCGATGGCGCAGCGGTAGTGTATGTGACTATTGTGCATCAGGTCTTAATACGTGGTACCTATAATCATAAGTGTCGAAATGTGGGTGTTTTGTGTTGTCTTGTAGTTTTGTTTATATCTTCGAGGATACAAGCGTTAGACTATATAAGCATATTGCTTACAAACGAATCTGGTTTTGCCTAAACGTAATATTTATGCGCAATATTATGCTTGTAACAAACACATATTAACCATTGACGACTCGATGGCGTTGTGGTTAGTGTAACCGACTGCCACGCCTGAGGTCGCGGGTTCGATTCCCGCACAAGTCAAAACATTTGTGTGCATGAACATGGGTGTTTGTTTTGGTCTGGGTGTTTCTATGTATAATATGTATGTATTTACAAAAAAAAATGTATATATGTATGTTTATCCATTGTCTAGTAGCCATAGTACAAGCTCTGCTTAGTTTGGGCTAGATGGTGTTGTGTGTATGTGATAGAATATTATATTATTATATTATTTATATTATTATTATATTATTAACACAGGTACATGGTGGATATACCACATTTACGCACGAAGCGCTTTACTTCCACTTTTATAATGCGTACCGCTAAGGAGTGGAATTCGCTACCTAAGTCTGTGTTTCCCAATGAGTACAATCTGGGTGTCTTCAAGTCGCGAGTAAATAGGTATCTTCTAGGCAAGCGTGCTCCATCGTCGACTGCGTCTTCACTTAAGATCAGGTGACATCGCGGTCAAACGCAAGCCTATCAGAGTAAAAAAAAAGCATTTGAGCGCAGTGGCACACCGGCGGCCAGACATAACCAGTTTCTAATTATGTGTGGCATTCCAAAATTTTTAGGTTAAGCTTAATTAGGCACTTATGAAAAATAATAGAGGCAGCATCGGTTACTAAAATCGAAAGCTTACGAAATCCAATCGATGTCGATGACAGTGTTAACACAACTATGTCAGTAAAAATGCTTTTACATTTATCTCGTCTCGTTTCCACATTAGATCAGCAATGTCTAGTAATATTAAAAGTAAACATATTAAAGTTTTAATAATTCTACACAAAGACTAATTTAGCTAATTCAGGTCCCAAATTACAAGTATTCTTGTTAACCACTCCAGCTGAACTTATTCGCTTTTGTTAAGACTGAGTTAACTTTAGTGTATGCTGTGGGGCAGAGGGTGAGATTATTAATAATGATTTTTAATTAAACAACAGTACCAAGTTCTAGAACCCAATAGTTGCAGAACTATTTTGTTAACTGTTTATATAAGATCATTTACTTTTTTCCTAGCGTTTGGTGTCCGCAACATGGCTCGTTTTTTCTGGGTGCAATGTATGTCTTTTGCTATATCGCTAACAACGTATATGTGTAATTTCATGATGATCGGTCGAGTAGTTAAGGCGTGAAAGCGTAACAAACAAACAAACTCTCATTCGTATTTATATTATTAAGTTAAGATTATTCTTGAAACAAAAATATATTAACCTATTGAGTCGCAGTGGCACACTGGCAGCCCGACACAATGGGTTTTAAATTATGTCTAACATTCCAAAATTTTACAGGTTATTCTTTAGTAGTACAATGGATGGATGGATGAATTATTTATAATAAAAAATACCAAGTTCCAGAACAGAATAGCTGCAGAACTATTTTGTTAAATTTATCCACGCGATTATTTATTTTATTAGCTGCCGCTTCCATCTTGAGCCAAAGCATTTGTGTGCAGGTGTTGGGCAGAGTTTTACGTGAGTAGTTTACTGAAGAAATCACGCCGGCCACGGGGTGCGCGCATTTATACACAACACTTGTCGTCCGCTGCGCTCTAAACGACAACCGCTCCTAAATACATTATACAAATTTGCCTACACCACGCTAGTGTTACTTTACCTACTGAATATTTTATGCATATATGTAACTAAGGGTTCATAAACTTACATCGTAGAAGTATTTAAGTTGGTAGTGTGTCTATTATGCAAACAATTGTAAGTGGTTAAACCGATATGAAGCTAATAGTTCGAAATAAAAACAATAGACTCGCTATTGGAGACTCGCAGGGCTATTTATTCAGTGTTATTTCATAATAAATTTGCATAATGTTACATAACGTTTCATAATGCAAAACGTTTATGAGGTTTTATATTACAATATATATCAAAATATGTTGCCATAACACACTTGCAAAAACATGTAATTATACACATTGTTTGTCACATTAATATAATATGTAGATACACATTTCTGTAACCGAAATCTAAGTGGTATATCAACACAAAAGTTTGTCAACCGACATTCAAACGCATATTGAGTACTATTATTGGCTGACGAAAAAAGCAGCAGCCAATTCAATTGCTTTACATTAGCTTGATTGTTACACGCCGTTGATTAGTGATTATTTCAATGATTTTTCACTTTCATGTTCATGCAAGTAAAATGCCGTAAACAAATGTTGGCAAAGATTTATTTCATAGAGTTACGGTGCTAAGATCGCACGATGCAGTATCAGTACTAAGATGAACTCACATTGTATTATAAATAATAGTGACACACATATCGCAAATTGTAATTTCGATATGTGTGAACATGATAATACCATCTTTATAATTCAGATGTCATGTTAACATTGTGTCAGTTAATAAGTTAACATCCAGCAAGATGCTCATAATTAACCTATAGAGTCGCAGCGGCACACCGGCAACCAGAGACAATAGGTTTTTAATAATGTCTGGTATTCCAAGACTTGTTATATAGCAGCTGATAGCAGCGATAGCTCAGTGGGGAGACCAATAGACTGCAATGCAGAGGGTCTCTGGTTCGAACCCACATCGCGCACCTCTGACTTTCGGAAGTTACACGTTAAGCCCTGTGCATGTTAACGCTTCGGTCCCGGCTGCCATGAACATTTATGGCAGTCGTTATTGGGAAAGTCAGTATCCTCTAATATCCTGACACTGGTCTAGCCTTAGGGTATCTTTAGCCTTCGGGTTGCGGAGGTCAGGCGGCAGCCGCTCTGTGTAAAACTGATATCCAGTCAAATCCGGTTAGACTAGGAAAGCCGTTCCCAAGTGACTTGGGAATAATAAAGGCCAAGGAGAAGAAGAATTTCAAGACTTGTTATATTAAACATAGTAGGGCGTATTTATGGTTTAATCCCATATCGCCATATAGCAATGGCACGTATAAAGTACGATACGAAGCAACACGTCCAAAGGATTTACGCACGAAGATTGACACTGTTGAAAGCCTATTGTAAATCGATTTACACTTGCATTCTCGTACGGAGAGCCGACAGTGCACTCCGAGTTACGATAACTTGTTTAGAGCTCTGTGGGAGCTCTCATCTATTCTCTCGATCAGAATACTCACAGACAACAGAACAGACAACGTACTTCCGCAACAAGCCCGGCTTGAAACTAACATCTCTCTCTCGTGTCATACTATTTATGTAAACGTATAATAGAAGTTTCCTATAAGTTATAAGCGTCTTGCCGGTTGGAAATTATGCTTGGTTCATATCAAAATTGACTAAGACGTCGTAGTTAGCTCTTTTTGATGTAATCATTTAGAACTTACATACTGCTTTTTAATAAATACGTAACGATTACACATGTACACACATATTAATACCTTTTATCAAATTATGTGACATTATCTTTATTTTGGCTATCACTAGCTGTTATTAGTTCTGATGTTCACTATTATAAAACGCCACCCAGACGAGAAAACAATCCTCGGACCACATATGAAATGAGACCGAGAACATTTAAGATAACGCTAATGTGAGAACTTAAACCAGTACATTATGAAATCAGAATCCAAAAGCCCAATATCTTTACACTATTAACAATATATTCAACAACAGCAATTTATTTTATTTTACTCTTACTTAATGTGAAAATACGATGGTGGGTTCATGGTAACTTTTAGTTCAGGGAAATTGCCCGCCATAAAGTCTACAAACGTACGTAATTGTGTTCACAAGTCCCCTTCAATTAGAATTATTCACAAACTCCAAGTCAAACTTGGCAAAATTTCTTCTCATAATTATAAAACATTCAAAAAAACTTTGGCCCTATAAAAAAGTACTGTTTGACTCTTTGATCATTCCAAAATAAAATCATCAAAAGATCTTATGGTTCAAAAAGAGAGTCGAATACTGATTGTTCATTTTTCTGCAGATTGACCATCTTTTTATGGTTGAATTTTATTTTACCGACCAGTGTAACCGTCAATAATGTCAATAAAAACATATATTTAATTTTCCCTATATAGCTACTTTTACAGAAATAAAAAGTTAAAGCGTGTGACAGGTTGGTGGCGACTTGCCAGCAAGGTGTTGCCAGGCTTTGTCGCGGTACTGAACTATATGAGAGCGTGCACTCAGTGGCATACCGCTGGACGTATTAGCAGTGTAACTGCCAGGCCCACGTCACACCAATCGTGGCATGTGCGAAAAGCCATCGAGATGCAAGTATTTTGAAGAGCCAGCTATAAAACAGCACACGGCACGAGACGTTAGTGAGGCACTGACGTTGGCAGAGCGTCTACGCGACGTACATTTCACACTGCGAGGTGAACACCTGAGATGGTACGGCAGCCTGCCAGAAGCGAATGAATCACAATTGATGCCCCGCCGGCTGACCTGTTACCGTTCCGCCCGCGCGTTCACTCCCGCTGTGATGAATGATGATGAAATACACACTACACCCATTAAGTAGTAACATATAAATCAATGGCTTCACCTCACCGGCGATCCGGCAACGATCCACATATGTTTCGATGACACTTCATCAATGTTTCGGCATCTGCTGAGTGTTGGCGTCGTAATCTTGTAATAACATTTTAACAAGTTTTACATGACACAAAACGATTATACATTTTCAAAGAAAACAACTGGTATTGAGTAGCTAAATATGAGTTGTATATCTATCTTTTGAGGATAAATGAACCGGCACGCTTCCTCTGGAAATATAAATCTATCTAAATAGCGTGGTATAGACTTACCTCCCATATAGTCAATCCATACCAAGTTGTGACAAGTTCCCTCGACTGATTACAATATGCCTGTGCTTTGTTGAGGGGCAACTCTAGAAGGGCCAGTTGTTATGATGCAGGTGACTTTACCTTTACAATTTCAATTGTGTTTCTTAAACACCATTGAAATTGTAAAGTAAAATACCATTTCACTCTAAGATTGATATAATGGCATGTCATACCCGTTGTTCTTTCCATTTGTGTATTAACGTACTAACTACACATACATATATTTGGTCAGTTGACTATATAACCTATGTAACCTTTAAATTTAGGTAGGAACATTTAAAACAGTCTGACTCAACAAGAAGCGAAGCACTTATTATGTACCTGTACCGACCCATGAGAAGAATCCAGCGATCCTAAGCAGATGACATTACGTATGACACCCGGCCCGTATTTACCGCGGCGTAAGCGAGCACCGTGATTTTCATAATAAAAACAGTACGTACACGGACAAAGGGCCACTGACTGCCGACGCAGGAAAGCCTCTCCCAGAATACATAACCAGAAAATCCTTTATACTCTGAAAACGATGTTTTGTATGAATGTACATACATTTATGCTCAGATAACGGTTTGTGTGCTAAGCTCGAGCCCCTCTTATGCCTTTTTATTATAACAGTAAACTCTTATTTTAGGTCCACATTAATCCCAAACGACAATTATTTCTAAGTTAATTCTGCTTTGATGACATAATAAATAAATAAAAGATAAATCGCTGCAAATAAATGCGATGAATGATTTTAATTATTTATTAAGGCACAAAGCTTAATTCAAACAATTCGCTATAAAAGTAATAAATTATGCTACAGTAACGATAAAAGGAATTTTATATAATAGTGAGATAAAAATAAATGTAAAAGGCTTTAGCCTGGAACAATAAGAAAATAAACACATTATTTATGTCTAAAATATTACTGGCAATCTATTTTTAAACATTAAAGAACGATATTTGTTTTCTAATCTAACTAGGATAACCAATTTGTTTTATGAATAGGACAAAGATAACTAATTTGTTTTATAAAGTTGTCAGTAGTCCAACTGAATTTGCCTGCACCCACTTTAGAATTATATTGTTGCTTGTTCTACGGCGATGTCACAACGATGCTAACCTCTCTAGCGTAACAGCATGAAAACCTTTTCTTGGTACTTCCACAAATATTGAACAGGCACAACAGCATCCTGAAAGCTTTGATGGATTCAGCACGCAAGACGTTTGAGGCCTGTACCCTACATCTTAACCACACACGATGCGCTACCCTATTCGTACATCTAGCAAACATCTCATCTTTTAAGATTGTATAATATTTTACGTAGTATACGACGTAGTATAGCTCAGTGGGAAAACCAACAAACTGCAATGCAGAGGGTCTCGGGTTCGAACCCACGTCGCGCACCTCTGACTTTCGGAAGTTGTGTGACTTTTCGAAATTATGTGCGTATTGATTGACAATTATCGCCTGCTCAGTGCCTCGGAGGGCACGTTTAGCCTTCGGTCCCGGCTGCTGTGAATATCTATGGCAGTCGTTATTGGGAAAGTCAGTACCCTCTTACATCCTGACACTGGTCTAGCCTTAGGGTATCGTTAGCCTTCGGGTTACGGAGGTCAGGTGGCAGCCTCTTCGTGTAAAAACTGATATTAATGTATTATGTGTTAGTAATGTATATCTTTATAGCACATAGGCGATTTGGTTGCGACTGTAAGTTTGTATTACATATGAACAAATAGAACAATAGACTTTGGATATATAGACGCGCTTCTTGTTTATGAAGGGATCTATATCAGACATATACATATTTACTTTTAATATTGTTTGAAGGTACTCATATGTCAAACGAATTCTACAAAGCTACTTTTCGCACATTCTAAATACCTATAAAAGGTTTCCTATGTCTATTCTCGTCACATAAATTTCAACTTCAATTTCACTAAACGTTCAATAGCTTGACTGTGATAATATAACAAAGAGGCAAATATACTTTCACAATTATAATTTCAGATAAAAATAATTTATGAATATGTTTCATTTTAAAATTAGCTTTTACCCGTGGTTTCGCTGACATGGTTCCTACCGGGAGACATACTTTATATAAAATCTGTGTTAATCTTAATAAATACTAGCTTTTGATCACTACTTTGCTCGGGAACTGAACTGTCCTTTTTCTGGATGAAAGGTACTCTATGTCCTTTTCTGTACCCCTGACAACGTGTATGCAAAAATGTATGATAATCAGTCAAGTAGTTAAGGCGTGGAATCAAAACAAACATACAAACTAACATTCGCATTTATGATATTAAGTTAAGATTGAAATTAAGTTCAAAGTTTCCATTTTCTAATAATTTACTACGAAATATGATTAAATCCATGTTAACACAATTTAATAAATTTTACTACATTGATGCTGACACAAAGTTTGTTAATTTTATCAATAAAATGTTTCTCTTGGTATTAAAAATATAATGGAGGCGTTTATCCAATTGGGTTTTGTATTTACAAATAAATAAAAGATCCTAATATGGTACAAATTACCAATTGAATAAAGTTTTTGCAAACATCGTTTTACAATTTAATAATATTTTATTGTTCATATCGAATAATGAGTCTGCATATTGTAATAAAATAATAACTAACGACTCTTGAGTATTAAATACAAGCTCTCATCTCACTCGCGTTAATGTAGACTTTGTCAATAAATTTCTATAACTACAGTACTTTTTTCCTAGATGAATTCTGGTATCCTATGGCCTTTTATGTACCCCTGACATCTTGGATGCGAAAATTCATGATATTCGAGTCCAGCAGGGGATAGTTCATATACAGGATCGATGTTACTGTACCTAGTATTGTAATATTACAAAAAAGCTTATATTTGTAATATAGTATACACAATTACATCTTATGGCATCTACCTTTTACTTAACACCATCCGTAACTATCACTACATATTATAAAACAAAGTCCCGCACCACGTCTGTCTGTCTGTTTGCCATAAACTTAAAAACTACTGAATGAATTTTCATGCGGTTTTTCACCAATAAGCAGAATGATTCATGAGGAAAGTAAAGGTGTATAATTCGTTAAGGTTTTGTATGTTGTTTGTAGAAGATAAAGATAAGAAAAACTAGACGACTGGGAGCTTTCATCGAAAACTATGCCTAACCCTTTGAAATATAACAAAACAATGTATGGTGGGATTGTTTCTCATTTATAGATCTGCGGAAAAGTCCAAGATGGCATAATTATGTACATCTTTTAACGAGAGTTTACTGTACATATTCTAACTTATACAAAAATGGTTACATAGAATGTATTAATTGAAAAGCTACTCAGACAGAGACAGTATTAATTCTTATTAAATTAAATACGTTAGTTACCTTAAGCATTTCATGCCTCTTATAATAGCTATATACACTTTACAATTGAAATTTAAATGAATGTCTTCGAAGATATCGCAAAATAAAAACAAACGCGCGATAAAATAAATCCAAGCAGTCTCACGTGGCCGAGACTCGCTTGATGCAACCATCACCGCGCCGCCCGCGACCAAGTGTTATTGACATATGTTACTGTATTTAAATCTAATCCATATGCTCAACGCAACAACCTGATGCGAAACTGGTGCTTTACTACCCGAGCGAAGCCAGGGCGGGTCGCTAATATTATTATGAAGGTTACTGCATGGTACGTCATCCAAAGTATTATATTTAACAGAATCATATACCAACCCGAGATTATTGGCGAAGCACCAATTCGAAGTACAATCGTAAGTCAATTATTTCGTTCGAAATTTCGAGATAACAGACTACTGATACTATGAAATTGAAATTTATTTTTACATACGATATATTATTTTCTTTTTTAATTTGATATAGGTATACATCCTCGAGTGTCTGTTATTATACTGGATATTCTCGTGGCGGAACATTTTGTATGAAACTATTTATATTTTATTCGACACCGCTTCTTATCACAGCAAAGAATTTGTTGTATTTATTATTTTCTGAGAATGAATCATGATCCATTTTAAAATATATGTAAAAATGAATAATATATTTATCTATTGATGTATAATTTTAATTTTAGGTATAATTATTGTAAGTTATGCATATTAAATGTAGAATTGCGAGTACCAACATTTTTTATAACACCAATTCTGTATCGCTTTTCGTGCATATAAAGTGATATGATTTGATTTGGTTTGTATGTTTGTGTCCGTCGCACGTAGGCCGCATATAATATTTTGTTTAGATGGCAATATTAAGACAGTAACATATACAAAACACATAAACTAATCAAATAGGTGATATAGATGCCAACTTCGCTAGCTATCTACCTACAAATACACGTCGACTTTAAAAGTCAGTATGATATTATGATATATTTGATAACGTCAAGCCTCATTCATTTTAGCAGGCATACATGAAAAGTTTGATGGGAAACGCATGGCATGAATGCCAATCAAATATTCTTATAGCACACAGAGCCCAAACCTCCTTGGTGGCAGTATATTCCCCCTTTTAAACGCGTTTCCTTAACGTTATTTCCGATTAGTATGCTCACTGCGTCCCCACAGGAATAGGCAATAACTAAACTCTTTTATTATAGACTTATCTATTAACTTTGTATAACTGTTTGATACTAAAAACGACCGATTTTAATAGCACTCAATAAATAGATGGATGGAGGGGTTAGATAAAAAACCTGCTATATTAAATATTTCCTTTTTTATACAACAGTGTACCGAATAATTTTCAAAGAAAGGTTAAGGTGAAGTTCGATTAAAGTGCAACAGACTCTTTGATAACGCTATTGTCCATCTACACTAAAGCAGTAACTGAATGTTGTTGTTACAAAGGCGACATTGTAGAGAAAACATGAAGACTTTTTGATAATAAGTAAGTCGTAATTATAACATCTTATCATTTTTCTTTTATTATACAACTTCTATACTAGGTATCAAGCTCTGTGAGGCGGAAGATTTTACAAATAAACAATTAAAAACACAATGTACACCTAAATAATTATACCCTCCTGGAATTCGAACCCACAATACTCAGCGTGACGAAAGGGGCGAGGCGACTGCTTGCAATATCGAATTATGTAGGTAGGTTTTCAACAAAGACTACAATGACTTAGTCTAAAATGTCTGTCCAATTTGATTTTACAGAACACGGTTAAAGTTTTCTGAACGTGCACCTCGAACTCGAGAATAACTCACATAATAAAATGACTGCAGCAATATTAGTGGTTTCACTAGTAAATCAGAAATGAGTTCGATCATTAGATCTTACTGAATGAAAATGGCAGATTTAAATGCCTGAGCCAGTAAATCTGGTGTCAAGCGTGCTCTGCCTTGCTGTGAAAATGACAAGCAAGACACTATTTTATACTCATCATTATTATTATTGATCCCACGTCACAAAAACTAAAACGTTTGTCCACTACCAGAGCAGAGCTTCTTACACCGTGCATATTATGGAGGATACATCATTTTTTAACGATACTTAAGATCTCGCATTCTATAGTCGCTCTTTAAAGTCTTCTTTTGTAACCATACAATACATATTAATATAACATCAATATCTAAAACAATTGCTCTCTCCACCACTTTATGTTGATCCAAACACAAATAGCTTTTGACTATATGAAAATCACTTATTAAATTGTTTGCGGTAAACAAACCGTAGTTGTCATACTCATGTTACAAATTATATGCTAAAAGGCAAATAATAAACAAAAGTTTAATTAGTGTTTGCTACTGCTGTTATTATTGAATCATGAACACTATTGCCATTAGTTGGTAATCGACGTCCGGTACATTTGTAGTCAAATATTTAACATGAACTTTATTCAAACGAAACCACTTTTATCAATATATAAAGTGGTTATAAATTTTATGTGGTTATACTCAATTTCGTATTTGTCATGGTTTCTGATGGCAAATATAATAGCACAGTGTGATCTAAATTTAATGATAATCATAACATTACTCGTATTTTATATCTAAATTTGTATATTCAGTTTAACTTATATAATTAGTAACCTTGAATATATAACCAATTAATTGTACAGAAATTTGTGTCTATCAACCATGCCATTGAGGCCAAAATAACTCTGTCTACCAATATATATACGCCTTTATACTCTGCCCTATTCAAGCTTTACGTGTCCTACTGGTACCGTGCAGAATTACGCCATTCTATCTTTTTTATTTGCAAAACAGATTTACATCCCGATCGGTATATTAAAATAATAGCCGTTTTTAAACTAAAAGCCGTTCTTATTAGCAGCGATCTTCTCTCGGGATAGGCAGGAGCTTGGAAAGGTAAACTAGATTCAATGCTATCTACAATGCTTATAAAGCACAGCCTCCACATGAGGAGCGGTTACCTCTTATCATAAAGTGGCTCACACCAGCTCGTTTTTATCGAAAGCTTCAAGAACAGCCTTTATTCAGGTTTCATAAGTTTACAAACGTAATCTTTGCATATCATAGTTATAAGCTAGGCGAATAATGATTCAGTCACAAATATTAATTAGCTCCATGCAATTTTACCATACCCAGAACTTATTTCTTTACATATATCTAAAAGGACCAAGTCAAGACTTTAAATGCACCAATGACCTACATAATTCTTTTACTATATACAAAACATTATCTTTAAAGAACAAGATTATCATGAAAGTAGCTGAGGCACTAAGCCTGTCGACCAGCAGCAAGTAATAACGACTAACCGCACTGACCGCATTGCATCATAGCGCGAAATCTACTTGCTTCTTAACCATTTAAGTCTATTTGTATAATAAAGCTTCATTGCAGTCTGTCAAATCTTATCTATACTAATATTATAAAGAGGAAAAATTTACATAATATTGTCTTCTGTTTACGCGAATATTATTAATTGAAATTAAACTACTATATACGGATTTTATCGCATTGTTTATTTAACACTTTATTACATCATTTTGAAAACTGTTACACTACTACTATTAAACTTTACTTATTTTTAAGTTAATTAAATAAATATTAAAACTATTTAGATTTAATTTATTTTTACACTTTCTCCACCGTTTCGGTTGCTTTAAGAAGCCATGGTCACCGTAGCCTATGGACGCCTGCAACACCAGAGGCATCACATCGTTGCCGACCTTTTAGAAAAGGAAGTGGGAAGGAGAAGGAGCGAAAAGGGGGAAAGAGGGTGTTTGGGCCTCCGGTACTCTCACTCACCAAATGAAACACAACAGTAGGAATACTGCTATTTCACGTCGATATTCTGTGAGAGGGTATTCCTTCCCCGGTCGAGCCGGCCCATTCATGTTGAAATCAGCGAGGCTCTACTATCAATAATAATATCAGCCTATTCTCAGTATGGGAATGGTTAAGCTATAGTCCACTACGCTGGCCCATTATGGGTTTAGCAGTCTTCACATGTCTTCGAAAATATTATGGAGAACTCTCAGACATACAGGTTTCTTCACGGTGTTTTCCTTCACTATTAAAGTAAACAATAATTAACGACTTAATACGCATATAATTTCCAAAATTCAAAGATGTGCGCCTTGGGATCAGACTCGAGACCTCTGCGTTGCAGTCCAACGGTTTCCAACTAGTCTATTGCTTGCTTTATTATTCTTGGTTTTGTATCTACTACGAATCAATTAGCAAAAGAACGATACAAGCTATTAATCGAATAAATCTGGTGTAATGTTACCTTTGGATTAAATAAAGGCTTTCATTTTACGACGCTAATAAATCAATTGCAGCATTCCTCTGTATGATGATTCATCCAGTAATATTATTTCACAATTATCCAAAAACGACATTGTGGAATTTATTATTTAATTTTACCCAATCGCAACAAATTACAATTGACTTTTCAAAAACAATGTATCAATACAATAATAAATTTATTAATAAATGAGCTCGTTACAATTTGTTGCGGTAATATCAGTCAATCACTACAGTTAATGTCTAGTAATGGAACTAAGGTCCCGGGCGATCTCTCTCGAGACCTATTAATTTTACCACGGTCCTTTTTCATTTTACTTCTCTGGTACACTCATCCCTTAATGGTCCCACGCAACAGATGGAATTCCAAGGATGGCCGAAATAATAACAAAATAATAAGAACTGAATGATAACCATTAAGCCCAATATAAATCTCCCTTTTAGGTTATTGTGATAATAAAATATACGTTCTTGTGATAATAATAATAAAGGTTATTATAATAATATGTATATAAAGGCTATTCTAATTACAGATAGTTTTGGCCTGAACTACATATATTATCTATTAATTACTCTAAACTAAAGTTTTATTGTTGTTTGAATGTGACTGACTTTGTCCATTACTAAAATAGTAACTACTTATACACAGAATATAATTGTAAACAGCTTCTGTTCTCTCGAGAAATGAACTCTTCCTGGCAACATTAAACTTTCACAAAGCTTTTTTTAACCGCCAACTATATACAGTACGGCGTTAAAAGTGAAATGGAAATTAAAATACTTTTTTACAAAGACGGCTACGAACTAGCAACTTTTTATTACATAGTTTTGTGACTTATGTACTTATAATACTTTCGATTCAATGAGTATCATAAATTAATAGGGTTCGGAAAGCGGAAAACCTTCCTTACTTTGATAATAACCGAGAACTTTCAAAGTGTATAGGATGCACCATCAGCTGAAAGCAAGAGAAGCAAATTTATTCTTAACTTTCACCTTATTACTAAATTAATTTTAGAATTGTTCTTCATTCTAAAACTTCTAGCTTGTTAATCAATGCTTAAATTATAAAGACGATGTGTGAGAAAAGGCATATTTTGTTTGTTTTTGTATTGTAATTATAAAGGATGGATTTTATTAGAGATGAGTGAAACAACTGACTGCTGGATAAATACTGTATAATATATTGGACAGAGTAACATATTTATAACAAAGGTTACATTATCCTATACCTAGTAGTACTACATCTCAAAATAAATAGTCGTTTTTTTTTAAAGAAGGCAGGATATCTATACTTTTGTATTAGTCCATTGATTAAACTGGCGTAATCAATGATCCAAGCAGTCCATGCAAAAGCAGCTCATGATCAAGTGGGAGACTTGGTCATAAAGAAAGAATGGGTTCCTTAGGACAGAATTCCTCCTTAATCAGTTATGTAATGAAAACTACTCAAATAAGTCATTATTCTTGTGTTGGTTGACTGCCTTCAAAAGACAATATATTGGCACTACAAAGTAATGTTGTTTATTATTGTAGTGATAGTTATTAATATGATTGATAATAATGACCTAATATTATTCCATTAAAAATAAATTGATACTCATGTAGAATGACACCTCGTTTCATCCAAGTTAGTAAATAACAATGTATTCAGTCGATATATTTATATTTTTATCTGTAAGTACATAATTATATCTATGAATACCTCCACTGAAGTAAATAAATCGAACAAAACAAACAAAATGAAGCTTCCCGAAGAGCGAATGCTCATAAAAGGAATTAAGAGCTTTCGAAAGTTTTTTCATAATACTTTTAAAGTATTTCTTTGTTGTACCTGAGCAGAAATTGCAATTAGCGTTCTTGCTTTGAACTAATCCCTTGCCCGCAACTCTGAGGCCACTGTCTCTAATAGAATTGGTTACTTCGCGAAATAGAATGCAACCAATAAACAGCGCTTCTTATTATAGTAAACTTATATTTTTATAACGTTGAAAGTACTATAGATTCAAAATAATATTAGTTTAATGTAAATATGGAAGACAGTAATTTATCTGCGTATTTATAAAGAAAAGATAGAATAAAGCAAAATCTTATCAGGTGTTAAATTATTAAAGTAAAATATGCAGAATACATTGATTTGTCAGTTCTTGGATTATATTTAGTAGGCGTTTTGTAAAGGTGGTTTGGGTCTGGTCGCCAGTGTGCCACTGTGACTTAAAAGGTTAGGAGAATCTTCTTTTTAAGCTTATTACCGATAGCAATTAGTGATGAGTAAGTTGGGCTAGTAACTAACAAGCGCTAGGCTACGTGAAGTTACGATACAATTGCCACTAAGCTAGGAGCGAGAGTACGAGTGCGTCAAGCAATTACATTTACCAACTATACGTGTATTCCTTTACCTGCCTTTCCCTTTGCAAGTTTCTCCTAGCGAGAATTAAACGCCAAAGCTTCAGCTCTGAGTATTTTAGGTTTCGCTATTCTACAATTCTCAAAAGTATCATGATGTCTGGACATGTAATGTACTCCAGACCGAATTTCGGCCACGGTGGCCATCTGCGCAAGAGATATTATAGTGCACAAGTGTGTGCGCAAACATAAGTGCACTCTCTGTTCCCTAACTCTCATGATCCGATGGGACGGTAATCTGACTCGACCGGAGAGAGATCGGGCGCAGGACCAACGGCTTTACGTGCTTTCCGAGGCACGGGGATGTCTAACACCGCCAACTTCCTAACTCCGGGCTGCTATTGAGATTTCTTAACAGAAAAACCCAATAAATTTTTGTAGGCTGACCCGGGATTCGAACCCGGGACCTCATGCACAGCAGTCGCATTCACTACCGCTGCGCCATTTGTGCGCGGATTTGTACCTTGTAGACGGCATTAGGTTGACCTCCCGTAACGTAAATTTAATAATATGGCTGGTGAATTATTTGTTTAATACCTCTCTGTCTACCTCTTTTAGCGATATACAAAGTAGTAAGTAAGTCTATGTTTTAGTTTTACCAACAAATACAAATAAGAGAAAACAATCAAGCTAGAAAACAAGTCAACAAAACGAGTAAATATCGTCTTTTACGAAATTCTATATTAAGAGCCTAAGAGACGAAGTTGATGTTAGCAACCTAAAGGCGGTATATTACGCTTTAGTGGAGTCGCGGCTAAGGTATAGCATACAGCTTTGGGGCAACAGCTACAAATATAACGGTTACAGGGCATTTGTGTTACAAAAAAGGGCAATTAGAACCATTGTTCGCATACCGCAATGGGAGTCCTGTAGGGGATACTTCAAAAGTCTTTCATTGTTAACAGTGCCATGTCTTTATTTATTGGTAGTTTTGAGTGACTTAGCTAAAAATATACACAATTATGAGACAGATATTGAAAGACAGCTGAGAGAAAGTACTAGGACAAAACATTTAAAACACAAATTAAAACCAAAACTGGATATTGTTAAGCACAGTGCGCAATACCAGGCGGTGAAGTTATTCAACTGTTTACCTGACTATATTATGAATGAAATATATAATCAGCACATATTTAAAAGAAAACTTAAGGACTACCTATTAGAAAACTGTTTCTATTCTATTGAGGATTTTATTAATATGAAGTAGTTTTCTTAAAATACGAATTGAATTTGCCTTTTTAATTAATTTTATTTAAACCATATTGACTTGTTTTTAAGTATTATATTAGAATTAATTGAACTATTTATAGATTGACATTATTGTAATAATTATATTTTTTATCTACTTACATTTATATACTCACATTTTTTTTTTTTTAATATCATTGTTTTAATGCGTTTTTATCAGTGTAATAATTTATTCTGCATTATCATGACCTATGTAATTTGTTATTTTTATTTAGATTAATACCTAAATGTTATTGTTTTAAATGAAATTTTTAATGGACCAAATTGTATATTCTTCTTTATTTTTATTTTTTTAATGAATTGTATGTTACTTTTATGTCACATTCAAACACAATTGTATATTGTTATTGAATAAATGAAATGAAATGAAATGAAAATAAAGAAGCCTCATATACATCCAGAAATGACAAGCGAAGCTTTACACAAAGACTTCTATCGTCGTATTATAAGTAAAATACATTTTTATATCGAGAATAATACTTGTTGCAAAACTCTAACGTTTGGTATTGCTTTAGTTTTAATAAATACTCTCGGCGGATGGGACATTAGACGATATTTGGCGAGGACTACGAGGAGAATCGTAACCACAACTCCGTAACTTTGTCGTACGATACAGTAATCCCTTGTCGACTGTCTGCCGTCGTTTTGAATGGCCAAGTACGTACAAATATTTCTTTGTGCCCGTTCTTGTTTTGGGAAGTAATAAAAGTTAAGCATCTAGCTTTGAGGTTTTGTGAAAGAGCAAGAGAGTAATACTTATTCGTCTTAGTTAATGTTTGTTCTTAACTTTTGTAACATACCACATCTCCGGCAATATGAGTGATAGTCTGAGAAGGTTTATTGTAGAGAATAATAATGAAATTTTTTAACGATGGTGACGTCTCGGCTTCTCCACGTTCTTTTTATTTCAGATAATAAGTTATTACTTATTATCTGAAATAAAAAGAACGAGTAATAAGCTAGATTCTACTGAATCTAGCTTATTACTTGAGACCAAAATATTAATAGCGAATTGGTCCTTATACATGTCGTCTTAGGTCTTATATTTTTCTTTCTATTCGTGGGATATTTTATTTTTCCGAATTAACATGTCATGAGAATAATTTTATCGAATGTTATACATTGAAATTAAAACTACTTTACTTTTTATGTTAATCACCAACTTTCGTTGAAGTCTGCTGTGTGTGAACACGTGCAACAAAGGACCAACCATTACCTACGATTTGACAAACCATAGGTATTCGCTAAAGTACACCGATTCCTACCAAGGATGCCTCGCAAGGCTATTGAAATTAAAAAACATCCTAATTTCAATAGAGAAGATGGTTGGAATGTACCACCAGCTTGGGATCTAGTTATTCAAATAGTCAAACCCAAGAAGAAGCAAAATACAGCTGGACTTCATGATACATTGAGCTCATTCTGCGTAAATAGGAACTGTTTGGGTACTTTGAAATAGCTATACCTCAGAACATTGAGACAATTACCATCTTAGTCTCCCCGTGACCATGGCTGCTGTAAAGCAACCGAAGCGTCAGGGAAAAGTATAAACTTAAATATAAATAGTTTTAATTAATTTAAATAGCTTAAATTGTAGAAGAGTTCAATAATATAGTGTTATAGTTTAAAATTATGTAATAAAAGTGTTCTAAAATAAACAACACGACAAAATCCGTATAAATAGTTCTAATTTCAATGTCATGAGAAACCAACATGTTTCTAACTTTTCATTGCAGACGAAATGTTGGTTACCTGGTAAGCGATAACCATAGCTCAAAAGCATGCCTGTATTATCCTGCCATTACGGAATTAACGCTGAGAGTCGCTGGCTAATTTCAAAGTACAAATAATATTAATATTTTGAATTTGAATATAAGAAAACGTGGTGGTGTGTGGGGATATCTCGCCATATCCCTTAGATAATGGCGTTTAAATAGCAATTACGTCACAGTTTGTTTCGTACATTCTTTTTCAGTCATTTGACAATTATCTTAAATGTTTGTCTTGGTCTGGGTGTTTATATATATAATATATATGTATTTACAAAAAAATAAGTATATATGTACGTTTATCTATTGTCTAGTACCCATAGTACAAGCTCTGCTTAGTTTGGGCTAGATGGTGTTGTGTGTTTGGGATAGAAATATTATTATCCCTATAGATTTGAAACGCTTGTATCTGTTCTATTTTTGAGTAGTAATTATTTGACTTAGCAGAAGGCATTGTAACTATTTGACTGAAGTAATTAAAAAATGATAGACAACTACCCTATTATTTTACGTCCATTAGATTTTTGTAAATACGCGGTCACTCAGCAAAAACAGTGACATGGTTGTAATGAAATGAAATGAAAGAAAATTTGACTCAATAGCACAGATTCTAGCGTTTTAAATTGAGTATAAAATGTCGATGGTTATTACATATATTAACTGGCAATCCATACATGTATATTCTTCTATACTATCTATATCTATACTTATATTATAAAGAGGAAAGATTTGATTTTAATTTGTTTGTTACTGTTCAACCAATTTGAAAATACTTTTACTATTAGAAAGCTATATTTTATTAAAAATATTCTGTTAATTACATAACCAAACTTAAGAAAGCCGGCAGCCGGAAGAGCAACAGTTAGTCTTCTATCAAAAAGGACATCTCTCTCTCACTTAGAATAATTCCTGTAACGCAGAGGGTTTTAAAAGCTTTATAAACATTGAAATAAAGGATATGAAGAACACAGACTCGGAACAACTATTTATGAATTACACAAAGTTGTCCCGTGTACCTAACGATCGAACTCACAACATTCAGCGGATTGTTGTGAGTTCGTTTGTTAGGTAGTATAGTGACGAGGGCACCAGTTAAGCGATTACGCCATGCATGCAGTCCAGTTATATTTAAACTCTATAATATGTATAATAATAATATCAGCCCTGTATTAAACTGTCCCACTGTTGAGCACGGGCCTCTTCTCAGTGCAAGAAGGGTTAGGCCATAGTCCACCACGCTGGCCTAGTGCGGGTTGGTAGACTTCACGTATCTTCGAGAACATTATGGAGAACTCTCAGACATGCAGGTTTTCTCACGATGTTTTCCTTGACCGTTAAAGCAAGCGAATATGTGTAAATATGTATAAATTAAAAAACTAATCAACAAGATTTAGTATATCCCGTTTATTTGTTATTTATCACTACTATACTCCCTACCTATGCAATTAGGGCTAAGTGCATTTTATCCAGTCTAAATAAATATGTCTAAATATAATATAATTCGAAGAATAGTTTGATTTTCATAAAATGCTTTCTTTAAGGGAATTAAAAACCCAGAAGATGCATGCGTGCTAAATTTTAAGCTTCTAGGGTTTATAATGGTGGAGTTTCCGTGATGATGCTGCGGTAAATATTTATCATTCTTATTATGGATTAGATATATTTTCATATACTATATCCAAAAAGTATATCTGCTTTGTAATTTTTCGTTACAGGAATGATATTTTTGCAGTATTTTTGCTTACAATAATGATATTGTTTTTAGTATAGTAATAACCATGTATAAAAAATGCCCTTAAATAGAGAACAGACATCTAAATTATAAGCTCCGCTGATACATAAAACATCAGATGACGCAATGAAATGGAATTAATGTTTGAACCAAACATTTTACAAGAAACACAAAAATAAGAACCACGAATTCTTTGTTTCTAACGAAAAATCATTGAGCGAAAATATCTAAACTGTGACCCAATTTAAAACTATGCTCTTATTTTGTAAGGACTTTTTGGCTTCTGACTGTGTATCTTCAGTATACATATAATGAGCTAAACCAAAAATATGCCACGTTTACACTAAAACCTTAAAAAAATTGTAATAATAATTATACACACATATCAGTTAAATGTTCCAATGAAATGTAACGCCAGTACAACCAATACATGAAAATACGTCAATGACCATAAATTTTGCCACAGCGAGTTACGGCGCTGTATTGTCCAATTTTCATAACATGTCAATACATTAGCAAACATATCTCGCAATAACAAAAAGTTGGGACATATTCTGCTTATTTACCAAGTTTGGCGAAATTCGTTTAACGAAAACAACTTCAAACAAATATACTTCTCTGCAATCACAACAGCATCTCAATACCTGTACACATCGGTTTTACCTACAATAACAAACCAAGTGTAAAAAATGTCCAGCCAATCAGACGACCTATTCTTGCTTGATTCATACATATTCACAAAAAATATAAATGAAAATACATTTCGGTTTTCAGTCAACTCTACCGTAGATTAAAAGTTTTTGGGAAACAGTATTTTTATTTCGTAAAGTAAAATCATATTGATCTCTTGTTAAAAATATATAACGCCCGCGCTATCAAGCAATCTCTTAATTGCTTTAGGATTAACGAATACTACGAATACAAAATGTAGCTCAAAGTGAAAACATGCTACGTAAATACGAATATATATCACAACAATTTGTCAAAAAAGAATGGAAAATATAGTTGCCAAAACGGATGAAAGCATCTATATAACCTCGAAGAGTAATCAAAGGTGTATAACAATTCCAGAAATGAACACCATGCCCGCACAGGTCCTCTCAATCGCCCGCACGCATATGCTTTCACCTATATCACGACACCCACGACGTACATACCTTTTGACCTTTATTCTCGGCAGGGTAGGCGCAAATGTATCAAACCCTCATTTTACCAAATACGGCTTTAGATTCATCGAGTCTGTTGGTCTGGACCAACAGACTCGACGAATCTAAAACCGTCTAATCGTAATCTATTAATATATTATATTATATATATATTATATATATTAGATAGATTTTAGATAGGATAGATAAATAGGTAAGAATTAATTAACCCATTAACTTGTTGATCTGTAATGAAACCCGAAAACTCTAGGTTGACAGTGGCATTTACTACTGCGCTACCAAAGCAGTTGAGCTAAGAAGTAGACGCACTAATCAGGTAGCATACTTCAAACTATCTTTTAGTATAACACAACTTGTTTACTTACCAGAGAACCTGACAAACGTTGGCCTGCAAAAACGAAATAATAACTTCTAGAACCCGATCGAAGCACTACCTACCAGATCTATTTTTAAAATTAAACCATCCAGGGACTTAGACACACACAAACACAAAACACACTCCGGCCGTTTAAGAGAAGTTCAATGACATACACATGTCATTGAACTTCTCTTCTCGTTTATATATATAAATACTAGATTTAGCCCGTGGCTTTGCTCGTGTAGGTTAAGTTAGGAGTGAGGTTAGTAGTAGTACTTTTTCTGGATGAAAGTTCCGCAATAACGCACGCAGAAAGTCAAAGAAAAGTAACCGTTCATCTATATCAGAGGTTCCCAGACTTTTTTTCTCACAGACCACTTTCAAAATTTAGCAGGTTCCGGTGGCCCCCGGCAGCAACATTTCTACCATATTCCTTGACATTCTTATTTATATTGGTGTAGAAAGAATTTTATTTTTTATTTTTGAAGTTCTCGGTACTGAATCAAACACGGTAGGCAAGCCGACTTTTTAAAAAATTGTCTACCGAAAAATCGGTGGTTTCGAGACCACTAGTACTGAATATGGAATATGCAAGGTTTACAAGTAACAGTCGCTGAGCTTCTTTAAATATTATCTGCCTACAGTGATAGGTGAAGTCAGGCCAATATTTTAGTTCTTCATTATCGAAAGCAGATAAATTTTCGTGAACTGGACCCTGGGGGTCACCTGGACCACTTTGGGAACTAATGATCTATATACATTTTTTTTAAGTAATTTACTGACAAATAAAATATGGATTAAGTTATCCAAAATAAAATATTTGAACTGAATTCAATAATTAACTGTTCATCATAGTTAAATGACGTTGTACTACATATGTACAAATTTATATTGAGTCTTACAACATCACGTATAACTTTCATATTGATAAGACAAAGGCTGTTTCACGTTTGTCTAGTTATGTTAAGAGTCACGTATTAAGAGGCAAGACCTACCGAACACAGATTCATTCCTCATGTAATCTAAAAACGTTTCTATTAGGCTTACATGATAACCACGAGATAGAGACATTATTCAAGACATGTATAGTATTTAATATTAGATATTTTCGCACCTTTGCTCGCATTAATGTAGATTTTATTAAATTAAAATTATAAATTTCTATCCCTCGAGAACAGGGCTTTTTATCTGAAGAAAAACCTTAGTCCTATTCTGTACCCCCAACAACGAGTACGCGAAATTTCATGATGATCGGTCGAGTAATTAAGGCGTGAAAGCGTAACAAACAAACAAACTCACATTCGCATTTATAATATTAGTTAGGATTTGGATATCTGACTACAAATTTAAACATGTTCGTATCATCAAGCTCTGTACATTATTATGTTTATTAATACCGTTATATTCTTCTTACGATACACCAGTGAACATGACAGACTTAATTTTAGGCTTGAGGAGGTTTCTCGGGGACACGAAATAACTGTTTCATTTCGTCCTTTCATATTAGTTTGTTGCGTAAGTAAATACTATTAATAATTTCTGTTAATACATCAGTGGCTAGACAATGTCTGCAATAAATGTGGGCAGGCAGTTATTTTGGTAGAGTGAGCTTCTTTTTAACTAATAATAATAACAATAAAGACTTACAGACTTAACAGTTGTGGCGGCCATTTTCAGCGGAGAATATCACCTGTGAAGACGCAGGAGATATTATAGTGCTCAAGTGTGTACGCAAACACAAGTGCATTCTCTGTAGTTATTCTGCGATGGTAGTCCGAAACGACGATAATCCGAAACGAATAAGAGAGATCAAAAACGAATTGATCGATTTGAATTATCAAATCAATTAGTGCAACATCGCCAATTTCTTAACACCGCTGATTTTAAGAATTTCTTGACAGAAAATCTTAATAAAAGTTATTAATAAATATAGGTATATATATATATATATCTGCCCTAATCTGGGGATCAAACCCGAAACCTCATACAAATCAGTCACAATTGCTACCGCTGCGCCACCGCAAAACTAGCATACGCCTATAGTTAAACCTGCTATATCAGTGATATCACTCGGGCGTTACTAACGCGCCAAAAAAATAATACCACACAATGATAGATACATATAATATAAAAATAAATTTTACATAGTAGTAGAGCCTTCGTCCCCAGAGCGATAAACAACGGTGTATTATAGCCATATTTCACTAAGTATGATTCTCAGTCCCACTTTATACGGTCTATCGCCCTCTTCCAGGTATTTCCAGACTCCATCTTGCTCCTGAGACTTTCTAGGCAGAAATGCTCAATAACACTGTCCAGCCTGGAAATCGAATCTGAGACCACATTCACAGTGGTCGCATTCGTTACATCTGCGCCACTGATATAGTCGAATTTATTCAGAAGCTATATATAGCAATTACTCGCTCCATTGCGTTAATTTGTTTAAAACGCCTAATTATTTTGTTCATTATGGGAATTATAATATTAGTTCCAATATCATCATGCCAAACAATTATATAAGTGATTAATTCGGATTTAAATAATGTGCCAATTAGGGATATTCTACATTATGGTTGGCACGCAATAATTCCCAGTAATTAGTATAATCCATCTAAGTCTTTGTTATTTGTTATAGCTCGTATAACTTAGCGAGAGGATGAGCAGAGATGTACTACACCTACACTGCGGTAGTTCTGAAAATATAGCGGCGAAGCTCATTGCTGTTTACATAGGCTAGTTAAAATTAAATAGAGCTAGTTTGACAATATACAGCACGATATTAGCACACTTGTGTGATTCTAGGGAGGCCAATTATAATTATGTGTGTATGGAGATTCAAACAAAACATTTTTTTATTTTATTCTCTATTTTTTCTTATCGCTAAGACTCCGAGCTGAACTGAGCAATTTCAGGCAAAGCTAAAGCTAAGCTCTTGCCGAATACCAATATAGTTCCAGACTCCGTGCTGATACGGAGAACGTAATAACAAAGAATTTCAATAACACTTGCTCGATCCAGGAATCAAACCTGAGACACATATGCACGCACAGCATGCACAGCAGTTGCATCAGTTCTTTCATTTATATCGAGGTTATCTTCTGTATCTGACTATTGCCATAGACTTTTATGTTTAGTTAACTAAAGATATAAAACCTTTATTATATTTATTAAAAATCTGAGTTAAGGTAATTACAATACAGCGATAAAAATATACAATAAAAAATAATGTTAATGAAAAAGTTTAAGTCCACAGGCAGAAAGGTAATTAGTTATTTTAAATTACTGTGTTCAAACTTTTTATTATTTACTCAGTACGCCAAAGTAATCTTTCTAATATTTATAATGATCCAATTTTCGGTTTGGTTAAGAATATCTTGAGGTATGTTTAAAAACGCAGCTGTTTAATTATTAAAGATATATTCACTTTTAAAGGAGGAACTAGTTTTGGACTACAGTTTCGCGGCCCGCGGCATGCGAGTGTAGATTTTGTCAATAAATTTGTATCCCTCGGGAACAGTACCTATATTTTTCTGTATTCTTGATAACGTGAATACTACATTTCGTGATGATCGGTTGAGTAGTTAAGACGTGAAAGCGTTACAAACAAACTCACATTCGCATTGATAATATTAGTTACGATTGATCGTCTGACTTTATATCAACGCGCTGCTCTAACCGCAAGGACTTGATATATTGGAAAGTGATCCTTTTTAATGTAAGGTAATGTGGTATAGGCAGCCTACTCTGTACACAGAGTACACTTTTTACAAAAAGAGAGAGAATGAGAGGACTCTCTCTTTTCTCCACCATTCAACCCACATGGTACTGAGTTCAAACCTCTTGGTATTCTTCTTTGTTTAATGTAGACAGCCGGTGTTATAAAACATTTCAAAATTCCTAACCGCAACATAATTGGCTGACACGACACAACTACATTTTACAAAACTTTATTTATCTACAAAGTCAAGACAAAACTCCAAAAACGTTCGGCTCGAGGTAAAAGTCTTGAAGTAATCACGAACTGTGCACATCTCGTATGAGGTTGGTCTAAAATGAATTGACGCCATTCGTCTCTATCTTAGCCAGTCTCCTTAATCTTGTCCGACGAACGTTGGTCCACAATTGAACATCTTTCTTACAGACGTGTCTCTTAGTTATAGTTGAAAGCATCCTACGCTGTACCTTATTAGTGCCACGAAACGAAGTATTAAATAAACTACATTTAGTTTAATTACTTATAAGCTATGTTTTATTATTATTGCTGTATTCTGTTGTGTACTTATGTTCATTATAGGTTATGTGTATACTATGTATATGTATATATATATATATATACATATATATATACATATTATATGTGTATAGTCTCATCTCGCCTAAATCCCCGAAAATATTGGCAGAAGTGTATTACACCGGCTATGTTTTAAGTATCGTCCTGTATATAGCCATCTACCGGGTATAGTTTGCGAATCGATGCTGTTACTAAGAATTCCTTGATAGAAAAACCAATAACACTTTATTCGAACCGAAAATCGGACTCTAAACCTTAAGTAAGGCAGTCGCATTAGTGAATTACTCGTACTAATGTAGGATAATGTGGATTGTATAAGCGATTAAAGTGAGACATAATAAACTATTTAAAACGCAATAACTTTAAAAAACTCAGTAGTGGAATGCCTTGGAAAGGTACTCGAGACTATGCGTAACAGACAGTCCAACGATCTACTAGTAGGTTATCGCTGCTCTTCAAGCTCGAGTCACACAATGTCATCCAAATTATACTTTACTATTAATCAGTAACAAATATGTTTTTTTTTTAAAGCTTACAACACATGGACATAATTTACTATACACATTTGATGTGGGGTCTAGAAAAGCAAGGTATCACTTACTCATTTAAATTTATAAACCATCTACACATCAAGATAGACATCGTGGAGAAAGAGGTACGCTTGTTACATACATTTATTACAACTAATAAATTAATTACAGCAAGCCTACTTCTATATACCAACCCGTCCTGAGCCAGCGTATTGGACTATGGCCTAACCTTTCCCTTCCCACACTGAGAAAAGGCCCGTGTCCCACAGTGGAACATTTTGTATACAGGTCTAATACATATTATTATTATATTATAAGCCGTCAGTCAGTCTATAGACAGGTGACTGCTTAGTGTTATTAATTCATCTAAGCGCCTTCGTGCTTCGGAGGGCACGTAAAAAGTTGCTCCCGGTTATTGCCAAATTGACAGCAGTCGTTAAGCAATGTTAGAGGCCTACGGGCGGCTTGAACTACTCTTGACAACAGGTTGGCCACTAACCACACGAAAAGAAGAAGATTATAAGCCTACGGCATATTTCTCAAGTCGTCTTTCGGCATGTGCGGCATCGCCCGAACTTAATTATAGTAGGTGTACTAGCAAGCAAGGTGTTTAATGCTAACTAGTGTCAATGCGGCATTCAAAAGGATGCCAAAGCAAAAATTTTACAACTATTTGCCCTTGAAATATCAACCTTAATTTTATAACGTTAGAGTGTATTATTATTAATCAGCTAAAAATACTAGTAGATCTAGAGTATTAAGTTCGTAGGCTCTTCTGACTCTTTTCCCTTCAATAATTATTATTTTTATTTTAGACGATAGTCGAAAGGTCTCCCTTTTTACCACTTACACACTATTCTTAACATGATTTCATATAAGCCAGTCTTTATACTCTGTAACTGTTAAGTCAATAGCGTAATCGTGACCTTTGAGTGACCCAGTATGAGCTAATTATACCTCAGAGCTATCCTTACCTCAGAATATCAGCGATTTATGTTTTCGTCAGTTATTTTAGTTTATCAGAGGTCGTCCTTAAAATCCAATTATGAACAGGCTAGAAATAGAATTTCTAATCACGCTACAAAATTGACGTTGTTCCTTAAGAAACAGCTTTAGCTGTCTATGTGACGAGCTAATGAACGAATCGAAAAAACAAAAGTCCAATTTACACATTTTCTTTCGTATCGCTAATAAAAATCAACCAACTAATGTATTCGCTCCAATATATTTCGAATGAAAATTAATTAATTCATTATTATTGAATTTAATCACAAGATATTATTTTGAAGTAATCACACATCAGCTAACATATTCTAAGAAGAAACCCGTACTTATCTACGAATCAATGCTGTTTATATTTGTATCTTCCTGGAAATAGTCTAGCAGGCTAGTTACTATGTTTTCTTCATTACAATACGCCTATAGTAAACATGAATAAGAACTCTTTGTAATTGTCATTCAATAAATTCTAAAGATATACTCCACCCAAGAAATGTTCCAGTTTGTTAGAGATATGCCAATTTGTTTACATTTTCTCGTTTCTTGCTGGTTTAAGAATTTGCTTTATATTTTTCAAAGCCTTTTGTTCGGAGTCTACCAGTACGCAATTATCTCCACGCAATATACTAACAAAGAGCTATTGCTTAAGGCATTATGGCTTTCTTACACACTGTTCTAAGGCTGTCGGTACACTCTTGAAGTACTTTTAGACCGACTTGAAAAAGAATATCTCTCTTCAACGCGCTACTTTTACTTTTGATTGTGTTTTAAGAGAAAACAAGTGCGCAAATGTCTATAGAGTTGACTTCAATGATGCTTATGAAACATAAGTTGGAATATCATTAGAGAAGAAAATATATCTGAAGTTTAAAACTTGAGAAAAGAATAAATATCTTAGATATTTATTAACTAAAAATTATGGCTGTAAATCTCTCTGCAATTCTGTTATTCCAAAATCAAAACTGTTTTGATTGATTTTTCGTTGGCAAATCCTCTAACTTATGTTTGAAACGCCACAAAATTGATGTAAAGCTCGCATGGAGCTCTGCGATATTGAAAAATATGTGGCATTGCAGTCACTACTCATAGTACTAGGTGTCATTCATGCATTCCGAATCTCATGCACAAACAAACGAATGTAGACCGAACCGATATTTGCCCGATTGAGTACGGATCTGGAAACATAGACTTTTGGTTTCCGCTCGAATAAATTGCATAGTTTGAACAACATCAGTGTCGCAATAATAGTGAGCGTGATCATTGTGAATGAGGTCTCAAGTTTAATTGTCAGATCGTACAAAAGGCAAAAAGGCTATTTTTAAAAATTTATCCGTAGCATCACGAGGTCTGGATCTGTGTCGGATACGGTGTGGCATATGATTGTAAGGCCTCTGCCTTCCCCGTTAAGGGTATACATTTGTGACCATGTATTTATATAGAATTCTCAAATTTATCATAGTTAGTTTCAGTTAAATGGTGACTTGAGTAAAAATAATTTAGTGAGTAGTAAATAAAAGGCGCAGTAACTATAATATAAATAAATACATACGATAGATATGGAAAGCAATGCTTGTAAAATATATTTCTTTTAACTTAAACATTGTGTAAAAACAACGCTGACTAACAATTCGTTATGTAATAATAAGGCTAGATAAGATAACTATTAATTAGTAGCAAAAGTCGCGACAAGAGTTTGCTGTTCTTTATTAATGTTAAAAAGGAATAATAAAATAAGGCGATACTTTGAAAGGATAGAAAACGAATGATAAATAATATATTTGTACTAATTGTATACAATAAATCAAGTAATAGTTTACATATGGCCGATTTTTCACTCGTTAGATAACTTTTATATATGGAATGTTCCACGTTTTGTCAACTTTTGTATAGATAATGACGTATTATCCGCTATATTATTTCTCAGATAAAAGTTATCTAACGATTGAAAGATCGCCTACTAGGCGGAGGTACATAACTTCAGCCCCTATATACAATATATGTACTGTCCCCTAGCTGGGTATAAGCGTCCTCTTAATAAAAAGGTTTAGTCGTCCATTGCATAATGCAACTCGGAGCTCTCTCAGATAATGAGCTTGTTTTTTGTTCACCTAACGATCACAAGCGATAATTCACTATTTGACAATTAAAATCAAGACAGTTTTAAACTCCAGAACTCTGATTCATCAGTCCAACGATCTCTTCAATATACCGTTGTAGCTCGCACAGAAATACAGTAAAACTAACAAAACAAATATTTATTTATCCAAAATGAAGTTTTTAAATTTAATATTTTGTTAGAGATATGTATCGGCACGTCTGGCTTCAGATACGTTGCCATTGTAAAATTTCCACAGATAGGTACGTGATTGCCTCGAAGTAAACTTGGAAAACTTTATAAAGATATCTCACGAAATTGATGTCAGTTGAACCCAGTTACAATAGCAAGTTTCTCATGAAAATACAACAAGCTTGATGAACTGACTTTCTAGAGAACGTATTGTATAATAATATATTTTTATATTACAAAAGCCAGCCAAGTGCGAGTTGTACTCGCGCACCGAAGGGTTCGTACAAACTTATAGTTAAGTAACAAAAGAAAAAAATTTCGGATTCGCCCTATGCTTGTGTTATTAGACATTCCTTCTTCCCGGATTTTATTATTCTAGGTAAATGAAAATACACCATAGGTTTTGATTCCCTGGACAGTGTCAAAATATGCTGCATAAACGGCGGTATCTTTTGATTGCGTTAACTCAGAAGTTGGATTACAGATCTGAGTATTAATTTTTTTATTGATTACAATTCCTCAGTGATACTCCCGCGTTCCTAAGAAACAGGTTTTGATAAACAGACAGACAGATGGACAACAAAGCAATCTTATAAAGGTTCATCTTGCCGTTTTCAGGTACGGAATCATAAAAATGGATGAATGATTTTGGAGAATACTTATGTACATCATAATTGTTATGTTATCATTATTAATAAATTATAGGGAGAGCTTGTTTGCCACATTGGTAAATAAAAAAACAAGACTTATAATGATAAAATGATAATATAGTAGTATTAATATAGTAGTCTTTACAGCTCAAACTTTCCTTGTCACAAATAAAGGCACACTGCAATACTGGATAACACTTTCACCTGGTAACAGACTTGCGACCACGTTATCAGTATTCTACTCATGATGACCCAACAACACCGTCGACAAACTCCACACCAAATTAAGCTACAAATTACGTTTATTATTACTAATTATTTTTGTCCTAATTCCTCCAGGTAAACTTAGTGCCTTTGTTAGAAAAATGTTTATGGATGGAGATCCAACCTACGATATCTCAATCGCATGCCATAGGGCTAACACCATTCCGCTTTTTAATATTTAGTAATAACAACCTTAAACGGCGGCCTTGATGGCGTAGTGGTTAATGTAACCGACTGCCACGCCTGAGGTCGCGGGTTCGATTCCCGCACAAGTCAAACATGTGTGCACGGACATGGATCTTTGTCTTGGTCTAGGTGTTTCTATGTATATATAATATTCATGAATTTACTAAACAAAGTATATATGTATGTTTATCCATTGTCTAGTACCCATAGTACAAGCTCTGCTTAGTTTGAGCTAGATAGTGTATGTGATAGAATATTGTTATTATTAAACGTAAAAGAGTTTCTCTATACAAATTATTACTGTAATGCAATCTGCTTTCTGTAAATACAATTACCCTACAATCTGTTAAGCTCTCATTTTTAAAGCAAATAAGACTGGGCTTCATCTGTAATGTTTATTATTCTTTTAATTTATTATTCAGCTTCCCATATTGTCTACGTCTGTCTTTTAAACATGCACGCATTATTTTCTGTATTTGTTAGGATGTATGTAACATGCAGCTATTCTGCTACCTTGTATTAGGAGGCAAGTATTTTTTCTTTGACGGTCTGCCTGTATTGCCAAAATCTGTAATGCTAGAAACTTAATAACATTATAGGCTACCGACGAACAGACCAGAAGTTTTAAGTAAAAAGTATTACGACTATTTATTACTATTATCTTACGTAAATAAGGTTTTGCATCATCTCTTTATTTTCACTTCATTTATTTCTAAGTCTATTAATATAAAAGATACATGTTACTTTTCATGGTAGGTATTGCGAGCTCAAAGTCGCAACACATCGGGCTCCAGTGTTTCGTATTCGAGATAAATTTATTTGTGTATATTTCCATAGTTTGCAATAATATTACCTGACCTATGTTCGTTATAAAACTGTTCAAAATAGAGGTCCGATTAACACTGAGTGTATCTATATGTACTCTTAAATAAAACAAACGTAAAATGCGAATATAAATTGCATTTCAGTTTAAATTTGACGCATTTATTTGTATATTATTGTCTTCTAAATCTCTTATCTTGTTTAAATTCAAAATCTTGTATAATAGAGTCTCCCCGTGACCATGGCTGCTGAAAAGCAACCGAAACATCCCGATGTTTCGGTTGCTTTTCAGCAGCTTTCCCCGGAAAGTGTAAAAATAAATTAAATCTAAATAGTTTAATAATAATTTAATTAGCTTAAAAATTAGTAAAGTTTAATAGTAGTAGTAGTGTAACAATTTTCAAAATTTTGTAATAAAGTGTCAAATAAACAACGCGATAAAATCCTATCATATAGCAATTTAATTTCAATGCATTTATTTGTGTATTTTAAACATATTTTATCACTAAAATCGGCCTTCATAAGGTGTTTTAATTTAATAATTCTCTGTTATGTCTTAAATTATATTATAAATGCAGTAATTAATGAGAAATTCTCAAATGAACCGTACCAAAACTGAAATTGGCGGATGCAAGTGTTGCCATTTTAACTTCAAAATTAATTAATTGTAAACTTCCACACTGTTACGGGAAATATTCGCAAGTTATAGTCTTAAATTATACATTCAGTGTTCACGGCCCATAACTTGGTATAGATTGTCATTCTTTGTTAGACAGACAAAGACATAATAATGTGGTCGTGTATAAAAGTTCTTACTAATCCTAGCATAATAAATACGGCAACCAGTCTAAACACAAAAATCTGTTTAGCCTTATTTTTCCTTACAATGCGGTAAGGATAAACACTTCTAAACAGATTTATTTATAAAACTTAATTATAGGTATTGCATTTTATATCTATATGTCGCTAGTCTAAACTAAGCCAAGCTTAAGTTGAAGCAATAAGTTTATGTTTACCTAACTCGTTCTATCCTTCAGAACTGCCTAACAAAAAGGCAACAATACTTTGTAAAATACCAAGACGTGGTCCCATTTTTTGTATTCTTTCCGTACAGCTTAGAAAATAATATTATATAATAAACAAAACTGGAACACGTCTTTATCTCACGTTAATCATAAATCCGTTTAGAAAATATGTAGTGTTGCTCCTGCAATCCAATGTTCAGTCGCTTGCGCGAGTATGCAAGTATGCATCAGCATCTCTCACAGTACTTGAGTGTACACTGTGTTTGATGTGGAAATGCGTCGTTGAATCAAGACAGCTTTCACGCTTTCGCTTCGTAATAATTTTACTAAATTCTCGTAAATTTTGTAAATGGTTAATATTGTGTACAATGATATTAAGAACATAATTCAAGAAGCGGGTCACTGTAATAAGTCACGACAAGACAAAAGAAATATTAATAGTGATTCGATTATTATAGAACTATGTAGTTCTATATAACGAAAATTAATTGACGAAATTTGAATGCGTGATTGAATTTCAGAGAATTACGTATCATTTCAATTTTTCGGTGGTTAGGTACGTTAAAATATTTTCGTATAGTTTTAAGCCTTAAAAGTTTTGTGTATGTATATTTTAGTAATGTTCGGCCAGTGTTCGAAATTCGACCATAATCATCGAGAAAAAGGTACTGAACTGTTTTATTTTTATCTATATATATATATATAGATATATAAACAACTTTACCCAAGAGTTTTATTGATAACACTAAAGCTCGTCAGTAGCTTCTAAACATAACACAAAACGTAAATGAGTTGAACAACAGAATAGAATACTGTTCTGAACTATTTTGTCTATGCCATTTTATATAGGTAAATGTAGATAATGCCTCTCTGAAAAAGTGAAGCCAGATCATCCTAAGGAAAAAGAGCTATAAATAGAAAAAAAGTTAAGACTATGTTAGTCTTAACTTTTTATCAGAATCTGTTAATAGAACATAATGTCATCTAAAATGTGTATATCGCAGGTTTCTGTTTACAAATTTTATTTTATTGCTGCTATGCAAAGATAAAAACTGCAAAGATAAAGACTGGTGTCACACAAGTCCATTTACAAACACGCATGATCACATTGATAGATAAGCTTACTAAAATTGTGAGAGTGAGTGGACTGTGATTGATGATCACTAAATAAGCATAACACTATGCAGTGCAGTGGATGAAATATGAATGCGCCAACAGTTTACCCTCTAATGCGGATGTCCAATACACGCTGTACTAAGCTTGCATTACATTTCCATATTAAGTTATTCATAAATAATAACGCTTACAATGTGAACTAAAACGGTTATATGATACAAATAAAAAGAACTGACTCTTACCTTACTATTGATTTAAGTGTAGTAAGTAGTGATTTAAGTGGTCACCACACCATTGGTACGGCGTAGAGAGTCGTGGGTTCGTCCTCGCAAATAAATCAATAACACACAAAAAAAGTACAAAAATGTGTGTGATCCACGAACAACTGTTCCGAGTCGGGGTGTTCGTTGTGTCCGTTGTTTAAATATTTGTAGTAGTCCTAGTAAGTCCTCCGCGACACAGGAATTAATCCTACCGCGGGAAAAGTCTTTTTTTTAAACAAACAAGAAACATATTGCTAGCATGCCATATATAATTTAAATTAAATTATGTCTGGCTGATAAGCCACTGAAGCTCCAAAGATTAAGACACCCACAAAATATTATTCTTATAAGATAATATGAGTATTTAGAATGATATACTTAGTACAGCAGATTTTCGGCAGAGTTTCGGCAGATTATACAGAAGACCGAAGAGTACAATCAGGCACTGTGTATGGCTTTTGTGGACTACGAGAAAGCCTACAATTCCATCGAAACTTGGGCAATTCTGGATGCTCTGCAACTATGTCACATTGATGGCGCTATAAAGAAGTGTTGAGATGCCTGTATGACACCGCCACAATGACTGTCCAGCTTTAGGACCAAAAAAAAATCCGACAGAGCTGCGTCGAGGAGTGAGACAGGGTTTTCTCATGGCCTTTACCGCAATGCCTAAAGACCAAAGTCTTTGACCAGCGCGTCCTACCTATAATGACCTACTCATAAAAAAATTTAAAGTCACCCAGCGGGCTATGGAGCGAGCTAAGCTTTTTTTTTTAAGTTTCTTTGAAGGATAAACTCAGAAATGAGGTTATCCGTCAAAGAACCAAGATTACCGACATAGCTCGCAGAATAAGCAAGCTGAAGTGGCAATGGGCTGGCTGTATCTGTAAAAGGACTGATAGCCGTTGGAGCAAGCGAGTTCTATAGTGGTGACCGCGACTTGGTAAACGTAAGGTAGGACGCCCTAGGCGGCCAGATGGACCGATGACCTGGAAAAGCTAGCTGTTTCAAACTAGATGCGTAAGGCAGAAGTGTTGTGGCGTAAAATGGGAGAGGCCTATATCTAGCGGTGGAATGCAGATTGATTGATAAACCTGGTACATAAGTAAGTCACATTTGGTAGATTTTGAATTCTTCTACCATTCAAAGTAACACTCGTTCTCACAACAGTAATAGTTAATAGATAGTTAGTTAAATGAACCCACTTATTCGGCTCAGTTGCAGTCGGTACCGATAACAAGTCGGCATCTACATTCGAATGATTATTAATGTTTCGATTAATAAATACGTTACAATAATTAGAAAGTTTTAATCCATAAACTCATGTTGCAAATTAATTCCAGATTTAGTTACTTATGTCGGTCACTATACTTGGTGAGTAAGGCATCTTATTTCTTCGCAAAAGCATTGAGAAAATTTTCATTTTAGCCTCGCCACAGATTACAAAACTATTGTGCACCAACATACGTCCAGAACAAAAAAAGTTTTAAAAACTTTGTGAAATAATCTTTTACTCATATTTCTGCAAGTTTAGCGTGGCGAGTATAAGTTTATAAAAACTACCGACCACTGTATAAAAACTTAGTATATTACGTAGATACTTACTTTTCGCGAGTTAATTTGGACTAAATGTAGTCTTGTTAATTACTATTTCAACTCTTAAAATAAAGTGACTGCATTCTTACCAATTTAAGTTTTTCAATTATGCATAAATAATGTTCTAGAACATATGCATGTGATGCGGGTTTGCAGTTTGCAATGGGCCACTCTAGCGGGTTATGGCTTAACCTTTTTTACACTGAAACGAGTCCCATGGCCTGCAGTGGAACAGTTTATATACAGGGCTGCTATTATTATATTTTATAATTACGAATACAACAATTACAGAATTGAAACAGAATTTTAGATATTTATACATTTTAATTTTTTTATGACACAGTACTAAATTTAACTTAAATATGTTTTTTACACATGCAGTAAAAAAGTGGTAAGTTATAATAATTATATTTCATTTTATTCTTAAGCTTTCTAAACACATATTATAAAAAATATATATATATATATTTTCCCAACGTATTAGGGAAATACGCTTGAAAGAGAATCATAATATTCAATCACATACATGCAACACCATCTAGCCCAAACTCTTTCTCCTTAACCTTTATTATTCCCAAGTCAATTGGGGTCGGCTTTTATAGTCCGGATTTGACTGGATATCAGTTTTTGCACGGAGCGGCTGCCACCTGACTTCCGCAATCCGAAGGCTAACGATACCCTAAGGCTAGACCAGTGTCAGGATATTAGAGGGTACTGACTTTCCCAATAACGACTGCCATATATGTTCATGGCAGCCGGGACCGACAGCTTAACGTGCTCTCCGAGGCATGGAGCAGGCGATAATTGTCCATCAATACGCACATAATTTCGAAAAGTCATATAATTTCTAAAGTCAGAGGTGCGCGACGTGGTTCGAACCCTCTGCTTTGCAGTCTGTTGGTCTCCCCACTGAGCTATCGCTGCTATCTAGTCCAAACTAAGCAGAGCTTGTACTAGAGGTACCTAGTATGGTACTAGACAATGGATAAACATATATCTACACTTTTTTTTTGTAAATACTTATATATTATACATAGAAACACCCAGACCAAGACAAAAATCCATGTTCATGCACACAAATGTTTGACTTGTGCGGGAATCGAACCCGCGACCTCAGGCGTATCAGTCGGTTACACTAAACAATACGCCATCGAGGCCGCCATATACTTTTCAAATCACACAGCACTATTTCCCTTACTACTTAGTTAATATTAAATAATATACATATCTATACTAATATTATAATGCTGAAGAGTTTGTTTGTTTGGTTAAACGCGCTAATCTCAGGAACTACTGGTTCGAATTGAAAATTCTTTTAGTGTTGGATAGCCCATTTATCGAGGAAGGCTATAGACTATATAATATTACGCTACGACTAGTAGGAGCGGAGCATCAAAGAAAAATGTTGCAATATCGGAGGAAATTATCTTATGTGAAGCAGACGAAGTTGCGCAGGTCAGCTAGTTATAACTTATTTTTGCGGTCTATTCCAATCTATATTTAAACTCAAAGATATAAAATAATAAACCCAGAAATGTAAAAAAATATTTTACATTTCTGGGTTTAGATCACAGCGACACCAACGTTTTATTTTTAAATTAATTATAGATACACACTTGCACGCTGACAATATATATAAGGAACAATTAAAAATATAAGATTTCTATATTATAACTGAAGTTAGCGAGCGGTCGCCTTGCTATTATCGCCGCGCTAAATGCTATTGTCAGGTTCGAATCCTACATGGAACAATTATTATTTATGCGATCTACATTATGGACGTGTACCTTGTGAACATTTTGTGTATGTTTCCCCGCGATACAAGGTTAAATATATAGTAAGGCAGAAGTCATTTTAAAAAATCGAATCTTGAAAACTTTACGCTGTTTCATCGAAATACATAGGTACTGCTATATTACACAAACGACACAGTAACCTCCTGCCACGGAATAAATGGAGTGACCAATCGATGTAGCCGTTGATACTCTGAGTCAATTTGTGTACGACGTCGAATTGTTATAAAATTTGACTGGAACATCAATAACGTCCAATGCAAGATGTATTTAAAAAGTTAATTTAATGCAGTAGTTTCAGCTTTAATAATAATAATAATTTATTTACTTGCATAAACACAATTAACACTTACTTATATAAACATAAATACATATTCACCTGTTTACACAATATATTATTTAGTTGACAAATACGTTTATGTTTGTCGTAACTGGCACCTTGCTAAGTTATAGAATAATTTGTATTAAGAGTTACTTTAAAGCAGTTAATTCTAGACAAATTGCCTTTATTAAAACATACATGGTGAGCGCGTTAAAATATGATTACGTGTTATATAAAAACTACCACCACTGGACGTAGTGCGGGCGTTTGGGTGAGCGGTGCATTTGACAATAAAATGAAATTAAACAGTTCCGCTTTGTGTTCTCATGAAGAGCGACGTGCACTTTTATTGCAAGAAGCGGGTCACACGAACACTGCAATATATGCTCTTATCTTACTCGCCTATTTTATACCTGCACTATACGGACTTAATTAAGTCTTGTTGTGGCATCATGGTGTTATAGTGTATGTTATGTGAGTCGTCACAGGCACATGAAGGTTATTGTAAATTTGTCACAAATCCTCACTTTACAATAGTGACGAATTACACATACTTTTTTTCGTGACGAATTTACTTTGTGACAATGTACAACAAACCGCCACGTGATCGAGCAGCAGCATTACCTAATGCGTAACCAAATAATCAATCAAAATCAAACGCATTATTGCAATATGTTTAGCAGATTTCAATAATTCAAGTTTGAATTATTAAATCATGTTTACGGAGATCGCAGTTGCCTTAGCTCTAATGGTTTTAAAACCCTCAACTGATTCTAATATTTCTAATTAAACCTAACCCTGAAAAACCTTAATAAATCAAAGGTTTATAGTATGATATAGTAAATAGACTAAAGTTTATTCTTGTATTAGTATTGTAATGTCTATGTTTCTATTCTTAGAGTTCAGTGTAACTAAATAGTTTTCTTTTGTAAGCGTTAGAGTGCCTTTTCTGTCTAAAATGTGCGAGGTAACTAAGGGGTGACCGAGTGAGTGTGAGACCTTGAACTTGAATAACTATATCTCTGTTTCCACAAAAGATAGGCTATGAAGCGGAGCAGGCAAAGGGCGGGTTTAGTATTACACGCATCTCTCACCTTGGTAAAGATGTACAGATGAGCTCAGCTACGCATCCTTGAACATCTTTGCTGGAAAGGTGTACTTTTACGTGTACAGCGGGTTCTTTTACTCAGCAATTATTTTAATAGTTATAATAAACATTCAATTTTCTTATTACCTCCTTATGAAACACTCGCCGTAACCCGCGACTACGTTCACATTTCTTTGAAAAGCCGTTTAGTGTAATTAAAACATATACATATATACATAGTGTCACTTGTGTCTTTATCCCCGAAAGAGTAGGCAGTGATGTATAACACTCACTTTTTACCAAGTACTTTTTTATGTGCCACTTTATATTAGGAGAGCCTATTACCGTTTACCGAACACATTGCCAGAATCGGTGCTACTACTAAAATTTTCTTGTCAGAAGACACACTAACACTTTGCTGACCCGAGAATCGCACCTTATGCACAACAGTCGCATTCACCATCTGTACGCCACTGGGTCAAATTCAAATTCAAATCATTTATTGCCTGTCTCATTGTGGTCTCGTTACTTTTAACGTTAACCGTCCATCAATTCGGATATTTTTATACACTTAACATTCCCGTTTCACTTTAGTAGGATTAACGCAGACAGCACACAAAGATCGGTAGTGCACTGACTACTGTACCGATGGCACAATCTAACAAAAGGCTACGCGCTATTGTTGATCCAGAATTCACCAGCTCTATTGCCTAGACTAAACTTTGAAGCTCATAGCCTCCTCAAACCACCTCTCAGCTCAATAAAGGCCTAACCCAACGACTAACTACAAACAAAACTGACGTATATTGGCCGTATTATAAATGTCTTTTGTCAAATGATTTATTTATACATACATCTGTACGTACGCCACTGAGTTGTATAAGTAAACAATTTGAAAAGAACTGTGCATAGCAATAGAAGCATAAAGTGTGTTCTTGCCATCCAGTGGTTCGAATCGGTTCTTTGATATGTATGTTTATTATTATGTATTGCGTAATATAAAAAAAAACTTCCATAATTTAAAGATACTGTAAATGTAAATGTGAAAACGTGTAAATGGTTATTAGTTATTAAAGTATTTATGTAATTAGCTATAAAAATTAAATTTTTTTGAATGAATAAAACATAAAAAAAGCAAACTTACATAATTAAAAAGAGCAAAAACTAAACAGAAGGAAGAAATTACAAGTCATTAAATTTTCTCGCGGCATCGCTCGCGTTAATCTATGTATATTTTGTCAATAAGTTTCCATCTCTCAGGGACAATACTTTTTCTAGATGAAAGGTACCTTATGTTCTTGTCTGTGACCCTGACAACGTGTATGCAAAATTTCATAACGATCGGTCGAGTAGTTAAGGCGTGAAAGCGTAACAAACAACTTATATTATAGCAGTTAGGAAGTAAGAATTTGTCATCGCCCAAAACCTTAAATATTTACGATATACGTCTATGCATCTCATAATAAACAAATGAGACTCCGCTGCTGATGCCTGTAGGGTATAATAAAATAAATAAATTCATAAGCGCATGATAGTTATGGCAATATAGGCAATGGTGATGGAATATTATTATTGGACATTTTATTCCTCGAATGAGTTTACAATATAAATATAAACTCATTCGAGGAATAAAAATAAATCCCTTTATTCGTCTAATCAAAATATAATAAATTTAACACGACTCCAGTTGATTTTAACTCATTACCCAAATACCTGGTTCGTAGTAAACCCATCCATATTAATCCAAAAGTACTTAAATAAAGGCTAGGTCAACCACATTGTTCAATAAAGTTCGTTTTGAACGGATGACCTTTCCTCAATCAGCCTTTTAGGTTATTGTTGCTTTGAATTTGAAACTAGAGCAAAATTATACGAAATTTGATTATTTAATTCGGTTAATTTTGTGTTTCACTGATAGAAATTAGATCGCGCCAATTATATCGTCAAAATTAGTTGTTCTAATAGACACAATACTGTTTTATGATTAATGAAACTAGCTGCACAACACCAATCGAAATGGTTTTGAATATTTTCAAAAATATATTTGCTTTTTCATTCCAATACATTTTAAAATGCTGCTTATTTGCAACTTTAGACAATTAGGACCCATGATTAATTTAAATTTTGCTTTAAAGTATCTTTTATTGTACTTTCATGATATCCATTGACGTATGATACCAGTTATGTGATTATTCTAAATACGAAAATAATTAACGAAAATGTCAATACGCTGTTAGTGCAAAGTACGACACCTGCTTTATTATATATAGATGAATAGTATAGTAGGAATAAAAAAAATATCGGATCTTTATACACACTGTATGTACTCCCATACTAATACTTATGGGCCACCCTTCGTGAAAGGAAGCTAGGTATTACCCCACTCCGCCAGAATAAGGGTTATTCAGATGTATGTATATATACACATTTTTGGCACCCTAAACGGAATAATGGACATAAATAAAAGTGGTGTGGCCTCATTAGCGCAAGTAACAGTATCTTATTTTATCTTATGTGGGGGCCAGTCATTGCAGACCACCGACACTTCGACCCAGTGGGATCTTTTGCGTCGACACTCTCCCAATAACGACTGCCATTACATAGATGTTCATGGCAGCCGGGACCGACGGCTTAACGTGCTCTCCGAGGCACGGAGCAGGCGATAATTTTCAATCAATACGCACATAATTTCGAAAAGTCATATAACTTTCGAAAGTCAGAGGTGCGCGACGTGAGTTCGAACCCGAGATCCTCTGCATTGCAGTCTGTTGGTGTCCCCACTGAGCTATCGCTGCTCATAACAGTATCTTATTTTTAATCATTTATTTCTTAGCTTACGGGCTCGAGAAAGAGTTATACAACATAAAACATTTTGACATACATTTAGTTTTCTCTGTGAGGCTGTTAAAGGTGTGGTTAACAAAGTTAGTGTAACATGTAATGTGGTATAGGTACCTTGCACAATCCTTTGAGAAGGCCTAGGCGTGGTATTAAATTATACACCAACATAAAATATATCTACCATAGAACCTAGTATCCATATAAATATAATATTGCTACTTAAATACGACATGGATAAGCGTCACAAATTTATCATATCTTACTTTAAATTTATTACATTTTCAGCGACGAAACTTTATTGACATATTTATACAGAAGCGCCATAACTATTTTGCTCTAGATTTTTGTTTAGTTTCTGCATTGGACAGTGATAGATAGTCTGCCAAAATAACGGGTTACCATACAAATATTTACAAAAGTTCAGGAAGATGCGGCGCCTCGACCGACGGACAATGATCGATTCTAAAAAGTAAGCCGAACAAAACATGTAGCCCCAAAACTGAACGATATAAAGTGAATTGTTTTGGATATTTTCCTACAAAGTAATGAGATTTAGTTTACCTATGACTATAAATGAGTGTGAACATGTGAAGATGTTTTTGATTAAATCCCCGCTGTTTGTAAAACATGTATATTTTATTTAATCTTGCTGCTATGTTTTTGGATTGTATAATATTCTCGATTGAACTGATGCCGCAATAGTTGTCAATAACCTTGTCAATAAGCGTACGCGTTATGGCTATGACACCCATATGGGACAAAAATTTGTGTGATGTTTGAATATATGTATTTGTGTTCAGCGCGATAGACGTACCTTGCGCGAATTGTTTATAAAACGCATAGCATTCTTACTATTAATCAAAACTTAACATACTTACATACTTACTAATTAAAATACGACGTTTGACGTTCATAAGTGTTACTTTTTGACCTACATGAACAATCCAATTTTTTTATGTATACACATACATAGCTTGATGTCGATTATAGTCTGGCAAAAAGTACAGCCACAAGGATTTAAACTTCATACTTCATAGGCAATGGAAGCCTAACATATAATACATAACAACAATTTCATTTGAAATGTGGCCCGATTCAACCTTCTGCCGCATACGTGTGCAGAAGTGAAACATTATTTAAGCTTAATAAATAATGATTAATAAACCCCTCCTAGAAGAGATTACATAGCTCACATATGTATATCCTACTCATATTATAAAAGCGAAAGACACAAGAATATTTTTTTTAATACTCATTCACGCAGAAACAAGCTGAACAGGTTTGAATGAAACATATCACAAATATAGACCATTTCCTGAATATACACTGCCACAATAAGCGCAAAATTATCCTACATGTATATAAATATATATATATCAGAATGATTAGAAAACAATCGTTTTATATTAAGTTATCCACAACCTAACTCCTTCTGCAAAAGTAAAAAATAAAATAAAATTAGTTCCATCAGAATTAAAATCTTCATAACCAAACACCAAATTAAACAAAACTAATAACAATGTACACCTAAAATAAAAATAATAACCAACCTTGTACCGGTGGGGACACACAATCATATATAATTGCTCGTCTAGCATGCAAGCATTCTACTGCAATCAAACGTTATTCTGTACCAACAAACAGTAATCAGTAGGATCACGGAACAAATACACCTGTACACGGTTTCTTTATAAAATTATAATTGGATTGTCACTGCATATTGTTAGTGGATGCTCGCAATTGAACAATAGTTAGCCACAGCTGGACACAGTCGGATCAGGGTTGGAAAGCAAATAAGGTTAATACAGCACAACGTGAATTTCCATTCCCATTCGTGGACCCTAATTGGATGTGGACCTTGTTTGCGAGTGCGCGCTGAATGAGTTGATTTTCATGACACCCGCCCGCCGCGGTACGGTTTAATAGATTCCACGATTATTGTTTACTTGTCACTAACTAACCCAACACTGGAGTTACGCTAATTTGACTCCCTCAGGTGATTTTGTTTACGCAGATTTAAAACTGGACAGAGAGACGGTGTAAATTGTTCAAATGTACTGTCGTTTGTTATATATTTATTATACGTTACCGTAAGACGCAGTCGTATTTAAGTATGCATATACTGATATACCAAAAAATCTATCTTTACTTAGTTACTTCACATAAGTGTATAAAAATGCATAAGTCATGCGATGTTGCTTGTATCTGGCGCGGACTATATGCGCAAGTTACTCGCGTGAACTACATGCGCGAGTTAATCATACAGGTTACCTGCATTTGCGTCGATCGCTTACATCATGCTTATAAATGCCTTCAATTGCGTACATATGTTAACTGTGTCGTGTATTAACCTGCCAACCGTTAGAATGCCAGACATAAATAAAAACCGGCTGCTGATTCACCGCTGCAACTTAATAAGATAAACAAGAATTTTATAGGTGCCGCAAACATACACCACGCAACATTTTTTAAAATTATTAAAGATAAAGGACGCCTTATAGCTTTTACCCCTTTAATATACTGTAAGTATAATATAATATATTGAATCTTTGCCGCTTCCTCACTAATTTGTTTTTGTTGTAACTTTTTATCATCAGACTTTGTGTAATCACGTACGTATCGGAATTTAATAACGGCTGGTTATTAATTAAAATATTATAAGGCCGCCGGAAAGTTCTTCCGTAATGTTCGCCTAGCTATGTGAAGTTTGCCAACCACAAAGTTTATTATCATCATCTTATAAAGATTCCTGGGTCCAGCAGAAATACATATTTTAAAAACAGAGGTTATTTATATTTTATAATATTTTATTTTTTATTAGTGAAAGAAAAAATAATGATATGGTTCTTTGGTTGCATAGATAAAAGAAAACTATCTTTTTAATTTTAACGTAAATTTTTATCTAGCATGATACTTATAAGAAATTTATAAGTATTATGCTACATAAAAAATTACGTTAGCATTTTCGCGTCTACGGACGTGTGGTATTTGAAATTACCTAACAGACGGGCAAAAATTCTAACAATAATTGTTTTGACTTTTACAAACACTCCTTACATATTTTCCTTAAATATCTTTTCCGTACAGACATATATAGACCAGTCACAATTTTATTATATGCGTTCATACATTCGTGAAAAGATTTGACTAAAAATAGATCTCACGTAGGCGTTATGAAAATATACGTGTAACGTACTGGATGTTCATTGTAGTGGCTTCTCCTAAACGAGACTATAAACCTACATGAAGCGTTATACACATTTGCGGTAATGAAGCGCCTCTGAATAATAAAACTAATCTACATGTATATATATATATTTATAATATGATATGGAGACTGCTGTGCATGTGGTCACGGGTTGCATATTCGCGTCGAGCAGGGTTATTGGACTATTTGTGTGCATGAACATGGATGTTTGTCTCGGGCTGGGTGTTTCTATGTATAATATGTATGTATTTACAAAAAAAAGAAAGTATATATGTATGTTTATCCATTGGCTAGATAGTGTTGTGTGTATGTGGTAGAATATTATTATTATTCTCTTTATTACTATTTTTCTAATGATTACATTATTAAATATAAATATAAAACTATACATATTTAAAAATATAAAAACTGAAATGATCCACTGACATCGGGAACAGGGTCCAATCTGCCGGTGGTTAGGGCCCCAGAGAGAGGAATCTCCTCACAATACGCGCCGTATCGAGTATTACTGCCTATTATTATTATTATTATTTGTCAAGATTATTTTAATAGCAGAACAGAATTAGAAACTGTTAAGGGCAATGGGCTCCTTTATAAGATGTGACAAAAAACTATAGACGGGGAAGTGTGGGTGTAATATACCTCTAACTACCTATCCAGGGATATATGCCAGAGTCTTTATGTGTATGTATACTGGAGATGAGGCAAGAAAGAGAGTAGAGGAAAACTGAGATCTATCAGGATCAAGTAAAAATCCTAGTCACAATCTAAACCGTACAAATATTATAAATGCAAATGTAAGTTTGCCTACTTAATCTCCGCTTAAGATGCAATTTCGCGTACACGTTGCTAGGAATACAGAAAAGCACATAGAGTTCATCAAGAAAAAGGTACTATTCCCGAGGCTACAAATTTATTGACGAAATCTAAATTAACGCGAGTGAAACCGCGAGCAAAATCTAGTCTCTTACAAATCAAACAAAATTTCAAACAAATATTAGCTATATATCAATATACCAAACATTTTGAGAGAACCGAATACACGAAACATATTCATGACGAAATAACAATAGCGTGTATTAATAGGTGTATTGCAGGCGTTACGCAGGGACGCTAAACAAATGAAACAGATCCATTCGCGTGCACTACACGCTGCGAGCCGGATTCATTATTCACAACACACCGTTCATACATTATGACCTCAAGTATTAGTTAACACTTGGTCGACGTGCTTTTGTACTAGTTTTGACCATGTCAATTACATTGAACTACTCGAATCCGTGTCAGTCCGTAGTCTGTTTTGATTCAGTAACACCGATTTCATCCATTTAATTTACTGCGCACAAACTGACGTACTAAAATGCTAGATCAAATAAACGTTATGACACAAAGCGCACAAATGAAATAGAGGCTTTTTGACGATCCAAACTGTATTTGTTTATTATTCCATTTGCGTAATTGAGTTGTGAACTTAACGGCTTCGAATAACCAGACTCATACGTTGCTACCGCTGATTCGATTAAAAATTTCCGCCATTAATTGGACAGTAGCAGTCTAATTTAAGGGGAGTGGTATTAACGGTATTAGCGAATTACGCAAAGCTAATTACGGACATCAAACTTCACACTAAGTTTTAACAGCGTACGACGGAGCTACTGAGTAAGAGCTCCAAATTAAAATACCTTAATTTCTCACTGTAGAGAATTGTTGCGCTGTACTCGCTCGTATGAAGATCTCGGTTTAAAGACTTCATTAACTTCTATCGGCGCCACTTCGCAGTGAATGGCACCGATCTTGTTAAGTTTACATTTTAATGTTTTTAGCTGAGAGGGTTCTTATAACGTTTACACTGAAAATTTAGTTCTGAAAAGAATTTAGAATTACAAGTCACTTCATCCTGAAAAAGATGAAAGAAAGTATGATAAATGAAATGTCTGGTGTCAGTTTAAAACTTTAAAAAATAAAGGCAAGACATATAAGATACCCTATACTATCATAAAACTGTGACGAGGCTCTGTTATTATAATATATATTACGCAGACGCAGTCACGGGCAAAATCTAATTTACAGTAAACAGGTAGGCAGGTAAAATAAATTAAACCTATAATATAAAATTGTATACTATTTACTAAGTTTAACCATAAATATAGTTTAAATAACCACACAGTAGCCCAACCATAATAAGTTAATGGTTCATACTTGAGATACTGTGTATTCTCGGATTCAAGTACCTATATAACAAATCAACAAGGGAGTATCTTAATAGAACTCCAAAAAAGTTTACTATTTATTAAATAAATCCATTGTACATACATACACAGTCCAAAGACACACATATACAGCAAACATAAAAATTAAGCTCTTTTTTTCACATATTACTTAAAACCCAACGCGCTTCTAAGACTAGTTGAACACTGTAACGCTGAGATAATCTTATTTGCATGGACAGGTATGTTTTAGCAGGATGTGAAGTAAAGTAAAATATTGCATCCACGTCACGATCGAGATCTTAACGTCATTGTTGAGAGGCATAACAAAAAGGAAACACAGACATTAACGTTTTACACCCAAAAGCTTTTAGCCCGTAAATATTTTCTGTACAAACGCCACACGGTTTCATGAGACCGCCAACAATGTTATGGCCGATATGAAATACGTCTATTTTTTTACATTTTCACCACTCCCTTGAGTAAATGTTGAATTAATTGGGTTTATTTTTGTTGCTGTCACTCAAGCTATAACTGGCTTCAGTGTCTGGCATGTTGTTTAACAGAATTGGATTTAATAGTAGAGTCTAATAACAATATCCGCGTGGACTTAATTTGGCCTGCAACGTTATCTACACGGATTTTACATTGCATCCTACAATAATTCTGCTGAGCGGTATTATAAAAAACGTACTTTAAATTTGAAGTTGAACTTCAACTACCAAACCATACTTACTTCGCTGGCTCAGCAACCCAAAGTAGACCTTAGCCTCCGCCATTGAAAGACGGTATTCCTTCCTATTTTGTGCCAAGTTAGACCAATCGAGCAAATTCACCACTTTTAGGTCTTTGATTTTTTCGTCTTGCCAGCTATACTCTGAGGTGATCTATTGGACAATGCCCAACTATAAACTATGAAACTATGAACATCAATTTTCATTCTGTGATTGTGGAATAAAACTCCGCAAAAAAATCTAACACAAGAAATGTAAATTCTAGGATTTCGATTCTTGTGTTAGATTTTCTTGACTATTTCTATTTAAACACAGCTTCTATAAAGTTTATAAAGCTATCCAATAGATGACAATATAGTTAATTAGTTATCCAATAACCAAATTCATAAGTGAATAAACTTGTAAATTTGATTATTTAAATGGGGCAACCATAATTTCGCTTATCTCTTTAAATTGCGTAATTAGGTATTTTATAATCGAGTTATACCTTCGGCCTCGCTCGCGTGATATTAGGGTGATGCCTCATTAGTGCGTTGCGTTGCGTCGTCGCAGCGTCGACGCTGCGTCGTTTTCCATATATTTTTTGTGTCGTCGCACGCGACGTTTTATCTGATCGACGGACGAGAAAAGAAGAAGGGGCAGGGTGCTGCGCTACGCTGTCGGAGCTCCGGTGCGACGACGGACAGTGTTCCGATCTATTGTGGAATGAAGACTGAAATCAGTGCGTGCGTCACCCTTTTGCGCAGCGCAGATATGGCATACAATGCGTTGATCCGTTGCGACGACGCAACGTACTAATTAGGCACCTCCTTTAATTGATTTATCGATATGCAGTGGGTATTATCATTATTATTTTAATATATTTAAGCTTAATCATCGTAACAGGAGGTAAGCAACACCAAAAAGTTATTGACCACATGATCAAAGCAAGGTTTTCATTCCCATGAAAGGACACCTTGTTTTAAAAATGGTAGGGCCTAACACCACTATAGTCAATATTTTTTTCGTGTCTTGTTGAGGTTTAATACTTTATACCAGCGATGTACTTTAGTATTCTTTAGTAAACTCACCTACGACATACGAGTGAAATTAAGTGATAAAGACTGAATAAGTTCTGTAACTGTTATAACATATATCAGGATTCCCTTATTCTAAGCATCTCGATAAAAGCTTTAGCAATCCTATATGCAGCTACATAGATATAGAGTCCCACGCCCATTTCCCTAAGATGAAAAGGAATGTAGACGTAGGACATGGGCGTACATCTTCCGTCATACTCTTCTATGTATTATACCCACACAAGCATTTCAATTATGATTATAAACTTCACGTAATAAGGAACATACCTATTGACATCTATTTATATATCTAGAAATATTTAAAAAAACTGAATAACAATTGCTTCAACTCGGGTATCAAACCCGAGACCTTATATGCAGCTGTCGCGTTCACTATCCCTGTGCTACCGAGCAGTCCACAAGGATATACCACACGGTTATTTGGCTGCGATCTTTTGTAGCGTGAAAGTCTTTGCCCCATTTAAGTTTGAGTGAGGATTACGTATTTTGCAGAGATAAATATGTTTTTATGCCTTTTAACACTTTGCAATATTACTTCGGATTTAGGTATACTTAACCTTGACATTTATAATACGTGAATCCGATCCCGTGGTGACGATTCCTACGTCGGGCCAAAAATTATTAGATTTTTTCATGCAATTTATAATAGCAGCATGCAGTCTAGCAATAAATCATAGAATTCAATCTCTGGCTCGATCTCTATAACATATATATAGGGACCTAAAACCTTTTGGTATCTATATACATAAATGTTTTTCCTAAAATGCAATGGTAGTGGGCTGGGTGGACTCCGTCGCAGAAGTTTCGAGGTCGATCTCAACTGCCGTAAGTTTAGATGATATAAACATATAGTATTTATAGTTTATATGTATATTAAATTGTTAATTATCCGTCGTTTTAATGGCGAAGAAAACATCATGAAAGAATCTGCATATGTCAGAGTTCTACATAATGTTCTCAAAGATTTGTAAAATTTGACAACCCACACTGAGTCAGCGCAGTGGACTATAACCTAGCTCTTCTCACAATAAGAAGATGCCTGTGCCCAGCAGTGGGACAATTCGGAAACATGGCTACTAAATGTAGCATATTTATAAGTACTATGACGGTTTTAAATTTTTATGAGGATAAATTCAAAATTATAATTTAATAAGGACGCTATATGAATTCCTTAGAAACATTTAAATACATCTAGTTAAATATAATTGAATTACTAAGAAATTCGCAACTTCAATGGATTAAAAGATAAGATAGCAAAAGGTTTTCGTAAGTCTTGTAGTAACATCTAATTGAAATACTTGAAGAAATGTTCAAACTAAAGCCGTGTTTGCTCATATAACTAATCTAAGTTAATCCTAGACTTTCTCTGCTAACTATTTCTGTTGAGTTTGCCTTTACACCGACTACCTAAAACAACAACAGCTGTTAGTGTTGTGCAAAGAACTGAACGGTTATAACAATGTAGGCAAATAAATTAAAACCTTCGCTTTCTGTACCACGAAAATACCACGCTACTTTAAGCGAACATGTGTGTTAACATAAAATGATGCCTACACTTTCTCTAAGGCTAGGCGCACGCTAGTTTTCTGCAAATACGCCTCGCTTGTCATACCGTATACAATCGAAGCATATTAGTGACAATAGGGTAGTTGAAACACATTTTTTTATTATTTAAGTCAGATAGTTACATTACCCAAGTTTAAGAGACAATTAATTTTTAAAATCTACTTCATAGCAAGTAAGATACAAGCGTTTCAAATCTGATAATAACGGTAATTGTCAAATGGCCGAAAAAGGATGCACGATACAAACTATGACGTATTGCTATTTAATTGCAACTGTTCGAGGTAGATAGCGAGATATCTTTTTAACTAAAACCGCACTTTTCCTTATAAACAAATTTAAAACAAGAATTTCTATTGATTCCTTATTTTCTTATTTTGCAACCAATTTTGATACTGTTTGCACTTGAAGATTTCTTTTGATTGCTATTTGCCCTTGTGTGTAAAATAATGTATAAAATAAAATATAATAATATATAATATAGGCAACTACCCCATTATACAGGCAATACAAATATGACACTTACTTTTTCAAACTGATGGGATGTCTGCGCTCGACGCCATTCCATCACTCTCCGTGCTCTGTCAAGCAAAAAACTAGTGTAACTACAATAAGTTTCAGTAACAAGGGTGTCTATTGCTCTCTGAGTTTTCTGGAGAAATATGCAGCTACTACAGATTGCCACGTGCTGAATTAATTTTTATGACTTGATTCTCTTTTTTTCTCTTTATGTATACAGAGTACCCTAAACATTTCATTCATGGTATTCTAAAGCTGGCTGTTCTCTAGAATGCCATTAGGTTGGTCAGAGAGAGTCCGCCGTGTTCTTATTTACTCTTTCTGTTGTTGCATACATGGCGATTTTCAACAGGCTTATAAGTAAAATATTTAATGTCCTATGGTCAAATGTACATTGAAAGCTTCACATTTGCACCACTGGATAATCAGAGAAGAAATCTGGATTACTCTTCGTTAATACATCGATTTATTAAAGAATTTACACAACCAACAGCATGTAACCGAAAAGTGTGGTCATATTTAAAGATCGTGACATTCACATCGTAAATAAAAAGTCTACATAAAATATTAATAAATGATAATAAATTTATTAAAATGTTCTGTTTCTCTTATAAAGTCCCTTTCATATGATGCTAAAAAACCCCTAACACCAGCAGTTAAAAGGTTTACAAGATCGACAAATATTCAGTTGACACTATCAATTGTTAAAAGATTTTTAAACCTGTCTCAACATTTGCATATATTTTTCTGGACTGTATTATTCATGTTTTCCACACTGTTTTGGCCTAGATATAACTCATTCGATTCTAAGAACAATGTAAATGGGACTAAATTAAATCATAGACAAGTAAATGGAATACAATTTGACAATTATTTATGACTTAAATAAGTTATTTTCAAAATATTAAATTTATAATATTAAAATCGCACTGATTAGATTTTACTTGTAATTGTCAAATTATTACCTATAGTAATATTCAAGCAATTATTGTTTATTTAGCTTTATTTCCTTTTCTTTTTACATTTACTTCCTTTCTCCTTCGTTTTAATGCAAATCCTTTAAAATTATAGAAGAAAATAATTATCTTTTGTATAGTATGTATACTACTCTTGTATACAATACAATAGTAGAACAATACAGTCTCGAACCAAATGAGAGCGGCGTGATAGTAGCGCGGCAGCGACGCTACAGCCGTGTGGCTCATTGTCGCTAATTTGAAAGGGCGCCTTATCAGTAGAACTGCACAGTTTCTAAACCTGGACTATATTTTCTAAAACAACATACAGAAAGCAAACCATTCTGGGATAAACAAAATGATATCCACATTTACGCATCAAAAAGTAAATATCTGAAAGAAAAGCAAACAGAAATTTAAAGTTTGTTCAGAAAAAATACGAGAGGCGAGCGTGCACACCTTATGGACGGTTGAATGAGAGATAACGACTAGAGTTCGGTTATTTATGACTAACGAGCCTATTCAGAGGCGCAGTGCCTCCAAATGGAGATTTATGAAACAGAAAATGTCGGATAACGTACGTCTTGAGTATAATTTGTAGGAGACTCCGCGCCTGTGACTGTGTTCACTGCGTAATCTACATGGATCGTACTATCGAATGCTTCAGGGATTAAAATCTAATTTCAGCTCAGCTTCAATTTAAATTAGATAAACAATACAGTTGATTATGAGTTTGTGAATAAACTTGACAGAGGTTTAACAAACACATTATGTATACATATTGTCATGACTTAAACATTTTCTTAAGCAAATCGAAACGATCATCGGTATTATTTCGGTTAGTTGGTTTGCTTTTAGCGCTGCCGAAACGTATCTGAGCACCGCCACGGACGCCACTACTCCACGCGATATAATCATTTTCGTTCGCACACCGCTTTAGAAAATCACGTGCTTTCTTGTAGAATTTTGAACTCTTCCATCTGCCGTTCTGAACAAAATGTTTGCTCACGTAACGGTCGGTTTGGTTTATTATTATCTTTTCTTTCCATTTCACTTAATTTGCCATAAATTTTTTGTTAGAAATGTAGGTAATATTTGCTTAAATTTCTGAAATCTTCGAACCTATACTGACATTAACGTTGTTCTGTAAAGGTGAACGTTGACTTGCTTATTGTGTATGTTCCGAAGTTCTGTGCACGAACGTGCCGCCTGAGATTGAAACAAGAAACAAATGAGTCAGAGGGAGATTGTAATTCGATATATAATTATGATAATGTAACCAGTGTGGTAACAATACAGATGACTCGGTATCGTTTACCAACAAATTGATTACCAGTTAGTCCACCACGACAATCAATAAAAAATACCAAGAGAAATCTTGTTACGTGAGTAAAACAAGGATTTCAGTACCTACAGTCTCACTGATTTGAAAAAAAAAAGCATAGCAAAAAGACACTGCCCAGTTTTCCTTTGTTATCTAAAGATATTAGATTATAATAAATTCGACACAGTTATTTTAAAATACATTTAAATAGCCGCCAAGTCTAATTATAAATTACTAGCTTTTGCTCGTGGCTCCGTTCGCGTAAAAGTAGATTAGGTTAGGTTATGTTAGTAACAGTTGGGCACGCCACAATCGTGGCGGTAAGTCCCGTTCTTGAAGAGTGGCTGGAGAGGCGGCATGGCGCCCTCACCTTCCGGCTGACACAGGTAATGACTGGCCACGGTTGTTTTGGCCAGTTCCTGTGTCGCATAGGCCGGCAGGAGACGCCCGGCTGTCATCACTGCGGTGACTGCCGCATGTTGTTGTGGATACGGCGCTGCACACTTTGGTGGATTGCCCCGCCTGGGCATCGCAGCGCCGTAAGTTGATCACGGCAGTCGGTATGGTTGCCCTCTCGCTCCTGGCCTTGGTTAAATATATGGTCCGGAGCGAGAAGTCGTGGAACGCCGTCGCCTCCTTCTGTGAGGAAGTTATGTCCATCAAGGAGGTGGCAGAGCGGGAGAGGGATCGTTTAAATCCCCTCCCCAACTGCAGAACCGGGCGCCGGAGCGCGCGAGATGACCTCCAGCCACCCTGAGGTTTGACCTGGGGGTGGTGGGCTGCGTGGGCCTGCCCGCCACCCGATCAGCACCAGGTCCGAGAGGCGGCGTGCGTGTTCCCACGCGCGCCTCTGAGTCGTGTTTTTGTCCCCCTACAAGGGAACAGTAGAGGGTCTTTTTATGTAGTGGCCTGCCGTTTCACACGGCGGGCCAAAACCTCGGCGGGGTCGCGATTGCATGTGAAAGCGATTCGTGTGGACCCGCCGTCTATGGTTATGTCGGGCTCACCGGGGGCGAGATACCCCGGTAATACCGACAAAACCTACCACGGTGTTCCTCGTGTCACGTCGCGGAGAGGTATGCGTCACAGCATTCCCCCATGCAAAAAAAAGAATAAAAATTTAGTCACAGTACATTTTCAAATAATATATAGCCTATATTACTCGGTGATAATATAGCTTTTAATGGAGAAAGAATTTTTAAAATCGGTTGATTAGTTTTTGAGTTAAATCCTTACAAACAAACCAAGAATCAAGTCTTTTCTCTTTATACTATTAGTATAGACTGGTAATAAGGTAACTCATCCACACGGATCAAACAAAAACGCGACTGCGACGAGTGCAATAGAGAATTTATAAATATTGACGTAATTGACTGTATGCGCCAAACTCACTGTAACGTTTACTTAGCCTAAAAATAACCTATTACTCTACATCTGCTCTCTACTCTGTTTACACGTGTTCGGTTTTAGAAATCGGTTTTCTGATACGGTTTTGCTGGCGTATAAAATCATATGCAAGTGTTTGCACTGGTACGTGAAAGCTAAATGTAGTAAGTCCGTTTTTTTATCCAGGTGTCGTATTAGCAAACCGATTGTGTAAAACCTGACCTCTCTTTTCTGTAATAAAACCCTAAAGGTGTGAACACACCGTTACCGTAATGTAAGGATAACCCATTCCTGTCTGTCCTGTCTAACTTAATTGAAATGGGTATAAAAAACTCTAACAAACTTTTGTTACATAACTTAGTCCGAAAACAGAAACTAACACCCAGTTTCTGAAAGGTCAAGGACGCGTCAAAATCAAACTTATGTCAAGTGATACTAATTCAGTGAGCTAAATTTTTAATTTGACTGTTTTTAGCAATTTTTAGGTTGCCTTACCGAAACCGGTGAGATTTGATTTTAATCAGATTATCCAATCATTCAGCGATAGAAACTTGTTCTTTATACTTGTATAATTTTTGTCGCTGGCTGTACCCTCGTAAAAGGACAACAGTAGTGCAAAACCATCGCTTACGATCAACATAGTAATCTATTTCTCTTTGCTGACAGTACCAATTAGAGCGTTCACTGGTTTTATGACAGAATTTTTTATACGATCTGAATATTTAGGACTATACAGCATTGGGAATTAAGTGAAAATATTGACCCGGCATGATTTACACTGATATACTGTATAACCGACTTCCAAAAAAAAAAGAGGTTATTACTTTAGAATAGTCACATCCTTTCACACCTCGGGATCTAGTAATACCATGTATGCTTTACTGTAAAACATTAATACATCACACTTCTGTCCTCGAAGAAGTAAGTAGGTGTATCACAATCACATTTCGCCAACGATGTTTAAGGTCTTACAAAATAATAATAATAATATTCTACCACATACACACAACACCATGTAGCCCAAACTAAGCAGAGCTTGTACTATGGGTACTAGACAAATGATAAACATACATTTATACTTTTTTTTTGTATATACATATTATATATTATATACATATTATATTGTACATAGAAACACCCAGACCAAGACAAACATCCATGTTCATGCACACAAATGTTTGACTTGTGCGGGAATCAAACCCGCGACCTCAGGCGTGGCAGTCGGTTACACTAACCACTACGCCATCGAGGCCGACAGATAAATAGGGTCTAGCCCATTGCCCATGATCTACCGGACCGAACTCTAGTCTCCATGCTGCCACGGAGAATTCTTCGACGGAAAATCACTATAATATTTAACCCAACCTAGGATCGAATCGAGACCACATATATAGCAGCCACATTAACGCAGTGCGACCGAGGCGACATCTATGATTATCGACATAAGCAGTCAGTAATCTCAAGTATTAGAAAATCGATCTAAACTAAGAGTACCTAATATGTTTGCTTTGTTTCTTAGATCTGTTAGGAGTCGCCTTTGTGGCACACAGATTCAACTGTTTCACGCTTCCTAGGAAACGGTTATAACACGCTTAACAAAGCTAAGAAATAAGAAAATAAGTATCCTGTGTATTTCTTAGATCTTTATTTAGATAATATGGCAAGCAATGGCAATCTGTAAGAAGTTCAAACAAACTAAGCGTCGACGTTATACAATTAATTAACACAATTTTGTTTGAACTAAATCCGAGGTTACACGAAACACTATATCTTAATTACAGACTATGGCAATTCACAATTTGCCCTTGACACATGCTAACTATAACGTTATAAATACGAATGTTAGTTTGCTTGTTTGTTACGCTTTTACGCCTTAATTACGACGCCTTAATGATTTTCATGAAATTTTGCATACACGTTCCTAGGGGTACAGAAATAGGATAACTTTCACCTAAAAAGGTATTACTCCCGAGGTATCTTAAGTAATACTATAAATGTGAATGTGAGTTTGTTTGTTTTTTATTTGTTATGCTTTTACGCTTGAACTACTCGACCGATCATCATGAAATTTGCATATACGTTTTCGGGGGGTACTGGGAAGGACATCATTCATCCAAAAAAAGAACTGTCACTAATCTAACCTGACCTATCCTACATTTACGCGAGCGAAGCCGGAGGCAAAAACTAGCAACTCTATAAATAAGTAGCAGTAATTTACCCTGATACGGACTGAAATGCTACGAAATATATCCTCAAAATATTCCATTTTGTTGGTAAATAACGAGACACTATGGTGCGAGATTACGACGATATTCCAGACAGTTAAACATTTATTTTCCAAGTCATAAAACTAAAAGAACGATCGTAGAAGACATCATGGAAAAACTTAACGGAATTATGTCGGAAAGACCGGGTGTCTAACGGCCTGAGGAATCTTGAGGAAAGCAATGGCTGTGCACTCGCCAGTTAATAGATTTGAAAAGGTTATTACTTAATAATGTATTCATCTATCGCATTGTACATAGGGTTTTTAATATGAATACGTATATTAAGACATAAGTTCTGGAGAAATGAAATTGATTTTAATTCGTTATATTATCGAGAGTTATCTACGATGTTCACAATACAGCGCACTTTAATCATTACTTAAGAAACGACTAAACAAGCTTATAGCTTGTTTAATTTATTCTTCATATTTACAGAATAGAATATAACCAAATAGTAATAGGATTAAATCCATATCAAATGTTAAAGTTTTATTAAGATGCAGGTATATAATAAATATACAATTTAGAAAGATATTTGAATAGATCTACTATTTTAAGATTGATAACAGATATATATCAATAACTATTATACGACTATGTATCGATCTTCTTCACGGGTACCAAGGTTTAGTTTTAAAGCGCCAAGTATCTTTTCACTTTGATTTGTTTGCTCTTCCAACGTTCGCAGCATCACGGCACTCGTTAATAAACGTTTTATTTGTTTTTCCCTGTGATTAATTGATACAAACATGTGTCGAACAGCAAAATTAAAACAGCCACGGTCGAATAAGTATTACAGATTGGCACCAACAACGGCCAGCAATTAAGGAAATCAAATAATATTCAATAGGAAACATTTGTTGGAAATTGCTAAACCCTAAGCCGAAAGGGCCCGATTTGCATTTTATTAGCATGAGATCGGAATAAAAATGTGTTTATTCTGGAATGAATGCGAGATGTTCCCAACATAATGAGATCGAGTGGATACGAACATAAAAATAACGTCGTAGAATCAGAGCGTTCCTCAAACGAAAACAACACCCGAGTTTAAACAAACTATCCTCCTTTATCAATGTTTGTTAAATATGATTCTGCCTCGACCTACTTCGCCTATATTATGCTTTAGTTCTTTTATACGATGAATACCATGTGAGTACATATGTACGTATCTATCTTTCGAATTCATTATATTATACGTTAATACATTATTTCCTTGATTTCACCGTACCGAAGGTGGTGTAATTAGTCGCCTTGCACTTTGCCAGCACGCCAAGTATAAAGCCACTTGAGACAAAAGTCTGAGTGTTCTTTGACTCAACTGTTTCAATGTCTGTAAAATCTCATATTATACACTTACAAGAACTATATCTACCTAGTGCAGACAACAGGCGTAAGTAGATGTATGTTTAAATGTTGTTTTTTTATTGCCTCTACTCGAATGTCGATCCTAGGACCTAATGATCCACAGCCATATACACTAGTCGCTATACCATTTAGGCAGTCACAGGGCAGTCTATTATAAACACCAACTTCCTCTATGTTATTCACAGCACAATAATACATAAAAGTATTTAATGGCGTGAAGGCAATGGGTTTAACCTAAACCTATCTATATTTAAACAAAAAGTTTTAGTACTATTTAAAACGGATACTAGTGATATACGGCTTTAGTAACATCTGGTGTCATGTCATGTCATGTCACGTTACATAGTGTATAGCATTAACACTTTTTTTTTTCACACATACCTCTCCGGGGCGACGGAGAGGTTATGTTGGACTCACCAGGGAAGAAATATTCTGGTAGTACCAACTAAACCTACCATGGTGTAACTTGACATAACCAGAGTAGGCGGGGCCGCGCGAATCACGTTCACATGCAATCGCGACCCAACCCTGCTTTACCCGTTGGTTTCTGAATAGAGAAAAGTAGCAAATCTCACCTGTTTATTGGCAAATATTTTTTACAGAAACCTGAGCGGTTTAATGAAATTCGCTACTAAGCAGATACTAAATTATATGATATTCAAATACCGTTTAAAGAATCTTAAACAGAAACAAAAAATAAAATTTAACGGTAATACGTGATACGTTTGAGTCTTTCTCAATATGTAATTCTCAATTCAGAAACCAGACGCAAAAGATAGTGTATAAGACCAAACTCATCATTGTACTCTCTCTCTCTGATTAAAACCCAATAAGTTATGCAATTTTGTTTCCCAACATGGTTTAAGGTTTCTTCGAAGTTACCGCCACTAATAACGTTACCAGTGCTTAAACGAAACACATATATACCATTTCCATGAAAACGGAAATGTTATTTAATGTGCATTAAGAGGGATATATAACAGTCTACGTTAAGCGATATAATGTTGCTCCTACGGTTACACAGGATCTCAATATTATGCACTACTTCCGAGTATGTTCAAAGTTGCTGAAGCTGTCACGAGCAAGGTTTACTTATATTATGTTCGCTGACGACACGGTGCTAATCTTTCATGCCCAAAACTGGAAGACGGTATTTGAATTAGCTGAGATAGGTTTGGCAAACGTGACCACGTGGTTGGAGAACAGCCTTCTTTCGCTGAACACAAGCAAGACGAAGTATGTCTGTTTCAGTAAAACATCAGTTGGAAAACCGGCCTCATCGCTCACACTCAAGATACATACGTTCCCTTGCAATCGAAACGAGATCTACAGAAACTGCAGTTGCGCAACGCTTTCACGTGTAGCCTGTATAAAATACCTGGGAGTAATGCTGGACGAACATCTTACATGGACTATGCACCTCACGTCGATAATAGCTAGGACTAGAAAGCTCGTTTATGTCTTTAAAAACTTGCGCTCAGTGGCTAATAATGTATTACTTGTACAGACGTACCGTGCATTGTGTGAATGCATAATTAGATACTGCATTTGTGCGTGGGGAGGTGCGGCTAAAACCCACATGATTGGAATTGAGCGAGCACAGCGTATGGTACTCAAAGTAATCCTATATTTACCTTATCGTTATCCAACCTCTACCGTATACGACTTGTCTGGAGTATTATCTGTTAGAAAAATGTTTGTGTATGAGGCGTTAAGAAGATACCATAAAAAAGTTGTTCCTAGCCTGCCTATTCTGCAAAGGCGCGTAGAACGCTTTCCTGTACCAAGCGTTAAATCAACTTTTGCGCAAAGACATTATAACTTTTTAGCTCCCTACACTTATAATATCTGTAACAAAAGTCATAAAGTGCGCTCACTAAACAACAGTAATTTCAAAAAAGTCACATTGACCTGGTTGAAATCAATGGACTATAATGCAGTAGAAAACATTCTAACAGTATCGTAAACATATACCAGTGGCTCACAAGCACATACACACAGACACACACACACACACACACACACACACACACACACACACACACACACACACGCACGCACACATATATACAGACACATATATACAGACACACACACGCACGCACACATATATACAGACACATATATACAGACACACACACATGCATACACCACATGCATGCATGCTTTGTTCGAAATAATTAAATTAAATTAAAATATGTAAACAAAATGATTGTTACAACCCTAGTTTACATTTACAATTTTTATCTTCTGCTTGTTTATTATTCTGTCTATTATTATCTTTGTTGATGTAATAAATAATATTGTCACTGTACAAGGGGAAGACGCTGGCACCTGCAACACAGTGTTTACTAGCGCAGGTGTTAGGGAATTCTGTTTTAAGCTGTATCGAATTTATGTCAATAAAGTTTATTATTATTATTATTATTATATTAGAACTTGCCTGGGCTGTTATCAATATACATAATAATACTTAAACTTGAAGAAAGACAAAAGTAAATAACTTTTATTCACACATATATAATCTCACGCCTACATCCCCAAGATCTAGATACTATTTGAGGATGTAGGCATATGTGCATGTGTGTCATATACCTGCCTATCTAGGCAGGTGTATGACACTAATATTGCCAGCTATGAATTTTAGATCCCACGTAATAAGAGGCAAACCTGTAGCTGTCTACCAGACACAGTTTCATATTCTATATAGCTACTAAGTATTTTGACGCCTGTATGTAAAAAAACTTTGGTATGTTTCAATTGATTCAATTGATATTGAGGTATTCGGAAGCGTAATAACCATATTATGCGATCGAATACCTTAATATCAATTTCAAATTAAATATTGACTATTTTAATAAAAATCTCACTCTTGCTTTAGGAATGATTCGTGTGTGTATCGAATTTTAAACTTTTGGCGCTGCATAGTAGGCAGGCCACCACTTAAACCATTGTGTATTCATACGTATAGAGTCCCGACTATATTGTCAATATTGTCTACTGCGTTCTCAAAATCTACGCAGTATTGGACTGTAAAGAAAGGAAAGACATATCGGTACCGTAGAAAATTCATTTTTTCGTAATTTAAAGCTCACATTGCGATAATAAATTCAAATGAATATGATTAGAAAGATACCTACCTGACAAAATAAATACCTAAATAGTGTTTAATATAACCTCAATTGTTAAAAAATTACACAATCGCATATCTCCAATCGATATAATATAGAATGTAGATGTAGTTCTGCACTTTGCATTTGTAAATACTTTTAAAAAACTAAATAAAGCATTCACCACTAGCCACCTACCGGATCTAAATTTGAATTTGTTGTAATTTGACAGTTAAACATAGTTATATTGTAAATATCAATTATTTAAAGCGAAATATAAAGATTTTGTTAAAAACTTGACAATGGCACCACTTATTAAATCCTAAGGTAGCAGAGCAGTATCTTGACATAACAAAATATGTATATGGTGTATATTACAAAGATGCACGATCCCAAACGAACATAATTATGTTCGTTGGCCCGAATATTTAGGATCGTTCATTTATAAAGATACATATATCAGATGCGCATGTCCTTACTAATATTATACTTATAAATGTGAATGTGAGTTTGTTTGATAGCTAAGTCGTGAAAGCGTTTTTCACGCCTTAACTACTCGACCGATCATGATGCAATTTTGCGTATACGTTGTCAGGGGTTTAGAAAAGGACGTAGGCTATCTTTCATCCAGAGATGGTAACAGTACCATTTCTGGATGAAATCTAAGTATGTAAATCTAAGTTACGTCAATTTTCTATCCGTCGGGAATATAATAGAAAAAATATTTATTTATTTTAGGAAAGCTTACAGTCTAATAAGTATATTTGATCAGTTACAATTAAGGTACACATGTTGCTAATTACAAGCTTTCACATAATAATTAGTACAGCACTTGTATAACTACTCTGATTCCCTATGAGTTAGTCATCGTATCTTCAACTAAACAAATGGATAAAAGAAAGAACATACATAAAAAAATAAACAACAAAAACAAGAAACACAAAAAAACAATAATAATTCATACATATCAACCAGAAAAACACATCGTGATATAATGAGATTACCCGAGACCAAAAAATAATAATTAATCTATAAAGAAATCTTTAACAATTTTATTTTTGATTGCGTTCAAACTTGTATAAATAAGTCAATTTCCAATTTCAATGAAATCTTATTGAAAGTCATTGCTCTCCGGGAAAAGAAAGTATTTCGTCTATAATTAGTGAGTAAAAATGGGACTACTAACAAAGGATACTCTCTGAAACCCAATTGATTAGTGCGTAGTGTTATAATTGATAGAAGTTCAGGACAACCAATGGCGCCATTTGCGGTGTTTACCAAATAATATATATCACTAATATTTCGCCTATATTTCAGCGGTAGGAAATGGTATTTCTTGCATCGGTTGAGTTGATCAATTGTATATTGATGTCCTCTGTTTTAAATTGACATAACTTACATTTTCGTGAGCGAAGCCAAGCAAGATCTAGTATGGTAAATGGCTGAGGTGGATGTAGGTTAAAACAACCAGAACGATGCGACTTTCGAGTCGTATCTCGTTAATTTAAGTAAATATGAAGTTACTTTGGTGCCATACATAAAACATTGCAAATGTCAGCTTGGTACACCTGTTAAGGTTATTTACGCTTTCCAAATTATCATTACAGAAACCCTTTGATTAGAATTCTGCCCTTAGGCATTTGTACAATAAACAGACAATTTAATTAACCTTTGTTCTGTTTAAATTTAAGGCGCTGTTGTAGAAAATGTTTGTTATTTCTATTCTAAAACATTATCCAGAAGTAAGTATGTAATCATAGAAGCAGCGATAGCTCAGTGGGGAGACCAATAGACTGCAATGCAGAGGGTCTCGGGTTCGAACCCACGTCGCGCATCTTTGACTTTCGGAAGTTATATGACTTTTCGAAATTATGTGCGTATTGATTGACAATTATCGCCTGCTCTGTGCCTCGGAGAGCACGTTAAGCCGTCGGTCCCGGCTGCCATGAACATCTATGGCAGTCGTTATTAGGAGAGTGTCGACACAAAAGATCCCACTGGGTCGAAGTGTCGCCGGTCTGCACTGACTGGCCCCCATATAAGATACAGATACAAGTATGTAATCATAATATGTTTAAGAAAACGTAGGCATCATAAATAATACATAGCACGTAATCCTACTCGTATTATAAAAGTGAAGATTGTGAAGATATGTGGATGTTAACTGCTCAATCACAAGTAAATCGTTGAAGGTATTAAGTAAAACTATCTGTGTACTAAACACAGATAGACTATGACCATTGACCTGGTTTAGCACATAGGATAGGTTTTATTTCGACAATTCGATAATACTTCATAAATACCGTTTGAAACAGCTGAAAATAACAGGTTATAACATAACATTATACTAAGTACTATACGCTACATCATCCGTATTTGGAAACCAGTTTCCCTTAACAGAACTCACAGACAGAGAACTTTACTTTCGTATAATATAGAAAGTATGAAAAGCATTAAAGGACATCAGGCATACTGGTCTAAAAAATAAAAATTGCGCGGCCAGACCCAGAAATATGTCTTATGGCTAGGTCGTATACACCTTAAACTACTACTATGGATTTAACCCTGTAACTACTACGTTTTATGAAAAGTAAAAAAAAAAATGAAAAATGCAGGGATTATGAGCCCATTCCCAGTACGACCCCGTTCCTAGTACGACACCATTATTTACTATTGTAATAACCTGATGAAATATTATGTACAGTTCAGAGAAATATGTAAGTGACATATTTGTCTACAATGAAGATGGCAAACTAGCTTACAGCCAGCCTGAAAGTAAGCGATTACTGTAACCTAAGTACGCTTGCAATACCAGAACAACTACTTTGTGTCAAGTAATAAAAACACTTTAAATAAATACCTAGTTTCATAAAGGTCTTTCGTTTGTAGGTATACCTACATAATATAATATTAACTTATTAATATATAAATGCGAATGTGTGTATGTCTGTATGTTTGTTTGTAACGCTTTCACGCTTTAACTACTCGACCGATCATCAAAAAAGGAGACTAACCATTTATATATGGAAGTTGGCCCAAGTGCTTCCCAACACTGACAGATAGTTCATAATGTTCCTAAGACTATTACTAGTCTGTAACCCAAAGCACATCAAAATCTATCCGAGGAGTATTTAGAAAAAAATATTTTTGTAAGGATTTTTAACTGAGCAAAAATCATAATCGACTGCTTATGCGACGGCAAACCGACACGATCGGGTAAAGGTGAGGCGCAGGACCCACTTCTTAACGTGCCTTCCGAAGCACGGGGCTGAACACCACCAATTTCCTGACTCTGAGCTGTTATTGGGAATCAGAAAAAGCTAATAACACTTTTTGGCCCGACCCGTGTTTGGAACCCAAGACCTCATGCACGGCAGTCGCACTTACTACCGCTGCGCCACCGAAGCCTGCGCTAGCTATTTATCAATCTTCATCATCGTCGTCGAGAATAATTGTGTGGAGAATTAAAGCAGGGCGCCTAACAACGTCTTGGTGCCTAGCCTATCCTAAATACGAAACTACGCACATAACGTGGACACAGCTGCCAGTTGTTCTTCGTCCGTTAAAAGAAGAACAGCAATTATCCTCGTCAATTAAAATATAGCTATGGTAGATTTTAGGGAACGTGTGTGCACTTTTTATGTGAACTCATATAAGTTGGACATAATTCGAAGGCATTGAAGAATCTGAGAGGTCATTAAGCTGGCTGTTATATTTTTGTATAATGAATGACACAGTGATGCGTACATGTTCGCTGTAATAGTTTGGCGTCAGTTTGATTTGGTAGGTTTCTACGGCGAATAGAGTCAACTCATTCGGTGTTAACGCAGGAAATTCAGCAACATTATCCTCTACAACTGAAACATTTTCCAAGTTGCCTCTACTTCGGTTTAGCTTTCTTTGATCTACATACTCTGCTTAGTGATTAGCAACATTCAGCCATTAGACTGCGCGAAGTGCGATGCAAAACAGCGGCGCGTGCGCAACGTAGGTTTAGACGAGCAACATGTGCCCGAGAGAGACAGACATATACCCCATATGAATGCAGACAATTGTTTTTGTATGTAAATGTTTACAAAAATAGTAAATAAAGTGATAAAAACTAAAAATAATACTCGTAACTTCTCAGTAACCCCGGGAGCAAAAATTAATTTTTATTGTATCTGTTTCTTTAAGGTAAAAAATAAAAGTATTCCCATTTCTAGGCAACATTTGGGCCAGACCCAGTCAGTCTCGTTTTGCATACACATTGTCAGGATTACTGTTCCGGGTGATAGAAATTAATCGACAAAACTAGGTTAACGCGAGCGAAGCCGCGGGCAAAATCTAGTAATCGACAAAGGCTCTTAATGCCATTAGTAAGTTAACAGTTGATACGGCTAGCTATGGCGATTAATAGCTAAAGAAACATATTAAACATATTTGCATCGGCATTGCCGAGCGTACATACCGAGGAACACTTCTATCGTTCATCCACCTATGCATATTCAATTCTACAGCCCGTCTATGCTGACGCTAACATGTGCATAGCAAGCTTAACCACATAAAACATTAAGTAGGTACGGAACAAGTAACTTACGCCCGATGTCTTGAATAGCACATTAACCCGTCAGTCCCAATCGTCATGTGAACGATGTGTAACTGGCGTCAAGCTCGCATATAAATTACTCAGGGTGTGCTGTTTCTGGTAATCGAGTTTACAAGATCTGACTGTTGTCTACGTATTTCTAGGCCTATGTTTACTAACATAATTTATTATTGTCCATGAGTAAATAAGTCGCACTGACCTGTATAGTAGAGACACTATTTTTGCACCTTTTGGCGTTGATGGCGTCGGTGAGTTTAGTTAGTGCTTGTACTAGCTATTTGCACAGTTAACAGCAAAATTGTACTTACAATCTACCTTATCCTTCTCAATTCCTGTGTCGCAGGGGACTCAACAAACATTCAAACAACGGACACAAAGAACATCCAGACTCGAAACAACCATTTGTGGATCACACAAAGTTTTGTTCCGTGTGGGTTCCAATCCACAACACTCGGCGCAATGGTAGTTGTGAGGCGACCACTTAAACCAGTACGCCATCCGTCCAGCAAATCATTTATAATATCAGTAAATGTTGGGGAACAATAACATTTCAGTATCAGTGATGAACAACAATTAACTTTTCATATCAATAAAAACTGAAAAGCTGTTCGGAGTGCCAAATATTAGTCGAGAACAAACTTTATTTAATAAATTTGTTGATCTAGTTAAACATGGTAACCTCCAAAAACATTTGTCTATCCAACAGCACAGATGGCACAATAAGCTTCAGACCTCACCGCTGCCGCCGCTGCTGATTATTGTGAGAAGCACATACGGAACAATAATATTTATTTATGCAATCATCAAAAATCGATCTGAATATGAATGCACTTTGTGTCCATTAATTTTTTTGTAATAGCCCTTGCGATATGTAGCTTAATCATAGCGTGGAATTGGACATTTTAATAAAAAAAAATACAGAGTAATCGCCCTAACTAACTTTGTTGAATTCAGAAATATGCCGTATTACATAGAACTCGGAATAATACCTGTGTCGCGATGCTGTTCAAACACAAACAACGCTAAAGCCGGCTACTCACACACTTGCCACAGGGGCAATACCGGTCGCACGGCGGTCAGAGCAATTTCGGCTGTTCTCTACACACAAGCCAGCCGTTCAGTGTGTAAGTGAACGTCCCGCTGAACGCACGTACATGAGAATGGCTCCAGTATTGTCGAAACACCAAAGAATTGGTATAGCCCTGGCTCTTTCTGTGGTGTTACCGAAAAAAAAAGAAAGAGGAGATACTGAGTGAAGAAGTGGTGGGGTGCAGAAACGAAGCGAATTGTGTCACATAAACATTGTGAAAGAATTGGAAGTAGATGATCCTAAAAACTTTTTACGAATGGATATTGATTCTTTTGAAGAGTTCCTGGCTATAGTAACACCAATAATAGAAAAGCAAGACATATTAACGCGGAAGGCCATAAGTGCTACAGAACGATTAACTGCTACACTATATACACTGTTCGCGATATATTTCAAACATTAATTGGAAAGTTTGCTTCCGCATGTCTCTGTTAAAATATTGTTTGTTTTTTATCCCACATGTGGGGCCGGTCTTTGTACATGTCTACTACCCGTGTCCAAACTTCACGCTCTTTATTGTCCATTGTGACACGTGCACTCCGCGCGGTCGTGTCGCCAATGAACTGACTGGAATTGCCCCAATCTTACTACACATGCCGCAAGCTAGCAGGGCGGTAGATACAACCTAGGGAACTAGGAAAGTCTTGCGTCCTTGACGCCCTGCCGCAGACTCAATCTGAAAATTGCTCCTGCTTCGCCATACACATCACAATTAAGTAGGCAATTAAGGGTCCAATTCCAATTTTGCCACTGCGGTAGGTGTATGAGTAGCCAGCTTTAGACTCGGTACAACTAATTGTAAATTATTAAATATCAAAAAATAATTGAACCCCCTTATTTTTATGAGCCTTATATTTATATATTTTCATAACAAATTAATCATACATATATATAATATTGTCTTACGTTTACGCGAATGTTATTCATTCAAATTAAACTGCTTCATACGGATTTTATCGTGTTGTTCATTTAATTAATATTACATAATTTTAAAACTATTATAATAAATAATAATGTCCTCCTGACCGAATTTCGGCCACGGCGGCCAGTCTTAACAGAGACTGGCCATCTGCGCAGGAGATATAGTGGCCAAGTGTGTGCGCAAACACAAGTGCACTCTCTGTTCCCTAACTCTCATGATCCGATGGGACGGCAATCCAATACGACCGGAGAGAGATCAGGCGCAGGACCAACGGCATTACGTGCTTTCCGAGGTACGGGGGTTTCTAACATCGCCAACTTTCTAACTCCGGGCTGCTATTGAGATTTCTTTACAGAAAAACTCAATAACTTTTTGTTGGCCCGACCCGGGATTCGAACCCGAGACCTCATGCACAGCAGTCGCATTCACTACCGCTGCTCCACGGAGGCAGTTAGAACTAGTTAGAGAACTTTTACACTACTACTATTAAACATTAATACTTTTTAATAAAATAATAAACAGACAATAGTAGTATCCCCGTGAACATGGCTGCTGTAAAGCAACCGAAATGTCCGGCAAAGTGTAAACTTAAATACAAATAGTTTGAATAATTTAATTAGCTTAAAAGGTATTAAATTTTAATAGTAGTATTGTAACAGCTTCAAAATTATGTAATACAGTGAAATAACAATAATAATACATAATACATAAACAACGCGATAAAATCCGTATAAAGCAGTTTAATTTCAATATATATGTATAGTTTTTGGTCAGTTTGACTGTGGGATCAAGTCTACGCGACGTAATACAATTCCACTAATCACATAAATTGTCTAGGTAATTTTGTTTTATATATTTTTGGATACTCCTAAAAATATAGCAATTGTGAATCAAGTGCCAATTAAAATCGCAGACAGACGCATCGATCTTTCAAAGTCAATTTGCATATTCTATATTCTGTGAAATAAATATCTTGATCAATTTTAAGTACTTAGAAACACAAACTGATATTTGTTTCATCGTCTCTATAAACCTTTAAAAAGTTTGCTAAATTTTTAATCGACTGTAAAGATTTTATTGCAGATGTTTTTTTTATACAACTAAGTTGGTAAACAAGCATACGGCCTACCTGATGATAAGTGGTCACCGTAACCTATGGACGCCTGCAACACCAGAGGCATCACTTGCGCGTTGCCGACCCTTTAGGAAAGGAAGTGGGGAGGAGAAGGAGTGGGAAGGGGACAAGAGGGTGATTGGGCCTCCGGCACTCTCACTCGCCGAACGAAACACAACAGTAGGAATATTGCTATTTCACGTCGATATTCTGTGAGAGGGTAGTCTTTCCCTGGTCGAGCCGGCCCATTCATGCTGAAATCAGCGAGGCTCTACTGCCTTGAAAATGAAGATGTACAAGAATATTGTCTAAATTAATATTATAAGAGGTAAAATTGATTAGTTTATATGGCCTGCGTCTAACAGTGGGTGCAACAGGCTGATTGCTAATTTGTTTTTTTAGAGACAACTCTGGCTCTAGTAATAATTTTTGTGTTGTGAGGACTTAGACACATTCAAACAACGGACACAAAGAATACCCAGACTCGAAGCAACTATTTATGGATCACGCCGGATTTTATCCTTAATGAAACTTACCACACTGAGCGCAATAGTAATGGCAAAGTGACTACTTAAACTATAACGCCATCTGTATATTCGAGCGTATGTGTTCTCGGACATCAAATCAAATCTAATCGATGTTAGGGCTAACACATAAAAATATCATAGGAGGACATGATTTCACGTCATTTCCTACACCATAAAGTGAGCAATCATCAGCTATTTCTGTACATATGTTATAAGAACTATATCGTCAACATTTACTACAAAAAAAGTTTATGATTATTTTATCGGCAATTTCGTACTATTAAATTCGATGACAGACCATCTCAGTCTAACTAGAAGATAACGATTCTTTATATGAATGTTATAATACTATTTGTTTGTCAATAAAATACGTACAAAGCGTTGGAGCGCACATAAAAGTGACATAATCGTCGAATAAAATGAAAGGGTGCCAATAAAGAGACCCTTTTAACGAAAGATATTATTTACTGTTGCAATATCAAGGACATTCGCTCGCTATAAATCCAATGAAGTGAATTTATTTTTGGCTAGTGAATGGTTGGTTTATTTCAACTACATATTTTATCGCTACTGAGAACTTATAACCAGTTTGTGAAGTTATCCGTTTGATGATCGACAAGGAAAATCAAATCTCGGTGCGGCCAATCTCTAGTCATGTAGTTCAACCGTATTAAAATTGATGAGTTACATGAATATATTGCTCAATGGTTATGAAAGAATGCGAAAGCTTTTTATATTATAACACAAATTAAGTGTAGCGTGTAGCACATAAGCACTCAAATTTAAGTAGCCCTTGGAGGTAAGGTAAGTGGAAGCCTACCATGGTCTACAAAACCTTGAAGAAAAATTGTATTATTAGACTTTCTTTCTTTTTTCTTTTTTCTTTTTTGTGTGTTTAGTGGCCAACCTGTTGTCAAGAGTTCTTCAAGCCGTAAGCCTCTGACATGGCTTAATGACTGCTGTCAATTTGACAACAACCGGGATCGACTTTTTACGTGCCCTCCGAATCACGGAGACGCTCAGATGAAATACCACTAAGCGGTCACCCATCTATAGACTGACCGCACCCAACGTTGCTTAATCTCGCTAATCGTTTACCGATCAGTGAGTGTAACTGGCTATGAGCGTAATGTCTTATTAATTAAATAATATATTCTATCATTGTATCAACCCACTACATACACAATTGCACTGCTCTGCATGAGCTTTTTCTCTTTATGAGAAAAGTTAAGCCACTAGCCATTACCCTGTATAATTTGCTTTAAAACTTTACATTATTTCCAAATGCGGGTTGGCAGAATTGACACATCTTCAAGAACATTATGGATAACTAAAATAGTTTCCTCCTATAAAAGTCTGAACTGCGTGCCTTGGGATCGAAAGCAACACTTTAGTTTTCGTTCGCAAATTACAAATTAAATAATTTAAGTATAAAGCGTATCACACCAAGCGATCGCAGCGCGTGAAGCGGTAGCATCCGTGGGCAAGCGGCATTTGCTGCGGTGGCGATTAAATGCATTCGCGTCATAGTTTCTCTGGTTTGCACTCAGATTTAATAAATAAAATAGCTACCTATAAAATATTCCCTTTCTTACAACGCATTAACAAATAGCTGGCGAAATTTAGATGTAATATACACTTCAGTCCGTATATCTCTATAAATATTAAGAAATCTAACTGTGCCTGCAGTCTCAACCGCGCCGCTCCTAAGGGTCGTAACGTGATGTTAGATAGCCTATAATCTTACCCAATAAATAGGCTACAAATTCGACAATGGATTTTCGCATTAGACTGATAGTACCCCAAGTTACCGCTCAAACAAACGATCTCTTTATCGCTGTAATATAAGTATCTATAGATTTCAAGCGTCAACATCCTAATCCTAAGTATATTCAATATTATAAATGCGAATGTGAGTTTGTTTGTTACGCTTTCATGCCTTAACTATTCGACCGATCATCATAAAACTTCGTATCATAAAAAATAATAATTATAGATGTTATCAGGGTAATTGAAAAGGATATAAGGTAACTTTCATGTAGAAAAAAGTTCTGTTACTAATCTAAACTAATCTACATTTACGCGAGCAAAGCCGAAAGCAAAACCTAGTTTAAGATAGTTAAAAGCGAGATAACATCGACAGATTTTCTAATACAAAACAACAGTTAGAAACAATAGATCAATGTCTAAAAATTGGGGCCGACTGGGCCAGCTCAGTAAATATTTGCGCCATGTTTACAATTTGAAGGCTTGCGACACGATCAATCAATGTCAAGACGAACACAGACATCGTGAACACCCCACACTACAAGTTGAAACGTAATTGAATTCATAATTTAACAGCTTATGAAAACAGCTTAATTCCTTCAAATAATACAAGATAACGGAACAAAAACATAGGATGTATTAATTGATTATCAATTGAGTACAAGGAAGGAATCGATTTAACAATGTTAAGGATAAAGAAATAACATTGCGTTTGTATGTATCATCGAAGGGTTACCTATAGGAGTATATTGTACCCACCTGTGTATGTATGTATCTTATGTGGGAGCCAGTCAGTGCAGACCGGCGACACTCTCCCAATAACGACTGCCATAGATGTTACCTATAGTACTATAATATGGTTATGATGAGCCTCCCGTCAACATTATTAGAACAGCAGTTCCAGGCTTTATTTTTGTATAATTGTTAATGCCCACATTCATCCTGGGTCCTTACAAGCAGCAGTAAAATAAACGATTTGTTCATTCTGATTCAATTTAAAACCCTATTCTTAGACTAAAAACTTAACTTTATCGCGTGTTTTGAATAAGTTCTTAAATGTACGTTAATACTAATTCTATCAAGAATTATATGCTCAGTCACTCTGTTTTAATCACAAACGTTATCAACAACAGCTTGACTTTTATTCATAAAAGATATTATATCGGCCTCGAATTACATATAATAAGAGTGGCTAATATTTGTACCGAATTCTTACTTATATTATAAATGCAAATGAAAGTTTGTTTGGTTGTTTGTTTGTAACGCTTCTCCGCCTTAACAACTCGACAGATCACCATGAAATTTCGCATATACGTTATGAGAGGTACAGAAAAGGACATATCACGTTTCATAAAAAGAAAATACTGTTTTCGATGTTTAGATATTTATTGACAGAATTTAAATAAACGCTAGCAAAGCCGTGGAAAAAATCTAGTCAAATAAAATCTTTTTCTTTATAATATGAGTGTTTCATTTTTTGTTTGTTTTTGTAAAAGTTTAACTCAAAAATTACACATGTGATCTAAAAAAAATATTTCTTTCTTTTTTTTTCATTTAGAGAGCTATAATATAACCGAGTTACATAAGCTATATAGCCTTACCTTTTTTAAATTATCGTATGATAATTTAAAAAAAAGGTTCTCTTACTAACATTACCTAACCTACGTTTACACGAGGGAAGCCGCGAGCAAAAGCTAGTGTTAAATATAATTCAAACATATTTCCTATAGAATATAAGCAATTACGAAGAATTTTGGTAAGTTAAACATATAATTATAAGATAAGCAACTCTAATCCTCGAAACTAATTTCATTGAGCAAAGGTTCTGTAAAATTGTCAATGCCATAAAGTATTCGCTAGCCGGCTAGAAATAAAACTTTAAATCAAAAGAAAAGAAAAAGAATAACGGTTGTTTCTTTCCACGCGTCACTCGTAATGAAAATAAACACAAGGAAATGAAATACTCGGACTTGCGATGAGCTCTCGAGTGCTACAATTGAATGGAATATTCCTAAACAAAGTGTAATATTATCTTCGTAATAGTTATTTTTACAAGTAGCTTTAGACGTGAAATGGGTTATCATATTGATATTCTATATTCAAAGTGACCCTTTAGTATTGTATAGTTTGACAAATGAGGTGCTAGGAGATTTATTGACCCGTGTTACGTCGGTATATAGTATGTCAACAAGCTTCTATTTTATAAGGAAATAAATACATATTATTTTAAGCTATACAATCTATTGAAATTAAACTACTTTATACGGATTTTATCGCGTTATTTATTTGACACTTTATTACATATTTTTGAAAACTGTTAAAGTACTACTACTACTATTAAAGTTTACTAATTTTTAAGCTAATTGAATTATTATTAAAACTATTAAAACTATTTAGATTTAATTTAATTTTACACTTTCCCCGACGTTTCGGTTGCTTTTCAGCAGCCATGATCACGGGGAGACTATACAATCTATTCTATTTTTGCGTTTCTTTTTATTTTTAAAGACAATTATTTTTCTTTTTAAAAGTCAACTCTCTCTTTTGAATTACAACTTCTGTACTAGGAATTGTTCCTGTGGGCACTTTACAAACAACGGACACAAAGAACATCCAGAGACGGCACAACTATTTGTGGATTACACAAATTTTTGTCCCGAATGAGGATGGAAGCCTCAGCGTGGCGGCAGGGGCAAGGCGAGTACTAAAACCACAACGCCATTGCTGCATTCAGTCAGTATTACAAAGTTATACCGTGTCTTATTCAAGATTGGCCATATTTTTAAAAATTAATTAACATCTGCTTTCAATCGGGTTTTAATATCCTAAAACAGTAGTATTTAAGATATCGACTGTGTTCTGTGTTCTGACATCACATAATAACTACGAAAGGTACTTTGCGGCGATTTCCATAGTTTAGTGTTGGGTATAATATCTACGTACCATCTTAAGCCGATTATAAATTAAATTAAATGTATTTATTAGCAAAGATATATCTTTTGTAATAATATGTTTATAGTTACAAAAGATGTTGTATATAATATTCATAGAAAACTCGCCTTCATGTTAGGCATGGGAAAGTTGTGGTAAAGAAGAGATACACTAGATGTCCCTTGCGGTTTCACCCATTTTATGATTGCTGCTTCGCTCCTGTGACCTTTGGGTGATGTTATCTTGTCTTGTTTGGGTAATGTTACATATACTATGTTACTTCTGGATAAAGGAGCGTTTTATAGCGAAAGATTTTTTAAATCTCTCTCGTAGTTTCTCAATCTAATTCGTATAAAGAAAATACAAATCTTGCCTCTTCATAATGTTAGCATTAATATAGAAGTATAGTATTATATTAAGGTTGACTAGCTTAACTAATATAGCGAGCGAACCGAAGTTCACGAAACCCTAGTTGACGTAGAAAATAACAGTCAAACACTTAGTACATTAAATATAATGTTGCATTGGCATTGTACGCAAACTGTACTAAACCTAGAGATTAGTGAACAATACTTAAAAGACCGGACTAACATTTAGTGCAATTTTTCAAGCAGTGTTTTAAATAACATTTTAAGATAAGACTTTGAATTTAGATGATAGTTTCATCATGGATTGATTCTTTACTATCGTACATCAAAAGAAACCTACTCCCAACATACGTCTTTTATTTTCGCTAAAAGATACTTTACGACCCAATTTGCAAGTATTAAATAATCTGCAAATTATAAATACGAATGTGAGTGTGTCTGTTTGTTTCGCTTTCACCTTAACCACTAGACTGATCGTCATGGAATTCTGCATACACGTTGTCGAAAAGACGTCCGGGTGCCATCACTGTGGGGGCTGCCTTGAGGACACAGCGCAGCATACGCTGGACGAGTGCCCAGCCTGGGCGGAAGAGCGCCGTGACCTCATCGCGGCAGTCGGGGTGGAACGTCTCTCGCTACCGGCCATAGTAGAGTCTATGGTCGAAAGCGAGAGAGCGTGGGTAGCCGCCGCCTCCTACTGCGAGGTAGTAATGTTCGCTAAGGAGGTGGCGGAAAGGGAAAGGGACCCAAACACTAGCCTCCCGGCCCGCAGTCGACGCACCGGGCGCCGAAGGGCGCTAAACGATCTCCGACTCCCATAAACGCTGGCATGGGGCGACAGACTAGGGCAATCTGAGACGTCCGTGCAGAAGCAGGCCCGAGACGGCGGCGCGTAGTGTTCCGCGCGCGCCTTTTAACGAAGTCTTACCAAAAATGTGACGACCAAGTGGCGTACCAAATCTGCCGGGGCTGGAGGATGAATGCGCGAGTGATCGCTGCGCCCCGGCCACAGATTGCGAGAAGGAACACCGTGGTAGGTTTAGTCGGTAGGACCGGAGCTGTCGACATATTTTCCCGGGTGAGCCCGACATAACCACTCGTGTGGCACAGAATTCCCCAAGGTTAAAAAAAGGACATTGCATATTTTTCATGTAGAAAAAGTATTATTCCTGAGGAATAGCTAGTTTTATTTGAAGAGCAATAGATTATCAAGCATCAAAAGTTTAATAGCAGCATTGAATTAATAAACATTCGACATAAAAATCCTAGACTTAACTAAGTTTAAAGGCAGACACAAATCAATTTACCAAATATTACTATGCTGGTCACTTTTGCCACATACTAAAACAGACGAATGGACATCTATCATCCGAGTCACCTGCTTTATATCTAAAGGAATTCATCCAAATCTAAGGCTAACTTGAATATATTCTATTCTTTAGGGCGCGATCAGATCGCAAGCTCTAAACTAATGTATAGTGTGGTAGTAAGTTATAGCGTATGGCAGTCAGATCAGTGAGCTTTAAATATGGGGATAGTATGTTAGTAAAGATATAGCGCATGCGACATGACGGTCAAACTAGCTGAGATACGACTTAAAAGACTATACGAGAAAATTATGAAAACTGCACTACACGGATGGCGTTTAAGTGGTCGCCTCGCCGCTGCCAACGAGCCGAGTGTTGTGGGTATTCGAATCCCACATGGGACAAAAATTTGTGTGGTCCACAAATAGTTGTTCCGAGTCTGAGTGTTTTGTGTCCGCTGTTCAAATGTTTGTAGAGTCCCCCGCGACACAGGAATTATTCTTAGTGCTGGATTTGGCTTTAAAAAAAAGGAAAATGAAAAAACCTGTTAATGGATCGAGGTACAACTATAAAGTATGAACTACACTAGTATTACATACTGGGCTGGAAAACCAATAGTTCGTAATGTGACCCAAAAACTATCGAGCTATTACGTTGTAATTTCGCTTTCACCGAGTAAATCAAATGGCAGTTATATCCTTGTGAGCTATTAAATATCTACTAGCTAATATTCTATAGCTTGCTAGCTGACTGCGCCTTTAATATAGTGAGACTTTCTATGATTGCAATGTTTCAAGTATAATTTTGTTTTTCTTGTATATATTACTAAATTGGCTGACAAATCAAACATTTTCTATGTTTGAAATATTAATACGTTCTATTATAGCATCGCCGTAAAATAGCAGTGAACACTAGATATTCAAAAATAAATGTTTCATACCAATAAGAGGTTACCCAGACACAGTTGTAGTTAATGGGTGTGGACAACGTATGTGCCATTACTTTTCTCGGCTTAAAGAACTGCCCAACTTTATACAATATTAAGCAGTCTTCAATGTTCCTGGTAATAGAGAAAATATTCGCTGCAATGTTTTAACTTCCTATTTTTTATTAAGCCATGTCCACCAAAAAGAAAATAAAGTTACGGGTTGTGTACATGGAAAATGTATCTGTCGACGAACCAATTTACGTGAATGTATGAGGTGCAGTCACCGTTGGTTATTTGATGCACGTGAAAAGGTACAAATTGTTCAGCTTTGAACTGACATATGCATGTTTGCTATTCAACCGCACCTTTGCTTCTATAAACTCAGTATAGGCACAATAATAATCTAGTAGAAACCGTAATAATAAATATTACTCTTTGATAGTTCGATACCAAAGTGCGCATCTCCGATTTTTCTAAGTAATGTGCATATTAAGTAGTTAATTATCGCCCGATTTAACGGTGAAGGAAAACATCGTGAGGAAACCTACATTTCTGAGACTTGTCCATAATGTTCTTGAAAATAATATGCGAACCCGTATAGGCCAACGTAGTGGACTATGACCTTACCCTTCTCACAGTGAGAAGAAGCCCGTTCCCAGCAGTGTGACAGTTTAATACAAGGCTGATATTATAAACAAATTTTTTTATATGAAGTCTTTCTTTAGACAATTGTTCCTCTTTCATTTAAGAACCCAATTCATGCCTGTCAAACAATCACTATCTTTCATTATACTACACTTTCAACTTTATTCCTTATACGATACTTGGCAAGTAACTTTTACGTTACTTGTTGCATTCATGTGTGTATTTTTTCTTATAGTATTCGTAGTAAGTCTCAAGGAAGTTAGAGGATTATTCTATTTGAAACTGAATGTTTTATATTACTTCATGTATAGTGTATACTTAAACAAATAAATAATATGTTGTAAGTACTGTATGTAAAACTATTCAGATGATTGTTACAATGTTGTACCACTGTATAAATTAAGTTTACAGCTGATTTTACTATAGCTAGTAAAACAAAACCGATCTCACTTTTATGTTCTTTCTAAAAGAAAACGATAACGTGCAAGACTTGAAGAAAGCGCGTGAAAGCATTTCTAGATTAATTGTAAACATTAGTTTTAGTACTTTCCAGTACACATTCCGTTCCGCCGGCTTTTATTAGCTACAATAAAATGTCACTCCGTTAAGATAATCCTAAAGTCGGCACGCGAAGCGCGTTGAGAGCTTCGCTTTACAACATCTAGACCTGGGTAGGTGACGTTTACAGGAATATTTGCATTTACTAATAATCCCTGCCCTACCTATACTAGTTTATGTACCGAAGCTAACGCTTATCGCCTCGTATTTATACTGGAATTGATTCTAAATTGTAAGTAACATTGGCTGTTCTTTAAGTACTGTTACTTAAAGAACACTAGTAGTTGCCAATGTCACCAGCAATGCCCGTCGGTCAAGAATGCCGTTGTTTATTTGTACAAACAAGGCATTCTAGACCGGCGGGCAGTGCTAGTGGCTTATTTAAACTGATTAAAGTATTGTAATAAGTGCTCGCAATTTAAATATAATAATATGTTTTTGATTGGTGTATTCCAGAAAAGTACACATAGATTTTGATTGTTACACAATACTTATAATTTTGAACACGATAATCTATTTTAGTGTAAGTTTTTACTAAATTCCAATACCTACATTGTGCTTCTTTGCTACAAATTTAACTTTCTTCCAAAGGCTTTTAATGAAATGTAAACAACGTTTGTTTATATTTCGTCGAAAGCCCTTCTTGGTGCGCCCCTGCAAGAAGTGCTCTCGATAATGCTACAGTCCATTGTTGATTCGAGAGCGCAACACTTACTATAGGCAAACTTAAGGCACTCTTTGCTTCAGGATAATATCTCATTTCCCTATGCAAAAATTGCCAGAGTAATATAACAATGAAATACCCAAAGGCAGTCGTGAATATTTAATTATAATAAGTGTATCTTCTGACTTCTGACACAGTTATCTCAATTATCTACAATCAGCAACATAAGAACATTGAATTATTTTGTAACATTAATTCAAAATATTTGTAAGTATTATAACGCATTTATTGACCATCATTATATTAACATCCTTCAAATATACTGTTGTAAAACATGAGAAGGACTGTTGATTTGAATGATAGAAGAATTCAAAATCTTTATATTATACTTTCTATGAAAAAATATACTTTCAATTTTAATACGTTCAATAACTTATGTTTATATATCCGAGCTATGCTCATCCTCCCGTGGCGGTGCAGTGCGACTGGCATGTTCGCTGACAGTAGAGTCACAGATTACTATGAGCTTATAAATAAAATTAGAATATCATTTCATATACGTGTAAGCAATAGTAATAACGACATTATAGCTGCAATTTTTAGGACAGTGTATGTATTTAGATCAAATGCAAAATTCTGAAATAATATTGTAATAACATTTCTAATAATAAACTTTACAAATATAGAAACTAGTAAGTTTAATAATAAGTAAGTACAATAGTTCCTAACTGCTATATATATAGATACACTAGTTGTTTCCCGCGGTTTCACCCGCGTAAGTCCCGTTTCTGTGGGAATATCGGGATAAAAAGTAACCTATGTGTGAATCCAGGTCTCCAGCTATTTACATACCAAGTTTCATTGCAATCTGGCCAGTAGTTTTTGCGTGAAAGAGTAACAAGCATCCATATATCCGTACACACTTCCGCGTTTATAATATTAGTAAGGATATGTTTGATTTTTGTAATTTTCTATAATATAATATATTTTTAATTTGATTATAGTTTGTTAGCAAGTAGGTTAAATTCTATGGGTTATACCCGAAATAAACTATTTTTGTCATTATTATTATATCACTGACTCTACTAACCTGTTTTGTAAATACTTGGTATAAGAAAAGCGGACCACAACGTACCAAAAATTATTTGTTAATTTTATAATTCGTAAATTAGTTTTTAACTTTTGGTTTGATTGCCACTGTACAAATTCTCACACAAATATTACCAACTAGCTTTTGCCTGCGGCTTCGCTCGCGTAAAAGTAAATTACGTTATATAACAGCACCTTTTTTAAATAAAACAGCCTATGTTACTACGTGATAATACCTATAGCTTTCTAAAGCTGAAATATATTTTTTTTAATCTGTTGGGAATTTTAAATTTAATTCCTTAAAAACAAACATACAAACAAACAAAAAATCTAATCTTTTCTCTTTATAATATGTATTAGTATAGACAAGCGATGATTTCGACGGGTAATATATCATCACGTGATTGGCATAATTAACATACAGTATCAATTGCTGCATATAAAATAAAATGTATAATTTTTATTTAAAATATGCGCATTTAAACAATTGTGTACCATACACATAATTATTTTATTATTTAGCTTTAAACGAAAATAACCATTATGCTTCTCATTATTTATTAGATGCTCGCTCAGGGTAAGCTAGCTGTTAATGTTCGACTTATTAGTTCTAAGTTAAGTAAGCAATATGATAAATTCAGAATAAAGCACAATATTTCTTTGACAATCTGTCAAAAGAATATTTTAAACAGATTTACATGTGAAGTGAGAGTAAACTTGATAATACATATTATCTTTGCATAATTATTCTCAGAAGATACAGCAAAATCCTTTAAAGACGCTTCAAGTACTTATATTTGATTTTAAACAGTAAACTGCAGTTCCATCATTTAACCAGGTGTTAGTCTTTACACCTGCGAGAACATCACTTTTTTTTACTTTGGGTACCTAATGCTTTGAGTCATGCCCCTCCGTGGAGGCGGGCGGAGGAGTTATGTCGGACTCACCGGGGTAAAAGAAAGATGATGAAATGATGATAATGGACCTCCCGGAATACCAACTAAACCTATTACGGTGTTCATCGACAAAACCGCAATCGACGGGGCCGCGCAAATCACTTGCACATGCAGCGAACCTCGCAACCCCGACGAGATTTCGGCCCGCCGTATGAAACGGCAGGGCACTACACGACAAGACCTACCCTTTAGGCACTTAGTTACAATCCCTACTGTCCTCCCCCTCCCTAGCCCCACCCTCTCCCGCTCCACCGCCTGCTTGATGGAAATCACTTCCTCACAGACGGAGGCGACGGCGTTCCAAGACCTCTACCTCCAGACCATAGATTAAACTACCGCCGGGAGCGAGACGGCAACCAATCCAACTGCCACGATCAACTTACGGCGCTGCGATGCCCAGGTGGGGCAATCCGACAAAGTGTGCAGTGCCGTGTCCTCAACAACGTCGTGGCAGTGGTCGCAGTGGTGACAACCGGGCGCCGGGCGTCTCTTGCCGGCCTATGCGACACAGGAACTGGCTAAAACAACCGTGGCCAGTCATTACTTGTGTCAGCCGGAAGGTGACGGCGGCATGACGCCTCTCCAGCCGCTGCTCAAACACGGGACTTACCGCCACGAACGTGGCGTGCCAGGAGTACACCACTGCTTTAAGCTGGGCTTAAGCTTAACTTTTCTAAAATATATAATAAAACAACCTGACTCAGCAAACGTTGTTCTGTCATATAAATTATTTCTTAGTGGTATGAAATACACTTAACAACCTATTCTCATACCTATCAAATATACATAAATATAAAATGGGTTGAGCCGTTTCGGATGAGTGTGACCACAAACACCGGGACACGAGATTTTTATTTACATACATATATAGATATAGTCTAGTGGTAGTGATCTGAGACCTCTGAAGTTGTAGTCCAACACTCGGCAACTACCACTTCAGAGATCTCACTTATCACGAAAATTTATGATAATCGGTCGAGTTATTAAGGCATGAAATCGTGACAAATAAACTTACATTCGCACTTATATTAATTAGTACTTGAGAGCTCCAGTTTCAAGCTTCGGTTTATGTAGTCTGTACTTCAGGTGTCATATTAATTTTTCGAAAACGATGATAATATTGCCCGTTTACGGTTAATAGAATAAAATGGAAACATTTTGGGGCTACGTTGTTGTCACGACATGACATGACAGAACAATAGAACATTTGTTATATACAAGCAAAACAGACCATTTCACAGAGTTTGGTCCCTGTTTTAATTATAAAATCTTTTAATCCTCCTGTCAGTCTGCGGATGGTGTGGGATAAAATGTAATCATTTACGGTTATATAATGCATACGCATACATTAAAAAGTGGTGTACAGATTGCAGCCCGGTATTTCAGCTTTTAAAAGTATAAAGCTTTTAAAAATCGTAAAACATTTTGAAATTATGTACCTTTTTTGAAATTGTTAAACTATACACGAATGGATGTGAGAACTGTCTCTATATGTTAATAGCTTCTGCTCCTCGGAAACAGTACGTTTTTTTAATGAAAGGTTCTTTCCTACACCACCTTACAACGTGTAGGTACGCAAAATAAGGGCGTGAAAGCGTAACAAATAAACAAACTCACATTTGCATTTATAATATTAGTTAGGATAAGTATTGAATAATCTATATTTCAAATTGTATTTCTTTCAAAGAGATAGTGGGCGATCCATTAGCCTACCTGATAGTAAGCGATATATAATCACCGCTTTAGAACATAGATCTATGATTTTGATAAACCCATTAGAACAGAAATACGCTTTAGTCAGTACACAAATAATATTATTTTCTTTTAATTCGGCTATCAGGCGTTGGTACTCATAGTAGACGTAAATAACAAAATATGTTATACCTTTGAATGCGTCGCAGCTGTGCGGCAAAAGAGATCAAGTTATATTAGCAGTTGCATTACAGCTTTAACATAACACCAGCTATTCGTATTTCTAGTATTTACCTACATACGTACGCAATACTGAGCTGCCCACAGAGCACGAAACCTGCTAACTTTCTGCTACAGATGACTGACTGGCTTATCATATTTATAGGCAAGCTAAACGTGTCAATGACAACTGCAAATATGATAAAGGAATAATTCTACAAGCGACGAATCTGCAGTCTACGTTCGGGCCGTTTGTGACTAGCTACGAATATTATTATTACTTTCGTAGCAGATCAAGCGCACTGATTCGTGCTCTGGGCGTATTCCTGTATCTTGTCTCTCATTATCGCATTAATTTAACCTACACTTGCAATAGGAGGCAAGCCTATTGAATATTATTATATATATCGGCCATAGCTCCAGATTCGATGCCGCCATTGAAAACCTAAAACACTTTGCCCGACCTCGCAATCAAACTCGATCAATTAATTGATCAATCGATCAAATGCAATCGCATTCACTACCGCTGCACCACCGTCACGCGACCAGAATTTTATTTCAGTATTTCCTTATACTAACATTCATACTGTGATGTGAGTTATATAATAATTACTGACATGTTAATACCAAAAATAATAATTTATAACAACGGGTATAATAAATTTGTATACAGCTATATGTATGTATAAGTCGAGATTACAAATAAAATTAAGTGAATCTTTATTATGATGTTAATTAAAAGCAATGTACTAAATTCCATTCTTAATTAAATTATATACCAGTACCCGGTGAGCTGATTTATTAAATCAACGCTACCTATCATATTTACCACGAATAATAATAATTTTATCACTACCACCCGGTTTTTATATAAATGAAATATTTACTGTCTCGACAGACGTTGTCCTGTACAAACGAAACATACAACTGTATATAAATAATATTTCTCCAACTAGTCTCGATAGGCCAATCGATACAATAAAATCTCAATCGATAAGGACGACCGTTGTTAACCTTTTTTTTTTACCTTTGGGAATGCTTTGACGCATACCTCTTCGCGGGGCGACGGAGAGATTCTCACCGGAGGCTCACTGGGGAAAAGATACCCCGGTAATACCGATTAAACCTACCACGGTGTTTCTCGACATAACCATAGAAGGTGAGGCCGCGCGAATCGCTTTTACATGCAATAGCGACCCCGCCGTGGTATCGGGCCGCCGTGCGAAACGGCAGGCCACTACACAAAGAATATTTCCTCCACCATCCCCCTGAGGAGGGGGGACAAAGACACGATACAGAGGCGCACATGGGAACACGCACGCCGCCTCTCAGACCTGGTGCTGATCGGGTGGCGAGCAGGCCCACGCAGCCCACCACCCCCAGGTCAAACTTCAAGGTGGCTGGAGGTCATCTCGCGCCCTCCGGCGCCCGGTTCTGCGGTTGGGGAGAGGGTTTAAGCACGGCTTGTCCCGCTCCGCCGCCTCCTTGATGGAAATCACTTCCTCACAGAAGGAGGCGACGGCGTTCCACGATCTCTCACTCCGGACCATAGACTGAACCACGGCCGGGAGTGAGAGGGCAACTAGTCCGACTGCCGCTATCAACTCACGGCGCTGCAATGCCCAGGCAGGGCAATCCGCCAAAGTGTGTAGCGCCGTGTCCACAACAACATCGCGGCAGTCACCGGAGTGATGACATCCGGGCGTCGCCTGCCGGCCTATGCGACACAGGAACTGGCCAAAACAACCGTGGCCAGTCATTACCTGTGTCAGCCGGAAGGTGAGGGCGCCATGCCGCCTCTCCAGCCACTCCTCAAAAACGGGACTTACCGCCACTATCGTGGCGTGCCCGATCGTTGTTACCCTTACTTATCTCAAAGTATCGATAGGATGACTAGTTTTATCGATCTATAATGTGGGAATGCTCCTTCAACTCCTTCGAGAATGACCCAGGCAAGTCTATCGAATTGTTTAACATAACACAAAATACGCATACATCGATTGCAAATGCTACACCAAGTTGCCAAAGCTTAATAGCCATGCTCAATCCAGGCCAATTGAATAGGTGGAGAAGCACCTACAGTTCGATGTCATAATTGTCATTGATCGACTTAATTCCAAATCGCTGTACTGATTTGAGTCTTATTCGAGTTAATTTATTTTTGAACAAACGCCTACGTACCTACCTACCTACCTTTTCTAGACGATTGGGTATAAAAAAGGCGTACACAGACAAATTAAATTTTAATATAATATGACAATTAAGTTATAATCTAGCTATGGCCGCAATATTATATAATAACAATAAAATATTATTTATTTCCACAAAATAATTATATACATATACACATTATGAAGTATGTCAACCAATACAGATGTAAGAAGAAATTATAATAATATTATAATATTCATACGGTATAATGTGGAAAGAATTATTGCAACACTAAGCAACGCCTGTCCCGCGGGGACTTATTGTTGTACCATATTGTTGACTGCTTTTTACGGGTGCGTTTATAAACAATGACTATTCTTAACACATTAATAATTATATGCAAGTACAATTATACCATCTATATATAATAAGGCATATCAAATTTTATATAACTTCCTGTCTATTAACCAATTTAAATGAAACAAAGTAACAGACACTTTTGCATCAAAATCTCTTTTTTATTAAATGCATTTGTACGTCCAAAATACTTATAGCAAAAGTGGTAATAATCCGCTATTAGTAAGGCATTACATACATTAGACATAGTCATGCGCTAATCGATAGTGTCGAAAACGCTTAATAATGTCTTACGAGTTTTATTTATCAAAATTAAAACAAACTGGATTTTGGACAGGCTATGTTATGATTCCACTATTGCTTGAACCTACATATTTCTGCGTAATACGTAAACAACATTATGAATACGAAACATAACGGTTGAAACAAACGTATTCGTTGTATATACATCACATTGGCATACGGCTGGCTGAGGTCAACCAGGCACCCTCGCTCGAACAATTTGTCTTCAGGCAAGTGGAGGAAGCCCCGGACGGGTACAAATGGCAGATTACTTCGAGTTTACTAGATACCCGCCGTAGACAAATGTCGTATCCACTCGCCCAGACTCGCTGCTTGTAATGAATGCCACTTTGAAAGGGATATTATGCAAGGATCCATCACACCGACAATGACGGACAGATTCTAATGCGTTTTAAACTATTGAGATGTGGTTCAACCCACTGAAGGGGACTTGAAAACATTGATTTATTTAAGTTTACACTTGGAAATTTGTGGAAGTGTTATTTATCATTCGTGTTTGCGACAGTGTGCTTTCAAATCTATTTATTTTAATTAAATTCGACTGTGAGGTGGACAGTCTGTGGCAGAATGCACCAATCTATAAAATATTAAAACAATATCCTTTGGTTTAGAAAGAACCTAACCATTCCTTTCTTAAAATTTGTAACAGTGCCTTGAGCTCAAACAAGAATTTTCAAATTTTAATCATAAATTTTAATCCATAAATAAAAAAGCATAATTATTTGAACCTTTCCAATTTTTCTATTGGTTCTCAGTACTATTTTATGATAACATTCTGTTTTGTATGTCTAAGAAACAACAATAATATCTCAATCACGTGTCGTGAATATCTAATCTTTAAAGGGTTTCTTGATACACGCGGCACACTAGTAGACTATATTTTTTTATTTATTTTTATGCAACTCATGTGGCGAACAAGCATACGGCCCATCTGATGGTAAGTGGTATTATTATTTATTTTCTTAATACATAGTGTATGATTACAATCAAGTACCTACGTATTGAGCTATACTCCATAACAGCACTATATTCTTACTAATCGTTAATTAAGCGTATAGCAAAATAAACGCAAGGTACTTATTGCTTGCTATAGTTGAAGGAAAACATCGTGAGGAACCCTGCATGTCTGAAAGTTCTACATAGTATTCTCGAAGATATGTAAAGTCTGCCAACCCACACTGGGCCAGCAAAGTAGACTATGGCCTTCTTATACTGCGGAGAGACCCATACCAAGCAGTGGAATAGCTTATAAACGAGGCCATTCAGTCAGTCTATTTACGTAAGTATATGCCTTGAGTTTTATTACGACAGTTGTTCTAAGAAAAATAGATATTTACCAGTATCTTGGTAAGACTAAATAACGGCTCCATACGCTTGAACGTAGTAAGTGTAACAGAATTGAAATAGGCACTTATCACCAAAGAACAGACGATATTTAAACCTACCTATTTCACGCTAGCTAAAACTAGAAACAATGCCTCTATCTAAAATTATTTTATTTAGGCAGATTGTATCCTCTATTCAAGTATGGAGTCTGTACTCAAATTGCGCGATTAAGGTCGACTCAAGTAGATATCACTTAAGTGGTCTATATTCCTAATGGATATAAGGACGGAGGATAAGTATCAAATCGCCAAAAATAGATCGTTGATAAGCGTATTAGAGAAACGATTTTACAGTTTTGTGTTTGGTTTAGTATCATGACTGAAAATGACATTTGAAAATAATAAACTATATTTCGTCATATCAGCCCTGTATATAAACTGACCCAATACTGGGCAGGGACCTCTTTTTAGTATCATGGTTAGGCCACAGTCCCCCACGCTGGCTCAGCGGGTTGAAAAACTTCACACATCTTTGAGAACATCGTGTAAAACTTGCAGACTGCAGGTATCCTCGCGATGATGCCTTTAATAATAAATTAACCATTTAATATGCACATTACTTCGAAAAGTCAGAGGTGCCTCGGTATCGAACTTGAGACCTATGTGTGGCAGTTCAACGGTATCTCACTAGATTACCTCTGTTGTATATAAAACTATGTCAAGAAAAGTTAAAATTTAAAATAAAAATTACCATCCATAAACAATTTGGCTTTGATTCGCCCATAATGCTATTTATCACCTATTCTTTACAACCCTAAACTTGACCACTCCTCTACGTTAAGCTGTAGGTATACATCACATACACAAAACCATGACACATATTCACTGATCAAGTAAATATTCGTTTCGTACACGGATGAAATACATTAATACCTATAAATGCTGAAACACTTAGATACTAACCATTATGTTAAGTTCTCAGAAGCGACTCTTCAAAATCCACTCATTATTTTAATAGCTTAAGTACCCAATCAAAACTGTAGCTTTACCATAACATCTCATTTACATATAAAGATGAGTCAACATTTAACATTAAACAGCCATATTACTGCTAATAGCGAATATTATGCAATACTCAGATCAAACAGATATTGTTCGATTAAACATGTACGCATTAATAGCACATTACTGGTAGTAAAGGCAGGAACTAATAAGACTTCGCTTTACCAACCAGTGTGAGTGGAACTCATTACCATTCTTAGCTAATTATCATTTCCATATACAAACAGAACTAAATGGAGTAATGGAGAGTAATCAGTAGATTTTGTGTCATTATGAATATGTTGTATGGCAAAGCGTAATTAGGGATTCTGTCAAAAAATCTCAGTAGTAGGACGGTGCTTAGAACCGTGCCCGATAATCGGCAATAGGCTCGCCACTACAACGATGTGGTTGTAATATGTGTACACATTTCGCCGACATTTCGGGAATAATTGGTATGAAGTATACATATACGTATAGGTATATGTATCGATGGGATATATGGATAAAATAATTATTAAATTAGGCCATAGAAAGCTTTTGCGACCGCGTTATCTCCTTTATCCCGCGATTAGATTTACCTCGATAACACTATGCACTATATCGAGGGGTTTAAACAGAATCAGACAAAACAGCTGAATTTTAAGTTGGTCACCAAGTTATTAAATTGTAAAAACCGTGTTAAAAATCCATTCAGCTATTTATACGTGATAACGAAACAAATATACAGACAGAAAAAAGATCTGAAATACATACATTGTTTTGAGTTCAATCCTTTACAAACTAGTTTTTAAAAACATTAGAATTTAATAGTGTAAAAACCGCTTAAAAATTCGTTCAGCAATCTTTACGTGATGGCGGTACACACGCACAAACATACAAAGACATAACAATTCTCAAGCACATTGTTTAGAGTTCAAACCTCTACTACTAATAGTCTAACTCAGAAGAATCCTAGCAGATTAAAAGTTTGTACATACAAGATAATGAAAAGAACCTACCTCCGTGACGTAGCAGTAGTAAGGACAACTGCCGCGGCCGTCGTTGACAAATTAGGTTCGATTCAAGGACAGCGCACTTGTTACATTGCCTATAGGTATAAAATTCTTCATATCATAAGGAGGAAAACAATGCAATTTAAAAAGAAGAAATATGAACCCTATCACACCCTCCTTCCAAAATCCTTTTGTGCTCCATGTTCCCCTAATTTTAAGTCTTAAAGACAAATTGTAGTGATGTACTTTTCAAATATAAACAAAGGGGAACAGGGGAAAATTCATTTCAGAGGAAACTGTATCTACTTGAATAATATCATGTTTCTAGACACTTAAGCTTTTCATCTATTTAGTTCGTTATTGGATTTTTACTACTTCGTTGTTCAAGTGGCAAATTATTTCGAGAATTAAAGCTATTTGCTTCGTATGGATTTTAATATATGGTAAACTATAGTTAGGTTATTCTGTCGAACAGTTCAGAGGTGTTGATTTGTTTTTATATTTTAAGTAAAAAGAGTACTCCCGCACCCTTATTCCTAAATAATTGCGGTATCACGGGGGACTTTAGAAAGATTCATACAACGGACACAAAGAAACTCCCAGACTCAGAATAACTATTTGTGTATTACATGATTTCTTGTCTCGTGTGGGGACCGAACCCACAACACTGGACGCAGCGGTGAGGCGATCACCTAAACCACTATCTATGCAGTCATATCACCCGAAAACTAGAGATATTAAATTGAGCAAGTCAAATGTAGTCTTTCAAGTCTAAGAATACCTGATTACATTAAAATCTATTGTATCTCAGGCCACCTGTGTGCCGTTGTGACTTAATCGGTTAAGGTGTATATATATATATATATATATATATATATATATATATATATGTATGTATGTCTGTTGTGAAATACAGGTGTAATATTTACGTTAGGTATAACCTCTATGCTAAAACGAAAATATTCGGATTCACTTTTTTTCTAAAGGCGCTACAGCGTAAATATCTAAATTGACGTTTACATTGCGCATACCGGCTTTACGTGAAAAAAGATTTTTGTGCAGCATTTTAGTGCACCTATGACGGCATATTAATTATTAACTGTCGCTCGATGCTCCGACATACATACACGGCACACCAAAAATTAAATTTCGAAATTTGTAAATTAAGAAGTATGCTAAGTAAGTATATAACTCGGAATAAATCAATGACCTCAAAGTGGAATTATTATTTATCAATCATTAAGGGTACTCATATTTTTGTCCCTGTTCTCATTATATGAAAAGAATAGGATTCGTTATGACTTATCAATTGAGATCAAAGCAAGAGCTATCAGTGAACTCTGTATGAGTTCAACCAGTAATGGTTTCTTTTAGTCGCCATTAACTTGTAACGTCAAAAAGAAATTTAATCAACCATATTGTTGTATTGTTGTATTGTTTATTATTGTATTAATAGAGCAGTTGTCAGTTTGCTTTGAACATTATTTTAATGGAAACAGCAAATACTACTTGTGGTGATCTTGTAAAACCAACATCAAAATTGTTTCAACCAATTTTGATGTTGGTTGTCAATTAATATTTTAAAAATAATAAGGAAAAGTAAAGACGTAGTGCGAAACTCTCGCTCCCTTGCACACTTGCAGTTAAACTACGGTGACGTTATAACGCATCATTTTTCTTTCCTGTGATAAATAATCAAACTACTTGAGTGGAAATGTCTTGTATAGTATATATTTATTTAAATAATAAAATAAACTTGAGTCAATGTGTCCTATCAAAAGCCTTTGATAAGTTTTAGATCGATCATGTTACATTACTGTGATATTTCTTTATAAAAAGGCTTTAAAATACGCAGCGCAATCTAACCCTACGTCAGCAGTTTTTATTTACATGCACTTTTCTTAACATGCCATGCAAGGTAAACAGTAGCCAATATGTAACCACGTTAACTTAACTATATATATTTACATAGCCTCTCCTTTCAAAGTAAAGCAACGTCAAATAAACACACTATCATGTCAGTAATATAAGTCAGAATGATAAAGAGAATATACCACTTTCTTAAATTGGATAAACAAAAGAACTTAAAAGAAAAGTTGTTTATAAAATAACAAAACTTGTAAAGCTACTCGGCAAGATTGGAAGGATTGACGAATGTCTCTATTTTTAGTTTAAAGTTGTTTAAAAAATATTACTGTGTGATAAATATGAAGAGAAGCTGAAAACTCGCAACACATTTGGCTACATGGTTTATAAACTGTCGTATTGTTGGGCACGAGCTTTTTCAGTATGAGAAAGACTAGACCTCGGTCTACCATGCTCGCGGGTTGACAGACGTTACATGTCTTCAAAAACATAATGAAAAATGTGAGTTCGGTTTACAAAACATGTCTTTACAGGCACGCAGGTTTCCTCGTGACGTTTTCCTTCACCGTTAAAGCGACTCACAATTGAGTATTTATAACACGCACATAATCATGCGATCAAAATCGAGACTTCTGCATAGCTTCCACTAAGCTATCGTTGTATTAAGAAATTTAGCACATGTTTCGCGTTTTTCACCATTTAGTAGGCAAAAGCTTACTTTAAATAACACTAGCCGTAGCCCGCGGTTTTACCTCCGTATATGATTTTACGTCGATGTTACATAGTCTATCGGTCCAGTAATTTTATTAAATTTTATTAAAGTTTATTTATTACTAACAAATATACAAATAATCTTTCTTCTTCATAATACTGCCGTCATAAGGAGAAAAAACGTATAAGCCAAAAATAAAGTTGTTTTAAATATACATTTTCGTTATCCAAATAGGTGAAAATATAAAAATCGAAAAAAATTTTAGATCCGTCTTTTTCCTTATGTCGGCAAAATATTAAAGTAATAGACATAGACATACTTAAGTCATCGTGAATTGTCTCTGAGTGTGGCAGTACTGTTTAATCATAGAACTAATTAATAGCCATGGTATGACCATGCGGAAGCAAGCAAATCTATCAAAAACAGTATTTATTTAGCATTACGTGAAAGTCGGCATAGCTATAAAAAGACTGAAACTTGTGACGACTGCCAAAGTACGAGAAATGAAAGAAAAATACATACTACTGGCCCTAAACAACGTTATTAGGTTAAGAGAATGATAATATTTGCTTAACAAAGATACGGCCTCATTGATATGGACTATTCATAGAATAAATATATGTTAATACAATAAATTATGGTATTCAAAAGCCGTATCTTTATTAATATCATTAACCCACTTACCGAGCGTGGGCATTATTCGCCATAAATCCTGGTAGAATACATATGTGAAATCGTTTAAACATAAATTGAAATAATGAGTGTTAATGAACCGCATTTTAATTAATCAGAGATGAGGCGGCGCGGCGTGGCGCGGTCGTGCTCAGCTCTCAACGCACAATATTCACTAGTTCAGTGAAGCGAAAGTAAATTAGCCGTGACGAGTAAATGGGAACTCAGTCAATCCCGACATTAAGGTACCGACTTCATAGGGCAAACCCTCTATGTTGTTCATACCAGGGCGCAGTCACAGAATACCTTAATATTTTTTGACATTTCATGAGCTGATTTGGCATAAATTTGCAATGTTTGCGACATTCAATCGATTTGATATGCATAAGACAAGGTTATAAGGATTAACTATGTATTATAAACCGCATTCGGTAGATCGGCTTCTAGATATGCCCTGTAGACTCTTTCCTTATATGAAAATATTTCATATATATTAAGTATCCGAACACGTTTAATTATTGGCGTAAATTTACTACTTCAAGAGAGGACAAACACCATCTTGGTCTCTTCGTAAAACATTCGAAACGTCGTACAAATTATTTATTTATTTATTTATATAATCATCACTTACAACTATTTTTACAGGCAAACCCAATGCAATAGTGATATATATTAATGTACTTGGATAAAATATATCAGTAGCAGTATGTAGTAAAGTTTTTTAAATAAACTGAGACATCCATATAAAGCAGTTAATTCCAATGCATTAGAAAGGTTAATCCTTACTAATATTATAAATTCGAAAACCACTCTGTCTGTCTGTTACCTTCTCACGGCTAAACTATTCAACCGATTTAAATGAAATTTGGTACAAAGATAGTTCAAAACATGGGGAACGACATATGCTACTTTTTATTGATGTAGGTACCACGTGCAAAAACAAGATAAAAATAATTTTCTAAACTGTTTCATAAGTCGGGTAGACGTGCAAAAACAAGATAAAAATAATTTTCTAAACTGTTTCATAAGTCGAGTAGAATAATGTTTTTTTTAGTTTAATTGTCATTGTCAAACATACAAAAATCTTTAATTTAATGATCCGCAGGTTGCAGTGTCAGATAAACCGAACGCTGCACAACATTTTTAAATTATATGTATATATATATATATACCCGCGTCATAAAGCTTTGGCAAAGAGGTGTTTCCTACGATAATACAAATCTTCTTGCATAAATAATCTCACCACACCCTACCAATATACGCATCTAAAAATTCTGTTTAAATTCTTATTTTCAGCCACAGAGTGAGTGCCAAACGAGCCCACGCCCTTATACGTCCCAAGCGACGTACTCGCACATGCTAATTAATAAAGGGACACCATGACTTAAAAGTAATACCTGGGATATTCGGGCTTGGACGGTGCGACACGGTACAGCTATAGGTATTCCCTCAGGGCTGATTAATGCGACTCTTTTTATGAACCCCAAAATTGTCGGGACTGTATATGTTGTGAACCGTGGTGTAATACAACATGCCGACCCCAACGCTACTTACGCATTTTAAATGGCAAAGCTAACAACATTTGTTTACTGCCTGCCTGAATAATAGTTTCCAGAAAATATGGTATATGGTAGTGCAGAAGAGTAACCATCTCTCTCACGTCTTTACAGCAATCATAGTTGGGAGATACTTAATTTAATGACTTTCTAATTAATATTATAAATGCGAATGTGAGTTAGTTTGTTACGCTTTCACGATGTAACTACTCGACCGATCATCATGAAATTTCGCATACACGTTGTCAGGGATACGCAAAAGGACAAAGGTTACCACAGTACAGTAACACTATTTCTGCGTTTCGCGTGGTTAGTAAGACTTCCAGTGGCTTACACAGCTACGTATACCATCCTTTTCCATCCATCTTTCAAAATTTCTCCTCTCCGGTAAGGCAATTCCTTTTCAACGCGCGAGCGCTCCCGGTATTACAAGCGATTACAAACTACGTTCACCATCAGGAAAATATGGTTGTGTACCCACCTTTAATATTAAACTCATAAAATCACGAGGTGAAGTTTAAATTTAAATAAAAAATTGATTGGTTTTGTCATTTTATGTCATTATCGCGCCCGCGGTAACAAAAGTATTTTTAACGCACGCTTTTGTATATTCGAGATCTAGTGTAAAAGTTCAACACAATCCAACACTGCGGGCTTGTTTGTATAGAGACTGTCAAATCCTCGCCACCCTCCAGCATTGGAGTGACACTCAACAAAGTGTAGTATAACAAGTGCATGTTTTTTTAATGTAACACGTCAAAACCTTACGTCTGTCTATACCAGCATAATACTATGTAAGGCGTATGCCTAGCATTAAAAGACATTAGACGAATGTTACTCTTTAATAAAGTTTAAATTTAACGTTGTGAGATTATCAGTATATTCAAATTGTATATGTATATATCAGTCATTACTGTCTTACATTTCAACGAATGTTACTCATTAAAATTAAGCTATTTTATACGGATTTTAAAGCTATTTATGAAGTCTTCAGTTCAAGACGATGAGACGACCATCATCTTAGTGTTCCCGTGACCATGGCTGCTGAAAAGTAACCAATATCTCGGGCAAAGTATAAACCTAAATAGTAACATGATTTAAATAATTTAATGGTAGATAATTTTAATAGTACTACTACTATATTAATTTAATAATTTTTCAAATTATCTAAATGTTTTTAAAATTAACCGTTAAAAAAGTCGTATAACGTGGGTTAATTTAAATTCAAACTGTAATAATATTTAAACAAATCGATTGGACATTTATTCGAATGGAGTAATTGCTAGAGTTGATTGATTATTTAATTAAGTATAAGCCCTATGCAAACACGAATATATGCCACCAAATTGTTCACGCGGTACCAGGGCACAGAAAAAAGGAACATATAAAAATGTCTTTGCTATCGTCCGTGGTGCACGGTCAAGATCATCACCATGTAGTAGAGAGGTACAAAAGTCACTACGATCGATCACGAGTATTCCTGTTATAGTAGCATCAGTGACACGTAAATTCAAACATTCGGATGGGCTTTCATACAAATTTCGAATATTCGAGTATAATTTTTCGAAGCATTGCACATCGCTAATTCTGTAAACCAGTTTTCGAGAGATCCCTATAACTTATCTATCTGTTATTTTCCTAGTAGCATTTGACATAATTTATGCGGAGCTCATGTAAAAATTCCTATCGTATATACATATAAGTACGAAAATTCTGAGATAGATATGTAATTGTAAAATTTTCTTCTTCTTCTTCTTTATTGTGAAATGTCGTCAGTCGTATATGGAAATAGAAAAACGTATTGTATACGGTTTTGACATTCATGTAGTGTGAACACTCGCATATGCTTACAGAACTGAAAAGTTTCAAACCGACTGAAGATACCGTTTACACTGACACTGCCTTGAGTATTTTATCTACATGTATAATAACATTATAAAGAGGAAAGTTTCTTATTTTTGTGTGACGAATAATCTTAAAATTACTTTACCGAATTTAATCATTATTTCACCACAAGCATCAAGATAACAAAGCACTTATCTTAAGCGTAAGCAAAACCACGACGGCTAATTAGTTTAAAATATCCGGATAGATCAACAACACATTGTAGGATACACAGATCAACAATAACATGATACTTCATGCTCGACAGTCATATGTACATATTGAATCTACGAGGTTGTTTATCTGGTTGTTTGACAAAACTAAATATATAAACTCAACAATATATTCAAGTTCGTATTTCTATCTTAGAAGTGGGTATGAGAATAGTATAAAACCAATATTGTCACGGCAATAGGAAGCGGGACCGTTGACCCGACAACCGCCTCGGCATGCCGTCACAAAAGAGTCACGTAGGAATCTGACCCACTGCGATTCTACGCATGACCTGCCTTTATATCTTGTTTACGCTTTTAACCGATTCCAAATAAAGATGCAGGAACTCCACGGGTGTATGTTTTTATTCAGTCATAGTGTAGCAATCACTGAAGCGTTTTTATGTTGTCTTATGTTTAAGCGAATGTTATTACATGTTATTACATATAAATCAAACTACTTTATACGGATTTATATAAATACTAGATAAAACCGCGAGTTCGGTTGCGTAAATGTAGGTTAGGTAAGGTTAGTTTTGGGCACGCCACGATTGTGGCGGTAAGTCCTGTGTTCGAGGAGTGGCTGGAGAGGTGGCATGGCGCCCTCACCTTCCGGCTGACACAAGTAATGACTGGCCACGGTTGTTTTGGCCAGTTCCTGTGTCGCATAGGCCGACAATAGACGCCCGGTTGTCACCACTGCGGTGACTGCCGCGATGTTGTTGTGGACACGGCGCTACACACTTTGGCGGATTGCCCTGCCTGGGCATTGCAGCGCCGTGAGTTGATAGCGGCAGTCGGACTAGTTGCCCTCTCACTCCCGGCCGTAGTTCAGTATATGGTCCGGAGTGAGAGATCGTGGAACGCCGTTGCCTCCTTCTGTGAGGAAGTGATTTTCATCAAGGAGGCGGCGGAGCGGGAGAGGGAACATTTAAACCCTCTCCCCAACCGCAGAGCCGGGTGCCGGCGGGCGCGAGACGACCTCCAGCCACCCTGAGGTTTGACCTCTGGGTGGGGGCTTCGTGGGCCTGCCCGCCACCCGATCACTACCAGGTCCGAGAGGTGGCGTGCGTGTTCCCATGTGCGCCTCTGTATCGTGTGTCCGTCCCCCCTTCAGGGGGACAGTAGGGATAAAATTAGTGGTGCCCAAAGGGTAGGCCCGTTTCATACAACATTTACAAAGTGGACTCAGAAGCACCCATATTCGGCACAAATATTAATGGATAATATAATTTTTTGAACTATATAGGAATCGGCAATCGCATTCGTTACCGCTGCTGCACCGAAGCAGATTTTTTATTATGTTTGTGTGTATATTAACTACAAGGTAAAGAGTTTTATTTAACACCATAATAGCAAATTTTAAAGGCATAGTTACAAACATTCAAACAACGGACACAAAGAACACCCAGATGCGGATCAACCAATTGTGGATCACACAATTTATTGTCCAATGTGGGGATCGAACCCACAACATCGGCGCAGTGGCATTGGCTTGGCGCCCACTTAAACAACTCCGCCATTTGTGTAGTCTATCTATATATACGATAAATAACTGTTATGTACAGTACAGGTGCGACAACAAACTCTCTGTTATGTGGTACCTTAAATCATAATAAGCTTGTTGTCTTTGTAATACACTTTTGCCTACACCTTTTAGGACACAAGCTCGAGACTATAGATACATGTAAACAAGTGAGAAACGGCAATGAATTGCCGTAAATCTTAGTTCGAAAAAATGGATCAAGTAATATTCATTTATTTTATTTATTTTTATTAGGTCAACCAACAACTGTTTACACCAATACATCGATTAGAACTTATAGACTGAGGTAACATAGTTCAGTGCAACAATTAATTATAGTTTAACACCACATGCATGTGACATGGCTCTAGTTACTTAATTTAATTATATAATATTGATTTGATTAAAATTTTAAGAAAAACAATATATTAATTTGAGGTCGCTTACATTATAAATATTGATAAATAATACAATTTAAAAATGGAAACAAAATAAAATAAAATAGGATTTGATGAGAATAAAAACAAAAATAATAATGAACGTGAAGATATTTGATTAATTAATTGTGTTAATATTAATATGCAAAGGTCTCATGATACCACGTGACCTTGAGGTCAGAGGTCAAAGGTCATAATAATTTCGGAGGTATATCGACTATGCTGAGTCGAATGGCGCTGACCGCGTGTCTCTAGCTCTTACGGTTCTTGAGTTGAAAGTTGTATAACAGACGGACAGACAAAACTGTTGTATAAGAGTTTTTTCGAACTCTAAAATTATAACAAGATTGTATCTGTACATTGTAGTATCGTAAATATTTTAAACTTATTACTTAAAATCATAGATATCGAAAATTCACGGAAATACAAAACAATGTATTTTCTAATTATTATTTTTTGTATCGGCAAACAATGTCAGAGTAAACACATAAATGCACAGACAGGCTGCTGTCTGTGTGTTTATGTTTATTTCGTCATTATGTGAAAACCGTTGGACAGATTTGATGCAGTTTTCACAGTTGGTAGCTTGGGGTACCTACAACTTGAAATCTAAACCTTAATTCATCAAATTCTTTTCCGTAGAACCGAAGATATTATGTATGTAACGTCAAAGGCCAACCAAACTTCGACTTCACACGAACAAAGTCATGGAAAAGGCTAGATGATACTAACGTTATAAATTTAATAACGAAGTGCGATATATTTTTTTATGATAAAAACGCTGCAAGCTGTTTCGGCTATAGCATTAAAACAACCAACTGTTTAATCATAAAATCATCCTCATTAAATTTAAATTTGTCTTTAACGTTCTGTTGATACAATGCAGTAAATAAAGCTGTGTTCTCCATAGAACCGGAATCGTCCCGGATGAGAATATTTTTGACTTTTCCCGACGTAGGCCGGCAGACTTAATCATATTACCAGACTAACTTTTTATGTTGCTTATCGTTTGCTCACGTAATACTACTCCTGAACTAGCTGTTTGTCACCGACTAGTTGAAAGCTGCCGTCAAACGGTTGAATCACCTTCGTCAGTGCCTGCTAAGTAACAGATGATGACCCATATTCAGCTGAACGCTCCGAGGTTAGGTACTTATGCAATGACAGCTGGGCGTTAGACCCGATGTGTCCACTGCGGTCGTAGCTGGCACCAATCTAGGTTGTATACAAGGCTCAGTTTCTGTACTTAAGGTTTTGCTTATTCATTTTCCATGTTTACTAATTTAGTTACGTTACAAGACGATTTTAATGCTTACCAAGATACTATTTCTGTAAGACGCTACTTAAAGCCATGATTGCTGTTTTAATCGCGACATTGATTCGTGACTCAATCACTAATTCATAATTATATTATTGCGAAATAATAACTTGATTGTGACACTAACCTACAATAATCCCCAGTATTCACGCTGATATTACCTAACGGTTCACTTTGAAAGCAATTAGATCTACTGGTGTTATGTACGATAGCGACATATCACTAAACACGCGTTTTGTAGTCGTTAACATTGGCGTACAACATTCTTTTTGACCACCACGATCTGGTAGCTCATTAACAAAAAGCGGCATTCCTTATGATTTGTAATGCTGTAAATAAAATGGGTACAAAACAATCTGCCAATAAAATATGAAACAATTATAGAATAATACAAAAAAAATTAATAAAATCTAGCAACTTTATGTTAACCTACCTTCATTTAGTAAATATAAATAGACTTACCGATCGATGATTTACACAAATTAACACAATTTAAGGATTTAATAGGTTTAAAATTCACACTACACAGATCCTTAACACAACCGTAACACACGAGCCGAGTATCGATCTCGAAACGATATAAACAAATTTTTAAGCGAAGAGAACTTGCACACGCGTTGAACCGACCGGGTGCAGGAGGGATTTTATACGGCAATGTAAAATTTCGTTTGATAATAATATCGTAAATAGTAGTATTATAAAGGCACATTTGACTCCAGACTGTGTTGGATTCGAAATTCGAATTCGGGCGGGCAGTTTCAAATTCGAATCCGATGCCACTGCTTTGGATTAAAAACAAATAATTGCCTCATTGGTATATCTCTGGTAATAAACTACAGAGTGCAAAGCAGATTTTAGCTAAATGCTGTTCAGCGTCGACACTTAATTAGGACTAACTTACCTTTTGCATATAACTCGATTCTATTAAAGAGGAAATGCTGACGGATACCTACGTGTGCATTAATCAGGATGAATATTCGCAGGAACGGTAACGCTTTCAACAGATTTAGTACGAGCGTTTTCGATGCAAAGTGACTGTCACTAGGCGCGTATTTACTTTCATCCAGATTATTAGTGACGTTTTTATCATGATTTAGTCTGTTGATGTCTGATGTTAGTAGTATAATGAAACTCACTCGCCTAAAATAATATGTGGCTATATTACCAAATTCACAGCAATTACTCGGACTGTTGAGAACGTCTTACTCGGTTGAATGCTGGTTCCTCACTACTGAGCGATCTTTCGCTGAGAGACCAGTTACCTTTTTTACCATTCCACAATAACCCCACTATTTAAAAATGATGGTTGGCTGTGTTGCCTGTTGGGTAAATAAAAACTCCCGAACACAAAAATAAGAAATCATGACAGTAGTATCAAAGGCAGTCTAGTGCATAATCAAGAAAGTTTTTAGTACTGTTATTAGGAACATCGATATTAATGAGTGTCTTAAATATGTCAAACGATAATAGACTGTTATAATCTAGCCCGCATTAACTAGTTATCTAAAAGCATACCTAGCAAAATAAGAACATGCATGCCGCGTGCGTAACAATACTTGCATAATGTGAAGTGCACAAATGGCGCAGTGGTTTCAGTAGTCGCTTCGCCAGAGCCACCGCGCTAAGTTTTGCGCGTTGCATACCTACACGGAACAAAACAGTTATAATCTACAAATAATTGCTTTGTATCTGAGTATTCTTTGAGCCCATTATTTATATGAAAAAGCTCCTGCAACACAGGATTACATACATACATAGATTTACGCCTGTTTTCCAGAGGGGTAGGTAGAGACTACGGATTTCCATTTGCTACGATCCTGACACACTTCTCTGGCTTCATTCACTTTCATCACATTTACAGGATTATAAATATAAAATTTTAATTTCCATTTAAACTGGTGGTGATATTACCTGTCTGTTTTTCTGCTTCCTTTAACTATACACGTTTTAAAGTACAGTATACGTATGATTTAACTTAATTTTGTAGGTATCAGCATATATACGTAGTACTCATACCCGTCTTACGACAATTCCATGCAACGTGCCATGTTGCTTTTAACACAAAGAAAGCACGACAATCTCGGAAAACACCCCAATCATTCTCCACATGGATACAATCACCTTTAATCACAAACAATTACCTGAGCGGACACACTGATAGCCTCAATAGTAAATATTTTTCCGCTCCACGTAATATATATCCATTATGACTTCCCTCGCTGAATCTCTTCGCCAATTTGATAGCTAATACCTGTTTCACAAGCGTTTTATCCGGGCGCGCGATCAAGATAAAGTAAATTATGATTTATGTCCGTAATACGGGCGGACAGGGTCCTACACGAACAAACTGCTTTATTCATCACCTTTTACGCATAGTGAGGCAATTTTTAAAGCTTAGTTCACTGGAAAATAAATCTGTTACGTATCGTGATTTAACAACTAACGTTAAAGGTTTAACGTTAAACTTTTAAAATTTGTACGATCGCGATTGATGCAAAATCAGCCGAAATATCGGGATCGTAACGAATAAATACGTATTCATTACCCTTAAATGATTGCCATCGCGATTAAGAGCCATTGCCTAATATACTTAATACCTAAAGCATATAGTGAATAAATCTTTTAATAAAAGAAACACTCGCTGTTAAAACATTTCGCGGGATTACAACCCTTGATATCACGAAATAAGTGTAGGTACCCAGGTCAACTAATTACACAATAGTTTGTTTCTCTATTTTTTATATGACACTGAGCTGTTCTACCGTAATAAGGGTAACCTGCGTGTAATTAAACGCAGTGGACAATAATTGATTAATCGAAGGCTCGTTTTAAATATTACTTATGTCTGTGACAAGCAATTAAATGAAGGTTTGGCTGCACTTATTATACAGACATACATATTTATATAGCCCCACGCCTATAATATCGCCGAAGCGGTAGACAAAGATGCATTTCACATTTTCCAGCTATGGTTTTAGTGAGCGAACCTACTGAGAATAACATGAAGACAAAAAAGTACTTTACAGAACATAGCTTCTGTAAAACCGTGTTAAGCCGCCTTACAGAAGCAACGTTTACACAAACACAAACAAATCGGCACCAACCAACCAACCAACCTTGCCACCAATAATATGAGAAAGACATCCTAAGTATTAAAAGCCCAAAATTATATTATATAAAATTATATTATACTGTTGGAGGTATTATGGATATAATTTACACGTATTATATGCACACAGTGTGCAGAAAAGCCGGGATTGTTTACCCAAGTCAACAGTATTGAAATCAGGATGATCTTCTGACTAGAAAATCTAAAACTATTCAAATCCTATAAACTCACGTATAGATTATATAAACCTTTGCAGTGTATTACGAAATTGTTTTTTTAATACTGTGACGCTAGTGATGATTGAAAATTATTCATCCATATTCACTAGCTACTGACATCATACTATCGCCTTGTAGTCTCTTATCGGAAATTTACGGGTCGTTAGGTGTCACTGTATGGATTTCTTTGTCCATGTTATTGTTTATTTATTAATATATGCACATGAGTTATGGCTAGTACTATCCTTACTAATATTATAAATGCGAATTATTTGTTACGCTTTCACGCCTTAACTACTCAATCGATCATCATAAAATTAAGCATACAAAATGTAAAGGGTATAAAAAAGAAAACGTACTGTGAGTTTCTTTGTAATTAGAAGTAACTTTTAGGCAACAATAATTAAGTTGGGCAAGAAGTATGATAACAGTACAACAATTCCTGATCTGTTGACAAATCGGCTTATTTGTATAATCCCCAAAAAAAACGTACTTCAAGTTTCGCATACATGTGTACAACTTGGGCCTAAACGAAGACAGCAGGCAGACTTTGACATCTTCGATAGATTATAATCAGAACTAATTAATCGCTAATAATTTGAAATGCTAAATTCTGCTGTGAGACTCTCTTTTTAGATGTGTCTACACGACAGATAAAAAACACTAGTAAAACCTTTCTTTAAAACTATTTATTCTATTCAACCTAGGATTCGAAAACAATAAGCTTCAGAATTAACCAAATTTATTAAAATTGCTTTGTTTTACATACACACATCATTATAAACATTGAATAAAAATGAAAAGGTTGTTAATACATATCATCATAGCTTCGACTTATTATCGCTCGTCCTGAGTTGAAGACACTTCAATTTGGACTAACGAGGTGTGACGTGTCTCAAACACAAAGGGAGCATCCTCCAGCCATCTTATTTAGCGGGTCGTGGCTGGGCGGTTGATATTGGGTTCCCATATATATAAGGTTTATTGTTTAATGCCTGAACATCGCTTGTTAATATAACTATCTATTAAAATTTCTGTTTAGACAATTACAGTCAAATATTTACAGGTTTGCATATTTTATAAAATTTGTACCTAAATCGGGCCATGTTCGCTTTGGCTTAGTCTGACAAAAAAAATCAAGGAGGTAAAAACAAAATTTGGAACTCAATGTTTCTTTTTAACATGGTGCCCTTATGTGTTCTAGAGCATAACATACATGCAATGATTTTTGGCGTCGTAAGCGTTCCTGTTATTAATTTTGGTTCGGAGGAGATAATAAGAATAAAAACTGTATAAAACATGAGTCAAATTATACTAATTTTAATTATAGTTGGTGCACAGCTGAAATATTCAAATAGGAAACTACTACATTATCAGAACCACATTATTCTAGGTTGCGTTTTTAAGGGAGGTTATTACAAAAACTCTTTAAGAAAGATGTTATGCCTGGCATAGCTTTGTAACCGAAAATTTAGTTTAAACGACATTACTGTCAGATTTCAAAGCATTTTCATGATAAAATCATCCACATCTTTTCTTTCTTCCTAATCAGGCTCAATCACACACAGACAAACGATTGTGATATTAGTTTCTAGTATTGTTATTAGTTATGCTTACGTAGACTACATTGCTTCAAATCATAAACACACACACTCACACACATGCACACACACACGCACGCACACACGCACGCACGCACGCTTGCTCGCACGCACGCACGAAAGCAAGCACGCACGCACGCACGCACGCAGAATACAAACACACACACACACGCACGCAAGCGCGCACGCGCACGCACACGCACACGCACACGCACACCCACACGCTCACGCTCACGCACACGTACACGCACACTCACGCAGTTAAATTTAAATAATTACCAAATGTTTCATGGTTTAGATGAGTACGCAGAAAGGTGAAAATGATAACATATCTGGTATGGACCAGATAATGATATTCCTGGCATGCATTAAAATAATAACCATAATTTTTATCTGAATGTAACAGTGCATGTGAAAATGTTCTAAAATGGACAATAAAAACTGCATCAAAAATTATATTTCATCAAAATATATATTTTAATTTAACATTAGCTACCTGTGTAGAAAAATTAAGACTATTTATTTTAGTGCATGATTAACAACTATTGACCAAAAAACCAAGAACTTCACTTTTGCAGTACAGCATTTAACTGACAAGTATTTTATTGAACAAACGGATTATTTTATGAGCTTTGCTGGAATTATTTCTGTGTCGCGTGGAACTTTACAAACATTGAAACAACGGACACAAAGTATACTCGGTCTCAGTACAACTACTTAAGGAGCACACATTTTTAGAGTTCCAAAAAGTCTTATACAACAGCTTTGTCCGTCCGTCCGTCCGTCCGTCTGTCTGTTATACAACTTTTAACTCAAGAACCGTAAGAGCTAGAGACTCGCGGTCAGCGCCATTCAACTCAGCATAGTCGATATACCCCCAAAATGACCATAATCTTTGACCTCTGACTTAAGGTCATGTGGTATCTAGTGACCTTTGCATATTACTTGAACCATTTTTTCGAACTCTAAGATTTACGGCAATTCATTGCCGATTCTCACTTGTTTTGTCTCGTGTTGAGATCAGATCTACAAGACAGTGCAATGGCAGTGGCGAAACGACCACTTAAACGACTACGCCATCCAGGATTCTAATCGTGCCAATTATTAACTAAATTCTAGAACTGTACGAATCGTAAGTACTGTTTCTGTAAGACACACACTACACTGACCTAATGGGTAAGGCTTTATTTTTTTTATAATGTCACAATGCTTAAATGTACCTAGAAGAACATAATGTTACTATTATACATTTGTCCGTAATCTAGAAAATGCCCGAGCGGTGTAACGGAACATTCGATAAATTATTCGATAAAAGATTTTCCTTTCAGTGCATGAATATTCATCGGTCTTTATAATACAGAACAGTGTCACTGCCAATATTGCGGGAGGCTTCGACCACATCGGGCCATCAATTATGTCGTTCGCGATCTAACCCTGTGTCCATCTGCGTGCCATTTGTAAACGTCATGCTTACCAACATAATACAAACATGTCTACGCGAAAACCATCCTTATTTCTTATTTGTAAAGCCGACTGTTATGGCATGGCAAGGATGGGTAGATCACCACGCGGGATCGTAATTCGGCCATGGTGACAAAACAATCATTAATTAGATTAGACGTTCGGTATTCGGCAAATCATTGGCCGAACGTAACCATAATGACAGGGCGTTTGTTTTGTTCGGTTGGTATACAAAAGGCGTTATCGCGACCGTCATTCTTCTTTGATAGTGAAATATGGAATATGCAACGCTTAGTTACCTACAGAAAAAAACATTTGTGCACAAATGTTATTAACTATTCCGTCTTTATACTTTATTCATACTAATTGTATTATGACTTAAATAAAGAATTTCTTGTTTTCGTTATTAACTTGTCTCGTCACGAATTTAGTAGCTCCGTGGTAAAACAAGTTGAGCCTTTCCGTGTCTTCATTAACACGAAAATGGATGACAGCTGATGATAACGATTTGTTCTAATTTAGAAAACACTTGAATTGATGAATCACTCAATCGGATCGGTTAGTCGCAATAAATACTATATATAATATAATATATTTATTTTCCAAAATACAGACAGATATAATAGGTACATAAAAACATAATTGAGTATGAATTATGGAAACAATAGTACATTGTGCTGGGACTATGTTGCTAAAATCTGTACAAAATTATAAACCCTATCTCTTAAACTAGGTATTCCTGTATTTTAAGAGATAGTATTAGGCTATTAATTTACACTAATAAATGTATACAACAGGTTGGAAAGCAGTGTTGATCCTTCAATTAATTTAAAATATTGTTTATTACAAGCAAAATTTCTTATTATAATTAATGTTAAATATAATAACGTTAAATATCTAATAATGTGTATGTATTTTATGGTAAACATATATATGTGTGTGCGTGTGTGTGTGTGTGTGTGTGTGTGTGTGTGTGTGTGTGTGTTTGTGTGTGTGTGTATGCGTGGTCATGAGAGGTACTTTAAAAGGGACTCTGTTTGGAAATAGTCTTGATTTTGTAGCCACTCAGTCACTTTAGATTTTACTTTATATATGTTAAGATCTCTAATGCCCAGTTTTTTATGAATTTGCTTGTATAAATGAGTGCTTTGCGTAAAGAACTGATGTCTAGCAAATGTGGTATTGTGTGGGGTACCTGAGGGAAGGTTTATTCTCTTTGTAGGGTCCGCAGGGGGAGCCTCGAATGTTTCCTAAGGGTAGATTTCAGCACATAGAGCTGCCGCACTGTTAGTACTCTACATTCTGAGTATAATTTTGTGGTTGGATATCTTCTGGGCTTTTTGGTCATAACCTTAAGTATAGCTCTTTGTGCTCGTTCTACTCTGAGAAATTTGGTTTTATTTGCTCCTCCCCAAACAGCGATACAGTATCCTATAATTGATTTGCATAAGGAATTATATACCAAATTTAATGTAGCACTGTTCGCAGACTCCCTGAGTCTCTTAAAAATGTGAATGAGACGCATTACGCGAGTGGTTAGTGTATCCAGTTGTTTGTCCCATTTTAGTGCATCGTCTATAAGTATGCCTAGGTATTTAACGCTATCAGTCCTGCTGAGTGTGGGGCAAGAACAAGACGCGGATTGGTCTGTGCATGAATGAGCAGTTATTAAAAAAGAAGAAGGCGGTGAAGTGTTACGTCGGATGGTAAAGGGGATAAAAACAGTTTTGTTTAGGTTTAGGGTTAACAAGTTAGAGTTTAACCAGTTCATTATTTTAGCGAGAGTAGTTTCTGCCTCTGTTTTAATGATATCCCAAGTAGTATAGTAAACGATTATTGCCGTGTCGTCGGCATAAGCATATAGCTTAGAGTTTGGAAAGTCCATCCTGCAGAGGTCATTGACATAAATTTGGAAGAGGGTGGGCCCAAGTATACTTCCCTGCGGGATACCGTAAGTTAAAGAGTCTTCATCACTTAGGTACATATCAATTTTAACACGCTGAGTGCGATTATTCAGGTAGTCTTTGAATATGTCTAGAACAATCCCTCTTACACCCAGGCGTTCCATCTTCGAAAGAAGTTTAGGAACAGAAACTGTGTCAAATGCTTTGGAAAGATCCAAGAATATCCCCATACACTTAATACCAGTATCAAGTTTCCTAGCGACCAGCTGTGTCAGTTCCAGTACAGCATCTTCTGTCGATATGCCTGTTCGGAAGCCGTACTGGTTGTCAGCTATTATTTTGTATTTCTCTAGAAAAGTTCTTAACCGGTTGTTAAGAATCTTCTCCAAAACTTTAGAGAGCGTAGGCAGAATAGATATGGGTCTATAATTGTTGACACAGTTTCTGTCCCCTCCTTTGTGGATTGGATGTATTATCGCCTTTTTAAGTGAGTCTGGGAATATACCTGTTTGCAAGCATAAATTGCAGAGATGGGTTATAATTGGAACCAATACCGGGCGACTGTTCTTTAATAACAATGCTGATATCCCATCCCATCCAACAGCACAATCACTGCGTAATTGTAAGATCAAGGACTCTACTTCGACCTCGTCAACCTCGATTACACCAAGTGAATTTACAGGAGTGTGTGACGCACTGTATGACTTTCGGTGCAAAGTATTATTCACGGATGAATGGGAGTTATAACCCCGTAACATGATTTCTTCGGCCATATTTTTGCCTACCCCACCAAAGAATTTACAGACCTCATTAATAGATGAAACGGGATTCTCATGCAATTGTAATAGTTCTACTGGACTATCGTAATTTTTTTGAGTGTTCGTTATTGTTTTAATCGTTCTCCATAGTGCTTTTGGGTTATTGCTAGATTTTTCAAGTTCATTCTTTTCGTAACATATTTTTAGTTTTCGCAGAAGTGAATTACAAAAATTTCGATAGCGCGTGTAGGTTACTTTTAATATTAGGTTGTCTGGTGCTTTTTTTGACTGTGTATGTAATTTATCCCGATGTCGAGTACATTTAAGTAGGCCAGGTGTCATCCACGGTTTTAATGTTCTGTTACGTCTTGATATTTTAATTTGTTTGGTATGTTTAGATATAACAGCTTTTATTATACTTATGAATTGATACATAGCTAAATTTGCATCTGTCATTGTATAAATTGTTGTAAAGTCTGTGGTTTCTAATTCTAATTTGATTGCCTCATAATCTATTCGAGCATATACATGAATTCTCTTACGAGTGGGCTTAACGTCAGCTATAGATAATAACATTGGTTTATGGTCAGTGATGTATGAGTTTATGACAAGAGTTGTAGCGTTAAGATTGGTCTTTAAAAGTATATGATCGATACTATTTTCTAATCGTGTGGCAAATAAATGGGCTGGCAAGAGTCCATGCGAGGCGTTTAAAATAAGGTAATCCAGGCTCCGATCGCTTAAGTTGTTTTGCCTTATATCTATATTTAGATCACCAACTAAGGCAATATTTGGGTTAGGGATGCTGTCGTAAACGCTATTTAAACTAGTCAGAAAACTATCAAAATGTTCTCTTGAGTTGTATGACGGGGAACGGTATACTGCTACCAATGCCAGCTTGTTGTCAACTTGACATACTAGACAGTTCCCACCTTTAAAATTTGGTTCCCATAACGTAATTTGCAACCCTAGTCTCGAATAAATTACGATGCCATCATTTTGGTTGCAGTTTGTTAGAGTAGCGTGTGCCTGAAAATCTGTTATTATAGGTATATTATTAACTTTACTGAGCCAACATTCCGTAAGGATAATTATGTCAATGTGCATATTAATTGAGTGGAGTAGTACTTGTAGCTGTTCGATGTTTTTATTTACACTGCGTATGTTAAGGTGTAGTAATTTTATATCGTTTACAGTCTGATTGACATAATTTAAACATTCCTCTGGGTTACAATTATATGGATTACCTACAATTATTTGCTCAAGTTCACTGTTAATATAGCTTAAATTAGCCATTTATAATAAAATAGATATATTACAATAACATATTACTATTGAAATACAATACAATAACCTTGTGTAGCGAAAAGCGCTAAATAAATTTCGTAAATGCATGACAATGACACTGCAACTTATAAGAATTATGGTAGAACGATTTAAATATGCACTGTTTGTATCATTAATATACATATTCAGTGTAGATATATATTTACTGATTTGAGAGAGATGTATTAGAGTGAACGTATGTGTTGTGAGTGTGTGTGAATTTAATTTACCTAGAAAATATAATATAAAATTTAAATAACATTTTATGCAAAAGTATAACAGTGCAGAAAAGTGAGTTTACATAGTCAGATATTTATGTTACCTATGTCATGGAGACTTTTATCAGAATTTATGAATATTTGTTTATCACCCTCATACTACAAATAATTAATCAAATATTGACATACATTCATAGTTTTGTTTTTTACAACTAAGGTGGCAAACAAGCATGCGGCCCACCTTATGGTAAGTGGTCACCGTAGCCTATGAACGCTTGCAATACCAGAGGCATCACTTGCGCGTTGCTGATAATTTAGGAAAGGAAGTGGGAAGGAGAAGGAGCGAGAAGGGGAAAAGAGGATAACACACAACAGCAGGCATACTGCTATTTCACGTCGATATTCTATGAGAGGGTAGTCCTTCCCCAGTCAAGTTCATGTTGAAATCAGCGAGGGCCTACTATTTATGAATTTTAAATTTTATAGCTAGGTAGTAGTAGTATTTAGTATTAGAACATATTACACCCACATTTTGCCCGCTATGGTTCTAGTTTCCACATAATAAGAAACGAGCACATTGCCGTCCACTAGGCACCCTTCTAGACTTCGTGCTTGTACTAAGAATTTCTTGGCAGGACAATCTAACATAAATCTGGTTGAAAATCGAACCCTCGAGAATCGAGACGTCATGCACAGCAGCCTCATTCACAAACTACCAACAAAATAATACCAGGACACGGTTCATCAATTGCGGACAGTATCGTTCCCACATGAATTCATTTTACTGATTGCTTGTTTATAATAGAGTTGATAATTCAATAATACACACAGATTCATTGAATATCATATTACATGACCAATTACGTCCCTTTACGTTTATCTATTTGTATTTTATTACCAAAACACAAACATAAATTATCTCATAATCGCAGTGAACATCATATTGTAAATATAAAAGAATTTTAGACTAGATTTTATTAACGACTTCGCTCGCGTTAATCTAGATTGTGCTAATATCCCCGCCTGGACATCGCAGCGCCGTGAGTTGATCGCGGCAGTCGGATTGGTTGCCCTCTCGCTCGCGGCTGTAGTTCAGTCTATAGTCTGGAGTGAGAGGTCGTAGAACGCCGTCGCGTCCTTCTGTGAGGAAGTGATTTCCATCAAGGAGGCGGAGCGAGAGAGGGAGCGCTTAAAGCGCGAGACGACCTCCAGCCACCCTGAGTTTTGTCCTGGGGGTGGTGGGCTTCGTGGGCCTGCCCGCCATTTGTTCAGCACCAGGTCCGAGTCACGCGCGCCTCTGTGTCGAGTCCTTCTCCTCTCTAGAGGGGGGACAGTAGGGACTTTAAAAGGGAGTAAGTGCGTAAAGGCCACTCTCTTCGTGTAGTGGCCTGCCGTTTCATACGACGCGACGGGCCGAAATCTCGGCGGGATCGCGACCGCATGTGCAAGTGTTTCACGTGGCCCCGCCGATTGCGGTTTCGTCAAGAAACACCGTGGTAGGTTTAGTCGGTATTCCGGGAGGTCTAATATCATCATTTCAACATCTTTCTTTACCCCGGTGAGTCCGAAATAACCCCTCCGCCCGCCCCCGCGGATAGGTATGGCCAATGCATACCGCAACGATAAAAAAAACTAATATACCTATTCTATCCAAAGGGAACAGTATCTTTTTCTGGATGAGAGGTACTCTATTTCTTTTTCTATATCCTTGACAACGTTTAAATATTCTCTGCGTCAAAAATAGAAAGACAATTTTTTAAATTGTTTAGGTGTAGGAACGAATTATTTAAAATCTATATTATTGTTAAATAATAATAATCATTTATTCAACTTAAATTGGTACAAATGGATACAGAGCTTAGGTTAAATTGTAAAGGTAATATATAAGGGGTGTCTGTACTAGGGTAAACCTGTTCCACAGGCATTAAGTAAATGTATACCATTTGTAAGTTTGAGCGCGCTGAGTGCCATTTCGGTGTAGAAAAATTGATTTCCCGTCGATTTGATCGTTTATTAAGGAAATTTAGGCTATAACTTAAAATGATGAAATTAGTTCTCTTAGTTATCTTAATGTCCCACATCTCGCGCCGAATGTAATTTGGGTTTTACTTATTAAATTTAAAAAAAACATCGCTTGCCCTCGACATTGTCTCTGAGTCCCAAAAGTCTTAAGAATCATTCAAACATGGCACACAAAGAAGAACTGGATTTTTACCAACTTCAATGTATAACATTCGCGTACGTTAAACAATGCAACCTACTTGTAAATCACACTAAATGCTCTCCCATGTGGGATCAAACTTACAACAGTTGAATCCCGAGCCATAGTTGTAGTTAATTGCCCACTTGAACCACTGCGGCATTCGTGATATATCAATAGTCATGTAGAACAGTCAAATGTTTGATTATATATAATTTCACATGAATCTAGAAGAGATTCACAATAAATTCACAGACGCTAATAACAGCATAATTGATCACCACAATAAACATGTGTATTTCTCCCAATGAACATAAACCTTTGCCACGGAAGGTGTTTTCTACATTCACTACATTCAACATAAAAATGCTATAAAATATGAGATGTGTATTTACAAAACTTCTTGTTAAATGTTGCGCTTATGAAATTCAAAACGTGGCCGAGCAAACGACCGTTTTGTGTGTGCAAGACTTTTCACATTGTCGTACATTTATGTACATAACCCTTTTGTATAGAAGTACGGCGATTGTTCTCACCTGTACTTGCTTAGGGTTCGTACAATACGACGAGGAATTGTTAACTTTACGACTATTTTATAGCTAAGTAGTTGTTACAAAATTTATGCGTGTTATATATTTGCTATACGAAGAGCAATTAATTACTGAAGAGACTCGCGATGACGTCACCCGACCCGAGCCTTTATTTATGCGATTTAATAACCCTCTAAATAAGTCTCAGCCTGATTAAACGAACGACATAAATATAAATGTATAAAGTCGTTTTATTTCTCTTAAATCTTCGCTTAAATTTCGAATATGCGGCAAATTATTTTCGCTGGCATAAAATCAAAGAGCGGAGTTTCGGGTACTCGAAAGAAATATTTACTTACTCTCTGATCTTATAAAACGTCACTCGCTCGATTTATCGTCGAAATAAACGTGCCGATCCGGCTGTGGTACTAACTCAATGAGGATTTTTATTGTGCTTGAAACACATTGAATTAAGCTCTTGATATATCACCTTTTTTATGATGTAGTTTGAAGTACTAGGCAGGTACGCCGGTGGGGCATATGGCCACATTAATCTTGCTCGCATAGCCTAGCTGGAACACGTAGCAAACACAAATAATAATTCATTTTCACATTACACATTACACGCTTCGCAGTTGCCGTGTGTACCGCAACACAAGATATCTTTTGCCGTCATTGTTGATATGATTAATTGTTGGATTTTATTTAATAAGTACATGACACTAGTCACAATTATATAAATACTTTTCTTATTTTCAAATTTAACTATAAAGTGAAATCGAAAATATATACTTTGATAAAGGTGTATAATAAACGTTCTATAATTATAATTATATAAATATAATACAACCATTTGATTTGATAGAAATTAGTATTTCTATCGAATCTATTAAGTAATTAGATTTTGCTCGCGACTTTTGTCGTTTAAATGTAGGTTAGGTTAGATTTATAACAATACTTTTTACTTGATAAAAGGTACCTATGTCCTTTTCTGTACCCCAGATAACGTGTACGCAAAATTACATGATGATCGGTTTAGTCGTTAAGCCGTTAAAGTGTAACAAACAAACACACATTCACATTTATAATATTAGGAAGTTAGGATAAACCGCAAAATAATATTTGTTAGAGGATCTTCTTACCGTGTGTTTCTAAAGATAACTTCATCTTAAAAACACACGGAATGTAAACATCCTTAATGTTTCCTTTTTTATGGGTAATGTGTTTAAGTAAACGATTTATATTCATTACTTACAAGCGCAAACATATTTTCATATCATAGAAAAAATTTTACTCAGTCATGCAATAATGTAAAACTTTTTTAAAATAAAAGATATCCATGCGTAGAGACTCTAAAATAATAGAAATTAATGCTTAGAGTATTTAAGTAATAAGAGAAATTTATGCTTAGGACACCCTAAGCATGAATTTCTAGTTATTGAGACACAAGGGTAAGTACTTTTTTCAAGAAAACGTTAAAATTTTGGTTTAGGTGTGTAATTTTGTATTACGACAAGTTACAAGAAGTTTCTAGTACAACAAGTACAACTTAAGGTATATTAAAAAGTAATTTTACAACCACCGTCACAATTATGACAATATCGCCTGATATATTCAAACATAATATTATGTATTGCCTTTAGAAAACAATAGGCGTTGGCGGAAACATCGGCTATCTAAGTATGAATTTCTGTTATTATTAAAGAGTAACTGAATCCTAGATTTTATTTACATTCATTTATGTCACAATATTTTTCATAAGATGCGATAACAATAGCCGCAGATAGACGCTCAGATATCCGCAGACGTATCAAACCTGTCAAAATCAAACCCTATTGAGGAAAATACCGTCCAGGAAAAACAAAGAAAAATCCCGATATGATATGATATGCTGTGAGCTAACGTTCCCCAAAAGAAGGTAAAATATACCTTGTGTATACGAAGTGACGTAAGCATTATGTGACATAGCTACCGCGTCGCGACCACAGAAAAACAGGGTGGTTTTATTTGACAAAACTCGGCTGGTAACTCAATATGTGTCAGCGAAACTAGAATTTCCCACGGCGAAGGTGGGGAAATAAAATAAAACGTGGTATAGTGCCGCAGCCGTTTTAGGGTTGATACACAAGTTGAACGCGACGGAGAGCTGGAGAAACCTTTTGCAATTGTTTTACGTTTGATGGATTGTTTTATAGCGCATCTTTGGTACATATCCTATTTATTGGATGTATGTAATAAACAATGTAGAATTTACATTCTTAGTTGCCTTCTTCTGGTATATCATATTATATTAAAAAACTAAATATATTATTTTAAAGCCTATTCTTTAGCGTTCATTTCTTTTTTCTAGCACTATATTCTAGTTATCCTCTGTCTTGGTGACTAAAGTAGGTATATGCGAATGATGTGCATGAAGCCGAGTTCGACACCTGGCTTGTGTAAAATGTTATTGGGTTTTTTTTGCCCGGAAATTCTCTAAAGCAGCCTGGAGTGGAACTGCGCTAGGTAATCGGCATTAGGTTCAAGTTCTATTACCTAGTACCTAAACCATAGCTAGTGAAATTTGGGTGTAACACACGTCTGCCTACCCCTTGAGCGATATAGTCGTAAGACTATGTATGTAGTATCATGTACACGATGTTTCAAATAATATGACATCACTGATTTTAGTTTTATACTCATATTTCAAGTGCGAATGTAATAAGTTTATAGGTTTTAATAGAAACTAGCGGTCGCCTAGTGGTCAGAATTCGACTATAATTGATTTAAATTTTAATTTTGATCGGTATTAAGGTTTTATTGTCTATAACTTTACCCTTATATCTAATCACATTTCATTTATATTTCGCCAAGGGTATACAGGTTAATTTACCTATCTTTTTCGAACAAATTATTATTTACTTAACTATACTTATTCTTTGACGATATTCCTAAGCATGCTACTATGTTTTCTTTTTTCTTTATTACATATAAATAAGGTATAGGTAACCATAGATACGAAGAATTGTACGACGTCAGACAAACAATGCCGAAATACTACGAACGCGATTCGACTACGTGTGTCAAATGCATGGTTGTGTGCGTGTAGTGTTTTTTTTATTAATTTAATGTATTTCTAATATATATTTTATAAAAATATTAGGATTCGCCCCTCCTTCGCCATATAAACTTTAACGGTGCCAAATTTCATACTCCTCCGACCGCGCAATTTTCGTAAAAAGGGGTACAAAGTTTTTGCTTCACGTATTAATTACATAAACTAGCGGTCGTCTAGTAGTCAAATAAGACCAAAATTCCCAAGCTTGCTACTTTGTTTTCACTTTTTCTTTATAACATATAAATAAGGTATAGGTAACCATAGTTACAAAGAATTGTACGACGTCAGACGAACAATGTCGAAATACTACGAACGCGATTCGACTGCGTGTGTCAAATGCGTGTGCGTGTAGTGTTTTTTCATATTTTATAAGAATATTAGGATACGCTCCTCCTTCTCCATATAAACTTGAACTGTGCCAAATTTCATTCTCCTCCGTCCGCGCAATATTCGTAAAAAGGGGTAAAAGTTTTTGCTTCACGTATTAATATATAAATATGATTTACTAACGACGTCTTCCGTACTAGTTACAAAGTAGCATATACGTGTCGTCCTTAGTATTTTTATAGCTTTCACTGCTATATAGCTTATGTGAAAAAAGGTAAGCAGCATTAACTGTTTAAAAAAGTTAAGAACAAGCAGAAAGATAAAAGCACATACTTACGCATTCAGGGTAGCAGCTTCGCTTAAAACAGGATTTTTATAGTAATGTTACTTATTAATGTTAATATTTATTATCGAGTAGGCTTGACATCCCTACCCAATCGAGGTTTTATATTGAGTTTATCATTATCGAACAAATATATGATATATTGTAATCAAAATCAGTGATATGTTTCAAACTTAATTGTGATTGTAGTGCAGTAGAGATAACAAAAGCACTTTTTAATTATTATAATAAAGCTTCGATAAGGTTGAGTGGTTATCGTAATATTATCAAAATCTTGCTGTTCAGATGTTTAATTAATAATATTAATATCAGACCACCATTATAAACTGCCCCACCGCTGTGCTCGGGCGTATTCTCAGAGTGAAATGGATTAGACTATAGTCCACCACGCTGGCCTGTTGCGGGTTGACAGACATCACATAATATCTTTGGAAGCACTATGGAGAACTTTCAGACATGCAGGTTTCATCACAATGTTTTCCTTCGCCGTTAAAGCGAGCGATAATTAACGAATTAATACATACCTTCGAAAAGTCACAGGTTTATTTCGGGATCGAGCTCGAGACCCCTGCGTAGCATTCCGACGGAATTCACACTAAAATATAGCTGCATGGTAATCAATTATTTTTTTACAAATTAATGGCTTAGCGACGTTTAATGCAGCTAAATATGCCTTTGCCGATACGCAAGACGAGCAGTGTTCGTATTAAACTACTGTTATAGGATATCCCGTCATCTTCAAGACCTATTGTATAACTATAATTAATCTAGGTGATATAATTGACGTTATATTAAATTTGAAACGACAGTAGCCCGATCATTAATGTATCTAACCTGCGAAATATAGATATTGGGGTGGCTCCCCACGTGACCTTCCTGACATATGCATTCAATTCACCTGAATGAAAAATTTTTTCAAATAATCAGCCTCTAATAAAGATACATCTAAAGTGAATTAATAGTAATTTACAAGTATTTATTACGATCAAAATTTATAATTGTTTGCAAATCTTACACATACAATACCTATCAAGTTAGTAGTCAGGTTTCATTACATTTTCCTAAAGGCTTAGTCATTTTGTCGCAGCATTTATTGTTGCCTATTGGGTGTAATTCCTATATCCGTACTGAATTATTCCTGACAGTCAAATCTATCGATACTTTTTCCGAGTCTAAAAAAATATATTTTCATCTTAGACATTGGCTAAAGTGCCAGTCGTGAGCTTATGGGATAAGGTGGCAATAAAGCATTTAACTCACCTGATGGTAAGCGGTTAAAGCTACATTAATTTTATATCAAATATCTCTATATAAAATTTGCTGGGCTGCCAGCGCAAAGAGTCCTCGCACGTAACACCTTCATAAGGAGCCCGGCGAACCTACTTACCACGTGAACACAACGAACAACGCTCTACATGTATACTACATATTCTAATCCGAAACTCATAACATGATACACTGCCTCATTTAAAACATATCGGCTGCAGTAAAAATAAAGGTCAGAATTGACGCAGATCTCTAAACCGTATTGACGTAGTTACAATAATATTAAAAACGTCCTAAGTGCGGCATGAACGATAGAAAAGAAAACCTTCTTATTTCGACTTCTTATTTATTTCAGTTAGTGATCATAAAACAGATTTGTTACAGTATTTAATCAATGAAATTATTCTATAGTAACGAAATGTGATTAAAATAATTATCTTTTAATTATTACTGCAGTAAAAGACAGAGAATTATGAATAAAATCAAAACCGTGGTACCGAAAGCTATTTTATCCATAAGTAACATTGGCTATATGATATCATACTACGAGCCACAGTGAGTGGAGCAGGAATCATAAACGTGGGTGCAATCACGGGGGACAGTTAGCCTATGATAAAGCTATTTCGGCATATCATATAGCTATAAAGCTAAATATATATATTTGTCGGCCTCGATGGCGTTGTGGTTAGTGTAACCAACTGCCACGCCTGAGGTCGCGGGTTCGATTCCCGCACAAGTCAAACATTTGTGTGCATGAACATAGATGTTTGTCTTGGTCTGGGTGTTTCTATGTATAATATGTACGTAATTACAAAAAAAAAAGTATATAAGTATGTTTATCCACTGTCTAGTAGCCATAGTACAAGCTCTGCTTAGTTTGGGCTAGACGGTGTTGTGTATGTGGTAGAATATTATTATATTATTATTATTATTTCAAATCTCGCGATGTACCTATACTATTTGGCCACCTTTAATATTGCATTCGTTCTCGGTTCGGTTCATTTGTCGATATTGTTACCAATTAATTCATCAAACAAACAACAACAACTTTGTGTCAACGCAGCAAGTAATTGATATAGTTATTTATTTAATTAAAATATCTACATGAAATAAAGTATTTATATGTTTTCCAATTAAAATATTTGACGAATATATGCTGTGACGGGTTTTCATAGAGTCATCTGTGTAAAAGAGTATTTACTCCTGCCATTCGTTGACTGTCTACTCTGACTGTTCTTAATCTTAAATTGAATTATTTATCGTAAGTACTAAACCGAGATGAAAACTTATTTAAACCAAAAATTAGGGCGTCTTTTTTCCAATGTTTCATTAGCCTAAACTTACCTTTATCAAATAGTAAATTTAATATAAGGCATAATCAATATATATTCTGTATAAAAATAACTGGTTTGATGCTATACTTTCAGTTACATATATCAAGTTTATGTTTTATAAATATTTAAAGATACTACTAGCAGAAATCAGTTGCAAATTCCTAGTAATCTTGTTAACCCCTCAAGCTAAGGTAATAATAATGTTTGTGTTGCGGATAGATTCAAATTGGTAGTGCAGTAAATAGGGCTTGAACATCCGACCACTGGAACGCATGTTCAACGCCTTATATATAAGGTTACCGACGTATTAAAATCCAGTAATATGTTATAAAGCCGCAGGTCCATGTACCACAAAATAATATCTAAGCACATCTTTGCAAGGCACCAGGCAAAGGTCCAACAACAAACAGAGAATGAACCTTATGTACGGAATCCCGACAAGCAAAAATTATACATTACAACTAGTGTCTTGGCGTCAAATCGTATTATACAAGTCGTATACAGCATCGTGTACACAGTATTTTACACCCCGACCACGTGTTGTCAGCGAATACCGCGGGTGGCTGTGTGAACACGCTTAACGTTCGAAACGAATGGCCTCTAAAAACCCGTGGCTCATTAACCGCTGGTAGCACACTGTAAATTAATTGTGTTATAACGTAACATAATATAGGCGTGTCATTGGCTTCCCTCGCAAAATGGGCACGTTCATACTGTGCAAGTTGTCCCATTTCAATTAACACGATACGACTAATTTGGTCCCCAGCACCGCTCCTGGGTGAAATATGCCCCTTATCCGAGCCTAATTAGTTCGACGGTAGCTCATGCGAGCCTCACGTTAATTCCCAAATTTAAAGTTACCCTGATATGATATAGGGTGCGTCATTCCACTCCTCGTAGACGCAAGACGCCATGAATTAATCTAATAACTTGGGCGAATTGGTCAAGCTTCCCGATGTTCAAAGCTCAAGAGTACCGGACTCAAGGTTGAACTACGCTCCAAGTAAGTTAGCTAATTTGATCGTAACTTGTCCTCTGCTAGACGTCTCTGAAACAATATAAATGTAATGTCTATTACTGTGTAATGCTATATACCAACAGAGTTGATGATAAGTTTGTCGCCCAGGTTACGAGCGCGCCGCCCGACAGGTATCAAGCGATCCAAGTTGTTCTGAACACTTAATTCAATTATTTCAGTTTATCTTTATATTATTCTACCTTCACCTTCATTATAATTTAAGACTTATGACTGTACGGACAGCGTAGTGGTCGCCTCACTTCTATCACTACGCCGAGTGTTTCGGATCTTCATAAGACAAAATTTTGTGTGATCCATCAAGTTGCTTTAAGTGTGGGTGTTCTTTGTGTTTGTTGTAATGTTTGTAAAGTCCAACAAAACTGGAATTATTATTAGTGTGGGAGTTGACATTTTTATAAGATAATAACGAAAAGAAAAATGTCCATTTAATAATGTAAGTTACTGGAGAAGTACTGTATTATATTATAACAGAAAACGATACATTAAGCTTTTTTAGAATTCATTAATTGTACATAAAACTACACATATTAATACGCTTCGCCTTAAAGTTGTCACGCCGTTGTCTCTTATGTGTCCTGCGTTAGGCCCTGATGGGTGCATCGCTGATGTAATCATAGTTTCAGCTGTCAACCCACTAGCAAAGCAGCGAGTACACATATCTAGGAAGTGTTAGTCGGTAGTATCAAATCTCGCGGAAGCCCGATTTAATCTCCTTGTCTCCCCTTGCGACGAGAGAAATCCATAAGGCACATTTCTCTACGTAAAGCAAAGGGTTTAACTTATGAGAAGAAGCCTCGCAGGTAACAAGATACTCGGTTCACTGTTTATACTGAGTATAGATTTAATTAGCTGAAATATTGAAGGAAGTAAATCATACCATCATCACATTATGTACTACTGATATCAGCAATAAAAAGTATTCAATCCCTTTATACAAAACAGCCATTAATCTCTACATATTATAAAACAAAGTCCCCCACCGCGTCTGTTCGCGATAAACTCGAAAACTACTGAACGGATTTTCATGCGGTTTTCATCAATAGACTGAGTGATTCATGAGTAAGGTTTAGGTGTATAAATTGTTAAGTTTTTGTACTACCGATGCGAAGCCGGGACGGGTCGCTAGTTTTCTAATATGTTACTAAATTTCGATAAAGCACGGCCGGCATCCCTCGCCGATCACACGGTAGCTCGCGTATGGTCAAGAACAATCGAGCACAAGTACGATGCATAAGGTCAATGTACAATTACCAATTATTATTAGCCTGCACGGATGGCGTAGCGGTTATAAGTAATCGCCTCGCCACTGCTACTGCGCCGAGAGTTGTGGAATCGAATCCCACACGAGATAAAACTTAATGTGTACCACAAATGGTTGTTCCCCGTGTTCTTTATGTCCGTGGTTTGAATGTTTGTAAAGTACCCCGCGACACAGGATTTATTCCTAGAGCAGCAGTTGCCTTTTTAAAAACATCAATAACAAAACAACTCGTTGCGCATCTTATTTACCACCGTTTGATACGAATACTAAATAAATTTTTATATCGTGATTTTTAGCGATACAAAAATGCAAATCTTCTCTCTTAGCCTTTATTATTCCCAAGTCACTTAGGGTCGGCTTTTCTGGTCTAACCGGATTTGACTGGATATCAGTTTTTACACGGAGCGGCTTGCACCTGACCTCCGCAACCCGAAGGCTAACGATACCCTAAGGCTAGACCAGTGTCAGAATATTAGAGGGTACTGACTTTCCCAATAACGACCGCCATAGATGTTCATGGCAGCCGGGACCAACGGCTTAACGTGCTCTCCGAGGCACGGAGCAGGCGATAATTGTCAATCAACAATAGATACAAAAGATACAAAAATACTAATAATGTTATATAATTATTTTAAAATAATTAGGATGAGAGAAACCGCCTCGTACCCTCGGATTGCCTACATCAATTATTGCAATAGAATAAGGTTGACGATACCGAACTCTTCTGGATAGGGACAGCCGCGTCGTGGAATTCGGACATACTCCAACTTCCAGTATTTCGCTTCGAACACAAAATATTCGCCCCAATCATTTTATTATATTGGATTTACGTCAAGTAACGCCTTATTCGATTCTAATTATAATTACATATATCATTTAAGGCGTACATACTACACCATAATAAAATGTTTAGTCGGCACTTTGTAGACACACTCGAAATCTCAACAAATTAATTAACAACTTGATTGAACTGATTTTAAATAATTTTATGCATTTGTTTAGAGTAAACTCCTTAATATATTATGTCAAAGTTGAACTTCGTGAGCAAAATACCCGTATGTATGCATAAGTTAGTTAAATTTCACTTCATCTGCATGTTGCATCAGATTTAACCAAGCACTAAGTTACGGACTAAACCCCTCTTGTCATCATTATCATGCAGCTTTTGCACATCGAAATGTAAATAGGTAAGTTGATAAACATTTGCAAAAGTTATTTCATTACGAATATTAGCAGTGTAGAGATTTTGTTTATTACTACCACTATCAGCCTAGACTACGATCGCTTCCAATAGCGATCGTGCTCGAGGAGCGTGAGTTGTTGAATCTAGAGAAGACAATTAAAGTGGTGATGTAAGAGGCTAAATAAAATATAGCTAAAAAGTAAATGAGAGTGCAGAACACTCTCATTTACTATTTAGCTATATATGTATACCACGAATAAAACGCAATGAAGTGTTACTAATCTTACGTTGATTTTTGTATGTGGCTGATACTTCCTCAAGCGATGTAGTTCAGTAGTACTGCATCAAATAATTGGTAAGCGCAGAGAACTCCATCCAAAGAATATTTTACCTGTACTCGTGGACTAACACCATCTAAGGCGTTGTATTTAGGCGTAATTATTGTAATGAAAATATAGACAAATTCAAGGAATGCTTACAAAATTTGACATTTAATGATATTTATTCTTCTAGTGACCCCAATGACGCATTTAATGAATTCCATGACAGCTTCAAACTATATTATGACTTATGTTTTCCAAATAATAAAATTAAAGTGCAAGCATCTAAAAAGGCTAAATGGATTAGCAAGGGAATAAAATTATGCTGTAAACGAAAACGTCAAATGTTATGGCAATTCCGTAAAAACCCTAGTCATGAAAATAAAAAAATATTCAAAACATATTCAAACAGACTAAAAACAATAATTCGACTAACCCAGAAATCTCAGAATAATAACTATATAAATAATGCTACAAATAAGAATAAAGCTACATGGCAAATAATAAATGAATGCAAAAGAAATAAGCCGGTAGAAGGCATAGAGTCAATTATCAACGAAAATAAAATTATAACTAATCCAAATGAAATCGCTCAAATATTTAATGATTTTTTTATTGACGAAATTGAATCAAATAGTATTAATAATATTAATAATAATTTAAAGTTTGACATAAATCGTGATTCCCTATTTATAAATCCGACAATTCCCGATGACATTATTAAAATTATCCGCTCATTAAATAATACCAGTAGTTCTGGTTTTGATGACATTTCGACAGGTATAATTAAAACAGTAGCAGTTAGCATTGCACCAGTGCTGAGTTACATTATTAATCTGAGCATAGAGACAGGTATATTTCCGGAACGGCTTAAACTTTCTGTCATAAAGCCTCTACATAAAAAAGGAACCAAACAGGAACCTGGTAACTATCGACCAATTGCCTTGCTTTCTATATTTTCCAAAATAATAGAGAAAGTAATTTATAATTCACTAAACTCATTTTTTGAGCAAAAGAATATTTTTACCGAGGAACAGTATGGTTTTAGAAAGAATAAGAACATCAACATGGCTATTTTTCAGTTATATGAAAAAGTTATTTCATGTGTTGATAGACGATGTCCTGTAGCAGCTTTATTTATGGACATGAGTAAAGCTTTTGATTTCGTGGATCGCTCAATACTTTTAAATAAATTGGAAAGGTATGGGATTAGAGGGAATGCGCTCAAACTTGTTCAATCTTACTTGACAGACAGGAAACAAGTTACAAAAATAACTAAACTTTGTGTTCACTCAAAAACAGAGCAAAATTATGTTTCTCCTCAAAGGTCTACTAAGTACGGCGTACCGCAAGGGAGCATAATAGGACCTTTGTTGTTCCTTGTTTATATCAATGACATGCCTATAGTGACAAATCATCAAATGGTCCTATTTGCGGATGACAGCACTGTAATTTTTTGTGGTAACAATGATATCATGACGTTCGAAAGAGAAATAAACAAGTGCCTAGGACTATTAATAGACTGGATGAAATCCAATAAGTTAAAAATTAATTTTGACAAAACAAAAATCATGACATTTGAACAAAAAACTAACCATGGTAAACTTGACATTCGATACGGCAACAATATAATTTTAGAAACCTCGTCTACAAAATTTTTAGGGCTCGAACTTAATAGAGACTTCTCTTGGAAAAGCCACACTGATAGTGTATGTAAACGTTTAAGTCAATATTCATATGCTCTACGTAAACTATCACAAAAAGTAAACCAAACAACATTAATTACAGCATATCACGCATATGTCACATCTACTTTACGCTACGGCTTGATATTTTGGGGCAACTCCACAAATGTGGACATTGTCTTTAGGTCTCAAAAAAGATGTTTAAGAGCTTTATGCGGCATAAAAAACACCGACAGCTGTAAACCATATTTTAAGAGTCTAGGTATATTGACAGTGCCTTGCCTTTATACATTAGAGGTAGTCTTATTTATAAAAAACAATTTTAATTTATTTGACACGCTTAGTAGCGCACGTCATAGAAATAAGATACGGTTCAGACCACATAAAAAATCAGTTTATAATAGGAACTTTTTAGGCATGGCACCCAAAATATATAATAGACTACCATCATGTGTACTAGAAACTAACGATGTAAAAATATTTAAAAAACAGGTAAATGACATACTAATAAATAAGACATATTACTCAATTAACGAATATTTAAATGATAATAATATTATAGATAATTCCATTTGTTATTTTTAATTTTTTGGTGAATTCTTATTTTATGTACCTATTCAACTCATGACATTGTTTTCCCACAGATAGATCGATTTTAATTTTATTAATTTAATTTTATTAAAAATTTTGCATGCCTATAGTGGTAGAACATAGTGAACTGCGCATTCACTCAACAACCTGCAATGTAAAAAAATTATGTACCTATGTTCAGCAATAAATGATTTTGATTTGATTTGATTTGATGAAGTATCCGGAAAAGATTCTGCAAAATCTGTTTTATTTGTTTACCGATTCAAGTAAAATATCAATCAGCCTGTTGCAGTGCACTGCCGGACAGGTATTTTCTTTCTGTTTAAAGTAAAACGTATTAAAGGCTATTATCCAAAACCGTTAAACCGTTGGGGTATCTTATGTGGGGGCCAGTCAGTGCAGACCGGCGACACTTCGACCCAGTGGGATCTTTTGTGTCGACACTCTCCCAATAACGACTGCAACAGATGTTCATGGCAGCCGGGACCGACGGCTTAACGTGATCTCCGAGGCACGGAGCAGGCGATAATTGTCAATTAATACGCACATAATTTCAAAAAGTCATATAACTTTCGAAAGTCAGTGGTGCGCGACGTGGGTTCGAACCCGAGACCCTCTGCATTGCAGTCTGTTGGTCTCCCCACTGAGCTATCGCTGCTCAACCGTTGGGGTAACTGAATGTGCATAAACACACAAAATCTTGATATGTGATTTTTTAGTAATGATGTTTAAATCTAATTATACACAGTAAAAATGACCTAAGTATTACAAGTTCGATCTGAATATAACTTTACAGTGTGATCAATAGGTTGTTGGTAATTAATTCGTCTTATTTTTGATACTGTAACTATATCAGGTACGGCCGGGCAAGAAAGTGGTCTACCAGTTTTGACAAAAGTTTCTGTGAGAACTAATTATAGCTAAGGCTGAGTTTCTAACCTGACACATGGCACGACGTAAATATATGATAAACAGAGAAATGGTCACTGTCATAATATTATTGCAAGGATAAATCGACCTAGTTGTTTCATGACGTTCAAATGAATCTCAACCGCAGGATACATTTTTGGCCGACTGTACAATACATGTAAAATATTTTTCATTAATCTGGTTGTTGTAAAATCTAAGAAAGAAGTCAAACTAACTATATCACCACATAAAGTAATAAAGTAAATGTACGCCTGTTTCCCACAGAGTTAGGCAGGGACTATATTTTATACTTAGGTACTTATACAGCCTTGGCCAAAAGTATTAGGCACCCTATAAATTACTGCATATTTCAGGCTTAGAGAGAAATAAAACTAATTATAATGATTAAAGTACTTTATTTCCATTAGAATATTGTAAAAACATCAATATTTTGTTGGGCCACCCTTTCATTTTATGACAGCAGCAACTCTGTGGGGCATACTACGTACAAGTTTCGCACATTCCTCTGAAGAAATTGCATCCCATTCTTGCACTAACGCGTTTTTTAAAGCAGTTTTTGATGTTATCGAGTGCTCTTTTATTTTTCTCTTCAAAATACTCCACAAATGTTCAATAGGATTTAGATCCGGGGATTGGGCAGGCCAATCTAACAGATCAATACAATTTTCAGTAAACCAGCGCATCGTAGTAGCTGACTTGTGACACGGAGCATTGTCTTGTTGGAATTTCACACCATTTAAATTAGTGTCACCAAAAATACACGAAAGCGAAGGTACGAGAGCAGTTTCCAGTACATTAATGTATTTTTCACTGTTCATGCGACCTTCGCAAACAAACATTTTGCCGACTTCATCCGCAGCCATGCAACCCCAAATCATTACACTGCCTCCGCCGTGTTTTATGGTTGGTACTACGCAATCTGGGTGATATTCTTCGCCTTTGCGTCGCCTCACAAACGTCACACCTGGTGTTCCAAATACCTGTAGATTCCAAAAAAAAGCACACATTACAAACTTTTATAACATTTGAGTTTGAAGACAAACACAACAATGATCGTTGTAATTGTGGTATAGACTTCACTAAAAAAACTTACCTCAAAGTTTGATTCGTCAGACCACAGCACATTAGACCAATCCTCTTCTGTGAAATGTTGGTGTCTCAGAGCCCAATCAAGTCGTTTTCTTTTATTGTCTGCGGATAGCCACGGCTTCTTCCTAGCTTTGCAACCTTTTAAGCCGGCTTCTACTAGCCTTCGTCTTGCAGTTCGTGCGCTTATGGGATGTCCAGTCTCTTCAGTTAAAGCCACAGCAAGCTCCGAAGAAGTTTTTTTTCTATCTTTCACAGACTCTCGGATAAGTTTTCTGTCCTGACGGCTAGTAGTCACGCGTTTTCTGCCTGTTCTTGGTTTATTTGCATGAGGGCCAGTCTCAACAAAACGTTTGATAGCAGATTGAACGGCGCATCGCGAACATTTCACCAACTTCGCGATTTTTTTTTGAGTCTTGCCTTGCTCATGTAAAAGTTGAATTTTTACACGATTTTCAATACTAATTTCGTTTCGTTTTGGCATTTTCAAATGAATTTCTTCTCAATTAATTCACAAAACCACAAATGCACTGTCTTTACACTAAGACTTCCAAATGGTAACTGACGAAACATTAAAAATAAATTTTGGAAAAAATAAAATTTTATTATTGACGCACCAGATGTTTTATGACTGCTTAAAAAATGCCGCCTATTGTCTTAAATAGTGTTTTATGACACCGGTATCGCAGTTCTATAGAATATTGTTTAATTGTTCAAATAGCACAGGTGTGTGATAACTATATTGGGGGTGCCTAATACTTTTGGCCTAGGCTGTATATTTTATCTCTCATGCTTTATTCACTCGCATTACATTATTAATGTAAGCTCCACGTAATTAAGAAAACGACACTTTAAAGTAACATTTCTGTATAAAATCCAATTTAACTCACAATACCGGTTTAAAATTGAAACATAACTTGAACGGTAATTAGCTGAACTTGTATCGTTATACTGCAGTTAAGAAAACAAGAAGCTTGCATAAGTAAACAGTTCGGTTTTATGCCAAGTTTCGGGCGGATTTACCGAGACTGCGTGAAGAGGAGCTTGTAACATTCGTCAACTCATTAGCTTTCTAAATACTCTACTGAACGTAAGACAAATATACAAAGTTTTAATATTAAATATATACTCAAAGTGTCAATTATGACGAAGTATACTAAAATTTGCCCACGGATTCGCTCGCGTAAATGTATGTCAATGTGTATGGATGAAGGTAGCTGTTTGAATGCCTAGATCCAGTTGTGCGGCTGGTGTTCTTTGGCTGGGTCTGTGTGCGTTTTAGTTAAACTATTTACATACAAAAAAATATGCACGTTGCGCATGCGTGGCATGTATAAGGATACGCGAGCGAGTCTGGTGGCGAGCGGGCCGGCCAACCGAGGTTTGGTGGCTGTGACGTAGCCCGTAGCCCGTGGAACCGGTTCCGCCGCCGGCGCGCGCGCCCGATAAGACGTAGGAACAGTAGCCTATTCAGTACCCCTGACAACGTGTATGTGAAATTTCTTGATGATCGGTCGAATAGCTCATGCGTGAAAGCGTAACAAACAAAGTCACATTCGCATCTATAATATTAGTTAGGATGCCAGGCTATTTGAAGGTATGTAAAAGTTTCATATTTTTCGGCAGAGAGTCCTATAATTGTAATATTTCGAAAATCTAAACATGGTCAATTATGCCTATATACCACACCACGTGAATACATGTATACGTTTATAATTTTCGGCATGTAGTCAGCCATGGCCATGTATGTAATATGACTTTAGTTTTAAAAAGGCCAGATTACGAGAACCCTTAATTGACGAGCGTGTCTACATGAAAAATACGAAAGACTGAATGTAGCAAGAGAGAATTACAAAGATCGTAGCCTCACCGCCTTACCGGGAAACATGTATGTTTAACTGAAATATATTTCTAAGAGCGTTTCAATAATATAGGAACACTAAGTGACATTATAAAATATTAAATAGAAACATCTGTCCTGTCCATGTTGTCGGGAAGACCATATAACTTATCAAACATATAAAAATCGGTTCCGTTTACAGAATCTGAATCTTATAAAAAGATATGAATAAAAAGATTTTACTCATATCTTTTACTTTATTTTCTCGCGTGCTGTAATCATAATAGATGACTATTATGATGCATATCGATCATAATATCATGCATATGTTCGCTAAAAAACACCAGAAAGCTCTTTTCGAACATATCATTAAAAGTTAGAGCTTCTGTTCTACCATTTTTAAAATGTTTTGCCGGTTTTCATGCAAAAAACGGGTGTTATCGGCACGGTACAATAACAAATCAGGCAGCAGGACAGCGTGTATAATAATTAAATATTATTTTATAAAAGTACTATGATATCATATTTGCATATTATTATGCGATAGTTATTTAGATAATCAAAAGTTATTAAACATAAGCTGATATCATTTTCATTATATTCACATCATAAATATGTTTCGTATTTCTAGTGCCTCTTAATAATTATTAATTAATTATTAAATGAGAAATGTTAAAAAGTTACAAACATTACTTAATTATAAATTGCTTTAATTAGTTCATTAGCATACGGACGCCGTTGTACAGACACAATGCTTTCATCATTGGGTATCGATATGGTTAACCAACCATATCAATACACAATGATGAAAGCATTGTGTTTTAGATATTTATTTTTAAGCTTATCCTAATGGTTAACTAGGTTTCGTTAACCATTAGGATAAGCTTAAAAATAAATCTCTTATTGGTATCGAAAAATACGCTGTCGCCAATAGCAAATCCCTTCGCTCCTGAACTAGCGCAAACTGTGTTTTAGAAGCCAGCGTATTTTTCCTTAAGTACATAATTATAATATGAAGTAAACAAGTATACTTATGAATTATTATTTCACCTTCTGACGTTTAGAATATGATACGTATAGACAAGTCAAACAATTTTGTCACGTATTTGTCGACGCATAATCGAGAGAACGCGATCCACTTAAACTTAGGGAGGTATCAGTGCACTCGGCAACGTGTTAAACTGCCATCATCCCTCTTCCTCCTCAGCCAAGTTGCGATAATTAATTTCGGTCGTGCTGTCAGCAATCCGGATATTAGCCTAAGTTGGTATTATTGAACTTTATCAATTTATTACCGACACAAACTTTGATATGATAAATCTTAAAATACAAGATATTATGATCATATTATTTTGTATATCGTTGCCTCGGCTGCAAAATCCATATCATTTGATTTAATTGTAAACGAACACTTTTGTTTGTGACTGACGGGCATGAAATCTCAGCTATTAATTTTGTGAAGTATTCATTAATACAATTAATAAATAACAAAACGCTGTACCGGTAATAGAATTCGTGGTGCTTGCTGTGAATGGTTCCTTGATACACTTGAACTATAAGCTGGATTGGGTGAGTACCTTAAACGTACAACAGATAGCAGCCAAGATAGGCTGCGTGCTACTACTATGAATAATTTCTAAAGAAGAATTTCTAAATATCCAATAACACTTTGCCCGACCCCGAAAATGAACTCAGGATCTTCACAGCCGACAACAAAAGACCAAACTAATGCCACGAGACCTGCGAGGCAATTGAGTAATTAGTTGGACTACACGTCTGGTGTCAAGTAGCCTGCCCAACTACTAATGCAATGTGTTTCGCATTCGATTCGGGTCAGAACTACAATTTGTGATACAGAGATAGTTATGCCGAGTTTGGAAGTAATTAATGTTTGTGATTTGTTGCGATGTACCTCCGCGATACTGAGAATATGCTCTACTTATATTTACGGCTAAATAACAGGAAACTTTATATGGAAGATGGTGTATATATATAGTAATAATAGATGGTAACCCCTTCAAAGAATGTAACTACATTATGACCGCGGCTTCGCTCGCTCTTGAATAATGTTTTATTCTGGATGAACGTCAACTGGTGTCCTTTTATGTACCCCTGATAAAGTGTATACGAAATTTCATAATGATCGGTCGAGTAGTTAAGACGTAAGCGTAACAAACTAACTCACATTCGCAATTATTATATCAGTTAGAACTATGATTACCTATTGCCATGGGCACAAGATATGATGTTTTTAATAATAGCTTAATATGGAGAAGAAATATTTTGATATATTCCAAAGTTTCGTATATACATACATATATCTTACATATATACGAAATTTATAGGTATCGATATTTTATAATAATATTTGTGACAGACATAATAATAATAATGTCCTCCAGACCGAATTTCGGCCACAGCGGCGCATCATCGCAGGAGATATTATAGTGCACAAGTGTGTGCGCAAACACAAGTGCACTCTCTGTTCCCTAACTCTCATGATCCGATGGGACGGCGATCCGACACGACCGGAGAGAGATCAGGTGCAGGACCAATGGCTTTACGTGCTTTCCGAGGCACGGGGGTGTCTAACACCGTCAACTTCCTAACTCCGGGCTGCTGTTGAGATTTCTTTACAGAAAAACCCAATAGCTTTTTGTTGGCCCGACCCGGGATTCGAACCCGAGACCTCATGCACAGCAGTCGCATTCACTACCGCTGCGCCACGGTGGCAGTTTGTGAAAGACATAATAGGTTTTCAATTATAGCTGGCATTCCAACAATTGACAGGTGAGCTAACATGTTTTAGGCATATGAAAGTATAAGACGAATGTAAATAGGCAGTCGAAATGGGATGACTTAGGCTATAGCTTCTTGACCAGATGGAATATACTCGCCGAGATAGAACAGCACTCTCAACTGACGAGCATACATGTAATGAGAACGATGGAAGTAAAAGAGATGCCAGGATCATAACAGGTGAAAATCTGTAGTACCTACCTAGCCTTCTACTATCAATAATGGGTCTATGCACATATATATTTATATACCTAGGTTTATTTTATTTCAGAATTAACTATGATGCCGCCAATGACGTGATTTTATTTGTGTTCTGTAGTACCCTTAACTTCGTACACCTTTCTTTAAAATGTATATGACCTTTTCTTATTATTTTTATAAGGTAACTGCCGCGCTTGTAATAACTTTTGAATCGCAGAGGACTTTACGAACTTTCAAACAACGCCTACTCTGCCTAACATATTTGTTCCTTGTGAGATTCGAACCTACAACACCAGTAGTTGTGTCAGTGAAGAAGCGGTCACGTAAACTAAACTACACCATCGAAGTAGTCAATTATATCCATTAACTATGGGTACCCGTGACCCAAGCTACTTAAACATAAAATTTCCTCAAAATCGATTCAGAGGTTCGAGACTGATTAAACAACAAACAACCAAGCATCACATTTAATAGAATTAAATTGTTGAAACGACATCCGCTGAAGTTGAAACGAAAATACAATGAGTACACACCGAGGAAATTCAGTGAACAAACAGAGAAATATTCGCTGAATCATTACAGCTTTATTACGGGAACTGAAAAAGTTATATCATGTTCATAAAAAGTAGATTGTTAATACATAATAAGATCGTCAGTAATTATTTTCTAAGAACTACTCTGTGAGAATGTTTTCTACTAACAAATACAAACGAAGTAGATCTCGTTTGTATACACAATATATCGTTTGTATAAGATTACATATGTATGTAAAGGTACTTTTAGAACAGGAGCTTTGTGATTACCTTTACGTATATATGTATGTAGTATCTACCCCAGTACCTCAACCACGTTTCGTCAGTTATAGTCCCACATAATAGGGTCGCCCCCAAGTTTCGATGAGAAAATATCTAGTAAATTCTTAGTAGCAGTACGCTACTACTAATACTTTAGTAGCCTGTGATCCAGGAAATCAACTACAGACCTTCCGACCCAGGAATTCAAAGCAGTCTCGATGGCGTAGTGATTAGTGTAACCGACTGCCGCGCCTGAGGTCGCTGGTTCGATTCCCGCACAAGGCAAACATTTGTGTGCATGAACATGAATGTATGTCTTGGTCTGGGTGTTTCTATGTATAATACATATGTTTAGCCATTGTCTAGTACCCATAGTACAAGTTCCGTTTAGTTAGGGCTAGATGGTGTTGTGTGTATGTGGTAGAATATTATTATTATTCTCTTTATTACTATTTTCCTTCTAATTATTACATTTTTAAATATAAATATAAAAACATACATATTTAAAAATATAAAAACTGAAACGACCCACCGGCATCGGGAACAGGGTCCAAGCTGCCGGCGGTTAGGATTCCAGAGACAGGAACCTCCTCACAATGCGTGCTGTATCTAATAGCACTGCCTTCTGCATCAAACCCCTGATCCAAGCACCTAACGCGAGCCTCTTTAGATGGTGATCGAGGCTCTTAGCAATTAGACCATTGACAGATATGACTATCGGCACAATGATTGCCGAATCCACATCCCACATGTCGACAACCTCGCGAGCTAAATCGAGATATTTAATTTGTTTATCCTTTTCAGCTTTCACGAGATTGCCGTCATGCGGAATGGTGACATCGATAATCATTGCACGGCGCTCTGATCGATCTATCACCACAATGTCAGGTTTGTTGGCCACAACAGTCCTGTCTGTGATGATAGTTCGATCCCAGTACAACATGACATGACCATTTTCGAGAACTGATTCAGCTACATACCTGTAGTACGGCACTTCAACATCTACAAGTTTGTATTTCAGAGCAAGTTGCTGATGAATAATCCTGGCTACTTGGTTATGTCTGTGCAAGTACTCGCCGTTAGCAAGACGAGAACAACCGGAAACTATATGCCTGAGGGACTCACCAGGTAGATGGCACGCCCGACAAATGTCAACCGTACCATCCCTCAAGATATATTTCCGGTAGTTATTCGTCTTGATAACTTCGTCCGCAATAGCACAGACAAAACCTTCGGTTTCCCCAAAGAGGTCACCGAAACGTAGCCAGTTCACGGAGGCTAACAGGTCTACATCGGCTCCATATAGAGCCTTGTAGAACCTACCGTGAAGCTCCTTGCTCTGCCATACATCCCTGCGATCGCTAGTGCTAAGCACTACAGGCTTGCGCCAGTTCTCTTTAGCCAAACTGAGCGGGGTGAGTCCGGTGTCCACAGCAACTACATCACGATGCATACCCACGTCTGCCTGGAGAAAGTATTCTCTGAGGTTGCACACCTCGCGGTTATAAAGGGCCTTGGCATTCAGAAAGCCTCGGCCCCCACATTTCCGCGGAATATACAACCTCATCACAGCCGAACGTGGGTGATGCATACGGTATGCCGTCAAGAGTGTACGGACCCGCCGGTCCAGGGCATCCAGTTCAGTCTGAGTCCACTTAAGTATGCCAAAGGAGTACATGAGAACTGGCATGGCCCAACCGTTACAAGCGCGCACCTTGTTGCCACCTGATAAAAGACTATTTAAAACTTTTTTCAGGCGACCAAAGAAACGCTCCTGCAGCGATTGCTTCATGTCAGCCTCATTGATACTTAACGCCTGTGACATACCCAAGTACTTGTAAGTATCGGTTACAAGAAGTGATCGTAGGTTAATGGAATCCAAAAGTTGTATTCCTTCGGATTCCACTATCCTTCCTTGCTTTACATGGATGACAGCACATTTATCCACACCGAAATCCATGCTGATACACTTACTAAAAGTTTCAGTTACTTTGAGTAAATCCATCAGCTGTAAATCAGTGTGGGCAAACAACTTTAAGTCATCCATATACAGAAAGTGGGATATTACTCCACCACCTCTTTGTAACCTTTAACCTAGCCCTGAACCCTCTAGTAATGTACTAAGAGGATTCATTGCTAAGCAAAACCAAAGAGGACTCAGGCTGTCGCCCTGAAATATACCCCGCTCAATTTTTATCAGTTCGCCATTCCCAGAGATCTGTCGACATCCTGGATAGCTAAGAACCGTTTTCCATTGCCCCATGCATGACTTCAAAAAGGTGCGCAGAGTTGCATTTACTTTATACAACTCTAACACCCTCAAAAGCCATGCATGTGGCACCGAATCATACGCTTTCTTATAATCTATCCAACATGCTGCCAGATCCCTTCGTTTACGGCGAACCTGTTGGTTAATGGCCATGTCAATGAGGAGGAGCTCCTTAGTGCCACGAGCCCCCCTGTTACATCCATTCTAAGAAGCTGACATTATTGAATTTGTATCAATATGTTTCGATATCTTGGTTCTCAGAATAGATGTAAGAAGCTTATAGATCGATGGTAAACATGTTATCGGTCTATAATTGCCGGGCTCATTGGTACTACCTGTTTTATGGAGAAGGTGGGTTATTTCCGTGGTCATAAAATCTGGTAACGACCCAGATTCTAGGGCAGATTGCAATTGAGCAGCCAAACAAGCATGTGAGCTACGCAGCCATTTCAGCCAGAAATTGTGCAGTCCGTCCGGGCCTGGCGATTTCCAATTCGATAAGGATCGGACCGCACTAATTACGTCCTGGCTATCAATGACCACGCTTTCCATCATTTCTGGAATTAGCTCACTTGCTTGCTTGACGTCCCGCATCCACTCCCCCTCAGTGTGGCCGACGGGTACCGACCAGATGTTCCTCCAAAACGTATTTGTAACATCGGCATCTGGTAGCCCCACATCGGTCACACATAGATCAGGCCGTTCCCAGGTTCTATAGACCCACCTTTGGTCCCTTTGAAACGTGCGGTTGATGACATACCGGTCCACGCGTTTTTTATATCTGCGCAGTCGATTTGCCCATGCATAGACTTTCTGCTTCAGGAAGTCAATGCGCTCTGTGGCCCGAGACAAGTAGTCATGAGGACTGACCCCAGTCCTCAGAAAAGCCCGGCCCACATACCGCCGTGTATTGCCCTCCCTGAAGCAGATCAGCTTACCGATGAGTGTCCTTGCCTCAGCAATACGCCGTTCAATCCTGCACTGCCAGGCCGGGGCGACAGATGTTTGTCGTATAGCAGAGAAATGTGTGGGTAACTTGATGCCCGCTATACGACTTGCCGCCACAGCAGCACAGTACAGGATCGAATGAGTATCGGCGAGATTCTCGCTATTATCTAAATAGCTAGATAATAGCGAGTCCAGGACACTCACCAATGCTATATTTTTTCTATGCATAGGTAACCGAGGCAGACGGGGCCGAATCGTAAATTGCATGTACCGGTATTCCTGAATCGCACTTTCCAAAGCATCCTTTACCTCCTCATTGTACTGATTACTTACATCATTTGTCATGTCATCCACTTCCATGCTGGCACTATTGCCCGTCCGCGTCGCACCAGGTGATAGCTGCCTAACTGCGGGTTGGATGCGAATGGCATGACTCGTAGGTAAGTATTCTGAGCGTAGCCTACCAAGCACGGTATCATCCAACTGTCGACTGCGTTGGATAACCCGCACTTGATCCGATAATCGCTGTGCTGAAACGTTGACGCTTGGTTCAAGAGCCTGAAACAGAACAAGCATGCGGCTGCGATACGCAGTGAGGTTAGTTCCTCCCTCTGTAGCCCCAAAATATGCCCGCATGACGTTTTCATTAATGGATTCGGTCCATCGCATGCGGCGCACATCACCACCGGCAGCGGGGGCCCGATTCGAGGTCGGTGGGCCTCGGGGTCCCAAGCGGGTCGGTGGCCGGCCTCTTCCCCGCCGACGTGCAGGTGACGGTGACGAGGGCGGAGAGAAATATTCACCGCTCGAGCTCGACGCAACTGCAGCGGCCGGCGATTCTGATCGAGGCACCGACGGCTGCGAGGCGGAGCTAAGCGGCGAACCCGGAGGTGGTAGTAGTGCAGCTCTTCTTCTGGCTCTTGTTAACATCGTGTTGTTTTATTACAAATAATTTCGGTGTCGGCAAAAATTTTCACTTTTGACGTTGTCATATTTTTAATAGTAATTTCCGTTGAGTGTTTGCTATTATGATATATAAAATAAAATATTATATATATATAAATAAAATATTTGTCTCTAAAAAACACAGACGTTATTTAGTGTTGCCAGATTATTATATTATTATTATATTATTACATTTATTATTATTATTATTATCAATTCGCTACTAAAGCAGCCTTCTATAAAGTATTCCCTTTTTTAGTTCATAATTACTATATTATCCTCTTAAAACATTTACTGTTAAAATTAAAACGTAACATAAGGTTACGCCTGTATATATCAAAAGAATAAACAAATAATTAGATTCACATTTACTCCCGTTGTATTCAGTACCAGGTAAGGCAAGGTAGAGCACGATTCTATGCCCATCTACTGAGTACATATTTAAACCCCGCTTCTGTACATTTTGTTAAAACAAAACCCTATGGTTATGGTATAAATATGTAACCAAAAAATTATGAGATTTTCGATATCAACAATAATCATAAATTACTCCTCCTTTCTAAGACACGTTACATACGTAAAATTCTCTAATAGCATTTATTCTGTTTTAGAGGCAACTGCCGTACTAGAAATCATTACTGTGCCGACTTTAAAAACAACAGACACCAAAAACAATAGTAATTGGAACCACTATTTGTGGATCACATTATTTTTTTGTCCCGAGTGAGGATCACACCCACATTCCCCGCCGCAGTGCAGCGGTGACGTAGCCACCTAAACCATTTCGCCATCCATGCCATCAATATTAAGAGATATTTTGAGACAAAATTATACAAATTGATTTCCCTCGCAACAAATAGTTAAGCTATTTAACAAATCACTAAAATACAATCCGATCCCAATCGAACTGAACAATCACTTCCAATTCGAATTTCAACAAGAAAGGACAATCACAATTTGGTAGAGATTAACAGTTCGCATTGATCCGTCGGTACCGGTCGTTGTGAAACCAATCTGTGCAAATTGTAGCGATCCATTTCGTAGGGCCACACCGAATACTGGACTTACACAAGTGTGCAGTGCAAGTGTTGTTCATTACGCACACAAACACAAAGTAATAACACTCGATTGTTTCGAAGTTTTGTTTGTGAATCCATCTCTTAATAGTAGCCTGTTGCTAAGCGTCGGTGGGCTTTTAGGTGCGCTCTCTCTGTAACCTAATGCTGTTAATTGGGATCTTCTCCTTTGTATATTATCAAAGTAATGGATCGTAAAAACACATGGCTCGATTCCGGGTTTAGGTAAAACATTGTTGTCTTTTCTTTCTAAAATTAGGTTTGTGATTAGTACGTTCTCAATCAGCAAAAGGTTGTCAAATGGTCATAAATAATTAGCTCTTCAACGCATATGTACGCAGTTAGTTAGAATACACTGCGATTGTATGGAATTCGAGAGAAATATTATACACTTTAATGATAGAGAGAATACAACGCATACTTGTATAAGCGCATCGGTCACTATTATAGATTCCATAACTACATTTGTGTGTACATATACTATTATATGATGCAGCATGAGTAAATATAAATGACAAAGTCGGTCCCGGTTGTTGTCAAATTGACAGCAGTCGTTAAGCCATGTCAGAGGCCTCCTACAAGCGGCTTGAACAACTCTTGACAACAGGTTGGCCACTAACCACACGAAAAGAGAAGAAGAAAGAAAATAAGCGCATGTACGGCTACTATCCCTTCCTATACCGTTCCATGTTTGTTTTTGGGATGATTGGTCTAGATCCCTAGAACTAAGGCGAAAGTTTATGCACATAATGCATTATTACTTGTTACTAGTAAACAAAGTGGATCACCCATCGGTACACGAGTGCATTAATTTTTATGTACCAGATCAAAACATGCGTGCAACAGGACGACGACAACATCGTCTTCTAACTTGTCCTCCATCATGGCGCTTGTCTCCCGCCTCCAGTAGTCCGACTGGAAGGGCAATCGAATCAATTAATCATTTACTAAACGCATATCTGGATGCAGACATATTATTTAATAATATAAGTCAAATGGCGTTAATGCACTTGAATATAGAAACTATGTAAATAGATATAGTTACCGTTATTTTATTTTATTTCTTATTTCATGTTTTGTTTGTATTACTAACTTAATATACATATGTATATAATTTATTAAAATTTTATGTATATATAACGCTGCTGTGTTTAGCTTTAGGAAAACTAGTATAGCATATAAGTGTTTTGGTTTAGTTGTAAGCTTATATTGCTTAATTGATAAATAAATAAATAAATTGGACTGCATATTGTGTCCATTGTGTGTGATGTCAATACTAATAGTAATTAATAAGCATAATATGCGTGTTAAAGTATTTTTACCTGGGCAACGCTAAACGTATGTGTATTTATGATCACAATCTTCTCTTCATCACTATTATAGATTCCATAACTACATGTGTGTGTACATATACTAGTATATGATGCAGCATGAGTAAATATAAATGACAAATAATGAATGAATTGACATGACTTGCCAATCAATTATCGGACTCGGTTTAGTAGTTAAATCGCTGCGGTGGAATATAGATACTGTAATGTAGTGCTTAGTCGGTCACGTTTTTAGAACGTGGTCGACCAGGCAAATCAAGGTAGCGGAGTTAAAATAACACTATAGTTCGCAATTAAACGTTTTTAAATGCAAGTTTTACAAATTACGCGAATTATTTACTATACAATACATAACAGGGTGTGGTTCTAGATATAAAGGTCCGGCTGGAGCACAGTGGACCACTTAGCTTTAGGACGTCGGCCGGCGGACGATCGACGTTCCAGGCCGTGGTATTATTTGCAGCCGCTCGGGGGAAAGAGGTGCTCTCACTCCGACGTACGCGAGCCACAGCCGAGGTACGCCTGATCCGCGTGACAATACATACAAAGATATAAGTTTTTACACGGAGCGGCTGCCACCTGACCTCCGCAACCTGAAGGCTAACGATACTCTAAGGCGAGACCAGTGTCAGGATATTAGAGGGCACTGACTCCCCAATAACGACTGCCATAGATGTTCATGGCAGCCGGGACCGACAGCTTAACGTGCTCTCCGAGGCACGGAGCAGGCGACAGTTGTCAATAAATACGAACATAATTTCGAAAAGTCATATAACTTCTGAAAGTCAGTGGTGCGCGACGTGGGTTCGAACCCGAGATTCTCTGCATTGCAGTCTTTTGGTCTCCCCACTGAGCCATCGCTGCTGCATACAAACATACATATATAGACTGTTTAAATCATATCCCATCTTTGTGGCTGTGCCGTAGTCAAGTATAAAAGGGAAAATCGTACATGTTCTGACGCAAAGTATGTTTAGTTACGATGCATTTTATGTGTAAAACATAAATATATCTTGTAATCCCAACAAAGACCTGTTTTATCGTCTTCACAATATACGATTACATACATCTCCATTAAAGAGAACTATTTATACAACGTGCAGATGAATGCAAGCGATAGCCGATAGCCATAAACCTCTCAGCCGTTAGATAGCAGTTCACACAAAAACGGCTCACCTGATTGATGTGAAATCTACCGGATACCGAGGAACCCATTGTGTATGTGATTTGTGTAACGGCACCCGCGATACAGATATATATAGATCCTTTTGTCGGAGCGTGAATGCTAAGCCTTAAATAAAACCAAATAAATTACCATTCGCATATCTAAAATATATTCATTTGAATATCAATACATAGCATAATGTCCCGTGAGAGCGTCTGTCTTTATGATTGCTTTATATCCTTAAGCGATTGTAAAGATCGGTACGGGTGGTTGGATTGAAATGGGGCGAATTAGATTATGATAAACACTCTTTATGTACTAGGTCCTTAGTTTATTCTAGAAGCCTTAAGCAAAAGTAGAAAGTATTATCGTCAGATTGACAACGGTAACAAAATCAAAGCAAGCATTTTCCGCCGCGTATAATTTCAAATGATTGGTAATATACCAGCAGCATCTAAAATATTTTTATAGCTTGCAATAATGAATCGTCTTAAACTGTTAAAGCTTGGTAAAAGATAATCATCTCACTATTAGACACGGTTACATATTTTCTGGTTTCTGATCATATGAAAACAGAAAATATGTATATATTTAATAGTGAGATCAGTACCTTTACTTTTTGTATTTGTATAAAGAATAAGAAACAAAGCATTTGTGTTTTGTATTTAATATCTAGGGCGTTTGTAAACTATAATAATGAAAGAAAGAACTCTACAAAGCAATAGAATCAATATTCGACAAACACATGTATACGTAATTACGTCATTAGTGACACCTGCACATACTGTGTTATATGTTTACAATCTAAAGATAAGCCTTTTCTTATACCCTTTTCAAATACATTTTATTTCATATATATTCCTACTCCAATTACTCGCTGAACAAAAATACCATGATCTAATTTAAAATTAGTTGGAAAATCTATGATTTTACAAATAATTACTAAACTTTATAGTATAATAATTTTATCAAGCGAAAATCACAATTAAAAAAATTATTTTAAATTATTTTCACTTATATGTTATACATATATTAATTATTCTCAATATAAAAATAGGTAGTTAGTATAATACGTTCTGACAACAAATTATTCTAAATGTTCCACGAATTAAACTTCAAATAAATACTAAAAGAATACTCAGAATAATTGTGCACACTGCAGAGCAGCGTCTATAAAATTTAAATTGCATGAAACTTTGTATTCTGATACCGAACTTAAGTATGTAGTAGGTGGTGTAGGCAGCCAGGTGGCCGAATGTCTTTTTGTTGTTCGTAAGTTTCGTCGTAACTGTACCCAAGTCCCCATTGGCATTACCTGATACTCTCAGCTTGTATGAACTCAATGGATTTGGCTTTTGAACTCCCTCACCGTCAGAATGTTTTACATGAACTTGTAAGTGCTACTTTTTCGTTTAAATCGTAAGCGTGCCCTCGAAAATGTTTTACTTTTCCTTCATAAGAATAACATTTTGAAAGGTAGGTACGTGATATTTATTCGAAATTTATTTATTTTGTAGTTTTATAAATCCAAAGATTTCGGAAGTTCATTGAGATTATTTCGCTAATCTTTTGTAGTAATAATTACTAAAAAAAATATGTCTAAATATAGCCGGTCTTACTATACACATAACGTGCTCTGAAATAATTCAGTCCACTCAAAACTGTAATGGTTATAACATAGAATACTTGAATTACAATTTCAGTCAATTTCAGTATATATATTTCACTAAATTTACTCATTTCGTTGTATAGGTTTATAAAAATAATGCAAATTTTCAATATTATATACATATGTAAGTATACTGACTTTTTTCTGATAACGCGATGTGGATTATCGACGTACATAATTTTACTGTGGACAAGCTGACTGACTGAAATTAATATAACGTCGTTCGACATTGTTGTGTATTATAAATATTCGTTGCTAAGGCTTAAAATTAATTTAAGTCCGGCCATTTTTGTAATGCATAGAAATATTTGGTATGTTCATGTTTACATTGACATCCTTTTAAGCATGCATTTCTAATACATAACATGTATAAGCATCCATTTATATCAAGTTTAGCCTTTATTCCAAGTGAAAGCTCTTAATAGTTCGAGGCATAATACAACGTAAATAATACGTTGGAATGCATATGACAGAACTCATAGGACAACTACTAATACATAAAATATGTTATTGTAAAGTGTTTTTGGTGTTAATATAACAATAATAATTTAAAAAAATTATAAACACTCAAATTTTCCGCTACATGGAGGATCACTCGTTGATCAATAATCGCCAATACGGCTTTCGGGCTAAACGATCAACCGGGCGATCTTCTAGCGTTCGTCACGCACCTCTGGGGTGAGGCTATGGACAAGCACGGTGAGTCTTTGGCTATCAGCCTAGACATAGCCAAACTTTTCAATAGAGTCTGGCACCGGTCTCTTCTTTCCAAGTTTATGCAGGTCAATGCAGGAGTGCCTCAGGGGTCCATCTTATCCCCTACGCTCTTTCTTCTGCATATCAATGATATGTTGAATCTCGGCAACATACATTGTTATGCGGATGACAGTACCATGCATGGGCGATATCTCGGACATCATGGAGCCAAACAGGCTGAGGTTGAAGGGAAAAGGCAGGATCTTGTCGTTGAACTTGACCAGACCTTGGACCACATGTCTGAATGGGGTGCCAAGAACTTGGTCCAGTTCAACGCCAAGAATACCTAGGCATGCGCGTTCTCAACAAAATGTCTCTGTTCCTTTCCCTCCCTTCTCTGAAGAACACTCCACTGGTGATACGTGACAGCCTCTCCATGTTAGGTATGGATCTTTGCCGCTCCCTTAATCCCAAAACCTACATCGAGAGCATCATGAAGCAAGCTTGAACTTGAACAGGGTGAGGCGGTTCTTCGCGCCTGGGCAGCTGTGCCTATTGTATAAGTCACAAGTGCGCCCTTGCGTGGAGTACTGTTCTCATCTTTGGGATGGCTCCGCGCAGTACTTGCTGGACGCTCTCGACAGGTTACAGCGGCGGGCTGTCCGTATCATCGGAGATCCAGAGGTAACGAGTTCACTGGTACCTCTGCAACTCCGTAGGAACATTGCGTCATTGGCATGTTTCTACAGAATATACCACGGGGAGTGATCTGAAGAGTTATTCCACCTTATCTCACCCTTCCCTTTCCTATCCAGAACAACGCGTGCTGGGTTTAGATGCCATCCTTACACGGTAGAGTCTACTAGAGTGCGTACCAACAAATTTGGGTCCTCATACCTCTGCCGAACGATCAAAGCATGGAAATTTCTGCCAAGGCACGTGTTTCCTTCTTCCATCCATCCTGGGTTCTTTAAGTGGGGCGTCAAAAAGCACCTTCTCAGGCCGTCAAAGTAGAGACCTCAACATAGCCTCAGCTGCTATTAGGACTGTGTGGAGGCCACTGCTCTAAGACTACACGACTGCTTACTATCAGGTGGAGTATGGTAATTTTGACGAGCAAAAACAAAATAATAAAAAAAACATGATATACTTATAAATGAAGAATTCACAGACATCAACTGAAACAGTCGAAATGGTCGAAATTAATACATATATCGGGAAATTTACAAAAAGAAAGAATATTAGATTCTACTTTACTACATCAGTAAAGCAAAACCACAGCAGACATGCTACTTTTAGCATCGGCAATCGGCGACTTAGTCGCTTTTTAGAAGGTAAATGCAGCGTACAAACATTCTACACCGCACACTTAAAAACGTCAAACGTCGCGATTGAATCGCGTTTCGGAAGCTCGACACAGCGACTGAACGCTACACTCCGCACACATTCGGATGCCAGTCGCATCGATTTGGCATCTGCGGAACACCATACAGTGTTGCACCAGATTTTAACGAAGCTGCACCCTTACGATGAATTCTAATGAAGCTGCACTGTTGCTTGCTTTATTGATAAAGCGAAAATATCAATATATTACTGCCGATCTGTGTTACTACTACAGTTTTAAAAGAATAAAGAAAGATATAAACAATACCATTGCAAATCGGAAAACTATCGATAGTCGACTATCGACCGGCAACACTACAGTCGACCCGATCGAGTATTGGAGCAGTCTCCAAAACGCGCGATCCCGATACTGCATCCGAACGCAAGAAGTCGCGAAATCGCGATGCAGCATCGATATGAATGAATGAATTTATTGTTTAACTGATCATAACTTACATGAGACACAATTTTAAATGTAAGCATATCAGTCGTGTTAGGTACAAATTGTTTGCGGCTGTTACTTAAAATAGGTAAAACCTGTGGCATAAGTACCAGCAACCTTCCAATGATACAGTAGATTTATAAAACTGACATATTATATAACATAATATTGAAACAACGTGGGTGCATTTACATTTAATAACAAAATTATCTATAAAAGACTTCCAAAGAAATAAAACAAAATAAACAACAATCTAAGGAACTAGAGTCAGTATGTGAGTGTACGTGTGTGTGTGTGTGTTTGTGTGTGTGAGTGTGTGTGTGTGTTAAGTTATTGGATGAAGAAAGTTATCTGTGTCGTCGTATGGTAGTTTTAGTAACCATTCCCTTACGCTATCTTTGCACTCATGTTTGTTACTGTTAACTATAGTGATTAATTAATTTATTTTATTGTAAACGAACCGTCCAAGGAAACGAATCGTTTTTGAATCTCTAAAACGCCGATCGCCGATGCTAAAAGTAGCATGTCTGCTGTGACCCTTAGATGTACATTGTACGTTGTATACTCACACAATAGTGACAGCAGACATACTTCTTTTTATTCACGTGGCATCCGGACCGCGCGTGTAGTTGTTGCCAACCAGCTCGCGCGAGATAAATTACAATTCCATTTTTTTTTTTCAATTCAGTGATTGAACAATAAATAACCAAATGCAATATCCAACAAGAACACGTATGTAGTAAATTAAAGTTTCATAAAATATGACATCGATATACTCGTACATCAGATTTTCCGTTAAATAAGGTAAAGAAAGCATGCCACTTGCTTCAAGGAATTTTCGTCGTCAAAATGAGCCTGAAACATGGATAACATATCCAGCAAAGTTCTGTTGAAACAGATATACAAAAATCCGTAACTGAAAATCCTTTGTAGTTGAGCAAACTTATATTATCCGATACAAGGCGAAGTTGTAGTGGTGAGCTCATACATTAAATATTGATCGCGGATTCGACATACATACTTGTTTACTTTAAGCTTTCACTCTGGCCAAATTATCTTACGACTAAGATAAATAATAGTAACGAATATTCTAACTACATCAGTTGGTTGTTTAGTACGATTGTAACTTTGCGAGAGTTATTAAAGATTATCTACAAGGGTGACGCAGTGATTTAAATGGTCACACTGCCACTGCTACTAAAATTTGTGTGATCCACAAATACTTGTTCCGAGTCTGGATGTTCTTTGTGTCCGTTGTTTGAATATTTGTAACGCCCCCCGCGTCACAGGATTTATTTCTAGTGCGCGAGTAGTCTTTTTAATAAACAAGAAAGAATCGGCTATAAATTTCCGTAAATCTTAGAGTTCGAAAAAATAGTTCAAGTAATATACAAAGGTCACGTGATACCACGTGGCCTTGAAGTCAGAGGTCAAAGATCATAGTCTTTTCGGGGTATATCAACTACGCTGAGTCGAATGGAATGACTGCGAGGCTCTAGCTCTTACGGTTCTTGAGTTGAAAGTTGTATAACAGACGGACGGACAAAGCTGTTGTATAAGAGTTTTTTCTAAGTCTAAAAAATAATAGAAACGGTTTTGTTTGTGATGTTATAATATTACGCCTATATTCCCGAAGGGGTAGGCAGATATAATACCCAAATTTTGCCTGCTATGTATTTAGTTCATACACACGGCTACACATCAAGTTAAACATCCTATATACGCATAACTACGCTATATACAAAGTAGAGAATTGTCGGAAATGGACAGTGCATAGTGGTGTCGATGTAATGGTAAAGATAGAGTGTAACAAAAATATAACGCACTCTCTCGCATGATTCGCAGCGTTCAACTTCTAATAGTGCAAAGTCCAAACAGTCTAGGTTGATGTATCGCTGTGTGTACATAATACGAGGCCAGCCTTTTGCCGTCTACCGGGATCAATTATATATAGAACACAAAAACCCAATAGCACTTTTCCCAATCCGGCAACCGAACCCAAGACCTATGCGTAGCAGTCGCAATCACGACCGCTAAGCCAACAAGCTGTATAGGCTACAACTCTTATTTTTAAAAAAACTTCACATTAATCCTAGGGCTTACGGGCTGCGGTATATAGCCTTTATATTTCCATTTTATTAAACTATATGTCATAAATTGAAGCTGGTGTTATTACAGGTAAGTTTATTTATTCTACTAATAGCAATAGGTGACTATCGTAAAAATCGCATTATTCGAATCTACAAGCAAATCGAAGCATTTGAAGCTTTGATAAGTAATGGAACGAATTAAACTTCGATATTAATAGAATGTTCGATTACGTATGAGATACCGAATTACGAATCGATCAGACCTGTAGAAGTTACTCTTTTTTTCTGTTAGGTTAAACAACAATTCCCGCACTAGAAATAATTCCTGTATCACGGTCTACCCTGTATTAACTGTGAAGTTTAAACGGCTGAACTGATCTTCTTGAATCATAGCTAACGCTCGAACACTCTCGTTCAAGTTATCTTTCAAACAAAAAAGTAAATATCGGTTCATCCATTTAGGAGCTAAAATGTCACATATAGATCAACTTATATTTGCTTCGGAAGTTAGAAATAAACATTTAAATTGCTCTTCCATAAGGAAATCTTTACGTTGAGAGTTAGTCACTGTAGCAAAGCTGACACTTAAACCATCGTGGCACCCCGGCGTTTTTACAAACCGTTGAAACTATTTTATAAGAATTGCAAAACGTCACTGCGCTTGAAATGCACGACAAATGTATTCTTTGAGAAAAGGACTTCTTTGAATTTACGAATGGCATTTATCATGCTCTTACTAAAGAAAACTAGAATGAAAGAGGTCTCATGTTTCAACAACGAGTGTTCATTAAAAAAATTCTTTTAAAAATGAGCATTTTTTTGTTCTGTTCATAAGATATAATTTTATTGTATGTTAGCTTTTACAAACAGAGCGATGATAGTAAAAACAGCTTTCAAAAACATACAACTTTGAGATATATGGATTATATACATTGAGTATAAAATAATACTAATTACTTTATGCTTACCTTTAAATACTTACAAATTAACCTTCTTTGTGTTTTCCTAAAGGTAATGCTCCTTTGATGTCTTATTTATATGTTATTTAATTAACCTGGTTTACTTATAAACTTGTAAACTCCGTTCCACTCTTTTAACTGAGGATAATATTTACGAGTAATATAACAAAGAATTTATATTAAAATGTTACATCAATATAAATATTATGCTGATTGCTCGGATTGCGAAGTGATTTAAATTGACACTGACCTATTAACGTACAGTGGTACAGGGTGGTTACTTAAACCTGATATTCCTAGAAGTTAATGTCCTAATATAAACATATCTAAGTATACCCAATGAAAAAAGCATTGTGGTTCGGACGGCATCTGAGCGTCAACTTAGAAATGTTTAGTAATGAAAATGAAAAACGTGAAATTTTGAAACACATAGATAACAGAAGGGGTAAAATGATAGGACACCTAATTCGACATGATAATTTTATCACAAATATAATGGAAGGGAAGATAGACATAGAGATAGCAAGAAGGAAGAGAGGAAGACCAAGAAGAAAGTACACCGATCAACTGAAAGAAGTTGTGAAAGTTGAAACTTATAAGGAACTGAATGAGATGGCATTGGGAAGAGAAAGATGGGGATTGCTACACGACAAGTGCAAAGCACTTAAGTTTTGGATGGAGTATCTTAGAAACTATTAGTACCATAAAAATGTTTGTTCGGTTCAAAATCCAAATTTTACGTTTAGTTGTTTTATGTTGTATTTAGGATACTATCAGGTCCTTAGTAAGTTCCAAAGTTGTCTCAACTCTCATATTGCAAAAACACGAAGTATGAGTCAACCAATCTATAAACTGTGTGATTATTGAAGGACACAGATATCATTTTCAAGACTATATAGTGCATAAACTACTTAAATTGAGTGTTCTAGCAGAGTTTTTTTGTATTGATTACAAGATCAGCTGATCTATCAAAATTGCTACGACACATTCTGTGTACATTGTGCAGCGCCATCTATTATAAAATTGATAAACTACAAACTCAGCTGGATGTTGAACGACTCGCGAAGCAAACTTTCACCACACCCACGAACTACTAATCAATATTGATCTTGTTTACGCCAAAGATTTGTAGAGGGCAGTACGAGTACTCTTTAGGCCTGTACGCTTACTGCAATTGTTTACATTTTTACACCATACAATAAATACATTAAGACTGCGCCGAACGAAAAGTGCCAAAACAGGCGGTCACAGTTAAGTGAATAAAATCAACACTTTTTGTTTAATACAAATATAAAATATACATTTACCATAATTATCAATGTGTTTAAAATGACTCCGTGTAAAATTCTTAAATTAATTAATATTTTCGTCTACAAAATTACGTAAATTTGCACGAAATATGCAACAATACTATCGCCATAGATATACAGACCTTAAAAGCAGCAGGGGGCAACACCGGTGTGAGCGGCTAGGGGTGTCGAGCGGTGCGGCGCCGGCCGGTTTCACCATCACGGGTCTCTTAAAAACGAAGACCCGGAGCGGGCTTCCCCGTAGTTATGACCTTGAAAACGACACTTCCACCCCCAAGCATATAGCTCTAGCGGCCTCCTCTGACCGGCTGACCAAGGCAAGCCAGAGTTGAGACTCCTAAAGGCAATAACCGAAAAGGCCCTAACCGACTCTCTGAGGCATTCAGGACTGCAGTGGCGCCACTCACATTCAGCTCGCCAAAAGCTGCCCTGCGGTTTGTGCGCTTTAAGTTAACCTGATGATACATTTTTGTTTATATCACAAGGTAAAGGTGATATTTTTAACGTTAGAGTACTATGCCCTCTGAGATCGCGTTAGTCTTATTATGAGAAAATGACTACCCCTTATTATTATTATTATTATGATGTCGTTGATTTCTTAATCTGGTGGTATGGGAATAATTAATATAAGTCTTCTTCTTCTCCCTAGCCTTTATTATTCCCAAGTCACTTGGGGTCGGCTTTTCTAGTGTAACTGGATTGGACTGGATATCAGTTTTTACACGAAGCGGCTGCCACCTGACCTCCGCAACCCGAAGGCTAACGATACCCTAAGGTAGACTAGTGTCAGGATATTATAAGATTTTGACTTTTCCAATAATGACCGCCATAATAATTAATATAAGTAATTATGTTAAAATGCTAACATAAGTATAAGAAGCATGTATGAAAGAGTAATGTCCATTAAGAATATAATTTCATAACATTGCTATTATTTAATATTTGTTTTTTGGATTTGTTTTGGCAAGCCAACAGTTTATACACTGATGCAATATACTTGACATTGCTTGTCAACCTAGAGACTAAGATAGAAATTCTGGAACAGCAGGCACGGCAGTGCAATGTAGAGATATGTAACTTGAATGAAAACTTACCAGCCATTATTGAAACTATAGGGAATGTTTTGAAATGTTCTATCAATATTAAAAATATCGTCGCAGTGCACAAAGTCCCTTATGCCTCTCAGCAAAGCACAAGACCGAAGAATGTCATACTAAAACTCACATCGCGGCTGCAGAGGGACAATTTGTTGAGTGCGTTTCGTAAAGCTGCTTCGCTTAACACTGAACAAATTGATATCACCGGCAAGTCCGCGTCTATTTTTATGAATGAACACTTAACTTTAAGGAAGAAACAATTATTTCCTAAAACTCGTGAGGTTGCACATAATCATAATTATAAATATGTTTGGATTAGAAACGGTACTATACTGGTGCGTGAACGAGATGGGGCAACTGCGTTTGCAATACGTGGTAATGGTGACCTTGATAAAATTAGACCGACTAAATCTGCAGAATAACTGGTTCTTCTTAATTGCTGCTATGCAATGTTGCAGTGTGAATGGCACGTTCGTATACGTCGTATTCTGTCACATAGCACTTACGCAGAATAATGAAGCTTATTTTATATTGCATGTCTTTCTAATTTTTATTACTTCAATATTTTTAAATTGTTTCACTAATGCATTTAATACAATATATTTAATAATACATTCCATACAATGGGGCTTAATACGGAATAGTGATTGTTTATTGCATTTTGTTTGGATAAATTATTTATTTAATATTATTGTCCTTGCGTTTTTATGTGTGTCTACTGTGTTTACTAATACGAGTACTTGGTTGCGTAATCTCGATCCTTTCTTATATTATTGTCATACTACTAGCTGTTGTAGTATAATGATTGAAATTCTTATGTGGTCAATACATCCAGTTATATATGAATTTAAGTTGATATATCGCACTCTTAATAAATCAGCGACTTAACTCGAAATTTGAAAGTAAGGCAATTTGAACTCTAATTGTATATGTTAAATTCTAATATTATATTTGTGTTAAATCTTTGCAATAGAGTTCAAATTTGTTTAATCCAAAATACTGAGGGTGCGATATGTACGCACTGGATTACCAATGTAACTATTTATTACCAAAATTGCAGGAGCATAAGAACTAAACTACATACACTACTATTAAGTATTCTATCATACTACTATGACATCATTATCTTAACGGAAACGTGGCTCGTACCTGATATCTCCAACTCGGAGTTTATGGATCCTCGGTACGTGGTGTATCGGTGGGATACTACGATGAGGCAGGATGGTGGTGGGGTTCTCATTGCTGTGTTGCGCAAACATCGATCTTGTATTCTTGATTCCTCTAAAAAACCCTACAGAAAAAAATAAAAAATGTTTCACATCTCTATCATCTCGATTAAATAGAATAATTAAACTTACACAACAATCTCGTAATGATAATTTCATCAAAACTGCCTGTAATAAATCACAAGCTACATGGAAGATAATCAATGCTAATAAAATAAATATTCCTAAGGATCAAATAGAACAAATAACCGTTAATAATAATACAATAAGTGATCCCGCTCAAATTGCAAATTCCTTCAACGACTTTTTCGTTAACCAAACTAATAACTTTGTATCAAATCCTTTGAGAAGACATATCCCGTCTGTACTTAATTCAATATTTGTACGTCCTACTGTACCGGAAGACGTTTATAAAATTATTAGAGATTTAAAAAACACAAATAGTACTGGCTATGATAACATATCAACCCAAATCTTAAAACATGTCGCTATTAAACTATCATATATACTTAGTCATATTATAAATTTAAGTATCTCAACCGGGATCTTTCCGGAAAAGCTAAAGATAATTGTTTAAAAAAATGATAGGAAAGATATGAATTGTTATCGTCCAATAGCTCTTGTACCGGTCTTATCAAAAATATTTGAAAAAGTAATACATAATAGTATTTACAATTACTTTGACTCAAATAAACTATTTTGTGATGAACAGGCTGGTTTTCGAAAAAACAAATCAATTGACATAGCAGTATATAACTTCCTTTATACTATATTATCTGAAATGGATAAGGGTAAACAGACGTGTGCGTTGTTTATGGACCTTACAAAGGCTTTTGATTATGTGGATCACAAAATACTGTTAGACAAATTATATACCTACGGAGTCAGAGGTAATATTCATGATTTGATCAAATCTTATTTGTGTAATAGAACCCAAGTTACACAAATAACACGAATATGTGCTTTAGCTAAAAAAGTAGTACAGTACTCATCAACAATTAAAGCCGTAACATCAGGCGTCCCACAGGGAAGTGTATTGGGCCCACTTCTGTTTATAATTTATATTAATGATCTTCCAAAAACCACTAAATACAATACAGTGTTATTTGCTGATGATAGTACAGTGTTATTCACAGGAAACTGTAGGTCAGATATGGAATCTGAGATAAATCTAACTCTTAACAGTATTATAAATTGGTTAACATCAAATAAACTAAAAATTAATCTAAGTAAAACTAACGTTATGACATTTAGAAGTAAAGTTAATAAAATAACAAATATGAATATAAATTACCTAAGTAACAAAATTCGAGAAGTAGAAGTAACTAAATTTTTAGGTTTGAATGTAGATAATACTCTCAATTTTAAAGAACATATTGACCTGCTATGTTCTAAATTGAATACATATGCTTATGCACTATACATGCTTGGGCAGACGGTCAGCTGTACGACTCTTCTTACCGCCTATCATGAGTATGTCGCGCCTCTTCTAAAGTATTGTGTTGTTTTTTGGGGCAACTCTACCGAAAAAGAAGCTGCATTTAAAGTGCAAAAGAAATGTATTCGAGCCATTGCTAATATAAAACAAACGGAAAGTTGTAAACCATTCTTTGTACAATTAAATATTCTAACTTTACCATGTTTATATATATTGGAAGTTGTATTGTTTGTTAGAAAAAACATGCATTACTTTAAGAAATTAAATAGTAAAAGACATGATAAGAACATATGTTTCCCAGCTAATAGGACTGCATTGTTAAACAAAAGTATTTTTTGTATGGCCCCACGCCTATATAATCATTTGCCTAAATCGGTTCTTGAGATTTCAAACTTAAATGTATTTAAAAAAGCAATCAAAACTCTGTTGTTAAATAAATCATATTACTCAGTAACCGAATATTTGCAGGATAAACTATTATAATTAATTTACTGTACCTGTTTAAATAATTGTTCATTTCATCTTTATATTTTAATTTTAGTTTGCATGCCTTGTGGTAGGATATGGCTAATGTACTGTTATATTTGATATAAGAACTTATTTGTACCCATATTCGCAGACAAATAAATGATTTATGATTTATGATTTATGATTTTAAAACTCGCAAGTTGGTGACTGAACTGCGCGCTTTGAGCATGTCCTGGTTGGACTCCCAAGAAAAATTGATAGTTCTCGAATGCACGTACTTAGTGCTGCGTACATTCCACCGTGGGTCACCACCGAGATGTATACCTCACATTTCGATGAACTGCAGGACCTTTTTGTAGAACACTATGTGTCAAATGTATTTATTGTTGGCGATTATAACATTCCTGAGACAACTTGGCATGTTGCCCAGTCCGATATCTCGAACCACGCTTCCGGTTTGTTATACACAGTTACCACATTTAATGTCAACCTTAAACGCATATCAATACAATAACATATGCAATGGTAAGGGAAAGATTCTTGACCTGTTTATCTCTAATACTACCTCTATTGTGAGCTTTCCATTAGATTCATTATTACCAATCGACCCTCACTATACTCCCTTTATTGCTACGGTCCCTATTAAATTTACAACCCGGGTTCTGAAAAAAGATGTCATAAATAAATATAATTTTCGCAAAGCCGACTATGATGTCATTAACAGGCAAATTGACGAGGTAAAGTGCTCTAGGCTATCGGATTGCCTTGCTTCAGAAGAGGCAGTTAGGGTATTTTATAAATCGCTAGACAACGTAGTCAGACCGAATGTTCCACGCGTTAAATCACGAGCACTTGGCTTTCCCGTATAGTTGTCTGCGCAACTCATTAAAATTATAAAAGAGAAACAGCGCTTTTGGGTTAAGTGGAAAAAATTCAGTAAATTTAAGACTACAATCAGTTTTCCGAATGCCGAGCAGTATTCAAAGAGATGTGTAGAACTTATTACTTATATTAAATCCGTTGAAAAAAATATCACCACAAATATTAAGCATTTTTGGAGATACATCTCAAATCGGTAAGATAAATCTGGTATCCCATCCATGATGCAATATTAAAATGTTAAGTCAAGTGCTCCAGAAGTGATCTGAAATATTTTGTCAGACTTCTTTTTGTCAGTTTCTAAACCCGCGACCTCCACATTCTCAACATCGACATTGGAAAGCGCCACCATTGTCAATCTCATTGATAGTTTACATATTGAGGAAGATAAAATACTTAGAGTTGAAACTACTCGACCCTTGCAAAGGGGCAGGCCCCGATGGTTATCCAGCTATATTCTCTAAGGCCACCGCTAATACTATTTGTAAATCACTTTATATTATTTATAATAAATGCTTAAGTGAGGGCGTCTTCCCCGATATATGGAAACAGGCAAGTATTACGCCTGTGCACAAAAGTGGCTCAAAACATGATGTTGTACTCAACATCATGTTTTGAGCCACTTTTGTGCACAGGCCTTATCGGCCTATTTCTATTCTGTCGATATTGTCAAAACTTTTTGAAAGGCTCGTTCATAACAAAGTATACCCAATCCTACATAATGTTATAAATCCTGAACAGCATGGGTTCATTCAAAGGCGCTCCACAATATCAAATCTTCTGATTTCTTCAAACTTCCTTTTTGAAAATATGGACAGACGACTACAAATGGACGCTGTATATACAGACTTCAAAAAGGCTTTTGACAAGGTCGATCATGAAATTCTCTTGAATAAGATAGCGTTTAATGGTATACGGGATAATTTGCTTCGCTGGTTCTCATCTTATATAAAAAACAGGACACAAAAGGTTGTTGTGAATGGCTTTCAGTCTAAAGCAGTGTCTATAACTTCTTGTGTCCCACAAGGCTCAATTTTGGGGCCCCTGTTGTTTAATTTATATAAAAACGATGTTAACAACTGTTTTAAACACTTAAAATTTATTTTACACGCCGATGACTTGAAAGCCTTCAAAACAATACAGAATGCGGAAGACTGCCTCTTGTTCCAAGAAGACTTGGATAGTCTCACAACATATTACCTTGTTAACAAACTGCATTTAAGCATCGCCAAGTGTCACAAAGAAAATTTTACTAATAATAACACTATTGTCAAAGTTAATTATAAGCTGAATGATACCTCGCTAAATAGTGTCTCTCTGGTTATAGACCTAGGCATGTTAAACGATGACAAGCTGTCCCTGAATGAGCATGTAGCCAAAATTGTAAATAACTCATTCATCATCAAAATGTACGGTTTCGTCATGAGGTCATCTATTGAATATAAACGCCGTTCCACCTATCTCTACTTATTCAAGATACTTGTAAGATCGCAATTGGAATATGCCGTGCCTATATGGAACCCATTTTATCGGAAGTACGTAGATGCGATCGAAAGAGTCCAGTGTAAGTTCCTTCGCGCCATGCACTATAGGTGTTGCAGATCATATCTAACATAAGAACAGCTATTACATAAGTACAATCTGCTGACGCTAGAATCTAGGCGCAAGTTATTAGAGGCTAATGTGTTACATAACATTGTACATAACAAATTTGACTCTATTGAACTTACATGCAAATCATGTTACACTGTTCCCCGTACTGTAAATAAACGAAGTGTCCGTGCAGGTACTCTGTTCGCTATATACTCATGTCAAACCAACTCGGGATTACGCTGTCCTATCCGAGAAATAGTAGATACTTATAATCGTAATTTTATTGATATTGATATTTTCATATGTGTAAAATATAAATGCAAACAAAATTTTATTAAATATTTATCTAATTAATTTTATTTTTCGCCATATAATTATACCATTATTATAATTTCATTATTATTGTTATTATAATTTCAATATTTTCATTATTATATTTTAACTATTCCTAGCTTAATATTTCTTAATCCTTAATTTCATTGTATTCAGAGTTATTTATTAATGATATGCACAATTAATTAATATATTTAAACATACCTACTATTGATGTGATACTTTTAGTGGCTTTTTTTGCCTCATACTGTTCTTATTAAATCGTGGATAATGTAGTGGCCTGGAATATAATTACATAGTATTATGCAGTTTCTATATTTAAACATATTGTATATTGTAGCTGATTATTATCCCAAATTAAAATAAAATAAACTAAAACCAGTCTAGGACATATATCACTTTACTTCCTTAAAAACATTTTCGCAATCTTTGCTACATTTCGATTTGAAGACAGGACAATCAATCAAGAAACGAACTCACCTCAGCATATATATTACTAAAGAATAGAAGACATACGTATATATCATTGCAAACTACGATGCTACCACGTTCTACGACGCTCTACGACAAGCTACGGCTGCTACGACATATAAAATCTGATTACCTCTGCTAACGCAGCAGGTAGTCGTTCCAATTTCTTCGTACTGAGATCTTTAGCTCTTAATTGGATAGTGCATGCAGTTAGATAATAATATATAGAGCTTTCCATTGAATTCTAAGATCAGTCGTAGAATACCAAAAGATTCAGCAGTTTATTGTTCTTATATTTTATGTTATGATATTATTTAAGTTAAAGTTTCTCATGTTATCCTTATTTCAAAACATTTATACATGCAATATTTTTTATTTAATTTCTATTAAATTGTCTACTGCTAGGCTGGTACGATAGATCGAATCGGAATGCTGAGGTAATATTTGCCACAACTTAAGTTTGGGTTTATGATGAACGCGTCCATAGCGGCAACACCGCCTGGAAAAGGTCTGGGTAAATGACTATGGACTAGTCCCTTATTACGTGAGATTAAAATAAGGCAAGCGAAATATCCTGTCTTCAAAAATATAAAGGTTTTTTAATAATTGTTATTGTTGCATGCTGGTTTATCCGCAACTGACAATTGTATCAGACATTTACTCTAACTTAATGTGTTGTACAGTTGCTATGGATGAACCTTAATAAATAACAAACTATAAAAATGATCTTCATAAATCATATTGAAAGAATAAATTAGTTCAGCTGTGATATTAATTATATAATTAATCAGGAGCCGTCACGTCCAGCGATTGAATGGATATCAGCTCTATCAGTAATTGTAGCAAAAGCCCCACAATATATTGTGGCAATTAACGTGCAATAATAAATATTATACTCTTTACGTTATATGTATTAATGATAAAATAATGTGCAATTACTTTTGCATTCAGATTAATTTGTGTACAGAGAATCCTTTTGTTTGGTATTCATTCAATCGAATGTGCGCTCAGTAATGGCCAATTAATTGTTTCCAAAGCTTCACCACTACAAAGGTTATACATTGTACATACTTTTATTCCATCTGAAGCTTATATCTATTATGTTTCACAATACGTACGTAAAGACTAATAAAGCCGAAAACAGAACTTTGAAAACCTAGCTATTCATTTTTTAGGGCCAACCGGCCAAACGCCTTTTGCCTCAGCCGAAGTGTATTTGCAACCCAAGAAGCCATTATTCATGCGTTGCCACCCAAAATGAAGGAATTGAAGGAATGGAATGTTGGACGAGATATAGGAAAGGTACCGAGTGAATAAACCCAATAATTATAGATCAAGAAAATTATTATGTGGTTTATCTCTTAGACGACTCTCAATAGCAGGACTGAATCCGTAATTGTGTATAGTAAGTCTGGGCCCAACTTTATCAAAATTAGGGGACATCACGGCACCAAATATTTTTTACCCAACAATAATGGTCATCAATGGTAAGCTGTGACTAGAGCCCATGGTCGCTTGCAATACCAGAGGTATCACACCCATCTTACCAATCCTAGAAAAAAGGATTAATGATGAGGTGAGGTGAAAGGAAAGGAATGGGATAAAAGTCTACGGGAAAGCGCAATGCAGTAACCATGTTACTGCTTACCTACGTGCCCGTATGAAGGTGGTACTTCCCTAAGTGCATTCGCACTGCCACCAAATAATTGCCAATTGTGGACTCTTATACTCAAAAGCTTTTGTTAAGGTATTTTATTGAAATAGAAATTCGTTCAATGTTCTTTAAAATATCGTAACTATTACGATAGAGCGCTATATGTATTACATAGAGATATAGTAATAGCGAATAAAACTCATAACGCAGATTAAAACTTATTAAAAACAAGTGAGAAACGACCATGAATTGGCGTAAATCTTAGAGTTTGTAAAAATGGTATCACGTGAGGTTTGAAGTCAGAGGTCAAAGGTCATAGTCATTTGGGGGTAGATCGACTATGTTGAGCCAAATGGCGTTGACCACGAGTCTCTAGCTCTTACGGTTCTTGAGTTCAAAGATGGTATTACGTGACCTTGAGGTCAGAGATCATAGACATTTCGGGGGTATATCGACTATGCTGAGTCGAATGGCGTTGACGGCGAGTCTCTAGCTCTTACGGTTCTCGAGTTGAAAGTTGTATAACAGACAGACGGACGGACTAAGCTGTTGTATAAGAATTTTTTAGAACTCCAATAAGCAAGACTATCGTTTTATTACTAAACTAGATTTTGCCCGCTGCTTGGCTCGCGTAAATGTAGGTTAGGTTAGGTCAGTACCAGTAGTGAGCGAGAAGGAGGCGATTTGCCCGCCTTTTCGCTCCTGTATAGTGGGGTCACTGGTACAGAGTCAGGGGACTCTCTACCGGCTTGCACGGCCCCACACGTCTGGGGGATGGCCTTGGTGAGCAAGGCCTTCCCTCCATAGGTGCTGAGGCCCGGTCACCATCAGCCGGGCCAACCGCCGGGGCGGGATGGTGATTGCTAACGCGACCCCATCCCGCCCCACTCCGTCGGCGGAGGGACTGCTCACCCCAGGTTTTTAGTGTGTATACCGACCCCCTTCAGGGGCGGAGAGTCTCACATAACCACCCTTCCCCCCCGGGGGAGGGGGTATCCATAAAGGATTTTCCTGGGTCAAAAAAAAAAAAAAAAGGTCAGTACCAGTACTTTTTTCTGGATGAAAGGCACGCTATGTCCTATTCTGTACCCTGACAACGTGTATTTAAAATTGCATGTTGATCGGTCCATTAGTTAAGGCGTGAAAGCGTAACAAACAAACAAACTCACATTTGCATTTTTATATTAGGTAGTAAGGATTAGTAGTACATTTTTTCTTCTCAACGTATTAAAAATATACGAAACCAATTACTTACGTTTTATAAATACTCAGTTACAATGTAAACAATAACCTATCAGCTTACAATACAATGTAACAGCTAAAGTACCTGCGAAGGATTATGTAAGAACATTATATACTATTAAAACAACCGTTGTCCTACTCAGACGCTGCCGTTATATCTACGTGGTTTATAGCATAATACGGTCATACAGTGTAAGAACGCAACGAGACCGCATATAGTTTACGTAAGTCGAGGTCCTTTATACTCGTATATATTAAACAGCCACAATTTTTACACATTGTACTTTAGAAAGAGACGAATTAACTCTTTCTTTTAAAGATCCTATGTATGTATTTATTTTGTAAAACATGAGTAACAAATAAGTATGCATGTTTTGCCATTTGTACAAAAATTATATTTGAATGCACGAGACCTTAAAGACTAAGAAACTAGAAATTTAATGTTATTAACCTTATTACATTAGAATTTATATTTTAGTGCACAATAAATTGTTTTTATGCACGAGACAACAAAGTTAAAAGTAATTAATTACATATATTTTAGTGCACGAGATAAAGGCTAAAAAACTATACTACTACAACATTTTAAATACCAGAAACAAAACTCAAAAAAAAATTTAAAAAAAAAATCCATCTGCTTAAAATAAAACATCAGATAAATAAACATTCACACAAATATAAAAAAAACACAATTTACAATCGTTCAAAAATGCTATAATAACACTTAGCTACAAGAATTTGTTTGAGGTGGAGCTTAAATTGTGAAGTAGGGTATTTTTTAATTGTTTTAGTAATTTTATTATATATTATGGGCGCTAAACAAAATATGCTCTTATTTGGAACTAGCTTTTGCCCGCGGCTTTGCTCGCGTAAAAGAAGGTTACGTTATTTTAGTAAAAGTAGTTAAAAATTTAGCCTACTCAGTGATAACATACAATATAACTATCTAATGGTGAGAGAATTTTAAATATTGGTTGTGTTGTTTTTTATTTAAATCCTTACAAACAAACAAAACATCTTTCAAACTTTTAAGTACAAAGTTAAAAGAATGTTGTTGCTGAAACAGTTAACAAGCACATAGTAGCTCAGTAAGTAGTTTTAAAAATATTTACAAATATTACGTATTCTTATTTTCGTACAATTTTATTATTATAAGTGGGATAGCTTATAATAAATTAATTGGACATGTATTTCTATTTTTATAATAATCACTAATGTAACCTAAAAATGCACTATAATATTACTAATTTTATAAAATCATATTGCTCATTTTCTATTTTAATTTAATCTTAATATATCAAAAATTTACAAATTATTTGACATCGATTTTAATCTATCATTGACATATACCTTTTTCTTATTGTTTATTTATGAATTCACTAAATTGACATTTAATGTATCTATGCCTGTTTCTGCAGGCCTTCATATCTGTAACCGACTATTTACTATCATAACAAACTATGTAAGTACCTAATAACTTTTTATTCACTGCATGACTCATTTATTAATAATTAAATTTGAATATTACTAATTCTTATAAATTAGAACTATATCTCCATTTATTACCTTATACACTACATTATCTCAATCAGACTAACCTTTACAACCCGCTAGCCGCCGAGAGGCGTCAGCTGAAAATCAGCGCTGCAGTTAGTACTGCAGCAACATGCTGAGCTGATGCCTTTTTGCTATACAATACCATACCGAGCCTAACAGTACCTGTTTGTTTATTAATTTTATATGTGATTGACTTTTTCGTTGTATATTTCAAGTTCTTAGCTAATATTTTTTCTTATTATTTATAATTTTATATTTGGTAATTATTGTGTAATCGTGTATTGTAAGCAAATAAATAATCTTTCTTTCTTCTTCTTTCTTTCCTCTTTATAATATAAGTATGGATAAAGACTAGTATAGGGGTACCTATAGATAATAATCAATGAATACATTGTTTGTACACTGAAAAGACGTTTTATGCCATTTATAACGAAAACACATTTTTCCTATGAGTACAAAGGATTTGGAGCAATCATTCGTGTTCATTAAATTTCTGCTCGATATCGATACCTAAACTATCAATAAAGTGTTCTGCAAATAACGGTCTTATTGTTCCAACCGAGAGAAAAGAACTGCTATATGTGTTGACACCCATGGCTGCCCGCGGGTATGGTTGCCATGGCGGGCATGTTTTGTCGGCCGACGTATGCTACACGCGGCCGCGTACCAACGGACTTTTTGTCTTTATCCTTCGTGTGCGCTGTTGCATAGGATTTCATATGTTATCCAATGGATGTCAAATTACCCGGTCCGCTGCTTTCCGTCGAACGATGGACAGCGTCGGACGTGGACAACAACATAAAGAGCCGAACTTTTCTGTTCTTTCAATGCAAAAACCGATGCGGCATCTTAGTAATGACGCGATAACCATTTACACAGCATATACACCTAGTTCAATAGGTATGATGATAATAATCAAGAATAGCCAAAATATTTATTCTCTAAATGACTGAAATAATAAATTAGCGCCTAATGTCTATTATATTATGTTTACTGTTACTGGACGTGACGCATTGACGCTGTGACACCAGTGAGCGTTTTGGCGTGAATATTTAAACTTAAAAATAAAATTATTTTATTCCATTATAAACAATCTTTTTTTCCAATAAAATTTTTGACGTAGTAGCTTCTGAATATCATAAAGTAGTTTTTGAAAATCAGTCATTGTGCTTATTAAAAGTTAATATTCTCAAAATCGCGTAACTAAGATTCCGTGTAAATCGGGATCACGTATATCGAAATGCTACAATATAGTAGGTTACTTGCGGACAGAGGACACGGTTCGTTAGCATTTCCGCAACTTAACTGTACACCGCCATCTTGCAGGCCACTCGGGAGCGCCAGATTTGGGGTCAAATTAACAAGCGCTGTATTGTCAATTAATGTACGGTTACAAAATTGCTTTGTACTCGTCGGAACTATAATATTAAGTTATGTTCTTGTACATAAGATGAAGAACATTAAAATAGTTTATTGCATAAGAGAATAAATTATTCTAAATTTCTTACCAGGTCATGTTGACCAATGTGTTGGATTGTAGCCTATCCATATATGTATACTTATACATATAAACCTGTAAAAAAAAATCTAACGTTATCTGCGAAGTATTTCTAGAAAATATTATACTAGTTTTAATTTTGGTAAGATACTTATTATCACAGTAGAATGCAGCTTTGCAATGTTTTAGCGGATAAATCCAAACCTGCCATTAACATCTACAAGAATGTACCTTTAATAATTAATGCACATCTGCTTACCCTACCATAATTATATGACTATTTAATATTTTTTACAGAATACATAATCTTTTTTATAGTTGGTCCAATATTAAAACGTGAACCAAATTAATTTGATTGGCCTGGTTGGTGGCCTGTGACCAGTATGATATTATATAGCGACTTTTTTTAATCATATCCCGTCAAAGAACAGCCGTTCTAGGCATAATTCTTGTGTTACGGGTGACTTTACAAACAGTCAAACAACGGATAACACCTAGATCCGAAACTATTTACTGGATTTCACAAATAATATATCGAGTTGCCAGTAACACTGTCTGCCATATCTCCATCGTTTAACAGAGGTGTCGTGACGCTATATTATGTTATAGAATATATATTGACCATAGTTTTCTACGCTATTATAAAATGGAAAGAAGCTATGTCTCTTCATTTAACATAGTTATAGATACTCAGTTTAGATTTAGATCTCATTCTTCAGAATTAGGGGTATTAATTCGGATATAATGTATTTTCTTCATGTATGTTTGTTTATTCGATAATAAAGCTAAACCTATAGGCGGATTTTGACGCGGTTTCTTTAATTCTTCTACTACTTATATTAATATTCTACTACTAATTTCATTTAGTGTATAATGGAAGCCGTGGTAATGACGCAACGGATAAATTGTAGTCCTATTCGGACCAAGCCCCAAGCAATTATAATCTATTGGTGTAATAAAGACAGTCTTATTACGAACCCAACAATCCTAACTAATATTATAAATGGGAGTTTGTTTGTAACGCTTCCACACCTTAACTACTAGACCGATCATCATAAAATTTTGCATACACGCTGTAAGGGGTACAGAAAAGGATATAGGGAAACTTTTATCCAGAAAAAGTACTATTCCCGAGGAATATAAAATTGACGTAGCTTTCATTTACGCAGCTTACATTTATGCAAGCGAAGCCACGGGTAAAATCTAGGATGCTCTTATAATTAACGTTATTATTGGTGTAGGTCTTAACATCCTTGGCCTCGTCACACTACCACAAGCTCGATTGTCTGAAGGCTGTAAATCACCATGTTTTATGTTCAAACTTTGCGCATAAAAGACACTTTATCAAACTAAAGTTTACTCAATATCTAGACACCAATATGCTCTTTGAAACATCGAAAGTTGATAAAGTCTACTATCAAATTGATGTATGTATTTACCAAACATTTATTAAAACTATAATACTTTATAGAGCGCTTGTGCATACATCAAACACGTCCTTAACAATTTTGCGATAGTATTAGGGCTTTAAGCTATAAATTTCTTTATTCAGCCTTTATGTCTATTAGCCTTGATTTGCCTCTAAATTCGAATTACAAAGAATTTTTTTTGTGCTCCTCAAATTGACTACACTTCGCCTGATGGTAAGCAGTCGTGTAATCTAAGAGTAGTGGCCTCCACACCGTCCTCGTAGCAGCCGAGGCGATGTTGAGGTCTCTACTTTGACGGCCTAAGCAGGTGCTTTTTCACGCCCCGCTTAAAGGACCCAGGCTTGAAGGAAGAAGGAAACACATGCCGTGGCAGAGAACTCCATGCTTTGATCGTTCGGCAGAGGTATGAGGACCCAAACTTGTTGGTACGCGCTCTAGTCGGCTCTACCGTGTAAGGATGGCATCTGAGCCCAGCACGCGTTGTTCTGGATAGGAAAGGGGAGGGCGGGATAAGGTGGAATAACTCTTCAGAGCACTCGTCGTGGTATATTCTGTAGAAACATGCCAATGAGGCAATGCTCCAACGGAGTTGCAGAGGTTCCAGTGAACTCGTGACCTCTGGATCTCCGATGATACGGACAGCCCCCTGCTGTAACCTGTCGAGCCATATGTAACCACATTAAAACGAAGCATCATTGTTGACTTATCTTTGTTGGCGACTTGAAGTATGTGTTGATTGAACCTGAGATTTGACAAACCACAGATTCTCGCTAAAGAACACCGATTCCTACCAAGGATGCTTCGCGAGGCTATTGAAATCAAAAACATCCTAATTTCAATAGACAAGATGGTTGGAATGTACCACCAGCTTGGGATCCAGTAATACAAATAGTCAAACCCAAGAAGAAGCAAACCACAGCTAGACTTCATGATACTCTGAGCTCATTCTGCGTAAATAGAAAAACCAATGATTAAATTATGTTCGGGTACTTTAAAATAACTACACTGGAACATTGAGACAACTACTATCTTAGTCTCCCCGCGACCATGGCTGCTGAAAAGCAACCGAAACGTCGGGGAAAGTGTAAACTCAAATATAAATAGTTTCAACAGTTTTAATAATTTAATAAGATTAAAAATTAGTAAAGTTTAATAGTATCTAGTAGTAGTAGTGTAACAGCTTCTAAATTATGTAATAAAGTGTAAAATAAACAACGCGATAAAATCCGTATATAGTAGTTTAATTTCAATAATCATCTACCGATTTGCTGCCATCTAAAAGGTTACGACATAGGCTCAAGCATATGTGTGTATTGAACTCACATTTGGCCAGTTACAATTGTATAACCTAAAGTCTACATACAAGTAGCACATAATGCGAAACGTGATACAAAGTTCGTGGACAATAAAATAGCAAGTATCAATACAATCAATAACAGCAATAACAATACAAAGTTACGACATTTCAAAGGCCCACTGTGACACGCCGTTCGGAAAATTGAGAGTTTCAGTCCGACCGCACTGAACTGTTGCGGTGAACCCTATCCTAACAATTAAATGCTTTGGCTAAGTCAAATACGGTGCCCATTTAACCTGGTTGGAGATTAATATCGTCTATGTACAAACATACAATATTAAATTTAACCTCTGCAATATTAATACTGCGAAAGAGATAAACCGATTTTCTAGGAACTACTTCAAAATTAAACTTGTTTACCAGGCGTATTTCAGCTATGCTTGCTATATTTAGACTGTATTTTAATCTAATTGTGTGAGAGTTGATGTGACTAACAATACTAATATCTTAAACTAGATTTCATACATACATACACACCGGACGGTTTTCTATAGTAATAGTTGGTATAAGATAGGTATAATACGTCTCTGTATATGAAGCCTACATAATAAGGCGGCAAATCTGTTGCCATCCACTTGGCACATTACTAAAAAATCCAATATTTTGCCAGACTTTTTTGTTTTGTTATGACTGACTGACTGACTATTTTGTTATGACAAAAAAAGCTAAAACACTTTTCTCACCCGTTATAACTAATATCAACAAAACCCAATAACACTAACCCCGACCCGGAAATTGAACCCGAAATCTCACAATCACACCTAATAACATACACCATGAGAACACCGGAGTATTAATTCCATGTTTTTCTTTTGCCAATAAGCCAGCTCAGTAGCTGCACGGAGTTCTGTAGACGGAGTAGGTTTTCGTCGTCTACACCACATGATGAGAGAGCACATCCAGCATGCACCGATCGATTCTGGCTGGTTAGACAACCAATTTAAAAACCCAATATTCGCATCTTATCGCAAAAATCGAGTCACAGACTTAGAAAAACCAACTCAGGAACAAACTTCAATAGCTTCTATTCTCCAATTGAATGCATTAAATATTCAGTCATCAAAAGCAACATACAGTTTCTACGTAGCAAACGCTTACAAAATAAGGGCATAAAAATGCCGAGCCATATTGCTCCCACTCGTTGAGTGCTTCTAAAGTGAGATTCAAAGTCCCACGGTACTCATACTGAACACTATTCGGACTAACGGTTAATGTTCTCTATTGGACAAAGGACACTAGCGACGCAATTTCCTTTTCTAATGCTTTGAAGCTGATCGTAGTAGTTACCAGTGCGAGCTTATTACACTGTATACTTAAGTTCGGTTGGTTTGCATGTAAATTTACTAACATTTATGCAAGAATTATAGCAGTATTGTTAGTGATCATGTTGCTACTGGCAAAACGTTTTATTGAGTCAAATTTTCGAATGCAGCGATTATGTCTGAAATCTATAGATCCAAGTGTACTTTGAGTGTTGTTCGTGTTGGAGACTGTATAGATATAAGATAGTATAAATAAGTGAGCATTATACAGAGATTCACAAGGCATATTATAATGAAACAAATAAGGTGATATTTAATTTTTCAATGCTTATAAAGTCCCTCACCGTGCAAGGATTTTTTAAGCATAACGTGTTTCTGCAGTAGGTAAGGATGCCAAGCTTACTCGCAGGGCAGGACTCCTTTGTTGTAATTTGTGTTAGTGATATATATATAGACAGCAGCCCTGGTTTTGCAAGCCCCATTGGCTACGGTAATGGTAATACTTGAATGCATAACGTTATTTTGATAATATTTTCAAGTTATTTTTAAGATTGTAAAAAAATCAGTATTGCATAACGGTAATCTTATACTTACTATTATAGTCTACTAGTGCAAGACTGTTGGTCTGCCTCGCCGAAGACTCGAATTCCATCGTTAGGACGCACCTTCGACTTTCCGAAATGATGTGCGTATTACTTAAGTATAAATTATCGCTTACTTAAATGATTAAGGAAAACATCGTGAGAAAACCTGCATGTCTGAGGGTTCTCAAAGATACATAATTTAATTATGTGAAGTGTGGCAAGCCACACTGGGCCAGTGTGGGGGACGATGACCTAATCTTTTACATGCTTTATGTTTAAAGTCCATTTTCATCAGTTCTAGATTATTTACTTATTATCGTTAATCATCAATTCTATTTTATTAGTATCAATACCTTATAAAACGGTACTGAATACAGCTGCATAATAACTTTAATAAAATATTAAAAATATATCGAATATAGTGTTCTCATAAAATATCTTGCCTTACAGTAAAGAAGCATTTTGCACGATTCCGAACACAGCTCTGCATCTATTTCTCATACACATTCACAAAATTTATCACTGACTTGAACAGTGAAGAACGCTTGGAAACCATTCATTCATAATACTCTCGAACGCTGAAACTGCAACGATAGCGCCACCTACCGCACCGTACATAAACTATCGACGACTGAGATTCATTGAGCAAACTATCTACCATGACGACTGCCGTTTGCTCGGCTTATTCAAGAACCTGTTCAAAGGAAGGAAGAGCAATTAACATATTGATAATGTAATAAATTCTACTAATGAAATCTTAGTAAATGGTGGGCTTTGTAGTCTACGTCATAGCATAGCTCCTTCTATTGGTATACAACGAGTATCACGCGTATTCCAGCAGCTTATATGTAGGCCATGGCAACCGCCTACCATCAGGCTTTTAGTATGATTGTACATCGCATTAGTATAATACCTAAACAAATACAGACTTACACTTATATTTTCCCCTAGAGGTAAATCAGATGTTACCCAGACCCACATTTCGTCTATAACTAACTAAAAGACATGGTTACTATATGCCTATGGGAAGACTCCCTTTTGCCACTGACAATGTTCTCACAGAGAATTGCTGAAAAACATTTAAGTTTAACCCAGGACGATAGGACGCAAACATAATACGTAAAAAAAAACAACTTATGCCTTGTTTTAAACGGAGAAATATTAACCAATAGGATTGCATGCTGGAGCGGAGCGGAGATTTTATACAATCCTATTAGTTAATATTTTTCCGTTTCTTTGCTACGCAGCCTCGCTCCACTGCAATGGAAAGGCAGCCTAATGCCTATGAAAGCCTATGAATAACAAGGCGTCAGTAGAAAATTTAAAAACCTTGACATGAGCGTCCCCTTACGGCTTGTCAATGATTTTTACATTATAATAATGCTTCTCTTTCACCTTTTATGGATTTCTTAGTTATATAATAACACCCTGTAATAAATTTATACGAACGATCAAGAAAATAAAGACATTAAGAGTATTTACAGAGGATTATCACGCACAGTTCCAGATTGTTGTTATAATATTATAGACAAAACTAGGCACATAAAACAATAAACAACTCAATAACTTTTAAGTAATCAGGCCAACCAGCCTGTCTAATCTTAGACTTCTCGAACCATAGTTCTGTAAATCCTTTTAGTTATCTACACCACAGTTCGCACGGTAAATCCTTATCCTAATTAATATTATAAATGCGAATGTGAGTTTGTTTATTTATTTGTTTGATTGTTACGCTTTAACGCGTACTTAACTACTCAACCGATTATCATGAAATTTCGCATACACCTTGTTAGGAGTACAGAAAACGACATAGACTACCTTTCATCCCGAAAAACTACTGTTACTAACCCAATCTAAATTTATGAGAGCGAAGACACGGAAAAAATCTCGTCTTAAATATATGTAAAAGCCATGATTTAAGGAAATAATCCTACTTAAAACGTATACAAGATATGTGCCAAGAGAATCACAAATTCATAGACCAAACATGCATAAGAATTGGTATGTTTCATTAAAAATAAATCATCATCCCAAACGTGTGGCTTGAGGAGGAAGTAAATAACTAAACATCGAATGATTACACGCGCGGTGAAAGGTATTTATAAGCAAACGGCGTTCCGTTTGCTTACTACAGCTGATTTTGTACTTGCTTATTGTTGTCCTTATTAGAGTTCGAAAAAACTCTTATACAACAGCTTTGTCCGTCCGTCCGTCCGTCCGTCTGTCTGTTATACAACTTTCAACTCAAGAACCGTAAGAGCTAGAGACTAGCGGTCAACGCCATTCGACTCAGCATAGTCGATATACCCTCGATATGACTATGACCTTTGACCTCTGACTTCAAGGTCACGTGGTATCACGTGACCTTTGCATATTACATGAACCATATTTTCGAACTCTAAGATTTACGGCAATTCATTGCCGATTCTCACTTGTTTTTAAACAGATTTCCACTAGTAATAATCCCTGTATCGCGGGTGACTTGACAAACATTATAACAACGGACACAAAGATCATTTACACTCGAACAACCAATTGCATCTCATAAAAAAATTTGGCCCGTGTAGGAATCGAATCTGCAACACTAGACGCAGCACATATTGACGTCCCAGGTCCAAATTCGACAGGGCAAAATTTTAGTAGGGTTTTCTGTTAGACATTTCTCAGTAGCTGAAAATATACTCTACAGAGGACAATAGGTAGCCCCACCATTAAGTAGTTTTTAGTAGTAGAGCCTGGTTGATTTTAGCATGAAGCCTCGACCGGGGAAGGACTACCCTCTCACAGAATATCGACGTGAAATAACAGTATTCCTACTGTTGTGTTTCGTTCGGTAAGTGAGAGTGCCAGCGGCCCAATCACCCTCTTCCCCCTTCCCGCTCCTTCTTCTTCCCACTTCCTCCTTTCCTAAAGAGTCGGCAACGCGCAAGTGATACCTCTGGAGTTGCAGGCGCCCATAGGCTATGGTGGTCACTTACCATAAGGTGGGCCGTAAGCTAGATTGCCACATCAGTTGCACAAACAAAAATTAAGTCTTAACTAACAACTGCTGAAGTGTCATTGTAATACACCTCTGCTCACCCTTTCGAGCATATAAGCGTAAGACTATGCATGCTTATGAAAATAATTTTTAATTCTAGAAAGAGAAGCGAACTTATCGACAAGTATAAAAAAAGGTATAAAACTGTCCGTTCGATAGGTGGACAGCGACGCACGGATTTACAATTTAGCTTCGTCGAACTAATTGGATGCAGGTAACAATGTTTGCATCCATGAGCCCCGGTTACTTCCGTGCTGCTGTCCCGAATAATTTTATTGCTTTATATGCATGAAAAACGCGCCGGAATGAGCTGTTCTCGACCCGTTATACTTCGATAAACATGTTCTAATTAACGTTTTACTTCGGGACATGATAAAAATGTGAACAACAGACTAATTGGCTTTTTCATTACGGAGTTTGGGCGTTTGATACTATCATTTGTAATTAAGGCAACTTCCTATTCTCTTAATACAGCACGCCGCGCTTCTACTTGAGATGAAAGTAATCCTTACTATAATATTATAAATGGGAATTTCACACCTTAAAACAGATATTACAAACATATTATGCAATGCTTTAGTCATATTGCTGTAAATCTTAGAGTTCGGAAAAATGGTTTAAGTAATATGCAAAGGTCACGTGATACCACGTGACCTTGAGGTCAGAGGTCAAAGGTCATAGTCATATCGAGGGAATATCGACTATGCTGAGTCGAATGGCGTTGACCGCTAGTCTCTAGCTTCTTGAGTTAAAAGTTGTATAACAGACGGACGGACAAAGCTGTTGTATAAGAGTTTTTCGAACTCTAAAAGCCGGTATCTGCGTCTGTCTGTCGATTGTCTGCTTTAATATTTGTTTACATGGTACACTATATTTAGCGTAGATTAAAATTGTCCTATACATTATATTATTTACATGAATACTTTAGATGTTATAGCATATTTAAAATCACATGCCACAAAAATAATAAGTTGTTTGCGTGACAAGACTCAGGAAGCCGTGTAAAACCTGGGCGGTTCGCTCTTCGCTGGTATAGAATATAGAAATAACAAACTGGGTTTGTATAGTACGAAGCTAACATATGTAATTTACGTATATTCTCTATAATGTAGTCTTATAATAATAATCCTTTGCTAATTAAGTCGTTTTCACCTTTTGAATAAGTGAGCCAAATAACTTATTAAGAATAAAGGTTCCTTCCACTGATATAAGAAACAATAATTGTATTTTTATTGCCCCTAGTGGTACTCATGGACTTCGTAAATGTCAAAAAAGCTGCCTGTAGGAAATATGTTTGTTCTACAATGTGCTAGTGTGCTACTTTGCTGCATTTATGTTCAATCGAGCTCGTTATAGTTCATTAAAGATCAAAAGCAGCGATAGCCTAGTGGGATACCGTTCTACTATCACGCACAGGTCTCGAGTTATCGTACTCCTCGCCTCTGACTTTCTAACGGTGATGAGCACCTGCATGTCTGTGAGTTCTCTATAATGCTCACGAAGATGTGTGAAGGACTATAGCCTAACCCTTTTTATACTAAGGAGGGGTCTGTGCCCAGCAGTGGGACATATTATATACAGAATTATATTATTTTTATATATGTATCACTAATTGACAAGGGCAACTTCCCCGTTCTTGCAAAAAAAATTATTGATACTCCGCTCTTATTGGTCTTAGCGTGATGTTATATATATCTTATAGCTTTCCTCTATACATGGGCTATCCAACACAAAAATATTGTTTTTAGTGCGTTCAACCAAGCAAACAAACAAACAAACTCTTCAGCTTTACAATATTAGTATAGAGTATAGTTTATACAAACATAATATGTTAGCAGGGATAGCTCAATGGGGAGACCAACAGACTGCAATGCAAAGAGACTCGCTTTCGAGCCCACGTCGCGCAACTCTGATTTTCGGAAGTTTTATGACTTCTCGAAATTATGTACGTATCGATTGACAATTATAGCCTGCTCCGTGTCTCGGAGAGCACGTTAAGCCGTCGGTCCCGGCTGCCATGAACATCTATGGCAGTCGTTGTTGGGAAGTCAGTGCCCTATAATATCCTGATACTGGTCTAGCCTTAGGGTATCGTTAGCCTTCGGGTTACGAAGGTCAGGTGGCAGCCGCTCCGTGTAAAATCTGATATCCAGTCTAATCAGGTTAGACAAGAAAACTGACTGACTGACTCCAAGTGACTTGGGAATAATAAAGGCTAGGGAGAAGAAGACAAACATAACATGTTTTATTCTCACGGCTATATCCCTGAATTGAACACAAATTAGAAATGCATTCAGGCTCAAGCTGAACAATCTTATTCAAATTTAAATGAAGCAAAAATTGCAGGAGACGGCGATGTCTTGTTATGGCACGGCGCCTAAGTTGAGTGCATTCCAACGTGGCGAGATAATTTCATTCAAAGATACGCGGATGACCTGCGGGGTAATAACATAACTTCATTAACCCCAATCCGTATCGTGTCCCTCGCTTATGTGATGTTTAGGTGTGATATAGTTGTGTGTATATTGTTCTGTTGATAGTGAGATTTCGGGGTACACTCTTGAATTAAACAACTACACATTATTTTTTTATTCTGTATTTGCGACGATGTTTTTGACAATAGGGCACGCTTGCCTAGAAATTACTTAATCAACCCTGTCTTCAAACGCCCTGATTGCATACCGGGTGAAATAGACATGAGTAATGAGTTCCATTCCTTTACGCTATGCATCATAAAAGTGGAAGCAAAGCGTTTAAAATACGCACATGACGTAACGGAGCACTAAAGATTGCTTGCTGTGTTTTCTTACGTGTTACTTCGATTACTGACGTGGGACCTACAGATAGCGACAAAAGGTGCGATACACTTATCTTACCCATTAGGCAAAGATAAATAAATGTTCATCAGTTTTAATGACAGCAAGTTAGTACGCAACTGTTTCCTAATTCATATAAAATATGATACACATTCTTACGCGTATAAGGAAGAATTTCCTCTTTCCAAACGTGGATGCAATATATTGCATCCACGTTTATCCAGCTATGATTTTAGGTGCCACGAAAGATTCTTGACAGAAAATTTATCATATCGATTAATAAAAGCCACGATTAAAGCCGACTTTAGTACGCCGATCTACGATTTTAAAAGATATAGGTACTTTATTCATAAAGTACTACTTAAGCGCAAAACTTTCTATTAAACTTTTAATACAAACCCAAATTATAACAGAACGAAACAGAACTGAGTGGGCATTATTAAACCAGGTGTAAGTACACGGATTAAGAACTTTAGAAGAGATTTAAATGTGAATCTGTCTCTAAAGCCAAACGGTAAGCCGAAGGATTACAGCCGATGTATAATTAAACGTATAATATGGATATTGTGTGTTAAATATGTAGTTAATGTACTTTAAGTAATATTTTCTTTTTTACTTTTATAGATAACTAGCTTTTATACGAGTTTTTACACCCTTAGTTCTAAACATCTCTTAACAACCTTTTTTTTTTTGATCATAAATATTTCGCTCGCCTGCCTATAAATTGTCTATATAAAAATAATTGCGATCAAATGATCCGATGTAACGCAAAAGAAATACATAACATAATAAAAAACACACTTTCTAGTTTGAAATAATTATATAGGATACAGATTAGTACGGCCTAACTTTTTATTCAAATTTTTGTTTATTTCCCGATTTTTAGTGAATCTGTTTGATAACTGATTTTATTTGTCTGAATATGGGTAGACCTACTAAACGCGCTCCTCCATGCAACAGCGCCGTTCAAATGAGACAAACGAAGAAAGGGAGAAACGCCTATCTCAAAATAAGAAATCTACCTCCAGGGCCATTTCAAAAGAGACTTGTGGAGAGCGCAAAAATTGGCTTTCAATAATGCTGGTTTACATGTAAAATGTTTTGAATAGGGAAATCATTTGTAGCCATAGTGCATCTTATGATAATTTCAAGTACAGCTAGGATAATATATAGATAATAATAAAACATAGCATTTTTTCATTTTTCATTTCCGGCTTCAGCGTCATTTCAAAAGTCGTTTTGTTGAGTTTTACAGCTGCACATAACCCCTATACTATTAAATGCTATCAAAAACCAATTTCAAATTGTGTAAACAATACTTATACATGTGATTGCAGCAATCACGCCAGATCTACTGTCATTAATTAAAGAATTCCGTTGTATATGACCGAAGATCTTTATCACAACATCACCAAATTATCAACATTACCTCGAAATACTACGATACGCTTTCAAACCTTCCTATACAGTTGTTTTTTTTTGTTAATTTGACATCGACAAGTAGTAATATGAGAACATCATCAATGTAGTCGAAGTCAACCAAATACGTATCATAAGGAATAACTCAAAAACTGCCAGTCAGATCTTGATCAAATTTAAATGAGACATCGAAAGCACCAGCTTTCAAATAAAAGAAGAATCATCAAAATCGTTTAAACTAAAAAATAGTTATAAGGTAACACATATAAAAAAAATACAATCGAATTAAGAACCTCCTCCTTTTTTTTAAAGTCGGTTTTACGCCTGATTACGCTAATCATCATTAGTGTCTATAACGTGCACTGCTGCACATCGGCCTCATCCAAGGCGTGTTATTATCTAAAGGCGTGTATTATGTCGGCTATTATGACTAAATAGAACGCGCTAACCTATCTGCGTTGCACTCCCATGACACTTGTAACGTTATGCTTAGTCAATCACGCTTTAGGGACGTGGTTGACTAGGGAATCTATTTAATGGAGATAATTAAAAGATATACTACACGATTAAAAGGTAGTAATTTTATAAAATAAATTTTAACTATACATTAAACAAAAGAACAGGGCTTCGTTCTAGAAAGGCTCATAACGTGGTCTAGATAGCTCCAAAGACCACTTAACTTGATCGCAGCAGCAGGAGCGGGGTGGAACCAGGCGCAGTTGCGTTTATATAGGGCCGCCGCTGGGGAGGAAAAGTCGTAAGGGGGACGCCGCGAGCACGGTCGCTCAGCCACGACCAGTCCGCGTCACACACTTTTTAAAGATTGTTAACTATTAAGTTTGTAAATCACTACTACTATGCCTCAGTGGTGCGAATGGGACTACTGTACATGAGCTTTCGGGTGCGATGCCCGGGTCAGGAAGTGTGGAAAAGTGTAAAATTAGATTTTCTATAAAGATATTCTCAATAGCAGCACCGAGTCCAGAACAGTGCCCGGTGGAGACCTAAAACGATGAATTTCAAACTGAAATGATTCATTCTTATCGAATATTATAATAACGTCGATATCTTCCAATGTAGAAGTAAAAACATTGTTATGGAAATATAATTCCATTCACAAACCAAAACTTGCTTCAAGTTCGAGACACTATTCGCGCTTAACGACAATTTGCATACATCACAAAGTTTTTCTTCTTTCGTGCCAAACTGCTACTTTGTTTCACACTTTCCGTTCACTGTTTTATGTAGAACTGACTTCTAACGTCATATAGTTTATATATCAGACGGGTTGTATATTTAAGTTATATGTTCTCTGTGTAGCCTTTTTTAGATAGCATTGAACACGCTAGCTTTTCAATAGACTAAGATTCGGTTCCTATACCTATTAAAAAACGAGTCGTTTAACATACAGTCAGTTAATTGTTGACTCATTCTATGTATTCTCGGCTCCACTCGCGTAAATGTTGGTTAGGCAAGTAAAAAGAAAGATATCCTATGTCCTTTTTTGTTCGCTTGACAACGTAGGTAGGTATATGCGAAATGTCATGATGATTGGTCGAGTTGTTAAGGCGTGAAAGCATAACAAACAATTGATTGTTTATGTGAGTTTAATAAGTTAACTTTAAATCGTATATTCGTGTCCACAAAAACTCAATCTAGACGATAGACGGACTTGAAATTTTTATGCAACATGGTATATAAAAATTGTTATATATATATCTTCTTTTTATCACGAAGTAGTCTCGGAGATGGACAATCGTTTCGCGAGGTTTAAATAAAAACTTTATTAATATCGGACTAACCCAGTATTAATATAATAATGGACCTGTCAATAAATCTAAACTAATATAATAAAGAGAAAAGATTTGATTTTTGTTTATTTGTAAGGATATAATTCAAAAACTAGACAACCGATTTTAAAAATTCTTTCACCTTTGGTAAGCTATATTATTACCTAGTAACATAAGCAATAATTTATTTTAAAAAAATACTGTTACTAACATAACCTAACCTATTTTTACGCGAGCGAAGCCGAGGGACAAAGCAGATTGCAGATATTGATTCGTACTTTGTGCCCTTCTTACCTAAATATGTATTGAAATTGCCTTTTTGTTCATCCAGACATAATTTTTTGCATTTAAAGGCAGGCGAGGCAGCGTATCTCATGGAATGTGCCAACTGCCGCTTATAGACTACTGCGGCGCTAATCTAAGTTTTACCACTGCGTGCTAGCTATAAAAATACTACTTTAAACATTCTGCGATGAGACCAACTGTCAGACTATTTAAAAAGTTTTAAAATCACAACATGGGCCGACGTACAAGAGTAGAACCTACTACATGCAATAGTAGGATTTGCCTTACAGAGAAAACTAGCCGCATTTTAATCGACTTCGACTACAAACCCGACACTTATCATTCAGCAGACAAGTTCACACTCACCATTACAAGAACGAAGCCAAAAACCTATTTCGTACTTTATTATTTTGCTATACACGTATAGAAAGAAGAAGAACTGAAGTTGTTTTTCTTTAAAGCGTGTCATCAAACCCACAGCTTGCGTTTCGTTTGGCTGACATCTTAACCATTAGGTGGAGGCGGCGAAGTATCGGCAACTGTAATATTTTACGTCGAAAACCTTTTAAATCGTAAACATCAACGCCTTGTTGCGAGAAAAACCAACTTGCGGTGAGAACAAGTAATGAAGTTTTAAGATTTATGTTTTTAAGAAAATGGCGGTGGAGAAATTCTGCCGTTGCTAGGTATACGTAATTTCCTAGCTATAATAAATTGAGAACAGTTATTTGATTAAAAATATTGAGTGTTTTAAATTTATGTTGTTAGTAAAATCAACAAAATGAAGACTATTTATAATGTGATCCCGCATTCCATTTTCAAGCTTTTATGACTCAGCGGGTCAGATGCACAACTTGAGTTACATGCGGGCGATGTATGCATCGTATTAACGACCGACGCGAGCCATCTGCACATGATTGCGTCGTATTACTGAATAAAAATCAAATTTAAAGAGATTGAGCTGTCAAAACACCTAGCTTTCCTATGAAAGGAAGAGGAAACTGAATATTCTACCACATACACACAACACCGTCTAGCCCAAACTAAGCAGAGCTTGTGCTATGGGTACTAGACAATGGATAAACATACTTATATACTTTTTTTTTTAGAATAGTTTAGTAGTTTTATGGAATAGGGAAGCAACTCTACTCTGTAGAGGATAATTGCGTGGTGCAGTATTCCTATGGCTTGCCAAAATACTTGTCACAGTGTCTTGCAAAGAGCACCGATGTCGACGCGAGTTATAACCCCTTTGTTGCAAGCATTGATACGTTACGATTACTGTTTAAAAGATTACCGTAACCTAAAGAATAATTATATTAGCCCTGTATATATGCTGGCCCGCTGCTGGGCACGGGCCTCTTCTGATTGCGAGACGAGGTATTCTACCATGCCTGCCCAGTGCGGGTTGGCAGACATAGACAAATCTTCGAAAAAATTATGGAAATGTCCGACATGCAGGTTTTCTCATGATGTTTTCCTTCGCCGTTAAATATTTACTATTTAATACGCATATAACTTCGGAAAGTCAGAGGTGCGTGCCTTGGAATCGAATTTGTGACCTCAGTCGTAACCCAATACTTGATTATAAAACACACAGGTCCCATACATATGAAAGTATTAAGAAGCTAGATTAGGGAAAATAAATCTCTAACAGAAAACGATCCAACATAGTTTATTACAAAGCATTCGTATGACAAAGTATGCAGGTACGGTTGTTTAACGAGATTGAAATCATTTGAACACGTTAAAGCCTTTAATATCATCCACAAACAACATCAGTATGGGAGTAAACATTAAGCAAACAAGACAATTTGGATAATTATCAGTTTAGAACAGGCGTTGTACGAAGCAATTAGCCACAGACGCGTCGGTGGGCGGAGAGAGCCCCACGTGCCGACCTACTGCCTCCAAGTTTAAAACGGCTACATATCAAACTCCCGAAATATATTAGCTACAAAATTTGAAAGCAGAACATTGAAAGTGTTTTAAACTATGTAGGTACATCTAACGTCTGAAGCTCGTACTTTGAAGTAGTAAGCAGAGTTGTATTGCACCCCATTGCGGAAGCTATGTTTTAAGTCTTTTGTAATGGTATCGCCGTTTTAGGTTTTGCATAATAGGATAAGGTTTTCCAACTCGGGTATCAAAACCGGCACTTTACGATCAGACTTATGCACAAGTTTAATCAGACAAGGAGTTAACTTTTTTAATACGTCTTAAAGAAAAAAGGGAGTCAGGGAGATGTCATTTTCTTCTTTGCCCTTAAGATTTTTGTCGTGGTATGACCGACAATGGTTTTTTTTTTTAAACAAGCCTTATCTCACTCACAATACTGTAATGCTTTGACCGGACAAGAAATTATTTGGTTCATACCTAGTCAAAGGCCAATAAGCTCACCACTTGTTTACCATAGACTTACATATACATATGTACATAGCTGTTTCCCTTTTTTCTTTTTCTACAAGAGTTTACATAAATGCTGGTTTTGATGAGATAGGTGGTAATTTCTTTATCTAAAGAAAATTAAGAATAATCCACGTCATGATTTGTTTCATCATCATCATCATCGGGCTATAATAGTCCACTGCTGGACATAGCCCTCCCCTAATGAGCGCCATAGCGCCCTGTCTTCGGCTTGCCGCATCCAGCATCTGCCTGCAGTCTTTCGCAGATCGTCATCCCATCATCATGATTTGTTTACCCTGTATGAAATCAAAAATGGAAACACGATTATTTCTTTATATATATAACTAGCTGTCCCAACAGACGTTGTACAGTACACACGAAAAAAAAACCCAAATCTAAACCGTCCTCGAATCCACATGAACACACACATTTTTTTTTGTCAAAATCGGTCCAGCCGTTTACGAGGAGTTCAGTGACATACACCCGTACAGTAGAATTATATATATAAAGATAATAATAGCAGTCCTGTATTAAACTGTCCCATTGCTGGGCACGGGCCTCTAGTGCCTCGTGTGCCTCAGTATGAGAAAGGTTAGGCCATACGATTTTGACGACTCGATGGCGTAGTGGTTAGTGTAACTGACTGCCACGCCTGAGGTCGCGGGTTCGATTCCCGCACAAGTCAAACATTTGTGTGCATGAACATAGATGTTTGTCTTGGTCTGGGTGTATCTATGTATAATATGTATGTATTTACAAAAAAAAAAGGTATATATGTATGTTTATCCATTGTCTAGTATCCATATTACAAGCTCTGCTTAGTTTGGGCTAGATGGTGTTGTGTGTATGTGAAAGAATAATATTATATTATAATATTATATTATATAGTTCACCACGTTGGCCCAGTGCGGGTTGGCAGACCTCACATATCTTCGAAAACTTTATGGAGAACTTTCAGACATGCAGATGTTTTCACAATGTTTTCCTTCACCGTTAAAGCGAGCGACAATTAGCTATTTAATACGCACATAAGTTCGAAAAGTCAGAGATGCGCGCCTTGGGATCGAACTCGAGACCTCTGCGCGGCAGTCCAACGGTCTCCCACGAGGCCTATCACTGCTGTATAATTTCTTTACTTAAAAGGAAATTACAGATGAATTTTGCATTAGTCCATATACCTACCTCCTGTATATATGTACAGGGAACGGCTATTTGTACTTTGAAGTTTCAGATTTTGATACGCAACCGTTTAAAACATTGTACTCATAGCTTGCAACTTTAAACAGCACAGCCTTTGTGTGTTTTACTACGTTCACTTTTGTTTTACCATACGAGGGAAACGCCGCATTATACCGGTTTTACATTATAGTTGGTAAACGGCTTACGGCAGTTTAAACTATTATTCCCTACGGCTTTATACAGTGAGGTTTTATTCAGTTTTGTTTTTTAAGGATACAGCAAATTAATTTTGTCGTGTGCTTCGGTTGTCTTCTGGCATGAGTTTGTGGTTGCCCTTGCTGCTGATTGTGAGGCTCTGGGTTAGAATATTGCGATAGACACATAATCAATAATGTTTTCGGTTATGTTGTTAGAGAATTATTAGGAGCGACACGGAAATTTGCTTTCTATTAGAAGGAATATTTTTTCTTAGACAAAAATACACAATAACCGCACATAGGCAGGTAGTATTCTTGTTTGCCGCCTTAATAGTTTTAAAAAATATATTCTCTTTTGCCTATCCTTTCTGAAGAATATCACATCGCCTTTGACGCAATTTGACGATCAATTTAAGCCACATTTGCTGGTATAAAATTCACAACTATACAGTCGTAAGCCATATGCACTTGCTCCACTTTAGAAGTAACCGATTGTATAAAATACTTAGGCATTACGCTTGACATTACCCTAATTTTAGCAAACATATTTATTTATTATGCGATAGAGTACGCAAACTAATATATATTTTCAAGAATCTTCGCATTGTTGCAGAATCTAAATTACTAAAACAGATGTATTTAGCATTATGCCAATTAATCATAACCTATTGTGTAACATCGTGGGGTGGAGCATCAAAAACAATATTATTGCCATTAGTACGTGCGCAAAGAGCCATCTTAATGGTAGCCACATTCGGGCCTTTCATCTTCCCTACCTATGAACTATACCAATCCACTAACATTTTAACTGTCCGTCAACTATTTATCCTTTTTTACCTACGAACAAAAGAAGGAAAGATTTAGTTTGTGAAAGTTTCCAAACTAAGCATCATGTAATGAAGAGATTTTTCTTATTCTTAGGGCCTTTTTTGTACAATAAACTAAATAAGTTATTAGATATATATAGCAATCATCATAATCAATGTCACATAGTTTTAACAAAGTACCTAAAAACGTTAACGTATTCAGATACAGAGAAATTGCTAGTACATGTAAAATAATTTGTTATTGTTTAAGCAATTTTTCATTTATAATTGTTATTGTTTAAAACTATTTTAATTGTATACTTAACTATATATGTTTGCAGTACATGTATAAATGTTTTATAGACCCTTACTTTATTAACAGTAGAATAAAAATGTAATATTAGAAACAGCCTGAAACACCGGTCTCTGACCTAGTTCAGGTAATACAATGTAAAAACAGACTTTAAAAACAAATCTTTTGTGTCCAATATTTAAATTGTAAATGTTTTCCTTTGAATTAAATATAGTTTTAATGTGAATTTAATACAATAAGTAGCCTGTAATGTGTTTTGTAAAGACTTTCATTTATTGAATAAAAATGTATTATTATTATACGACAGCAAATGCTGATAGGAAATTATTATTGGCTATCATCAGCATAGCTTGTATGTATGTTGCATTCTAATTACGTAACTCAACCAAAAGAGAAATCTGCTTATGCTGGTTAATAGGTGACTTACATAGGTATATGAATGTAAATGGAACAGTCGCAAGAGGAAGACCTAGGCGAACGTTTCTTGATCAGATCGGAGGCGTTCTGGACAAAGGCCAGGTTAAGAGCACCTTGAACCGACAGGCGTGTATGAGAAATGTGATGAAAGTGAATGAAGCCAGAGAAGTGTGTCAGGATCGTAGCAAATGGAAATCCGTAGTCTCTGCCTACCCCTCTGGGAAACAGGCGTGAATCTATGTATGTATGTATGTATGTATGAACATAAGTATATTTTGTTTAAATGCTTAGTCGGTAGTGTCGGTACCTAACGCTCCGATCTTGCCCTGCAACCCCTCACGTAATTGCTTATGTGTGACATACTTTTTTATAAAACTCCCGCACTATAAAAATAATAATACACCAAGTACACACCTATACCCAGAACAATTGTTTGTCAATCACAAAAATAATTGTACTGTGTAAATTCGAACCCACAACACTCAACGCAATGTCAGCGGCAATTGCAAATGCGTCTTTTGTGCAGTCAAAAATAATTATTGTTTGGCTCTATAGATCGGTTTATATTTGGCTATGGTGATGGATTCGAAGGACAAATATTTACAGAAATATACATATATATAGAAAACACATGCATTGTCCTTGGCCTTTCATGAATTTAACATAGCATTAAAAGCAATAACAAGCGACCATAAATCAAAGCTATACGAAATATCCACTTAAATTACACTAAGATACACAAAACTAATCCTTTACTAAATCTCATAGGCAAACTTCTAAGTACGTGCCTCCACGCACGGTAATCTTATATCTGTAGGCTCACCGCAAACAAACTAGGTCTTAAAAACTATAACAATATTAAATGATAAGAGCGGTAAACAGGGCTTCTCACACAAAGGTGTAAACTGTCACGTAGCCGGCGTACGTCAGCGTTATCGTATGCCGTGTGAATGTTATCTCTTCGGTGATTTACTGCCTGGCAAAATTTAATTAGGGCTGGCCGTGGACGTCAGTATACACTATAACTCGTATACAATAGCGTCTGGTTGGGCATAAGGCCCTTTTCACATGTTTAAGAGAAGGAATGCGCGGTTTTCAAAACTACTATATTATATACTAGTAGTTTTCCCGCGGTTTCACCCGCGTAAGTCCCGTTCCCGTGTGAATATCAGGTTTCACCCCTTTCACCCCCTTCAGGGTGGAATTTCCAAAAATCCTCTCTTAGTGCTCCCCTACATTCTCCAAGGAACATACATGCCAAATTTCAGCTTTTTGCTTTGAGTAGTTTCGGCTGTGCGTTGTCTGTCAGTCACTCAGTAACGGAAGAGTTTTATATATATAGATTGTTAACTAGTGACAATATTGTAAAAATATCTTGTCTTATATTTTCTATTTTAAAGTTATATTATATTATATTCAAGTTACGAAAGTTGTTTTATCATATTCTAATGTTTAATTTAAATTTAGTTGAAACAAAGTATGACTCGCGCGTAGCCGATTCTAGAAATAGAATTGACAATAAGGTATAAACGTGGTACTGGTGGTGTTACCATACTAAGGTTAGATTTCGGAAAAAAGCGTGGTACTGTTAGCAAAATAAATAGCTCATCATTTTAAAAAAGGAACCTGCATATTATACTTCATAAATACTGTAATTATATGAACTATATTTTAGCTATTGCTGCTTGAAAACTAGCATGCTTTATAATTATTTAAATGCATGCATTTATATAAATTTAAAGGTAAGGACTTGGAAAGAGGAAATTGATATCTTACAAATGTGTAATTATGTTCCTTACCCTGTATGCGCCGGCTTATTCGTGACGTCACCGAACATTTGGCAACAGCACGTAAATTAGGATTTAAACAACACCAATCTTTAAGGAGGCATTAATCATTGATTGATAAATGGACGAGTAATACGTAAACCAATGTATAGTTGAATACCGACTCTAAGCCTGGTCCACCAAGAACAAAACAGGTCACACAATAAATCATAAAATAACGGGAATATTTAAATGTGTTTTCAAGTGGTTTTGTCTCTATTCCATAGTAACCAGTGGCGGGTAAATGTTTTCATAATGAAACACCTTCGGATTAATTTTGCTAGTATATGTGAATAATTCCATATATACACACGTGAAATTTTCAGTGTAGCATACACGGCAGAAAAGTCGTGTGTAACGGCTGTGAGAAGGGTTATTTTAGAATCAGTTTTTGCGAACTTACAAAATAAATATTTTAGATATTTATATTTAAAATCGATAAAGAGTACGAAACGAAATACTTAAGGCCGCTTTTATTATACCATTTTACACGATCCTGAAAATCTCTAGTAATTAAAATATGATAATTATCCTATTTAGTTGTCATCTACTGACTAAATTCTGAGCCTTAAGACTAAAACTACCGTGAACTACATGAAGTCATTAGCAAAATATACGCAACAGAAACGGGTTGGCAATACCGAACTCCTCTGGATAGGGACAGCCGCATCGTGGGTCTTGGGCGGATTCCAACTTGCAGTATTGTGTTTCGAACACAAAATATGCGTCGGCAGGTCGGCAAAGGACATCTCTTTGCTGACCTGCCGACGCATATTTTGTGTACTTGGGTACTTACACCTAATTTGTTACATGCTCCTTTCGTGACCGGTATAGTCATAGACCAACCATTCCACAGTAGGTAAACACCGCTGGTATTGAATGCTGCCACTAAAAATAAGCTGACAGAAAAACCTAAACAAAATGAAAAATTAGGCGAAATACTTTGTTCGTCAACGTATAAAGAAAACATTAATGATAGGCGCTAGAAATTAGATCCAATATTCTACAATGTAGTATGATCATAGAATATCGTCATCGCTTTACATTCGTAAAATTAGAAGTCAGCTCACTGGAAAATTAATATGTTTAGCCGCAACTAATTAAACTTGAAGTTTAACCTAAATTCGTTTGGAAATAATAAGGCTAGCAATAAACAGAATTACGTTTGCCCTCTCAATTTTGTTTTAATTTATTTGTTTATGTTTTGTTAATATGTTTTTCTGCCTCGCCATTTAGTTTATTCATGCGTAGACATTGTTTTAATAGACAACTTTAATTAGAACGATTGAGTGGAGTCGGCTATTAGAGTCAGCAATCCAATTAAAGGGTAACAGCATAATTCTGTAAAATAATTAAGACTGCTAGATGTTCAGTAGCTGATGCGCTTATATTATCGGTGCAAGGTCCATACTTCCTAACTCTAATGATTTGTTATGAAGCACGCGTTTTTTTCTGAGTAGTAATACTCAACTTTGCACAGAATTGGTTAGAAGCTCGGCTAGCGTCGAGTATGTCGGGTGAATCACTAGACTTTGTACAGCTATTGAGAATTTCTGCTCACATTCTTTAGTCATCTCTGTTAAAAGTTTAATCTCGAGAATTACAGCCTTTATTAGTGAAGAAAAGACTAACAAATTACAATACTTACCTACATATTTTCAATTTTAGAATGTTTTGTACAAACGGCAGATTAGATAGATCTAAGCTTAGCTTATAGTTTCCAAAGAACTATATGACTTCAATTGTAAACCAATTAGTATATAAAGTGTTTTAAAGTTCCTATTTAATTGAGTTGAAATTCATTCTTCAGTAAGTATAGTTTATCTAATAGCTGGCTGAGTAGTCAATGTTTTTTTAATCACAATTCTGACTTTATATTTTAATGCATAAGAAAGCAATCCATCTACTAAAACAAATATAACTTATAAGTTATGATAATCGTTTAAATCTTTGATTAACACAATCTTCTTTTTTAATCAAATCGCCAGTGACTAACAGTGATAAAACAAAACTGTAAGTCGCAAATAAAAAAAAGGTAGGACTTAGACTCTTACCTAAAAGATCTTCCTGTGTGATTGACAGAAATCAATGAAGCCTCTGTGTTTTGTAATGCTAAAATAAGCAATATTGTAAAGTTGGCGATTTAAAACAGTAGCCTACAATTGTTAGTTATTTTTGTACTGTCCCCTTAACTTGCTCACCGTGACAAAGCCAATTTAACGTTCACAGATAAAGTTAGTTGGTGTAATTTTGACGTTCATAAGTGTCGCTTTGGGACCCAAATAAAATAATATCCATCTAAATTTAGTCCCTGAATTAGCATAGTCCAAGGCGGACCCATATCTGCAGATATTAGATTAATATATGTAGATATCGGAGCCGATTTCACAAATTAATAGGGTACAGTATTAATACGAATTAAACCGAAATCGACCCGGTTAGTTTACGGAACACTGGTCATATTTCCAAACGTATTCTATACTCATGCCCTAATACTGATTAGGGAGGATTAGTTTACGTTTTCCATTTTGGAAACCATATTCTATTGTTGTTTTGAAGTTTAATGAGAATTGGATAATTTAGGGGAGTGTCATACACTACGGTTCAATAATAATATTATATATGCATACAAAGATACATATGGCTAAGTAGAGGTTAATTATACCCACATTTTGGAAGTTATGGGTTTAAGTCCCAATTAGGTAATATAGGGCAAACCTGTAACGACCTGCCAGAATTTTATCTAATTTAACAAATATAACCGCGGTATAGAATGTAGTAGTTTTGCTTTTTGCAACGGCATTACAGAAACATAACATAAAAAAATGCATATAACAAGAGGACGAAAATCTCTTACTACAAGCGTACATAAAACAGTATTAACTTGAATAATGGGAGCAGGTTTTATATAATCTCTTTACGTTGCTTTATAGCGTTTACGGTGAGGGTTCCTTCGTGAGTATGAACGTAGATACGCAATGTACATACGCCGTGTTCGAACGCGGGTTGTTTGCAGCACACAAACGTACTGCAGCAGTAATGAATATTTATAAGTATAGTATACTGCTGTGTATATTAGTACCAAGGAACTCAAATCTTTATCTTACCTAGAATATTGATTGACCTGTCAGCTTAACCATATCGAGACAAGGATAAAAGCATTGTTTTGATACAGGCGGTAGTACGGCGATGGACGATTGATGCGTGCTGGATTAGAACCTAGCACACTTAAATGAAATTGTCCAGTTAAGCTAGTGTTTTAAAAATCGCAGCTAAGCGTGTTAGTGTTTTGGACTTGCGGTGAGTAGAGTTTCTTGAGGAGTTAGTGTGTTTTTAACGCCTCCTCTTTGAAGGATTAGAAATGTAAAGGATACGTGTGGCAAACGCCTATAGTTGCTTATTAATAGGTAATATGAAAAAATTTAGGAAGAGAGAAATCCGTCTGTTTGTCTGAACAGTAGTCCTTTTACAAAATCTATTACATTTTTATTAACTCGAGCATTCGACTTATGTTCCAGGCCCACTGTAAGTTTTTGGCGAACGCAACGGCTTTTGCGTTGATAATTAAGTATTCGTTCACACCTATACTATACTGCGAATAAAAAGGCTCCGCCCATGTTCTGCCTAGTCCAACTCGCGTAGCGTAGACTAAAAATTAGACAATAAAAATCCTTATACATTACGTAAGTAGGAGGCGCTCATTACAGGCGCAAGCCCCTTGCACAGATTACATACACAAGCAATTCGATTCATGTGTAACGTAAACCGTTTATACGTTGTGTATGTCGCAGGATGATTGAATAAACATAATCTTCTACAAAGTATACTTTTAAATTTTTTGATTACATGCAATTGTGAAGAACTAGTTATTGCATTTTAAGATTAATTTTGCGCAATCATGCTTATGATGCCTATGACGTATACATGTATCATGTAGACAATTTAGTATACGCATGTAACCTGCGTTAGTAGCTTGCGCTTATTGCCCGCTCGGACAACTAGCTCTGTGGCTAGCACGGACAATATGCGATAAAATATATAATAAGACGAACGGACAAACATTTCGTCAAGTGCTCTACCTTGCGTATGTTTCTTGCATCGCATACTATAATTCCGTACCCAGTATAGCTTTCTATACGTAATACCATTAAACTCCAGCTGCAAATTATATTAAACCTTTAGGGAACTTATCGTTGTGAACACAACGTAACGTAATGTAAATCTTACCGGTAATTAGCAATAACTCGCTGCGTAATTAGCTTTGTTATACGCCATATTAATATTGCTAAATGCCGTCGTGACGTCACACAATTTATGACGGTACGCCGATGTCTGAACAAACATACTTGTACTTAGTTACTTATTATGTATGGAGCGATTACATATCAACTGTTTGCACGTCAACGTCAATTATGCTGGATTAAATATTTAAATTTCACTGAAAATAATTATGTTCTAAATCAATAATATGCCTATACGTGTTTCTGGAGGCGTACTAAATCCACTTTTCACCATCTTTAGTTGTAGCCTCACATATTAGGGGACAAATCTATTCCCGTGACTAAACGCATCTCTAAGAACGAGCTGCGACTGAAACCTACCCAATGAATGTCTAACCCGGAACCCCACCACCGTAGGCTGGCGTTATAAACCTATGACCGAAACGATTTGTGACATAAATCTAACTGCAGAAGATAATCAATCAAACGATTTTCTTTTTAAATCTATATTAGTCGATAAGTTTATGTAGAGGAAAAATTATTTGAATTAAGTATTTCAAATTATTATTAAAATGAAATTAAACTAGATAATTCAATTGAAATATCTAGTTTAATTTCCTTTTTAATAATGTTTATTTAATAATAATTGATGTGTCCACTTTTATAATCATATAATAATTTATAATAAATAATTTTTACTTTAATTTCCTTTTTAATAATGTTTATTTAATAATAATTGATGTGTCCACTTTTATAATCATATAATAATTTATAATAAATAATTTTTACTTTAATTTCCTTTTTAATAATGTTTATTTAATAATAATTGATGTGTCCACTTTTATAATCATATAATAATTTATAATAAATAATTTTTACTTTAATTTCCTTTTTTAATATTTTATTTGCAAATACTATGGATCAATTTCTTTTGATTGGAAATTAGTTTTGTGTTTGTATTTAATGTAATTACTCACATATCACTTTTTCGTCATTTATTAGCACACGAGCATAGATTATATTTTATATTTTATTAACGCCATGCCGTGGTAACCTATAATTAAGGCATATATGTATTAATATAAAAAATGTATTACATATATATATTATATTGCTATATAATAGCAATATTGTGATCATACATACAGATATGTATAATCACAATATTTAGTCCATGCTTTGTTGGTTTTCCTTAAATAAATAAATGATCACTAGCAATTTAAGCTCCAAATGACTAATATTCTCGTTAACTCCTCCAGCTGCGCTTAAATGCTTGCATTAGGAGTGGGTTCACATAGCAGTAGTGCAATGTGTAGAATCGAAATTCACGACCACCCGATCGCAAGTCGAATGCCTTATCCATCGCCGCGTTTAATTTAACTAATTGATTCGAATTTAAGACAAGAGTTAAAATATCTATCTATTTCCACCAATCAAACAAATTACTTTATGAAATAATTTTTGATTACACTTCTATAATATCACATTACCCACATGACATAATCGTAAATGCTGATCTCCACTCATAACTTTCATCAGCAATTCCAATTCATGAAGAAGTATATATACGAGAAGTAAATGCACATACTTGTTTTTCTACAACATCCCTAGCGACTGACACATAAACATCTAAGCACATACTAAAAGCAGAATGAAGCTATGAAACTCGGACAAAAACATTTAGTACCGTTTCTGAAATACCTAATAGTCTGCTCTATTACTAAGACGAATGAACGTCGTTTGTTCCGGTTTGTTCCCATTAACCCAGCCTTTAAGATACAGCCGGGTCACCGTCCATCTCTAAAACTAATCCACACTGCTGTTAATACCAATAAGTCGTGATCTGTAAATTTATCGGGATCAAAACATACAACCTGTATACTCGATTGCCTTCACAATAAGTTACGTTGGACATTCATAAAGAACCGCCGATTTCTAATTACATTAATGTGAGGACTGACACGAGTTATGTACATAATGACGAATTAATTATAATATCTACTAGAGAGAAGCCTCTAAAGAAAATTTCCAGTAGATCTTATTTTTCTTAAAAGACAGCTGCTGCAATACGAATGCGTACCAGTACCGGACCCGTAGTACAAACGAGCACCTCTCTGCGAATCACACAATTTTGCCCGTGTTTTGAAATAGAACCTACAACATTCCCGGAACAATAGTGAGTTGCCACACTTAGGCCATTGCGCCATCCGTGCAGTTTGTCTATTAATTTAGTGACGAGTCATTCGAAAAAACTACTCTGTTTGCAAACCATATTTTATGTGCCATAAAACTTACTGGTGTTCAATCATTTGGTGAAGTTACGAATGAGTCGGCTCTCCTAAAGAAATACTAATCTCTAATAGAACACTGAATCTATAAGTAGTAACATTGTTATTGTTGGCCACTAACCACACGAAAAGAAGAAGAAGTTACTGCCTTACTAGGTAAGGAAGAGCGCCGAAGGTTCATATATTCATGTCATATTTTCCCTTCTGATCAACTCACGTCGTGTGTTTACGGTTTGATATACAGCCTGTCTGATAAATCAGACAAGCTACATATTAGTTTGCCATCTTTATTGTATAATTAATTGACTAACAATCTCATAATAACCTGGTCCTTTACACTTGTATTAGCTACCATCACCCTCTTCACCTTATCAGTCACCACTTAAGAAATTTTCTTCCAAAACGTGATTTCATTTTTAATTAAAAGAAAAGTTATCTCCCGCTCTATAAATAATTGCTGTAGCGCATAGGACTATACAAACATACATACTACAGACACAAAGAACACCCGGACGGGTGTTCTTCATTCGTCTTCTTAGCTAGTGCGACAGTCGTTTTTAACACGCTTTTATTAGCTTGGTATGTATTTATGAATCTATGTAACGGAATCTTTGAACGTGATTTTCAACCCTTTGAAACCGACGGATTGTTTTAAAACTTTGCACTCTTATCGAGGACTGATGACAATACAATAATTTAGAAAAATTATTTAAGAAAATATAAAAGAAATAAAAAATAAATAATAGTTTAAAAAACTAAAAAACACGCTTTAAAAAGTAGAAAATAATTTAATAATTTTAATGTAAAAAAGCGTGGGGTGCCTTCTAAGATATTTTGATAACCCCACGCTTTTTTACATTAAAATTATTAAATAATTTTCTACTTTTTAAAACGTGGCTTTTAGTTTTTTAAACTATTATTTATTCAAAACGAAACATATCCACAACACTACGCGCAGTGGCAGTGGCGAGGTCTAATGTGTAGGTACACTTCTCACACTCCAGTGTCCTCTCAATTATGAATATTATAAAGAGGTCTACACTAAAACATCTTAAGTCAATACAAGCTCAAGTTTCAAACACATCTGAACACAAACCCATATCATAAATGTATATTTGAACTATTACTGTTGAGCCTAATTCGATAAACGTGTAACGGTTAAATGGCACCATTATAGCAACAATGTTAACAGCACAAACATATTAAATGGAAATTTGAACTTCTGTAATAATGGTTCGATTTAATGACTTTTCCTTGTACTGTCAAGATAAAACACATATTGGGCATTTTTATTCAAAACTAGCTATGAGCGTGAGATACCTGTGATGGCCGTGTAAGATGACTATTAGACTGCTACGCAGAGGTCTCGTATTCGATCCCATGGCAAGCTGCTTATCGGTGGTGATATCTTGGAGAAAGTTTAACCTGGGATCCAGTAATACAAATGTACTGTAAAGCAACCGAAACGTCGGGCAAAGAGTAAACTTAAATATAAATAGTTTTAATAATATAATTAGCTTAAAAAGTATTCAAGTTCAATAGTATTAGTATTAGTTTCAAAAATTATATAATAAAGTGTTAAATTAACAATGCGATACAATCCGTATAAAGTAGATTAATTTAAATAAATAACATTCGCGTAAACGTAAGAGAATATAGTCTACATAATGTTCTCAAAGATGTGTGGCCTTAATCTAAATACTAAGAAGTGCTTAATGCAAAGACAGTTTACAAACAGGACTGATATTACTATTCGTCACAGCCATATATTCGAATCAAAATGAAATTATTTTTTTGGGTAACCTTTTTTTGCCTGCGCACAACGTGCAATTGAAGAACTTGAATAGTTTAGAAATGCATACTTATTAAACAAAAAACAAGGCGACATATAATTATGTTAATATACAAATATATGTGGCTGTAGACGTGAAGATACTGATAGTCCCATTTTCAGTGCTATGTTTGTATAAATTTAGTTTGTCAGTGAATAATCGTATTTGACATATATACGCTGCCATGCGATACGCCGACTCCTCGCATTAGACAGTAATTATTAACCAACTATTTACATGTATATGCCCTTATATTTAGTCACTTTACAATATATACCCAAATTATGGGCACAGTAAAGTATAGAGTTTCGTTGCCTTGTTCAGAAGTTATCTATACTAATATTATAAAGAGGAAATAATTGATATTTTTGTTTGTTTTTAAGAATATAAATCAAAACTCCTAAACCGATTGTAAAAATTATTTCACCATTAGAAAGCTATATTATTACCGAGTATCGTAATAATATAGCTTTCTAATGGTGAAATAATTTTTACAATCGGTTTAGGAGTTTTTGATTTATATTCAATAGGCTACATTATACTTTAATACATGAAAGTACTGTTATCAATCTAACTAACCTATTACCTAAGTTACTTTTACGCGAGTGAAGCCGCGGGCAAACGTACACGCAATCCTTATATTATCCTATTCTGAATTAATACACTAAAAAGAAGCCTTTATTCACTAAAAAGAAGCAAAGGTTTATTATAGGTAATAAATTTTACAAGGTTTAAAGTTTTGTATTCATGAGCTCAATCTTACTACGCTAGGTATTTAACCGCGCTAAAACCGTGACGAATTTTTTATAAGTTTCGTGATGTCACATATAAATGAACAAAATTATATTTAAAAAGTAATAACATTTGTATTATATATTTTAATTATAATATGTATTTATTTCCAAAAAAAAAGTATATATGTATGTTTATCCATTGTCTAGTACCCATAGTACAAACTCTGCTTAGTTTGGGCTAGATGGTGTTGTGTGTATGTGATAGAATATTATTATTATTTTATATCAATAACGTTAAGTAACAATTTTACGAAATTATACTGTAGCAAATTAAATCGCATTATGATTATATGGCAATCAGTATTTTTACAAATATAACAATATATTTGTGTAATTATGTATGCCTTAACATAATATCGGCAAGTCAATTAATAAAACTGCTCAGCATGTGAATGATTAAAGTTTAATTTGTTCAGAGCAATAATGTTGTTTTTTTTTAATCTTAATACGCAGTGAAACAAATAACCTCTTAACTTACCTTATAGGCACAAAAGTGAAGACTAATCTACTTATGCACTAGGTCTTGCCTTATGGAAACTGGACAATGTTTTTACAAAATGTACATTTTGTAATTTTTATGTACGGTCAAAGACAAAAGTCGAGTAGCATCGTAAGCTACACATTCGCATAATGATCCGAGCGAATATCTTTGTGTGTGATATTTTAACGCAAACAATCAAACATTATTCAATGTACTGATAGTAGGTGAAGTTCGTCATGCGCATGTGTGCCTATTCTCGTCCACCGGGCACATTGTTAGATTGCGTGCGCATATTCATATATTATTAACAATAATCCCCCAATACTACTGCTAAATCCAGTAATCGTATCCAGTTTTACGACCAGCCGCCAAAACAATCGTAATCTTATGTAGCGGGACCAACAATATTATTTCAGAGGAGTCAGGCAGAGATGTACTACATCCATATTACGTAAACTATAATTTTAGACTTCACGTAATTGCGGTACCGGGCTAAGACTAGTCTTATACTCCTTGATGATACTGAGAAAGTTTTGATATAAATACCCAAAAACATATTGTCCAACATGGAAATGAAAACCGAGACCTCATGCAAGTATCAAGTAAGTAGTAGTAAGTAAGTAGTAGTAAGTTTTAATTTATTTTTACACTTTCCCCGACGTTTCGGTTGCTTTTCAGCAGCCATGGTCACGGGGAGACGGTTTAATAGTAGTAGTAGGGTAACAATTTTCAAAATTTTGTAATAAAGTGTCAAATAAACAACGCGATAAAATCCGTATATAGCAGTTTAATTTCAATGAATAATATTCGCGTAAATAGAAGACAATATTAAGTAGGAATATTGCTATTTCACGTCGATATTCTGTGGGAGGGTAGTCCTTCCCCGGTCGAGCCTAACCTAACCTATAAATACAGACATCAGAATTGTTCAGTAATCGGTTCCGACCAATATCTCTACAAATATTGTCTACGTTTACGCGAATGTTATACATTGAAATTAAACTAATTTATACGGATTTTATCGCGTTGCTTATATATTTTTTATAACATTATTATTACATAAAAGTTTTTAGATTGCGATTTGTACACATACTTAATATAATACTAGGTAGCGGTTCTTACTCGCGATAAAGTATTTAAAAAGTAATAAATACCTTTTGATTTTGATTTCGATCGATTTGCAGCGATCATGTTTACATTATTTTGTAACTCCTACCCGCCCGCTGAGCAAGACCTACGTATTGCGTAGAACTGAATCCCCAGGCTGAATTTGTGTTTTCAACAGTCTACTAGAATGTGATTGTGTAAGTACAAATGACCGAAAAGCCGCTGCCTCTTGTGTGAAGTGTAGGTAAATAACGTATGCATTACTTTGCTCAAGTTAAAGAACGTCTCGGTTCGATCTGTCCTACCACCTGAATACGATTTCCTAACTAATATTATAAAAATGTAAATGTGAATTTGTTTGTTTGTTACGCTTTCATGCCTTAACTACTCAACCAATCGTCATGAAACGCATACACGTTGTCACGGGTACACAATAGGACATAGGATACATTTTATCCTGAAAAAGTACTTTTACTAACCTAAGCTACATTTACGCGGGCGAAGCCGCGGGCAAATTCTAGTTTGAAATTATTACAAATATAACGTAGACTTAGTTATTTAAGTACAAAATCTGAACTTCTCTAATAGCACAAATTTGTCTACGTTACATAACTGCCTGAAAGATGGTTGTCTGAATAGCCTGGTACAGTCACGTGTTTTCATGTCTAAAAATTGCTGTCGAACTGCCCTAGTTTCCAGAACCATAGTCATGTTTTTTTCAGGCGCAGATAAGACAGACCTTCTCTGACGTAATAATAATAATAATAAGAAAACTAATTGTGAACATCTATCACATAAGAAATAAAAAAAAATACATATATAAAAGTCGTTGCATAAAGAAAAAGTTTTACATTAGTACCCCTTGTTATAAATTCAATGTATTTTAAAGACTTCGCCTGAACGTGCGTGAATACCAGTGTCGCGACTTTATAAACCTTGAAACAACAGACACAAAGGATTTCTACATTATTAAGAACTTCTCTCGGAAGAACCCGAGCACGTGACGTACTGATAGTGGCGAGGTCACTATTTATAACACCAAGCTATCATGCGGTCTTCCAAATTTGAAGAATGAAGTCACATATATACGTACTTGTACAAAATATACCTTAGGCCTTGGCGCTGTAATGATGGTTCCAGAAATTTTATAGTTACTTCGAAATCCTTTACACAACATAACATGATAACTGACTTCCTTGGTGGTGCCGCAACAGAGAATGCGTCTGCCATGCATGAGACCACAGGTCCATTTCAGGCATTGTTATTGGTATTTTCTATCAAGTCAAATCATAGTTGATAAAAAGTGTGTGCAATACACCCCTGCCTTACCCTTCACACAGTAACACGCTTCTATCTCTTGCATATTAAGTATGTAACAAGTTAATAATAAAAGTCTAGTTCGATTAAATGATGATAGTCACTTAAAAACTTAAATATAAGTGAGATAACATTGAGTAATATTATCTTGGCACTAGAAGTGACATTCTCGGCATGCCGGCGCTCCCAGCTAGTATCACGTACGCTTTGGAAGCTGCTAAGAAACGTTTATGACAGAATCACAAATGCATTTTTCGTGTCCTGAAAAAGTGCTGGAATACTCGTCTCTCGACCATTTCATTCCAACTCGTTCGACACACTGCTGTTGTGAAATGCTAGCACGCAATCTGGCTGACTTTACCTAGGCAAGTATACATTTCGAATGAACGTTTTGATGTAGGTAATCAATATTACTGGTATCCAATATTATTATTATAAAACTGTATTATAGAGTTTTATAAGACTGTCTTCAAGAGTTACTTACAAAAATGTCTCTCACTCTCAAAGCTTTGATCAATAATTAACTTTTGATCAGTCCGCCACCTTTACTTAACTATTATTCAACTGACACTCAACGCTGAATAACGTCTTAAAGTAATTTACATTGTCTAATTAGTTGCCAGTCGAAACTTACTTATCTCTTAAATATTTGAGTGTAGTTTATAAATAAGATTAATAAATTCTATATTTTATTTAGAAACTAGCATTCGCCTGCGAATTCGTTTTCATCCGCGTGAACTATAGTTCTCCGGCGATTGCATTTATGTAAATATAGACACTATACATTGTATCTGATTCACCCGGACTAATACGTTATATAATGCTATAAATTGATATTACCACTCTCGCCACACTGTATTATTATATGGTCGAGCTCAAATACTGTACATTTTATACGCATAAGCGTATATTCTATGCATAATATTGTAATTAAATAGTTTGAAATTGATTTTATTTTCTATTTCAATTTTAAATCTTATTACTCTTATAATTATATCAAAGGTCTTGTATTAAGTAACAACTACGAACACGATAACATTTTGTTGTGTTTATATTTTTTTATTTTGTTATACAAACGTAATGTTATCAAGCCAATTACATACCTTTACTTGATTAAATTCTCCATTTCTACGATGCGGCGAAAGATAAGAAACCTTAATACAAGTAGTAACGAATTATTATAAAGAGAAACATCACACAATCTGTAGCGTTTTAAGTTCGGCTTAACAGTGTGTTCGTACCTCGCTAATAGTAACTCATCTTCGGGCTTACTTTTATTTCCTCTACGTTCAATATTTACATGCTACCTGAGTGTATCTACTTACTGAAGTAGTTTGCCGTTATAAACAAAGAGATTTAAATGGGTAATACTTTCCAGTAAAGACAAACAGTATAGGTATCATCTCAGAACTTATTTTTAATCGGCGTAACAATGCTGGCATTTTTCATCAATATATATCACGCAGAATTATATCGTTTGTAAACTGTTTACTATTTTCACGGGAACGACGCCACAACAAAGACTTGAGGAGATGATGTATGAGCCTAATGGCGGCTTATTTTAAGACTTCAAAAGGCAGATGAGCGAACGCCGATAATGTATATGCCGATATCACACAGCCGCCTATCGTGAAAATAGTACTATCTTTTTATTCTCTAGTTCGATCAGGAATAATACAAGAATGTATCGTTAATTAAGGCTGTACATGCGCAAGTTCCTTGAATCATTTTAGCTTAGCGCTTTTCAAAATGTCAACCTTTAAGTAGTACATGTGGTGTTACCCAACAAATGATTGTTACACTTGAAAATGTAATAAATCAATAATTTTGTAATATTTTGTGGAAACAATTGTTGGATAACCTAATTACTTAAATTAATAATAGGCATGTGGATCTTCATTATACGAATTACATGCATATGCATACAATTCCCGCTAGTGTCTTTCCTTGCGCATGTTACATCGTGGACAAGTACCATAAAAACATAGGTGCTGGACGAGACCTTTGCTAAATTAAATATACTTTATATACCATTTAGTACGATAACATATAGGATACCATGACATTTATAACTCGATGGGAAACGTTCATAATGCTATGTTATATAGGTATAATTATATTAGCCACAAGCGCTTGCTAGTTGCTTGCGAATTACTCTATTTGAGATTGGATGCAAGTCAATTTACTAGCCCAAATACACTTCTCAGCGCTATTACGTGTATAGCTTACCAGCCATAACGAGCACTCAGACCATTCGATATATACTCGTAGACTTATGAAATTTCGTTGCACTTCAATTAAATGCATAGGTGCATGCCAAATATAATTCATAAAGTTTAAAAAGGACTAAAAAATTTAAGTTATTTTATTTCCTGTATATTTTCAAAACGGTATTCAGAAGTGCTAGGTATATTTAAGGTCCCGCGTAGGGACCGAAATATTTCTGTCTACCGCGCACATTGCTAAACTCCATGCTGCATTTTGCATTCCTAACAGAAAAAGCCAATAACACTTTACCCGGCCTAAATAGTACATGAATTTTAATTTACTTGTATATAATAAAAATATCGTATTTGCATATTGACTATTTTACGAGAATGTCGTAATTTTAAAACATCACCATCATTATCTATATTTCTGTACAGTTAACAGAAGTGTATTCCATCCATTTTGTCAGTGGACCATTTGTAAGATGATGTTTACATCTACATATTACAAGAAATGTAAAGGCACTGCTTAGTATAGGTAGACAATAAGAGTACATAACAATATCATACATAAGAAATATTGACGCTGGCGGAGAGGTAAAATGCTCCAAATGTAGGGGCCAGTATCCTGCAAAGCGGAGAGAAGATGAGATAAACGGTGTAACTATTGAGTGTTTCCAAAGGATAGAGTTTTCTCTTTATATAATTTGCCGCCGCTTACATCTCGTAGCATACTACTTCATACATCATCTTCATTATGGTCGCCATAAGGGACACCTCCTATAGTTTACAGTGAAACAGAATACGAAATAACATTAGAGCAATATCTCCATATCTACGAAAAGAGGAAGTACTACTGTAAAGAGTAGTTTTATAGTAGTTTGTCTTTAGCGTATTAGTTGTGAAGCAACAATATGTATTCGTCGTACAACTGCCATTTTTATTCCAACTACCATATGTACGCGTAACAGAATGATATCCATTGAAGCTAAGCGGAGTCACAACGCGGCTTCAGGCACACATACCACGTTAACAAGTGTAATATATTTATAATCCAGGCGGTCAATCTATATGTCAAGTTTAATAAAAGTTTACGCGTGGAACGAATATCCCCAAACATCTTTACTAGCATTATAATTTATAAAATTAGTAGGACTGGCTTACTAAATATCTCCACCCATCTCCGCTTTAGTACATACAGCCCTTACAATAATGTTTTCCTCTTCGCCAAAACGATTGTGTTGAGTGCACTTTGATATAACTGTAAAATTAAACTAGGGAAGCGTACCGCTTAAAACAGACATTATAGAAATAAAGGCGTTTGCCCATCAGTCCGTAACATATTATTACTGTGCTATGGACATATCAGGCACGAAAAAGAAATAACAGAGACTATTAAGTGTTCTACAGACGGCAATCTTTTTTTGCAACGGACAGAAAAGTCTAGCTCTATCGGTTGTCGATCGCGGCTGCCCGCGGACGTCAATGAATAGAGCCTTAGCTTTATTATGGTTTGTCTTGTCGGCCGACGTTTTCTGGCCGCTCGGCCGGGCTCCAACGGACGTTTTATCTTCTTCATGTGCGTTGTTACACTATTAATGTGTTCTACAATGCCGGTAAAATTGCCCAGTCCGCGCTATCCATCGTCTTCGGATTAACAACAATACTTCCTTCCTACCTTGAATTTTACGGTCCGACCACAGCACACTATGTAGTTGAACAATGACGAAACGGTCGGCGTCGTTTGATATTCATTCATACAGTTTTTTGTTTTGCCTGATTTGTTCGTAGCGCGTACTATGGACCGAAACCTGCGCCGGGAGGACTTTACAAAAATAATTATAATTAACAGACACATACAAGCAGCACATAGAACAATCTGTTGTACATCCATACCAATCCTAACTATTATTACTAATATAATAAGGCCTTTCACGCCTTAACTTCTCAACGGATCATCATGAAATTTCGCATGTAGGTTGTGAGGAGTAAAGAAAGGGAGGCCCGAGGCAGAGAAATTTAATAACAAAATCTAGACTAACGCCAGCGAAGCTGCGAGCAAAATCTAGTAATATTATAAATGCAAACTTGAGTTTGTTTTTTATTACAATTTCATGCCTTAACTACTCAACCGATCATCACGAAATTTCGCTTACAAACACGTCATCAGGGGTACAGAAAAGGACATAAGGTCCCTTTCATTCAGAAAAAACATACTGTTCCCGAGCGAGCAAAGCTGTGGGCAAAAGCTAGTCATACAAATAAATGTTTTGTGTGCGATTCGATCCATAACACTCAGAGGAACGGTGGCAGCGAGGCGACCGCTTGCTCGCAGGGTTATCCGCGCAGTTGCTAGTTATGTTACGGAGTAATAGGCAGATGCCTTAACAGAAACCGACCGTACCTTCAGTAATACTTACTGTAATTGCTGTACTCCCATTAAATTTAACAGATTCAGAGCTAAAAGAAAGACTATCAAATTGTCATATTGCACAAAGTACTGCGGTCCTGCGACATTAGTTTGCGTGCGATCATGAGGGCCTGCGTATGGTTCCCAGGTTAGGTAATAATATTCAGTCAGTTCAGTCTCAATAGAATAAAGAGAAACGAAATAATAAACATGCCCCTCATTTATTACGTCACACGTAAAATACAGAACTGCTAAATTGTGGCTGTTAAAATCCTTTGCCTACCCCATACGTGTAATATAAACGCAGCGCTATGTATGCATTGTACATATTACTGTCGGTCGTTGGTCCTATAGAGCATGTTAATGATTACTGTTGAGGATGATCGTCAACTCGATTTCTGGGCCAAGTACACTACTTAGGTCGCTTATTTTATATTTCATTAGGTCAGCGTTAGCAGTTTAAAGCCTGGAACTATGTTTGACCTATTACTACATTGAGCTTAGTACGTGGGTCTTAATTACAATTAATGTTTGGTTTTTTTCATGGCAACTGCTGCACTAAGCACATTGCCTACAACGCGGGGACCTCACATGCATTAATACAAGGGACACAAAGAATACCATATAAAACAAAAAAAGTATGATCCACATATGGTCATTCTGAATCTGCATCGGAACAGTTGTTAGTGGATTACACATTTTTGTTTCGTATTGGGGTCGAACCTGCAACACTTCGGTGAGATTGCCACTTAAACCATTGTGCTAACTGTGCATAATGTAAATATTTTTAGAAATTGCTTGTGCGTAAGTGTCTTCGAATATCATTCGAAAGTGCGCATCACTACGGCATACGAAACAGAAGACCATTAATTATTCGAACAATAAAGAAGAATAAATATTTGAATGAAGGTTACGGGCCGAGTATGTATCTTTTTATTCACTAGCTGTAGAATCAAGATCACTAAGAACAAAAGAAATTCAGAGTTATGGGCCAGCGTAATGAAACTCCCCATTTCCTCTGCGTGCTTACGTAAATAAAAAGGAAACATTCAAAGGAAATGCCTACTCTGAAGGCAAAAATACTCAACAAAGTTGGCTCTCAGAGCACATTCAAGTCCTTTTAAATAAAAGTTGCCTTTTATCACTGGCTAAAACGTCCATTTCTCAGGGAGGACTACTAAATGGACAAAGAAACGCGAAGCCGTGATGACACTCAAGTGCTTTTTTTGCTTTACACAGTTTAATCCAAACTTAAGTTTCAACTATAAGGGGTGACACGCTAACTTCTGTGGAATCCATTTGTCCTAGCCTTGGACCGTCCTTAGTACCTACATTAAAAACTGCTTTAATAAGCCCTCGACATTAACTAGGGTTCTATTTACAAATATATTTACTAACAGGCACAGCTGCGGTAGCCCGATAAATAAGGCTTCCGATCTAAAGATCTTGGTTACAAATCACTCAAACCCACACGTGACTGCACCTCACCTCACCACTCACACCACCATTGTGGGTTCGAATTTCACACGGGACAAAACTATGTGTTGTCCACAAATGATTGTTCCGATTCTGAATGTTCTTTGTTTGAATGTTTGTAAAGATCCTCGTGACACGAGAAATATTAATAGTGCGGAGTTGTCTTTTTTAAAATAAACAAAATTACTGGCATTCAGCTTAGCTCCAGGCATTAAAAGTATAAGTCATATGCACGCCAAGATATAGTAACTTTAAAAAATTCAAACAATAGGTATAAAGAACACTCAAACTCGGTCAATGAGTGTAACCTTCAATACAAATTGTATAAAGACTATAAATTCTTGAAATATAATTGAAATTTAACATAACCATTGCATTTAGTACAGAAACCATTAGAGTAGGTGTAGGGCATTTAAACGTTAATTTCATAGTTAAAGACGTAATATGTATTTCCTTAATTATACACAAAACTACGCCTGCCGAAATAATAATGACAAAATAAACCTAGAATTTATAAATCTGCTCTGTCCTTTGCCATTATCGATAATAAACGATATGACGTACATAATTGACACTATTCCATATTCGCTGTAAATTTGAGCGTTGACATCACAAATGCGTATAAATGATGCAGTAGCATTAAATTTATTGATTATTTTACTGGCGATCTTTTGTGCCAATGACAATACAAAATATAACTGCATAATTTTGAAATAAAGCAAAATAAATTTCAGTGACACAATATTTTATTTTATGAAGGCACTTATTTTTGAATTCTACCTTATTTGTGCTGTGGCTTAAGTGTAAACGCATTTGCAGCTACTGATTGTAAAGTCCCAGGTTTGATATCCACATAGGACACTTCTTATTAGGATACAGAATCTCTCATTAGTTAGGTGGAGCAAAGTAAAAAAACAGAATGTATTAAGGGCACAAAGTAACATTTATGAACGTAATAGTCTATGAGTTTGTGAGTTCAATAAAATTACTGATTGTACATTTATCATTTTAGTTACCAGATTCGACAAAGGGTTGAGCCTATGAGAAGATCGTTGGCCTCTAGACTCTCACTTCTATTAACTAAAGAGTTAACAGAAGTGTACTACATAGCCAAAGGCCTATATACAAGCGAAGTGTTATACATACATACATACATAGATACACGCCTGTTTCCCAGAGAAGTAGGCAGAGACTACGAATTTCCATTTGCTACGATCCTGACACACTTCTCTGGCTTCATTCACTTTCATCACATTCCTCATACACGCCCGTCGGTTTAAGTTGCTCTTAACCTGTCCTTTGTCCAGAACGCCTCCGATCTGATCGAGAAACGTTCGCCTAGGTCTTCCTCTTGCGACTGTTCCGTTCACACTAGCCTTATAAACTTTCTTAGTCAGTCTTTCCTCGTCCATTCTTTCTACATGCCCAAACCAGTTTAACATACCCTTTTCTATTCATGTCACTATATCCACTTTTATGCCGCATCTCTCTTTAATCACACTATTCCTTATTCTATCTTTCAGAGCCACACCACATATGCTTCTCAGTGCTCTCATTTCTACAGCATTTATTCTGCCCCCATGCTTCTTTTACCATACCCAACTTTCACTTCCATGCATAAGTGTGGGCACTAATAGTCCTCTATGAACAGCCAAACGTGCCTTTTCGGATACATTTCGACTGTTCATAAAAGCGCGTAGAGCTCCATTCACTTTATGCCAGCAATCGTTCTCCTTTTAATATCTCCCTCATGTTTACCATCCCTTGTAAACAAAGTACCCAAATATACAAACTCTTTCACTTGCTCCACTTTTTCTCCATCAATCATAATATTACACATCGTCACGCACTCTTCCTTTTCAAATACCATTACTTTCGCCTTGTTTACATTTATTTTCATTCCTTTACTCTCAAAAGCACCATGCATAATAGTCACGCACCTCTGACTTTCGAGAGTTATATGACTTTTCGAAATTATGTGCGTATTGATTGACAATTATCGCTTGCTCTGTGCCTCGGAAAGCACGTTAAGCCGTCGGTCCCGGCTGCCATGAACATCTATGGCAGTCGTTATTGGGAGAGTGTCGACACAAAAGATCCCACTGGGTCGAAGTGTCGCCGGTCTGCACTGACTGGCTCCCACATAAGATACATACATACCATCGCCTGCAACTCTTCTGCTGACGACGCAAGTATTACTTGGTCATCGCCATAAAGAAGACATTTGACAAGTAACTCATTCATGCTTAATCCCTATTCACAATCTTTTAAATCTTTTAAAAAATTGTCCATGTATAGGTTAAACAACCAAGGTGACGCTACACATCCTTGTCTAACACCTTTTTCAATGCTAAACCATTCTGTGTAGGTCCTATTTATCCTAACACAAGCTCTAAAATCATCATAAAGAGATTTCAGAGCTGTGCCAAGCTGTGCAAGTGCCTGTTCAATATACTTTTTATAGAAAATAAGTCTACAGAACAACTCTGCTAAATATTTTACATCAAAACAATTCTCTTGCAGCTTTATAAATTCATAGCTCAAGCCGGCCACGGCTTTTGTACACCGATTGGAAACTCCGAAGTTTAAATTCTATGCCTTTATTGCCCAATTGTTGCTCAACGATACTTTGGCTGACTTAAGTTAGTTACCTATGACTAGGGCTGAACACAATGTTCAGCAAACAGGTGGAATTTCGATCTTATTATAACGGTACTAGCCAGTGAACGTAAATAAAACATAGTTATTTATAGATTTGGCACGTGAAGGCCAAGAGGTGATGATTTTAAGTGTTCTCATAGTTACTCTGTTGGCTCAGAGACCTAAAGTGTCCGCTAATATAAGAAAACACCACTTTCTTAGGTTTTAAACGCTAAAAGTGCACTGATGAGATTAGCATGTTAAGAACCAGGCAAAAAACCAAAATAGGACAAGTAAACTGACATGTCTACTATACGTAATATCACGCCTATATCCCACAAGTTTAGACAGAGGTGTAGCATACCAACATTTCGTCCACTACGGGTTAAGGTCCCATGTAATAGGGGATGGTACATAGTGATAATATTATAAGAGAAAAACACAATCACCTTTTTCCGATCCGGGAGTCGAGCCAAGACCTTTAGGCATAACAGTTATATTTTTATGACATCTTTCGCACTATGTGTAGTTCATGTGTCGTGGGAGTCTTTACAAACATTCAAACAACGGACACAAAAGCACCCAGACTCGGAACAAGTATTTGTGGATTACACAAATGTTTGTTACATGTGGGGATCGAACCCGCAACACTCGGCGCAGTGGCAGTGGCTAGGCGAGCACCTACACGACTATACCATCCGTGCAGGTAATTGCTTTTACTGTTGCTGGATCAACACAGTAGTTGAGACTAGAGACTTTGAAAAATGGTCGCTGGTGACGTCGGCAGTAGGTAGTATGTATGTATGTATCTTATGTGGGGGCCAGTCAGTGCAGACCGGCGACACTTCGACCCAGTGAGATCTTTTGTGTCGACACTCTCCCAATAACGACTGCCATAGATGTTCATGGCAGCCGGAAACGACGGCTTACACTCACTCACGGCTTAACGTGCTCTCCGAGGCACGGGGACAGGCGATAATTGTCAATCAATACGTACATAATTTCGAAAAGTCATATAACTTCCGTAAGTCAGAGGTGCGCGACGTGGGTTCGAACCCGTGACCCTCTGCATTGCAGTCTGTTGGTCTCCCACTAGGCTATCGCTTCTTGCAAACATAAGTCCATTGTATATTACTATATTGTCATGGTCCGATGACACGATAATCGGATATGACCGGAGAGAGATCAGGCACAGGAGAACCATATAACGTGCTTTTCAAGGCACGAGGGCTTGCAATATCGTCAACTTAACTTACCTCTAACTTTTCGAAGTTATATGCGTATTATAGTAGTTAATTGTCACTTCCTTTAACGGAGAAGGGAAACAACCTGCATGTCTGAGACTTCTCCATAATGTTGTCGAAGATATGTGAAGTCTGCCAACCCGCACTGGGTCGGCGTGATGGACTATGGCCTAACCTTTCCACACTATGAAGAGGCCCCTGCCTAGCAGTGCAGCAGTTTATATACAGGGTTGGTATTATAACATTTATATTATTGTGTTTACGCATGCACTTATTGTCTATAATAAATCCTGCGCAGATGTCCAGTCTCTGTGAAGATTTACCGCCATAATCTGAATTTGGCCTCCAGACTGAACTTTACCCTTGCCGTCATCATTTAATTAATCGGTCAGGCCTTAAAATACCAGACATAATTAAAAACTACTGTCTGGCAACCAATGTGCCGCTGCAACTCAATAGGGTAATATCATCTCACATTTACTTAGCTATCTCGGATAAAAACATTTCGATAATGTTTTCTGAACAAAGAATTAAAATACTGTTGAATTTATAAACATAATTTAGGATGCTAGGGTATTCTAATTACTGAATGAATATCATATTTCATTGTTTGTAATCCAACCGCAAAGTTGGAAGTAAAACTTTATTAACCCGTTGGTAGATCCACGGGGATAGTATTGGGGTCATTGACCACCCTTTCAGTTTAACATTGATCGCGAATCTCTATTCTGTAGGGACAGATTAGTAGTATACTGAGCCAAGCGATAGCCTAAGTGTAGACCTAAGTAATTAAGATGTATTTATAGTTTCATGGACACGGGTTTGCCTGCGAAAACATTGGCAGGGATAAAAGTACCTTAATTACTATCCAGAACTAGTGCACCAAATTGGAACATCCGTGCAATGTTTATTTTAAAGAACACACATCAAAAGTGTCTAGGGATCAAGTACATTTATAAGTAAAAAAAACTATCAAATTAATATTTGCCAAATGTAGTCTTCCAGACAAGCTTTTAATTTTAATTCCTATGTTTAAGTTATTAAATTATCCCTATCCCTATATTTAGTAAAAGATAAGAAAATTTGAAATTTTTGCAAATTGTGAAAAATTAACTCAAGTTAATGTCTTCAAGTAAATGGGAAAAATAGGCAAAATGAGGATCTTTTATAACATTTATTTTAAAGATTAAGAAATTAATAGTCTTTGTTTCCACCATTGACACGACAAACACAATCACAGCGATTTGGCATGCTTAAAATCAGTTCATCAAAATCACTTTGAGGAATGGCCGCCCACGTTCTTTCTAACAAGTCAAAAAGTTGTTGTGGGGTATGTACGGCATCCATACTCGGCAGAGCTCTTCTTTAGAGTATATCCCATGTGTGTTCAATTGGGTTGAGGTCTGGAGATTGAGCAGGCCACGGCAGCACGTTAATACGAGCATCGGCAAGAGTACGTATTACAACTCTAGCCGTGTGTGGACGTGCATTGTCATGCATTAGTCGAAATGAATCATCCAACGAGTTTCGCAAAGGGATGATCACGCCTGAAACAATACTCTCCGCATAAATCTGAGCATTGAGGTTGCCCCTGATCCAAGTGAGATCGGTTCTTCCACCGATCTAAATACCCGCCCAAACCATTATTGTTCCACCTTCATGTGAATGAACTTCCTGACAAAATTTCAAACATTTTTGACGCCCAGAAGTCCTCCAAATCCGAGTACGTCTTGTATCTGGTATCACACCGAAACGAGATTCATCGGAAAAGCAAACACAACGCCAGTCTTCTTTCTCCCAATTTCTGTGTTCGCGAGCTCATTGCAAACGGGACCTACGATTGCAGAGTGTTATAGGTGGAACCCTCAGCGGCCTTCGGGAACACAGACCCACTTCACGTAAACGATTTCGGATGGTTTGGTCGCTTATCAGCAAGCCTGAAGAGCCGTGGAGCCTCGTAGCAAACATCATGCCGGTCATGTTACGATTCCGTCGAGGAGTATTTTGGATGTACCGGTCCTGCCTGTGAGTGGTGATGCGAGATCGTCCTCCATGTCGCTCGGCCACGCTGCCCGTCATACGATAGCATATCCAGAGACGACTTATAACGCACTGTGTAGTGCCAAGAGCGACAGCCACAGTACGTTGCCTGGAACCAGCTTGCAGCATTCCGACGGCTCTCATCATCTCTTCTCGTGTTAGATGATGTCTTCGCTTCATATTGATGCAGTTTTTTTCAGTCTCGATGCAGAAATAGTAATGGTTTTATAAAAACGCTATTACACACTTTTATAGAAATCCTGATTGACAGCTGATTTTCTACTTTTTATCGAAATTTAAAGAAAATTATTTTCAAGTAGTGAAATTCACTAAATAGAACCAATTACAATCAAAAAGAGTTAAAATAATAATCCTCAATTACGGTAAGCCTCTAAAACGTATTTGATCCCTAGACTCTTTTGATGTGTGTATTTTAAGGTGTCTTTAAGTTAGTTAATGGAATCGTATAATTTATTTTATTTATTTATCTTTATTGGCTCATCTACAATTATTTACACTGAATATGTATATTACAAAATAACACTTATAATTAAGCTTAGTGTAATAATTTCTTAGCAGCACTGCATGCACTATATAAGGTTACATTGTTATTGCAACGCAAAGATAATTAGATCATATATTATTAAGTACTAAAATAAAAACTAAAAGTAAAATTACATAATATAAATTAGAATAAATTGAACACAAATACGAGACAATACAAATTACAAACAAAATATAACACAATTAAACACAATAAAGTATATAAAAACAATTAAAAAAGGAAAAAAAAAAAAAACAGTATAAAAAAAAAAAAAACAGTACCTATAATAATTAAATAAACATTCTTCGGAAATTGCCAAGTGAGTCAGAATAGACGTCTGTGACGTCGCTGTTACCGTTAACTAGTTTGCATAGCCGAGGAATTGCAGAGCTCGCGCCAAGTACTGTTCTACGGAGTGGAGGATGCAATGGCGTAATAGCACTACGAGGGTACCTGGCTGGGACCCGGAACTTGAACTTGCCGAGCAATTGGGGACAGTGGATTTTGCACCGCAATATCTTGTATACAAAAACGGAATCAGCAATATTTCTGCGTTTTTCTAATGACATCATCCTATATACATATCCTATAATATTTTACAAACTGTGAAGTCGAAAATATTATTGAGAATGGTAAATTGATAATATATTATGAGGTACCTCACATAATAACTCTTCAATTTCTTTCCTCTTATTCTATCTTTAATACTTTTTCCTAGTGATGTCAACCTAAAGAGCCCATAGATTACGGGTCCCGCTTAACAACAGTTAGCTGGTTGTATTCTTGTTTACTTGTTTTTATTATAAATCCTAAGACTAAGGCTACACAGTACTTTGAACGAATTATAATAGTCTACTAAATGTGAATAGTAATAAAATACCCCGAACATTTTTCAATAGTCAGCTGTATCCACAAAATTATATCAGTAGATAGAACACGCAGGGGATTTCTATAGTAAACATCGTATCAAATTAATTTCGTTGAATAGCCAAATATACTTAGGTACTTAAATTATAGAGGGTTTCGTTTTGTGTCCCATATTACATTATAATAGTAATTATGTAACAACAGTATAATGGTGCTTCACTTTTGTTAATCTTGGACGCAATGGGTACTTAAATATTATAAGTATTCAGATTGAGTGTGATTTATAAGGTACTAGCTTTGCGCGCGACTCCACCCGCATGGTACCTATATACATAAATAAAAAGTATGCCTATATCCTTCCCCAGGATTTTAACTAAATATATCTGAACCAAATATCATCTAAATCGGCTGAGTGGTTTAGCTGTGAAAGGGTAACAGACAGACAGACAGACGGACAGACAGACGGACAGGCAGACAGACGGACAGACAGACGGACAGACAGACGGACAGACAGACAGACAGACGGACAGACATAGTTACTTTTGAATTTATAATATTAGTAAGGATTTATGAAGTTTATTATAATGAACTTAGATTAACTTTATCAGATTTGTACAAAAAAATCCTTGCTATGAAATATAAAATCTATTGTGTCTGGCCACCGGTGTGCCACTACGACTTAATATATAAATAAGTAGCTATTTAACAAAACAAATAAAAAGAAATTCGGTTGATAAACAAAGGAATAAAATTTAATAAACTGTTTGTTTGTTATACTTTCACGCCTTAACTACTCGACCGATCATCATGAAATTTCACAAAAACATTGTCACGGGTACAGAATAGGACATAGCGAATCATCCAGAAAATAGTACTGTTACTAACCTACATTTACGCGAACGAAGCCGCGGGCAAAATCTAGTAGATAATAAGTTCAAGCCTTAATATATATGTATTGATAGACAATATCTCTCTCTCTCACAGAGAGCGATAGATATTGTCTGACAAACCTTTGGCTTAAATCACTTCATTGCTTTGTCCAAACACGATCAATAAGAATCGCCAAATCTCGTTAATAATGGTAAGCATGGTAAGGTGCCATAGAGAAGGCTTTTTTTTTTTACTTTGTGGAATGCATGACGTATTCCCCTCCGCGGGGGCGGGTGGAGGGGTTATGTCGGACTCGCCGGGGTAACAGAAAGATGTTAAAGATGATAAAGTACCTCCCGGAATACCGACTAAACCTACCACGGTGTTCCTCGACAAAACCACTATCGACGGGGCCGCGCGAATCACTTTCGCATGCGGTCGCGACCCCGCCGAGGTTTCGGCCCGCCGTATGAAACGGCAGGCCACTACACGAAAGATCTGCCCAAAGGCACTTCTAACACTCCCTACTGTCCCCCCTAGAGGGGAGACGGACTCGAAACAGAGGCGCGCGTGGGAACACGCACGCCGCCTCTCGGACCTGGTGCTGAACGGATGGCGGGCAGGCCCACAAAGCCCGCCACCCCCAGGTCGAACCCCAGGGTGGCTGGAGGTCGTCCCGCGCCCTCCGGCGCCCGGCTCTGCGGTTGGGGAGAGGGTTTAAACGCTCCCTCTCCCGCTCCGCCGCCTCCTTGATGGAAATGACTTCCTCACAGAAGGAGGCAACGGCGTTCCACGATCTCTCACTCCGGACCATATACTGAACTACGGCCGGGAGCGAGAGGGCAACCAATCCGACTGCCGCGATCAATTCACGGCGCTGCGATGCCCAGGCGGGGCAAACCGCCAAAGTGTGCAGCGCCGTGTCCTCAACTACGTCGCGGCAGTCGCCGCAGTGGTGACAACCGGGCGTCTCTTGCCGGCGTATACGACACAGGAACTGGCCAAAACAACCGTGGCCAGTCATTACCTGTGTCAGTCGGAAGGTGAGGGCGCCATGCCGCCTCTCCAGCCACTTCTCAAACACGGGACTTACCGCCACGATCGTGGCGTGCCCGGCCATTGAGAAGCCTGCTATACAGAGTATCCCAGAAGTCGACATCAAACCAGAATCACGTAACAGGCTAAGTAATAATAGTTAGCAGAATATTTTTTTTAAATGTATGTTGCATATTTTAACAATTAAAAGCATTTAAAAAAACAAAAAATCTACCCACCGTGACCGTCTTTTTACTCCTGTTACTACAGATATTTACCTAATGAATTTTTTTTTGTTACATGTGTTATATAATACTTCTTTAAGGTCTCGATTTTTGTCGATTATTCAAGATTACATAACAAAAAATAATTTTAAAAGTAAATATCTGTAGTAAGCCTGTTAGCCTGTTACCTAATTCCGGCTTAACGTCGACTTCTGGGACACCGTGTATAAGTTACCTGTATAGATATCAATTACAGTTCTATGATAATTCACACGTTCTGTCGTTGCCACAAAAGATTTATTTGTGTGTTCGTGTGTGTGTCCATGTATGTGTGTGAGAGAGAGTTCGTGTGTGTGTGAGAGAGACTTCGTGTGTGTGTGAGAGAGTTCGTGTGTGTGTTTGTGTGAGAGGGAGGGTTCGTGTGTGCGTGTGTGTTTGTGTGAGAGGGAGGGTTCGTGTGTGCGTGTGTGTTTGTGTAATTTATTGTTGATCAACACATAAGCCAAACAAGACAACCATTATAGGTATTACACAATCCAAGTGTATTTTAATCTATTACTAGAACTTGAATCCACCTGACGGTCACAACTAACCTATTAATTTAACTTGTGATTACGTTGTAATAACATTTTCGACGCAGTGGGGCCCGGTACTGTTCGTGACCTTTAACTTTGCTAGTGCCAAACTAAATGTATTAGCTTTCACGATAAAACTACATTGCTAAACACAAATTTTATTAAAATACTTCTTTGTATATGCGTACTAGCGACAAATCATTTATATTAGACATAAATCGTACGCATTGATCAATATTATTAAAATATAAGTTAGAAAGTATCACATAATTATTAATGTCAAAAAGAGTATTTGATCGAATCAATTTCAATACCAAGACCTTAAATAAACATTTCTATGGCCCCTCATTTTTAGACAACTCCCGCATTAGGAATAAATCATGTGTCGTGGGCGATTTTGCAAACATACAAATAATGGACACAAAGAACACCTAGACTCGTTACAGAAATTTTCTTCCCGTGTAGAAATAGAATCCACAACATTCGGCAAAGAGGCAGGAGCGAGGCGGTCACTTATACCATTGCATCCATGCAGTCAATTCTTGTCTGTTCTATCATCGCTCTTCCTCTATATAGCTTGAACATATGCGAAAGAAAGCATAAAACAAATTTTCTGGTTTGCCACAGATTCTCCTTTGAGTAAAGGACAATCTGATAAACGTTTACTTGGCTTTTTTCCAGAACAAATGATTTTGATATTGAAATCAAAGGGGCTAAGAGACATAATGCACTACCACTTGCTGTACGTGTTATAGATAGACGATTGTAAGGTGTCTCAATAGCAGCTCATGGCCTAAACGTATGTATGTACCACCACACTAAACAATAGACGAATTTCGAATCGACTGCTAAGCCAGTAGGTGTACTGGCTTAGCAGTAAGTGGTTGTCTCGCCATTACCATTGCACTGAGTGTTGTGGATTTAAACCCTACTTAAACAATAAATAATTCACAAATTGTTGTTCCGACTCTGGTTGTCATTGTATCCGTTGTTCAATTGCTTGTAAAGACTCCCGCGACACAGAATTTATTACTAGGGCAGGCGTTCTCCTTGAATATGAAAAAAACAAATGACACTCACTTTTATGTCACTGTCAGCGCGGGTCACCAGCGATGACAGTCATCAGAATCACAACAGACTCAATATCTGAAAATAAAACACGTCTGATAATGAATGTACGTAAGTAATTAAATATTAATTATAGCACATTGAATAAATGTAACGAGATGGAGAGTGATAATTGCAACATACCTTTTATTCGATCGCGTGTCGTGTGCAAGTAAGTATTGGTCGCGACAGGTACTATTAAAATAAATATCCTTTATTACGTTCATTATAATGTAACAATTAATCGAATAAAATGTATTCTTTAACATCCCTCAAGGCTTTAACATTTTCCTGCATATTTATGTATTTCATACTAATTATAGTTATATAATTAATACGACTTTATAAATCAAAGACGTATTATCTACGTCAGTGTAGTTAAGATCACATAAATGTTGATATCACGGAAAAGTATGTCTTTAGAAACTAGAATTACTATAGTACAATCCTTGCAATAAGCTCGTAAAAATAAAGCGATTATGTAAAATATTTTTGATAGAATATAATTGATGCAAGTTATATTCGTTTAATATTATTTCTCATGGATTTGTAGTAATCGGAATAACATCAATCAAAGTTGAACTAAGAAAACATAATATAGAAAGATAAGTTTTCAAGAATTCAACATAGGCTCGGAGAATTCAACATAGGTATGTTGAATTCTTAAAAACTATGGTGAATAGGTTACATATTAAGTATTAGGTTTTGGAGTTAATTTAGCCCTTTCTGTAATAAAGATAAAATACATTTTCATTAATACGTTAGTTTTTTTAGGTTAGTTTTAATTTGTAAACACAACTTCATTATAGTTTTATATGTAATTTATCTATGACATAGATTAACAGCGTATTTTAAACTACTGTAATGAAACTGTGTTATCAAATTAAAAGCTAACTTTGATTCTATAAAAAATGGCATACCTACCTATTAAATGTTCATCCTTTCGCGATCTAGCAAAATCATAGGCGAAAACTTGTACGTAATATATCGAATGCTACATTCTAGCTGCCGCCTGCTGGTCTAAATAATACCATCAATTCAGTCTTATGAGGTTTACTGTTAAACATATGCCTGACCATAAATCTTCGCAACGAGCGACACTGTGCCACCTGCATTCAACGGCTCGCAATGACCTTATCAGTTCATCCAGCTAGTAGAGAATCATCTCGAATTTTCCAATTTTGAATTGTAAGGATTCGCGCTATTCGAAATTGAAAAGTCCTATTGAGTATTAAGAAACTATATTTAAAAATACAGATAAAAACAAGATTGCTATTAAAACTGTATTTATTTTTAATCGATTTAAAAATCTAATAAAATTATTTATATTTATGTTTACACTTTCCCCGACGTTTCGGTTGCTTTTGAGCAGCTATTAGCAGCCATTAGCAGTCACGGCTAATAGTTTTAATAATTTAATTAGCTTAAAAATTTGTTAAGCTTAATAGTACCTAGTAGTAGTGTAACAGTTTTTAAATTATGTAATAAAGTGTAAAATAAACAACGCGATAAAATCCGTATATAGCAGTTTAATTTTAATGAATAACATTCGCGTAAACAGAAGACAATATTACGAATTAAAAAAATTCTAAATGCAACGGTATTTTTATGTATGTTGAGACATAGCTTCTTTGTTTGTGATTTTAATTATTCTTTTTGCTTTGGGTTTGCTATAATTTCGAGGTAGTATCATAGGAATTTTCAGGAAAGTCTGATGCCCTCTCCAGGATGTTATCTGTGCTTATGTTTCACCTTTTACCTCCAGGATGATAGGTTTAGGTTGTAAATAGGCCATTGCTGTTTATGGTCAAGTCTACAAAATAGCGCTAGATATGCCAATGCTTGCTAATAAGTGTGCCCTACAATATATAAAAAAAGTAAAATAAAGTAATAACATATTTATCGTTTATGAGGCAATAAATTCACCGTTTCCTTTCATTATCATATCATCTTTTATATTACTTACATAATTATCTATTATTTTATTTTATAAATATTTCATTTAATTTCTCTAATAGTTATTTATGTAATGAAGAGACAAACACTGTAACTATACAACCTTTAGTAATGTACTGTGCTTTTATCGAATAACAAAACCTCAATTAGAATTGACCTTAAAACGAAATGCCCTTTACGTAGGTATGTGGCGAGTGAGTGTATGCAATGCCGTGCTCAGTCACCGCACAGAATTGCTTAACCACGTAAATCAATCGGATTGCGGAGCACCTAGCCATTTGACTAAGCACTCGCCATGTGTGTTCATTAAAAAACGAACTGTTTAAAAACTTTTAGTATAGCGTCAGTTATTTAGGCGAATTATTGTGCTAAAACATTTATAAAAGGCGTGAGCGATGATTTTGTATCATTAAGGGCTTCCTAGTAGCACCAGATTTTGCACGCGGCTTCGCATATGTAGATTAGGTTAGTAACAGTCCTTTTTCTGGATGAAACCCTACCGATGGTCCTTTTCTGTTATCCTGACAACGTGTATGCACAATTTTATGATGAAGGTCTGTAGATAAGGCGTGAAAGCGGTACAAATAAATAAACAAACTACTACAAAAACTCACATTCACATTTATAATATTAGTTAGGACTTGACTACTATTATGGGGTCTTGCACTCACTTTCATCAACAATCGTGTGATCTCAGGTAAATTTCCCAGTCCAGCAAAGTTTTGTAGGGGCCAGAATTCTGTTCAGAAACACAGCATCTAAACATATCTGGCAAAGTCATATATTTTGCTTAACCTTCGGATATATACAAGCGGGAAAATATGATTAAAAGTAAAAAACCCTTTATTTCTCATCTCTCTTAAAAAGTACAATATTTCATTGCTAACCAATTTTTAATTTAATAAACGAACAACAACACATTAACATAAAGTTACGATCAAGTATCTTATATAAACACAATATAAACCATTATTTTCAACTGGATACTTGAAATATCTGAACAACAAGGGTCGAAGAACTGTCACCAAAACGTCAAGAACGAAATCTGAGGCAGTGTTTGTGAAAACGCGCGACGAAATTTTCTTACTTCCATTAATTAAACAAGAGCAGATCGTCTAGATAAAGGACTATAAATCTAAATGATGAATAGGTAGGCTCACTCTGCGGAGCTGAATTGTAAATTGCTTATTTGTGTTCAGATAGGTATTTGCGACCAGAGAAAATCTCCGATAAAGTGTATAGCTACCTATGTTTTACCCCCGGCTGTATTAGCCTTTTGTGATTAATTGGGTACGCATTTCATGTGGACTTACGGCCGCTAGAGTTAGGCAAGTAGGCAGGTAGCTAGGCAATAACAATGTCTACTATTATATAACTGTAACAAGGCTGTGTCTATACGCTAAAGATATGTTTGAAAATTTGGGGTTGAATATTTAGAAGCGTCCGAGACCAAACCAAAACAATCATTTTAGAAATTTTGTCTGTCTGTTTGTTTGTTCCGGCATTACACAAAACCACTAAATAGGTTTTGTTGTGGTTTTCACAGTTCAGTAGGATGAATTTCAATTTCTAATGCACTTTTTATAACCCGTTCAACAGAAACGAAAATACAGTGCATAGAGTTATCCACGTAAATTAATATGCGAGCAAACCGTATTGAACATACAAAAGCGAAATCAAATAAAATATAATTTATAATATAATACGTATGTATGTATATTATCTATATATATTTGTATACTAGCTGTTACGCGCGATTTCGACCGCGTAGATTTTAACTAAAAAGTGTTTGTTCAGCTCGCAAAGTTTACGGAAACTTAATATTTCTGTATTCCGCGTATAGAAATACCTATGCTAAAATTAGGGTAGTTCTTCTACTTTGCCTCTATAATTTTTGTTTTTAATATTGGATTTTTAAATAATAAAATTATTATTATTAATATACATTTGCCTATTTGTATCGGAAATTGTTCACTATTTCATAGGCTCTGAATTTTTCTCCGCGGATTCCTTACTTTAAAAAAAATTAAAGTAGCCTATGAAATTCCTTAGAACATGAGCAATCAGCCAGTGAAAGTCCCGTCAAAATCGATCCAGCCATTTCAGAAATTAGCCGAAAAAAACAGTCCGACAGACCGACAAACAGACAGACAAAAATTTTAATACTTAATAGATTTTTATGTATGTACTTTATATACTTTCATATGCTTTAGGTAAAAAGTTTTATTTTGACTTTACAAACAGACACTGAGATATGAGATATGGTCAGGTTATTCTATATTACCAGTAGAATGCGTGGTTAAAAGGAATTACACGATTTCAAAATCACCCTGTAGATGTATAGATGAATCGGATATTGTTCACTATTTAATTAGTTTTAATATATCCCCGCGGAACCATATTTATTTTCTAAAATCATAAAGAGTTACTCCTTATAACATTAGCTATCTGCCAGTGAAAGTCCCGTCAAAATCGGTTCAGCCGTTTCGGAGGTTAATCGGAACAAACAGACAGACAGACAAAATTTTTTAAAACAGGTGTTTTTTATGGGTACCTCATGTTTTCATATGCTTTAGGTAAAAAGCTGTTATTTTAACATTACAAACAGACACTTCAATTATATTTATTTGTGTAGACCAAAGGTTGCCAGACTCTTTTTCTAACAGACCACTTTCAAAATTTTGCAGTTTCCGGTGGACCCCTGCAGCTACATTTCTACCATATATTTTTTTTTTTTTTTTATTGCCTTCAGTGGCAGACGATCAAGTGGTCCACCTGATGGAAAGTGGTAACCGCTGCTCATGGACTTCAGCAATGTCAGGACACAGCAAAGCCGCTGCCTACCGTGAAAGAAGAACTCTCTTTAAACCTCGTTTGAAGAAGGACATATCATAGCGCTCGGGAAACACCGAAGCAGGCAGTTCATTCCAGAGCTTGCACGTACGTGGGAGAAATGATCGCTGGAAGCGTACCGTCCTGGATTTGAACGCTTCCAGGTGATACGGATGTATATTATTCCGTGGCATTCGTATTTATATTGGTAAACGAACACGTTTTTTTATTTTTTTTAAATTCTCGGGCTGAAGTTACCATGGTAGGCGGGCTGACCTTTGTTTTCTTTTAGAAATTTTAAGTTTCGAGACCAATGTTACTGTAATACGGAATATGCAAATTTTTAAAAATAGCTGAGCTTCTTAAAATATTATCTGCCTCCAGTGGTAGGTGAAGTCAAACCAACATTTTAGTTCTTCATTATCGAAGGAAAATAAATTGTCGTGTACCCCGCTTACGACTTGTGGACCCCCATTTTTTTGTCACGCCATCGTAGGCCCCCGTCGAGTCTCCCGTGGACCCCTGGGGGTCCACCTGGACCACTTTGGGAACTAATGGTATAGATGTATAGATAGATATTTTATTTAGATTATATAATATGTTTATTGGCTTCTATATATTATGTAATATATCGTTTTTATTATATTCTGCAGTATTTTAGTATGTTTAATATATGTAAGTGCATATTTTATCATAATGTATGCACCTACTACTTTTTATCTCTGCATCACCCAACAGCTGACTAGTAGATAACGCCTGTGGCATTACGTCCGCCGATATACTATTTTGTGCATAAAGATTTAAATAAATAAATAAATCTACAAGAAGCTAGTTCGCCCATTAGCCCTCGTCGCATCTCAACAGTTTTCATCGTCAACATGTCTATCCACACATTTTAATTAGCTTACCGTCGTCGCCGCTAGAAGGGCTCTTAAGAATGTATGAAAAGACCTACTGGTTTTCATACGCTTTGAGCTGCGTCGAGAGGCATTAAACCTCATGATTAGACCCTGTGAACTTTCACTAGCACTAAATGATGCTGACTGAGTCTCAAGCAATATCAGACAAAGTAATCATTTATATTTAACTAGCGGATCTGACTAACGTCCAGCCTTTTTTTGTCCTGCCTAAGTTCTGGCTTACCAGTGCAACCTGTACCACCTGCCCTGTTAATCTAATTCTAAACCATCCAGGTACACAATTACAAACACACAACATCAAATCAGTCTAGCCGTTCAGAAGCAGTCATATACCTACACATAAAGAATATACAAAGCTAGTCAACAGTATAAAGCTAGTCGAAAGTAATATAAATAATAAGTTATTGAAATACTTTTGACTGCACGGATGGCGTAGTGGTTTAAGTGAGTCGCCTCGCCACTGCCACTGCGCCGAGTGTTGTGGGTTTGAATCCCACACGGGACAAACATTTGTGTGATTCACAAATGGTTGTTCTGAGTCTGGGTGTTCTTTGTGTCCGTTGTTTGAATCTTTGTAAAGTTCCCCGCAACACAGGAATTCTTTAGGAGTAACGCACTAGGGAGCGGGAGCTGCTTTTAAAATTGAAAAGGAAAACAAAAATAGTTGTATAAACAAAAATGAAATTTAAATAAATTGCGGTAATAAGTAGTTTTATTTAAAAATGTATCACTAGGTCAGGAATGTAAAGCCTTTATTGAATAGGATCTCGATTGCTTACCCTAATTGACAATTAATATGACTTCTAGGTAAAAGGACAGCCATAAAGCCTTATTTGTGAAACCAGAACTACTAAACTTCGAAACGCAACCATACATTTTAGTGTACAGAACATTTCACTTCAGTATTTAATAAACGTTGCAGCTAAAGTTTTAGAGCGAACTGAATACATTTCTAATATGAGCTGGCAGTATATGAATACGTTACATGTTCGAATTAGCGCATAATACCTTAAGCGCAAAGCTGTTAATGCGCACCTCTACTTTGCGTTCCTTTGCTTCGCTAAGCGTCGAGCGTACAACTGGCCGGGCGAGATAGTGCGCCTCTCACTAATACTTCAGTAAGTCTAGTGTGGCTGCCAGAGCTTAGCTTTACTAGGTATCAGCGAACCGCACTTTCAAGTATAATGAACCAGTTTGCTTAAGACTAAGTGAAACATACACATATTATCTATTTTTGGATACGACTTTAAAGTTCCTGTACGATAGAGCATGCAGGGTTTATTATGTAATATTGGTTATAAAACGTAGGTAGTATTGGATTGACTGTCTAGTTGATCACATAGGACAAAATAGATATGTATACTTATAGCCGATCATTAGGTCCCAGAGTTGATCCTCATGTCGGGCGTCGTAAGTGTAATTGTTCTTTTTAATTTGTTAAGATAGCAGATATCGTTTGCGCAGCGGTAGTAGGTAAATGGAACTACTGCGTGTGAGGCATCCATCGGTTTCGATTGCCGGTTGAGTAAAGTTTTATTGGATTTTCCTGTCAAGAACTGTGCCTGATAAACGGCAACAGATTTAGCCCTTATTAAATAAGACATTAATTCATAGCTAGCACAATGTATCTATCTAGTTATTCCATTGTGCGCATACACAACAGTTTTATGAACGGATTTCCTATTTTTCTAGTATCTGAAAAGCCATAAGCTGACCTAAGCGGTGACACGGCATGACTGTGTCTTCTTGACATCCAGAAGCAATTTCAAGGAAACAGAACCAAGTTGCTATCTACTGCAAACCATATACATAGGTGGCAAACGGCTTGTCAAATGCCAAGCAGTTACCCTAGCTCAGTGGTCGGCAACCCGCGGCTCGCGAGCAGCATGCGGCTCTTTGACTCTTCGGCTGCGGCTTATCCACGAAATGTTAGTGCAGGCACATAATATTACTTATTATCTTGCCATATAAGTAAGACACAAATTTTTTTTTTGTTTTTTTAAACTAAGACTTATTTGTCAAAGGCAAGCTCGAGAGTGTACTTTCAATCCTAATTTTTCCGTAATAATGTCACCTGTTACAGTAAAGCTTAAGAAAAATGGATCTTTGACTAGATTTCACTTGTGGATTGTCTATATTTGGCTGTTTTGGACTACAAGGTTGCCGACCACTGCTCTAGCTTAAGTGAAGAATATAATAATAATCGCCCATTGATACAGTCTACCCAAGAGCATAGGTACTACTTTCGGTAATAAGTACCTATAGACGTGTAATATTGACACACGCATTTATTGAAAGCCGTAGCTATAATTAATTCGTAAGATCATAAGACTGTGTATACACATAGGTGCGAACACTACGCATTTAATTCAAATATGGACTGCGTCTATGGATTAGGTTAATAATAGATTGTCTTCTTCCAACCTAGGTATTACTAATAATGTACAAAAATCCGATTGCAAACTGGCAGACTTCAGCGTTTGGTTCGTTTATTCGTCAACCGGTGCGTAAGTGCGGTGGTAAGACACATTCAGAAAACCCACTCCGTTAGTACCCACACACGCACGCGTCGTACGCGGCGATTAATGCTTTGGTCAACGCAAAAATCAAAGTGTAATTATAGATTTATATCTAACTAGCTTTTGTCTGCGGCTTCGTTCGCGTAAAAGTAAGTTAGAGTAGCTTATGTAAGTAACAGTATTATTTTGAAATAAAATATAGCCTATGTTACTCGGTAATAATATAGCTTCCTAAAGGCGAAATATTTTTTTTATGTTGGTTGTGTAGTTTTTGAGTTAAGTAAATCCTTACAAACAAACAAACAAAAATCAAATCTTTCCTCTTTATAATATTAAGTATACATAGATAAGATAGTATGCGCCACCGCAGTGCGTTTAACGCACCGTATGATGAAAAAATTAACCAAGCACTTTAGTCATTGTTCATAAAATCACATACATAATAGAAAATCCATTGTCCTAAATGGTCATAAACCTTATTTTCTTTAGTTTATAAATAATAATAATAATAGTTTATTAGCAACAAAAAAGGGTTCAGAGCTGTATACATCATCATATTTAAATAAATGAAATAAGTCGGGTACATCTGAGGTATACAATGTGAGCAATGTCCCCCGAGCTAGGAAATTCCTGTGTTACGGGGACATCCCTCCATCCTGTGTAATGTCATGGAAGTACAAAAATAATTTTGATTATATACAGAGTTGTTGATGCATAATGCGAGTACGATGCTGTGCTTAGTAAACTAATTTCGAAACAAAATTCAAGTAGACTAATTTAGAGAAATTGAAAGAAGAAAAACAACAAATAATAAATGAAATAATTAAAGGAAATGAGGGCCATCTTCCTCCTCAGTATTTTATTTTTGTGTTTTGTTTTAAGTACGAGTGTGTATGTGTGTGAGTTGTGCGTGTGTTGTGTGTATGTGTATATGTGTAAATGCCTGCATGAGTATGTGTCTGTATATAATAGTGTTTGTAGGGTATGTCTATGCGTGTTTCAGGTTACATGTAGGGACGTTTTAGTAATTTTTCTGTGTCGTCATAATTTAGGGTAAGTAGATATGATTATGAAGTCTCTAGTTTTAGTGTTGGTACCACGGGTTGGTACCTACTTCGATATTGACTATAGTAGATAGTAGTAGAAGTTAGTAGTAGCACATAGTTAACTACCGTCATAAGAGGAAAAGACGTACTTATCTATCAAAAAACCATTTTATAATACTGGCAAATGCGTCTTTCTTACTGATTCCAAATACGCAAAATAATTTTTTGTCCTTATGACGGCACTATAGCAGTAGTTATAGATAGTAGTAGCAGATAGTAGTATTAGATAGTAGATATATTATAAATGCGAATGTGAGTTTGTTAGTTTGTTATGCTTTCACGCCCTAACTACCCGACGGATCATCATGAAATTTCGCATACAAGTTGTCAGGAGAAATTAAAAGGAATATACTATTTATCCAGAGAAATTACTGTACCCGAGCGAGTAAAGCCATGGGCAAAAGCTAGTCGTAGATATAAGTTAATGAAGCTTTGATATATGGCATAATTATGGGCTTATTATATCTTAAATTGCCGACGAAACTGGACTAAACTCTGAGAGTAAGTAATTTTTTAAATAATATTGTCTTCTATTTACGCGAATATTATTCATTGAAATTAAACTGCTATATACGGATTTTATCGCGTTGTTTATTTGACACTTTACTACAAAATTTTGAAAATTGTTACACTACTACTACTATTAAACTTTACTAATTTTTAAGCTAATTAAATTATTATTAAACTATTTAGATTTAATTTATTTTTACACTTTCCCCGACGTTTCGGTTGCTTTTCAGCAGCCATGGTCACGGGGAGACTAAGATGGCAGTTGTCTCAATGTTCCAGTGTAGTTATTTCAAAGTACCCGAACATAATTTAATCATTGGTGTTTCTATTTACGCAGAATGAGCTCAAAGTATCATGAAGTCTAGCTGTGGTTTGCTTCGTCTTGGGTTTGACTATTTTTATTACTGGATCCCAAGCTGGTGGTACATTCCAACCATCTTCTCTATTAAAATTAGGATGCTTTTTGATTTCAATAGCCTCGCGAAGCATCCTTGGTAGGAATCGGTGTTCTTTAGCGAGAATCTGTGGTTTGTCAAATCTCAGGTAGTGGTTGGTCCCCTGTTGCACATGTTCACACACAGCAGACTTCAACGAGCGTTGGTGTTTTACATCAGCTATGTGTTCTTTTATGCGGGTGCCTATGCTTCTCTTGGTTTGACCAATGTATGAGAGTCCGCAGTCACAATCTATTTTATAGACCCCTGCATCTTGTAAAGGTAGTTGGCACTTGACGGATGGTAAAAATTGACTTATCTTCGTTGGCGGCTTGAAGTATGTGTTGATTGAAGCACGCTTCAAGATGTAGCCAATCTTGTCAGTGACACCCCTTACATAAGGCAGTATAGCAGGCTGGCGCTCGACTGTGGCTGGCTTTTCTCGGGATCTGTGACAGCGGCGCGGCTGTTGGAGCTTGTTGTCTTGCAGTACTTGCTTGACATGTTGAAGCTCGGCGTCCAGGTGTTTCTTGTCACAGATCCCATGGGCTCTCTGAAACAAAGACATTCCCACGGTAGCTAACTGTTTAGGATGGTGGTGAGATTCACCGTTTAAGTACCTATTTGTATGGGTCTTTTTCCTATATACAGTGTGGCTCAAAGTATGATCAGGATTCCTGATGACAAGTACATCTAAGAAATGTTTCATTGTTAGTTTTGATGTACAGTCATTATTTACATGCTTACCTGCACATGACTGTATTGAAATAACTAAAAGGAAGCTAATACAGTACAATATGCCTGAGGAATATGCAGAACTACTTAAGCATTGCTTAACAACTGGCTATCTGTTGTGGGACAATAAATTCTACATACAAGTCGATGGTGTCGCAATGGGCTCCCCAGTATCGCCTGTCGTTGCTGACATATATATGGAGGACTTCGAGGCTCGAGCTTTACATACTGCCCCCATCACAACCAGGATTTATAAGAGGTTTGTAGATGATACTTTTACAATATTACCAACAGATAGTGCAAGTGTATTCCTAGAACATCTTAATTCCATTAATAATAACATCCAATTTACTATGGAATTAAAGGCAAATAATTCATTAGCTTTCTTAGATGTACTTGTCATCAGGAATCCTGATCATACTTTGAGCCACACTGTATATAGGAAAAAGACCCATACAAATAGGTACTTAAACGGTGAATCTCACCACCATCCTAAACAGTTAGCTACCGTGGGAATGTCTTTGTTTCAGAGAGCCCATGGGATCTGTGACAAGAAACACCTGGACGCCGAGCTTCAACATGTCAAGCAAGTACTGCAAGACAACAAGCTCCAACAGCCGCGCCGCTGTCACAGATCCCGAGAAAAGCCAGCCACAGTCGAGCGCCAGCCTGCTATACTGCCTTATGTAAGGGGTGTCACTGACAAGATTGGCTACATCTTGAAGCGAGCTTCAATCAACACATACTTCAAGCCGCCAACGAAGATAAGTCAATTTTTACCATCCGTCAAGTGCCAACTACCTTTACAAGATGCAGGGGTCTATAAAATAGATTGTGACTGCGGACTCTCATACATTGGTCAAACCAAGAGAAGCATAGGCACCCGCATAAAAGAACACATAGCTGATGTAAAACACCAACGCTCGTTGAAGTCTGCTGTGTGTGAACATGTGCAACAGGGGATCAACCACTACCTGAGATTTGACAAACCACAGATTCTCGCTAAAGAACACCGATTCCTACCAAGGATGCTTCGCGAGGCTATTGAAATCAAAAAAACATCCTAATTTTAATAGAGAAGATGGTTGGAATGTACCACCAGCTTGGGATCCAGTAATAAAAATAGTCAAACCCAAGACGAAGCAAACCACAGCTAGACTTCATGATACTTTGAGCTCATTCTGCGTAAATAGAAACACCAATGATTAAATTATGTTCGGGTACTTTGAAATAACTACACTGGAACATTGAGACAACTGCCATCTTAGTCTCCCCGTGACCATGGCTGCTGAAAAGCAACCGAAACGTCGGGGAAAGTGTAAAAATAAATTAAATCTAAATAGTTTAATAATAATTTAATTAGCTTAAAAATTAGTAAAGTTTAATAGTAGTAGTAGTGTAACAATTTTCAAAATTTTGTAGTAAAGTGTCAAATAAACAACGCGATAAAATCCGTATATAGCAGTTTAATTTCAATGATTTTTTTAAATATTATGTTATGGTATTGTGATTTACGATTTCGCTGTTAAGGAATCGCTATCTACGATTATGTCATAAGATTTTTTATTTTATTTCAGAGAAATACTGTAAGTCGTTGGATGAAACGATTTGAAGAAGAAGGGAGCTTAATAAGCCGGGCGGGAAGTGTAAGACCGCTTCTTATTAACCGAACTCAGCGAAGATGAATGGTGAATGCTTATGAATCTAAGGGTATCATACCGTCGAGACCGTTGCGAACTATGTGTGCTAAATGCTAATATTGTGACCTCCATGCATAGGCGTCTCTTGAGTTGTATTAAGAAAACTGGAGGTCACACTAAATATTAAACAAAGTTGTTTTAAATAGGAGACGTGCTGGTTGACGATGTTAAAATTGAGGTTAAGTTTCAATGCTCTTTTCCTTGTGAAAAAGAATAATTAAGCTATAACCTCAATTGTCATTATAATTGTAAAATATTATTTGTAAGTAAAATCAATCTAAGTAGTAAAGACTAAAGATGTTTTTTTAATAGTATTAAAACATTAATAGAAAATTTAATACAAGTTCATTTTCGGTAATCATATTTTGACATTGTTTTTTATACTTTATGAAATATTATTATTACAAATTGAATAAAATTTTGTTTTTCTGAATTATAATTTGCATTATTTATTAATTTATTAATAATAAAAACAAAAATGTATTTTTTTAGTAATTTAACTAATTCTGATAAATAATAATTATATTAATAATAATTTTTTAGTTTAATTCCTAAAAAACAACCACTTTTTTGTGTTTTTTATCATTCTAGCGTAATAAGTAGATAAAAATAACGTTAATCTTTATTATTTGAGAATTTCGGAAATAAAAAAAACATAAATTAGAAGTAGAGGACCTCAGGATTTGAACCACCGCATTATATTTTAGTGATAAAGTAAGAAGACTCGTTGTCCGCTCCGCTATCGCAACCTGCGATACAATAGGCACATTTAAGCATTAATTGTAAATGCGGACTAACAGAGACACTGTTGTTGAATATAAGGGATATTAATTATTATAGTTATATATACAAGAACTCGATTTTGTCTCGCCTTGCACACATGCGCATGACGAACTTCACATATTATCATTACATTGAATAATGTTTCATTGTTTGCGTTAAAACATCACACACATAAAAATATTCGCTCGGATCATTATGCGAATGTATACCTTACGTTGCTACTCGAGTTTTGTCTTTGACCGTACAAACACACCAAGTCCAAAATACCTTCTAGCCGTAGGTCTAATTCGACGATAATCAATACGTAACAAGTGGCTAATCACACAAGCACAGATGCCTTTGACGTCTTGAATGCAAGCAATTTCACGCCGAGTAATGTGGTAGATAATCATAATGGAATTTCAGCGTGTTACTGCCCCACATCGCGTCGCCTCAGTACTTGAATCCCTGCAGTAGAATTAAGTGTCATACAATCAAATTAAAAACTATAATACACTTTAAGTTCAGCGTACGGTATCGCTGTAAGTTGTACTTCATAGTAATTTATTTCAACTGCCATAATAAAAAGAGGGACTAAAGTTCTCTTAAGTTTGCCGTGTGTCGTTCGTTTGCCGCAGATTTAACTTAATTGACTCTTATATTGGCATCCAATCAAGTAGTGCATCATTGTAGGTACCTACAATTATTGTTATGATGAGACCCACTGCTATTCTTGATTGCCGAAAAGCTAAATACATATAAACCAGCTATAGGGAAGCGCGTTCGAACGAAAAAATAAACAAATTATTCAGCTTTTTAAATTATTATTAGTAAAGTGTAGACAGATTAAAAAACCATCCATATAACTTTTAATGCACCGGGAGTTTCAATTATTTGCTTCTTATATTATTTTACAGAATTTTTAACGTCTGTGGTATTTTAAGAATCTTAACACATTCATCGCCTTGGACCCACGTCGTGGGCTCACTATTGCCGCATTTGAGAGCACACGAACCCACGTCGAGGGCTCATATTAAAAATACATTTTTCTTTGCAAATACACAATCAAAAATTTAAATAAAATATTACAGTATAATGGTGGTGTTGGTTATTAGATTGAAATAAATTTTATTTTATTTATTTTTCTTACTTCTTCCTAGATGCCAAGGACCCTCCGCGTGGGTTGTGTGACATAGCTGGTAAACAATAATATTATGCAAACAACTTCAATGTTATTCACAAAATAAACTTAATTTAAGGACATTTTAACCAATCATTAACTGAAATTTAAATTCATTTAAATGTAATATCGATGATTTGAAGTTATACGAATCATTTTTATTCAAACTGCTTAACCTATTCCGTGCGGATGGCGGCGCAGAGGCGTCATGGATATCTATTGTGTATGGCTTGTGGTACCCAAGAGGAGCCTAAGTTGAGAGCCAAGCTATCAAAAGGTTGAGAATCAGGTATTTCATCTTGCGAGACACGGGTTGCCTGGCTGTCTGTTGGCACCCTGATTTTCTTTGGCAAAATTTCATATTCTGTATACATATTCTGAGATTCGGAATTAACATTTTGCGTTTCGCTAATTAAGTTACTACCACGTTTGGTAATCTAGTGCTGCTCTGAAAAAAGAATAAGTTAAAAGAAAATAAGTAAATAAAGGATGTGAAAATGTAGGTTTTAAGAAATACATTGAAAAATAAACAATTCTAAAAAGGTTGACGATTCATGTCTCATGATGACAGCGAATATAAAAAAATTGATTACTTAACCATATCTTAGTGTATGTACATTCTAACCAGAAAATGGCACTAGAATACTTCCAGAAATCGTATATCTAAAAGAACTATGACTATATTCCTAATAACGAGAGGGTTTTGTGTTAGTCATTGCTGTATACCACAGACTCACGTCGTGGGCTCACCCCAGCGCATCTATATTACCGAGGACCCCGCTAGCGGGTTCACTAGTAAAATGTATGGCGTATGAAGCGTGTAAAAGTTATGAGGATGCGAATGTGTTAAGCAAACAACTGTGATAACACTCTCGGAGGGACGGCCGAAATGTGTTTCTTATCAAATTGGTATTGTATTATACAGAAATCTAAGCGAGCAATGCCGCGTCGAACAGCTAGTAATCATTATGTAGTCATTTATAGTTTAGTAGTCATGTGTTAATATGAGCTTAAGGAGTACCATTCCATATGTGCCTGTCAACTCAATACATGCATATTTTTTTAATCACCTAATTGGTAGCATTTTTTACAATCGCCAAGTCATTAAGAAAACAGACAACCAAATGAGAGTCAAATTTTTGGACGCCATGTCTAAAAAGCCGAATACTCTACGTAAAGGAACATTTGTTGCTAGTTCGGTACTATTATTGCTTTGCGCGAATTGCAACCTCATATTTCGGTATGTATGTAATGTTTTAAACACTTATATTTTGACTTTCAAGTACGGGTATAAAATCGCAATAAGTATGAACTTTCTCCGACTACAAAGACTAGGTAGATACCTAAGTTTTGGAGGCACGGAGAGCACCTATGCTCTCCTACGGAGGCGAGGCGACTACTTAAACGAATAAAACCTACTTAAACCTAGGGAGGTTTAAGTAGGTTTTATCGGATAAATTTCGAAGAGTGTGCAGGAGAACTGCATAATTTGATTCCTCCTTCCCCGTTCTACCATCGGACGACCAGACAAACAGACCAGCGGCACAGTATATGGTGGATTTACCTAATTTACGCACGAAGCGCTTTGCTTACACTTTTATAATGCGTACCGCAAAGGAGTAGAACTCACTATCTAAGTCTGTGTTTCCCGATGAGTACAATCTGGGTGTCTTCAAGTCGCGAGTGAGTAGGTATTTTCTAGGCAAGCGTGCTCCATCGTCGACTGTATCTTCACTTAACATGAGGTGAGATCGTGGTCAAACGCAAGCCAAATATAATATAAAATTTAAAAAATATATATAGTTGTTGTTCCGAGTCTGGGTGTTTTTTGTGTCCGTTGTACCCCAATGATACAAATACTACAAACGTTCAACGTTTGTAAAGATCCCCGCGACACAGGAAGTATTCCAAGAGTTGTATCATTGGGAGTAAAGAGTCATTATAAAGCACATACAGAGCACTTTTGCATGGTGTTAAATAATAATACACTTTATTATTTTAACTTTAATTATATCTCATTTTTTAAAACATATCGAAATAAATGCACGAAATACAGAAGTAAATATTCAAATTACTTGTTTCCAATACAACTAATACTAAAACTTTACATAATGTATAATATTTTTAACATAAAAATATATTTATTGCAGTTCTAATTTCAAATGCTATACTGGTAAAAGTTTACCAATTCAAATACTGATTTTAAATAAGAATGACCTTCGTCGCTCAACGCGTCTGTATTTCGTTTTTCTCTAGCACCTAATGACAACGTTCGGAAATATATAAAATACAACATATTGTTCGCAATTAAGTGAAATGAAGGCTACAAATATATAAACAAAATTATTTTTAATTAACACAAGATGCGTGTTCGTAAGAACAAATAATTTTATAAACATAAACTGAATGTGGATATTAATTATCCTTTACGTTCTAAAACAGTTAACATTTGCGACAGTTTACTCATAATAAAATCATACTTTAAAATCGATAAAGGATTTGCCAGTACAGAAGGAACATTAACAAAAATAAATTATATAAAATATTTAACCCTCGTCGATTTAATGACTATATACATTTTGATTTTTTTAATGTCTCATTCAACATTCTATGCGGGTTCTATTGACTATGAATAATTCAAAATACCTAAGTAAAAACAATGATAATATTAAAGAATTCATCAATTGTTTCGAATATTGTTTAATGGCAAAACAACAGCAAATGCTACCTGTATTTATATAGCATTACGCTAGTGCATCCCTGAACTGTAAAGAGGTGTATCCTCATTTGTCTACAATGTTTAAGTCCGTGTATTGCGTGGGCCAAAGGCCGGGAAGTGCTAGAGCCTTATGGTTAGAATTTGCTTACAGAGAAACCAAATAACACTACCGTATGCGGGTATTGAGCTCGAAGAACGCTACAGTTATGATATTAAAAACAATATAACTTTTATTTAACATTTACGGTTTAAGCCCAGCCAAAGTACAGTGTGGGTACTACAATAAATAAATACTCTACGTATTCTTGCTTTTCTGTACAAACTAAATCAAGAAGATTTCTTCATTTTTGTCAAGTTCTTAAAATGGTTCTATTTCTTCTATACCTATGTATATAAAATCAACAAAATGTATTAAAATATAGGTATTTTGTCATAAAATAAATAATAAATCAAAAAATAACTAGCGGTAGGTATTAATAAATTTTGTTTAAAATATTTCTACATTTATTTCACAGTGACAACACCAATTGAGCTTGGCATAGGTGGCACCTATAAAATTGATAACTTAATTTGAATACCAAATATAATTTAAACATAAGCCAGATAACAGCAGATTTGAAAATACAAATATACACTTTGAATACATGTATATGATTTTTTTATTGGCAATAAGATTTGTTGACAAGCGACAAAATATAACAATACACAGACCTATTACATAATACTATTTATGTTAAACATAAACATTGTACAATATAATTGTTACCGTAAAAATAATGTATAAAACAACGCGAACTATTTATAAATATGTGAACCGATAACACTTCTGATTATCAACGCATGGCATCATGAAACATTGATAATCCCAAAATACATAGGTACTGGTACTGCATATGACGAAAGTGTACTCTGGGTTTTGCTGCTGCCTTTTTACGATAACACATATACAATACATACTTAAAATGATTATACAGTTTTGATAATAAGCTGGAAACATAACAAACGTAATAAACTAGGCGCCGCTTCGGTTGAGCCGCAACAAACATCGTTTCATTTAATTCTACAGAAACATTCACATAGTTTACAACACCAATAGTATGCCAATGTCAACATAGCACTCAATCAATATTTTAGTTATAAAAAGACTCGTGAACACAAGTCATGTTCAAACATGTTCACTCTTCAATAGAAGACTTTGTACGAATATCTATAAAAATATAAAACTTATGACGTTAGCAATCGTGAAACGAATATGACAATGTTGAATAATTTAAAATGGCTCTTATAACAAATCAACAAAACAGAAAGTACCTAACTAAACAAAATTGGATTTGGTACGGTTGGATATTATAAGGTAATCGCTTAACTCAATCCTGATTAGAGCATTTGTTATTTTAAAATAATGACAGTGGATCTTTATAATTCGCTTACAGTACTACTTTTAGGCTTGCAGTAATGTAAGACAGAATGGATATAATTACTAATAACAATGTATTTTTAAATATTATTGTAACTAAATTGCGATCTAAAAAGAAAACTCAGGACCTTGCTTAATTTTGGCAAATGTAAACATGAATTCATTTAACTTTCTATCAATTTTGAAGCTTATATGTATAACTTTGTGACCTAAATTAATAAATAATTTTCATTGTGATATATTTTTTCAATACTACAAGTCAAAGTTTGAGTTAAGCGGTCTAGCTATAATTTTGTTCTGCATATTTCCCTGTAACTTATATATCCGGCATCTATGTTAATTAACAAATTCATATTAAATTCGAATTCAATATTGGTCTTCAATTAATTGCTGACCAAAAAGCGTGTTAGGGCACAGTTACGTATAAAAGCACCGAGAATGAGATGAAGAATTTGATTAAAAGATTCTATATTCTATATGCTCCTTTGTGTAAAGTCAGCTGAGGTCAATATTTTCTATTTATGGCTAATAATTGAACTTTAGTAGTTTTTTGAGTAGCTTTAACGGGCAGTAAATTTTTGACACATATTCTATATAAAAATATGCTTAGTGCTTAGTACCTTAAACTGTTCATGAAGTTGTCTATGGCTCGGTTCCTATATCAAGAAACGAACCGTTTTAGGTACAGACAGTTAAATTTTGACATATTTTTCATAGTAACCGGGTGTTAGTCAACCGTCAATATTGGATTCATGACATAGAGCCTGAACGAGATTGATCTCACTCTGACATCAATACTTTTAAGAATATTTTGGTTGATAAGTTTTGAGTACATATCAATTTATATTATTGTAACTGCGCCCCAACAAATTGGTTACGGTAAAAACATCTTATAATTAGTTTGTGCAATAATTTGATAAACACCTAACTACTCACCCGCTCATGGCACGTCTCGAGATATTCTCAATTCTCATATTGTACTATCATGCTAATCATTTAATCGTTGTCCTATGACATGTTTAGGTAGTCAATACCTATTCGAATTTTAGCACCTATTTTATTCATAAACATTACTTTAAGTACATGCTAACAAATTTTGTATTAAGCGGAGCGCAAACTGGACCAATCAACTTGTGTTAGTGGTCTCGATGGTGACCAGACATGACACATTATATACTTTTTTAAACATACGTATTAATTAAAGAATTTCACACACTTGCCATCTTAGAAAAGAAATTGTATCAGAAGGTTTTTCGTAAATTAATAGATAGTGAAAATTAATTTTACAAATGTAAGACGATATTATGTAATACTAGGTTTTTGAAATGCAGATCAATATTTTCTTTTTACAAATTTTCAAATGCATGTCAGCTGCTGAGAATGATTGGTTAAATTAGCAACGGCCAATCACATCACTTGACATGAGTTTGATTTCAACAGGTCGTCAATTTAGCCTTTCAGAAACCGAGTATAATTCTACTTCAATCTAACGTCTAGCTAGCCAATGATGCAAAGACATAAAAAATATACGGAACATTATAAATAAAAAAATATATTATAATGTCTAACTAGCACAAAACAAAGAGAAGTTTGTTCATAAACATTTAGTGCAGTAATAGAAAAATATTTAAGTATTACAATTAAAATTTTCGAGCACCTAACGATGATTGTATTCTGTTCGACTCGATTTACGCTCCGCTTTTCACAAAAGAATTATGCAACAGTAATAATACTTCAGCATAATAACTGTTTGAATTAACTTAAAGACTTACTTAAAGACAATTTCAGTAGGTAACTTGAAATCTTAGGTCAAACATGAGAAGGCTTGAAACTATTCTAATCATGAATGTATTTAATTAAACAAGCGCAATCAGCTTATATTTCTAATGTAATTGTTCGTGTTTTTCTTCTATCAATAAGTAAACTTGGTCCTAATTTCATTGAACGCAGTATTTATTAATTACTGTATAAAAAGCTTCTAAAATTCAATTAGGTACTAGTTTAAAATCGAGTGACAAATTCTAGCGGGTCACTTTCTACGGGTACTGTGTGATTAATGTAGAGTTCACACAACGGCAGAATTCGAGCTTTATAATGAGAATCAAGACTATTAGGCGACTACTATCGAAAGCAAAAGTAGCACCATATTTTTAAAAGATATTTACTTGGAAAGTTGAAAAGATCATTTATATTCAAAAAAACATTTCGGAAATATCACCAATTTATTACATATAATTTGATATCAGCCCTATATATAAACTGTCCCACAGCTGGGCACGAGCCTCTTTTCAATCTAAGCAGGGTTAGACCATAGTCCACCCTGCTGGTCCATTGCGGTTTGGCAAACTTCGCACAGCTTTGAGAACACTATGGAGAACTCACATAGCCGTTAAAGTAAGCGATAACTAACTATTTAATGCGCACATAACTTCGAAAGTCAGAGGTGCGTTGAGATCGAAATCGAGATCTCTGCGTGGTCAAGTCAGTCCAACGATCACCCATTAAGCCAACCAAAAATACTGCATGATCTTTATTCTTCTGAGATAAAGCAGTGTCCAGTCATGAGACAGTTAATACATGATTAATATAATTATATCAGAACTGCTACTCTATGTCAATGAACTTTACAACCCGATAACAGTCACCGAACAAGTTTATCTTGCTATATATTATCAGTGGGACTGTCGCCCTGTCCAGTGTGTGACCAGAGCTTAATAAAAGCATAATTTTAACTATGACATCATTCACAATTAGAAAAAGTTTCGCTCTGACATTCCGAGGTATATAATTTAAAAGAAACTATGACTCACTCGCCCACTTTTCGTGTAAAGACTTGAGGTGTTCGTAGGCTCTCTTGGTTATATTTAAAGTTGGTTCTATTTCTAAAAGTCCGCTTTCTCCTATCAAACTTAGTCCTGCTAAGCCGAGGTAGGTGTGCATGGGGTCGGTACATGTGTCAGGCCACTTAGAGAAGCCACCGACGACCGTGTCTTGCGTTTCATAAACATACTTTCTATTGCTACCGTAGTTCGTGTATTGTAAAGCGTCTAATATTTTTAATGATGCTCCTACCCAGAAACTGTAGCACGTGTCGACTGGTTTGTTAGGCCTACCTTGAAAGCCGTCGACTTGTCTGAAGAGGAGCCACCGTTTCAGACCTTCTACTTGTTGTTCGGACAACTTGTCGAGCTGGTTGGTGAGACTCAATGTAGCGAGGGCGCAAAACGTCGTGCCCCCGTGGGACTCCAGTTCTGGACACTGAGCGATGCCGTAATCATAGCCCTGTGAAAGTAACAAAATTAAATCACAATTTTATAAGTATTAAAATCTATAAAGATTAACGTCTACACGTACACACAGCGGCACATCATCCTGACTGTTTGGACTTTAAACTATTAGAAGTTGAACGCTGTGAATCGTGCGAGAGAGTGCGTTATATTTTTGTTACGCTCTATCCTTACCATTACATCGACACCACTATGCACTGTCCCTATCCGACAATTCTCTATTTTGTATGTAGCGTAGTTATGCGTATATATGTAGGGTGTCTAACTTGATGTGTAGCCGTGTGTACAATGAAATTGATCTATTTTATATGGATTTTATCGCGGTTTATTTAAAAACACTACCTTTAGATTTAAATTATTCAACTACTATTCTTTACTATCATTAAACTATTTAGCTCTACACTTTCGCCGAAGTTTCGGTAAATTTTCGAGAGCCAGAGTCATGAGGAGACTAAGATACTGGTCGTCTCAATGTCTTGAGTGTAAGTATAATTAGTTCTAAGTACACGAACATAATTATTGATCTACCTATTTCCTACGTCTATATATTCCCGCAAGGGTAAGCAGAGGAGTATGAGTTTGTGTTGTATCTTAGATCCGACATTATAATGTATAAGTATACTTATTGCCGTCTACCAGCACATTTGTTGACTTCGTATTGCTATTGATAATGTCCTTTTGTTTTGTATTACACCTAGTGGCAGACAAGTAAGCTGCCCACCTAACCATGGTTTTCGGTAATGTCATAAGTACACACAGTCTAAACCACTGCCTACCGTGATAGCAGTACTCTCTTTAATCCTTGTTTAAAGAAGAGCAAGTCATAGCGCTTAGGAAACACCGCCACAAGTAGTTCATTCCAGAGCCTACACGTACGTGGGAGAAAGGATCGCTGGAAACAAGCCGCTCTAGACGGACCACTTTTAGGTAAACTGGATGAACTAAACTCCCTTATTACTCCAGAATCTCCCAGTCAGCTTATTCCCAATCTTATTTCACAAGATAAAGTTGTAAATATGCATGTAATTATATTTCATGATTCATTGCAGTTCTTAAACGATTTCTAATTTAACACGCAACTTTAGGCCCACAGACTATAACGTACACATTTTAATGACTAACGCTTTCCTACTGAAAAACATGCAAAGATCGTTTAATTGCTTTTGTACACTGTTACTAATGCGAATGAGAGTTTGTTTGTTACGCTTTTTGCCTTAACTAGTCAACCGATCATCATGAAATTTTGCATACACGTTGTCAGGGGTACAGAAAAGATCGTAGGCAGTAACCTACGTCCTTTTCTGTACCCCTTTCATCCAGAAAAAATTACTTTTCCCAAGCGACCGAACTAATATTACAATTAACCGGTCGTATACCGCCGGCTCGCATACCAGCCGGCAGATTTGTACCCGTCGTACGCCGTACGACGTCGTACGTCGTACGTCGAACGCCGCGCGCCGCCTTCGCTTAAGCGAAGGCGGCGCGCGGCGTTTTGGCGCCAATTTGGTGGCTCGCATGCGAGCCACCGGCCTACGACGGGTACAAATCTGCCGGCTGGTATGCGAGCCGGCGGTATACGACCGGTTAATAACAAAACTGTCCTCATTCCAATAACTTCGTTGGTATTTCTGGAGCGAATATCCTTACCTTGCCGAAACACAGTATTTTGACTACCACGGCAGGTAAAGAATTTTTATGAGCATACTGCTATGTTCAATTTAACCAGTTTATTTCTTACTGTTATTTATTCGTAGGTACTTATAAGTTATTTGTTTTCCTATGGGCTTTAGGCCTATCATATTATTATTAGTTTCTCACGTGCGATAAAGAGTAAGTGCTATTATTTAGCTTGATTTAGTTTTAACTACATGTCGGTGCTTATAAATTGTGTGGTGTACAATGTAATTAGTGACGAAAATATATAACATACAATAAAAATGAATAGCAAAACAATTCAATGTGTAGCTACTTATTTCGCTGACTGTAGCTACTAGATCAGTAACAGAAACCATTGCATACTCACGATAGACTTAATAATATAATCGGTGGCTTTCTCGATGTTGAAACCAGACCAGTCGTTGAGCATATAACTGATACACGCCGCGCAGTATACGAAGCGCATGTCTGACTCGCAACCGGACAGCGTCGCCGCGAAATTACCCTCGTCCGTTTGTAAAGCTTTTACTCCTAGAAAATAAAAAAAAATAATATATAGTGTGTATTGTATGATACGTCATATTGTACTAGCTTAACTAAGCTACGTTTCGCTGAGACCAAGGCGTGGTTCGTATATTAAAAAACAAGTGGTTTTAGCTACGGATAGCTAAAACTTTACATATATATTTCGTAGAATATGTGGCAAAATTAAGTAGGTTAAACGACTCGTTACTTGGCATAGGAACCGGGCCTCAGTCTGACATTATTAACAACTCTTTCGGAATAAAAAAGTATATTAAAACACTCTAATGTGATATAATGCAACATTGAGTAAATATCTCAAAAAGTTGTGCTGGCAAAAGTCGAAGATAAACCTATTGACTACTTTTCGAGATTTGCCAACACAGGTGGCGTAGTAGTAGTGAATGCGACTGACTTCACCTTAACGGTCATCATCTTCCGGTTAAATTTTGTCAGTAATCTCTGATTTTATAACAAACAACTCTGAGTTAATTTGATATTGACATCGTCAATACGGGTGAGTAACTCGTCCTCAGCATTGAGGAAGCCATTAAACCGCCCAATATTTTTTTAAATATACTTTTTGACTTAAATTTGATTTGCATAATATATTATTTCTATTGAAATTAAACTACTATGTACGGATTTTATCGCGTTGTTTATTTGACACTTTATTACATAATTTAGAAAACTGTTACACTACTTTTACTTTTAAACTTTACTAATTTTTAAGCTAATTAAATTATTATTAAAACTATTTAGATTTAATTTAATTTTACACTTTCTTTAATTTTAATTTTAATGAATAATATTCGTGTATACAAAAGACAATATTATATTATTTCTAGTTATAAGCAGTGCCTTCTCATCTTAACTGACTGACTTATTCTGTTGTACACTAAATAAATACATAAGGACAGCATTGCTTATAATAAGTTATAAAAATTAAGAAATATTAGTTTCACTTTATACTTACTTAACTGACTAGACTGTTGCATTAGATCGAAATGCCCTAATAATAATATATTCAATCACATACACGCAACACCATCTAGCCCAAACTAAGCAGAGCTTGTACTATAGATACTAGACAGTGGATAAACATACATATATACTATATAATAGTTATGTTGTGTGAAAAAATTTGTCCCTTTTTGTTTTATTACTACCAGCCAGTTAAAAATATATATTTGATTCAGAAAGTAGCGCGTTCAAACAAAAAATAACACTATCCTTACTTTATTTGTTATCTATAACAATAAATACCTATAGTATAGAAAACAAATGGAACGTCGCTAGTAGGAAGCTAGTATGATTAGGTGCCGTGCTCTGTGATATCACTCATTCGATATGACGTCATATGCACCCAAGACTCCAAGGCAATGAAATGCAATATGCTATTCAATACAACTCTTGATACCTAAGCATAATTATATGCATATATTTCTAATATAGTATCTAAATGCACAAAAGCATAAAATAAAACTGTTACGTCTAACTAGTGTAGTAATTACATATAAACTTTTGTAGCGATGTCTGAGAAGAGAGGAGTTGTTGACGAGTAAAGGAAGAAAAGGAATTTTTGTCAAAACCGTACATGCCTAGCGAGACACAGCCGCACAATCATTAAAAAAAAGTTGCGCAAAATCCTTAACGAGTCGACATTGCTTTTACGATGCCACTGTCTTAGTAACATGCTATCGCTGACCTAGGTATAAACCTAGGTATATACCTATAAATGTATACCTAACATAGCATTTTCTTCGAATTTTGTATCATGAGATATATCTGTAGTAGGTATAACACTTATTTATCAATTTTTGGAGTGACAGATATTATTGAAAAACAATCGTGTCTAGAGGCCAGGCGGGCCGCTGCAACTCAAGACTTTATTAATAAGTTGTATGGGGTGGGGTTTATTTATATGTGTATTTTCCGACGAGTAAACTTATTCATAAATAAAGCATATTTATTAACCTTCTGACGCAAGATCTCCTCTTTCTATAGCAAAGAAGAATGTACCAAGATTAAAGTAAGTAGGTAGTCGCGTGTCCTTTAGTTCGTTACTTTAATTGTCGTATAATTAACCCTACACTTGGTGTAACAATACCCAGACATACGCGTTCGCTTACGAGGCTAAATAATAATACGCGATAAAATACAATAGGTACAATAATTTACCGTGTGAACACCTAATACATGTCTATAAACTGTACTACCAACAAATAGATAACATCTCAACTAACAATAATATCTTTAACTGGTTACTCTGAAACATTCACGTTTATCTGAGTGTCAAATAAATACTATTATCAAAACTTAAGTCGCATGTTTACATATTGACTCCATACATTGACGTCAATGATATACCTACTACGCTGCAATAATGTACTTTTTAAACTGTACTCGTTGTATTTTTCACGGACTTTGCAAGTGTATAATTTGAAAATATCGATTATCAATACCTAAAGCAAGACATACTGAGACCAGTCTAATACGGAACCTATTAGCTAACATTGGAGATATTTGAAACATATTTTTCAGTAGAAATATAATTGAAAGAAGTGGTCGACTATAAGAATTTCTTTATTACACATTTTGTTTAAAGGTGAAAAAAGGTTCCCGTTGACGTTAAGAGATTTCGAGTAAATTTCCGCTTTTGCTTCTGCTATGGTATAGGATCAAAAAAATTTCACAAAATTTTATAGGTATCATTATTTTATTTATTTATTTGTTTAACTCACAGCATATATGTATATTATTATGATAGTTTAGAGAACATTTAGATTACAGAGTTCTAATATACATGCCACTTACGAGCTAACACAGCATTCATAATTGAGACAACAAAATTATGTTAAAAGTTTACAAACAATGTTCATAAAATGTAAACTTTAAATATAAATTAACATTGGACAGGGTTTCAAGATTATAAAATGTGTACAAAACGATAAAACAAGAAACAAACAAACATAACACTTTATTTATTCTACTTAAACTAAATGTTTTAGAAGCGATAAGTACGTATTAATATCGTGTTGTATCGTGTTTTCTAAGTGATTTCAATATTTTTATCCGGAACTGGCTCTCACTATCGTGATGCACATCAGCATCAGGCACAATCTTCATGAACGAATTCAAATCCCTACACATTCTACTTAACGGTGCGTTCAGACCAAGGTTGGTTTTAGATAACTGTATCGTAAGGATATTGCAAATGGCGTGACGAGGAGGACTTCTGGGTACATTTATGGTTATGTTGGAGGTCAAATAATTACTATCTATTTTATTAAGCAACAATTTGTGAATAAATATTGAACCGTGTATCAGTGTCTGTCACGAAGGGTGTTCATTCCAAAAAAATTAAGCCGGTGCTGGTATGGACATCTTGAAGGTATGTTAGAAGAGAGGTAGGCTATGTTACGAGTGAATGCTCGTTGGATATTTTCAACTCGTTGAGAATTAATAGCGTAATGCGGGTTCCATGCAATATCACCATATTCTAAGCGGCTACGCACAAGAGCGTTATATAACATTATTGTAGTGCGAACAAATTTAAACTCCTTTGTGTTACGTTTTAGAAAACCTAGTATTTGAGCCGAACCAACCAACCTCATCAATATGTTGCTTAAAGCTTAATTTCGCATCAATTATCACCCTGAGTTCACGAATTCCATTTACTTTCGATAGCGATATATCGTTTATTTGGTAATTGGACTCTTGAGGGTGTTTTTTTTTTGTGTAAACTTAATATAGCAACATTTTTTAACATGAAGAGTCATGCAGATATTATCGCACTAGTTTTGAATGTTATCTAAATCTGTTTGAAAACGGGAAACATCATCGCTAGAAGATATAGTTCTGTATAATTTGAGATCATCAGCAAAAAGCAAATATTTGCTGTTCATGATTTGAGTAGTAATTGTGTTGATGAGTGAAAATAAACACGGCCCAAGATCCTTGTAGTACTCCCGAGGTGGCATGATAAGGCAGCGACTCGTATCCACACACAGCAACAACCAGAGATCTCTTTGCCAAGTAATATTTAAACCACCTTAGAAGCGACCCATGTAACCCAGTTGATTTAAATCTGGACAATAGCAACAAGTGATTGACTTTGTCAAATACTACTGAAGTCAGTGTACACCGCATCAACTTCATGTCCCTTGTCTAGAGCCCGTGATATATCTTTAACAAACTCAGCTAAGTTAAGTTAGATTGTACTCTACGACCAATTTTAAAACCATGTTGGTGAACAGATATAATTGGATCCAGATGACGTGTAATGATAGGACACAGAAGAAACTCAAAGATCTTCGCAAAACAGGAAAGAAAAGAAATGGACCGATAGTTTATGACATCAGAAGGGTCATCTATTTTTAAAGATTGGAACGATCATAGCCTGTTTCCAAACCTCAGGCAATTGACCGTGTTTAAGAGACTTATTATATACTCTGTATAAGGGAAAGGAAAGAGCCTTGCTACATATTTTAATGAATATCGGTGGAATGCCATCTGGCCCAGGGCTCTTAGATATATCAGTTTATCCAATGCCTTCGCCACTTCCTACTCCATAAATTGTACTCTACCAATTCCGCTTGAAACGCTTTATCAACACTTGTTAAGCATGCATGACCTGTGCTATCGTAGATAGATTCATTACGAATGGAATGAGTCTTATACGTATTTTTAATACGCTTTATAAAGAATAAACATGATTTTACACCTTGTGAACCAGAAGCATTATCATGTATCGTTTAATAACTCGTGGTTTTACCATAAAAAAGAATTTACTGCTGTTATCGCCTCTTTAAAATAAGAATTCTTTTACACATGATTCAATCTTATAAACGGGTTGATATTACGTAAGAGCCTTATTTAAAATGACCAAGTAAACTGGCAACAGATTGGGCATATTTATTAAAGTCGATGGTAACTGAAGGAAGCTAAACCTAAGATAAAACTCCAAATCGAAACAAATCGAAGAACCTAACACCTCATCGTTTTCGTAACGGTCGGAAGGTATAATTTATCATGAAATGAATATTATGTAAGTACGCTTGTTGTAAATTGATCAGTTACCTACTCACCGTCGCTTCTTATGTTATTCATTTAAAATCCTTCGACGTTAATAAGAAATTTAATTGTTGTGATTATCTACACTCAGTGGCGCAGCGTGAGAGTCAGCCGCCGCGGAAATAAAAATTGCCGCCTTCTTATTTAGCCATTTCAATTTAAAAGACTATTATAATATACAGTAACTTTATAAAACTTTTTGGCGAAAATAGTCATCATTATAGTGTATTCTACATCTGCCCATTCCTCTCGTGCGTCATTAAATTGTTGAAATATTTACAAGATATTTCTTTTATTTGTTGTGAAATTTTGCCGGCCCACAAAGTGCGGTCCGCCCCTGCCACAACGCTACGCCACTGTCTACATATATCAAATTGAGCAAAAAGCTTTTCATATGAGTTCTTCTGCTAGCATTGGTGATACTGTAAGTAATTTTTCTTTCTTTTAGGACTTGTATCTAGTGGAGGCTCTTGCAGGTGCCGTTATTTTTGGTGGACACAAGAGAGCTATCCTATAGCTATCCACACTCACTCATTGCCTATACTTTTAAAGGTAGGACCGAGACATGTTTGTCCTTGCACATATTTCCTTTACAAGGTTTGAAGGCACTACTGAGAGTTGGCCAATAGTGCCTCCCGGTAAATAGTTAATAGTAACTTGAGGATACTACAAAATTAAGCAGAAGAAACTGGGTAGAATAATCTCAGTAGTGGCTTTAGGTTTTGATAGGGAGCTACAGGAGCAAAACTGTGTTCCAACGAATTCCTCAAAATACTATAATGAAGAACTAAGGAAAGTGAACGTAAGGAAATCAATTTCTGACTCAGTGAAAGCGTTATTGAGTTGTCTCTAAAGGAATTCTCAATAACAACAACGATAATATGCCTGGTAGACGGATCCAGATGGTATCTCAGCCATAGTACTGAAAACTTGCGCACCTGAGCTGTCACTCGTGTTGACACGTCTGTACCGCCTTTTCCTGGCAAACAGGATAAGTGCCGAACTCATGGAAGCTTGCTTATGGGCAGCCCATGTCAAAAAACCAAAAAAATCTGTCGAGCCGACCCTGCGAACTACGACCTTCATACTCTGTAAGATTACTGAACGTATACTAAACAACAGACTCCTGACATACCTAGAATCAAATAGTCTACTCAGTGACCGGTAATACGGGTTCCTCCGAAACCGGTCCACTGGAGACCTTCTAGTGTATGCAACGCATATATGCAGCGACGCAATCGAGAAACACGGCGAAGCATTGCCTGTTTCCCTTGATATCTCGAAGGCCTTCGACAGGGTTTGGCATGATAGCCTTATCAGTAAGCTTCTGTCCTTTGGCCTATCCACTGGCCTCTGCCTTTGGATAGCAGATTTCCTGAGAGGCCGCTCGATTCGAGTAGTCATCGATGGCTACTCGTGCGAACAAAAGACAATTAACGCCGGGGTCCCACAGGGATCAGTACTCTCTGCAACTCTCTTTTTGCTGCATATTAACGATCTGCTAAAACCTGGTACATTTGGGTATGCAGATGACAGCACGCTTGTAGAGAGTTACGTTTCCAGCGCCAAGGCCAGTGGCGCACAGATACAGTTGCTCAGGGAAGTTATGATCGAGCGCATGAACTTATCCTTGAAGGCAGTCTCCGATTGGAGTAATACCAACATGGTTAAGTTCAATGCCTCTTAGACGCAGGCGTGTCTGTTCACCGCAAAAAAGAGCCCATTTCATCTAGCTCAAAATTTCCGAGATATATCCGTGGCGGTAACTGATCGCCTTAAGCTGGGTATGATATTTACTCCAACCCTTAACATTGGCTCCTATATTAAGGCAAAAGCCAAATTGGCGGCCAAAAAGCTGGGTATCCTCAGTAAGGTGCGGCAGTATTTCATGCCAGAACATTTGCTTAATTTGTACCAAGCACAGGTTCGATCCTGCATGGAGTACTGTTTTCACCTCTAGGATGGCTCTGCAAAATATCAGCTGGAGGCTTTGGAGTCAATTGAGCGTAAGGCAAGGAGACTCATCGGCGAATACCAACTAGTCAATGCACGACTCCAATGCTTGGGGCATCGTCGTAGGGTTGCCAGTCTCTCGAGTTTTTATCGGATACATTTCGGAGAGTGTGCAGAGGAACTACATAATTTGATTCCTCCTTCCCCGTTCTACCATCGGACGACCAGACAAACAGACCAGCGGCACAGGTACATAGTGGATATACCACATTTACGCACGAAGCGCTTTGCTTCGACTTTTATAATGCGTACAGCAAAGAAGTGGAACTACCTACTTAAGTCTGTGTTTCCCGATAATGATACAATCTGGGTGTCTTCAAGTCGCGAGTGAATAGGTATCTTCTAGGCAAGCGTGCTCGATCGTCGACTGCATCTTCACTTAACATCAGGTGAGATCGTGGTCAAACGCAAGCATATTACAACATAAAAACAAATAGGCTCCTCGCCTATTACGTGGAACCTAATAGCTGGCGAGATGTGGGTGTACTATACCTCTTTTTACAAACTAGGCTGTATCTACATAAGAATGTATAACTATGTATTTTTGTTTGAAAGACCTACCTACAAATGTATCAGTACAGTTATTTCTATAACAAGATGAGAGAGAACCAGATTAAATATAGATTTGACACAAGCTTTAGACTTACATAATATTAATGCAACGGAATGGCCAGGTATACAACATTCGAGCTGACCTACATGTGTACATTATGCAGACACTCACTGCAAGCGTTATAGATCTATAACCATACAGGCAACAAAAGGCCTTGACTAGTTCACCCCGAGTATTGAATATCTCGCTATATCACAGCTAGTGTTACTAGTTCAACTCACCTTCGACCAACGCCTTTCTATTCAATCTAGAGAGGTCGTCTCCCAACGCCAGTAAGATACAGAGACCTGTATACGTCATGGCAAGATGTCCGCACCTATAGTGATTGTTGGGACCCTCCAAATCAATGTTTACTGTGGATGATCCTTGAAAACCGCACATCGACATGTCTCCATCTGGAATAAATTAAAATAAGCTATGGCGTTAACTTGTTTACGACCTATTGAGTGCTCATATACGGGCTCACATGCAAAAGATCCCAATCGGACAAAATGTTGTTCGAGTCGTATAAATCGAATAGCATCGTTAGTTGCATCTGTAAACTAAGGAAACATGAACGCCTCAAACGGAATATAATATGATGATTTTTTTTATATGCTCTGTCACAAATCGAATAACATAATCATGTTATTAGATTTCCGAATACGCCTACAAACATTTGTTTTATTCTGGATAATGATCTACAAACAAAAATTTAAGGCAAGCGTACTAAGCAAGTAATCATCACAAGAAATGGGATTACTATAAGTTATAAATAATGTTTAAAGAATAGATTATCTATTATTGTCATATTATTGTACAGAACACCATGTTTCGTGTTTTAGATACTGCTCTCGCTTCTCCCCTAAATCAGTTCAATAAATAATCTTCGGAGTAATTACGCATATCTTCGAGCATTATTTCCTATCATCAGATCTTAAAGTTATCTTTCAGTCTATTCAGCTCTGAAATGAAGCCAGGTAAAGATGCCTCTGAGACCTGAAGCACGCGAAGTCTTTAGTCACATTTCTCCTAAACTGTGACAGTTGGTAAAGAATGTCAGTAAAATGATGAATGGTATTTGTGAAGTCGCATTTCCATTGTTCACGGACAAGTAGCGTACTACGTATTTGTACAATACTTAATCAAAGGTTATACTTTAAAATGCTTTCTAAAGTCACCGCATAAAAATAGAATAGGTATATTATTATATGTTTGTATAAGAAGGGAACGATGGCTGGGAACGTACGGACCACGTCATACCCGTGAATTAATATGACCGGTATTGTTTAATACTATGTACAAATAAAAAAATACGAAATATGTAATTTAGCCTTTGCATGCTACAGGCAGACACAATTAAAATAAATAAAACATACAACGATAGAACGAAACTCGTGATGAAAACATAAATAATAGTAGTTACAATAATACTATAATAGTATCACGTAGTACCTATTAATTATATCCATAGTTCTGCCTTTAAATATTAATATAATTTTCTTTAATTAATTCAATATGGTAAAGAGGGTGATAGCTGATCTATCCTAATGTGTAGAACTTGTGAACGAAAAGACTAACTATTTAGAGAAGCACGGTTCTTTAGAGACTCGAGGCCTTACTGTACATTTATATTATCATAAACAATTCAGATAAAATACTACCGTTATAAACGCTACACAAATAGGTAGCACGTCTGTAATTTGTTTTATTGCGATAAACCCAGCCTTAAGGCTAGGTATTAATACCTAACTTATATATCAAGGTAAACGTACATGATTTTATTATTTACATAGTAACATAATTTACTCATTAACACACTGACGAAATTAATTTGATTATTATGATATCATTGTTCCACGGGATAAAGCATGATTAATTTAAAAAGAAAATAGGTACCTACTGTCAACATAAGTCGCTAACCATATGAAAAATTTTGAAATGGTAAATATAATAATTCATAAAAAAAAGATCCAATTTTTGCAATATAAAAGCAAGAAAAGAATTTAAAAAACTGGAACCAGAATTGTAATTTGAATACATAAAATGGTATTGGAAATTGATTTATTGTTCGGTTACTTAAGTCGCTGACTGTACGATACGATATACTACAAATAAATTAAACAAAAATAGTACAGCGACTTTACTTAATATGGTAGATAAGTTACCAACAAAGGAGCAATGGACTCTATACGTAAAGTCAACTAGCGTGACTAAATAATTAGCAAAATTATTGTTTTGTGCGTTAACGTTTAAAACAACAAGTAAGCACACGTGCGTGTAGCCAGCGCGCAACTTGTGTATGTAACCCGTTCGAGCAGCTTGCGCGTGTATCCCGCGCTTTTACTAACACTGTATATGTCGAGGCAAAATCATAAAATTAAACACTTTATGATGTGGCCTACCATTTCATGAAATGGCCAGCTAAAACTGACAACATCGTTTAAACTTCAACGTTTGTTTGGTCCGATTGTTGTGGTGTTCAATCCACGTTTGGCCATATCATTAATGTAATAATAATGCTTTATTGTTCCAATACAAATTATTTACAAATAATTTGTAAGGTTATCATGATATCAAAGGTTTAATGAAAATCACTACATATTATAAAACAAAGCCCCCGCCGCGACTGTCTATCTGTTCGCTATAAACTCAAAAACCACTAAACGGATTTTCATACGGTTCACCAATAGACAGAGTGATTCATGAGGAAGGTTGAGGTGTATAATTTGTTAAGGTTTTGTTCTACCCGTGCTAAGCCGGGGTGGGTCGCTAGTACACGCTAATAGGAAAAAAATAATCTAGATTTATTTTGTTTACATATTAATTATTATAAGCTATTAGTTTGTTTTCTGAACTCAGGTTGTACTCAGGAGCTAGAGTACACTAAAGCAGCGGTAGTAAAAACAACTTCTGTACAGGTCTCGAATTTAATTCCCGACTTGGATAAAGTGTAATTGTGATTTCTGTCATAAAATTCCTAGTAGCAGTACGGAGTCTGAAACTGTCTCCGCGAACCGTGAGTAGGCTCGCCCTCTGTTACGTGAGACTTAAAATCATAACTGGCGAAATGTATACGTGTAATAGACCTACCTACATCTTCAGGGCAGTACAATCAGTCTTGAGAGTATGAAATAATTTTGACGTACATACCTTTCTGCTAATCCAGACATGAATCCTAAATGCAACCACATAAGTATTGACGCCAACAAAACGGTACAATTGTGCGTTATCGTCGATTAAAACAGAATAATTACCCATAGCTCTAATAACACCGCATATGAGATTACAGTTTCTATTGTTTCGAAGCGATCTGAAATAGTTATCGGGTAATTTTCTTCCCAATTTGTAAGCTTTGAGCACAACCTAAGCTTGCATCTGCAAGTGCTTTGTTACACGTAAAATAAGTTCCAAAGTCATGTTCGATTAAAGTAACCGCACGTGTACCAAGAAATATACATGTAAAAAGCATTTGTAATATGTTATCAGGGCGTGGCCTGTATTCAAATACTAGCGTTTGCCCGCAGCTTAGCTCGCTTATGAAAAGTACTTTTTCTAGATGAATCCTGTGTCTTTTCCGGTGTACCTGACGTGTATGCAAAATTTCATAATGATCGGTCGAGTAGTTAAGACGTGAAAGCGTAACAGACAAACTCACATTCTTATTTATATTATTAGTTAGGATTAGGATCATATTCAACGGATGCATGGCATTGTAATAAATATTGTTTCTACTAAAAACACTTGACATGTTACTACTGTTTGTTGAACAGGCTGTAGACTTTGATAATATAATGTGCTGTATATGTACCACAATACTCATTGTAAAATAAGAGTCAAATTATATTCCAACAAGCCTTGTTGGACAACATGTTACAAGAATATAGAGATAAGTAACATGAAACAGGATAATTTTATTAGCAGACACAATGTATTATTATTAAGGTTGTTATTGAACACAGAGATATAGGTAATGACATGTTGCCAAATGTACGAATCTTAAACTTAATTTGTTTTGTCTTGTATTTTAGGAAAGAAGTACGCTCTAGGAATAATTCCTGTGACGCAAGGGACCTTTAAACATCGAACTCAAAGAACGCCCACACTCGGAACAACAATTTGTGGATAACCCAATGTTTTTATACCGTGTACCCACACGGTACAAAAACATTGGGTTATCCACAAATTCGATAAATCGAACCCACAATACTTTGCGCGGTGACAATGGCGAGGCGACCACTCAAACCACTACGCCATCCATGCAGTCAAAATGTTTAATATATAAATTAAAAAAAAGTAATATTGTTAATTACCTTCAAGTTGTGTATTCCAAAAACATGATTTCATATTTAAAACCTTTAAATGAAATTATAGCCATTATTTAGATCATAAATTCTTATCACAATTTTTTTTATATTTGGCCAATATTTGTACATAAATAGGCAACCACAACATGGCTAATTACATGATTTATTCATTTAAAACAATAATTTATGGTCAGTATATCAACTCATTTGTTGTTAAATAAGTGGTTCACCTTGACATAATCTTGAAATATACTGTTTTTGATTTTTAATAAACTAAACTTGTTTTGGGTCCGAGTTCTGAAAATTGTATGATTCTTTTTGGCTGCATAGCATAAAATTACAGTGAGGGTTATGGTAGTCCTGTGTTCAATGCTCAAGTTGAGCACAAAATTCCCTGTAGCAGCATTGAGTCTAGGAATGTGGCCTGCACATTACAATGGCTAGGCCAGTGGTCAGGAACCTTGACATCCAAAAGAGCCAAATATAGACAATACACAATTTAAGTCTATTCAAAGAGCCATATTTTAACTTAAGCTTTGTTTTGGCAGATGTCATTATTACGGAAATAATTAGGATTAAATGTACACTCTCGAGCTTGCCTTTGTCAAATCAGTCTTAGTTTAACTAAAAGTAAATTATATTGTCTTCTATTTACGCGAATATTATTCATTGAAATTAAACTGCTATATACGGATTTTATCGCGTTGTTTATTTGACACAGTCTCCCCGTGACCATGGCTGCTGAAAAGCAACCGAAACGTCGGGGAAAGTGTAAAAATAAATGAAATCTAAATAGTTTCATAATAATTTAATTAGCTTAAAAATTAGTAAAGTTTAATAGTAGTAGTAGTGTAACAATTTTCAAAATGTTGTAATAAAGTGTCAAATAAACAACGCGATAAAATCCGTATATAGCAGTTTAATTTCAATAAAAGTAAATTAAATAAAATTTGGTATCATACTTGTAAGGCAAGATGATAAGTAGTAATCCGTGCCTACACTAAACATTTTGTGGAAGAGCCGCAGCCGAGAACTCAAAGAGGCGCATGCGTCTCGCGAGCCGCGGGTTGCCGACCACTAGGCTAGGCCAAGCTTATTGTTGTCTATGTAAGACTGCAATTTTATTTTTCTTATAGACAACTTCCACACCAGGTATGATTCCTGTTTCACAGAGAAATTTACAAACATTCAAACAAGGGACACAAAAACCAGGCCCAGGCTTGGAGCAACTATTTGTGGATTACACAAATATTTGTCCCGTGTGGGGATCAAACCCACGACACTCGTCGTAGTGGCACTGCCGTGACGACCACATAAACCGCTATGCCTTCTGTGCAGTCAGCTGTATGAGTGTGATATACTTCTCTTATATATTCTGCCTTTGGATTATCTATAGTCCTGCATTTCCTTTTAGATATTACAATTGTATATTATATTTGAAACCTTCAACAAATCTAGTTCTTCATTTAAAACAGCACATACAATATAATGGTGCTGGCAGCTTTGATACATCAATAAGGAAAACTGTGCTAGTAAAAAACGTTTATTAAATTATTAAAATGCTAGGCAATATATTCAAACTGCATTATTTTCATATTGAATGACCTACAACTGAGTATAAGATAAATATAACATAACCTTGTGTAAATTATTACACATCGACATAGAATGCACTTGGTTTTGATTATGCTTGTGATAGTAGAAGGTTTACTTAGGTACTATGGTATATAAAACCAAGTCAACTTTTCTGAGATTCCATATTGACCATTTTTTGCAACATAAATATTTATTTTACTATATTTTTTGTTTTTATGGACTAGGAATAATTTCTGTATTAGAACACATAATACTGCCAGACTTGCATCACCTAATTTAGGATCATAATCCTTTTGTATGTAATCAAATGTCCTGATGGAATTAAATCTACCACCTGTCTGAAATGACAGTATTAAGTCATCTAAATATTACCAGTTCAGTGTGGTAGGTTTCATCATCCATTTAAAAGAATATGCCATCTGTATAGTTATTGGCAGTGCATTTAAATCATCTGTGACAAATACACATTATTAGTCAAAGTTATTTAAGCTTCCATTGACATTGTAGATGTGACTGTCAAACAGTCTATTTACTTTTTTTTATTACTTATTAAGATACCAATTAAAAATAGATTCCATATCCAAACTAAAATATACTAAAATACTCACTTTGCTTGTTAGGGTGTACTTGCAGTCTATAGATCCATTCTATTATTCTAGACCTTAAGTCTAACGTCACTGTTGAGATTGCACCCAGCACATCCAGGCCAGATACAGCAAAATATGCAATAGTTACCCTGTAATGAAAACATTAAAGATTTTAATCCATACACTATGAAGAAATCATAAAATATATTGCTTGCAATGAATTAAATACTATTAAAGAAAATGTTGAGTTATTTTAAATGTATAAGCATTAATATTAATCTTCATAAGATTGCCTTGACATTGACTAAACAATTAAACTACCAGTGCCTTATTAAAAAGGAACAATTCATAATAAGATGAATGTACTTTTGATTAAATATTTATAGTGTAACAATTTACATGAAAATAAAAGTGTGCTACATTCAATTTATTAGTAAAATAGCAGCATGAAAAGCAATATAATTTATGTATCATTTGCATTTTTATTTCAGTTGAGTAAACATGAGCACATGAATAATATACAGCATTTCATATTTAATTTATTTCTTGATTGACTTTATTATAACATTTAAACAATTTATTAGTCATGCCATGAGTAATGTTTTGCTCAAAATTACAATTAGACCTCTGAAGAGATATGCACTTATCTCGTACTTATGAATCAAAACAAGGCACAGATTGTGAAAGTTCAAGAGAATGTTAACAGTCCTTGTACCTGACCTTTCAGAAGATTATTAAATCTTATTACATAGTTACCTACCTGGTTGTATCATGAGATGACAATGACGAAGGCAAAACATTTAGAAACCGCATAAAATATTTCACATGCTGCCGATGAGCCATTATTTTATTTTCTTCAAAATTATTCATTTTCAAAACGACGAACTTGCCTTTCTTGAAGTCTAACTAAATGAAATGGACACTTTGCCCAGATTCAAAATTGTAATACCAATACTAAGTGTTTTCAAACAATTTAAAGCAACAAAAAGTGACGTTATATATAAATTTATTTCATTATAATTTCAATTCATTTTAATTTTGGTCACTCATAATTTAATAACTCGAAAAACGTACGATCTCAAACACAACCCTTTCTTTCAATGATTGACAGTCTGACAGATCTTAAAAATGTGCCAGGAAAACAAGACATTTGTCAATATTGTCATAGTTGTCAATGTAATAGGGATGGGACGCGACACTTTGTCTTTATGTTTTCACGTGACACCTTATATACATTACTCATTCATACGTTTCGTCTTATGTTTACCATCTTAACCTAACATTAACCGCGTCAAATCCATATAAACTGGTTTAATTTCAAACTTCAGTTACACTAACCAGAAGGTTGAGCTGTTCAACAGAATAAGAAACCGGATAAAACGTGCCAAATAAGACGCACCAACACGTAGACGTGACGCGGTGACGTTATGTTTGAAAGCGTATCAAATCGAAATCGATGGTATAGTGGTTAGTGTAACCGACTGCCACGCCTGAGGTCGCGGGTTCGATTCCCGCACAAGTTAAACATTTGTGTGCATGAACATGGATGTTTGTCTTGGTATGGGTTTTTCTATGTATAATAAGTATGTATTTTAAAAAAAAGTATATATGTATGTTTATCCACTGTCTAGTACCCATAGTACAAGCTCTGCTTAGTTTGGGCTAGATCGTGTTATGTGTATGTGGTAGAATATTTTTATATTATTATTATTATTATAATTTCTCAGATTCATCAGACCTTTGCGAAAGAGAGAAATAAATTAATACGTTTTTTTTTGTATTTCCCTAATACGTTAGGAAAATAACCAGCCCTTTGTTAGACTTACACGGGGACATGGGTCCAACATGCACCAGCCCATCGAGAGTATTAGTTTAGAGTGAGATGGAACACTTACTGAGACACTAGCCGCGGCAGGTGTAGGAGACTATTGCTACATATGGAAACTAATTATTCTGGTCTATGGGGATGGGTGGTAAATTATTATTATTAAATTAATATGCTAGCCCTGTCTACTGAATAGCACAAACATGTTTGTGTTGTTACTACGGATTGATTGACAATTATTTGTTTACAGTTTACCGATGATGTATTTGATAGTAGTGGATAGTTTATTGGTGGTTTAATATTTTTCTGTGGTTCTTTTTACATATTATATACTAGCTTTTGTGCTACAACATCAATAAAAGCCTATGTCCTTTCCGACGTATTAAACTAAAATTTAATATAGAGGTATCAAATTTCATCCAAATCGGTTGAGTGGTTTAGCCGTGAATAGGTAACAGACAGACGGACTGACAGACAGACAGAGTTACTTTCGAATTTATAATAGTAAGGAAAGTAAGGATTTATTTAATTAAATCGTGCAATTATCTTTTAAAACCAATAACAGATTACTCATTGACGAAGTTTAATAACATTTAATGAAAATTAAAATCCAGTGTTAAACACAGAGTTTCCTCTTTGTCATCTTATTTTCGTACCAAAATAATAATATGTAATACAAATTAATTCATTCTCGTCCATTGCAACCGCTCACAGCGTTGGCTAGCTAACCCGAATGTCTTTGTGTGTGTTGTGATTGAGCTGGTTTGAATTCTGCCGAACCGGAAAGTATAATCCCAGGCGGCGCACACTGATCCAGATTTCGAAATTAGTGGACTTAGAGATCAAAGTTGACCTAACGTGTTGAATTTTTTTTTTGCTTACTGGTTTTGACTATAGAAATAACTTTGTACCAGCATTTTTGCTATAAAGTACTTTTTCAAGTATGGAAAGTTCTGGACGCTAAAGCCGCAGAAATATCATAATGATCCCAAGGTACGAAATATCAAAGATTATGCCTATTATAACGCCTACTAACCGCCCCGCTTAACACTATTACCGTTTTAGACATTTACAAAATTATTACTTTTTGTCCAAACAAAAAAAAGACAATATTATTTTTAGGATGAAAAAGTATTTTATAGAAAAAATGCTGGAACAAAAGTCATTTCTCTTATCAAAAAGAGTAAGCAAAAAAAAATATTCAACACGATATGTGAACATTGATCCCTAAGTCCACTATTATCGAAAACCGGACCAGTGCGCGGCGCACTGTGGGCTGAAAATCGACCTCCATAGACATAGAAATGAAAGTTGCTAGATGTTCGTTTTGTTGACAGATATGGCTTCTATTAGCTATTATACACATAACAATGTCGTCTGAGCTAACTCCGCACAGAAATGAATTTATTATAAGGTTTTTTCGAAAAAAATGTATGGAGCTAGCATGAAAAATCTGAATATCTCTGAACTTGCAAGGAAAACCGTAATATCCTCAGAGATGGTTATAGGACTAATTATTTGTGATTTTTTGACGTACTTCATATAACGGTACCTGCTGCAGAATTTTTTTTAAAAATCATCTAATTTTTAATTAATATTTTTTAACATTAAACGATTTGTTTTATTGTAAAAGTAAAGAAACAACACGTTATATGCATATAATACTAAATCTTCGCCAGTTATTTGTTAAAATATCAAGAAAATTATTTTTGCCTTACATAGTATATATGTTTTAAAACAGGTAATTGGATACCATTACTAAACTTTGCATACAAGTAAACTACTGAATAATAAATTAGCCTTCTAATGAGTTCTGAATAAGAGATTAAGTGATTTGCAATATCGCACAATGGTAACTACGGATTACACTAATTAAATTCTTACAGGTAAGTACATAAGTAAACTAATTAGTTAATTAGACATGTTACGAGTTCTAAGAAATATTTTCGACAACTGTCTAATTATTTTATTATTATGTCTAAATGAAGGTATTTTTTAAATCATTAAATTCTACTAATGTCAAAGTAAAGATCAATCGATAAGTTAGTTATTTTATTAACGCTAATAATAGGCATTCAATAAAAATAAAAATAAATTAAAAAGGTATTTTTTAATAGTTGATAAAATTTATATAAAACAAAACATAGGTACAAAAGTATGCAAAAATATAAATAGGTACAAGAATAGTAATATAAAATATTTAAAAATAAATCAATTGCAAAACATAGTTACGTACCAAAGCTAAATAACGAAAGATCATGAAAAAATTACATTGAATAGAATTATAATTAAAAGCACAAAAAGTTTCTAGTTTTCCTTATCACTCTCGTCGATTTCTGAATCTGAATCTAGATTGCCTACAAACTCAAAGTCAGTTTCTTGAAACTGAATTAAATTGAGGGTTTCAGGAAATAAATCCTCCTTTTTCTTGGCATCTAACTTGGGCCTTTGTACATTTATAAAAGGATCCGAAGAAACAACTAACATATTAAGGATATCATGATTCGAATCTTGCCTGCTCTTTTTCTGCGAATGATGTTCCCGAAACCTCCTAAAATCTTTATTGCGAGACTCGGATGCTTCTTCCGAGAGACTTCCTATGGGTACAACATCATTCTTCTCGATTATGTCTGCCCCGTGTATAAGTAATTTGTGGACGGTTGATGACATATAGTACCAGTTATATAATTCCACGTACCTCTCTGCTGTTTTGAAGGCATAATCTTTAAATTTAATTATATCTACTTTTTCCCCGGAAGTTATTGCCTGTAAAATCACAGCAAATCTTCTTATTAGTTCTTCGTCCAACCCAGTAATGGCTGCAGTTTTATGGGGAAATTTGAAAAACTTTCTTGCAGTGTTGCCGTCATTAGTAGTGCCGGAACCTTGTTTAACAATGTCAATCAATAGATTTAATTCGTCTTTAAATTTGTCTTGAATAATCTTTTTTCTCTTACTTAGCATTTCTTTGTGCTCGTTACCTCTCGCAGCCCACTCTTTAAAATCTAGTCTATACGAAATATGTAGTAAACATTCCATACAATTTATACGGGCGTGTAGAGATGACAATCCAAACTCGTATATGTCAGAAGATACGGTCTTTGCTGTTACTACACCCAAACGGTTTATTTCTGTCGGTTTTGCCAAACACAAATAGCATGATGAACTTGATCTGGCTTGAGACAAATACGTGCAGACTTTACCATCGATCATTGTCATCATTAGGTGATGATTCACCCTGTTTCTATTATTGCACTCTGTAGGAATGAGAGCCTTAATTTCTTCATCCATTTGTCGTTTGTGTTCGATGACTACTGCTTCGCTTTCCTTCACAAAAGTAAATTGAACTGGACGACAATACATTGCTGAGCATGGTTTTGGGTTCATCCACAAAGTATTGTCTCCATCAGTCAGTTTTAGTGGCACCAAGGAAGTCATGAAAATACTTGAATCGTCTTGATCGCTATCCATTTTCTGCTTGTATCGGCTTTGGTTTGACGCACCATCGAAACCCCATTTAGATATCAATTTTAAATCCTTATTTTGCGCATCATCGTTAGGAAAACTTTGGAGGATTCTTTTGACCGTAATGTCGAGTAAAGCTTGAAGGGTTATTCTTGCCGATGAATCGGTCACTAACACTGATTGCTTCGGAGGATAGCATGCCAGCTTGGTTTGTTGCACTTTATAGTAGGATGGATAAATATCCTTTCTACCTTCCCGAATAGCTGACTCTCGTAAAGTGATGTATTGCCACTTTGATAATTTTAATGAAAGGAGTAATCCAAGTGCTTTTTCTGGTGTAAATAAGATAGTTTTCACCGGTTGCTTAAGCGTTTCCTTAATTTTAGAGGCTGCTTCAGGATGTTTCAGCATATATTCGATTACAGATGCGATATCCTCACAACCTTCTTCCTTAAAACGCGCTGCTGCTGTATGTGCCAATTCACTGGGATTGTCAGTTTTATGCTCATCAGATCTTCTCTTCTTCTGTTTGCTTCCCAGATCTTCGAATGGTTTTCGTGACCTCTTTGTCATTGTACCAATAGAGTATGATGTTGAGGGTTCTGGAGAGATTGATCTTGATCCCTCAGCAACAGTTGGTTCTTGAGCGACTAAATTTATACAACTTGGCCAATCGATAGTTGCTTGCAGCCAAATTTCGTATTGTTTTCTAAAAGTATCAAGAATTCGGTGAGATTTTTGCCACCTTTGTGATGTAGCTCGTACAAATCTCCGTCAAAATTCTTTTAGAGTCACTCCATCTTCAACGGAAAGACAAACGTCTAGGCGGGATATAACTTCACTAAACAATACCTCATGATCAAATGAAGTACTCTTACATTTTAGAAGAACGAATAGGTCTAAATTGGTATTTAAACTTTCCATTATAAAATTTCACAGTGATATGTTAGGGGTAACAAAGCTTAGAATAAACTAAATTATGATGCAAAATGTTAACCCTTTTATATTTCAGTCCAACATTAGTTAACAAACTCATTAGACAGTTGTCGAAAATATTTCTTTATTACTTATACACCAAAACAAATCGTTTAATGTTAAAAAAAAATAATTAAAAATTCGATGATTTTTAAAAAAAATTCTGCAGCAGGTACCGTTATATGAAGTATGTCAAAAAATCACAAATAATTAGTCCTATAACCATCTCTGAGGATATTACGGTTTTCCTTGCAAGATCAGAGATATTCAGATTTTTCATGCCAGCTCCATACATTTTTTTCGAAAAAACCTTATAATAAATTCATTTTTGTGCGGAGTTAGCTCAGATGACATTGTTATGTGTATAATAGCTAATAGAAGCCATATCCGTCAACAAAACGAACATCTAGCAACTTTCATTTCTATGTCTATGGAGGTCGATTTTCAGCCCACAGTGCGGCGTTAAGGTTTTTATTATACTGACATACATATTATGTCGAATTTCTATTGCTTTTTTCGTCGAATAATTAATTAACAAAAGCAAGTAGAGAACTGTATATGCCTGGAATATGTATGTCTGTGGGAACAAATGACCGCTATTATGGTAGATCGTTGTAGATCAGATAGTATAAATTATTATTAATTATATATTATATATATTTATATTAAATTATAATTAAGTCAAACTAGAGACGATCGCTATAAACCTATAGTTTATTATCATACAATTATGGCAATCCTTGCGAGTGAAACTATAGTCAACAGATTGTTATATTATAACTTAATAAAGTACATTTTTTAATTTTTATAAAATTAATTTTAATTTTTTGTTTAGTGAGTGCTTGTAATGTATTAAAGATCCTTAAAATAGGTGTCTTATTATCATAAAAATCACAATCATTTTATTTTTTACTATTTCTGTTATTGATATATTATCAATTATCATATAGTATGAAAAAAAAATCGTGGAGCTTGCTCTATGAGTGACGAAATGATCAATGACAAACATCCCTAGTAGGTAGGTCTATAGATCTTTGTGGTCTTTTTCATGGCTGACGTTCACGGAATCTAGCCGCAGTCATGAAGGTTCTCATAATGTTTTATATTAAATTAAATATAATATAGACGAAATATGATAAATATGTGACGCTACCATAACTAACATATTCTTCAAAAGTACTTATTAATAAAAGCGTGTTAAGATTTTGGTGAAAATCTCCGATAACTTGAGTCGTGTTGTGGAAAGTGAACTTATCATGCCATAAATATTTGTGTCGTGTGGTTTTGTTAACCAATTTGAAAGTAGATTCTACTTCAATCAACATCCCACTTAGTGTTCAGAGCGAAATATTTCATTTGTCGACGATATGTGCGGTATAATTGTTACTATAACCTCACTTTGTTTTGTAGCTGAACGTCTCCTTCCCGGCAACGGGATGTCAGAAGTTATTCGAGGTGGTTGATGAGCATAAGCTCCGCATCTTCTACGAGAAGCGCATGGGCGCTGAAGTGGAGGCTGATCAGCTAGGCGATGAATGGAAGGGTTATGTGCTCCGCGTCGCTGGTGGTAACGACAAGCAGGGCTTTCCTATGAAGCAGGGAGTTCTTACTAACAGTAAGTATAACTTGGTCAAATTTTACTTAATTTCCATTTTATATTACGTTCTATTGTTCATATACATGGAGCATGTTGCTATAACAATTCATGTAGACGCATTGGTATCCTAAATATTATAACCACATGTTTTCGCCTGATAGTAAACTTTTCAGTTGCTGTAATTGGTTATTTGTTCTTCAGGTCGTGTCCGTTTGTTGATGTCAAAGGGTCACTCTTGCTACAGACCGCGTCGTGATGGTGAGAGGAAACGCAAGTCTGTCCGCGGTTGCATCGTAGACGCCAATCTGTCAGTGTTGGCTCTTGTCATTGTCCGCAAGGGTGAACAGGTAATAGATTTTGTATTTAGTATTCAATACTTATGTAGGTAGTGAGAGGTTATTCTCAATGAGCAGTTATAAAATAAAACTACTTCTTCTAACATTGTGAAGGAGAACTGTATGATATAAATAAGTCTTAATATGCTTGTTTACGAATTATTAATACTTACCATGTACTCTGTAAGCAATAAATATTGTAGCTACTATTGCCATTCTACAATAGCATTATGTAAATAATTATTGATACCATACACTAAATCAAAGTATTACTTGAATAGTTGATATCCAAGCTTAACTGAACTACAATATAATAGAACATTGACTAATATTTTCATAAAAGCAATAAATATATTAACTAAGCAGCAACAAAGATCTGCTATGAGACTCCAAATGTAATATGGCAAGGCTAGTCATGAATTGATAAGCTCATGACATCCCAATAAAGTAAAATGTGGTATTATACTTTCTTTATTTCCTCCATAGATAGAATGTTGCTATCATAATGTAACATCAATATAATTTCTATACAACAACACAGTTTTAAACAACCCTGTTCTTACTGTTTCCAAGATCTTCAAATCTTGGCAATTATATGCGACAGGGGACAACAACTAGTATTTGACATGGGCTTTGAATTATTTGTTTACAGTCCTAAAACTACCAGACATAATTATATTTTGTACTAAAATAATTAACAAATTAAGTCCAAATTGCCCTTAATAAAATTGCTTTGAAATATTTTTGCAGGAAATCCCTGGTTTGACCGACGGAAATGTACCCCGCCGTCTAGGTCCTAAGCGTGCATCCAAAATCCGCAAACTCTTCAACCTCACTAAGGAGGATGATGTTCGCCGCTATGTAGTCAAGCGACTTCTCCCTGCCAAGGAAGGCAAGGAGAATGCTAAACCCAGATATAAGGTGAAATATTTACTTTTCTTAATTTTTACAGGTTATCAGTTAATGTGATTAGCCTAGAACCTAAAAATTAATGTAATAGACTAGAGCTCTATGCTTAACAACAATATAAATAGACAAGTCTTTGAAGGAATTTTTTTTGCTGTAGTTGTTATGTATATTGTTTATTTATAACATAACATACCACACTTACTTGACTGAAAGGCTTGGTGGAAGATACTGCATGATTAAGTCTTCTGTGGAATATAATGCAATGCTAATAATTTTCTGAAAAACAGGTACCTCATCAGGCTTACATTGTTTTGCTGATTTTACAGCTTGTGATTGATAAACATGATTAGCATGTCTTACACAGAATTTTAACACAATTATTATGATTAGTTATATGTGATAAGTAGTTTAAAATAATATATTGGTTATTGGTGACAACCCAGAGATCTTATTGTACAATATTGTATTTTATATTTTGTACTGCAACCAGTAAGATGGATATAGTACTATTCATTGATACATAGTGCTGTACAACTAAATTTATATAACATTTAAATATTCTATCTCCCTGATTTAAATATTGGTTACAAGCTTATAAGACTTGTAAACAGCAGCATCAGGGTATATAATATTGGCACCGAGCAGAAGATTCAGACTCCCATGTCTGTCTACTTTTACAGTGTGCTGAACATTTTCTTTCCATCCTATAATTATGTCAGAGGGTTTACTTCTACATTTTAACAAGTTTGCTGACTTCAGAAATTATCTTGTACTCATGAAGTTGCTTACATTAAATGTTTGTGTTATAGGCACCTAAGATTCAGAGGTTAGTGACCCCTGTGGTGCTGCAGCGCAGACGTCACCGCCTGGCGCTCAAGAAGAAGCGTCTGGCCAAGCGCAAGACATCTGAGGCTGAATATGCTAAGCTGCTCGCACAGAGAAAGAAGGAATCCAAGGTATTTGTTGTAACTAATTTTTATAACATTGCCTATTGCACCATTCGTGCAGTCATTTAGTCCAAAAGCCAAGTGCTATGTATTTCCGAATAACATTTCATTTTAGAAACCCATGTGAGGATGTTAAATTTTATTAACTGCATAGTTTATATAAAAAATAAATTCAGATAAAAGAATACTTATCCACTCTCAGGCAATTTATATACTTTTTGTAATGGCAATATCGGCTGTTTCAGTAGTAGGTGTTCAATGCATTACATTAAGTGAATTAAACAGCTAGTATCATATGACCATGACTCATTTGTGGAAATCATACTGAGCTGTGAGAGTAAGGTGCTGTGTCTTACCCCTCAATGCTATATTTGATATAGATTGAGGTATTAAATCAGCAACATTCTATTACTTAATTCACTTATGTTACAAAATCTGATGTGTACATTGTATACCTACTTAGTTGTACTACATTTTTATATTTCTTTTGTACAGGTACGTCGCCAAGAAGAATTAAAACGTAGGCGTTCGGCTTCAATGCGCGACTCCAAGAGCTCCAGCACGAGTGCGCCACAAAAGTGATTTACTTTTACACAATAAAAAATTTAAAACCTATGACTTATTTATTCATACATCCTCGATATTCATATAAAAATTTTAAGAACTCATGGGGTTTACTAGCTTTACGATCAAAACGTCTAGGTAGCAATATGTCCAACTACCCTAAAAGTCTAAGTAAATCGTCTTTATAGCAAAACGTCCAATAGACAAATTAATCTGTTGGAAAAAAATACATACCTAATGAAACGTATTTTTTAATTATATCTACGTGGCGCAGCGGTAGTGAGCGCGACTTCTGTGCATGAGGTCTCTGGATCGAATCCTGGGTCGGGCCAACAAAAAGTTATTGGGTTTTTCTGTTGAAAAATCTCAATAGAAACCCAGAGTTAGGAAGTTGGTGGTCTAGACCCCTCGTGCCTCGGAAAGCAAGTAAAGCAGTTGGTCCTACGCCTGATCTCTCTCTAGTCGTGTCGGATTAGGTACTATCCCATCATGAGAGTTAAGGAACAGAGAGTGCACTTGTGTTTGCGCACACTTGTGCACTATAATATCTCCTGCGCAGATGGCCAGTTTCTGTTAAGATTGGCCGCCGTGACCGAAATTCATAATAAATTTATTCAGATTAGTTTACAAGGTAACACTTATGAATGTCAAAGTTACACAAAAAATTTCTGTAAATTTACATTTGCTGCCACGTTCAGCAAAAAAGGGTGTAGGGCTCATGAAAAGAACGGGCAAAACTCATGGCCACTTTTTAATGGCTGTGTTTTTGTTTACAAATCATACGAGCTGTAAGGGGCTGCAACCATTCCTTCATGAACTAATACTGAACATACTCAAGCATTTAATAAAATTTGATGGTAGCTTCTAAGTAGCAGTACCTATGTTAAATAGGAGCATCCACTTACATGTACATAAATAATCAAGACAAGGCATGATTGTAGTCGTTTTTTTTTTTTTTTTTTTTAACGCGGGGAAATGTGCAAATCATATTCCCCATCGCCGGTTTTGGGGCAGGCAATGGGGATATGTCGGGATCCAGCCCATATGTTTGGGCTGAACCGACTAAAACCACCGCGGTGTTCCTCCCACCTTTATGGCGGGGTCGCGCGGATCGCTTTCACATTCAAATCGCGACCCCGTCAAAGGTTTGACCCGCCGATGGACGTGGCGGGTCCCACAACACAAAAGTTTCCGTAGTTGGGGGACCTGGTCCCCGACAACAAAGCGGGGGGACCTAGTCCCTTTCCGACATCGAGAGGCGTGCGTGGAACACGAACGCCGCCTATTCGGACCTGCGCTGATCGGGCGGTGGACGGCCCCAATGGGTCCACCGCCCGCAGGCTTCTACTTAGGGTGGCTGGAGGTCGTCTCGCGCCCTCCTGCGCCCGGCTCTGCGGTTAGGGAGAGGGATTGAACGTTCCCTCTCCCTCTCCGCCGCCTCCTTCACTGACATCACCTCACAGAAGGAGGCGACGGCATTCCAAGACCTCTCGCTCGAGATCATGGACAGAACCATAGCCTCGAGCGAGAGGACTACACTACCGACTGCCACGTGCATGACACGGCGTTGCGTGGCCCAAGCAGGGCAAGCCACCAATGTGTGCAACGCCGTGTCCTCGACAACGACGCGGCAGTCGCCGCAGTGATGACAACCGGGCGTCTCCTGTTTGCCTATTCGACACAGATACCGACCGAAACAACCGTGGTCGGTCAGCACCTGCGTCAGGCGAAACGTGAGGGCGCCATGACGCCTCTCCAGCCACTCTTTAAGTACGGGTCTTACCGCCACGATTGTGGCGTGCCCGATGATTGTAGTCCGTAGTTTAATCTAACTGAAGTTGACTTAACCGACAAAGAGGATGGATAAATAAAATCTGCGTATAGACGTTTAAATATTATTTATTAATTGACTGACGAGTTGCGTATCTGTCGAGCTGTATACCTGTCGAGTTGCGCATCTGACGAGACGCGCATCTGTCGAGATGTGTATCTATCTATCAACATTGCGTTTTCTGTCAAAATACGTACTTATTTGACCACTTGCGTATCTGACGACATGCTGCGAATCCGATAGAAAGTAGGTACTACGGGCAAAAACAATCCCCTTGGTAGCACCACTGGTAAAGGGAATTTTGGTATTGAGTATAAACCGATGATATGGTGGTTTTAATTTTAGAGATAAACAGATTTAATACAGCCTTCCATTCGTTCACTCAATAAGTAAAAATGCACGCGACTCTCCGTCGAACGAATCTGTGAAAATAAGTCTGAATTTCTCTTTTCTGAAGCACCGACTAATTCTGGCAGTTTGTGACTGATCAATTAACGGATAACTATGGTGTTATCAAATTATGGCTAGACATTGTGGCCATTCATCTTTGCAGTATCGGTGCCAGTTATGTATAAAACAACGAATTACAAATAATATTATTTATTTAAATACCGCGATACATAATTACAAAAAACAAAATTTCACAAAATTCTTTGCCTAACAGTATAACTATTTCAATTGCATGTATTTATTATAAATTAAAACACTAGCTATTTCTTTGTGGGTGATTTAAGGAGTCCTAAGCCAACATATCTCGCCATTACTCGTAAATATGAAGGATTCAGCTTCTTACGTTTCTCCAATAGTGACCTTAAAAGTTTTTCTGATGATTCGTCGAATGGTCTTTGGTAATCAGAAGCCTGGTAAAAAGAAGAAAATATAGAAATAGTGTTAGCGTCGAGCGCATGACAAATGTTCGGTATTATGCCTACAATATAAAACAAAAAAATTTCTTACAGTAGTTTTAGCAATCCAATACAATTCCTCCAGAAGTTGATCGTGATTCTCTACTGATGCCGGCAAGTATGATATTCCTTCGTACTGTGTTAAAATAATTTTAATTAAATTTGGGTACCTATTGCCGAATTGTAATATAAAACGAATGTAATGTAAATATGTAGTTTTTTATTGTGAATTTAATTTGGTCGCTAGTTAAACGTGGAACCGACATACGTTTATAGTTTGTTAACTGTCACAGAAAGCAAGCAGGGTAAACCTGTTGGTTTACCCTGCTTGCTTTCTGTGACAGCATGTGCAAAAGCGTGCACTATCACAATGTGAAGTAGCAAACGTACAGTCGCCACCTAAATAGACTTAACGTGAGAATTATGAGAGGGCGGCTCATAAAAGCTAATAAATTCAAGAGACGTAGGCCACAGCGCAATTAAGCTACGACGCCAACCAAACTGAAGCAGCCTGGTTAGAGAAGTAGACCGCTATCCTACAGAAGACTGAAGCCAGCCTTGTGTTGTTTTGTTGTGGGGAATGAGGTTCTCTAGCTTCTAGCCTAGGGGATATGGTCTCGACAGGGACTGGGATAACTTGGGGGATCGTCAAAACGCAATGATAACTGGTGTCGCAAGTATCCAATAACTTTCGTAACCGCTTGCAATAAAATTGCATTTGCTATCCTAGTTGTGTGTAAAAATAATAATTGTGTAAAAAAAGTGTAATGTAAAAGTGTACATGATTATCCGATGAGCGAGACGATACAGGTATGTTCAGTTCAGTTCTGCTCCCACTTTTGCTCTTGATCCCTGAGGCAGACTGCTAATGTAAATCTGTCTCCACCAGGATTAGAATAAAACTACATAATTCGTTTATAGACAAAAGCATGTTAGTGTTTGTTACAGTTATTCTGTATATCGTTAATAGGAATAAACCCTTTATAGACATTATAATATTTATACGATACTTCACCTGTGACAGTTTATTTAAATTTTCTCTCTCTATAACTTCAATTTCCATATCTAATTCCGTAGCTCGAGTAATCCTGTTCACCGCGATTCCTTGTAGAAGAACGGGTCTGAAACGTACTAAATTTGGCGTGTCTTTTTTGTTTATCAGCAATAATATCAGTAGTGCTTGCTTTGGATTTATATCTGTTACCCAGTTTTTCATCTGTAACGCGAAATATTTGCAACTTAGTTACGTATTACGTATGAATTTAATAAAAAACATGTAAGCATTGCCGCTGGCCGTGAGCGTCTTAAATAAATCAAAGGCTTTATTTTATTAACTGAGTGAAGGGTGCATAATCGACATTAAACAGCTGTTCAGAATCTACAATTAGTTTATCGCATAATTTATTTTCATAAAATGGCTGAGCCGGCCATATAGATAACGGTTGTATTACTTTTTTAGAAGGCAGAAACGCAGCTCTTACTTCGCATACGTTAATTTTGATTGACTTGAGTCTGCGCTTGGACAACATACACGATTCCTTATGAACACGTCTACCTGATACAGGACACTTGCCCTACAATATAGTATTTTCTTGTTATCCATAGACGCTCATGACATCAGCAGCTGCTGTTCCAACGTCTATAGTCCAGTTTTAGTTTAGACTATTTTATTGTTTTCCTAACTATTACCCTGTGGAATGTGAGCTTTACGCCTTGAAATGTACGGTTAATAGTTTACCTCTGCAATGGATGATAATATCTTTCTTTCAGCATAACCATCAAATATACTAGACATCACTCTCTTCGAACCAATAATTTGAAAAAAGTCTTCCAAGGTCTGAATTTTATTAAGTGGTGTATTAATACATTTTTCCACGTTAGCTATATTAGTCGTCGATTTGCATTTTCTGTACATTCTGTAACAGCCTTTTCTTTTCATCTTATTGTTTGTTATTTTAAAGTCTGTTTCAGAATGTTGATCTTTATTTTCGTAATTATAACTTACAGACTGTTTAAGGTATTCTACGCATGTTTTTGGCGAAATCTGCCTAACAATCACGTGTTTATCCTCTTTATCTTGGTAGAGCAGGGAACTAATTTTCAAGTCGCTCATAGCTATCAGCATATTATTTCTCTCATTGTCCTTCTTGTCTGCTATTTGTACGTCCAACAATTTGCCGTTATATAGAAATTTGAACGTATTAATATGGAACATTAGATTCAAATTTATTATAAATAATTTCGGACGCATCAAGATATTTCTTATAGTACTGACAAAGTCATATGGTTGAAATGGTGGTACCAAACGTTTTTTTTTACTTTTGTAAAGTTCTAAGGCTGTGCAATCTGTACGTTGCTTTTGTAAGAAACCGGGTAGTATAGTTTTCGATTGGTTTGAAGTCATCCTACTTTCTTTGAAATCTATAAACACTGGTACAAATGATCTCAGACAGTAAGTTAATATATCGGTATCTTTAAAAATTATCTTTGGTAACAATTCATCTACCACAGCGTCGTAACTGATTAAAGGTGTCGTTTGCGTTCCAACTTGATCCTTTGACAAATTATATACTGAAAATATACCTCCTAACATTTTCCTCACAACATGAGGCAAGCAGTCCAATGATGACTTCGAACTTACAGAGGATTGCGTAGTTGTATTAACAGTTTCAATAGGCGACGTTTCACGTATAGTAGATAAATGAGATTCGTTTTTATTATAAGTTAATCCAGAACTCTGAGGTGGACGGACAGCTGGTGCCGTGTCGGAATCAAATAGACTCATCATTTTTGGTAAAATACTACACAGTTCTGCAGGTAACATGGCATTAAAAATAGAAGTCTTACACTTAAATACTTTCGTATGACTCTCAGTCCCTTCTACTGGAATCAAGGATATAGATGCTTTAGGGCTCGTTGAAATTGGTTTTGCTTCGCCTGGAACTGATACATCAAATTGCATCATAACGTTTGCTATACAATGTTTTATAGATATTTGATTCATATTTAGTGTTTTAATTTCCAGCCCAGTTAGAGAATTTTCAAAACCCGGTATACATTTAGGCACATCCAGATGCTTTTTCTTAATTGTAACTTTAGGCGAAATATCCCTTTGAAGAATCTCCTCCTCTAAAATTGGTTCGGTTTGAATAGAAATCTCTGTTAGACCTGTAAAAATAACAACATGATCTTAATCGATCTGAGTATGTATAATGTTAATGATTGAATGCTTGAAGGAAATTAATTCACTATAGAGACGTGTCAAAGAGAGCATGTTAACAAGTTCGTAATAAGTTGGTATAACCGAATACCGATGCAGAAAAAGGCCGGTATCTTGACTAGTGACTCCGAATAGCAAAGTTCACAAGGTGCCATCGCATTCAGCCGCAACATCAATCACTCATCGAGAAAGCGAAAATACTCTTACAGTAATAAGTCACACAAAAGGAGGTTGTTTAGCTCCCACTTTCAGCAGAGATGTACTTTGCCGGCTAGACTGCTTACGTTTGATGGAGATCTGGAGTTTCAAGGCGTCTGGTACGAGGTAACGGGGCCCCGTCTTATAACATGACCGTGCTATGAACTAACAGGTAAAAACATATATAACACTTTGTATTGTCTAACATCAAAGCGTGCAAGGCTGAATCTAAGGCAAATATACTGCATTCGCATATTTTGTCGGTTCAGTTATAATTTATAACGTTGGAAACTCTTTGCGTAGCCGTTTTGTCAGTTTTGTACGACGCATGTAAGCAAAAGGACTCATAAAAAAAAACAAAATTTGTTTGTAAATTAGTATTTCTCCAAATAAATATACGCAAGTAAAATGGTTCGAAATTTGATGTAGGTAACTAAATAGTAAACCTAGGGCTTATTGTATAATTAAATAATAAATATATCCGTCACATAAATTACACCTGACTGAAAAAGCAAGTAAAGCAATTGGACAATTTTATTTAGGCAATATACAATGTGTATAATAAACCCTATTCGATCGTTAAAGGTGTTATACAGTAGCTTATTATTACGTAGGTATTGTTACGCCCAGTGACATCTCTCGGCATTGTGGGAAAGAATCGGCAGTTCCGTCTAATAGTTTACACCGCCATCTATTGACATCTTACGGAACTGCGTAGTACGGCACGAGAATCTTAGAGAGAATGCTGGTACTTTCTCGAAGCATCGTGCTGTTTACACGCCGAGTACGGCGTTGCTGGAAAGCTCTAGAAGCGCTTTACCCGCGTATAAATAGGGCGCACGCGCACCGCCGAGTCAGTTTACAATCGTAAGCGATCAAGTGTTCATCGAAGCGAACGGAAGCGGAAATACTACGGAGTTTGAAGCAGTACAGTGAAAAAAGTGTGGTATAGTGTTTGTTGTGTTTTAAATTTAATTGTGTGTTTGAATATAAAGTGTTTTAGTCGGTAATATTGTTTATATTCTTATCCGTCGAACCCAGCACGTAACAATTGGTGTCAGAAGTAAGGTAAGAATATGCCAGTACTACCGAAGGAGGAAGTGGAAGGGGTGCGTACCAGGAACCAGCGCCAGCAAGATGTGGACCAGAGACGCTTTGGAGACGCCTCCTCGCCGACGTCAGGTGAATCACGTGACTCCGCGGCTGCAGCGGAACCATCTAGTGCAGCTCACTCGCCGGTGAACCCCGACCTCGCGACTCTGATGGCGTTTATGCAGGAGCAGGCACGCCGCCTCGAGGAACAGCTGCAACGCGATAAGGAAGAGGGCATGCGCCGCCAGGAGGAGCAGGCACGCCGCCAGGAGGAGCAGGCACGCCGCCTCGAGGAACAGCTGCAACGCGATAAGGAAGAGGGCATGCGCCGCCAGGAGGAGCAGGCACGCCGTCTTGAGAAACAGCTGCAACGCGATAAGGAGGAGGGTATGCGCCGCCAGGAGGAGCAGCTGATGATGTTAAAAGATCTCAGCGCAACGGTTGGCAAGGAGGTGAAGGAGGTGAAAGAGCAAGTCCAACGCCATGAAAGTCGCATCGCCGAGGTGGAGAAAACGATACGTGGGCTCAAGGCTGGCGATGGGATCGTGGCACCTGCGGTTGTGGCGTCTTCACCCACGAGGCTTTAAAGTCCCACCATTCGACGGATCATCGTCATGGTCAGCCTATAAGATCCAGTTTGAGGCCGTCATGAAATCGAACGGGTGGACGCAAGAACAGGCTCTGACCGCTCTCACCTTGGGGCTTCGTGACCAGGCCTTGACCGTGTTAGAGGCGCTTGGTCAAGACATCACGTACGAGAAGCTGTTGGAGGCATTAGAGGCGAGATATGGCGACGCACACCTGGAACACGTGTTTCGCGCCCAGCTGAAAGACCGATCGCAACGTGTTAGTGAAACCCTGCAGCAGTGGGCCCTGGAGGTGGAGAAGCTGGTTCGAAAGGCGTACCAGTCCTCACCTGCGCTTATCGACGGAAACCTCGTTCAAGCTTTCACCGACGGGATCCGAGACCTGGAGGTTAGGGCCGCAGTAAGACTGGGACATTTTAAAAACCTGAAGGACGCCCTAGCCCACGCTCTGGAAGTGGAAGCAGTACGACGGGATGATCGAGCTCACCGTATCAGGGAAGTGTCGACTTCGCCCCGGTGCTATAGCTGCGGTGAGAGAGGCCACATCAGGTTGAGCTGCCCGAAGCGAAGGAGTCCACGCAGCAGTAACCAGTCGCCGGTAGGAGGAACACCTGATGTGCGTGCCAGGCAACAACTACAGGACTTCGTAATACAGCATCACAGTGGCAAGTCACATGGTTATGCGGATGCCCTGTCACGTAGACCGTGTCCCGACCAGTGTAAGCACTGCGCCAGGCAAGAGGCTAAGCAGGAAGGACTAGTGAGGATGTTGAGGACGGATCTTAGTGAAGACTGGAAGGAAACTTTGCAGAGAACGCAACAAAAAGACAAAGACATAAGACCCATCCTCGAATGGAAGAAAACAGGTGCATCGAGACCTCACTGGAGTGAAGTTGCGGCAATGAGCTCTACCACCAAGAGTTATTGGGCACAGTGGGAAAGCTTGGTTATCCAGGATGGAGTACTGTGCCGGAAATGGGAGAATGCTCGAGGTGACAAGTGTCACCTGCAAATGGTCGTGCCAAAGCTCAAGGTACCGGAAGTTTTACAACTCTGTCATAATGGGAATTCAGGAGGCCACATGGGAGTGGGAGGAGAACTCTGATTAAGATCCGGGAACGATTTTATTGGATCCGTTGTCGAAAATACGTTGAGGAATGGTGCCGTAAATGCACGAGTTGTTCTGCCATTAAGGGACCACGCACTGGCAGCAGGATGAATGATGTACACCAGCACATCAAACAGACCGGTCAGCAGATGTCTGAGAGGATGAAGACCCGTTACGACCGGAAGGCGAACAATAAAGGCTTCGAGGAAGGATCGCTGGTGTGGTTACATAATCAGGTACGCAGCAAAGGAAAATCTCCTAAGTTGCAGGCAAAATGGGATGGACCCCATCGCATAGTCACTAAGATGAATGACGTCACTTACCGGATCCAGAAAGGACCCCGAGGTACACCAAAGATCGTTCATGTGGATCGATTGGCACGCTACTACGGATCGAACAATGTTCGGGACGAACATGTCTAAGAGGGGGGCAGTGTTACGCCCAGTGACATCTCTCGGCATTGTGGGAAAGACTCGGCAGTTCCGTCTAATAGTTTACACCGCCATCTATTGACATCTTACGGAACTGCGTAGTACGGCACGAGAATCTTAGAGAGAATGCTGGTACTTTCTCGAAGCATCGTGCTGTTTACACGCCGAGTACGGCGTTGCTGGAAAGCTCTAGAAGCGCTTTACCCGCGTATAAATAGGGCGCACGCGCACCGCCGAGTCAGTTTACAATCGTAAGCGATCAAGTGTGGAAATACTACGGAGTTTGAAGCAGTACAGTGAAAAAAGTGTGGTATAGTGTTTGTTGTGTTTTAAATTTAATTGTGTGTTTGAATATAAAGTGTTTTAGTCGGTAATATTGTTTATATTCTTATCCGTCGAACCCAGCACGTAACAGTATTATGCTTTTATAAATATTGATCAAAAAAATTACTCCGATAAATTTTAATTATTTAAAATAATATCTTAATAGATTACCCATGGCTACACCGACAATTTATAAATCAGAATATCTAGGTATCACTAAAGTCCATAACTAGACGTGACCGCCGCCGGTGCGCGCCACGCCGACTCGTTTGTAAAAAGCCGCCAAATGTTAGCCGCCGCGCTGCGCGTCGTGTACAAATGCGCCGCGTGAAGACGGTAGATTTGCCTAATTCTTTGATATAAGCCGCTCGCCGGCGAACACGTGCCGACGTTATAGCATAGTAACCTACAGTACGCATCAGCTGATATTGCATTGATTTAAATGACCTCTAACTTTTTTCTTATAAAAATAAAAATCTGACTGTTCTGTTTTATGAGTACTTTTTAACCCTTAACTATAGTGGTGAAAAATTGTTACAACTCTATAGGACCCAACTAGTTTAAATTCATGTAATAGATATAAAATATAAAATCTGTAAATTTTTGTTATTACTCTTGAAAATCAAACATTCATTAAGGTAATTTTATGCAAAAACAAACAATAGGAGGATATATTAGTATTTCTAATTGATCTTAATGAAACAGTATTTTTTTACTAGCCTAAAACAGGGAATTTTTATATTTTATTTAATTTTTCTACAACTATGGTGGCAAGCAAGCATACGGCCCGCCTGATGGTAAGTGGTTACCGTAGCCTATGGACGCCTGCAATACCAAAAGCATCACTTGCGCGTTGCCGACCCTTTAGGAAAGGAAGCGGGAAGGAGAAAATCGGGAAGGGGGAAAGAGGGAGATTGGGCCTGCGGCACTCTAACCGAACGAAACAACAGTAGGAATACTGCTATTTCACGTGGATATTCTGTGAGACGGTAGTTCTCTTCCGGTCGAGCCGGCCCATTCATGCTGTAATCAGTGAGGCTCTACTACTCTAAATTTTTATTCGGAAAATCATAAAAAAATATGAAAACAATGGAATACATGAAAATAGATATTTAATTGTAAACTGCCGAATGTGCTAGTTAATTAAATAGCAAAACAAAATAGAAACTTCTCCTACAAAAATTTTTACAATGGTCAAACCGAACAAATTTTCTTAGTATAAGTCATGCAAATAAGCAACTTATAATCACTAATCACTGCATAAGTGTGCAGGCTTTGCTGTTCTGGTAGGCGGGCATAATGAACATCACTTTCTTTTATTCTTATCCAGTTTCAATGATTCGTTACTGGTTCTAGTGCTGATAATATTATGGGAATCGTATGACCTGAGATGAATAGGGCAATCTATGGTTATAGCATCTCTCTCATAAAAGGCTTAGACAAAATTAGTGCAGGCCCTTTCCACATTTGATTCCAAAAATTCCTGCTTCGATTTGCCATCAGAACTACGTAAAATTAAAAACAGATTTAAAAAAGTTACATATCTATAGTGGTGGGTCCAATGGACCCACGTGTATGACGATACTGACCTTAAGAGTAGCAAAGTGGGACCCGTCTGTCCTACTGTGCATACTTAGGCTTACTGTAGGAAGGTACTAACAAGCTGAGGTGGCTGCAGCGACTGCGACGGTTTTTATAAACATTCAAATATTGGGTCCAATGGACCCACGACTATAGTTAAGGATTAAGAGGACACAGAGTATTCTAGCTTAGATTATCATAATTATCTAAGTTTCTAAGTAATAAAAATATTAACTTGTTGTAAGCGCCGTTAGTCGTGCTCCACATATCCACATATCCACCTCCAACGTAAACACTCATACGGCACATTTTTCTTAAATCACCACGGACACTATGCCCTTATTGCACACGATTGCCAAGGTGTTGGGACTGCTAAACCTTGTGGTCTAGGTAGAGAACCGTTCCTCGTACTCCCTACGCCCAGCTGCATAATTCCATTCACTCCTACTTAAACACATGAACATGTAAAAGTATTCAGCGTTTGAATACGACATAGCTAATAGGGAAAACACTCAATAGCGGAAGTCCGAACCGAAAGTAATTTTAGCGCAAGACTGACTACGAAATTAGTGTGGCACGCGTTAAAGAATACAATAATAATAGCTAGCAACAACTTAAATTTTATCGATATTTTCGATTAATGTCGCCAGTCAGTGATAAAATAGAATTGAATTGAATAAGCTGGCGGGTGCGATCAAGAGGTCTCGTTGGATAAATGGATCGCGCAAAATGTTATTTGTTTTTGTCTGTTACGTATTTCTCAGCAATAACATGGTCACGGCGTCGGCAAATGTGCCCGGTAAACGTAGTAAACACATAGCTGGTTAAACGTGGTATAATAATACATCCATCTCTACCCCTTCGGGAATAGTCGTAAGTCTATGTATGTATTCTTTTTATTTATTTTATTTTAAATCTGAAGAAATCGTACAATTACGTAATGTTAGTTTTGTACGCAAGAGTCTTAATTGCATTTTACAAATTAACCTTACAATTTCATACCTCGATATTTTTATTTAATCGATAGTTACTTCTCTCGCGTGGTGTGTTTGTGACTAAGGCGGTGCGTTTGACGGCATTGTTAAATTTTTATTATGCGTGGCTCATGATCTTTGGTAGAAAAGTGGACGAACTTTAATAGAGAAATAAATGTATCAAAGATGCTGCCATTTAGTGGAGTGTTGAATAAGAATAAGAATAAGAATAAGAAGTCTTTATTTGCTTTAAACAGGGTACATTAATTGATGTTATAGATTATTTACAAGAGTACAAGCCTATTTAGCCATTGCAAATGGCATGCAAATGTAATGTATTAATTGTATCATTTACATTAAATTTCACATTTTCAATATCTAAAAATTATATAAGGTCAATTACAAATCAATTACAATGGGTATTTTCAAAAAATTCTTTAAGGCTATAGAAACTGCTCTGCATGAGCCACCAACGTAATTTTTTCGTAAATTTATTTAAGGGTAATATTTTTATATGATTAGGGATTTTATTATATATTTTTATACACATGGCGTATGAGTTATTTTGCAACCGACTGCTTCTTGGTATCATGTTTAGCACAAGCCTGTCTGGATTTCTTATGTTGTCACGTTGAGTAACATCTTTTGCCCGTTTAAATACATGAGGGTGTTGTTTAATAAATTTTCCTACTTCTAATATATTCAGATCTAAAAGTTTCAATATAATCGTTTGAGTTCAGCTGAGATATGTCTACACACTGAGATCTATCTTCAAGGTAACTTTGTAACCAATTTAATGCGGGTCCTCTGATGCCATAATATTCTAATTTTGTCAAAAGCTGTTCATGTGACACAAAATCGAACGCTTTGGACATATCTAAAAACACTGCACTAGTATACAAATTATCATTTACATTTTTTAAAATATCATTTACAAGGAAAAAAGTAGCATCTCTAGTAGATTTGTTTCGTTGAAATCCAAACTGATTTTTATCAATAATATTATGCTTATCGAAAAAATATGTCAATTTATCATGCATAACTTTTTCGAATAATTTAGAAAAGATAGGTAGGAGAGTAATGGGCCTATAATTACTTACATCTGTTTTGTCACCTTTCTTGTATAATGGTTTAAAGACTGAATATTTAAGCTTATCTGGCAACATACCCGTTTGTAGGGAGAGATTAATAAGAAATGTGATTATTGGTGTTAATTGAATACTACACGTTTTTAAGATTTCAGTACAAATAGAGTCATAGCCTTCCGATTTGGTATTTGCAAGGGACATTATCATTTTATATATATAGGACTCATCTATGGGTGACAAAAATATAGAGTTTGATTGTTTATTTGTATTTGTGTTACGGATTTCATGCATTGTTCTGTTCGTACTGGTAATGAAATATTCATTGAATGTGTTTGCTAACACTAGTGGATTAGTAACTATTTTGTTATTATTAGCTAACTTAGTAACAAAGTTATTAGTCTTAATACTGCTAGTTTCACTCTTGATAACTGACCATGTAGCTTTACATATATTCTTACTATTTGTTACATATTTTGAATTACTGTGTTTTTTTGCAGCAAATATGCATTTTTTAAATAGTTTATCATACTTAAGGTAGTTATGCTTATCCTTTTTACACTTAGTTGAGTAGTATTTGAGGCGTAGTTTTCTTTTATAGACAACTCTTCCGTAAACCCTTTGTCAACCAATTACTTTTTTTTGATAAATTAATCTTTATTCTGTTTATTGGAAAACAAAGACAATATAAGAGACAAAAGAAATCATAAAATTCATTAAATGATATATTTAAATCATTTGTGTTGTACCAGTTCAAATATTGTAAGCTAGGTAGGTATTGTTTAAATTTCTTTATATTTTCATTTGAATAGCACCTCCTAAAGCTGTAGATAAACTTAGGTATTTTTTTTTTATGTATTATTGGCCAAGTGAGGATTTGGGCAGTGCTGTGGTCAGATAAAAATAAAGGTATAAGTGAGCCAGATGCATACATTACATTACTAATAATTAAGTCAATGCATGAGTTACCTCTAGTTGATTCAGATATGTCGGGCACGCCACGATCGTGGCGGTAAGTCCCGTGTTTGAGGAGTGGCTGGAGAGGCGCCATGGCGCCCTCACCTTCCGGCTGACACAGGTAATGACTGGCCACGGTTGTTTTGGCCAGTTCCTGTGTCGTATACGCCGGCAAGAGACGCCCGGTTGTCACCACTGCGGCGACTGCCGCGACGTTGTTGAGGATACGGCGCTGCACACTTTGGCGGTTTGCCCCGCCTGGGCATCGCAGCGCCGTGAATTGATCGCGGCAGTCGGATTGGTTGCCCTCTCGCTTCCGGCTGTAGTTCAGTCTATGGTCCGGAGCGAGAGGTCGTGGAACGCCGTCGCCTCCTTTTGTGAGGAAGTCATTTCCATCAAGGAGGCGGCGGAGCGGGAGAGGGAGCGTTTGAACCCTCTCCCCAACCGCAGAGCCGGGCGCCGGGGGACGCGGGACGACCTCCAGCCACCCTGAGGTTTGACCTGGGGGTGGCGGGCTTTGTGGGCCTGCCCGCCATCCGTTCAGCACCAGGTCCGAGAGGCGGCGTGCGTGTTCCCACGCGCGCCTCTGTGTCGAGTCCGTCTCCCCTCTAGGGGGGACAGTAGGGAGTTTATTTTAGATGTGCCTATAGGGTAGGTCTTTCGTGTAGTGGCCTGCCGTTTCATACGGCGGGCCGTAACCTCGGCGGGGTCGCGACCGCATGCGAAAGTGATTCGCGCGGCCCCGTCGATAGTGGTTTTGTCGAGGAACACCGTGGTAGGTTTAGTCGGTATTCCGGGAGGTACGCTATCATCTTTACCATCTTCTTTTACCCCGGCGAGTCCGACATAACCCCTCCGCCCGCCCCGCGGAGGGGTATGCATCAAGCATTCCCCCACGTTAAAAAAAAAAAAAAAAAAAAAAAAAAAAAAAGATATGTGCAGATTTAAATTATATTTAGTTATGACATCCATCAATCTACGGGTAGCCAGGCTTTGTGCGTCTAGTGTGTTAATATTTAAGTCACCAACTATAATAATTTTGTTTTTGGAATGTTTGGATAAATATTTATATAACATAAGATCCAAATTGTCAAAGAAATAATCAAGATGTCGTTTATTTTTAGAAGGTATCCTATATATACATATTACTATTATATTGCATTCCATGAGCTTTATCGCACATAGTTCAAAATGATAGGTTAGCTTATATTCATCAAAGTATGTAATTTTTTTGTAAGAGGTACCTCTTTTTACTAATATGCATGAGCCTCCTCGTTTATTTTGCCTACAGTAACACGACGCCAGCTCAAAGTCTTTAATATTAATATTTTGTTCAGTACCCATTTTAACAAAAGTTTCTGTAAAGCATAATATGTCGGGATTTGTTTTAGTATAAATTTCTGCAAGGGTCATCTCTATTAATTCTTTTTTTGAGAATAGCCCATGAATATTCTGGTGAAATAAAGTGAAAATATTCGTTATATTAGGGTCGAAAAAACTCTTCACTACCACCAGATTTGGATTGACTTATTGTTATATCAGTAACCGTGTTTATTTCGTGACAATTTGTGGATTTTATTGTAGTAGTATTATATATTTTTTTAAAGTAGTACGGTATTGTACCCTTCTTTGCAATATGTTTTGTATCTGTATTTATGTGTTCTAATTTACTGTTAATTTTATGTGTATTCAATTTTTGCATGTTTAATTTTATTTTCGTTGGTGATAGATAATTTTGTTTATACTCATTATAATTACCTAATACACAAATTGACCTTACTACATATAAAATCAATGTAATTATGATAATATCTGTTCTTATTATATAAGTTATCATTGTTATCAATAACGGTGCACCTTTTTAAATGCACAGTCCATAGTTTAAGTGACTTATTTAACATATGATTACTGAGATGTGGATTGTAGCAGATAGGAGTTAAGTAAATGTAAGCTTTACATAGTTTACTGATAATTAAACAGAGATTATAATGAAGTACCTGTACATTACTGTCATTGCTACCAACTTGGAGAATTACGATGTCATCTTTAGTTAATTTTTTTGCAATATCGTCACATTGTGCAAGTATTTCAGTGCTGGTGGCACCCGGCTTGATCAATGCGAATGTCTTGTAATGTTGTCCCCATTTACCTTGCCTTGTTTTTATAAACCCTGCAGATAGTCCTTTAGTTTGTTCGTGGTCTCCTAATATTATCATATTACGGTCCTTAGTCGTACTTGTTATTAAGTCATTTGTTTGATATGCAGGTGAACTTGTAATGCCATCTGTGTGACATTCTGGTGAATTAATTCGAGTGACAGGTGACAAGTGGTTGTCTTGATTCAAAGAGCAAGTTTGATTTTTTTGACGTAGTGTCTGCGGTTGCACAGTAGATGGCGTGATATCGTTATTTGTATGGGATGGTGTACTTATTGTTTGCTCATATTCAGTGCTAGAAAATTCCAGTTTTGATTTAATCAATTTTTTCATTGTTGATTTGTTGCTAGTTTTTTTTATTGTAGTGGTTTTGCATATCCATGTTAATTGGTCTATTTTTAATTTGTACTCCTTAATCTCCTCATTCTGTTTGCTATTTTCCAGTAATAAATTCTCTATTTCGTTTTCAGCAATCTGTAATTTTTCTTGTAAATTATATATCTTTTTCTTCATTTCGTGAATGTCGTCTATTATGTTCTGGCTTAAATTAGGGCAGCTTCTATTTAATTCTTGTGTAGGTGTTGTATTTGTGGTCAAATAGTTATCGTATTCATTTGTCGAGCATTCGGATAGGCCATCAAATGAATTATCAATAGGAATATTAATTTTTGTTTTATTTCGAAAAGTAACATTTTTTTCGAAGTATCTTCTAGTGACGTATTAAATATTGTTACTGGTGTTTTTGCAATACTTTCCTGAGAATGTAGACGTCCTTTATTTGCCATTCTGTATTATTTATTTATTTCAATTTACAAAAGTTCCAAAAAGAGCTTCTGGTTGTGAGATTTGAACCCGCGCTCTCTATTGAAATATATGTGAAATTATGTGGGTTTATCAATACGTTTATGAGATAGTGTCACTATTCGACGCAAGATGTCATTGTCTTTCAATTTATGTTGTGTTTACACAGATGGCGTTTATTTCAATAAAGTTTGTTTGTAATGATTAGGCACAATTTTAAAATTATTTTTTCGTAACGTTTTTTTTTTTTTTTTTTCAATTTAAATTTGTGAAATGTAATTGGTTGTTTGTTTCACTTAGTGGCGCACTGTGTTCTTCTTACACATGAAAGTAACTTTTATTGACGAATGGTTGTTTTTACTTGCACTGAACTGTAGTTTTTGTCACAATACTGATATTGTTTGGGTCCGTTCACAATTTTCGATTCACTGTTTATTATGGTTTGCCTTCACTACTGTAGCTATATAGCACTGTTGATACCACGTTACGATAAGTTTTTCGCTGATTAAGTCACTTTTAATAATTTTAAGGAAATAAATACTTAGGAGCAATAAAACATATATGTCACTTGTAGCAGCGCCCTCTAGCGGGAAAATCCCGCTAGTCTGTGCGAAATTTCCGAAATTTGAGGATAAAAATGCTGATCAATACTGTTCTTAAAAATATTATGTAGATGTTTTACGGTGACACAGATTGTTTTTATTATTTTTTATTTATTAATCACCCATTAAAAAATAAACACATTAGATTTTCTATTGATACCGGCTACCAGTGGCCGCTGTGCATGTTTATAAATTAATACCTACTTATTAACTTTATTATTACTTACCGATATCATCAATCGTCTTGCTATTTCGCTGTTCGAAATGTTCTGTTGATGGAACACAACGATTTCAGCTTTGTGGAACACTGATAAGTGATGCATATTTAAATAACTAACGAAAAAGATCAAGTAAAGAAAGTATCCCTAATAGTCTCTAGCGCAGAGTGACTCACAATTCAACAACTAAAGCCGTGAAGAAAGTGAGCAATTTTCATTTAAACGGATATAATTATAAGCCCCAAAGACCTCGTAGAGGAAACTTATATCCTAATAGAAATAAATATCATATTCTAAGTGGGTAGTTTGCTTATAAAAGGACAACTAAAAAATATACGACACTCGTTATGGAACCGTATGATTAAAATAATGAATCATTTTAACAAAAATATCTAATAATTCAAAAATAACGTATCAATATTGTGTGAGGTTCGAACCCTTAGATGTTGCTGCGTGTTGCCACGGGTTCAGCCATTTAGCCACGGAAGCACGAACCATACGTAAATGTATGCATTCGTGGCGGATAATCTTACAGACAGACATAATGTCATAGTGTGTGTGCCTGGTACCTTTACTTGTTTGTAGTCTATACATTTATTTTGACTTACGACTTTTAGTTAGATAATTTATTGAAAACCATTACAACTAGTAGTACAGTACTAGTACCTACTGGCACCGTGCACTACTACACTCGTCACTAAAATAACACAGCGCGTTTTGCAATACGGGCATAATACGTTGTGGACACATTTACTGTGAGTAGCCTCCGTTATTCCACTTTCCGTTCTTGACTCAACGTCCAGCGTTGAGTAAATAATGTTCTCCTTCCTATGCTAAAGCTATCTTTGTAAGTTGTATTTAAAAATATAAGTAGAGCGCATATTTGTCTTTTACCTGAAGTTTAAATACAATTTGAACAACATTTATTATCGGCGTGACTTATTTAGAGGCCTGTGGTTTTGTGGTCTCACTCGAGTAGCCTACCTACATTTTTATCGTCGACTCAGGACATAAGATCTGATCATTCACTTAAAATGAGTGATAAGTAATAAGTAAGATCGATCATTTCAACTAAAATTCAGTAGGTGCGTGGCCGATAACTGTCGAAAATGTACATATTACAATACTTACGGTTAATACTTTGACTATAGTAAACTCCAGTCTTGATTTTCCTTATTACATTTTCAATAAAATCACTCGCCCATTTAGCCTTTGCCCATGGATGACTTCGATGTATCACATTTCGCTGATATTTCTTATTTTGTTTTCTAACTGGGCTACCATGTGCTTTTGGTCTCACGTGGCATACAACGGTCTTTGTTTGAATTTCAGTAGAAGCGTCGACTTTCTGTATAGGACTATGGATGCCGAATGCTATGGTGTTTTCTTTAGGACAATTGTAAACATCGTTATTCATAATTTTCTTATCAGACAGCTTCTTGTATAACAAATTTAACATTTTTTCTTTAATGTTAGTTATCGATTCCTTTTTCTTACACGGTTGCAACTTGTTAATATCGGGATTAACCATTTGTCTCTGGAGATCACTTTTATATTTATTTGTAAATAATTCGCCATTGATATGTTTCTTGGATTTATAATTCGAGCGCTTGTTTGAAGCTACTTCATTATTGACCTTCCTGAATTTATTTAAGTTGCAATCTGGGTTAAGGTTATTGCATTTTTTTAATAATTGAGCATTATTGTCTCTCGTCTCGATTATATTTTTAGTCACATAATCATCCTCGCACTTGAATTGGTTCGTTTCATCCCATCCCATCATGAACGGCCAGATTTGTTTATCCAAGCCATCAAATTGAGGATGATCATAATTTTGAACTTCTATTGAAGAACTAACCTGGTCTTTCCCTAAAATAACGATTGGAAATTTCATAGTAGCAAGTCTTCTCTTAATTTCGGTCTTCGTTAATTTTGGCATTGCACACACGTTGGGCATTTTATTGACTAAATGAGATTTTTGCTTTTGTTCATCAGGTCGTCTGGCGGCTATTTGATTTATAGGCTCGCACTTTTTGCCAAAAAATACTCTTGATATTCCTTTTAACTGGGACACACGCCCGTTAAAAACCTTTTTCGCTGTAATAAATTGACTAAAATGTATTATGTAGCCACTTCAAAATAACGCGGGACCAGAACGCCGCCTTTTAATCTTTTAAAAACTCACTTTCAGCTTTCACTGGCTCACAGTCAGTAAAAGCTGAAAGGCACACGAGTTATCTGGTTAGCCTGAACAAGCAGCTTGATTAGAGTCAAGAGCAGATTATAAGAATTAGGAACACAGTATAAAGTAAAGAAAGCAGCCTTGGTTATTTGTAAAGTGTGCCTCACCTTCTTTGGGAACTGCATTGTAACTAGTTTATATAATAAAAAAACATTAAATACGAAATCTGAATGTATAATAAAATAGCGCCGCCCCGCCGGCTGATAATGCGTTAAATTGGTGACCCCTCACCTCTCATGGTTCTAGTTCTGTTGTAAAATCGGGTTACTGAACCGACACCCAACCTCGGTTGGTTTTCGGCCAAAATCTAGAAGGTACGAATACGCTACCTTATCGTCATGGCACAAGAAAAAGCTGAAGAATTCACCGACAAGCAAGCAACGACCCCTTTCCACGGTGATGTCGCTACAATCTCAGTGCCTGCACGTCTGTCACCATTCTGGCGTCAAAACCCACGACTGTGGTTCGCACAGTTTGAAGCCGCCGTCGCCGCCAGCAAGATGGGAGAAGAACAAAAATTCAACCTCGTCGTCCCGTTGCTAGGCTGTAGCGACCTCGAACAAATCGGTGACATCATATTGAACCCGCCATCGACCAACAAGTATATTACGCTAAAGAACAGACTGATATCGACGTACCAAGAATCAGACTATCGTCAGCTACAGAAATTATTCAGCGGCCTAGAACTCGGCGACATGAAACCTAGCCAGTTACTGCGTAAGATGCGCGATTTGAGCGGTAAATTACTAACCGACGAAGCTCTAAAAGTTATGTGGTTTAACAAATTGCCCACACAAGTCCGCGCCGTACTCTCCGTGAACACCGAATCGTCGCTAGAATGTTTAGCCGTGATGGCCGACAAAATGGTTGAACATTTCGAACCCGCAACAGTCGCCGCAAGTCCACTTTACAACCTCTACGCCGGCGCACACATCAAGCCCGTCGTGTCTACACTGCCCAATTCACCCAACTACAGAAAATCTACAGTTCGACCAATATACAAACAAAAAGAAAACTCGAACCAATCAACAACGTGCGTCGTATCACTATGGCGCCACTTGTCCGCATAGCAACAACCGATCGCGATCAAACTCGAGATACCGTTCCCGCTCAAACCGCAAACCCGGCGATCCCGACTGGCTGTATTATTACCACCTGCGCTATGGCGATGAAGCCCTTAGATGCGAATCACCGTGCGCAAAAAAGAAGCAAGAGAACTAGAAAATACATCGACCATGGCGGGCGTCGATGTTAGCAAACCAAGCTACCGCCCCTGCGTTATCGATTTTAACAACAGAGAGAAGTTTCTAATCGACACGGGTGCCGACATATCTGTTTTAGCCGCAAAAACTAAGAAACACGTGAAGCCGACTGAAAGTACTTACAAACTGTTTGCTGGGAACGGTACGGAAATACGTACCTACGGCACAGCGCACACTCGAGCTCAACTTAGGTTTACGTAGAAGCTATAAATGGACATTTACCGTGGCCGACGTGAATACATCAATGCTAGGCGCAGATTTCTTAGCGAAGCACAAATTACTTGTCGATTTACATCAAAGAAAACTCATCGAACCCATTACCGACCTCAGCATTAACACCAAAATCCATAGCACTGAGGAAGCCGTATACGTTATCAGCCACCATTACGCCTACCACGACATCTTGAAAGAATATCCCGACGTACTGCGACCCATGTCACTCAAAACTCCGACTAAGCACAACGTAACTCATCGCATAGGAACAATCGGCCAACCAATCTATTCAAGGCAAAATACAAAGCTGCGAAGTTAGAATTTGAGAAGATGATGGAGATGGGAATCTGTAAACCGTCAAACAGTCCATGGGCTAGCCCGCTTCACGTCATTAAGAAAAAGGATGGTTCGCTACGTGTGTGTGGCGACTATAGAAGATTGAACGCGTTACAGTACCCGATCGCCTATTCTCAGAATTCAAGTTTTTATGTACCTACCAGATACATGGGAACAAAATCTTTGCAAAACTGAATCTTAAAATTGCGTACTTACTTCTGGATACCTATTGAAAAAGAAGATGCTGCGAAGACGGCCATAATAACCCCCTTTGGCCTCTTCGAAATCAACTGTATGAACGTTCGACTTACGCAACTCTGGCCAAAAATTCCAACGTTTCATGCACGAAGTACTACGAGGGCTCAACGACAACGTATTCTGGTACGTCGATATTTTTTTTTTTTACTAGTTCACTCGGAATAGCCAGTGGATCACAAACGTCACTTCCAACAAGTTCTCGTACGACTCTACAACTACGGCGTCATCCTAAACATCGATAAATGTGAGTTCGGCAAAGACAAGATACAGTTCCTCGGCTATGAAGTTACACCGGACGAAATCAAACCCACAGAAGAACACATTCAAGCCATACTTACGTTTCCCAAACCAACTACAGTGCAAGAGTTTAGAAGATTTTTAGGCATGATCAACTTCTACCGTAGCTGCCTACCCCATCAAGCCGAATACCAAAATTTACTATACAAGTATCTACACAATAGCAAAAAAAACGACAAAACACCTATACAATGGACACATGAAGCTGAAAAAGCCTTTGAACAATGCCGACAAAGCATACTAGAGGCCACTATATTATCACACCCAATACCTAAACGCCCTGTTATGCTTACTAACCGATGCGTCTGACAATAGCAGTCGGTGCAGTCCTACAACAGATAATAGATAACGTGTGGAAACCACTCGCTTTTTACTCAAAAACAATGAGCGAGACGCAGAGAACATACAGTGTATACGATCGCGAACTTCTAGCAATGTATACAGCTGTTAAAAACCTACGCCGACTGATAGAAGGAAACGAACTCACCATATGTACGGATCACAAACCATTGACGTACGCACTAACACGAACGCCGAGTAGCAGTGACGCCCCGCGTCGAGAGCGACAACTTAATTACATAAGTCAAGCCGCTGACGTGTTATAACGTATCGCGGAAATCAAACTCCTAACGCAACTATGGACTACGACAAGTTATCTCAAAAACACGGACGCCGAGCTACACGATTGCATGAATAACCCTAGACTGAAATTTTCCTGCGTAAACCTACCGGGAGTCGAACGACCTATTTGGTGCGAAACATCGACAGCGAACATTCGACCATACCTACCATTGCCTTATTGTGTCGCAGCCTTCAAAGCACAACACGAACTAAGTCACCCGGCGTTCGTAAAACAAGAAAAATAATGACAATGTTTTTTCTGGCCATCTATAAAAAAAGATACAGGCATATGGGCCAAGACGTGCATCAGCTGTCAACGAGCGAAAGTTCATCGTCACGTCATTAGCTCGCTCGGCGAGTTTCAACAATCACCCCGTTTTGAACACCAGCACGTGGACATAATTGGGCCCACGCCATCAGATGACTACACTACACTGGCCAGAGGTAATACCTACTCGTGACGTCACCGCTGAAACGGTCGCAAAGACCGTGTACGAAGGATGGATATCGCGGTTTGGATGTCCCCTGCGACGTACTACAGACCAAGGGAGACAGTTCGAATCGTCTTTATTTCAAGCTTTAATGAAGAAAATAGGCGTCACTCGAATACGTACTACTGCATTTCACCCGCAAGCTAATGGGAAAATCGAACGATGGCATCGATCTCTGAAAGCGGCACTGATGGAAAGAGCAACCGATAACAGATGGATCAATGAATTACCTAGAGTATTACTAGGACTTCGCACCGCCCTACGTGAAGACTCAACCGACAGCCCGGCCCTGATGACATACGGATTAACGGTACTCGGTTTACGGTATAGTGCCATCCTAATCTATAAAATCAAGGCGTCACTCACTGATTAAACAACTTATCTCCAAAGCTACTTGACCTATGGAACTGAAATTTGACTGGTGGGTAGGTAGCAAGAACGTCAGCTAACAACGGTTTTTTTTTTAATTCGGCTTTTAATGGGTTACATAGATATAATTTTTTTTTTTGAAAAATCGTTATTATACCTATAGTCATTACGAAATTACGTATAGTAACATCTTTCAGAACCAATAAGCATATGATTACTTCGCGATTTTCCAAAGTTCATCTCCTTAGGGAGTGAGATGGCGTAAAAGATCCTAAAAATCGATATGGGTGTCGTTTTTGAGGTTTTTGGTGGCGCTGATTACGAAAATAGCATTTATTTTAAACTGACTCTTGGTACACGTAGCATAAAATTAATATAATATATTGTTAGGAATCAACTGACGCGAGTGACATCGTGCCTATATAAGGAGCTGTCAAACAGGTGACAGACACATTTGCTTGTCGGTCGTCGGAGCGTTCACACGTATCAGCTGTGTTATTTTCGTTTATAGTTAAGTTCAGTCGTTGATAGTTGTTTTAATTACTTCATTGCATTAAATCGTTTGTAACCGTCATAATTATTTTTTTTATATAACCTGCGTGAGGTTCCTAAAAATATCTTTATAAGTAGTATGTTAATATTATAAAGGGGAAATATTTGATTGTTTGTAACCGATAAATACTCAAACTACTAAATTTTAATAATTCTTGTCCCATTGCAAAGCTACTTCATTACGAAGTAACAGCTAATATAACATCACGCTATAAGCTACGGTAGTCAAGCAGTAATCATAAACGCGATTTAAACCACGGGCACAGATAATTAAATATAAGAAGGCCAAGCACCAATATGACTGAATGTACCTGACAATTAAGTAGGTACTCATAGTTTAAAGAAGTTTTGAGCCTGTAAATAGCCACGTGACAAAACGTTCCGTAGTATAAGCAAAATATATTGATTTACCTTTCATCTTATTCGTGTCATCTGCTATAATTGCCGCTTTACTAGAGACTGAATTAACGGAGTAAGTAAAGTTTTCTTTAACGAGATCTGGACATTCCATTTTAAGTTCGTTTTCGGCATTATTTATTCTGCTACTCACGGAGGTCAGTTCAGACTGATCTATGTTATGTACATCTTCAATATTTAGTAGTGAAGATAAAATATTGATACTAATGGTGTTATCATTTAATTGTTCATTTTCAATGTTTGGGCCGAAATCATTGTAATAAGACTTTAGTTCTGTATTATTTTCTTTCGATATAGTGGGACCAATGGGCTTCGCATTACCTCTCTTTGGACTTTTCTTTTGAATTTTACTATTAGCGTCAGGTCGATTGATATTCTTAGTTAGATCATTTAAGCCCGTCTTGAGGAATCTTTCTTCAAATTGTTTACATAATTTGCTGAACTCATCTTTTTTGTTAATAACTGTTATACGATCAAAACTGGATGTTTGGGATAGACTATGGCAACTATCATCAACATTGAAACTTGAGATGTATGCAAATTCTTCAGTTCGAGTAGTTTCAATAAAACTGGAAAAAAATTAGGAGCTTACACTATTTGTTTGATCTACACTAATATTATAAAAAGTAATATATGTATTTTTGTAATAAATAAACTCGAAAACAACTCGACCGATCTATACAAGCCTTTTACTATTAAGTAGATCTGCCGTCTGTCCGTCTTCCGCTCTTTTCTTGTATTTGGAAAAACATTTCACAATAAAAAAAGGTATATTAATAATAAACTTAGAAAGTTTGTACTGGCTTACCGCGTATCTTTACAATTAACTCGTTTCTTAACACCCTTTTTCTTCTTTTTCTTTGGAGGTAAGATACTTTCATCAGATACAGGAGGCGAGGGTTTAAACTGAAATCTTTTCATATTCCTAAGTACAGCCCAGACGTCATGAGGCTGTATATCGCCTTCATTTTCTTTATTTCTTTGAGATGAATATGAACACTTATAACCTTTTTGTCTTTTAGAAAGTCTTTTCCCGTCGCCTTTATAATCTTTAATCAAATCCGTAGAACTGCTGTCTAAATTAATATTTAATTCTGAGCAATATCGAGAATCCCTATCGTAAAACTCAAAATCTTTGTTTTTAACACGCGATTTACGAACATTCTTAATAGAGGAACGCTTCTTCATCCTTGGCTCATGACTGTCATTATTTTGACTGTAATATTCCGAATCATTCATATCACTTACAGTACATACTTCAGGCGTAGGACTCTGTTCATTTGGAAGAGTTAACACAGATTTCTTAATTTTTTTCTTAGCTCGTTTTAGACTTTTAAATTCATCAGAATTTGCTTTATAAATATTTACTGCCAACGGAAACGATGATACATAATCCAACGTCTTTTTTTGAATAACTCTCTTCTCTGTAACTCTTGAAAGTAGCTGTACTCTATCGCTAGTAAGATATGGCGATTTAGGTTCCTGTCTTTTAAATTTCTTCTTTTCACATGTCACATCATATGAATTTATGGCCATGTTTTACTTGTAAGCTAATACCCGATCTGTAACAAAATAATGTATTTGTTACAGGTTACTACACCCACACACCCACATCAAAGTCCATGTACGGCAGTTTCCACTTTTGTACCACTTAACTCTTACCAGACTGGCCGTTAGTTCGCCTGCCACTGAAGCACGGCAATGATATCTATACAGTATTATATCTTTATACAAACGGTTGGAACTCGAGTCATACCTACGCGCCTCGGCGTTGGTAAGCGCTTGGTTCGCAACCAGTCGCAAATGCGCCGCAGTGACGAACGGACTGTGTGATTGTTTTGTAAGCAGTAAGCGTGCGATTTGTGATGATTTGAATTTATTGAACACTTTCTATTTCATTCCCAACGAATTTCATTTTTTATAATATACTTAATATACAAAATGGCGCAAAACTTATCACATTAAATTATATACTGCATTAAGCTGGTTGATATAAGACGGTTAACATAAATAAAAACCTACTTTCTCAGATATTAAGAAATTTATTTTTGATCTAAATAAATAAAATAAAATTAGACAAATTGGAACACTATTGTAATAAGCACACACTAACCTATTTCTTTTCGTCACAAGATTATGAACCTTATTTTTTTTTTGTTCCTGTTTGTGTTTATTATTTCGTTTGTTTTGTTTAAATATCGCTGCTTGAGGCATTTCACATTTATCTCTGCATAACATATTATGTTACAAATAATGAAAACAAAAAAAAATCCTGTGGCTAAACTACTGAATACATTTGGTTTATAATTTTTAAATCGTCAAAGAGTACCATGTAGCATATGTAGTATCAATTAATGTGATACCATTTGCGCCACTTTGTATAATATTTACAATCACTAAACTAGAAAGAAACTCAAGTTTTTGTGTATGTGTATGTGTATGTATCATATGTGGGGGCCAGTCGGTGCAGACCGGCGACACTTCGACCCAGTGGGATCTTTTGTGTCGACACTCTCCCAATAACGACTGCCATAGATGTTCATGGTAGCCGGGACCGACGGCTTAACATGCTCTCTGAGACACGGAGCAGGCGATAATTGTCAATTAATACGCACATAATTTCAAAAAGTCATAACTTCCGAAAGTCAAGAGTTGCGTGACGTGGGTTCGAACCCACGTCGCGCACCTGTTCGCGCGTCGTTTGTGTATGTGTAATAGTGTAGTGTTGTAGGTAATTATTTCAAAGACAGGGCTGAGTTACAATACTGTATAGATATCATTACCGTGACTGGAGGCATAAAAATTCTGTTGCTATAAAACTGCAAGTTATATCAGTACACAATGTGCAGCGAAAACGTGGCGCCACTTGTTTGTGTACAGTCGTGAATGCTTTTTGAAGTGTTTTTGAATGCTGAACATTTTTTTATTCTCGAACCTACTCATAAGTTGACAGGTGACAAGTACTGGTAAAAGCAGTTTGGATTTTTAGCCAATTTGCCGCAACTCCGCTCGATTATTTTACTCCGATCGTTAGTAGACTGTAATTTTATATATCTGCTTGAGATATATTATAGTATTTTTTAATATGCGTTGTAAAATAATTATGCGACTGCTCGGTGACTATTTAAAACGATCAGCGGATGCTCTAAGATCAGCGGTATATCACCGCATTTAATCATGTCGTGTGGGCAAACAAAAAAGCTCCAATCTATACTAATATTATAAAGCTGAAGAGTTTGTTTGTTTGTTTGAACGCGCTAATCTCAGGAATGACTGGTTCGTGTTGGATAGCCCATTTATCGAGGAAGACTATAGGCTACATAACATCACGCTACGACCAATAGGAGCAGAGCAGCCATGAAAAATGTTGAAAAACCTGGAAAATTTTCTTATATGAAGCAAACGAAGTTGCGCGGGTCAGCTAGTGATAATAATATATGCAATCTTTTCAAATACATGCTTACCAGTTTCGACTATCACAATAATTTCGATTATAATAACCAAGAATAAACTGCTTTTCTTATAATTAATAAATTTAAATAAAATTTAATTAATAAAATAATCCATTGACATCATGTAACGTTTGCAGCAATTTCGAATTATACACGAATGCCACGAATGTTTCATATCGGTAAAAATTAAAATCTTGTTGGCCCGCACTTTATTCACGGCCAGTAACTCATAATTAATAGTTTGTAATACATGCTTGCCGAGCGAGGGAACCAAAGAAAAGCCAGTTTGTAAGTTATAATAAGCTGTCTGCAAAATATATGCGCTAGTGCAAATTCTTTTTGTTATTATCTACCATAAACCTGTTTTCCACATGTTCATATAATTTTGCAGAGATATGATTTTGCATATTTGACCTTGTATATGTATTTACAGTAATTAGTTTGACGATGATTGTTTCAAACCATAGTTGAATTCAAAATAAATCTCTTGTAATTTATGAAACAACGTAAGAATTACTAGAGTTTAAAATTTTTTTTAGTACACCGACACAAATATTAATCTAGACTATTTAACGTAGTCATGATTATCCGATATTAAAAACGAGTCATTCACGCTCTAAAGATCTGATATGCTGTGTAAATATCATGGGTCAAGTCATGATTATGCATTCTTCCCACATATCGTATTATCATATTTGCATAACCGTTCATCAATCAATCATCCCATTGCAATCCACTGCTGGATATAGGCATCTCCTATTTCATGTAACAACATCCAGTCTTCCGCTTTCCGCATCCAGTATAACCCTGCTATCCTCATAAGGTTAACAGTCTATCTGGCTGTGAGGGGTACTACGTTTACGAAGTCGTGGTGTCCATTCTAAGACTCGCTTGCTCCAACAGCCATACGTCCTCCGACAGTTGGCCAGCTAACTGCCACTACAGCTTGCTTATTCTGCGAGTATGTCGGTAACTTTAGTTCTTGTACGAATAGAAGATTGCCAAGATACTTACTTTTAAAGAACTTTATGCATCGACCCATCAGCGTAAATCGGTTTCGGCGTAATAAATCCGTTCAGTAAGATCTTGCCTGTATCCAAGATTATACCGAGATCAACACATCATGAGAGTGCAATCAGACTGTGCAGCGTCCCACTTAGCTGTTCCAGCGACTCTGCCCTAATGAGAATGTCATCGGCGAACCAATGGTGTGAGATGTACTTACCATTCACATTTACTCCTTGTCCAGTCCAATCTAGTGTTTTAAATAGTCCTCAAGTGTGGAGGTGAATAATTTGAGACATAACATCTCCCTGTCATAACGTAGCTCTATTCGATTAGTTTTCTGGTCGACGATACGTATGTAATACGAGCATCTCAATACTTCTATATAGCGCCACCTGGCACAGAAAACTTGATTCCGTTAAGTTTTCTGCAAAACGGTTTGTGACAACTCATGAGATCCGGTCGTCCCACCCCGTTAACGGGACAGTTGGGAAAAATTGTTTGATCGACCCCGGTAGTGACGACCCTGTCGTTTATAGGGGTGGATGGCACAGATCAAGTATCATCTACCTCGATATCTTTTTAGCGGGGCGGTTAACACAGATTGAGTAGCATACGCCCTGGTAGTGGTAATGGTCACGGTCTCGGGTCTCCCCGTGACCATGGCTGCTGAAAAGCAACCGAAACGTCGGGGAAAGTGTAAAATTAAATTAAATCTAAATAGCTTTAATAATGATTTAATTAGCTTAAAAATTAGTAAAGTTTAATAGTAGTAGTAGTGTAACAATTTTCAAAATTATGTAATAAAGTGTCAAATAAACAACGCGATAAAATCCGTATATAGTATCCGTATGTAGTTTAATTTCAAAGAGTATCTACTTATTTTATATACCTACAAAATAAAAAAGTGTTTCTATATAACAATTAGTTTTTATTATTGGTAGTATTTGAAGCAGGGAAAATAGATTTCTATTGTATTGTCCACAAAATAACGAATTTAAATATAAAATAAAATAAAAAATGTTTAAAAATTCTAGAAAATCTTTGGTTTTTTATATACTATGTAAGATCACAACCGAATATTGTGGACTTGCTTAACGTACTGCATAGCGACGCTTCCTATTACGAAGTCGTATCGCAACAAGTTCAAAACTCGGAATCAACCCAGTGTAATCGTTTGCAGAAATCTTTACATTGAGACAACTTCATTCTTGAAAAAACTTTAGAATTTATGGATGGCCAAATAACAATAGGTCATTTCCTGGAAATTCTACGATGATAAGTGGTTTTACTTAATAATTTAACTAAGTATCGTAATATTTTCAGTATCAATAATACTGATTTACAGCCTTACTTATAAAAATACCACTAAACATTGCTTAGCTATCTCTTATCTAAGAAGCTCTCGTACCTTTAATCAATGATTAACTTTTCTTTACCTATAAACCAATTTTAACTATCACCGTGATAGATCGCAAAAACACGAAACACAATTTTATTCTTGCAACATTTGACAGTCAGCATAGAGCATGACCAAACTAATTTACTAAATAATGCAATTGAAGTGATGCATCATCTATACTAAACCATTTTTTTAGGTTTTAGTATCTATGGCGTGGCTATTTTAATTTGTCTTAAACAGATGGCGTTCTGAATTTTTCTTTAGGTAATTCAAAGATTGATTATTGATAGAGTATATTATCACTTCGCTTTTTAAGAAAATAAATTTGTCGTAGCAGCAAGTACAGTGTATTTTTAAATATACATAATCATAACGAACTGCTGCATTTTCTAATGAATAATAACAAAAATAACAAAATACCAGTGTTCTTTAGTTTCTGATGGTTTTTGTTCGATTATATTTTTGCAATGTTTTTGTTATACCTATTTCATGATATGTAAGTTTTAATATTATAATGTAGTTAACATCGAATCATTGTAATTATTTGCAGCCTTACAAATCACGAATATATATATGATACTCATAATGCAAGTATATTAATCATGACTTAAAATTTTAATCATATAGCACATATTTTCTTTTATGATATGATATTTGATACGATATGCTGCATCGCAAAAAACGTAAAGCGGATTCAACCACACTTTATAGATCTTTCGTCTTCTCTAAGGTGCAAAATTTTAAATTATTTTATATTAATATTGTCTTCTTTTTACGCGAATATTATTCATTGAAATTAAACTACTATATACGGAATTAAACTGCTATATACGGATTTTATCGCGTTGTTTATTTGACACTTATAAAGTGTCAAATAAACAACGCGATAAAATCCGTATATAGCAGTTTAATTTCAATGAATAATATTCGCGTAAATAGAAGACAATATTATACTATATACGGATTTTATCGCGTTGTTTATTTGACACTATATTACATAATTTTGAAAATTTGTTACACTACTATTACTATTAAACTTTACTAATTTTTAAGCTAATTATATTGTTATTAAAACTATTTAGATTTGATTGAATTTTACACTTTCTCCGACGTTTCGGTTGCTTTTCAGCCGCCATGGTCACGGGGAGACTAAGATGGTAGTTGTCTCAATGTTCCAGTGTAGTTATTTCAAAGTACCCGAATATAATTTAATCATAGGTGTTTCTATTTACGCAGAATGAGCTCAAAGTATCATGAAGTCTAGCTGTGGTTTGTTTCTTCTTGGGTTTGGCTATTTGTATTACTGGATCCCAAGCTGGTGGTACATTCCAACCATCTTCTCTATTAAAATGAGGATGTTTTTCGATTTCAATAGCCTCGCGAAGCATCCTTGGTAGTGTAGTGGGGTGAGGTCTTGTAGTTTACTTCTTGGGCTTCTCAAATAAGACGAAGTACAACAGTGTCATGGTTTACTTAAAAAAGTCACATGCTATATACAAATAATATTTACAGATGTAGTATGGTGCCTACAGCGCACTAACTCGGCTTTAGCCAATCGGCGAGCGCCTGACCGTGGCACGTGTAAGTCTCGCGTTGACGTCACGCCATCGTCCGATCGCAAGTACCACCGAACTTATAAATATAGGGCGCGTCGTGTGGCTCGTTTATTTCGTCGAGGCGCGCAGCAACAACACGTCGGCGTCGTGGAGAAAACTTGTGCCGTCGTGAATCGTGAAGTCCGTCGCGAAGATTCTTAGACTTGCTGCGCTTCTTGTTTCTATGTAGCTGAACGAAAGTCACCAACCGTCGTTTTCACGGCGACGTCTTGGCTGTGTAGCCGTATGTTTCTATGATGAACGTATGAAGTCCAACTGCCGTTATCACGGCAATGTTCGCGGCCGTAGCCGCATGTGTTTCTTGAAACATTGCAAAAGTCTTGAACGAATAAATGTTGGTGTGTAGTTGCTGTTTTCTTGGTAATGGTTTTTTTAGGTATCTGTGAGGTATGTGGTTTTGAGGTATCTGTAAGGTATGTGGTTTTGAGGTATCTGTAAGGTATGTGGTTTTGAGGTACGGTGATGTAGGTACACTCATAGTAGGAATCGATGTTCTTTAACGAGAATCTGTGGTTTGTCAAATCTCAGGTAGTGGTTGGTCCCCTGTTGCACATGTTCACACACAGCAGACTTCAACGAGCGTTGGTGTTTTACATCAGCTATGTGTTCTTTTTTGCGGGTGCCTATGTTTCTCTTGGTTTGACCAATGTATGAGAGTCCGCAGTCACAATCTATTTTATAGACCCCTGCATCTTGTAAAGGTAGTTGACACTTGACGGATGGTAAAAATTGATTTTTATATTTTTAGGAATATCACGCAGTACGAAAAAAAATGAGATGGACCATTTTTCCTTGAAAAGTTTTAATATACGATATACCAGTTATTACACTATTACGAAATATTTTCGTATACGATTGATGTTAATTATTGTCAAATCTGTCCCAGCTGATCGGAAAATCTGCCATATTGTCTCTTAACTATGTTTAAACAAGGGACCGGCGCTCTTTAGATTTCTGTACTGTTTAGCTATTGATAAACTTACTCTTAGCGCTAACTAACGTTTATAAGTAAGATTTCTCATGAACAGTCGCTATATAATAGATAATCACCTCTCAAATATTTAAAACGGGTTTATATGTAAGACGGTTAGTAATTAAAGACTGATCAATGGACAGTTAATGAAAGTGATGAAAAGAATCTGTGATGTGAATCTAGATGTAATATTTGTTGAAACTATGTTCCTTCATTTGCATTTTTTTATATTTGTTTAAATGGCTACGAGCCCGTCCACCCCTTGACTTTTGCCCCTTGCATAGAAAGACGGAGCCTCGCTTAGCGGGGCTCCTATTTTTGGGTGGATTTAAGAAGAAAGCTAACAAATACCTAATTGGCGGCGAACCTTAAAAGGCGAACGAGCTCGTAACTATTTAAATTATAAGGCTGATTGGAAAGTAGAGCTGATTAACATTATCTGTGATTTTAGGTGTTAAAATAATGTGGTTGTTAATATTGTTTACGTAACAAAAATGTATAAATACATAGTAAGATAATTTAGCAATTTTTTTTACTTGGATGCTTTTATATTTTAATTCGTTATTTTTTGGACAATACAATATTAATCTATTCTCCCCGCTTCAAATACTACCAATAATAAAAACTAATTGTCATTTGCAAACACTTTTTTATTTTTAGTTAATGTTTTTTGTAAGTATATAAAATAAGTAGATACTCTATTCTCCCCCTTTAACCACTACCGGGGCATATGCTACTCAGGATCGGTTGTTGGTACATTTTAGCTAACCTTACTATAACCATTACCAAGCTCTGACCGAAGGTGAAGATGCATTTTGGGTTGCTCAAATCTCAATGTCAATTTTAACATTCGTCAAAACTAACGTCAGTCAATGGGGTTGCCAGGCAAAATATCACTCCCTTCCCGGATTTTCGAGTCTGATTTGCGTGGGTGATTTTTTGTTACTAGCAACATTCTAGTCTCCCGTCATACCAAACGTCATTTTATCATAAAAAACAAATAATTGGAACCCTATTAACCTACAACTTCCTAATCGTTTGACATCAAGACACATTAATTTATCGTTTAACAAAGTAAAAAAGAGAAAGTAAAACAATAAAATTAAGTAAATATATAGGTACCTAAAATGGATATTTCAGTAAATTGAGTATCTATTTACATGCCTATGATGGTATCGTTCTTGATCATAAAATTCGTGTTGTTTTTATTTTCAAAGCATGTTGTTTTTTTAAATTATGTGACTGATTACTTGTGTATATTAACTCATATTTAACATGTTTTAATTATGTTTTAAAGAACGTTCGTCAAAATTTACCGCTGATGAAATAGAAAAGTTAAAAATGCTAATAGATAAATTTAAGGATGTGCTATTGTGTAAAAAACAGATGCAGTTTCCCAAAACGCAAAAGACGTGGCCTGGAACAATATCTACAGATTCTAATATACTGACTAAATACCTAGCTACTCACTTAGATAGCCTAAAACGCGCCACAAAGTCCACTTCATCCCAAAGATAATAATCAATTCTGGTTCTAAAGAATTTTGGTTTTCTTTGAATAATGAATTCAACAGTTGCTTCGTCATCAGATGAAGTATCTTCATCAATTATAGGTTGAATCAATGTATTGTTTCCTGACATTCTAAAGAAGCATAACTCCACACTTTTTGTACTATTAAAATAATAAAAAATAAGTATATTGAGATAAAGGTTTAACAAAATATCAACTGTCAGTTCAATGCGTTACTGTGTATTTGTGCAATATTTGTAGGTCTATCTAATCTATATTCTTCCGGCGGTTAAGATTAAGGTAAAATTTTTTTGTTAAAAGTTAACTAACCCTGACATGTGCAACTCAGTTTGCTTTCTTCCGGTGGTTAAATTTAACTTTAACCGTTTATTAACTTTAACCATATCTTATTTTGTGTGGGGGCCAGTCAGTACAGACCGGCGACACTTCGACCCGGTGGGATCTTTTGTGTTGGCCCCAAGATTTATCCCTTAGCTATCTCCTTATGAATGTATTGCATCAGCTGCAGTGTACACTTCAGAGGGAGAAGCCTGAAGTTTTCAGGGTTTGGCTATGCCAATCCCATCAGACCCATCCTTAAACCAGCCAATGCGTCACATTCACACAGTAGGTGCGATATGGACTCGCTCTGTTCACGACCGGCTCTGCAGATTGAATTGTGTGCCAATCTCAATCTCCACAGGAAGTCGTTGGTGCCAAAATGGCCAGTGAACGCTCCTGTGAGCAGGCGCATTTGGCTCTTCTTATACCCGCAGAACTTCCGGGTTAAGCCTGTGGCTCTATTTGCAATGAATTTCTTGGAGTGTTCCAGACCCCTAAGGGCCATCCACTCCAGCCTGTGTTTATCATTGCCATGTGCATTCAAAGCTGCCTTGACGGTGCTCTCAGAGAGTCCCACGAATGGCTCGGGGCCCACAAACAATTGCTGCGAGCCCTTTCTGGCTAATTCATCAGCCTCCTCATTGCCTTGCACCCCTGCTTGCCGCGGAACCCACACCAAGCTTGTTAAGGGCCTTAACACAGTTCAGGGCCAGTCTGGAGTCCATCCTACCCGAGTCCAGAGCCTTGAAAGCAGCTTGACTGTCACTGAGAATATACTCAGTCCTGTCAGTGACATTATTGTTAATATTCTCCTGAGCTTAGGCAATAATAGCATAGATTTTCGCTTGGAAGACCGATGCATATTTGCCCATGCTTTGGCTCACTTTGCAGTCGTTGGCATAGATACCAGCGCCTGATCCTGTTTCCATTTTGGAACCATCAGTGTATCAGATGAGACAATCCTTGTCAGGGGATTGTTGACCTTGTCTCCATTCGTGCCTCGTGGGGACCTTTATATTGAAATTCTTTTTGAATATGTGCAATGGCTGCATTTTGTCGCATCTCATGCTCATAATCCCTTTGAGATCTTTCGATATCTCCAATTTTGTGTGTTGAGTTACCGGCATGTTGACGCTCCACAGCCCATGCACAGATAGTCTATGTAGCGCCTTTATCGCCTCTGACTCCACAACAATGTGTAGCGGCGTTTGATCCAGCAGGACCTCTAACGCTGCCGTTGGCGTGGTCGAGAACGCCCCTGTTACAGCCATGCAGGCTAATCGCTGCACCTTCGACAGCGCGTTCCTGCATGTTGCTTATGGGTCTTATCATCATCGTGTATAGCCACTTGAGGACCTTGGGCTTTAGCCCCCAGGTCTTTCCATAAGTAGAACGAATCATGCCGAAGACCCGCTGGGCCTTCTCTATGACTTTGTTTACATGTGGTTTCCACGTTAGTTTGCGATCTAAGGTCATGCCTAGATACTTCACCTCAATAGATCATTGTAACTGCGTACCATACATGGAGAGAGTTCCCAACCCTGTCAGATCCGTCTTCCTAGTAAACGGCACGACAGTAGTTTTTCCTGGGTTGATCGATAAATGATTACTACTGCACCATTTTTCCACCATAATCAGGGCCTTCTGCATGAGACTAGATACCGTACTCTGGAACTTTCCATTGACGAGTATCACCAAGTCATCAGCATATCCGACCGTTAAGTACGGTCCTTTGTTGAGTTGTTCTAAGAGTGAATTGACTACTAAGCACCATAAGAGTGGTGAGAGTACTCCACCCTGAGGGCAGCCCTTGGTTGTCGTAACATACATTTCATCTCCTAACAACTCAGACCTAATGATTCTACACCTGAGCATACAATCAATCCACTTGCAAATGGACGGCTCTATGCCGTGATTTGCCGATGCCACACTAATGGCATCAAAGTTTGTCCGATCAAAAGCTTCCTCAATATCAAGGAATGCAGCAATGCATACTTCCCGGTTATCTAATACATTTTCTGCCTTATTTACCACAAAATGTAGTGCCGTCTCAGTGGCTTGTCCCGACTGGTAGGCACATTGTAGCCTGTGGAGGGGGAATTTCTATAATGCTCCCTGACGTGTCTATCTACTAACTTCTCAAGGTCTTTCAAGAAGAACGACTCAAGACTGATAGGTCTGTGTGCCTTGGCTTCTTCGTAGTCCGCCTTGCCCGGTTTCGGTATGTAGATGACTTTAACACGCCTCCATATCTTTGGATTGTATCCAAAAGCTATGCAGGCTCTGTATAGTCTGCATAAATGCGGAACCAAGAGTGCATCTCCCTGTTGTAGGATGATGGGATACACCATGTCTGGGCCAGGCGACTTGAACGGTTGAAAACCATTTAGAGCCCAGCCGACCTTCCCTTCATCCACTTCCTTCCTAGCAGTGTCCCAATCTGCTTTGGTTATACGACAGCTTAATTCAACCAGGCTGACCTGGTCCTCCTGCTCCTATTCTGTTATCTTACAGTCTGGAAAGTGTTTAGCATCATTGCTACTGTCTCCTTACCAGACCCTGTTCGCTGCTCATTGCCATCGTTAATGGTTGTCAATGGGTGTGCTCTGACAGTCGAGATAGCTTTGGAGAGCCTCATTCCTTTAGGAATGGTACTGTTGTTTTTACAGTGTGCTCAAGCCTTCCGTTTGGCTTTCCGCACAGCTTTATTGTAGTTGGTCAAACAACGAGCGTAACCGTTGTAGTCCCTGCTGGTCCTAGCATTGTTAAACGCTCGTCTGGCTTCTAGCCGCAGCTTGACCAACTCTGGCGTCCACCACGGTACCCTCTTGGGCCTAAGTTTCCTCTCAGGGCAGTTGTTTGTCCAGGCCGTATTCACAGTCTGGATCAATTTGTCTGCTGTAAACTCGATGTCTAATATAGAATTGAGCTTATCCTTAGAATCCTCCAAATCTATTCTGACGTCACTCCTTAAAGAGTCCCAGTCCGTATTTCTGGGTTCCTTCTGCGTGCTGTAGGAGCTGTAACCAGCGTCCTGTACTTGAAGCATATGTAATTATGATCTGACAAGGTCTTGTTCTTCTTCTGAAAGAAGAAGAAGAAGAATCTGACAAGGTAATCTCATCAGACACATGCCACTCAACAATCTTAGTGCTAGCCCTGTTGGAGGCTAACGTGATGTCAATTACCTCTGTTCGCCTACAGTCAGCGAACGTTGGCCTGTTTCCCTTATTTAGAATTTGTTAAGAGGTACTTACCACATACTCCAGTAGTTTTTCCCCTCTTACATTTACATCCGTGCTCCCCCAGACTGTGTGGTGTGCGTTGGCATCGTACCCCAGTTTCACGTCCAGGTTCTTCCGGCTGCCATATTCAACAAGGTCCTTTATCTGTCTAGATACTATTTCCTTGTCCATGTAGTCGAAGTATGCAGAGGTCAGGATTATAGTATCCTGCCCTCCGCTCCCTCGCACATCGATCTTAACTGTCGTAAGATCCCTGGAACAGAAATTGTATAAGGGCATTGCGTTAATGCCATTTCTGACATATACACATGTCCTTATATCATTAGTGGAACAGTTATGAAAAATTACAAATCCCGTCCCACCCCAGCCTCTGATCTTTCCCTCTTTAACATAAGGTTCCTGAATCAGGGCAATATCATATTCATTCATCCGCAAGTGGCGGGCCAGAATGGCCGTCGTCCCGATGCAGTGATGAAGATTTACTTGTACGCACCTTAGTCCAGCCATACGGTCTGCCTATATGGTAGCACCTTTGGTGGTAGCCGCTACTGGCCGCCCCCCTTGCTCTCCACTTCCAACATCGCCTCCGCAGCATTCAGCGACGACGACAGAACTAGACCGTCAATATGTCCGATTATGTCGTCGATCTTCGGTGGTGCACAAGGCGAAGAGGTGCAGAGAGCTGTACCTGGCTCTTCCACCACAGCATTAACGGGCTCCTCCCTGGCCTTTGCCCATGATTCCATCAAAGCATGGGCCTCCTCCCCCACGCCAGCATCAACTGGCACCTTTTGCACGTTCGGATCCTCGAGGATCTTGAACGTGCTCTTGTCCATGGCAGCATGGAGACAGAAGACGCCTGCCTTGATGACCGTGGCTGAAAAGCTGTCCACCAGGATGATGCGCCTGGTGTGCGTCTCTTCGACCTGCGTGCCCAGCACCTTCCACTCGCTTTTTCGTAGGGTGTGCCTCGCTCGACTGCTCTTTGCTAGCCTCCCCGAGACTAGATGGCTGACAGCCACTCCCCGAGGGTGCTGAGCTAAGATCCCCCTTTGGGTATTCTTTACGCAACTTACCCCCTCCGGGGCTGCCACGCCCTCTGCATTGGGTACCCTTTCGAGGGTTACACCCTCTCCACGCCTTTGAGCTGCCCGGGTGAGCACCACTCCCTTGGCTCAAGTTCGGACGGCCGCTAAGGCCATCACGACCATGTCGCTTAGGTGTGTAGGTGCTCCCACGTGCAGCTCCTACACCCGCCATACCCTCCCCCTAAGGGTCCAGACGTCATTAATTGAAAATGAAAAATGAAAATGAAAAATCTTTTTTTGTCTCAAAACAGTTACATTAATTATAAATGAGACATCCCCAGTAAGTAATTGATATTACTTGTGTTGGGGCTATCTCGCTCTTTCCCTTAATTATTAACAATATAGAGACTAATGTTTACAAAAAATAAGTTGAAATTAAAATTAGGTTAAAATTAAAATATTATTTTAATATATTAATTGCTCGCCCTTATCGGTCAAGCCTTGAGTTTTGGTTTTGACAGAATCCATCTGGTCTATCATTGAGTTCACCTGCTGGCTCCCCACCTGCCACATAGTCCACAACGTTGGGAATGCCTTGTTCAGGCACCAGGGCTACTAACAAGGTATAGCGCCCCCGAGTGAACTGTCCCCGAGACGTACAGCACAAGTCGCTTCACCCCAAACCACTGAGGTGTGAAACGAGTACTGCCGGCTGGAGACCTCTTCACCCAAGGAATCTCACCTGGCGGTCGCATGAGCGGACACCGTAGCCGATTGAACGTAGCTGGCGAGACTGCAACCTTCCGTGTGAGAGAAAATCCAAACCAAAGGGGCGTGTTGCAGATAGGCACCACTATCGCCACATCACCACTCAACCCTCAGGACTCCTTCATCCCGCCGTAAGGATCCCCGCGCACGGCACAAATACGCGGCAGGTCATTACTATCCATCGTCTGTCGTTCGACGATGTCCTCGCCGGAACATGACCTCTCCATCCCAGGCAGTGGTCGTCTGGTGGTTTTAGTTAAGTCTATTTCAAAGGGAACTAGACTAATAACAGAGGGTAACCACGTGAACGATTCCCCAGCAGACTTGTCTTAGGGATCTACGCGACTGTTGCGCTCTCCACTAAGACCATTGGCACCTTACTCGTCTTGAAGAGTCGAGTAAAGTGGGTTTGCATCTATACTAAACAAGCAGCCAATCCAGTGAAGCTAGAAAGCAGAAAAAACAAGCTAGGCAGTGCAACTATTAAAGCATAAATACAAACAACTTTAACCTTAATCTAACCACTTGTCATGCAACCGACCCTCAATCTGTGCTATCCACCCCGTTAAAAAAGACACCGGGGTAGATGATACTTGGTCTGTGCCATCCACCCCGTTAGACGACGGGGTAGGTACTACCGGGGTCGATAAAACAATTTTTCCCAACTATCCCGTTAACGGGGCGGGACGACCAGGGTGGATGCGATGTACCTAACTTGTAGACATGGCTTAGGATAAGTTCTAAGCCACGTGTACAAGTTGATCTCATAAGTCTTCACAAACCGTTTTGCAGAAAACTTAACGGGTCACCTTTCTGGAATAGGACTACCACACAGCACGCCTGAGGTTTTAAACCCTGTTGGACCACGGAATTAAGAAGAATAGTTAGCTCTTTCAGAATTGGATTAGCTTAATCGTTAATAGCATTATACTGTTAGTATTCAGAGAGTGCATCATCATGCTGCTCAATAAGCTTATTTCGCTCTATTTTGATAAGATAATCAATTAGTGTTTGGCTGCCTGTTGTTATTAGTATCACAAAGTTTAATGCCATACGTGCGTATAGGTTAATTATCCAGTGCACTGGAAAACTTTAAGGAAATTAGTATCATGAACCCAAGAATGAACATGGAAAAGGGTATAAAAGTCTGTCAAATCGGTCAAATGACATTTATGACATTGACAGTTGATGATTGACAACTAACTTGTAAATTCATTATTTTGAAAATCTTGAAGCCTAATATTTCGCTTCTGTATTAGCAAACTGTCGGCGTATCTTAAATAATTTATTTACAATGTCAGCCGCAGAAAATCACGAAGAAATAATTCAATACGTGCCGTTCACGTCATTTGTGCACCCTTCTTTCTGGCATACCCTGACTGAAGTAAAACTCAACGTAGATAAATTAGATGAGACTTCAAAACAAGTTTTCGGGCGCTTTACGTATCGTGATGATATTGGAGCCATATTCGAAGTAGATGGCACATCTTTTAACAAGTAAGTTAGCTTTTCTAAGCTTAATATACTAAATTACTGTACATAAAACAGATTTTTGTTGTGGCTAGTAACGATGGTTGACACTTGTGTTTAGACTTCCATTGTGCTGTGCAAATAGCTTCCTTGATTTCATACTAGAGTTAGGACGTATTATCAAATAATCTTATCTTATATTATCTTATGTGTGGGCCAGTCAGTGCAGACTGGCGACACTTCGATCCAGTGGGATCTTTTGTGTCAACACTCTCCCAATAACGACTGCCATAGATGTTCATAGCAGCCGGGACCGACGGCTTAACGTGCTCTCCGAGGCACGGAGCAGGCGATAACTGTCAATCAATACGCACATAATTTCAAAAAGTCATAAAACTTCCGAATGTCAGAGGTGCGCGTCGTGGGTTCGAATCCGAGACCCTCTGCATTGCAGTCTGTTGGTCACCCCACTGAGCTATCGCTGCTCTTATTATTAACAAAATAATAGTCTACATGACAAGAATAATTTAATTATTTTTAATACTAGCTCTTCAGGAATAAATAAAACTGATGTTGCACTAGATTCATTCATCATACTTATTAAATGATCATTGTTTTATTTGTTTTGTTTCTACTACCCAAAGGCATGATATTGGTTATAATATGATGCAGCATGATAAACAATATTTTAGTCTTATTACCCATAATATACACATAACCAAAGCATTTATTAGAGATGTACCTTATCCACATGTTACAATCAATGTTTTAACACTACATAATAAGTGATGGTATTGGCTATAGTTACAGCCCCAGAAACTATGGACCTTTAAACTAGTACTTCAAATTATTTCTTATAAATGCAATTTAATAGATTGTTTTCTTAGCACCCAATTACATAATATTGCACTATGTGTGATAGTAGCTAATGTATTGAATATGAACTTTAAGAGTGTTTCACTAGAGCTGTATGTTTTATTTATTTACTTAATTAGAATAAGAATGTATCACCAGAGCTGTATGATTTATTTATTTACTTAATAGAACGGCCGCAGGCAACTTATTCTAATTAAGGATGCAACTATCATACTACCTTTTCACAATATTCCTTACACACTGACAGTATCTTCTTCCATTCATCCGCAAACATATCACAGTGAGTGTTGTCCACAAGGAGAGAGTTGAGTCTGGCGTGAGACCAAGGTATAGGCAAATTAGCACAAGCTGGTAAGACATCATATGGCTATTATTATGGTTTAGGTATGGGACTCTACAAATGCTAAGATTTAAGCATTGTTACTATATAAGTATAAACTGATTACAATACAAAAGATAATTGTATATTAATTTTATTGAATTATCAATAATTCAAGCTCAACGCGCAAACAAATGTGCCTACATTACAATTATTTTTATTTACATGTTGAAATGTATTCATTTAATTCTGTGAAGTAGATTACAATTTGTGCAGTTTGTTTTAAATAACAATAACTAAGTATGTATAATATCTGAGTGATATCATGGATAATATTAAATATAGCCCTTTTAATTGGAGTGCGAAAACATCACGCAGCCCTCCCAGCATTCCTTAACTGCAAAATCACGTCGCTGATTATACCATGGAAGCCCTGACAAAGAGTGATCTTAAATTTTGGATGTCCTCAATTGAAAAATGCCTGAATGAGGTACCTATGTATTATTGTTGCAGAGAGGAAGCTTAATTCTGACCAAAAATGTAAGATTAACACCTTAGCGCGGCAAATTGGTAGTTAGGTTTCCCAAATGGCAGTTCAATATCAGTCGTTAAAACAAAATGCTATAATGATTAGCACCTCTTAAGATACCTTAAAAGAAAAACGACTACGACTTTAAAATTTCGATTAAGGAGACCATAGAGAAAAGCTCTACGAAACCAGTCGTAGAAAATGTGTCCTTTGCTGATATGGTGAAATCTAACCAAAGTATTCCATTACGCCCTAAAAATTTTAGCTCTATCGCAATTTATCCTAGTGATAAAATGAAATGAGGTATATAAATTCCATAGATTTTAATGAGGGCGCCTTAAAGCGCCGCCTTTTTTATTTCTTATTTCGAGCTAACTTTTAAAGGTATATTAGTGTTTTTTTTTCCTGTTTTATTTGTATATTTTTCATTTTAGTTTTAATGCTATAGCTGAAGACTTAATTAATTATATAGAATTATAGACAATCACATCTATGAATCGAAAGTGTGTGACAATGAAAATTGCAGACAGTACTTTTACGATTATGACAACCCATTAACGGTACTAACCTAAAATATCCGCAGTATTTATAAGAACCTAGATAGTTTAAACGTCTTTATACACAGGCTTAGTATAGAATGTGATGCCATTATTCTCACTGAATGTTGGCTGTCAAATAGAATTTGCAATCTACCAGTATTACCAGAATACAATACTTTTAATACTACGTTATCACTAATCATTCAGAACGATGACGTGGTAGTATACACAACGAAATCCCTATTTGCCACAGTTGAAGAGCCAGAGGTCCAAGACTGCAACTGTCTCGTCATTAAAATAGGGACAGATATCGCGATTCTAGCAATCTATAGACCACCATCGTTTAGGAAATTAGATATGTTTATTAATGCCTTAAATAATACTTTACATAGCCTTTCATCTTATAAAAATATTATTATAACCGTTGAATTAAATAGTGAGAATTGTGACATTGTAACGCATGATTATTTAAATCTTTGTGCGTACTACGGCATATTACCAGCACATACTTATCCGACACACATAAGTGGTTCATGCTTAAATCATGTTAATATGCTTAAAGCTAGGCTTCCGTGTTCAACACTTGCCGCCAACTCATTAATAAACAACCACTGCGCTTTTCTACTTACACTTGAATTATCGCAGTCTAAGCATATACGTCGCCCGCAACTAAGGTCGAAAATAAACATGAGTAACCGTGAAGGAGTTATATGCAGCATTGATTTTAACTCAATTACAATACCGCTGACGTTAACACTTGTCATACGTTATTGATAAAGTACAAGAAGCTATTTTTAACCGACTTCAAAAAGGAGGAGGTTCTCAATTCGCCAGTATGTTTTTTTTTTGTATGTTTGTTACGCGATTACTCCGCCAATTATAAATTGATTTGAATGACTTTTTTTGTTTGGTAGATCATACTTCAGAGGTGGTCCCATATAAATTTTATCGACATTGATTCAGCGCTGGTTGAAAAAATCAACAAAACAAAAAAATATACGCTGATGACGTTTTGGTTTGTGGTTCCCTTCAGCAAAAGTTTCGATGAGGACTTTTAATCTCTGTTTTAACTGTCATCACAAAAACATTAGCCAAGAACAAAGAAAATTATATGCATTTTTGTTGAGGAGTCGTCATAATAATTATAAGTACATTAATACATAATCTTGTAGAAAACTACCTAGTTGTTGGAAAGATTACGCAACCGTGTCATTTCTGTTAAAGCTTTCCCATCGTGGGGTCGATTTAAAAGCTTATTTGCATCCAAATCAGACAAGGCAATGAGGGCTACATAAATCTGTGCTATTGCAAAATTCTTCTTTCTCAAATCAATCACTGCTTTATCAAGGGTTGTACCCTGCAGTTTGTAGACAGTTACGGCCCTGCTTAAAATGAGCGGTAACATTCTGCGTTCGACATCTCCAGATCCTCTTTGCGCTTGGAATGTTGTGCAAGCAGGTGATATTGCTACACAACCGTCATCATCTTTTATTCTAAGGCCGACAGTCGCGTCATCAAATTTTATAAGGACAGATTCAGGCAATTTGCCTTCCAATTGATCTCTTCGGAGAGCAGGCCATTTAATTTTCTTAACAATGTCTCATTTGAGCAACGCGTCTAGTACTACCCATATTATATATAAACAAAATATACTTACTAACCACTAAAATTTAAAAATAAAGTTAGTTTTTAAAAAACAAACAAAAACCGACTTCAAAACTATATCTACACGTAAAAACTTAAACTTAAAAATCCTATAAGCACTAAAATGTTCAAAATAATACTAAATCTAATAAATCAAAAATGTTAAATAATTAACCTACTTATATAAACTAAACTATCTTTAACGTATAATAAAATTTTTCAATTTTTGGAGTCGGTGCCAAGCCAGTATCTCTGATCTGAGCATAAAATCTTTTAGCTTAACTCTTTTACACACTTTACGTAGGTAATTAGATATATTATGTATATAACTATCTTAAAACCTACTTATTAGTCAACTAGATGTGCCCGCGGTTTCACCCGCCGTGTTTCGCATCACCCGCCTGTGCGATATTCTTTTTTTGCTGAGCTTTTTTCACTGTGACCAGCTGTATTGTAAACAATTATTTGAATAGACCGTAACAGTATGGATACTGTTACCTATTGTTATTGGCAGGTTAGGGTCTGAAACAATACACGTGCAAGCATGATAGTGTTGTTTACGTATCGATTAGAATATGCTGATATTTATAAGTCGATAAAAAAAAATTCAATATCTTCGTGAAAATAATGTATTCAAATTTAATTCTCGCAGTTTTCCATTGTACATGGGCTATACTTATTATGTGACCCTTAAATATGACCACACCTTTCTGTTACACCCTGTATACATACGCCACAGTACCAATGTATCAAAATAGATAACGTCGGTCGTCAGTGCCGATTTGAAATTACCCCAATTCGGTATTCCTCAAGGAAGCGTCCTCGGAGCTACCCTCTTTCTGGTGTACAATAACGATCTCTGTAATCTAAGTCTACATCATGGCAAAATTGTTTCATACGCAGATGATACTGCGCTCCTTTTTTCCGCTGACACCATTGCCGAAGTCTATTAATATGCACAGTACGGTTTTAATATAGTAAACAACTGGCTTCAATATAAACTGCTCACCTTAAATAAGTACTGAAAAAACAATATATATAAAATTTTGTATGCATATGTAGACACCAACCTCATTTAAGTCACATAAATTTATATGTACATTACTGCAATAACATTACAGCTTGCACGTGTCCTGTTATCTCTAACACTACTAATACTAAATATTTAGGTGTTATATTAGACGGCACACTCTCCTTTAAAGAACACATATCTGCTTTAACTAACAGAGTACGCAAATTATTATTAGTTTTCATAAAATTGCGCCTTATTGCAGATCACAAACACATCATACAGATCTATAAGGCATTGTGTCAGTCTTTAATTTAATATTGCATCACTTCATGAGGCGGTAGCGCAAAATCCTTCATGTTCAATATTGAGCGGGCACAAAGAGTGCTTCTAAAAGTAGCAACCCGCCGACCCTACCGCTTTTCCACTCATCTTTTGTATGAAAATTGTAAAGTATTAACTGTCCGACAGCTTTTTATAATGTACACCGTACTTAAACAGAACGCAACGCTTACGTATAACATTAACCTTACTAACACTAAAAGACGGAAAGATATTGTCTGTACCACACTTTCTCAATCAAAGTTTGTTTTTACAAATAGATTTTTCGCATTCTTAGGGCATTTTCTTTATAACAAGATAAATGAACAAACAGCTATATATGACCTAAGTTATGTAAGATTTAAACGGATAGTCTGTCGGTACTTACAAACTTTAAATTATGAGGATACTGAAGATTTGTTGATTGTTGTTAAATAAGTAATAACAAGTTCTATGATAATAATTATAATCTTGGCTTATTTTTGCATATACACTACCGTCCAAAAGTTTGGAATCACTAGGGTAATTTTAATTAAAACGACTATAATATGTTTAAAGTATACTTTATCACACTTAAATCTTAATCAAACCTTAGATTAGCATTCAGTTAATTAGAATCAGTACAAATAAGAACAAAAGTATACAGCCTTCGTTACATTTTGGATTCGTCAAAATGGCCACCCTTATTCTTAATTACTTGTTCACAAATTTTACTCATTCTTTTGATTAATTTATTGAAGTGTTTGGAGTCCAGTGACTTCCATTCGCTCTGTAAATATTCCCACAACTGTGCTGAGCTCTCGATGGACACCGGTTCTTCACTTTTCTATCCAGTTCATCCCATACTAATTCAATCAGAGACAAATCTGGCGATTGTGAGGGCCACTTCATAATTTGCAAAACTTTTTCACTTCGTTTTTGCTCTAAGAACCCCTGGCATAATTTGGATGAATGCTTATGGTCATTATCTTGTTGAAAAACAAAATTTCGACCGATCACATTAATTCCAGAGGGAATGGCATTTTCTTCAAGTATTTTCAGATAGCCTTCTTTATTCAGTTTCCCGGTGATTTTGATCAGATGGCCGGGTTTATTATTACCAAAGCATCCCCAAACTATCACACTACCACCGCCGTGCTTAACAGTCTGCACAGTACACGCTTCTAAAGCCCGCTCCTCTTTTGATCGGCGCACAAAAACCCGTCTATTAGATCCAAATATTGAATATTGGACTCATCCGTCCAAAGGACTTTCTTCCAGTCTTCTACTGTCCAGTTTTTATGTGTTTTGGCCCACTCCAGTCTTTTTCTTTTATGAACACTAGTCAATCTGGGTTTTTTGGCTGCTACACATACTCTTAGACCAGTAGATAGCAAACGCCTTTTTACAGTTGTTATTGAAACTGGCTTTTCTCGGGTTTCATTTAAAGTAGCGGCAATTTGAGGTGCAGTTAAACGTCGATTTCGTTTCGATAACGTCACAACGTAGTTATCTTCCTGCTTTTTCGTTGATTTGGGACGTCCAGATCTCTTCCGGCTTTGGCAAATAGAATAGCCTTCTTCGCTCAAAGTACAGATAGCACTCCGCTGTTCAAGCGAAATCTGTTTCCTTTTTGCCATTTTATGAGCTTGCGAACTTTTGTAACTATCACATGAACGTCACAAATCACACTGAACTCTAAACTGATAATTTTTGCAATAATACACCCATATTTCAAAGATTAGACACTACTCATTACTACAACAATGCTTAAAAGCGCCAATTCTAAGAAATCTTCAAACGGCGGTGTCGAAACTTGAGTGGTCATAAAACACGTGTGTCGGTCTTTTTTGAAAGCAATGGATAGTTGATAAGAAATTAGTGTTTTTGGTAAATGTTGTTGTTAGTACGGTCGTGAAAATACTAATCTCCAATAACAATACGTTTTTTGATGGATTTATTGCGGTATAGTTTTTCTGTCGACGAAAATTAGGATGATGCCAAACTTTTGGACGGTAGTGTACATATTTATATAATAAGTATGGTTAATTGTATGTAACGTAGTTCCTAGTAGTATATTGTAAGTGCCCTTAACGCCTGTGGCACAGGTTTACCCTAGTACAGGCACCCATATTATATTATCTATATTAAGTACTTTATGGACTGTATTCATGTTTTATCACTATAATCAATAAGTAAATTATTATTATTATTTGGTAATTATCAAATATACAATTTAATTCTGCAATTGCACAAAGTAATTTTATTTAAGTCTATATCTAAAATATAGCATCGTTATTACATAAAGTCTAGGCAAAAGAACTTAACATTCTATAAACAAAATTATATTACAAACTATAGGCAGCCCACATAATAAAATTTCAAAAAGTTTTTTCAATACCTACTTATCTTCATAAGTTTATTTTCCTTAAGAAATATAATAAACTAATTTCTTATAGGTACAAAGTGTGCTAGAATGTCAAATTTATTTATTGTTGGCGATTTACCTGGGATTAAAAATCTAGCATTTGTATAGAAATTTATTGAAGAATGGGATAGTGTAACTTAAATAATAATACTTATTATTATTTTATAGGATTAGTCTAGTGAGATAGTTATATTACTAGATTATTCCTCTGACTTTCCAAAGTTATGTGCCTATGTGATATGAAACCTATCTGAGAGTTTTATATTATGTTCTTGCAGATGTGTGAAGTCTGCCAAACTGCAATGGGTCAGCATGATGGACTATGGTCTAACCCTTCTCATACTGAGAAGAGGCCAATGCCCAGCAGTCCCAGTGCTGAGCATTGGCAGTTTATAAACAGGCTGATATATTATTATATAATGTTCACAGAGTTCCAGAAGCAGATCAGTTATATACAAACATAAAAGGCACAATAATTAACAAGAACACTATTGAAGAGTTCAAGGCAATTGACAAAGCCTCTTTACTGAACTCTGTTGGTAAGACAATATGGGACAACTTGAAAGAAAAGTCTTGGATAGAAAATCCCAGTTGTTTGCTAAACTTCTTTATATTTTCATATGCTGTAAGTGTCATGTAGAATATGTGCATGTTATAAATAATCTATTTTCTATAATTATTTAAAAGTAATTAAGAACTATGTGTTTTTTTAAATAATATTTAATTACCTATATAATTATATGTTACTATGCTAATTAATCTTTCCTAATAAAATATATATCTTGACTATTAAATCGCTATCTTTCCATTAGTTTCTATAACTCATTATAGAAATATGGTACTTTCAAAAGAGGAGAAATGCCTCTTTACACTGGTAACACAGTATGTTATTTATAGGGTTGCCAGTGCAAAAGTGTCACAGGTCATAAGCTACAGTAACTGCTCATATTCAACCTAACTGTATTCTTGTGTGTAGTAGTAGAAAAACATATCAATATTAATAAAATTATTATAAATTTTCAGGATCTCAAAAAATTCCATTATTATTACTGGTTCGCATTTCCGGCACCAAGCCAACCGACAATTTACGTCACAGAGAGGAGTGCTATAATAACAACAGTTTTAAGCAATAAGGAGTTAGAAGACTTGGCTGAAAGCTACAAGACACTTGATAATGCGCAGAAGATCTTTTTCGCCGTCACTAAACAAAGAGACTCTTGTAATGTTCGAACACTGGCAAATATTTTAAGGCAGACAGAAATTTCACAACCAATTGATACATCTCATACTTATTTTGTGTTCCAAGATTCAAGCAATGGAATTAATCCTGGGTGGCCTCTTAGAATATTTATGGCAGCACTGATAGATGGCTTTCCAAGTATAGCTGGTGCTAAAATTTATGTTATAGGTCTAAGATGTAATGTATCTGGTGGAATCTCAAATAGTCGAGTTTTTTCTATAAAGATACCTCAGGTAAGTAAAAGCTCCCTTTTTTTCGCAACTAATTTGGCAAACAAGCATACGGTCCACCTGATGGTAAGTGGTCACCGTAGCCTATAGACGCTCTAACGCAGAGGCATCATTAGCACATTGCCAACCCGAATGAAACACAACAGTAGGAATAATAGCAGTATTCCTACTGTTGTGTTTCGTTCGGTGAGTGAGAGTGCCGGAGGTCCAATCACTCCTTTTCCCCCTTCCCGCTCCTTCTCCTTCCCACTTCCTTTCCTAGAGGATTGGCAACGTGCTAATGATGCCTCTGCGTCAGAGCGTCTATAGGCTACGGTGACCACTTACCATCAGGTGGACCGTATGCTTGTTTGCCAAATTAGTTGCACGTCGATATTCTGTGAGAGGGTAGTCCTTCTCCGGTCGAGCCAGTCCATTCATTCTGAAATCAGTTGTAATAATAATAATATCAAATTATCTACAGAAAATAAACCAGTACATCATTATATACTTCTCAATTTGGAATAGTACATTCTGGCTTCGAGCTTACACGTCAATCTATCCCAAACACGTGCTTCTTGGTATGTGGGGTGAAATATCTATCTGTACATATTTAAGGATTAAAAGACATTAAAGTGGTCGCTGTGCTTATTTTGTATAATAAACCCAGAACGGGTTCAAATCCCATGTGAGACAATTATTTGTGATACACAAATGTTTGTTCTGAGCCTGGGTGTAGTGTGGTGTGGTGTGTGGTCTGTTAATTGTTAGTAAATTAGGTCCCTTGCGGCAGGCCTCGAGCCCCAAAGCGGGTGTAGTGTTAAAAAAACAACATCTATTAAAGCATAAAATCTTTACATTTGACTACAGAATGGTGTTATAGTTTGTGGTCACCTCCACTTTATGCCGTGTGAGGTTTTGGAGGTCTGATACTTAAACAGAACAAACATTTTTGTGGTCTAAAGGTAGTTAGGTACTATGATTATGTATATTCTTTGCGTCCGTTGTACAATGTTATGTGTTTAGTTACTTGCGACACGGCGTAGGATTTATTACTGCACGCATCGATCGCGCCGTATTCGAACAAAATGCTATCTTATCTACACTTATAACCGTGATACGCCTTCAGTGCGAGTTCCTCGCTGTAACCCTACCACCTGACTGCACGGGTAACGTAGTGGTTTAAGTAGTCGCCTCGCCGCTGCCACCGCGTCTAGAGTTGTGGTGAATCCCACACGGGACTAAAATTTGTGTGATCCACAAATGGTTGTTCCGAGTCTGGATGTTCTTTGTGTCCGTTGTTTGAATGTTTATAAAGTCCCCCACGATCTAGGAAGTCGGAGTGAGGGAGGCGACTTTAAAAAAAAATCTGAAATATACTTTTCAAGGTCGTATATAGCCTAAAAACGCAAAATTGCCGAATATTCTCTTGACCCTAGAATATAAATTCGTATTGTCAACCAAAACACTACAAAGTATTAATATCTGTTTCTTTATGTTTTAGAATGTGAAGAACACTGATAGTGCCGGTTGGGTTGGTTGGGAGAGAAACGATAAAGGTAACTTTGGACCGAAACTTGCCAATATGGGTGCGTCGCTGGATCCGGTGGTGTAAGTTTAAATTCATTCGAATCATATATTACTCTCTAATGGTTTTATTAATAAAATATCTTATTAAAGGCTTAATACGATGGGTAGGTAAAATACTTATTTTGCCTAATTAATGCGTAGTAAAAATACTTTAGTAATTAATTTATGTACTGTGTACCTTTCTGATATATGTATAGCATTGTTTCAAAGCAACCTAACACTCGTGTGCATTATTAAGAACAAAACTTTTTAGAATTTTACTTATACTAGCGGTTGCCTAGTGGTCAAAATTCAACCAAAATTCCTAAGCTTGCTACTTTGTTTTCTGTTTTTCTCTATTACATATAAATAAGGTATAGGTAACCATAGTTACAAAAAATTGTACGACGTCAGACAAACAATGTCGAAATACTACGAACGCGATTCGACTGCGTGTATCAAATGCAAGGTTGTGTGCGTGTAGTGTTCTTTCATTAATTGAATGTATTTCTAATGCATATTTAATAAAAATATTAGGAATCGCCTCTCCGTCTCCATATAAACTTTAACTGTGCCAAATTTCATACTCCTCCGTCCGCGCAATTTTCGTAAAAATGGGTACAAAGCTTTTGCTTCACGTATTAATATATAGATGACGTTATATCTGTCTTGTAAGTTTTATGAATTCGGCCGTCTGTTTGTTATTTTACGTATTGCAAATTCACTGCAATCTAACATCCTTGATACACTTGTCTACATCACATAGAATTCTTCGCTAAGGCGAGAATATGATGGCGGCACGAATGGTGTAGTGGTGGCAAGTGGTCGCATTACCACTGCCAATGCGCCGAGTGTTAAGTCTGATCCCCAAGAGACAAAAATGTGTCTGAATGTTCTTTGTGTCCATTGTTTGAATGTTTTTAATCTCCATCAAATAAATGTGGCAAAAGAGTTAGTCTTAGTCCTTTTAAAAAAAATAGGACTTCTAGACTAAATACAAAGACAAAGCAAAGACCACTACTACTACTACCACTAATAAAAATAAACCTTTCCCAGTCAAATAAAGTCCAACAATATAATATTTCTCTCATTGTAGATTAGCTGACACATCGTCCGACCTAAACATAAAGCTGATGAAGTGGCGACTAGTGCCTGACATTGACGTGGACGTAATGAAAACCACAAAGTGTTTGTTGTTGGGAGCGGGCACACTCGGCTGTCATGTGGCTCGAGATTTATTGGTAAGGTTCGTGGTTTATAATGCAATATTTGTTACGTATTATCCTATTCCTTAGTGCCGTCGCAGTCTGTCTTGTCATAGAATACCGGACATAATTAAAATATATTGTACCTGACCAACGGTGTGCTGCTACGACTCAATATGTTAATACTATAAATGCGAAGGTGTTTTGTTGCTTTGTTCTTCTTTTAAGTAACAAACCGACACTCAGGGGATAAATAGTGAACAGATATATACTTCATTATGTATGTTTTTCGGTGGCGCAGCAGTAGTCAATACGATTGCTGTACATTTTCCGGGTCGTACACATAGCGACACATCAACCTAGACTGTTTGGACTTTGAACTATTAGAAGTTGAACGCTGCGAATCGTGCGAGAGAATGCGTTATATTTTTGTTACGCTCTATCTTTACCATTACATCGACACCACTATGCACTGTCCCTTGCCGACAATTCTCTATTTTGTATGTAGCGTAGTTATGCGTATATAGGGTGTCTAACTTGATGTGTAGCTGTGTGTATAAAGTGTTATTTGGCTTTCCTATACAGAAATTCTTGAAGTACGGAATATAAAACAAAAACCCTCTTTCAAAGCGCAGCACAAAATGAAATTGGATTTTATGCAGTGGCAACCGTAAAGATAGACCTTAGCGCAATGTTAGCTAAATTGATTATCTTCATTCTCATAAATGGGTAATCGAGAGACACTTTGAAAACATCATTGTCATGCATTAAGTGATCTTTTAGAAAATTATGAGCAGCGAAGAGCTTGGCAAGCCATAGATATTTACCGTCATGGATGAATATCTATGGCTGTACAGGCATTCTTATCGACTGCATGAAGTCAATACCCTCTAATAAAATCATCCCGGCCAAACGTGATGTCAGTCATTACCTACGTGAATAAACTAGATTGCACTATGCAAACGTATGTGGCCTTATCCATGCAAAGTAGATATCGCATTAAAAGACTTGTATTCGAATATCATTTGATATCAGATTTCTATAAATTTTTTTTTATGCGTTACTCGAATCTCTCCTATTCAAATATCTAATCGGACAACTCAATACATTTTTGTTCTGGCATATTCAGTATATTTTGCTGCATTAAAAACATTCTGCCCTATGGTTGAATATTTTTGATGTACATAGGTATAAATCGATTAACGCCTTAACTATTAATTGCGTTTATATTTTCAGGCTTGGGGATTCCGCCATATAACATTTTTAGACAGCGGCAAAGTATCGTATTCAAATCCGACGCGGCAAGTTCTGTTCACTCACGCAGATTGTCTCAACGGGGGACGATTGAAAGCAGAGGCGGCGGCTGACAACTTGCGACGTATCCTGCCTTCTGTCGTAAGTAATGTTTGTACTTATAGCCTTGGTTGAATGCTGTTCTATGCTAGTGTATGCTAGTGTATTGCTGAACCCTTGCAAATTATTTGGTTTTTTCCCGAGTACTTTGTGGAATGCATTGACGCATACCTCTTCACGGGGCGGCGAGGAGGTTATCGGTGTTGCTCGACGTTACCAAAGAGTCGGCCGCGCGAATTGTTCTCAGAAGCGAATCGCAACCCCGCTTCCTTGCAAGTCTGGGATTTAGCTTAAACTGAAGCAATGCGCAAAGTTAATTTTGTGCTAGCATAATAATTCCTCTTTTCTTTTGTTTATTTTTATAATTTTGTTAGCTATTTGGGCTATGAATTAAAGTAAGTCAAAGTCAAAATCATTTATTCATTTAGGTCACAAAGTAACACTTATGAACGTCATCTTGCTAACCCCTTCAGCTAAGCTAAGATGTATTTCCTAGATGTGTGTTCACGTTACACGTAGGTAATATTTGAACCCGAACCTACGAGTTCTCCACTGAGCTGCCACCACTTCTTATTTCATAATAAATAATAATGTGATTTGAACCCGTCATTGGGTATCATATCATCATTGCTGCTGCCGCTTCTTTGAGAATTATGTATTAATTTCCAGGTAACGAGAGGCATTGTAGCTCACATACCGATGCCTGGTCACCCGGTGGGAGAATCATTGAAGAGCGAAACAATTGAAAACATTCAAGTCATCACAGAAGCCATCAAAGAACACGACGCGATATTTCTGCTGTTGGATTCAAGAGAAGCTCGCTGGCTGCCCACAGCTCTAGGAGCCGCCTATAAGAAGGTAATGCATACTTTTAAAAGGCTTTATATTTATAATTTCACTGCACGGACGCCGCCGCGCCGAGTGTTTACGGGACAAAATAGGATGGACTATTTTTTTCCTTGAAAAAGTTTTAATATACGATATACCACCTATTTCATTATTACGAAATATTTTCTTATACGATTGACGTTAATTAATTGTCAAATCTGTCCCAGCTGATCGGAAAATCTGCCAGATTGTCTCTTAACTATGTTTAAACAAGGGACCGGCGCTGCGCTGTTTAGATTTCTGTACTGTTTAGCTATTGATAAACTTACTCTTAGCGCTAACTAACGTTTATAAGTAAGATTTCTCATGAACAGTCGCTATATAGTAGATAATCACCTGTCATATATTTAAAACGGGTCTATAAGTAAGACGGTTAGTCTTTAAGAAACTTGGTTTTAGATTAATAAAAATATTTAATTAGGTACTTAACCTACTTATTTACTGTTGGCTGAACACATGAGTGAACACGGAATCCTGCTCTTATATGTTATGGATTTGGACGCCTAATCTTTATTTATATTTATGGTATAGCTTGCACCATCTTTGTATCTCCAGTTTTAAGAACGTATTTCATTAGATAAAACGTACTTTAGATTTTAAGTTTAATCCCAAGCGTCATAATTAAGTGCAGTGGTTTTTAGTTGCATAATAAAATGATTAGCATTTTGCATTTTACTCCTTAACGGCATTATATATAATATCAGTCCTATATTAAACTGTCCCACTGCTAGACACTGGCCTGTTCTCAGTGTGAGAAGGGTTAGGCCATTATAGTCCACCATACTGGCCCAGACCGGGTTAGACTTCTCACATATCTTCGAAAATAATATGAAGAACTCTCAGATATGCAGGTTTCCTTACGATATTTTCCATGCATACATAGATTCACCCTCCTCTGGCTTCATTCACTTTCATCACATTCCTCATACACGCACGCCGGTTTAAGGTGCTCTTAACCCGGCCTTTGTCCAGAACATCTCTCATCTGATCGAGAAATGTTCTACTAGGTCTTCCCCTTGCGACTTATAAACTTAAATATATTTTCTTTTACCGTTAAAGGTCTTAGCACACATATCAACTCGGAAAGGGATCGTCACCGTATCGCCTTTCGCCTCGCCGTCAAACAGGCGTCAACCTAACGTAACCAAAGCGGATCAACAGCTCCGGTACGCCGACTCGGCTACGGCTAGGCGACGCCGCGCTTACACCGCGCTCACTTAAATCATATTAATATGGATATTTTCTCACTTCTTCAATGATCCCTTTTTATCGTTATTTTTGTTTGAAATCTAACCTACAAATTCAATAAAATAAGCGCGCAGCACGGCTAATAGTTATCTAGTGAATGATAGCACGTTCGGCAACAGTAGTGCACGGAGAGATGTAAGCGCAGGGACGACGAGCCGTAAGCGCGGGGACGACGAGCCGTAAGCGCGACGATTGCAAGCTTGTCACGAGGCGAGGCGATTACGTTACGATTCCGATTAGTTTGCGTTGCAGTACGGCATGAAACTCCTTACTGCAACGCACAAAGAATACTGCACGGCTTGAGTTGATACGGTGCCGATCCGTTTCTGAGTTGATATGTGTGCTATGACCTTAAAGCTAGCGATAATGATCTACTTAATTCGCACATAACTTCAAAAGTCAGAGGTGTCTTGGGTCGAACTCGAGACTACATCTATTAATATATTTTTTTTAATTTCAGATAGTTATAAACGCGGCGCTAGGCTTCGACAGCTACGTAGTGATGCGTCACGGGGCGGCAGACGGCTCGTCGACTGCCGGCTCAGAGTACACCAACGCCAAGTGGATCTCAGGCGGTGACCTTGGCTGTTACTTCTGCAATGACGTCACCGTGCCTGGCAATGTGAGTTTGATAATATATGTAGTCTTTAGATATAATCACACATGTTTCCCGGTGGGTGAGGCTGGCTTTCCACTTGCTGCGGTCCTGACATAACTTTCCTGCTTTATTAACTCATCAATTCTTTATTTATTTATTATGCACGCTCATTAGTTTAAAACTATTGTTAACCCGGCCTTTCTTCAGAAAAGAACAAAAAATCAAAGAACGTTTGCCTAGATGTTCTGCTTTGAACCATCCCATCCTCATATCTTTTTATATTTTAATTGAAAAATGCATTAAGCATAATTTCTTAATAATTTCTTGTCGCGGACGACTTTACAAACATTTGAAGATGTGTGGAATACACAGTAGTCGTTGTTGTATAGTCCGGGGGTTCTTTTGTGTATGTTTTGTACATGCTTTTATAAATTATTATTGGTACTTGCTCGCCATCATACATTAAGGTCCGGTTCCTATATTCAAGAAACGTGTCGTTTTACCTACGGACAGGTAATTTCGACACATATTTCATAAAAATATGTCAGAATTTAACTGTCCGTGACTAGAACGACCCGTTTCTTGATATAGGAACCGGGCCTAAACTGTATCAGTACGCTTAGTAGATACTATTTGGTATCGCCAAGTGTCGTGATTGCTTGCGTTTTAAAGGTGCCTCATTGCGTTCTAATTTAGCAATACCTTTTAGAGTTAGAAAAAACTCTACAACAGCTTTGTCCGTCTGTCTGTTATACAATTTTCAACTCAAGAATCGTAAGAGCTAGAGACTCGCGGTCAACGCCATTCGACTCAGCATTGTCGATGTACGCCCGAAATGACTATGACCTTTGACCTCTGACCTCAAGATCACGTGGGATCACGTAAACTTTGAAATTACTTGAACCATTTTTTCGAACTCTAAGATTAACGGCAATTCATTGCCGTTTCTCACTTGTTTATTTTTCGATTTCTTGATAGAATTCTAAAATTTTTCAGTCACTTCAAGATCGCACCCTAGATCAAAAGTGCACCGTAACGCGGCCAGGAGTTTCAGGTATCGCTAGCGCGTTAGCTGTTGAGTTGCTGGTCGCGATTCTACAACATCCACTCAGGTAAATTGTTTCACAGCAAGTATACATCAACAATTAAGCCTCATCATTTCAATATATTTTTGAAGACATAGACACGGACTCATGTTTCATAATGTTACATTACATACTACAGACTTACTATACTATACTATACTATACGTCTGTAGCTCTTAACGGGTAGGGATACGTGTTTTACACCACTATTTCGCTACGGTTTAAGACGTAATGGAGAGCGAACCTTTCGCCTTTCGCCGAGCACAGTTCCAAATTCCATGCTGCTATTGTGAATTTAATACCAGAAAACCCCAATAACTATTTGCCTGACCAGGAAATTGAAACCGAGATCTCGTGCTCAGTACCACCGAAGCAGTTCTATTACAGGGAACTTCTAAAGACCCCATGAAATTTCACTACTTGCGCATGTATAGACAATTTATCTTGTCTTATTTGATAAACTAACACTCATTATAAAAATCATTTGCTTTTAGACTATTCGTTCTCTAATTACATAGATAACAAAATAAAGAAACAATACGTGGATGATTGTTGCGATGAGAGCTCGTGGTGAAATAAATAAGCGGTGGACTGTATTAAAGATACATTATAACGTAATATAAAATCACAATATAATAGCAAGCATGAGCGCGGGTTTTGTCAACGACTCCTCTCAGGTGACTGACCGACGGCGCCGGCGCAGGCTGCTCGCGATGTCCGATGTCGCTGTCCCGCTCTGGCCGCCACCGCGCTTGTGTTGACGATTGTCCACAATGGTTCCTTATCCATTTTCATAAAATTTTAATTCATAATATAACATGGCATACTCTTGTTTATCCTAATTATATTTACGCAAAACAGCTTTTTTTAATCGTATGTTATCACAACTAGCCGCCTGGCTGGGGTGGCCCAAGAGCCACCCCGCGGCATCCTAACGAACCTATTTATTGGGTTGTCACTAATTACTCGCTTCGCAAGCAAGGTCGTTTAAGGGGACCTCACCAGATTTGCTATATGCCAAAAACAATTATGGCAAAGTATTATTATGCCAAAGTATATTAGGGAAAAACATTATGCAAAAAGAAGGGATCCCTACGTAGATATGGGTCTCGAAATAAAACAGCTCTTTGCTGTATAAAACAACTAAGAAACATTTACTATACACATTGTTACAAGTACCACTTTTGTTCCAGGGAGTTAGCACCAGCCCAATATAATCTAAGTGACGAGACAGAAAGCATACCGGACTTAGAAGGTGTTCTGGGCCCAGTGCCTCACGCAGTCAGGGGCTTCCTACACTCGTACAAAACTATGCTGCCAACGTGTCCTAAGTTCAACCAATGCGTAGCATGCTCACTTATAATACTGAACAATTACTTAGATAATGGAATTGAGTTTCTATTAAAGGTTTTCAATAGTGGAAAATATTTGGATGATTTGACTGGACTCTCTGAATGGCGGTTGAATGCTGAATTGACTGACGTAAGTATATATAGTCTTGCTAAAACCGGTCACAAATCGCTGTTGCTCAGTCTGATATTCTTAATGACTCGATCGCATGGGAACTTCGGGATAAAATGGATACAAAACGCAATGTTGTGTAAAAATTTCAAGTTAATTTATTGACTGCTTTTCGAGTTTTGCGGTCCGAACTTGGGGAAGGTGTATCCTAACTAATATTATAAATGCGAATGTAAGTTCGTTTGTTTGTTTCTTACGCTTTCAGTCAGAACAGAAAAGACGTAGGGTACCTTACATCCAGAAAAAGTAGGTACTGCTCCCCAGATATACAAAATTGACACAATGTATACCTATTAACGAGAGCGAAGCCTGATGGCCTGGAGGCCCAATAATATTCCTAATTCCATTTTTCGGGGTTGTTTTATATAATGGTGGCAAACAAGCATACGAGCGCTTAGCATACATACGGTATCCCAGCAGCTTAGACCCTCCTAAGGGCTTACTTCTATGCGGCTTGGAAGTACTTATCTAGTTGCTCCAAGTGAATACATAATATATTTACTATTATTCAGGACAATTATACTAGATCAAGATCAAGTAGAATGGCTCCTAAGTCGTAGTTCAGTGAACCGCGCCTTTTGCACAACTCACGCAATATTGCAATCGTGTATAGACTAAACCCTTTGAACGCCGTGGACACCTTTAGGCGTCCATCGGAAACTGTCCTAAACCGCCAACGATTTCTTAAGTTGTCCAAATTCGTATCACATTCAAGCTAATAAAATCGTTACTATTATGATAAGTTTATAGAAGTAATATCAATAGGTAGCTCAATTATCCCTCAAACCTTATTTTTATCGAGGCGGAATTAAAAGAATATATAAAACCATTTATTAATACCTTAATTTAGTGCTCTAAAATTAAGTGAAAATACACGATTACGTTGCGCCAACGACTTCTTTAGGGGTTACGTAGTGATGTCACATTTTGTATCTTTTTCATCACTACCTTAGTTTTATGTTATTGTAGTAGGTGTGTAATAGGTATAATTATAATATAATATAAATATAGCGACATGATCTATTTTATTGCGCTCAGTTTTCATAGATCGGTAGTAGTATCATCTAATCTAACGTACCTATTGGTAGACATAGCTTAAGACTGCGCCGAGCTTAAGACAGATAATGACAGAGCTCGTGCGGCGCATATTCAAATCGATGCGCGGCTGCCATAGTAAAATTGTATGGAGGATTTGAAATGCTTTTTGATAAATATGTATCTTTATTGTCAACCAATAACAAAAAGTGTTGATTTTATTCACTTAACTGTGATCGCCTGTTTTGGCACATTTCGCTCAGCGCAGTTTTACAATGGAAGAAGAGAGACCTTCTTCGCCATCGATATAATCCGGATCACAAGTCGGAAGATTTATAAAAGAAAGTACACAGAAACAAAAAATGAAAATAATAAGCAGACACAAACTGAAAACACTGTTACAGATGCTTGATGATCGCATGCTTTATTTTAAAAACTTAAAAAAATAAAGAAGATATTTCTTATTCTATTTGTCATCTGCCCAACATAAATTTCTACGTAAGGAGACCGTTTGATAACTATATGTTACGAGTGTTCAAGTGTGTTTTTATTATTTCTCGATTATTGCAATATAATTATTTTCCTAAATCTCTCTAAATAAACAGTACCTACAATTTATATTTAAATCAAAACTAGATCTTTTATATGTAACTTTCATTATATTTACTCACATTTTTTCCTAAAATGTCAAAATAATAATTCACTATCTGCTATCGATAAAAATAAAAGACGTTTCTAGATAGTTTCACAATTAACGTTCCCTATACCCCACGGACACCTCAAGGCGCCCGCTTGTGACGTCAGAAGCGAATGCAAGTTATCGAATAGTGCTTGCAAGATGTAGGTAGTAAAATAAATTAAAGATATCATGATTACCCATAAATCATTTGTTGTTATATAATTATATTGTAAGTAGCTTTTCCTTGTGAACGATGTGATAATAAAACTGACCTGAATACGATATGGAAAACGACGATCTTATTGCAATTCTGGCAGGTGTGGAAGACGACGAAACATTTATACCTAGGACATTTATACTTAGGAGACCAGGGTCGCTATATCTAGTCTAACCAGATGTGGTAGAATTCCTGTTTTCCATAGAGCGACTGCCGTCTGACTGCCGCAACTCATAGGGACAACGGTATCCTGATGTTAGACGTTTGCGTCTCCGGTACTCTCACTCACCGAACGAAACGCAACAGTATGCCTATGTATACTGTCACTTCACGACGATATTCTGTGAGAGGGTAGTGCCGTTCCTGGATGAGCCGACCCATTCATGCTGAAACCATCGTGGCTCTACTACCGTATTTATAGTTAAATATATTCTCAATTTTTATAAATGTAATCGAAATGCACGCTAGCGAAGCAGCAGGCAACTACTAGTATAAACTTAATATCGATGTTCCTCGTGGACAACACTATCTATTTCATACATTAGTTCAGAAAAGGCACAGTATTGACGCCATGAACGACTAAAGGAGTCGCCTAGTGATGTCAACGAATTAGTGTTATTTAAATATTAAAGGTTTTCTGACGTATTTCCATTTTGTATTCATTTAAACATGCGAGCAATACGTATTTAATATGCATGTTAACGTGTATGAGCAGTAACAGGTAAAAATAAAACAAAATATAAATACGTTTTGATTGTTTTTTTAAATTTTTTCGATAAAGACTTCCCAACCCTATCGTGGCGTTCAAAGGGTTAAAACTCTTTACCATCAAGTAAACTGTATAGTTGTTAAGACCTTCATAGTAGTAAAACACTTTTAAATCGGGATTTGATGTTGTAGATGAGTAAACTTATTACTTTATTTTACAGGTACTCACTCTTACAGACGACGAAGAAGAAGAAGACTAATGGCAGCTGAACGATAGATCTCTACATAATACGCCATGTACTGAAGTATAAGCCATTCTTATGTAGAGTCAAATATATTGATGATAATACTATTTAACATTTTATATTTAAACAAGATCAATATTTTACTCTTTTATCTTATTATTATTATCTTCAAATTTCTGCCTCCAAGCTTTTATTTAGCTTATAAAGTAATATAAAAGCAGCTTTAAATGTTGTGAAAATAGGAAAATTAATCAAATAAAATATATATTACAATATCTATATTATTTATTATTTCTACTAGTTTTTAAATTAGGGGCGCATAGTCAATTCGATGGCTGGCAGAGATTTTGGTTTGGCAGCGTGAATTTCTTTTACTGGTTTTGGTGGTTTAATCTTTCTGCCGTGACGACCTGTCTTTCTTTGCCATAGACCTGACCGCGGTCGATTGCCAAGCCATCTGTTGCGCTGTGGAGATCCTATTGGTGTACTTGAATGTATTGCGTTAGACAGCCGACCTGCAAACAAGTTCGCTAAGTTTTATCGCTTCCTTATAATAATACAATTGTGACTGATATTATACATAGTCGTTTTACGTAGGTACGTTTTTCGCAGTGTTGCCTCAGTTTAAAAAAAATATGATTGTCTAAATTATAAATTATATCAGTACCAAAAATAAATAGAGCAGTCTGTGTAAAGATGTATATGTTACGGCTAAAGGTGGGCGTGAACATGAACTTAAGATTAGCCGGCTACAACTAGGTTTAGCCGGCCACATGCGGTTAGGTTATGTTAGGTTACTTTTGAGTTTAGCCAGCTAAAACTAGGTGTAGCCGTACTTCGGCTATTAGCCGTAACATATACATATATTACGTAAAAAGTTTTTGCTAGTTAGCTGTTTCTCTTTGTCTTAGTAACAATAATGGTGTCATGACAGCTAATGCAGAATTTATCTTAGTTTCAAGAGGTTAGAAATGGGACAAATTTTATCCATAGTGTAAGAATTTGTATAAGAAGTTTCAATATACATAATTATGAACAACACAGCCAGATTAAGGGAAACAAACAGTACTGAGGTAAATGTTTATTTGCGCCGTAAATGAAAACGCTTAAAGCAGGTAAACACTTAGAACATATTTGTTTAGATATGTTTTGGTTAGATTTGGCTAACGAATATTCGTTCCCTCTGTTATCCAGCGAATAACAACTTACTCGAAACGAGTTAGCACTTGCTCTCATTACCTCAAAGTTAGATGTAACTGATTGATGACCGATGTAAATTTTAAATCACGACAAAAAAGAACAATCGTTTACATTTTGTACAGAACGAGACGTGTCTGTGTCTCATTGTAGTAGAAACTGTTTATTTTGTTTTGTTTGGAGCGAATGTCAGCAAAGCAGTTATAGATACTAGGTACTATTGCACAGTACAAAATAATTTGCTCGGCAATTCAAGCGACGCGGATTTAAACTATAATAATACATACCTACAACAGCCATACACTTAGGGTCAAAACTGAACAACCTTTTAGAAGGCATTTGAACAACAATTCTGTCATCCTGCTTCCTTATTATTGTGGCGCAAGTACCAGCCGCATGTACGAAGAGGCCGCCCATTTCTGTAAACGAATATAAGTTGTAATTATTACATTACGATAAAGCGAGGCTAATCGAATGAAAGACCGACGGCTGAACTATTAAAAATGTTATACATAATGCAAAAGGCAAGTTTCTACATTTCTTTACTAAAAATAAAATGTAGTAGTACATTACAATAATAAAAAAACAATCATCCAGAACGACCATCTTCAGAAAAATCTGTTCATAAAACATCTTGACCTCATCTCACCATTAAATACTACTAAAAAAATTATCAAATTATAGGGATTTTCTCAATTTGTGCCGCATATTTCCTTTTTTTTTAAATAAAGGTGGAAACTGCTTCAGTCCCTTATATGTTGCAAGCGAAATTAAAAACATACATATTTAATGTATATAGAGGGGTGTACTCAGAACTATTATTATTATGTAGATCACATAAATAATAATGCGTGGCAGCAGCGACTTTGCGACCGCTTACTCGATTACATAAATACAATATAAATTCGATTGGAAAGTCTGCATGGAGTTCATAGAAATTATAGATATCAAAGGCTATATTATTATCCCTATATTTGAAATGAGACCAAAGAGATCCATGTTATAAAGCTCCATCTATATTATAATGTGTTCAGTATAAATACTTTAGCTAATAGTGAGAAGAAGAGACTGATTTCTTACCTGGCACTTTTTCAATACAGTGTACAACAGTTCCAATAGGCAGAGCACCTAACAAATAGGCATCACCCTCATTTGCTCTAACTGAAAAAAAAATATGGTGCTCTCAAAATGAATAAATAAAGAAAGAAAGGGTCTGTATTTTTCAACTAAGACTTCAAAAAAGATTAAATGTTATGCAAAAAGTATATATTGTTCATCAAGCCAAGGTACTGTTCTTAAGCTAAATTTTATACTATTAATAGGAATGACTCTTGGTATATTTATTTATTTTAAAATATACACCAGAATTAGGTGTAACAAAACTTGAATCATCATAAAGCTTACTTATATGATAATTCGTTGTCCACCTGCGAATAAATCTCCATCAGAGCATAGAACCAACCTTTAGTTGTTTCATATGGGTGTGCTGACCACTACATTGTCTGTGCAATCTACAATGTGACTGGTTAAACATTGTACATACTTAAGGACATGATAATTTATGTTCAGAAGTAACATATAAAAAAATAATAAAATCTATCCTGCAAAGAAAACCTTTTTGAAAATTTGTATGAAATATCCATAAAATGTGGACACTGCGCGCGTCGCACACAGCTGTCGGAGGCTTGACCTTTGATAAGAAAAGGACGGGCGGGGGCGGAGGTTTTGTTTAGCTTTGGTATATGCGCAAGAGTTTCCGCACATTAAGTTTTTATTGGATAACCAGGTAAAATTTTAAGTACCTATTTCTTTTAGATATATATAGGTCCAAAATCAAGTACTAAATACCCTCCTTCAATATGTCCAGTCTGTTACCAATCAGCCTGTATATCTCCTCACTTCTCAAAATCGAATAATTGTCTTCAGACAGAATATTAATCATGGAGGACAATCTTAATGGAAAATGCACATCTGCGCGATATTATGGTGTACAAGTGTATGTGCACAAACATGACTGAAAATCCAATGGGATGGCAATCCAACACAATGGGAGAGAGATTATGCACAAGACCAACAGTTTTTAGGTGCTCTCTGAGGCACAGAGTTGTGTAACACTAGCAACTTCCTAACTCCAGGCTGCTATTGAGAATTTCTTGGCAGAAAATCCAATGAGATTTTGTTGGCCTTCATTCAAACCCAAGACCTTACACACAGTGGTTGCATTCACCACCCCTGCGCCACTGAGGCAGTTAAGATCTAATAACAGGTATGTATAAACATTTTGTTCAATTATACCTGGTATCCTGGGTAATTCACGGGATGATTTAATTATGTCACCTGCCTTCATATTCTCTGTAGCTAAAATGTATTTCAATTTGTCACCAACAGCAACTAGTGCTATATGAGCAGTTCTGCAACCATCTTCCATCACCTGTGTTCAGAAACAAATTAAAATACTTTTTACTCATATTAGTGTATTCTATATTCATATCTTACACAATATATAACTAAGAATAGTAACTAAGAAGTATTTAAGTCAAAGTTATTAAATAGTTTTGCATTATAAAAACAAATAGCTGTCATTATTATTTATGGTTACATGATATCTGTCACATATCTTCAACACATATAATATTTACTGTTGCATTTATTATTTATTATCAACCACAAATGAACTACAGGTTTCTAGGTTACCTGTATAACTTTTTCTTCCTGGGGTGGTCCTTCAACAGGTCCTGTTCTAACCCAATCTATCCAGTGATATTTGTGTTTGATGCCTCCACCTATACCTTTTGCCACGACTCGACCTACGAATATTTTACTCAGTTATACAGTAGTATTTTACAAACATAAACAGAAGAAACTCGTCTTTAAATTACTTATAACATTGTACTTACCAGATTCAGGGTCTCTGCCTGCAAGATTAGTAACATTTAGAGGTTTAACAGTGTACTCTTCAGGAAAATGAACAATTCGTCGGTAACTTTTGCCCAATCCAGGTTTAGGTTTTACAATATCAGGTCTACTAGATAAAGTTACTGCGGTTGCATGGATACATCTCCTTGTTATTAATGTGGGCTTTAGTGTTAAACTAGCAAACAATCTATTTAATGCCATCATTAACCATTTATTTAACCCTATTAAAATATGAAATAGGTTAAAAATATTCTTATAACCTAATTCTAACAATCCGTCTATAATGTCATTAATGTCAATAATATCAGTTCATTGGATCACTCAAAGATAAGCAAATAGCAATGACTATAATAATACTACGGTATGGGTATTTTGCAATAGGAAATATTTTTGTTGAAATGATATTATTTTAATATATCATTTCAACAAAAGATAAGATAAGATAAGATATTATTTTAACATCATTGATTTATTAACATTTTATATCACTAATATTACAATTTTTAAATTCTATGGTATTTTACTTTTTAACTTCTTTGCACAACACCAATACTTTAGTACCTATTTTGTTTAAAATGTGTGATTAATGATTATACTATGATGAAATGAACAAAGTTGCAATAAATTGCTATTTGTACGTGCGTACGTATTTGTGTGAAATAAGAGTACTTATAAATATGTAACACTTATAAATAAAAACATTTGAAACCAAATAAATATGGTTTTGCTTTCAAATATTTTTCAATTATTTGTAACAGCTGGTTAAACTGACTTGTATTTCCATATAATTTTAATATGAAAGTCAACTAATGGAAGGCAACAATTACATATATTAAAACTCTTGTAAATGTTAATTTTATTTAGCTATGTTAACGAAACTGTCATGTTGACTATTCACATGACAGTTTCGTTTATTAAATTTAATACTCAAATTAATCATTTAATAAAGCAAAAGATTTATTATTTTATTCTTTTATTAGTACATATGAATATTTTTATTTATTTCAAATAAATTCTATTTCTGATCATCATTGAGTGATTCAGTTACGTGATGACCTTAGCCGACACAAAAAAAAATTACTAACAGCGCCCCCTGGCGTTAATTTCTTCATAAAAGTACATCGTGAATGTGGCGTGTGTTGTTTGGAACACTGTGAGTCGTAAATAAAAATGCTTTTGATGCATTACTAAATAATGTTATAAGTGAACTTCGTTTGTGTTAAATCATTGTGAAAACAGAAAACCTTCTGTGAATAACCAGAACTAGACTAAAAAAGTGAATTACTTTTGATATTTTATCATATGTTGCACGCCTGCCTTGGATCTCATGAAGACAAAAAAAAATAATCACTAATTCCGATGCTAAATTGATAATGCAGTAAGTTTTATATTATTGTTTTTTACAAACCTCATCTGCACTACGTAGGATCAATAAGATTTATATGTAAAATTGAGTATTTGAGCATTTATTATTGGCAGGTTACTTACGTTAGTGTCAAATCTCTAGATTCGTAACCATCGTCCACAAAATTCTGGCTACAATTGAAATTGGCCACCGCATATATGCTGAATATCCTTCCTATTTTGAATGTACCTTATGTAAAATTAGTATAACTCTTTATTTTTTTTGTTACAGAAATAGACACAACCAGCCTTCCGGCACGTTATTGCGCTTTCTCGTGACAATGCGGTGCCTTATGTGTATATCTATTTTGTAAAGTATTTATGTTATCAATTTATCATGATGGTTGTTAGAGCTGAAACTGAATAGTATCAGAATGAGTCACAATCTGGCTGGAATGCCATCCTACAGGCTGCCAGGTCCAGGACTAGGGCCTCCAGACTTTAAGCCTCCGATGGATACACCAACCCCACCAGCACCAGCACCAAGCAACCCGAAAAAACGGAGGAAAACCTCAAATGCTAATAATGCATTAACACCTCCACAACCACCTCCTACAGCACAAGACTTGCTACCTCCACCTTTGACAGGATATGGAGACACTATAGTGGCTTCAAACCCTTTTGATGACTCACCATCCACTGTGTCTCATAATGGCCCTATGATGAACCAGAATGGATCAATGATGGGTCAAAATGGTCCAATGGGAATGATGGGACCAATGCATGGTATGGGTGGCCCTCCAATGAGACACATGAGCCCATTGTCACATAGTATGAGCCCAATGAGTCAGCAAATGCCTCCTAGAAGTGGGATTAGCCCTATGGGAAATATGAGCCCTATGGGACACATGAGTGGCTTGTCACCTATGGGAGGTCCAAATATGGGTATGAGTAATCACAATATGGGGCCAGGCATGGGTCCAACATCAAGGTCAATGGGTAGTCCAATGAGTCCCATGAATTCTATGCCAATGGGTTCACCTATGTCATCCGGTCCAATGGGAAGTCCTATGAATATGGGGTCTATGGCAGGCAGTCATATGAGCAACAGTCCTATGGGCCCCCCGATGCACAGTCCTATTGGTGCAGGATCCATGAATGGGCCAATGAATGGTCCAATGGGTGGTGGTGGACCTGGTATGAATGTTCCACGTATGAATGGACCAATGGGACCCAGTTGCTCAAATGGTTCTATGGGCCCTAGTAGTTCTATAATGTCATCCAACCCAATGCAAAGTGGTGGTATGGGTCCAGGACATTGTGGTCCAATGAGACATGGTAGTCCTATGTCATCAGGAATGGGTAGTGGGCCAATGGGTGGTAATGGACCTATGAATTCAATGGGACCTGGACCTCCATATTCAGGTAGTCACATGGGTCATGGTGGACCAATGGGAATGGGTGGGAATGGACCTATGGGTATGGGCCCAGGTCCTGGTAACATGGGTAGTTGTGGTCCTCTTGCAGGAATGAGTGGAATGGCAATGGGTGGCCCTGGTGGCCAAGGTGTAGGGCCAATGGGTCAAAATATGGGAATGTTTGGACCTAAACCTATGCCAGTTAGTGCTGGGAAAGTGTATCCTCCTGATCAACCAATGGTGTTCAATCCTCAAAACCCCAATGCCCCACCAATATATCCTTGTGGAGTGTGTCACAAGGAAGTACATGATAACGATCAAGCAATACTGTGTGAATCAGGATGCAACTTTTGGTTTCACAGGTAAGTTTTACTTTTAAAAACCCTTAATTGATTTTGACATTTTTAAACACAATACATATTCATAGTAATATACAATAGTAAACATACACTATGAAAGTAATGTAAAAATGTAAAATAGAAATTCATTTAAAAAGGAGTTAAAGCAATTTATATGGCAGAAAAATAATATTATATATTTAACATTATGTCAGTAATAAAATAATAATAAAAATAAGTGTGTGGTGTTTTATTAACCAGAAAATAGATTTAAAAAAAAAACTCAATTTAGTGGCCTTATTTTTAGAAATAATGACTGGTAAAATAATTAAAGACTATTGATATCAATATAATTTTGTCTCAATTAAAGTGTGATTTTGATTGGGAGCTTTTTGCAATAATACATTATTTCTCACAAGCTTTGTATAAATATTTGTTGCAAACATAAGAACTAAATGTTTTCATTAATTACATAATTATTTACTTTTAGCACTGGCAGGTTCTAATATCTCTAGTCACCACTAAACTTTTCAATAATATCCTGATTGTTTTGGCAAAGATACTGCAAAGTCATTACAAAATTTGTATTTTATTTAAAGCCAGATTATTATTAAAATAAGGCCATTAGAGCCCTATTAAAAAGTAATAATGTTTTATTTATTAACTATTTCAGGGGCTGTACTGGGTTGACTGAGCCAGCTTTTCAGCTGCTGACTGCAGAAGTGTATGCTGAATGGGTGTGTGATAAGTGCCTGCATTCTAAGAACATACCTCTGGTGAAGTTTAAACCATAGCGCATTGCCACACCTTCGTCACCGCTACTCCTGCCACCCATTTGAGTAAAAAAATCCCTCAGTAACATCACAAGTATTTATTTCACTTCATCCAAAATAATAAGATGGACACTATAATATATTATGAATTTAAGTGATTCTTTAGGCTTAGGCATCAAGTTGGTCTGTCTATTTAAAATGTAAGAGTTGGTCTGTTGGTAGTCTTGCTAAGAAAGATCTCATGTTGGGTAGTTACATAAAATTAAGAAAGCTAAATGTATTAAACTAAAAATAGATTGAAATTTAAATAACATCAATGATTTATACTGATTGCTGGTAACCCAATGGAAAGAATGATAAATGTTATTATTTAAATAGCAGACGGTCCTGTTATGTCTAGTCTGTTATGATTGTCATTTTATTTATTTTTAAACTAATTCTAAGATATAATAAATCTTGTATAATATGGAATATATATATTACATGTGTTCCTGTCATCGCGCATATCTGTTAAAGCAAATAATTGGTTAGACGTAAATGGACACAAATCTCCAAATATAAGCAATAATAATGACGCCCAAGAAATTTTTGATGCCTGTTATGCGTGTCGCTTTAATCTCTGTGCATATTGTAAATATTTTTAGGTAAGTTAATAAACATTCTCCGCCTTATGAAAATGGTGAACTATATGTTGAATATGTACATTCAATTTTGAATATAGACACAGATCCAGTGAGAGGCCTTTTACACACTGTATTATTGAAGGCATATGGTAGATAGTGTCAGATCACATTAATGGTGATAATACTGTTTGTAAGACACCCCTGGCGCTGTTAGTTTCACTATATACATTGATGATGATAATGTACTTATTTTTTTTGGTGCCCTAGTTTGCATGTAACATTACACGTGTTATCTTTGTGTACTTGTAAATATGATGAATCCATACGCTTTGTTAAGTATAAGGGTGTTAAATGTGTTTGTCAATTTTTTAACTTTTGGAGATTTTTTAATAATAATGTATAAATATAAGTTTTGTAAATATATGTAGCATATAGTGAACTGAGATTATACACAGAAACAGTTGGCTCCAGATACACGCATGGTTGTGACTACTTGTGCAGCTTTTTATTTTAATTATGTTTTACTTACATTTAAATATATATATATTTAAAGAAACACGTAATAAAGAATATAGGTATATCAAATTATTCCAATACCTATCAATATGTATTTCGTAAAATTAAAGGAAAATGAAGATATTAATTATGTGGGTATAATTTTGGAGCCAATGTTGATAGTTATTGCAAATCTTAGTATGATTCAGTTGTTCAATTTAACTTAAAATTACAATTGTGAATATATCCATGGACTGGATGTTGATCTTGATATTGCGATGTCTTCTGCTTATAATTAGTATCATGGTAAAACATATTGAAGTCATTCTTAAATACAGATTAGGATTATTTTTATATAATGTATCAAAATATAAGAAAGTCATACAGCCATTAAATACATGAATCTAGTATGAATATGAAGAACCTTTTATATAGAAATCAAAAAAAGCATCTTGATTTTTTATTATCCTGATATCATGATTAGATACTTTTGTGGCCACTACTTAAGTATTTTTTCTATAAGTACATTAATGTACAGTCTTTAAACTTTGGACCTGCACTTAAATATAATACTACTTAGGTTGTGTTGAAGCATGCAATATTACCGTATTTATATAATTGTGTGTATTTACAGCAGAATACCCATTTATTTTGATATGACTTAGCTTATTGTGATTAGTAATTTATAACAATTAATAATTTTGATGATTTTTAAAATCCAAGCTGTACTTGGAGTATCTATTTAATACTGTGTTTATTGTGTAATGAGTGTAAAGAAAACTAGACAAATAATATACAATAGATGTCAGATCCAGTTACATTTTTGTAAAATATACATTTTAAATACCTGCATAATGACAATACAAAGCTATCATGATCTTTACCTCATCATGTTTAATTTGTTGAATGTTGTTACTTTGTATAATTACTCAATTATAATGAATCAAGCAACTTTTACTTAATTTTTATTATTTAATTAATGCACTGTAATTTATACGTTTTTTTTAATTGTATGTGTGCAGCAGAAATAGTAATGTAGCTATTATTCTCTTCAAAATTTGCTATAAGTTTCTCCAGTGTTTATATGCATCAGTTTGTTAATATATTTAACAACCATGACATTGATTTAAGTAATTGATTTATCGAAAGCCTAGAAATTTCAGTTTTTATTATCATTTTCGCGTTAAATATAATTGATGGTATATTTTGTTGTAGCTACAATATTTTATGAATATATAATGCTATTGGCAAACGAGAGAAAGTACATAAGTATTTAAAAGTGTAAATATATTTAATATGAATCCAGGAATAATGCTGATGTACAGTTACTTATAATGTAGAAGAGATAAAAGTAGGATATTCGGCCATGAATGTAATGTAATGTAATAATAATTTTAATGCCGTGAGCACATCACAGTTAGCTGACGGGAGACTGCTGCTATTGTATATTAATTTCAACTGTAATTGTTAGATACATGTTATTCTTGAGCCTGGTATGAACTAAGAACATTTTGTTCCGCAACAAGATGCTGCGCAATATGGCGTGTAATGTCGACGCCACACTTGCCGCATAGATATGTATGAAACGAATACTGCACGTTGTTGCAAACCGACTTGTTATTTTAGCGAACCATACGTTGCGTAACAAACGTTTTCTTGTGGATACGAGGCATAAAACATACAAGACAGTGGTAAGTTTTAATTCTGAATATTTTATGAAGTCTAAAATAGAATATCAGTGGTCTTAAATTTGTGCATAGTTTATTTTGTATTATGTGAATAATAACAAGCAATAATAAAATTGTTAAAGAGGAATTTTATTTTAATGATACCCACTTTTATTCATAATTTAGTAGTAGAACAGGGGTAGTTCATCAAATATGCAACATCAAAATCAGCATTGTATATCGTTGTTATTGTGTTCAATCATTGTGGATGGATCCGTGCCGATAAGCGAAAAAAATACATAACATATGTAAATAGGTACTAGTTTTGTGTAATTTTTGTTCCTGTTTGGGGGATACTTTCGATCGCCGTAAGAAAAAAGGAGGTATCAAAGTAGCCTATACGATCATAGTTTAAAGTTGATCACGGACATTTATTTTTCTCGAAAAATAATAAAAAAATAAGTATTTTAGTAAAATAATCGGCAATACATACAAAACCGATATTTACATATTTTTGTATATGTTTTCGCTCGCATATTTTAAGAAAAATATAGTTTTATTCCCGATTCTACCTTTTGATTATCAAAGTCACCCCATTCTACCGGTATTGTAATTACAAATATTCTTTATAACAGAACAAGCCTAATTTAGAAAATTACACATTAACGTTAAATAGCTGTTTGTCTTGTTGCTCCATGGGCATGTTAGCGGACGATCGCGAGGTCTATGGTTAGATGTCCGTGTCGGCCAAATATGTATGAGATCTCAGTTAGTGATTTCTCAGTTGCAGCAGTCTGTAACGGCAACAGTTAGCGCATCACTAGTTTTGGATCAGTTTTTATAAATGCAATATACGAGTACACCTATGCTATGTAAGCAGGAATCGCAATATGCGAGGGATAAGTGTGCCGACGCATTGATATCCGACCTGAGCGATACTGTATATCAAACAAATTGTGGACCTAACTCGCCCTAGAATTGTCTGGTTATATGTTAACTCTAGTGTGGTGTGTAGGCTAGCGCTATTTAGTGTTGAGATCCTCCTAAGTGCTTTCGCAGAAAAATAACTGTATGCAAGACTTTAGCGTGACTATACTTTCAAAAACAAAATTATGTAGAAACGTAAATGTATTGCAACGAAGTGGATAGGGAGTTCGCCGAGTATATTCTCCATTTGTATAAGCGGTCTTTGGTTTATACTACATAGTACACCTTTACTGTAGAAATCTCAGTTTAACCAAAAACAAAAAAGGATGTCACAGAGACCTTGTTCTAATAACTATATATACTTATTCAACTATCTCGGCGGCACAGAAGTAATGAATGCGTCTGAGGGCCTAATGCTATCTACAGATACATTTTCAGTGTAACCACTGAGCAACTCAAACCCGCCGAAGAATCGAACCCAGATCAATAGAAAATATAAAAACTTATCTACTTTACAGCATCGGTCTAGTCTATTCTCCATTTGGTTAGGTACTTAAACTAAAGGTAAACAATCTTGATGTGACTTTTTACACTAACACATATTAAACAAATAAACTACTGCTTAAACTAACAGTTCAATTGATTTAGTGATCGTTATTGTTGTATTTACATTGATATTTAGCAGCATTTTATTTATAAACTGAGTTTTAGATAAAAATACATCAAGATTGTATAACTAAAGTTAAGTACCTAACCAAATGGAATATAATTATGTACTGTATAAAATTAAGAAATGAAGGAATTTGCAAATATGCATTTAATTCCTGTCTCAATACTCACCGGTCATCGCGCCGTAATCTATTACACACTTAGTGTCTATAACATGCTAATATAACATAGATTTTGCAGCCTCATAGCAGAAGTTTAGAAATCTAAAAGATGACAGCTGGTCAAAAAAAAACTGGATTCTATATGAATGATATAAAATAATATTGGTTGAGTATCATTTTATTGACTGTAATGTCAGTATGGCATACATTTATCCTAATTCTATGTAATCGAAGGTTCTACAATTCGCAATCACTCCCTTGAATTATTCATATGAATATAAGAAGTAGAAGTAAGTGTACAATCATTAAACCATTCAATACTCTTCAATTAAAAGTATGACATTAAAATGCATTGACCATATTATTGTGTATAAAAAATCTTAAATTATACAATCATTAGAAAATTACATTAATAATCTTTTTAAATTATATTGGACAGATTATACTTAAATAATAATGGAAAATCTGTAAAAAACATATTGGAAATGTAAAAGAAAATTAAACTTGATGCACATGTATCAAAATCAGTCACTTGATATGTTTCAACAAATTGAAACTTTTGTACTTTGCTACATTTTGACACCAGTATAGGCTCTCTCAAGATTTTATCACAATTATACATTCTATATACATGATTCTGCAAATGTAAACACATGGGATATAATATTCATTATTTTAAAAATACTGATTTCATGGCAGAACTGCTCCACTCCCATAGTTAAAACTATTTGTGCCTTATAAGTCTTTATAAGCAACATACATTATACCTATAGAATTAAAGGGCCTGTTTTACCACATTCTGATAAAATAACTAAGATATGTATTTTAATATTATGTATTGTTGATCTTTCTCTTGCTTCTCCCCTACATGGCTAAATAAAGTATTGTTAATTGGTACTCCTGGTACATACTTAGCTGTAAATTAATATTAGTACTTTAAATATATAATAGTTTTATCAGTATGTGGATACAAGTTAGTCTTTTAATATAAAAATATTACTAGCCATAATCTGATCCAAATGTGGTCAGACCTTTGCTCTGTATGGCAAACAAAATTGCTTCATCCAGAAAAGCACAATGATTGTCAACAGTATTATCAATACCATCACATTCAACACTGGAGTTTTGGTGACTATCATTAGCACCTTGGTATGACAAACTAGATGCATCTGGGAATAGAGGAAATGGTGACATATCATTACTTTCATTTTTTTGATCATCAGTGTATGACCATGGCAAATCTAAGTCATTAGAAGATGTATCAGTATCACATTGATTGTTATTGTTCACTTGTTCATGAGATTCATCATCAGAAGGCAATGGAGTTAATGGACGAAAATTATCAGTGTCATTGGGTGCATCACTAATCTGATAATTCTCGTCAACCTCATTATTACTACTAGAACTAGCTGGATGTTGTAGTCCATGAGCAGATATGGCCATCAATATGCCTTCATTTTCAATACTATTGTCTCCAGGTAGATTATTGATAAAATCTGCTACATCAAGTGCAACAGATCGGGAACGATCATCTTCAGGGGGTAACGGGGCTTGTATCCATAGATCTAATACACGGTTTATTGTATTATCTACAAAGCCTTTCACCATCTGAAATGCAATAAAACACATTAAATATTTCATTTAGTAACTTTGTTTACAACTTTTATTGTTTTCTTTTAGATAAGTGTTGTCTTTATATATATATATATATATATGTTACGGCTAATAGCCGAAGTATAGCTACACCTAGTTTAAGCCGCGTTTAGCCGCGCGTTTAGCCGAGCTTAACTCAAAAGTAACCTAACATAACCTAACCGCATGTGGCCGGCTGCACCTAGTTGTAGTTGGCTAATCTCAAGTTTATGTTCACACCCACCTTTAGCCGTAACATATATATATATATATATATATATATATATATATATATACAAAGTGGCGCAAATATTATCACATTAATTGATACCACTTATACATGGTATTCTTTGATGATTTACAAATTATAAACCAAATGTATTCAGTAGTTTAGCCACAGAACATTAATTTTGTTTTCATAATTTAGAAATTTTAGAACATAATGTAATGCAGTGATAACTGTACTTAGGTGTCAAAGACCTTAAGCAGCTATATTAAAAAACCGTCATATTGTATCGGGTTTCCGGATCTTAGCGAGTTGACAAAGACGTTTCTCTGAACCTATGACCATTAACAAGCTGGCTACAGCGCACAATTGGTTACAATGGTGTTCCAACTTGTGTCTAATTTATTTTCATTTATTTGGTCAAAAAATAATTTCTTAATTTCTGGGATAATAGGTTTTGTTATGTTAACCATCTTATATCAACCAGCTTCAGGTAGTATATCATTTAATGTGATAACATTTGCGCCACCTTGTATATATAATAATAATAATAATACAATTTTATTAATTTTCTGCCTCAAAGGTATCTTAAGCCTAAAATTACAAATGTACAATTAGTAAATATATATATATGGTAAAGATAGCAGAGGTAGTAGAAAATATAATGTATATAAAAAAATATATCTTATTGATTATAAACATCTATTGTTTTTCTAATTAGTTTATGATAATTTAATATTATATTCTTATAAGTTTTACCTGTTTAGTCTGCCATCGCGCTATACATTGGTCTTCTGTGAAATTTTGTGACAATACCATTGACATAGGAGGAGAGCTCATCTCATTATTTCGTTCACTAGAATGTTTCAGTGCATTGCTAGACATATTCGGTTCATAGGAACTAACATATCGTGGGTATGGCAGCTTTTCATTCGATATACTAGTACTGGGTGTAAGAACAGACTGGTCGGGAGTAACAATAACGGAGTCAAGAGTATTAAAGTCTTGTTTCATTAAGTAATCTCCTAAAATTTCTAGGTTTTGTTCTGTGCCTCTATTGTGATTATTACTCCCGCTACCAGAAGACTCGGCATCGTCAGGATCTGAAGTTGGAGCTGTAGATGTTTTTGCTGTTTCATTCGCATCATTTTTCAAATGATATTTTCCTTTAACTTGCCACGCAAAACGTGCTTTCTTGAGTGGGCGCTCGGATTCATTTGATCCGTCGCCATTTTCTTGTCCTTTTCGTGACGACCCTCCAGCTGTTTCTGCTATATTCATTACGAAAACTTGCTAGATCTTTCACATTTACCTAATCTATCATTAGTAAACAAACTGACATCACTATAATAATTGCTAACATATGATTGAGTGACAAGTGGATAATTAGACGATAACTAATGTTGATAAACTTCAGTTTATTGGTAAAATTTAGTTAACGGCACTGCATTATAATGTATTACAATATCTAAACTAATTTTCATTTACATTAAAGGCATTAAATTTATTATTATTGTTTTACATTCTTAAAAATAAAAAAAAATATTTTATGTATTATTAGACGTACAGTTCCAATTTATAGTCTGTGGTATTTAGTTAGGGAAAAGTTTGGCCTCGACCAAGTTTCGCAATAATTGTCTTGAACAGAAAGTTCATGTTATTCACAGTCACTATACATTTTATTAATATTTTTGCTGTAGAATAAAATAACATCACATATTTCATTGTTCGTAACTGTTTATAGAAAAGAGAATTTACATTTTAGTAAGTAACTGGCAATGTCTACTCGATGCTACTAGCGCCATCCTCCAATCTAAAAACTAACATAATTGTCTCACACTACGGCGGTAAATTTAAAATTAGCTATTCATTAACACTGCTTTTATTAACAATATGATGACTAGACATAATAATTGCTGCCATTTACGTTGTAATTATTAACATTATCAAATAATCTTTGATTAGGATAAGAAAATTACATTTATAAAATGTTTCTATTTTAACTAGGTTCATTACTAAAATCGGAGTACGTTCTCATGCCTTACATAATTAATAATAATGAAAATAGTACCTTGGTCAGGTACCTACATACTTTTGTTTACAGTTATACGCTTTCATTTTTTGTAAATGGGCAAGGACCCTTTTAAATTCTTCGTAACTACTTATCTCTAAGGAGCCCTCTATTCAAACATAATCACCACACAAAGAGGGGAGGACCGCATTCCCACTGACGATATTAACACGATGATTGTGGGCAGTCGTTCCCTAATCGTCCGTCCGACGTAACCCGAATATTTGACATTGTTTTACTCCTGAAGTCCTGCGTTAATAGTTTATTTAAATCAGTGTTAAAAGTGGGTGTCGTTTGCCAGTATGCAGGTAAGTAAAAGTAATAAGAATGAAATAATCACTGTTTTTAGCATTATGCCAAATATTAGGTATATGTATTAGTTATGACTTTAGGTTTTATAGAAGTCTGATTCTCAGTATCGTCCTAAATCTAGCTTACCACATTATCAACTAGCCTTAAACGTATTCTTTGATTAGCTGTAGATTTCAAATACCACGATCTATTTATGTACATAGTGAGGCGCTTTTAAAACTATGTAATTAATTCTAGTATATTCTTGAGAATTTAAAATGTGTACATAAATATTTATGTACTGACATGTTTTAATTCACATTGTCATTTCCTAAGGAGATTTTATTTTGTAGTGTAGATTTTGTGCTCGTGAGAAATTGTTCAATATTATTATGAAGAATAAAGTGAATACGTAAACAGTTTTAAATGAACCTCATTTAAAATTATATTATTACGCAGATCCTCGCGTTGCTCAGTTACGTATGCGTAAGCGTGGCTGTAGGCCTGTACGTGCACGCTGCACCTCAAATGTCTGACGCTCAACTGGAACAAAGCCTGGCTGACAAGAACACTATGCACCGACACATCAAATGCGCGCTTGGTGAAGGACCGTGCGATCAAGTTGGCAGAAGATTAAGAAGTAAGTTCTCATAATTTTTGCATTGACATTATAGTACAAAAATGGGTCGAGAACAGAACTTACCTACTTAAGTGTCACTTATACGGATATTTTAATAATTGTTGAAAGTAGTTAGTCTTGAATCTCTTACTTATTTGTAAGACATATGTTTTAAATTTATATCAATGGAGGGCATAATAGTTACGAAAAATGCGGTGTTGCGTAAACAGTATGCGATAGATGCGTATGCGTATTCCCTACTGCAGAAAAATACATAGATTAACATAACCAAGTACCCAAGTGATAATTTAATTTCTAGACAAGCTAAAGTTTTTAATATTGTGTTAAAATATAACACGTGCAGGTATACAATTTACAGACGTGAGGTTTTTTTTACAATTAGATAACTGAACACATTTCAATACAAATCAGATCAAGTAATATTAATTTATATAACACATTAATGTATATCCAACGTTACATAAAGCTTTATACGTACTAAACGTTTGGACCTACCCATTGCTCTGTTAGTTATAAGGGAAATTAACTATATCCCGCCTGGCCACAGCAGTCTCGTGCATGTTGCCGGGATGAAATGATATTATAATTATAATATCTCCGTACAAAAATATCTTGTCGTTTTGTTGCTACACGAAAGAAGGACCAACCAACAAACACACTTTCGGATTTACAATATATTAGTTTCTGTCCGCGGATTTACGAACATGGTCTATCGGTGTGCTAAATTTTATCCAAATCCGTTCGTGATTGAGTAATAAAACATCCAAACAACTACAACGACATTAACATTTTTGATATTACTCGATACCTACGCTAAAATAAATTTGCGTAGTACGTAATTAGACAGCAAGTTACATCACGGTATTGTGAGTCCAAACAAATTTGTAAGCTTGGCCAACGGTGTAACATCAAACGTAATTTGTTTGGACACCCATGTCATTATGATGTTTTTCTTTTTACGTGTTTATATGCGCCTGATGCATACGCTCTCGCCAGGGGGAGGCGAGAGGGTTATGTCCGGCTTTCCCGTACTTCGGACCCACGGACCAAGAGCCGGGCCGCTGTAAAAGAGACTACTTCAGCTATCCACCCAGCAGACTACAACTCCTGGGTGACGCCCCGGCACTACAGAAGGCATCGGACCGACTCAATGGCTGGCGGACGGGAGTTCCCCGTTATCTCGCCCGCGGCCTTCATTATGGCGGCATGAGGTACGCGCACCTGTGCTGCCCGGTTCGCTGGCGACGGCTCGGATCCGCAAGGATACTTTCCTTACGGATCCGCTCTACCGCCTTCTTCTGCAAGATGACGTCCTCGCGGAAGGTTGCGACCGCAGCCTACTTCCTCTCGCTGTAGACCATGGCTTTAATCACGGCCGGCAGCGAGAGGTCTTCACCCACAACCTCAGTGAGCTCACGGCGCTGCACCGCCCAAGCAGAACAATGCTCGAGGGTGTGCTGCGCCGTGTCCTCTTCACACTCGCAGTGGTGGCAGTTGGGACTCGGTTCCCTCCTAGTGACCGTATGCAGGTATTTGCCAAAGCAACCATGCCCTGACAACACCTGCACCAGCCGCAAGGAAACGGTCCCATGCTGCCACCCTGTTCACCGCTCCAATACCGGATGGAGGGCCCCAACGGTCTCGAAACCGGCCAGGGGCTCCTCCACCCACTACTTCCACTTACCAATCATGCCCTGGTGGGCTCGATCGCGCGTGTTCTTTATCACTGCCGAGAGGGGATGATAACCTGTCTCCTCCCACACCTCCTCACTCACTGTGAACACTTCGGTGAGCACTTCAGCTTCTAAATCCCACAGGAGTGACCCGGCCAACGCGCAAGCTGCGTCAGCTGACACCGTACGGTAACCTCGTATGATCCTGACCGCTATGACTCTGACTTGACTTATTGACGCAGTGCCGAGAAGCTTCGGGGCGAACTGTCTGAAATGCTCGTCGAAGTACCACCTTCCGTCCAGCACCTTCCCCCTTAGCCTTTATTATTCCCAAGTCACTAGGGATCGGCTTTTCTAGTCTAACCGAATTTGACTGAATATCAATTTTTACACGGAGCGGCTGTCACCTGACCTCCGCAACCCAAAGGCTAACGATACCCTAAGGCTAGACCAGTCTTCTACTATCTTATCTATCTTCTACTGTCAGGATATTAAAGGGTACTGACTTTTCCCAATAACGACTGCCATAGATATTCATGGCAGCCGGGACCGACGGCTTAACGTGCTCTCCGCGGCACGGAGCAGGCGATAATTGTCAATCATTTCCTTCCGTCCAGCACCAAGCCCAGATATTTCATGTGGGCCTGGAAGGGAACGCGCATCGAGCCCACCATTATCGAGGCACCGCAGGGTGGACTGCGACGGGGCCCATGAAAGACCAGGGCCTCCGTCTTGCTAAGAGCCACCGGTAAACTCAGCGCCTCGATACGCTCGACCATCTGGGAAACCCCCACGGTGGCCAAACGGGCCGCCTCCTCGAAGGTACCCTCACGGACTGTGACGAGGGTGTCGTCAGCGTAACTAATGACACTCAGCCCGTAGGGTAGGACAGCACGTAGGGTCCAGTCGTACCCCATGTCCCACAGGAGCGGACTAAGAACCGATCCCTGCAGGACACCGCACGACATGGGCCGCCGCCAAACCTCGCCTCGAACCTCGAGGAGGATACTCCTGTCCTTGAGATAGTCTGCCACCAGCCGCTCCAGGTAAAAAGGTACGCCCTCCATGATATCGGAGCGCCCCCTGGACGCAGCTGTATGGCAGACTATTAAACGCGTTGGCGATGTCTAGAGACACCGCCAACAGAACACCGCCGCCAGCGACCGCCATAATGGCCCCGACCGACGAACACCCTTCCTGGAATCCGAATTGAGCGCTAATCTAACACTCGGCTTAATGTCTAAGCTTGGCTAAGGGCGTTTCCAATAGTCTAGAGAGAAGGCAGCTGAGCCCAAAAATAATCCGAGGGCCAAGACTGCTACTGCGCATTTTCAAATATACATATATGTAAACTGGCTATATATTTACTGCCTTCTCCTAGCGACGCCTATGAATTCGGTACTGTTAACTCTGATATTGAATAACCTATGACGAATTAAATAAATTGAATATTCATATTATTATAATTTACTTAATACCTGATGAATATTTATTCTATTAGCATATACCTATCTAAGCCAAAATTTAAGAAAGCTACTTACTCGTTCTGACTGTATTATGGCCAAGACAAGTAGGTAATGTAGATATTGTGATCGAGCCATAAGGATAGGTAAAAATATTTATAAGCCTAATTAATTGTACTTATTATTTATAATTTAAATGATGCTATAATACGAATAGTATTAATTTGTTTAAATGATTTGTTAATGCGACAGCGTATATCAAGTTGAAATCAAGCATACCATCGGCCCTAGTTAGGCGTCAAAGACAGTTAACTCGCACCGTAATCCATTAAAAATTACTCTCTGTTCTGCCATCGCCAGAAGTAATATTGTCAGTCAAACGTAGTCAGTCAAATCCTTACATTTATGTGATAAATAAGTTATAATCCAATCAAACCAACGAAACGCAATTTTGTTATTGTTTTAAGCTTAGATAATGCGATTCTCGAGTTTTGGGCAACCAAAGATATTTTTTTATCAGATAGTGGGTAAGTATGTTACTAACAGGATCTGCCCCAGTCACAGGTTACCGTAGTCTAGCCACATGTTCTAAACTAGCGTTGGTTTAAAAACATAGTTGAAACCTGACATAAAAAAATCAGCGCAGGTTAATCGCAGTTATCAATTTCTTTACGTTAGAATGTTTGTCGAGTGACACTATATCCTATGAGATAGAATAAATCCAATGCCACTCTACCACACACACTCTACTACAGCTATAAAGCAGTATTATAGTAATCTTATTATATGTACCTAATTAGCAATAAAACAGTAATATAAACTGTGCATAACTTAGTTTAGCTTTATTAAAAACTTAATATTAATACTGCTACAAAACATTGTGTTACAGACACATATTGTGTTAACTACAATCACAAGTTGAGTAGTACCTTAGAGTTATACTCTAAGAAAAGGTACTACACCTATTCAAAGCGAAATAAATATATTATTCCATATTTCATCGTATAGATTATTTATTTGCACATCCAGTCTTCGTAGCGAATGATTCATTTCGGGTTCCAAAGACGAATACACTACAGTACATCTAGAAATAGAAAATGATTCTCTAAAAATCCCTTGTAACTCGTAGTGGATTAGAGTCGGATTAGTGGGCACAATAGGATGTTGAAATTAAATTGTAAAGGTGGGTGCCCTGGCTTATCTGCTATCTGTCTTACACTTACGACATCCACGTAAAGTGTCTAATGGGTGGTCTATTCTCGAAACCACATGCGGTTTTATATTATTTGTCTACGATCGTCCTTTATCTTTTTAAGGACGGCTGTACTCAAGTAATTAAACAACTAGTCTGGTTGTCAACTTTAAGGTGACTGACTTGTCTGAATCACCTAAACGTTTTGGATATGCACGGGCGGCGTTAAGTTTAGATAAATATGGGAATTCCCATTTATACCTGTTTTATCTAATGGGAATCTATGGACTGAGGAAACTATGTGTAGTATGCAGAAAGAGTATTTTTATAAATGCAATGCAATGAGCTCTCGGAGTCCCCCTGTTTATTTTATAGTACTTACTTAATGTAAGTAGGTACCTATTAGGTATTTAACTTTCTAATACGATTACTAATCAACATTTGATCCAGCCTAGACCATACAATGTAGTTAGCATTTTCACTTTTGAAACTTTAAACCTAAATGATTGCAGAATCCAACTCTCTATATTTAAGTAGGTTAAGGTTTTAATAAAGTGGATATGTAAAAAAATCATAGCCTAAGATTTGTTATTATTACCGGGTTTATAAAATAATATGGCTTTCCATTTTACTCGAGGATTTATTGCATGTGTCCTTTTTACCTAATATTTAGGTACTAATAACTAGTTGATGGTATAAGTAGGTACCTGTGATTTTTAGTGAATACAAAAGTTTTTGTTAATATTGGTCAAAACCAAAAAGTTAAATGTGATTTTATGTGGCTCTCTTATAAAGAAAATAAAGTTTGAAATAAAGCTTTGGTTGCCGCGAGCCATAAAACCACGACCTCCCCAATTGCTACACTGGAAAAACCCATGAGTCGTAAACGATGCGATGCAAATGACATAGTGGTCAGAGTATATTTGCTAACATGCAGCCGCAATACCTGTATTCTTGGTATTCCAAATATATAGTACTTATAATAAAAAAAAATGTAATGTTTTACTAGAAGCCAGCGCAACTTACTACTTATTTAAGATACTTATCTTTAATTATGTGTATCTCATGACGTATCAAAGGACAAACTTATTCTCTAGTAGTTTTTGGTAGGCAGACTAACGTTATAATTGTTATACGCCCAATTATTTTTCTTTTTCAGTTCTAGCCCCGTTGGTACTCCGAGGAGCTTGTCCTCAATGCTCGCCACAAGAAACACGTCAAATTCGCCGTACTCTTGCATATGTTCAGAGGAATTACCCTTGGGAATGGGCTAAAATCGTTCGCCAATACGGTTAAGTCTAATTTAAATATTCTTATCAAACATTATTTAAATAATATTTTTTATGAATGGTTAAAGATTCTTTTGTACAAAACACGTCGTAACAGTGTCAATATTGGTTTTCTTACGGGCGATTGGGGAAAACTAGTTATTTTTCAAATACACATTTATCATAATTTTATTTTGGCTTTGTTTGTGAGGTATCCATGTACTAATAGCAAAGGAAAGTTAAATCCTTAAAGTATTTCTGTAATTTTGTACCTCAAGTAGGTTAAGTACACATTTGCGAATGTAACCAATCGATTCGATACAACAGAATTAGTTGTTTGTTTGTATTTAAATAATAATTGAGTATTTACCGAATTAACCTAATTTTGATTATGTTGTTATTGTGTTAACAAAACATAATTTGTTTACTCTACTATATTTATTATAACAGAATATTTAATTCCAAATAGTTACATATTAAATAAATATATAATGTTTTTGTAACCTACTGTAGAATAAATATTAGGTACCTACTTTTCTATAGTCGACAATTATAATCTTCGACATTATTGACAAATGCATCATTTGCCGCTTCCTGCTCCACATTATGTCCCCAAATCGAAATAAATAATATATGAATGCAATAATTAGTTGTTTTATTCACACTTAACGACGCTCACGTAACGTTGACGCACAATCTCAGTGCAACTTGCTAGAGTATGTACAGCCAAGTTGAAAAGGGGGGATTGGCGAGTTAAGTAAGAGGTTACGGCACCACGGCTCGCTCCAGCATTCTCCAACCAGACGTACGCTTAAACGCTTCACTGAATACGAGAAAATATCGTGAAATACTGTAGAAATCATAATACTGAGATCCGGGTCAATCTGTACCTAAACAGCTCACTAGTGCACAGAAAGTAAAAGTGTTTCAAGACTTCGAGCAGCATTTCGACGTCACTCCTAACATGCAGGTGAGTTGCACTCGGGTATTGCAATTTCTCCTTAATATCTGTTTTCCTGTTGGCGACATCATTTGAGCTTTTCATAAGGTAGGTACGTTTTTGTAGAAGGACAGTCAGTTTCTTGTATTAACTACTTATTAAGGTATCGCACGCTTTAAATAAATGAGTACAGGTTTTTGTTGATGTTTTCATTTATTGGTAATTTATGAACATTGCTCTGTATAAAACAATCGTATTTTTTTTTTACAAAAATTTACTGTTTCATTAAGTAGCTCATTCATAATTTGCACACTAGCCTGTAGACTACTATTTTAGTCAATAATAAGAATAATAACGACATTATTATGCAAACGCCATAGTTACGTGTGTATAAATGAGCTACGCTCAACGCGCCAAAGTTGTATAATATTTGTCCCAGTTAAAATCGAATTAGGGACCATGCTCTACTGACTTGCTAATTTCGCTTCCAAAACATATGTATGATTGTTTTCCGTTTGCGTAACACGTGCTAAGCTTAGACGTAGTGCGGGACGATTAACTAAATTGTAAATATGTATGTAGGTAAATACTAGTCGCTTCTCAGAAATGCGTAAAGATGAAAGGACTCTTAATTCTTAAACCGCGTTTAAACGCGCACACAGTCAGTGGAAAGCTGTATATATTTTAAAATTATGGATGTTTTTCTTTAAGTTTAATTTTAATGTAGTGTCTGATATTAATATCTAACGTTCTTTAGATCAAGGTAGAGCATACTTGCGTCAAATGTATAAATTTATTCTAAATCTCAAGTTATTTCTTTCCTTTTTGTGCCTAAAAATTGCCAAAACAAACCTAAATTCGCATTTATAATAATAATAATAATATTATAATATTCTACCACATACACACAACACCATCTAGCCCAAACTAAGCAAAGCTTGTACTATGAGTACTAGACAATGGATAAACATACACATATACTTTTTTTTTTTGTAAATACATACATATTATACATATAAACATCCAGACCAAGACAAACATCCATGTTCATGCACACAAATGTTTGACTTGTGCGGGAATCGAACCCGCGACCTCAGGCGTGGCAGTCGGTTAAAAAGTAAAGATTCTATATAATTATACGTGTATACTTCTTAATCCTCTTTGACCTAAATAATGTCATCTTTACCCCGAGTATGGCCTCTAATGTAGGCATGAGTCTCTAATTTGTTTTACTCATCTATCTTAGTTTATTTTGTAATACATATTATGTAAGTACATTTATCGTTAATAGAGGATATGGCCTCACACAGATCCTGCCTTGTTTGTTATATGTACCTATCAAGTACAAATAATCATATGCATGTTTATGAAAATCCCTTGGTCTTCTTTGAATATAAGTAAGTATTTCCAGCATTGTTATAAAATTTTCTAGTATTCGGTTAACGTGTAATTGGAGCTGTTAAATTACTGTACTTTAATGAAAGTAAGTCAATTCATAGTCAAGGTGGCGATAGATTTTACCACATTCGTTCATCATCATATTTTATCCAATTGTATGTACAAGACCCCAGAGTCGCCAGATCTACGTCATTTTAGCAATGCTGTATTTTGCACTGTCTATATCTAATATCCAGATAAACAATGTACACATACTAGCTATTTTGAGTAAGGGACTTATACTATTTTGGAGCCAATAAGCCTTTCAAATCGATCTGTTTGTTTAGACTAAAATATCACCCAAATTATAGGTATAAATGGAATTCACGCTGACTCCTTGACATTTATAAGAGGCGTGTCCACTCTAGAATGCCCACCCCAACATGATTGGTTTCAGTTCCAAACTCTAGAATTGTAGGGCATCTATATTTAGGGGCCAGGCACTGCTTGGTAAATAGTCTAAGATACACCGATAATAATAATGATATAATGATATTCTATCACATACACAAAACACCATCTAGCCCAAACTAAGCAGAGCTTGTACTATGGGTACTAGACAATGGATAAACATACATATACATATATACTTTTTTTTGTAAATACATACATATTATACATATAGACAACCAGACCAAGACAAACGTTCATGTTCAGCACACAAATGTTTGACTTGTGCGGGAATTGAACCCGCGACCTCAGGCGTAGCAGTCGGTTACACTAACCACTACGCCATCGAGTAAAAGTAGTTTCTTTTTGGCAGTTATTTTAAGATTTTTATTCACATCTTAGACCACATTATATGTATACGGTATACCCTACACTTACACACGGTATAAGTGAGTTATTTGTGACGCAGAATAGATCTTCGTAGTCAAGTTATTATACAAAGTGGCGCAAATGTTATCACATTAATTGATACCACATATACTATATGGTATTCTTTGACAATTTACAAATTATGAACCAAATGTAGTAGTTTAGCCACAGGACATATTTTTGTTTTCATAATTTAGAAATTTTGGAACATTATGTAATGCAGAGATAACTGTTCTTAGGTGTCAAAGACCTTAAGCAGCGATATTAAAAAACCGTCGTATTGTATTATTGTATTATCGGGTCCGGGAATTTCCGGATCCTAGCGAGTTGACAAAAACGATTTCTCGGAACCTATGACCGTTAACGAGCTGGCTACAACGCACGGTTGGTTACAATGGTGTTCCAATTTGTGTCTAATTTTATTTAAGTATTTTGTTCAAAAAATAATTTCTTAATTTCTCCGAAAATAGGTTTTTTTGTTTATGTTAACCGTCTTATATCAACCAGCTTAAGGTAGTATATCATTTAATGTGATAACATTTGCGCCACCTTGTATATTGTTAGATACTATATAAAATTGTCAAATTTCTTGCATTGTTCGATCGTATTTGTCTCCGAGAGCACAATTCAAGTGGTCTTAATTTCATTTTTATAATTTTGATATCTTCAGTTGTTTGAGGCGCAGCATATACATATATAAAAGGTATTTAGGTTTTTTCGACTCTAAAGGTCCTCATTTCTTATTCACTTCCTTCCTTGTCACTCCATCACTTATATCTTTTGTTGTTGTAGTGGATAAAAGTAAGTCCTTAATCTTCGAATCGTTATCCTCGTGCTTATATATTTTCCTCCTTACTTATAATTGTAAGGTTAGAACTAAGATATTGTAAGGAGTTTTTCGCATTTTATGGTTAGAATATTTATTAAGTTTTTATTCGTAACAACGGGCAGATTTCAAAGTTAAAGTTCATCATCAATATAAAAAATAGAGAAGTATTTCAAGTTCTAGGGTTAGTGGTTCTGGATACTTCGTAAAGGTATACAATACAATAAAGATACTTAGTTTAAACAATTTTAGTGGCCAAAAGCGATTTGGTTTTATCCAGGCAATATTATTAAGCAAACCTTCAGAGGTGAAGGCGATTCACATTATAGAAGACTACTATATTTCCGTCTACCGAATTAATAACTTACATATTAATTCAGTAACACATACCTATGTATATACGAGAATCATCATCAAGATTTACCGACTCAGAATTGGTGCACGGAACTTGCATTCAACTCCTGTAAATATAAACACAAACTAATGTCACTGTAAGTATCAACAAGAGTTTATGGACAATTCGTTTAATTAATATATTTTTTTAGTAGAGCATTATTAGAGTACCTGCCGTCTCTACCCACCGTCTCAACTTTTAATTGAACAATATGTTTTGGTGCCTACATAATATAAAATCTATAGTTATATTATAAAGCTGAAGAGTTTCTTTGTTTATTTGTTTAAACGCGCTAATCTCAGGAACGAATGGTCCGAATTGAAAAAATATTTTTGTGTTGAATAGCTCATTTATCGAGGAAGGCTATAGGCTATATAGCATCACGCTACGACCCATGGAGGCGGCGCAGTAATCATAAACGCTGGTGAAACCGCACATCTAGTACGAAATAAATGTGTAACGGTAACAGCGATACCGATAGCGAGCTCAGTGGGGAGACCAACAAACTGCAATACCGAGGGTCTCGGATTCGAACCCACGTCACGCACCTCTGACTTTCGGAAGTTATATGACTTTTCGATATTATGTGCGTATTGATTGACAATTATCGCCTGCTCAGTGCCTCAGAGAGCACGTTAAGCCGTCGGTCCCGGCTGCCATGAACATCTATGGCAGTCGTTATTGGGAAGTCAGAGCCCTATAATATCCTGACACTGGTCTAGCCTAAGGGTATCGTTAGCCTTTGGGTTGCGGAGGTCAGATGGCAGCCGCTCCGTGTAAAAACTGATATCCAGTCAAATCCGGTTACACCAGAAAAGCCGACCCCAAATGACTTGGGAATAATAAAGGCTAGGGAGAAGAAATAAATGTGTAACGGGCCTTGTCTCAACAGATATCAATAATATACTTAAAAATGATTTCTTAAAAGCTAGAAATCCTCATCCTATGTACTCTACCGTGCCCGTTACTCTTTGATTTATTCATTTTTGAATTTTATTCACCCATTATTCGTTTCTCATTAACTGTCATTACTACTTTCATCATACGGACGGTAAAAAATAAACTTTTTAGGAGCCTTTTACCTACTGTAAAACAACCGCAACAAACGTGATAGGTTACGCATTATATTACATCATTAAAAATATCGCAAGTGAAGCAAACTTAATTGTGAATACAACAATTAAATAAAATTTCAGAGGAAATCAACCGAAAAAAATATAATTGGTATCCATGGCCTACAAATATGAAAAGCATAACTGTGACCAAACTACCGACGATAAACTGCACAGATTGAAGATAAATTCATAACCCGCCCATTTAGATTCACCGCAGTCAAGTCTAAAACTAGGCGAAGGGCGACAATTTCGTTAATTTATCACGTCGCGTCGCGTCGGTGTAATTTTACATAGTTTGTGAGAACATTTAAGGTGATGGGTCCTATTATAGGATTGTTTAGAATGTATTACACGGCCACTGTCTACAAAAACCGCATATTCACTAAATAATTCAAGGCTATCCAACACTATCTTGTATGCATATGTGATGAAAATATCAAATATCTATGGACACTACAAATAGTTGCTCTCTTTTTATCAATTTGTTTATCATTTCTTAAATAAATTTAAATAAATTTCTGCCTGTTATAAAATGTGGAGTAGACAGTGAGTTTTTACGGTTCTGCCTATCCACGTATACAAAAAGCGGAATTCCCGTTAATATTTCAGACGAAAGATTTTGGATAACACACTCAAAACTTAACGGATTTGCAACGCTGAGTACAAAAACTAACAAAGAAATTGGCTGTCAGTCGAAATTCCGTTAGACTGCACTTGGAAATGTTTTAAGGACCAGTAAAAGAAACTTATTTCATATGGAAATATCTATTCTTGTAGTAAAAGTTTAACCTACATACTCTTACTCTAATACATGCGCTTACTCACTTTCTGTAAGTACCTATAAGTAGGTTTTACATTTGTACGGGTCTTTCGTAGGTATACAAACATCATATCTACCATTATGTATGCGGTCGAAGTAACTATTGTTTATTAATTATTATACATATTTAATTTAAATGTACGTATACGTATATGTATATAAATTATTATGTTTTCTGATGGCAAGTATAACGCTACATCATTTTGGAGTTTTATTACATGCTTAAGTCAAATAATTTTCATATTGCACTGACCACAATTGATTATTATTATATTTATTATGGACTGTACTCGTTGGTTCCCTTGTATTAAGGCCCCGTTTAGACTTACGGCCGATCTTCAGGTCGATTCCCAGATGGGGTAAAGTGTTATCAGGTTGTTATATAAGACTTAGTAGCAGCACGAAGTTTGTAAGTGTGTTTGTTTAACAACAATAGACATTTACGTGAGACCAAAAGCAGCTGTCGAAATTGCTCCCATAAATCACTGATATAAATATATGGAAGAGAAACTTAAGGTAGGTACCTAAAATAATGTGAAAACTATTATAATGAATGGAAATGTTGCATTCGCCACGACTAGCTTCTTGAACCAATACAAGTTGCCGCTAAGTCACCACGAGTCATAAAGCTAGCGTGAGTAACCGTTCTGGGTATAGATTATTTTATTTGTATTGGCGAAGCATCTATCATTTTGATTACATACTCATTAAGTTTCCAAGCACGCACAGAGTCCATCGCGACTCTTTCGTAGGTACCACTTCAATAACTTGTACACTTACGTCCAAACAGTTCAGCCAGTTGTTTGGCAACTATGATAATTTACTTTTTTTGCTAACTTACATTATATGCATACAATCATTTAAATAATAAGTAATACTAAGTATTAGAAAATAATAAAAAAAACCTGTTTTATTAATTTGTTGTTTCTATTCCTGTGTCGCGAGGGACTTTACAAACATTCAAACAACGGAAACAAAGAACACCCAGATTCGTAACAACTATTTGTAGATCACATAATGTTTTGTCCCGTGTGGGGATCAAACTACTTAAACCTCTATGCTATCCGTGCATACCATTACCATATTATTATAAAAAGTAAACATTTATTAATTAGGTAGATATATGTACGTAAAAATTGGTTACTATAATTCTTAAATACATTACCTATTTAATTTTAATGACATCAAATAAACTCATATCTTAGACATTAATCGAGATCTGTAAATAGATATATAAAACATAACATAAGAGGACCATTTAATCATTATAAATGTACATTTAGAAGTCGTATAGTAAATACTCTATTAACAGAATGTCATGTCAGATGGGCACTATTTATTTGAAATAGGGTATTGTTTTCTTTTGTAAATAATCATCAGTTGTGAAGTTCTTGTGATAATAAAGTACCTAGTTAAAACGTAAAATCCAGTAATAAGAAATAGTACAAGTCAAGGACAACGAAAATATAGCAACAAAATATAGTGTACAAATAAAAATAAATGATTTCTCTTATCTACGACAGAGGGCATACATGTCATGGCTTTTATTTATGGGTTAAAGTGACTGTTAGGCTCTTTTGTTTGAAACTGTACACGGTTGGTTACGCTTGCGAATCGTTGACTGCCCAATAGCCTGTCCTCGACTATCACGGTCCTTGTGCAATCATCGTTTGTAGTTAGCAATAGTGTATTACATAGTCTCTGTTAAAGTAAACCTCGAACATATTAAGTAAATTACTGTTGGTGTTATTAAGTAGGTATACCTATGTAAGCATTGAAAACTAACCTGAGAGAAAACGAGTATCTATTTAGCTACTTACCTACTTCGTATATACTTGGCGTTATTTCCAAAGAAAAGTCAATACGATCTAAACAGGTGATATTTTTGTTTAAATTGTAAGTATTTACATATACCTACTAAATTTTGATCGTGGTTTCGCTCCCATAAATGTAGGTTAGATTACACTACGGAGTTTTTCTGGATGAAAGATACCCTGTGTCCCTTTCTGTTCCCCTGGCAACGTATATGCAAAATTGCATGATATTTGATCGAGTAGTTAAGGTGTGAAAGCGTGACAAACAAAGAACCAAACAAACTCACATTCGCATTGATAATATTATTATTATCGTAACTAAGATGGAGGTTTACATCGCTGATCTTCGCTGGAAATTGTTATACGATTTCTAATAAATATTAAATAAAATACTTTAATATTATGCTGTCTATTAAAATAGTGGATAGAGCCAATTATGCATAATTAATTAATTATGCTATTTTATTAGCGTGAAACAAAAATATAATTTGTATTTACGTAAGTGGAAAATACCAATATTTTCCGCGGCAAAAATCGATCGACCTACTATCGTTTATCGACATCGGCAAATCGTGGCACGTTTAAATGACAAATACGGATATAACATAAACAACTTCTATCTTTGCAGTCTTGGCGTTCTTCATACTCTTATTCTAATTCTATTAATCCTAATTATGAAGAAAGTCCATTCCAAAGCTTAGATTTTTAAGTCGATGGCGTCTTAAAACTATATAGCTAACTAAGTAGTAAGTACTAGATAATTATCCAACAAAATTCTTAATGCCATAATGTCTACGATTTAGAACGGTGTGGCTTTTAGCACATAACAGAAGTTTAATACAAAAGAAGCACGCTTTATAAGAAATCGAATATTACATCACCAAACAGGTTTTAGATATACTTAGTAATTTGGAATTAGAAGTACCAGTAGAAAACGATAGCTTTTTGTTTTGTTGGATCTTGTGTTTGTCAACTGTTTTTGACGATATATGTAAATATAACATATATAGTTATAAATCAATATATTACTAGGCGTTTTTGATCGCAACTATCTATACTAATATTATAAAGCTGAAGAGTTTGTTTGGTTGAACGCGCTAATCTCAGGAACTACTGGTTCGAACTGAAAAATTCTTTTAGTTTTGGATAGCCTATTTATCGAAGTAGGCTATAGGCTATATAACATCACGCTACGACCGAAAGCAGCGAAGCATCAATAAAAAATGTTGCAGAAACAATTCTCTTATGTGAAGTAGACGAAGTTGCGCAGGTCAGCTAGTAACAGATATACTAAAATAGTGAAAGACATCCACAGTAGGTTGGGTTTCGATGGTTCTGACTCCGGCAGAGGCATCCAAATCAAAACTTATACATTACTTGCAATATTAGGTATTTATAAGTCAGATTGAATTTGTGTAATCCTTATTACGACCCAGATCTAAACAATATATCTATGATATAATATTAAGATATATTCGTGATTGTAATGTGTTTTGTGTATTTATAATAAAATGAAATAGAAAGTATATATATTAATAAAGATATCGCGGCATAGTAATCAATGTTTTAATCCTGATGTTTCAGATCACATATGCCTTAGTTCTGTGCTGTCTGGTGGCGGTGTGCGTGGCGCAAACACAGCGACCGCAGGTCTCCGACACCGCTCTAGAGGACGCTCTGAACGACAAGCGCTTCATACAGAGACAGCTGAAGTGCGCGCTCGGTGAAGCACCCTGCGACCCTATCGGCAAAAGACTAAAGAGTTAGTATTTTTATACGAATAGGTACCTTCTTTCTAAATAAATAAAAAGTTAATAGTGATTACGGTGAATTTAAAGCGTTCGGTTCGTTTATACGTCATATAGCGCGTAAAACAAGCTTCGCCCAAGATGACGCGCATGTCACGCTGCGATTAACGCATAAAGCAAAGCGTGGCAATTGTTTTATATGTAATAAAATGGCGCGCAGTAACCGCAATGCGTTCAAAGTAATGCATATGACGTATAAGCGAACCCAGAGCTTTAGACTGCCTTTTTGGTTCATGGCATCGGGCATTAGTTTGCAATTGATGTTTGTGGCCGATAGCGGGCCTGGGTTGCAGTAAACGAAATGTTACATAGTTGTTCTGTTGCTGCTGTTATGAATTTCAGTTTCAATAAAAAGTCTGGCAATGGCCCCGGTAGATAGATTTTTCTCTTTTTACATAGGACTTAAATCATAGCTAAACAAACCATAGGCAGCAAAATATGCATGTATAGTTAGAGTCGCCAACATTTTAGACCTAAATCAAAATAAGGTCAAATTAAGGCCGCAAAACAAATTTGTTAAAAATAAACAGTATTTTGGAAAAATAAACTGGTTGATTTATCTCTCATAAATATTTTAGTTGATTTTAACCGGTCGTATACCGCCGGCTCGCATACCAGCCGGCAGATTTGTACCCGTCGTAGGCCGGTGGCTCGCATGCGAGCCACCAAATTGGCGCCAAAACGCCGCGCGCCGCCTTCGCTTTAGCTTAAGCTAACGTAAAACCAATTTGGTGGCTCGCATGCGAGCCACCGGCCTACGACGGGTACAAATCTGCCGGCTGGTATGCGAGCCGGCGGTATACGACCGGTTAAGCAGGTTTTATTCGTAGTTTCTGTATACCAGTGACCATGCAGCCAGTATTTCGAATAATTCAGTTTTATTGAATAGTTGAAAGGTGATGTTATACAGAGTTCTACAGCGCAGTAGGGCGCAAAAAAGTATAATACGGTTGGCAAACACACCTTCATATCCCTAGATACGGCTAAAATGTAAAGCGCTTGTTTAGATATTCTTCTTCTCCCTTAGCCTTTATTATTCCCAAGTCACTTGGGGTCGGCTTTTCTAGTCTAACCGGATTTGACTGGATATCAGTTTTTACTCGGAGCGGCTGCCACCTGACCTCCTAGCGCTAGTTTAGATATAATGTCATAATATTGTTACGCCCAGTGACATCTCTCGGCATTGTGGGAGGGACTCGGCGGTTCCGTCTAATAGTTTACACCGCCATCTATTGACATCTTACGGAACTGCGTAGTACGGTACGAGAATCTTAGAAAGAATGCTGGTACTTTCTCGAAGCATCGTGCTGTTTACACGCCGAGTACGGCGTTGCTGGAAAGCTCTAGAAGCGCTTTACCCGCGTATAAATAGGGCGCACGCGCACCGCCAAGTTTAGTTTACAATCGTAAGCGATCAAGTGTTCATCGAAGCGAACGGAAGCGGAAATACTACGGAGTTTGAAGCAGTACAGTGAAAAAGTGTGGTATAGTGTTTGTTGTGTTTTAAATTTAATTGTGTGTTTGAATATAAAGTGTTTTAGTCGGTAATATTGTTTATATTCTTATCCGTCGAACCCAGCACGTAACAATATTAAAATTAATACTATGCCGTCGACTTTTCACGACCACCTATTAGGGACAAAACTAGAAGGTACAGTCTGTACAGAAAATGCTGTTACACTTGAATAATTAGTAAATTAGCTACCGTATCCGTATTGGCTATAGATACCTACATAATTACAAACTACGACCTAATGCTGATTTCCAGTAATTATTAACAACTTCTTCTTTCTTCTTCTTTAGCCTTAATCGAACAAATATTTGGTGTATGCCTCCTTTAATCCTCTCCACTTTCCTCTGTCTTGGGCCATTAGGGTCCAGTTGCTGCCCGCCACTTTTTTGATGTCATCCTTCCATCTCATCTGTGGTCGCCCTCGAGGTCTTTTCTGGTCCCATGGTCTCCATTCTAACACTCTTTTATACCAAGAGTTTTGCTTTCTGGCTACATGACCAGCCCACTCCCACTTCAACTTTGCTACCCTTTTTACAACGTCTGATACTTTGCTCTGTTTACGAAGCCACGTATTGGTTTTTCTGTCCCTTAATGTCACACCCACCATTTTTCTTTCCATTGCCCTTTGCGCTGCTTGTAGTTTATACAGAATGGCTTTAGTCGTAACCCGAGTTTCCGCGCCGTATAAAGACTGGTAGTATGCATTGGTCAAAGATCTGAGCCTTTTGTTGTGCTGACAGGTTCATTTTGAATACAAAATTGAGTTTGGACTACGCTTCCCACCCCGGTCTGATCCTTCGGTTAAACTCATTTTCCTGATTCTCTTTTCCCATTTTAATTTCCTGTCCTAGATACACGTCCTTGCAAACTCGTTCAATTACTGTCCTATCCACTAATATTTCCAATAATATTTCCGTCGTATCTTCTGATTCTGTGGTCATCAGTTTGGTCTTATCGAGATTTATCTCTAGACCTACTTCTTCGACTTCAGATGATACCACGTATAGTTCCTGTACCATGCACTGGAGACCTTGTGGCGTGTCAGCAGAGAGAACGATGTCGTCTGCATATCTTAAGTTTGTTAGACGTGTACCCATTACAAAGATGCCCTTTGTGTACCCTATTAACAACTTATTATTGTATATTTTCAGCACTGGCTCCGTTGGTTCTCCGCGGTGCTTGCCCTCAATGCTCGCCACAAGAGACCAAACAAATACAACGCACTCTATCGTATGTACAGCGAAACTTTCCACAACAGTGGGCCAAAATTGTCCGCCAATATGCCGGCTAAGCTATTTAATTATAAATTTTACGAATACAATAGAATAATTGGATATTAAATCTGATAAAAAAAAACCTATTCAGTAAAATGTAACGGTGTTTTCATCTAAAATTCTAGCACTAAAGGTATACTTCAATTTGTTTAATTGGGTATTCTAAGTTACCATTCTTAAGCATAGCATATACTATAAAAATTGCATTATAAAATTTTGAATTTCAGATAATTTTAATTTATTATAACTATGCACAATATTTTTACCTGCTGCAAAGGGGTAATCATGGAAATTAAAACATATAAATTGTAAGCGTACAATATACTGAAATAAAACCTATTTATAAATCAATATGTAGATTATATCTTATTGCCGTTTCTATTGTAACCTAACAACATCGACAAGTCTACCTATAACGTACCTAATAAATAAGGCAAATGGGTTGATACTGAAGTAGAGAATATTGTAAGTTAGTAATCTACTTAAATTATTAATTTTTTTGTTTTGTAAATTATACTTTTAATAAAGAAAATCCTTGAGGCCTTGTGTACGTTATTTTTACCTTAATACATATGCCTTATTTAAAAATATTTGACTTTAATCATAATATTATAGATTAGTATTAGGTATGTCTTATATTTCAGAAAAGAATTAACTTTTCCATATATGATTAGTCTGCCACAGATATTTTCTTACACAGGTTGATCTACGTACAGAAAGCAAACAAAATCAGAGGTTTTAGACAATGAACCTATAGAAAAAGCAGTAACGTCGCGACGCCGCGCATAAAATTGCAATAGTATTTGTAATGTAGGTACTCAATCTTCCATCGACATACTCTTTGCACGATGTATACTAAACACATAATTAATGAATTATTTTTATCATGAACATTGTAGACCCATCACAATAATTGCCGCATTTTTTCTTTAAAGAGTAATTACCATGGAATACCAATAAGAACAAAAAGTAAACAGTTCCAAAAATAGATCATAGATGGCACTATGGTTCCAATGTTAATATTAAGAATAATTAAAATGCTTTATTGAAAAGAAATTGACTTTAAAATGTTATTATTAGTAAACATTGCAGATATTTAATTGACGGACATCAATGTAAACGCATTTATTTTATGATTTAAAGATATCATTAAATCAGTACTTATTACATCACACATACCTAGGTAATCGATCTACCATTTTATTTTACATATAGGGCGCTAGATAGCTCCTATATGTGTTTATACAAGTCTACAAAACACATTATGTTTTTATGTCATACCCTTCTTTTGGTTTACTTCAATATTTGTTTATTACTGATGTTAATTAATAAGAAATTACTTATAATATGAAAAATATGTATGCTTAACAAATGTCAATGTATTAAACAAAACGTTTTATTGTTTAAGTATTTGTTGTACTACATAGCATTATTTTCAAACACCTGGTCGGTTCTCGTAACTTCTATTGTCAAATTTCGTTTGCTTGTGCGGCAGTATAACGCAGTTTATCCATATATTATATTGTAGTCTTTGACGCAGTCGTCGGCGTTATATTATCGTTATGTCTGTGCTACCTGCTTATTCTGAATTAAATTACAAATTTACGATAGACATGCCGATAAAAATGAAGTTTTAGTAAATCATAGCAACATTTTACTAAAAATAGTTAAATATTAAGTAGGTAATCTGTCATAATAATTATTCTATAAAATTAAAGCCTGACATTTGTTTATACCGCTTTGTTTATTTAGTTTTTACGCAATTTCTGGTATTATTTGCTTACTAGACGTATGTATGTATGTATCTTATGTGGGGGCCAGTCAGTGCAGACCGGTGACACTTCGACCCAGTGGGATCTTTTGTGCCGACACTCTCCCAATAACGACTACCATAGATGTTCATGGCAGCCGGGACCGACGACTTAACGTGCTCTCCGAGGCACGGAGCAGGCGATAATTGTCAATCAATACGCACATAATTTCGAAAAGTCATATAACTTCCGAAAGTCAGAGGTGCGCGACGTGGGTTCAAACCCGAGACCCTCTGCATTGCAGTGGGTTGGTCTCCCCACTGAGCTATCGCTGCTCAGATCAGATCAGTAGATAATGTCTTAGTTTATGTACAATCGGGGTTTTCTATAACAACAAAACGAAATCTTGTGGGACAGGATCGCAGGCGCTGGTGTGGGCGCGGAAGTGGGCAGGGTAAGGCCCGCCTACCCCCGCGCTACACAGCCAAGTATGAAACGACGTTTTCTATTATTTTTTACTTCGATAGATATAAATTTTAAGCAATATTTTTAAATGTTGCTTCTTCCTGTCGTCGACGTCACGTGACGATATTATGATATTACATTTCGTTTCGAATATTATCATTTACTATTTTACTCACATCACTCACTCATCACACTCATAATTTTTTGTCTAGTTACTATTAATATGTTCATATCTGGTTTGGTTGACATTGTAATAAATATTCGGATGTAATAGTAATATTAGCTACATGAGATAAATATTTCTTGGACGTCGTCGTCGCCATATCTTATAATTATTATGTAGACAGGAATATTTCAATAAATTATACCAAAGCATAAATGGAGCATTTATCATGGTATAATAATGTGATCTTTATTTACTTAACTACCACAATATTCATTAAGTACCTATCTTCCTATTGTTTTGTTACGTGACTTGAAATTTGTAGGGAAATAAATAATTAATATTGATATAAAAGCAAAAGAATACAATGTCAATAATTATGACATAGTTAAAAGATTACTGGCCATAATAAGCGTAAAGCATACTAACTCTGTTGTTTTGTAAACTATTAATACATTGTGTTTTATAGCAGGTATATCAATAATTATATTCATAGCTTTAACTTATGTTAAAGTATTAAGCAGGTCCAGATCTATTATACTAATAATAAAAAGCTGAAGAGTTTGTTTGTTTATTTGTTTGAACGCGCTAATCTTAGGAAATACTGGTCCGAATTGAAAAATTATTTTAATGTTGGATAGCTCATTTATCGAGGAAGGCTATAGGCTATATAACATCACGCTACGACCAATAGGAGCGGAGCAGCAATGAAAATGTTGTAAAAACGGGGAATATTCTCTTATGTGAAGCAGACGAAGTTGCGCGGGTCAGCTAGTAATTAATATTTCATAATAAAAATTCAGTTACGTTTCGACTCTCTATTGAAAATCGACACGGCAGGCAGGCGCGCTACTCGACGAAGACGCCCGCGCCGCGCACCGCGGCTACCGGCATGCGGCAGCACTCCTACACGAAATTATAAAATTCAATAAGCTGACCGGAATAAACGAACGACGCCGGGCGATACTCGCGCGTGCGTGCGATTTGATTTCAAGTATGGCGTAGTGGTTTAATCGCTTAAACCGGGTACTTATCGACGTGCCGAGTGTTATGGGTTCAATTCTCACACAGAAAATAAATTATGATCAACAGATTTTTTGTGTCGCGTCTGTTACACGGCATATGCGTAACCGTACGTACAAGATTATATCGCCCAAAGATTTTGCCGCACTGATCGGCAATGATAGGTACGTAACACTCATACATCACCTAACACTCATTTTGGATACAAAGAACAGTTCATTCAAAAGTTAATTATGCATTTCGCCTCAGATTTTATTTTTCTGTGTACTCAAGAGTCTGTAAGGTATCTAAAGAATATAGGTGTATAAAAATTACATCTGTCTGATTCGCCAAAACCGCTGAAGACAATTGTACGCGGAATTCGAACTTCAAAATACAAAAATACAACCTCAAAAAGACTAGCACTAGATTTCTGTCAATTTTAAAATTACAAACGTGAGTAGTCTTTTTATATTCGGTTAGATTTAGAAAATTTTAATGAAGATTTTGAACATTTGACTTCATTTGAGATTTAAAAGATAACATTAACACTCGATAGATGGCGTCGTACAGGTTTTAGTTTCTCTTATATGTCTGTGTTTAGTTTTTATATTTTGAGCATTAAGTTCTAACTACAAAAAAACAAATCAATAAGATTATTTATAAGTATAACACACATTAAAGTCATCGACGTATCAGTTGCATTAAAGTAAAAAATATTCTAACAACAGTAAGCGCATGTTTCAGACAACATGAGTTAGGACTTAGACTGAGATATGCGCTTACATCGACGACACGTTTGTGTGCAAAATAGAAGCATTACACATGAATGCATATTATTTTTATAACATTGTAAAAAATTAACTAAATGTTTCTCTATCAAACATTTTCTTAACTCATCTCCATATAATTATGTTTTGAAAAAGCAGAAATATCGCCTATCCTAAGTACGTACTCGATCGGATATAAACCTCCTTATTCAAATAGCTCTTAATTTATACCACTTGCAATCCAATCATGATTTTCGTATAGTGGTAGTTGCTGACGCTGCTCATATTATCTATATCCGGTGGTAACATTTTTGATCTTTTACTGTAAAAATCAATTCGGGATCCATGAAATATTAAAAAACAAATTGATAAAATTACAAAATAGATATTGTTAAAGTATTATTGGAACTTTGATGCTTAATTAATTTATATTGTAATTTCATATTACATCAATGCTACCAACATAAGTGTCTGGTAAAATAATTTCGTACGCAGTCGGTGATATTTACAAGTAATATTTTGCTACTGTTTTGACAAATACAAGACAGAATCTCACATTTCCCCTTTATGAACAATTATTTGTCTCTCAATGTGGTTATATATTGATATCTAAGCTGACGGTGAGATAATGTTGTATTAACTGTTGCACTCGGCGTTCAGTGACTACTTGACTGACAAAATATGGTCGTGCGTTTTTCTTGAACATATATGTGGTGATGTGTGAAAACAGTGCAGTTAGTTATTCGGACGGAGAGGTGGTATGGGTTAAGCTATTAGGCTCCTGCTGGTGGCCTGGCGAGGTGGTCGGATTTAATAAGCTGCCACCAGATGTCCTGCCTTCCTCCTTGCGAAAACCACCGATCGCCGTTGTCAAGTTCTTCCAGGAGGATGCCTAGTAAGTATAACCTGGAAGATTTATGGCTTTCAGCATCAACGGTTGTAAGCACTGAATAGGCATAGGTTCTTTTGTTTCTTTGTTCGATAGATGTGAACTTTGATGATATTTACATAATTATGCTGAGTCGCATTCCAGGCGTCCTGAAAACTATTTTAGCATATCTTTTTTGACAGAACTACAAAAAATTTGGTTAGCGTGTTGGAAAGATTATTTTTTGTATGCTGTTATATCCCTTATTTTTAATGATTTATATGTATATAAGCTTCTAATAAACAGGTATAGTATAAGTTATTAAGGTTCATTACTGTTGCCTAAGATGTTACTTTGGAAAAATTAAATTAATTTAAAATCATATGACTATATGATATAGTATGAAACAGCACATTTTCATATAACTGAATATGGCCTATGTACTCCTAAGGTATTTGTTTCATATACACTGTGCTGAAGGTTAGATAAAAGAAAAACCTATGTAGTTCTTATTTATTTTACCTGTATGTCATAGACAAGCTCACAGTAATCACTGAAGGCTGTGCTGGATTAAATATAAATATATTTTCTGAATTAACTATTTTAGGCAGGTACTAGTTTAGTATTTTAGTAAGCCATTGCAAGAGAGATATGCTAGATTATAGTTACTGGTAATCTATAGTAGAGATAAAACAGATAGCAGTTTAGCTGGATACTGAATTTTCGGCCTACTTTGTAGGCGAACATTGCCGTTTGGTGCATTACTCATTCATGATAGTGGCGCTAACATGGTGAAGGGTGTTCGTTTGGCTTAGTATGATTCTGCTAGATGCATACACAATACATTTACCCGAACAACAAAAATTTAACAAAAGTTTGCCAGAATCTATCTTTCAGCGCCTTGCAGCATTGTGTACAGCGAAAGACTTTTTTTCTGCAGTTTTAGGCCTTATTTACGAAGACAAGTGGAACCGCTTGCTACCTCTTAATGCAGAGAAATTAGTATTAATTCACCATAATTTGCCCTTAGTGCAGTATGAGTACTAATTATTTTTCTAAGTTGTAGAATTAGCTTTAGATTACTAATTGTATTTCTTAAGTGATATTAAATAAATAAAGCAATTAGTTACCTAAAATATATTTTTTTTAATCCGATTTTCGGCCGGATAGGCCGGATACCGGATATCCGTTTCATCTCTAATCTATAGTCTCTGCCTACCTCTCTGGATGAACAGGTCTAAGTATGAGTGTGCATATACGGCAAAAACAATTTTTTAATATATATTGCTCTGCTATTTTTAGTGACCCGTGTAGTGAATTGCTATTATATATGCTGTATTGTGATTTTATAGAATAAATATGTTCAAGATGTTTTTTATTTGAAGTGAAGTTTTATGAAACGCTGATAATATTGTGTAAAATTTCTTAGATATATTTTTTGTGGATCATCAGATTAATTAAAGTGCAATCACTTTACATATATGACCTGATCAGAGATATTCTGGCAGAAGCCAAATATTTATTTTCTGTGGATAAGTATTTGAGTTAATAAAATTAATTAATGTTCAATCACTTTACATAAATTACCTGATCAGAGACATTCTGGCAGAAGCCAAATATTTCTTTTTTGTGGATTTGAATTTGGGTTTATCAAATTAATTAATATGCAATTACTTTATATACATATATGACCTGATCAGAGACATTCTGGCAGAAGCCTAATATTTCTTTTTTGTGGATTATTATTTGGAATTGTCAGATTAACTAATGTTCAATCACTACATATATGACCTGATCATAAATATTCTGGCAGAAGCACAATATTTATCTTTAGAATACTGTAAACTATCAGTTTACATCGCTTTATAACACTTATCAAAGTGTGAGTTAGAAAGTGATAAGAATGAAGCAATAGTGGTAAAACCAGGATTGTTGCAAGTCTATAGTCTATACAATTCTGGAAAAATGGTTATTAAACAATAAATACACACACTATTTTAATTAGAGTAATTATTTTAGATATAACTAAAAAAACCTTCAATTGAAAACCCAAACAAACCCTGTATGTGTATGTACACATACAGATTTGAAGGTTTTTTTAGTTAATCTGTAAACTGTCAAATCTGTAACTAGTAGATTCTAGAAAAATAAAATAATCTTATTCACTGATATCCAGTGCATTTTATAAGTTCTTTTTTTGAAAATTATATAATTCCTGTTTGGTTTTCAATGCTCAATTGGTATACACAACTTTGCTCCTATGATATACACATTCTGTATGTGACATCCTACATTGCTAATTACTTCCATTTACTAGGCGATGACATAGTAAATCCTTATACAGCCTGCACTCTACATGTAGCAATTTATTGTTATATCTAATGTAGTTTATATTTTTCCAGTGAATATGTTAAAAATGCAAATTCCATATATAAATATGATTGCAGTCGAAAACATGAATTTATCAACAAAGGACTAAGTAAGTTATTAATAAATTTAAATTAAATTCTGTCTACCAATACTTGGTGTTGTCCATCCCCTTTTTGTCATTGTATAAGTAATATATATTACAATTGCCTTTTGTGCCATCCTACTGTCTATTTTAGATTTATATTTGAAAAATATACTTTAGCTCAAATGATTTCATCACTATAATATTATTAAGTTATTATTGTTATTATCTTAAGTTTTTTTAAAGTCAGTAGTATATGGCATAATGGCTGCAACACCTTGTTAATCTGAGTTGTAAAATACTGAAATTATATTTAATTGGCAATTTAAAAGAGTGGCCGTGAGTTTCTTGCAGGTTTCTTCTCATAGGCTCAACCTTTTGCCTGAACCTAGCAATTAACCCAAATGTAGCTTCAGTAACTTAGTAAACTCACTAACCTTTATATTTTGACGTACATAAGTGTTACTTTAAATGATTTTTGACGTTAACTTCGTAATTCCTTTTTCAGATTTGTATCGCACCAAACATGGCCCTATGGAAAAGTTTCCAGAGGATATTGTCCGTGCTGAGAATGCAACTGGAGGTGATATAGATATACTCACAAGAGAAGAGTTTCAAGAAAAGAAAAGAGAAAGCTATGCTGGTATCTTTGGAGATCCTGCAAAGAAGACTCCTGGTTCTGGTAAAAAAGGTATATTATTGTATCTTAAATTACATATAAAAGAATAGAAATGATCTAACAATTTGTAATTTTAATGTTTTTAGGCAAAGGACTGAGGGGGAGGCCTGCAGAATCTACAAGAACTCCAATGAGAAAGGTGATTGATCTATACATATATTATATAATTATAAAAATGATTAAATTTTACTGTGATATGATTATGTATATTTCAACAAGTAAGTTATTTTATTAATATTATTGAACTGACTGTTTCAGAATTTTGAAAAAGCTGACTACAAGGTACATATTCTGGTCCAAGGTTCAAAAACGCCTAATTCTGAGGCTCCAGTGCATCCTCCGGAAACCACTGCAACTCCATCAACTAGTGTTGAAAAAGAACCTGATAACAAAGATGATGATGAGACTGAAGAAACAGAAAAAAAAGAAAAGTCTACAAATGCAGAGAAGCCATCGACTTTTTCTACACCAGTAGCTTCAAGTTCAGGCATTTATGCATGCCATGCATGTCCATTTACAACTACTCGTCTAAACGTTTTAATTTTGCATAATAAAACACACAGTGTTTCTTTCACACCATATACACCATCACCTGTAAGGAAAAAACTTTCTCCAAAGTTATCATCTAAATCAACACCTGAAACGACTAAAATGCCAAAGGTGCGTAAACCTCGAAAAGAAAAAACTGACAAGGAATCTAGAAAGGGATCTCCATCTAATATTAAAAAGCGAGTGGCTGAAGAACAGTCGAATAATATTGAAATAAAAAAAGTTAAAACTGATGAAGAGATAAAAAGCAGCCTACTGGCTGACTGGGATGATGGTGATGAAGAATCAAATGATGAATCTTCAGTTATGGTTATGGCTGGATCTCCTGAAGTGCCTGAAGCCGCCGAATCTCCTGCTGTGCCAACATCTGCTGAATTGTCAAGTATACAACTATCAGGAGAGTTAGCCTCTCCCATTGATAAGAAGTCTAGTAGTTCACCAACAAGTGAAAAGGCAGAAGCTTCAAGCGATTCTAAATATGAGTTTTGCGAAGATGAAGATTGGCCTTTAGAAGCAGATGGAGGCAGGAAAATACCTCGGGTAAAAAATCCAAAACGTAAAGAAGACACAAAAAGCCTTAGTTTAGATGACGATGAAGTGGCTAGAGAAGTTGCTGAATTACTTAATAAAACTACTGTGCCAGATTTACCATCTGCGCCTGAACCATTAAAAGTCGAGGAAAATTTTCCTGAGCCCTCTATTGTAAAATCACCAGACAAAGAAAATTCGTATGAAAAATCTGTTGAAAAGCAACCTGAAACTCAACCCACGAAGGCAATATTTAAGACGAAAACATTTTTTCGTAGCCGGCACTCTAGAAGTCAAGATGCTATTGGAAAATATGTAGCAGAGCAGTTAAATGCAGTAGAAAGAATGGATATAGCAGAAAGCGATATTAATGGATCAGAAGCTGTATCGTCCCCAGAGACGAGAGAGTCACCGCCGATCGAACATGTTAAAGTGGCACGACTGGCGCCTAAAATACAACTTAAGAAAATGAAAGCTGAAGCAGCTCAACTGCGCGAGAGAGAGAAAAGTAATATAGATTATTACAGTGATTTTGATCTCAACACATTTGGTGATATAGTGGCGTCAAATATTACAAGTCCAATCTCGCAATCAGATTCTGGGAAAGGAGACGATCATAAAACTATGCAAGATGTTTTATATCCGACCCAAGAAATTAAACCTGTTAATACTGATATAACAGATCAAATTAAATCACCATCGGATAAATTAAAATACGTTGAAGAGAGTGCTACGCAAGTGGGTAATGGATCAACATATGAAAGAGCTGATTTTAGGCAAGAAACGCAAACTAGTGTAATTGTGCAAGAACCAATGGCAACAGATGTCACGGAAGAACCAGGAAAATGTGTAACTGTTAATGAACTAAAAATTCAAGAACCCGAAAACTATGTGGTTGTTCAAGAACTAGAAGAAGATTGTGATGTTGTTCAGAAAGACGAAACGGATGATGTGACCCAACGACCAGAAATCAATCAAACTATTCAACTTTCAGAAATAGATAATGCTACCCAAGATTCGGAAATAAGTAATGTTACTGAAGCAGAACCAGAAATAGGTAATGATATAGAAAAACAAGAAATAATTAAAATTGTTGAAGAACCCCAAGCACATAATATTGTCATACAAGAAGAAAAAATAAGTAATGAAATCCAAGAACCAGCATGTCATATTCAAGAATCGATTAACGAAACCAACATTAAAACATCCGATCCTGTCGGATTAACTGAAACGAAACTCCAAAAAACTCATGAAGAAACGATGCAACCATATATGAATGAATCAACTGCTTCAGCCGTCGATGCTTTACTAAGCGTGTCAAGAGATGCTGATAGAGTTACTAGAGTTATTAGTGACGATCCTCCTGAAGACTTATTCGAAGATGACAATAAAGATAACAATGGCTCATGTCTCGATGTTAATGGTTATAATGAAAGTATGAACATAGAAAATGGAGTTAATGAAGATAAATATTCAGAACCTGTAAAATATCTAGAGAAAAGTAATGAACTTAGTAGTAATGTGAATGAATTGACATTAAGCGAAAAGTTACAGGACAACATTATAGATAAGATTTTACATGAAAACCATATAATTGATAATAATGAAAATGTTTCAAAAAATGTTGTAGATACAGTGCCATCTGAATCAGATTTGCAAATTGCGGAAACACTTATAAATTTACCATCAACTGCCATTCAGAATAAGACTGCAAATGATCATCCGGCAGATAATCTTAATGTAGCATTATCTAATGAATCTAGCCAAGATGAAATAATTCATCCAGACGAAGAAATGTCATTTCTCAATAAGAATGAAGACTCATCACAAGAAATAATAATCCCACAATCAAAGTCACTTCTAATTTCAAATAACGAAAATACAGGTGTCCGATATGAAACTGAACAAGAAAAAAGTGAAAATTTAAATGCCGCTCAATCTCTTGTTCAAATGTCGGAATCTATAGACCTTAAAATTAACATAGATCATAACGTAAGTAATACTGTAAATAATAATAAGGATGTAATACTACCTGATACCGGTGCATTTATAAAACAAAATAACGGCTTAGATAGTATCATTAAACCAGAGCAAAAACTGGCAGTGATGTCAAGTGAAAATAACAACGATAATACAAACGGGAAAAACGTGAAAATAGATACGTCATCATCTAAATTATTGAAAATCTTGGAAGAACCTTGCACACCAAAATTTTCCACAGTTAAACCAACTCTTGTCAAACAAACTGTCAATTCTGGAAAAGAGAAGATTTTGAACTTTGATGTTGCTAAATCATCGTTTAAAGGTAAAAGTGATTCTCCAAAGCAGAAAATAATTATACGTCGCACCACGCCCAGCAAGAATACTGTAAATAATATTCCCGATATAAATACGTCAGACAAATTTATATTATCGCGCAGTAAAAATCCCGCTCAAGATGGGTCAGTACAAACGTATACCATTCAGACATCGCCAGATGCACCTTCTGATAACAATGCAATTCTAATACAACAAAAAGTACGAAAAATAACTAAGCCACCATTAAAATTACAAAAAATTAAATCACAGAATTCACTGGTTGCACCTATAGCTGAGGCAAAGGTTATCAATGAAGCACCCCAAGATGACACTATGTTCGATATCAACTCTATGCCTATTGTTTTATCTGAAGATCTGCTAACACCAGAAAGTATTGAAAAAATGCCAGTTGTTATGTCTGACGGAAACATTATAACGCACTCACCAAATCCACCCAAGCTTGTAAAAACAAAACAAGCCATAGAAAGTGAAAAGGTTGCAATAAGTGCGATACCAAACAAACCTGAAGTAAAAACTTTACTAATGAATCCAGTTAGTGATGTTAATAAAGTCACTACTCCAAATATTTTATCTAAATCTTCAAAATTACGAGGGGCCAAACCAATGTTAGTTATTGATAAAACAACAGGAAAGCAAAAAATTATAATGACTAAAGGTGAGCCTACAGTTAAAGAGGTTAAACCAACTCCAACTTTGATACAGACTGTTCCTCAAAATACAGGCAAAGGCGAAAAATTTATAATTTTACCGACACCAAGTTCTCCACGGCCTGGTAGAACGCAAAAAATTGTGATAGATCCGCAAACAGGAAAAGCACACGTCCTCGTGGCGAAAGGATCAGAACCGCAGCTTAGTGCGCAAGAAACTAAATCCGTTTCTGCTAAATTAATTCCGTCATCAACTGATATTAGTGCGCCAGGTAACACTGTAATGATCATAACTAATGCCCAAGGTGCGCAATCCAGGATAGTTCTTACGCCAGAACACGAGAAGATGCTATTTCCAAAGAAGCAACAACCAAATGTTTCCCAATTAAAGACTATAGCTCATAGGATATCTACTAATCAGGGTGCAACATCAAAAACTGTCATCACATCAATTGCGCCAGCAAGAACACAAAATGTCGCACCTCTTAAAACGCAAACGAGAATTGTGCCTAAACAAAAAAGTGCTATAATTACATCCAAAGGTCAATTAATTGTGGGTGGGAGAGTCGCTACAACAGCACAAAATATTGCACCTATGCCTGAAATTAGGCCTGTTCCAAAGCGAATTATGGCATCTGAACCTAAAAAACTAGTACAGACTATTCAAAAGTCTTCTGCTGAACCTTTGATATTTTTACAACAGAAATCTGGTGCAGTTATGCAGCTAACAGCTGCTCAGTTCGAGCATTTACAAAGAACCGGCCAAATCGTACAGAAAGGACCCGCACCTGTACAAGAGAACAAATTAATCGTACAAAGAACAATCTCCGTACCATCTAATGAGCCTGCAATACACAAACCTAGAGCACGGAAAACATTAACCGAATCGCCGGCGCCCTTGAAAAAGTTAAAACAAGAAATAGCCATTGCGCCGGCACCAGCGTCCCCTATGCCAACTTTATCTCCTCTTAGTAATACTGCCAGTACGTCCCTTGTGCCATCTATTTCAAATACGGTATCAATTTCAACAACCTCAACATATTCCGAATTCGACAACTTTGAAGAACTTTTACCATCTACAGCGATCGCTCGGCAACATGAGCCTGTAGTAACCCCAGCACCGAGCCCGGTAGTCGAGCCGCAGACACAAGTTGCTGCACCACCCATTTCTGATGGCCATATAATAGCGGTACCTGGAGAGCATTTCGGCGGTCCTCCGGGCTCGTTTTACCTGTGCATGCAGGAGGACAACGGCACGTTTACTCCTATTGACCATCGGCCTTTAGTGTTGGACAACAACCAATTGGTCCCTATGCCGGAACCCTTACCAGTCTTAGGAACGCAGCCAGAACGCCGAGACATCCTTGAAGCGGCGTTGGCCAATAGTGATGTTTTCCACGCAGATACGCCTCGAGATGAAGCCCCTGACTTTAGAGATTTAAATGCTAATGTATCAGTACATTGCCGTGTTTCCGAAACTAGTACCACTTTGAATCAGCCACCAATTATGACACCTGTCGAGGTCCCAACTAAGGTTGACAGTGAACCGACTGTGCCTTCAAATCTAGAAGACGGCTTGGCAGTCATCGGTGTTACTCCTCACACGGTTCCGACGTCGCTTGAGTTGCCAATCACGGTTACAGACCCTCGAATAGCGCCTAAGACCACGGATCCTTTGAGTAGTACATCCGCCTACGGTACTACTGGTCTCTTGGCGTCGCCTAATACGGAGATGACCTTCGTGACTACAGTGGAGACAGATGTTCCAATGGGGGGACCGATATCGATGCCACTACTGACTGACGATGAGTCTGTAGGGAAGTCAATGCCTATTTTGACTGACGAAGTGACTGAGAGAACAGTTTCATCTGTGGATTCAGCGGTCGATTCACCGTCATCAATAGACGTGCGGGAATCTGAAAATGAGGACAGCGGCCAATGGACGCGCCGACTCCTCACACCAGGTTCTGATACGTCTGAAACGTCAGCTGAAATTCCGCTGCAGCCTGCTATTCAGCTCTCAGTGAACGAATTATCTCGCCACAGTTAAATGTTAAGTCACTAGAACTTGAATCTGTAGAGCTATCTTCAACTTGGCAGTTTTAAAGCTAAACATCGTCAACTATTTATTTGTGCCTATCTCATAAATTAAATTGTTTTATTAGTGCAATAGTTTGATTATAAAACGTTTTTTTGATCTTAGTGTGTCAAATGTCTTTGTTATTTTATATTATTATAATAGGAACAGCTTTTTATCTGTTGTGGAATCTTTTGAACGAGTTATGTTAAAAATGGTGCCGCTCGTTTTTCTTTATAATAAGTCGTTTGCGTTTGAAACGCGTACAGAGACAAGATTGTAAATATATTGTTAGGGCGCAAGTGAACGCACCATGTCCTGTCGGGACTTGTCATATAAAAATTAAGTATAATGCATTATTGCATATGTTTAGGATAAGGATTTACGATTGTAAATTTAAATTGAATTATGATATTTGTTGGATCGTATGTGTAATATATCAAAAAGTAGTTATATATTATTTTTATAACGTCTAGCGAGTTTGTAACTGTCGAAGACTTGTAAATGGAACGTGTTGTTAAGTTAGTGTGAGACATATTCACATGCGGACAAAGGCTGGACTATGAGATTTGTGAATGCGGCGGTCTATCGTCAGTAAACAGATACATTTCTTATATCAATAATATAGGTTTAATCTTAAGTACAATGTTGTTGAAATAATTTTTGAACATATATGTCAAAAGCACTTATTGGTTTGTTCGAGTGATCTATGTAAAATTTAGATCGGACTATAAAATGGAGTCTTTAGTAATAACCTCTATGTAGTTTTATTAAATAAATTTTAATCAAACTGTGTTCTTAATTTTACTTACTTTTTCTAGACATTCATAGTCACGTCATGATAAAGATTTAATATATAAGTATCTCTGATTGAACTGTATGACTGTACACAGACCATGCTAAAGTTGAGTAATTGTGGTAGAATGGCACATCCTCGTAATAATAGTAGGTACATGTGCCATTATATCTTGACATCTGTTCTGTTCTATTGCGTAATATGTACCTATCTCATATTATTCATTTGCTGTGAGTGTAAGTGTATAGTGCTATATTAAATAATATATTGTAATGTATATTGGATAATAAAACAAATAATTCTGAAGTTATGTACTCTTTTCAGATGCAATAATTTTATTATTTCCATTAAATTCAGCAAAGAATCGGGATATAATATCTAACTGAGAAAGGTGCGTTTATAATTTAAAATGCACATAGGTATATACAATGCAGATGGTAAAAATTTTATTATTTATCACAACTCTGGTGTTTTATAATTTTACTACATACTACACTACAAACTACGGTAACAATAGTAATTCATAAATTCGTAATATTGGTTGCAGTAATGTACAACATGATAATGAATGATCCTTATTCTATAATACTTTATTCAATATAAATGTGGCGCGAACTTTACTGTGCTTTACATATAAAAAAAAGAAATTGTAACGAAATAAGTTATAACAACCTACAACAGCCATTGCTTTATTGCTTCAGTTAGTAAGAATATCTTTCGTACTTCAATTTATTTCATAAATAAAAACAGTTAAAATAATATAAAACTATTGTACAATTAAGTAAAAAACTAGTTACACCAATGTATCTTTCGATGAGAATAACGCTTAACATTATGATATCACGTGGCAGACCGTCTTGACTCGGGTTAAATGCTGCACTTCTGGTAACTTCTGATGGTGAAGGTGAAGAGGTGGTATGGATGGCATTCGATAGTGAGCCGGGTGTTAGGAGAGGGCCTGCCGCGTTGTGTTGGGCAGGAAGAGGCACATGAGGCCGCCTCCGGCGAGTAACACTGCAACAATGAAGGTGGGCGCGGGGCAGTACGTGTCCAGCAGCGCCGCGATGACCACGTTGCCGATGATGCCGCCCAGCCGGGCCGCCACCATCGATACCGCTACTCCAGTAGCACTGCACACAAAATACTTCATCATTTCTATTTTTTAAGGTTACATGCTGGTAATTTAGCTGAGTTAGAATGCTTGTGTTAGGAGTGGATTCACGTCGGTAGTGCAATAGATGGGATTCAACAAGACTCGATCGCAAGTCCAATGCCTTATCCATTGACTCCCGTCATTCGTTACAGTATTGCCAGGGTATCAAAATTATAACTTTCTTTGGATGGTAGAATAAACTAACTACTACTAAAATTAATTATCATAGTTTAGAAAAATAAATTTTGATTTGGTTTGCACAAAAATAGCTAACATTACAATAATTCATGTCAAGCAATGCCATTAGCATTGTGTTTTAACTGGTAGAACTTAGAAATCGAAGTCAAGATGCAATTTTTCTGGTAAAGTAAGTAAAGCAGTAGTTCTCACCGTAGGTTGGTAGGGAAGACTTCAGTGATGAGGCAGTCGAGTGACGCGTTACCGCAAGAAATCACTGAACTGAAGATGGCGCTTACGATTAAGTTGTTAGTCTTGTTGTACACGAAGTACATAGCAGCTGAACAACAACCGGCCGAGAATGTTGCGAATACTGCAAAATAAATAATCATTAAGACTGCGCCGAGCGAAATGTGCCAAAACAGGCGGTCATAGTTCAGTGAATAAAATCAACACTTTTTGTTTAATACAAATATAAAATATACATTTATCATAACAATGTGTTTACAATTACTCCGTGTAAAAAACTTAAAATAATATTTTTGCCTACAAAATTACGTAAAATTGCACGAAAAATGCAAAAACGTAAGCTCGTGTTACGTGATTTTTAGATTATAACAGTAGAAACCTATCCCTATTCTACAGATTAAACGAAACATAAATAGTTATATTATATTTTGTCCGTCGCAAATATTTAAGTTATTGGATGACAATAAAGATAAATTATCAAAAAAGCACTTCAAATCCTCCATACAATTTTACTATGGCGACCGCGCGCCGATTTGAATATGCGCCGCACGAGCTCTGTCATTATCTGTCTTACGCTCGGCGCAATCTTAAGTATAGGTAGCCATATGCTATACTTCCCACCGGATGGTAAAACTATACCTAGCTGATAGCAAGTTTGACCAATTTAATAGATCAAATCTATCAATGGTCTACGTATCCGTTAAGGGCTTGGTTAGATTAAGCTATTATTTAATGATGCTTACTGAATAGAAATTTTCAAAGCCTTGACTGAGTAGGTAATTCCCTATAGGAATACCTAACTAACGATACGGGCAGGCCCGAGAATCGAGCCCGGGACCTAACGGTTGAATGTAAACGTAGGCGTGGAATTCGACGATTAACGAAAGTATGACGTTATTCCGTAAATTATGGTTAGTCATCTCATTATACAAGGTATCGCAAATGTTATCACATTAAATGATATTCTACCTTAAGACGGTTAACATTAACAAAAACCTATTTTCGCAATAAGTAAGAAATTATTTTTTTTAACAAAATAAATAATATAAAATTAGACATAAATTGGAACACCATTGTAACAATCGTGCGCAGCCAGCTCGTTAATGGTCATAGGTTCCGAGAAATCGTCTTTGTCAACTCGCTAGGATCCGGAAATTCCCGGACCCGATACAATACGACGGTTTTTAAATATCGCTGCTTAAGATCTTTCACACCTAAGTACAGTTATCTCTGCATTACCTGATGTTCTAAAATTACGAAATTATGAAAACAAAAAAAATGTCCTGTGGCTAAACTACTGAATACATTTGGTTCATAATTTGTAAATCGTCAAAGAATACCATGTAGTATATTATGTGGTATCAATTAATGTGATAACATTTGCGCCACTTTGTATATTGAAACTAGAGGCGCTGCCAGAAAAAGTAAAGAATGCCAAAGAAAGTAAATATAAATTTTACTGCCTAACTTGTACTAGACGAAACATCTAGTACAAGTTAGTTTAGGTGTTCTTGATAACCGTTAGTCAAATATTTGCCAAGCCACTTATGAGAAAAAATTAATGTCTGTGTTTTTAATTAAAAAAACACTATGTGTTTCTCTAAAATTCGCCTGTAGAACAAATTAAAAACCATGATAACCAGTAATAGTCCGTGAGTATTTGATATTTTTATGATAAATGAAACCAGAGTTTAATCAAAGATTTAGTAATAAGTAGGTAATCTCAGGTCTGTATAAAATATTTAAAATGTTTCTAATTTAACATTAGGTACAACTGCTACCAATACCATTACATCAAATACATTAGTAATTACTTATAAGAAAATACGTACCTAAGAAGAATTTTCTTCCGAGTCTGTCCATGCCAAGCACAGCGAATATATTAGATGGTATGGCCGCGGCTACGGTGATGAGCGACTCCATGAAAACGTCGGAGTGTATGTGCGCGTCGCACTGCGCAGCCGCCGAGTGCGTGCCGACCTGCGTCACGTACGCCGTCACCATACAAATGTCGGCTTCCGCGTTGTCGTGGGTCCGGGACCACTCGTCGAAGCGGTTGAACATTTCAGGGAACCACATCATCAGCCCGTAGTACCTGCACATTTAACATTATTGTGTTAGATATCTTGACTTAGGATGACTTTGGATCCTGTGGCCAGGATAAGCTTTGTGTCGTTCACACGCATGTAATAAGCCCCGCACAAGTCAAACATTTGTGTGCATGAACATGGATGTTTGTCTTGGTCTGGGTGTTTCTATGTATAATACTATGTAAATATTTACAAAAAAAAGTACATATGTACCTATGTTTATCCATCATCTAGTATCCATAGTACAAGCTCTGCTTAGTTTGGACTAGATGGTGTTGTGTGTATGGATATAGATGGTGTTGTCGCGGCCTGGTGGTCAAGAACCGGGAATGTTTAATCGATGAAAAGATGAAAGGCAGGACATTCTCTTATCAAACGTATATTACACTGACTACCAAATATTATTAGGTAGTTGCTGCCAAATAACTTTATGCTGTAGGTATTTTCGCAGCATGTAACAATTTAAGAGTCAAGAAGGTGGTCAAGGTCAAGGCATACCTACCAAGGTATGCCTTTGTTGTAGCTTTCTTACATAGGAGCGTAGCTTGTGGTTTTTGTAGAACTAAAGACGCACGAGGCTGCCGCTGTTATAAGATGTCAATAACTGAGAGCCGAAAATATATTAAATTTATGCCTAGATTAGGTAAGAAAAATCAAATGGCAATATTTAGGACTTACCCAATATGGAATGTAAAGTTGATTGTGATAGAGATCGTAGTAAATTTGAGTATAGGCGGCACGAACAACTGCTTGCTGTGTTCTACGATGTCGCTTAGCATTTTCTTCATCTTTGATTTTGGTTCTTTCGGTTCTTTTGACTCAATTTGTTTCTCTGGCTTGGTGTGCATCGGCTCATCGACTAAAATCTGTTTGACAGGGTATTCTTCCTTGTTACGGCCTGTGTTCATCATGTAGATACCTCGGAACACTTCCAAGGCCTCTTCGTGGCGACCAGTCGATATCAAGAACTTAGGGGACTCGGGCAACAAGAACAGTAGAGCAGCTACCAAGAACGACGGCAGTGACATTACCAACAAGAAGATACGCCACGAGTTGTATACAAAGCCATTGGTGGTTCCTCCGATTTCTGAAAGTAATACATAGTATGATAAATCATGTCGTTTTTTATTTAGTAGGTACGCTTACAGATTATAATATAATCTGTAATAAGCCGGGGTGAATGGGCGACAGCTTTTTAATAATTCATCGAACAAGTTCTTTTTATTTTATTGTCATAGATGTTCATGACAACTGACCCTGAATGCTGAAGAAAAACGCCTACTTACGCCTTTTACCTAAATTGTCATTAATCTATGAGTATGATGGTAGGTATGCTACTATCTCACTCACAGATTGATCAAACTGTGCGGTTGGTACTGAGCTAAGTAAGGTTATTAGATCACACAGATATGTACCTAGTTAAATAACAATGATTGAAATTACCACTAGGAATGATGACCCATGCCAAACCAGCAACGAACAAATTCCCAAGCGTCCAGAAGGCAGCCATGAAACTCAACATGGCCCCACGTTTCTTTTTCGGCTGGAACTCCGCGAAATATGACCAGATCACAGGACCTGATCCACCTAACCTGTAAAGAAATAAACACACTTCATTACTAAAAAATGTTACATTGCTGAAAAACAATTAATTAGTCCGTTTTTCATTATCTTCTTTAAATAATTAAGCCAGGTTATCTTAAAAAGTGTTTTTTTGCTTACTTAAACGTATTGATAATGATATCCTGAGGTGAGCAACTATTACTAATCGTTACAAGATATCCTGTTTTTTAAGCAATATTACACGAAATGCAAATGTTTAATCGTCGACGCGAAAGAACCTTCGTTCGGATCGAAAGTTAGAGCGATAACTTAGTTTGAAATTAAATAATAATATGTAATCATAATGCTAGTATAAGGTCTCTTGAAGTACCAAATCGATCGATCAATAAAAACATAATTGGTATTGTTATAATGGTTCAGTAAACAAATTATCCAAGTATGACGTTTAGGGAATCCTATCAAAGAGGTTATTGTTATTAGTTCACTGTCTCCTCTGTGGTTTATTGGCCTAAGTACACTATTTATGCATTACAGCATAGTAAAGGTACAGCTGGTATAACCGGGAACTGTTATGATATAGAGAGACAGTATTTATACTGCCTCACCGCAACTGCTTCGGTGGAATGCAATGCAACTGCTGTGCATGAGGTCTCGGGTTCGAATCCCGGGTCGGGCCGACAATAGAGTATAGCGCTTTACTGCTTAGTAATTCTCAAGGTAAAACACAAGCTAGCGTGCTTAGCACGACAAGTCATTGGTTCTGCGCCTGGTCTTTTTGCGGTTGTGTTGGATACCATTAGATTATGAGGCTTCCACTTGTGGATCATCTTACTTGTGCACTGAGTATTCTTTAATATTGGTCGCGGTGACCGAAATTCGGTCTGGAAGACATTATTATTATTTAAGCTAGTACTTAACAGTAGTATTTTATATTATTTAAGCACGTATCTACTTATCAGCAGAATTTTAAGGTATCTTGAGAGATATAACACAACGCTTAGTTTCAATCGACACATGAAAGATAATTAAATGATCTCAATACTTACGCGGCACCGTTGATGAAACGGAAGACCATGAAGAGCTCGTAGTTTTGACTGAAGGAGGAGGCGACGATGGCAAGCGCGTTGACGATAGAGATGGCGATGAGCACGCGCTTGCGGCCCAGGGAGTCCGCCACCGAGCCCCACGCGTACGCGCCCACCATCATGCCGATGAAGATTATACTGTTCAGCCATCCCTGGAACAGACGCCACATTTAATATTTATACATTATATTGTCTTACATTTATCGCGTGATCCCCGTGAACAGAGCTTCTAAAAAGCAAACAAAACATCGGGTAAAATGTAAAATGATATCTCATTAGTTTTTATAATTTAAATAGCTCAAAGAGAAGTAAACAGAAACTAGTAACAGTGTTTAACAATAATAGTTTAAAGTTTCTAAATTATGTTTGTTATAATAGTGTTTTATAAAAAATAAACAGCGCAATAAAGTATGTAGTTTAATTGCAATTCATACATTATTTAAAAAGACAACTCCATCACTAGGAATTATTTTTGTGTTGGTATTTTATTGGGCCTGGAGGTGCCCAATTCTCCCAATATAAGGGCCTGAGCCCTCCCATTATTTTATCCTGTTCGCTGAACTTTAAATTTGAACTCTAAATTTAAACACTGAAAACTTGAATTTTACACCTTCTTTGGCCCATCCAATATTCTTATAAAGTTGGCGCCCCTGGGGACGTTACAAACATTTAAACAACGGACACAAAGAACATCCAGACTCGGCAAAACTATTTGTGCATCACTCAAACTTTTCCCGTGCGGTGATCTAACCCACAACACAAGGTGCACTAGCAATGGCGAGGTGACCATTTAAATCACTACGCTATCCGTGCAGTCAAATGATTTCCAATCAATCCTGACTAATATTATAAATGCTAATGTAAGTTTGTTTGTTTGTTACACTTTCATGCCTTAACTACTCGGCCGATAATCATGAAATTTCGTATACACTAAAAACTAGTAGGTATACACACTAGTATACTAGTATACACATATTAATGGTAGGTTCTCGCTATGTTGTCACATAGAGTTCACTAATACTACTTCACTTATTACTTTTACAGAGGTATTTAAACAAATTAAAACAATGGACACAAAGAACACCCAGACCCAGGCGAGCTATATGTAGATCACACAAACTTAGTTCTATTTTAGAGTTGGGTTGAACCTACAACACTCAGCCTATTGGTAGTGATGATGAGGCAACCACTCAAATCACATACAAATGCTATACGAACAGTCATAATGAATATAATCACTAGATAATTCTGAGAATCCTTAAAAAAATAAGAACAAATTTTAAAGTGCTGAAGTAGGTAGACATACAAAATCAAAAATAATTTAACAAAAAATGTCCTTCGTAGCGCGGCGATCTTTTGTTCGGATATAATATATTTACACCGCACCGATGCTTCTCTTTTTTTATTCCTACGTACTATGCATATGCGATGCACTTAGTGTAATGGATGCTATAAAACCTCTTATGTTAGGTACATATATGTCGGTTTTTCATTATAACGTAGGTATTGATAAATCTTCATCTTTGAGTGGGTACGTATCTACTTATAAAGGTGTATGCTCATATAGGTAAGATACTCAGATAATTTACATAGAGTGATTTCTGAATAACATGACCATTTACCTATTGAACGCAACAAATGTGTACGTATCCTGATAAAAAGCAAAATCATTTTCCTTAATAATTGTAAGACTTAAGGCATTTTTTATTATTCAGGTATTTAATGGCAAAGTCCATTTTGAAGTGCATAATTCAAAATCAAATTCATAATCTACTGTAAACGTTTAAGAAAACAGCAAATGTGATGATGAATGGGGTTGTCTTTTTCGTGGTATTGTTTTCTGTCACATTCGATATTTTACCGTGCCAAAAGCTATTATTAAAAGCCATTTAATGTAACAGGCGATTAAGTCTGAGACCTCATAAATTTATTAATAATAATAATAAATGTTATTGGCAATAAGTACATAATATGCAAGTTCTTATAATAAGTGACAGCTTATCAAAAATTAAATATTGTTGTAAAAGAGCCTGCTATGTCAGATTTTGCAAAGCGTACTGCACTAGGCAAAGCCTGTCACGAAGGCAAGCTTTAAATTACAATTTGCCAATATGGATAAATTACAATATTTAAATAATAATACAAACAAATCGGAAAAATAAACATGCAACTATTTGAATTAATACAATTAAAACAATTAAATACAGCGATATTATCAACAAATGTCATACATAAAAACAAGAAATAAATGCAAAATTATTTTGTAAAATAGCAAAAATCAAATTAGTCTTTAAAAAGCTCTCGGTGTCGTCGTAGGTCCAGGTAAGTATTTTTTTATTACAGCTATTGTAGCATCGCGCATCGATATGTTGGCTAAAGGCAATAATAGCCTGTTCATTTTATTATAATTATACGGCTTCATAAAGGCACATAATTGCCTGGCAAAAGCAGTATTTGTCTTAATGGTTGTCAGTTTGAAGACCCGTTTCCTGATCATGTCCTCGTAGTCACAAGAGGTAAGAACTAACTTATGAGTTAAAAGTGTTATTTTTTGTACATAAAGCTTTCTTACACTTAGTAATTCAGTTTCTTTAAATAAGAGAGTCGTAGGGACACGGAAAGGCTTTCTCAGCATAGTTTTTAGAACAGCGCGCTGAGCTCTTTCCAGAATTATTAGATGGGATGCAGCAGAGCCTCCCCAAGCCGCGATGCAGTAAGTTAAAATAGACTCGCAAAGAGCCTTGTACACATTGTTTAGCAAGCACACCGGAGCCACATCACGTAGTATTTACATAATGTGGATGATTTTTCTGACTCTTGCTGATGTGGCCACAATGTGCTTCCCAAAAGTGAGTCTCTTGTATAGACAATGAAAAATGTAACAAATATTTAGGCATTATTATAGAATAATGCCTAAATATTTAACTGGCTTTACTTTGCTTATTCACACATTGACAGCTTGAGCAAGAGTGAGATATAATTTCCAAGCCTGCAGTTGTGGCTGAGGCGGCTGTTTTATAAAAACATACTATATTAGACTTAGTAGCGATGAGCGATAGCAGATTATTATTTAACCAGTTTATTATTAAAACCGTCCTGTGCAACTTCAAACACTTTTGTCCCATGATCTTTTATTAAATTAAGTTAAATTAGTTAATAACATTAGCATTCCTAAAGTTAAATTGTTCTGTCAGGTCGTTAATATAAACTAAAAATAGCGTAGGTCCCAATATACTACCCTGTGGTATTGCGAAAGAAACGTTTTGTGAGTTGCTAAAGTAACTGCCAACCTTTACGCACTGAATTAATATTAATATACTATTATTCTACCACATACACACAACACCATCTAGCCCAAACTAAGTAGAGCTTGTACTATGGGTACTAAACAATGGAACATACGTAATATATACTTTTTTTTTGTAAATACATATATATTATACATAGAAACACCCAGACCAAGACAAACATCCATGTTCATGCACACAAATGTTTGACTTGTGCGGGAATCGAACCCGCGACCTCAGGCGTGGCAGTTGGTTACACTAACCACTACGCCATCAAGGTCGACAAGAATTGGAAACTAACTTCTTATAGGGGCCTTTTATTCTAAATGTCCTTCTATCCAAGTCTTACTTTTAGTTTGTATTCAAGTATAGCTACTTTCAACGGTTTACTTTAAATTAATTGCAAACATTCAAACATCTCAGCAAAATGTCACTTTTATAATATTAGTAGTACGTACGTCGCTGTTCTCTGAGCCCTCTTCAAATTATTTTTGTGCATTCAAGTGATATGTTATTGTTATTTCTAAATACGTGATCATTAATATGAACTTACTCATGTTACAATTTATTCATCTTTGTATATGGCCTTATTACTACAGATAGCGTAATTATTAAACCCAGATTACACAATGTAAGATTCAAATTGGACATGATTGTTGAATACATGCGTTAGCATATAAACAATTGTAAAGTTCTACATGCGTGGCTTACTAATATGAAATGATCATATCGCTTAGGCATACATATATGTACGTACCTATCTATACTTGGATATTCTTAAGTAGTAGTATTAAAAACTGCCAAAATTTATCTATCTGCTGCTTATTTGCGATTTTTCGATTTAGTCAAAGATTTGCTGTAGACATTGCGTCTCTCTTGTGACTCTGCCTGGGTGGTACCTATCTTATCTTATGTGGGAGCCAGTCAGTGCAGACGGGCGACACTCCGACTAACGACATAACGACTGCCATAGATGTTTATGGCAGCCGGGACCGACAGCTTAACGTGCTCTCCGAGGCACGGAGCAGGCGATAATTGTCAATAAATACGCACATAATTTCGATAAGTCATATAACTTCCGAAAGTCAGAGTTACACGACGTGGGTTCGAACCCGAGACCCTCTGCATTGCAGTCTGTTGGTCTCCCCACTACTACTCTAGGTAATAAAAATACAAATCTTGGAAACAAAAATATCTCGGCATAAACAGAGAACGGCAGCGATAGCCTAGTAGGAGACTGTTGGACTGCCACGCAAAGGTCTCGAGTTCGATCCCATGACGCGTATCTCGGACTTTTCGAAGTTATATGCGTTTTAAATGGTTAATTATCGTTCGCTTTAACGGTGAAGAAAAATATCGTGAGAAAACCTGCATGTCTGAGAGTTCTCCTTAATGTTCTCGAAAATATGCTAAGTATACCAACTCACACTAGGCCAGCGTGGTGGAATATGAACTAACGAGACTATGGCCCACTGACAAGTGTCCCGTGCCCAGCAGTGGGACAGTTTAGTATAGATCTGATATTATTATTAGAAAACAGAGAGCGCATTATGAAATGCTTTCCGTTATATGTTGTTAGGATATCAGATGTGATGTACTACCGACACGTGTAGGAACTCAAAGACGTAATAAGATAGACAAATAGAATAGTGCTTACTACTTATAGTGGACTCGTGGCCAGTGACGCAGACCATAAGCGAATAAGCTGTCAAAGCTACACGTGGTTAAGTTATGTTATTTCCCAGAGTTGTTGTTGTCCTATTTGTCTCAGAAAAGTGTAATAGAAGATTATAACACATGTCGTCTAAGCAATTTTATTTGTATATATTCAATTTCGTTACATAGTATTTTGCCTGATATGTATGACACTTACGGTGAACATAACATCGATTGGTTATGGAGAAGTTAGGTGTATTCATTTTTATATAGGTACTATCGACTTGAGCGACGGATGACCTCTCCTAAGGTTAAAATCGCATAGCAGGCCAACACTTGGTCGGGCGGAGGGCGGAGTCACTTAAAGTCAACATGTGATAGCGAAAATTTTTCTGGAATGGTCAACTGTCGCTCAAGTCCATAGTACCTAACTATTACAATAGTTAATCCAATTTTAATTATATCTTAAAAAGTTTATACCTAAACTTTGTTGTATTGCACATCATGTGAAAAGATTTAGTTTCAAAACGTTTAAGAGAACAGTAAATAATGATTTACCTGGCTAAGAGACTGATAATCAGTAGGTACATATACTAACGATAATGGAACAAAAAATGGGCTGACATTTAAAAATAAGGAAAATTGATTAAGTACTCACTTTAGTTTGTGTGGTTAGGTCTAAGTCGCACTGGGCCGATGGGAGGATGAAGGACATCGAGATGACGTCCATCTCCTCGGAGGTGCTGACGAGACCGCATACTGCCAGCAGCAGGTAGTGGAACCGTCCATATCCTGCACAAAATGTAACAAATAAGCGCTCGTATCAAACCTAATGCTATGGCATTTTGCCGGACTTTGTTTTTTGTCCTTGATAAAGCATTGTGCAATGCATAAACGAGATTCACACCAGCTGAAATGTCAATGCTACATCTATTTTTAATCAAGGACCATTCCAAAAATTTGAACTTAAATATATTTGAGTTTAAACTAGCTTCTGCTTGTCCAAACAGCTAGCGTGTTATTGTTTACTAACGAGTATTAAAAAAAAGAATGTGCGCTTTAGATCTCATGTTAAGGGTCATGTTTCATGGCGGGAGTGATCGTACGACGTGGTTCCTAGAATAGGTGGTGTGTTTATACCGCGGCACTACCGTCATTCCGTATGGAATGCAATGTGAGCACTACTCATTCATTAAAGTCTGCATTAAGGTTTCCTCGGTTCAGTGTACGTTATTATTTACAAATTGCCTCTGCTTGCGATCACATTTGTTTTGACGTAGTTAGACTATGAGTGGCTGCGGAGATTTTGTCACCTGCGTACTTCATAGGAAGTATACATAGCTGTCTTTGTTATGTGTAATCTCTGGAAAATTGTAAATTGACAGACCATCAAAACATATTTTGGCAGCATTTGCTTAATTTGTGGTGTTTTGGTATTTCCAGTAATTTCTGAGAAAATATCAATATACAAGCTCCTGAAATAAATATATTTAAGTAGGTACTACATGTACCTACTATCGAACGGTGGACAGTGTTTGATTCCACATTATATTTATTACGCAATGGACCGTCACAATGCATCCGAACTGCGCAGTGTAGGATTTAGTTATGTAGGTCAAACGATCGGTTAAAAATACTAGAATTTGTAACGTATTTTTGGGTAAAATTACTAAACTAAGTTCTGTTTATTTTTGTAAGAGTCTTGGTTTTAGCTGAACGTAATATTGACACGTCTAGGAACGATGTTAACGAGTATCTAATACTTATACATACGTTTGTTTAAGTTGTGAGTAAAGGACATCACCCATTTATTATTATAACTACAAAACTGTGGGCCCTCGGTTTTATTTGAGTTCAAAATTGCACATATTTTTGGTAACATAAATTGTCAAAACAAAGGATTTAGCTTGAAAAAAAAACTTCCAGGTCTATTATCTTAAGTGGGGGCTAGTCAGTGCAGACCGGCGCCACTTTGACCCAGTGGGATCTTTTGTGTCGACACTCTCCCAATAACGACTGCCATAGATGTTTACGGCAGCCGGGACCGACGGCTTAACGTGCTCTCCGAGGTAACAAGCCCTTGCTGCCACACAATGTGTTACCCCAAGCAACGCTATCGTGTACGCTTAGCTTATCGTATTAGCAGAAGTGATTAATCGCCATAATTATAATCGCAGACAAGCACAGTTCACATGATAGCAGATATGGCAGAGTCTGCAGTTTTTCCGAGGCTGAGTGAAAATGATCTTTTGTTATTCGCTCTTGGCGTATACCAATTAAAACAAGCCAAAAGTTACTATGGCGAATATATCCTCCAAAACAGATCATTTTCAATAGAGCTCAGCAATGAAATGTCAAATGAACACTTGGAAGAGTTAGGAGGAACCGATCTGTGGATGTGGATTAAGGAGAACAAGTTCTAATAGAATATTGTATTTTTTTTTGTGGCCTCCATTTTCAAATTTGGGCCATAAATGTATGGAATGTGGGTGATGTCCTTTCCTTTACGTTTTCTAAAAATAGCAATAACATCATAACGTGACCTGTGGCCATTCAAGAGTACCAAAGTTATATTTTTACATATTTTGTAGTGCTTAGTATACAATGTTGAGATTATCAATAACGTGCCTTGACACATTATGTACTCAACGTGACAAATTAAGGTGCCTTTGTATTTTTGTTTTGTCCAATAGCCATTGACTTTTCTTCCAAGAGCATACGTGTGCGCCGCATACTATAAAGTTCCATTACAATATTTACTAAAATAGTTCATAAAGTATGCATAACATTAAAAAGAAAAGCAGCAAACAATATAATTACCTATAGCTAATCATTTACCAGTGTAGCTGTCAGTCCGAAATAGTTAGATTTTAAAATGCTACATGGTGATCGCTGTAAATAAAAGCGTGTGAAAAAGTTGACTTATTGATATTCAAATTAATTTATGAATGTTTCAATAAATATTAATCTGGCTAGCAATTAAAGCAGATTAGGCAATACATATTTGTTTTTCAATCATATTTATGTATAATTTCGCGCCAAATGTAAATGTAAAAGAGTATAGAAATAAGACGTACCGGTTAATTCGATAGCCCTCTCGAAGTCAGCTTTTTCCGAGTTGGAGCCCTTTTCTGGATCGAGCTTCACTGGTGTCTTCAGTGACGGGACTACGCCTGAAAGTTCGAACAATTAACGTTATACACTAATTGAACAATTTTAATTGAAAGAAATACAAAAAGGAAATTGTATAGGTCTCTACGTCAAGACCGAACGTCTTGCAAGGACAGTTTATCCAAAAATATGCCTATGTGGAACAGCTCTATTCTAGTCTATTTAATTAGAAATTTATAAATGCTTACGTAATCCGTCGTAAATTATTTTATGTGATATTAAGATATGTAAATAAATAATAATCAATGTTACATCAAATGCAGTAATAAATTAAGTCATATTGATATACATATATATATAATTATATACCTACCTAAATAAATTAAATATTAAATTGATATCTACTAATTAACATTAACCTGAGTTCTACGCTTTAAATGTTATGTAATCTTGTTTGCATATTATGTTATTATTTTATCAAATTACTAATGGATTTTGAAAATAAACTTACCAAGCTCGGCAGTTTTGGAACCTGGTCCGTTCAGTTGGTGCTCCCTTTTTACATCACAATCTGTAACCAAAGAAAAACTTAGTCAGAAAAATGTCCTCTGCTAAGTAACATGGAAATATCATGATAAATAATTTCAAATAAAATTTTAAATTAACTATATTATTATTTTACTGCAAGCATGATAAGATTACATTTCTTGATGACTAGGGCAAAAAATACAAACAATTAAAGTGAAACTTAACTCACTCTTGACCATAAACTGGTGCCTATATACTACGTTTTCAAGTAATTTGCATCTATGCGTCTGAATAAACTTTCATATATTTTTAAAGGAGCTGCACTCGAATTTTACACACTCTTTAATAAAAGAGCTGTTCTGCACCTATGCTGCAAGTGCAAAATGCAGAGGACGCCTTGAGGACAACACACTGTTTCATAAAGGAGCCTGTTAGCCAGCCTAAAGTCTACTCCCCGCAGAAACACAACGCAATCGTTGTTCGGTTGCGATCTTCTGTTTACTTTCCTAGTAGAGCTGCCTCAGTTTGATCAAAATATCAGATTTAAAAAAGAAGCCGCTGTACACTACCATTAACCTAACTGAACAAACATCATCAAGATTGGTAGGTATAAGGATGGCAACTATTGCAGTAGTGTGATTTTATTGTGTTTGTACTATACGTTTGCACTAGTGTTATTATCTCACTATCTAATATTGATTAAATACATGATTGAACGTTTGATTGAATAGACATTTGGTTTGGTAGTTTATTATAGCCGTGCAATTAACACACATAGGTACTCCCGTCGTCTTCTATGCGTACGACAGCTAGAAATGCGTTACAAGTACATTGTATTTAACGTGGATACGGATCATGATATTATATGTTTATAATTTGTTCTAAATAAGACACGCAATAGATATATCTTGTGTAGTCATTATCTGCAAATCTGTTTGCCTTATGTTAAGTATGATAATTCGGACGATCGGCAAGGCCTTGTTAGCTCAATCTTATATTTTATTAGCAAAGTTGCTAGCTCTGTTACATTACTTATATCAGTGGAGGTGTGGTAGCGAAATACAATATACATTTAAATATACAATGTGTTCACGCCGTACATATTCGAGTATTTTATATTAACGATAGACTGTTAAATAGTCTTGAACGGCATTTTACGGACCTCTGTGAATTCCTTGAGATGAGGGTTTTCTCTCATGACAATAAACATGTGATAATGTGTTGTCCTTCAGAAAGGTCGTAAATAGTATAATATAGTACTAGGCATTCTAAGCACGGGAAATGACATAACTTGACGCTTATCCTCGAAGGCTTGGGCAGGAGTGTGGAGCTCATTTCGTTAACTTTTTCTCACCCACCTCAAAGGAGACGAGGATATTGATGATTGAGAGTTGTCTTACAAAAGCGACTGATATCATTGTCCTACCCGGAATTTAGACCCAAAAACATACGTCCCGCAAGAAGTAAACAAAGAGTGCACAAATGTCTAATTATACTAAGTAATGGCAGTACATGACTTAGGATGTTGCACTCGCGTTTATTATATTTTGGAGTCCTACGCTATTCACAAATATCGCAACAATGTTAAATACCTACATTATTAAACAAATAAATATATATTATGCAGAAACCGTAGCTCTGTGCTCATGTAATCTCCACAGAATTACTTCAGACATTGATCGATTTTTGTTAATTACTAATGTCAAGTCAAAACGGACGTGCATTATTTGAAATGTCGCTGATTCCATATTCTATTTATGTTGGGCTCGTTTGATATTCATGTGATCCTCTTACAGAACTTTTGTGTTTTAATGTGTGTGACTACAGAATCATGCCAAAAGAATTTCTTTCGTAAACATGGTGGTTAGGTATATTCTTGTATTTACACATTCTGTTATGTACCTTCAATGGTGTTTGTAGGTATATTTGAGTATTATTTGTGACCTCTGTAAGTCTGTGACTGATAATATTCCCAAGGTAATTAGTTAAACTATTCTTGTGCTATGTCTTATGTTTTGTTGTAAACTGTTTATAGTTATTACATGTAGGAGTTATGAAACGGTACATAATGCTGACTTATGATATTAATTATATAATTGTAATAAATAAAAAACTTTTTAAGTTGTGTGTTTATCTGTCTGTGTCCACTTAGCACCGAAACGGATGTAGTATTTTTACAAATGTTGGACCGACCATTTTTAAAATCCTTTGATATAATCAAAGTTCTGAAGGTAATTTAACTTTAAAACAATAAGTAGTTAAGTGAATGTTTTTGTGAGTTTCGAAGCATTTGGAGAATTTCAAATCCGCTTTAATTATTTTTAGGATTTGATAATCAACAAACGGTCTCCGATTCAAAGAAAGTGCTTCACAGCAATAGTTACCTACCAACCTCTTCTCCAACTGCCAGTCATCAAGATGTGGACTGATTGACAACGTTTTGGATGCCATTTGTAGGTAAAAAGTTATAAAAAGTGACAAAACAACTTACTGTGAGGTTTTTTGGGCCCGGGGTCAGTTTCTACCATCCTATGCGGGCGGTTTGCTGTATATGTCGGCGGTCGCGCGGACTCTTATAAATCTCACTGGGCTGTGGGTCGCTTCCAACGGCGCACGGCTCGTCTGTAACAACAATATACATTTCTTTAATAAATACTACTAAATGCTCAGATATCGCCGAGTGTAACGAAACTTGAAGGAATTTTCAAGTTTAATTCTGATAATGAAGGGTTCTGATTGGTTTAAACATAGTTAGAACTAAAAATGCGATCGTAAGATAAGTATTAAGGTTGACTTAACCCTCAGAAGTATTAAAACTTGAAACTTGAATTTCGTTACAGTTTTTCAGGTTTTCTTCTAATGACGAAGGGTTGTGATTGATTCAAACATATTATATTCGAAAACGAGGTGAAAAGAAGAGGTTGATTACTTGATTCCTCGTTCACCTAAGCTTTATCGTAAAAAGCTTCGTGAATTTCTTGTAGTATTTTTCATAACAAAAAATACACATAGAGTCCATATATTATGTGCACCGCTATAGAGAGACGTAGGTATGGGTGTATTAGACCCACATTTGGCTCTATATATTAAGTCCTACGTGTAATTAAACGTCCATTTGTTTGAGAAAGGTATCGTTAAAACCATTTATAGATAAGAAGCTAAAATATGCGTTCGAATTATTTAAATATCTTGCCCTTAACTTAAATAGCATCTGTCACCGTCTAAACACAAGACATAACTAATATCCATTGGGTTTTGTTTGTAAACAATACATTGTAAAGTATAACATCATACTTCTTCATTATTTTTATAACAATATGCAACAAGGTGTTCCTTTACCTACAGCGATTTTATTCACTGGGTAGTTAATAAAACACTCATTGTTCACATTTCAAGTATGCGACGAATTGATCACTGAATTTACATTCATCGATCATTCATAGCCACTTTATGATTGGTTCCTATTTTCTACGGCACTTTTGTACATGCAATATACATAATATTGAGCTCAGACATACACAGATTGTAAATAGTTCTAAATGGAGAACTTCCATCGCTTGAAATTGTTACGCAGAACATTGATCGTAAAAGAAATGGATTTTTTTGCACTGCCATTTTACGAGATACTCTTTATAGTACATTCGTAAACAAATATACGCATGCACGTGCAATGATGTTTATTATTAAGCCTGTTAAAATCGTACAAGCCTTTCAAGTCGTAAAACTTGTTTTGCGGTTGTTTCAATTCATTTTATATGTGTTCAAGAACCGTAATAGAATAAATGCTTTTATTATTTATTATTAAGTATACAAAATTGTTCACCTGTGCCTGCTACAACTTTGATTTTGTTTTGACAGCGTATCAATAACTGAAATAGTAGATTCAGACCATTATTCTGAGTTAAGAAAAATAATAATTATTCTGAGTGAACTCTGTCCTGTCTGTCTGTTCTACGTGTCAAAGACACGACATTAATCCGACCTACACAAAAATCCTCTTTTCCAGTTTGATTTGGATTGATTACCGAAAATCGTTGTAATTTTCTTCAGATATTTCCCGTAAATTTTTAGGTATGTAGTAGGGTACCCTGTAGGTACCTATGCATAATAATTGTACGCAGGTATGGGTATGGTAATGGTTTATAGAGATGAGATATTCATTTATGTAAGTAACGTGAAAACTTAATCAGCATATGAATTTGTATAGAGAAGTACCTACAGAAGGGCGAGACAGAGGACGTATGTATAACAACCTAAAATTAATAGTTATAATTAACCAAATAAATTTCGGTAAATTATCTAAATATATGCGTACTGTGTGAGTTATACGTGATGTTACATAAAACTAAGATGATGGCGAGTTTTACGTATGTGTAAAACGCGCTGTGACGGCCGACAACAATAGGCGGGAAGCAGCCGTCAACGTGGTACGTAGGTACCTCAGCACAACGGCCATGCTGCCTCGCGCATGCGCCGCCAGGCCTGCCGCCTGCCGCCGATACTTGATGCTCGACGATACAGGATACTACACCATTGTTTAACTTCATTAATCATTATACATCATAGCGTGCTTTATTTCTCACAAAAAGTGTTAAACGAATTTCTTACTTTGCCACCTAGTTCGGAATACAAGAACAATGTTGTTTTAATTATAGATAAATGGATCCAACAATACGATTCCACTTAGAAATCTAAATTTATAGTTAGGTAGATCAAGTAAAAAATTTACCTAGAAATTTAAATTCCTAGTTAGAATGACCTAATTTAATTAAAAACTTGTCTTCCAATGTGAACAGTAACTGTTTTTTTAGACGCAGTAAGGTATACATTAATTTAGTTTAAAACTGAAGCTCAAAATTTAAAGAATTCTTTTCATCATTTAAGTGAGCCTAATTGTTGAATTTGCATAGCATAGTAGTATTTATGATGGTAATTATCTAGTAATGCGGTATTGTTAACCGGATAAAGCTAGTGATCCACTCAAGTAGCTCTAGGCAGGCCTTGGCATTGCGTGTGGTAGGTATGTTAGTTGCAGACAATCCAGTACATGTACTTTTAAGTAACCGGTGTTTTACAGAATACCTACTCAACGGTGAGTTATCGGCTATCGCACACTGATTTAATAATTGCACCGAATTCACTATGTGTGTCAGTCTGTGATCTTCCATAGAAATGACGAAGGAACACTGTTACATCTTATTGTAATTGTATTTCTAGATAGAACTGAGATGGTATAAATAACCGGCTACGATTATCACTGTTTTATATACAATGGCTCAATTGACAAACTATAGATTTTCTTTTTATAGGATTACAAATAAGACTATGAGATATAGGTAAGGCACAACTATTGGTTTAAATGTTGATATGTAAGTTGCAAAAATTCATATATTGATATCCCCATTTGACCAACGCTGCGCAGATTGTTGACAAACCTATCACCTGTTGTTTTACTGTATTACGTCAAATGAAAGCTACATATTGTTTTACCGCAATAAAGCCTTCAAGACGAAATCGCAGGAAGTATACCTACTTATGTGAATAGACGCTAACTCAATCAGTGTCAGACAATGACACACGATCATTCGTTTACTTATCACACGACCTGTGTTTTTTTACATTCATTGATATGTGTTTAATGTATAATTATTATTAAAAATATAGTGACCATGTTTAATCATTAATTTTCCCTCGTAATTCCTTAGTACATATTAATTCAATGTATTCAAAGACAAATGTCTAGTAAAACGACTTCGGACTATCGGAAAACCTTTAAATAATAGGGACAATATTTACGTATGAATTTTCGTAGCTTCTGTCCGATTTGACCACACATAAATAAACATTTGTGTGTGGTCAAATCGGACAGAATTCTCCAACATACTAGACGATAGAAAACCCATTCAATGAGGATTGTAAAGGTTTATTTTACTCCATAGTTGTATGGTTGCATTGAACTCAATACCTACTACACATTGTCATCGTTCTAGTTTCGAATTTCGACCGTATTTGTTTGTTTATGGTAACAGTCTGAAGTTTGACGCTGCGCGCTGTGACAAAAACAAAAAACTGAATATAATAATTTAAAGTAGGTACATAATCTAGATTTTTGTAACTTGTTTAATTGATGAATATAATTCTTCTGTAGTCATTTTGTTTGCAATCATTGTATTTATATTAACAGCTTGCGGTTACTTCGAGATAAAAATTTGTAGGTAGGTATAATAATAATTTATAAGTATATTAATATTTATCTATGATTTATCAATATAACTTCAAGGAACTATTAAACGTAAACGGATTGAACATAAGACATGATGCGTAGCATACAACCAGATGCCGTTATTAATACGATAATCAACTGTTGATATTACTGTACTTATTATTAGTCGTAACTAGTAGAACTGCAATAACTAATAGTGTTTGTTTTTTGGTCACGTTGAAAACGAGCAATGAATCTGCATAATATAATTATGTATATTACTTCTACATAATGAACAATGTGATTTTAAAGAGGCTAGTTTTTGCTAAGGGAATATTATCTTCAAAAGTATAATAATTATGATAATGGATTTTGACATCTCACCTTCGAAAGTCATTGGCTTTGCGCGACCTCAAATAATAAATGATGAGTTCAAAATAAACTAGAATTGGTTAAATTGGTCACAACAGGTGCCATTTTTTTCTTATTATGCCAATTTAAGGTGATTCGATTTACACAATAAATTGTATTTTGTTGTAAATTACTTAATTTTTTATATAGCCTTTAGGCTGTATAAAATAACAGTAATCTGGGCAAGGCCTAAAAGTTAGACAAAGGTGACCTTAAGATGTCAATTTTGTTATAATTAATATAAATACTAGTTTATTGGAGCGGGAACAAGTTATTAAAATAGGTTATATGAGTTTCAATGACATTGTTTTAAACGGATAATTAAGTAATTATTGAATAACTAATGATGTGTTGATGAATATGTATCTTCTTTTGTGACACAAGGTAAAGCAACGAGAGCTCAAGGTAAAAATATATTAATTTATTTGTGAAAGTTTACGAAAACAAACATATACCTAGGTATTTAAGATATTTTTATTTATGTTCGAGTACCGGTTTTCATATTTTACGATAATTTTTTAACTGTATTATAAATTCTCTAATGCGCATAAATACCTACTCATTTATAAATAAGTAATTATGTTATGAACTAGGATATTAATTTGGACGTATCATCTTTCTTGCAGCTAAAATCTCTAAAATAATGATGTACTTAAGTATTTTCTGTGAGGAGCAACACCCATTATTATTGTTATACGACATGGTTAATCTAACAACGCGTGCGATTGAGCTGATTGTGCATAGGTTCGACTAACTGCTACGCCCATTAGCGTTCTAGCGAGACAAATTCAGTCGCATAGAAATATATAATATATAATATTCTATCACATACACACAACAGTATCTAGCCCAAACTAAGCAGGGCTTGTACTATGTGTACTAGACAATGGATAAACATACATACATCCTTGTTTTTGTAAATACATACATATTATACATAGAAACACCCAGACCAAGACAAACATCCATGTTCACGCACACAAATATTTGACTTGTGCGGGAATCGAACCCGCGATCTCAGGCGTGGCAGTTGGTTACACTAACCACTACGCCATCGAGGCCGTTAATGATGAGAGTGACCTATTTATTCTGTCGACACTATCCACAACACGCTATATTTAGTATAGGGCTTGCTTGGAAGTAGATAATACCCTCTATAAAGTCAACACCAGGGCGCCACTCACACGTAGCTAAACCTAAAAGTTGAAAAGACAATGGATGTATGCTGACCAGTAATTTTTTAAGAAGGTACTGCAGCCCCAGCATTCTAAAGGACTTTTCTGCGATTTCTTTACAAATGAAGATATTTCTTTGATTTGTTAAGCTCACTCTAATTGAGTTCGCAGTGAGGATCGATGAGCCTTATCTCCTTAAATAAATTAAAGCGTATCTAAGTATACTTGTATATTATTACGTATATTTACAGCATTCGAATAGCCGCAACGTAAAGGTACTCATCATGTGGGTAAGACTAATACTAAAATCGGTGTGATGCATCCTTCCTACGCTGAACGTTTTGAGAAGCGTAGAACAAAGATAGAGCCGAAAATATGCATGCGGTCTTATTAATTATTATAGATACAGCTAATATACATAATGGTTTGCTTTTTTAAATAGTAGTAAAGTTTAATAGTTTCAAAATTATGTAAAATAGTGTTTTCAAATAAACAACGGGATAAAATCCGTTTGAAGTAGTTTAATTTTAATTTCGACGACTGCTGCACTCGGAATCTAGCCCTGTGCCATGAGGGACTTTAAAAACACAAGAAATGGACGAAAAGAACGTCCTCACTCAAAACAACAATTTGTGAATTACACAAATAACAATCCCATAAGGAATTCGAACCCACAACACTTAAGGCAACCGCTTAAGCGCTACGATCCGTGCAGTCAACATTAGTCAGATGATCGCAAGGCAGTCTAGTATCGAGTTGCAGTCGACTAAATAACTATACTTAAAGCGTGTTTTTAATGAACATCTCTCAAGGTAACGAATCATTGAGATACTCCTACAACAACTCTACATATTAACCTTAAAATGTTGTTATTTTTATTTAATTAACATGGTAAAACACATTATAATGACAGTAATATCGAAAAGTTGTAGTTTAACGTCACAGTCTGTTTGAAACAGACCAAACGGGTAATATTACGTTAGAAGTTAGAGTTACGTTTCGTAACACATCGCACTCTTAATAAAACAGCTACTTAACTCGAAATTTGAAAGTAAAGCAATTTGAACTCTAATTGTATATGTTAAATTCTAATATTATATTTGTGTTAAATCATTGCAATAGAGTTCAAATTTGTTTAAGAAGAGTGCGACATGTTTGACATGTCAGTATCGTGCGAGGACGGTCAATACGGCGATGAAAGAGGAAGTGGCGGCTACCATTCGCTTGCCATCACTTAAGAATCATGAATTGACGGGATTGACGCATTTGGACTAAACACAAATATTATAATAAGTAACACTAACAAAATAAGGTTCAATTTGGAATAACGGTCAAAATTTTGCCATCTAGCGACGCAAATACATAAATCCGATTCTACATGTGTTACAATTCAAATACATATCTTTATATTTAAAAATTCAGCTTCCGTATGTTTGTATCCGTATAAATATAATAAAATTGATTAATGGATTGACTTGAAATTTTTGCACAATTTTATATTTCTAAAGAAGATTGTTTTTATATACATTTTAACCCGAAGTTCCCACGCAAACAAAAAATATCAGACTGAACCACAGTGAAGAAGAAGAAGAAGAAGCGAAGTCAGGTGTAACTAGTATATAAATATTACAACACAACATTTTTGCAATATATTTTGGCGACACTGGTTTCGGTGCTAATAAAACAAACAAACTGTTTTCTAACTATTCCGTGACAGGTAATGATTCGGGCGTCACGTGGTAAGGGCGGCCAGGGTTACACGCAACCTTGCGCTCCGATTTAAGGCTTGGCTTTGCGGATTAGTCCTACTTTTAACACTTTTATTTGCTCCATAATTACCTCTAATGGGCCGTTTGCCAAATACGCGACCGTGATTTCAGATACTTATGTTTTAGTACAAGTGAGCGAATCCGCTGAATTTCTTTTAATTAATTAATTTTCGCAAGCAAGCACTTGACAAGACAAGACAAGAAGACAAGCTGTTGTAGGCTAACCGCCTAAAATATAATTTAAAATATTGATATATTAACCTATTTATATACCTACTTAACTGCACAGAGCCTGCAAATGTGCTCGGCTTTTAGCTATTAAACGGATAGTAAACATAGATGGCGATATGTTTACTGTACAATTGTGCATTTATTACCAATCCTTTGGAGATAGATATCAGATACATACACAAGAACCTTAGTAGCAATTTTTTTTACAACTCTGGTGCGGCTATATTGATACTTTTTGCAAATAGGTACTTGTCATTTTATAGACGACTTATACTTAATGTTACGGTATATTCATCTCTAGAAAAAGTCTCAAGTTTACACTAAAATTTATTATTTAATAACTTAATATAATCATATCTTGGCTTATGACTCGGCCACGGCGCGGCGCAGCGCGCGGCGCGCGGTGTCCAAACTTCGGTTTAGGAACGAAAATTTTGCATTCATATTTATCATTTAATGTTTATGCATTATATCAAACAGGTGAGCGAATATTCGTGCTTTATCCGCTAACTAGAATAAAGCAAATACTCGTGAGTGCATGCTGCATGACTGACGCGAAAGTATGTGTGTTTGTTCTTGGCTCAAGTGGAAAAGAAGAACATAATATGTGTATAGTACTCAGATATTTAAAGCATTTTGTTTACGGTTGCCAATAGTCTGTAAAAAAATATAGAAATATACAGTTAGTGGTATATTTTATCCAAGATTAACAAACTGTATTTGACCATAAACAACTTAAGGTTGAAGCTGTGTTATAAAACCATCTATATATTATAAATCAATACTCAAATTTAAAGGAAAGTGAGTACGTACCTTGAGTAGGTACCTGATATCTGTAAATTAGCCGTCGCCCTAAGCTAGCTACTATCACTATTCTATCCAACGCGTTTTGTTACTCAAAAAACAAGTAACATCTGGGAGCCCTGGGCTCTTGCTCTAAGTAACGTCTGGGAGCCCTGGGCTCTTGCTCTATCACAAACTGCGTATCACTACATCTATCCATCTTACTGACATATAAATAAACAGACCACAAACACAATTATGACCACATTATACTTATTTTACATAGAACCAATAAACTTAATTGATTTACTTAATATTTATATCGTGTGTTCCAAGTCGTTTACATATTATTAAACCTATTCTGTCATATGCATTAAATCGCCACGTGCAATGTATTTTTGTTCTACATGACAGATTGTTATTATTTGATGTAAATGATTGCCTACTTCCATCAAGTATATATTCTTACGTATGAACTTATGAATAAGTTAATTGATGAACTAATGTATTAAGCTAACGCGGCGTACGTAGCCGCCGCGCGCCGACTCTATCAGTGAAAAACTCTATTTTTTAACCGACTACGGCAAAACAAGGGGCCATTGAAAAAAGTTGTATATGGGTTGGTTGCAGATGACATAATTTCTACCGTCTAGGCATCTATATTTTTAAGACTAACTTGTTAATTTAAAACTTTTGTTAGGAAATAGGCACTCGTATACGTAGTGAATAGTGAACGTGTAGTATGTTTTGAAGCTAAGTTTAAATCACAGAATTTTGGTAATGTTTTGTGTCAATTTTGTTCATGACGTTTTCTCATAATAAATGTATTAAGGATTGTTATATGTATGAGACATAAACAATTATAAATCCGAAAGCTGCGTGATTTGCACTCCTTGGTATTGATATTGGTATCGTAGTATACGTTCACTAAATTTTGTGATATGTACACACAGCGATACATCAACCTAGACTATTTGGACTTTGAACTATTAGAAGTTGAACGCTGCGAATCGTGCGAGAGAGTGCGTTATATTTTTGTTATTTTGTCTCATTCGCGCTGAACGGGACGCGATGCTCTATCCTTACCATTACATCGACACCACTATGCACTGTCCCTTTCCGACAATTCTCTATTTTGTATGTAGGCGTAGTTATGCGTATATAGGGTCTAACTTGATGTGTAGTCGTGTTTACCAGTAATCATTACTACATACAACTTCAACACAAGGTACTTAAAAGGTACCCATTGAGATCATACATCATACACATATGCTCAAATGAGCATAAGGATGCAAGGATCTAACCAAAAAATGTATTCTGCAAACATACTTACTTCCTTAGAATGAAAAGAAATGATAAGAACTTCGTTTTAATTACCACCTGTGTACAAGAACATTAATAAAATGCAGTTGAATGCAAACAAACGAAACGTAAAACACGTGATTAAACGAGTTCGGTACATAGTTAGGTACTTATTTGTTTAACAGGCGAGCTTCCAATAAGAGATCGTCAATTAAAACCTTACGTACATACATACATACATACTACAATTATGTTAATAATGTCAGGTTGAAATGCATCTGTTGGTAGGTATAATACGTATATGGTATTAACTACTATAATACATAAAGCAATTTCAATTAATTATTTTCTGAGTCTAGCATCTTAGCACCATTAGTTATAAGTAGAATGAATATGTGTGACAATTGATAGCTACCGTTCGAAATATAAATAAGTCTTGATTGGATTCTCGGTCAGGAAGTTCTGAGTAGAATAGCTGAGAGTCTGAGTCTAGATAGATAAGATAGACACGTGACCGGTAAACGGCAAAAAGCACGACTCAAAGGAATGACGTGCTTAGGGTTGCCAGCTATTTTTCCACATTTAACTATTTTTTGGTTTTATGGGTATTAATTAATCAAACGTACCAACTATTTATAGTTTCGAAAACAATAATTTGGTACCCTAATATCTAAAAGAATATTATACTATATATAACAGTATATGATTTATTAATATATTATATTTTTTATTAATTTCAAAGGCGATCAATATCTCTCCACTTGGTACTCTACATTAATTACTAAGAAAATTATTTTGCTAAGCTATGTGGCAGAAACAATAGGTATATAACTTACAATCTTCTCCTATAAAAGACATCTGGACATTCATTAGAACTGTACCCCCTTTTTTCATGATATTCCAAATCCCAAAATTGTAATATAATTTGTGTTAATCTGTTGTATTTTGTTGAATTCCTAACAAATATTATAAATGCGAATGTTAGTTTATTACGGTTTCACGCTTTAGCTACAAGACCGAACATTATAATATTTTGTATACACTTTGTCAGGGATACAGAAAAGTACATACAGTACCTTTTATCCAGAATAAGTACAGTTGCTAAACTAACCTACATTTACACGAGCGAAGCCGCGGGATTTATCTAGTATAGTACCTACCTATATTTTCGTACTTCATTACTTACATATTTACAAGTATAAATTACCCAAATTAGAAATAGCGATAATTCTTTACTATAAAGTGCCGTTGGCAACCCTACAAATGGATGCTAACCATTTATGTGATTGATAAGTTCTAGCTATCCGGAGTTAGACGAAGACAACTTAAATGAGTAATTGATAATATAATCATCTAGAAAAATAGGTATCACGGGTTGGCTTCAGAACTGTGTGATGTGTGTCAGAAAAAATATTATAATTAAGTATATGAAACAATTAAAACCACAAGAAAATTCAATATCTATACTAATATTATAAAGCTAAAAAGTTTGTTTGGTTGAACGGGATAATCTCAGGAACTACTGGTTCGAATTGAAAAATTATTTTAGTGTTGGATAGCCTATTTATCAAAGAAGACTATAGGCTATATAACATTATGCTACGACCCACGGGGGCGGCGCAGTAACCATAAACGCGGTTGAAACCGCGGGCATAGCTAGTCTTACACACAATCAACACATACATTAAACAAAATATGTAGAACTACTGAAACAGCACCTATGTCTACTACGGTCTACAATTACGCTCTAATGTTCCTAGTAGCGATAGTACTATCTTGTAATAAACGAAAGTTACTCTATTAGCTCCTAATAAACACACTTATTATTCATCAGTAATTATACCTTATTTAAAACTAAGTTGAATTCATGCGTCATTTGCTAAATACGTTTGTTTTGAACCTACTTACTTGTAATTAATCTGATGACGTTGTTTACGTTTTAGCTGCTTACAAGAGCTTTTATCGCGTTTCATCGCGAATATTACTTTGTTATTAGTTAAGTAATGTTGTATTGTTTATTTAGTTATAATAATACTAATAATAATAAATAACGCTTGTCAATATAATAACGTATGCAGTTTGGAAATATTATGACCCGATACTTTCCAGCAGTAAAACTGCAATTACTTAAAATACTTAAGTTCAAAGTAGTATTAATATTATAATTACAATTGTTATAATAATCTCATTGTAATACGTATTTAGTTACAACCATTGAGATTGATTAATGATTAGTTATAACTTATTATAACAGTAATTTCTATAGCAATTATCGAACCTGTATCCAAACGAAATTCATAGATATTAGGTATTGCAAATTAGTTTCGGTCGAAAAAACAACATGTCACGTGAACTTGCGATAATACTTTACGTGACACTTTGGGAACAAACTGAAATAATTATAGCGTAAAGATAATTAATGTCAGCTGTGCTTCTAATTAATTGTTTTACTAAAGCAAAGAAGCATGTAATTAGTGGAAGAGATATAAAAATGTGGACGCCGAGGGCATAACAGATAGATCTCGTACAAGGTAGTCGAAATTTACACATCAGATTTTTTATCTTCACTGTTTAAGTAAAGGAACATGTTAAGATATTTTGACAAAGTTACAAGTTGTTATTATAGTTTCTTAAAGATTAGTAACAAATACTTCAACATGTTAAGAATTACTTGTAGTTGACTCCTACTTTATTCGCGGCAATCATGATCGTGAAATTTGCTTTCCGTAAGACGGTTTACTAATGCATACAGTACACGGAGAATGATTAGGTACTTTTTTTTTAATATTAAACTGTAAGACATTGTGAGAGATGTCTATTAAAAAATATTTAAATATCTTCGCGTCAATAGTCCATTGTATAAGTTCTTAACTTGTATTTTTCGACCGCAAGACCCGTCTAAGCCACTCGTTTACTGTTTACCGTAGATTCAATATTAGTACATGTTAGTTGAATTACTAATTTTCTTATTTTAAACGTAAGGTATGCTTAACCTCGTGACTCATTATTTGATTATTGTGCGGCTGGTCAATTGTCCCAAAATGTAAATTGTAATGAACTTGCCGGAAATTTTATCTCTATTGTGATGTTGTAATGTCTGCAAAAAATACTACGTGCTGCTGAATTAAATTAATATTTCCATTGCGTTATTTAATGAGTAATAAAAACCGTGTGTTTGTAATTAAAATATTATTATTGTACTTACAAAGAGTAGATGGATACATACTAGGATATAAAAACAAAAATATTTTAGAAAGTCGTTTATCGGGTCTTTGATAAATGAATATTTAACGTATACGAGTGTCAGTACACGCGTGGCCTCTAGCTGTGTAGATATGTCACATGTACCGATTTATGTAGAGTAATTATTGCAATAACACTTCCTAGATAGGCGTAGGTCGCCGGTCGACCTACGGACCCTAAAGAAAAGGTCACTGGTTCTAGCGAGTACTAAATATTATTTCCGAATGTTGTTCGACACATGTTATTTATAGATTGATATTCAATTTGGCAGAATGATCATTGTACAGTCAGCATAAATTATGTTCTCAATCTTTGCCAGGTTAACAAATTCTTAAAGCTAAACTCCATGTAGAATTTTAAATCAAAAAATGTGTTATTCATTTAAATAATATACTATATTTACTTTTAGAAGTTATGTGCGCATTCAATATTTAATTATCACTCGCTCTAACGGTAAAGGAAAACATCGTGAGGACTTGTATTCTCAAAGATATGCGATGCCGACCCGCACTGGGTTAGCCTGGTGGACTATGTACTATCCCTTGTTATACTGAGAACAGACCTCTGCTGGGTACAGGCCCAGCAGTGGAATAGTTTATAATAAAGGCTCATATTATTTATTTGTAAACTAGGTATAATTTCAACGCATTAAGATTGTGGCATTTTTCTTCGCTATTTAAATATTGTGTATACTGTGTTCCTCTTTAGATAAAGGAAATTGATGGTTGGTTGGTAACTGAAATGAGTAGACCTTCGAACAGACATCTTCATTTACGTACCATGACACATGACATGGTTTATTTAATTAAGTACATCTGTGCATACTTGACTTTTACCGAAAAGTATTTAAAGTAAGAGGTATCATGATATTTTTTGCAATATGACAACTTTTATTATTTACATTAAAACACTTACACAAATATTTTTTATGAAAACAATTGTTCACTAATCAGCGGTGATGAAACGAATAATGTTCTATAGGTATGTCCAAGTTTCATTGTGTTCCTCGATCATAACTCATAAGTTAAATTAATCAAAATAAACTTTTCTACAAAAGGGGAAACCACTACTTCTCAGATTTTTCAAAAGCATATCTTCCAGTTTAGTATGAATATGCCCAAACAAGTAGCATTTTTCGATACTTTCAGACAGTGCACAGTGATGTGTTTGACAATGACATCGAGGTGCAGTATATGATAGAGCTACTTTGCGCGCGAAAATAATAAACAAACGAGACAAGGGCCGGCAATACAGACAGACTGCAATCGTAGACCGACACTGCGATCTTCAAAACAATGGACTTGCTTCTAAGGAACTTCAACAATCACGTAATTACTTTACGGTTTACTAAATCTGATATAGTCTGAAGATGAACACTCGCAGATAAAAAGTATTGCGACTACAGTATATAGCCTTTAAACTCAAGCCTACATTTATTTGTTTGTATTTATAAAGGGCTCTCATTCCATACAAAATATAGTATATGCTATATTATAGTGATAATGTAAAGCTACAACTTAACGCTGTCTAATAACGGTGCCTGGTGCGGTTTTAATGAATTTGAGTTATTGATAGGTAATAAACATTTGCATCTCAAAAAGCAGGGAACTTAAACTAACGTATACATCAACCATCTTAACAAAAAACCCACAGATCATCATCTAAAATTATGTTTTATTGTCGTGGGATAAGTTTTTATTGAATGTTGCGCGTGATTTTAGGTAGATTGCCAATTTGTTAAACCTTTGTTATTTTCGTTTATTTTGCAGAATTAATTATTTATTTATCTGTTATAGTTATGTAAATGGACATGAATAATATACAGGCATAATTATAAACGCATATGATGGTTATTTGTTGGTCCAGATGTTGGTAATTGATGTAGTTATTTTAATTATGCGACAGCTATTCAAATAATCGCAAAGCATTGATAAAGAACGTATTTGTTACTCGCTACCAACTGCATGTAGTATGCCTGACCAATGAACCATTCAGTTTTTCGGCCCCTTAATCATACAGCTAAAGTATTTATCTAACAAAAAAGGAAACACTGTGGAATTGCTTACCGAAACAGAAGAATTTACGCGTAATATTAAAAATAAAATTATCAGTCAAAAGTTCCAATTAAAAGCATGTTTTCATAAGTTGTGTGAAGTTAAAAAATTAACGTCACAAACTGTAGCTGAAACGCGCGTCAGATATCACTTTTATGAAACATTTCACGTCACTGTTTGTTGCTGGAGTCCGCATAGGGTGTTCTGAGGGTTCGCTGGGGATGTGGACCGGAGTACGGAGCAGAAGTACGTAGGTAAGTAGGAGTCGCGCACTATAGCTCGTGTTCGGTCGTGGCAAGCCTCGTGTGTTTCGCGGTGCTGTGTACTGTGGCGGTTGCTCAGAGGCGTGTTGTCGCACAGAAGCGGCGCGGGATTGTGACGTTTGGAGGCTTGCAACAACAGTTTTGCACCTCCAAGCGAACACCTCCGCCCCACCTCTCATATCGTTTCTGATAATTAACTTATAAGGTTACAATCTTTATTTCCGTGACTTATAAAACACTTATTGATAACATGTAAGTAGGAAAAAACGTTTATAAATTCAAGGTGTCATCTTTGAGTTACAGTCTTAAAACATCAGGGAAATAATTATACATATATTTTAGATCTAAGATAACATCTACATGTTAATCTTAATCTAAATGCTAAGGTTTATCTCATATATTATTATTTTAGGTATCTGATAAGCAAATATTTACCAATACTAAAATAAGGTCAAAAGAAACGATTAAATCATAAATGAGAAGCTAAACGAGGTTTACGAGATCATTGATTTTTAAAATATGTCTAACATATATGTGTAAGTAGGCTAGTTAATGCAAAAATTTGTTCATTGAAAGCGTTTGGTAGGTATATTAATAAAACATGCAATCTAAATAAGTTTGACAGGTCTCTAGTGCACATTTTGTTCAAGGAAAGAGTAAAAAATAAAGTAAAGAAAGATCTTCATTAAATTATCGAATAAAAAGTATTATCCAACGTGTCTGTTCTGATAAATAATAATAATAATAATATGTGCCCCATTTACGTTTGTTAAACTGACCTTCTCATGGACACTAACTGAAAAACGCGCCTTTGCTAAGTTCCCTATCTTGTAAATTTAAAATCCGTCGCGTCACGCGTTTAAGTCCATCCCCTCATATTAAGCTTATTAAATCCTAATATTATGTATAGTCTGCCTCATTAATATAACGGCATAAGATTTAATTTGCGCTTAATCATAATCTTGCGTTTGTGAAACATAATGTTCGTTATCCGAGTCACGAAGTGTTATTGTTTATTTTGTACAGAAATTTCCAACAGGAGCAATAGGCTCTAAAAATGTGTGCGGTATTCGGTAATAAGCACGCCGCGCCGCTCTCTATGTAGTACTTTAAAACATTGCGGCATAAGGACATGCTATCCCTCTGCCCTCTGCCTACTCCTTCGGGGCATTAAAGGTATGGAACCTTTGTATGTATAGTCAGCTCATTAATATTTAAAATCTATACAATTAAATATGGACAAAAATAAGCGTATGGTTAAATGTAGAAATTTATTATAAGTCGCATTATAACATTCAAAATGGGCCAATTATGAGACATCTGTACATCATTATTTGGCAAAATTACGACTGAACCATAATCAATTAGCTAATATTTTTAACAATGCTATACTACATAATGTTGCTACTGCCTTACATGTAACAGAATCAATGCTTAAAAGCCTTTTTCCTATGCCTGTTTTTATAAACACGTATTGTTTACTATATAATAATATCAGCCCTGTATTAAACTGTCCCACTGCTGGGCACGGGTCTCTTCTCAGTGTGAGAAGGGTAAGGCCATGATAGTCCACTACGCTAGCCCAGTGCGGGTTGGCAGACTTCACATATCTTCGAGAACATCATGGAGAACTCACAGACATACAGGTATCCTCACGATGTTTTTCTTCATTTTTTCGATGTTTTTGTTAAAAGAAACGATAATTAACTATTTAATACGCACATAACTTCGAAAACTCAGAGATGCGTGATAAAGAGTATCTAATAAATTAAAAGCTTTCAACTTTTAATTTATTAGCTACTTGATTGAGTTGATTCTTATTATATAATATTATTTTTAACTATCATTCCATTTGATATAATTACATTATTTTTATAAAATTCTGTGCTTATCCAGTGTTCCGTTGTAACACATAAAATCAGACATAATTAAAGAGTACGTACAAACGTATGACGATCCACTTTAAAAATAACTGCATAATATATACTTAGCGACACAATTATAGTATGAAACGCGTTTGACAGACATGCTTTTAATCAATTTCAGTTTCATTGACAGCTCCGGACAAATTATTGTGGGTAATCCATATACTATAGACATATACATGATACAACAATCAAGTGCAAACCAGTTGTTTGTTTGATTTACGAAACTTTTTGCTACGGTTTATATCTTTCTGTATTATTGTTTGTCCGATAAAAATGAGTTTCTGCCTTAAACCTAAAATTTTTTTACGTGATGGAATGCATCCGCGTAAAAGGGGAGCGCAGAAATAAGTCAGGCTCACCCGGTAAAAGATGCAACGTCCCAGGTACTCCTGACTAAACTGGCTACGAGCCCGTGCGTCCCATGACTTTCGCCCCTTTCATTAAGACGACTCCTATTTTTTGGGTAGTTTTAAGAAGAAACCTAACAAACACCTACTGGAGTGCGAACCTTTAGGGGCGAACGGGCTCGTAACTACTAAATCTACCACGGGGTGCCAACTCGCTGCTCTGTGCTTTAAACCTAACGTAGCCAAACTTTAGCTGTGTAGCGCTTGGTTGCCTAAGTGTATGCGCATTCGCCACTACAGTTCCTTTTTTGAACCACTGGGGTAGTAACCACCCATCCAGTAATAGAATTAGAGATACCACTAGCACATACCTGATGAAATTTTAAAAAGGCGCTACGCTAACGCCAGCCACATAGACCTTCTTTAGCTAACAACGCGCCTTTAGAAATTCAGCTGACCAGCCGCTAGCAATTAAAGATAACTGACGGTTATTCTATATGGTAAAGGAATTTCGAATTTCGAAGGAATTTACGAATGGTAAAAATAAATTAAAAAAATGGCGGGTATGCTAATATGTCACAACACTTATAAGAGTAATCATTTTGTTAAAGAAGACTTAGTAACAGTGCTGTAACTGGTATAGGCAATACGCTCTTCTATGTTGCTTTGATATCAATCAACTTTTCAAACGTATTCGGACATGAGATATAATTATTAATTTTGTATTAAGATCGAAACTGTGTCAGTAACACGTAAGCTGAGATGACATGGAACGAGACAAGACATATCGCACTCTTAATAAAAAAGAGACTTATCTCAGTATTTTTGATTAAACAAATTTGAACTCTATTGTAATGATTTAACACAAACATAATATTAGAATTTAACATATACAATTAGAGTCCAAATTGCCTTACTTTCAAATTTCGAGTTAAGTCGCTGTTTTATTAAGAGTGCGATATATAAGCTACACTGGCGCCAAACACAGTGTCTGTCACAGCTGTCTCGACTGCTGTATATGATTGATTTTAATCCTTCTAATTAATACACGGTTATCTGTTAGTAACGTTTAAAATATTAAATAAATCTAGTAGCGATAGCCTAGTGAGAGACTGTTGGACTGCTACGTAGATGTCTCGAGTTCGATCCCAAGGCACTGACCACAGAGTAGGTACATTTTTATATCCTCTGATTTTTCGAAGTTATGTGCGTTTTAAATAGTAAAGTATCACTCCCTTTAAATGCGAAGGTAAATATTGTGAAAAACTGCATATCTGAGAGTGTCTATAATGTTGTCGAAGATATGTGAACTCTGCCAACCCGCACTGGACCAGCATGTTGGACTATGGCCTAACCCAAGTCACAAAAACTAATAAGAGATCCATACACAGCATGCACTGGGGTAGTAATATATATATGGCTGCTATTATAAACATATTTTGGAAATTGATATTAATAATACGTTTTAATGTTAAACTGTATGCCTAATTTGACAAGGAATTTAATAACAGCCTAACTTGTAAATAGCTGCCATGATTAAGTTATCACTGAAATAAATTTTAGTTAGTATACAAATTGAATCCGCTATTGGTTTGTCAACGCTTCCTTATCGATTTAAATTGATATTGATATATATTAACAATAATTTATTTAATTATTGTGTAATTAATATTTTGACTGTCATTAATATACATCACAATTAAATGTTGTTGTAGGCAGACTCAGGAAACACTACCGTATTCATTAGTAGTTTAAAGCAAAATACCTACTTATAAAAAGAATGTCAAGTTAGCCGTATATTCAATGTCTACGCTATAATATACTTTTAGTGACAAACATAAAATTCATGAATCAATTATCGATATGTTTTCATTAATTATTATTAGTTAACATTTAAATCAATAGGATTTTATTATGTATAGATTATTTAAAATTTAATTATCTTTTTGCAAAAAAAATTCAAACCAAAGAGGTGTATTGTTAACATCATATTAAATTGTTAATATAAATTTTTCAATGAATACATATTTATAAATACAAAGAACTAGTTACTTTACGAACTCATTACAATGGGTAAGTGCTTAAATCATTTGTTTTAATAGTCGGTATTTGGCTACCAAAGTCATGCTCGCGACTCTAGGTACAGAAATTGTTGGATGTCGGATGTAACATCTGGCAAATAGGATGATCTAGCTTAAAAACAGAAAAGCGGCGCGCGTTGGTAGAAATGCGACGCACCGATATTCTACGACATGAGTACCTACTACCTGTCTTCGCGCGAAAACATACAGAATAATATGTACTCTCCCAAACTACTAAGGGTTAACCCTTAGTAGTTTGTGCGTTATTACAGTCAACTTGATGTAGTTTGTTTGGGTTAGATTTTAAAGATTACAGAAAATTTTAGAAATCCCTTAAATATCTATGTAATAATATATTTAGAAAAATTTATAAAATTATTCAAAATACTCTTAAAAATATTTTAAATGTGGATTTGAACGACCGAGCTTGGCTACAGGCTTCTCTGCCTGTTCGTCTTGGTGGGTTCGGCGTTCGCAAAATTTCCGATGTTAGGCTACCGGCGTTCCTGTCCTCGGTTCACAGCACGGAAGAATTAACCAGGAAAATTGTAGCACCCACACTGGTTAATTCAGAAGTGCTGTGCAAAGCTGACGCTGTGAACGCCTGGACAATGGCTTGTCCGAATTCTGTTTTGCCAACCAACCTATTCTCCCAGCGGCAGTGGGACGGGCCGCTTAGCAACTCTGTAAGAGAAATCTTTTTTTACATCTTCCAATGTTGCTAAACGTGCTCGATTGCTGGCCGTGGGAGAATGGGAATCTGGTCTTTGGCTTCAGGCGCTTCCATCGTCCAATAGGTACCATGTTGGACGATACCACTTTGCGCCTCGCCACTTGGCTCTGTTTAGGTGTTTCGTGTGTTTCTCCGCATTGCTGTCACTGTGGAGAAGCTGTCGATAGCCTTGGATACCATGGACTCTCTCGTAGCAGAAGCGCTGGTCGAATTTCTCGCCACGCTAATCTTAATGACATAATACGTCGTGCTCTTGTCACTGCTGGCGTTCCAGCTGTACTTGAACCCAATGGCTTGGTACGTGACGATAGGAAGAGACCGGACGGAATGTCATTGTTGCCTTGGAAGATGGGCAGGCCTTTGGTGTGGGACGCAACATTGAAAATCTTTTTTTTTATCAATTTTAAAAACAAAATTATCTTTATATTATTATTTTCTTTTTATCTTTCGCCATCAGCAAAAAGTCTTAAACAACTAATGTTACATATTTGAAATATGTAGTTTAATTCAAACTACCATAAATATGTAACAATACATTTATTTTCTATTAGGTATTAGTGAACGTGATTTATAAGATCGCGACAACTTTAATTTAATAATCAACTCCACTTAAAACTTAGTCTGCATTGTGATACTACATAAGACATAACTCATGTTATTATAAACCTCTCGCGTTTCTGTGTGCGTCAATTAGACCGTTTAAATGGAGTTGTGTTACTGTTTTGTACTGTATTTAAGCCTAAAGGCTAGCTTAAGACTTGTTAAATAAACCGTTAGCTAACAACAGAAAAATTCCTTTTTAAAATATTATAAATATTGGAAACATGGTTTTCAAACTAGGTGTTTATTCCACAGAGGCCAGATGATAATTAGGTATGAATTTTAGCGTTTACGATACACATGCTATACGCTAATAATTTAAGTGAATCATGTAAATATCACTTATACGAAAATATTCAGGCATATATAAATTATTGCGTCATGTGAAGCAATAACTTAAAGCAATCATCTATCAAACGCAAGCCCTGAGAGCAATTCTGGCACTTTCCAAAATACTATCAAGATATGTGAAATATTACGTCTATATTTCCATTAGGGTGTTTAAAGGATTCTTGAAATTTCGATGAAGTACAATGTTAACTTATCATTAATCGTATAAACGTAATTTTTTACACTAACAATTACGTCCCTAGCGTTAATCCATTCGTATTATGTACCTGTTATACATACATACACGCCTGTATATTATTTAAATGGCAGGTGGAAGTGTATTATACCTATATTTCGCCAGATCTGTTTTAAGCTCCCACGAAATCTAAGGTCGAGCGATTCTCATCTACTGAGCGCATTTCCAGACCACTCGCTGCATTAGAGAATTTAGTATCTAACCGAAAAACCCAGTAACATTGCCCGACACCGGAATCAAGCCCGGACCCTTACTAAAGCACGCAAGGCTCGTTATAACTGTCATTAATCTAGGTATACTAATATTATAAAGCTGAAGAGTTTGTTTGTATTGAGCGATTATTTATACAACAGCTAATAAATATAAAAAAATAACAATAAGCGACCGATGACAGTTCTAAAATCAAACAAACGATTCATAGGGCTGCCCGACATTGAAAGGGACAATTAGATTTGGCAACATTCATGATTATAACAAGTCATTAGACATCTATTTATTGAAACAATAGTTTATGGAGCAATTTGCTCGATTGATAGTTTATGTTATTGAGATTAATAACGGATAAGTAACTAAGCCTTCGCAGTATTAATAGTAGCTATCTTTACTTGTCACGCCATCGAGCGTGATCGGGACTGAAAGTAGGGTTGCCAACTATATTTCGATATTTACAAATTGTACTATATACTGTTCTCCGGTACGATAGACCCAACATAGAAAAATTATTAGTTTCAAATGCAAATAAATCAGTAGGTAGCCTTTTAATAAATGTGTGGCAAACATAACCTAGCCTTTAAAAACTTATTCTGAAGCATACCTACTATTATCAGCAGAAAAAATGTTGGCAACCCTAACTGAAAGATTTACAAATAAGCTTTGCTCTGGCCTTTTGATATTTTAATGAGATATTAACCTGATTGCATTCATCTTAGATCATCTTAGATGCTAACAGATAAATGATCTAGACCTATATCCATCATCTATACTAATATTATAGAGCTGAACAGTTTGTTTGTTTGTTTGAACGCGCTAATCTCAGGAACTACTGGTCCGAATTTCAAAATTATTTTAGTGTTGGATAGCTTATTTATCGAGGAAGGCTATAGGCTATATAACATCACGCTACGTCCCATGGGGGCGGCGCAGTAATCATAACATAAACGCGGGTGAAACCGCAGGCACATCTAGTTAACTAATAACTAGATCAAGTCAAACACGAAGTTAGCGCCTGTAGAGAAAAGTGATTACTGAACCGCGTATTTGCAAAGAATGGCAGTGAATTGATTACTTTTTGTTCTATATGTATAAATTTATTAGAGGTTTGTAAGTAAGTAAATTTCAAGGTAAATTAAGGTCATGGAAAAATCTAAAAGGTATTTAAAATAAAAAATATTGACTATTCGTCGAACTAGGATAAAAAAATGTGATGTGTGTTGCGTTCCTTTTCAAATGTAATATGTATAGAACTATTATTATTTATTATTAGTATTTTATAAAGGTCTAGCCTCATCTTCGATCTTCCAAAACTTCTGTATTTTTAAGCTATCTGCGTTTTATAAATAACCTTCTATTTATCTTATAAGCATTAAAACACAAGTTTTACCTAAATAGTCACTCTTTGACTGATGCTTCCGAAGCTTTTAGTGTTTTTATCAACACATGTAGGTACAATATTACATTTTAGCGTTAGTTAAAATCTAATAAGTAGGTTTATTTAAAATTTAACTAACTAGGCTTGACTACTGCATTTAATTGGTTAATTGAGATATACCAAAGTTGTGGAAGAATGTTATATAGGTGATAATTTAAATGCACGCTTGGCTCAGTGGTGTAAGTGGTCGCCTCGCACTTGCCACTGCGCCGGGTGTTGCGGGTTCGACCCCACACGAAACAAAAATTTGTGTGGACACAGAATTAATTCCTAGTGGAGTTGTCTTTTTAATCATAATCACATTCACTTATTATGAAGGTGTCTATTTTGCGCACTGCCTAGTTATTACCATTACATTAAATCTACATCGGACACTTAACCTTGGTGTATTGCTGCTCAATAAAATATACCAATAAAAATCGCTTTCACGTTTTGCCAAAAATATTGGACTATTTTTATCAGACTAGATTAGAGTTAAGATGGAATGTTTAAAATCGACAAGAACAGAATTTGATTTGAGTAGCCTTGTTATTAAAAAAATCAATGTAAATTCTGTGTCACCTTTTGCATGCGTAAACTCCTTACCACTTAAGGACTTAGATTACTTGTAGTAGAAACACAAGTTAATCCTTAGCTAAATAATCCTTATGCCAATTAATCAGAAAAATAAATAACTATAGAATAAATGTCATCGCGATTCAGTAAAAGAGATAAAAAGCATTTGTTGAACAGCGGTCGTAATCCAGATGGGACTAGTTGGTAGCTTCCAGTGAGTTCGCTACGTTGAGTGAAGTGAAACCTATTGATTAAGCAGGTCGACCTCGTGTGTCCCGAGAGGGCATGCCGGGAACCGGTCCAGCAAGGTGAAGGCTATTCACTCAAATGCATCTATGTATGTACTACAAACAATCAGTATCCGTCCTTTAACGACTCTTATAGTCAATCTTATGTAACAATAGTTCGGTTTATTATATAGAAAATGATGAAATAGTCTGATTTATTACAAGTGTTATTTCAATTACCGTGCGTTTCTAAAGCTAAAGTTATTTAATTTTAATTCAGATCCTTTCAATTGATTGAACAGAAGATTTGCATACTAAATGATTTCACGACAATCCACCGTTTGTCATTGGTATGACCTGTTACTCCTACCATTTTCTCTTTGCAAGAAATTCCTCAACAGTTATTAAATTGGATAAAATCAATGTTTAAACATTTAATTTTGCACCGACTATTGGTTAGTTTTGATTGAGAGCTTATTCCAATGTACTTAGAATATTTCTAATTATTTACCAAAAGTTATATAGAGTAATGAAGTTTATGAAAATTATAAGTAAGTAGGGACAACCACACTTTATTATTGTCATTATCAAAGTGATTAAACAACTTTATAGCAACCTAATTCAAACGTAAAACATAATTAGCTTAATATCGAGAAATTAAATCACCATAATTTTCGCATACCTACATTTTGCCACTTTCCATTTACTCACCGAATTATGAAATTGTGATGTGATGTGTACACGATTCTATAACTACCTACAAGAAGCATTGCGCAGTGATTAAGTAGCTCCTTTCATTTATTGCCTATTGGTTGCTACCATATAGCTCCCTAAATATTTAGTACCTTACTTCATTTGTAATTTTAATTTTAAAATATTTGTGTAGAAAGTAGAATGTGTTTAAATTCTACTTTCTTTATATTTTAATCGGTCAATATCTATTACAAAATGTGTCTGTATAAAATATGTCTCCTTTTAAATATTGCGGTGTATAATGTGGCCACGGATTAAATTCGTTGAAATAATTACTTATTCATAAAACAAGTCAGTGAAAGAAAATAATTGTAAGCGTGGCGCCAGCTCACATGACATCTAATCGCTATTAGGCAAATTGATATTTAAATATATCGACCTACTTATGTCCTAAAAATAAGCGAAACGTTTATTAAACAGGTATATATATGTAAGTATACTAACTTCTTTATTTAAGCCACTTGGGTGTTGACTGTGCCCAATGTTTTGCGCAACGATCGATCTTTTAGTTTATTGATTTTGCGCAATTTTATTTATGTATATAATGTTTTTCTTCTTTATTCTGGACTGTCAGACTACCTGTCTGTTAGCGTGGTACGTTTATCTTGCGGCAGCTCCGTAGCACTTCAGACTGTTTAAACAGAATTGAATTTTGATTTAATATCCTTACTAATATTATAATGGGAAGGGAGGTGTACAGCGAGCGGGGAAGGTCAGATAGTTTGTTTTTTTCCCGAAGATATTGTTTGAGAACGACATCCGTAGATATCACCGTTTCCGAGATCCGATAGGGTACCACCATCAAGAGCTGACCTTCCGAAGGTCAGGAATTTTTTTTCGGGCTTTCTTATCCGTTCTCTATATGACGCTATATTTATTTTTTTCTACGCCTCCCCCTTTTATGACTTCTATTACTCTAAGTGAGTGGTAATTTAAGTTTATATAATATAAATGAATGAATGTAAGTTTGATTGTTTGTTTGTTACGCTTTCACGCTTTAAGTATTCTACTGATCATCATGCAATTTTGTATACACATTGTCAGTGGTACAGAAAAGGACACTTCAACCAGAAAAAAGTATTGGCTAATTTATTGAAAATCTACATTAACGCAAGCGAAGGCGCTGGCAAAATCTAGTCTAAATTTATTTGCTGTAAAATACATATCTTTTTTTCAAATTTTGCGTTACGCGTCTACCAACTATGATGATGAGTTCAAATACCTATAGTTGAAGTGCCACGCTTTATACTTTTTCTCTATGATATATGTGCCTAATACCACTTCTCCTCAATTTGACAGGAGTGGCATTGGAAATTTGTAAAAAGAGTTCATATTATTATGTAATTCTAGTCTCTGGATTAGCATATTTAAAACTTTAAGTAGGTATTGCCAATAGCGACATTTTATTGACGATATTACGGTTAGGTAATTGTGCAATTATTATTATTCTTAATTACATATGATGCAATAGGTAACTATATTAAAATTATCTATTTATTACTTCCATTGCGATGGGCGTTTATCGTAAACTTAGTTAAGGTACAATTACTAGAAAATACTTACTTTAAAGCATTTTCCTTAACTCTACCTGCTAGTATTAAAAAAAATACAACAATTACCAAATTTTAATGTATTGTGACAATTGTTTTCAAAGAGAAAGAAATAACACAAATTATTGTAGTTGAGAGTATCATGGTACATATATTTATTTAATGTACCGTAACAATGTCTCTAAAGAAATAGAAATAACATAAATTATTGTATTTCTTTTATTGTGAAAAGAAGTCATTTAAAAGTAAAATTATAAATATATCCAATATCTGATTTTAATATTTTATTTCTCTTGGTGCCGGTATTTTTTGAGTCGAACAATAGAAATTTATCCATTTTCAAATGTTTAATAATATGTTGAATGTTTTTGTAATTAGATTGGAATTTATTTGCTATTTGCATTGTTAAATAATTATAGAAAAGAGGGTAACACCAGCACCTCTAATAATAATTATTATTAACTAGATGTAAATCTAGTCAATGCCAAGCTTTGTAATAGAAAAAGCTGGCAACACCGTAAGAATTTCAGTTGGCCAGAATCGCTCCAACTCACTCTTACAACTCCTCGCTGCTTAAATAATTTGGAAAATACCGTTTTGGTGGTACATATATATGTATATGAAAGCCTCTAGATCGCAAACGCGTCTTGAAAAATATTACAATTTACAAATACATGTATTGTCAAATACATATATGTGTATTAATGATTATTACAACAATACAAACATGAATAAATACGATCCATGAATATAGTGTCTGCTGAAACAATTGTAATAAGTGAATACGTTTTCCGATAAGACATAGGCGTGCCTTATTCATCTTATAATTAAGGCGACCCTAAAACATAACATGACCATTTTTATCTAAAAGTACATCAAACTTTCATTTATCATTAAGAGTGCAATAACTTTACAAAAAAGAAACAAGTTGTCGACCTATACTATTTTATTTTAAGCGAGAGGAAAATTTCGAATCTTTCATCAGAATTATTCGCAAATCGTGAATTAACATTCATGGTTATGTAACATTGATTTATCGACGCTATTTAAAACCTTTACCTGTAACTGTAACTACGTATAACAATGTATTAGTTAATACGTGTGTATTTTAAATAAGATTTCACGTGCTATGGAAAATACCGTTAGCGGTTTGAATCCCCAACGAACAACAATGGGAACTAAAGTTTAGTATAAGTGCGATGTTTTGGTAAAAACGCTTTTGTCTAAGGAGTCTGAATAAATGTAGGCTGGTTTTCCCTGTTTTATTTGGGGAGTCTCAATAAGTAAACGTTTTCAACAAATCGTCTGACAAACACGAAACAGGTGCATGTGCTAAACCGCTAATTTACATAGACAACCACAGATAGGAAAATACACTGTTTGTAATCAATTAACATCACTTAAATCTTAGGAATAAAAAATAATTTTCCTGCAACTTATGCTTAAGTGATTAAAATGATTTATAATCACTGCTATTTAGCAGTGATTATAAATAATTGTACAACAAGATGGATTGACAGCAGATAGGGAAATATTAACTAATCAAATCAAGTAGTATTAAGAGCGATGACAGTAAACTGTCATGCAATCAATCAATAGCAAGTCAATGAAAGCAAATAGATTGCTGCTACCATGCAAAATTAGAAACCTTTTTTTTATCTCAAACTACTCTTGTATCAACGATCACATTACCATCTAAGAAGCTATAGATTTCAAGACATACGAATTGAATGTAAAAATGCACACTGTTTGAGTAAACTATTGGCAATAAATGACGTTCATATGTAAAAAATAAACCGCAATGAATTTTAATGATTAAAGTTAAACAGTAAAATATCTAATCGATTGGTAAAGTTGTTTTATAAACGAATTGCAATTGCGATTTGGAAAATCAGCCGTGCGTCCTCCGGCCTATGAATCCATAATAATTATATAATGTAAAACGGCTGGCAGCAATAGCGAAAAAGAAAATACAGTAGTTTGGGTATGGCCTATCCTCGGTGATGGCAAGACCAGAATAAATTATAGTAAAAAGATGAACAGCAAAAACTTCTACTAACTTAAATTATTACTACTTAGATAAATCTAACAACCGTTCGCACGACGATGGTTGACGACGCAAATTTAGATATAAATTTATAATATCTCTGACATTGTCAGGTCAAACATGTGCACCATCATAATCGGATGATTCTAAAGTAAAATATAAGTGTTGTAGTCTAAAACCGTCGATTACACTTTTGTGTCACTTGCGGTGATGAATCAAATATTGACTTAACAATTTGAGTAGACATGATTTATCATCGTTTACTTCGCTCCTGTTTGTGTTTTGTGCTGTTGATCGTAGATAGCGTGAATGATACTGTCAGCCTCCTACTTCGCAATCAACAAGCGATAGTCTCACGAAAATAGAAACGCATCAAGTTCGCAGAATTAATAATACAGATAACATGAAGTTGTTGTGTCTTCCGTACACTCTGAAATGATTCCTAGAAATGAAAAGTTCTGCGGAATTGCTAAGTATATTTGGCATTTTAGGCGATAGCAAATATGGAGTTATGTGTGAACCGGCCAAAGAGCGTTATTCATCGTAATGGTAAACGTTTTGTAAACACCCGTTTATGTCACGATTTTTACGCAGTAAACTGTTTCATAATTACATAGTTGATATTAGATAAACGTGTGATGTTCAGTCACAGTGCTACTACAATTAACGTTATCATAATAAACATAAACAAACACAATAAACAGGGCAAAAGAAAGGACAAACCGAGGCGAACGTTCTCTTACCAGAAATTATGGAGAAAGATCAGGTTAAGAACACAGAGAATGTTCTACAACGAGGAGCGTGCAGAAGAACCTAATGTGAGTGAATGGAGCAAGCAAAATGCGAGGATCGTACCTAGTGGAAATCTGATATTTCGGCCTAGCTTACTGAGAAACGTAAGACTATGTAATAAGTATGAAAATATTGAATAACATTTTATAGACATACATATTAGAGTTGTTTGTTGTTCATTAAAATCATATTGAATACAGAATCAGTAGGTAAGTACTTTCAGGAAACGATTAATGTAACAAGATGTTTAAACACTGACTATATTTTTAATACATTCCATTAAATTATTGGAGTATAAAACAGTTGTTTACACTGATATCTGTTACTCATAATCACGTGGTTGCTTAACTAAGATCTGTTAGGTACCTATATGGTTGGATAAATTTTGGTGATGAATTCGGTAGAGACCTAAATGATTTATATTTTGCCATAAATTAATACAATATTTATACCTATTCGTTGCCAATATACCAAATTTTTGTAACCTATAATTTATTTTATTAAAGTCATGTAAGAATGAAAGAGTATGCTCACAATTACGCGCTTATTCAATCATTGTTTTGTAACAATACAATTGCGACTTTCTTTTTGTGATTTATAAATAAATAAGGACTTGCACAATCAACCTTCTCTTAACACCTGATGAGTAACGTTATTTATACTTTATATATTTACAACGGAAAATAGTACAAAAATAATACAATACACTATATTAAAAAAGCTAACAAGCAGCATTACCGATATTTGTAAGAAACGTTGTCAATATCTTCCTGAATATGAGAATTTTATACTTAGATCTGCAGTAATTTTAGTTGGCAGGTGAGTCATACTTTCGAACTGGCTAATTTGACTGTCTAATTTTTATAATATTGTCTTCTATTTACGCGAATATTATTCATTGAAATTAAACTGCTATATACGGATTTTATGGCGTTGTTTATTTGGCACTTTATTACATAATTTTGAAAACTGTTACACTACTACTACTATTAAACTTTACTAATTTTTAAGCTAATTAAATTATTATTAAAAACTATTTAGATTTAATTTAATTTTACACTTTCCCCGACGTTTCGGTTGCTTTTCAGCAGCCATGGTCACGGGCAGACTAAGATGGTAGTTGTCTCAATGTTCCAGTGTAGTTATTTCAAAGTACCCGAACGTTATTTAATCATTGGTGTTTCTATTTACTCAGAATGAGCTCAAAGTATCATGAAGGTTTGCTTCTTAAACCACAGCTAAACTTCATAGTACTTTGTAACAGTTTTCAAAATTATGTAATAAAGTGTCAAATAAACAACGCGATAAAATCCGTTAAAGTACTTTAATTACGATATTTTACATATTAACATAATAAAATATTTTTTGTGAATACAAAAATTTATAATATTAAACTGTTCAAATCTTCTGTACAAAGGAGACAGTAAATACTCTTTAATTTTATATAGCTAGTTTTGATTCAGCGTGTCCTACATTCATCGCGCAAAGTAAGTAATGACGGATAATAAGCGATCACGGCTTCAAATAGGACACTGGCTACTCGTAAATAAAGATCGTACGTACGTGTCTCAGTCAACGTAGACTTCCATACAGCACTTACAATGTGTCTCATTGTAATTATATTGAACATAAAGATGATTTTTACACAAGTGGGAAAATTTTGAAACCTGTTTATGTCGAGGCGTTAACACAAGCGAATCACACGGTTGTGTAAAATCGAGATGTGACTAAACCTTGTTAATCGTATGAGTGGCGCGGAGGTCTCGTCAAGCGCCGAGCGCGGAGCTCGTGAGTCGTGCGTGGCCAATTATCGACGATCACTTACCGGTGTCGGTCTGATGTGCCTCTCCTGCTTCTGTGACGGGTGAAGGTGTTCAGCCACTGAGGTGGCTATGAACAAATATTTGGATGAAGGATGAAATGAACTTAAACTACGACAATGGTCGTCTCAGCTAACACTCGCGGAGGAGTGTGATCGAACACACGACGCTATCTCCTCTATATAACCACGTCAGGCCTCGTAACAAATCAACACCGACGATTCTATATCAAATACGACGTAAAGCCACCTAAATACTATTTGATCTAAGATTTGTTGCGTCGAGTGAAATTTGAGCCATAGTTTTCCGGGGACGCGCTAGTCTTATAATGATTTATTTAGCATTATTTAGATTATTACTTCATTGTTCTGCGTAGAACTACATTTCCATAATATTATTGTAAGTAGATACTAAAATTGGTTAACAAAGACATACTGATTTCGTAAACAATATAAAAAAATCAATATAAAACTTAACTTCAGCTCGAATTATGTTTCTAAAGGTATAGTAGGGTAGGTAGTATTTTTGAAAATATCAGTCGTTTTCTATCTATCCTTGCCTTACATTGTTGGCCAAAATTTTATTTATTATTATGTACGTCGCGTGGTTAACTACCATGCTTTGTATATATTAGGGGTTAAAATATGAAATTGCCGACTTGTACTGAAAAATTTGTAAATGTTAAAAATGTACCATATTTATTTAATTGAAATATTTACCCTCATTATCTATAAATTGCTGCCATATTCATCTCTTCAAACAGAGGTTTATTTATGCCTTTACGATAGAACTCCAAGGATCTAGATTTGACAAACTATGTGAAAGCATTTTGTACTGCCTCCTAGGAAGAAAACTTTTTATCACGTAGAAAATTGTCTAAATCACGAAAAAAATGGTAGTTCGTTAGAGCAAGTTCTGGCGAGTACGGAGGATGACGTATGGTTTCTAACTGCAGCTCCTGTAGAGCTACAACGGTTTCTCGTGCAGTCTGAGGTCTTGCGTTATCATGAAGCAATAATGGTGAAGATCGATTCACGAGTCAGGACTATTTCACTGCCAGTTTCGCCATCATTGTTCGAAGTTCGGCACAGTAAACATCTACTGTTATTGCTTGACCAGACCTAGGAAAGTTATCGTCAATATTCCTTCATTTCTGTACCGATTCAAGAAGGCAACACAAGTTTTACCACGCATTTCTTTCTGCAGATCAATCAAATCATAAGGCACCCATTTTCATATTTTTTTTTATCTTGTTTATTTGATGCAAATGAGCCAATATTTTAGGTAGGGTAACGTTAAGCCATGCCGCTAATTCCTGGGTAGTTTGACTCGGAATCGGCTTCCACCATCTCATTCAATTCAGCGTTATTCACCTGTGTGGGCGGTCTTCCACGTGGGTCTTTCTTCAAGTCGAAGTTTCCATTACGAAAGCGTTTAAACTAAAAACGCACGATGCGTTCTTTAGCAGTCTCCTCTCCAAATGCAGCGTTGATATTGTGAGCCGTTTCTGCCGCGTTAGTTCCGCGTCGGAACTTGTATTCAAAAATGACTCGGATTTTCGAAGTATTCTTCTTGCCCGTCTAAGCGAATAATAAAAACAATTGAAAATCTCACACCATAAAGGTTTTATGACATTTCAAAGTATCTATACAACGGCAACTTCATACTTTAATCCCTAATAGAAATACAATTTTTATGACATAACATAGAACATTCTACCGTAGTATACTTGTTAATTATTTATTTTTGAGACAATTACCAGCGACAATAGACGTTACTCTAAGTAAATAATTATGCTGTTAAATTACTTATTTTTGACATAGTGAAAGGACAAACGAATACGTTTAGCATATTAATAACAACGTCTAGTCTATTATGCAAAATTTTAACAATAATAAACATCCTTCAAGCTAATATAGATCTGGAAAAGCAAATAAATTATTTGTCATTTCTTTTGTTTAAAAATACATGCTGCACTATATGATCCTAGTATCAAAAATAAAATTAGAGTAAATAATTGTGAATTACACAATTTTTTGCCCCGTGTGGTGATCGAGCTCACGACACTCCCTGCACTGGCAGTAGTAAGGCTAGCATTTTTTACTGCTATGAAGGATGAGCAGGTCTTTGGTGTGGAAAGCATTCAGGGCTATAGAGGGGGTTCTCAAGGAGAAAAAAATATTGTTTTCTTGAAGGGATGCCATTGCATAATCTCGCTCCATCCTCGAGCATGCCTCTGACCGACATTGGATGCATAGCGGACCGGCACCACAGTATCTTTATAACGCAGCTGGTTGTGCAAGTGCTGCTGATGCATTACCAAATATGCTAAATAGGTCTAAAACTTCTTTAGTGATTATGATTTCCATTTTTTTGGAGTCAAAATGCTAAGACCACGCTCCAAAGTGCTAGGTCTGTTGAATTCTGTAAAGCGCCTGATTTGGCTATACGTGACTAGAATACCTTTGCAGACACAAACAATTAGGATTGCTGTTCTACGTGGCAATGTTGCCAGTCTTTTGGGGATCCCGTTAATAACGAGACTATAATTATATACATATATCTCATTGTGACGTTATAAATACGTCGTGAATATATTAATATACAGAATATCATTATCTGGTATGTTTCAAACCGGAAGCTTTTGTTTGTTGTTACGTAAATGTCTATTATATCTTCATTTCCGACCTTAGCGGTGTCATTGACATAGCCTCCGTAGGTACTACAATAGCACAGGGTTTTAGTGTTGGGCAAATTAGTTCACCAATGCGAGAACTCTTTTTAGTTCGCCGCTGCATGACGAACTTGTTCGCAGTTTTCATTCGATAACTCGTTGGTATTCGTTTTTTCGAATCAGTATTCCTATTTTAAAATCTAATCTTTTCTATTCCTTCTAAATTGAGGACTAATAATAATTGTTGTCCCAATACAGGACCTCTTCAACATCGGCATCACCGTCATTCGGTTATGCACCGACTCATATACTCTTCCAATCAATGGATTCATTGTTCACGCTTTTGCATACGTTACTGGTTCTAAACAAACCAGAAGCGATGATGAAGGTACTGACGTACACGGGTGACATTCTGTCTTTCTCGATAAAGCTGAAGGTGTACTATTAACCGACTATTGTTGTTTACATTTTAAAGCCCAATTTGGAAGTGAAAAACGGCAAACACACGCTCACAGAACTAAACTGAGGATTAGGGAGACTTAATTAATTGTAATGCAGATTGATTGTTTACGAGTTTGTATAGTTCTGATTCGAGATCGCCCTTTCGATCTTGTCTTGCTCATTTGCTAACAGGACTACCTACCAAGATTATTTGGCTTACATATTTTACAAACGCAGCACTATTATTTATTCCGATTTAGTCCGATCATACGATGTTATAATTCTGCTCTTGTTGGCCGATTAATTTGGCCACAAACGAAGGACGGTAGGCAGTAATACATAGGTATGCGTGGACTTTACAGATATATTTATTATACTACTAAATTAGAAAACAAGTATGTAAACAGTCGGCCAGATGCTAATCAGTTACAGAAGCTCAGAGGTGCTACCAGTGAAATTGCAATAGGCCAATGCAAACAATATCTCTATGCTAACTGCGTAGAGCCTCGCTGAAAACATAATATAAGGTTATTTAGATTACTTACGTACTTTTTTAGTCGCAAATTTAAGCGGTAGCGAATAGGCTACCCGTTCTTAAAACTGCGCTTGAATCTTTCTTTATAAAATGAGCGCGTTACCTATTACAAAAAGAGTAAAATATGATTTCGGATATCATCAGCCTTGTTTGTTAGACGGAAAACATGATGGTAAAAATATTGTCATGTATTACCCTCGTGCTTTCAATTTCGCCCCTCCCTAGATTAATTCCTGAGATGACTAATGCTATCTATATGCATCATGTTGCTAAACCGATGAAGAAAAATTCAGTACAGTATTTTTCAAGGTACAGATTCAAATTCAGGCAAAGTCAACAGACTGGAATTCAAAGTGCTGGTCAAAAACAAAACACCACCAATCAAATCGAATCACGAAAACCGTGCACCTCTGCATTGAAGGAGTGACGACAGAGTTGAGAACGAAGAGAATCATTCGTCTTGCCTTTCACTTTATACACCCCTCCATAAAATTGTGGAATAATTCCGGCGATCGAAGATCCGATTCGATCCGATTCGATCCGATTCGACCGATCTTTGAATAAGTCATGAAAATATTTTTTAGCATATACAATATAATATATAATGATAGTATGTTATTATTTGTATAAGTAATATTATCGCAAACTAGGTAGGCGAAATCACGGTATTATACTAGTAAACAGACATTTCATAGACGAGTGATGTCGTCTGAAGAATCATGTTCTTGTCAGAGTATAATACATTAAACAAATATTGTTGTTAAATCAAGAACTGTTTCTATGTATAGTTATTACAAATATACTTTAGCGCCTACTACATACTCCTTTATCACGCGGAAACATGGCAGGAAAACCGTATATTCAAATGTTCCTAATCAATACAATTTAACACGACATCTTTAAGAGTAAACGCGACAAAATAATATGACGCAGGCCTAATAAACTAGATATTGATAAAATAAATATAAATTATACAATAGTGCGACACATGTTTACCTAAAGATTATTACGCTTAGGTGTACGGTACTGAAAGTAGGCTTAGATTAGGTACCCCGTATTTCGGGCACGCCACGATCGTGGCGGTAAGTCCCGTGTTTGAGGAGTGGCTGGAGAGGCGCCATGGCGCCCTCACCTTCCGGCTGACACAGGTAATGACTGGCCACGGTTGTTTTGGCCAGTTCCTGTGTCGTATACGCCGGCAAGAGACGCCCGGTTGTCACCACTGCGGCGACTGCCGCGACGTTGTTGAGGACACGGCGCTGCACACTTTGGCGGTTTGCCCCGCCTGGGCATCGCAGCGCCGTGAGTTGATCGCGGCAGTCGGATTGGTTGCCCTCTCGCTCCCGGCCGTAGTTCAGTCTATGGTCCGGAGTGAGAGGTCGTGGAACGCCGTCGCCTCCTTTTGTGAGAAAGTCATTTCCATCAAGGAGGCGGCGGAGCGGGAGAGGGAGCGTTTGAACCCTCTCCCCAACCGCAGAGCCGGGCGCCGGAGGGCGCGAGACGACCTCCAGCCACCCTGAGGATTGACCTGGGGGTGGCGGGCTTTGTGGGCCGGCCCGCCATCCGTTCAGCACCAGGTCCGAGAGGCGGCGTGCGTGTTCCCACGCGCGCCTCTGTTGTTTCGAGTCCGTCTCCCCTCTAGGGGGGACAGTAGGGAGTTTTTAGATGTGCCTATAGGGTAGGTCTTTCGTGTAGTGGCCTGCCGTTTCATACGGCGGGCCGTAACCTCGGCGGGGTCGCGACCGCATGCGAAAGTGATTCGCGCGGCCCCGTCGATAGTGGTTTTGTCGAGGAACACCGTGGTAGGTTTAGTCGGTATTCCGGGAGGTACTTTAACATCTTTACCATCTTTCTTTTACCCCGGCGAGTCCGACATAACCCCTCCGCCCGCCCCCGCGGAGGGGTATGCGTCATGCATACCCCCACGTAAAAAAAAAAAAAAAAAAAAAGAGGTACCCCGTATTTAATATGGGGCAAGATAATTGCTTTCAACTTACTCTAAAGTCTTTATTGTAAAGTAGGGTTGACGACCATACTATTAAAAAGAGTATACTTTTTTCGCTCGTAAATTTTTCCTGTTTCTTTTCACTGTTCTATGAAAACAAGTATACAAAATACTGTTTTCCTGACCGCTGGTATTCAGAGCTATGATGAAACCTAAAAAAATAATATAATATATTTATAATTATATTCTGAAATGATAATTTTTGTTTAGTTTGCTAAGAAGCTCCAAACAGGTTTCAAAACATCATTAAAATAAAATACTGTTAATTTTATTTCTCAGAAGTTGGGAAACCACAAGGTACACGATGCAAAATGCTGGCGCCCGCAAACTACTCGGATTCGCAGGCTTCTCGCGCGAGCACTACTTGCGTGGGTGGTTCCCATGCAATAACCGCCTAAATGCCTCAACTTGCGTATGCGCACAAGACGCATTATTGACAATTCCGTGGCAAAACACATAGTAATCTTAAATCCAACCAAAACGCATCTGACGATTTATAGTTACGCATGCAGTCACACACGTCACAGATCTAACGAAGCAATCAGAAACATTTGTAATCATACGCCGTCATTTGATTTATATGAATATTAACTCCTAAAATGCATATCTGATAAATGAATAGGCAGCTTGTTTTTAATACGTTCAGCGACTGATTACCTATATTTAGTTTTCATGGAAAGTTTTTGTGCTTGAACTGTTACTACATAATAATGTGTTTTCCGTTGATTTATTCTTACGTAGGCTAACAAAAAGGCTGAAGTATTTTATACGTCAGATTAGCCATGTCGAGACATAATGACGAAAGCATTGAGTTGTGACGCTTAGTACGTCTATAAGCCTATAAACTAATTAAAACGGTTGTAAGTAGGTATCTTTTTTTACTGCTGAGATGCGTCGCACATAATTCTTATTTGTTTCGGGACGGTATTATTTATTCCTTTTTAAAAAAACATACATTTACGTCTAAACAACCTTCTGATTACCTTATTTAGTACTTTGTTATGGTAACTGTTATATTTATTCAGGAAAATACATTAATATCGTCATACATTGAGTATCTCATTCACACCTACAAGTACGTGTTGCGATTTCTAACAAACATTTATATTATATCAACACATTGATTTCCCACATTACTCATACTCGGCAAATTATCAGCAGTTGAAACATAGCCTTATTTAAGTCAGCTGCGTAATGTCTTCTCAGCCAAAATACCCACGAAACAGCCGTGGTACCTAGTTATTGGCCGAATAATCGTCTCATATTTGCAGATTTCGATTCGGTTTTCATGATATTAATGCCGGATTACTGAATATTTTTATTCGGACGAATATTCGGGTAATTCCGGTGAATTACCCGAATATTCGTAATATAGACAATAATAATAAATTAATATAAACTTTGAGTATTAGAATAGAATAGAATAGAATAGAATAGAAGTTTATTGGTTTCAGTATTACAGCAATTTTGTATTAATTACAGAATAAACTATAATACCGAAAGCAAAAGGTTTAAGCGTCAGCTTATGCTTGTATCCCGGAGAATTACCAAGCGCTGGTTTTCAGCTTAAACCTTTGACTCCCGTTTACAAAAAATATTAAAAGCGAAACGAAACGAGTAACCTGTTTGAAATTGAAAGAAACAATACATTACCAATAGCAGTTAAAAACTAATGTTACGATTGTGATTAATTGGCAGCATATGCGGCTATTTGATTCTTAAATCTAACATTTAAATCACTTTAATAGTACATAGTCCATAAATGTAACACTTAGATCACTTTAATAGTACTTATATGTAAGACAGTTTATTGATATTTGAATATTGGGCTTCAAGTATAAATTCTGTACATTTCTTTTTAAAGTATATGTAAGTAGTATTAGTTTGTCGAAGATTCGGTAATCTTCGACAAACTGATGCTCAAAGTTTTCACCGTATATGGTTGAGCTTGATTGATTAATACAATGCAATCTTGCATGTTTCGAATTATAAGGTAAGTAACTTACTGCGTAGCTTTATGATCTTGTGATATTGTAGTTTTAGCAAAAAGAGTAGATAAAAGGATGGTTATAAAACAAAATATAGGCTTCTTATAAAATAATTAAGAGTTTATTAAAGGATAAAGAATGGTTATGATTTATATTTTAGGCGATAATTCTTACCAAGATACAATTGTATAAATAAACTAGATGTGCCCTCGACTTCGCTCGCGTTTATTGTTACTGCGCCGCCCTAGTGGGTCGTAGCGTGATGTTATATAGCCTATAGTCTTCCTCGATAAATAGCCTATCCAACACTAAAAGGATTTTTTAATTCGAACCAGTAGTTCTTGAGATTAGCGCGTTCAACCAAACAAACAAACAAACGAACAAACTCTTCAGCTTTATAATATTAGTATATTTGATACAAGATATATAGATAGATTGCAACATTTAATAAATTCGATCATTGTTCTAGTTTCTAGAATAACTTAACATACATATTTTAGAATAGAATTTTTAGTATAGCAACAGTAGATTAAAATTATTTACTTTTATAACATTGAAAACCGAACGGAGAATAATAATCGACGGGCTTTACGTAAGAATCGTAACTGTCGTTTACTTGCGAGAAACAATAACTGTCGAAATGATTTGTTGTCCTAGTTATTAGTGTTCGAATAAAATATAATAATAAAATATCGGTCAGTTCGACGCTAGCAGGCAGCAGCCGACTCGAACGCGTGCTTCATACATTTCGCACCTTATGCACGTGAGTACATCCATTTGCTAAATAGGGTTTTAAATGATATTTTTATACTGTGCGAGCTTTTGTTTAGGTTAAAATACAGGACGGGTTATATTTTTATCGAAAATACTCAACATTGGAGTATAATCTTCACAAATTGAGAAGCAAATAAGTTTTTAAAATACCACGGCATTAGGTGGCAAATATTCCTAAATGTCGATGTATACCACGGAATTGCAATTTCATAGACGTAATCTTTTTTATTTATTTTGAAGGTATTTCAATAATTAATAACTTAGTGTTTTAATTCTGATTGCTTAATAATGCATAAATATAAAAATGTATTGCCGAGTACACTGTGGGGCCGCATTACTAATTATATCAGGTCAAAGATTGTCTGTTTATGTACTTTCTTGATTTATTGTAGGGGAAAACTAAGTATAGACATTTAAGTTATTAATGTTCTGATATAATCCTGATTCTTAATGATATAATGTTTGACAGATATCGCAATGAAAGATAATTTATTTATATACTATTTAAAAATCTTTTACTCTTTATTACTCGGTATAAGAAAACTTGATTTACTTTTATAAAACGCTTATCCGATGTATTTAAGTCGGAATAAGGTTGTTCACGTGCCTAACTCCGTGGTATTTGACATACGTTATATACAGAGTGTTCATTATATTACACAGTTAGCTAAGCAAGTTTTTATGGTTTTAGTAACTCACTTGCGCATGTATCTGAAGATGTATTTTGATTTATTTGATTTGATTTTTGATTATTTTGTTGTTCCAGGACTCTAAATGTTCCTTCATCTCGAACAAGCTCACGGCAGTCAAGCAGTGATCTAGCGCTGGATATTCTTAAACCTTTTCATAATCCTAACCTAAAGAATACGAATGATACTATAGTAGTTGAAAGCGCCCATTCTAATAAGAAACCAAATTTTCCAACTCCTTACTTAAACAGCGTTTTGTTTTCCGAAATCCCCGAAGAAAACACAACTAGACAAACTAAAAATCTAACCCTAACGGTTGCTGTAGCTGACGAATTTATAGATATCAACGTAATTAACTAGATTATTTGGCAGAAAACCCAATTACTTTTTATTGGCTCGACCCGGGATTTGATCTCATGCACAGCAGTCGTATTCACTACCGCTGCGCCACGGAAGCACTTCATGGATAAATTGAGGTAGACAACAAGCATACGCCTCTTTTTATGGTGTCATATGTCATTGTGTATGATCTACTTCTAATACCTTAACGGGAAAAAGATGAAACGAAAAGAATTGAATTGGAGAGGTAGGTATGTAAGCATCCGAAACAATTACTCACCTGAAACGCAGTACAGCATTGCTAGTAAATTTGTTGCCTGGGCATATGATATTCGTAGAGTCATCTCATTTGTATCATAACTAAATGATTGACAACGGCAGGTCCATAGGACTCAACCCATCATCATACATTTTTTACTTTAAGTTAAATTATACATTATTTGCCGCTATGCGTAAGAATCGGTGAAATAGGGATATTAATTTTGATAAAAAATATAGGGAGTTGTTAAGAGGACTTGACCAGGTTGATCTCACAATAATAAATTTTTTGAATAATAATACTGCTTACTCACTTAATGTTTAAAGATGTAAAAAAATCTGTTGTATTTAACTTCAACAATGTTTTCGTTTTCGTACTTGTATTAATTTAATAATAATATAGTACCTACATAAAAGTTTAAGATCAATAAAAGTTTATTCTTCATTTTCCGGCTTTCACTTGTTTATCCGGCATTCACTTGTCTTTTCGGTATTTAAGTGTAGGCTTGACTTAAGTAAATATTACCAGTGAAAAATTGAATTTTTAGACAACTTGCCACTTTGGTCAATTGATACTGTTACGTGCTGGGTTCGAGGTATAAGAATGTAAACAATATTACCGACTAAAACACGTTTTATTCTAGCACACAATATTAAACTTAAAACACCTGACTTGGCTAGCGCTGGCCTTCCCCTTTTATACGCGGTTAAAGCGTTTCTAGAGTTTTCTAGTAACGCCATACCCGGTATGTAAACAGTACGAAGATTCGAGAATGTGCCAGCGTTATCTCTACGCCGCGTGTATCGACGAACTACGTAGTTCCGTAAGACGTCAATAGATGGCGATGTATAAATTATAAGACGGAACTGCCGAGTCTTCCCCACAATGCCGAGAGATGGCACTGGGCGTAACATTACTGTAAACCATTTTGTAGAATTAGGCAAAATAATACTGGTCATTTTGTAACTCTAGACAATTTGCCACTATAGTCAAGTAAATATTTTAGATCATATGTACCAAAAGGATTTTATTCACTTTTATATGCTTTTATTTACAAATTTAATACAAAATGACTCCTCCCCTGGCTTGAACGCATGCGGAAATCCTACTGGGCTTGCTGTAGATCAAGTTCTCCAATAGTTCTTGTGGTAACTTGTCACATTCTTGAATGGCGGCTTTCTTGATCTCTGACAGAGTTCTTGGAGGTGGCTGACGACCCTAATCAGCTCGCTTGAGACCGTCCCATGCGTGCTCGATTGGATTTAAGTCTGGAGTACTCTCCAGACTCACTCACTCGTTAAGCCCGGCGCATTATCGTCGACCAACACGAATTGGTTGCCATAATTTATCCTGAATGGTCTGATGATGCCATCAATAACAGCTGGCTTGTACAAATTAGATGATGACAGCTAATTTCTACAAGACAGCAGACAAAAAAGCAGAAAAAATGTGCAGTAGCTTTTAACTTTTGACTGTCTCTCAATTAGCATATTTAGTGTTTAATAATAAAACAACAAAAACCCGATGGAATTCATTCATTTATGGTCGTAGTGTACAAAGAAGGTAAAATGGTTATTAAAAAAAAATCATATCCAAGGTAGTAGTTAGAATAGATTTTTTCATATTTTTTTCTGAACGGCTGTCAGTTCTACTATAAGACATTTGAAGGTTATCCATTAATTACCGGACAGCCTTTATATTAACTCGCTGTGTTAACTTCGCTTGCGTGATTTAGGAATGTATGGCGACGTACGAATTGCGTACAGCGCCATCTCTCGACATTTGTTGTACGTTTTTCGTCTGTTTGTAGTTGCTACATTTTTAACTATAGTCCGACTCTCAATAACATTTTAAAGTCAAACATAATTATCTGGCTATGTACCTATCCGTGCATTGCAAAATATCAGTGTTGCTGTGGCCGTCATAACCGCCCACTATATTGCAGTAAAAATAAAGGCATTACTAACGCACCATGCGTGGATATGTTACGGTAAGTATGATTAATTGAAAATTTTTAATGATTATTTGTCTTTATTAATAATTACCTCATTATTTATTAAATATTAATAAAAAATTTAAATTCATCACTTTTACCAGTTGTTATTAATAATTGCACTCCTCTCGTCGGTAAAAGTAATAAAATAGGACTCGAAGTTAGTTGTCCAGTAGGGATTTATTTACAATACTATAGTTCTTACAAATATTAAAATAAACTTAAATGCAAATTGTTTTTGGTTTTGCTTAAATCAAACAAAAACAGATAAATTAAAAATTATACAATCATAGACTCCGTAAAATTGGTCTCCTCCACTATGATCACTTGGGTCATTATAGGCGACTCTTTAATGTTCTTTGATCACCCGCGAATATAATCACTCAGGCGTTCATAGGTGACCCCGATAAAATTATTATTTTGGTATCCTAAAATCACCTTCAAGTAGATAACAAAATGCAAACCTTTAAAATTTAAAAATGCCTAATATAGCTACCATCATTATGGTTAACACCAATATATAATATAATCAGAACAATCCGACTCAGATAGGTCAGGTTAGAAGGCTTTTATAACCACCCAGTTACATAAATATGTACAGAAGTATTTTTAAAATTATAAAAGTTGCATTAGTGATATTTATTTTAAGGTGATTTTAGGATACTAGAAGAATAATTTTGTATCCTCTGATGCTAGATCAAACAGAAAGACTCTTAGCATACGTTATTTTTGAAAACCTATTCCATTTTTCGGTACCGGGGTTAAGTCATTAGATCTATAGTTATTTTCAGTGTTTATATGCCTACAAACTCAATTAACAACCTTGCGGCATTTACACCTTGTCTTAGTACTATTCGTTCAATAATAGCAATAGAGGAAAACAAGGGAGTTAAGGCTCTTTATATAGTAGAAGACTATAATGCACACCCAACTGAGTTATTTTTTAACGAAATGATAAACTTCTGTGCGGATCAAAGCATGTCCAGCTATGATCCGCACAGAAGTTTATCATTAGATGTAAATATGTGTGACAGTAATACGTATATCTTTACCAGTGAGTCGCATGAATGTAATAGATGGTTAGACCACTGCATCCTCACTGAGTCTGCAATACAATCAGTCATTAATGTAATGGTACTATATGACATGTATTGGTCCGACCATTTTCCGATTGTAGTCAAGTGTGTCATAAACTCAAGCCTAAACTTGTAGATAAAGTTAAATTAAAACCTGTGAATCGTGTTATCTGGGGTGAGAGATCCTTAGAGCAAATTAGAGAGTACCACGACCTCTGTCACTCTGGACTTAGACAGATAGATATTCCTCAGGAACTGAGTGCTTGTTGTGACAGGTTTTGTGATAATAAGGAACATCACTCAGTTCTTGAGGAAATGTATCTGGATATTGTTGATACCCTTGGACGTGTCGCCATAAAAACCTGTAAAGCCAAGTGTCGGAGGAAAGATGGTTACGTATCTGGGTGGAATAAACATGTCGCGGATGCTCACCGCGAGGCCCGGGTTAAGTTCCAAGTTTGGGCGATGGCAGATCGCCCGGCCAGTAGCCCGTTATTTTGTACAATGGCGGAGGCAAGGCGAATTTTCAAGGCCAAACTTAAATGGTGTCAGAACAGGCAAGATCAGTTTAAAATTGAACTTCTTGCTTCTAACCACACCCTTTAAGAATTTTAAGCAGTTTTGGAAAAACACAAACAAAATGAATGTGAGGGCGAGTCTCCCGGTGAGCGTCGGTGGTATGACTGATCACAAGCATATTGATGATGCTTTTAGGGACTACTTTTCTGTGCGGTCACCCTTGAACTCAGGGTCTTGTGATAGGGGATGTACTGAGGCTACTGTGACCGAGCAGATTACTAAAATACCAGCTGAGACAATTGCTAAAATTATTTCCGGAATGCAACGGGTCACGATGGTCTCAGCATAGAACATCTTAAGCATGCGAGGGTTCATTTGCTTACAGTGCTCTCTGTTTTTTACTCTGTGCCTCAGTCACTCTTTCATTTTCCCGAATCGCTTATGCGGACGACAGTTGTACCCATAGTTAAAAACATGACGCGTGACACGTCCGAAATAAATAATTATCAACCCATCTCGCTCGCCGCCACCATAGCTAAGGAGCTAGACGGTGTGTTGAACGGCGGCCTTTCAGAACACGTTGAAGTGCTTGATGCCCAGGTCGGATTCAGGGCGGGCCTATCTACGGAGAGTGCCATACTGAGCCTGAAACACACAGTCAAGTACTATACCTCGTGGAGGACGACGGTCTACGCGTGTTTTCTCAATTTGTTGAAAGCTTTTGATCTCGTTGCCTATGATGTGCTGTGGGACAAGTTGAGGGGCACGGGTGTGCCAGCGGAATACACAGCGCTTCTCAAATACTAGTATGCTAACCAGGCAAACAGGGTGAGATGGGTTGGTACTCTGTCGGATGAGTACAAAATGGAGTGTGGTGTAAGGCAGGGGGGGTTAAACTCACCTCTGTTATTTAATTTATATATGAACTAGCTTATCGAGCGACTGAGCAGCACATAATTCGCATCCTCAATAAAACAGAGACTTATCTCAGTATTTTGGATTAAACAAATTTGAACTCTATTGCAAAGATTTAACACAAATATAATATTAGAATTTAACATATACAATTAGAGTTCAAATTGCCTTACTTTCAAATTTCGAGTTAAGTCGCTGTTTTATTAAGAGTGCGATATGTCGGCTGTCACATAGACGGCACTTGTGTTAATAAATTAAGTTACGCGGACGACATGGTGCTGCTCAGTCCATCGATAAGTGGGTTGAGAGAGCTACTATCGATCTGCGAGACGTATGCGAAGGTGCATGGCCTTAAGTGCGACTCTAATAAGAGTGAGATCCTGGTTTTTAAAACGCAAAAACAACAGTCTCGCCCTGTACAGTATATATCAATAGCGTAGTACTAAACGTAGTTGAGCATTTTAAGTATTTAGGCCACATTGTCATCAGTTATCTACGCGATGACAGTGATATAAAGTGGGAGCTCAGGGCGTTGGCGGTAAAGGGCAATATGCTAGCCCGCAGGTTTGCACGCTGCACGGCAGACGACAAAGTGACCTTATTCAAGGCGTTCTGTCAATCCTTCTATTCGAGCGGCCTGTGGGTGTCATATACAAGCCGAGGCTACAAAGTCCTGCGCGTACAATATAACATCGCCTTCAGGATGCTGTTGCGGCTGCCGCGGCGTTGTAGTGCATCGGGCATGTTTGCCGAAGCTCGCACAGATGGTTTTCACGCTATCATGCGTAAAAAAGCAGCTTCCTTGCTGCAGCGCTTGCGTAACACTCGGAACGGTAACCTGAAAATGATTGTTAACAGGCCAGACTGTCCTATACAACGGCACTGGGTGGAAATAGCTATAGGTATAGGTACACATATGTACAAAGATTTCAGCACACAACGTAGCATAGAGGTACCTATAGTGCTACCACACGGTGCCTAGAGGGCGGGCTTACTAACACTACTAATATAGACTATAAATACATTCTGTTACTAACCCATTACTAAACAACCTATGGACTGTTCATGTACCTACATACGTGTTAATGTCTGAAATAAAGATATTTTGTTTGTTAATTTAAATAGAAAGAAAAGAAAGACAGAAATATTTTATTTTAATGAAGCATTGCAACACACAATCAAAACTATTATAATGCAAAATTTGTGTGTAACAGTAATAAATGTACTTATAAATTGATAATAATAAAAATATACATTATTATATACCTATATGAATTATTACATTATAATACGTTAATTAATTACATATACTATTATTTAATATATTATTAAATATAATATCGAATACACATTTATACATGGAGCCCTTGCTGTTCAATGTGCGTCGCAGTGTTAATTAAAAAGAGATGTTACTCAGCATAATGCTGTACCGCTTGCGATACAGCGCTGATTTTCAGCAACACCTCAATAGTGATTATGAATGAGCGTCTAATACAGTCCAAATTAGTATCATTAAGCTACAAAAAAAGTACAGAATTTTTAATTATTACAGATAATAAGAAACACAGATTACAGATAAATTAAATAAATATACATGTAAATTTTTTATAACTACAGATACGAATTATAAATTAAATATTTTTATTATTGTAGATAAAACTATAAGTAGATGAAACAAATATGAAACAAACATGAGTAAGATGTCAATAAGTAGTTAAATACTTGGCGATTTTAAATTAGGAGTCTATTTGTCGATTTAATCAATATTTTCTATAATAATTTATCTTAAATATTAAGTTTGTTTTAAATTTCCGCAATTTCGCAAAAATTATTAATAATCACTGATAAATGTGATTAATTTCTTACTTTTACCTCGCCATTCGGTAATTACACTGACGGACTCATAAACTGCATCAATGTTCAAGACACCTTTGAAATAAACATTTTAATTCAAACTTTTTATACAAATTTAAGTTGAAACCTATAGTTTGGTTCGTTAACTTCATAATAGCGTAGTATCATATCCTTAAGTATATGTTTGTGAACTGGAAAGGACCATTCAATTTTTTTGAACAAAAACGATAAATGTAACAAAAATTGGTTTTGGTTGGTTTATTCAAAAATTGGTTTTTACAATAAATAAAAAACTTGAAGCTCAGGTTATTTTTCTTTTAATAAGGTGTATTGCTTCCACGTGCCCTTATTACAGATTCTTATTGGTTCCGCATAGATCTGATTAGAGTTATTAAACGGTCTTGCAGAATATTATTCCATTCTTGTGAAATCGCTGTTCTTAGTGCTGCCACTGTTGTGGGCACAGGATTTCTCGCATATACAGCTTATTTTAAACTGTCCCAAATATGCTCAATGGGATTAATACCCGGGCTGCGTGCTGGCCAATTTATGGTACGTATCCCATCCTCTTAGCAAAATTGTCGAACTTGTGCAGCGGCGTGGGGTCGGGCATTATCTTGCATTAGAGTATAATTTTCGCCAATTAATCCCATGTAAAGTACCACGTGAGCTTCTAAAACCTCTGTTATACAGCGTTGTGCCGTCAAACCACCTCTTCTACTGTTTTGACGAACCATGTCGATGAACACAAATTCCGTTTGCCCGATCATTGAAATGTCACCCCACACCATACACGAACCGCCTCCAAAAGGAAAACGCTCCTCATTGCAACTTTGAGCATATCTCTCCCCACGTCGACGATAGACTCTTCTGCGACCGTCTGTACCATTTTAACATGTCCTACACTCATCGGTAAACAATATGGAGGCTCATTGCTCTTCAGTCCAATTAAGATGATCACAATCAAATCTTAAACGAGCTTGTCTGTGAGCTGCAGACAGCTTTGGACCATTTGCTGGTCTAAAAGGGGTGATTGCCGCATTCTTAAGCCGTCTTCTTATTGTTCGTGCATTCACGTTTACTCCACGCACTTCATTCAGCTCTGTTTTGATGTCTACTGACGTGAAGGAAACGATTTCGTAGGGAAGTTGAAACAATAAATCGGTCGTCACGACGGGTGGTTGCTCGAGTTCTGCCGGTACCGGGTCTCCTTTTGTAAGAACCTGTCTCTACAAACCTTCGGTATACTCTAGAAACCGTAGACTGGTTTAAATTTAAATTTCTAGCTTTCGTTCGTTGATCCAAGCCTTCCCGCACCAATGCCACAATTTGAGCGGCTTGTTCGGACGAAGTATCCATATTTATGGTTACGAAAATTTTGTTGAGTTTAAAAGACTAATAATCAATACTATTGGAAACAATAATTTAAATCGCAAATAAAAAAAAACAAACCGAAGTAATTTCAAACTTTACTCTAATAACATACGAATTTGAGACTGCATAAATTTTATTTTCCCGGCTATAATTTTATTATTATTTTATTTTATAAATTTTGTTTCATTTTATAATTAATACATTTGACCGTTGTAAAGCAAATGATGATTACCAACTTTTCTTAGGATCACAGCACTTCTTTAGGAGAATTCAGTTGATGGCCTTAGAATTAAGGTTTTATCACATCCGGTAAGATTGTGTGGCCGCCAAATTTATCTGTTAAAGTAATAAATTAAATGCTAATATAAGTTCACATGCTTACTTTCATTCCCAATACATACTTCCATTGAATTGATTTATTGACGAAGTTAAAAATAAATCTCGCGGTTTAATAAATCTTACCAGTGAAGGAAATTCCTCTTTGTTTCAAGGTTTGATTTTACTTAGTTTATCAAAAGTAGAGGCAGGAACATTGTTTAACAACCATTCAAGATTAGATGGATTTATTAATAAATAATATTAAATGTAAGGCAAGCCGTCCATACGCTTGAAAAACCATGGTTGTTACTCGTGTTATGCCGACCCTGGAAAAGAATTTAATAATACCTACACTGCGTTTTCGGGACCTCTGGAAATCCGGTGCTGAAAGCACAGTGTCTCCTTAAACTTTGGCAACTGCACTCACCGCAAAAAAACAAGTGGTTATACTGTATACTATAACACTACTACTATTATTATACTGTATACTGCACTGATGATTTTCCAAGTTTCGACAAAGTCTTTTGTCGACATGGTTGGCATATATGGCCCGCACGCTCATTAGCGGCTACCGAAGCTCATAATCGTCCACCATAAAAAGAGTCTTCGTCACTTCTTTCCTCATAGGAAAATATACTAAATTCTAGGAAAAATAATCAAAGACAGGATGTAGGGTGAGGAATGAGAGAGAGAGCATTGGTACCTACCAATGCTCACCTGAGCTTGAACGCTTATCCACTGGGCAAAATGTTGTAACAGTATTACTATATTCATACACAGTTTTTTTGTAATAGGGTGGTTTGACCTCGAGCGAACCGACTCAATTAAACCTTTATCACCAAATAAATGGCAACAACGGTTCTACTATTCGAAAGCAAATTCTAATTAATATAATAAATGCGAATGTAAGTTTGTTTATGTGTTTGTCGACCGACTAGTTAAGGCATAAAGGCGCATTTCACGCCTTAAATACTCAATCAATCGATATTGAAATTTCGCGTACACGTTGTCAGGGGTACAGAAAAGGACGTCGAGTGCCTTTCGTCCGCAAGAAAGCACTGTTCCCGAGCGAAACTGCGGTCAAAAGCTAGTATACATTGCAAAAGTCATATATTAGGTACAAATGCAAATTTTATGAGATGTGACATTTATATAATAAATGTCACATCTCATAAAATTTGCATTTGTAACTTGATATAAATTAAACTGAATTAAACAGGTTATATGTGCGGATAAAGTGTAATTATTCTTAATATACGTAACAAAATTACTTACTAGCGTTTTTCAAATTCTGACGCAACGAATTAATTATATAGGCTAACGGGTATTTTATATTGTAATAAAACGGTCATAACAATTGTTGATTAAAACACGCTTTTGATAAAAACGTGGAATAATTCATTTGCCAATGCCATTTTGTTAAATATATAGAACGTATTAATATCGTAACAAGGGTATTGTTATATGCAACGAAATTTAAAAATTTTAATCCGTGTACCAATTTGACTAGTGAACATGAAATTTCAGTTTTTATAAATAGCAGACTCTCTTTGAGTGAGCTTTTTGGTAGAATTCAAATTAGCTGGTTCGAAAGTGTCAAAGTAATCGACGTAGCTTTAAGAATCGAGAAACTAAAGGGAGAAAGGGCTTATGCTAGTCGTAGACACCATGACTGTAGTGGAGAACGAAGGTCTAGTGTGGAAACCATCTGGCTGGGTGAAGTAATTATAACAGCTGGTATCTGTGGGAAAAGTAAACAATATAACTCCTTATATATCTTTAGCATTTGAATGTACTATGTTCAAACGGTATAATCAAATCACAACGAATTTGTTTGACAGTGACTGTCTATCTGATCGTTGCAGATGTTTGGTTAAAGTAGTGTAGTAATTTATTCATAAATAATGTCGCCCATATCTCCCTAAGGTGGCTATATACAAAAGGAGTAGTAGATACATGTATTACATGCATTTATATCCAATGACATTCTTTGTATACAGATACCTATGCTAGGCACTAATAGCTGCTGCTAACATACGTTGTTTGACGTTCATGAGTGTTACTTTGTGACCTAAATTAATAAATGCTTTGACTTTGACATATTTAAATGCCTACTTATCAGTTTACCAGCTAAATCAACAACGTCATATAGAAACGAAATTCATATTTATTAAATTTCACTATTTATTTAAATTAATCTGCAATAATCCAAAGATTATAATAACATATAATCATTAAACTAGATAAAAGCAGAGTAGGTATAAGCAGATACAACTTGAGAAGTCAAGTGCCGTAATTTGATAAAATATATTTTTTTATTTACTGATTAATAGATACGGTACAGTTAGTAGGTATGTTTCTGTAAATAAGTGCCTATTTAAATCAGTTCATAGATAAGCGAATATCTAAATATCCTACAGTATCGGATGTCATCCGTATCCTTTACCCAACGACTTGAGTTTTTAATGACATCTACATCTTTAACCATACTTAAAATAAAAATAATATCAGCCCTGTATTAAACTGTCCCACTGCTGGGCACGGGCCTCTTCTCACTGTGAGAAGGGTTAGGCCGTAGTCCATCACGCTGGCCTAGTGCGGGTTGGCAGACTTCACATATCTTCGAGAACATTATGCAGAACTCTCAGGCATGCAGGTTTCCTCACGATGTTTTCCTTCACCGTTGAACCATACTTATCTGTACAAAATTCTACAATCCTAACAGCCTAATTATGCAATATCCTATTGTTGTTCAACACCGGCACATATATGATACATGTAGAATTACTATACCCACGTTATCAAATTAAAAATACTTGGCACGTGTCACCCAGATATCAGCCGCCATCGGTTACATCGCGGCAATGTGACTTTGGAATTAGCCGCGAGGTGTTGCTCCTCGGTAGCTGTGAGCTGTGAGGCTGCACTCGACACGACAGATTAAGCACCAGTAAATTGACGACGCGGCAATTTATCAATAACGACAGTATGAAGTGTTCCGGCTACTGTGGCGTGCCGGCGTGCGACGGCGACGCGATTTCGGCCATCGTCAACGGCCGCGTCCGCTTGTTCACTCGCTCCATCACGCGATACAACGACTACATAAACATGATGCCACTATTCCTTGAATTCCGGCACACTGCAGGATAAGCATTGCTATATCCGCTATTTAGTTATGATGGACAACTGTTATGAAGTTGTGAGAATGCCTCGGATTATAAAGGAGATCTTTTATTTGGCGACTGTAGCACAGTTTATACTAGTACAGTCGTCATCGAACTCTCTTCCCATTCCTAAAAAGACGTAAAAAAACAAAAATTTGATTAAGAGAAAAATTGTTAAAATCAAATGATGAAAATAAATTATTATTATTATTATTATTTTTGTTCATCCGTTTGCGCTCAATATTTATGATAGTAACACGTTACATTTAGACAAGATGTTGATAAATAGTACATCGATAAAAATGAGGCTTTTCACATTACGCATAAAAACATTTTATTAACGTTGCCAGCATGACCATATATTATGTTTAAGTTTCTGAATAAAAATAAATTACAATAATCTACAGGATTAAGGCAAACGCATCACCATTATGCTTAAAACCTTTGTTACCTAAATGCCATAAAAAGGAATTAAAACAGAAAATATCTAAGCAATCGTTCAAAAGCTTACATTATATAAGCTAAAATGCTTCCATTTTTTTTCTGTGTGTTTTTCTTTCAAGCAAATTTCGTCATAATACCAATTAAAAGTAAGTCGCTGAAATGAAGAACGTGTTGACGTCAATTTATGATAGTGCGCATGTCGTATGAGTCAACAATAGAAAACGAGATTTTAGCGGCTTGACACTCGTGCACTTACGGGGTCTCATACGATACCTACAGAGAGACACGATATCATTTTCCAGAGGGCGAATGAGTCTTCAATAGTTGATGTAACATTTAAATACTTAAGAAATGGCAAAATGTAGGTAAATCGAGATTTCATAATATAACAAGGTACAAAAAATATTTTATTTGGGTATTGTTTTTACCTATTATATAGTTTTATATTCTTATCCTCATATTTATAAATTTATAAACTTGTGAATACCTACTACGAATCTATTAATATTTTAAATGAGAAAGTTGGTTTAGATGTTTGCATGTTTGTTATTAATGGCGGATAAACTGTTAAACGTATTTGGATGAAACTTTGCACACTGACAGACTATGTCCTGGCTTAAGACAAGATTACTTTTAGCTCAGTGCGGGCAGGGGAAAGTCAGTTATTCATTAAACCTAAAATAAAAAAATATGAATTTGTATAGAAAAGAATAAAAATATATTTCGCCTGCTATAAAATAAATAATTTCCTCGATAAATAATCTTTATTTAAATAAAACACACAAAACCAGGGAATGCAAATACAAGAGTACTTAACGTTATCTACTATCTATTCAGCAGATGTAAGTACCTACTAGAACCTTCTCTGTGTACTACATTGTAACAGTATTACATCTCGCTGTTCTCTCTTAAGTAAATTGTAAATAAATATATGTTATCTATCATATTTAAAACACTAAGCCTACACAGATTATGTATCAAACAATGACGTAGATGAATGACGTAAAACATTATTATTTGTGTACAATCAGTTGTTAACAAAATATCATAATATTAAAAACCTTAAATGATAATATAGAGGTATATATTGCCTCCTTGGTTGCTTCGTGAGGTTCTATTTTTTATAACCGGGCAGGTCAAACTGTTACTGGGTTCTCTCCAGTTAGGAAACTCATTGCAGTCCCGAGATTCGTACTACGTACAAATTGTATACGCTTCATGGTAAAATCATCATCAACTTTGGTCAAAAGTGACTTAAATACAACGAAAAATGGCTGGGACAGTCCGTGTCTTACGAGTGGCCTAATACAGGGCAAAGTACAGCTGTTATGCTCGTGACGACGATAATAAGTAGGCTTTTTGCCATTAAAATGGACTATAAAATGGATAAGTAGTCCAATCAACGCAGTTTATTTTGATTTAAGTGAAAATTATGAACAGTTTTCAATCTGCAGCTTCGCTTGCGTGAAGGCCACGGAAACGCTTACACACCGGTTTAAAGTGTGCTATGTATTCGAGGACATGCTCTATCGATAAGCAAAGTTTCTTCCAAATCCGTATATGTTGGCTGTAAGCTTGAGTTTCCAGAGTTTTGTAAGAAACATATGTGGTAACAGGCACTAGTGGGTAAACCTATCCGCTTGTAGGAAAGCGAAACTTTTAAGCGCTCGTTATGTCGCTAGGTGTTTCAGGCGCCCATCGGCTACGGCTATTGGTCACCGTATAGCCTGCTTGCTACCATACAAAAGTACGATCTAGTGCAACAAGTAAAACTTTTGAATTCGAAACCTACCTTATTATTAATTTTCTCGAATATACTCGCTTTAACTATCGTGAAATTTAATGAGTACCATTTTTTTTAAATTTGAGTTCTGTAGATTACGTAGGTGTTATCATACCGCAAGAAAAATATATAAAATTTTATTGCTTGGCTATGTTTCTAAATTCGCCAATGACGATGCATATAAAATATAAAAAATAAATATTAATGCCGCACGTTTTTATCAAAATGTGTTTAGATACTTACTCGTAAAGTTTACCTAATTAACATGGGACCTGATACCGTAACTACCTTTAAGCCGCGGTAAGTATAAATAAACAACTAACTGCTAAGATAAAACGTATCGTCGAAGAAACACGTGAAGGATTTATTTATTCCGCTGCCATTATTGATACGTAAACATTATAAAGCTCACGTAGGTAAAGTGGCCACTTACGAGAACATTATTTCCTGCGCAGTACTGGGTGAAGCTAGTGCTGTGGCCCTCGAGTGTCGGTAGTCCCAGTAGATCACTTGAATTGTTTTCATGCCGCGACTTACCACTAAAGGTCACTTTTAATTGCACTGTTACTATCGCATATAGGTGTCTTATGAACGAACACGGGTCTCTCTTAGGTACTCGGTTGCAAGAGTGCAACGGTGGATGCTACAATAGTGGCGAAGTATCGTGAACGAGTGCGCTGACGCTCACGTTGACTGAACAATAAGCCAGGATCGTACGTCCCGCTCGTCGACCCTACATCATTTCACTTTATAAAATAATTTTGTTATTACAACTACATTACTCAGACGTAATTATGGTCAATCAATCAATTTAAGTCTAGGACGTGTTTTATAGTGCTCAATGACTCATCCCATGCATGATTTTATTTTTCTCTTAAACTGTTGTGGCGTAGACTTTGGTTTATATTCGTTTATTTACTAACTTTATTTAAATATAGAAAGGACTTATGCTGGTGCTGCTTACTTAATTGCTGGGATAGCAATAGATATAGACCGACTTAAATCTTAATAATAGCAATTTTATTGTATTCTTCAAGCATACAACAATATCATTATAATAATATATTTATAGTGACTAGATATTCTATGTTCCATAAAGAGTCTCTGTGTTCTCGTTATCAGAAGCAAACCAATAAGATCTTATAACTTACGAAGGCAACACAGCAACTTGTTTTGCTGAAGAGTCGACAAGACGCGAGTGCTATCTCTACTGTTGCAAGCGGCCATAGTAGTAGGTTTACATTATAACTAAGTGATAAACTGACCTGGTATAAGCTTGAAAATACTAAAAGATAATTATAAATACACTGCATAAGCAATGAGTTACTTGAAGGTCTGTCATGCTCTTTACGTTTATCTGGGTGATGGCTCTAATTTAATCTGCAGTTAAAACACACTTAGTCCTTGATACGAAATTTTATGTATATATTTATTGAACACGGACTTTGGTTGATTTCATTGATTAAAACTAAAACACTGGTACAATGGTTCTTATAAGCCCCAGATTCCCTAAATCAGACCCTTATCGCTAGCCAGACCCAATTCTGGCTAACTGGAGAGCCTGATTTAGGATAGGAGCTGCAGGAGCCTTATTCCCGGTCTTCTACTAAGAAGAAACTACCAAAGAGGATTCCACTGAGCCGTTCTTTAAAAGCTAGATTATCGGTTCGTCTGGGTCAAAAATTCTTTGGCGCCTCCTTTCTTTGTCTTCTTTGTTGGCCAGGGTCTCCAAAGTCTTTAAGTCCGACCCTAACTATATCTAATCAAGACGCCGGGAAACACATAATTTATCAGTTTATCAATAATTGATTATATACACACATCACTTTTCTATATTTTTTAATTTCTACTTCCTTTTAAATATTTACCTGCCATAATTATAAGTCAACTTTAAATGTGTTATCATATGCGTTTTCTCTCTATTCCGTGGTAGGTAGAAACCTACTCTAATATGTACTTATACACCATGGAATCTAATTCACTGTTTTCCCGAAAAGTACATATGTACTTAGTCCATGATATAGAAGCCATTGCAGATATTATTAATTTAAAAAAAAATTGTTGTCAAGTCCGGTCTTTTCATCAAAATCAATATTACACTGGCGCTACGACGCGAGGTGTCTTCGTATACAACGTTATTCTTAATATAGTGCAAACCTCTCAGGGGGTGATTATACTTGTTATTATGAACAACTTTTGTCCTGAGACATTGCCGAAATCGCGGGGGAAAAAAGCAGCTGTTCCATACAAAATTAAACATTGACCTCGACAAAATGACTGGAACAGCAGATTTCTTTTTTCGGTCAGTCACCCATTTGTTTGCTTCTTTATTATTGTTATGAATTACTGTTGCAGTCATATTAAAAATAAAAACGTGTTTTCGACAAAAATGATAGTGTCTATTCTTGATTAATTTTCATTAAGTATTTTTTATAATTAACAATGCAGAAATATTCTATATCATTAACCGACTACATACGTTTCGGAAAAACAGTGAATTAAATTACATGGTGTAGATACGTATGTACATGTACTTCATGTACCTATTTATATAGAAAATGAATATTAATAGATATTATTCAGTGTACCTTCAAAATGAAGAATATTCAAGAATACTAACGTTTTTCATTTCCCAAGGTAATCATTTCTATATCAAATAGAACACCGTTTTACAATTGACCACTGCCACACGTAATGAGGCTTATAGAGAAGATACCTAAGTCCAATTAGAGAATTATTTATGTTAAATGTACTTTTATAAATAACGTATAATTATAGATTATTTTATAGGTTCTTACTTTGATTTTCTTCTATATTTTGAATAAATTGTAACTAAAGCAGGCAATGGTATCTAAGCAGGTAAGATATAGGTACGTGACAAATTCAATGGTTCGTTCAAAACAAATATGTAACTTACTATGATGCCATGACGAACAGTTGTTTTTATATATTAAGTGTATGTGATTTCCATACGTTAAATAGGAAATGCGGGCAGCATTTCGTCCAGACAAACGAATTCTTCTGTTTCCCCGCCGAATAAGGATAACAAAACAAAAAAATAAATTTTATATCTACCACTGCTATGTATATTGCTATGATTTCTCGTTATTTAAATATTATAAGGTCTATAATAGTTACCTTCATTCACTCGATTACGCTGCTGTTTTTAAATAGCCATCGAACAAATTGAATGAAGCTTATAACATAAATCAGTCCACACACATAGCTAAACTCCTGCTTACATTGTTTATGAAGAATATTAAAATCGGTTTAGTTATGAAGGAGGAAACAGGAGAATACTAGACGATGATTTCAGATGTATAATATCACTTTTGCATATTAATATATCGATCGGGGCCACAAAACACGGCTCAGTCCAAGGCAACAACAATGGAGCTGTTACAAATATTTTCTTTAAATTCAGGCTGGTATAATTGCCTCTTAATTCTTACTATTATTCTATATAACCTTCGGCTCCTACATCCTACATCGGGATCCTATCCCCGCAATAGACAATTTCTTTTGAATATAATAATTTCTAACATAGGAAGAGACTTGGAAAGGAACGGAGGTGTAGTCGCTATATTCGAATGGAGACCGGAAGCATATCATTGGTACTAATAAAAGTTTAAATACGTCTTCTCGACCTACTAATAGCAAAACTAAGTCTGAATCTAGGCTATTTAACACACTAGATTTTGCGCGCGGCTTTGCCCGCGTTAATGTAGATTTTGTTAATAAACTTATGTCCCTCGGGAACAGTTTTTCTGGATGAAACGCACCTTATGTCTTTTTTGTACCCCTGACAAACTGTATGTGAAATTTTATGATGATCGGTTGATGGGTTAAAGTGTGAAAATCACAAAGTCATATTCCCATTTATATCTAATATTAGTTAGGATTAAGAGTTACTTTTAGCTCCTTAACATGTGATGTGACAAAATAAGTATATTATTTTGTCTAGAAGCAGAAGCTAAGCTAAAGTTATTTAAGAATCTAATTATTATATACTTACTAGCTTTTGCTCGCGCCTTTGTTCGCGTAAAAGTAAGGCTAGGTTACGTTAGTAACAGTAGGTACGTTTTAAGAAATAAAATATAGGTTGCGTTACTCGCTGATAATATAGCTTTCTAATGATGAAAGAAATTTAAAAATCGGTTGAGTAGTTTTTAAATTTAACCCTTACAATCAAACAAAAAATTAAACCTTTCTTCTTTATAATATTAGTATAGATCTATGAGTACCTACCTATATCATAAATTAAATAATTTCGTAACAGTAAGAACGTCGCATTTCCCTTTCACAAACATCAGCATACCAGAGAATTTAAACGGAGACAATAACAAAATGCAACATGACTAAAGCGATGAGCCACTTCCGCTCATACTATACTGGGGCGGAGCACTGTGCACTGGTTTCTCAGAGAAACGGACACATTAGATATAAACCAACATAAACATTGTCACACCTCTATTGCTCTTATTAACTTTCTGTATACATGTAAATATGGAAAAATAATCTACCGTTGTATTTTTACTTTTAGAAGTCACCTAAGCAAGTAAACGAAGCGAATGTTTTCTGTCCTTCATCGCAATACGGATCTGTGTTACTAAGTATGACTTTACTAATCTATTATGTTACATAACATGAAACGGTGGAAGTTTTTTAAAGGGACTGGCTGGGGATATCTGCGATCAAATTGATTTGGAAGTCCAAGGAAGAGGCCTTAGCTCAGCAGAAGGTTTTAATGCAAGGCTAATAAAAAAATAAAACTTGTAGCAATGCATACCTTTTAAAATATGCTATTTTCCTTAGTACTTTGTGATAGATAAAAATTAATAGATAGCCATCCTATTTAGAATGTAATCCATAAAGCATGGTTTCGTAAGAGTAATAATGTTCCCTCCAGCCGCATTCACAGGGATGTGAGCTAGCTGCATTCACAGACGCAGAAAACAAAATAAGTGGTGTGTCGTAACTCGTTGTAACAATTTTGTTCATTACCTACATAGGAACATGCTCGAATGTATCCATTCGTCACCAGCGCCAGATGGTTTCTCATTCAACAATAATTCTATGAGTTAAACAACTTCTGGAGAATCCGTTTTTATATTAGTAAATTTGATAAGTATTACTAAATGAAAAATAGATTTGATGGACCTTTTTTTGTTTAGGCTGCTTTTAATACATTTTTCACCCTTTTCATTAGCCATATTCATGTTGTTCATAATTACGTGCACATTACGAGCTTAATAATGGGGAGTTAGTAGATATCAAATTTATAATCAATCATTCACGGAAAAGCAGCAGTATTTGCGATAGATACCTACATACCTCAATAAAAAGCTTCAATTATCATTTATATAGCTAGTAATAGCTTAAAAGAGTAAAATAGTTCTAAGTATTTATATTCAGAAGAATACTGCGTCTTGCAATTCTTATAAAATACCTAAAGCATCAAGTAAATAAACTGTAGTGTTGCGTATGTCGATAGCATATGCGGGCGGACGCTGGGCCCAATCTTCTCATTGCGAGTGACCCCAGTCACGCAGTACAGTGTCTGACGCAGCCCCAGGACATATGGTAAACGTAAATTGTTATTTAAGGTCAATGCTAAATCATACATTTGGTACTTACAACTATGTACTTATAACAAACAAAGGATATTGATCAATGGCATTTACAATATAATAATTATATTGTTTTAGTATTTAGTTATCTATCAACATCATAATCCATAATTTCAATCAATGGTTAGGTAAAGCATGAGGTGTTATTAAAAAGTAAATGATTGGTTGAAAATTATAGTTGTCAGTAAAGGACAGAAATTTCTATTGTACCGCGAGACTCTACTTTCAAATGAAACAACATGCTAGAAAGTTCTGCTGACAATAGCAATACATAATTACCCTTTTTTTCTCCTTTGGAAATGCACCTCATGCATACCCCCTCACTACAAGGGGAGGCGAGAGGGTTATGTCCGGCTCTACCGCATTTCGGGCATACGGACTAAAACCCCACGGTGTATCCCTTCGCTGCCTTGTATAGTGGCTAGTAGTAAGTAGTAGTAACTACCTCAGCGATCCACCCAGCAGACTACGACTCCTAGACGACGCCCCGGCACTACAGAGGGCGTCGGACCGACTCAATGGCTGGTGATGATGCAATGCAATGCAATGCAATGATGGTGGAAGATCCCCGTTCTCCCGCCCGCGGCCTTCATTGGTGGTGGCATTAGGCGCGCGAACGCGCGCCTGCGCCGCCTGGTTCGCCATTTGCCAAAGCAACCGTGCCCTGACAACACCTGCACCAGCCGGAAGGAAAGTGTCCCATGCCGCCGCCCTGTCAAGCGCTCCAACACCGGCTGGAGGGCTGAAACCGGCAATAGAAGCCTCCAGCCGCGCCTTCCATTTTAAAATCATGCCCTGGTGGGCTCGATTCCGCGCGCGTTCTATGATAGCCGGAAGGGGACGACAACCTGTCTCCTCCCGCACTTCCTCACTTACTGTGTACACTTCGGCGAGCACCTCAGCCTCCAAATCCCACGGGGGAGTCCTGGCCAATGCGCAAGGTGCGTCGGCCGATACCGTGCGGTATCCACGTATTGCCCTGACCACACTGACTCTCTGCGGTCTCCGCAAGGGTCTCCCGGTCAGGGAGTCCACCCACACTGGTGCGCCGTAAAGCGCCATCGACCGGATAACCCCCGTGTAGAGTCGCCGGCAACCAGCACTGGGCCCGCCCAAATTTGACAATAGCCGCCCGAGGGCGGACACAGTGCCGAGAAGCTTCGGGGCGCGCTGCCTAAAATGCTCGTCGAATGTCAAATGTGCGACCTTTCGTCCAGCACCAAGCCCAGATTACTCATTACCCACGCGCATCGAGCCCACCATTATCGAGGCGCCGCGGGGTGGACCGCGACGAGGCCCATGAAAAACTCAGAACAAGAAAACCAGGGCCTCCGTCTTGTTAATAGCCACCAGTAAACCCAGCGCCTCGATACGCCCGACCACCTGGGAAACCCCTACAGTGGCCAAACGGGTCGCCCTTCGAAGGTACCCCCACGAGCTGTGACGAGGGTATCGTCAGCGTAACTGATGACACTCAGCCCGAGGGTAGGACAGCACGTAGGGCCCAGTCGTACCCCATGTACCACAGGAGCGGACCCAGAATCGATCCCTGCGGGACACCGCACGACATGGGCCGCCCTGGACAAAGCTGTATGGCAGCACTATGGGCCTGTACGCCGCGGCCGACTCTGGAGGCCATCCTGGCTTGGCCAGCAGTACCAACTGCCCCTCCTTCCAGCACTCAGGGAATCGTCGCGACACCATGCTCGCGTCGAAAAGTTCCCTGAGGTAGACATCTAGGTGATCGAGGCCAGCGCGAGAGCTCGCACCGGCACACCGTCCGGTCCACGGCGGTCGTCTTGAAGTGGATCCGCAAGACAGCCACCCCCATCTCCATATCTGTAACCGGGGGAGCACTGAGGTCCGCCTCCCGATGTCGGCCGATGGGGCCATTGTCGGGGGCACGTGCTCTGCCCGGTCAGGAAATAATTCCTCGACCACTTCGGAGAGGAAGTTGGGCTGGAGGGTCTCCGTAAGGATCCCGCGCACGGTGCTTGTTCAGCGCCACGCGATATGGGCGCCCCCAGGGATCAAGGTCTTGACCCTCCAGCATCTTACTATTCGCCCGTTCCTTGGTGCGGCAGATGGCCGACTGCAGAGACGCCCTCGCTTCGCAATACACGTCATACAGTCGGCCCTCCTCTCGCTCATTGCGGCGGCGACGGCCTTGGCTGCGTGTGTACAACCCCCGGGCACGAATGCAGGCCGCACGGGGGTCCGCCAGCTCCTGGGACTACCAGTAGACTCCCCTCGGAGTCCAGTGTCGCACTCGGGGCATGGCCGCGTCGCAAACAGCTTGGATGCTCGCGAAAGCGGACAGCTCCGGCGTCTAATTCCCCAGACGAGGGTGCAGGAGACAGCCAAGCTTGAACTATGGCTGCCTCTTCCAGTAGGTCCCGGTTCAGCCTCTTCACAGCCCACCGCAGAAAGCGAGAAGTTCTGCCCGCCGACGGGCGATGACCTCTGCTATGGTCCCGGAGCAGGGAGACCCCCAGACGGTTATACCGATAGTCCGAAAGGGTCTCCACCTCTTCCAGGACACGCCATCCCCTTACGCGTGCAGCGAGGGCAGGGGTAGCAAACAAGAGGTCTACTATCGACTCGCCCTGCCGTCGCAGGCACGTGTTGACGGCGCCCCTGTTCAGCAAACAGAGGCCCGCCGCATCGGTCCACTCTTCGACCGCCCTTCCTCGGACATCCGTGTGGGGGAACCCTCACGCAGTAGACTTCGCGTTAAAGTCACCCATCACAAGGATGCGGCTAGATGATATCCGCCGTATCGAGGCCTCCAAGTTGTTGAGAAAGGCCTCGAAATCTGCCTGACTCCTGTTGGGGGAGAAGTACACACCAACGACTGTGATTTCTCCCACGCGGCCGCAACGTATCCCGCTCCCCTCTCCTTAACGGAGAGGGAGGATGAACGAGGTGCCGTGGAGCCGATGACTGCCAAGACCTGACCCGGTTACCTGCCCAATTGGGGCTGGGAGGAACGTAATATGGCTCCGCGGCTACAGCTACACCGATCGACCACTCCGCCATGAACTGCAGGAAAAGATCCTGGAAAATCTCATGGGCCGAGCGCCAAGGATGTTGACCCTGGCCGAGCTCCAGCCCACGAGCAGACGCCCGGCGTAAGCCAGCAGCTTGGCCGCGGCGACAGGGCATTGCGCCACACAGCGCCGACCCCCCAGGGCCGGGACGGATGGTGCCAATCCTTATAGCGTCCGCAGCTCAACCAGTTCTGGCGCTAATGGCACCAGAGACGTCCTACCACGCACGCACGCACGCACGCACGCAAGCACGCCCGCACGCACGCTAGCAAGCACGCACACACGCCCGCACACATGCTCGCACGCACGCACACACGCACGCCCGCCCGCACGCACGCACACACACATACACTCACGCACTCACACACACACACACACACACACACACACACTCACACTCACACTCACACACACACACTCACACCACACACACACTCACACACTCACACCACACACACACACTCACACACTCACACGCTCACACGCTCTCACGCACTCACGCACTCACGCACTCACGCACTTACACACTCACACACTCACACACGCACACACACACACGCCCACACGCACACACGCTCATACGCACACACGCACTCACGCACATACGCACACACGCGTACACGCACACACGCACACACGCGCACACGCACTCACACACACAAAGAAAATAAATTAAATTGAAAATTTTTATTTTTTATTTTTTACCTTCTTTCTTTTCTATGAAAACTAACAAGTCAAGCTACATTTTTTTGGTTGTCTTCTCATAATACAGGATATCTCCTTAATAATAAATTTTACATCAAAGCCTTAAGTAAGATACTTTAGAAGTTATGATGATTAAAACAAGGTAGTGTTTCTAAGCCTAGAGTGGGAAAAGATAAATAAAACAAAGTTAATCTATTCTAATTATCGTTTATTATTCTAATATCATTAAAACTATTTGAGCCACGATTCAAAATGTCCTCCATTATGCTGCAAACAAGCAGTAGCCCTAATTGACACATGTTGTGTAGCTCTTTTTATCAATGCTTTGCCCGCCCTTATGTCATCCCCGACTTGCAATATTTTTCTATGAGTTCTTCTCTTGTGTTTTCGTTCCGATGATTTGTGATCGCACTTTTCGTGATATCCATGAACAAAAACCGACTTAGTTTTCATGGAAACGAAAAATATTTAAAAAATTAATATATAAAATATTGATTTTTGTTTTTTTAATCCTTGTTGTTTCTTTATGAAAAAGATATGGAATAAAATGTATCATTATTTGATTGTCTACATTGTTAGCTTTCAAATGAACAAATATTTTGTCTTTCTAGGACGTCTACATCGATAGCAATGATTAAAACAGTACAGGCGCCCGAGCTTCGAGGTAAAAAAAACATAATGCCATTTTATCATGGAGGGGGCAAGACAAAATTGAGATATAGATTATCGATATCGATAAAAATACCATATTTCACCCCCCCTTAGGTATCCGACACTGGTAAACAGACATTGTATACAAGGCCTCGCGAGGTCCAACAGTAGGCATATCCGTTATCACGGGCAAATTGACGAGCAGAATAAAAAAGCTTTTGGGCTTTGGGCGTTTGGGCATCCGATAAGAAAACTGGCTTGATTGGCTCAGGTATATTGAGATGTCCAGGGTTTAATTTATCGTTAGTTTGCCTTTTTTATTAAAATTTTTAACTTGTATAATTTTTTGGTTAGGTCTATGTGATGCTGACTGTAGTATTCCTACCTGCTCGGCCGAGCGGTTCACGCTCCGTACTACAAAGCTAGGGGTCGCGGGTTCCAATCCCGGGCGGGTTTATTTTTTATGGTTAAACTCTACAACTCTACTGAACCGATTTTAATAATTCTTTCACCATTTACGAGCTATATTATTCAAAATTAACATAAGTTATATTCATTAATTTCAATAGTATTTTTAGGTGCCTATAAAAATATACTTTTTTTTATACAATGCCGGGTGGCAAACAAGCTTACGGCCCTGATGTGAAGCGGTTACCGCAGCCTATAAATAAACGCTTTCAAGATAAGCATTATCGCTCGCGCGTTGCCGCCACCGCTGCTAATGCATCTCCTTCCTGGTGACCTCACTCACTTGCAGGAACACAACAATCCTCCAGGGAACTATTATTTTGGCTGCGGTCTTCTGTGGGGTGGAGGTACTTCCTCATTCGGGCTATCTCTAGGCCCTACCTTTCTTTTTTCGCCAGAGCCTCATTTGCTATTTGGCAGGGTGCACGTCGTGCACGTGAGGTTAGCTTTGGCTCTAAAGATGATGATGAGCCACTTACACGTGTGCGTTCGCGCAGTGGAATGTTGTTGAATTTAAAGATTTTAATTATGCAGATATTTAGTGTATGACGTCGTATAATTGTGTATGGTAAAAAAAAATTGTGCACGCAGCCATTGTGGAGAAATTCACCAAAAACTGATTCCGCTGGGCGAACGTTGTCCTGGCGGAACTTTTTTTAATCCATAGACTTTAGAAGAAAAGAGACGTGTCCAAAAATTAGTGTGTATTTGTGTGTAATTGTGTATGTATGAATAAAATTAGTGCATGCATAAACTTCAGAGAAATTCAAGTTTCCGCTACGCGAACGTTTGGCCATTAGCTAGTTTTCATATAAAGCGCTTACATAGAGAGCTGTAGATTTTTACATACGTTGTTTTGAATTTGTTTATATCTGTTTAAAAAACAGATTTAGAAAAAATCGTAGGGCTTAAAAGATAAAAATATAAACGTAAAATACGCTTATTAGGTCTTAGTTCTTAAAGTATGCACTTTGGGGTCTAGATTTTCACGTTTATACAAACCTTGTAAGTGTCTGCAACATGTTGCCAAGTATCAATGATGTTCCGTTAGTAATTAAAGAGTTATAGGATAATTTACCATGAATAGATCACTGTTTACAAAGCAGTCAAATATCACGACGTTCTAAAGGAATTGCATGGTAAAATGTATGGTAAATATTTATCATATTGTAGCTTATTACACTATTTAACCAAAGGACTAGCCTTAAGCGTACCGCTTCGAACAAAATAATTCTGCATATTTTGGTGGGGTGCGGGGGAACACGCTCACATACATAAGTCACTACCACTACAATGGTATACATCAATTAAAAAATCGATTCAAGAAGTAGTTTTTTTTTAAGTTATTAGATTGTTTGATCCACTAAAGTTGCAAAGGGGAACGCTCGTGCACGCCTAGTCCATTGGTTAAATAGTGTAATAACCTAATAAGCTACAATATGATAAATATTTACCTAAACAGTAGTACTTACATGTGGTAATTATTTAATTTCCCTAAGGGGTCTATAGTTAGAATCCTGATCCGTGAAATCTTCAATAGAAATTAGCTGTATGAATTTTATTTGTCTTAAATAATATATCTAGATTATATCTCAAGTCTCAAGCGCATACTTAAATAAGGTAGGTACCTACGTAAATAGTACCTATACTTTCTGTCATAGTCAAATACATTTAAAAAAGTAGGTGTACAAAACTAAATGACCTATAAATTATATCGAAACAACAATTGTGTTATCACCTATACCAATTCAATACCGGTATTATACTGTAAATTTTGGGATGTTACCTAAATATATTCCACGGCCGCTTTTTTGTTGCTATCCGAACTTAGTCGGGTTATGTAGGTTTTCGATGCATCGTCAGTATTATAATTGTTTTCCTTTAATTACTGAATTTAATGACATGAAATTTTGCATGTGAATAGTTGAATGAATAAACTAATTATTGGCATACATTTTACCATGCAATTCCTTTAGAACGTCGTGATATTTGACTGCTTTGTAAACAGTGATCTATTCATGGTAAATTCTCCTATAGCTCTTTAATTACTAACGGAACATCATTGATACTTGGCAACATGTTGCAGACACTTACAAGGTTTGTATAAACGTGAAAATCTAGACCCCAAAGTGCATACTTTAAGAACTAAGACCTAATAAGCGTATTTTACGTTTATATTTTTATCTTTTAAGTCTACGATTTTTTCTAAATCTGTTTTTTAAACAAATATAAACAAATTCAAAACAACGTATGTAAAAATCTACAGCTCTCTATGTAAGCGCTTTATATGAAAACTAGCTAATGGCCAAACGTTCGCGTAGCGGAAACTTGAATTTCTCCGAAGTTTATGCATGCACTAATATTATTCATACATACACAATTACACACAAATACACACTAATTTTTGGACACATCTCTTTTCTTCTAAAGTCTATGGATTAAAAAAAGTTCCGCCAGGACAACGTTCGCCCAGCGGAATCAGTTTTTGGTGAATTTCTCCACAATGGCTGCGTGCACAATTTTTTTTACCATACACAATTATACGACGTCATACACTAAATATCTGCATAATTAAAATCTTTAAATTCAACAACATTCCGCTGCGCGAACGCACACCACTTACACCCCAAAGCCAATTACTTTATATAAGTATCTAAATTAAATAATTTATTATTTATTTTAGATGTGTGATGGCGATGGAAAAAGAAACTTTCTGGTGCACAGAATCGAAAAAGATGATCAAAGATCAAAAAATTTATTCGTAAGTGAACCCGGTCCATCCTCAGACAAATATCTGAAGATATCTGAAAACCTAGGTAATTCTACAACAGAAGTCGTCTCTTCAACGCCGCTTTGTCGTCGGTAGTTGAAAAAGACGAAGTACCTCCTTGTGCCGAAGCGTCCCCAGAGAATATACTTCGAGAAGATGTAATCAATGATCTCGCGTTATGGCCACGGGTGTTATCCGACAAACAGAGGATATTTTGATTGAGTGTGGACCGGTACAGGTAAAACAGAGTTCCTATCCTTGAACAGTTCGAAGAGATCTTTTTCAAATAGTTATTATACTAAAAAGATGTTAAATAATGAAACCGTTTTAAGAAACTAGCTGGTTTACTCTAAATCGACTAATTCAGTTTATTATTTTTATTGTAAACTTTTCCATGCTGATAGCACTCCTTTTAAAGGTAATATAGGTTACAAAGATTGACAGCATTTGTCTATAGCTTTAGAACGCCATGAAAAGAGCGTTGGTCACCTATCATGTGTTAAGCAACAAATTACATTGAATGCTGTTATTTTAAAAGAAAAGTCGGATTTTTGAACCAGGCTGTAATTGAACAGGCAAAAAATCGTTGGGTAGCAGTACTGGAACGAATAATCAACATAATAATTTTTTTAGCTAGTCAATGTCTGGCTTTACGCGGAAAGTCTGACAAAATACACGATTCCGATAATGGTAATTTTTTAAAGCTGGTTGAATATACCTACCCCTAATTTCGATAATGTACCTACTCCTACTTGAAGAGCACATTGCACTTATTCAAAAATCTGAGTCACGCCTAACTCATTATCTTAGTCATAATATTCAGAATGAAATAATACAATTATTAGGAGAAAGAATAAAAAACCATTGTTTAAGAATTGAAACAATCCAAATATTTTTCAATTATTTTAGATTGCACTCCAGATATTGCACACGAAGAACAAATATCGGTTGTCGTACAGTACGTTCTTTTAAATGTAAACAATAACAAGGCTGAAATAAAAGAACACTTTCAGGAACAGATAATATCCGTATCAATTAATAATGGAGACAACAATGCATATGCTGCCTACAAAAGTAGCAAAAAGGTAGCTTTTTGCTACTTTTAGTAGCAGTACATCGCTTTCTTAAGAATTGCTGAAAATCTATTCATGCAATGTAACAGTCTTCTACAACCATGTCAGGACACTAGAACAATAAAAAAAAAACAATAAAGAGCAGCGATAGCTCAGTGGGGAGACCAACAGACTGCAATACAGGTCTCGGGTTCGAACCCACGTCGCGCACCTCTGACTTTCGGATTTGACTTTTCGAAATTATGTGCGTATTGATTGACAATTATTACAGACACTACTGGTCAGAGCTTAACAAACTTTTTGTTAGATTTTTAATCTCAAACAAAATGGTGTACAACTTGTGCGCGGTCAAGATTACGATAACGGTGTAAACATGAAAGGAAAAAATATACGTCTATAAAAACGCATTTTAGACTTAAAACCGCGCGCATTTTATGTACGTGTGTATACCAAATTAAAATATACCAAATTCACACAGCCTAAATTTGGTAGTGAATGACGCTGCCAAAAGTTCATTAGAAACTGTTAATTTCTTTTCAATTGTGCAAGAAATTTATGTCTTTTTTCTGCGTCAACAGCACGTTGGCAAGTACCTACTACCTAATTGCCAAAGACGTGCCAACTTTAAGTTTAAAACCACTCTCAAATACTCGATGGGAGAGCAGAGTTGAAGCGGTAAAAGCTCTACGTTTTAATCTGGGGAAAGTGTATGATGTTTATATTCCGATAGGACCTAGCCTTGTTTATATTCCGATAGGACCAAAGAAGTGGAATCAAGAAATATGGCAATTTCATAACTGGCAAAAATTAAGTCATTTAAATTCATCTGCTCTCTGCTTATTTGGTTTGAAATTTTAAGTAAGATAAATATAGTTAGCAAGGATCTTCAAAAGTCACACGTCGTATTGTCAGAAGCGGTGAAAATGATTGATCATGCAAAAATAAGTTTGTCTGAATTCCGTAATGAGTCGTATGATGATTGGAGAGTTCCTTATAGCGCAAAAACAGTAGCGGAAGAAGTCGAGGCAACAGCAGAATTTTCCCCACCTGCCCGCCCTCGCGTTCGTAGGAGGTTTTATAATTATGAGGCGGAGGATGAACCGATAACAGACGTGGAAACACATATTAAAGTAAATTTTTACTACTACCTACTAGATACCGCAATTACTAAGATCGACGAACGGTTCAAACTTTTGAATCAAAATAATGTTATTTTACCATTTCTTCAAAAATTAAAACAGTGGAAGGATTTGGACTTAAATACAAAAAAGCACATTGTTCTAATTTAGAAAATAAACTGTGCCGTGCTGGCTTTTCAGATGAGAAGAAGTTAGAGCTCTACAATGAAATCAAATTATTACCGATGATCATTACAAGAAACAAAAACAGACTAATAGAACCGGCCAGCCGCCTTCAAAAAATTAATAAGTCGTTTAAAGCTCAATGTATGCGCTTTTACAATAAACTCCCAAGTGACATTAAAATCTAAGTTTTAATAAATTTAAAACAGTTGTAAAACGCAAATTATATTTGAAAGGTTATTACTCAGTCACTGAATATATAGAAGATAAAAATGCTTGGGATAGAGTTGCTTCCACTCACAGGTTATTTCTAATCATATTATTAAGGTAACTGTAATATTTAAAATTCCTAATTATATCATATTGAAGTCGTTGTACAAATCTTATTATTGTAAAACTTATACCGATCACTGTCTCTTAAGACACAGGCTAAGCCTAGTTTAAGGGGCAGAGTAAATATTTTTTGTAAACAGATTTTTTACAACTACCGTACCTCTTATTTTTAGCTTGTAAGGAATTCGAAATTAAATAAATGCATGTCCTATTTGTTATCTACAACTTTAACCAATTTCACCGTATTATATTAACACTTACTTTGTATTGTAGTACAAATGTATCTGTAAAGTTGAGAAATAAATACTTTATTATTATATATATTATATATGAGTTGCTGTGACTATTATTTCATTTGTGTGTATGCATGTGCATATTATGTATCTTAGATTAAACAAATTTTACTTTTTAAATCTTATTGAAATAAATAACTGAGGAAAATAATACATATAACATTGAATTGTATTGATGTAAACATTTGGCGATTGAAAAGAGTGGTCATGAGTTTTTTGCATTTACATTACTTCTCATGAAAGCTCTACTCCTCGAACAGGCTTTTTTAATGCCAATTTTTTATTTCCTACTATTTATTTTTATTTTTCAGTTACTTTTAGACCCATTTTTATTTTTGTTTGACTTTCCTTTAATTTTAAAAGTATTTATGGCTGATAAATTAATTAGGTAATGATTTAGATACATAATAATTATATAAATATTTTTTTCGCAAATGTGTGACTCTGAGAGCTGCAAACTTTATCTTTCCCAATATAGTAAACCGCTAACAATACTAACCCAAAATATTAGATAGTTTAGATGTCTTTTTACACAGGCTTAATATTGAGTGTGACGTGATTGTTCTAACAGAATGTTTGCTCTCAAACAGACGGAACAATATACCAACTTTGCAGGTATAGAATAATTACAATAGTACAACATCTCTCAACCAGAATGATGGCTTGGTAATATATGTGCAAAATTCTTTGCTCGTCTCCGTCGAAGAGCTAACGGTCCAAGACTGCAACTGTCTTGTTATAAAAATAGGTACTGATATCGCGATCTTTGCTGTATATAGACCGCCTTCTTTCAGAAACTTAGAGACGTTTACGAACAATTTAAATCAAATTTTACAAAGCTCATAACTTTTATAAGTATTATTAGCTATGGCGCTTATTAGGGGAAGGCTATGTCCAGCAGTGGACTATTATAGCCTGATGATGACTATATTTATATTATATTATAATAATACCTATTACACACCTACTACAATAATATAAAAGTTAGTGACGAAAAAGATACATAATACCCCATCACTACGTGATCCCTAAAGAAGTCGTTGGCGCAATGTAATCGTGTATTTTCATTAAATATTAGAGCACTGTACTTTTAATTCCGCCTTGATAAAAACAAAGATTGAGGGAAAATTAAACTACCTACTGATACTACTTCTATAAATATATCATAATAGTAACGATTTTTGGCTTGAATGTGATACGAATTTGGACAACTTAAGAAGTTGGCGTTTCAGGACAATTTTCGATGGCCGCTTACAGGTGTCCACGGCGTTCAAAGGGTTAAGTCTAACCGGTTTGAGCTATTAAGCTTGAGACCGAACGGTCTTGGGTTTGATCCCCTTTTGTCATTGCAGTACTGACATGCACACACTCCTAACTCAAGTATTCAGCGTAGCTGAAAGGAGATAATTTTCTTCCTTAAGTCTGTGAAATAAAACAATAATTTGATCCAATTTAATTTAATATTAAAACATGAGTTACAACAAATGGCATCTTAAAACATATAAATAGTAAAGCTGCACGTTATATCAATAATAAGTAATTAATCGTAACACTTTGAATAGTACATATAAATAGTTTGAATTCCATGAAATTCTACACATAAAATATATTATGTGCTTTAACTTTAAGCGTAATCGCTAACTCATAATTATTGTAAATAGATAATGTAGTATTACTACAAAAATAAGTATACTAAGTTAGTATATTTTTCATAATTTCATTTTTAATTCATAATAAGTCGATAATATAATTTCTCAAAAATCAAACTATTTATACCGGTACAACAAACAATTTAGACATCGAATGAGAATTGATTTGAAATATAATTTTGATCCCAAAATGTTGTAGATTTAACGATTTCTGTTCCAGATTTGTGATGCATTCTAATTGTTGTCTACTAGATATACATATAACACTTATGCGAAACGAAATTGTGTAACCTTATTTACTTAGACTATTGAATATTGAAAACTATTTGTTTCACTATTTAAGTACATACTTGTAGGTGTAGTGAATTAACTAACTATAGATAAAATGGATATTCAGTTTAACGGGAACGTGTCTATCTGTGGTACAAATGGTATATCGATTGTTGCTTAACTATCAAGGCAAAGATTTCTAAGTGCGAATACAAGCGAAAACAAATACATATTTAGTTATAAAATACTTTAAGTCTCTTGTATTATATTACTGTCAATGTTCTACCTACGAATTGTCTAAAGTGCACTCTATTTTGTATCTTAGTAACAACAAAACATGTGTCTATGAACCGTTACAATAAATTGTTTGCTTTATCAACGCTCCATTATGATTTATGGTATCCAGATCTTGACATTAGGTACAATTGATTATTATATTGGTGGTGATTTGTACTAGATTTTGGGACCAATGACCTCAACATCCGTTGCTTAAATTAATAAGATTAATGAGTGTAAATAGTAAAGGAAATACTATAAATAGTTTCTTAATATTATTAAAAAATCACTGAAATATTAATGTTACTAAGAAAATATTAAACTAACAGTAATTTACAAATAAATTAGAAACAAAAACAACTTTGTTCTCTGTGATCACAATTTCAAGGCTAGCATGAGAAGCGCCTGCACGACGCGTTGACGCGTATTACATAAACAAGCAGAGACACTTTAAACAGGACTAACATGATGTCCGTACAGTAAGCAATATATTATCATCTCGATTTAAAAATAAAACAACCAACCACCTTAAACATTATCATATTTACAACTTATTATAACCAAACATGTAAAAAAAATTAGAGAGATTTTAGTGCACGACGGCCAGCACTAGCGCGCTCCGTCCGGTCGCTGCGAGCACATACTACAAATGACCAGAAAAATAATCTACTTCCCTCGACGCCTACTCTAGCGGAAGATGATTAATAATTATTAAATTAATCGCTAACACTAAAGTAACAACCTCCCAAACAACACCCCAGTTTCTAACCTCTATTAAAACTCTTCAACATTCAACATCAGTTCGCACCAGTGGTCGTTAACTAATAATTCGTTTAGCCTACAATATACCCGGGACGAACGGATCGCTCCCGAAACAGTCGGCGGTCCCGGCAAAACTACATAACTAGTCCGGCACCGGGCGCGCCAGGCGCTCCGCGCTCGCAGTGGGGTTCACAGCGCGGCTCACAGTGCGATTCACAGTACGGCTCACGGTGCAGCTCAGAGCGCGGCCCACAGTGCGGCTCACAGCGCGGCTCACAGCGCGCACGGACAGCGTCAGGACACGGCGCGGCGCGCGCGGCGCGGGGGCGCGGGGCAGGCGGCGCGCGGCGCCAGCAGGTAGGACGCGTCCAGCGCGGCCCGCGGGGCGCCGCGCGCCAGCAGGCGCCGCGCGATGCCGTTCACGCGCTCCTTCTGCGCCGCGCGACCCGCCAGTGCGTCGCCGCCCGGCCCCGCGACGCAGCCCTGTGCCAAACGTCAAACCATTACATTGTGTCGCCCCAGCCAAAAGGATACACTAGTGCAGTGAATGAGTTGCTCTGTATTTTACAAAACAAGTTTATCCTGGTGACAGACATATAAACTGGTTGTGCGTGGACCGCACTAAATATGTTTCGGTTCAATATTTCTTTATTTTCTTATTAAAGACAATTACATGTCGCTTACATAAAAAAATATAAACAAATGCATTACACTATACCACAGTACATACATATACAGTATTGTAACTCCGCCCTGTCCTTGAAATAATTACCTACAACAGCGCAGTTCGTAGACACGCGTTAGGGCTGCCCACTTACAGTATTTTAATTTTATCTACCTACTTGAGTTTCTTTCTAGTTTAGTGATTGTAAATATTATACACCATGTAATTTAATTGACTGTTTTCCCGAAACGTATGTAGTCAGTCAATGATATAGAATATTTCTGCATCGTTAATTATAAAAACCCTTAATGAAAATTAATCAAGAATAGACACTATCATTTTCGTCGAAAACAAATGTTTTTATTTTAACATGACTGCAACACAGTAATGCATAACAATAATAAAGACGCAAACAAATGTGTGCCCGTCGGAAAAAATAAACAGCATTTCCATTCATTTTGTCGAAGTATGTTAAATTTTGTATGGAACAGCTGTTCGATTCGATGCGATTTCGGCACTGTCCCAGAACAAAAGTTGTTCATAATAACAAGATAATCACTCCCTGAGAGGTTTGCACTATACTAACTATACTATCTTCGTATAACGTTGTATACGAAGACACCTCGCATCGTAGCGCCAGTGAAATATTCATTTTGATGAAGACTCCGTGAAACCATTTTTTTTATTTTTGTAGATTAATTGCAATGGAAATCTTCTATATCATGGACTGAGTACATACTACTAAAACGGAATGGTCGTCATTAAATAGCTCAAACGCCCTTCTTTTGAAGACACTTAGCGAGTTTACTTTCTTAATGTCATGGAGAATTTTGTTATACAGGTCTGGACAGATCTGGTATTTAGGTCCCACTTAAAAGAAAACAAACCTATTGATAAGACACTTTCCAAACTTAGTAGTGCTAGAGAAAATTTGTTGACAAAACCTAATAACACTGCTCGACCTGGCAATTTAACCCAAGACTTCATGTACAACAGTTGCATTCATCACCGAGGGAAGCATAATCATAAACAAGTGAGAAGCGGCAATGAATTGCCGTAAATCTTAAGAGTTCGAAAAACAATATATGCAAACGTCACGTGGTACCACGTGACCTTGTCATAGGTCAGAGGTCAAAGGTCATAGTCATTGTTGAGTCGAAGGGCGTTGACCGCGAGTCTCTAGCTCTTACGGTTCTTGAGTTGAAAGTTGTATAACAGACAGACGGACGGACAAAGCTATTGTATAAGAGTTTTTTCGAACTCTAAAATACTAAAAGCCAGTTCTTAAAATAAATATATTATACAAAATCGCACAGCTGCTGTTAGAAATTATGTTTCAAATTCAAATATTGTTTTTTATTATCTATAGCCCAGCCCGGTTTGAATTCGAAATGGCGCGATACTTAAAATATTTTGTTCTCAGTTTTAAATAATTTTGTTCAAAACTTGAAACATTTGTGTCAATAAGAAGTAATAAAAAGTTTTGCAAAACTAATTTCATACCCAAGAATATACAATAATTATTATTATAATTATGTGCTGACAAGAAAATCACATTATTGAGTTTTTTAGAAACATGGTACTCTTAAGGCGATTGGGTTTGTAACCGAGATGTTAATACGCATTATCTTGATGTAATTATATTGTAATACACATGAACTTAATATTTATCGCTTAGAATAATAACGCCTAGAAACCTAGTACAAGCACAAAAAACGCGCAACTAAAACTTAGCCATATGCGGCTAAGTTCGTTCCGCGAGCTGTCAGTACTCAACGTCACGTTATTTCGAACACAGCTAGCGAAAAATAATTTAAAATGACTGTTTGCACTATAAAGAAGTGTTCTAGCAACTCAGAAAAACGAAATAAAAGTGATAAAATTTCATTTCACAGGTAAGTATTTACATTTTATACATTTTCTGTACGTAAATCGAGTAAAAACAAATAATTTGAAACACATAACCTATTACTATACAGTGTTGCTAGTTGTGGGAAAAAAAATTGCACACAATGTTTTTACTTGGTTCTTTGTGTTGAGAAAATTATATATTGTATTTGCTATAACTGCTATTTAATACTGTTTAGACTAAATGTTGGTGTTATAAATTCTATGCAAATAATTAAGCATTTATTTTATTCGTCATTTTTTTTTTCGTCTTTTATTTTATGTATGTCATAATTTTTGTTAATGCATAGATACTTACCTATAAGTCCGTGCCATGCTAAAATCGACACCGTACTACGGCTTTTATTAAATTTTGTTAGTTATTGTTTTGATAGCGTCTCATATTTGTCGGCCTCGATGGCGTAGTAGTAAGTGTAATCGACTGCCACGCCTGAGGTCACGGGTTTGATCCCGCACAAGTCAAACATTTGTGTGCATGAACATAGATGTTTGTCTTCTGTTTCTATGTATAATATGTATGTAGTTAAAAAAAAAGTATATATGTATGTTTATCCATTGTCTAGTACCCATAGTACAAGCTCTGCTTAGTTTGGGCTAGTTAGTTATGAATATAATCATATTCATCTTATGTATCTATAGATCATACCAAACACGTCATGACAAATCATCGTATAACAAAGCAGCACGTTTTCCCATTTTTTGTGGGTAAACGTCCGATAATGGTAACACTGAAGCCATATTTGTGTGCGTTAGAAGAGCATAGATACATACAGCTTACGCACACAAGGATAATGAAGATAGCACGCGTTTACGCTTATGTTTTGGTTCAGACGCGGCTTCTAGGCGTTATTATTCTAAGATTTATCGTCTGATCGACCTATCTTAACGATCTCATATCGAAAACGAATGTGATCACTGCTGAGTGTAAAGGCATTCCACATGCGATGATTAAAAGTAAAACTACTAGGTAAATAGAGGACAAGGACTGAAACACTGATAAACACTAAAATGAAAATATGTAATTTAAGGCATATTGTATAGTTATAGTATTTTAAATCTTATTGAAATAAAAGAACTGTCACGCATAATTGATATGCGTGACAGTTCTCATTTTACGTGTCACGCATACTACTTTCAACTTATAAAAATAAATTGGCAAGATAAACAATTATTTAAATAAATGTCTATTAAATAATTACAAAGTAAATTGTTACTAGTATGTCTCTCTCTATTCTTATAATTATTATTAACTGTAAATAAATTATGTAAATGTAATAAATTAAAATCCTTAAAATGACAGATGCGTGAAACGGAACCTCTGTACTGACAGAGGTTCCGTTTCACGCATCTGACATTTTAAACAGACAAAAACACAAACCGCATACAAGGCGGATGCACATGTACTGACGTATTCGATCACAAGATGGCCGCTCCTATTCATCGAGTTCATGTGAGCTGTTTACTGGAGGTGTTATATCATTATGGCATGTGTTGCACAAAGTGGTATTTAGCTGGCAAAAGTTAATAAAAGGAAAATAATAATGGAGAGGGGAGATATTGCGCTTGCACGAGTTACATTTTTAGAGGCTGCAAAACAAATCAAAATGGGACAATGTCACATTCCTCGATGAGACTTGGCTGGAAGCTAATCACACTGTGGGTAAAATGTGGACAAACGATACCGCTCATTCCTCTACCAAAGTACCAGAGGGAAAAGGCGAGAGGCTTATCATATGTCACGCCGGGAACGCAAAAGGGTTTATACCTCCATACCCTTCTTGCCTTTAAATCAAAGAAAACGGGAGACTATCATGAGGAGATGAATGACGATAAATTTGAAGAATGGTTTGAAAATTTATTGAATAATTTAACGGAACCGAGTATTATAATAATGGACAACGCGAAATACCATTCCCGGCAGCTCAACAAACCAACTACTTCGCAAAATAACAAAGCTGTGCTCGTAGAATGGTTGAAAAAAATAACGAGGATGCCGACATGCGAATGTTAAAAGAAAAATTAGGAACGTGGGCATCAAGTTTTAAGATTGCCGCCATATCATTGTCAATACAATGCCATAGAATTGATTTGGGCTCAAATAAAAACTTACTTGTTCATGAATGAAAAAATAACAATGTTGACATTTACAGAGCCTGTTTGAGAAAAAAGTATTTGCTTGGATACACTTAGTTAAAATTATTTTGAATGGCTGTGTAACCAATATCCTAGGCTACCGAGGATACAGTATTTTTTAAATATTCATTCATCAGTGTTTTTTTTTTATTATTTTCAGGTTATGTGGCTAAAAACAACATGACTCCGCCGTTTACGGCTAATAAGATGTTAAAATTACTGGAGGAGGCCTGCCAACATGTAACCGCAGAAAATTGGAGAAAAGTCGTAGAAAAAACACAATCGACAATACTTAACGACTGGGATAAATATGTCCACCTCGACCGAATTCGAGATCAACAATTAATTATCTCAGTCGGCGAAGATTCCGATTCCGATACGAGTTTTGTTTCGAGTGACAGTGACGAATAATTATAAAAATATTTTAAGATGACTGCGTTTTATTTCTAAATGAATTTGCCAAAACACTTTTAATATGAATTTATATTGAACATCTAAAATCGGTAACTCCGATTCCATTTCCTTTGCCAATTAATTTGATATTTTTAAATAATCGATAAAATTTCCTTAGGTTACATCACTATAATTGTCAGTCATGAACTGTCATACATATCATTATATAGCGAAAATACTATAGTAAATAGTTCCAATTTAGTGCAAGCTTAATGATATATTATTATTCTTATTTTTGAGAAGACAACGCGACGGTACTAGTTTTATATTTACAGTAGTGTGTCCACAGCTATAACATTTCTTTGGCATTCATGAGGTCATCATCCGTGCTACTACTTGGACATCTCGGACACTGTAGTAAATTTAACTTGGTTTGTCACATTGTATTTCGGATTACCTACTTCACGAAATTGATCGCAGACTATACTCGGTGGTTTCTAATAACCTATCTATCTGTGGTTTTCTCTAGATCGAAATAATGTCTTACTTATATTTACATTATTTATTAAATCTTGCATGCCTTTGTGTGCTATAGCAAGTTCATTTCCGACATTACAGTTAAATTTCAAAAAACGGGCTCAAGCGCTCCCATCTTCTGTACTTATGAATGAGATGGGTGTAAATCCCCAGGATTCAACCTCTTCGTCTTAAACGTAAAAGCATTTAAAATACATGTGACCTAATGACCCCTATATCTCGGGGTCTTTTGACCCACAGGGCCTATATTCTAACTCGACCGATATATGACCCCAAGGTGTCTGCACAACAAGTTACAAGTCAATCGGTCTAGCGGTTCCGGAGTTATGCCTGTCACTAACACCAATCTGTCACTAACACATAGTGATTTCATTAAACCTCTTCGAAGAAGACTCGGAGGTTAATAATGTAAATAGCTGATACATGTAGATAAATATGGGCCCTGTGGGTTAAGACTCCCGAGATAAAGGAGTCACAAGGTCACATGTATTTTAAATGCTTTTACATTTAAAACGAAGAGGTTTAATCCTGGGTTTTTACAGCCATCTCATTATAAATATGACCCAAATTAAGTACAACTTTATGTGCAAGAAAATGAGAAATGATATTATTTGCATTTTACAGGCATGGATAGCATCTATCCTAAAGACTAAGATGATTAAAGCTTGAGTACTAATAATTCTGATTATGTTTGCATCCCTAGGTTACTTTTGAAGACTATACTTGAGGACAAAGTACTAGACAATGAGCTGAGATATAAAAAAAAGTTTGTAACTCACCTTAGCCACGTCTGCAACTGAAATGGCTGTCGATTTCTTTTTGACGTCTTTCGACACTGTTTTATTGGTTTTCTCAGTAACTGTTACGGCATTTTTAGCCGCTCTGCCTTTTAGGTATTCCGGTGATACTTCATGAGGCTGCAAAATAAATATTAAATTTATTAGGTATGAACTGAGTATTGCACGCGTTATACTATATTTTGTCGAGATATTAGGTATCTAATATCTCGACGCATAATGCATAACGCGTATAATATGTCATGCGTAGATAATATCGCAAATACGTATGTATTTGCGATATTATCTGATGAGTAAAATATAACATTAGTATGCTCCCGTTAATAGTGCGTATTAACGTTAAATTATCCTTACTTATCCTAATCCTAACTAATATTATAAATGTGATTATAAGTTTTTTTTTGTTTGTTTGTTATGCTTTCACACTTTAACTACTTAACCGATCCTCATGAAACTTGGTATACACGTTATCAAGGGTGCAGAAAAAGACATAGGGTACCTTTAATATAAAAATAACACTGTTTCTAACCTACATTTATGCGAACGAAGCCGCAGGCAAAATGTAGTTTTCTATAAATATATATATTTTTCATAATTATACGTACACAGAAAGCGTATAACAGTTTAAAAATACGTTACCGCATAAGTCCTTGTGATCTTGAGTCGGTGAGGGAAGTGGTCGAAGGCGTAGGGTCGCGTGCAGATGGGGTACTTGGGGCGCGAGATCTTCGTGAACAGGCGCGCCGTGCGGTCCACGCGCAGCTCGCAGATGTACACGTGCGCCTCCGCCGCGCCCACCGGCCGGCCCTGCGCACGCCGCACGGAATATTGCTTTATCTCACGATCACAAGGGCTTGCGATGCCAAAAGCGAAGCCGAACCAATTATTACACGTATTAATCACATTTTACATTTACTTATCAAGGATCTCCGACAAAAATATACAAACAAATGAACATGTTTTATATAGTGTATTCCTTCAGTTATAGACGACCACAGCATACATTAATCATATTATATTATTCAGTACCTTGCAATACGTATTCAGATCCATAACCCAGCACTGCGACATAACGAGTTCGATCGGCACGGCCTCGTACAGCGGAACACGCATTACTTCATTATGGAAAAATCTGAAATGTAATGAGAAATAACAATAATGAAGGCAATTAGTTTTTTTTTTATTCTATAAATCATCATTCAGAGACTTGGCACTGGGTTGTTTACTAAAATTGGATGACGACCGTATACACCTTGTTTTGTATGTCTCGAGGCGGCTGTAAGATAAGGCGCGGCTGCGTGTAACTTATTCCTTCAATATGTATGAAACGCGTTATGACGCGCTGGAAGTCACTGGGAATCTGCACGTGCTAAGCCTGGCTGTTATATAAGTAGCAGCGTCTATAAACTGTGTTTGAATTTTAAAATAATGAACTCACTTCCTCGTCGGTTCATGGAATGTCTCATGTGGTCGCAGGTAATGGTGCCCATAAACGTATCGTTCCTGGGTATCCTTATGTTTCCATAGCCTTTCGACGCGGAATATGTCCAACTCGGATACCGGAATCTCACCGATAGTTTGATACGTATGCTTCCGCACCTCGCCATCCTGCAAAAATTTACAATGTCATATTATTAATAGCCTATAACACTTCAGTCAACAAAGAAACAAATGACCTTCTTCTGATTTTTCTCGACCCAGAAAGAATCACAGGAATTCGCACCTTAGATTGTGCCGAGTCATCAGTCTTATCCTTCCCCTTGGCGACGGCCTTGAGCTTCTTCCTGTCGACGCGCTTGGTGCGCGGCGAGTCGGGCTCGGCGGCGGCGCGGCGGCTGACGTCGGGGCGCGCGCGGTCGACGGGGATGTCGCGCAGCACGTACACGGTGTCGCCCTGGCGCACCTGCAGCTCGTCGCGCATGAGCGACAGGTAGAACTGGTGGCCGTCGTCCGTGAACTCGTCCAGCGCGATCTCGCGCAGCGCGCCGAGCGCGGGCGGCGGCGCGCACACGTGGCAGCGGTGCGGCGCGCGCAGGTCGCGCACGCGCATGCAGCGCGCGTGCTGCCACGCGCCGCAGCCCGCGCCGCCGCACTGCACCATGAGCCCCTCCTCCACGTGCAGGCCGCAGATGCACATGATCACCTCCTCTGCGACAGCACACCACCGATTACTTCCCACAGGGCGTTAACTACTCTATACTCTCTATGTGAAGGCTAGATCCCCTTAACATAATAATATAATAATAATAATATATTTATTTAAATAATAGGTTGTAAAAATACATCTGTTGTCGTTTGCCCGAACTAGATTGAACCTGGGGCTCGGGCGTGCGTTCGTGCTTACGAACTATTTTACTAATATAAAGGACCATGGGCAAAAATGTATGAGCTCCGTCCCCACCTACCAACACAAATGGAAGTAATACTAATGTATTCCTAAAGGATCCACTACTTGATTAAAATCTTGTTTTTTACATAAATCAGTGGGATAATATCAATAAAAACAATTTTTAACGTATATTTTCATTTTACACTTGTAAGTTATTTTAACTTTACGGTTATATTACAGTACAAAAATATGATTTAGTAATTTCACAAAACATATTAAATGTATTTATAACTGGTAGTTATACTATAGAAAATATATACTATGGTTCGGGCGACTACTTGCCTGCCGATAACGTCGCGAGCGCATGAGCGTGGGTCGGGGGGCGGAGTATTTTGTAACCGCTTATGTATTTTTTGGATGTATAATAATAATATTCTACCACATACACACAACACCATCTAGCCCAAACTAAGCAGAGCTTGTACTATGGGTAGTAGACAATGGATAAACATACATACATATTATACATAGAAACGCCCAGACAAAGACAGAGATCCATGTTCACGCACACAAATGTTTGACTTGTGCGGGAATCGAACCCGCGACCTCGGGCGTTGCAGACGGTTGCACTAACAACTACGCCACCGAGGCCGACAATACACGATAGTATGGATGTTTGTTACTCTTTCACGTAAAATCTACTGAACCGATTGCGATGAAACTTGGTATGTAAACCTAGATTCACACATAGGCTACTTTTTATCCTGATATTCCCACGGTAACGAGACTTACGTGGGTGAAACCGCGGGACGGAGCTAGTACGTAAATATTTGTATAAACGTAAGATACTATGAGAACCCAATGGCAACGCAATAGTAAAAAAATATCATCTTGCCAAGATATCTCAATTGAGCTACATTTCATTTTTCTTGATGGGTGAGGACGATTCCGCCCATATTCCTTTACATAACTACAATTCAACCATAACATTTTAATAACCTGCATAAGCAACTAGCAGTACCGGTAATAAGTGGGTCAATAATAATGATGCGCTAAGACGGATCTGCAAATTTTTATTTACGTATTTGATATAACTGCTCCGTTTGCTCATACGACAAAATTTGTAAATAATTATGAAATAATATATTCTTACAGATAACATAATTTAATTTATAAATACTTAACACTCCATTTAATCTATTATATAAAATGGACATAGAAAAGAAAAATCTACTTAAATAAATGAATTTTGAACCTGATTGTGAGGCGCAGACTATATCTTTTCGTCTTTTGTTAGTAACATCTACGTGATAGGTAAGCAATTTGTTGCTGTTTTAGTACTGTGTGAAATATGAAAATTTGCCGAACAGTCACGTTGAAAAGTTGCACGATTTATATAACATAATTGTGGGAAAAAGGAAAAGTCGGGATGTGTCTACTTTTAGAATCGCTCTTTGAGCTCTTTCTAGGGTCAGTAAATTTGTTTTTAGTGCTCCACCCCATGAGATTATGCAATATTGGATGATAAATTGACATAAAGATAAATATACTTGAATGATTAATTTTAAATCGGCTATAGATCGCAGTTTTTTAAATACATACATTAATTTACGATCTCTACTTACCAAACTATCTATGTGTTTTCTAAACGAGAGGATGTCGTCGATTATGAAGCCTAGATATTTTATGTTGTTGGTTTTCTGGATAGTAGGACAGTTACACAAGGGCACTGACAGATTGTGGTAGGAGAGAGGACAATGGTGTGCGTATATATAAGTGTTAGTTAAAGTGTTATTATTCAACCAGTTATAGACAATATTAAAGCCAGACTGGCCGCTCTCGTATAATTCGTTGGTAGGTTTTGCGGTAAAAAGGGCGGTGTCATCAGCATAGGATATTATCTTTCCATGTTCTAAGGTAAGATTACATAGGTCGTCAATATATAGCAGGAAGAGCGTAGGAGCTAGGATACTTCCCTGGGGAACACCATATACTGGTATTTTTTAAATGGCTTACGACATTTTCTATTTTAACACATTGGTGCAGATTGCTTAAATAATCTGCAAAAATTCTCAGTTACGTATGCCTTATACCAAGAGCCTCCAATTTGTTTAGCAGTGAAGAAATTGAGATGGTGTCAAATGCCTTGGCAAGGTCAAGGAAGATCCCTATGATCTGATTACCTTTGCCAAGTTCATCAGTAATAAAATTAGTTAAATTATGCACCGCGTCAGCTGTTGATACATAGATGGATAAAAAAATAAATTAAGTACTTAAACAGTAATGTTACTTAAATAGCTGAATCAAAACGTACCTGTCTTAGATTTCTGGAGGAATCCTGGTGGCAACGGCTCGTCGGAGCCGAGTATTTTGGTGAGGAGATCTGCGTACTCAGTTTTTGTAGTATTGTATACCTGTGGATACAGATGGTCAGAATTAAGTAATATGACATTGTTAACTTATTTATATTTCTAAGCCTTTATCGTTGGATTCTTACTTTCCGGAGTTGAGCGGCGGCAGCCCCCATAGTGGAGAGTCGTCCGTGCTCGCGCATGACGGCCGCAAGTATGGAGTTGACGTCGGAGTCGAACTGCGCCAGCGTGGTGTAGTGCCCCGCGTCCACGTTAGCCTCGACGGACGAGAGGTCCGTAGCACCAACCTCTTGTGACTTCCCACGTTCGCCCTTTGTGCGTAATAGTGGCGAACACACTAAGCGCTCTTTGTCATCTGTGTAAATTAACAATAAAATACATTACTTCTAAATCATCGTCATAGTTTACCGATCGCTGACAAACTAAAATCCTTACAAGATCATGAAATGCAAATTTTGATTATTTTATTCATGTATGAAATAAATTGACAAATAACAACGATGTTAATATAATATTGTTACATCCTGGGTTCGACGGATAAGAATATAAACAATATTACCGACTAAAACACGTTTTATTCAAACACACAATTAAATTTAAAACACAACACTACAACACTATACCACACTTTTTCACTGTACTGCTTCAAACTCCATAGTATTTCCGCTTCCGTTCGCTTCGATGAACACTTGACCGCTTACGATTGTAAACTGCCTTGGCGGTGCGCGTGCGACCTATTTATACGCGGGTAAAGCGCTTCTAGAGCTTTCTAGCAACGCCACTCCCGGTATGTAAACAGTACGATGATTCGAGAAAGTACCAGCGTCTTCTCTACGATTCTCGTAAGCATACCTACTACGTAGTTCCGTAAGATGTCAATAGATGGCAGTGTAAATTATTAGACGGAACTGCCGAGTCTTACCTACAATGCCGAGAAATGTCACTGGGCGTAACAATATTATCAAGTTAACATCCTCGATCGGTACACGACCAAGTCTTACAGACTTATTAAAATTAAAATGTGTAATCAGATTTGTCGTCTATACTTATTCTTAAATAGTATTAACAACTGATAACAATAGTAAACCGAGATTATCTAACCTTTACAATCAAGAAGAGCACGACAAATAGTCTTCAGTACGACAGTGAGCCGTGTAGCCCGTGGCGCAGTGGGATCATCCTTGGGTCGCGGCGCGCGTGGTGTAGCGTCCCGTAGCGCTCGTAGTCGCGCGAGCGCGCCGGCCTCGTCCACGCTCCGCGCCGGCGCCAGCGGGTCCACGGTGCAGGCGCCGGCCGCGCTCGCGACCACCGCGCTCGGAGCGGGCGTCGGCGCGGGCGGGGCGGCCGGCGGCGGCGACGATGGTATAGCGAGAGATAGACGCTCGCGTATACGCCGCACCTGACAAACAATATCGTTGTTTTAGGCAACATTTTATTTGAGAAATTATTAGGGCAAGCTCTTAATGTCTGCGCTGCCGCCATAAGAAAAAAGACGTGACTGCCAGTATTTTACATTTAATAAAAAAATCGCAGAGCTATGTTTTTGTACTGATTCCAAATATGTAAAATTCAATTTCGGAAAATAAAATTGACACTCCTTTTTTCCTTATGACGGTAGTGCTGAACAAATCATAACTCACATTTTCCAAGTTTCTTAAAAGGAAGCAATGTCGATCCCTTACAAGGTTCTTCTCCTTGGCACTAAGAGGCTTCATTTGTGGTTCCTGCCACAGCTTATTAAGATGTTGCTGATATTTCAAGATAGTCATATTCTTGATATCGCACGAGGAGAGGGCCTGTTGTTCTGATTTTTTGTTACATTTCACGGCCTTCCGCGGTCGACCAACACGTGGTTGGTTTCCATTGGATCCGTGCGACTGGTTCGATGCATTCGATGGTGTTCGCGATTGTGTTTTCAATGGCTGCTTAGTAATCCTCTGTGACTTGCCACCGATTACACCTCGACAGTCTTCCGAGTCACATTTGCATGGCTGTAAATAAATATATAATATTTATCTGGAGCGCAATTATAAAATAAAGACTAGTGTGGACTAAATTAAACAATCATACCTGACCGACTGCAGGATTGAACAGCGAGAAGTTGTAATCATAGGTAAGTTCCTCATCAGGCTCGATATCGCGGAGCGCAAACAGGGCCATTCGGAAGGTACCTTAAAAGAAAAATGTTAATAAAATACTTGTATTCTTGCAAAATACCTTTTGCTACTTATTAGGCATAATACGTACCGTTTGCGGTCCATTTTTGCATTTCACAGTTGGGCCGACAAGAATGATTCACGAAACGTCCATCGCCTCCCATACGGTGACCGTCGATTACAAGTCCACCATCTAGATGTAAGCAATAATGATGAGTGTCACGGGCATAACGTGTTGCCATGCGTTCCTGGAAACATAATAAACAATCAATGTAACTACATTATAATATTCAATATACTAATATAGTATAATTTGATTTGATTATGTTTTTTGCCATTCGATTGGATTGTACCACTATATTTTCAATAAATTTGTATTTAGTATTGGGATTAAATATAATGACCATAAAAAATACTAATTGCACAGCAAATATTGCACAGCATAACGAGCACCTATACGCCTCAAATCACTGCATTCCGTCTCGGAATGGTTGGGTTATGTTAGGTTCCTTCTTAAACCCACCCAAAAATAGGAGCCGCGCGGAGCTCTGTCGACTTAGTTTGATCTCTTTAAATATATTTTGCTGTGCAATTAGTATTTTTGGTAAGCATATTTTGCTGTGCAATTAGTATTTTTGTGCTATGCAGTTAAATACTACCCTTTAGTATTGCATGCATGTGAGATTACATCCATGCAACACTAAATACAAATTTCTTAGAAAAGACAATTTCTACAATTCTATGCATATGTACCTATTACCTGTGTAATTATTATTTATTAGAAATAAGCTTTTTCCAAGATTTGTATAAATATACTGTTGGTGTGCTCATTCAGTAAAATAAAATATAATAAAAGTAGCATATAAAAAGATTAAAATTGTATTTAATAGGTACCTTAAACTCCTTATCGGAAACGACTTCGCCGACGTATTCCAGTATAAAGTCTCCCGATGTAATTCTATGTTTAGTGCGAACTCCCCATCCTTTATTCTCTGTCATGAATTTCTCTAACCCTGATGCCCATTCATGTCGCTGAATACGTTGATTCTTACATCTGTCTCTGCAAAAAAAATCAAGTAAATTTAATGAGATTTGCGAGTGAAATTAAGAGCTCATAACTGGAATAAATTAGTCTTAACAATGAAACCATATTCACCCGCAAGGACATAGCTGTGGCGAGCATTCCGCAAATACTAATCTATTAATGCAGTCCTCGTTGCATCCCGATGACGGAACGCAATTACACGCAACACTCTCACATTCCTCCGTGGATGGCTTAACATCGTAGTAAACATCTGAAACAACAAAAACATGAAATAATATAAGGTGTTTATAAACTTTATAATTTCACATTAATTTTGTTTATATGATTTCAAAATTTTATATGGGCTTGCTACAACGCATATTCAAAATGTCATGTAATTTGCTTACTCGTGCGAATCTTCTTGTAGTTCCACGATGGCACAGGTTGATTGTAATGTTGTTGCCACCAGATATCATATGGGAGCGTGAAGTGTTGTAGCCTTCGACGAACCCAACGTTCACAATAAGGTGGCGGTGCCAAAAGTCCGGATGGGTATTCCGTTTGAGTAACAAGATTCTTTCCTTTGCCATCTGGTTTAGGACTGCAATGAGATAAAAAAAATATTTATGCCAATGTTTACATACATAGATAATTTACATATTGAACATAAAAGTTGTAAGAGCTGTTACTTACTCTTCTTTATAATAGTCAGAGAATAGACCCGCAGCTAAGAATTTCTTCCGTAGTCGCGGATTTCTCTTCGATATTACAGGTTTATCTCTATTGTCTACACTGCTTGCCGGGCTGTCATCACGAGATGAAGCCACGCGCTTTTTACATATGATACTTTTTGATAACACATCAATGCTTTTCTCAAAATCTATTTCTTTTTCATTGAGCGGCAGAGGGTCATTTTCGTCATGATCACGAAGTGTGTCTAATGACGGCTCTCGTGACTTGGATGCGTGTTTACGGCTCACCACGTTGTCCAAAGAGCTCTCTCGCGAACTCGATTGGACATCCCTTTTTTTCGTAACTTGACATGATCTTGATTTTCTCCTAGCAGCTATACTGACAGGTTTGTTTACTTTTTCTGTATCAGACAGTTTTGCCTCTGCTTTCTTGTTTTCCGTTTTCTTTGTTTTAGTTTTTGTTTCTTCGATAGGATTATCAGAACTTCTCGTAAGTCTTCTTTCACTAGGACACAAAATAGCAAGACTTGATTTTGGACGTAAGCCAACTTTCGTATGTTTCTCTATGACTTTCCGCTTTGAAAATATTTCTTCAATTTCATGTGAAGGCGAAACTGCTCTAGTTTTGCGTTTTAATCTTTCAAGATTATCCAAGCGGTTGGCAGGTCTATCATGTTTCAAGTTCAATAAGCTCAGTGGTATACAGTCTTCCGGATCGTTACTTAGAGAGCTAGCCAAAGAAGGAATACTGTCGGTTTCACTGAGTACTTCCCACTTGTTAATATGATTTTTAAGCTCTTTTTCAGTCTTACTCTTAAGCTGTAATGCCGGTGCTCTCAATATAGATGTGCTCATAGCCTTTTTCTCATTACCGACATTTTCGGAAATGCTACTAGTTTTATTATTATTGTCACTAGAGACTTCCTTTCCCTGTAATTTCTCTAGCGCGACTACTGTCAGACGACCCTGTTTCGGACACTCATCCTTATTTAGAACAACTTTCAACTCAGTTTTTTTGCTGGTAGTGCGTTCTAAAAAGCTATGAGCAGCTTCCCCATCTTTTGGAACTCTTTCAAACGCGGAGTTGTTATCTGTATCAGAAGTAAAGTGACTATCCGACGTTATATTTTGAATACTATCAATCTTCTTCTTCTTTCTTTTAATACTAGGAAAACCTGTTCTATTAATTGCTTTACGCCGCCTAGCTTTCTTTTTGGTGTCTATTGATTTGTTATTTGTATTGGCTGATTCATTTGTTTCTGGTTTTTTAGTTTGCACATTTATCTTTTTTGTGGCATCAGTAATCGTTAATCTTTCAGCCTGTACCTTCGGTACAAGCACTCGTGTAGGTAAAACTAGTTTACTTTCCCTTAAAATATTGTTAGATTTCTTCTTTTTCTTGTTATCATTTGAGTCGTCATTGTCATTACTTAAATTTCTTTTGGTTTGGCGTAAATTATGACCACCTGTTTCTTGAAGTTTGTCAGATATAACTGCCGCTATAGATTCTCCTCTTTTAGGTCGAATAATTGGATCAGGTGTTTCTGATATTAAAGCCAGAGGTATCTCGGACTCCGTATCAATAGTGGCGAGTAAAGCATTTGTAGCAGACTTGTTGTCATTCTTAACTTTCGATTTAGCTTTGTTGGAGTCAGATAAAACACTCATAACACATATGGATGATTTCGGTATTTGCTCTTCCAAATCTACAGAGGGTTCAAATATACCTGTAGGCTTATCAATATTTACAACTATAGACTGTCCGACAGGAGTTTCGGGAGATTTCGTCTTTTTAGCATCTAAAACTTTCCCTTTGGATACTGGAGACTTAATAACTGTAGCTCTAGTATTAATTTGTGAGGATTCTTTAGTTTTATTTTTGTCATCAATACCTTTACTAGATGTATCCACGCCGTGTTTCTCTTTTTCCAAAATCCGTGACTCAATAGATTTGCGAATGTTGTTATTTAATAGAGTATCTAAAACTTTCGTAGCTGCACTTGGGTTTATTTTCGAAACTAAGTTGCTTGTCAAGCCTTCAAGTCTATTTTTCTTTCGTGTCATTATTTCTGATTTTTGTGCTGGTGGAATAGAACTTTTATACAATGATCGAGCTGACATACTCTTTAGAGGATCTATTGATGTATTATTATTCGTAGACGCAGTGGGAGACGCCACTGAATCAGATTTATCTTGTTCTGTAGTTTCTTCTTTGGAATTATTTTCATTAACATCTTTAGCTTCTTTTTGGCTGGACGTCGTAACAACTTTCTCATCTGATAGCTTTTTCGATAATGACTGAACTACTTGGTCTAAGCTTGAATGTGATATCACTTTCTCCGCTTCCAACCTATGCCGCTTTTTTGGCGTAACAATGGGAGCAGAATGTCGGGTAGGTGAAGATTTTGCCTCAGATCGTGGTGAGGAAACCTTGGCAGTATCTTGTTTATTAGATTCCGATCTTACATCATCTTTAGCCTTGGGCAAAGATTTTTCCAAATCGTTCACCATTTTATGCACAGCTTTTAGTTTTTCAGAAGTTTCATATATCTTTTTTGAGAGTTCTGACTGTTCGCCTATCGGTTTTTTAATCGGCAGTTCTTCATTAGCTGCATTCAGAGCGCTTTGAGAAATTTCTTCAGTAGATACACTATTCGTTTCATCTATTTTATTGGTAATGTAATCAATACCTGGCCTTCCAGTTTTTAATGCAGATTCAATACTTTGAATTTTATTGTCCTGACCGTTAGAGGTCTGAACAGAGTTTTTAGTATTATCACTATGATTCTTTTTTACTTTTTCATGAGTTGTTTTTGATTTCGGCGATTCTTCAGGCGTATTACTTTGAACTTCTCCTGTGCAGTCAGTTTCGGTACATAAGAACTTTTCTGGACTGGTACCATTCTTTGAATTTTCATCAAACTCAGTTGACACGAGGCTGAGACTCAGCGAGTTGCCCGTAGATGAATTTATATGATAATGTCGCTTTTTAAGTGGTAATTTGTGTTCGTTTGTATCCTTACCACCTTTACTTTGAGATTCCGCTAATTGCTTTTTATGTCTCCTTTTAGAAGTAGGTGTAGCTATTTCTTGATTATCGGACGTTTTCCGTTTCTTTGATCCTCTCTTAACTACCTTGGTAGGTACTGTTTCCGTTGATAGCTTTTCTATTTTAGGCGGATTTTGTGTTATATTCGAAATTAAACTTGGCGCTATTTGACACAATTTAATAAAATTTGATACCAAGCTGTCCATATCTTGGCTAAACTGTTGATCAACTAGTTCTATAGTTTTCGTGTAAGTCTCTCGGCATTTAGAGACTGATCTAGACCGATGTCTACGTTTGCTTCTATGTCTGTGATGTTTATTCTCTGTTTTTACGGTCACTCGAGACAATCTTTCAGTAGGTTTTAAATTAATTTTAGGTGGTGCTAATACAACTGTTCTTCTATGTTTTTTAGTATGAAATGATGGCTTCAAGTGCGGCTTTTTGAAATTCAGGAAAACATTTCTTGAAAGGGACTTATTCGGCACATAACTATTTTTAGCCTTCTCAAAAATACCAGGTAGTGGTTTAGGCATTAATTCTTTCTTTGTGACGGCCGGAAATAAGGTATTATTACCGTTTTTTAACTGTTTGCGGTTTTTTGGTGACAATGTCCTAGGAAAGTACTTGAAGCTGTTGTCATTTTCTTTCCTCGATCCCGGTATTTTGGAGGCTGTACAAATTGGAGACGATCCAAATTTATGCGTGAATGCCGGTTTAAGAGCTGGCAACGGATTACCGATGTAACTTGCTTTACTTGGGGATTTAAGCAGTATATTATTGTTGTTATGACTCACTTTGAAGATGTTATGAGTTGTTACTGGGCGTTGTAAGCCGCTGAATACGGGACCGGGGGCGAACGGGTCTGATGAATTTAATCTAAACACATGCTTTTGATTGACTTTAGAGAAACCAAAATCATACTTGGAGGGTAAAGGATATTTTGTGCAAACACTTATGTACTTCGGACTAGCGGTAGGCTTTCGTAGGTAACTGTCGCATTCTGAATCACTCGAACTGTGTCCCAACGTCAAGTTACTGAATGTTTTATTAGCTAGCGACAATATTTCTTGATCTGACACAAAATGTTTTTGATTTTTATAGTACGATCTATCTCGCACTGATCTAGTCTTCTTTAACTTTCTCATCCGCCTTCGCATGCTTCTGACACTGTTATCAGTTTTATATCCCGATTTATCACTTTTATAACCAGATTTATGATCAGTTTTATAACCGGATCGGCAATAATCGCTCTTGTAACCAGATCTACATCCATAATCACTTTTATATCCGGATTCTATGAGGCGACTGCAACTTTTATACGGCTTGAATTCGTGGTCACTTTTATAACCGGACAAAATATCTTTATATTTAGGATTTAAATCGATTTGTTTCCATGTTGGATCTAGCGGGTCATCTGCAGCTGCTTCATTTTCACTGTGATTGTCACGCCAAGTATTACCAAACGTAGTATTATTCTTCTTAGGTAAATTGGCAATTTTATCATTCAGCTCCTTACGTTTTGCATACACACCAGACAAAACAGACCTGTTTGTAGGTACGGAATCATCACTATCACCCGAATCGTATTGATTTTTATCCTTTAATGTTTTAGGTGTGGCTTTAGTTGCTTTCGTTTTACTCATGGGTTTACGACCAACTTTTTTTCTAGGTGGGTACAATACTCTGTCAGTAGCATATAGCATTCTATCTAATGCAGCTATGTCCAACTTGTGGTCGTTCTTCTTACTTTTTTCAAATTTGTTCTGTTCTTGTTTTAGCGGTACAGGTGATGGTGCTTCAGTTTTAATTTGCTTAATTTCATTTTCTATTCTCTTTTTTTGATAATCGCAATCACTCGAATCAGATCTATTCTGAGTACGACTTCTACTTTTTGATTTCGATCTCATTGCTCTTCTTTCCCGAGTGGTGTTCTCTTTTTGAATAGATTTTCTGTCTAGTCTGTTGTGTGTTTCATCCACCTCGTGCCTACGCAACGGTGAATGAGTAGGTGAATTATGGTTCGAGAGAATGCCAGAATCAGGCGATACATTAGGGGGTTCGTTATTATTATGAAAATTAATTACGTTCACTACCGATTTCTCTTCCTTTTGAGATTCAATATCCTCATCAGTTTTACGCACTTTTCGAGGTCGCCCTCTTTTTCTTCTAGATTCTACGATAACATTTTTAACATCTTCTTGAGATTCAACAGAATTTGTGCTCATCGTATCTAATTTTTGAGAATCAATTTGATTTAAATGATTCATATCTGTACTGGCAACTGTTAACGGAGAACTTTTTAACAAATCATTAGCACTTCCCAGCTCAGAGCCTCCATGAGTTATATCAAGATTCATAAAATCATTATTATCAACACAGTCATCAAGACTCGGTGGGTTAGATATCGATATACCAACAGAGTCCGTCACACAAGTTATTTCTTCAAGATCTTTGTTGATTTGCGAGAGTTCTTCTGTTTGTTGCGGACTCAAATGTTGACTTGTTGATAAAAAATTTGGCGTTATTGGCGCAATTTCGGACAAATTGTTTATCTGTCCGAGTACGCAGTCGCTTATTGTTCCCACGCCATCGATAGGATTAGTATTTATTCCGCACGACAATGACGTCGCAGCTGTGGTTAGCGGCGCTGTACTGCTAAGTAATTGTGTCTGTGCCACAAACTGCTGCAACAAACTGGAAGCGTAATGCGTAGTGTTCGAGTGCACGGGGTCTGAATTTGAACATTCATTTTCGGATCCAGAAGAATCAGCTGTCGCTCTCTGTATTGCCGCTGTCACCAACTGAGGCGTCAGCTCCATTTCACTACTGGATCCATCACCTAAAATAAAATATATTTTAAATAACATCTCGTAAATAACTTAGTAATTTCTTTTACACTTTATATGTATGTAGAGGCTCACCGTTATCAACGATTGACTTGTCATCGTTGTCCGGCGCCGCGTTGTGCACTGCAAAGGTCGAGAAATTGGGCTGTTGCGCCGGCGCGCTCGATGTTTGTTCTGGAAATAGTTCCGCAAGGTCTGCATCGTCGATGACCTGAGACAGATATTTTAGTACATTGCTTCGAATAGCTGGTGCTAAAGTAGTTCATTTGAAAGGTCATTAATTTAAATAAAGAACTATAAACGTTGAAGATGAATATTTACCTGTAATTGACAAGCAGCTGCGAGGGCAACATTAGAGTCATCGGCGGAAGCATGTGCGGAGCCGCCAGCGGCGTCCGCAGTGTCCGAGTCTGATGACGATGACGACGAGGACGAGGATGACGACGATGAAGATGAAGAACTGGATGACGATGAACTGGTGCCGCACGCAGTGCTCTCTGCCGCACCCGACGTGAACTACAACAAAAACAAAGAGATATTTTAATTGAAAATACACTACCTTGATACACTATATTTTCAAATTAATAACAAACCTTAGAATTGATTTTAAATATTGTCAAATGTTAACATGAGTGTTACATAATGAAATCATTATGTAACACTCATGTTAACATTTGACAATATTTGCAGTCAAGAAGTGTAGTAATTCAAAGTTAAACTTTTAACAACTTGCTCTTGCCATCAGAAATACATAATCGAAATTAAGTCTGCATAAGCCTGTTCAGTTTTTGGAAAATAACTATGCTAATAATCATTGCAGTTGGGTATTACAAACTATTTCAACGATACAGCGAGAGGTGCGATTAGCGCCCAAGATTGATTTGGCGCAACCAGTACCGACAGTGAGTGACGCAACGCTAGCAAGTAAGTTCCTCGCTGACCGCAATACACACCTTAGTACTCGTAAGTACCCATTCAGATCTCATACACAGCTGCATAAAATTTAACGAGCACAGATTAAGTCTTATCTACATATATGTAGATTTACACAGTTAACTCAAAATTGACATGTCCTGTAATGTACTTTAAACGTGACTACGGCAATAATTCAATTAATTAGTGTGCGAGGGTTGCGCCGAGGCACATAACGACGATTATGTGAACCATGCATGTATTTGTCCTTGTGATCCCAGATTGCCTTTTCAAGAATTAATATATAACTCACGACTCGTTATAGTAGATACAATGAAAGCAAGAGATTTACAACACACTTGTATTATTTGACTTGACTAACACGGCCCGATCGGCGTAACTGGTCCGCGCTCGCACGATTTACAACAAGTAATAGGTAATACGGAATGCTCCTATCTCTATCTAATATCGTTACTTGCTTCGTACAGTTTCAATAAGCAATATGAACAAATTCTAATGTAACGTTGATTAAGTCACACAACAAATCCATAGAACTACATGACGAGTTAAACTTTGAAAGCTGGTTTGCGGAAAGTTTCAAACTGTGGCAATAATGAAAAATAATGTATATAAAGGAAACCATAAAAGTAAAATTATTACGAGTTTCATTCTTGTAAAATCTGTAATACAATATTGTTGCCGACGATAAAATTCAACCTAGCTTTTCCTTTTATTAAACTTGAAGGTATTCTACGTACCTATAGGTATGTATTTCGATAAAAGTTTAGTGCGAATAAGATGGTAAAATATTTTATTAATTTATTACGGTCATTGCATAAAGAAGCATTGCGTTGTTTTTACCATTAAGTCGATTCTCCGAGGGTGCCAATCAATAAGGCGGAAGGGCGACCAACCCTCTGCACTGAAAGGGGTTGAGCAAGTGTCGCGTGGCCGCCGGTCTTATCACGGCTAGCATATCAAATACGCCGGAAACCAGCGACCCTAAGTCCCACATGCTTTATGTAATAGGCAGCCAACACATAGCTACAATTCACTTACAGGTAGATACTTAAAATAATGACATCAATGGTTTAAGTTGTAACTTAAAATAAACTCTACCAAAAAAAGCGCCGTCACTTTCATACTCAAAATTTCTGGTTTAAATATTTACAGTAACGTACACGCTCAAACAATATGCTACTTATAGGTATATGTATCGGAAAGATAATTAAAGATATCGATCTGGTGCACGGAACTAAATCGTACAATAGCTGTACATAGACAAATATGAAAGCGCGGAACATTTGAATCGACAATGGGATAACAGTACCTATCTGAGACGGCGCCGACACGAATATCACATTAACGACCTCGTGATCTACGAAGATTTATAACAGACAGCTACGCTAAACAGACAGAAATTATTATTATAGCATAGGTACGTTCTAAACTTATAAAAACTTAATGCAATCTAGTTATTACAATATCTCCTTGTACCTAAGCGTTGACAAGCTGTATTAATTAATCTAGATATCTGCAGAGCCAGAGTGGCAACTGGTAAACAACTTTTTATAAAGTACTGTATGTGTCATACGGTCGTCGCTATGAACAGATGGGTCTAAATACATAACGGCATCTTGGTAAGAGAAACGCAACGTCTGTAAGTATCTCGTTAATCGACTACTGTAGAGGAATGAAATGTATTGAAATAATTAGCTGCTTAGGTATATAGAAACGAAACGTGATAAGCGACATAAATGTAATAGATTACAAGAGCCAACAGAGATTTTAAACTGCCAGCACTTGGCAATACTAATTAATAATTTTAATGATACCAAATTAAAGTCACCTGGTATTTCTGTATCCAAACTGTAAAATAGGCCTAATTAATTAACACCAGAGGACGTTAGCAACTGACGCGAATAAATTAGTAATAGATATATTTATTAACTCATTTCAACCTTCAATAAATACGGACGTCTCAAATATGTTGTTTATTTCAAAAGACGTTGATAGGTATATTGCGAACTAGATTTGAAAAAATTACGTAGGTAATATAAAATCTTATGTCAAATCTATTTTTGCTATTAGATCTCAGTAAACATTTGTTAGATCTGGTCGTCGACCCCACGCAAATGTCGAGAACAATACACGTGGAACGATTTAAACCAGTCGTATAATATCAATAATTTAATGTGAGAATCAAATTATATTAGCTATAATGATGATAGCAACAATAAAATGCGTTAACAAGTGTTTTATAGTAAGAAGACAGATTTCGCAAATTACGATGGGCATCGTTTCCTCAAGAAACTATAAAATTTCGTGTAAAATCGAATATATGTAAATCACTTGGTGTAATTGAAGATCTGAAAACAATAAAAGTACAAGTAATAATTGAGTGTCGCAAGTAAGCAGTGAGACAAGGCTATCAATTGCAATGCTTGCGATTCAATACATTGCGATGATAAATAAAGAGTAACGAGACAGAACGAGGAAATGTTGCGGCACATTGGCCGAGGAGGCCGTGAACTTGACTGTGACAGACTATCGAGCGTCGCGCCTCGGGCCAAATAGTCGGACCGAACTCACTTTTGACATCACATAAAGACACGTTAATTTTTTATTGAAAACAAGTTCGTTATGACTTGGTTTTAAGGCTTTACAAACATGCCGGTGGCAATGGGCGCCAGTTTTCGAAGTTCAGGTTTTAAAGTACATCACCCGTAATGTAATTCCTGCGTTGTGTCACCAGTGCCTGTTATTGCTGCTGCAATATTAAGGAGTTACTACCAAGGTTCAGAAAATTATCACTGAAGATTGCATTGAACCTACTGAGTTGTAGCGGTACACCGGCAGCCAGGCACAATAGTGTTGCAATTATGTCTAGCATTCCAAGAATAGACACGTTAATAATATACGTTTATTTTTAAATGTCCCTTAGAACTCAAGTTGTCTGTATGCCTTTACAAAACATTGCAATAATGGAAACAAAGAGCACCTTGACTGTGCACAACATTTAATTTTGTGGATCACATAAATATATTTGACCTTTGGAGTAGAATTCGTAACATTACGCTTAAGATATTGCGTCATCCGTGACGTCAATGTCAGATTTCTTTATTTATAGGCATGTAAATTACCTAATATTTGAAATAGCCTACATGGGTACTACGCATAAATCACTTTTATGAATTTATAAATACAATTATAATTCTCAACACAAAACAAAGATTAAAAAATAATTATAAATTATTTGAAGAAGTCCACTGCAAGTACACTCCAAGCGCGATCACTCTATATACACAGCAAATAATTGTTTCCTCGAACTTGTAACACTCTTTACTGGCTTACACCTATGACTCATTATCGTGTTAAGTGTTTTGGTATATCAATAATCAACATCAAAGTAGTAGTCACAAAGGCAGTTAATAAAAATAGACAAGCCCAAGACTAATTGGCTGCATAGCAAAGCTGCTTTAAAATCAATTTCATGATTAGTATTTATGTGGTCGTTGACAAAGACCGGATAGTTGTCTAATGTTTATAGTGGCCACTCTCTTATTCCCCGTTTGTCGGCGATAGTTTCATAACGTCCAGCATTTCTCGCGGTGTCGGCGCAGTGGACCGGCCTGGCGCGCCTCACGACGTGCGTCGTCGCCCCGTACCAAAAAGGACTAATCAAAGTCCCATTCGACAATTCATTTTCTCCCTTACATGCCACTGCAAAAAGATCTTAATCCTTCGTAGTAATCGGTAGTTACAGCATTTCTGCAAAGATTGATAGTGCAGTACGAGGCCGAACGCTCACGTAATTGGTAACGATTATTAAGAGAATTTATATTCGATAAGTTGACAGGTCGTGGCTGGAGTTAAATTCAATTTAAGCTGCGGTTGGATTTAACGCGCGACATGTTTACGTACTCGTTCCGATAAAATGTATTATCTACATGGATGACTACTTGTATGTGAACATAAGTTCAAATAAATAAGGCTACCAGCAATAATGTTTGAGCTTAGGCTAGAACAATATTGTTGTGATAATAGTATCATATTATCATTACTACGTTTTTAATTCGCGTAGGTTAAAAAATATATCGTTATAACATTATAACTATAAAATATACTACTTAGTAATTAATTAAATTGTACTCTGCCGATGCGCCATAGCGCTGATCGATGCCGCGCCAGAATGAAGCGCGACGCCGCTGATTGATCTGGACATTCGCGGCGATCAGTATCAGGTCACGCTCACGGATAATGTGTCGAATACTTGAATATCGCTACGGCAACTTTAGAGAGTGGTAAACATCAGAAGTTCTCAGAATTACTGAGAACAGTTAAACCGGCGCCTAATATCCACAGACATATTTTACAAATAGCCAGCCCCGCGTTTAATATCAACACAAAAATAAAATAAAATAGCCAGATTGACACCTCCAATCAATACTCGTTCTTAGTTATTCCATTTCGACTGTGCATATTAGCGTATCTAATGCACTAGTCTAATTCGATCATATTCTTAATGTAGACAAGTTGTGGTAGATAAATTAGTAGTTTTCACACAAAACCCACAAATATTTGCAACAACGACGGCACCTCTCGATCTGGATCGATGCTTTGCGTGGATTGCCAGAGTACGTCAGAAACTAAATAGCTTAACTTATATTCTCGGTAACTTGCAAAGCCTCGATATTAGTTCGCCAAAATGTGTGACTTTATAAAGGCCTACACAATTTGTGTAACGTTGTAATATTACTGTCAACAGGTAAACACGACGCACTGCACTGCACGAAAGGCAGATTTTAACGCTTTGTCGTTTACTTCAGTACATCCTCTGTTTGAAACATGTTCATTATTTTAGAATCTGTTAAAGTCTATGCTATGCAACCAAGACCAACTATCATTCAAAATAGTGACCAGTAAGTACGAGAATTACTAACGATTCAAAGTGTATTTTTTTAATTTACTACTATTTTCAGTCATGTTAGTTAATAGTCTAATTTTAAGTTTATTAGCGATTCCTAAACGTAATAACGTTTGCTCAATTGAATAGTAAAGATACACAGCATGATAAAGATACATAACTACACTCGCGAGCAACCAAATCGACTCAACCCTTCACTCCGCACACCTACACCAATTTCACAAAAACTGCACGTGGTACATATTTATGATAACAGTATGTCATCGGAAAGCTTCAGATGTCAGCTTTAATTTGGTATCATTATTATTGACATCCAATCATTATTTTTTAAATTAATATTGTCTGAACGTAAGTGTAGGAAAAAAACCAAATTTAGAACAAAGGGTCGGGTGTTATACAAATAAAGAAAAAAACTTGAAAATACATAAAAATAATTATTAATTTAATACTTGGTATAAGTGACAGTCGGTTTTTTATCGACCTTATTAACTTATAGACGGTCTCTTCGGGAATAACGTTCCACTCCTCTAATAATGCTGTCTTTAGCTCTTCTACGCTCGAAGGGACTGGATTTCTGGCACGTGCTCTTCTTTTGAGCTCATCCTACAAGTGCTCAATGGGATTCATGTCTGGACTGAGTGCAGGCCAGTCCATTGTGCGTATTTCTACTTCATGAAGAACACTTCCGAGTGATACGCGACGTGTGACAATGGGCGTTGTCGTGCATTAACACGAAGTCTTTGCCAACAAACCCTGCGTAGGGAAAGACATGCTCCAATGTCGGTGATATACCGATCAGCCGTTAGCTCGCCTCCTGAGCCTCCTCCAGGCATAAAAACAAGCTCGGTTTTTCCTTCTAAGGGGATCCCAGGCCACATCATGCAAGAACCTCCGTCGTACGCAACTGTTTCAGCGAAACAGCACTGTGCAAATCGTTCGCCCGACTGTAGACCCGGCCTCTCCTGCCACTGCCATGCAGGCACATTCTGCACTTGTCAGTGAACAGGACCAGGACCGACCACCATTGCGCAATGCCCCAATCGAGATGCTCTCGAGAAAACTGGAGGCGCGATTTTCGGTGGCCTGCAGTCAATTTAGGGCCCGTCGCAGGCCTTTTTGGAGTTAAGTTAACTTCCTTCAAGCGTCTTCTTACTGTCCACTCGCTGACAGCCACTCCTCGGACTCGTCTCAGTTCTTGCTGCACATCAACACCCGTTAGATGCTGATTCCGCAACGAGTTTGAGACTATGAAACGATCGTCTCTTTCGGAAGGGCACCGGCGGCGGCTGGTCCTTGGTCTCCGATCGAAGGCACTAGTCTCTTGAAATAGTCTGTATACTCTGGATACAGCAGACTGGCTCAAGTGAAGCTGGACAGCGACTGCTCGCTGACTTAGCCCTTGTTGCAACAGGGCAACAGCTTGAGCGGCTTCTTCAGGTGTGGTATCCATATTTTTTTGTAAAAACAGTTAATGCAATTTAGATGAGATGTGTACCAGTCAACTTGTGATAAACGACTAATAAGGGTAGCCGGTTGTGGGTGCGTTCTATAGCGGGGTAAGTAGCGCAAGTCGTGGGTAGCTTATGGAACAAATTTACTGTATCGCCCAATTAAATTGCGCAAATATATATATATTTACCCTATAAAAAATAAGCCTTTATATATATATATAAATATATATATAAAGGCTTATTTTTATAGGGTATTAATGCTCATTGAAAGCTTAAATTTAAAACTTTCAAATGACATATTGTTGTCATAAATACCAAGTGTAGTTTTTGTAAAATTGGTGTATGTGTGCGAAGTAAAAGGTCGAGTCGATTCGGTTGCTCGCGAGTGTACTATAGATAATGTTCAAATGACAGGAGAAACTGAGCGAGCAAACAATCAAATAACATGCATGTACACATTTGAGTTATTTTCTTACTCGCCGAGGTGCGTATAATCGCCTATTTACAAATACGGTTACTGGTCCGCATTTGAGCATGTATAGCCGGCGACCGCAGCGCTAATAGGCGATTCGCACCCATTTATTTTCAGTTTAGTTTTTATCGTTACATTTGCTAGCACCCACGCAATATCGATAATTTAGGGCTGCTCGACACTATTCAATGTTGCATTACCATATAAATGTAATAATTACCTATAAACATTTAAAGACCTATTCACAACAGATAACATAATAAAATAAGATTGTGAACAACATGTGCTTGCCTACAAGAAAGCGAGTTATTATACTAAAATAGATAAATATAACTAGTTTACGCAACAAACGGACGTTCAACAAGTTGAATTGAAATAGGATCCACAACTCGCCTTACATGTAGTTAAAATATTAATTGGCAGCCCTGAACGGAGACGACTATCCGGTGGCGGTTGATTGTACTCATCAAGGATTTCTGCACTCAAGGACGATGGCGGCTAGACCGATCGTGGCTGTCGAACGCCTCTTATTATTTCTCCTCAGACACATCTTGTTTTTGTCTTGACTCATTTATATTCATGATACGTATCGACGGTTATCTCTATAAATTAAAATATTTCCATTCGCTTCTGATAGAGATCTATCTATACATATACACTAAGTGACCAAATGCTCATTCTTGCTTCGAACATTAGTATTCACATGCCTATTTAGTGTTGGACTGAATTCCTGAGCAATTGTGTTGAATGCTCTAAAATTAGAATACTCAGTAAAAAAATTAAGCACTAAGATGTACATTTCGTGATAACCTTTCATGTAAACCAATCTATAATGTTAATATGCCATATAACATTTAATGTCCCTTTAGCAAGTTTCTTATAATAACAGCCATCCACCGTATTAAGACGTCCACTTCAGATTTACGTCTAGTGTAACGATAACGTACATAGCCGGTGTAGCCCAGCTTAAGTCTAGGTAGTTGGCAAATCAACTACATGACATCACAAGGTAAGACGCATTCGCTCAGACTCTTTGGATAAAACAAGCATTTGATTATTATAAACTCATGATCGTGTGTATGTATTTTATTATAGTATTCGTTGTGTTATATGAAGCATATAGAAAGAAAATTTTTCCTCACCCTTAGAATGTATGAAACCGAATTGACAGTGTTCCTTATCTTGGAAGATTAAACTCATATAGATTGTACGTGTTTTGACAATCAATTTCCAATTATTGGCATGGATTAACCATGATGGAAGAGGCAAATTTAAGAACAACATGCGTTAATAAGCCAATTTACGTAGAAAATAAGATAATAGAGTATAATATTATATAAGTAGCAAGCCAACATCTAATTTGGAGTTGAGTGCGTCTAATGAATGTACAATGCACATCAATTTAGTGTCTAATACCATTAAGCACCTATTTGAACTTAAAACTAAATTCAATACAAGCGAGAAGCGCTTGTTGAGATGTATCTCATCTAAGAGCAATTTATTTAGTTTTTGTAAATCAACAAAAACGATCGACTATATTCTGTACACGGGTTCACTCACCTCGACGTTTTCGTATGTACGAACCTCATTGTCTGCTACTATTTTTTGTGGTGTATGGCTAGTTCATGGTAATTTAAGCAGTTCGTAAATATTATTCCGAATATATTGTAATAATTATTACAATATATTAGCGATAATGCTTAGTATTAACGACATCTAAACCAGGAATTGTATAATTGTTATTCTCGCTTTGGCTTTTAAGTTTGACAGGGATTTGTTAGGATCACATCTTAATGTGAACAATGCATATGACAAGGCAGTCGTTGAGTCAAGGGTAGCATATGCAAATACATACCGCGTCAATAAAGCGCATTGCACGCAGACCCAAAACAAAATGAACATATTAAGGACAAAAGGACTACCCAACAACAAACCGCAATCTGTGTCCATAACCACCACTTTTGCGTTTTTATATTTTATATTTATTATCTAAATAATATAATATTTTGATTTATGGACGGTATTAATTGATTGCCAATACGATGTGATGGCACATGGCGTCCATAATGCGTCTTGAATGGAGTATTTAGTCATGCTTGCTGCCAAAATGAATCGTATTCTAAATCGTAAATGGTGCTTACGATCTTACTTTACGAGATGTAATAAGAGGTCTTGGTACACAAGATTAAAATTCTTTAGTTAAAAAGTATCTTAATAATAATTGATGTATGTAAATATGTTTTATCAATTAATGCAATCCTGGACACGCTTGGAGGTCGATGCAGACATTGTTGAAACGTTTCCAAATGCTGTTTAGTTGTACATATTTTAAACGTAACTGATACAACTTATACTCTAAACAATGACAATATCCAACAGTTACATGTCTAACACGAGTATGATTTTGCATAGAACTAATTATACAATTACAAAACCACATTTTAAACGCATATCTTACTTGTATAAATTATTATTTTTACGAATGACGTCCAAAAGCAGTAAATGGATACGTTGTGGCAAAACCGCGCTGAGTAAATAAGAGTAATTTGCAGTGCACTTGCATACTCCATATAACTCAACAAGAAACCCACGCGATATGCACATATATAAATAAATTCCACCACAATTACGACCACTTAAATGTATACCGGATATCTTGAAGACTTGATGAGTAAAGAAAATAATTGATTCGACCCAACAACCTTCTTTTGTGACGTGAAAAGTTATCCTCAAGTGACAAATCTATTAATGCAATGATTATATTACAAATATTACGGTGCTGCTGCATAATATTCTATTATACCTACGAATATAATTAACTACTACTAACTAATTTATAATAGGAAGTGAAGCGAGTAAAGCATACACAGACCATTTCATAGTCAATGAAATGACAGACACGTTTACAATTTTCATCAACTAACCCACCAGAGATAATAATTTATTGGCGTCCATCTGCTGCTTATATTAACGCGAATTTCGTGTTATTTAAACGGGAGCACATGGAACGTAGGAGTTTTATAGCAGCGTTTGCTCCACCAAAACATCCTAGCCTGTCTAGATTAATAGCCACAGGAACGTAACACTATACAAATAACACATAAACTTAATATTTTTCTGCAATTAGTTGTATAGCTGCTTGTATTTTGAAACCGAAGTATTAAGTACTTATAGATATTTTAATCAATACAGAAAGGTTCTAGGAGGCACGAAAAATGATTACTTAAAAGAATTATACTTGTTTTGAATAATAAATGGCATATGAAATATTTATTCATATTATATGTATTATAAAATTCTCAATTTCTGTAAAGCGACGCAAGCAGCATGTGTTACAACGTACTTACCTAATCGACAGAATGCTCAAAAAACAATCTATTTATTTTGTTAAGAAAAGAGTTTAATAATTTTAATCGTTGTCGTCTAACATAGACGTAATTCGCAATATGAAAAGTAACAAAAATTTCGATAAAGTAATGAAATGAGATAGTTCTAAATGTTTTATACGTCATCTGTATTCTTATCTCTAACAGATATCAGTAGCACCAACATAATACAAGTTCGGCGCGCCAGATTTTCTCAAGATAACTTTATTCAAAGTCAAAAAGTATAATTAAATAACCAACCACATGTGCTGTTTAGCGTGAAGGTCATTTACACGACTCACTGGAACTCAGACAAAACGCGACGAATATGACATCATTATTTTTCAAATATGTCTTGATTAAGTAAGTATCGGTGTGTATAATAAAGTGCGGTGCAGGGTGTGTCAAGTCAAAACCACAAGATTAATGGAGAATGATGCCTGCGCAACAGTTTACGCCGTAAAATCTAGTAAACGTGTACAAACACAATTGACTCTTTGTATACAGAATACCAGAAAATATTCGGAAAATGAATTATTAAATTATGTGTCTTTTTCTACGATATTCTTTGAAGATTTCTAGATGTACGCATTGACCATAAATTTACCAGTTAAGTATTATAACTGTCGTAGTTCAACAGGACCTGTGAAAAGCCTATTGACCTATCTTTCACATGCCTGATACCAACATACGAACTCACGTTCAGTTGTCCGATATACTTTTGCTTTCACTTGAATTTGTGGATTTATATATATATATATATATAGAAAATTTAATTTCTATTTGTATTTGTCGTTTAACGAAATTGATAATAGATTAAGAAAGAGCTACTATATTCGGACGAATCAGGACTACCTATCCATTAAGGACCTCGTGTTATTTTTACATTTGAAGTCAATTTATATTCACAATTATTACAAAAAATACCATTTTTTTAAATTAAGTTGCTTTGAGTAAAAAACCTATCATCTACATACTTTGTTATAGATTTAAACAAAATAAATTATTTTAAGTAAATTAATTTTATACAATATTTATTGATTATTAAAAGTACCTACTACTTACGACTTCATTGTCTTATCACATTTTACATAGAATCACATACATTATATACACAGTATAAAATCATGCAAATTGTATGTTACCACTTGACGGTTAAACTATTTAGGAAACACATGCTTAACATCCTAAATCCCGTTGACGTAGCGACTGGAATAAAGAGATTAATCTAATGGGGCTGCCAAACGAGTGCGGTCTGAAGCTAACAAATAAATCAAGTGTCCCGGTCGATTGGCTGGCCAGCGGCTTGCAACTACACCGACCAGACCAAAAATTGTCAAGAACTCTTCTTTGGTATCAATTGAATATTATCTAAATAAAGGTATGTACTACTATTGTGTTATATTAATGTATGTATATACATGTAACTACGTGGTAAAAATGATCCTCTGAATAGATCTTGAGCAGGTTTGCTGAAGTTTCTGTGCATAAATTGTATAAATTCCATAATACATTTTTGACAAAAGCGGACAGCCATAGATATTGCCATTGGCAAAGCGTGATGTCACTTTTACGCTTTGTCATGTTATGCACACAAATGCAAACCCGCGCCGCCGAAATAAAAACATTACTTGTGTGGTTTTAAAGACTACATTTTAGCCGTTTTGGTATATTTAGTAATGCACCCAAACGGCTAATATACCTACACGACTAAAAGGAAGATTAAAGCAGGAAAATTGAATTCTGAATACTCATTCATAAAAACATTTATGTTTATATTTTAATTCAGGTCTTGTTGAACGGCACGACAGCGCGACGCGACAGTATTGCATGCAAGCCACAAATTAAAAATATTACATGGTGATTTTAGACATACTTATCTAAATTGCATTTTTATGACATAATAATTATCACTTGCTGTTGTTATTGCTTGAGTATTAGTTTCTTTACTGGATATATAGTTTTGGCAAGGATATAAATCTGTTTTATTTTTTATGATTGTCATTCGTAAAGAGAGTAACAGGATGAGAGCATCCTGGTACTCCCTCTCAAAGTTTACTCTTAAACGAAGAATTTTTAAATGTCTTGAAACCTTATTTATCTAAACATGAGTCAATCTAAAGATTTCAACTAAACACGGTCTGTAGGATAAATTCTTGATACTTCAAGATGAAAAAGAGCAACTACATATATTTTGCTATCAATTATTATAATATCTGATCTTGTCGTTTCGGCCCTCCCTATTATAATTGTATTGTTTAAAATAAAATGCATATCGGAGTGCACCATTTATGTTATAATAAGGTTATAGTGTGACAACACTAATATAACTCATTCGCATCACATAACATGTAAAAATATGGTAAGATTGTATGTTTAAGGACCTACTTTTAAAGTTTTGGAAACTGTGAAAATGTTTACAAGAAATCGTTGCTTACTAGACTAGCTATTACCTACTACATTCGAGATCCCTTTGAATTAGTAGAGGACCAGGAAGTCTATCGTCAAAGGTTACTTATCATTTCTTTTTTCAATCAATATATCTATTAAATTACATTAAGACCAAATCGCAGATTTGCTGAAAATTGTTAACAAAAAGACATCCACTCACGCATTTATTATAATATTACAAATGAGCATGAATTATATCAACGTTACGCCTATTAACATATATGACAACAATGCACTAGCTTTTACAACAACAACCTATCTACATAGCACAACGTATATTTTAGAGTTTAACACCCTTTATGTGGCGTACATCACCATGATTACTACGTTTTAACAACTTTCTATTTTTCTTTGTATTTTTATGATTATCCGAGGGTAGGCCCGTTCCAGGCGAGCGAACAGCGCACAGGGCCTGGTGCGAGGCGAGCCGCGCCGGCGCCCGCGCCGCTTCACCCGTGACTCGGAATTAGGCGCACTATTACCATACCAGCAATCACAATCTACCGCCACGGATCCCAACCGCACTTAATTAAGGCGTACACATTTAGGGTGCGAAACAAACGGAAAAATATTTAATAACATAGGTACGTGCATTAGCCGAAAGCGTGTTTGTTATGCATCACTGCACGATTGTGACTCAAGAAGGTAATTTTAATAAACTCAGATTATTATTTGACGCTTGTCGCAGTTTATACTGAGACTCAAGCTATGTTAATTCTCATTCATGTAAACTACATTCCTATTTAACATGGTACTACCTACTCAATAACGGAACCGTGATAAGCTCTGCGAGGAAATTGTAATTGCATTAAAGTTTATTGCGCTATAGATTCGCTGAGCGTTTCTAAATCATGGATTTATATTATTTTATTCACATTACATTATTACTGTTCTTTACAAGATGCTTTTCTAAGAATGGCAACTGTTTAATCATTTCACTTTACCTAATGGTCAAACTAAAATAAATAAGTCGATGATGGCTGGAAATGATTTAATGATTCATTCCTATTGTTACTTTCAATTATTCCAATTGCATTTAAGGTATTTTGAACATAAATGGCTAGCATTATTTGTGTAAAAACAAAGATGCATATTAATCCAGTCGTAACGCGAAGGCACGGTGGCTGTATACTTACTTGTCGATGACATGATAGCAGCCCGCGACTTCCTTATCCGTTACGCGATACAATCTACTTAAGGTACGACGTCTCATTTGAATAACTACCGACCTGCATTTATTACCTAACAAAATAACAGACATCCTTGAGAAAAAGTATCCCATCAAGTCTCATTATAAAAGCGATGAGAATTTAATTAATGGATAGTAAATACGAATATGAATTACTTGCAGTGGTCAACAGCATAACATTTTATTTAATTATTGATTAGAAAGTTCATAAATGGGACACGACTTATGGAAACATCGGGTCGTTAAAACAGTCGAGAGTCGAGACGGTGTGTATCGGTAGAGATACCGCCATTAATATCTGTGTAGCATTTACGTTGGAATTCTCTAGAAACTCTCCCGGGTTCCCGCGAGGTTCAGATCGTGACTGCGCGTCGCGTCGGCGCAATTTGCTTACCCATACAGTGCCAGTGTGCGCCGCTCTAATCATGTGTAAAATATTGCCGTGCCTCGTCACTGCAACACGGAATCAGGACGGCACGTCAAAAGTCACAAAAGTGCAAGATTAATTGACTGCGATAGCTGCATCACGATTAAGGTCGTCGACTCTTGTAGCTTCAGAAGATGTTTATGCTAAATCACTTGTAAATACAATAGGTCAATCTTGACTTTTACATGAACAACATCAACCAGTTAAGTCGAATACGCTTTATTGCTGGCAGTACAAAGAGGATAATAAATAAATACAAATATTCGAATGCTATGAAACAATAGTGGTAGTATAAACGGTCAGCAATGTGCGTAATTTAAACAATTCCCATATAAGCGTAGAAAATCGGCAAGATCAAGTTGAACGCGTGACCTTAAGTCGAGGAGTAACGAGACGGGTGTTTGTATGAGAGGCGCGAGCGAGGGCTGAGGGCCCATTAGAACAATAGTAGCGCGCAAGAAGCGTGCGATCATAAACTTACACCTACAATCAGCGCGAAGCCGTAAGAATACGCGACCTGCCTCAACCAAGCGCCGCGACGTCTTTACCGCCTTTCACTCACTGTTCTCGAGCCTCGCTGCATTATTGTTATTGTACCAATACTACTTATGAATACACTTTACTAAGCATTCATTATTGTTAATCAAATGCATACATTTTGGCCGCATATTTTTACTAATCGTTGTTATTACAATTTCGATTATCACACATAGAGATTGCAAAATTGTTCTGAATTAATTATGAGTTGTAAAATTTAGTATGATGGTGATAGACAAATCTCTTTCTTGTAACAGTTCTCTTATTATTATTAAAAATGTATGTTTCTATTAAGTATAGCAATGTTATTTGTAATATCACAAGGCTCGTGAAATATGTAACTATATGTAACTAATAACTTTGTACGCTCGGTAATATACCTACTAGAAAATAAAACTGTAGTTCGAATGATAACAAAACAAAGGTGTACTAATACAAAAACAGCGTTAGAACTTTAAACTATGAAGGTATGTGCATAAAATTGAGTTCATCAAAATGCGATGCTAATTTTTTGAGATTGAAATAGCATGAATGCCACAAAAATACTTGGCAAAGATCCCAGATACCCTGAGAAATTTACACAGTTATACAAAACGGAATCAAGGAAACTATACAAGTGCTGCGTGATATATGAATCTAAATAAAATCAACTTAAAATCGTTTTAGGGATACTACAATGTAGTAAAGCACTAATATGAGCATGAGCCTAAGTGACTCGCATATTATGAATGGTTCTATTGACCTATCTGGTCAGTAAATATTTGCATCAGACCTTTTATCAGCGTGTGCAAGAGTTGCTGCCACATTTAGGCATTAAAATTGTAATAGTGAGTATGTGTAGGTACATATACAGACTAGATTTAACCAATGAGATCTACGCCATCAAAGATATCGTTATTGTTAACATTTTATGACCTATTATGTAATGTTTATATAATCCTTATATTCTCGTCACATAATTTATGCCAAGGAATTGTTGCATATTAACAAATAACGTTACAATTATTATAACTATTGTAGGTACATATGTAAACGCTGCGCGCTGATTCACTGCACGTTGACAAAACATGTCCCAATCTTTCATCACATTTTGGCAAAGAACCTTTAGCAGATAATTCATTCCACAAAATAAATAAAAATCTAATATGGGTAGGTAGGTAATGATTATACCTACTGGATTATTTCAACGGATTTTATGTGTCACCAGTAATTTTAGAATGGTTTTATACAAAAAGTGTTGAGCCGGAACTGTCAAATATGTGTTCTTGTTTTGACATCTCGCCTTCATTTTATGATCAGAAACATTAGTTACGAAGACAGTCTTGGATTAGGAAAGCTGTAATTTCTAAAGTACGGCTCTATTTACTGTCTGTCATGGAGTTAACTCTAACCAACGAATAAATCAATCGCAACTATTCAATACGGATTATTATTAAATAGCCTTATTCTTTTGGATCGTCACTAAGTTGAACAACTTGAAAGAAACACTCTTAAACATCTTTATCCTAACATACTTTAAAGTACCTAATCTGTAATATAAAGTTGTATTGCATCTTCATCCGCCGTACAGTACTCCATTTGTAGTGTGTAAAAAGGGTGTGGAGCAATGCTAAGGCATTCCCACGCATGCAACCGACACACGCGGATACGGCTGTTCCGATCACCGCCCCCACTAATTGGGCAGACGATGCTATGCGCGACTACCAAGGACACTACACACCTAGCATGGTTTTTCAGATTATATGGATTATTCGGGTCTTTTCCGATGTGTCTACAGACAAAATAACTCGCCTTAAGATCAGTTCTTATTTTAATGGCAAAATAGACTAAGAAAATTTAAATGTTTGTTTACTTGTGCATTATTTCAATATAATTGCTCTTAAAGCTATCTTTAAAATTTTAACGATAATGGAAATTAAAATCACTAGGTAAAATGTATGCGTTAGTATAAGATAATTATCATGATATTATTCTTTACCATTTCGAATACTGAATAAACACAATAAACTCACTTGACTACTGAACTAAAGACTAAAGATGAAAGACTAAGGAAAAAACAAGATGTTAATTCGTGTCTATAAATAGGCACTTTAACAGAATATTAAGCTGCATAATAAAAGTTAATTGCGTAATACGTATATCATTATAATTTAAAGATGGTATGACACTTCTTAAATGATCCCATTTCACATAAATAAAAACACCTTATTGTTCCACTGATCATAAGTAACGAGACAGCGGCAATCGGCAAAACGTTGCGTGGGCGACGATTATCCGATCTTATCGTACCAAGTGCTCTTCGTTGATTCGACGTGCCTGATATGTTTCGCTAAAATAATGTTATTGCACAAAACTGTTTTCCTTCTGTATACGGAAAACGTTCGTCTAGACATTAATTAACATGGAACTCGAATCAAAGCTTTTAAAGGCGAGAGCACCAAGGGTAAACTACCAGGGGAACTCAAGTTAATAAATAGTAAGAACAATGAGATCCTCCATGAAAAACTTCTTATTAGTTTAAGCAGACAAAAACCACAAAATATAAAATAAGGCTGTCGTGGAAGTAAACAGTGGTCAATTACGGTGGTAGCGCCCGGCTCTATGGCGCGTTCAGAAACAATCGAAGCGGTGCGATGGGCGAGATACCAGCCCGTAATAACTCTAATGGCGAGATAAGACCGCCACTACCGCGGATACATGGCGTACCGACCACACAAATGTATTCTAACACTGTGCGTACACAATGTTCAGATGTGGTACCCGCCTAATATATTCATACCAAATTAAAACGACTAAATTTATTGGTTACTTCATACGCAAATTATGTTAATTTTAGTCTATCGAGCAATTAAGAGACTGTTTGACATGCAAAGATACTCATTAACTTCTAATCAGTGTTAATTGAAACATGCTATAAAAACGGTGTGCTTTTCCACTTTATCGCATTGAGCTGGTATCTATGATGAGTGGGTAATAGGGAGTGATTTCTGATTTCCTACGTCCGTGTTATATCGCGGCGCTCCGCGGCTAGCGGGACCAGTTTACGCCGACAACCATGTAAACGATTTATTCCATAGTCTCGTTTTGCATTACCCGATCGGAAGCCAGGGCTGAATCAACGTCACTGAGTACTGTGATGCAGGTGCTTTTACTGCATAAAATACATGCTAATGCGTATTAAACTTTATTAAGTTAACTGTGATTTGTTGCTTGTATCGATTCAGAACGAATAATCTTATGTCTGTAAGGTGAAATAGCGTGGGAATGTTATCACCTTTACCAAATACATCCGATGAAAGCCGACATTGCATGTACAATAAATAAATATGGTTTGTATGTAATGTTATGTTTATTTTAGACAGCCCTGTTAAAACGTGCAGTTGTCGCGGGGGCTTTATTAAAAGACGATGCCATGCTAAGACGGCCGTTGGACCGGCTTATCCCGATTCCCGGTGCACCCTTCTCACTGTTCTCAATACGCAATATTTGTATACTTACTTGTTTAGATATCTAATCGTACGGAAACACGCCGTAGGATGACATTTATTAATAAAGTTTATGACCACGTACCTATGCGTAGGTATGATGCTATAATTGATGGTAGTTTATTCTCAAGATTAATAATAATATATTTTCTAGAATATACGAGTGTTGTAATTATATCGCGTCGGCATTGCTTTTAATAACAAACAGAATTCACTTCACTTCGTCTTTCTTTCTCATAGGGGTGAGCACTTGAGCAGACCGACAGGTAATAACAATAATAACATGAGCTACTATAGCATGAATAAAGTAATGTTCAGAAAGGAGAAAGTGATTCAATAATAACATCCAATATATCTGTGATAATCGCCAAAAGAAATACTGTGAAGAATGCACTTATAAATATTTAATTAGCACATGAGGACGAGCCTGATTGAACGCGTTTATTATTAATACAACAGGCCCCTATGGGGCTCGGCGAATTATTTGTAAAGAGGCCGATTGAATATGAACAAGCGGCGACGGTGCATATAATCGATGTGACCGACTTGAATGCTAGACGCAACGCGATCAATATAAACGACCTATTCACACATTACCATCATTTTTGACACCACTTTTAGACTAGGCATCGTCAAATTACACTAGTAAGTAGGGAATACACATAAAAAAATACTACATGATAACTGATATTAAAAGCTTAATATGTATTCAATTTCAAATTAAAAATTTTATGAATGTATTTTATTTCTTATTCCATTTTATGAATGTATATATTAATGGTATTAAATAGTAGATACCGCACCGCAAGACGGCGGCGGCGCCAGAAAATATCCATAGTCAATATTACATTCCGCACACTTAACTAGTCAAAAGAAGCTGATTCACTTCAATAGAATCATTATCCCTTCGCTAGATGGAAAGTGGGAATACAACGCGTTTGTCTACATATATAAATGGAATAGACAGGGGCTCAACCGGTTCAAATAGCAATTCCAGCAAATCAATGCCTTGTATAATGAGACGGGGTACAGCAGGCGACGGTTGGTCGTTAACTGCGATATCTTCGCATCGATTAAGAGCCAACCAAACTCACTTCACATGCCATTGCGCACTTTTTGCGGATATCACCAAAAGCCGGTGGTTGCGCTGCGACAAAGGTGTCCAACCGGTTTGCGTTACCGCCGCCTCCCGCCATCGTCATAACGCGTCTGCAAATTCAACACTCGTCAAATACCGCAACATGCAATACAACCGCTATGTCGTTGCACCATAAATTCAGGCATTCGAGTACCAAATGTGGCGAATTACATGTCCACCAAATTGTCTTTATGACATCGCATTGCCTTAACGTCAGTTTATTAAATAACTGCAGACTCACTTACTTGGAGGCGCATCATATTTCGGCCGCGATATATAAAGAGCGCAAATACATCAAACGTGAAAATAAACGTTATGATAAATTAAATGCGTGACATGCCGTTGTCTGGTATGCTTCTAGAATAGTGCAGATGTTTTTATTTATATTAAGACGTTATCTTTTTTGGAGGTTGGATGCTTGGACGTATACACAAGACGTGTACCTAAGTAAGTGTATCTAACAAGTGTACCTAAGTAAGTGCTTTGATAATAACATAACTAACATCAAGACAATCTCGAATAAACTGCATTGAATCATCGCCTACATTAGATGAAACTGTATACGTTGCGTAATCGGTCATTAAAGTGGATCGTTATAATAACGACGAGATCGCTCTCAATGACAAACAACGACTCCGTCGAACAAAAGAATATTGAAGTTATGCATAATGAAGACCTGCCACGTACTCACGTATAACGCAACTACAACTATTCTGAATAATACCTTCGACAGTCACAGCAGTATAATCTACGCGGTACGTTTGCAAACTGAATTAAATTACTTGTTCAAATTATGAGTTTTATTATATCCATTTCAGATAAAAAGTTATCTGTTTACTCGTCGTCGTATTCGTGTCGTAAAAGAGAATCTTATAAGAATGTATGACGATAGAAATTTCGTTTTTCTTGTCTTGTCAGATCATGCAAAGGTTGAGTTTTGTAGTAAGTAATACTGCATAACTTCACGTTCACCTACAACATGTAAGAGGTTCTGACTAAGTATATTGATTGTGTTTAAAAGTTTAGGGTTTAGATAAATACAACTTTTAAATCCCCTTTATTTATATGCACCTATATTTCCTAGGTACATTAAATTTGTCATTAAAAAGTTATAAACAAAGTACACTTTATAATAGATAGAAATGGGATAGATCGTTCTAATATAAGATATACTTTAGAAAGTAAAGATGGATAGAATACTAAAATTTCGAGCTATTCAGTTCGAAACTATAGATACTATGAAATAGTCATAACCTAGCGCACAGGTAATGGACAATTTTGTATCTTTAAGACTTTGAACGCCATCTGGGTCACTGGTAACATCCAACAATAGATTCCCTATTGTGTCCATTGCATGTTTTTCATATTCTAAATATAGTAGTAAAGTTGACGCCAAATATACTATTGTCCAAATCTTCGTAGAAGTGTAAATATCTAGTTGCGTTATATCATTTATCTGAAAGCAAACTATTTTAATAATTTGTATCTGATTCAATTGATCGTATTTTGAAGTAGTGACAAAATATATTAATTTTTACTTATCTTATTATCCAATTTGGGTACAAATAAAGATAACAAACCAGGTGGACAACTATCTAGGAAATTATGTAAATTTTCGTTGGATACCGTAATCTCGTTAAACGTATTAGATAGGTAAGATAAAATCAAGTAGGGCTCTAACGGGGAATGACATCAATCAGGATTGCTTTCACTCTAAGCTATTAGATACCGAGAATTCTACATCAAAGCAAAGTACGATATAAAAAGTTGTCAATAAATTTGAGTTAAACAAATGATTTGAGGTAATGTAATTGGTTATGTATCTATATTATGCAGTAGTAGATAAGTAAATTCGAGTATACTTGCTTAAATATGCAAAACTAAAGATGAAGAATTTTATAAAGGAGTAAGTGAACAAAGATGACAATAAATAAAACCTCGACCCAAAACGACTTTGGTTATGGTAAGATAAAACAGTAATTGGGATTAATTAATTTTATTTGACTTTAAATAAATATTGTTATTATATTTATGTACTGTTTGCGGATAAGACACGAGACAGAAGACAATTTTCGGCATTCATTGTCACAAGGAAACTTAGGTGCTCGTCACACACGTCTGTTGTTCCGTCACCAAGTGTGCCAAGATAAAACTTACAAGCAAGATAAAACGCGATCAGAATCCAAAAAAGTAAGTTGTACTTCTGTGCTAGTGTAAATCATCGCAAAACCGCAAGACTAACGGAGCGCGGTTTAAAATTGACGGCCTGTTTATAAATACTGTTGTAACAAGTAATCCAAAATCTAGTCTGCCTGTTCACATGCATGTATCATCTCAGTGATTACGTATTTCGATGTTATTCACAAATCTCTTGCATGTCTATTCAAACTAATGTTTAAAATTCACAATATAATTGTCAGATGGTGCTATAGCAAAATATAAGATCTCATTATTCATGCTCCTTCAAGAAAATAAATTATTTCATTTCATACAACATTGTATAGGTAGGTACACACGTATTTGTATATTTTGTTGAATATAAAAGTCGACCTTGATCGACGTCAGGCAAGATTTTATGACATAACAACTATAGCTCGTGGAGTTTTCGACTACATTCCATTCGAAATCGTTATTACATTATTCAGATTCAAATTTTTTCTATTAATGGTGTTGATTATGCGATTAAAGCTTTTCTACCTCCTAACACATACAACTGTTGATAATATAAATTTAAGTTGTTAAAAGATGGAAGAGATACATAGAAAGTTTATATGAAGGTCAAGGATTAGATAATATGGACATATAGAACCAATCACAAATAGAAAATGCTAGCTTAGGTCCACCGATTATAAGAGAAGAATTTGATACAAGGTATCCAGAATGGCAAAGCGACAGGGTTAGATGAGGTTGACATCGAATTAATTAAGTACGCACGCTGTACTCCACTACTGGATGAAATATTCCTATTAGCACAGTTCATGTATGTAACCGGCAAAGTTCCCAAAGACTTTCAAATCAATAAAATAGTCATGTTACCGAAAAAATTAAATACACTAAAATGTGAAGAGTACAGAACGCTTTCTCTCATATCGCATACATCAAAAATTTTACTTAAAATATTACAGCTGAGCATAAGGGAAAAATCAGAGAAATGTATAGGTGAAGATCAGTATGGGTTTAGGCAAGGTAAAGGAACCAGAGAGGCAATATTAGCCTTAAAATTAGTTACTTATAGAAGATTGGAACTAGGCCTTAGCACACACATCACCTTTGTTGATTTGATGAAAAGGCTTTTAATAAAGTTAATTGGAAGAAATTGATGAGTCTTGAAGAATGCTGGGTTAGATTACAGGGATAGGAAGATAATTTTTGAACTTTACAAGAATCAGGTGATAGCAGTAGGACAAGAAAGGCAAAAGCAAAGATCAGACAAGGCATTAGGCAGGGATGTCCACTGTCCCCAATGATTTTAAAATTTTCATAGAGTGCGCAATAAAATAAATAATAGAAGAAGAATAAGGGGGAGTAAAGATTAATGGGCAAAATATACATTTTATAAGATTCGCAGATGACATTGCTGCTTTAGCAGAAAATAGAGAAATGCTAGAAAATTTACTAAACCGAATGGATGAGGTTTTCCTACAAATTTGATTAAAAATAAATAGTTCTAAAACCAAAACAATTATCATATCTAAATTTACTTCTATCAATATTGAACCCATAAAACTAAATAACTTTCAAATATTTTGGAAGTCTACCCAGCGGTTGAGTCCCAAACCAACTAGTGCGGTGAGCGTTGATGGCATGACTGAGTCTGTAGGGATTGCGAATATGTTCAGGAGACACTTTAATGTAGCTCCACAACCAGTACATTTTAAGGATCGTGACACGGAGATCAAAACATCTGGTATGCTCGTTAATATTTCAGCAACGGAAGTAAGAAATATTATTAAAGATATGACTAGGGGCAAGTCTGCGGGTCACGATAACCTGAGCATAGAACATTTTCAGCACGCAGGTCCGCATTTGCCTAGAATACTGTCTATGATGTACAACCTATGTATAAGGCATTCTTTCCTTCCAAATGAGCTTATGAGGACAGTAGTTGTGCCCATAGTAAAAAACAAAACTGGGGACTGCTCAGACAAGGACAATTACAGGCCAATATCACTGGCTACTATAACAGCTAAAGTGCTTGACGGTGTGCTTGAGCGGAGAATAACTAAACAGCTCGAGCCCCATAGCGCACAATTCGGTTTCAGAGCAGGCTTGTCAACAGAAACTGCTATACTAGCGCTCAAGCACACGGTCAGGTACTATACTGACAGAAATACTCCAGTATATGCCGCTTTTCTGGACCTATCCAGGGCATTTGACCTGGTTAATTATAACATCTTATGGACGAAGTTGCGTGACAATTCAGTACCAAATGAGTTGATCGCTCTTCTCAAGTATTGGTACGATCACCAAATTAACCAGGTCAGATGGTCTGATGGACTGTCTGGAGAGTATGGGCTGGAGTGTGGAGTGAGGCAGGGAGGGCTCACCTCACAGGCGCGGTTCAGCCTGTATGTAAATCAGCTGATCGAGGAGCTCAGCAGCACAAGTGTCGGCTGTTCCATTGATGGAAATGTTATGAACAGCTTATCGTATGCGGACGATGTGTCTGCTCTGCCCCTCGATCGATGCTTTAAGGCAATTACTTGGGGTATGTGAGAATTACGCTGTAGCACATGGACTCAAATATAATGTGAAAAAGAGCGTAGTCATGGTGTTTCACGTAAGTGCAAAGAAGGTAAGATCAGTGCCCCCTGTATAATTTTACGGGCTATCACTCAATAGAGTACAAAGAGTTAAGTACTTGGGTCACATACTGACTGAGAAGCTCGATGATGACGAAGATATTGAGAGAGAGCGGAGGGCGTTGTCGGTCCGATGTAATATGCTGGCTCGCAGGTTTGCACGTTGTACAAAAGAAGTGAAAATCACTCTTTTTAAAGCATTTTGCCAGACTTTTTACACGTGCAGCCTGTGGGTTAGATATACTCAGAGGGCCTACAACGCTCTTCGAGTACAATATAATAACGCCTTCAGGGTACTTTTGGGGCTCCGGCGATTCTGTAGTGCGTCAGGCATGTTTGCGGAGGCGCATACAGACTGCTTTGAAGCTGTAATGCGAAAGAGAACAGCATTCCTGATGCAAAGGATTCGCCGGAGCAACAACAGTATCCCGAAGGTGATCAGTGATAGGCTAGACTGTCCCTTCCTGTTGCACTGGACCCGTAGGCATAGCGGCGGGGCCGGTGCAGCAGGAAGATACATGAATTAATTTTAATTTTAATTTTGATTTTGATTTTAATTTTGATTTAAATTTTAATTTTAATTTTGATTTTGATTTTAATTTTAATTTTAATTTTAATTCTAATTTTAATAATTGTATAACTAACATAGTTTTTAAGTTATTGTTACTAACAACATATAGATAAGTCTGAAATAAATGTTTATTATTATTATAATAGACAATGTTAAGTTCAGATACCTGGGAACATTAATAACCAGTGACTCCAGATGCATTCCAGGTTTAGTGGTAAGAATAGGAATGGCGAAAGGAGCATTTAACTCCAAAAGTAGCTGTTCTACTTACGACCAAAAATATTTCAAGTAAGACCAAGCGACGATTCATTAAAACCTATATCTGGAGTATAGCACTGTATGGCTCAGAACATGGATATTGACACAAAGAGACAGAGAGAGACAAGAAGTGTTTAAAATGTATTGTTAAAAAGAATAAGTTGGACTGAAAGAAAAACAAATGAAGTTCTAAATATGGTAAAGGAAAAGAGGCATATTCTAAAAACAATAGAGAACAGAACTGGGAATATGTTAGGCCACTTGATACATGACATGACACTTTTATAAGAAACATCTTGGAAGGAAAAATAGAAGGCAAAATGGGAAGAGGAAGACCAAGGAGGACGTTCATAGATCAAGTGAAAGAAAAGGTAAAAGTTACGTCGTATCAAGAAGTCAAAGCGCTGGCTGAAGATAGGACATTATGGAAGAGACTCCACCGACAAAAGCTTGGCTCTTAAATTAAAGAAGATTATACTATAATCTAATTCTATTGCAACATGCGACCTAATAATTATCTTCGACAGAAGTGTTATTGGCGATAAAGAGAGGTATCTGTATGGGAGTGCATTCCACACCGCACAAGCGCGCCGGTCACGCTCGGTCAATCACAATTTCACGGTCAAATAGACTGAGTTTAATTTGTCTATTACGTGGCACTTCATTGCTTCTATTTGTACAAACACAGTTCAATGAACAGAAGCTCAAACTCAACATGTATTGCGTGTAAGTGATTAGATCATTACTTACTGTTCGGTGTATAATATTATTTGGTGTTGTTGAATCTGTTCGCACAACATTATTGGTAGGTATCTTGTTTTATATTGGGAAAATATATTCTTTTGTATTTTAGAATTACGTTTTAGACCATAGTCGTTCTGTGAACGTATTACTAGATTTTACGACAATTAGTATCAGTATATTAATACCGGTACTGTTATAAAAGAAATGATACATTTGAAATAATCTAGCTGGCATGACGTTAACTAGGTCTTGTGCATGTATAATGCTAACATGTGAATTACAAGAGGCGTTAATAAGCGCTGTGAGTCACATGTGTGTTGTGTTATTATCGACGCGCTCGAGTGCTTATGTATTTATTGGACGTATAAGCGCAATGTTTATGTGTAGCTAGAGAGGCAAGCTGGCACCTGGCAGTCGTGCTGGTCGTGGTACGAGCTGACGAGTTGACTGACGTACTCCCAGACTTCGCCGGGCGCAGTCCAAGCTGATGTCGCGTTCGCCGCGTGCCGCATCATGCCCACATTACGTCTTGAGTCCAAATTTCTCGCGGCACTAAACAGCTCAACTGGCACTTCACTCACACAAACACTGTTCGTAACGCACTAGTTAGTGTTACGCGGTTAGTTCTCGCCGCTCACGTCCACTAGCGTTGACGAGCTATTTATATTGTTTTATCCTCAATCACGCGCAACTAGGTCGCGATCTACATCACACACGCTGAAGCAGATTTAAGTACGTCGGCACAAATCTTAGCACACCTATTGTAAACAAACACTAACAATAAAACTCTCGGTTATAACTTGGATAGATCAAAATATATTTATTTAATAAATTAATAACCAGACATCTTTAAGCGCAATGTGAGGTTTTAAAATAGGATATTTCAGTTAGACTCAATAGAGCAATTTTATTGTAAACACTACGGAAGATGCATTTAATTTATAGGAATTATATCAGTTGTTGTATTATTCTATCGCAAAGCAGTCAATTACGGCAAAAAATACGTAATATGTAAATAGATTATAATAACGTATGGTCCAAAAATCACAAATGCAACGATATGATTAGTGCATCGATGCGCGCAATCACGGAACGAATCCATCGGCGACGCGCGAACGCGAGTGATAACGGGCGACCTTGAGGCGCGCTCAACGTTTGATAGGGGAAATTCGGCAACCGCCCCCGCGTCGCGCCGACACCGAGCTGCGTCGCTCTCACACCCGCTTATCGCACGCGGTGTTTATTTTGCATGAAATTAGTGTCGCGGCCCACATTACAATGCGGTGACATGATCACGAATTAATGAACTGTACCCTAGTGATAAGGAACGTTGAAGACGAAGATGATTCAAACGATACCAATGTTTGAATATTTATCATAGTCCTTGGTTACTAAGTAACGATTTTGTTACTGTTTATCGCAATACAAATAAATATATTTTGTCTCAAGTCAACCACTTTTATATTATACCTAATTGCTGTAAATTCTTCACTGTCACAATAAATAATTTAAACTTTTAATTAACACTTGTTTCAGGTTAAGACACTAGATCACAGGAGCCGGCGCGTGTGTATACACGTACGACAGTATATGTGCAGCGTGTGCGCGAGGTAGGCACCGCGTACGCAGAGATCGGAACGCGCGCGCGCGTCTCGCCGCGAGCCAGCTAATGACCGGCGTGGCGCGTATTCGCGACCCCCACTCCGCCACCGTACGCGCTATCAAACCAGTTTACGTGAAAAATTTTAATTCCTGAGCGCGGGTGACGACCGGTCGCGCTTTCCTCGCACGCTGAGGCCTCCCCCGACCACGAGGAAAAAGCGCAGCGCCCTCGGGGGCGAGCCGGAAGTGCACCGCTGCCGACACGCGAACCAAGCGCACCCACCGGCTTAATTAAATGCTGCACGCTGTACACCTACCCCTCACCACGACACTATCCCTACGCTAGCCTACCGTACTTACTAGTCACAAAAATAATGATTTTAAATAAAACTTTTATAGCTACCACGATTAAGTTTTAAACCTCAGCTGGCATGAAACCGTATAAATACAGATATATAGGTATTAGAAGTTTAGAACTACTGTAAACTCGCCGTAAGCAGCAATTAAAATGTTCTCAAATAACACCCATTTCATAAACAGAAAACATAATGTAAATAGACGATCTAGATATTTTCACGCATACTACGCATTCGGGCGTGCATAGATGTTGATGAGATATTAGAATGTAAATGCAACATCATCTCTTACTTGTCAATTCGTTAATGTGAGGCGAGCGACACACCAGTTTAATTACTATAAAATAACGACGGCTCTCATACAAAAAAAAAATGTTCCAAGGATATAGTTTTAATTAATATACTTGACATACTTATGTAGCTCCGTACAAATCTTATAAACATAAAGAGGATTTAACTAAGAAGGATATGTTTAGATTTAGACTAATGTCAGCAGTAGCCATTCACAATACGTCTGGGAATGTGAATTGTAACTAACAATATTGTAAATCTCAATCCCAGGACCACAACTTCATTAGAAAATTAAATATAACACATTATATAAACACTGTCGATAAAGATACTATTCGTATAATTCTAAATTTAAAACAGCGACAAAGTTAAAGTTTTTAATTACCCACGTCTGCGATGCATTTACATAGGTACTACATGTTAAAAAAAGGAAAAATAACTAATAGTCGATTGTCGGTAAAGTTAAGATGGCATCTTAGCAATTTATTATTTATTTCAGATTCTTAACTAACTTTCAAGCAAATTGACTTTTATAAAACAAGAATTAATTTATACATTAAATATTATGTTTATGTTAAACATAAAATGTCAGGGAAATAAAAGCCATAATTTATTGATAGCGAGACTTAAGAATCAATAATATCCAATTATGTTCAGTTTATAATGTTCGTACTGTTCAATAGCGAGATTTCGCACTTTGGAATCTAAGCGAATATTGGATTGAAACGGTGAAGGGAAATACTGTGAACAAGTCTACTTTCGCAATAAAACCGAATAAGGGCAATTTGTGTTATGAATGCAATATTCCGTTGATGACTATAAGTACGCTCAAATTTTGATGCAATTTGTAATTTAGTTTTTCAAGCACTTTGTTTCTATCTAGCAATAGAAGGTTACGGTATGTGCATGGGCCAAGATGACAAAAGAAGGCAAGAACTGATGCCGTTTTGGCATGATATTACGAAAGGTCCAATCTACCTGAAATTAATTTAATGATAGCATTGGATGACTGATAAGTATAACCTATGAGGACTACTGTTAAGTGCCAACAATTTTACACTAACAGGTAAAATGTATCTAAAATATGTAAACAAAGTGTTTGATACTGCTCACGTTTCTGCTGCAATATTGAGCTAAGAATGTAAGTAAAATCTATAGATTTATTTGAAATTTGTACAAATAAGTTACACGGAACAGTATAATATATAAATAATATATTCATTATTAACAAGGTTATAGCTAGTAAGCTACACAAATGGTCTAACCTACTTTATAAGCTTATTAACTTTTAGTTGATGATATTTCTTCGTGGTGATAATATGATAAGGAGCGGTTTCTTTACGTAAGGATTAAATTGACAGCGTGGGCATAACATTCAAATTACCCTTAATAATTTCGTGACAGACTTTATGAAATATCTCGGAACGCGCGTATTAATTCGTATAATAATATTATTCAAGATGGCTATTAAAATACAAAGCTTGTAAGATCACATGACACATCTGCGTCGACAGTCGTATTGATACAATTAAACGTTTAGGGGGCGAATTACTCACCACACAGTGGTGCGTTCACATTTTAACACCATTATGCACCCATGTGGTAAACAAGAATAATAAAATATGAACAAAAAAGTGGATCAGATTAAGGTGCCAGAAAGGGTTCTTTTTGATTTCGATTGTAATTCATACACATTAACAATTCCCCTAAATAAACTTCAAGGTGAATATAAATAAACTTGTTCATTCTGCAAAGACCCCTTAAACCAAACAAGTTAAACAGTTATGAGCACCTTTTAAAAGGTACCTCATAACTTTGTTCAATTGACAGCCATTGGTACCGATTCTCTGTGTTATGAACTTAACTAGTTTTAATCTCAATACATCTCTTTGTGATGTCGAACTTTGAAAAAGCATGTACGAGAGAACTACTAAATTAAGCCATTTACGTGTCGCTCAAGAACACGTATTTATAAAACATGAAATAAATGTAACCATTTGACAGTAGTTAAAAATAGTTTGCCTACGACTTATTAGTGTTATATGAAATCGCACCACGTTTTGTTACTATACATAGTACCTCAGCAACCACAACGTCGGCTTTGGTTAGAACAATTCGGCACTTAGGCTCTTCGTAACGGTAATTTAAATTGCACAATGTAAATAATTGTGGTAAATATTTTCTTAATACTAGATTTGCCCGTGGCTTCGCGCATTATTGTAGATTTTGTCAATAAATTTCTATTGCTCGGAAGCAGCGCTTTTTTCCTGGATGAAAGGTATGTTCTTTTTTGCAAACCTGACGAGTATGCGAAATTTTATGATAATCTGCCGAGTCTTTAAAGCGTGAAAGCGTAACAAACAAACAAACTCGCATTCGCGTTTATAATATTAGTTAGGGTTGCTGACTAGTTATAGATTATGGTAACAAAATGACAGACAATTATCATATTTTGGCGTTCAAAAACGTTTAAGTACGTACTTACTAAAAAGCTGTCGCAAGTAATGTCGTTACTAATATTTTTATGTAATTTGACGTTTACACGTTCGCACGCTATCGAACACTAAACTACGACATCCTGTGAGCTACACGTGTATTATCTATACATCGGTTGAAAACAAAATAAACAATGTTTATAAAGTTCAGGGACGCTTCACACGAGTCTCCGTAAATGTATGACAGAAAAAGCTTCTTTCAATTTTTTAAATAATATCTTACTTAATTATTATTGTAACAGAAATTTACATATTGCTAATACTGGAAAGTAATATTTTTGTTCTCAAACACAAATGGGCAGATTACCTCGAGGTGGTAAGGAGCTTTTGTCTGAAGCAACAAAGTATCAACCGCTGTGCGAATCATTAAAAGAGCCTTAAGTCTAGTAGCAAAATTGTTACGATTGATAATATGATGATGTCATAATTTTTTATTGAAATGCAAATTTCTTATTGACAACATTAAATATTTTTTCTGATGTGGATATCGACAAGCAATACATTTTAGTTAATTTTATAAGGTTACTAGCTTTATAGTTAACACAATAATAATGCTTTTGCTAAAACCTCTAAGCTAAATGTTCGTATCAAGTTACAAGTAATAGTAATAACGTATCAAGTTACTAGTGAATGAAACGTGCTAGATTCGAACCGAAAACTATTGCATCGTAAAACCTCGCTTAACCATTGTGTCGACCGGCGGTTATATATAAACGTTTATCTGTAGATCAACGTTTTCCCGCAGCTTCGTGCGCATGAATCCGCGAGAATGCATATTGAAATTAGAAGTTTGTTGTCTTAATCTATGACGTGGTAGAACCATGAGAAACTTTTAATTTCTATGGATCAAGGTTAATCTAAAGCGGTTCAACAATATACGCCATACATTTCCTAACACAGCTTCTACCGGTAACTTTGCTGAAGTAGTCCAAATGTACAGCAAGACAGCAAACGCTACAAACGATTTTCCCTTCAAATGTAGACACTGACGCCTTTTAAGGCCAAAATCTGGATTGCCGAAGAACCACTAAATTATGTATGAAGGGCTACCGAAGGCCGTGCCCAAAAATATGACGCAAGCCTATGAGGGAATTCCAAAAGCATCACTTTGTTGTCTACCTCTAAGGTTTTCTACAAGCTTGTCAAAAGCCGTAGATAACACTTCATATCATACTCAGTCATCAGAATAGCAAATGGATTTATACAAAAAATCTATGATACAGTGGACCATCTTAAAATATAGTCTCGAATACTTTTTATTGGTGTTTTGTTGAAAATAGCACAACGGCATGCCATCTACAAGAGTTACGCACAACTCTCTTCGAAAACATGCTTGCCGGTGTTCGAAAACGCTGCCTCGTATTACCTTTTCACTTCCTTATCGCCCTTGATTGTATCATGAGCTACATGTAGGACAACGGACGCCGTGAGTAAAAATGGGGAATCATCAACGTCCTGGAAGATTTGCACACGCGGAGAGACAATAAAATGTCAAAATTGGAACCTTGAAGACCCAAGAGACGTCATCTGAAATAATGGCGACAACACCGTTACCGAAAGGCAAACTGTTACTAGACCGCAGTCACATATATCTGAATATGTTCATGTCAGAAACAGGAAGCATAGAAGATATAATTCTAGACACCACTTCGTACATCACCAAGGCTCGAGCAACTTTCGCGCAGTAGTGTCTCATATGGCAGTTACCGTGGACACGAAGAGTTAAGCACACCGTAATTTCTGCACTACCATACCGGTACGGATCGTTATAAATAACCAAAGCCATATTGCATCAGCTCCAAGTACTTTTAAAGTAATATCTTAGCTGAATTCTGAATATGTATAAGCCCGAGAAAGTCTCGAACGAAGACCTGTGAGAACGCTGACACGAAATACTAGGAAGCCGACGACTACACTCTTTAAACGTGTTTAGAACATATACCTAAAAGCTTGTCTCTGGTTACTATCATCAAGCAAAAGCAAACCGTGTTGATTCCTGGTTGATGTCCTGGACCAATATAAACTACAAAGTTCTAGACCTATCCGAACTATTAAGAGTGGGCCTCTTGCTCCACCTAGAAGATATAATCTTAGGTCAAAAGTAAGTCATATGATAAACTAGCTGTACCTGCAACTTCTGCTGCGTTCTTTTGACGTATAGAAGAGGTAGCTCGGTAAGCAGTACCTACCCCAAAATTGTCTGGAGCTCACCCCAGGGTTGGGTTTCAAATCAAAATTATACGGTTGTATGTAGGCCATTTCTGATTAGTGCCAGGCCTAGCGCTCTGAAAATTAACCCTAGATACGCTGGTGCTTTCTAGTACGCGTTATTGCTTATCTCTCACGTCAAATAGTGCTATGATTAACATCTTTAGTTTATCCGGCTATGGATTTTTATACGCACCAAATTTTGACATAATCTGTCAAAAAGTTTTTGCATTAAGTTTGAACAAAATTTTGTATATACAGGAAAATTTATATCCAGACAAAAGGGTGAGGAGGTACCGCGATCAGGAACCAATTCCGTTTTAATCCTATTCTACTTTCTGCAAACAAGATTAATAACATAACATATAAAGTTTGATAATCCTATATTTACTAATTGGTAGTAGCAATCCTATATTTACTTACTAGATGTGCCCATGGTTTCACTTGCGTTTATGATTACTACGCCGCCTCCGTGGGTCGTAACGTAACGTTATATAGCTATAGCCTTCCTCGATAAATAAGCTATCAAACACTAAAATAATTTTTCAATTCGGACCAGTTCCTATGATTAGCGCGTTCAAACAAACAAACTCTTCAGCTTTATAATATTAGTATAGATTTAATAACCAATGACGCATATTAGTTTTTTAGGGAGGATCCCAGGGCACCTACAATTTAGAGTTAAAGCCTAACATCCTTAGAAAATTTAGAGTTGGACACAGCCTCCTGGCCGCTTTTTATAGGAGTGTATACTGTTACAGCCAGTGTCATCTCTCGGCACTGCGGGAAAGACTCGACAGTTAATAATATAAGTCTAATAATTTATTACAGCACCATCTATTGACATCTAACTGAACTACGTAAATTAAGTGTACGTGAAGAGTAGAGAGCGCTGGAACTTTCTAGTACAGTTTATACCCGGTATAGTACTACTAGAAAATTCCCCAAAACGCTTGAATTGCGTATATAAGATGGAGCACGGGCAATGCCAAGTCTCGCTCAAGACAGAGCATACACGGCTCACGGCATACAAAGTCGTCCACGGTTCCGCCCTCGCCGCAGAGGTCGGAATATCGCGTTAACGTTAATCCCGTGGATCACCTTAGATCCACGTTGCTGAAACCGCCCCAAGCCGAGATCCGTGGTAGTCCGCCCTTGGGGGTTTACGTTGTCTAGTATACCTTATACCTAACGGGTTGGGAGCCTTCTGCGCTCACCCACAGTCCGCGTAAAGTTGTCAAGGCCATCTGACGCCAACAACTAACATACAAACAAAAAAAAAATAACTGCCAAGTCAGTTTACAATCGTAAGCGGTCAAGTATTCATCGATGCGAACGGAAGCGAAAACACCACAGGTTTGAAGCAGTTAGAGTAGAAAAATTAAGTAGCGTGTTAGAATAAAACATGTTTTAGTCGGTAATATTGTTTAAATTCTTACCCCTCGAACCCAGCACGTAACAATATTTAGCTCAGTATAATAAAGTAAGTATTACTATAGTATTAGTAGTTGACTAATTTTTTTTAATTATTATTGTCGGATTGTTACGCTACCCAAACTCTTAAATAATAAGGATTTTTTAAATTTACTCAAACATAAAATGAACAAGCGTTTAAAATCTGGTAGTAGGGGTAAATGTCAAAGGACAGAAAAAGGACGCACAATACAAATTGCGACGTAACCGCTGTTTAAACACTGCTGTCCTAGTGATCTGGCGAGTTGCACCCACAATTTTTTGTCATATCAAAATTTAAAATATTAATTATTACTTCCTTATTTTACAATTAGCAGCGATAGCTCGTGGGGAGAGCAACAGACTGCAATGCAGAGGGTCTCGGGTTCGAACCCACGTCGCGCACCTCTGACTTTCGGAAGTTATGACTTTTCGAAATTATGTGCGTATTGATTGTCAATTATCGCCTGCTCCGTGCCTCGGAGGGCACGTTAAGCCGTCGGTCCCGGCTGCCATGAACATCTATGGCAGTCGTTATTGGGAAAGTCAGTACCCTCTAATATCCTGACACTGGTCTAGCCTTAGGGTATCGTTAGCCTTCGGGTTGCGGAGGTCAGGTGGCAGCCGCTCCGTGTAAAAACTGATATCCAGTCAAATCCGGTTAGACCAGAAAAGCCGATCCCAAGTGACTTGGGAATAATAAAGGCTAAGAGAGAAAAGAAAAAAATTTCTTATTTTACAATTTTAAGGGATAATGACCACCAAAAATATTAAATGTACAGCAAAATATGCTTACTAAAATATATCATAACGAGCACCTATACGCCACAAATCGCTAAATTCCGTCTCGGAAGGGTAGGGAAAAATATTATTTTCTTACTGCCTGATAACTGGTTAACCTCCAGCTAACGGGTTATCCATTATTAACGACAGACCCTGTATATATATAATATGTAACGGCTATTAACGCGATCATGAATAATGTTTACCTTTTTACAAACAAATATATGCCTAAAGTGAGGGTAAATCAAGATTCTTCTGCCTCACAAACGGAGACATGACATCACAGCACCAGTCAACTTGTGACAATGGCCAGTGTAACCTGGTCGAAAAGTCAAGCATAAAAAAGGTAAATATTATGCATGATTGCATTAATACCCATTACATATTATATATATATATCATGCAACGCGAAAATTTAAAAGTTATTATATACACAGTGTACACATTGAAAGAATTCGCAAAGATGAACACACGCTTTAGTATAAGGAATAAAAATCTATAATGAAAGAATCAAATTTCATCTAAAATATGCGGATTTAGGAGTTCAGAGTTAGATAATATCTCATATAACTCTCTATTCGCAAGTTTTTGGTGGTAATGTTCATAACATCAATAATTGAGTATTAAGAATAGTCCTATGAGATAAATAAATACGATAATTTTAAAATCACGGAATCCCGGGGTATGTCCATGTTAACATACATTTGAGATCATTCATCCTAAATGTCACTACCTACACCGACCACATATTATCCTACAACCCTATTCCTGGTTTTAGGTTTTCCTGTTTTTTTTTAAGGCTTATAATATAACTAGGGATGCCACCTTTATTTTGAACGAATAGATTATATTTACTATCAGGTAAAAAAATAGAGTACATGTTCTAAAAATAAAGTATTATTTATTTCACTTGCCTTTCTGCTACCTCTGCTATTTTAGTTGATGCTAGTGGCATCTAACAAATATTTATTGCCAAGGAAAGTCATAACTGGATCTTTACAATATATGTCTATATTAAGAATCTCTATAGCGTTGCTTTGAGTAAACAATTTAAAAAACCAGTAAAAGTTCACATAAGTAAAATAAAGTATTTTGACATACTTTATTTTCCTAATAAAGTATAAAGTATGTTTACTCAAAATAACATGCAATACTTTATTATAAAGTATGGTTGGCAACCCTAAATGTAACCTCATATGTACAATTAAATCTAAAACTACCCCATTGCACCAAAGCTTAATATAATCTGCATTCTTTACTGTTTCAACAGTCACTAAGTTTTTGGTTTAATAACCTAATCAAACATATGTCTAGATTGTCAGAATCCTATAGGTTATTGATCTCTAGCCATTAATTAATTAAGCCCTCTAAATCACAAAGTCCTTTTAATGATTATGTTATTTCACAACAAATTTAATAAGTTTAGTTGTATCAAGGAAATTTTCATTAAAGATTGAGATATTTATTATTAATTCTCAGATTCAGCAACCAAACTGGTAACTCTTCAGATATTTTAAAATTGTTTTTCAAAATATCTGAAGAGTTACAGTAACAAAAAGTACTTATTTCTAAACTTACCTTAGTTCTTGGTCTGCCTCTTCCTCTCTTCAAAGTTGTGTCATGATTAGATTCATCACTTTTAGTCTTTTTTACATTACAGTTGGTTTTAAAAGCACTTTGCTTATCTTTGTTATTAAATTTTGTCCCATTGTCCTTGATAACACATTGTTTTCTTCCCTCATCAATATCACTTTTGTTGGTGTTTTTTGTTTTAGCAGGTGATTTTGCTGCACATTTTGTTGGTAAGTTTTTTGAGACGGCTTTGAGTGGTATGTCATCATCACTAGAAGAATCTGATGAACATTTGCTGCATGATTCTGAACTCGATGAAGTGTCAGAAAGCTGAGATTTCTTTTTCAATGGTGTTCTATCTTTATTTTGAGGTTTATTGTTAGTGACTCTCTTTTTTACAGATGGTTTAGATGTTCTTTTTGGAGATACCTTCCTTGGTTGAATGGCAGCAATTTTGAGTTTGAGTCCAGTGTCACAGGAAGTGACTGAGAAGTGTGGCTTGTGAGTTGCACTCTGTTTGGAATCAAAGCACTCCCACTCACTTCTTGATGAGTTACTGGAACTACTATTCTGTAATTTAAATTAAAATGTATAAGATTTAACAGATAATACACTAGCAAGTCAAATTACAACAATAATGATTGCTTTTATTAAAGGTTATGTTGCTAGTTCAGATTGTTATTGTAATCAAAAGCATACACATACATACCTCAGAATCACTGTTAGAATCTGTATCACCACTTGAGTCTTGAGTTTTTGGCAACTCTGTGCCCATTTCTGAAAACATACAAACATAATATATGTGTTGACAATAATAAAGCCAAAATGAATCTAATCAAACAGTCCCAATGTTAATTTAATGTTCAAACTTTACTTATGGTTAAAGAATACAAAAAACATTACTAAAACAGTGTCATTACAATTCAATTCTGGCTATCATGCTTATTACTAGTTACTATAAGTTTACTAATTTTGATAAATAATGCGTATATACAGAGGTATTCGCCCCATATACTGTTATCGAACTAGAATATTTAGTAATGACGCTATATTAGTTTTCTACATGGTATAGCTACTTACTTCAAGGTTGGTCAAGATGTTTCCAAATATAACAGTATATATGTCTTCATTTCAGACGCAGTAATTCCAAAACTTTATAGTAATCTGTAATACGATAAGGAAATACAATGTAGTGATCGTCTTAGAGTATTATAATGAGAAATAATCTATCTGCATTCAACATAATTTGTTCAAATGACAGATCTGACGACACTCGTAAGACCAGTTTATTCACGATGAAACTTGGTGATGTCGTATAGCGCGTAGTCTACAAATATCATAAAATACACTACCAAGTTACATAAAACTGACTCCTTTAGTGTACGATAAATCATAATAGGTGAGCATAACGGTCTTTCAGGACATTGGCGCCAAATAAGTGCATACGTTTACATTTTGCTGCTGAATTAAACCGACTAGAACCGCAAGGTTGTAGATTACTATATTTATAAACAAAGAAAATAACTAAAGTAATACTAACCACATCAGATAACTCCGTAATACAATAATACAAGGTTAAGCTACGAAATTATTTCACACTAGCATAACACTTGGCCTCCATGTTTACAAATCATTCGTATAAAAATTGTACCTACAGACATACATATATAACTCAAGAGAAAGTCTGTGAATTTTGCATCATATTCTTTTACTCACATTAAAGATACGTATGAAAGAATGAGACATGAATACAAATATATCTATGTAAATTTGTAAAATGCGGCGCAAAATGGCGTCTCTCTAAGGAACGCTTTTATAGGTGGTGTGAAGACTTTAGTTACAGCCGATGCTAATGTAAAGTTAAATACTTATTCCTTATAATAGCAATTATGTTTATTATCATAATAATTTCCGGCATTGCTAAAAAATATGGATAATTCAAAATATCAGACCTTATTTACTAAAATGCCTAATATTGACAACACTGCCATCTTGTGTTGCAAATAAAAGCTCACTAATTTAGTAATTTAGTTGATTACTGTAGAAGTGCATAAAGGATAGCATTCAAGGTCTTATTTGCTGGCCTGCAGCCAGGCGTGCCCTTACATAATAATTATTAGATGCACTAGGCGCGAATTCTATAATCTCCACTTCATGCGGTGTTACTATATATAAATTAATGTTTTGTAATATATAACTGACATATTACTTGTGAAAATGTAATATGTACAATTTATTTATTTATAAAGAATAAACAATCAGTAACACATTGTATAATAAATAACTACTTATATTTGCTTACATTTAAGTTCATATAAATGTGCACTCACAACGTTATCCACATAATATATATCACTATAAAACTTATCACTTTAAATTATATTATACTGCCTTGTGCTGGTTGATATAAGACGGTTAAAATGGTCGCGGCAGTCGGAATTGTTGCCCTCTCGCTCCCGGCCTTGGTTCAGTCTATGGTCCAGAGTGTGAGATCGTGGAACGCCGTCGGCTCCTTCTGAGAGGAAGTCATTTCTATCAATGAGGCGGCGGAGTGGGGCATGTAGCGCTTGAACCCTCTCCCTAACTGCAGAACCGGGCGCCGGAAGGCGCGAGACATCCTCCAGCCACCCTGACCCGGTTTTACCTGGGGGTGGTGGGCTTCGTAGGCCTTCACACCATCCGTTTAGCACCAGAACCGAGAGGCAGCGTGCGTGTTCCCACGCGCGCCTCTGTGTCGTGTGTCTGTCCCCCTTCAAGGGGACAATAGGGTTAAGTAACCAAAGTGTCTTTTCGTGAGTGGCTTGTCGTTTCATACGGCGGGCCGAAATCTCGGTAGGGTAGCGATTGCATGTGAAAGTGATTCGCGTGACTCTGGTTATGTCGAGGAACACCGTGGTAGGTTTAATCGGTATTCCGGGAGGTCCATTTTCATCGTTTCAACATCATTCTTCTACGCCAGTGAGTCCGACATAACCCCTCCGCCCGCCTCCGCGAAGAGGTATGCGTCAAAACATTCGACAACGAAAAAAAAAGTTTAACATAAACAGAAAACCTATTATCGCAGAAATTAAGAATGTTTTCTTTTTTAACAATATAAATATAAAAAATTTAGGCACAAATTGGAACACCATTGTAATAAGCACACACTAACCCATTTCTATATGTCCAAGCTTATGGATCTTTTTTCTTTTCCAAAATGCTTGACATTGCTTTTGATAAGTTATTTGTTATTTTAGTTCTAGGTTTTGTAAGAGCGGCAACGTTTGTTTTAATATCGCTGCTTGAGGTCTTTGACACCTAAGTATTTTATCTCTGCATTACACATGATGTTTTAAATTATGAAAACAAAAGAAAATGTCCTGTGGCTAAACTACTGAATACCTTTAGTTCATAATTTGTAAATCGTCAAAGAATACCATGTACTATATATCATAGATAAGACACTATATACTGGTGTATATGTGGTATCAATTAATGTGATAACATTTGCGCCACTTTGTATAATTATGTGAATAATATTTAAATATATATGTCGACAATAAATATGTTTTAGAGTATAATTTATTCATTTCAACTATCCTACACATCTTTTCAACAAACAATCAACATAAAAAATATATTCGTAGAATATAATACCTATTGATTTTGCAGGGTGCAACAAACGAAACATTTTGTTTATGTTTGACATTAACTGTCAATGTCATATTGACTGATAATAAATATTCCAATGCTGAATTGGTGTTTCTTATTACACTTTTCTGAATTCATACGATTTCCTTTCATTTTTACAAGAATTATCAATTCTTTGGTGAATATTATTCCAGCAAGAGTTCTTTTACTGCCAACAATTCTAGCATTCTAGGTTATGTATAAATGTCATCTACCAACTTGTCATAGACTGCGTACGACAAAGGTCAAAAATTTTATATTTTATTTTGCGCAACAAAAATACAATAAATTAGTAAAGAATTGCTTAACTAAACGTATTTAGGGGTACATTTCCCAGATTTCCTGAGGGTGTACAAGTTATAGCAGGAGTCTTATATAAAAGTGAAACATCTTTGTCAATTTTGATTTATGTTTTAATCCATATTTTTTAATAAATAGTCAATAAATAGGAGTAAATTAATTATTTTAACTAAACCAATGTATGATCTAAGATACACCAGGTAAGAGATTAGTTCACGACAATAGAATTTACCTTACAGAATCAGACAGATACACCGTATGATTAACACTAAGAATATACCTCGAGTAAATTAATGTCAGGCAAAAAGAAAGTTAAATTTTACAATCTATATACTATATTCTCGGATTCGAGTATCAGTAATATTGTATAGAGTTATTTTAATAACATTTACGGCTAGATTCACCAATATCCCGTAAAAGTTATCCCAAAGATAAATATCCTGCTGTCAGTCTTGTTAAGTTAAAGAAGAGAAACGGCGAGACTTTTATCTTGTAGATAAATGCCATTTGGAGGGGGTGGGACAGGCCCTTAGTTTGACAAAATATATCAGTACAAAATAAAATATTGTGCATCCCTATTACTATCGGTACCGTGCAATGCACACAGTAATAGTCTGTTGAAGAATTATCAGTACCGTACACAGAGCATATAACCTGTGCGCGGTGATTTGGTTCTGCGGTCTTACAAAACTGTGAGTAGAACATCACTTGATCACTGCAATGATATAGGGTACAAAGTAACACGACAAGTGAGTAGTAGAAGTAGAATATTAGTAACCTCTTGCGAAGTGCTTAACATTTTTTAATAATCATCATATGTGTATGATACAGAAAATAACATTTTGCGGTATTAAAAAAACCTTATAAATAAATTCCATCTTTGAAAATTTTTGACCGCAGCACATCGACGAAATATTTATGACGTAAGGAACACAAAGGAACAGCAGCTAGCTTCGTGTCAGTGTCAACTGTTTGTCAAATGTCAAATTGTCAATATCATCAATCAATGTGGTCATTGGTCAATCAGTGAAGTGATTTCAATTCAAAGAGTAGAGTAATAGGTATATACAGTGATTTGCGGGTGGGACCAATCCTCAATGTGACGAATATTTAATTTCTAACCCAAACCCAATACCTAAGGGTTTTGTAAATATAATAAATCATACCAGGCCTAGGCAGTACAAACTTTAAAGATCGTAATGAATGAAGTATATCCATATTTTACGTGAACAATAATTATTGTGTTAAGTAAAAGTCTAGTACTTTTAAGTATATACCTACCTTTGCGTTTTCGCAGACAAATTTATAAATAAAGTATAAATAGTGGTGTATTAGGGAATAGGTAAATACATATTATTATGTTACATACTGTCGCCAATGACTAGTGTTTAAAAACACGTACCTAACCAAATTTCAGATGTCAGTTTACCGGCGTTCCTGGCCTCGGTCCACAGCACGGAAGAATTAACCAGGTAGATTCTAGCACCCACACTGGTTAGTTCAGAAGTGTTGTGTAAGACCGACGCCGTGAACGCCTGGAAAATGACTTGTCCATATACTGATCTGCCTACCAACCCATTCTCCCAAAGGCAGTGGGATGGGCCGCTATGCAACACGGTAAGAGAAAATCTTTTTACTACATCTGTAAGTGTTGCAGAGCGCGCACGTTTGCTGGCTGTGGCAGAATGGGAATCGGGTTTATGACTTCAGGCACTTCCATCGTCCAACACAGGTACAATGTTGGACGATACGACCGCCTCGCCACCTGCCTCGTTTAGGTGCCCCGTGTGTTTCTCAGTGTCGCTGTCATTGCGGAGAAGCTGTCGACAGCCTCGGACATCATGGGCTGTCCTGTAGCAGAAGCGCTGGTTGTATTTCACGCTCACCTTAATGACATTATCATTACCTTGGAAAATGGGTAGGCCTTTGGTGTGGGACGCCACAAGAGTCGACACCCTTGCGCCATCACATCTTCCGAGCACGGTGAGCTGTGCCAGTGCTGCTGCTGTAACGGCGAAAAACCTCAAATGGCACAAATGCAGTAATTTAATTGGTAATTACGTTTATGAGTCGTTTGGGGTGGAGAAGCTAGGTTCATGGTGTTCAGGCGCTCGTGCGCTTTTTAGAGATAAATCTAAGCGGCTAATCGACGCTTTGCGTGACCAGAAGACTGGACTTTTCTTGGCTCTTCTTCAAGGTGGCAATGCTGCTAGTCTTCTGGGCATTTTCCCGGTCGACAGCGATGCTGAGGAATTTTACGACGCTGCCTAAACTAGCCATTTCTTTTCTTTTTATTAAATTTTACAGTCCCATATTTTGTTACTTTTCATTTAGTTTTATTTATATGTTTGTTAATATTAGCTATGTTGTAAATTATGACTGTTGCTTTGTTTATGAAATCTTAAATGTTGCCCTAAAGAATATTATCATTTCCATAACCAACCATAAATATAAAATTATATACTATTTATATAGAATTTACTTTTACAAACAACACATATTATAAGATGAATATTTATATTCCGCTTTGATTCCAAAACAAACAGTTATATAAAAAGTATCAGTTACTACTATTATACTCCAATAAAAGAAATACATATAACCATATTAAATAATTAAAATTATTGTCACCTGCAAGCAACTAGATCTTTACAGTACTTAAAGTTATTGCACATTTAAATTTGATAGAAAAAGGGAATGATCAAGGCATAGGTTAAGCTTATATTTACAAAGATTGCTTATAATTTCAGGATAATGGATGAGGTAGAAGTATGGGAAGATTTATCCAATATTCCCGCAGATCCTCCTGACATGCGTGAAAGTTGTGCAAACTGCAAGTAAATATTGTATTAACCTTTATTACTGTTATTACTTTAATATTATATGTACCTAGGTATATATAATCTATACTAATATTATAAAGCTGAAGAGTGTTTGTTTGATTTGAAAAATTATTTTAGTGTTGGATAGCCTATTTATCGAGGAAGTCTATAGGCTATGTAACATCACGCTATGACCCACGGGGGCGGCGCAGTAACGATACACGCGAGTGAAACCGCGGGAACATCTAGTGTTAAATATAAATAGTAGGTAGATCTAGATCTTGCTAAATGCTGCTGTAATAATTTACATATTCCTAAGCCATGATCAAATATGACTGAATAATTTAGTTATTGTAGATGTTCATGTTGAAATTATCAGGAAATTAAAAATGATTATTATATGTTACACCAATTTCAATTTCAGACGTCCTGCTGTTGTTTGTTGGTGCTCTGCATTGCCACCAGAAAGACTAAAACCTCGTAGTAGAGTGATATTACTGCAACATCCCGCAGAGGAAAAGAGATGCCTGCGTACAGCACCTATGCTACAACTAGGCTTAGCACCTGACAAGTGCCTTATTTTTAAAGGGAAAAAGTTTCCACAACCCAGACATGAAGACTTAGAAAATATACTCAATCAACCAAACACTATACTATTGTATCCAAGCAAAACTGCCATAGATATAAGAGATATGGAAAATGATACTGATAACTATAATATTGTTCTTATAGATGGCACATGGCCACAAGCTAAAGCAATTTATGCATCAAGTCCTATATTACATAAAATTAAACAAGTGAAACTTTTAATGACCAATTCCAGTAGTTATGTAATAAGAACACAGCCAACAGAAGGGTGCCTGAGTACATTAGAAACTGCCGCTGAAGCCTTGACACAGTTAGAAAAGGAGTCAACTTATAGACATCAGTTAATACAACCTTTACACACATTATGCAAGTACCAATTAGAAAATGGAGCAGTCACACACCAGTCCAAAGAGTTTTTAATCAAAACTAAAATGTATCCAAAATTGATAGGGAAAAGATTATCAAAATTACTTAGATCCACAAATGAAGATGTTACCAGTCCAACATAACATTAACTTCTATAAAAGTTTACTTAAATATAATAATTACAATATACAAAGAATTAAGTTATTAATGGCTTTGTCATTAGTAAATTTGAGTTCCTTTTCCATAATAAAATGCTTCTATATCAAAATTTAAGTACATTTCCAATTTTCTGTACATACCTATATATAATTTAGTATATTTTTTGTTGTTTCTCTTGTAATGACTATATAATATAAATATAAGTTAATACTTTAGTTTCGCAGCTTTATATGAATCTGACCAAAGTATGTAGCGCAGCTGCGTGTTAGGCCACTAGTGGCTGCGACCAGCTTTGCATTAGTAGTTGTGACTACCATTTATAGCTGCTAGTGGCTAAACGTATCTACATTTCACTCGGTAATTGAGACAGAGTGGGTTGAAGCCGGCGACTGTGATCGAATATGCGCAGATAACGACACTAATCGCGGCTACAAATTACAATACAAGTAGCGAGCGTCGCCAACTCTCGCGACTCGCAGTTTGTTACTCTGAAGTAGCATACATTTATAGTACATATACCTACAAAACGTCGGGCTACAATTTATGGCGACCACAAATAACTTCACTGTGGCAGCCTTTTAAAATTTAAATTAAGATAATCTCGAATATTTTATTTAAATTACATTTTGTACAATTTGCAATTACATTAATTGAATAATCAAAATAGTAGGTAAGTACTAGGTATAACCCATCTTTTTATTATTGCATCCAAACTGCTAGTGTGGAGTTTGTTTGTAAACTGATAGTAATAGACGACGATGTCCACTAGAGCCTGATTTAGGAAAGAACTGAAGGGTTCTAGGTCGCCAAAGATGATTTCACTGAAATTACTTAGGAGCTAGATTCTTTGTTCATCCCCCGACTCTCCCCAGTAATTTATGCCCTACCCCCTAGAGTGGTTACGAAAAAGCCGGAGAAGCGGAGGAAGGGGAACCTCCGCCAGTTGTAACAAAGCGCAAGCGCCGACCGTACGAGCCGTAGCGGCTGAGGCTGCTGAGGCAGCCGAAGCTGCGTATGCGAGTGCAATGACTACAATATAATATACAGATAGGCGAGTGCATGGTATGGTAAATACGAACAAATGTACGGGTACATTTTTCGACGAGTGCCTCTATTAGCCGTATCATGAATTGATTGTGTTACTATATAGTTTTCAATAGATGGCGATATTACAAAATTTCGCTGCGGTAGCGACTTTAGTTGCAAATTAAAAAATTCAGTAGGGTATTTTGTTTTAGTCTACAACAACTTAAATCAATGAAGATGATGATTTGTATAAATAATATCTAATATTTCAGTAATAATGCCATATAAAAGTACAATAGAGCTAAGCAGTTAGTATCAATGCAGATTAAAATATTTAACTGAATAAGATTTAGTAGAAATAGTGAGATCATCTAGCAACACTGTTTTTGACACGTCATGTTCGACGGTTTCTATCCATATTATCTATTCCAAATTAGTTAGTATACTCTTTGGTTTCTATTTTAACAAGAAAATTTTCGATATACGCGTTCGCAGTTTTCAATTTCTTGTTTTCTGTGTTTTTTGTGGTTTTTCTACATAGGTTGTAGAAAAACCACATTATAGTACATTGAGTTGAACTTAGTTCCTCCGGCCGGATTCTTTATTACATAATTTTGAAAACTGTTACACTACTACTACTATTAAACTTTGCTAATTTTTAAACTAATTAAATTATTATTAAAACTATTTAGATTTAATTTAATTTTACTCTTTCCCCGACGTTTTGGTTGCTTTTCAGCAGTCATGGTCACAGGGAGACTGCTCGTGTAGTACAAAAGTGTATTTTGTGAAATCAAATTGAAATTACGCAAATCTCAGAACGTGAGACGGAAGCTAAAGGTGCAAATGCATATGGCAGAGAAGTTTTCTTTAGTTAATAAATTTAAAAGTGTTCTTACTGATTTCCTAATAAAGAGGGCCTATTATAGTATCAGCAATTACTTAAATGATGATTTTACTGAATAACAATGTTAATTTGATGTACTGTTAAGTTACAATATTATATAAATTATTTATTTTTAGTTTTTGTAATTTATGATGTACACTTTATTCTGAGGATGTTCATTAATTTGTTAAATGTCAAATAGTTTACACCTATTGTAACAATTAAACACAATAGTAACTTACTCCTGATTTGTATGCCTAAGAGGCTTAGCATAGTGAGCTTATAATATTTTATTAATACCATGTACCACCTATGTTATACAAATAAATATTTTTGATAAGATTTGATTTTCTTTTTCATGTTCCTTATCCATATAATCCCATTTTGTAACCTGATTATTATGCTGTCTATATTTGTGTGCATACAGCATATAAACCACAATAAAATTATAAAAGTTCTAAAGGAATAATGCAAATGTCTATATACGTATATACACGTATGTATGTATAGGTTGCTTTGAGGAAATGACGACTTCAATTTAGTTCATGATACGGCTACTTGGCGGCAGCACTTATGCTATATATACTAGCGAGGCTCGAGTTTCTCAGTATATAGTGTCTTATCTATGGCTCGAGTTACCGATCTATAACTATGGACTAGTGCGGATGCTTGCGCTTTGTTAGGCAATGGCGTAGAGCTTACACTTCCCGCAGCGCCGGAGATGTCCCAGTTGTAAGTTGCTTTCAAAACAACAGATTTTATGCAAGAGAGAATATAGAATGTCACAATTTTGAGGTTATGTTTGAACAATTTTCAAATTTTTATCTCGGGAACTAGACATTTGCGCGAGATGAGGGTGATTGGGGAAGGTGTCAACACCCCTCCACCTCAAACACCCTCAACCCTTAATTAAATCGGCCCGTTTCTAAAGCAATCCCGCTAGGCTAAGTAGGTTTTAGTAGATGCTGACCAACCCCCATTATCGTATTTAGTTATTATTTAGGGTGGACCTGGACCCTAAGCAGCGATTTTGGGTTGAAACCTGATATCCTGGGGTAGGCATGAGACAATTCTGGGCTGAACCACCCAACTTTATTTACTTATTTGTGTTGTAACTTGTAGGCTGCTAGCCAGCAGACTATACAAAACACAAAGTGTGAGAAGACATGAAATTCTTCCTTTAACTTAAAAAAATACCAGTACCTGTCATCATGGCGATTACGCGCTTAACCCTTAACTGCGCCCATGGGGTCAACCAGGTCAACCTACTTTTGCGCGCCAAAAATTCTCGGCACTCGTTACTCTTTTTGTTCGTGGTAGGTATGTTTATAGATTTTGATATTTATTACGTTTTCGTATAGTTTATTGTATGTCTAGTATAATTTATTTATTTATTCATAGGTTCACCTACAATTGTTACACATTTCTTACAAGTAATACATTCATAACAAATAAGGTATGGGTGCACAATATCAATCGGCAAACACAGCATTTACGGAAAACATTTGGATTTAAACATTAACACAGATCAGATTATAAGAAAATAATGATACAATATTTCGGTGAAATAGGTAATATAAAATAAAATAAAATAAATCACACAGCTAACAAACATTAGTATAGCCTACAGTTTATAAAACTTAATAAATAACTAACGCAGTTTAATTTAATTAGGTAACTAATAGTAATTAGTTCTATTGTGAACCTGGCTCTTAAATTTATAAAGACTGGTAAGTATCAACTAGGATTTCGGAGATACTTACAAGGGACATTAAAATTTATTGTAGATAATAATTGAGGGCAGTCATTAAAATTATTTACCTGTTTATATAGAAAAATTAGGTCGAGTGATTCTCTTCGTGTTTTGAGCGATATGATTTAAGTTTTGTAATCGCTCAGTGTAACTTCGGGTCCTTTTTGCTATATCAGTGGAATAAGCTAGATGATTTAAAAACCTTGTTTGAATGCGTTCTATTCTAAGAGTATGTGAAGCATAAGTGAACGCCAAACGACCGAACAATATTCAAAAATACTGCGAACAAAACAGTTGTACAGTAATGTTTTAGTTTTGGGTCTGTGGAACTGTTTAGGTGCTATCGAAGCCTTTTTAATAGCTGTATCAATGTGAGGTATAAAAGTCAGTTTTCTATCGAAAAGAATGCCTAGGCCTTTTATAATATCACTTCTGCTCAAATAAGCACCATACATGTGGTAAGCTTTATCTGTATATTGTAGTTTTCGAGTGAAAGTAATTTGGCTGCATTTATGAATGTTGAATTGCCTTTTTTATGGTACACCAATCTAAAATATTGTTTATATCTTCCTGAAGCAACAATGTATCTAAATCCGAATCTATTACTTAGACTATTTTTAGATCATCTGCAAACAAGAATGGCACTGAATTTTTCAAACATCCCGACAGATCATTTATAAAAATAATAAACAATAGTGGGCCTAGATGCGAACCTTTAGGTATACCGGAAGTTATTTTATATGTATTAGATTTATGTCCATGGGCTACAACGAAGAATGATCTGTCACCTAAGTATGAAGGAAGACATTTGAGGAAAGACCCACCAAAGCTGTATGCAGCTAACTTCCCAATTAAAACGTCTTGCTAATATCAGTGTAGATTGCGTCGGTTTGTTTGTGTCAACTGCTTTAATGACATGTTCAATAAAAGACACTAAATTGCTACAGGTAGACTTACCCGGTATAAAGCCGTGTTGGTGGTTCGATACGTACTTTTAGAAGTAATTTGAATTAACGGACATATTAAAGATTTGAAAACCTTTGCTAAAGTTGACAGAATCGAAATCGGTCTGTAGTTACTCACTAAATTACTTTCACCAGCTTTGAATGTCGGCACTACTTTGGCAAGTTTCTACAGGTCAGACAAAATCCCAACCTTAAGGGATTTGTTAAAAATTAAATCTAAAGATATCGCAAGTTCATCAGCACATTCTGATATAAAGCTCGGGGGAATTTGTTCATAGCCCGGACCTTTGGTGTTATCCAAAGATTTAAGTCTTTTTAGTATCTTTTCGCGGCTAAGATAAGTTATAATAAAATATTCAGCATTATGGACATTCTTAAGATGACTAGTATTCTCATACATGCTTACTGGTTGGCTAGATGATAAATAAACACTAGAAAAGTATGAACCTAACATATTGCAAATATCACCACCGTCGCTTGATGTTTCTGAAACATCAGACATAGTGGCCGGGTAAATTTTTGAAACACTGCGCTTTGTTTTTATGTAAGACCAAAAGAGTTTTGGGTTGGCCGAAATTTTTTGTTCTATATGAACAATATAAGAATTGTAGCATTCCACTGATATTTTTTTACATTGCTTATTACAGGAGCGTCGATTCAACGTCTGGCGACAAACTAAAACCAGAGATTATAACCTATTATAATGCTAATAAAGGAGGAGTTGGTGCTAATGACCAACAATGTGGAACCTGGCAACGCACTTGTGACTCCTTTGGTGTTGTGTTTCATGGACGGCGGTAATAGTTTACCATCAGGCGTACCACCTGCTCGTTTGCCTCCTATACCATAAAAAAAAACTAAATGTAGGCAGAAGAACCAAACGGTGGTCTTTAAACGTATTCTTTTATTTATTGAAATGCTCACATGCATAAATGTACTGGTTGTGCAATGCGCAAATATGAGCAACATTCGTACTCACTTGAGACGACATTTTCTACGACAGCTGGCTGTACAATCAGTCCAAGAGTATCAAATGAAACGTGACAACGTAAATGCGATCCCAAAATAATACAAATACGTTTTACTGAGGTACATGACTTGCAAAATCAGTCCACCCCGTCTACAGCCAAAAGAAGACGCTGTAATGATTGCCCTAGAAGCAATGATCGAAAAGTGCTGTGATCACAATCATTCTGATTAGTCTGTAAGAAATAATACATACTGTTCATCTCAAAGTATCTTTTCTTTATTTTGTGACATTTTTGTGACATTAGACAAAGGCAATTAGAACTTTAATTTTCGGAATGAAAGTTGTATTTTAATAACATGTACTTTTATTATTTTATTCCCTAATAATTTCATTAAACAACATCATAATATAAGAGAACTCACACAAAGAAAATCCCAGTTAAGGGATTTTCTTCGTGTGAGTTAAGTTAACTAAGGGTTAACGGGCACTACTTCTCACCCAACCGACCTCTCGCCGACTTCGAGGAGTATCTCCTTGAACTGAACGTCGTCGTCGCTCGAAGCCATCCTCGGCCCGTGCTTGTCGTCGGGGACCTCAATGACAAATCCTCGGCTTGAGGTTCCGCGACCACGGACGCAAGGGGTGAATTGCTCGAGGAGTGGGCCGTAGAAAACGGCCTGCTAGTCCTCAATCGTGGGTCAGTGCACACGTGCGTGCGTCAGCGGGGCGGTTTTGTTATCGATGTTTCTTTCGCTAGCCCCGCACTAGCATGCCGTGTCCAAGGCTGGCGCGTCGTCGAGGGGGTGGAGACGTTGTCGGACCATCGTTATATACGGTTTGACGTCTCCGCCCAGACCTCCGACCCCCCCAGCCCCAAGGCCCCGATTGGGGGCGGTCCGCGTTGGGCTTTAAAGAAGCTAAATCGGGAGGTCCTCCTGGAAGCCTCCATCGTTCAGGCCTGGGTGCCAGCACCGGCCAGGCCTGACAATATCGACATGGAGGCTGAGTGGTTCCGGGAGGCCATAACTCAAGTTTGTGATGCGGCGATGCCTAGAGTGCCTCGAAATATTCCAGCTGGACGCCGGGTGTACTGGTGGTCGGAACATATTGCCGACCTGCGTCATTCCTGCGTGGTAGCCAGACGCCAGTACATCCGGCTTCATAGGAGGCGTCGCCGCCCTCCCGATTTTGACGACAGGGAGGCGGAACTGTACGAGGCCTATAGAGCGGCCAAGAAGATATTGAAAATCTCCATCAAGCGGGCCAAGGATCAGGCCCGCCAAGAGCTGCTGGGGACTCTGGACTGTAATCCCTGGGGGCGTCCATACCTTATGGTAAGGGGCAAGCTTCGCCCCTGGGCGCCCCCCTTGTCCCAGAGTCTCCGGCCACAATTGGTGGAGGAGGTGGTGGCCGCTCTGTTTCCCTCACGGGCGGAGCACACTCCTCCGCCGATGGTTCCGCCTTCCATGGCGTCCAGTGTGGACTTTGACGACGACGTGGTTCCCGAAGTGACCCAGGTAGAGTTGCGAGTGGCGGTGTCGAGGCTTCGCTCGAAAAACACCGCCCCAGGGCCCGACAGCATTCCAGGCCTTGCGTTGGCCCTGGCCCTCGAGGAGCTCGCGCCCCGACTCAGGGGGCTACTCAATGAGTGTTTGCAGCAGGGCCAGTTTCCGCGCCAGTGGAAGGTGGGGGAAACTGGTCCTGATCAGGAAGGAAGGGCGCCCGGCGGACAGTCCGTCCGCCTACCGGCCCATTGTGTTGCTGGACGAGGTGGCTAAATTATTCAAATTTATTATCGCGGAGCGCCTCGTCCAGCGTCTTTCTTCTGTGGGTCCGTATCTGGCGGACAACCAGTATGGTTTCCGCCGCGGGCGCTCCACAATTGATGCAGTCCTGCAAGTGAGGAGCCTGATGGAGGATGCAGTGTCCCGGGGCGAGGTCGTCTTCGCGGTGTCTCTGGACATCGCGAATGCCTTCAACACCCGTGGAGTTGTATTAGGGAGGCACTCATTTTTCATCGAATGCCAACCTACCTCCGCCGCATTGTCGGGGCATATCTATCGGAGAGGGTAGTAGTTTACCCGGGTCACGACGGTTGGAGTCGGCGAGAGATGTCGTGCAGTGTTCCACAGGGATCGGTTCTGGGTCCGCTCTTGTGGAACATCGGTTACGACTGGGTGCTGCGGGGTGCGCTCCTCCGTGGCGTCGGCGTCATTTGTTACGCCAACGACACACTTGTCACGACTGGCGACCGCTGGGGTCGCACAAGTCGTTAATCGTATCCGGCGGTTGGGCCTCGAGGTGGCCCTGTCCAAGTCCGAGGCCGTTTGTTTCCACGGCCCTCGGAACCGGCCACCTCCAGGAACTCATATCATGGTAGGAGGGGTCCGCATCGGCATCGAGTCAACCCTAAAGTATTTAGGTCTCTCGCTCGACAGCCGGTGGGACTTTATAGCCCATTTTCGTCGTTTGGCCCCCATTCTTCGGGGCGCTGCAGGCACGCTCTCGCGCCTGCTGCTCAACCTTGGGGGGCCAAACACCTCCTGCCGGAGGCTCTACGAGGGGGTCGTGCGCTCCATGGCCCTGTACGTGGCCCCAGTTTGGGCGGACAACCTGACGGCCCGTAACATTTCGGCGCTTCGTGCGCCACAGCGCGCCATGGCCGTCAGGTTGATTAGAGGTTACCGCACGATCTCGTTCGAGGCTGCGAGCCTCCTCGCCGGATCGATGCCATGGGACCTGGAAGCGGCGCTCCTGGCGTCGCTCTATCGTTGGCGCCAGGAGGCGCTAGTTCGGGGCGAAGGACCAGCTCGTCCCGCTCTCGAGGCAGCGAGGTCCGAGCTCCGCCAGGTCCTAGTGGCAAATTGGAAGGAGTGACTTGTGCACCCCAGTGCCGGGCACGCCACGATCGTGGCGGTAAGTCCCGTGTTTGAGGAGTGGCTGGAGAGGCGGCATGGCGCCCTCACCTTCCGGCTGACACAGGTAATGACTGGCCACGGTTGTTTTGGCCAGTTCCTGTGTCGTATACGCCGGCAAGAGACGCCCGGTTGTCACCACTGCGGCGACTGCCGCGACGTTGTTGAGGACACGGCGCTGCACACTTTGGCGGTTTGCCCCGCCTGGGCATCGCAGCGCCGTGAGTTGATCGCGGCAGTCGGATTGGTTGCCCTCTCGCTCCCGACCGTAGTTCAGTCTATGGTCCGGAGTGAGAGGTCGTGGAACGCCGTCGCCTCCTTTTGTGAGGAAGTCATTTCCATCAAGGAGGCGGCGGAGCGGGAGAGGGAGCGTTTAAACCCTCTCCCCAACCGCAGAACCGGGCGCCGGAGGGCGCGAGATGACCTCCAGCCACCCTGAGGATTGACCTGGGGGTGGTGGGCTTTGTGGGCCTGCCCGCCATCCGTTCAGCACCAGGTCCGAGAGGCGGCGTGCGTGTTTCCACACGCGCCTCTGTGTCGAGTCCGTCTCCCTTCTAGGGGGGACAGTAGGGATTGTTTTTGCGAAGTGCCTATAGGGTAGGTCTTATCGGGTAGTGGTCTGCCGTTTCATACGGCGGGCCGAAACCTCGGCGGGGTCGCGACTGCATGCGCAAGTGTTTCGCGCGGCCCTGTCGATAGTGGTTTTGTCGAGGAACACCGTGGTAGGTTTAGTCGGTATTCCGGGAAGTACATTATTCTTATTCCATATTTCTTTTACCCCGGCGAGTCCGACATAACCCCTCCGCCCGCCCCCGCGGAGGGGCATGCGTCATGCATTCCGCCACGTAACAAAAAAAAAAGGGTTAACGGGCATCGGATATCCAAGTGGCTAAATTAAATCCTCTACGCTGTAAATAATGAGTAGGTAAGTACGTTACGCATTGGCAATGTAGAAAAATTCATTACCCCTACGTTGCTCATGGCAAAATGCCAATTCGGCACCAAATGCCTTCGAATATCTTAATAACATCCGAGATGTGCATTTATCTTAATGCTAACACTAAAAAAAAATATGTCGCCATAAGGTCTGCAGAGCATAGATAAGGCACTATATATATACTGAGAACTGCAGAGGTCAAGCCATAGCCATAAAGTCGTAACTATTTATGTAATTTATATCAGTTTTAAGAACAGGAACTACCGTCATATAATGATCACTGAAAGGTAGAAGAGATAGGCTGCCGCGGTTTTAACCCGCAAAAGACCGAAATCAAAACCATAGCTGCGGCGTTATTTAAATGTTTCATCTTTATATTATCATTTTATATTTTATTCCTAAACTAGATGTGCCCGCGGTTTCACCCGCGTTTATGATTACTGCGCCGCTCCCGTGGGTCGTAGCGTGATGTTATATTGCCTATAATCTCCCTCAATAAATAGGCTACCCAACACTAAAATATTTTTCAAGTCGAACCAATAGTTTCTGAGATTGCGCGTTGAACCAAACAAACAAACAAACTCTTCACTTTTATAATATAGTATAATATATACAGGGTGTCCCAAAAATCAACGTCAAGCCGAAAACGGATGACGGGCCAAGGGATGGTGGTTCTCAAAAAAATATGAAAAAAACATTTTTTGCTGCACTCTAAAAATTATAGCCATTTAAAAAAAAATGAGAAAATTAACACCTTGTTATGATTTTTCAAGTACTATGACTACAAAATGTTTACTTAGCTTAATTATTTTAGTGAGGATTTGTTACTGAATAATGCTAGTATACATTACAATTCAAAATTTGAACACAACTATCTTCATTTCAGAGGAAATATCCCTAATATGCCCAAACATGTACTCAAAATTATTACATTATTCAACTTTAAATGGCCGTGCTGAAAAAAAAATGTACTACACCATTTCAGCACGTGGCATCAAAAGATGGCGCATTTAATGGGCTTTCTAAAATGCTATAACACTTACTACATTTTATCCTAATTATGGATTTTTTTTCTAAAACAACTCGGGTCTAACCTTTTTTGTTTTACTCAAAAATGTTGGTAATGACATCTAGTTTCCCTCTAAGAAACAAATTAGTGTTATACATAACCCTCTTTTATGGCAGTCAGGTAAAAACTACTAGTGACACTGTTTTGCGAAGCTACTGTGAATAGGGCAAATACCTAATTTATTGATAAACCATATTAGATTCCTTTGGTCATTGTGAATCATTGTGTTCAATTTGAAATAAAAATTCAACCATTCAAATCAACAGTTCATTTTATTTTGTTACAATAAATATTCAAATTGTTTGCCTTCAGCTTCAATGCATGCCCTACATCTCTTTAAAAACGAACGCTTTATTTTACGAGCAAAACTTCTTGAATTGATGTATTCAGCGGCCCCCGCAATTCTTTGGCGCAGTTCCTCTACGTTTGCGATAGGCTTAGAGTAAACTTGATCCTTCACTGCTCCCCAGTAAAAGAAATCAATGGGGTTTAAGTCTGGTGATCGGGCCGGCCACGAGATCGTACCAGACCGACCGATCCACCTATCCGGATATACTTGGTTAAGAAATTCCCTTACTGAGCGAGCATAGTGCGCAGGGCAGCCATCTTGTTGGAGCCACATACCTACGTAAATGTTGAGTGGCACGTCTTCCAATAAATCTGGTAGATGATTTTGTAAAAAGTCTAAGTAAGCCTCACTGGTTAAGGTGTCTGGGAGTTCGAAAGGTCCAATAATTCTACCGTTCAGAATACCGGTCCACATGTTTACTTTGAAGCGATATTGTGACCGATCTTCTCGCATTAAATGTGGGTTTTCCACGTGCCACTCATGCACATTATGTAGATTTAAGTAGCCATCTTTCTTAAAAGTTGACTCATCCGTCCAGAGTACTTTATCCAGGAAGTGGGGGTCTTCTCGGTGTCTTTGTAACATCGTTTCACAAAACGCAACCCTTGCAGGATAATCTTGAGGTGATAAAGATTGAACTCGTTGCGCATGGTACGGGTGGAGCTGGTTTTGCTGCAAAATCCGGTGTGCTGTACTCTTCGGCACTCCTATGCTTGTCTCAAGTCCACGTACTGAGACACTCGTGTCTTCTGCGACTGCTGCTAAAACTTCTTCCTCGTATGGAATGCTGGATCTTCCTGTACTGAACATTTGATTAGGAAATCGGCCTTCTGAGAGTGATCGGTGCAGATTAATAAATACTCTATGATCCGGATGACGCTCAGAATTGGGGTATCTCTCACGATAGAGTCGAGCTGCAGCATTAGCGTTGCACCTGCACTCTCCATAAATGAGATGCATGTTTGCATACTCCTGTGCTGTGTATCGAAGCGGCATGGTGGCGATCATAGAATACACACAATTACACGGTCAGCGATGACGATAGTCCAAAAGAAAGCCAAGTTAGTCACAAACGGTCAAATCACAAATCAAATCCAAGTAGCACGTAATCAAGTCCAATAAGCAAAGCCAAAGTTAGTAAGTACGAAAACGACACGAAGGAATACAGAACGATGCGCAGTAAACGAAATAACGTAACGTACTGAAGTATTGCAGTTCGTGCGCAGATGATCCGGTCTTGCTATCTTTTTCACTCGTGGCGTCTCTATCCGTCTCATTCTAACTCATGCCGTAGATGATGCTAAGGCTTGCTATCTCTTTCACTCACACTCTCACTAACACGTTGAAGTGGCGTCTCTCTCCGTTTCACTCTAACTCGTGCTGTTGATGATGCTCAGGCTTGCTATCTCTTTCACTCTCACACGTTGAAGTGGCGTCCTAATCTGTTTCACCCAAACTTGTACTGTCTTACTTTAATTTAAGTAAGCTTTAAATAAAATATGCATCGCATTAGAAGCATAAATCCAAGTTGTTTTAGAAAAAAATCCATAATTAGGATAAAATGTAGTAAGTGTTATAGCATTTTAGAAAGCCCATTAAATGCGCCATCTTTTGATGCCACGTGCTGAAATGGCGTAGTACATTTTTTTTTCAGCACGGCCATTTAAAGTTGAATAATGTAATAATTTTGAGTACATGTTTGGGCATATTAGGGATATTTCCTCTGAAATGAAGATAGTTGTGTTCAAATTTTGAATTGTAATGTATACTAGCATTATTCAGTAACAAATCCTCACTAAAATAATTAAGCTAAGTAAACATTTTGTAGTCATAGTACTTGAAAAATCATAACAAGGTGTTAATTTTCTCATTTTTTTTAAATGGCTATAATTTTTAGAGTGCAGCAAAAAATTTTTTTTTCATATTTTTTTGAGAACCACCATCCCTTGGCCCGTCATCCGTTTTCGGCTTGACGTTGATTTTTGGGACACCCTGTGTATATATTTATATAAGAATAAACATCATAATCTATAGAATATAGATTATGATGTTTATTCTTGCAGAAGAGTGAAGCAGCTGCAAAGCCCTAGTTATTAGAAGCTAGGGGTGGTTATATATTAAAAAGAAAGAAATAGACTCCACATTCTGTAACCTAGGATATTCACTCGAAGTTCAAGTTACCTATATCAATCTCATCTATCGATAGCCATTAAAATGCAAATAGTAATTTTTTCATATGCAACATTTTTAGTCTGTCACTTTGACATGCGGTGATAATTTTCTTTCCTTTTCTCTCGATTCTGTCAAACAAATCGGAAACATGGCTGAGGTTTGTAAAATATTTTAAGAATATTATCCACGTTTATATAGTTAATCGATTGCAGAACTGCATTATTCAATATAGTGCTATCATTGAGTGTTTCAGAGGAACTGTGTAATTGTGTTATTTTCGTGAAGTGGGAAACAATGTTTACCTTTTACAGGTCGACGAAACTCTCAAGAAAAAGCGTACCTTCAGGAAGTTTACCTTCCGTGGAGTTGATCTTGATCAACTTCTTGATATGCCAAAGTGAGTACTAACATATTTGCACTGACAATATAAAACACCAATAATTCTACTATAAAGTACTCGACAGGCCCGGTTTTGCGAATGTATAGCTTCTAGCTCAAAATTTTAATAAAATAGTACAATTTAGCCATACTTGCATTTGTAAAGGGTCTAGAAATATTATTCTTGCATCGTAATCATTGTGCCACTACGGTTATTTATTTCATACTTAACCTTAAAACATGTAATATTTCAGTGAGCAGCTCATGGAGCTGATGCACGCCCGCGCCCGCAGGCGGTTCGCCCGCGGCCTGAAGCGTAAGCCGATGGCGCTGGTGAAGAAACTTCGCCGTGCAAAGAAAGAGGCGCCTCCAAATGAGAAGCCAGAGATAGTCAAGACACATTTGAGAAACATGATCATTGTTCCCGAAATGGTCGGCTCCATCGTTGGTATCTACAACGGAAAGACTTTCAACCAGGTTAGTGACCACAAATTCTTATAAACCAATTATTTTACTGTTTTCAGTGAAATGTCACATAAAGCATTATTATTTTGTATACTTTATGCAAAACAGCGTTGAATTGGCTTGCTATCCTTGAAAACCCACTTGTGGAGACAAAGCTGGCATTTAACCCATCACTTGACAGGTTACTTGGAATACCAAACTTAATAATAAACCATGTGTTTGGCCGCCAGTGAGCTGTTGCAACCTAAAAGATTAATCAGGTTCTTCATTAAGATCGTTTGTCATCATCATTCATCATTCTCTTTGCGGCACATTTTTATTTACAGAGGAAAATAAATATTTTTGTGTATTCTTAATTGATTAGGTTTAGTTATATGTAGTTTTGACAGTTTTTCATGTGTTGGTTGATGAGGGGGTCAAATATAGGGTGGTTATTGTTGGTAAAATTATCATAAATTAATTTCTAAATTAGGTTTTATTGTCAAGAATCTAATAAGCTTAATTGTTTATTATATGTAATTAATCATATTTTAACAAATTTAGCATATAAAATATTCATATTTGTAAATAAAACTTGTAGAACAATGAATTCAAATTTCACCAACTTTCGTTTGAAAGTTTAGTTGACCACTATAAAGTAGAGTTAAGGGGAGGGGTAATGTTAATTCAGGCAGTAACAGGAATATTTTTGAAAATAAATTGATCACTATATTTTTTTATTGAGACCAATGGTACATTGAAATATAACATACGAAGAATATGATTTAAAAATTTTATAAAAATATTATATGATACAGCAATGGCAGCAATAATTCAGAAGCATTTTGAAAAAAAGTATAATTGCGGTGCCTCTCTCTGGACTGTATCATCTGAAATATAAAAACAGTTTTTTTGTTAAATCATTGTTTTCCCAGGCAATGTTGGGAGGGTTTTTCTTTTGGAATGAAATATTGACATTGGAGGTGTTTTATTTTCGGCTATGAAATGTACTATCAGCCAGAAAATAGCAAAAAATACTAGGAATTGGAGAAAATATTATTTCAAATTCAAATTGTTTTTATTTGTTAAACATATTTTCCTGAATTTAAGTCGAATTACGTTTGCGCTTTAAAATAATAGTTTGTATATTATTGCCATTATATTCAATATGGCAGTGGTTCTCGGTCATATAACTTTGTATGCATTCTTAAATCATATCGAAAGTATATAATAATGTAAATAATATATAAATATATTTGTCAACAATAAATGTTTTAGAGTATAATTTATTCATTTCAACTATCATACAAATAGAAACAAAATTTTGTTTGAATGAAACATTTTGTTTGTTTGACATTAACTGTCAATGTCATATTGACTGATAATAAATATTCCAATGCTGAATTGGTGTTTCTTATTACACTTTCCTGAATTCATACGTTTTCCTTTCATTTTACCAAGAATTATCAATTTTTGGTGAATATTATTCCAACAAGAGTTCTTTTACTTCTGACAATTCTAGCATTCTAGGTTATGTATAAATCTCATCTACCAACTTGTCATAGATAATCCGCACGATAAACGTCAATCATTTTATATTTTATTTTGCGCAAATTCCGTCTGTTAACATCTTGAGTGGCAGTGGCCTGCAGGTAGCCAGACGTAATTGTTATAAATTAACACACTATTTCACAACAAATATGCTAATAAATATTTTTATCTACAGGTTGAAATCAAGCCTGAGATGATTGGCCACTACCTCGGCGAGTTCTCAGTCACATACAAGCCTGTAAAGCACGGTAGGCCTGGTATTGGTGCCACACACAGCTCCAGGTTCATCCCACTCAAGTAGAGTGTCCTGACCACCACCTAGGCTTAAGTCTAATATAAAAATATGCACAAGGATACAATAAAGTAACTTGTGTCAATTTCTTTGTTTTATTTGATTACATCTTTTTATCAAGTGTAACCCTTCTCACACTGAAAAGATTATTATCAAGGTTTGTGACAGAATTTATTTTCTGGGTATTGCACAACGTTTTTTAACACACAATCTTTTTTAAGTTGCCGACTTAACACAGACTCATGCCTGTATATCAGTGAAGGGGTAGTTAGTAGGTGTTTTACACCGACATTGCCGTCTACTAGCGACTAGGCGATTGCCGTGACCATCAGAAAACCGTTGGGGGAGTTTTACGTTGATCACTTTCTGACCTGGAAATCAAATTAAGCAAATTAGCGCAAATTGAAGTCATCGGACCAATAAGGCTGTTTTTTGAATACCTAGTCAAATCCAGCATTAAATCAGTAGTTCTGTACACAGAGCAGTGATGTGAGTCTTTCGTCGAAGAATTTTTTTGTGGTAACACAGTGCCTGGTACACTCCTATAGGCTCCCTTTCCAATATGTGACACTTACAACCACAGCCAACAGAACAACAGAACTTACCCCTTTTAGAATACAGGCTGGCGACTATGAATATTTATGTAACATTCCACACATTTTCTTCTAAGCTATGGGACTTTGGGTGAGCGAGTCCAAATCCACTAGACCGGTACTGTCTTGTTATCACGCAATCGGTTCTTACGACTCTGAGCATGCGATCTTAAATGTTTGTCATTGGCAAATCATGTTTTAATTGGTGCTGCCGACTTCGACGTATAGCTAGCTCATCTTTGCATAGCCACCATCGCAAACTGGAAATCTGTTTACGTAGTGAATTAATAATAATGATAATTTATTCAACTTAAACTAGTCGATAATTAGTCGAAGTTGGTCGTAAAAAGGCAGAATTGGTTGGTCCGCCGTTTAAAAGATACAAGGGGGTATTGGTGGCTGTGCACACACACCTAGTATTTCCAAAACCGCAGCACTGAACGAAGTTCTAACTATACCAATAATTGGTCGTAAAGTAACAGAATTGGTCGGTCCGCTGTTTAACAGATACAAGGGGGTGTTGCTGGCTGTGTCAAAGTGAGCGCTCATCTTGGTACAGACACCTTGTATTTCCAAAACCATAGCACCGAAAGATCTAACTTTACCAATAATTAACCAATAAACGACAAGTTTTTGGTGCAATCAGAGTATCGCTAGCCATCGTGCCATTGCCAAGATATTGAGGTGGCTGTGCCAAGATGAGCGTATTATACCTATGCATATTATATCTTTTAAACGGGGCTTGATCAATGCTGATGCAATATTTTGTGATCAATAGCGACCAATTTCGACTAATTCACTACATAAACAGATTTCCAGTTTGCGATAGTGGCTGTGCCAAGATGAGCTATACAATATGGCATGCAGTCATAGTAAGGAATTTCTCTACTACTTAGAGTTACTGGTGAACATTTACCATGTTGCAAATAAGGTCCTACGTATTTGCAGTAAATCTGCAAATACGTAGTAGAGCCTCGCTGATTTCAGGGCCGGCTCGACCAGGGAAGAACTACCCTCTCACAGAATATCGACGTGAAATAGCAGTATTCCTACTGTTGTGTTTCGTTCGGTGAGTGAGAGCACCAGAGGCCCAATCACCCTCTATCCCCCTTACTGCTTCTCTTTCCCACGTCCTTTCCTAAAGGGTTGGCAAGGCGCAAGTGATGCCTCTGGTGTTACAGGCGTCCATAGGCTACGGTGACCACTTACCAACAGGTGGGCCGTATGCTTGTTTGGCAACTTACTAAGATTTTGTATCACGGTAAAATACATTTGTAGTTTTGCCTAGAACTAATATATTTTATTCATTATCAGCCGGCAGGTATGAGCCAGGTCTGTAGCTGGTAACCGTTAGGGTTATAGATCAGTCGGCAGGCATAAGCCAGGTCCGTAGCTGGGGTTATATTGAAACACGTAGACTGATTCAAATGAGAATATATTTACAATTTTTATGCTTTCTTATATCCATATCCCATTTATTATTCATGCAAGTAACGCTAGCACTAATGTGTACAATAATCGTTTACACCAATCAGCGACAAGTAAATAACATTATACAATTTTACGAGTAATTCTTGAGCGCGTGTGCGTACGGCGCGACGGCTATAAATACTGCCACGTATAAAAACAGAGACCAACTTCGCGCGTCGCTTATTGTCGATAGCCGAGGTCAAGGCTTCGTTGACTAAGGAAAACCTCCCTGTGCACGAAGTGCACCGTATGGTTCGTGGTAGGCCTCACGAACCTTACGACATGGTCCTCGTCTCGCTGGACCAGTCCGCCGCTGGGAAAGCGATCTTCAAATTGACCAGTATATGCCACCTGTCTTACATTACTGTCGAGCCCCCGCGTAGAAACGGATTCATTTCACAGTGCCACCGGTGCCAGCTGTACGTCCACTCGGCGCGTAACTGTTTCGCTAAACCGCTATGTGTGAAATGTAGCTAAGCTCGCCGTTATCAACCCCGTGCCAAAGGTGGCCTAGCCCACCCTAAATCCGTGTCCGGCGCCGGTCACGGGACCCGACGCTAACCCCAATCCCCACGAGTTCGCCAGCTTCGTGAATTACACAGAAATGTGCGCGCTGCTGGACGATGTTAGGGCCAATTAAGGCGACTCCTGGGCGCTATGTCAAGTAATTAGTAAGCATGCACACGTTTTTCAAGTACTCGCTGACTTTAGACCATAGATTATACGACAACACTCACACAATACAAGCCTACACGGCCCGCGCAGGCCCATACCAAGTCGTCCGCGGTTCCGCCTCACCGCCGAGGTCGGAATACGCGTCGCGTTAACGTTAATACCGTGGATCACCCTTGATCCACGTAGCCGACAACGCCCCAAGCCGAGGTCCGTGGCAGTCCGCCCTTGGGGATAACATTGTCTAGTTTACCTTTTAACGGGTTTGACTGACGCCTATTTTCTTCATTAAAGCTTGAAATAAAGACGATTCGGACTGTCTCCCTTGGTCTGTAGTAAGTCGCAGGGGACATCCAAACCGCGTTATCCATCCCTCGTACACGGCCTTCGCGTCCGTTTCGGCGGTGACGTCACGAGTAGGTATTACCTTTTGGCCAGTTAGTGCAGCGGTCAATCATAGTAACTAAGTATCTATAGTCATCTGGTGGCGGGAGGGGCGCAACTATGTCCACATGCAGGTGTTCAAAACGGGATGATTGTTGAAACTCGACGAGCAGGCCAATGACGTGTCGATGATCTTTCGCTCGTTGACAGCTGATGCACGCTTTCGCCCATCTACCTGTATCTTTGTTTATAGATGGCCAGAAAAATATTGTTGTCTTTATTTTTCTTGTTGTACGAATGCCGGGGTGACTTAGTTCGTGTTGTGCTTTGAAGGCTGCGACACGATAAGGCAATGGTAGGTATGGTCGAATGTTGGCTGTCGATGTTTCGCACCAAATAGGTCGTTCGACTGCCGGTAGGTTTACGCGGGAAAACTTCAGTCTAGAGTTATTCATGCAATCGTGTAGCTCGGCGTCAGTTCTTGTTCTTGAGATAACTTGTCGTAGTCCATCGTTGCGTTCAGTAGTTTGTTTTCCGCGATACCTGATAACGCGTCAGCGGCTTCGTTCTTATCACCGTGAATGTATTTGATGTTAGTGCAGAATTTACTTATGTAATGAAGTTATCGCTCTCGACGCGGGGTGTCGCCACTACTAAACTACTTGGCGTTCGTGTTAGTGCGTAACTCAATGGTTTGTGATTCGTACATATAGTAAGTTCGTTGCCTTCTATCAGTCGGCGTAGGTTTTTAACAGCTGTATACATTGCTAGAAGTTCGCGATCGTATACAATGTATCTTCTCTGCGTCTTGCTCATTGTTTTTGAGTAAAAAGCACACGTTTCCACACGTTTATTTTCTATTGTAGGACTGCGCCGAGGCTAGTGTCAGAGGCGTCGGTTAGTACCTAAGCATAACGAGGCGTTAGGTATTGGGTGCGATAATATAGTGGCCTCTGGTATGCTTTGTCGGCATTGTTCAAAGGCTTTTTGAGCTTCATGTGTCCATTGTATAGGAGTTTTGTCGTTTTTCTTGCTATGGTGTAGATACTTGTTAAGTATATTTTGGTATTCGGCGTAGTTGTCGAGTCGTTCGAGAACTTGTTGTAAGTGACGCTTGTGATCCACTGGGTTTTCTGAGTGCACTAGTAAATTATCGACGAAACAGAATATGTTGTCGTCGAGCCCTCGTTGTACTTCGTGCCTGAAACGTTGAAATGTTTGGCTGGAGTTGCATAAGCCGAATGTCATACAATTGAACTTAAATAGACCAAAGGGGGTTATTATGGCCGTCTTTGCAGTATCTTCTTTTTCAATAGATATCCAGAAGTACGCCATTGTGAGATCTAGTTTTGAAAAGATTTTGTTCCCATGTAGCTGGTACATAAAATCTTGAATTCTCGGCATTGGGGAGCGATCGGCTACTGTAACAGCGTTCAATCTTCTATAGTTGCCACACACGCGTAGCGAACCATCCTTTTTCTTAATGACGTGAAGCGGGCTGGCCCCAGGACTGTTTGACGGTTTACAGATTCCCATCTCCATCATCTTCTCAAATTCTAACTTCGCAGCTTTGTATTTATCAGGCGGCAGGGGGCGCGGCCTTGATTAGATTAGTTGGCCGATTGTTTCTATGCGATGAGTTACGTTGTGCTTAGTCGGAGTTTTGAGTGACATGGATCGCAGTACGTCGGGATATTCTTACAAGATGTCGTGATAGGCCTGATGGTGGCTGATAACGTATACGGCTTCCTCGGTGCTACGGATGTTGATGGTGTTAACGCTGAGGTCGGTAATGCGGTCGATGACTTTTCTTTGATGTAGATCGACAAGTAATGTGTGTTTCGCTAAGAAATCTGTGCCTAGTATTGATGTTTTCACGTCGGCTACGGTAAATGTCCATTTGTAGCTTCTACGTAAAACTAAGTTGACCTCAAGTGTGCGCTCGCCGTAGGTACGTATCTCCGTACCGTTCGCAGCAAACAGTTTGTAGGTACTTTCAATCGGCTTCACGCGTTTCTTACTTCTTGCGACTAATACGGATATGTCGGCACCTGTGTCGACTAGAAACTTCTCTCTGTTGTTAAGATCGATAACGCAGAGGCGGTAGCTTGGTTTGCACATAAACATCGACGCCCGCCATGGTCGATGTGTTTTCTAGTTTTCCTGTTTGTTTTTTGCGCACGGTGATTCGCATCTACAGGCTTCATCTCCATAGCGCAAGTGGTAATAGCACAGCCAGCCAGGATCGCCGGGTTTGCAGTTTGAGCGTAAACGGCATCTCGAGTTTGATCGCGATCGATTGTAGCTATGCGAACGAGTGGCGCCATAGTGATACGACGCACGTTGTTGATTGGTTCGAATCTCGGCGATTTCCAGCGTAAGTTTTCTATTTGTTTGTATAATAGGTCGAACTGTAGATTTTCTGTAGTAATTTTCTGAGTAATTTCTGTAGCTAACGATGGTCTGATTTTTGCGTAATATACTTGTTGGTCGATGGCGAGTTCAATATGATGTAGCCGATTTGTTGGAGATCGCTACAGCCTAGCAAAGGGACGACGAGGTTGAATTTCTGTTCTTCTCCTGTCTTTTGGTGGTGACGGCGGCTTCAAACTGTGCGAACCACAGTCGTGGGTTTTGACGCCAGAATGGTAATAGACGTGCAGGCACTGAGATTGTAGCGACATCACCGTGGAAAGGGGTCGTTGCTTGCTTGTCGGTGAATTCTTCAGCTTTTTCTTGTGCTATGACAGTAAGGTAGCGTATTCGTACGTTCTAGATTTAGGCCTTTTTTATTAATTTGGACCGAAAACCAACAGAGGTTGGATGTCAGTTCAGTGAACCGATATTATAACAGCACTAGAACGACGAGTGGTCAGGGGTCACCGATATAACGCATTATCAGCCGGCAGGCATAAGCCAGGTCCGTAGCTGGGGTTATATTGAAACACGTAGACTGACTCAACTGAGAATATATTTACAATTTTAAGCCTTCGTAATTCTTATATCCCATTTATTGTTCATGCTAGTAACGCTAGCACTAATGTGTACAATAATCGTTTACACCAATCAGCGACAAGTAAATAACATTATACAATTTTATGAGGAATTCTTGAGCGCGTGTGCGTGCGGCGCGACGGCTATAAAAACTGCCACGTATAAAAACAGTAACCAACTTCGCGCGTCGCTTAGTCTGTAAATTGGTTTCGTCGCGTAGACGTATGATGCTCCGTTCGATCGCCTTCGCGCGTCGTTTGGTTTTGGCGCGGCTAGACGAATGATGCTCCGTTCGATTCCAGGTTCCTCATAAACTTATATGTTGTTTGTATATACATACGCCACAAGGTAATAATTATACTATGGTTGTACGAACGGCGTAGTCGTTTCAGTGGTCCCCTCGCCACTGCCGCCGCGCTAAGTGTTATGGATGAACCACACGAAACAAAAATTTGTAAGATCCACATGGTTCTCCGGGTGTTAAAAATAAACGAAATATAAAATCACTGTCTTTAGTGTCCTTACTTTTATGAGTATAGTATGGAGAAACAATTGATGCCAGCCATTTTCAGTGAGTATCCTTGGGCTTTAAAGACAATCTTCGAAGCCCATCCAAACCAGAGATGTAGCGGATGCAGAGTTTTTGACATCCGCGGATACGGATACGGATATATGAAGGCTCACATCCGTAGATGCGGATGCGGATGTCCAAATATGGCAGCTCCATGGATGCGGATGTTGATGACAATAATGCATCATATTTAATAAAAAGTATGCCTTTGCAGGTTCAAGCCTGTTTTGCAATGGTTCATTAATTAAACATGCACTACTGAACAACTGTTTACTAGGAACATTGGCTGGCGATGGCAATACAAATCTGCGTGCTATTGTTGATCATATTTTCAATTATTCTCGATGTATGCTTTACCATTTAAGCAGATTTTCATTTACATTGATCTTAATTTTGTTTGAGGTAAAATCGTAATTTCTTTTTGAGTAAAGCGGTAGCTTTACCATTTTATAGTGTTTCTTGATTCTCATCTTCACTTGAAGAATCATCGCGCCATTCATCGGCCCATCCATTTATTTCTTGTCGCAACCTTGGCTACATCTGGATCCGCATTAACATCCGCGTTGATAATCGCGGATGCAGATGCAGATGTCCAAATCAATGCGGAAGCTCCGCAATTGCGGATGCGGATGCGAATATTCGCAACATCCCTGATCCATACCATCATATATTATACCGAAAGAGGCAGTTCCCTCTTGCGGTGTATGTTGGTATGACGATCTATTAAACTCGAGAGTAATATTCATACATTTTTACTTTTTTCAAGTTGTTTTGTTTGTTGTGTTGTTTGTTGTTTGTTTCATTTTATCTCTACATTTCCCAATTTAGCATTTTTATTTTTTTACTTTATAAAATGTTCAGTTTATGTAAAATTATTTTTTATTTTAGAATAATTTATTTAACTTTCTACATTGGCACTGACGTTAGGGTTGAGGTGAATGTAATTATCTATTTTACATGTTCTTAGAAAATAATAAACTATATACACGGAGTTTACATAAGTTTAATTCAAGTTTAGGTCATAATATACACTACACTATCTAATATACATTAGGTACTAGATCATGACATTAACATGAAGTGTAATATATAATTATTACAGTACTTGGATAAAGAAGAATGTGTACCAAATTTTACGTAAATATGATTATGGGAAAAGATTTTTCATGTTAACGTTTTTTACTTTCCGAGGGATATCAAATCAATAATATTTCTGTTAGTAGTTGTTGTCTAGCTGGAATTTTGTTAACATACCTATTAACGACACAAACAAAATTTAAGATAAACTCATTGCTTCTGACTCGTTATTGTTGCACATCTAGCAGCATCTGAGGCACGTATAGGGAGTAATAGCTCCTACGGACGCAAGCACCGACATTAACACTCAAATATCTACTTTATGGAGGTGATGTTCCATGAAAGACCAACATCGTTGCCTCATGGTCTATATCCTACATAAGGCATCAGAGATTTCGACGCTGCATCGCCATTTCCAACTGCGTTCGGTCGCGGTATTAATTTGACTTGGACAGTTTCATTGCACGTAGATTGTCAACGATTCATTCAATTTTAATTTTTGGTTTTTAAACAGTAAAATATGAACTGATACTTTTTAGTAACATACTAGCAATCGTAATTCATTAGCGTTTTTAAATATACTTTAGCTCTGGATACTCCGTCCGTGCCAAAACAAAGGTTCAAAAGGCTTCAAATATTCATATAGGATATTACGCAGTAAACCACTTGTACAGTAAGACGTTATGTGTTATTACTCTGTTCTGTGTCACTAATATTTAACCTACTCCTATAGACAGTCTGTAAATTTTGCCACAACGCTATGATCAGGCGTCTATAGACGGGTTAGTTCGTCTGCTATCTGGTACCAAACGCTTGATTGATGTACCCTGTTGCTTAACGTTTCGTTTTATTTGATGTTAAACAATATCACGTTTGTCTGTAGCAGTGTAATTTATAAAAACTTGCCCCGCATCGTCGATCCTAAAATTTCTTCCTAAAAGGTAGATAAGAATACCTATATACTTAAGTAGAGGAGACCGGGGCCGGTTCTAACAAATTTGAAACTTATTGCCATAACTACCCATCCTTCTGCGTTACAGCCATAATATTTGGCCATGTAATTGGTAATTTATGTGACTTTAAATAAAGCATATCAAAAATATTGTTCACCGAATACTTTCTGAATAAGAACGATTTTTCTAAAGAAAGTCACATGTTAGAACTTACCCCGCCGTTGGGGCAGGTTTTAATAGTCCTGGGGTAAGTTTTAACGGGAAGGTATTAGATTAAAATGTAATTTATTTCTGAGTATTTGCGCAAAAATAAAACAACACTCAATCAACAAAATTCAGACTTTATTTTTTTTAACCATTCTCAAAAAATTATCCACGTTCGTGCGATTAAAAGAGATACCACGACTCAAACTGGTCGCCTCAGGGCTTCTTATAGATAAAGTAGGAATCCTTTTCAAAAATGCAAAAATTCAGTCCTTTTCGGCTGACCTATTTCTTTCCCAAGTTTCTGGAATCTTTTTTAATTTGTAAAAAGCAGCCATACGCTAGCATTTATAATTCACTAGGAAGTTAACCGAAATATATTTTGGCATACTGCTTAAGATTTTCTGCCATCTTGTTTTCTTCATCAGTAGGTACTAAAAATTTGTCTGCTCTTTTTGTAACCCATTTCAACAGTTAAGCCAGTTTTTTTCTGTTTGATAAATGCGTGCAGTGTCACATGGCATTTATTGAAACTTTTGGTTATGCCTCGGATACTCTTATTATTTTCTAGCACATCATTTGCTGCTAACTCAAACACTTCTTGAGATGTACCTATTTCCACGAGTGGACTTTATAGTGCCGTATCCTAAAAAAACACAGTAGGTATTAATTGAGATTCGACGGAATGATGTCGAGCAAGCGACAGTTAGTTGAAAACGATCGGTCAAAATTCTAAATAAGTGCTTCAGACATCTACTTCGTTAGAACTTAAGACCCACCATTGGGGTAAGTATTAACATGTTAGAACTTGCCCCGTGAATTCTGTTAAAAACAACTCCATGGCCAAATTTTTCGGTAATTAGGTTGTACTAAAGTAAGTATGTAATTTAGCAGCAAGAAATTAGAGTATATTTGTAGTTGGATAAATAGTGATTGACTGAATTAAAGTATCACAGCTTCAAAAATTATAATAAGGTTACAAATCAAAAAGTACAATCATAAAAAATATCGTTTTCCTGCTCAAATGGGCAGGTCACACACAGCTTGCGTCCGCGGCGGCGTAGCCGAAACCTAAGACTAAGTGTATAATCTAAGGCCGAAACTGACGAGTGGCGACACGTTCGGCATCGTTTACTAACGCGGCAAGCGTTGGAATTTTGTTATTAAGACCAATAGTTTGGCGTAAATCTGCCTGTTAATACCTACCCCTGTTAGAACCAGCCTCAGTCTCCCCTACCAACCACGCACACAGAAAAATAGATATGTACATATTTACTGATTCTTCGCGAGATATACTATTTTGTAACACTACGCATTCAACAGAATTAATGTATTTTACAATACGCGCGTGAAGTCACAGGAAAATCCAAGTAATTTAACAAATTTTAACAACAATTAAAAGTATGCGTGTGTTGTGGAACAAATGTGTAACCATATCGTTGGAGTTAATAGAAGTGCATTACCCATCAGCATGGCTCATCATGCTTCTGTGGACATCATGAAACTGGCTGAAACCGGACCGAGCTGCTCCGTGCCGCTCGCCTCCAGCCTCGAGCTTTGCTGCCGTTAAGACCATCGACGATGACGTCTTGTTGGCAAACAGACGTTTTTGGTTTTGTTAACTAACGCGAGCCCTAAATGGACTTACGAATTATTAAATCATACATACATACTTACAAAATACTCGTCATTCACTTTGAATACAATAAATTATGTAATTATTTTAACACTTTGGTATCTACTATTTGAGTGGCAATGAAATATACTACGTTAAATTATGTATTGTCGAATTGTTCAACTATTTAATTTCCTCTATAAACGTCATAGGTACTGGTAATACGTAGATATCTACTAAAATATAAAAGGTATGAGATTTTTTTATTTATTGTCACGGGTAGATAATTGTTAGTGGTTTAATTTTATATACATTGATAAAATAAGGTATATTTCAGATAGAAAATATCAGTAAGAATCAAGTGCGCGCTGTTGCGCAAGTTCAGATAAACTAGCGTAACTGCGAACACTTAATATCAACATTTTTAATATCACTTCGTGTATTGCGATGGAGAACATGACGCTGTGCTGAGAGGACCTATATAGCTACGTTTTCCTTGTGGAACTAAATCCTTGTTCGTCCTATATAAGAATATAAATGTAAAGGTTTTAAGTAAATAGTACCACTGTAAATTCTATTATGTTTACCTATTTATGTAGTTCCTTTAAAGAATGTTAGAAAGGGTAGAACTCAGAAGAAATGTTATTGTGACGTCAAGAAGATAGCGACATGTTGAGAAGGAGAAGGATCGATGTTAGTAAAGACTAACATGGGTATTGTATATATTTATTTAAAAATTTATATGTATGTATTTAAAAATAAGTACCGATATCATAGTCGCAAAAACACCTAAATCATCGGGCTTCTAATAAGAATAGTAGATATCAACTTGCCGAGATCCGATAAGTTAATATGTACTACTTAGATTTTACGTTTTTTTAGCTGTCTAACGATGAACATTTCCCGCAGGAGAGGATACACACAAGGCTAAAAATAAAGAAATATAATGTTACAAAAAAATAATATTCGGTTCAAAAGTGAATGTGTTCTTTACAGTTCAGAGAGCCGGCCGCCAATTCTCGTAATAAAATCTTTTCTAAATAGAGTTTCGATCACATCTCAGTGTCATAAATATCACAAATCTATATTAATATTATAAGGCTGAAGAGTTTGTTTGTTGGGTTGAACGCGCTAATCTGAGGAACTACTGGTTCGAATTGAAAAATATTGTTAGTGTTGGATAGCCCATTAATCGAGGAAGGCTATAGGCTACATAACATCACGCTACGACTAATAAGAGCGGAGCATCAATGAAAAATATTGCAAAAACGGGGAACATTCTCTTATGTGAAGCAGACGAAGTTGCGCGGTTGAAAAAATTGCATTTCATTTGATGATAGATCACTAAGATCACATTAATGTTTGACGTTTTTAACAGTTTTATTACGAGAATTGCCCTCAGTGTATTTAGTTTGAGCTAGAAACTAACAAGTTGTGCGGTTCATATTAATATAGCTCATTAACAATTATTAATTTCCAGTTGGCGGCAGTTTCACTGGAACACTGACTTCATCATTCAGGCACGTAATGAAATAGCCAGTAGAGAAATGATCTTGCTACTCATTTGTTACGATGAACAGTGGTCATACATCTTAATTAGTTAGGTACGCCTTTATTCTATCATGGATATATGTATTATGTATTCCATACTACGTTTTTGTTACGCGTATGCGTAGGTAGCAGTAGCGTAGCTAGTTATTAACTCTCATTATTCCCACCTACGGCGTTGGTCGCGTGGCATGAAGTCAACGAAGTCATTGGACAGAAAGCTAACCACAAAAAAAAGATTTTACAGCGATGGTGTAGCTTTTTATCACACACTAGCTGACTCGCGCAACTTCGTCTTCTTCACATAAGAGAATTTCCTCCGTTTCTGCAACATTTTCATGGATCCTATTGGTCGTAGTGTTATGTTGCCTTCCTCGGTAAATGGGGTACATAAACTAAAAAACATTAGCGCGTTTAACCAATCAAACAAACAAACTCTTCAGCTTTATAATATTAGTAGGTATGTATTTATATGTTATATCTTTGAATAACTTTTAGTAATGCAAAGATGCTTTTTGATTATTTTGTGATGTTAATATCGTTGGCGGTAGTGAACGTGACCGCTGTATATATGAGGTCTTGGTTTTGACTCTTAGGTCGGGCAAAATGCTTTCGGATTTTTCTGATAAGAAATTCTTAGTAGCAGCGCAAAATCGTGCCTAGTACACACATCGACACAATGACCTAGACTGTTTGGACTTTGAACTATTAGAAGTTAAACGCTACGAATCGTGCAAGAGACTGCGTTATATTTTTGTTACGCTCTATCCTTACCATTTCATCGACACCACTATGCACTTTAATTTTCCGACAGTTCTCTACTTTGTATTTAGCGTAGTTATGCGTATATAGGGTGTCTAACTTGATGTGTAGCCGTGTGTAAAACATGCAACAGGCTTGCCCCCAAAACATAGGACTTATGTCTTATAAGTTTAGAGAAATGTGGGTATAATACAATTCAGTCTACACTTTAAGTATATGAGGATATAGGCGTTAGACTATGTTTGCATGTAAAAATATATTTTTCTATTTAACAGTTATTATAAGCATTTTCTTTAATCACATTCAGCCACTATTGCATTGACTTGTCACAAAGTGTGGTCAAAAGTAAACGAAGTGATATTCATCATATTCCCTCTTTATTCTTCTATTTCAATGGCATGTCGTGGTTGAGTTCACTAACGCACGCAAAAGGCGCGTTAGTGATATATGGATTCATACGATAATAATAAGAAGTACAGCCTCTGTGTACATACCGACATGTAATAAAGAAGTTTAGTTATAGTCGTTTATCCTAAGCCTCGTACAAATATTATTGTTAACATCAATCCATCAATCGTTGAGAAAATATAACAAGCATTTTAAATTATAATTATAAATCCCTAGGATACATTCGATACTATATTTGTATGTAGCTCGTGTGATTTTGGCCAAGGTTTTTTATTCCGACCTTCGTAATACATTAATCAAAATATTACATCAACTCTAAAAACTGAATACGATACTGATGTTCTTCTGGGTTATTTAAAAACACTATTCCTATGATAGTGTTTATTCAATGTAAGGCGATCTTAGATATCTGTGTTATATTATGTATTCCATACTACGTTTTTTTTTTCGCGAAGACATCCAAACCAAAATGAGCCTAAGACACAAAAATAGATTAAACCTTCCAAATTCACGATTAGCAATGCATTCCTCCAGCCCATTGGTCATGTCAATTAAATTATATAATAAGCTACCAAATGACATAAAAAATGAAAATAAATTCAATACCTTTGTTAGAAAGTTAAAAAAACTTCTAATAAATAAAAGTTATTACAGTATCAAAGAATACCTAGAGGACAAATTAAAAATTCCAAACAGCTAAAGCACCTACATAATAATAATTAACTAAATATTACAAACATATATAGGTATACATAAAATTAATTAATATGATTTAAAAATAATAATTGTATTTAAAATTAATGTAATTATAGGACATAGGTAGCAACTACTTGTCTACCTCCACTTATTCATATTACCATATAAGTAATTAACAACTACCTATGTAATAAATAAATTATATATTATTTTACTTTAATAATAATTTGTAATAACATTGTGCAATAATAAATGCAATAGACATAAATTATCAATAAATATTATTATTAATAGGTATGTATCACCAAATAATATATCCTGCAATTTTAATTTAAATATTAAGTTTATTTATTTATTCATCTTTTTCATTTCTCATGATTCTGTTAAATACTAATATATCTTAACTAGATTAAAAAGTTGATAAAATTGTGTTATGTTATGTCAAAACGAAACTTTAAAAATGGCATATCTAAACAGCTCCTCCTCTCTCCTAATAGTGCTGTGCCCGACAGGGTCCATAATTTGTTACTTATATTTAAGCCTACCACCTGTAAATGTACATTATGGAATGCAATAAATTTGAATTTGAATTTGAATTATCAATTAATGATTGGCGGTCCACCTAATGGTAAGTAAGTTTTCTTGGCGTCACAAAAGCACTTCCAAGGAAATACAGCCAGACTGCTGCCTGCTTACATGCAAGCACAAGGTTAGTCGGCCTAGTAAACAGTTGCCCTAGTAGGATGATTCGGCTTCCACTGCTGTCACTCACCAAATGAATCGCAATAATTCGTGAACGGCTACTTTATGACGATATTCTTTGAGAAGGTAGTACCTCTCAGGTCGAGTAGGCAATGCTAAAACCGGTAAGACTCTACACTATTCAAAAAAACCCTTAATACTTTTAATGTTAGCTTATCCCGCTCTTAAATAATAATAATAATTATTATTATATAATTAAATTTATTATTTATGTATTATGACGTATTCTAATAATATTTATTTTGGTAATATAATTGTTATTAATTTTTAATTTTAATGCCATTTTAAGCGGCCTTTTCTATATCTAATTTGATTTAATTAACAAAATTCACTGTGCACTGATTAAATATGCGATATAACCATTTGTTGTGTGGACAGAGAAGAGAGCCTCTTAAAAGTATAGAGCTATGTATTCTAGACTAAAGATATTACTGTTTTTATTAGCACATTTAAGTGTGTACAAGTTTAGTGTTCCTATTTAATTAAAAGCGCTACAAGAACGCAAACATGGCTCATTTACTGAGAATTTGATTTACCCGTTCATGTTTCAATATCAAAGGTCTATTCACATGACAAACTATTATATTACCTATAACGTCATACAAGTGAAAACCACAACAATAATAAAAGGTGACAAGTTGGACTTTCTAATTAAGTACCTACTATAAAGTTTTCATCCTTGACGCTGTATTACACCGAAAGCTTCAGCGAGGCCGATTAAATATAACAGGATCAGTCTTCTTTGTTAATTATTAATTGGAGAAACTTTGTTGTTCTTGTTTAGCGAAGAGCTGATTCTATACTATACTTACAACAATTATTTTACAGTCTAAGTCAAGATATTATATTGTAGGAAAATGTGTAGGAAATTCGATTACAATGTGATCGATTTACGACATATCACGACATGTTGATATAGGAATGTGATCGGTGGAAAATGCTGTTTGATTCTAGACTTAACTACAGCAGAGCGATTATGGTAACACAAAGTTATTTAATGACTCCGTCCACGTGAAGGTTAGTCGTTAAATCATATTAATTATATCTTGTGAAATTTCGAGAATTCCTTTTTATATATGTAAATAACTACGTCATAAAGAGAACACCGGTACATAATTTCAGCTTTCCAAGTCCAAAGGGGTTTGGCGGGCTGTTGAAGAGGCAGCCAGTGACTTCTTTCTCTATATATAAAAAAAATTGCTAATATTACTATTATACTTGACTTCAAAACACATAATAACGAATTGATCTTTTTTTTATGTAACTTAGCCCTTAATCATATGTAGCTAACATGCAAGCGACTGCAAGTAACACCTGTGTATTACCAATTGAGCTTTGCCCGAGAGAAGGACAAGCCTCTTACAAAAAGCCCGTGCTAACACTGTAATTGCATTGTTACCTTGCTAGTTGGAAAAATATGTATAAAAGATAACGTTTAATTCTGTATTAATTTTTTTTGAGAAATGGAACGCTAATTCCTTTGTTGTAGCAAACTTTATAAACATTGAAACATCGGACACAAAGAACTTTTTAATTCGAAACAACTAAATACGAAACTACTACTAGTGGGAAACCGTTGGACTGCCACGCAGAGGTCTCAAGTTCGATCCCAACGCGCGCATCTCTGACTTTTCGAAGTTATGTATGTGCGTATTAAATAGTTAATAATCGCTCGCTTTAACGATGGAGGAAAACATCGTGAGGAACTCTGCATGTCTGAGAGTTCTTCATAATTTTCTCGAAGATATGTGAAGTCTGCCAATCCGCATTAGGTCAGCGTGGTGGACTATTGCCTAACCCAGTGGTCGGCAACCCGCGGCTCGCGAGCCGCATGCGGCCCCTTGACTCCTCGGCAACGGCTCTTCCACGAAATATTTAGTGCAGGCACGGAATATTACTTATTATCTTGCCTTATAACCATGATATCAAATTTTATTCAAATTACTGTTAGTTAAACTAAGACTTATTTGACAATGGCAAGCACGAGAGTGTACTTTAATCCTATTTTCCCGTAATAATGAGCTGCTAAAGCAAAGCTTAAGCTAAAAAAGTGGCTCTTTGAATAGATTTTACTTGTGGATTGTCTATATTTGGCTCTTTTGGACGACAAGTTTGCCGACCACTGGCCTAACCCATTTCACACTGAGAAGAGGCCTGTGCCCAGCAGTAGGACAGTTTAATACAGGGCTGATATTATTATATTATATTAAATACGGATCACATCACTTTTTCGTCATGTGTGGGGATCCAACCCGATAAACCCCCCGTGGCTCAGCAGCAAGGTGACCTCTTATATCACTGGCCATCAAGTACAGTGAAACAATGTTACAGAAATCGATAAAATGTTTGTTATATTGTTCGTGAGCGTCATAAAACATTTAGCCTGCTAATAATTGAACCACGCATCGTACGTTATGTTTTTAACACCGAAATTGCTGAATCAGTTTTGATGAAATTTCATATACGAAATTTCATATATATATTTATATCATGAGCGCGGACATAGGCTACTTAAAAATACGAAGTAGTCGTTCTTCTCGTTCCTCGTAATCGTTCTTCGTTCGATCGTTTCTTCGTAACAAATAGTAATTTTAAGATGTCGGTATATTCTGATTTAATGGGATTTTATACATAATGTTTTGTTTAAATCGTTTTGGCTGCGTTAGATCGACCTTAGTGACTTGTTTCATCCATTATAACGTATTTATTGTTTATTTGACTGCATTTTAAACGACTGTTTATAAAAACAGATATATTATTACCGAGAATTTAAAATATGTCTCCTCGCTCTTATCAAAATAGACTTTTTAACTGCAATTTTAAACAAAAAGTTTTACTGACCACAATGTCAATTAAATTCTTTGTTTTCTTAATACTTATTATAACTGCATCATCGGTTCAGTGTCGTGAGTAAAGTTTGCGCTTATGTTTGCGTACGATCGTGAGATCGATTCTCCGGGTAATGTGGTATTGGATTTTTGTTAGGATATTTTTAGAAGCAGCACGAACACTGTAATTTATGTCGATAGAGGTCAACTTACGGCTCGCTCCGAAGTATGTGGTACTTAAACGGGAGGCGAAGTTTTAGTATAATATACTTCTCTTTACCCCGCCTCTCGAGAATATACAACCGTCAGGTTTTGTTTTAGTTTCATTGCCTTTCGAGAATCAGTACTTTAACGTGACGGGCAGTCAGTGTTTTCAAAGGCAACAAGTTCTGATGTCATATTACTGTGATTTATAGAATAGAAATATGAAAATAATAGAATTCTAGATCGCTAACACTTTAGTACGCTAGGTATCAAACATGCATGTAAATATTTTATGGCTGATCCCTTGGAATCCCAGTGTAAATAATATTCGGTATTGACTAAAAATAAACACACCCATAAACAAAGCAAACATAATAAAGTTCGGCTAACGACTAGTGAGGAGCCGGCGGTTGCTGAAACTGGTAGAAATCTCGTCCTAACTAGAATGAATAATTGTTGTAATTAAAAACTGGCGTTTATAAGGGCGCGTGGTGTTGCTCTGTTTATAAAGACTCGAGGCAGAGGCTTCGCGGGCTTTGCTCGAACAAGCTGTGTCGCACGCCGCACGCGCCTTCGCAATTTTCCGCGTTGCGAATCATGTCGCGATATTATACTTACAATACGAAACTATAAACAATAAAATATATTAACAATAAAAATACTATTTAGAAATATTTAATATCTAAGTGACGTATCGTGTCGTGATATAAGTGTAATTTTTATCTTGTGATTTATAAGGACATTTTCTACAGTGCAAATATTTTAAGGTAAGGAAAAATGTTGATATTTGTTATCAGTATGCATCACGGTTGCTCGTTAAGAAGTTCCCTGCGATACAGGTATCAGCGATTATTCCTAACAGCTGTTCTTGCGAAACGCTTGTCAAGTATAATTATTGCAATCTTGGGACTGCTGCGTACAACAAATACATAAGTATGGCAACATAAATCAACCAGTTTATTGATCTCATAAAAATATTGCATTTAAGAGAATTAAAAAAATCATCACGTATATTTATAAACCCTTTGTATTGTCTCGTGGAAATAATTTTCGGCAACAGTAGATAAGTGCATCTATCGTTATGTTTAACGAAAGTGCTGTAGAGTCGAAGAAATGTGTTCTGTGGAATATTTGACAACTTTTTCTATAATAAGGTATTAGCATTTGGTCACCAAAGATTCTTTGTTTGAAACTATAATACCCTTATTATGGTTATTTGATTTTTATTATCTATATTAAATGTATCTAAGTTAATTGACTAAATATTAATGTGGTTTTTCCTTTATTCTTTTCACGGTAAGCAAATGTTTGAGGATAACATTCAAGTCCGCTCTTATTTTTGAGGAAATACCAGGAAGTTATCTTACAGATATTTAAAGCTACAACTAACTCAGCAAAATATCGAAAACAGCAGTATATGTAGGGATCTGTCTTTCTAAATAATTTTTTTGGCAGTTGCGCTAAAACCCATACACCAAAATTTTTCCACTAGGTATAACGAATAGCACCTCGTTGGTTAGCTATGGTATAAAACTGCACTTATATTTGGATGGCGGGACAGAAAAAGTATTACTGCGTATTTCTGTTAGTGAATTTTCAATACCAGCACAGTCTTGCTATGTGCTTCGGCACGGCAATAGGCCTGCTTACTATTGTAGGACGTAAAAACATTACAGGTGAAATGTTAGTGTAATATGCGTATATACTAAATAGGCGTGCCTACCATGAATAAATCTGATTATATGTCGGTATATAAGTACGACATTTGCTAATATGCTGCTCAAAGTATGAGCATTTTCCCAAGAATTGTGTATTAGTTTCCAATCTAACTATAAGCGGTAGCTTACTGGTAGCAACAGGAGTGGTATCGACACTTTAATTTCCGCTCACATCCTTCGATGCTTACAGGAAATCATTCATACAACTTCTGAGTTTCTGACGGTTTTAGTTTTTAATGCTTAGAGCATTATTAGTACATCTGTATTTATTTTCTTAATCGCATTTTGATCCTGATACCTGTGAAGTTACAGGATTTAATTTAAAAAAATATACATTGTCTTTAATCTCAAGTATCTAATTTATGCATACAATATATTATTTAGGTACCTAGCTAAATGAAAGAAGGAAAAAATAAAGATTTTTCTCGTGGCTTCGCTGGCGTAAATGTAGGTTAGGTAATGTTAATAACAGTACTTTTTCTGGATGCGGTACCTTCCTATGGCCTATTCCGTTCCCCTGACAACGTGTATGCGAAATTTCATAATGATCGGCTTGATCAGTCAAGTAGTTAAGGCGTGAAAGCGTAACAAACAAACAAACAACCTCACATTTATAATATTAGTTAGGATTCTAATGATGAGATAATTTATTTTTCTTCGTTTTCTTATCAACCGTATTTAAAATCATGATAATGAACAGCCTAATCTTTAGTTACTTTGCCGCATACATCATGCTAATATTTGTACTACAAACAAAGTATAATATTGTCAGCATAGTTTATGGACTGTCCCAATGCTGGACATAAGCCGCCTTGCTGTAACTGAGTGTCTAGGTCAAGAGAGGTTTGTTATATTTCACAGACATTTGAGAATATTATAGACAGTTTCAGACACAAGTATCATACACAGGATTTCTAGCGATCCAACATTATTTACACGCAATACTTCGGAAAGTCAGAGAGGTGTAACTTTTCATTGTATTCCAATGTTTCTTCCATTAGGCTAGGTACTGCCTTCATTAGCAAATCTGTGTACCCTACATATGTATATCAGTGTTAAGTTTGTTTGTCGTTTTATAGGAAAATAGCTTTTACCCGCAACATTGTAAATGTGGAATTAAATAGTACTTTGACATAACCGATATTTAAAAAACGCTCCTAGTTTTATATTTGATTTATAGTGTGTATAGTATGGATATATCCATAAAATTAAAAATGTTTATTTAATCTTAGCTTGTTTTTCTTACTGTTGGGGCAAGTTTTTTTCTGTGACTACCATTTTTATAGTTTTCTTTTCTTAATTTTAATACTATGCACTAGTTTAGATCAAACTTTCTCATAGCCATATAGCCGTTTAGCTTTTTCCCGTAATAACATATTTAATCAAAATCGGTTCACCCGGTTAGCCATAAAAACTTAAAACATAGACAGATAGAATTTAAACCTCCTGCCTTAATTAATCAGCCCATCACAAAGCCAAATATTAATGGCTATTTGCGGTAGTTGCTAACGAGTAATAATTTGTGTGTCTGATGATATTAATTAAATATATACAAGTCCGATATAAGAAGCGTCGCGACGTAGATAACGGTCGAGGACACGTTACTATATAATCTTAAAAAGGTACAACTTACATATCAATAAAAACACGGTTATTTTACAGGAATATTTCCACTCGCACTACCAACCACGGGCCATAGTAAGCTGGTAGCCAGATTCAGCAGTAGTGATTATGGAAAATTTTGACTTTTGATGCTCGTGAGGTCGCTTCTATCTGGATTAGACTGTCTTGAGAGGCTCTGTAATCACGATCTGTACTTTCATGACAATTTAAACACTTCACTATACCTACGCTTCGGTAGGAAAATCTAAGAATATAAAGTGATTTTGATTCTATTTTGACTTGTAGAGTCAATCTGGATTGGCGATATATTTCATTAGCAAGCGAAAATGCTTAAAAATTTGGTACCAGGTGACCAGATTAAAAGATAGCTGCCACACGGTCAATCTAGCTATACATATATTGGGATGCAGATTGACGCCACAAATTAAAATATGCAGTGATCAAATCTATATAATTATATTATTGTAGTAATAAGTGTTGACTTCAAATCTCGCCATGTAATAAAACACTCATGTAAAACTTAATCTTAGTGGATATAGTGACAAGAATAGAAAAGAGTATGTTAAGCTGGTTTGGGCATGTAGAAAGAATGGACGAGAAAAGACTGACTAAGAAAGTATATAAATAAGGCTAACGTGAATGGAACAGTCATAAGAGGCAGACCTAGGCGAACGTTTCTTGCCCAGGTCGGAGACGTTCTGGACTGAGGCCAGGTTAAGAGCACCTTAAACCGGCGAGCGTGTATGAGGAATGTAATGAAAGTGAATGAAGCCAAGGAAGTGTGTCTGGATCGTAGCAAATGGAAATCCGTAGTCTCTGCCTACCCCTCTGGGAAACGGGCGTGAATCTATGTATGTATTATAATAAAAAGCGGCTGTTGCTCAATGGGTAAGGCCTTGGATTTGCGATCTTAGAGGTTTTAAATTTGAATCCCTTGCATTGCACTTCCGACGTGAATCCACTATAACTGAAGCATTCTAGCTTAGCCAGAGGGGTTAACAAGAGTGCTAATAATTTGTAACCCAAATTGGGAGTCATATTTCATAGGAAATTTTAATTAAAAAGCATAAGGCTAAGGTCCCATAGATCATATTGGTTATGAAACCTATACGATGACCTCAGTTACAGTTTGTACAGTCGTCACCTTAGTAGTAACAGACTGTATGCGCACAATTTTATGACAAGAACCTACGGAACCCTAAAGTACCTACAGCCCTAATACTCTAAGACCCTAACCTACCATATACAATGCGATGAATAAATAAATAGATAAATTCGTGATGCCTGCACCATGCGTCCTAAGGTAACAGGCGGAGAGTAGAGGGGATGTCCAGGATGAGGATCTATCCTATCCTATCGAGCAGTGAGATATCTATAACTCACTGCCAGTCGAGCAGACTCACACGACTGATTAAAGATGGCTAAAGGTGTCTTGGCCACAGTGAGGGCGTTGGTAAGGTATTGAGTCACAGTTGGTGTAGGACACTAGTTTATGACTTCTTTATTATACTTATACCTTAAAAGTGTATAAATGGATAGATATAATGATATATCATTTTATATATGATAAATATAAAAGTCATAGTGGTAATAGTAAGGCATTTAATGCTTCTAATCTTGCTATTGTTAAGATCATAATTGTGGTTATAAATGGATTCATATCTGTCTAGTAGTTACAAGGAAATTGTATTTGTCATAAGTATTTATATAATTGTATCCCTAGAACATTGCAAAAGCTACGTTCTAGATTCTACGTCGCAGTTTTTTATTTTACGTAATAGGGAGACAGCCTTTGCTGTATATTCGGTATATAATATCTGAAATTAACATAAGGCACCATTTATTCAGCCTTAAACCTGTCATAAAATATGTATATACTCATATACTCTATATTATCATATAGTTTTTTTTTGCCGCTAGTGTCACACTAGTCAGCGCCCTACTTGATGGTAAACGGTAACCAGCATTCATGGAAATGGCTGTGTTTTCTTAATATCACAAAAGAAATTCCAAAAAATCCGAATCTAGTTACTGCCTGCCGTAAACCATATAAGTAATATAATATTCTATTACATACACACAACACCATCTAAAACAGAGCTTGTACTATGGGTACTAGACTATGGATAAACACACAAATATACTTTTTTTTAAAGCTCTGCTTAGTTTGGGCTAGATGGTGTTGTGTGTAGGTGGTAGAATATTATATTATTATTATATTATTATACAAACAAGCACACTGCCTGCCTATTGGTGTGCAGATACCATATCCTACATGACAGGAACTGAGGTTAGCAAAAGGAAGGGAAGGCGATAGATAGGCCCATTTAAAAATAGGTTACTATTATGTTGTATGTTCTGTACATACAAATAGATTACTGTATCTGAAATACATTTCCAAGTAGAATAAAATAATAATAAAGAATACACCGAAATGATCGTCGTAGAAGTTACTTTACAAAATTTAAAAAGGTGTATTACCAGATAATTTTTTAATTTTGGAATGTTCCTAGTCCTCATATTATAGAAAAATAGCAAAATGTAGGACATATATACATAATTGTAATTGGACTCCCTTTTCCGCATTTGAACTCTAAGTTGGTCCATTATGCGTGAGAGTCGGCCGGTTATGGAGATAGCCAGCCCAATTCCGCCCAGAAGCACAGAAGTTGCCTGGGGTCTTCGCAGGCTTCGCGGAGTGACCTCGAGTTGTTGAGGATTTCTTTACGTTGTGCTATTACTCCTACACATTTCAGGACTACATGGGCAGCAGATTCTTCTTTAGTCAGACATTCCCTACAGAGTGGGCTGTATGTTGCTCCCATGTTGTAGAGATGTTTGTTCAGGGGACAGTGTACTGTTAGTATCCCCACGATGATCCCAAGGTCCAATCTTTGTAGGTTAAGCAGGCGGTGTGTCAGACGTGGTGAGATGGCCGGTAGGGCTGCTCTCGACTGTCTGCAGTCCGTTGTCCATGCCCAGCGTCTATTATGTTGGCTCTGAGTGCGAAGCCGCATCCATGTTTTATATAGGACATATATAACAGTTACTTTAAGTACCCTATGTGAAATCACATAGGGTACTTAAAGTAACTCCTTACAGTCAGACAGTCAGTGTGGTTGTTTGCAACCTATCTGGTTCACGGCAGGCAAAATTTTTTATTTTTTAATATTATTGGAGGCAGACGGGTCGCCTGATAGTAAGCGATTACCGCCGCCCATGGACACCCGCAACACTAGATTAGTCACAAGTGCGTAGTTTTGTTCTTGGAATTGCTTCAGTGATACCAAGAAAACACAGTCATCCCCAATATATACCTACTTCTGATATTACCTGGGTTTAATTTAAACTATACTGCCCGCATTTCCTCTTAATGTTCAAAATGACTCATTCTGATGGGAAGTTCTGAAAGTAAATTACGCGAGTACGTAGGTCGCGACGTCAGACGTGCGTCGGTCGTTTCGATCTAACTGAAAATACATTCATTACATACGTATATTGTTCCATGACGTTCAGCTTGTCTGCGAAAGTAAAATCTCAATGAGATGCACAATGTATCAGTTCACTTATTCATTCTGTAATTTTCTTTAAAAAGAGCAATGATTTGAGTGGTTTCTAATATTACTCCCATTATTGTTGTTGATATAATATAATAGTTGTTCTGAAGCTGTGTGTTATTTGCGTCCATTGGCGTATCTAAGGATATTTTTCAGAGAAATCCAGGTTATTAAACAGCAATGGCCTATATACAATCCTAAATATTATTATAACTTAAATCCGCGAAGTACCAAACATTTCAGGAATGGATATGAAATGATTGTGTCCCTTTGCTTAAATGTTTGTAAAAATACTTTAGTGATCTCTTATGATACCCAAGTGCAGGAATAATCATTTAAGTAAATATAGTGACAATATATCTATTATAATGTTGTTAATAAACTTGATGCCTGTTTACATTTGATACTCTACTTAGAATAACCAAGCTCTTAGCTTCCGGCATTACCTACCGCAGAGATACATAAGATCACAGCTGATCAACGTCAGCTATTAGACACCAACACCAATACACTCGGTTAATTTATGATGCTTATATAATTAACAAGACATGAGGATTTCAATCACGCAAATGTCATTAGCAGTACAGAATCTGAATTGTGTTGCGCAAGTAATATTTGTGGCTATATAGATAGTTTGAAGGGTATTCCTTTTATCATATTTTTAAGTTTTCGAAGGTTCGGTATTGCGTGAGAGATACGCCTAGTCTAGCAAACATTCTTAGACCCGTTTTATATATCAAGTAACGAGTCGATATGGCTATGGACAGTAAAATTTTGCTATGATTTTGAGTACTAGATTTTGCCATTTTGCTTTGGTTGGTTAGGTCCGATTAGTAACCGTTTGTTTTTTTATTTAAATATACCTTATGTCTTTTTCTGTTCCCCTGATAACGTGTATGCAAAATTTCACAATGATCGGTGGAGTAGTTAAGGCTTGAAAGCCAAACAAAAAAATAAACTTTCATTCGCATTTATATTATTAATTAGGGTATTAGAAAGGTAGTGTCTGTCGTGTAAAACGACTCTTTTCTTGAATTAGGATTTGGCCTTAGGCTACGGTATGTACTTACCATCAGAAAGGCCGTAGGAAACTTTATCACTTAGATGTACAGAAAAAAATAAACCATTAATGTACTTCAACTATATTTTGCCAATTCCACACGCCATTTTCCCGAGGAAAGCTACTCTGCCTTGTTAATACAATACGTGACATACAATGATTACTTAAGCACCTAGTTATACTTACACTTATGTATGTGCGATCGGAGTTTCATTAGTCGCCCTATTACTTGATTAACCCGCGAAGAGTGGCCGCACCTCGTGACGTCATTAAACTTGTAGTTTAATTAACGTCACCTTGTTTTTCATTTTCGTACAAATGCTCTGGCCTTTGCTTTTTATTTGAAAAGACTATTTATGGATTTTCATACTTACAATAGCGAGTTCTATTTTTTATATTCTTGGGTTCTCACTCTGGGTAATCTGTGCAGCGAGGAGCTTTCAAACATATAAGCAGCGCATAAAAAAAAACTGAATTGGAGAGGACAGGTAAATCTGCAACATGTAACGCATATAGCGAAACAATCGTGCACTCATGTTTCTAGCACTTTGCTTTGTCACAGAACTAGCAATATATCTTACTATTTATGTATATAATTCTACTATTTATAAATAATAATATATTATTACGTTCATTTCGAAGTCTAGTTGCAATTAACAAGTCGTAGACATGAAACTTACAAACCTAATATTAACATAATAATAGAGAAGGACACATAAATAGTTCTTCGTCACTGAAGATGTAGGCGTAACCAATCAATCAACGTGTTATTGAGTTTTCTTTAAGGGAATTCTCGGTAGCAGCCGGAGTCTATATCCAGTAAATGACAAATAAAATAGCTTCACCTGTTTATGACAAAAGAAGTCTTTATATATATTTATTTTCTATTATTTATATATATGCAAAGCAACAACCATACTTTACAACTTAACTAATATTAACAAACCTAACTACTTATAAGTATAACAAAATGAAATGGCACAAAATATAGGTAGGTAAATAAAAAAAATCTGGTTTAGGCAGCGTCGTGAAATTCCTCAGCATCGCTGTCGACCGGGAAAGTGGCCAGAAGTCTGACAGAACTGTCTGTTGCTTCGCCTTACCTTAATAAAAGCGAGATGTACATATGTCTCCACCTACTCATTTACTGTGTTATGTCAACGTTTGATTAACATATGATCCTTCAGCCCGAATTTCGGCCCTAGCGGCCAATGTAAACGAAGTTTGTGCACAAGTCTATGCGCATTCTCTATTTCCTCACTTTCATAAACCGATGGAATGACAGCCCGAAGCGACCGGAGAGAGAACAAGCGCAGGACAATGGCTTTACGTGCTTTCCGGGGTACGGAGGTGCACAAAGGCACGAGCTCCCTAAACCTGGACCGTTATCGACAATTTTTAAACAGAAAATCTTAGTTCTCCGACCACACGTATTTAGAAGTTAAAGGCCGTCACAGACGTAGCTAAAATATATATTAATATGAATCATAGCAAGGCCTATTACGACTTATTTTCTATATAAATTTTCGAGTGACCGCACACGCAGCTATGATATATATTTCTATGACGGCACCAAAATATGTCGACATATATATCTCGGTATATTTTGGCATATTGATATATATTTTGGTATATTAATATGTATTTTGAGGATACGGGATGTTCCATTTGTTCACCGAACGCCTGCCGGACGCCGGTGCTCGATGCGCACGAGCATTTCTCATTTCATTTGTTTTTAATTTTTACTACAAGCATACTGCAAGACGTTCCTCAGAACTAATGCTTTTGCGCATAACCGTATCGCGTTTTATTACATCATTTTTTATCAATTCATGAAGCTCGATAAAGGCCGATCTTGAACTTCTATAATACTGTGCAAATTTATTCGATGATAAATCATGATACAAATTAACTTCGCCACGAGTTCTCTTTTGTTTTATATGCGACTCTACCCAGATGGTTCTATTTTTCGTTCTTGACAAGGCAACATGCATATCAAATTCAGCATCGGAATGATCTTCTGAGGAACTTTCAATTAGATCTAAAAGTAGTGCTCTTGTCGAATTCATTTAGATACCTAGATTGATTATAGTGTTATTTTAAAATTTAAACATTCTGTACAGAAAATAAGCTTTAAAATCGTGCGCTTGCAAGGACGACCGCAGACCGAGTGAGGGCAAAATATATACTATAATATAGCTCCCGTGTATGGTAGCTGGCTATACTATAATATATATCTCGACATATTAATATATATTATAGCTACGTCTGTGACGGGCTTGATGTTCAACAGGTGAATAGTATTATGAGCAACAGATAGCACTCGGTATAGTGTTAGAAGGGAAATACTTACGTTATAAATGTAATTAGAATATTTATTATGTTTATTATATTTCAAGGCTAGCGTACGAATAGCATGGTGGCTACTGTCGACGCGCTGAGTGTTGTGGGTTCGAATCCCGCACGGGACAATTATTTGTGTAATCCACAAGTGATTGTTCTTAGTCTGGGTATACTCTATGTTCGTTCATGTTATATTTCTTATATCTTACACAACACATAGCCGGAGTCCAAGTTCAGGTGTTGTTTAAAACACCAAATACCAAATAGTCTTCATGACCTTAAAGGTGCACCTATAATAATATTTTATAAGAAATGTGTTAGTTAGGAACTGTCTACTTATGTACTTGTTGGAAGTAAACCTACTGGCTCCTTATTGAAAACTAGTCTTGACTCCGACTTCGTTCGTGTGAATTATACCTAGTAAGGAAAGATTGTAACGACATTTACCTATATCACTATGTGTCATATCTCCGAGTTTAGTGACCAGAGTTAGATTAAACTAAACTTAGAATTTAAGTTGTACACAGAAAATTGAACTGTAAATAAAACTGAATTGACTGAATACTAAATTGTGCAAACACATCTTTTTTTTTGGCTTAATAATGGAATAAACAGACAGACACAAGTTCTAAAACCCATTGTTTTGGGTCGCCGCTAAATTGGCAATGAATTTTCAAAAATATGTTGTGTCTTTATGTAGTTTATTCCAAATACTTTACCCAACATACCTAGGTAGATGAAAGTGCTTGGAGCCGAATGGTTGCTGTTGCCCGTCTCATAAAACACCGTCACAATCGTTAGTACGTTTTCTACAAGTAGTTCTATGTTTAGTCAATAGCAACATAAAGATCTATAGAAGTACCGTTTGCTTATAAACTGACGGGATCGAAGTATGTATACCACGAGCACGGACGTGGCGTGTTTACATCTAATCTCTTGCGTAGTTCTATTTATTACATATGCAACTGTAAAAATTCAAAATGCGTAATGATTCGGAATACATATGTAATAGAAATTCAATGTTTTTGTTAGTATTGGAATCAAAGATTAAGAAAGATTATAACAATTATATTCTAGACGTAAATTGTTACTACCAGTAAGTATGTGACTGCATTGTTGGCGTAGTGCTATAAGTCGCCGCACTACTGCCGCTGTTGTGGGACACGGAGAAAACATTTGTGTGATTCACAAATAATTGTTCCGAGTCTGGGGGATGTTGGTAGAGTCCCTCGCGACACAGAGTATTTTGTAGCGCAGGGGTTAGTTATTTATGAAATTGAAAATAAACAGTCTACAAAACTAGTTAAAATGCATTTTCATAACGTCAGCGTAGGCAATATGGCAATTTTACTAACTAGATTAAGGGATTTACCACAACCTTTGAGGCACTTCAATGCATGCAAGAATGAGAGGGTATGTTACAGGTAGTACTTATACCTTTTTCTAGTTCTTACGCATGCAATGCCAATGCAATGCTAATTAAATAACAAATGGTGGTTAGACCTCTAGTCCGCATGCGTTACGGCATTTTAGATGCATACTAATATAATAAAATAAATGCGATAGCAGCTCCGTCTGTCTGTTGCTTTTTAACGCTAATCCGTTGAAAAACTTTTGTTATAACAATAGCCACTCTTTGTCAAAAAGTATCATCACCAGTACATACTCCAATGTTATCTTTTATTTTAGCTATTTGCTTATGACAGTAGCTCTCTAGATAAGATTAGTTAAAAGTTGATAGATTTGAATTAAGAATTCTTTGTACTTATTTGTACATTGATTTAAGAATTCGTGGTATTATAGTCAGATATTAGGGTGGGACCAATATTTTACGTATTTCAAATTTAACGGTAACATGTATATATGTCATATTGTGGGCAATAAAGTATATAATTGTCTAAATCCGCACTACTGTGTATATAATGCTATCATATTATTATATTTACTTGGTAGAATTTTATATGCCGCAATTAAAGGTTTGCCGTACCACTGAATGTTCAAGATAAGTTTAACCTTGATGACTCATTCTTGTCATTGTTGCTTTATAATAATGATAGAGTACGACACTTCTTTTCTCTTTTTTAACTTGGAGTTATGCGTTTACGTATCTCTCTTTGTGGGAAAAGGGGGGTGGAGTGGGTATGTTTGGCTTATTCGAAGAAAGATGGAAAGTGCCGGGTTCCACCGACTAAACCTATTACGGTGTACCAACTCGCTACCTTGAATGGTGAGTGGTTGAAACTAGAACTACTTCAGCGATCCACCCAGCAATGCCTGAATAAAGTACGATTCCAGTCCAACTAGGAACTTAAAACTTAGTCTTAATATCACCCTACAAAATATCGCATCCAAATCGTCTATTTGTATGTGGTGCGAAGAATTTTCAGAGTTCCTTAAACAAAGCGAGTTCAATCAAATCACGCATATCTAACTTCTCAAAGTGATATGCGTATTAAAAAGTTAATTAACGTTCACTTACGGCAAAGGAAAACATCGAGAGAAAATCTACATGAATGAGAGAGTTCTACATTATGTTCTCGTAGATGTGTGAGGTCTGCCAATCCGTATTAACCCAATGTGGTGAACTATGGCCTAACTATTTTCACATTGAGATGAGGCTCGTGCGTAGTAGTGGGAAAGTTCATAGGTTATGATGATATAATGACTATAAAAAAGCGTCGTTCTGCTAGCAGGGTGACTAAAAGACTTTGTGTCGTCAATGCAATGATTTCCTTTTGTACAGGAAAAGACACATTGCAGCATAGCATGCATAGTGTGTGCCCCACGTGTTATGAGCGGCAATAGATTGCGGATTGCCACATCCCAATGCCAAGGGGCACCTTCAGGCAGGCCAAATGCGTGTTTGCTTCTTATTATAAAACATAGAATATTGTTACTAAAGAAGTTCTTGCTTTTGCTCTTTTCGTTATATAAAAACAAAGAAACGATGTCTTCATTAACAGAGTTGTATTATCATCGTTTCTTAGTAGTCTTCTGTAGTAGCGTGGGTTTTTATTCTCAAAGAAGGACGGGCGAAATGTACCCAGCGACCAATAACGACCAAACATATGTCGTTGGAAAGATCTTTTCGTGAGTATCATTTGTTATTATTGGGGTCAGACTCAAATCGCTGTGTGAAAAAAGTTAAACTAAAATAAATAAAAAGAAAAACCGTATTACAAAAACGGTTCATTTTGTTGCTTTTTGATTTTTCGTACTTATCTGTTATGGCTCCTCTATATTATCGGAGATTACAGACGATTACGCGCGAGGACGATCGCGTAGAGGGCATGCTCGGCTGTACTCGCCGATCATCGTCTATGATCGTCTGCGACCTGTTAATTGTCGGTTTTTTGGCCACACATCAAAGGGAATTGCCGGGTGGTTGCGTTGAGGTGCCCAGACGATCGCCGATCATTAATTGGCCGTCGGACAGTGAAGCGTTGCATAATATAGTAATTGTTTTTGTATTTGCAATAAACAACTTCTCACATTTTAGTAAATGCTCTAAGTAACGACAACAATACGTCAGTATACAGCAATAAAAGTAATTTTTAAGTTGCCGAAATGAATAGCAAGGTAATTTTTTTATTTGCAATAAACAACTTCTCACATTTTAGTAAATACTCTAAGTAACGATAACAATCCAATCAAGAGATGAAACAGCGAGAACATATTATTCTTATATTTTGATAAACAGGGATGAAGTCGGCATCAATGCTATATTTCAATATTACTGCACTTGTTTAACTGGCCGACGAACGGTAGGCAGCTGTGCACGCATTACTTCAATAATATGGTATATTGGTTTTGCAAGGCATGAACATTTCAATCCTCCAGCAGCGTTGTTATATGATGTGATTGTGGATGACGCATAGGTCACTTCTGTTTAAATAAAAACGATACCTACTGTGATTTTGTAAAATAAATTATAAATTATTTGAATTGAGTTTTTGTATTTTATTTTAGCTTTAACTTTTTTCACACAGCGATTTGAGTTTGGCCCCCTATAATAACAAATGATACTCACGAAAAGATCTTTTCAACAACATATGTCTGGTCGTTATTGGTCGCTGGGTACGCAGTCCATACATTTTTGCCCGTCCTCCTTTGTTGTCAGTAACAATCATCAAAAAGTAACAACTGTATTAACAGATGTGACTAAATTGCTTCATCTGATAATCTGATGATTATAATATATATTGAATCTTGCAATTATTTCATAATTACATTTCTTTGTTACACTTAGAAATGCAAATGTGCCTAAGATGTACCAGTCAAACAGCAGTAAGTCATTTTTACTTTCATACAGAACAATATTAGTATACAACAGTAACTATAACTACCTACTTTATGTGATGGCATCATGTTTATTTATTTGTCTCAATGACAAATATAGTGATTTGGAAGTATTTATGGCCACAAAAATACCTTTAACATGTATGTATGTATATATCGTTTTTGCTAGGAACCCGACCATAATATACATTTCAAGTATATAATTAGCATTATTTCCGCCGACACCGTTTCCGCTAGAGTTATATATTTAATGTTCACACAATATATGTAAAATATGTGATTTTAAAATAGTTATGTATTGTATATTTCATCAGATTGTAATAATCCGACAACAGTAAATAGCGGAATTTAATGGTGTAGATGAATTCATAATGATTACAACTGATGCTATAAAACGGAATGTACTATCAGGGTATAAAAATATAATGGCAGTAGATAATATTTAAAGGTACACTTGCATGTGTTCATTTGATTTGTTTTGACAAGAAAAGGACAATACAATACGTCGCCGCTATCTTGAGAAAAAGGGGCGCACCAACACTATCCTGAGTGTGTTCGCGGATTGGTGGGAGACCCCGATGTTGCGGAGATGGATACAGCTACATGCTGTATTGCTGATTTAATCATGTAGTCAACATGAAACAGTCAACATTAGTATTTTAGGTAAATTGTTACTAACACGCTATAGATTTCGTTTGAAATAAGCGTATCATTATCATTATTGTTTTCTTCTTCTTTCTTCATTCTGTCTAAATAGAAACACCAATGATTAAATTATGTTCGAGTACTTTGAAATAACTACACTGGAACATTGAGACAACTACCATCTTAGTCTCCCCGTGACCATGGCTGCTGAAAAGCAACGGAAACGTCGGAAAAAGTGTTAACTTAAATATAAACAGTTTTAATAGTTTTAATAATTTAATTAGCTTAAAAATTGGTAAAGTTTAATGGTAGTAGTTTCTAAATGATGTAATAAAGTGTTAAAATAAACAACGCGATAAAATCCGTATATAGTAGTTTAATTTCAATGAATAACATTCGCGTAAACAGAAGACAATATTATCATTATTGTTATTAATACATTCAATATGAATTAATATTCATAACAAAAACATAACTAATGTTTTAGAAGACATACAAAATATCTTGCGGTTGACCTATCAAACCGCGGCGGAATACCGAAGGCCACCCACAATAGGTTTTTAATTATGTCTGATATTCAAAGACTTGAGAGATCAATAAAGCACTAGTGTTAACTACACTGCTCTCTAGCAGGATTTATGTTGTGCACTATCTCTCTAGGTAACGCACAGAGTACCTAATCCTAGCTGAAAAGCGCCAATGTCCGACTCGGGAAGCACCTAATCTTTCGTAATTAGCATCCAAATAACCTATGTTGCTGTGATAAGTTGAGCTACCAGAACTTTTAGCAGTTAATTTTCTTGCTCATTGGCTAAAAAATCTGTACCTTATTATTTGTCGAGTGGCTTTCACCGTCAGGACATATGACAGTACTAGAGTAGCCGAAGAAAGAACTAAGAAACCAATGCTTGAATACCACCTTAGTGGCACAAAAAGTACAAGTATATGGAACTTACGTAAGACTGCATTCCCTAATTTAAATTAGACCAACGCGTTAATAGTAATGGGATAAATTATATATAATAATAATAATAATAGCCGTTTTTCATCCATAGTTAGCAATATACTGGTCCATCAAACACCCATACTCATAGCCCATATATTAAAATCCATACGTAGCAATAGTCCTACGCCTGCTGCGGCTAGTGCCGCTGTAGGTGTTCCATCCCACCTTTGACTAAAACTCTCGAAGAGCCTCTTCATGTTGGACCCATGTCTCAGTGTAAGCCTCCCAAAGGGCCAAGTATTTTCTAATATAATATGTTAGAAAGTACCTGTGAAAAGAGAAACATAATAATAATAACAAGCCCCCCATAAGCCCAACCATACGTCCGAATCGACCATCACATTCACGTGGCGGGCGGACACGTGATAGCAACAGCACTACTGGCACGGCTAACATGGCTCTGGCAAACCCATTCAAAATGGAGACGAGATTAAAGAGTAAACGTATAGGGTCGCTGCCCGGGGGTGGTCGCCGGGGCGCACCTGGAGCTGACGCTGGGTGCGGCAGCATACGGACCGTCGGCGGAGAGGATCTAAATAGGCGGGCTCTCTCCGGGTCACCCGAAAATGCTACAGCCAATCTTACTACAGACGTACAAACTAACAAGATTTTTTATTTTCATTCATACAAATGAGAAAATATTCTACAGAAACTTAAATACTAATAAAGAGAACTTGACAAATAATAGGCTAGAAGTCTCAGCAATGGCGGAATTAGAAGCGTTGTGGCAGGTATTTGGAAGGCAGAAGTGCAACATAACGAGGAAACATCATAGATAACCGATCAAGAAAGAAAATGGGCAAGCATAGACGAAATGAAATTCGAAGAGATAATAGAACTAGAGATAAATAATGTTACAGCAAGATTTAGTAATTGGAAATCACCAGGGTTAGATACAATACACAATTATTGGTACAAAAAAATTACTGTTCTTCACAAAATTATAGCAACAAATTGAACAAGCATTATTTATGGACAACAAAACACACCACAATTCATAGCTAATGGTATAACATACATGCTACCCAAAGGCAAACACACATCACAACCATCACAATACATACCTATAACTTGCTTACCCACTATATATAAACTTATCACAGCAGCAATAACTCAAAAAATTACTACCCACATAGAACAGCATAACATGCTTGCCGAGGAACAGAAGGGGTGCAGACGAGGCCACGTGGGATGCAAGGAGCAACTTATTATCGACTCTCTAATACCTATGTATTAGAGAGTCGATAATAAGTTGCTCCTTGTCCCATGTCTATACATGGGACAACTAATAAAATAAATTTTCCCTGTACATACATAGACTATAAAAAAGCCTTTGATAGCATCCCACATTCCTGTCCGTTAGGCATATTAAAAATATATAAAATCAGCCCTATACTAATAGACTTCCTTAAAAACATAATGCTTTGGACTAAACTACATCTAAATAAAATAACTAGCAGGGAAATAATAATTGAAAAAGGTATATATCAATGTGACTCTTTCAGTCCTTTGTGGTTTTATCTCGCCCTAAACCCTATATCGCAATTGCTGCGTAATCACAGGGCCGGATATTAAAACAGAATAATACTGAAACTGTAAATCATTTAATTTATATGGATGACATAAAGGTCTATTCTAGATCAGAAAAAGAAATTAAAACATTAATAGATATATAAAAATATATATATATATATATATATAATATAAAATGACCAGCGCAAACATGGAAAAAAAACACCTAAAATAATAATAATAATATTCTATCACATACACACAACACCATCTAGCCCAAACTAAGCAGAGCTTGTACTATGGGTACTAGACGATGCATAAACAAAAAAACATACCTACATATACTTTTTTTTGTAAATACATACATATTATACATAGAAACACCCAGACCAAGACAAACATCCATGTTCATGCACACAAATGATTGACTTGTGCGGGAATCGAACTCGCGACCTCAGGCGTGGCAGTCGGTTACACTAACCACTACGCCATCGAGGCCGTTTATGTATATATAAATACATACTTATCCAAGCTAATATCAAAGATAATTAATACTATACTACTTTATAATCTGTTTCTAACTGTATAATATGCATGCCGTGGCAACCTTTAAGTAAGGTAGCACTAAACACTAGCTATAGGTAGCCATAAGAACAAGTAACAGTGTATACCTTGTTGGTTGTCCCAATTAAATAAATAAATATACTAGTACTAATACTATAAAATGCAAAAGCAACTGTCTGCCTGCTACGCTTTCATGGCTAAACTACTAAACCGATTTTGAGAAAATTTTGCAAGGAGATAGATTGTATCATTTGTATCCCGAAGAAGACTCCCTATTACCCGATATGTGTTCCCATTGGTTTTACGTGCGTAAAGCCACGGGCAGAAAGTAGTTTAAAATATGTTCGTATAGTCCGCATGTATGTTTTGATCACGTGCTCTTTATTTATATTTCACATAAATTATTTGCAACAATAAGTACTTACCTACATAAAACCTATATTTTAATGAGTATTACCTATATGAAGTTAAATTAGCTGCATATTCACATGCGATGTATGTACTTGTACCCTGATGCTGATGCATTGTGGAATGATTTAATCAATAATAAAAATCTCGTGTCACGGTGTTTGTGGCCGCACACATACGAAACGGCTCGACCGATTTTATAAAAAAAATATGTATATTTGGTAGGTATCAGAATAGTTTGTAAAGTATATTTTGTACCGCTTGGTATTAGTGTGTCCGTATCCAGACCTTTCCATATATTTGAAAAATCATTTTTTTTATTTATATGGCTGAACAACGTTTGCCGGGTCAGCTAGTAAATTTATAATATTTTGCTATCGTTGGCAAGTTCTCGGTCGATAGTGATGCTGAGGAAACTTAGGACGCTGCCCAAACCATCCATATATGTATGTATGGCGCATATGGTTTGCATAATTAGCTGTTTTGCTTTTGTATTTTTATATACGTTTACTATTAGTATGTATAAGTACTAAAAGTAAACTTATATAATTTTAACAGATATATACACTACAGATGTGAATGAATATAAAAATATAAATAATTATTTTTATATTATTTTACATTAGCATTGATAAAAATAAGTTCGCAAATTGAATTTATTTGATGTATATAACTACTCCATAATATGCGCGAGTAGGAGAATGTAAGTCTATCTGTTTGCCACGTATATCAAATCAGTTAAATAATTAAGGCGGTTTTCATGAAAATTAACCTGGAATATCTCACGCATTTTTACATAAGTGTGTTAGTATAGTCACTTCTATTTTCCTTTAGAGACGTCCTTCCGTAATAACAGATTCCTTTTGAATAAATACTTATACTAAGAAAGGCTCTGCTGCACTGTTTTCCTCTATGGGCTTGCCAACCGGTTATAATAATAATATTATCAGCTGCAGCAGCAGCAGACAGTTTAATACAGATTAAACTGTCACACTGCTGGGCTCGACCCTCTTCTCAGTGTGAGAAGGGTTAGGCCATAGTCCATCACGCTGCGCCTGCGGCCCAGTGTGGGCTGGCAGATTTCACATATCTTCACATTATCGAGTTCTCCCAGACATGCAGGATAGTTAGCTATTTAATACGCACAAATTTTCGAAAAGTCAGAGTTGATCCTTGGGATCGAACTCGAGAACTCTGCGTGGCAGTCCAACGGTTGCCCACTAGGCGATGGTTGGTACAGCAGATATGCCTCCCTAGTAACTATACTGGCTAGTATATTTACTAGGGAGGCAACCGAGTTCGAGATGACATATTTAGTCAAATTGACCAGTTGAAAATGTAAATACATAAACGTAAACAGTAACTGAGATGGGTAAACGGTACTGGAACGTTTACTTCACGGTTGTATTTGACTTAACCTTCGGGTTGCCGCCAAAAATATCCCATTTACACGTGACGACGACTCACGTGAGCCAGTTTATGATACTCCCGTAATAGCTTGACAATTAATATTTTACAATTACGACTTACCTAGTTTACTGGTGCTTAAGATACTTTGTAGTTTTAAAACTTAGTTAATTAATTGCTTAGGACAAAGTTATTTAACATTCGCATTGGTATGATAAATAATTGGTGTTGCAAGCATCTAGACGCTACGGCAAACAACACGTCATGTCGATAACACCTTCATTCGCCAACTGAGTGGGTAAAAGATAAAAAAAAAAGAATCCATATATATTTTGTTTCATGTATGCTATATCCTAACTAATATTACAAATATGTTTAATTACTTGACCGATCATCATGAAATTTCGCATACGCGTTGTTAGGGGTACAGAAAAGGACATATGGTAAGGTACCCTTTATCTAGGAAAAGGTATCTACTGTTACCCAATTTTTTTTAACAACATCTAGATTTACATGAGCGAAGCCGCGGGCCAAATCTAGTAATTAATTAATGAAACTATTCTTATTTCTACTCTTCATATACGGACCCCGACATATCTTTTTTTGTCGTTATTTGCCTCTAGTTTTAACATTTACATGCGTGGCATAAACACAAGCTGATCTTTTGTTTAGTGACAAAAACTGGCGAAACAGTTGTCGACTGTTAATTATTTAGTTACATTCTGATCTAATTGAACAAACACAGAAAATGGTCACTTATTATCGTGGGGGCTTAGCACAATAGCATCACAATAGGCAAGTATAGCGCGTAAGAAATCGCTTCATTTTTTGTAAATATATGTTCTTAGTTTGACTAAGGTCAAAACACAACATTTTGTATGTTTGATATTGTGTGTTTGCATACATATTATCGAATAACAGATTTGGTTTTAATATGTAGAAGTGATTTAGAAGGGTGTATTCGATGTAGGTAGTGCAAACACGCAGGTAGATTTGCCGCAAGACCTATTTAAGTGTTTACACTTTACATCAGTGAAGTGTCACTTCCTAATAATGAGTATTTAACCGTTATAGAAGTGATTTAAATATTTATGATAAGGGATACATATCTCTATAGCTAGCCAGCAGAGGTACTCCAGTCTGGTTGGAAACCTAGTCCCTAACGAGAATACCGCAGGGAGTTTATTCTCTTCACACATATTGCAGGTCGAAGATAGCAGAAAAATCCAAAATGATCTGTAGCTACTTTTTACAGACTGTTTAGTAATATAAATCGGCATCAAAAAGCCATATAATCAACATGACAGGCGTGTAGGTTGCAGTGTACTGCATGACCGCGTTTATATGATTGTTGCCGTCGCTCTGACCGAGTTGCTCCACGCTGTATACAAACTTGAAGTCTTGAACAGTCACGTGATTCCAGTCTCCAATCCTTATACAATTTTTTTCCTGTAAGTTGCACAGCTGATGTTTTGATATAGAATTTTCCTCGTTTACTCACAGAGTCAATCATTAAGGAGGTTTAAAAGTATTTCATGTGTAATTCTAGGATATGTTCTATCTGTATGCGAACTTTCATGCTCATCCTTTCAGAATCTTATAATACAAATTTTATAGATATCGATATATTTGCTTCCTCGAAATTTCATTTTAAATCTAATGTCTTTAGTTAAATCTTTCTGTACGACGTAATAATAAGCAGTGAATCTTAGCTGAAATTGCGTCCTGTACAAACGAGAAAAAAATCAAAATCGGTCTAGCCGTTTAGGAGGAGTTCAGTGACATACACACATACAGTAGAATTATATAGGTATATAAAGATAATATTTTTTTAAATTTATATTAAATTCTAATTTATATGTAATGTCAATTAATTCATTGTTTGGCAACAAATCTATTCCCATTTATAAATCTATGTTTTTATATTCTTATTTGAATTTTTGTATTGTTTAATTTTATATGTGTAAAGAAATTGATTTTCATATGGTTTTATAAATTATTGTCAGTCTAGTGGCACCCATTGTGTATAATTTATCTTTAATTTGTGGATAATGCAATGGGCTGCAGGATTGCTATTGATATGGTTATATTTATACCTAATGTATATGTTGTAGCTGTTTATTATCCCTTAATAAATAAAATAAAATAGAGTATATGCAGGATTGAGTACCTGATATCTAAACGTCTTCAGAAATCTGCACATTTATTATAATGACTAGCAATCCTCCGTGGTTTCATCCATGTTTTTGCATATCGCTGCGTTCCCGTGGCTCTAAGCGTGATGTTATATAGCCTATGTTACTTAAGGATAAAGTAGCTTTTTAATAGTAAAATAATTTAATATAACGGTCTTGTAGTTTCGGAGTAGGTATATTAATTAAAAACGAACAACCACAAATATTTCCTCTTTATAATATTAGTATAGAATTATAGATTATTCATCATTGATAATTCAATCAGCAATCATAACACCCAGTACTCTCCGTAAGAGCAAGAAAACTTATTTTTTTAAATACCCCACTTCCACTTTAGGAATAATTCCTGTATCGCGGGTAATTTTACAAACATTCAAACAACGGACACAAAGAACACCCAGACTCGGACCAACTATTTGTGGATCATACAAATTTTTGCCCCGTGTAGGGATCGAACCCACAGTGCTCGGCACGGCGGCAGTGGTGAGGTGCCCACTTAAACCACTACGCCATTGGTGCAGTGCATTAATCAAGTATAACGAGTGACGTCACTATGTTCATTCCCTTACTCGTTTACGTGCAGATATAATAATCAACACGATACGTTTTGTGACTAATTCAATTATGAATCATATTTTGCTTTCTGTACCTAAAATAGGTAAAGGTAAAATAGGAAAAGAACCAAGTTTTATCGGTTTTCCGATGATCAGTAAAAGCTGTTCGGTTCTTTTCCAATACCAATATTAGTCTTTACTCAGTTGCGCGTAAGAGTTTTTATAGTCACGGCAAATATCTACATCTGAATATTCTGAATAGATTTTTTTATATCTAAAAGATAGTCAATATCAGTATCCGCTTGTTTGATAGCATTTTGTTGCCTAGATTTATTTACTTGTATACCTATGTATTTTCGTGTTCTGATCTCTTACAATTTTTTCTAACTGCTGGACATTAAAACACGATATTACCAATTCATTCAGCAGTAACCTAAACTCCTGAATGAATTATAAAGAAAACAATTAAGTATCAGTTCGGTTTGTTTATACTATTGCGCGTAGGCAAACATCTAGTAGTAATAGTTGGTAGCATAACAAACAAGACTGCTGAAAGGAACATGTAGATGCAGTCACAAAAGTTCTTTAAATTAATTCGAAGCATACACGGCCGATATTCGCAACAGACCGGTTTGGAAGGCCAAACATAATATTTTACCTCAATTTGTGATAAAAACAAGTCTGGATTGTGACGTGAACAGTCGTCTATCATCGTCAAAAGTGATGAATTAATTACAAGTAGGTAAACTTCAATGAGCTATTGAGTTATAAACTTATTACATTGTAACATTCAATATTTTAAGGAAGCAATAGAGCTGATAATCTGAATTGAAATACTTCACATGATACTACATAGTAGCAGACAGTCAAGTAGCTATAGATATCTATTATATTTAAATATGTTGCTTCACGCATTTAGTTTTTGCTCATTAAAATAACTGGTACCTAACTATCCGAGTTCATTCCTACCACATCTAGTACTAGATTACCGTAGTTGTAGTAATACGTTATATATGCGCGTGTTATTAATTACTCGTCATAAGTGTTTAAAGTGTTATTCACATTATCAAGCACTTATGTTTTAACGAAGAGCTTTGTGTTAATAATAAAGTGTGGTGTAGTGTCACGCGACGCGCTCCACGCGTTTGCCTCAATCTGTGTTTCCCCACGACCGGACTGAACCGCCGCAAACTGGCACAGGCTGACCGCGAAAGCCTTCGCGAGCATACAGATACTGTACATACCTGAGTATGTATACCACAGCCATTGTAACATGTCAAACTTTTATAAACGTTCCTATTTTAAAATATGGTAAGTAGACCATAAACCTTAAATATCTTGTTACCGCATTTTACGTTCTTTGCTCGTTCGTAGTAAGTTAAAATGGAATACAACATTTGAATAAAAAAATTACAATGTTATCTATTTCGTATTACTTATTTCTATACTGACTTAACTATTATGCCATTCGATCTGTTCCAATTGAGATCGCATTGTAACCACACACCTTATTAATTGCACGAAACAGTAATGACATCATTTTTAGTATAACTTTTAAGTCCGAGATTCATTCTCTTTATTAACTCCTAACGCGCTTATAGAAAAATATCAGCCCTGTATTAAACTGTCCCACTGCTGGGCACGGGCCTCTTCTCTGTGTGAGAAGGGTTTATAATACTTGATTAATATAAACACAATTGTAAGTATAATTACATTATTCTTGTATAAGGCAATTGTATTCTCGGAATAAATCGTAAAATCGTATTCGGATCATTTATCTAGCCAGTTATGCACACTTCAATTACATAACAAAACATCTCGAGTTCTAAAATATATTGTTTAGTAATAAGCTTAGTAAGAGACACGGTAAGACAGCGGAAGTAAAATTGTCACGGCTAATGATACGATCATCAGTGAGAAGCGCGATATCATGGTATAAAACTAACCTGTGAAAATTATAAATGTTTATGGTCAATTATGTATTAAAACTTATGAAGTGTTCCATGCACTTTGTCTAGTGTTGATAGTATGTACTTTTAACACAAATTAGTGACGATTAGACATATGCGACGATTGATATTTGTTAGTTATGTTTTTAGTATGTATCAGCGATAGATCAGTGGGGAGACCAACAGACTGCAATGCAGAGGGTCTCGGGTTCGAACCCACGTCACGCACCTCTGACTTCCGGAAGTTATATAACTTTTCGAAATTATGTGCGTATTGATTGATAATTATCGCCTGCTCCGTGCCTCGGATAGCACGTTAAGCCGTCGGTCCCGGCTACCATGAACATCTATAGCAGTCGTTATTGGAAAGTCTGTGCCCTATAATATACTGACGCTGGTCTAGCCTTAGGGTATCGTTAGCCTTCGGGTTGCGGAGGTCAGGTAGCAGCCGTTCCGTGTAAAAACTGATATCCAGTCAAATCCGGTTAGACCAGAAAAGCCGATCCCAAGTGACTTGGGAATAATAAAGGCTAGGAAGAAGAAGATTAACGGTAAACTTTAGTTTTTTATTCTTAGGTTTATATTGTTATGGTACATGGCTGGATTAAAACTTCTCAGTCTCGTTGTCGACTGGAAAGGTACTTCTAAGGCTGGCAGCATTCCTTTTTTAGGTCTTTATGAAATTCTATATCTATTTATCTATATTATAAACTTGAGATATCAGTTTTTACATGCAGCGGCTGCCATATAATACTTTTATTTATATCTAGTATTTATTTGTAAATATACAAGGTCTCTGCTGCCGCCTTAATGTTTCAGCCGCTTCGTTAAAATTGTAAATAGGTTTTAACTAAACTTTATCTTTCCAGATATCCTGTGTCGAAAATTATGTGGTTGAGGACAACGACGAAAAACCATCACTTAACTTCAAAACTTAGCGACGTAGAGTTCTATAGAAGTAGTTACCGGTAGTCCACCGACCGTTGACCACGATGGAAGAAAACAGGTAAGAAGAACCACTGCATTACCACCTACGCAACTCACTGAAAATTCTTAACAATTTCTGTAATAATACTGGGATTGCACGGATGGCATACTGGTTTAAGTTGCCACTGCGCGGCGAGTTATGGGTGGGATCCCCAGACGGGACAAAAATTGTGTGATCCGCAAATGCTTGTGCCGAGTTTGAGTGTTCTTTGTGTCCGTTGAATGCTCGTATAGATTCCTGCGACAAAATATTTGTTCCTAGTGTGGAACTTTTTAAAGAAAGAAGTATGAAAGATATTCTTATTGTCAGGTTTAAAATCTCGTCTGTTGACGGCGAGTCGAAGAAGAATGGCATCCATATGGGAGCCAGTATCATCTCGCGGCCGCTGCGGTCGTCAGCGGAGACTGTCGAAAGAGGCGTGGCAGTGGTCGCGCCTAATGCTCAACCAGACACGTGGCTCCACGACGCCGGCTGGAGAAGGAAACGATCACTCGCCCAGCTAACTAGGGAAGCCCTACCGAGATTGGAAAATTACAGAAACTCTAAAAGAGCGTTAAAAAGGCCGAGCCTTGGAGAATTACATGGAGATCATTTAATAACGGAAGAGGTATGTATTTTTGCCATTCTAACCATAAATCTCTATGGTGTGCGTCGTCGGTCGTATGTTAGCCTTGTGGGAGACCATCGTATAAGTAAATGAGAGTATAACAAGCAAAGTTAGGTGTTTACAAAATATGCAACGTCGTCACTCATTATGTCATACATATAATCATCAGAATAATTATTGATTTCGTATAGGTAATTAAAGTGTCGTTATGTAGTGACATCTGTATTTTGGTAGTTTGCATGGAATCCGTCATTAGAATAATGTGCCGTACATTATTACAGTAATTATAATTGTAATGTATATACTAAAGACATTATTATTTGTAAATTATGTACGAAACGTTACGGCGCAGGTTTAAAAGTCTGGCAGAACTTACTATGTCGATTATCGTTAAATTGATATTGAACGTACCTGCTATGCCAGAGGAGTAGAAGACTAGATAATTAAGTAGGTTTTTAATGTTTGCCAATACAAATATTTACGACAATTCTGACTATTTTCCACTAATAATAAAATCATTGGGAAGAAAGGAACCGGCCAGGCAAGCTCGGATTGCCCACCCCAACTATTGTAATAGAAAAAGGTTAAAATACCGAGCTTCTCTGGATAGGGACAAATTTGCCACTGCCAATAACTTTGTAAACACTTCTTGTAAGTTTAATTATATAATCTTCATCCCTATGAAATGCAAAAGTCTGTATAAAACGATGGTAAGGATAAACTGCTAAGTAAACTTATTCTGATAAATTTGGTATGGCGATAGCTTGAACCTTAAGGTAACATATAGCCTACCTATTATGATAAACAAGTTGATGATGCAGCGGGTGACAGTTGTTATGTTATTATCATGCAGTAAAATCTGCCGAGTGAAACTGACCTGATTGAGAATCAGGTTTTAGATATTAAATTTTCAATCTATAACTTCACAGATATGTATAATCTCTTTGAATGAGCTACTAATAGTCAGAAGTAACAACGATGTGTTAATTAATATATAAATTAATGTCTCATTTATTTGCTACTTATAACAACAATTAAGAGTAAGTATATAGAAGCTAGAAATGGTTGTTAATATTGTTTATAAGACGGACGTTTCTGATAGTATTTCAGTTCTCCTTTTAATGGTTTTGTCGTTATTCGCTTATTCTGCCAACACTAAGATGAAGAAAATGTATACATATAATTTTAAGGAAGAAACTAAACAAGAAAATAAATAAACATAATAATTAAAATTAATAAGAAATAAGTAAAGCAAAGATTGATCCTTGTAGCTGTGGGTTTCGTTTGGCATACTTAAAAGGGACAACGCAAGTTGTTAATATACACATAGATAAATATAAATTACATTTGACATGATTTATTGATTGACATTATCTTCTGATTTTATTTGTAACTAATAATTTGTAAAGGTCTATAACAATTGGGCAGTAACCGATTGATAGTAAGAATGAAATGTTAATTGATCGAGATTGTTTAAGACACCATATCGTATAGGGAGGCCTTAGGTTAAACGAAAACAAATGCTATGCCCACCTAGATAATAAGAAAATTCGATATCGTGTCATGCGTGACACTTGGCTGGTTGTATTCCCATGCTCATCTTATATTATATTGACTCTCTTGCTCATCTTTTATTGATGAAAGGTCAATAGGCAGTGCTAACATTAGTAGTATCATTCACACAATATTTTTATAAGCAATTGATTGATGTAAAGTCTGAGTGGTAATAACACAATACTGTAACACTTTCCATATACTATCAATATTATTTTACGATATAACTACATGCTATTTACTTAAGTGCGTAATTATTGTGCATTATTTTATGACTAAGTATCTTATAGATACGGTCATATATTATGAACCGTATGATGTTATACTACATTTTGACAATCATTGGAATAAGTACAGTGTCTACAATTTAAATCATAGGATCATTTAAATCATTAACTTATAAGCGTTTTATTTAGTAATTTTGCCAAGGAATAAAAATTGCGGTGTTGCGTAGAGCTAATATATTTTGCCTCTCACTAAGTATTTGCGATGATATTACAGAAATATTTTAAGGATTTTTCAATCAAAATAGACAGTGAATATTCCGATAAGTAATGATGTTATAGCAACATCATTACTTATCGGAATATTCACTGTAAAATATACCGGCAAAATATATTTATTGCTCTACGCAACAACGCATTTTTTTATTCTTTGGCAATATTACTAAATAAAACGCTTATAAGTTAAATGCCAAGTTATATTTGTTTTTTTTGCTATAATTAGTATATAGCGGTCTTAAACAATCAAGACTGGTACGTTAAAAGCACACTGCCGAGTAAAAGATGAAAGAAATAAAAATAGCACACAAAGCATTTTCCTAGATAAAGTAATAAAGTACATGATTGTAAATGGGACGGTAGAGATACCTTGGCGAATATTTTCTGAGCAAACAAAAACTTTCTTGAGGTTCCGCAAAAAGGCTTTGTCAAGAGTGGTCTAAACGACAGAGCAAAGATTAAAGAATTTAATAAGAAACGAGACGTGTAAAGTTCTTTACAAGTGTAAAGCTTTAGACTTTTTTTACTCCACCGCGAGTTGTAAAACAACAACTACGTGTGTTATATTACCTATTACAATTTATTACAAGTAGGACGACCTATAATGCGGTTGTGTAAATTTTAATTTCAATACCAAACTATTTAGCAAATATTATAAAAAACACATCATGTCTGTTTGCATTGTGTAGGTATTCAAATCTATGTTGCCTTGTAGTTATACAATGCAACTCTAAATGCTGTCACCGTTACTAAATAGGTGTGGAATTTAAGAGCAAATATTTACGAGTTTATTTAAGTAATCTTGCTAATTATTGTCTCTACTTGCTAAGAGAAACGTAAAACGTAAACGTAGCAAATCATTAAGTTGCCATAGCAACTAAGTGTGATGGTCAAAACCATTTTAAAGTAATACTAGACATAAAGCATAAGTTTGTTGTTCTAAGCACTTTAGATTGCCGGCTGAGAATCAAGATATGACTACATTGTGTATATCAAGTACTTATGGCGTAGGCAAAGTGTTTAGTGAGGGCGCTATAGACCGGCTCTATCCGGACTGAACGAGCCTGATTTGGCGGACGCTATGACGCGCGGCACCGATACCTTCGAATTTAATTACCTTGAACCATCTCGAACGAACAATGTACTTATAGGCCATATTTCTTCCTTGTCTTATTTGGTTAAAAACAAACTCATTTCGTTAATAAATGCAATCTTTATTTGATATTTGAGGTCTTTACGTTTGAATCTAGCTACCAGCACGCAATTTACTAAATAAGAAAATTAAGTAACACGTTCTATTATATATGTATGTAATACCAGCTAAATAAACGAATAACATATAAATGAAAAATGTCTGCCTCAACAAGCACAGTACAGATGGCGTAGTCGTTTATGTGGCTGCCTCGCCACTGCACCGAATGCTGGAAGTTCGATCCTACAATGGACAATAATTAGTGGGATCTATAAATAGTTGTTCCGAGTCTGGGTGTTCTTTGTTTCCGTAGTTTAAACATTAGAAAATATCCCGCAAGACCCGAATTATTAAAAGCGCAAGAGTTGCCTCTAAAAAAGAAACACAACTTAGTTTGTTCAATGCTGTGTTATGCACACAGCATTGGACAAACTAAGTTTTGTTTACGGCAGCGCAAGGCACTACGAATGTGTATTCTGGATCGTTTAAATTAATATTGAGATTTGTCAAGAAACACTCAAAACATCTGTAACAAGGTAATTATTTAAGTTAAATAGATTCCTGTCTTTGGAGGCACGCATAATTTTAACTGTAGGTAAGGCAGAAGCAAAGATTATATGGAAAATATTTACATAAACAAATAACACGTTACGCCAAGGCAAGTAAACAATGCATGTAACTGGACGTCTGGCAACAATACACGAGTGCAGTTATTTATGTCATGAATCAACAAACTAGAATTAATAGAATACAGCTGATGTTCATCACAGGTAACACTGTCACCTGTCATTTGCATGGACACTCACGTTATTATCATTAGCATCACATTTGTCACAAGATAATAAAGTCATGTTGGAATACAGAATTTATTAGATGCGTGTGTTAGTCTTTATTAGGACCATACTCACATCGTTTTTATCAGTTTACATTCATAAGTTATGATTGTAAAAAAGATAGGTGGCGTTGTGCATGTAATGTGATTCGAAATCTGTGATAGTTTATTCAAACTATCACGGATAGTCTATTGTCATGTATATGTATATGTATATGCCTATTGTCCATTACAACGATTTTTGTGCAAATCCATGTCTGTGGTCATATAGGTACATAGATATTGCAGTATATCCCATGAACGACGTAAAAGCACCATGGATTTTATTGATAAAATTAGATTTATTCATATAAACTAAAGTTCGCCTATTCAACCATAATCATTATAGAACGAACTTAAATTTTCAAACTCTTTTCTCTGTCGAATTCGTTCATCAATAGATGCTAAACAAAAATAAAAGGAAATCGGTTGCCAAACAGAGGAGAGAAGGGTATTGAACTGTTTTGTCTTCCCCCTATATATATATGCATATATATTTAAAAAAATCTGATTGTGTCCAATTTTTTTATAACACCAAGGTATCTTTAACAAATACTACACGAAAAGGAAAATGTATATCGGTGGACAAACTGAGGAGAAAATAGTACTAGACTACTTAATTTGTTTTTGCCTATTAATATATAGATTTGGAAGACATACTAATCGATAGCACTTTTACTAACATATTAGGACTAAATACTAAGTAAGCATAAGTAATAAATTTCAGGGATGTTGATGTAACGTTCGATTTTGTTTGAATTTTCGTATAAATGCCCTTAAATAGGACTTCTTACTATGGATATGTAGGCTAATTTCCTAATGAACAATATTTCTTTAGGACGAGAAGGAACAGCATGCAGCCAGAGAGACCAAGTCGCCAACACCAGCTCATGGAATCAAATTAGGATGGATTCAGGTTTGAACTTTACAAGTAATTGAGATTAAAAAAGTAAAAAAGATGTCGTTTTGTGTCAACCGGAAAAGGTAACAACATTGCTATTCCTTTAGAATGAATTAAGGATCATTGTCACATGTAGAGTTACGCGCTTGTTCCAACTACAAAAACTTAATTTTTAATAAAATATTATATTTTCTAAACTCATGCTAAAGTGTACTTAAACATGACCAGAAACAAGAAAATAGTAATTTTAAAACTAAACTGCTACTTTTCAAGATTACTAGAATCTTTAAAAAGAAATGACAGTTAGTTGTGGTCTTCGAAAAAGATTGTTTATGTAGCAAAATAGTCCAAAGTATTTGTATATAATGCAATTATTATTATTATGTTTTAAATAGAGAACAAAATCATCATTTATTTAACAAGTCATCAATTGACTCAAGAGCGTGTGTTCTATAATGTTAATCGAGTGTGAGCCACCGACACTAATGTACTACGGTTATAACAACATACTATCTGTTCTAGGGTGTGCTGATACCATGTCTGCTAAACATATGGGGTGTGATGCTATTCCTGCGTCTGTCGTGGGTGGTCTCTCAAGCTGGTATTGGTCTGTCGCTCGTCATCATCGCGATATCGGCCATCGTATGTGTTATCACGACGCTCTCCATGAGCGCTATATGCACAAATGGAGAAGTCAAAGGAGGTACATATTTCAAATAGCAGTATACATTGAAGTAACAAATACAATATATTTGCCTTAGTATAGGCTTCTGTCTAACATCCAATATTTCTTTGTAAAATTCTTTCGTATCGATGTATCTTGTGGGAGAAAATAATTTAACAAATTATTATTATAAATAGTTTAATAGAGAGGCGTTCTTACAGTGCAGGATCACGCACAATAAGTAAGACGTAAGTCAAGTACGCACATTTACAGGTATTCAGAGTTGGTACAAAATATAGTGGGTCTCGTTGTTAATAATAAATGAATATAAACCATTGAAATACGTTTAAACCTAGTTAGGTTTGTAATCATTGATAAATAATAAGTATTATTAACTTATTATTAGCAATGATAAATAATAAGTTAATAATAATAGTTTATATATAAATAATAAATTTATTATTTATCAATGACTGCACCGATGGCGTAGTGGTTTGATCCCCACGCAGAACAATTGAGCCTGGGTGTTATTTGTGTTCCTTGTTTGAATATTTGTAGAGACCTCTTTAAAAGAAATCAGTAGTTTTAAATTATTTATAAAGTATAATAAAGAACAATTTATAGGGTTATGACAGCTTCGATGTAAATAAAAAAGTGTGGGTGCTATTATAAGTATGTAGGTACGTCGCAGACCACCCTCTCCCTGCACTCACGGGAAATGACGCACAGTTCTATTGTTAGAGCACGCGGAATTCAAATACGATCAATATTGATTATGTCCAATTGACAATACTTGGCATCACTGTCAAGTAATGTTGTTCCTCTACAATTGCAAACATTAGATACGCTTATTACGAGTCCGCTAAGATCACAACGGTGTACGAGAATTATATGTGAAATTAAATGACTCACGAACCGGCGAATACCGGTCTGCACTAGTATATATGCACGCAGCTTACTCATGGAAACTCTGATTTGGATTCCAAGTAGAGACAAGACAAGACATAACATTACGCCTCACGTCATTGAAGGATTAAATAGACATGTTTCACAGTTACATTTTACTAGTTTTAAATCAGGCCGCGCGCGTAAAAGGGTATCTACATTTTTTGGGGTCTGTCCGATACAGTTTCGGTCTATCACGGAGTCTAATCAGAATTTAACTTTCAATAAGAAATAACGTTTTAATAAATTTATGCTCTCAAGCTGACGACATACATAGGTCATGTTTAAGCTACTATTAGTATCTGCTGCACTAAAATAGTGTTAAGATGTAAATAAAATGGTTTATTACCTCAAATGTTTATGAATATTCTAAGCGGAAACGGATCGCATTATCAGATAACAAGACTTGTCTTGATCGGTTTCAAATTACAATCTGATCGCGTGATCCATCCAGTATATTATTCTAATGGTCTTTTTCGGATAATGACTAAAGCGTGAGACAATCACTTGGCTGGCTAAAGCCAGGTGATTTATAGTTCCAGGTGTTTGGATAATCTTGGGAGCCTAGACAAATTCCATTCCCTGTCAACGTTAACATCAGCGAGAGATCAAAAATGTATGGAAAGATCATTTGCATCATGGAGAATATAAAAAAATATTATTAGATAAAGCCAATTACATACATTTTAGTAGCGTTTGGCAATGGCAATAACGCCGATCTGTGTATTATATATAGGCAATTTTTTTATTCGGTATTTCGAAGAAATTCAGCCAAAATCAACAAATAAATGTTGATAAATGTTTGGCTTGCCCTTAATACGAGTTTCCTCTTCGCTTAACCTACGTAAATGATTAATATTCAAATAAATTTATTTGATATGGTTCTATGATTGAAATTTGCCCCTACATTTAGTTTTTAAGGCGATGTTATCGTTATCTATCGTATAGTTATAGATATATGCGATAAATGTTCTCGTTTATTATAAATAATGATTATTATTTTATTATGAAATTAATATTACGTAGGAAATCTTACTTGTGGCTCTTATAAGGACATACATACAAGTGTTATTCTTATTACTCAATACTTACCAGTCACTTTGACTGCGTGATATTATTGCCGCAATTTGAATTTTGCATTAGCGTACACATGTCATCGAGCATTCACCATAACGGGATATGCATGCGTATCCATTACACGTTTGAAGGACATTCCCTGGGTGGGGTGGTATTTTAAGTGATACCAATTAACAAATTATAAAGTATTTGATATGCTGAAGCAAATTTATATTCTTGCTTCTCAATCAGTACGCAGCTTCATATTGTTATGCTTTATTAAGAATTGTGTTTTTTATGTATTATCTAATGGTTGTGATCTTTCATATAGCATTATATTATGATAATATATTACAAACGTACCTACTATCATGTCTAAATCCGCGAAGAGACAGGTAGTGTACCTATTACACAAACATTACTTTGCTTTTGTGCAACAAAAGACTCAAAAGACCACTTGCCCCTAGAAACTTAAAAAAAGAAGTCTATCCACGAAGTCTATTATCGTATGTAGATTTGAAATTAAAGTAAATAAAGATCGCATTTCTATTTTGTTCAAAATAGAATTGAATTCACACTTAGTGTACCATTTTTGAAAAGGGATATATGTATAAGAGCGCTCATTAAATTATACTATTTCGCAGTGCGCTATCATTGTACATTATATAATTACAGCATGTTACATCACGATGTGGTCACATTGAAGGTTCGTAACCATAATGTCACATAAAAAGTCGGCAATGTTTAAAACGACTAGTGCATATTGCACTTGTCGCTTTTAGACTGATACAACTTTTTATAATTGTCAGTATTCGATAAATATAAATAACAACAAACAACACCATTTTGTTTCAAGCTGTGGATAAATCTATAGGTCATATTGTTTAAAGCATTCATACTTAAGTAAGAAGAAAATAAAATACGAGCCATCTTATACCCGCTAATGGCTGTCTCTTCCAGGTTAAGCTTTTTTATTTACGTCACATAAAATTAAGCTGACAAGCAAGCAGAAATATAACAATGAGAGCAAATGAAACAATAGCTATAAGTCAGAGTCGTAACAAGTGAAAATCTGTAGTCACTGCTTACCTCTCTGGAAACCTTAGATATATTATATGCATATGCCGATGAAGTTGTGACTTGTAACTGTTGTAGTTAAAAGTAATAGTAATGTCTACGTCACTATACCTTCTGATATAAGTCAGGTAATAATTCGATACCTATGAGATCTGTACACTATAATAATTGTATGTAATGGACTGAATTAAATACGTTTATTAGAAATGTTTGCTCGTATCTGTTATCATCTTAAGGCATTTTTGAACGCTTTTTAAACATGTCTTAGTTACGTGACGCGAGAAAGCCCTTTATCTAATCAGTTGCAAACATAAATTCGTATTTAGTGTAGGTAGTACGATAAGTTCTGCCGTCCGTTAACTAAAAATCCGTTAAGCCTTATGCGTCCTCTTACCACTTAACAGCGTTTTAGTTAGTCGAAGGCAGAGGTCTGTAAGATACACGATGCAAATAGGAAGCGCGGGCGTCACGAACTACTTATTCGAGCAGGCTACATGTACGTGTTAATGGTACGAGTGTCTTGCGCGGCCCGTGCAAATCGTTTACGCGACGACGATGATAATGTCCTCCAGACCTAATTTTGGTCACCGCGACCAATTTTAACGGAGACTAGCCGTCTTCTTCTTCTTCTTGAGTCGATGGTACAATTATTTTAAATATGTGGTGCCCAATGTGTAGCCATGGCAATCGCATCACATGGTACTGCCATTTGCGCAGGCGATACTATAATATCTCCTGCACAGATGTACACTATAGTGCACACGTCTTGTACACTATAGTGTACAAGTGTGTGCGCAAACACAAATGCACTATCATTACCCTAGCTCTCATGATCCTATGGGACCGTAATCTAACACGACCGGAGAGAGACCAGGCGTAGTACCAAAGGCTTTACGTGCTTTCTGGGGCACGAGCATGTCTAACACTGCCAACTTTATAACTCCAAGCTGCTATTCAGATTTTTTAACAGTAAAACCCAATAACTTTTTGTTAGCCCGACTAGGAATTCGAAACTGTGACAGCATGCATAGCAGTCGCATTCATTACCGTTGCGTCACGGAGGCAATGTTAATGTTATGATGATGATAAAACTTGCGCAAAGGCAACTTGCGCAAGTTACCCGCGTCGTGTACAATAAATAGGTAATAGTTTAAAGTACGCTTTGTATCCAGTCGTATTTATAGCAAAATATAATTTTCCATGGAAGGACGTTATTACTGATAAAAATGGCGCAAATTAATAGCAGCTTTCTGAGCATTATGACTTTGTCACTGACAGGAAAAGTGCTGCATAATAACTGTTGTTACATGCTATAACTCAACTTCTTTACATTAATTATATTCGTGAGAATCAGCTCTTTATTTCCTATGATAACTGGTTATACCAACTGCATTATCTACGTATTGTTATGCAATAGATGATATCAATGAAAGTATAGGTAATCAATGTGTTACAAGTTACTTGGGCAACAATTGTCTATATTAGCTACTGAGCTCCAACTCTGGATCGAACAATATAAAGATACGATTCTTTCTAAACTTTGAAAAATCAGATTTTCGTTATTTGGTGTCAATCTCGAGACATAAACGTGGCCTAATTCGTTAATGGGAGACTGTTAGCCTCCCATCAGCTGTTGTTGCCAAGCCGTTGGGACTGCGTCTGATCATCGGTCGTGCGGGGTTGCAGTCCCATCAGATTTATGAGAGTTAGGGAATAAAGATTACACTTGTCTTTACACACCCACTTTTACAGTATGGTCGATCTTGCGTGGATGGCCATTATCCGCTAAAATTGCCAGTGCCGATCAAAATACGGTCTAAAGAATCTTAGTGGCAGTGATTATATCAGTCAGCCAATCGCAGAATTAGTTATGCGTTAGACTGTCTGTTAACTAACCGTTTTGTTGCCGTTCAGAAACTCGGTGTGCAGATATGTTATCCTAACCCATTACTATTGCTGGATTAATAGATAGATAGTTAATACACTATAAATCCGCCGAACCCTAGAAACCATCTATTCCACACAATTACTTTTGATTATTCCTGGAATTTTCTGCCGAGGCACGTGTTTCCTTCTACCTTCGATCCTGGGTCCTTAGGCCGCCAAAGTAGAGACCTTGCCACCACTTCACGTAAGGACATGGGGTGGAAGGCTCTGTTTGTGGACTACACGACTGCTTACTATCAGGCCGAGAATAGTAATTATGACAGGCAATAAAAAATTAAAATAACACTTATTGCTATTACTATTGTGGGATTTTATTAATAATGCATTCTGTTACAGGTGGTATCTACTACATCATATCGAGGTCGCTTGGTCCAGAATTCGGTGCATCCGTCGGGATCATCTTTGCGTTTGCGAATGCTGTGGCGGCCAGCATGAACACTATAGGCTTTTGCGACTCTATGAACGACCTGCTGAAGTCCCAAGGAGTTAAAATTATCGACAATGGGCAAAATGATGTCAGAATTATAGGAGCGGTGGCGTTGTTAGTCATGTGTATTATTTGCGCTGTCGGTATGGACTGGGAGAGTAAAGCACAGGTGAGTTGTTTTATGTATCTTTTCTTACATTTCTTACTAGTGTTTCATTGACAGTGTAAACATGAGCATTTGCAACTGCTATCGATACTGAAATCCGGCAAGTCTCCATCACGATTGTCGTTGAGATTTTTATCAAAACACACTGAGTAGCAACATTTAGGTTAAGAAACATACTGATGCCGTAGACGTAACTTCTAAAATCGGGTTAAAATATATTTGTGAAAACCTTTAAAAAATCATACCAGTCGAGATTTCCTATTCTTGATAAAACGTTACATGCATTGGTAGATGGGCAAATTCTTTTTAAGAGATATTGCCGTCGCTAAGAATGCATATAGTGTAGTCTTGAGTGAGGTCGAAGTATAGTTAGTTAGTTAGTTGGACGTGTGTTATTCGGACTTAGCCCCACAATTGCGTAGTGCGTAAGTAACCGTCGCAAAAAATTGATCGGTTACTCATACCACCTCAGCTCTGTCCAAAAAGATAATAGGGTACCGGTCCCCTATTATCCTATATATATATTACGTCCTGTATCTTTTATAGACTGTTTAGAAGTTTCGCCCGTTGGTTGCTCATGCTTTTACAATGTAGGAGCACGTGAGCCGGTGTCTCCTCGGTCTAAATGCAGCCTCTACATAAGGGACTGTCAGTGATGCTGATATTGAATAGGTGTTTTTTGAGTGAGCAGTGGCCTGTTATTATACCCACTAGGCGGCGTAGGTTTTTCCTTGTAGTACGTAGCAGTTTGCGCGACAGATGTTTGTCTAAGGATGGGAGTACTTCCTTCGTCTGTCTACATTCCTTTGTTTCTGCCCACTGTTTTTTCGTGTAGTTTCGTGGTTCTGTCGCATAACCATGTTTTGAGTTGGCAGCAGGGTATCGAGACAATTGGTTCTACCATATTAGTGTTCGATCCTCTCTTTGCCAGTTGATCTGCGGCATCATTGCCAGAAGAGTTGCTATGGCCGCGTATCCACTGCAGCGTTACCTGATTTTTTGTTGCAATCCTTTGCAGCTCACAGTGACACTCCAGGATAAATCCACTGTTGAAGCAGTTGCTTCTAAGAGTTTGTAGTACCGCGGCACTATCCGAGATAATGCGTATCGACTTATCGCTTATATCCCTTGATGTGACCGCTGTTGCAGCCCGGGTGATTCCAACACATTCTGCCTGGAAGATAGTGTTGAGGTTTCCCAGGGTCGTTGAATAATTGATGTTTAGCTCGTGGGAGAAGACTCCGACTCCTGTTCCTGATTTTGTTTAAGATCCATCGATATAATTATATTCTAACTTTATGTATGCCAGAGCTGTCTTTATGTTCTTCATGAAGTTGGACGTATTTTTTGCTTCGTCGCTTCTAACATTGGAATTTCGTTGCATACTAACTCCTTTAGGCGCGCATGAGTTATACTATTGTCCCGTTTCCAGAGCCCTACCTTTTCGAGCCGTATAGCAGCTGTGACATGCACACCTGCTGTATGATGAGGTGTAGGGTCTCAGGTTAAGTATGGCCTCCAGCGCAGCTGCTGGCAACTGTACTTAGAAGAGTGCGGGACCACCAAACTATGGCGCCATATATTGGGGCGTATTATGGTCGTATAGAGCCCTATTGCTCTATAAGACCATAATACGGCCTCAAACCATCTATAACCCAATGTTTATAGATGGTTAGAGGCCCCATTTTCTGCCTATTAATCTTCTGCATTGCCAGAATGTTGTACATGTTTTAGTTATTTTTGTGTTAAGGTGCTTCGGTCGGTCCCGGCTGCCTTAAACATCTATGGCAGTCGTTATTGGGAGAGTATTGACACAAAAGATTCCACTGGGTCAAAGTGTCACTGGTCTGCACTAACTGGCCCCCACATAAGATAAGATAAGGTGCTTACTCCAGTTCAGCTTGTGGTCGAGTACTACGCTCAAATACTTGACTTCTTGCGATAGGGTGAGTTCCGTTCCAAATCATTTTGGCATGTTGTTCAATTGGGTTTTCCTTTTATGAGTGAAGAAGACCCCAGAAAACTTCTGTGCTTCTGGGCGGAGTTGGGCTGGCTATCTCCATAACCAACTTGGTGTTCAAATGTGGAAAAGGGAGTCCAATTACATTACATTACATTTCCTTTTATGAGTGAAAAGGACCATTCTGTCTTAGTCGGGTTCAGTCAGGTCAGTTCATGATGATTATACCATTGTTCCATGATACTGAGGGCTGATTGCATGCGATTACAGATTATGTTTTCTGAGTCGCCTTTGATCAGAATGGTTATGTCGTCCGCATATTTAACCGTGTAGTAGCATTTGCTGTTAAGGCATTTCAACAGGTCATCTACCACGATGTTCCACGGTAGCGGTGAGAGTACTCCTCCTTGTGGAGAGACCTTCGCCACTATGCCTCTCGTGGTAGAGTTCACTGTGAATTATATGGCCCGCATCTTTACGAGTTGATCGATTCAGCCACTAGTGGTTCTATCAACGCCAAACGTGCTGAGTGACTGGCTGATGCTGATGAATTTTATCTTATCGAAGGTTCTTTCTATATCAATGAAGGCCCCTAGTGTCATTAGTTTGTCAGATAGTGCTGTTTCTATTGTTCCCACAACAAAGTGCAGCGCTAATTCCGTCGATCTGCCTTTTCTGTAGGCATATTGCTGGCGGTGTAGTGGTTTAAGTGTTAGGGCACCTTCCCTTAGATACCGATCAGTGAGTCTCTTTAGGGTCTTCAGTATAAACGAGGTTAGACTGTTCGGTCTGTATGATTTCAGCTGCGTGTAGTCTGATTTACCCGGTTTGGGTAGAGAGATTACCTTGAATTCTCTCCACTGGCGAGGTATGTAGTTATGCGCTATGGATGCTCTGTATATGCTAAGTAGGTGTGGCACAACTGATGTTAGTCCCCATTTCAGGAGAGCTGGGAATATCTCGTCCGGGCCTGCAGATTTGAAGGGTTGGAAGACGTCTATCGCCCATGATATTCGGTCAGCAGTGACAACGTTTTATTTTTTAACTATTACCCCTATCATAGATATGGCCTTTTTTATGAAAGATTATTTATATTTTAGGACTGTTTTAATTTATTAAGTGTGTTTCTTTTAGGAACCCATTTTGGGTAAGTATAGCCAAATTTATATTTACTGTGTGTGTCAGGATCGTAGTAAATGGAAATCCGTAGTCTCTGCCTACCCCTCTGGGAAACAGGCGTGAATCTATGTATGTATGTATGTATGTATGTATATTAATATTTTTCTCTTACGTTATGTATCTGTTATTTTGATCTATTAATAATGATCATATGATATTCATTATATATCATTATATATTGACATCATATGTATTTCTTAATTGTTTTTATTTCTTTTTATGACTATCGATGCAATTTTGGTGCAGTAATTTATTAATTTATGCCTTTTTCTTCCTGCCATTATTTGGGACAGGTTTTCAGCGCATAGTTTGGCTTCGAGTTCCTGCTCTAGTTCGAATTGTTCCTGACTAAACGTTTGGCATTCGAAGAGCAAGTGTGGTATGTCTTCATCGACCGCCGGATCGCTCGTTAGTTCAAATTTTTTGATAACTCTGTGGGTCGCTAGAACATCGGGGAAAAACAACTTTGTTATGGAGGCGGTCTCGCCATGACTATGGATTTGGCCACTGTCCTGTCAATCTGAGTTGGTTGTTTGTGGGGCGTGTCTTCCCAGCTTCGGCTGGCGCGCGCGCATCCACTCACTCCTGTGTGTGTGTGTGTGTGTGTGTATTTGTGTGTGCGCGCGCGTGTGTGTGTGTGTGTGTGTGTGTGTGTATTTGTATGTGTGTGTGTGTATGTGTGTGTGCGTGCGCGCGCATGTGTGTGTGTGTGTGTGTGTGTGTGACCATTAACAGGCGGCAACCTCGGGAATAATAGTCCACCAGCCTTGCCTTGGGGATCTACACGACTTGCGCTCACCCCTAAGACCATTTGCCAGATTCTGCTCCTGACTCAGGTGCAGAAAATGGAAGTATGCCTAAGTCCCTTAATTAATTAATACAGAATAAGATGGTGAGTTGGATCTACTTCCACCTGAGGTCGACGTATAGTACAATCGTGTCAGATAATAGTACGCGTGCACTAGAAAGCCGTATAAGTAAACTATCATATTTCTATGACGAGTCCGTAGGCTGATGCAAATATCATATTTTGATCATCCTCAATTCAATTAGGTCGTGTGAAACCTTGATCTATATACACTGGATCGCAAAGAAAAAGGGTCAGTTAGAAAATCTTCAATATCTTCAGAAGTACCTGACCTAGCTTTATGAAATATAGACTAATTTAAAGAATATTTTAATGCCCTAAATGCTAAATGAAAATAAAAAAAGGAATACAAGCTTTTTAATTGAAATAAATGTAAAATTAATAAAAAGGCGTTGGTTTTCCAGTAGTTTCGTAAATGTAGATTGGTTACAGATGTGCCGTTTTCACGTATTTTAGTACTTTGTGTTGCCTGCGCGGGCTTGCAAAACTGCTGTTATGCGATTTGGCATACTTTCTACTAGGTTTTTGAGGCGATGCTGCGGAATATTCTGCCATTCCTCTATTAGAGCTTTATTCATTTTCCATAGCGTGATTGGCGGCGGATTCCGCTGACGTACACGTCGTCCCAGTTCGTCCCATGTATGCTCAATGGGGTTTAAATCGGGGCTGCATGCTGGCCACTCCATGTGTGTGATACCAACTTCTTGAAAATAGGTAAACACTATCTGAGCTGTATGCGGGCGGGTATTGTCTTGCATAAAAACGGCATTCTCGCCCATGTCCACTAAAAATGGACCAACGTAGTCATTTAAAATTTCAGTGACATATCTTTCTGCAGTTAAAGTTCCATTTTCTATCACCACTAGCTCAGTGCGGCTTTCGGAAGAAATCCCAGCCCACACGTGAACAGAGCCTCCGCCGTATGGTACTTTTTCTTCTATAGAGGCTTGGTTATAGCGCTCTCCCGGTATTCTGTACAATCTTTTACTACCCTCGTGCTTGTATAAACAGAACCTAGACTCGTCTGAAAACATAACTCTTGACCAGTCATTCAGAGTCCAATTCTCGTGATCTCTACCATAACTCAACCTCAATCAAATGATGATTCTTTACTTCAACAGCCGTAAGAAAGCGATTTGTCAAAATTGTTGACACCATATAGCGATCCTCCCACGCCTTCGTGCACCTTGTTCGGCCTGTTCTTGGTTTTCGAAGATTGGATCCAGTTTATGGAAACGCTGGAGTACTTGTTGAGCTGTAGAAAGAGTCACACCAACAGTTCTCGCTGTATTTCGCTGACTGTGCCTATCTTCAAGTATTGTCAGGATCCTGGTACATTCTTCAGGGGTTAACGACACGATGACTACAGAATAATAAAATTTATAAGGCAGAGACACCATATATATAACTTTTTTATTACGAAACTAACACAAACGCGAAAAAGTTGATTTGAATTTTTTGGTACTAAATTAAAAAACGACCATTATTTTACATTTTCAGTTTTTTATACAATTATCAAAAATAAATAAAAAGGTTTTATATATTATTTTATGTGGCATTAAATATTATTTAATTTAGTATTTATTTCATAAAGCTAGGTCAGGTACTTTTGAAGATATTGAAGATTTTCTAAACGACCCTTTTTCTTTGCGGTCCAGTGTATAATGAAATGAGTCAAGAGGTTATTTATATGATACAATAGATGTCTGTCTATTTCTAATGAAATGTTGAAGAGTTGTACGCACGAAGCATGCCTACAAAAAAGCTAGAGGTGTGAGCTTTGGATTTGTATTCGTGGCATCAGAGTTGACTGTGTGATTGGCGACTACACAAGGCGGAATACAAAGACGGCATGCAATATTCCAAAGATTTTACTTTACATACAATTTGCGAGTATGCCAAACATAATTGCTTTTCAGTATCTATGCGGACGGTAATTTTTTGTGAAAGTTGTATCCATAGCATAAAAACAATTAGCACTACAAGTGAAAATTGTAATTGTCACTAGAAGATATTCTCAATGAACTTTGCTTCAACTGTTGTCAAACGGCTGGGGACCGTCGTCGCTCGGCTCCAATTGACCTCATAGCGTATCGGCAAACAAACCATCCTTCAACTCACTACACCAATCAATAGAGTATTCATTTACCGCGACCTCTCGAGAAAATTGGATGAAATGTGGAAACTTCGGTTGTTATTTCATTACATCGTAAAAGTACACAGAGCTTCCTATACATCGACGTGTATAAACAAACAGTTTCACGCGTTATTTCCTGGTATAAGTGTGCGGGATTATTGACTAAACATATGAGCCACGAGACTTGTTTAAATTATACACAGAATAGATAACATTGAAAACTTATAAGATTACAACATGTTTTTTCATAACGGTGATTTTAGTATCAAATAGGTTTCTCAGCCTGATCGCTTTTTAAAGAATAGTAGCTATCCCCTGGCAACAGAAGGTACTTATTCTTCTTCGTTCCTTTCCTTTTTTGTGCCTCTGACAATGTGTATGCGTAATTTTATAATAATCGGTCAAGTAGTTAAGGCGTGTAAGTGTAACAAACAAACAAGCAAACTCACATTCGCATTTATATTATTTATTAAGATTGTTTGCTGGACATGGCACGTGAGACGCGAGGTTTCTGTTTTGACGCTTTTCTGCCACAAGATCAGGTAGGCACTAATAGTTCGAGCATTAATTCGCGTTGCCTATTCAGCTGCTGTACAACTTCTTCAATCTATGATACTTATCGAGGTTTACGGCCATAAAAGCATTTAGTCGTTAGTAAAGAGTACCTACTAATTAGTAAAATATGCAAATATTAACGAAAGCAAAAACGTACGTACGTAATTACTTCCTATACTAAGATAGTTTACAAAATACTATAAGCAGTAGGTAGTTCTAGTACAAATTACAGATCAACAATAAAGAGACATGATATATATTTTTTTAATCATAACTCTTGTGAGTTCGTTAATATTATGAATGCCTAAAACCTGTTTTATCGTAATTAGTGGTGTTATGTCATGTATACATGACATATTACATACATACGTATCCATACGATCTGCAACCAAATATTTATTTAAGTTTGGTTAAATATAATATTTGGTTAATAAAGTGAAGGACACGAAGAAAACCATAACCTTAATACAGAATATGAACTTAAATAGTAATTTTAATTGCCCGTCGGATTCCAAATGACCAGTGGTTACATATCTAGATTAACTCCCTATTATATTCCACAGCACATTGTTGTACATATTCACATATGTTGACAACAGATTAATGGAAACATGCGATGCCATATCTAGATTAACTTAATTGCATTAATTTCCATTGTAAAAGCTTCAACAATAATAGTGGCCTTTGCCAATTATAGTTAAAACTAGCTAATCACCTCCTGCTTGACGTAAGTCCGCTTTTTATTTGATTACTCGCTTAAATTAGACACGTATGGTGTAAAATATTACGTTTTGTTCCTAACAAGTGAGTATAATACCAAATTATGTCGGTGTACTGTTTTCTAGGTGTGTGTGTGGCCATAAATAGATCATTGGTTTCACATTTGCATTGTTTAAAGATTGGTTGTTAACCGGTAACCTAGCTCTGGCTGCTTGCATTTCCTTTGTCCAATTTTATGGCTTACACTGCGCATAAGCCAGCTGGACCTCGCGGCGCCGGTTTATTTTCCTTTTGCTCCTAAATCAGTTGGAAACTAAATTACATTTGTATTACCATGTAGTATGCAATACAGCGTGGAGCCAAGAAAGATAATAATACCTCATAAAACACGAGTGTTTATATTATGTGCGTGTAAACACTTTCAGCTACACTTACGTGATTGTAATTTATGAGTATGTCTGTGGGTTTATTGGCCAGATGAATTTACCTCACCTACAAAACTTACCTTAACTACTGTTTACATCCGTGGTTTACATTGATTAAAGAACTCACCAAACATTATCACAGGTAGAACTTAACTTGCTGGGTTTTCTGCCGCTGTTAGTTTGGTTAATCAATCATCGAACTAGTGAAACTTTTCAGCGGCTTAACTCCGGTTGGTGCAAGCACCGAACCCAATATGGCGCACTAATTTAGTTAATTTTTAATTCCTTTAATCTCATAGTTAGTTTCTTATTATTAGCAATCGACCACCAGAGAAAGCGACTGCTAACTAATTATAACTCAATAGTTTGCAGCATGAGTAATTTTATTACAAATTATGATTTAAAAGAAAATACACATCAACGCATCTATAAAACTAGTAATTTTAGACGTTTTACTGTATTATAAAATATATTAGGAAGAATAAACAAGGTAACTTAAATACCTACCTTAGTCTGCATTTTATCACATACATACATAATTCGATTGCTTTTGAAATAAAGAAGCAGGAAATTAACTGACTGGTTTACAACTTTATAATGCTTCCATCTACCTACTATAATGCAATGAATCAAAGTAGTTTCATATTCCAGCTATAATTATAAATAGTATTGCTATATTATAAACATAGCTGGGATGATGATAACAAACGCAAGTTTACTTAATCAGATTTTATAGTTTACAAGAATATCTTGTATTCGTACAGTGTCCGTGCATAATTTTAGTAAAGCAGCGCTCACATCTTTAAAGGGCGATCCAAAATATGTCTATCTACAACGTCGACTTAAACATTGATCACATAGATGCTCAGTACAATAATAATAGCTTGGCATTAACTTATAGTATCAAAAATGGAAGGTGTATTTGCGCATACCTACTTTCATTACCGCATTGTAGAATGACACCAAGTTTTGTATATTTGCATACTCCTAATTACCAATCAACCATAAGTAGAAACTGCGTCACTTTTGGTCTGGTGTCGTCGCAACGATAGAAAATTACAATTGGTGAACAGATTGCGTTGCATTTCTGATATAACATAAAATAAAACTGCAGCGCAAATCTTAGACATATCTCCTAAGCCTTTTTTTGCTGGTGCCGCAAAGCCTAGATAAACTTAGTACACATTAGAGTAGCATCAGCTGAGAGAACAATTCTGTTAGGTCAAGCGATTATTACACACTAGATGTGCCCGCGGTTTCACCCGCGTGTATGATTACTGTGCCGCCCCCGTGGGTCGTAGCGTGATGTTATATAGCCTCCCTCGATAAATGAGCTATCCAACACTAAAATATTTTTTCAATTCGGGCCAGTAGTTCCTTAGATTAGCGCGTTCAAACAAACAAGCAAACTCTTCAGCTTTATAATATTAGTATAGATTACAATAATACTACTTACTCAACATCAATTCTGCCGTCCGCTAACTAAAAAGACGTATGCGTTTCATATTCTTTTAGTCAGTGGACGGTAGAATTAATAATAATAATAATAATAATAATATTTTACCACATACACACAACACCATCTAGCCCAAACTAAGCAGAGCTTGTACTATGGGTACTAGACAATGGATAAACATACTTAAATACTTTTTTTTTTGTAAATACATACATATTATACATAGAAACACCCAGACCAAGACAAACATCCATGTTTATGTACACAAATGTTTGACTTGTGCGGGAATCGAACCCGCGACCTCAGGCGTGGCAGTCGGTTACACTAACCACTACGCCATCGAGGTCGTCAAAATCAATAATACAATAGTAAATTACTATTTACTATTGTATTATTATATTGATATAATCTATTTTGTTCACAGAATTTTCTCATCGCAATCATAGTAGGAGCTATGATCGACTTTGTAGTGGGAACAGTAATGGGACCGAGTAGCAACCAAGAAATAGCTGAAGGATTTGTTGGTCTGAGCAGTGAGTACCTATGATGTTAGCTGGAGTTGGGCACATTTCTTTTTATATGCCAGTACGATTTACTCTCACTTTCGACGACTTTTAACGTAATAGTGTAAACATTTTATTTTTTATAATCATTAATGCCGTACTTGTAATAAATCTTGTGTCGTGGGAGACTAAAAACATTTAAACGGACACAAAGAACCACCAGACTCGGAACAACTATTTGTGAATCACATAATTTTTTTGTCCCGCGTGGGTATCGAACCCACTACATTTGGCGCAGCGGCACCGACTACTTAAACCACTACGCCACTCATCAGTCATTTGTAGCAGTGCCTATAGCGCAAATATATTAAAACATACTAATATATGACAAGGCATGGCGTCGTCCACCAAAATTAAAAAGTAACGTAATTTATAATGTATTTCTTAGTAATTTTTAAACAATAGTGATCATACCTTAATAAATGATATGTTTACATGATTGTATACGTGCGTATATACACACATGAGTGTTTATTATTATTCCATTTCCATTTCAGCGGCCACGTTTTCTTCGAACTTCAATCCAGATTTCCGGTTAAGCGAAGGTCTGAATCAAGACTTTTTTAGTGTGTTCGCTATTTTCTTCCCTTCTGTAACGGGCATACAGGCAGGAGCTAACATTTCAGGAGATTTGAAGGTATGTAACATTGTTATATTAATATATGAAGACTATTTGTTTTGGTTCTTTAAATATTGTCAGACATGAATATAGTCGTTTATTACTTACTAACTTCTGCCTGTGGCTTTACTCGAACACAGTTCTTTTCCTGGATAAACGGTAGGTCTATGTCCTTTTCAACACCCCTGACAAGGTGTGTGCGAGATTTCATGATGATCAGTCTATAATTTAAGGCGTGAAAGCGTAAAAAATAAACAAACTCGATTTCGCATTCATAATATTAGTTAGGATTTCAACTGTATGAATTTATATGACTAAACTATGATTGTTATTTTATTGTAATAAATAGATATTACGTAGTAACAAGCAGATATATGCGTATCGTATATATATGTTGCTATTGAAGGTTGACTTCAAATACTCTAATTAAATGAGAGAAGGGCGTGGTGGTTTCCTCAAACTGCTCTACTTTCCTTGGATTAGATCGTTACAACATAGTGTTGAAGTATAGGTATACTTACCCATGTACCTACATAATTCGTTTCCTAAAATTGGATATTTTTTAGAGCTACATGTTAGTACATGTATATATATATAGTACATATTATAACTACATAAAAAATGTCATTCAAAAATTTGTATACCTAATGATGTACTTAAATCTTAAACATCGCCTTAATCGCCATACTTATATTTAATTTTCATGTTAGTGACCTCCCTGATTATCTCTTAAAATGTCTATAATGATGTGCAAAACATCTATATTTATAGATCTACGGAGAAGTAGAGTCTTGCTGGTTTAGGTATGAATTTAATCGGAGAAGTACTTTTTCATAGATAATCGAATATAAACTGCCATTATCACGACGATGGTTTTATAGCATCAGTAATTTTTTTGAGTTATTCTTCAGTCCCGTCTTCTGTGCGATGTAGGCTTCATGTGTTTTACCCAAAAGTACAACCCAGGTTCTATTTCTACTAATTCTGTGTTCAGAGAAACTGACACCAGCAACAGATTCTCTAACCACGGGATGATTAAAATTATCGTTTCTTGAAAGTGATCATTGACTTACCTATATCTTAACCCTCGCGAATTCGACTGAGCTGTTTTCCAAAGTCGTTGACTGCTTGCTAAATGCCTTGTGGCTAATCATGAGCGAATACGTTACAGTATATATTACAGCTAGCTTTACACGTGTTGGGGAATCAATCCGCTTGTTGATACAGTGAGGCACGTACGGTAGGTAGTAGGTACCAAGTACTAACTACCACGTGTTTGTTCAGTCGTCGACAGCGCATTGATGTGTTCGACGTCACAAATGTTCTGCTGATACGGTAACATGACGACACAAGGAAAATATATTATGATTCTGGTTAAACGACGAGGTATTGATTTCATCAAATTATTCATTTCATCTATACAAACAGGTATGATGAGTAACTTCCATTGAAAAAATTAAAAGTACTTGTATCCGAGTTTTTGACCTACATGATTACAAATCATTGAGGTCGCGAATAGCGCTCTCGTATCTGTAGTTGCTCTTCCTTATTGCAAATCTAAGGTTTAATGGCCACGTATTTAAAAACATTTTTATGAACTGCCAGAACCAAAATGATCCAGATCTCTCGCACTTCAATGAACGACTCAATTTGATTGTCTAAATCGAATCTTATAGGCAGACAATAGTGCAACTACTGACTTGTACACTTGGTGTCAAAATAAATTAAATCATATCAAGAGATGATGTCGCCTGTAACAATATTATTTGCATATATTTCGCGTGTCACAAATCGAATGAAACGAGCAAAATACGGTGTCAAATTGTTTAACCCCGGCCAGTTTCGGTATTTAGTTACTGGGAACGAATGCCACTCATTCATTCATTAAAATCAATTGAAGTAGTATTTAGTATGAGTCATGGCTATTCCCGCGAAACATTAAACAATCTGAGGATACAATAAAATCTATATTGGATACTGAGAGAAAACTAATTGATAACGACATTTGTATAAAACTGTTTGTCATTGCCATTACTTACAAGAAATGTAAAGTTGTTATTGAGTCAACGTCATTTTATCGACGTTTCTTCCTCTTATATGGGAATTTCTTTATTTATATTTCGACATCATTATGTTTTGCCACACACCAAAAGACGAAGCAGGAGTAGGCTAACCACAAGGTGGACCGACGACTTTGAAAGGGTCGGATGCGGGTGATCGTTCTGTGACGAAAACCTTGGGTACGGCCTAAGTCCAGCAGTAAACGTCTTCCGGCTGAGGTGATATGTTTTCGGACCAGATTAGTTGAAACGCAATGTCTTTTTTAATATACTTTAATAAAAGTATCAAATGAGTAGGCAGCGGTTTGACATATGGGCACAGTTGTTTATTGTTTACGCGTTACCGACTCTGCAAAAGAGATACCCAGCTATGAAGTAAAGCAGAAAATCAAGCATGATAATACTGCCTCACAAAGCTTTCAAATTCAAATAACCGCAGGAAACAATCCGCCCGCTGATTGACTTACGTTTGATATGGGAATTTTACATCAGCCAAAAGCTTTCACTATTAATTACCTTCAGTAACACAGATCGACGATATTAGGCTTATTTCCTAGTATAACAGATGTTAAACCTTTTATTTATTCATACAAGTAAGCCTTACACATACACATACATGTATGAGAAGCAGTTAGGTACTGATATAACACTACTATACTGTATCTGACAGTGAAACTGTTTAAAATGAGTTTATAATTCAGTTTATTAATAATTTGAAATAGATACCTTCTATCAAATTAATTAATTTAATATGGATATCGAATTGAATTAATTAAAGAAGCATACAAAGAATAAGAACATTCGTTGCGCGCGTCCGAATCGTACTTACAGTAGGTACGAATATTTTCTAGTCATCACGGTGAAAAAGTAATTGTGCCCCATTCGCCCCTACATTACGCCCCCACATTCCAAAATGTTCCTCTTTCGCCCCTCTTTTTTTAATAATTCCTATTTCGTGCTACATTTTTGAGCATATGGTTAGCAAAACAAAACATGTTTAAAAATTATTTTAAATCTGTTCAATGTCGGGTTTGTGATGTCATGCAATCATAAGCCCAAAGCTTCGCCTAGGTATTTTAAAATATTTTTCGGCCCACGGTACATCAAAATCTGCTACACAAAAAAAGGGTCAGAAAAGGTACATAATTTGGGACGAAATAGGAATTACGTTAAGAAATTAACATTTATCTAAATTTCGGGGCATATGAGGAACAATTTTTGGGGCGAATGCGTATTTTTACATTTTGACGATACATGAGGGTCGAATGCGGAATAAACCCGAAAAAGTCACAGGCAAATCGCAATTGTATAAACCAGAATGACTTGAGTACCTACCTAATACTAATTAACTAAAATTTGAAATTACAAATGCCTATTATCTATGTTACAATACAGTGTTAATTGCAAAACAATAATAAAGTAATACGCCTTTACAAATTCAAACTTGTTTTAATACGTTATTTGGAAAAGTAATGAGTTTAAAAAAAATGGTAGAACTGAAGTAGTTAACTATACTGTAAAGATGACACAGATTACTAGTATTTTATATTTAACCCTGCATATTTTCAGATTGTTTCGATTACTCATGACAAGAACTTTTCAGGACCCAGCATCAGCGATTCCCAAAGGAACACTCCTAGCTCTGCTCATCTCTATGGTGAGCTACGCGCTCATGGTGCTATTCTCCGGTGGCGGCGCCCTGCGGGATGCGACTGGCAACTTCACCGACATGGTCATTTCCAACGGAACCGTAATCGACTACAGCAACCTCATTAGTAATTGCGGAAACATCACCTGCAACTTTGGACTGCATAACAGTTATTCAGTAAGTCTGCAATGCTTTACTCAGAACAGTTGACTGTGAAGTATGTTAAGAACGTTTACGCTGTTTCCTCTGTTTCGAAAGGCGACTGTACGAGTCATATTATGTATATCGTACATCACACGAGCGCCGTCGCAACGTCGCGTCGTATAAAAATGTGTTATATTTTGAGGTTTTAAATGTAATTAATTTATATGGGCCATATTTTAAATGTTTTTTCAATACATTCTATAGACTAAGGTAAAAGTGTAGTATAAATGGAATATAATTATAATTTTAGTCCTTTTACTATGCTCATTACATTACGCCTTGAATTCTTTCGACTTAACATTTACATAGTAAGAGGACTACAATTATAATTATTCTAAATTTTGCCCGCGGCTTCGGTCACGTAAATATAGATCAGGTTAGGTTAGGTTAGTAACAGTACTTTATTCTAGATGAAAGGTACCCTATGTGATTTTCTGTTCCCCTAACAACGTGTATGCGAAATTTTATGATGATCGGTCGAGTAGATAAAGTATGATAGAGTAACAAACGAACTCACAATGACATTTATAATATTAGTTAGGATTCCCTGTATGATACACTTTTGTCTTAGTCTATAGAGTGTCATAAAAATATTTTCAAAATAAAGACCAAATAAATTAATAGCATTTAAGAACCTCAAATTATGATACTTATTTGCGACCTTGCTATTCGAATAAGGCTACAAGGCGTAAACGGTCTTAATTGTAACTATTGTTCTTGTTAATTAGAAAAATATTTCTTTGGTTACTTCTACACTGAGACTAGATGGTACTATACAAGGTCAGCCGAGGGAAAACTTTAAAATGTAAATACAATGATGTTGCACATTACACAATAGATTCGTAATCGTCGTTCAAAACCTCTTCCCATAAATTGAGCAGTTGGTTGCTTCGCCGATGAGCGGAGCGCTAAATGTTGTGAGTTTGACACTCTACATAAATTTGTGTGATCTACAAAAAGTTGTGCCGAGCGTAGGTGTTCTTTGTAACCATTATGCCTATGTTTATTTATTTATTTAATTTATTTAATTTATTTAATTTATAAGAAGACCAACGGCCTTATTAAATATAATAACATTGGTATATGTAGCATCTGGCCAATTAAAGGTCCTCACGGTTAGAAACAATTCGCTATACATAAACCATGTGCATTGAAAGTTACAATAAAATAAAAATAAATTAACTAACTAAACATCTACGTAGTTCATAAAAAAATCTCTACTCAGCATCTGTCTCATCGTCGCCGGACTCGCGTCAAAGATGTCGAAGTCATGCAATTTACTCGCTGCGTTAAGTGCCTTGCCTGCGCGCCACATAAAGCCGTCCTGCCGGTAGTTTTTATGTACGAGTGGTAGGTGTAGTGGAGTATGATGACGTGACGATTTTGTTGGTACATTCAAACCTACCATAGACAACAGTTCTGAGCTATTAATTGAATTACACAAATTTTTTTGTAAGTATGTTATATCAGCAATATACCTTCGTTTATATAAAGGTAGAAGATGGAATTTGGCGCATACGTTCAAGTATTGATCTGACTTATAATTATAAAATTTAATACGATAGCAAAGATATTTTAAGAACTTTCTCTGTACGTTTTCTATTCTATTGATGTACTTGTCATACCTAGGATTCCAGGTCTGCAAACCCATACTCCAGTATACTTCTAACGTACGTGCAATATAGTATTTTGTATGTTTTCGCTTCTCGGAAACAGGAAGACGCTCGCATTATAAAGCCTAATGCCTGTGATGCCTTCTTTACAATATAATCTATGTGTACATCGAATAGTAACTTTGAATCATACAAAATACCGAGATCTCGAATAGTGTGACATTTTGTCAGGGTGTGTCCTTTCAGGGTATATTTAGAGGATACAATGTACTTCTTTCTCGTAAAGGTGACAACGGAGCACTTGGTTGGATTGAGGTCTAGTTTATTTCTAGCGCAATAATCGTCAAGGCGTGATAGGTCTAGCTGGAGTGCCTGAGCGTCTGTTTGAGAGGAAATAGAAGCGAATATTTTCATATCGTCAGCAAAACAGAGTAGTTTAGAAGAATGGAAGCATTGGCCGATGTCGTTTACAAAGATTACAAACAATAAGGGACCCAACAATGAGCCCTGGGGAACACCGCTGGGCACCGTAACCCAACTAGATAGGTAGTTATTCACCGCTACAGCCTGAGATCTGTTAGTTATATAAGATGTAAACCATCTTAGCAGATCACCCCGTATGCCTGCTGCCGCTAGCTTGTGGATTAGGGTCGAATGATCTATTCTATCAAAACATTTGCTGTAATCAGTGTAAACGACATCGACTTGCTTACCCTGGCTCATGCTGTCTGTGACGAAGTCATGAAATAAGATAAGGTTGGAAACTGTTGACCGTCCTTTTATGAAGCCGTGCTGAAATTTATTAAAAGAAATTTTTAATGCGGTATATAATTGAGTGTGAATTATTTTCTCAAAAATTTTTGCAACTAAGCACAACTTTGAGGTGGGGCGATAATTTTCAACGTCAGTTTTAGAGCCCTTCTTATGTATAGGGGTAATGAACGCTGATTTCCATAGCGGAGGCATGACGCACTCGGAAAGGGACTTTTTAAACAGTAAACTTATGGGTAAAGAAATAGTATCAGCACAATTAATTAGAAAGAGAGCAGGTATATTATCAGGTCCAGCTGACTTACTCTTATCCAATGACTTTAACAATTTAACCATCTCCTGCAGTTCAATATTTACACTATGAATCTCTGATACAGTATCGCGATATTCCATTGAGTTAAAGTTCGTTGTTGGTGTCGAACATTGCAAAAACGTCGAATAAAAATAGTCGGAAAAAATATTACAAATGGCTTCTCCTCCACTAGCCATTTTAGAACCATAATTAACGGTAGAAGGAATAATATTTGAGTTGGATTTCGATTTAATATACCTCCAAAACTGTTTGGGGTCATTTTTAATATTACTCTCAACAGACGTAATATACCTATTGTAACACTCACTCTCAAGCCTTTTTACTCTCTCTCTCAACAGGCGATAGCTAACTTGGTCTGATAGATTTTTATATCTTTTGAATTTATTGAAATATTTGTATTTTTCCTTGATCATTTTCTTTAATGCTGGGGTATACCAATCCGGATATCGTCCTGTACTACTCACTTTAGACGGGACATGCTTAATAATTATTTTATTTAAAAATGAATAAAAGCAGTCAGTGGCGTTAACAACCGATTTATCATCAAACTCACTATCCCAGTTAACTTCGGAGATATCTTGGTTAATCGCGTCATAATTAGCCCTAGAGTATAAAAACACGGTACGCGAAGCTGATTTTAATGGGGGTAATTGACAAAATTTTAAATCTATTATAAGCGCCTTATGGTGTGGATCTATAGTAACTAAAGGTTCTTCACTTTCCCGGACGTTGACTACACCGTTCGACAGGACGAGATCCAATATCCTCCCATAGCAGTTAGTTACACCATTAAATTGATTTAGATCATGAGTGCATAACAAGTCGACAAAAGATTGTTCGTCCGCGCTAACAATATTACCTGGGTAAAGGGATGACTCACCAGGATTCTGCATCCACAACAAACCACTCATGTTAAAATCTCCCGTGATCAAATATTTATCATTTGGTCTTCTCAACATAACTTCGTCCAATTTAAATAGAAAATTATTTAATTGGTTCGAGAAAGACAGCCCTAGATTTTGTTTACATAAATAAACAGCGCATATATTCAAATCATAACTCTGCGATGAGCCAGTTTTACCTTTTCTTATAGACAACGTTAGCCATAGATCCTCGGCGGTACTTACAAAACTTGGCTGGGAAACTGCACAAATATCTTTACGAACCGCAATGAGTACCCCACCTCCTCGCGTTTGTCCTGTCAGGGCGTAATCCCTATCGCGCCGCCAAACTATGTAACGCTCATCAAAAAGCTCCGTATCACTCACACCAGGCAACAACCAAGTTTCCGTTAGGATCACAATATAATACGAGCTCAATCTCAAATTACGATAGAACGTTACCGTTTTAGATCGCAGACCGCGTGATGTTTGTAAAAGTCTCCTTGTCACAGGAATTGCTCCTTGTATAAAAGTAAATCAAATGTTTAACTTTCCGCAGGTAATGCAACTCATGTCAGCATGGGGCCCGTTCATCTACGGCGGTTGCTGGGCAGCAACGTTGTCGACAGCATTGACAAATTTGCTGTCAGTGCCGCGACTGATACAGGCTCTTGGCGTGGACCGCATCTACCCTGGACTCATCTTCTTCTCCAAGCCTTACGGCAAGCACGGAGAGCCTTATCGAGGATACGTGCTCACTTTCTTCGTGTCTTTAGTGTTCTTGCTTATTGGTTAGTAAACAAAAGTACATTACATTTTTAGTGTTTACTTTATGTAAGGTTTTGACATTTTTCAATCATCATCAAACAGCACAGTAATGCTGATAGTTTTATATATTACTAGCTTTTGCCTGTGGCTTCGCCCGCGTAAAAGTATGTTAGGTTACGTTAGTAACAGTTCTTTTTTAAAGTATAATGTAGCATATGTTACTCGGTGACAGTATAGCTTTCTAATGGTGAAATAAATGTTAAAATCGGTTGCGTAGTTTTTGAGTTAAATCCTTACAAATAAACATAAAATCAAATCTTTCCTCTTCACAATATTAATAAAGATTCGGTAAAAAAAAATTGATGAAATAGTAAGGATGAAAACTACAACGTTACCGATTTTCTTTATACAAAGCGGCAACTTTATATTTAATCCTTAACGTAAAATAATTACCTCGGCTTATGTTTAGTGTTTACCTAATATTTGTAATTTCACAGCTGATCTGAACACAATAGCCCCTCTGATATCTAACTTCTACCTGGCGTCGTACGCTCTGATCAACTTCTGCACATTTCACGCGGCGCTGGTGCGCCCGCTCGGATGGCGACCTACTTTCCGGGTAAGCACTTGAAACTACACTATTTGCCAATAATCTATAATTTTATTTTGCTTTTATTCATTATAAAATACTATTAAACAACATACCAGTATATATACCAAATCGTAGTACAGTTAATCTTATTAAATAAACATCCATTATCTCACAAAATCTAAAACAACTACGACTCACATCCATCCATCTCGAAGCAAACAGATCACACTGATTCTGATGTCAGGATAACATTGATGTACCAATGCTATTTCCTTAAGGTTATAAGAAATTTATTTTAAATATTTATTTGTGATACGTATTAGTAAAAAAACTTGTATCATGTTCTTCATACCGCCGCTTTGGTTTTGGTTACCGGCTGGTCAGTAGGCGACAACCGGGTGCAAATTGTTGCTTCTGGTGTGTTTCTATGGGCAAAATTATTGTTTTTGTTTTACGCTATATTATGTTGTCTGTATTATTACTAACCCTTGCATTATCTAAAGTATATTTTATTACTTGATGTTAGTCACCAAAGGGATCTAGTTAGAAACCAGCGCCAGGCATGCTTAGCCTGTCATATGCTAAACCATTTGGCACAATACATACTATTCTTCATTTCTTTATTTGATGTGTTTTTGAATATATAAATTATTTTCTTCTTTTTTCTCTCAAGATATCTTTACTTCTTCTTCAAGTGTGACCATTAATTTATATTTGTTTCAGTATTACAACTTGTGGCTGTCTCTGTTCGGGTTCCTCAGTTGCGTAGCGATCATGTTGTTGATCAGCTGGGTGATGTCTCTCGTCACTTTCGCCATCTTTTTCACATTATACCTCATCGTGCACTACAGGGCACCAGGTCAGTACACATTGTGCCCTTGAAATTTACATTAAAATATTTAGTGTCCCTGAACCTATTTTCATAAATATGTATTCGTGATAATTAGGACCAACGACGTTTTATAGTCAACTTTCGGGAAAAGTGTCCTTTCGAAAGGTTATAATAATCAATTATATATACCGAATACTACTATAATTTACAAAATAGTAACAGTGAGTTTTCTCTCACTCCTATAATTGATGATTGACAATACTCTATTGTTTTCAATTGACTTTATAATAATTGCTATAAAGTTTTCTTCACCAAATATACTATACATGTTTCTTTCTACCGGTCGCAGAGCCCTAACTGGGACGACCCGGACGGCGCTGCCTATATGCTATCATTGTTCTGTCCATTTCAATCGGTTTCGACTCGAATTCGACTAAAGTGCGGAATAGCTGTATCCTATCCTCTGGCTTGGCTCTATTACGCAATATAGCCATGTTCATTAGTTAGCGCTTACTACCAGATGGGTTCCTAGTTTGATTGCCACCAAAGGCAAAAAAATATTTTTAAGCCTTTGTATTAACGTACTAATTGGTATCTAAATATTGTTTGCTTCTTCACTAGTTTCTTATTTAGCAAATTTCAATTAGGGTTAGGATAGATATTTATAGATCTATTCTATTTATAACTGTACATTTAGAGCGCCATACGTGACCGCCCGTAATAAAATAGCTATTGTGTAAGTCTATCAATTGATACTATATGAGCCAAAGCAAACACACTATGGTTACCGAATTCAATTAATTATCCTTGGTATCATAATTTCTGCTGGTTTTAGCAATCTTGGAATTCAGAGTAAGGCTAAAAACGCCTACAAAAATATACCTCAGCCTACTTTTGACATTTAAATGTGTGTAAAGCTTTTGGGTTGTTGTTAAAAGCAATTAAATCGTTGGTTACAATCTGTAAACTATACTCAAAGTAACTACTTGCAGTAAAGTATTTTCTTCAAAAACATACCTTCCGTAGAACCGAAGAACTCCTCTTAGGGAATTAACAATTGGACAACTTGAAATACACAGTTATGTAGAAAAATACTCTCACACACTCATATTTATTTATATATACACTCAAATATCCTTATAAACACCCACCCACACACATACACACACTGTACAAACCAATTATTAATAAATCTCACACTTTTATCAAAGCAGACACTTGAAGATTTTGTATACCCACTATACAATAAAGAAGATAGTTTTCTCTATTTTCACCAGGCCTAATTTGTACTTAATATTTTCTCACTATTTATCCTTCTATGAGAATATCAAGAACAATTTGTAAGGCTTGTAGAAATGTAACTATCAGAAGGTAGCACTGACTTCTAAGATTTAGGTCCATACCTAGTGTAGAAGTCAGGGTCGCCAGTTTGTAATGTATATTTTAAGTCCTATATTTTGTACCTAGATTAAGTGTAAAAAAAATTATGCAGTAATAAACTTTTATTTATTTATTTATTTAACTAGTATATCTGCTACGGTCAGAGGACACTAAAAAATGGCTCTGGTCTCTTTGTCATTTTTATAGTGTTGTAGTATATAGTTTATTTAGATGCTGCAATAATTGCTAAAAGTGTGGCTATATTGCCTCAAAATGCATTCAACTCCGGTTTACTTAGAAACGCTTTTCATAATATAATAAGATAGGCAGAAACAAAATCTATTCATGAATTTAGATCGGTATGTCTCCAAATTTCTATTCAAAGCTGAATACCGTTTCATAGATCTGATACAATCTCAAGATTTATTCACTTAATATGTCTGAAGGAAGCCTTTTATTTAAGAGTACCTACCCAGTAATATAGATAAAGTAATGGTGCGGCGATTATGAGTACTACCAAAAGGAAAATTATGTAAGGTCACATATATTTTTCCTAGAATAACGTATATGGCTTTATGTTTTAGTTGTATTTTGCGTTAGTATAATATTCGGTTAACAACCAGTTCTAAAAGGCCGATCAATTCAATTGGTTTACAGCAAAGCATTACTATATAAGATACGCTTGTTAATTGCTGGGATTGACTGACTGAATTAGCAACAGCCAATCAAATTACTTGCTATGAGTTTGATTTTGATATGTCGTTCGGTAGCTTTGCAGAAACCGTGTGTAAGTGAACAATAACTGACGAGCATGCATGAAAAGTATAATGTTTATGGATGTCGCGAGATAAATAAGTAGGTATGGTTACGCCTTAAATAACTAGGTGTGAGTCCACATAAGTATATTATACCTAATTTGAAAGCTAATAAACAATGTGCCTGTCCAATGACCATCCATCCATATTAATAATAATATCCTACATACATATACACACAATACCATCTGGCCCAAATTAAACAAAGCTTGTACTATGGGTACTAGACAATGGATACACATACATATATACTATTTTTTTTGTAAATACGTACATATTATACATAGAAACACCCAGACCAAGTCAATCATCCATGTCCATGCACACAAATGTTTGACTTGTGCGGGAATGGAACCTGCGGCCTCAGGCGTGGCAGTCGGTTACACTAACCACTACGTCATCGAGATCGCAATCGCAGAACTAAAATTATAATTATATTCCATTTATAATACACTTTTCCTAAGTCTATAGAATGTATTGAAAACATTTTGAATTATATGGCTCAAATAAATTAATTACATTTAAAACCCCAAAAAATAACACGTTTTTTTCACGACGTAGCGACGCGATGGCGCTTGTGCAATGTACGATGTAGGTATGACTCGTCCAGTCGCCTTTCGAAACAGAGGAAACAGCGTACTGGTTAGTGTAACCAGTACGCCATCGAGGCCTGGGTAGTGAATTTTCTAGATATGTACTGTTTCTGAAGATGTTTATATGTTACTCAATCACGTATAAACAGTTCAATAAAGTTTAATAAAAACTGGCACATGGATACATCGCACATAAATAAACAATACATGGCATATAAATATCAACAAAAATAGGATAGCTTTTATCCCGATTTTAGTGACACGCGGGTAAAACCGCGGACATAAAATACTGTATATTTATGAGATATTTTTTCAGTCTGTCTTTTACCAACTCTTTTAAGTAATGCTTTTATGTTTTATTGTTGTTTAAAATATTTCAGCATAAGACTAAATAAATAAATAATTAAAACTCTTAGGCTCTCCATAAAGATAATTGCAATAGAATATCAACAGAAGTAGGCACCCAGAATAGCCAATGCTGACTGAATCTAAATCGGTATTGAACTCGGAGAGTGATTGCATCATTTTCTCCTAATTCTGTTCGCACTACATATTTAATTCATATCGCAACGTTCGTTTGTATATAATACTATTTCCGGGAGTTATTATAAGTCGACTGCTCTAAATATCGACATAATTCACATCAGTTGTAAAGTAACTCTGTATGTTTGTTACGATTTCACGGCCAAACCAATGTACAATTTCAAAAAAGTTTGTGTATATGTGTATAAAAAACCTTGAAATTTAGTGAGGGACTGCGGCTACTTTTCTTAGAAATGAGATGATAGATGTTCTACTGGTTCTATTGTAGCCCTAATGATGTTGATGTTCGCCAACACTACAACCAACGAGTGACCATGCAATGCTTTTTTATATGAATCTTAACTCCCATTAGAATGATTTTATTCTCAACTAGTTTTTGCCGGCGACTTCGCTATTTCAATCCCTCGGGAAAAGTACGTTTTTGGATGAAAGTTACTCTATGTCCCTTTCTGTGCCTCTAACAACGTGTATGCAATATTTCATTATGATCGGTCGAGTAGTTAAGGCGTGCAAACGTAACATCAAACAAAGTCACATTCATATTTCTAATATTAATTAGGATTAGAAATACGCAGCATTTAATTGATAGGTGTGGTCATATCTAAGTGTCATATAACAGGACCATGTACAATGGAAAACTGAGACAAACAAATCCGTATACATTACTTTCACTAAGATAGAGCATTTTCTTTTTATCGTCTTATCAATATCATACATTCTAGTCGATACTTAAACAACACTAACAGTTAACTTTCTTTTTTTAACTTGGGTTAATGCTTTTACGCATACCTCTCCGCGGGGCGACGGAGAGGTTATGTCGGACTCACCGGGAAAAGATGGTGAGCGACATCCCGGTAATACCGACTAAACCTACCACGGTGTTCCTCGACATAACCGCAATCAGCGGAGCTGCGCGAATCGCTTTCACATGCAATCGCGACCCCGCCGAGGTTTCGGCCGTGTGAAACGGCAGGCCACTACACTAATAGACCTGCCCTTTGGGCACCACTAATTTTATCCCTACTGTCCCCCTGAGGGGGGGACGGACACACGATACAGAGGCGCGCGTGGAAACACGCACGCCGCCTCTCGGACCTGGTGCTGATCGGATGACGGGCAGGCCCACGAAGCCCACCACCCCCAGGTCAAACCTCAGGGTGGCTGGAGGTCGTCTCACGCCCTCCGGCGCCTGGCTCTGACTAACAGTTAACTTGGGTTATCTCTGTGAATCCGAAAATGACCAGTTGCTATTTGTATAGTGATATAATCTGTTTGTTTTCGATGTATAAATAAAATGCATATATTATTATTTTTGATCCGGGAATAGGACACATAGGTTATTTATCAGAAATACATGTATGGCCATTATGGCCTTAAAATATGATCACACTTTTCTGTTACATGCTGTTTAAAGAACTACATGTTTAATATTATTAATCCATGAGTATACTTACAGACGTGAACTGGGGCAGTAGCACTCAAGCTCAGATATACAAGACGGCGCTATCAAGTGCATACAGCCTGGCCCGCACGGGAGAACACGTTAAGAACTATTGGCCACAAATGTTGGTGCTGGCCGGCCGACCCCAGACAAGACCTGCTCTCGTGGACCTTGGCAGTCTTATCACTAAGTCCGGAGCGCTTATGATTATTGGAGATATATCACAGGTATTACCGAAGAATAGCTAAAATGTTTTGAGTGAAAGTGTTATACCGATGAACCTTTCCCGTTAGTATACCTCTGGTATGTGGCCCAGGTCAGTTTACACCCAGCTTCACACCCAGACTGCCGCGGTATTGGGGTACAAGGAAGTGTCCTAAGTAGTGACTTATGCCCCTCTAGTTACTCAGTTTGTTACGTCCAGGAAAGCATCTGCGATTCAGTTAGCTTTTTAAAATGATTATGTTGAGAAAGGTTTGCAGCATGATTTTCAATGAGATCTTGAAACTGAGCGTGTATGTCCGTTACGAAGCATACATTCTGACATGTATCATAGTATAGTTACATTATAATTATTTCAACCACATCTTTAAGGAAATCACAAAGTCTATAACAATCCGAGAAAAAGAAGAATAAGAAAGAAGAGAGATAGAGAAAATTTCGGGTTGGTCAGTCTCTGAAACAAATTGTTAAGTTTATGTATGGTAAAGATAGTCGCCTATATACGTAAATTCGATTCGTAGCATAGGATATTTAAAAGGAAAGTACAAAATTATGTAATTGTGTTTTTAGGAAAAGTTGTCGTACAAGGAGCGTGTAGTGCGTGCCAACGGCGACGCGGAGTGGCTGCGCGGACGCAAGGTGCGCGCCTTCTGCGCATGTGTGCACGGCTTCGGGCGCGAGGCCGGCGCGCGCGCGCTCATGCAGGCCGCCGGTGTCGGCCGCCTCGCACCCAACGTGCTGCTCATGGGGTACAAGGGCGACTGGCCCGACGCGCCCGCGCAGGACCTCGTCGCCTACTTCAACGTGTTGCAGTGAGTGCTCTCTTGCTACCGCTCAATTTGTACTGTACTCAATACATATAGTTTCTGCACGTCCACAATTGGATGGACAATATTTGGTACCATATTTATCATCTCGTGTTCTTTTTCCATTCTAAGCAAATCTTTCACTGTTCTTAACGACCTGCTGTTAAGAACTCCATTGATATGTGTTGTATATCAATACCTGTTAAAAAATAGTATTTTGAACTATACACCAACAGGGTTGTCGCCTTAATAAAAATATTGAGCGGAGTTTAATCTAAAATATATTTTGACTAACCGTAAATTTTATACAGTTAGTGTCTATTACCAAGGCTTACAGAATTCATTATTGGAGGGCTAAATCCTACCGATAATGTCATTGGGGAGGCTAAATCACCTCCAGGCCCTATGGAATCGGCGCTAGTGTACACAATGTTCATTATAACTAACTCACATCTTTGTTCCCTAGCGCTGCCTTCGAAAACCGTTTAGCAGTCGCCATAATTCGCGTCCAAGGCGGACTGGACTACGGCGTACTGAACACTGAGACGGCGCCTGTCAGTTCTCTAACAAGCACGTCATGTGGAAGCGCCGATGAACTGAGGGTCAGGCGGGACCCGCTGATCATGCACGCTGATTCTGATCTCGATATCAGCAGAGGACCTGACTCGAGGAATAATCTGTCTAGTAAGTTTTATATTACTTGGTAGTAAAAAGCATGATATTATTTCTATATTTTTGCGCCTTTAACTTTTCTAGCTGCAGTTTAACTGTTAGTTACTTCTATTAAAATAAACACCATCAGAGTAAGGGCACTATTTCATTAGAACATCATGGTGGCGCCACCAACAAAATGTGTACAGTTGTATGGAGGGTATCTCACCTGGTGGCGCAACCAAGTTGTTGTCAGCGACCGAATCACCCGCTGGTGGAGCAACCATTAATATGTATTAAGCTATTTGGCATCTCACTCACTCTGCCACCAGTTGCGCTACCAGAGATGCCCCTCCCTCCCACTCGAATCAACACTAGCAGTAGTTGGAAGAACAAAAAGAAACAAACATGTTTTTAGATTATTCCAAATCACGACACACACTTCTCTAATTATTGTTGTTAATATTGTTTGTCCAAAACGATAGTCGTTATGTCGTAACGGACATTCTCACATAATTAAAAACTTCGATGGGTATTTTCATAGATCTTCATATATTATGTTGACGAATTTTCATTAACTAGGACGGTCGGCTAAGAATGGATGAATCCACCTCTGCTTTTTTCTTTTTATTTAACTTTCTTTTACGTCGTACGTATAGTAAAAGAACTGTTAACTCTTCGACGTCCATTTTAAAACTGACAATCCTAGTTTTTGTTTTGGTGTTTCTCGCTTGGTAGCTCTAGACACCACGGTGGCGCGACTGGTCGTGTCACCATGGTGTCCTAATGAAATGTGTCACTAAGGTTTCCGCTTGCCAACCGACGACACGAATATTGGAAATGTAGGAAAGAGAAAATATTTAACAACTTTATAAGATTTTTGTGTGAGATTATGTTTGTTTAATCGTTATTATAAAAAAGTTGCTAACTTTTAAAAAGGATTACATAAATATATTTATATCGCCCAAAAGAACCTCGTTGAAGAGAGAAAGAGAAAAGTATCCCGCTCATATCTCCCACTAAATTTATTGGTCTACAGCCTGTTAAAGTTAATTTCCTTTAGCAAAGTATAATTGTATAGAATCTATAGTTTACAGGTTAGCAGTTGATTCAGAATTTATACAACATAGAACAAGGAAGGTCGATTCACTACCTACTAATAAGTGACCCTCAAGGATAATAGTATAATGAAGATTAAATAGCTAGATAAGATAATAGAATTGCCCTTCCGCCCTAGCCGAGTACTGGTACCAGCAAAAAACAAACGTTTTGTTTATTATTTACTTTTCCATAGATATATTGACGTCATCGCGATCGTTTACGATCTCGGAGTGCAACAGTACAAAAGAGAGAAAGAAAAAAGATAGGAAGGCGAACGACATGCATCGTCAGATCGTGTACAACACCTCGACCGGACTCGAAGTGTCTAAAGATCAACTCGCACAGATGAGCATATTCCAACAGAAACAGGTAAATATTACCAATATTGTCAGGTGCCAAACTTGAGCAGTCATCTTGAGAATGCTACTTGTAGAGGTAAAACACGTGTATACATATGTATATACTTCAATATCGTTGCAGGTCGCTCAATCTCGATATGTTCATTGATAAGTGGCCACTCATAAAAACATGCACTTGGTAGCTATATTTTACACACAGCTTAGGTTCTAAGCTATGTGTGTAGACTAGAGAACCCGAGATTGGAGTAGGTTCTATAATTAGCTAAACAGATTCGGCTACGTGTATTTAGTGGCCAAAATAAATATAGGATGATAAAATGCATAACGTAGCGAGGCTAGTTTGCTTATTAGACGACTAAAGCTTTTTTATAGAATGACCATAATTGATTTCATAAGCTCACTGCTCGAAACATTGCGATTGTAATACCGCATGTAATATTGAATAACCACCATACCAATTGACGATCGGAGATATATTTGACATACCTACTGTGCAAGTTACAAATAACCCTCTACTTGAAATTCCTTCAGCGGTGTAAGCGCATTCAAATTCGGTTATGAAAGCAAAAGTTAATTTTGGAAATTCCCTCTGTTTAGTAAGGCGCTATTCTGACTTTTCCAAGTTATGTGCGTATTAAATAGTTAATTAGCGCTAGCTTTAACGGTGAATGAAAACATCGCGAGGAAACCTGCATATGTTAGAGTTCTCAAAGATATTTAAAGTTTGCCAACTCTCACTGGACCAGCGTAGGCTATGACTTAACCTTTCTCACATTGAGAAGATGCCCGTTGCCAGCAGTGAGACAGTTCATATACAGGGCTGATATTATTATATGTTTGCTTTACTTAATATATGTGTATGTGTATTGTGCAGGCGGCGGGTACACTGGATGTGTGGTGGCTGTACGACGACGGCGGGCTGACGATCTTGCTGCCGTACATCATCTCGCAGCGCTCCGCCTGGTCCAACTGCAAGCTCAGGATCTTCGCGCTCGCTAACAGACGACACGAACTAGAACTGGAGGAGAGAAAGTAATTATGTACTTTTTAAACATTTTATGTAACCAATGAAATGCGAAGTAGAGTTTTTTTTTTGTTACGCTTTCACGCAACTACTCAAACGATCATCATGAAACTTTGCATAGTCGTTGTCAGGGGTACAGAAAAGTACATAGCCTTCATCCAGAAAAAGGTATTGTTCCCGAGCAAGCAAAACCGCTAGCAAAAGCTAGTTGTTACTATAAAAATGAATCTTACTTCTAAAGTAGATACAAACATTCTTAATAAAATACACTCGTGCACAATTTTTATGTGAAGTCCCAATGTAGAAGGCAGCGACATATGCTTTCATTTGCAATAGCACGGTATCGTCGGCGTATGATATTATCTTGCCGTTTTCTAATATAAGATTACATAAAACGTTAATATAAATCAGGAACAGCGTCGGACCGATAATACTTTCTTGGGGAATACCAAAACCAGTATTTTTTTATCTATTTTAACGCTTTCGTGTCTATCGCTTAAGTAATCTGTAAAAAGTTTAAGTTGATTACCCCGTATACCCAAAGCCTTCATCTTGTTCAGAAGTATAGAAATAGATACAGTATCGAATGCATTTTTAGAGCAAGAAAATGCGTAATGTCTGATTACCCTTTCCGAGTTCCTCTGTGATATGATGAGTCAAGCTATGAACCACATCAGCGGTGGATAGTATGGCTCTAAATCAAAATTGCTTGGGTGAAAGATAATTGTTATTTTATAAAAAGTTGACCAATCTAGTGTTTATAATTCACTCTAGTATCTTAAATATTGAGAGGACTATGGATATAGGTCGATAATTTGCAACTAGATCTTTTTTTCCAGATTTAAAGATGGGTATAACAACTGCTTTTTAAGACATTTGGGAAAAAAACCTTCAGAAAGCCAAAGCCTAAATATATGCGTTAATGCGTACTAAGATATACCTAAAATATTTAAGGATCTTGTTGTTTATATTATCGCAGCCGGCAGCAGAGTCATCCTTCACCCCTGAGATGATTCGTTCTAGTTCCTGTTCGTCAGTATATCAAATGATTTTAGACTAGCGGTGTTGTTCAGTTTTTGTCGTGATATAGCAGTGTGATTACAAGTTTATATCTGAGTCCGCTCAGCAAGTTTTTTTACCTACAATTACATAATAGTTATTTACATTATTAGCTGACAAAAGCGGTGAAGAATGAGTGTGCAGTAAACACGAATTTGATTTATGCTGTTTAGATATATAAGTGACGTTTTTAATATGTTTCCAAATTTGCTTACTGTTTTTACCTGCTTTATGCAATATGTATCTATCGTAATTATATTTTAATTTATTTTAATGGTTATCACAGTAATTTCTTTACCTTTTGTAAGTTGTTTGAAGTACCTACTAAGTTATTAGGGAAACGCTTAGATCTCTGATGAAGCGCTTTGTGTCTTATACATCGAATTAATCCAGGCGTAATCCAAGGTTTAATATTATAGTACTTTTTACTCGAAGTCATTGTTGTTGTGTTACGTAATATTGCTTGTTGGACATTTTGTATTAAATACGATAGATATGTACATATCTGCGACAGTGCTATTGTAAACTGGGCTAAAATCTAAGTTGCATAAGTCATACTCGAGTTTATTTATATTTAAAATGGATTTTGTTTGATTTAGCTTAGGCAGCGTTAAATTTACGATTAATAAGACAGCGTGATGGTCAGTGATAGTCGAGTTAGTAACGAGCGTAATTCATGACAAGCTGAATTTGATCATCACATAATCGAGGCAAGAACCACTCTGGTGTGTAGGCAATGTGTGAGCAGGGAGGAGCCCATGGTATGAGCAGAGATTGATATAATCTTGAGTTCTTGCATCGAGCTGTTCTGATCCAATGTTTATATTTATGTCCTCTGTTACTACAATATTCCTAAAAGAGGTTAGTGTTTGTAAGGTCTGATTCAGAGATGTGTGAAAGGAATCAAAGTTTCTAAAGGAGGGCTATGATCTATACATAACGACAATCGTTGTGTTTGTGTAAATTTTTATAACTAGGCAATTACAATCTAGAAAGGGTGGTTCTTCAATTGAAACCTGTAAAGATTCCTTTGCGTACACTACCAAACCATCATTCTGTTTAAGATTTCTCGTGCTATGGTATATATTGTAACCTCGCCCCAATTTAATAACCAGCACTCTGTCAGAATAATTATATCACAATCAAAATTAAGCATTGCAAGTTTTATGTTGAAAAGTATTAAAACTGTCTATATTCTTATACATACTATACCGGAGAGATATCGTCTGCAGTCCTCTACCGTACATAACTTGGAATCTGACACAGTTAAATTATCTATCTCTCCAATTAAATTAATATTCATAATATGAAACTATTTAAATGATCTATGATGATATTGATATTGATGTGGCAAGTTGGACTGTCTGCTTGAGCTTCTCTATGTCCTTTTTCGATTCGGTGCTAATAATAACACCTCCGTTTCTTACTTTGCGAACTGCTCGAACTTGTAGTTTCATTTCTTTAGGGCTGATAATATTCTGGACCATGTTCTTTATATCCTCGCTGATCTTAGAGGTATCGCTAGGATAAATCACCACCGCGCTAAGAGTGCTAGGACGGACAAAGGTACTGGACTCTTTCTTTACCATATCAGCAAAAGATGTGTGACTTGCCGGTACTGTATTCGCACTTGTCTTCTTAATGGTCTCCTTAATCTCCTTTAGGTATTCCACTAGATCTTGCCTTTCAGACTGGGCTTGTAGAGAAGTGCGAGTTTTGTTTTAGTGACAGATACTCAACAGCCATATGAGCAACACCGTTTCCTACTTTACGGAAAAGGGTACTTATTTTCATCTTTTGCTCTGTGTTTAACTTGCCGTCAGATGCAATAGTGCATACCTCGTTCAAACAGTGCTCGATTGAACTCAACCATCCCTGAATCTCCGACGTTGAGACTATTTTAACTGTCTCATCTTCTCTTGGTTTTTGTGGCGTAGTTGGTGGAGGGGTACGCCGCGTTACACCACTTCTATCGAAGGGACTGCTGTCCATGTTAAAATGTTTATAACGATATTTTACTGTCCATTATAAACATAAAACTAACTAACTCTGCAACATTAATGTGCATATCACGCACAAACACATTATACTAGGTCAATGTTTATAATAATGAAATTTACTATATTTTTATTATACACGTCTGTCAGCGATGACGATACAGAACGAAGAAATACACGTATTAAATGTAATGTATTAATTTTCAGTATGGCGAATTTGTTAGCGAAGTTCCGGATAGACTACTCGTCCCTGACAATGGTACAAGACATAACGGAGGCGCCGCAGCCAGACACCATGAAGCTGTTCGAGGACATCACAAGGAAGTTCACTGAAGACACTGCCAATGAAGGTTCGTACTAAACCAAGCTTCATAATGTACTCCCTAATAGTACTATCATTCGCTTTTACGGTGAAGGAAAATATCGTGAGGAAACCTGCATGTCTGAGAGTTCTACATAATGTTTTTGTAGATATGTGAAGTCTACGAACCCGTAACAGGCCAGCGTGGTGGACTATGGCCGAACCCTTGCCGCACTAGGAAGAGGCCGTGCCCAGCGCTGGGACAGCTTATATACATACAGCTTATATAGATATTATATTATAGCACTGCGCAGAGAATTCTATATTTACCGCTTACCAATGCCCATTGTAAAAAAGGAAATACAAAGTAGGTATATGTATAGTGGATTTTATTTATGCCGAAGGTGACTGCCGCGCTATAGCTTGTCGCTGTGTCGCGACGCACAGCAAGGACATTCTTATTGTGTTCATCATGTTTCTCGTGACCTTTAGTTCTCTAGTTTTTATGGTGCCCTAACGAATAAATACGTTTAAACTAGGAGTTAAAAGACATAGAAAGCTTACTTCGTTCGGTTCAGTCGGCGCCTCGTAACTAGAAACTTACATTCAAAACAAAATGCATTCTTGCAGACATTTATGAGACTAGTCGCGGTCTGAAAAGATTGTATTGTGAGTCTATAACTAAAATATTATAGACTCACAAGACAAGGCCACTTTGTATAGTACTGTAAAACATACTCTAAAATATTTTTTAGTTTTTAATTTTATAATGTGATGAATTAAACTTATATCCTTCTAAAGATATTGCACCATACAAGTGCATAAGTATAAACAAGTAAAAGAGTAGAAGGGTATCATTGAACTAAGATGTGTTGTTCATAATAGTTCTTACAAATACACCCTTTCGACAGTGTTCATAGAGTTATTGACATTAAGTCAGGGTCACAATATACATTTTTGGAGAGCCCTAGCGATGATATCATTGAGGGGCTCGGGCACCCACAGGCCCTACGAACTACCGATTCTATAGTGCCTGAGGATGCCTTGGGACCGCGTAGTGGACACATTATTTGTCAAAAGGGCAAGCAATTAAATTGTCATCTAATTAAATTACTTTATAAAAACAGTTACTTGAATCTTGGCCTTTTGGTCGGTTTGCAAGAATCTGTTCACACGAATTACGTAACGACATTATTTTAAATAATATTTTTTTACGTGTCGATTCGCTCTCATTCGTATAATTTAAGTGAGAAACGAACCGATCTGAAAAAGGTATGCGAACCGATACCAAAAAAACATATAATTTAATTTAATTTAAAACGACAATTCATTCAAATTTTGATCACAGGCGATACTAGTTTATTCATTAATTACCAATCTACACTGTCCCTATCCAGAATGCCGAATCAGCGAGACAGAATTGCTGACATTATCTGAGAAGACCAAGAGACAGTTGCGGCTGCGGGAGCTGTTGCTTGCAAACTCCAAGGACGCGCGGATGGTTGTCATGTCGTTACCTATGCCTAGGAAGGTCAGTAGTACATTATAGTTGAATATATTAATATATTTGAATGTCATAGGCCTTGCTTATAGGTACAAATAATTACTTAAGTCGATACACGCTTGCAATATTTGGTTATAACAATTCAAAAGCTCGAACATGTTTATCAACATAATTAAGTAACCGAACAGCTCGCTGCACTACACTTGAGTAACCGAAATGACTACGATAGGTCTTTGTCTAAGCTACGATATCATTCTAATTCTTTCATCCTGACAATTACATCCAGCCAGCCGCCACTTATTAATCTCATATTCTTAACAACTATTACAACTGTTTTCTCCTGTTTAGATGCGTTCAGTAGCGTTTGGTCTGCACAGTATAAGAACCTCTACATAAGAGGTTCTTATTTTCTACACAAATATTTTAGGCAACTACTTAAACCATTAGGTACACCATCCCTGCAGTCATAATTAATTATTATTAGTGAATACTAATAATAATTAATTATGACCGCGAAATTTGCGAATGCGAAACTTCTGAACAATCTAAAACTTCCGATTATTTTCTTTTTGGACAGAGCTGATGTGGTATGATTATCTTAACAACTTTTCGCGTCGGTTACTTACACACAATAGCCTAATTGTGAGACGTAGTACGGATTAGACACGTCCAACTAACTAACTTAGTATTTATCTATAGTGAATCGAAACATGTATCGACATATATTTTGTGTTCGAAGCGGAATACTGCAAGTTGGAGAACGCCCGGACACCAGGACGCGGTTGATCCTATCCAAAGGAGTTCGGTATCGTCAACCTTTTTGTGTTGCAGTAGTTGGGGTGGGCAGACCGACGGTTTGTGGCGGGTTCCTCTCTTTCTCTTTATTGAAGGAAAACATCGTGAGGAAACCTGCATGTCTGAGAGTACTCTATGATATTCTCGAAGATATGTGGAGTTTGCCAATTTGCCCTAACCCTTCTCTCACTGAGAAGAGGCCCGTGCCCAGTAGTATGACAGTTTAATACAGGGCTGATATTATTATAACTATAATTAATACGTAAGTGATTGTTTAACAGTGTGTATGTCTATTTAGGGCTCGGTGTCAGCGCCGCTATACATGGCGTGGCTGGAGGTTCTATCGCGTGACTTGCCGCCCATGCTGTTCGTGCGCGGGAACCATACCTCCGTGCTCACCTTCTACTCATAGAAAATCTACACGCCGCCATAATGCACTCGAATAATATATACATATATTTAATGAAATAAAGTAATGTCAAGTTTTAGTTTAGGCGTCTATAACTTGAAATAGACAACCAAATCCATTATTCATCATCCATTTTACTCATATTATCAACGTACGTTTTTTGGATTATAGACGTAAAATAATGAATGTCTAGATCCTAATTTTTATACTTATTTAATATAGTATTAATTTCTTGTATTTAAGGGAAGTATTATTAATTAATCTTTAAGTACACTGTTACAATGTGACACACCTTATTTTCATAATTAGACATTAGCTTTAACATCGTAACACAGAAACCCAGAGTTCAAATAATAAGTATAATAGTCTGTAAACTATTTTTATTTACAAAATATTTCATAGATTATGACATTTTGTTACTAAAATATTAAAATATGTAAAGTAATGGATACGGATGCGATCACTATGACAAAGAAATGCAATTATCCAGTTTATATACATAGTTTACATTTGTCATTTTTATGTACTTACTTTAATGAATGTATGCAGCATTTTTGGTTAGTATTAATACATTAAATATAGTTGATAATAATTTATTTGTGTAAGTATTAGAGTATTCATTATTTGTATTCTCTTAAGAATAAATAATACATAGCATATAAAAATGAACAAATCCAGTACCAAAGCAGAAAAATAGTATTATTTATTATCTGCATGATAAATACAAATGTTACTAGTGACAGTTTTAGGACAATTATTTGGAGTAATTGATAAATCAATTAAGAATAATATATAGAGTATTTTACCAAAATTAAGTAAACAAACAGAATATTTTTACTTTCCTTTTTATAATGTCATTGCTTTTTTATTTAGTTTTTGGTAATTATAATCATTCTGTTGTAATATATAAGTATTTTATAAGATGACGTCACAAAGCTAAGTTTTAGTAATAGGTACAATGTAAATAAATAAATATACGTTGGTACAATTGTAAACGCAACCCAGAGGAAAGACAATGCATTTTTTATCTGCAATAAATACAGCTTTACTACAACATGACACTCGAGTTTTTCTATATCAACTTTTAACTGTTAAGTTGCTATTTTCACAAATAATCACATAATACATAGTACCTATATGTATTTTTAGGTTAGAAGTGGCAATAACTTTAAAAAAATACAAGTCGAGAACTCAATACTTTTATATTTTTTACCAATTAACAAAATAACTTAAAAAGCTATAGGTTTATTATAATGACACACAATGATGATTGATACCGCACTGAATTTAAGAAAATAACTGTAAAATGACTCACGCCGCCGAATAGAGCCTCGCTGATTTCGAAGTACTACCCTCTCACAGAATATCGACGTGAAATAGCAGTGTTCCTACTATTGTGGTTCGTTTGGTAAGTGAGAGTGCCGCAGGCTCAATCCCCCTTTTTCTCCCTTCCCGCTCCTTCTCCTTCCCATTTCCTTTTTTCCCTAAAGGGTCGGCAACGCGCAAATGATGCCTCTGGTATTGCAGGCGTCCATAGGCTACCACGGTGACCACTTACCATCAAGTGGGCCGATTGCTTATTTGCCACCAGAGTTGTATAAAAAAATAAAAATAATGTAAAATTAAACTGCTATATACGGATTTTATCGCGTTGTTTATTTGACACTTTATTACAAAATTTTGGAAATTTTTACACTACTAAGTACTACTATTAAACTTTACTAATTTTTAAGCTAATTAAATTATTATTAAACTATTTAGATTTAATTTATTTTTACACTTTCCCCGACGTTTCGGTTGCTTTTCAGCAGCCATGGTCACGGGGAGACTAAGATGGCAGTTGTCTCAATGTTCCAGTGTCCACACAGTGTCACTGGAACATTGAGACAACTTCCAGTGACAGTGACAACGCGATAAAATCCGTATATAGCAGTTTAATTTCAATGAATAATATTCGCGTAAATAGAAGACAATATTAAATAATGTAAAATAAAAAAAATTACAGAGCTCAGACCGTTATGACTGCTCACAAGCAAATGGGTTCGATATAAAACTACACTTCGTTTTATAGTCATTCGTAGGTAGTTCAACAAAATAAGTGGGGGTTTTGCTTACAGTATATACAGAGACAGGCTTGACTAATATTCTGCTTAAAGGATTAGGGAAAGTCTATGAGCGGTTATTGTATGCTAGGCTGAAAGCGTGCGCCGACGCATCACTGCTCATACTCCACGAACAGTTTGGTTTTCGAACTAAACATTCGTGTGTCCAACAAGTGCACCGTATAGTTCAGTACATTAGTGCGAGACTCACTCACAATCTATTTACCGGAGTCCTCTTCTTCGACGTAGCGAAGGCTTTTGACAAAGTGTGGCACAACGGCTTGTTGTACAAGCTATTCACCATGGGTGTCCCTCCTAAGCTCGTACTCATTATACGAGACTTCTTGTCTAATAGAAGCTTTCGCTACCGCGTCGAGAGGGCCTTGTCACCACCTCACGCTATACGCGCTGGAGTGCCCCAGGGCTCAGTACTCTCTCCGCTGCTGCACTCTCTGTACGTCACCGACATATCGATATGTCGGCGGCATAGGCTCGCGCAGACAGCTCTTTTTGTAGACGATACAGCTATATATTATGCAGGTAAAGACTCAGTTTCAGTTAGTAGGAAACTCCAATCTACGGCCAACGCCTTAGGCTCTTGGTTTCGGAAATGGAAAGAAAGAAATAAATCATGTTTATTTCGTACAGAGCACACACAATTAGTTAAAACAAAATAAACAAAAAATATTATACATATTAAAACAAAATGTGTATGCCCTCGCCGAAAAGGGTCACCACCTCTGCATTAGATGAGCACCTAAATTGAGTACACCAGCGCTGGTTTTCAGTTGGTCTCCCGATACATACATATACAAGGAAAACGTATAGGGCATACGTTTTCCTTGTGTATGTATGTATATATATATATATATATATATATATACAGTGGCGAACATATAATTAGAAACAGTACATAAAACTTAGGTAAACACAGAATGAACCATCGTTATGAGTAAAAAATATATAGATTAAATCACTATTAACTATGACAGAATATACTATAGCCAATGAGTTAAAACTCATAAAATATAAAAAATAAGAAATCTGTTCTATCTTTAATTATTAAAAGAGTTTAAATATGATAGTTGAATTTCTATTACTGGCCGCTTGGACAACTAATTAGAAACAGGATCCATGGTTCGTTCCATTTTTGAAATTAATAGGTTTTTTTTAGTTTCGGTGGCAATTAAACGTCAATTTGAAATTACGTGAATAATAACTTTTGTTAAAAATGGGTAAAAATAAGAGTTGTCACGAGTCAACTAGGCAATTAATTGTTAAATTACATTTAGATCGAAAATGGACTTATAGAAGAATTGCTAATCATCTAGAATGTTCTGTGAAGAAAGCTTTCAACGCTATTGCTCATTATAAAGGAAATAGAACTACTAAAAGTGTTGTTAGAAAGGCTCGTCCAAGGAAAACGTCTCCCCGGGAAGATTTGCAAATAATACGTGTAGCTAAACAAAACCCGTTTAAAGGCTCCAACGAGATTAGAAATGAAGTTTTTCACCTGATGACGCAAGGAACATTTCCTCGAAACTGGTACGCCGCAGATTAGTGGAAGCTAAATTGTTCGGGAGAGTTTCTCGAAAGGTACCGCTTCGTACTAAGCAACACCGAGAGAAGCGATTATTATTTGCAAAGAAATATCTTAACTGGCCCGTACGAGAATGGAAAATACACGATTTGATTATAAATACACGAGGAGCATAGTCAAACACGGCGGTGGTAACATTAAAGTATGGGGATGATTTTCTGGTTGCGGAGTTGAACCCGTCCGTAAGATTGAAGGTATAATGGATCAATTTCAATACAAAAACATCTTAGAAGAGACAATGATTCCCTACACCGACGACCATTTGCCTGTGACCTGGATCTTTTAGCACGATAACGACTCAAAACACACGGCCCGCAGTGTTCAATCCTTTCTTAGTGAACAACGTGTTACCATATTAGATTGGCCTGCAAATAGTCCCGATTTAAATCCTATTGAAAATTTGTGGTACGTCGTTACAAAAAAGTCTCCGTTAAACGTAATTCCAGTCAAAATGAACTTTACGAAGCCTTTGTTAAAGCATGGAACCCGATCCCACTCGATAAATGTATGAAATTACTTGAATCAATGCCACGTCGTTGCAGAGCTGTCATTAATAACAAAGGCTATGCAAATAAATATAAATTTTTAAGAAATTTAGTAAACCAAACATAATTTTACATAAATAATTTGAAATTAATGACGTTAACACGTTAATAACTTTGATTTTCACCTCATTTCTTTATTGTTTCTAATTACTTGTCCATGACGGATGGTACCTAATGCCATTGTCGTTTAGTTGTTTGTACGTAACTAAATCTCTAAATGGTAGTTGTAAACTCGTATATTTATTTGTTTTTTAATTAATTATAAGTTGTTGAACGTATTCTATGCATTTTGTTGTTTTATTTCCAAAAACAAAAGTTTTACGGCAATGTGCCTTGTATAATGTGAAATACGTCGCAAGTGTTTCTAATTATATGTTCACCATTATATATATATATATATAAATATATATATATATATATATATATATATATATATATATATATATATATATAAATATATATATATATATATATATATATATTAAATTGTTTATAAAATAGGTACATTTTAAAATATGAGAGCTGAGGTACAAATAAAATAAAAAGTCATTGCATAATAGGCACTGATGACCCAATATTATGTGCAGAGTGAAACGTAAACAAAGTGATCGACCTCAGCGTTGTTGACTGGCTAGGCTATTTAGGCTATTTGTATTGTTTTGTTTGTTTTTGTTTTGATATTATTATTAGTGAGACCATATAATATAGCTAATTGTGGAGAATTATTACTTAAGTGTAACATATATAACATAAAGCGGTTGTGTAAAATATAAATTTATGTGAAATGCCAAACAGCGTCCACAGGTGATTTGATAAAATAAACTATATAATATACCAACTGTATTTAAATAATGATAATTTAGAATACAAAAAAATAAAATAAAGTCAAAATGATTTTATGGAAATAATATACAGATTGGATTAAATAATTGATGTTGATGTTACATTTGACTGATTCATGCATTATCTGTCTTGTAACGAAAAACCTTTTTAATTTATTCTTGAAATTGTTAATGTTTTTAGGCTTCTTATTGGCGGGGAGATGTCATTCCAAATTTTGACACTTTATATCGGAAGCTGTCACGAAATGAAGGTGATCGGTGTTGGGGTATAGCCAGTTGCTGCGCACAGCGACGACCCTCACGCTCGCGATGACTGCTCACCCAGGAGATTTTTGAGTACAGGTACATTGGAGTTTTATGTGCAATTATACACAGAAGAGAAGCAAGATGTAATTTATGACAAAATTTAATTTTCAACATAAGGTTTTTATTTGAGAAGGGACACACCTCGCGTAGCAGCTCCGTGCCGCGCGACTATGTGTCGAGTGTCGAGTGTCGTGCGCATACCTTCGTGGTGCTCGCAGTCCTTCTGCATGCGCTGCGTGCGCGCGCAGCAGTGCGTGAGGAAGGCCTCGTGGTGCTGCGCGGGCGCGAGCGCCGGCCCCACGCACGTGCACACCTCGCGCAGCAGCTCCGTGCCGCGCGACTATGTGTCGAGTGTCGAGTGTCGTGCGCATACCTTCGTGGTGCTCGCAGTCCTTCTGCATGCGCTGCGTGCGCGCGCAGCAGTGCGTGAGGAAGGCCTCGTGGTGCTGCGCGGGCGCGAGCGCCGGCCCCACGCACGTGCACACCTCGCGCAGCAGCTCCGTGCCGCGCGACTATGTGTCGAGTGTCGAGTGTCGTGCGCATACCTTCGTGGTGCTCGCAGTCCTTCTGCATGCGCTGCGTGCGCGCGCAGCAGTGCGTGAGGAAGGCCTCGTGGTGCTGCGCGGGCGCGAGCGCCGGCCCCACGCACGTGCACACCTCGCGCAGCAGCTCCGTGCCGCGCGACTATGTGTCGAGTGTCGAGTGTCGTGCGCATACCTTCGTGGTGCTCGCAGTCCTTCTGCATGCGCTGCGTGCGCGCGCAGCAGTGCGTGAGGAAGGCCTCGTGGTGCTGCGCGGGCGCGAGCGCCGGCCCCACGCACGTGCACACCTCGCGCAGCAGCTCCGTGCCGCGCGACTATGTGTCGAGTGTCGAGTGTCGTGCGCATACCTTCGTGGTGCTCGCAGTCCTTCTGCATGCGCTGCGTGCGCGCGCAGCAGTGCGTGAGGAAGGCCTCGTGGTGCTGCGCGGGCGCGAGCGCCGGCCCCACGCACGTGCACACCTCGCGCAGCAGCTCCGTGCCGCGCGACTATGTGTCGAGTGTCGAGTGTCGTGCGCATACCTTCGTGGTGCTCGCAGTCCTTCTGCATGCGCTGCGTGCGTTCTTACATGGGTTCTCTAAGGTATGTTAAAGCAGAATATTGCACAAGTGTTTTGAACTCTTTGTAAAAGATTTTCAGTGCGTGCTAACAGCCTGGGATTACAGACCGTAATCCCGGCACTACGGATTTATGACGTCTCATCAACTCAATATTACCTCCCGAAACAAAGCATCCTGTAATTTTGCCCGCTACAGGTCGTCTAACAGAACTTATAACTCAAGAAGCGCATCGTACTACTCTCCACGGTGGGGCAAGACTAACTTTAGCCAACCTACGTCTTAAGTTCTGGATTATTGGGGGTAACAGAACGGTCAAGAAAGAATTACGCCAATGTGTAAAATGTCATCGCTACAAGCCACATAGAAATAACCAGTTAATGGGCGATCTACCGAAGGAACGAGTGACGCCGACGAGACCATTTACGAACACTGGAGTAGACTTCACGGGACATGTGGATGTGAAGATCAGTAAGGGCAGAGGAGTAAAAACTTGCAAAGCATACATTGCTATATTCATTTGCATGGTCACCAAAGCTGTGCATCTGGAATTGGTATCCGACCTTACCACACTCACCTTTCTCGCGGCTTTCAAAAGGATGTGTGCTCGCCGAGGTACTCCAAAGAATATGTTCTCTGACAACGGCACGAACTTTGTGGGAGCTGCAAAACTGCTACAACAAGACTTTGAGCGATACCAAACTTTTCAGAACACAGAATTCTATGATGAGATGAGTAACCTTCAAGTAAATTGGTATTTCAACGCAGCCCAATGGCCGACAGCCGGAGGTCTGTGGGAGGCCTCAGTAAGGTCAATGAAATATCATTTGAAACGGGTCCTGGGCGAACAAAAACTTACTTTTGAACAATTTATCACTCTACTTACTCAAATTGAGGCTTGCATGAACTCATGGCCACTGTGTCCACTATCGGAAGACGTGGATGATTTGGAATATTTAACTCCCGGTCATTTTCTCATCGGGGGTCCCCTACTATCACTACCACAACAAGAAGAAGACTTGGCCCAGTATGATTTGAGAAACAGATGGAGACTCATAGAACAAATGAACTTGCACTTTTGGAAGCGTTGGTCGAGTGAATATTTACATCAATTGCAAGTCAGAAGTAAGTGGCAACAGTCGAAAGAAAACCTGAAAGAAGGGAGCCTAGTATTGATAAAAGATGAAAACTTACCAGCAGGAAGGTGGGCTCTCGGAAGAGTGACTGATCTACATCCGGGCGCCGATGGAAGAGTTCGGGTCGTCACTATAAAAACAATGAATGGGCAACTAAAACGACCCATCATAAAACTAACACCATTACCGCTGAACACTGACTTACAAACTACAGAACAAATATGTGACAACCAGATGGAGAAAAATATGGCCAAATCAGAGTCTACAGAACGAAGTAAGAATAGATATGTAAGAACAAAAAAGCAGAGTTTACTTTCCCTTGTACTGGTTGCGATAGTAATGGCTATGGGAATAATTGGTGTACAATCAAAACCTATCACTAACAACGACAACAACAACTACATATTGACACGTATAGAAAATGACCATCCAATTTACTTTGATGAAGCTGGAACATTACAATTGATACATGACGAATGGACCCTTTTGATCTACTACAACTTAACATCATACTGGCAAGCAACTAATAAAATAAGCGTGTATATAAATCAAATGGATATACTTTGTAAGCGAATATCTCACGAGTATACACCTTGCGAAACAATAATCCACAACTTGCGAAACGAGTTACGGCATTTGGCTGAATATAACACTATGTTATTTTCACAAAACCCTAGAAAGAAACGAGGCTATTTTGATGGTGTCGGCAATTTAGCGAGAACCCTCTTCGGTGTCCTAGACCAAGAATTTGCATTGAAATATGAAAAGGACATTCAAAACTTACAAACGAACGACAATTAATAACTTGAATTAATAAAAAATCAAACACTCATAATCGAATCAGAGAATAACATAATTAAAAGCAACACGGAGTTTATGAATAGGCAATTTGACACTATAAATGCCTACATGAATCAGACTTGCAACCAAATAACTAGAATTGATAACAGAGCTCAAATGTTGTATACAATTAATGATATCAATTCCGCTGCAGTGACAGCTACTTTGATTTTAAACAACTTAAATCGAATACAAGACATGCTCATGAATGCTCTTGTAAACATCTATAGAGGACATTTGGACACACATCTTTTTCCAGCATCGCAACTGATTGAGCAGCTTAACATTATATCCCGAAAACTTCCACAGGGGTTGTCTTTACCTGTTCAAGATGTTCAGCAGGATTTTAAAGATATTTACGAACTGATTTATGTAAAAGCTCGACTAACACATAATTACCTGCTGTTCGAGTTACACGTTCCATTACTCAGTGATGATGATTATAAAATATATCGTGTAATACCTATGTCGTTCCTAAGAGAAGGACGATTGAAAATGATGAAGCATCATTCAAACTTTCTGGCCATCAACCTTATCAAAAACGTTTACATTACAATGACAGAGCAGGATTTACATCATTGTAATTCCTATAGAGAAGACAAATACACATGTATATCGCAACAGCCTGTATACAGTTTACATGATGGAAAGGCACCCTGTGAGGCAAGAGTCTTCAGCCAACAGACGTCACTGTCATGCGTCATCGATGATGTAATCTGCAAGGAAACCTGGCACAAACTACACAAACCTAACCTGTGGCTGTTTACATTGTGCGACAAACAGCTGATGCGCGTCACGTGTGGCGATCAAGTTACGCCCGCGGTCATTGACGGTACTGGAGTCATTACATTGAAACAGAAATGCTTACTTCAAAAAAAGGATGCCACAATATTTACTCACAATCAGTTAGGAAGTAATTATTATATGGAAGCAGATATTATGGTTCCAACTATAAATTCCACCATTAATAACATTTTTGACCTTGGTTGGAAAAATACGCTATTGAATATAACGGAGATAACCACAACTACTGCTCATGACTTCCTAACAATAGAGAAGCAGTTGGTATATCAAAAGGAGCACGAGAATTTACCTGTGACGTCATATATATCTAGTCACGACATATACCTATATTCGGTGACTTCTTTGCTGTTGGGAGGAATAGCGATGTTCGCTCTCTATAGAGTTATCAAAAAACGCTTTTCCAAGACGATAGACTCATCTGATACCGTAAGGCAACATCATTCGGGTGGACAGGACAATGCTGCAGTAGAAATAGAGATGAGAGAGATAAGAAATCTGGCGTCCTCGGAACCGGTCTACAGCGAAGCGAAACCGAAGAACAGAAGACTCAATTTTATATATAATTTCGTATTGAGTTCTTTATTTACATATTTAATTACTTATTTCTATTTTTAGCTTTCTTTACTAACATTATTTTTACTACTTTTGTAATAGATGCTCATCCCACTTTTCCCTCGGGAGTATGTACGGGTAGCGTACAGACAGTTGTTTAGCTAGCGTTGCAACTCGGCGACCTAGTTATAAATTATTGCTTTTTATATTATTTAACGTGCAGTTGACTAATCGATCGCCGCGGATTAGCATCAAAACCAAAAACTTCTACTAAAAATATAAAGTATTAATAAACGTGGACTATTACTAAATCTGTGGTTTTGTGTCAACTCATCCTTAACTAACTTTCACAAATAAATCGACGCTTTAGACCATACACTGTAATTTAATTTTAATAAAACTATAGATTCTACTAATTAAATTCTTAATTCCTAGCTGAAGTAAGAACGCAATTTGTATAGCATTTTCAAACGGTAAAAACAATTTTTCACACAATTTGAGATATGGCTTTCAAACCTCAGGCCTTCGTCTATTAACAGACCCAGGTTACGAGCCTCACTCACTCGTTCTATTTGTTCTCCCATCACCGTCACGTGTACACCTGACGATTGTGGCAAATTATCTAAATGATTATTGGTTTCAAGAATCATATATTTTCTTTTGTTAGGATTAAGTTCTATTTATATTATAATTATTTTGAGTAGTAGAGCCTCGCTGATTTCAGCATGAATGGGCCGGCCGGCTCGACCGGGGAAGGACTACCCTCTAACAGAATATCGACCTGAAATACCAGTATTCCTACTGTTGTGTTTCGTTCGGTGAGTGAGAGTGCCGGAGGCCCAATTACTCTCTTTACCCCTTTCCACTCCTTCTCCTTCCCACTTCCTCCTTTCCTAAAAGGTCGGCAACGCGCAAGTGATGCCTCTGGTGTAGCAGGCGTCCATAGGCTACGGTGACCACTTACCATCAGGTGGGCCGTATGCTTGTTTGCCACCTTAGTTGTATAAAAAAATAATATATGAAATGTACAACTCTGTATCGCCTTTGTTATGTCCGAGCTGTATAAGCTAAATAAAGAATGCCCCAAAATTGATCCTTGAGGTACACCTTTATCTACGTCAGCTATAGCTGACGTGGACCAGGTTCCATTTATGTCCGTGATTGCCACAAGCTGGGTGCGATTGCTCAGATAGCTATTGAACCATTTTATCGTGTCGGAATCGAACCCGTAGTACGCATACGTTACGTATCTTAGAAATCTGGAGTAATAAAATTTCCTTCACCGTCCCCCTGGGGAGGGGAGGGGGGACAAAGACACGACACAGAGGCGCATGTGGGAACACGCACGCCGCCTCTCGGACCTGGTGCTGATCGGGTGGCGAGCAGGCCCACGTAGCCCACCACCCCCAGGTCAAACCTCAGGGTGGCTGGAGGTTATCTCGCGCCCTCCGGCGCCCGGTTCTGCGGTTGGGGAGAGGATTCAAGCGCTCCCTCTCCCACTCCACCATCTCCTTGATGGAAATCACTTCCTCACAGAAGGAGGCAACGTCGTTCCACGACCTCTCACTCCGGACCATAGACTGAACTACGGCCGGGAGCGAGAAGGCAACCAATCCGACTGCCGCGATCAACTCACGGCGCTGCGATACCCAGGCGGGGCAATCCGCTAAAGTGTGCAGCGTCGTGTCCTCAACAACGTCGCGGCAGTCGCCGCAGTGGTGACAACCGGGCGTCTCTTGCCGGCGTATACGACACAGGAACTGGCCAAAACAACCGTGGCCAGTCATTATCTGTGTCAGCCGGAAGGTGAGGGCGCCATGCCGCCTCTCCAGCCACTCCTCAAACATGGGACTTACCGTCACGATCGTGGCGTGCCCGACACTGGGGTGCACAAGTCGCTCCTTTTAATTCGCCACTAAGACCTGGCGGAGCTCGGATCTTGCTGCCTCGAGAGTGGAAAGAAGAGGTCTTTCCCCCGAGCTAGCGCCTCCTGGCACCAACGATAGAGCGACGTGGTCGCAACCCTCAGCATTGGAACTTAATGTAGAAGCTATTTTTGCAATATTCTCTTTGCTCACTGTTTTTAACGAGAATACAGTCTGACTAAATCTGTTAAAATCATAATATGTTAAATAAGAAATCTGCATCGTTATGCTTGAAGAAACATTTAAAAAATATGTATTGAATTGGTTGGGATCTTTAAAATGCGATGGTAAATCAGTTTTACTTGTAAGTGGCAGTACAGTATTTTTTAAGTTTTTCCACAACCGTTGGGGATATTTTTTGTTATTGTTTATACTTAAAGTAAGCAGTTTTTTCATAATACAGTGGTTTATTTATAAGTTGTTTTAATTCTTTGTAGTAATTATACTTAATTTGGGATTTAGTTCTTAAATATTCGACACGGGCACGGATACAATAAAATTAATGATGAGCTTGAGTAACCAAACGCAAGCTCATCATTAATTTTATTGTGTCCGTAATCTATGGGCGGATGGCGATCAATGGCGGTTAGAGGTCAATCCCGAGAAGAGTCAGGCAGTGTTGTTACACAGGAGACCATATCACCTGTACCCACCCTCCAGATGCGACCTCACAAATAAAGATGGTTGTTTTGGCTAGAGAAGCCAAATATCTAGGTGTCACCCTTGATGATCGACTCTCTTTCCGACCTTACCTAAGGCTGGTTCGTAACCGAGCCGCCTTTGTGGTTGGTCGGCTTCATTCTCTTATTAACAGTCGCTCTAAATTATCACTTAGGCACAAGGTTAGGCTGTATACAGCATGTGTTAGACCTATCATGACGTACGCTAGTGTAGTATTCGCAAACGTTAAGCCAAACAGGATCCATAGGCTACAAACACTACAAAATAGGGTCTTGCGCAGGGCTACGGGAGCACCGTGGTTCGTGCGCAACGAAGATCTACACATAGATCTAGAGCTGCCGACCATCAGGCAATTCATGAAGCAGTGCTCCCGTAGCTACTTTGACTCTGCTCCGACACACCCCAACCGGCTAGTGGTTGCGGTGATAAATTACACTCCATCTAGGATATCCAAATTTAGGACACCTAGGCACATACTAGATGAACCAGATGATAGGATTACACTCGCTCAAGACAGAGCATACACGGCTCGTGAAGCCATACAAAGTCGTCCGCGGTTCCGTCCTCGCCGCAGAGGTCGGAATACGCGTCGCGTTAACGTTAATCCCGTGGATCACCTTAGATCCACGTTGCCGACAACGCCCCAAGCCGAGGTCCGTGGTAGTCCGCCCTTGGGGGTTAACGTTGTCTAGTATACCTTAAAACGGGTTGGGAGCCTTCTGCGCTCACCCGCAGTCCGCGTAAAGTTGTTAAGGCCATCTGAGGCCAACAACTGACACACACATAAAAAAAAAATACTTGTACTCAGTCTCGGCCTGTTACTCAGAAGGACATGTAGAGACTATGAATTTCAACTTTGTTTTTTCTTAAGAAGTAGACAACTCCTGCACTAGGAATAATTCCTGTGTCGCGGGGGACTTTACAAACATTCAAACAACAGACACAAAGAACACCTAGACTCGGAACAACCATTTGTGGAACACACAAATTTTTGTGCCGTGTGGGATTCGAACCAACAACTCTCGGCGCAGTGGCAGCGGCGAGGCGACCACTTAAACCACTACGCCATCCGTGCACTCAAATCAATCAATATTATGGTTCTAGCATCTCTGTGTTGCTTCATAGTAAGTAGCGTTATATTCTTTATACAAGCTCGCCGATTTAGTGTGGATCGTCTTCACCTGGTATTTCTTCAAAATGATGTCGATCTGCTCAGAAAGCTTAAAACTCCGACACTAACTATCGAATCGATTGGTCAACTGCATTTAGCTCTCTAAAAGTAACTCCTAGTTCCTAAAAGTAGCTAAGTGATATTTTTATGAATTAGTATTTACCCATTGGTTTATTGTTACCGTGACATAATTTTTACGACCTGTCGTGTTTAGGCCTGATTATCTGATTCTAGTAATATGTATAGACAGAAACGTCTAAATTCACGGCAATTCGTTCTACTTAACACACAATCTGCATAAACATAATGTTTCGTCGAGTTTGTCAAAGGTTACATACACTGCTATAGAATGTGATGCAACCGGATGTGCTCGGTAGACAGCAAGCTCCCTATGTGGAATCTGAAGGCATAGTTGGCGAAATGTAGGTCTAGCTTTTTATGTAGATATGAAAGCTTGCACGTATCTTAGGTATAGCATACATACTTTGGCCTTTACTGCGTTATTGAACCATAAAATGACTATTAAATATATATTATGAAGAAAAAGGTTATGAGCAGTTGGTACCAAAGAATGATCAATGTATCTATAGAATTGCTGATGAAGCGTTTTGTCTATGGCAGTATCGTATATAATCGTATTCTACTCTGTGGGCAGTATCACAGAGTACGGTTACGGCAGTATTACTATTCTGTAGTGACAGATATACACTGAGATTAAAATATGTTTAGGGTGGAAATAATATAATGTGTGATGAATAAAATATAATGTAATATATCTTAGTCATAAATTAAAATAATTAACTAAAAGGGTTGTTTTTTATGCCACAATGTCGGACTGGATAAGGAATCAGAAAGAGCCAAGTCCTGAAAATATACGAAGAGTATCTTCAGAACCTGGGCAGTCACGTAAAAATACAAGTCCTGAACCTAAATACTTGGGGTCTTCTAGTAGCGAACTATCGTTGAGTAGATTCGAAGAAATTACAAAACACACATCTAAAAGTATTGGAGATCGACGCAGTCCTATAACTTCTAGAGTTAAATCTTCAATAAAGAAGAAATATGCTGAAGAAATGGGTAAGTCTATTAAATATAAGTAAATAAATAAAATTTCTGCATATGGCAACGACCATGTCAAAGATCCAGGCTTTAACTTGTTAATGGGGTAAGAGCGAAACCTGTTGAAACATAAAAGTTCAAGACAATAATTTCTTTATAGTCACACGCCTGTATCTCGAAAGGGTAGGCAGTGTATTACACCGATATTTGCATACACACTCAGCAATAGTGCTAGGTACCACGAGCAAGCAGTGTGGCAAACGGCAACTCGTGTACCTGAGACCTTATACACAGTAGTCGCTTACACTATGGCTACGTTACCGAGACAGGAAAATTATAAATTAAATGTAAGCTGAAATTAAGTCGATGTCGAAGATTTATTTGCGGAAAAGAAATTCATGGTATTGACTTAATTTTAATAAAAAACAACTGATATTAATTATCCATAAGTTATACCTATCCTCTAGAATGTTACTGAATATCCTTTTTACCGAATATGTGTTAAAATCTGATTTGATTTGTTACTGTACATGGTTAGCTCTTGTTTATCTTTGTATGCATGTAAATGCTACAGGACACAGGACTTATCAACGGCTGCGTGTGTATATTAAACCTTTGGGAATACACTCACAGAACATTCTCTGATAACTACTACACACAATAAAAAGTCTGTAGGTATACTTATATTTATTGAAGTTCCATGGTATGTCTGAAAAAATCTACTATTTCTCATTAAATAAATATGACACGAAAGGTATATAACTATATTCTAATCTTTGGCGTGATAGCTATTTAAACACCATAGCTATGTATATACATAGCTATGGTGTTTTAGTTAAAGAATGCTGCATTTGGCAAATGCAGCATACTTTAAATTCCCATGCATATTAAGTCTAGCCCGGCTTTCAAGGAAAGCAACTAGGGTTTAACCGTCACTTCAAGTGTAATTAAGTTCGAGAGTACTTTTTAGCCTGGTTCAAAAAGAAAGAGGCCGCTTATAATTCGGCCGTACTTATGAAAATCGGTGCAGCACCTCAAAGACTTAATCCGACCCTGTATTTAGCTTTACATCACTCTTAGATATATTTTGACATCAGCTATTCCTTATGTAAGCATACACGGTACAGTGCTTAATAAAGTGACACTTTTAGAGCTCTCAAATAACTTACAAGAATGGACCATTGTTGTAGAATACGTCCAGACACACAAGAACCGCAATAAGACTTGTTTATGAACCGAATTGTTTATTGTAGTATTGTAAAGAGATGTCTTGATAAACTGGTTGTATGGCTTACAATATCCGTCCAAGTGTGATACCAAAACAGTCGCGTTAAGTCTTTGCTTGCATATAGTGGTATTTAATTTTATTTCAAATTGAAACGAGTAACCGTTTCACGATTGAACAAAATTGTTGCAAAGCATTGTAACATGGATATAAATATTATGAGCTACGCCAGTATTTATGGTAAGTAATGGATATATTTAGAAACTAGATTTTGCTTGCTGCTCTGTTGGCATAAAAATAGGTTAGGTTATGTTAGTAACAGTACTTTATTAAAATAAAATGAGGCCTATGTTACTCGGTAATAATATTACTTTCTAAAGGAGGAAAGAATTTTAAAATAAGAGTAGTATTGGAGTTAAATCCTTACAACCAAACAAAAAACAAATCTTTCCTCTTTATAATATTAGTATTTCTATACTACATATATATTATTCTATATATGTATAGATAACAATTGGACCATAAGGTCTAAGTGTAGATAATTAGAAAAGGACTAAAGGAGTGAAAACACTACCTACTATCGAAGTGTGGTGCAAAACCGGGCTTATACATCGACTAATTAAATCTCTTGGCCAATGCTTAGAACCCGGGGCTCAAACACAATATGATGAGTTTAACACTACTTAATTAAGTAGTCACTAAATTAATGCTAATACCTTCAAGTAATTTAGAGTTACGAAAATAATACAGAAAAATACAGAGTTCACACATCACATACTATACATATAAACTGTCTCACTGCTGGACACGGGTCCAGCCGTTAGAGTCCCATTCCGGTACGCCCCGGCCGCGACGCACCCACAGTAAAAAAAATGTTATTCCGCTACGCCCCCGGCCGAGACGCTCCCGTTGTAAAACAACCGGAGAAGACACTAACGGCCGGAGCCCTGAGCACAGGCCTTTTGTCCGTATGAAAAGGATCACGCTGACCCGAAGCGGGCAGGTAGACTTTACACATCTACAAGAACATTATAGAAAACTCTCAGACATGCAGTTCCCTAACGTTTGCCCTTCGCCGAGCAATAATCAACTATGATACGTACAAAACCTCGCAATGTCAAAAGTGCAAATTGAAACCAAATTCGATTGGACCTTTGCGTGGCAGTCAAATGCGTAATTTCTGTGTAAATCGACCTTGGTTACGTTATATTTGATAAAATCAAAACTTCACTTTAAATGTAATGAGTAGGTCCCATTTATTTAATTTACAGATTACAGGTATAGAAGAAATTTTGCGGATGAAATAGTTTGTAAAACAGCAGTTACGGATTATACTCCTGAGCTGACCACATATGCTGGCATCAAATTAGGATGGGTGCAGGCAAGTACATTACAATCGTAGAATCTTAGTTTCTAGTATAGTTATTAAGAAAACAGCAAAACTATCATATTATAGATTTCAATACAAATTATAGATGATCCCAGATGGTAAGGTTCCTAGCAGCTGACAGCATAACAGTTCATGTTCGTTCGTTCGGTAGTCGGCAGTCTCAGTTCATTTCGTGTCTTAGGCCCGGCGCACATTGGCGGCACGGCACGGCACAGCAAGGGATTCTTCGGCATCCTTACATGTAAGTGCACCTTACATGTAACTATGCCGTGATATCCATAGGTATGCCGCGAGGTCCTTAAGCATGCCGAAGCGTCCTTAGGCATGCCGTGGCGTCCTTAGATACCGTGCTCGTGCCTAGCTCTTTCACAATAGTTGTATCGCTTCTTCAGAACGGTCTTAACGTAAGCTTGTACGTGTGTGTATAATGGTAGATTGGGACTTAGTGCTCATAGCTGTTGCCGCGGTATCCCGAAAACTGCCAAAGCGTTCCAAAGGCTGCCGACACAGCATGCCTAAGCATACCGCGGTATTGTTTTTGTACATATGACTGTTAACATTGAAATTTCAACTTTATTTCTATACGATTAGGTTATATTTTTATTCGTCGCCTAAAAATACCTCGCCATGCCGTGCCGCCAATGGGCGCCGGGTCTTACAAGCGTTCTCTTATTTATGTAAACTAGAGTTCGCCCAGTGGTCGAATTTCGACTATATATTCATTATTGAAAATTTGAAGAACACGTAACTAATTATATGAAGTTACATTTTATTAACAACTTTTCCTAATCTTTTACATGTCAGTATAATAATAATAATAATAAAAAAACACTACTTCCATATTTTTTATTGATATTACTATAGCTACCTAATAAATAAAAAATAAATTTAGAAATCGGTATCTCTATAGAAAAATAAAGTACAGAGCCGTTTTGTCTTCGCCTATTTATCTATAGATTCACATAACTTCTCAAAGATACACGCAAGTGATTCCATTTTTAAAATTTTGGCTTTTGAGTGTAGATAGACAACTTGTTTTAATAATCTAATGTCAATTAATGGTAGGGTGTCCTGATACCATGTTTACTGAACATTTGGGGTGTGATGTTGTTCCTACGCATCGCCTGGGTGGTGGCACAGGCAGGCATCGGCCTCACTATAATTATTATCATCATGTGCACCACCGTCTGTGTGATCACCACGCTCTCGCTCAGCGCCATTTGCACTAATGGACAATTGCAAGGAGGTAAGGCAAATTATGTTACTACTAAATTTTACCCGCGGTTAATAATCTTTCCTTTCGGAACAGTACTGTTTTCAGGATAAAAGATACCTTATGTCCTATTCTGTACCCATGACAGCCTGTATACGAAAGTACATCATGATCGGTCTAGTAGTTTTAGGGCTTGAAAGCGAAACAAACAAACAAAACAAACTAACATTCGCATTAAAGCACTATTTTAAACCTTTATCAAAACATCAAACAGTCGATAACAGATAGCACAGTGGCAGATCAATGGTCAAAACCCATAAATATCTTCCAAAGACGGTGTTTTTGTTTGTGGGTAGTTAATCATGCATGTGTATAAAGTTCGAGTTATACTCCTTGGCTAACGGATTTATTTGTTATTTACGCACCAATTGTAATATTAGAACGTGTTGTGATGTGGGTTTTGATCTACTTAATGGGTATGGGTTCCGAACCTGAATGTAAGTATTTCTTTATGTTATTGTTAAATGAAATCATTTAAATCGTTTTTAATTATGTCTAGCATTCAGGACTTGACAGTCTTGGAATGTCAGACATAATGGAAAACCTATTGAGTCTGGCCGCCGGTGTACCGCTGCGATTCAATAGGTTAATGCAAAAAATGTGAACGTTTGCCACTAAATGTTAAATTCAGTACATAATTACAGAAGTAATAAATCAATTCCAATCTAGCCTTTATGTTAATTATTTCTAGACGATAAGAATTTGGTATTTATATTTATGACAATTTTAATCGTAATCGCGTAAATCGCTAATACCTACGTGCAAATTTCTAATAACCTGGATGAAAATATAGGCAATGAAAAAACAAACTACACATTTGTGTTCTTTATTTATTTCAAATACTGAGTAACTGCATAAAAAATATTTGGACAAAGGTTAATTAATTACTACCACTGCAGCACGACGGAAACCAATTGGTTATAAGTGCTGTCTATCTGTTAAACCCGGCAGATGCGATTTTAAACGCTATTTGTAATAATAAGTAAGTAATACATAGGTTTCGCAAACTCTTGCTGGAACCAATTAATTCCACCTGGGGTTGATGATATGAGTAGCTGGAACAATTGGTTCCAACCGTCCAAGAAAAATACTTTAAATTCATGATTACCTACTTATGTTCGTTTTTTTAACGTACACACAGCGACACATCAACCGAGACTGTTTGGACTTTGAACTATTAGAAGTTAAACGCTGCGAATCGTGCTAGAGAGTGCGTTATATTTTTATTACGCTCTATCCTTACCATTAAATCGACACCACTATGCACTGTCCCTTTCCGATTATTTTCTATTTTGTATGTAGCGTAGTTATGCGTATATAGGGTGTCTAACTTGATGTGTAGCTGTGTGTACCGCCTGTATTTGATCTTATTTAAAATAATTTGGTTAATAATTTTTATTAGTTTTGTAATCTTACAATAGTCGTTACAAACTTATTTTGGGTTTGGTCAACGTTTTTTTCGTAAGCCTCAATAAAGGTTATCAGTGTCCGATTTATTAAAAATAAAATGTAAATGTCAGACAGCAAAATGGCGCCAAATGCCGACCAAACTTTTTCTATTTTATTAATTAGTTACCTATATATTTTTTTAGGTGGAGTGTATTTCATCGTATCAAGATCATTGGGCGCAGAACTAGGTGCGTCTGTCGGAATACTGTTTGCATTCGCGAATGCCGTAGCAGCGAGTATGAACACCATCGGCTTTTGTGAATCTTTCAACGAGTTACTTAAGTCACGAGATGTAAAAATCATTGATAATGGAGTCAACGATACTCGAATTATAGGCGCCATAGCTCTTTTGGTGATGTGCCTCATTTGTGCTTATGGTATGGACTGGGAAACTAAAACACAAGTAAGTTTTTATATTACGCCATTTAAAGTAAGTTTTCGTTATTATTCCTACAATATTTATGGTAATTGTTTATTGGTTTCAACATTGTCCAGCTAATAGATTTCATATTTTAGCTAGGTACTCCTCTTCACTTGGCTAGTTAGATAATGCCTTTTCTTTTAAAAGCCTGAATATACTTAGGTCTTAATTTGTGTTTATTTTAGAGTTTTATTTCAGCAAGCACGATGTAGGACTATGTTTAGGTTTACAGGCAGCTGAGCTTTTCTGAATGACGGCTTGCTTTCAACAGAGTTTAAAAACGTTTAAATAATGCGGTTTCGTAATGGTATTTTTAATATATGTATACCTGCACAGCTATTATCCACGTGTCACAAGCAGGTTACTGCAGGTTTTAGCTTTGGATTTGTTTGGCAATCAAACACTTTTCCTCCTAGGCTATAACTGAGTGTTATCGTATTCTCTAAGTTTATTTATTTAAAATAATGGATATTTTCCAGAATGGCTTGATTGTTATTATAGTGGCTGCGATTCTTAATTACATAATTGGCGCATTGTGGGGACCAACAACCGACGTTGAGAAAGCTAAAGGATTCGTAGGTATACACGGTCAGTATACATTAAAATGACGACGTAAGTGTTATCCGCAAATGGCGTAGGAGACCGACAACCATTCAAGATCTCAAAGTGCAACTCTTCGTTCATTTAGTTCGTTCCTCGGCCTGGTCGAGAATTAATGACCATATCTTTGCAATTACTGCTGAAACTGGCCAAGCTCTAACGAGCAGTAAGACTGTAGATTTCTATGTAATATATAAGTAAATTGGTCTGTGGCTACATATTTACCTGATCTAGGGAGTAGAGCAGATGTTCTCTCTTGCCCTACCCTGGCGACACCCTTGAATGAAAGTATTCTCATGCGAGGTATCAACCGTACTATATGTTAAAATTCATTTTTTTAGTAAGGTGCGATTTAAGACTGGATGGATTACTTACATAGCATAAAATGTTGTAGGTGACAACGTATTGGATAACCTCGTGCCAGACTTCCGCTACAGTGAGAGCGAGCATCACAATTTCATTAGCGTATTTGCAGTGTACTTCCCGGCAGTGACCGGAGTGCAGTCCGGCGCCAACATCTGTGGCGACCTCAAGGTAATTTCACCTTAATATTACTCTATAGCAACTTTTTTACTCTTCGTAAATTATGTAGAAGTTTATTTATGTATCTATTTATTATTTTATTTATATATGTATGTCCAGCAGCAATTGGATATAACACCATAATGCCAATTATAGGTTCTAACGATTAGCAATAAGTTAAGTTGTAGCATTCATAACTATTACGTCTCTTGTTAATGTAAGTTTTTTAAAGAGAACAAGGTTTAAAATCATAACAAATCAATAATTTTTTAATACAAAAAGCGGCTTAAAACGATTTTCAAGGTGATCAATGCTAGGTTGCTTGCATTGAAGGACTACTCGCTATCTAAACCAGGCCATCTCTCCATCAAATTTTAAATCCTAAGCACTTGCAGCCTGGCGTTTGCTTTCCCATGATTACTACAACGACTTCCTTCTTTATCTATTGACGATTTGCTAAATTATCTGACCTGCTCTCTACAACTTACAAGTCAATGAAATATTATTTCCGCCAGGACCCAGCCAAGTCTATTCCAAAAGGGACTCTGCTTGCTGTAGCGATTTCCACGGCTAGTTACCTGACAATGGCAGTGCTGGCTGGCGCCGCGGCGCTACGGGACGCATCAGGGAACCTCGAGCACGTCGGCTACCCCGCCATCAGTGAATGCAAACCCCATTGCAGTTACGGACTCCATAATAATTACGAAGTATCTCATTGTTTAAACATAATAAGATTTGTATTCATTCTCAAACATTAGCATTAATAAATAAAGGCAGAGTATATTAAGATTATAGCTCGCGTTAATCTAGATTTTGTCAATAAATTTTATATCCCTCGAGAACAGTAATTTTTCCTGGATAAAGGTACTCTATGTCATTTTCTGTAACCCTGACAACGTGTATGCGAAATTTCATGAAGATCGGTCGAGTAGTTGGCTTGAAAGGATAACAAATAAATAAACAGACAGACTCACATTCCCATTTAGAATATTAGTAAGGATTAACGCGATTGTGGGATCTGAGCAAAGACGGGATCTGATTAAGAGTATATTATATGAGCTATAGAGTATGGTTATGGGTGATAAGTTCTCGTAATGATTGCTAAATTACAGATAATGCATATGATGGCGTTATGGGGTCCACTGATATACGCCGGGTGCTGGGCGGCGACGCTATCTACCGCTCTCACGAACCTACTGTCGGTGCCACGACTGATCCAGGCGTTGGGTGTAGACCGCATCTATCCCGGACTCATCTTCTTTTCCAAGCCGTATGGCAGACATGGCGAACCTTACCGGGGATATGTGCTTGTGTTTGTTGTGTCGTTGCTCTTCTTGCTTATAGGTAAAGTTAGTTACACCTTAAATAGCTTAATATATCTTACATAATATAATAGTTGCTATCAATGTGCTCCAAATGACGAAGCGTATAGGAAATTCTTTCTATTTGCTTCGTCATTTCGTATTTCATAACAAAAAGACAAGATTAAGCTGGCGTCTAAAATGCTCGTTAAGCTCAAAAGAGCGAAGCCTTAATTGCGGATTAAAGCTAGCTTCCCTACTCACATTCGCATTTATAATATTAGTTAGGATTACGATTATTAATATATCTAGTAGTAATTGTCCGCTTATTGTTGCGTATGATATATTACGGTGTCCCAGTCCGGTGTTTCCTTTAACGCGGTATGCCCTAAAATAATAACTTTAATTTTTCTCCTAATTTGTTTGAACGATGTTGAAACAATTGTAAACCAAATTTGATGTAGGTAGGATCACGATATCCCGTGCCGACTTGCATCGGAATTTGTCAATACTTGCTAACTACGGCCGACGCGCTCGCACGATCGATGTGCTTGTTATAATTTGTCTTTGTTTTACAGTAAACACATTGTTTTTGTTCGGTCAACATGTCAGTGAAATTACGCAGATCTAAAAAGGATATAAGTATTTTAAATAGGTGATGCAAAACATCAAATAACGGGATCAAAACTTCCTTCTAATAGACAAGTTTTAGCAGTGTTATTTTACAACATTCGTCAAGTGAATTTAACTTTAAATGAAAGTGCCAATCTCAGTCTTCGCGAGTGTATTATATATTGGGAATATAGAAATCTTTTTTTTAAAGAAACTTGTGAATTTATGTCAAGTATGGAAGGATTTGCAAAAAAATGCACATAAAACCCAAGACGTGTTTAAACAGCGTCGATAAGAGTTTGTCAGGAACTTAGACAATTTATTTGATATTGCCTATGCCGATGCGCTTCATTTAATGAAAACAAATGAAGGTAAGTCTTTTTACAACGACAACGGGAGCTAGGTTGACCAGGTCATTTAGGTGGAGTAGACAAAAAATGAGCGCCTGAGAATTATTGAGGAAGAGAAACGGCGATCTAAATATTTCGCAGAGTCAACTCCATCGGCATCATACAAAAAGGCTAATCTGATTCGGACAAAGACATAATATCTTTGCAAGAAGATTTTCCAACTCAGATCGAGAGCGCGTAACCCGAAAAAACAAAAATATCTATGCGGTAAGACTTCATCACTCCAAAATTAGTAGCGGCGCTAGACAGGTGCCAGTTAAGTATGAAAGATTCCGTGTATATTCTTGAAGCTACTATTGAAGCACTTGGATACAATACTGATGAATTTCCGTTAAGTAAGTCCTCAATTCAAAGAATTCGCACCGAATAACGCAAAGAGCGCGCAGAATCCATAAAAATTGATTTTCACAATGAGATGCCAGAGGTTGTGACCGTTCACTTTAATGGAAAATTATTGCCTGCTTTAGATGCTCGGAAATCAAAAGAAGAACATCTTCCGGTAGTTATTTCATATGGAAATAAAAAACAACTGATTGCTGTGCCGAGATTAGAAAACTCATCAGGAAGAGAACAGACAGAGGCGGTTTGGAAAGCGCTTGCAGACTGGAATCTAGAAGATAAAGTAAAAATTCTTTGTTGCGATACTACAGTGTCAAACACAGGTCGCATTAATGGCGCTTGTGAACTTTTTGAACAGAAAATTAATAGAGAATTGCTATTTTGAGTTATGAGTTAATATTAAAAAGCATTTAAATTAAACTACAATATACGGATTTTATCGCGTTGTTTATTTGACACTTATTACATGGTGACCATGGCTGCTGAAAAACAACCAAAACGTCGGGGAAAGTGTAAAATTAAATTAAATCTAAATAGTTTTAATAATAATTTAATTAGCTTAAAAATTAGTAAAGTTTAATAGTAGTAGTAGTGTAACAGTTTTCAAAATTATGTAATGAAGTGTCAAATAAATAACGCGATAAAATCCGTATATATAGTAGTTTAATTTCAATCAATAGATAATATTCGCGTAAACAGAAGACAATATTATAAAAAAGCGTATTCGAAGCAAAAATCAGTCAAGTGAGAACAAGCACGGATATTCTGTTTTTAAAAAAGTTCTGAGATAACTGAAAGAGTGTCGTCCCGAATTAAATATAGTGCTATAAAGATAAACGAGATTTGCATCTAACTATTGCCGAAATAGAAAACATGATCAAATTTTACCAATCTAAATTGACTAGATATAGGCCGAGATGACTATCGAGAACTAATTGAGCTCTCAGTGATATTTTTAGGCGGAGATAAAGATCGAAAATATTAAATTCGACCTCCAGGTACCATGCACCAAGCCTGGCGGATGGCGAGGCCGATTTATGCACTGAAAATAGCACTTCTTAGCGCTCAACTGAAAATAACGAACAAGGATAAGGCAGCATTGTTTGATGTTTGTTTCATCGTGACAATCCTACGTTAAGCCGTGGCTCCAATGTATTTTGGCTGTAAAAGCACCTTATCAGGATTTGTGCTTTTTGAAGTCGATGAAGGCTAATAAAAAAATCGATATAAACGTTTCGAAAGCAGCTTTACAGAAATTAAGCCAGCATCTATGGTATTTAACCGATGAAATAGCTGCCTTATCATTATTTGACGACGATGTGGACCAAGAAATTAAAATAAAAATGGTTGAAAATTTAACCAAAGAGAATCCATCAACCCAGGGTAAACGCTACATCCCATCCAAAGAAGAACTCTGTGGTTCACGGTATGGTGAGTTTCATTAGTAAATATCGTTTCTTTTATATTCCATATTTTCTTTTAAATTCCTAATAATTTTCATTTTTATTTTAGACAAAAACATCTACTACTTTGTATCAGTCAAAAGTAAAGCGTTGTTCACCCGGCTTCATATTGATGACAGTTTTCTGAACGAGGAACCGTCTTTATGGCCAAATAAGGCTTCGTTTCAAGATGCCAAGAAGGTTTTAGTGCTGAGGGCAGTAAACGATACAGCTGAAAGAGCGGTCAAGATGATGCAAGAATTTCATGGTTTAATTACAGTTGAAGAGGAACAAAAGCAATTTTTATTACGCTGCGTACAAGAACACCCGAAGATTTCCCAGACAGTAAACAACAAAGCTTGAAAATAAATTTTGTAGAATTATATGTTTTTTTATGTAAAATATTAAATAGTAATATGTTTTGGATATATTAGTGTTTTATTTACTAAACAAACTCGAACTTCTAGAAATCTTCTATAGGTACCCGGAACAAAAATTTATATTTTATATTTAGTGTAAAGTCGGCACGGGTTGTCATGATCCAATCGCAATAATATTTATTATTTAAACTACTAAGGCCATTTAGAAAAAAATGTAAGGCATGGGATTTTATTTTTGAGAAAAAAATCCTCTTGAGACACCCTAATATATATATATGTGTGTGTGTGTGTGTGTGTATATACACACATATATATATTTAGGCCTTAGTAGTTTATTATCATACGCAACAATAAGGTAATACAGGTATACTCCACAGCCGATCTAAACACGATAGCTCCGTTGATCACAAACTTCTACCTCGCATCGTACGCGCTCATCAACTTCTGCACATTCCACGCGGGCTACTTCAGACCGCTCAGCTGGAGGCCTAGCTTTCGGGTAACTAGTTGATTTGCATATACTTCGTTTTGTCAATGATTAAATTATAATATAACTAGCAACCCGCCTCGGCTTCGCACGAGAAGAACAAAACCTTAACAAATTATATTCCTAAACCTTCCTCATGAATCACTCTGCCCATTGGTGAAAACCACAAGAAAATCCATTCAGTAGTTTCTGAGTTTATCGCGAACAGTCAGACAGACGCGGCGGAGGACTTTGATTTATAATACGTTGGGATATGATAATCATATCAGCCTGTATTAAATTGTCCCATTGCTAAGCACGGTCCTCTTCTCAGTGTGAGAAGGGTTAGGCCATAGTCTACCACACTGGCCTAGTGCGGGTTGGCAGAGTTCACATATCTTCGAGAACATTATAGAGAACTCTCAGACATGCAGGTTTCCTCGCAATGTTTTCCTATACCGTTAAAGCCAGCGATAAATAATACGCACATAACTTGAAAAAGTCAGATATGCGCGCCATGGGATCGCGGCCGAGAGCGTTGCGTGGCAATCCAACGGTCTCCCACTACACTATCACTGCTAGACATGTTATTAACTAATGGTATAATCAATGATTTATAATGATTGTCAACAGTTTTACAACATATGGTTGTCATTGGCGGGCTGTTTCATGTGCCTCATTATAATGATGATCATCAGTTGGCTTATGGCGCTCGTCACTACATTTATCTTCCTCGGACTGTATCTTTTAGTATTGTATCGAAAGCCAGGTAAGTGTTTCAGGTTTATTAAAAAGTAGCTTTTCTCCGCAGCTGCAGCCACTCGTTGGATGAAAGTCACCTTACCTCATTTACTTTTCTATGCCTCTGAAAAGTGTGTGATAACTGATAACAGAAGTAATGTGACTTGTATACATTTTTCAATGTGTTCAAACAAATTGTCTTACATATAAGAATGGACGTGAAAAGACTGACTAAGAAAGTTTATAAGGCTAGTGTGAATGAAACAGTCACAAGGTGAAGACCTAGGCGAACGTTTCTCGATCAGAACGGAGAAGTTCTGGATAAAGACCGCTAAGAGCAATTTAAACCGACGAGCGTGTATGAGGAATGTGATGTAAGTTAATGAAGCCAGAGAAGTGTGTCAGGATCGTAGCAAATGGAAATCCGTAGTCTCTGCCTACCCCTCTGGGAAACAGGCGTGAATCTATGTATGTATGTACTTATATATAAATGTCTGAATATGAATACACTTGTCTATCTTCGTAGATGAAACTCTGTTTTTTGAATCGAATATTTCACTGAACTTCTAGTCTCGCGCTTATATCCCTATACAGGGTAGGCAGCGGTACATGAAATTTCGCATACAACACATCGTATGTGAAATTTCATTATAATCGGTCGAGTAGTTAAGGCAAATTAAATGTAATATTATAATATCAATATTTGTACATGTCAATAAACATCTGGAGTTGTTTTGTACAAGAATGTATAAGCCTAAGAATGGAAACATTTTGAGAATGAGACATTTTGGGAAAGGGACAGTTTGAGAATGTGACTTTAAGGAAAGGGACATTCAGGAAAAGGGACAATTTGAACCTGAACGCGTGAAAGCGTACCAAATAAACACACCAACAAACTCACATTCGTAATGTAAGTAATATTAAAAATGCAAATGTGAGTTTCTTTGTTACGCATTCACGCTTTAACTACTCGACTGATCATCATGAAATTTCGCATACACGTTGTCAGTTTTATCCAGAAAAAGTACCTACTGTTACTAACCTAACCGACATTTATGCGGACGAAGCCGCAAACAAAATTTAGTTTATAATATTAGTTATGATTTTCATAAGTAGGCTACTAAAAGACATTTGGTTCTTAGAATATTTTAATTGGTTTTAGACAACAATTGGGGTGGTAGCTCAAATGCACAACAGTACCAAGAGACGTTGTCAAGGATTATGCAGATGACTCACCAGCCACCCAGTTCGACCACGTACAACCCTCAGCTGCTGGTGATGGCCGGAGGGCCCTACCAGAGGGAATGGCTGCTTGTCATGGCGCAGCATATCACATCAGTCAGATCGTTTATGATCGTGGCAGACATTCATACTGTAAGCTTTTTAACTTTTGTATATCTTATAATATGTTATACACTAGCTGTTAGAATTTTACTTTTTCGCGAAACCCGTTTTTTTCTATCTGCCAGTAAAAGTCCCATCAAAATCAGTCTAGCCGTTTCAGAGATTAGCCGGTATAAACAGACAAACAAACTAAAAAAATTTTTTTTTTATGTAAGTACCCGTCTATACTTTTATACCTATGCATTTAGTAAAAAGGTTTTATTTTGATATTACAAACAGTCACTTCAATTTTATTTATTTGTTTTAAATTGGCGTTATTGTATTTGCATTTTGCAGGTGTTTTTCTTACGAGGGCAAGCTTACTATGGGATCACGACGTACAGTCAGCCACATAAGTAGTTGAACATTTAACACATTCGATATAGTGCTTTATGCATTAAGCCCAAACGATTATTCTGTTACACTTTTTAAATTAGGTTATAAAACCTCTATATTTTATTACATAGATAAAACCTACATTTGTTACAAGTTTTAAAGAAATATGCAATCTCAAGTTTATTAGTGTGTATCGACTTATATTGCTGACTATAACTGCGCCGCTTTTTAAATAATTTACCTAGGTACACTCTTTAGAAACTTGTTACCTAGGTACAGCTCGCAAGTGTCAAATAATGAGTAACATTGTTTTTTTAGAATGCTCTTACTAATGCTGCACGTCAGAAGCAAGAGAAATCCGCGTATGAGTGGCTGTGGGAACGAAACGCGCGTGCGTTTTACATGCTGGTTCAAAATATGAGCTTTGAGCAGGGAGTCCTGGCGCTACTGCAGTGTGCGGGGCTCGGCCGCCTCGCGCCCAACATCATGCTGCTAGGCTACTGCAACCATTGGCGCCACATACCGAAAGAAAAGCTCTACGCTTATTTTCGCGCAGTTCAGTAAGAGAATTAGAATGCAATTCTTTCTTTTTAAAAATACAACTCGCGCACTATGAATTATTCCTGTGTCGCGAGGAACTTTACAAACATTCAAACAGCGGACACAAAGAACACCCAGACACAAGAACGACCAGTTGTTGATCCCACAAAGTTTTGTCCCGTGTGGGTTCGAACCCACAACACTCGGCGCAATGGCAGTGGCGAGGCGACCACTTAAACCACTACGCCATCCGTGCAGTCAATCTTTTGATTTAATCTATTGTGTCGCAGCGGCACACCGCAAGAAACAATAGGATTTAATTATTTATTTATTTTATTGGACCATTTACAAAGATACACACATATACTTAAAGCTAGATACAAAAATGTTAGGTCAATAGATTGAGTGTACACCTTCACTTAAACAGCCACAGCATGCAAAGTACAAACATACATACATATATTATTATGTCAGGCATGCCAAAAATGTACATGTTGAAGAGCTGTTACCTATGTTTAAATTTGAGCTTGGCGTGCTCCGTGCAATACATGATAGGTACATACCAAGATCTTAACAATTCTGTTGATCGCTAAAAGCTTGTAAGCTAATTAATCACTGATTTGCGATTAGTTTAACAAGGTTCAGTGACATAAGTACATTAAAGAAATTTGTAACAGTATTTTTTACGAATGAAACTTTACTGATTATGGTTATATAATAATAAACTGCGATTAAAATAACTACCCTTTAACTGTTACTATAGTAAAAGATGTGGAATTACCATTGTTGTGTATAATAGAGCACTATAAAATCTCGGTTGTGTGTCGACTTGTGTCGTCGACTATACAATTTCCTTTTCAGGGTGCCTAGTGGGAGTTGTTTTTACATTAACGCGAAAGAAAGATTTACCGCGTTTGGCTCTCTGATTGGTTAAGAGCTTGGAGCGGGCCAATCGGAGCGCCGAACGTCATTAAACGTGTCGATCGCGTAAACGTAAAGCAAACTCGCACTAGGCACTGTTAGATTTGACAATGACAACTTTTACATGCTACCTACACTTTAGTAAGCAGTTCTTTACCAATTTTAACCCAATAATCAAATAATATTTTAAGGTTTACGTGTGAGTACGGCATGGCGGTAGCGATATTTCGTGTGCCGAGCTGTTTCCGTTCATGGAGACGTAACGTATCGATAGAAGACGACAAAACTGATATTCCTAAGAACTCAGCCATGTTTCGTAATCCTCCAGGTAAGTCTCTGGCATCCTGAAAGCACTCCTAAAATCAATGCATAGAGATTATCAGACCAAACATTCTAGTTTTAGTTTGCCAATGTTTTAATGTGAAAATCAATAAATATTAATATATTTAAGACTACAACTACAATGTCATCAAGAACTATAGTTTTTTGTTTTATTTCATAAGACATCTTCACACTAGGAATAATTCCTGTGTCGCGGGACTGACAAACAAGATTACAAACATTTAAACAATGGACACAAAGAGCATCCAGACTCGGCACAACCATTTGTAGATCATACAAATTTTTACCGTATGGCTCATCTTGGCACAGCCACCATCGCAAACTGGAAATCTGTTTACGTAGTGAATTAGTCTATAATTAGTCGAATTTGGTCGCAAAGTAGCAGAATTGGTCGGTCCGCCGTTAAAAAGATACAAGGGGGTATTAGTGGCTGTGCCAAAGTGAGCGCTCATCTTTGCACAGACACCTTGTATTTCCAAAACTACAGCACAGAACGAAGATTTAACTATACCAATAATTAGTCGTTAATTAGTCGACATTGATTACAAAATATCAGCATTGTACGAGCCCTCGTTTAACAGATATAAGGGGGTATTGGTGGCTGTGCCAAGATGAGCGTTCATTTTGGCACAGCCACCTCAATATCTCGGGAACCACAATACCTAACGAAAATCTGATTGCACCAATAATTAGTCGTTAATTGGTTCAGATTTTCGCTAGATATTGTGGTTCCCGAGACGTTGAGGTGCCAAGATGAGCGGTCATCTTGGCACAGCCACCAACGTCTTATATCTTTTAAACGGGGCTCGTACAATGCTGATATTTTGTGATCAATGTCGACTAATTAACGACTAATTATTGGTATAGTTAAATCTTCGTTCTGTGCTATAGTTTTGGCAATACAAGGTGTCTGTGCCAAGATGAGCGCTCAGTTTGGCACAGCCACCAATAACCTATTGTATCTTTTAAATGGCGGACCGACCAATACTGCTATTTTACGACCAAATTTGACTAATTAACGACTAATTCATTACGTAAATAGATTGCAAGTTTGCGATGGTGGCTGTGCCAAGATGAGCTATACATTTTTGCACCGTGTGGGAGTGAAAACCCACAACACTCGACGCAGTAGCAGTGGCGAGGGGACCACTTAAGCCACTAGGTACGCCATCCGTGCAGTCGATTGTTGGATCTGTAAGATAAAGATCTAATTGATTATTGAAGTTATCCAAACAATCATAATATCATAAATTTGTATGTAAATAGTAGGTATGTCCTAGGTGTAACATTTGACGCATTTGATTCGGACGACGAAAACATTTCATCGAACTCAATCAAGATAGAATCATCAGAAATGTTACAAGAGAAGGGAGAGGCTCGTGGCGAATCTTTCGGCAATATCAGCGGATACAAGCCTTTAATTTTTCACCAGGTGAGTCCTTTTTAAGTCACACTGTTTTGCTATTATTAGTAGTCATAGTTTCGAATGTTTGGGTTCTTTCGAGCGATTATAGGAAGTAGTTTAAAGGGTGACGTGGTCTTCGTAAGATCATAAAACAGGCACAGCTGTTCTTGAAAATATTTGGAAAATTTACTGCGTAAACAGTTGATAAGCCCAATAAAAATTCACATAATCTTTCTATTCTATGTATTATTTTTATTATTATTTCAGTACAGTATGATGAAAATAATTCGCGGTCTATTTATTTCAGAATAGCAATTTAGATGCGTGGTGGCTCTACGAGGATGGAGGAATAAATATTCTGCTGTCATACATAATAGCACTTCGGGGGGAATACAAAATGAATTTAAGAATATTCGTGCTTGCCAGCACTAATGCTCATATAAAAAAAACATACGCCTCGTAAGTCACAATTAATATAAACTGTACCTATTCAGAGTTGTTTGTAATCTTGACTTTATTGCTAAATATTTTTATCAACAGAATGACCAATATATTACAAAAGTTTCGTATAAATTATTCAGAATTAACGCTCGTGAAAGGCATCAAGGATAAGCCACATCAATCCACTTGGGAGTTGTTTGAAAGTATCGTAAAGGATCACAGGACTAAAAACGACAGCGGTCTGTAATTGCTTAAGCTTTGTTTAAGTTCTTTAAGTTGACACATAAAATTCGAAATATATGTAGTTAGGTAGCCAAAATTTGCATCAACCAAATCTAATATTTTTGCCTAGGAATTTTGGGTTCCCACAATAGTTCAGGTATAGATACTTATAACAGGACCTTTTAATATACAAGCAAGAAAGGGTACCAAGTATCGGCAACACTTGAGTGATATCTTCCCAGCTCTACCTTTGAGTGAGGATTCCAATCCTCACTCACCCCAAGATCACAACACAATTTTGTTTGGTTGCGTTCTTCAAAAAGTAGTAAGTAAAATTTCTCGCCTGTATGTACCTAAAGAAGTAAACAGAGGTGGTAAACCTACATTTCGCCTACTATGTTTTAGATCTCACCTAACACAGAAAAATAAATTGTAAGCACATGGGATATGTGTTCACAATTTTTTTCTTATGTGTTGTCTCTACTTTTCTACTTGTTACCAACATCAGCAAACTTTTACAGAAGTTTTATCATTTTGTGTCCTCAGACTGAATCCATTGATTTAAACGATCGTTATTGGAAAATAATGTTGTATTTTACTCTTATTTCCAGACCCCTGTCTTATATCTGACACTGAATACGGTAGATTATTGAAGAAGACTACCAAATACGTCCGACTAAGAGAGCTTCTATTAGAACATTCGTTCGCAGCAGAACTCATCGTGATAAGCTTGCCTTACCCACGAGAGGTAATATTATTTTATGATAGGGTATTGTGCCTTAGTTCTAATAATATATCTCTTTGACAGGTGATTGTTAAAGAAATGAATTTATGTATATGAACACTTCTTCTTATTTTAAGATTTATTAGGGTTCCCAATAGTGATGACCATAAACTCATTCGAATGAAATTTGAATAGATGTGCACAACGCGGTACCTTCTGTGAATAGTTAAGGATGTAGAGCATATACTTATTTCATGTAGTATGTCAATACATTCGAATACAATTGTGTGCATCACTAGACCAAAAACCTTGTTAAAATCTTGGCCCGCGTATACGCTTGGACAATTAAATAAATTTCTATGATCTAACTACTATTTAAATTTATGCAAAGAGGTACTTTTTGCTATAAAATATTTCTGGTTTGTTTCTAAAATAGCATTTGTTACACAGGGCTCAGTATCAGCGGCGATGTATGTGGCGTGGTTGGAGCTGATGAGTCGCAACATGCCACCGGTGCTGTTCGTACGCGGAAACAACACCACTGTCCTATGACAACATACCAGTAGTTACGTTCACATAAAGATAAGATGAGATGACTAGCTTTCGTAGGTAAGCAGCTGTTCTAGGTGGCCAATAGCCAAAAGCCAAAGCCTAATAGCTTGCTTACTAGTAAAGGCGCGATTCCATAAGGCAAGTTACTTGCATGCTAGTTGCAAATTGCATACAACTTGTACAAACCTGCATACAAGGTACAACTTGTATGGGGCGGTTTGAACTTGTACATATTTTTATTCAAGTGACCTGCAAATTGAACGCGCAAACGTTAGTTGCAAGTTTCGGATTTCGAACGAGTGAATGTACGCACATGATATCTATCGCTGTAAAAATTATCGAAATATAATGTCTGTTAGATGGGCGCACGAGAAAAATAATAATTTTTATTGAGGAGCACATCTTCCACTCATGATGGCGTACTCAGTTGTTGAACATCTCTACTTGTATGCAAGTGAAACCTGCATGCAATCTGCACACTCTCGAAAACATGTTTCCAATACAAGCAACTTGTACACACATCAACCTAGACTTGGACTTTGAACTATTAGAAATCGAACGCTGCGAATCGTGCGAGAGTGTGCGTTATATTTTTGTTACGCTCTATCCTTACCATTACATCGATACCACTATGCACTGTCCCTTTCCGACAATTATCTACTTTGTATGTAGCGTAATTATGCGTATATAGGGTGTCTAACTTGATGTGTAACCGTGTGTACGCAAATATGACGTCATACTTGCATGCAAGAGTATCCTAATGGAATCGTGCCTTAAGCAAACCATTAGGTTTTCTTCTTTTATAAGTCGTCCTGTAGCCCTAGTGAGCTAACGACGACATATCACGACGCTTCTATACATTTTGTTTGAAAATTGATAGGAGGGGCGCCGCGTCTTACATCTAAAGTCTATTCTGTTTGTCTTGCGCCTAAACTGGACGATTTCTGAATACTGCACACCGATCGATATCAAGATTCCGTAAAATGTACCTTGATTAATATTGAACCAAATAATTGTGGATGAAATCTATGAAACGAACCTTTATGTATACTTAGTTAATCCTTATTGATAAGTTAATATATACGGCGTTACGTAATAATTTACTAATATAAATTTAATTACCTAATCATAGTTATGTTTACAGATGTCTAAAATAATAGCGATACGAATATTAACAATAAATCAATAATATTAATTATCCCAAATATCGTGAAACCTTTCATATCAAATCAATTAAAGAGATTAAACGATTAGTTATTATTTCATCCGACTTATTTTTGTTGTATGGAAATGTGCAGTTCTAATATTTTACAGTGGACTTAGCTTTAAAACCTATAATATAAACCTATGATTATTTAATATTTCGCTTTTAATTACCTAATATGTATTTGCGTGGTAAAAAGCAAAATGATTTAGCATAGACGTAGGAATCCACAGACGGCAACTGCCAAGCTAGAAATTGTCCCCTTTCATGTCGGCCAGGCCGCTCATATATACAGATACTGTGATTTATTTATTTTAAATTTTTTCGGCCTATTAGCTGATATTACGTCGGTGTCATATCAACTTTGCGTTACGCAAATAAATGAAAATGAGGCATTCTTACGTAGAAAACTCAGTTATTAATTGTTTTTATCACGAAAATACGTAATTTATTTTATTCTCTCACACAAATTACGCTCCCGCCATATTTGTACGTCAAAAGTTTAACGAGATGGTGTTCGATAATTCCTAAGTCAATGTATTTTGTAATTCATGATGAATTTGAAAAATATAATATATAACTAACGTAGCTCCACTACATGCTGAGGTAATTACTCTATTATTATAATTACTTATTAATTTATCGGTTTATCAAAACTTTTAGTTCCCTCTGAAGTTGTTTCGAGTAGCGTTGCAGTGGCAAAAACAGCGTACGGAACGAACTTCAGAGCAAACTAGAAGGTTGACGCAAGATACACTACATTGCTTGTTTACTATTATATATTCATAGCTAAAATGAACCATCATTGGTAGACTTAACGCATGCATACCATTTAATTTACATTATGATGTATCCTAACAGCTATTGTTAATGTAAATTTATATCAAATCGTCGTCAGGATCGCTATAAGCCTTAGCATAGGCTGTCTGTATCTGAAACAGTCAGGATCGCTATAGACTGTTTCAGATACAAATAGTTAATTTTGATTTTGGCCTATTTTTTATCCTTAGGATATGTGTCAAAATTAACTATCCGCAGCTAAAACAACTCGTTTCTTGAATATAGAAGCCGACCCTAAGCCGCAACAACATAATAAACAACAACCAATACTAGGTATAAAAAAATAAAAACTATTTGTGTAAATATATTACAAGTTTTTTTTATTTCACACATATTTCACAAAGGCTTAATTTAAATTTAGAACAGAAAATAATTAAAATATTTACATATACAAGAATTAACAGTTGTTCCAGATTAACAATTTACTTAATATTTAAACAATATTATAAGAGAAACATGTTTGGACAAATATCTAGTTCGAGACCGGCGCCGGCGTATGACTGGTACAAAATGCACGATAGGTATTTACACTAAGTGCGACGCAATACTTTAATATGCTGTGTCTCGATTATATTCAATTAGACGCGGTCGAAATTAAGCAAAATTTAACATGCCATACATAGACGTTTTACAACAAATTTTAAAATTCGAAATTACAACAAGTCGAGCAATGTATGGTTGTTTGTGGAATAGAGCGGGCGTGCCTTTACTTGTACAAGAGATTCACATGCAGCCGAAACGCTGTCCACGACAGGGTAAACAAAACGTCTACTGCGATATGTAAGTTACGTAACGGGACGGCGATTTAAAATATTATGTATATACATTTGTTATTAGATATGTTGTTATGTTTTCTTTGAATAAGAGCACATGCTTACATAATCCGGTATTCAATAGTTGTATTTACGTTTTATGTCCTCTACTCGGTGGTATCAATGGTTATTTTACACCAGGTAGCATACAATATCAAAAATACATATAAATAATTTTTCAAATAGTGATACGACAAAATTACTGGGTAATAATATCATCATCAAAATGACAATAAAACCAAGTAATAATTTTAAGATGGTCGTGTAAGCCTGTGCGTTGAATATACTGTCACAATAATATATATTTGCTACAATTGTTACAGTTCATTTATATTTCCTACACTTGATAAGAACGAATCAGAAACGCATCTTACGTGAACGAAACATTTACATGAAGATAATTTAACGCTAGTGCGATGGGTCGCTTGTTATCTTTCAGAACATATTAACATTACTCAGTCTATGTAAAATTTATAATATAATAATTTATAATAATTCGTAACGACGTCTAGATGCCTCTGAGCATTATTACAAATTCATACAACAGCTCCATTGAGCGTTAGCTATTACAAAACGCATAATACAATAATTAATGATGTGATATTTAATCAATGAAACATTTATTTAATGGTCAATATGAATAAATTTTAAGCCTACCAGCACCTCAACGTATATATTAAACCATATGAAACCTGGATATTCAGCGGTAACATGATCGTAAATAATTTCGTGGCATTTATATAATAATAATTTATTTAAATAAAAAGTTAACATAACTACACAAGTTACAGACAAAAACTTCACACAGCCATAACTTCTTATATTAGGTATATAAATAAATAATAAAAACCTAGATAATCATGGAAATATTTTTGGTTACAAAGATTTATAATATGGAAATAAATACTCGAGTTAGGAGGCTTCCTTTCCAATACCTGTTTTACTATTCAGTTCTTATTCATGCTACAGGAACGTTTTCGTTTTCATATGTATACTTTACTTAAACTATCAGCGAAAATAGCGATGATTCAGCCGGAGAGGCGCTACTTGTCGTTTGCATCCGAAACATTCCTTACTGTACACGGTACGGTCCGCGCCGCGGCGACTATCCTAATGAACACATCTCGTTTGTGCAGTATACGGCGGCGGCGGCTGCTGCTGCAGCGAGGCCATTCGCGCGGCCCTTGGTCTGGCGGACTGAGCCCGTACGCGGCACGGGGTAGGCGATGGTGTTAGCGACATAAACACTGTTTGTTAGACAGTCACTCGCGTAGGGTCACTGTACACTGCTAGCACGCTGCGGGCCAGCGCGGGCTCGGCTAGCTCGGCGGGCTCGGCCGGCGCAGCTTACAGCAGCGTGCAGGACGGACGAGACAGTCTTCATTCGGACTCATCACCGTTTTCGTCGTCGAAGCCGGACAGATCGGCAGAGTCTAAGTAGCCGTGCATCACCTGTAAGACAATCGTGGTTTAATTAAACATTGATAATAATAGATCATTGGTTATTTATTATATTTTACAGAGTTATCGTTTACGAGGATTCAATTAAATTTTCAAAACAGAAGGTCAATTTTAATGCAACTATAGTTAGATATATTGTGTAATTATAATTAGCTCTATGGCTTCTTGTACCAGATGTTAGTGGTATGTGTGCCTCACCGCGTACTCCAGTATGGCGAGGTGGCAGAACACGTACTGGTCGGGCATCTGTATGGAGTGCGCGCGCTGTGCGCGGATGCGCTCCACCGTGCCGCGCACGTCCACCGCGCCCTCCGCCGCCAGCCGCGTGGCGCAGATGTCCAGCGTCAGGAACGTGCCTGCAAGATCAGGTGCATCCCTAAGTACTTACTAGATATTAAGATTTCATATTCATATTCATATTCATATTATTTATTTGCAATCCACAATGTAATATAGGATGGTAGACAAGTATCCTTAAAGCTAGTGACAATCGTGGACCCTGTCGGGCACAGCAAATAAATTTTTTATACATAATTATTTATGTCAATTTTCTTGTTATCAATGTTATTATATTTAGTACAATACAACTATGAGATAAGTTTTACATTCATGCAAAAAATACTTAAACTATAACATATTCATAAATTCTAATATAATAAATACTATGTCACAAAATTTTAAAATTACAATATAAAATTAATTCAACATAAATATAATGATATTATTATGTAACAAGATATAAGTCGTCTATTCGTTTATCATTTATGTATTCTTGTATTGTATAGTAGGCTTTTTTTATAAGAATATTTTTAAGGGTGTTTATAAATTTCGTGTCGCTTGTTTCATTTTTAAGGCTATCTGGCAGTTTATTATATATTTTGATGGACATTACGTACGGGCTATTTGAATGAAGTGTTATGCGGGAAGTGGGTAACATTAACATGTTTCTATATCTAACTGACCGGTTATTATGTTTGTCACTACGAGTCGTATAAAAGGATTTGTATTTTTTTTACGAATTTGCATATTTCCAGAATGTAGATAGAAGTTAAAGTGAGTATCTGATATTTTATAAAGAATGGTTTACAACTGTCCGTCTGTTCTATATTAGCAAGAATGCGAATTAATTTCTTTTGAGCAATGAACAATGTTGGTGCATCTGTACTATTTCCCCACATTATTATACCGTAACTGAACCATGCGTAAGCATAGGCATAGTAAGTGGTAAGAGCAGTTGAAAAGTCGGTCGTTTTTTTAAGATTGATTTTTTTAAGATTGATTTTTTGAGATTTATTAACACCGAGATGGCAGCGGCCCGTAGCGTCGAAGCAAGCAGTTTTTGGATTTACATTTTTTATTAATACATAATATGGCTTGACTACCATGTCTTCCAAAAAGAATAAAAGACAATAAGTAAAAAGTAAGGTAGGAAGAACAACTCACCAGTCCTACCAATTCCTGCTGAGCAATGTACGACGATCGGTGGTCCTCTACTGTGTCCCGCCCATGCGTCTCCCAAACTGGAAAATAGTAATAAATATTTTAGGACATGTTAATAAAGTTTTAGCAATCAGTGCGTGGTGTAATGAGATGCAGGAAGCGCAGCACAGGCTGGGCGCTGTCGCCGCCCGGCACGTAGTCGTGCGCATGTGATATATGTGTAGTGCATGTATGACTAAGTAGTGTATGTAGTGGGTACATACTCTGCGAGGGCAAACTGCTGCGCGCGGCGTACGAGGTGCAGGAAGCGCAGCACAGGCTGGGCGCTGTCGCCGCCCGGCACGTAGTCGTGCGCATGTGATATATGTGTAGTGCATGTATGACTAAGTAGTGTATGTAGTGGGTACATACTCTGCGAGGGCAAACTGCTGCGCGCGGCGTACGAGGTGCAGGAAGCGCAGGACAGGCTGGGCGCTGTCGCCGCCCGGCACCCCGTAGTCTGGCCAGCGTGTGTACTGACCGTGCCATACGCGCCGCGACTGATCCCTCTAAAAAATACAATATTTCATCAATATCAATATTATGAATAAGAAAGATCTGCTTGGCTATTAAAATCAAAATTTGTCGTCTACCAATTCCACTTAAATTTTGATCGCTAGCCACACTATCAGATAGTGCAATAATATAGAGCATAATTATTCAAACCAACGAGTTCTACTCCTGGCTACAAAAGAGCCTCTTACAAAATAGGATGCCTCTGTAACACTTTGTCAAGGTATATAATGTCCTCCCTCAACAGTAAAATATTAGACCTAACAACCTCGTCCTCTGTAGGGACCACACACGTACGTTATACGTAGCTACATGTCTATGTATGTGAAAAGGTGTCAACCGCTTTGTTTTCACTAGTCCGATAAAAACTGTCTATAGAAGCATATGTAATTATGTACGTCCTGTAACTATATAGAAGTACGTAAATATTTAAATGTAAAAGTGTATGATAAATATAACATCTATTTCGTTCTTACTGATATTATTTCTACCGGGCTCAATCCTACATCCTCTATCACTGAGAACTTGAAAATTAGTTAGCAAAGTGTATGTATAATACTATTCTAATTAAATTTAAACGAAAAGCATGACTCACCCTCAAATCAGTCAATAGCAAATGTGAGATAGTATAATCATCTTCATGTTCGACGGCCTCGGTGGTGACAGCGAAGTCTCCGTAGACGGTGCGCGAGTTGGTGGTGAGGGGCCAGTACTGGCCGCACTTGACGCGGCCGCGCTCCACCGCGCGCGTCGTCATCACGATCACCAGCGTGCCCTGCTCCCATACCATGCGCCAGAAGTCGCCGAACGTCTTCGGCAACGGACCTGCAAGTTTATGGTTTTGTATACATAACTGCACGCCAGAGAACTCAACTGAATCTAAACTTAAACCTAGAATTTCTTTCGCACTTGGAAATGCCTTCACCCTACAAAAAAGTCGCCAAACAATCTTGTGGTGTGCTCTTGCTTTAAGTAGAGCCCCTGACTGCCTAAGAAGATGAGTTATTAGCGGGACTGCAGTGATCTTTACTTTAACGTTGACAGACAACTACTCTTTTTTTATAGATTTTACAACAAGTTAGAGATACCTCTGATGTTGCAAGTAGCCATTGTGCTAGGGTAACTGCTTACCATCGGACGGACCCTATGCTTGTTTGAGTACTTGATAGTAGTAGCAGGAGCAATTATTTAGTTATTTATACAATATCTATATATTTATTTCATTTACAGAAATAATAGCTGAAGATTAAGAGGTATACCTCTGAAATATATACCTATTTTATCTTATTTATAGGTGCAAACTGTAGGGTGCTTAATGACGACTTCAAATAAAGCAGAATAGTCAGAACGTCATGTCATTGTCAAGTGCAATTAAGGTTTGAGGCGACCCAGGCCAATGTGCCAACCATGGACGTGAGCCCTAATTCCTGGATACGGGAGTCAGGACAAGCTCTACTATGCGTTTATACATATAAGTATATTTGCAGAAGTAATATAAATAGAATTACATAAATAGACTTTCATTACATAGCTAGCAGAACCATGAATCTGTAGAATAAGGCATGTGCACGCACCTTATTCTTTAGATATATGATAGTGATGGTATTTTATACAAAGAGGGGGCAAGCGTGCAAAAACTTATCTGTATAAATTGAGAATGATTACGTATTGAACGATTATATTTACACATACATAGGAGTCGAAAGCATTGAAAATATATTCCGCTAATAATATAAGATTATTCCGGCAAAGGACGCCTCTCCGCGATGTTATTTCGAGAATCGATTCGAGGTACACAGCTTTATTATTAACAATACAGAGAACGCGCCTTTACGTCATAAACGTGGATTGGGTGCAATTCCAGGTAAGACCGGGATCGGCGCCAAATGCCAGCTTTATCGAGTAATGCCATTAAATTAATTAATTTTCCTTATCGCTGCAGTTATTAATCGTAACTCGGACGAATTATTAATGGCTGAAATGTAGTATCTATTAATAACGACCTTTAACTTCAATTGTTGTAGTTAAATAATACATCATTATAATAGTATACTCGTATGCAAATGTCAACCCATTATACATTTAAACACTGAATTATATGTAATCATACACTAAATGTCACGTCAGTAGGTATAGATTGCTGCTGTTAGGCAGAGGTGTAAATCAATCACTCACATTTTGTAAGCCGTGTTTAGGTCTCACAAAATAGATTAACCCCGGCAAATCTATTGCCACCTACGTTGTTAACGGTGGACGACGCGTCGTCCACCGTAAAAAGAAGTCACCGTCGCGGTGACTTCGTTTTAAGAGCCCTCCTTCCGTGCAAAAATGGAAAAAAATGCGCTGATATATGAATATTTTTATGAAATTCTACATTATGGACATTTCGTAACACCATAATTCGATCCGACTGTGTACATACATTTGCGTACTAATTTCTAATACATAATCACTTAATCAATCAACATATAAACGATTAATGCATTCGAAGAATCATGACATTTTTCGATTGATTCAAATCATTGTTTTGTTTGATTTATCAATAATGACTCGCTTTAACGGTGAAGGAAACGATTGTAAAGAAATCTGCATGTCTCAGAGTTCTTTATAATGCCCTCCACGATATGTGATGTATGCCAATCCGCAATGGACTAGCCTATGCTAGTCCATTGCGGGTTGGTTATAGTTGGTATTGGGCTATCCCAATATGTTTACAGAGCTGATATAATTATCATTATAACCGCTATATAAAAATGTTAAAAATGAAGTTCTCAAAAATAAATATATTATGAATAACATACCTTGTCTCCTGTTTACGCGAATGTTATTCATTGAAATTAAACTACTATATACGGATTTTATCACGTTGTTTATTCGACACTTTTATACATAATTTAGAAACTACTACTATTAAACTTTACTAATTTTTAAGCTAATTAAATTATTAAAACTATTTATATTTAAGTTTACACTTTTCCCGACGTTTCGGTTGCTTTTCAGCAGCCATGGTCACGGGGAGACTAAGATGGTAGTTGTCTCAATGTTCCAGTGTAGTTATTTCAAAGTACCCGAACATAATTTAATCATTGGTGTTTCAATTTACGCAGAATGAGCTCAAAGTATCATGAAGTGTAATGTAGCTGTGGTTTGCAAACCATAATAGTAGTAGTTTCTAAATTATATAAATATGGTATTTCAATAACATACCTTGTGTACAAATATAAGCGTTTTTCTGTTTGTATCCGTCAACGTAGTTCGCGTTGATGTAGTCTGTAGTGGAGTCATCGGCGTCCGTCTGCGACAGCAGTACCCGTGAGTGGTCGTAGCAGAGCACGTCCGTGTAACGATTCTTGGCTAGATTACTCGGCAATCTGCGGACAATAACAGAAATATATGCTTTTTAGTAAAACTTTGTGGTTTTACAATTATTATTTGTTGTTTTCTTGTCCTATTATGGTCGAATTCGGTCGCCGTAGCTAGATGAGATCGGTATAGGACCGTGGAGAAAAAGAGATGCCTATATCCAGCAGTGCGTAAAGGCAGGCTATGGTTAAATAACGATGACTATTACATCATTCAATTGTATACTGAAAATAGTAATTGATATTTTCAATCTGGATTTTGGTAAATATTATATTTTACTAATAATATAGTTTTTTACGAAATACTTTTGGTGGCAAATTCATAATAAGGTTAGGTACATACAACATACATTATGTACAATATACATTGAAATATTATTGTCCATAATCAAGTCTTATGAAAAAATGTACACTCTCGATTTTTTTGGCCCCAATCTAAAAAGTGTGACAAACTCATAGGATAAATACTTTTTCTTTTTGCTAATTTTGATGTATGGTTTACACCTTTAAATTCTATTTACGAATACCTGTCAATAGCTATGATGTTATTTGTTTAAGTTTTTATCCTTTGTATCTCAAGCTGTTGGTATTCTGAATGAATAACCTAAATATAATATATAAATAAATAGAAATAAAGACCAAAATTCAATAAAAATAATTATATAAAGGTATTCATATGATGACAGTTTCTTAAAGCAAGAACTTTGTCTTATTAGGTGTAAAACCCAAGAATAGCATGGCACTTGTTTCAAGAAACTGTCCTTGTATAAAGAGGCGTCGTCGGTTCTAGTGTCTGGTGTAGTACTCACTTGGCGTGGTGGAAGGTGCCGCTGGGCGCGCGCGCGCGGATGTCCTCGTACTCGGCCGCCAGCCCGCGCCGGCCCAGCGCCCGCACGCGCGCCAGCAGCGCCGCCGCCGCCTCGCCGCCGCCCGCGCCGCCGCCGCCGCACTCCTCGTCCGACAGCCCCGGCGACGCCTCGCCTGACGACCATGTGCCGCGCGCTATCACACACACTGCCTCGTCAGCTCTCACCGCCAACACCACCCAACACATCAAACACATCATCCCCACCATCATCACCTACTCGTTACCTATCCCCGTGTATCGGTCGACCACATAACAAATTTTTTCTTATTATTTTATTACATACGCATTTATAATAATATTAGATTTTGCTCGCGGCTTTGATTGCGTAAATGTAGGTTAGGTTAAGCTGCCTTTCATCCAGAAAAAAATACTGCTACTAATCTTACCTAACCTAAACAGGGCAAGATCTAGATTGTTAAAATTTTAAAATATATAAGTAAACGGATCTTGCAAATGTTTACGTATTATGTGGCTCACTGCACCTACTAAGAATATTTTATAAATATTTGTTTTTAAAACCCATATTCGGCTACACAGCTAATAAACCAAAAGACTACTGATTTTTGCGTCCATTACTGGCAACAATGATGTATGCAATTGACACATTTTACCGGACAATAGTGTTTACATAACTTACGATGACACGTGTATATCTAACCAGCTGTTATGATCCGACGTACTTAATAGGGAACGAGCCCATAACCGCCTAGCGGATAGCTACAAACCACAAGCTGTAATAGAAAATTTAAAAATCGACAGCACGTTGCCCGAATATCAAATTCAAAATCTGATTGAAGATGCATTTACATTTATTATACTGAAATCAATCAATACACAAGACACAAAAGGAACTATGGCTTGAACAACTCAAAATCACAATTTGAAGGCATTTCAATATAATTAATACTATCTATAGGAATGTGTTCAAGTCAGTTGAGTTCGATACCTAAAGTTGTTACACGTGCGGAGGGAGGTAGCGCGCGTGGGTGGACGACTTTACATTGTCTACCCACACACTATCCACTCAAAGCGTTCAATCATCCGGACATATGGTACAAAATGCATGTACGCAGATATGGTTACAATGCGTCAATTCGACTGCATATTCTCATAACCAGCCACCGAAAAAGAATTTAACCTCAAAATGTGTAATAGTCATCATGAATTTCGTAGGCGTTAGTATGGCATTATTTTTTTCAGCGACACTCTCAAATAATTCAGTCTACTCTCTACGAACTACTTATATTATATCTGTTGCAATAGGTGATTAAATCAAAACTTACTGTATAATAAAATCAACATAAACCGCACGGACGAGAGTTTACACTCCATATTAACTATCGCTATTTTTGTTTTGCAATTTCTTTTTACGACCATCACTTACGCGCATGTTCGTGCTGACTGATCGAAACGCTCGTAAAATATTTCTTTATATTTCGTTTTTCTGTAGGTAGATAATGTTAAAGAAATAATAAAGTAACCACAATTTCTTCGAGGTTACTGTATCGATATTTCTATAATTTTTTATTTACTAAGTTTAGTGTAACCAGTGGCCTCTTAGTTTAATTAACTTTACTTTAGAACAACACCCGTCCACATCGTGTTATCAAAACGGGGCAATTAAAAATATAAATGAACCAATACGTGTGGTGTATTCCAACGATATAACACTCAATCAATCCTCAAATACCATATTAACGCAAACGGAAAGCTTTGCTATACATCAATGTGTTGAATATATGGTTAGGTGGCTTTCATACATATATCCTGAACATGATTATTCACATACCACAACAAATTCTACTGATACGGTTACAGCATGTACGGCGGCTATAGACGTGGCCCATTGATTTTACATGACGCAGGAAATACATTTACAATTAATTTATTGACTTTATTAATTTAATGACTATTAATTTAAAAACATACCACACGCTTTTTGAAGTGAATGCATATCAAATAATGGATTAATTTGTGCAATATTTTACAATATTTTGTAAATAAAAGTAATAAACAAGATTACAAAAAACTGTCACATTGACATATTTTTCTTTTTTATTTGATATAGAATAACCAAGGACAAAAGCAATTATGCATGTAGATTTACCTAAAAAGGTATGTAAAGCCGGAGCAAAGATTAGAGCGGATATAAAAATGATTGCATTTTAGCCTTGCTGAAGTAACCACGCGAAGGCATCATCATCTTATAATGATGCAAGGGTTTGTGGAGCAAAACGAGCCAATAGCTCGATTAACCAGCACCTACTTTGACTGCCAACTACATAAACAAACTGTGTGGATTAGGTTTAGGTAGACTATGATGTAAATTAAAAGACTAAGTTCGTGCCATGGGCAGATGCAGAACATTGGTCGACGTTAAAGATAGAAATAGTAATAATCTACAGAAATATGTAGTTAGGTATTTAGTAGTCCTCTTTGTTTGATAATCTCAGGGTAATCCCAACAAAGAGCAATCTGCCTGGTAGTATACAATAGGCTCATTCCCAATTAAGTTGTTTACTATGTATGTGCATGGATCTTTTATTCTATAAATAACTTTCTGCACGGGCATTAGGAGTAGTTCTAGATTCACGTGACTATTTAGAGTTATGACACCTACCGCCTAACTTTGACTAGGTACCTACTCGTATTTTAGGTTTTGTATCACCAATTATACATTAATATTATTTTAATGGAAATGTAATGATGTATGTATGTATGTATGTATCTTATGTGGGGGCCAGTCAGTGCAGACCGGCGACACTTCGACCCAGTGGGATCTTTTGTGTCGACTCTCCCCCAATAACGACTGCCATAGATGTTCATGGCAGCCGAGACCGACGGCTTAATGTGCGCTCTCTCTCTCTCTAAATGTAATGATAGTCATCAACTGTTATATCAGATCACAACTTATAGTAAATTGTCGCACTATACTTTACGATTTCATCTCGAACTGTTCAACACGTTTACAGTACCTACTCATATAGCCAAATATTCTAGTTTCGTTACATTTTTCATAAGCGTATTCAAAAGAGATTCTCACAGTTAAATTATATACTTACCGAAAATTTGAAACAGAGGTGGTTGAAATTTCAAATCGATTTATAAACAATGTTAATTTATATCCGCAAGAAATTTAAATATAATATATAAGCATTTATCTATACTAATATTATAAAGCTAAAGAGTTTGTTTGTTTGTTTGAACGCGCTAATCTCAGGAACTACTGGTCATTGAAAATTATTTTAGTGTTGGATAGCTCATTTATCGAGGAAGGTTATAGGCTATATAACATCACGCTACGACCCACGGGGGCGGCGCAGAAATCATAAACGCGGGTGAAACCGCGGGTATCGGGATCTAGTATAATATATACTTACTGCTTATGTCTATATCGTCTTCATCTCCTGAATTTATATGCCTGCTTTTCATATCGCCATTATAACCGTGTGTATGTCTGAAAAGAAAATAAATTTATATAGATTACATCGCTAGTGTACACAGTTTTAGACAGGCAAATACCCAAGACGACGATCTTCATATACACCACAGAAATAGAATCTTTCAAACACTCAAGCTTGTAAAAAACAATAGTGTTGGCGACATTATTGTTTTTATCAATTACTAGCCCACACGGCGTCGTAATAAAAGTTCTTAGAGCTAGAGTTCTTAGACTTTTAATACCTTTTAAATACCATTTACTGTTAGAATGACAAACACAACAGTTACTAATAGATTTATAATAAAAATATCGTTATGAATGAGTCAAGGGCGCTTTATCTACGAGAAGTCATTTAAGTAGAATAAACATCGCTATTATTCACAATACAGCTACTACGTCATTTTCCAGGTATTAATTTATAGGATTTTGCGCGATACTTTATTTATTCCTTTTTTTAAACTGTGTGGTTGATTTATGACTAATGCATCATTGGGCTAGTGACATTTTTTATACGTGTTATGGTTATACCATGACTGATATTAAGTAATCAAAACGAAACGGGTGTCTTCGTAGTTTTTAATATTGTATATTTATTAATTTTTATTTAGGATTGCGAGATTATGAATTTATTAGTAATATGTATAATATAGAGCAGCGATAGCCTAGTGGGAAACCGTTAGACTACTACGCAGAGGTCTCGAGTTCGAACCCAAGACGCGCATCTCTGACTTTTCGAAGTTATATGCGTATTAAATAGTTAATTATCGCTTGCTTTAACGGTGAAGGAAAACATCGTGAGGAAATCTGCATGTCTGAGAATTCTCCATAATGTTCTCGAAGACATGTGAAGTTTGCCAACCCGCACTAAGCCAGCATGGTGGACTATTTTTTTTTAACGTGTGGGAATGCTTTGTCCCATACCTCTCCGCGGGGCGACGGTGAGGTTATGTCGGGCTCACCAGGGAAAAGATACCTCGGTAATACCGACTAAACCTACCACGGTGTTCCTCGACATAACCATAGACGGCGAGGCCGCGCGAATCGCTTTCACATGCAATCGCGACCCCGCCGTGGTTTCGGCCCGCCGTGTAAAACAGCAGGCCACGACTCAGAAATACTTCCTCCACCGTCCCCCTGGGAGGGACAAAGACACGATACAGCGGCGCACGTGGGAACACGCACGCCGCCTCTCGGACCTGGTGCTGATCGGGTGGCGAGCAGGCCCACACAGGCCACCACCCCCAGGTCAAACCTCAGGGTGGCTGAAGGTCATCTCGCGCCTTCCGGCGCCCGGTTCTGCGGTTGGGGAGAGGGTTTAAGCGCTCCCTCTCCCGCTCCGCCGCCTCCCTGATGGAAATTACTTCCTCACAAAAGGAGGCGACGGCGTTCCACGATCTCTCACTCCGGACCATAGACTGAACCACGGCTGGTAGTGAGAGGGCAACCAGTCCGACTACCGCGATCAACTCACGGCGCTGCGCTGCCCAGGCGGGGCATTCCGCCAAAGTGTGCAGCGTCGTGTCCACAACAACATCGCGGCAGTCGCCGCAGTGATGACATCCGGGCGTCTCCTGCCGGCCTATGCGACACAGGAACTGGCCAAAACAACCGTGGCCAGTCATTACCTGTCAGCCGGAAGGTGAGGGCGCCATGCCGCCTCTCCAGCCACTTCTCAAAAACGGGGCTTACCGCCACGATTGTGGCGTGCCCGGCACTAGGGGGCATGGTGGACTATGGCCTAACCCTTCTCACAGTCAGAAGAAGTCCGTGCCAAGCAGTAGGACAGTTTAATACAGGGCTTATATTATTATTAGTATTATGTATAACATTTAGAATATATTTACATTATAAATTTTAAAACGAATTAATCTAACAGAAATAAAAAAGAAAACTAAAACCCCTAATAGGCGTCATAGAATTCCTCCGCATCACAGTCGATTTGTAGTATGCCCAAAAGAATGGCAGCTTATTCTTTCCACGAAATAAAGGCCAGCCTGGTCACGGGAAGCGTCGATTAACATTTTTGCTATTTCTCTATAGAGAGCACGAGCACTGGGGCTCCATGACCCTGGCGTTTCGATCCCAAACGGCTCAAAAGCATAATCCCCTACTAGGCTTTTGTATTTGCGCCGTTTGAGAGTCTCCGCAAATGCAGCAGCAGCACCAGCACAACACGCCATGCTGGGAAGATGTGATGGCGCAAGGGTGTCGACACACATTGCATCCCACATCAAAGACCTACCCATCTTCCAAGGAATTAATGACATACCGTCCGGTCTATTTCCATCGTCACGTGCCAAGCCATTAGGTTCAAGATGAGCTGGGACGCCGGTAGTGACAAAAGCACGACGGATAATGTCATTAAAGTTGGCGTGCCGCGAAAAACGACCCTGCTACATGATAGGCCATGGTGGCCAAGGCCATCGACGACGACTTCACCACAGTGACATCGAAAGGGAACGTAAGATATTATATTTAAAAATTACCATGTTGCTATCATGCATAATGACATGCGTATTTATAATACCTATATTTTTTAACGCTGTACATATTTTAGGTACCTACTTATAATTTTCGTCACTTACGTTATGACGTCATAGTATGCCATATTCAAAACAAAATTCATAGTTAACACACACATTTTTTTACCCATTGACAGGCAGCACATACCTAGGTCTAAGTTCATTAACCCTTCCAAGCACTAGTACTTATTCAGTTCATAGATAATAATGTATTGATAGAGTTCGAACCTAAGTGGGCTGGGGTCGCAGGTATACGGGGGGTCGCCGCTGATGTGCATGTCTGTGTTGTTGTCTCCGAGTCGCGTTGCGCGGTCACTGGTCATGTCACATTCACCTTCGTGCTCTATTATACCTGCACCAAAATACATACACTTGAGTAAAAACTGCGACGGGAATGCTCGATCTGATTTAATACAAAACAATTTGTAATTAAATACAGGCTAACGTTAATTTTGTTGGCCCGCTTTGTGGCTCGACATTGTTTATTTGTATGAGGCAAATATTTTTCCACTAATAAGCTAGCTTACTTTAGTTCAAAAGGGCAAAATTGGCTAGAAATGCACATTATTTGCTTTCGACAGAAATTTAAAAATCTTATTATGATCAGCAATTTATGTAGCATGGACAACTTCGAACTTTTTAAATTTACAAAATGCCTTTACTTCTACAAAGGACTAGTTGTACAATCACATTTCATCAGTGACTGTTCCCCCCGTATTACTTTACTCTTTGAGTGACTGTTATGTCAAGGTTCCAAGTAATAAAAGGATTGCATTGCCTTCACGGTAGGTACGAATTAAGGATTACAGTCAAAAAATGCATCTGATAATGACCTATCAGGGATTCTGCAAAGACACATATTACGCTTTCTGGAGTGACAGTATTCTGTATATTTATAATCTTTGAAGATATAAATAATAACAGCATGTTGCTTTAATATATTTTGCATACTTAATGCAATTAATCTCCCTAGACTGGATAGTCTATATCACATTAAACAGGATTTAGCTCTCCGGTCTAGAACAGTGTGATCATGTGTCATTATCAATGCAAAAAATTCATTCAGCTTTATGTATAATAAGTTCAGCAGATAAGCTATAAATTATTAGAATATGGTTTGTAATAGAAATATAAATGTTTAATTACCATTTTGCGTTTTGATCGGTGGTATGTGATTACTGATTACATATTCATCAATGACACCGTCTAATTTAGCGTTCTGAAGATTATTTATGTAACAGTTTTTACAATGCTCCAACCTGTAAATAAAACAAGACACCGTTTAATAAAACCCTATATTGACATTTTAGTAAAAAGAAAAGTATTTAACAAAATCTAGTTTCTGGCCGCGGCTTCGCCCGTGTATATCTGTTTAACTATTTACGCGTAATCGGCGTAATTGAGTAGCAAATTTTCAAACATGTCTACGGCCTTTAACATTTTTGAATTTAAGTAAGATTCAGAGCATTTCAATATCTTAGCACAATACTGATTTACATTTCAGTGGGTATATTCTACACAAACAATAACATATCCCACCAAAAGCATTTTCATGTAAAATTTTGCCAAGACGAGACCATATGACTCGCACTGTCAAAAAGTTATCAGATCTCATGTAGAGCCAAGCTCCTAACTCTACACGCCCTAACTCTACAAGGCCTAACTTCACAAACTCTTTTACTTTTCTGTTATACAAAAGTTCTAGCACTAGCCCTTGCACTTCGCTTGGCTCTCTACACCTTAGTCAAAATATGTGGCATGGCCGTTTCGTTACTACAAGAACTATTGTATAACAGAAAAGCTTGACTTTTCTTGGCGGGGGCAACGGGAGGGAGCACGGTAGCTCCCAGAAAGAGCGTTTGCTTTAAATGCTTACAGTAATTACATATAATTTTATACATTTTTGATATAGCTAAGCTACAATGTACACAATATTATATTATAAATAGCCATCGTTTCGCCATGACGACAATTAATGGAGTTTAAAATAGACATCGTAGACATTTTGTATTAATTTATTATTTGACTCAAATGAACCAGTTCATTACTTAGGCAATAAATCATGTATCATATTATATCTACTGAAATTATTAGCGGTGCCAAGTTTGTGAGTACTAAATTTTACTTTACGTATACTGTATACTCCAATATTGACATAAAATTATAAAATACATACATAAGGCCAAAAACGAGTGGGCGTAGCGAATTCAATATGTTCTGTACGTGCTTTACGTTTATGTTTCTATCTCTTACGTGTACATAACAACATATATTACATTCCAAATAGTGTAGTTTCCTAGAATGCAGATAGTTAAAGCTCTTTTACATATGCAAGATGTACCTAAGACGCTTTGATAACTCCAACACAATGTGCAATTTAGAGTGTGACGGCGCTCCGTTGCACCTCTCACTTATTTATCTTAGGTATATCTACTATTTTACTTCCATTATAATATTATGTATACTACATAACATTGAACTCGAAGTCTCACAGCAGCTTTTTACAGAGACAAGATAATTAATATCCTTTAAGTATTATTCAATAAGCAGCCTCATCTAATGAATATTACACAATTGTCATTTAACGTACTGCCGTAGCGGTCAAAAATATATGATAAAAGGCCTGATTTTATTTTTACGCTATACTATGCTAATATGTGACAAAACTGTAGATAATGTCTATTATTTATTAAAATTTCATATATAGATATGATAAGATTTCGACTTTATAACTAAAACCTATCAAACGTTGAGAAATAAAAAGTGTCGACCGAGTTGTAAGTGGCTAGAAAGCCTGAATATTGATTGACATAGCGCACTAGTTCCGTCGCTCTATAATATTTCCATCAAATATAAACAGGACATCACGATCCGTCAATAACTTTCTTCAGTTTAAACTGATCCTTGTTGAAATGGACTCTGAAGATTTTCAATTACAATACTTTCGACTAAACATACTGCGAAATTAAACTGTATAAACCAGTTTCTTTATAGCCTGATTTCACTATAAATAGAAAAGGTACGTCTAGAAAACAATTTAATAGCGTAATAATATTACATTTTAGTATCTTCTAAAAATAGATATCAATATAGTCATATAAACAGGCTTTATGTTGAAGTGCGACCTGTCTAGCGTCTTTTATATAATTGTCCATGTTGTAACTCTGTAACGATCCCTTAGGTTGATAGGCTTGTAGTACATGAAAAGGAGTGCTCACCAAGCAGCGTGATCAGGTTCGTGCTGCCCTCCTAATTGCTTAGGTAGGCTAGCTCGAGGCACGTGCAAACCAAGTTGTGGCGCGTTGACAGTGTGTACTCGTTCCCGAAGCTTCTCCCTCACGAACAGCCGCAGGATACGGAACGGCGCCTTGAACCACAACGGCGCAGTCACTATTAACACTTTCTTCAGTTTGGCCGGGTAGCCACCCTGTAACAAAGAAAATAATTCGTTGAATTATCAAAAGTACACGTTAAACAAGTATTAGCGAAATTATGATTTTGAGCACTAACTGTTCTAGTTAGAAACTTAAAGATAAGTAGACAAAGTACCTAATATGACGAGAGTCTAACGACGTCTATATACAGCCAAACAAGACGATCTATCAACTGTGATATTACTAAGATTAAAGAGGTTGTTTGACAAACGGGACCTCCGTGCCAAATTTCCATAACACTAGGAAAGAGTGCGGCAAACCATTGAGTTAATATGTACAAGGTACCTACTAGAAAAATTATTCGTCTAGATTGTTAGTAACACGCGTTACAATGCATGCTATCTACACATAGAACCCGGGACATACTACAACAACACGTTTGAGTGCAAAATTAATGAAGTAGTACCGCAATACACTTGAAGGCAAATCTTGAATATTAACATGTCGCACTCAAACGTGTCATTGCAGTAAACGCCTGGCTCAGACTAAGTGAAATGACTAGTTGAGTTGTCTATCCTAGTACCTACGTATTTAAATTTAAAGCTGCTGACTTAAAAATTCCGCTTTTTATTACGAATGTTGACAAAGAGACTACTGAAAAAGATATTTGTGATTACATACAAAATAAGACGCAAGAAATAGTGCAGCTTCAGAAAATCAATATGAAATCTGAAAGGCCGTATAATGCATTTAAATTGCTTGTCTCTAAATACAAATTGAATAAATTTTTAGATGACAAAATATGGCCCGAGGGTATACGGTTTAGACAGTTTATTTACTTTAAGAACAAAACAACAAAAGTAGATAAGCAGCACGATGTTGAAAATATAACAAACATATAATGGGTTGTATGTCTAACGTTAAACTATGCACATTCAACTGTAAAAATATAACTCGATCAGCTGACTGCGTTCGTCAACTATGTGCACGAGCCGACGTGATAGCACTACAGGAGACCTGGCTGCTGCCCCACGACGTGCCCTTCTTAGCGACCATTGACGGAGACTTCGCGTACACTGGGAAATCAGCAGTGGACACCTCTGCCGGTGTTCTGATTGGCAGACCATACGGAGGTGTGGCGCTATTGTGGAGGAAATCGTTGTTTGCGTTGGTATCGGTTATTAATTGTGCTAGTGATCGTATCGTGTGTATTAAAATAGCGCAGGGCGAGCGGTCTTTGCTAATATTTAGTGTGTACATGCCCACTGACTGTGCTGAAAATCTTACTGAGTTTACGAGTTGTCTAAGTGAGATTATCTCAGTGATTGAGAGCAGTGAAGTGGAGTCGGTTTTTGTGTTGGGAGACTTTAACGCGCACCCAGGGACACGATTCTCACGTGAGTTACTTTTAACGTGTATTGATCAATCTTGGACTTGCATTGATACAGAACTTTTGCCGCAAGACTCGCATACTTTTACTAGCTCCGCCAACGGTTCCCTCCGCTGGCTGGATCACTGTGTTGTCACGGAGGCAGCCAGACATTTGGTGAATAATGCGTCTGTCTTGTACGGCGTTTACATGTCGGACCATATTCCATTATTAATAGAGTGTAACATTCATCTAATTAAACCTAAAGTTATTGGATCTAACATTTCTTATAACAAAGTTGTATGGGGTGAGAGGGATTTAGAACAGATAAATGAGTATTTTGGTTACTGTAATAGCAACCTAAAACAAATAAATTTTCTTTCAGAATTTTGTAAATGTGCTGATAATATGTGTCACAAACCTGAGCATCGGGTGGGGATAGATAGGTTATATAATAAGTTAATTTCTATTTTAAAAAGGGGATCTGAAGTTACTCATGCTGGTTCTGTTAAAAAGCGTCATAAAGGAAAGTATGTAGTGGGGTGGAACAAACACGTTCGAGAGGCTCACCGTAATGCCCGACTGTATTATCAAACGTGGCTGTTATACAACAAACCTACTTCTGGATCTATTTATGAAAATATGTGTACATCGCGAAATCTTTTTAAAAGTAAATTAAAATATTGTCAAAACAATCAAGAGAAAATTAAAATGGATATATTAGCATCTTGTCATGAAAGTAAACAATTTAATAAGTTTTGGAAATCAACGAATACATTAAAACATAGATCGGGGATACCGGTGAGCGTCGCGGGCGTGAGTGACCCCAAGGATATAGCTAATGCTTTTCAAAAACATTTTACTGTAAACTCGCGGTTGAGTGGCTACAGTGAACCGTCAAATAGCGGCGCGGGGTTGGCCGTGGCTGGGGTTCCTCCTGTCAGGTTCTCCGCTAAAGAAGTCGCGAGTAGTATACAGAACATGGTGAGGGGAAAGTCCCCCGGTCATGACAGCCTCAGTGTCGAACATCTTAAATACGCTGGGGTACACTTACCGCGAGTACTTGCTATGATTTTTAACCTATGCCTAAGTCATAGTTATTTACCTGTAGAACTTAGCAACACGATAGTCGTGCCAGTAATAAAAAATAAAACTGGTGACGCCTCCGATATCTCCAACTATAGGCCGATATCGCTCGCCACTGTATGTGCGAAGGTGTTGGATAGTCTGCTTGATAAAATTCTAGCTAAGCATATTGTTCTCGAGGATGGTCAGTTTGGTTTTAGACCGAATCTGTCAACGGATAGTGCAATTTTATGCCTTAAGCAGACTGTCCAATATTATACAGACAGAAAGACTCCTGTAATGGCATGTTTCCTGGATTTATCGAAGGCTTTCGACCTGGTCAATTATGACCTGCTCTGGCATAAGCTCACTCACGACACCACTGTTCCGACTGATGTGATATCACTGTTTAGATATTGGTACAGTAGTCAAAAGTATACAGTTAAGTGGGCAGGCTCATATTCGGATATGTATGGGTTGGATTGTGGGGTGCGGCAGGGGGGGCTGAGCTCCCCCCGTCTCTTTAACCTATACATAAACAAACTGATAGGTGGGCTCTGCAGCACCAAAATCGGTTGTCACGTAGACGGTGTTTGCGTGAACAACATCAGTTATGCTGATGATATGGTGCTGCTGAGCCCATCTATCGGTGCAATGAGAAGGCTTCTTAAAATTTGTGAAAGTTATGCAGTGGCTCACGGGCTCAAATATAATACCGATAAGAGTGAATGGTTGGTTTTTAAATCGGGTAATTTAACCTATGAACAACTGCCTGAACTCTCAATCTCTGGGTCTCCTTTAGGTCGGGTTGCGAGGTTTAAGTATTTGGGCCACTGGGTCACTGATGACTTAAAAGACAATGTAGACATTGACAGGGAGCGCAGGTCGCTGGCTGTCCGTTGCAACATGCTGGCCCGCAGGTTTGCATGCTGTACGCAATCGGTAAAGATAACGCTTTTTAAGGCCTTCTGCCAGTCGTTTTACACGTGCAGCCTTTGGACCAAGTTTACTCAGCGGGCATACAGCGACCTGCGCGTACAGTACAATAACGCATTCAGGGTGCTTCTGGGATTGCCGTGGCGATGCAGCGCGTCAGGGATGTTCGCGGAAGCGTGTGTCGACGGGTTCGCCGCGATCATGCGAAAGCGATGCGCTTCCATGATGGCGCGTTTGCGCTCCACCTCCAATGGTATCCTGAATGTTTTTGTGGACCGGTGGGACTCTCCCCTTTTGCGAAGGTGGATAAGTGTTCAGACACACTTATCCAAATAAATAGAACATTTAAATGGCACACTGATTATTTATTTTTGTAAATTTAATTTAATACTAACCCTAGGCTAAGTTGTACAACTACTAATAATATATGGATGTAAATCTGAAATAAATATTTGAATTTGAATTTGAATTACCCTCAATGTCAAAGCCGGCTTATAATTTTCGGCACTCCAATAATATTAAAAAATAAACAATTTAAAATGAATATTCATATACAGGTGGCAGGTGGCAGTTGGCGCTGTTGCCGAATTAAAATCTAAATTTATTCAAGAAAGCCCATGGGTACATTTTTAAGACAAATGATAAATGGCACTCATATTTCTCATAAATATTAAAACAAGCGATATTATCTGATATCGGAAATGCTTTCTAGAAAATTTTTGCAAGGGAATCACCGCGCGCTGGTTCAAATGTAATAAAATTATATCGACGATTCGCCACTGTCAGTAATTTGACGCAGAAGATGTTCTGTTCGATGTCACTAGGTCTGTAGATATAAGATAAAATATTGAACTTTCTTAGCGCAGCTTAAAGAAAGGTAATTCTTAATATAAATGAATGAAGTATGTATTTAAAATGATTAACAAATATCTACAAATTAATAAACGTGAAACAAAAAATGTTCGTAGTATAAATAGAAGTTATTTAAAAAAATATATGTGAGCAATATTGCAGACAGCAGGGCATTATTTCCAAATGAAAAGGTTGCATTACATTACTTTTACTAAATGTGTCACATGACATCTACAAGGTCCTAAAAAACAAGGACCACATACATAGCAGCGTTGTGACATCGTTAATCTTGGAGGGATTAAAAACGATTAATTACAAGCAACGAGTAAGAAATGAACACGGGAGCTGAACAATGGCACCTTGCTATTACGGAACATAAATAGAATGAAAATGTGTCGTCGGTAAGCGATTTTAGCAACAAAATCTAGTTAAGAAGTAGAATAGCTATTAGGGGCACAGCACCGGGAATACCAAAGCGCCTCGCGCCAAGACGACAACGCGTTGCGACGCATCGTGACGCAATAATATACACGTACGTACGACCAAACTACCGATTGGCCTACAACAACTACAGCGAAACTGCCATTTGACCTAAAAAGCTAGACCCATTAAAGACCACTTTCCTTAAAACGGTATTTTAATATAATTCGTTACATTTATTGAAGCTTTATAGTCGTTTCAATGAAAAATCAATATTTAGCACGTCTATTGTGGTTTATGTAGGTCGTACATATTATATAACGTCGAATGTAAACACGCAGCACGTGTAGCCTCGACCAGTGAAGTAGAGCTCTGCCCACAATCTATATTTAGGTATATGCTATAAAAACAAATGTAACGTTATTAAATTGCCTATGCCTTTAAACAAGAATAAAACAACGTACTGAATAAATCCTATTATTATTATCAGCTTAAATTACACTAACACTTCGAAATCTCTATAAGTTAAAAAAAACTATTTAATTGTCACTCCAAATATATGTATACAGCAATTGGAGTTAATTTTAAATGAATTTCTCCTAACGAATCCCAACTGAAGAGTGACAAAACTGGATAATAAATCCGACCCGAATTGGAACTAGCCTTATAAATATTCAAGGCCGGCAGAACTCTCTAAGCGCCTGGAGTTAAAATGAGCTTCTCTAAAGAAGGCACGCCATGAAAATGTTAGGTGAGCAGCGTCATACGTCGCCAACTAATAGACTAGATGAGTGGTATTATGAAGATATTTATCTAAATAAAATATTAAGAGAACTCACATTATATTGCAACACTTGTAGCTTTTTCTTGGGTACCGAAAGCCGACATGAACAAACAGTTTTAATTTTAATATAATAAAGATAAAACTTATTTTCAAGTGCTTTACTAAATATATCACATGAGATTATTATAGTCGTTCAAACATAACCGTTTGTCCCTGGAGTTTTATAGCCAAGACACAATTGCGAAAAGCAAAAACCAAAAGTTACTAATGTTTGGGTCGCTAGTTTTAGTAAATTGTGTTTCAGCTATAGCAAATGGATCCGACCTTTAGAGCTGAAAATCAGATACGACGTGTGTTTTATCTCCTGCCTATTTTTTTATTACACGAGATGCTGGCCTGATTTTCTCCGCATGAATTTTAGGGATAAAAGAGGAATATTTATAGTCTAACGAGATTATATTACATAAAAGCTTCGCCTAACTTACCGTTCGAGGTGAAAATCTAACCACCAAAATCTTGCACCTAAGTCACACATTAATATTACAAATATAGGTATATACCTACGTTATTTTTATCTGAATATATAATTTGGTCTAATAATGTTTATCAAAATGTTATCACGCCATTCGCTTTCATATTCAACATTAAATGGAGCACAGTTCACAACGCAAACTAAGTGGTCAGAAAATAGGAAATCGGTCAAGTTCTGTTGACTGTTACAATTCTATTACCGTAAACAATTTTTGGGTACAATTGATCAGGTAGGAATAAGGCAATTCGCAGTCGGGTTAGAGCATATATTACCGACATTTTCGTACATATTTGAACTGACGAACAAATACAGCCCACGCAGGCACAATCCATCCCCCAATATATTTTACGACGTGCGCTGAGAAGAGAAAATCTCACAATATTTCCCATCTTTGTGGTAGCGCCAATAACGATATGCGGTCCAATAAATATGAAATTGGCTGGAAACAATATCTAGGTTTTTATTTCTAAGCACAAGTCCAAAACCAGCATTATTTTTAATTCTGTTACTTACCTTGCTATTTATTGATCGCACCCACGTTGCTAAGACAATGTTTGTCAAATCTACATTAACCTTCGATTTAAGAATAGTATCAACTGATCCAGCGTAGCTACATAATAGGTATTATATTATCACAGAATACTGACTACTGAAATATTAGTACTTCTTACATAAAAGGATAAAACTTTTTGTGATAGGTACCTAACAAACAAACCATCACCGACAAAACTTTCCTTTTATAGTATTAGAAGGGTGAATTTAGTGTTCTGCGGCCAACGCAAAAACGTGCTAACGTATTACAATAGGTATATCAATTTATTTATTAATAGTAATCCAATCATACTCTAGAATAGAGCTAAGTTATATATAGGTATTATTGCGATCTTTTTTTAATAAAACGTAAACAGTCGCTGGACTACTACATAAAATACTTCCATATTAATCTCATTCTGAATTCTAAGTTTGATATTTCCTATAAGAAGCATAGTAGGTAATATTAAGACCAAGAAATGTGCCAAAACAGGCGGTCACAGTTAAGTTGATAATATCAACACTTTTTGTTTAATACAAATATAAAATATACATTTACCATAACAATGAATGTGTTTACAATTACTCCGTGTTTAAAATTTAAAATAATTAATTCTTTCACCTACAAAATTACGTAAAATTTGCAAAAACGTAAGCTCGTGTTACGTGATTTTTAGATTATAACAGTAGAAATCTATCCTATTATACAGCTTAAATGAAACATAAATAGTTATATTACAATTTGTCCGTCCCAAATATTTAAGTTATTGGTTGACAATAAAGATACATATTTATCAAAAAAGCACTTACTTTAAATCCTCCATACAATTTTACTATGGCGGCCGCGCGCCGATTTGATTATGCGCCGCACGAGCTCTGTTATTATCTGTCTTACGCTCGGTACAGTCTTAATAACAAATTACAAAGTACGATGGTTATTGAAGTGACATTTTGAATTGAGATAAAACGTATTAAAGACACTTTTAATACGTTTATTGGTGATTTATCAATCTCAAAGGCCAAAAATTAAAACATTATTCGTAATAGGTACCATGAATAACGTTTCTGTTAGTTCTTCTACATAACGTATAAGTCCTTTCTAATTTTAACGTTAACGTGGCAAATAACTCAGACTTATGTTCACAAATCCTTTTAGAAGCTATAATACACTTCACATGTAGGTAATAACATGAAACAAGTGTAACCTTGTTCCAAGAAGAGCTCACTCGACATAAGGATGCCACTCTAATAATAATCGTTTAATGTATTTATATCCTACTAGGCATTACTTTCAAGACAAGAATATCTTACTTATAAAATATATCTTGAATTCTCATTTTAATATGGTCTGAATTCTCTTAAGGCTGAATGTCGTATTCATCTAGCAAGCTCTAGGAAACAGCACGTGAAAATACATTGGGAAGTACCTACATATAACTGTATTTCCATGTCTATTAGTCTTCAAATTCAAAATATTTTAACTATGTTTACCGTGGCTAGGTAACAGGATCAAGAACACCACTTATACGTGTATGTATCTATGTATACTAATATTATAAAGCTGAAGAGTTTGTCTGTTTGAACGCGCTAATCTCAGGAACTAAGGGTTCGATTTGAAAAATATTTTAGTGTTGGATAGCCTATTTATCGAGGAAGGCTATATAACATCACGCTACGACCCACGGGGGCGTCGCAGTAACGACAAACGCGGGTGAAACCCCGGGAACATCTAGTGTACTATAATATCAATGGTCAGATCTAATTAGAATACATAAATAAATTGAAACACTATTAAAGAATGGTCTAGAAAAAGTACTAAATTATAGTTCAATATTGTACCTATCTTCAAAAACACAGTATAAAGTCGGTGCCAAACAAACAGCTAAGAAACATCATTTAATTAGGTATATGTATATGTGTATATATACTTGGCACCGACTCTGTTTTGGTAAGATTCGACTGGACTTAGTTAAGACTAAGAAGGTAATTTTTATATCTTGCTTTTTAGTGATTTGGTCACCACATGAAGCAAAATATAAATTAATAGCGTATCCAGAATACATTTATAAGGTTTCTGTACTTGAAGCAATATGGGATATAACCAGGCTATCCATTACTATACCTTTCTCTATTTGTGCTGGGTATGGTGGGTTGCAATAGGCTTGAAATGAGAAGAGAAGCGGCTTTAGCTACGTATGTGTTAAAGGCCTTTAGGGGAAAGATATATAACCAGACTATCCTACAGACGGTTCAACTCTGTTTTCCGGACGAATACATAAGCCGGCGGAGGCAGCCGCCACTACGGCTAGTGCCGCGTGCACGCACTAACCTCCTCCAGCTCGCGCCGCTGACGCGTGCGCTGCGTGTATTCTGTGCTGTGTCCAAACGTGTAGACATATTTTCGTGTTCACTGAGTTCACACAGGCTACTTATTCTTTTTTGTGTTTATAATAATAGGAAATAATAATTATTAAGGAATATATAGTATTAGGGTGTATATATTGAGTAAATATAATTTGTGCATATTAAATAAATTCTGCATCCATTGCATTAGGTTAAATATTACCTGTAATGATGGCTGTATGTGGTATTAAATAAATAAAAAATAAAGTAAAATAAATCATCAAAATAGGATCTAAAGTACCGGAGATATAATCATTTAAAAATATATATTCGATCGAATTGAAGTCGGTTAAAAATGATGTTACAGATTGTGAAGCACAAAGTTAACCTGAATAACTTGACGATTAATTAAACTAGATGTTATATTGAGATTAGTATAGCAATCTTAATCTGAACTGAAATTGCGTAATTTATCGGCGACAGCTATAGTCGTTTCATAATAATCATTCACTCCATTTCTGTAGATTAATATCTATCTTTTATAAAACAAGATTGTCTGTTACTTATTAGTCAATTACGTAATATTTATTTATTTTTATCATTCATCCCTCACAAGAGGCTGGCAAGAGCCCTTGCTTCTGAAATTGTTATTCTTGACTACTACTACTACGTACGTATATAGTATGTACTAAGTACAGCGCAGTAAGTTCTCGTAAAAGACCAAACCATTTAAAAGGAAATTTTGGGGAACGCAATGTACAGCCATGTTCCTGAGCGCTAAGAAAACTAGGGGTGAGAGGTTATTGCCCCCGCCTTTTGGTCTCCCTTTCGAGTCATGAAATCTTACCTGGCACCAAATCCCCCTCGCTTATACACGCAAATATATTTTAAACTTGCATTGAATATAGTGTAGACCAATAATTTTAACGGCATTTTTTTAGCTATTCATTAAAATTGTTTACTTGCGTACAAAAATGCTCTTGCTATTATACGAATTCGTTTAGTAAATATCATTCTGCTTTAGAGAACACGAACAAAGGATGGATATTAGTAGTTTCGAAGCGCCCTTACACCAAACAAGTATATTTTGAACAGAGGGAGTACATTGTCCCGGGTCTTCCTTATTGCGTCTGCAGTCTAGACAGGTCCCTGTGACGTTAAAGTCTAGTTAGTGGTAGTAGGGTTCAAATTTCTAGACAAAGATTTCAGACAGCCATTGATAACGGTACCCAAAGAGAACATAATTGATCGTCGTCGATGTATCAATTTATTTACGTGTCATCAAGTCAATCAAATTAAATTAATGGTTGGTAAACTAGTGACTATAAATATTGAACGTAGAGTACCAATTATATTGAATTACGATTTCAACGACAGAAAGCCATTTTCATCAGTCTCTATAGAGCAAGTACTTAATATTTTATATATTTGAATTGAAATCGTTCACAAATAATTTTCTGTTGTTTAAAAATAAATTATATATTATTATTAATTACTTGTTACGGAACCAAGTCCCATTTCCTACTAATTTTATATTCTAGCTGATCGGCGCAACTTCGTCAGCGTCACATAAGAGAATTTTCTTCGTTATTGCAACAATTTTCATTAATAATATATAATAATATAATAATATTCTACCACATACACACAACACCATCTAGCCCAAACTAAGCAGAGCTTGTACTATGGTACTAGACAATGGATAAACATACATATATACATTTTTTTTTGTAAATACGTACATATTATACATAGAAACACCCAGACCAAGACAAACATCCATGTTCATGCACACAAATGTTTGACTTGTGCGAGAATCGAACCCGCGACCTCAGGCGTGGCAGTCGGTTACACTAACCACTACACCAAATCATTGATGCTCAGCTCCTATTAGTCGTAGCGTTATGTTATATATGTAGCTTATAGCCTTCCTTAATAAATGGGCTCTTCAACACTAAAATTGATGTTCATTTCGAACTAGTAGTTTCTGAGATTAGCGCTTTTAACCAAACAAACAAACTATTCAGCTCTTTAATATTTGTATAGATGTAAAAGTTAAAGTGTTGAGATGTTTGGATGTCTGTTCTCAGTCACGCGTGAACCGCTAAGCCGATTTGGATTAAATAAGCATTTTGGCATAAAGACAAGCAAGGGTGGCTTAATCCCGGTATGCGCTTCCGTGCGATACATGCGATTAACGCCGCTACCAGAACTAGTCTATTATAAAATACTAGCTGACCCGCGCAACTTCGTCTTCTTCACATAAGAGAATTTTCCTAGATCTTGCAACATCTTTCATGAATGCTCAGCTCTTATTGGTCGTAGCGTGATGTTATATAGCCTATAGCCTTCCAGGATAAATGGACTATCCAACACTAAAATAATTTTCAATTCGAACCAGTAGTTATTGAGATCGTTCAACCAAACAAATAAATTAACAAACAAACTCTTCAGCTTTATAATATTAGTATAGATAATGATATACAGTATAGCCCTAAATAACATTAGTATACATTTAAAAAGTATTTGAACAGTTTTCTAGTGAATAATTACCTTCTAATTTGAGATAAGGAAAATTATAGTAAAAGCTATTGTACGATTCAGTATTGTACGATTGATAAAATAGGCAACAAAGATAAGATTCGTTTGATTCTCAACATCTGACACAAATTCTAAGAAAATATATAGTACAAGCTTGGTTTCTACTTGTACGTATAAGGAAACGTGTGTGCTTGGCACTTCCCTTTTGAAACGCGAACAGTTACCCAGCTCGCTGGAATATCATTCATCATTTCACTTCCAACAAATGTTTAACTTTTGATGTATGCTCAGAGGTCTTCAACAAGTAAGCGAAACAGTTCTATTGTATCATTGCCACTGGCTCATATTGAGTATCAAAAAGTGCAGATAAAACCAAATACAAGGTTTGCAATAAAGTATGTTAAACAACAAAGCATGTTTACCCGCAAAATAGGTACCACTTTAACGCAGTCTAGACTGTCGATACTTTATTTGACAGGGGCTTCTAGTGAATTTATAAAATCAACGAGGAGGCACCCCAGTGCAAAGTTCAGAACGATTATTAAACTGCTAGGTATTCTGTTCATGAAAATAGAGCGCGGGTCGCGTGCTCTGGCCAAGATAAAGCACTCAAGTTGGCGTCTCTAGACTGTAGGGTACCCACTCTACACTGAGTATTACATACCACAAACTACGTTGTCTATTGTCACCAACTCAGTTTACTCCCACATTGTTCATCGAAATGTATACTTATAAGTATATTGTGTCAGTTTTAGATTCCAATTTTGATATACAATCTTTAGATTGGTACGTAGACGTATGTACGTGTTAACAACATATTTTATTTTCTTCTAGGGTTAGCCCGCCGGCTGCGCTCGCGTATTAGTAACAGAACTTTTTCTGGATGAAAGGCATCGTAGGTCCTTTTCTGTTCCCCTGACAACATGTTTGAGAAATGTCAAGATTATTGGTCAAGTAGTTAAGGCGTGAAAGCGTAACAAAATAACAAATAAACAAACAATCTGACATTTATAATATTAGTTAGGTTAACCTACTACAGACTTTAAATTAGTACGTGGTCTGTGTTAGCAACACATTGTCTTTTCTATTTATATTAATTATTATCATGGCACTACTGGTGCCTAGTAAATAACTGGTAATATGACACTATTGTCTGGTATTGAAAGAATATCGCACAAGTTATATGGACGCCCAGCTGACACGCAAAACTATCAATTAGTATAGTATAGACTATAGAGTATCACCACGCGCGTGGTAGTTAAATGTTATTTCCATTTGAAGTTCACCTCACTTTATGACTTCTATAAAAATAGACAACGTATGAGACATACGAGAGAAAACAAATACATACATATGTACTTACAAAAAATCTTTGTAATGAATTTATAAAATAATTGGGGACAGGCACTGAACATGACGTTTAATTCTACACGATGGGTATTTACTTCAAAACCTGAAAAAGAGTACAAGGGTTTTAATCATCCCTCGTGACCGATTTTATTAATAGGCTTGACAACACAGTATCGTGCAGGGGATTTTGGCTTTATAAACGAGCTTCACATGAGTACCGAACCTTCGCACAGCCAGGTGTGAGGCGCAGGTAAACAAACGCTGAGAGTGAAAAGAAGAGCTCTCGTAATCACAAAAAGGGTTGCACTTTAACTGCCTACGTTCACTACACCCGTTTTAGTTACGACACTATACCAATGATATTTTTCTAAGTATGAGTAACCTTAGTAGAACATTCACGTATTTTATAAATATGAGGTCAACATGTAGCACCGTATACCTTTAATATGTGTAAAAACATTTATAGACATAAAGAATAAAACTTATTTACGTACTGAAACCCGGATCAATGTAAATGAGACCACTGTCATACTGGCATGACGTGTTAAAACCTTCGAATACCCGAGATCAACCTACAGTCCTTCGTACGTATATTAATGTACATAACGTTACGTGAGGGTTTTATATAAGGTTGGTACCTTGTTGCCCCCACAAGACACAATGTCGATTTGTTGCGCATCGCATGTGTGGATCGATGCGACACTGGACATGCGAATTCACAAATAGAAAAGCCCTACATAAAAGCACTGCTTATTGTGCTTCTCAATTGGCGAATTCACGGTCGCCGGTCATGCAATCGCATGCATCGATCGATACTTCTCTATAACCATAACGCGGTGTACGGTGGAGCATATCGTTCAGAACGGCACGGCGCGCGGCGGTAATCTCGGTTAAAAGAAAATATTATAAAAATGTAATCGAATAAAATTCACAAGATTTTCCTCTGTCATACGGCCTTGGCACATTGTATAATACTGGCATATGCCAGTAAGTACTGTGTGTGTTCGTAGGCATGTATTACATATATAAAATAACTAACGAGTATTTTACGGTTCACTATATTAATCAGGTATGGTACATGATACAGTTAACTGTAAAATACTCGATTATGATACAAAGGGAACTATTAGTAGTAGCATTAGCAGCCTTTAACCGTGCACTAGTCAGACACAGTATTTCGAAACAATCCGGAGAGAATTAACCGTTCGCCTGTGAGTGCTTTTACTACAGAGTAGTGTCATACACAGTTACATAGTGCCGAAGCATTTCTAAAGCATCAAAGCTTCAAAGGAGGCTTTCCATTTCAGCAAAGAAAATAGACTGTATTCAGGCTGTAAATGAGAAGCGTCGTCTCGGATGTAACCGCATCTTACAAAACACATTGGACAAAAGATGTCCATTCATCCTTAATGATAAAAGTATTGTTAAGGATGACCCTCGAAAACGTTAAAATATACAAATAGCGTATATAATGAAAAATAAACGGACTTTTACTTTTGTTGGCGAAGTACCTATTAATTGCAACTGGATTTTTTTACCAGTGAACTTTTTTATCTTGTAACAAACAAAGACAAACTCGTTACGAGCCGAAATATTATTTAAACACAAACGCTAATTGCTGTAAAAATAGAATGACTAAATATAATTGCGTATGGGAAAATTTTACATTTAGAGAAGGTTGCCAGAGACAGTGTGTCAACGGTTTCGTCAGAATTGATGGGCCGATATTGCGAACAACACCGCGTCTCGACGGCGGCGCTGGCACCGCGCCAGACGTAAATAACACTGATCATCTTTACACTACTTTCTAACTAAGTACTTAACTACTTCTTATTGTCTTCATAATATTATACTTCCAAGCTTATTAACTGGATTAACGACTACTGTCTTAAGTGATTGTCATAGACATTATAAACGATTAGATAATGAGCGCAACTTCTTCCACGTGGACTTTGGTTCGCCCCTAGCGTCATTTACCCGCGTAAATTACTCTATGCTCTATAACTCGGATTCTACTGCACATAATAAAATCAAGCGCAGCGCTTAGATTTTCCAATGTTACCAAATCGGCCTCAATATAATTTCATTGTTTTTACGTGGCACCCAAACAAACATAAACAATAAATGCATAGTTTCCAATTCAGAAACTGTTAATTAGTTGATATAAATATGTTTATTTTTAACCTGTCACTTTAAACATTACCAAGACATTGTGTTTGCTGGATATGCCGTACGCCGATTTAAATACCTTTACTTTACAGTGATGGTATAGATATATAGAAGTAAATGTAAAACTGTATATTCATATACATATAAGGTCAGAGTACCTAATTTTAAAAAATCTAAAAATACACGTTTTGTTTAAAAAACTAAACTAAAAAGCATAAAATATTTTTTTAGTCATTCAAAATAAGGAAAGGGTGATTAATAAAAGAAATCATTTTAATGTAAAAAAGCGTGGGGTGAGGGTTATCAAAATATCTTAGAAAGCACCCTACGCTTTTTTACATTAAACTATTACTTATTTTTATTTCTTTATTATTTTATCTAAGTTATTGTATTGTCATCGGTCCTCGATAAGTCAACAACGTCTAAATGAAATCTGGCCGTTTGAAGTGGGTCATAATCAAATCCAAAGGAGACGGTTACAAACAAACTAACAAACATACAGGTGAAGCTAATATATAAAAGCGTGTTAAAAATGAAGTAAACGTTGAAGGACTTAGTTTCAAAGTGTTCGACAGATTATATTATGTGATGGTCGGTGACCGTTGACCGTTAAGATGTTATTATTATGAACGGTAGCTCGTACAGCGAAGCGCACGTTACTCAATTTCCTACAGCCACATACATCGTCGGTTACATACACAATACAGGTAGCATGCTCGTTTGACCTTTGTCCACAAATGCCAGCGGGCTATTTCATCTCACGGTTCATATAAATTCTGCGAAACATAAAAGTGTTATTTGTAAAATACCAATCGTAGCTATATTTAACTTTACGTATATTAAACTATATCAGGCTACTAAATAATCTGTTTGATCCAAGAACACATCGAACTTTCAACTTCAGCTAAAGTCAAATAGGTATTATTGTTAAAGATTTTCAAGGAATTTAATATTGTTATAGAAACCTGCACTTTATTGGCAAAATTCGGTTAAAGTCCAATGAAGCCGCATGACATCCTACGTGATTCGAAATCTAAATCTAACAGTTTCAGAATATCCTTTCCTTATTATACTTTATCATTTCTATATAATATCTATTTGATTTCTGGAATATATAGGTACTTTTATTTCCATATAAAAAAAGAAGCAATATTAAATTTAAATGCTTTTTTATAGTTGAAATTATACATAAAGTAATACGCAGGTACATTTGGTAAGATTAAGTGAATGTTACTGCAAGTCTCTTTCAGTTTAAAAGTCGTTTTACGTTGGTTAAGGTACTCATAAACCCTATTACTGAAAGGAAAAAGGAAAGATGATGCAATAAATGGAGACCTTCGTGGCAGCAAAATTATAGGAAGAGGAAAGTATCTACTGTAACCCATTATGTAGCTCTAACAAGGCCTAAGCAAGGGCCGCATTACCTATATCTTGTAATACGATTTAATATACGAAACGTGATTGATTTTATGAATTGCTGAACATGCATGAATTTTATTAGGATACATTTTTATCAAGCTGGTTTAAAGTCGTTATCGTACATAAGCGAAATAACATGTTTTTAATGTGTAATTTATATGTTTGTCACATTTACTCGCTTTATTTACTATACAAGTATAATAGCGTGAGTAGTTTCTAGTCGATTTGCATACAATAAGAAGGAATGTCTAGGCACACCCATATTGAGCACAACGAAAAGTGACATAAGAGTGAACGATAGCGCGCGATAGTCAGCGGAGCGTATCGGTGTTACGGCATTGATGCACGGGAGGCGAGCGCCCGTGCCCAACCGAGGCTGTCCCCGATGCATAAATAAATTATCCCTTATCACACAAGCGCAACACGGCGACAACATGCGTGAACATCGCACATTCAGCCACACGCGAAACCAACGCCATTTTACATCAACAGTTGTACGACGAAACACTAACACCCACCATCACGAAACAAAACCGCCGTTTATACGACTAATTCATAACCTCTTTAGTTATAAAAAGCCATTGAAGCCACTTTCACGCCAAATCTTTAAAGCTAATCGCATGTGATTCATGTGAAGTTTTCCGTACTGTAGACGTAATTGTAACGTAACTTCCAGAAATAAATAGCTTTATACTTAATTTAATTAATCTCGATGCAATTAAACGTTACAAACAGTTTGTTTTAAAAAGAAAATTACGTTAACATGAAGAAGTTTAATGGAAAGTCACGTTTTCAGATACATGAGCGGATTATATGCTACCTAAAACTTTATGAGGAAATTGCAATGCTCGAGCATTGCAAATTTGCTTTAGGTACTAAGGATTTGAAACTTAAAACGAAGAGAACGTAAACAACCTGAACTCTGATAAAAAGTTATAGAAACCGTTTTGAAGATTTTAAATAGATATTTTTGTAATTGTTGCGGGCATGCATGAAGTAAAATGTAAGTGAACGTGCAAATCATTAGCCATCGTAAGAATGCATTTTTTTGATTAAGTAATAAACCACTGTTTTCATTTCCGACCGTGAATGTTATATAAAGCTAGACAGATTAAGGTTAATGCGCTTACGCTATGATTATAAATGTATAATACATTTGTTACCGAATAAATGATTAAAAAAAGCAGCGATAGCCTAGTGGGAAATCGTTGGACTGCCACGCAGAGGTCTCGAGTTCGATCCCAAGGCGCGCATCTCGGCCTTTTGGAAGCATATGTGAAGTCTGCGAACCCGCACTGGGCCAGCGTGGTGGACTGTGGCCTAACCTTTCTCACACTGAGAAGAGGCCCGTGCCCAGCAGTGGGACAGTTTAATACAGGGCTGTTATTATTATATTATTATTATTAAATGGTTTTCATAACATTTCGCTGGAACCTGACTCCAAACGCGACAAATAAACCTACTGATACCAATTTCGATTTGTTGCTTTATTTGCGTTATTCCATCTCATAAATGCTAATAACGAATGATAGAATTATTCTTGCATTTCACATTTGCATAAATCCGGCGAAATATGTATGTAGGTATTAGATCAGAATTCCGTTACATCATCCATTAGTCTATAAACATAGACATCACATAATAAGTTATGCTATTTTTATCGATGAATCGTTATCGAAGCAATGCAGCTCGAGCAGATTGGATTCCAATTAGAAGTATCTTGCATTTTTTCTACGTAGCTGCAACAACACTTAGCTATACTAACACTAACTACAGCACCGACCCAGTTCTCCGAACGGGAGCCAAGCGATTTCATAAAATAAAATGCAATATGATCGAAAACATGATATTTTAAGTGGATATAGGTTCTATTTATTTAAAATTTTTGTGTGGGGATGGGAGTTGGCGATGGCCCAGACAACCCCGTTGTGATGTAGGTCAGGAATGGCGTCCCCGTTTTACGTTGCGAGGCTGCCGGTTGCTCCGGCCGCGGCACCGGGGGCGGCGACAACAAATACGGTAAAGTTCGCTCGGGTGTAACACAAAACGAGGAGCTTCGAGACAGGAACAGTCGGTTATAAACCAATTTGACACGACCGACGTAACATCGAGAGAACGCCCCGACGCGCGCTCCACGCCTCGCAAACTGACGACTTTAAGGACATAATAAAATACTTATTATGTTGAACAGAATGTGAATATTTCAACTATATTTACATTTGCTGGCAGATTCATGTTCATGACATAACAAGTAATATAAGGGGGCGCAGTAACAGCTGTTGCTCTCTATTCTCGAACGTGCCAGGTGTCTCTATTAGACACGGGGATATCCATCCAACGCTTCAGTTTTTTTTCTGCCATTCAATGAGACAATGCTTCAATAAAAGTTCAAATACGTACAGTCAAAAAGACGTGTAGTACAAAAGATCCAATACGGCATTCCGTATGATCAAAATTCGATCGAACGTGGGCCATTATCATGCGGATGCCGGAAGCGCGCCAGGTCAGCTTCCGCAAATATTTGATTTGGGCATCGCATTGCAATTGCAAACATATATTTTAGTAGTGAATGGCACACAAGCTGAATTAGGAGTAGGAAACATTTTTATCATTTACACTATAACAGTAAAACATTAGCAATAAACTTCTTAAAATAAATAATTTCTTTTCAAATAACAAAGCCACGTGATCATCTATAAATAACATTGAATTTTGTATTCCTAACTAATATTATAAATGCGAATGTGAGTTTGATTGTTAAAATTTTTGTTTGTTATGCTTTCACGCCTTAAGTACTAAACTAATCATCATGAAATTTCGTAAACGCGTTGTCAGGGGTACAGGAAACGACGTACCTCTCATCCAGAAAAGTACTGTTCTCGAGGGATAGAAATTCTTTGACATAACCAACATTAACACGAGCGAAGCCGCGGGTAAAATCTAGTCATTCTATGTATGTTATGTTGTATGCTTAAGAGCCGTTAAAGAATTTACACGCTTATTCTTAAGAAGTTCGCATTCCTTCGCCGCATTACTTTTTATATCAGCACATTGACACAAGTAAATATGTGAGGCGTGCTCAGCGCGCTCGTTAGCATGATCCCAGCACAATGAACCAGCTCGCTTGTATAAGCATAGAGATGAATATACACCGATCTCATTATACCGGTCGAACGATGAAAAGCGCACGTCGACCGCGAACAAAATGCACTCGATAAATGGGGCAATCCCATTGTCTTAGTGGGCCAAATCCTATTGTGTCGCGTACCAACCGATGAGCTAACGCTACCAAACGGATTATATCGATAGCGACCATTTTAAGGCGACGTTTAATTGCATTCGCTTCAACATTAGTTATCCACTTAGCATTATGAATTAGGTAACGAAAGTAGAAAGTCAGTACGTGAATGTTTAGTTTCATGACATAATGTAGGTTACTTTCCTTTGCGTATAAGTGTTCTCTGAAGGTCTAAGTAAATATTACATAAACCCTCGAAGGGTAACCAAAAGCAATTTTAGTTTGTCCTTCTACTACCTATTATGACACGTTTTAGAACTTCGTAGACGTCTTATGTTGTAAAACTGGTCTCTACTGCGAATAGCTTTTAAACAATATGTGTACATACAGTCAAGAATTCAGTGGAAAATTTTTACAAGTGCTAAAGTACTTAAGGCCCTTCATAGTTAGCCAATCGATTTCTCAAATAATCCGACTGATTACGCTTTGCAATTTAACTAAACAGACTCAGATTTACAAATATTTTCCGATTTATAATTCTACAAAATTTGGACACATGCGAAACGCTTGAAATTATTTAATATTGTTCATCATAAGTCATAATGCAAATGAAACTCCGTCATATGATACCAAATTCGACCTAGTATATTTTAATTTAACCTGTGGTATGCCGGAACGTGGATCTACGCGAGACACAATGCTTTTTCTATTATGTCTGGTATTCCGGCATACAAGAGGTTAATTTTCCATACAACAAATGTTTTATTTATATATGTAATTGTTTTAGTTATGTTGGACGGGCTTGAAACTATTTTAATTTGATAACTTTAGTAATTGCAGCGATGACACGGGCAGGTAAAGTTTTACAAGATTTTACTATTTTGGCACAGAACCCTAAAAAGGTGGACCGGACATTACGATCTATTGGCAAGGCTATTGCTCACTATACGGCCATCATAAGGGTAAGATGCTGATGAGATATGGCGTCTGCATAAGTGTGACCTTCTAGACTATTTCCGGCCCTCGTCGCCCTCATAGTTGAGATCGTAACTTCATTCAAGGGCATACAAGACGGTGGGCTGTGGTTTGGGTGGGGTAGCAAACGATAAAATGTTTATACGGATGAACTATCACTATCACTATCTACTAGCTCGGGTTTGCCCGTAATGATTGTAATGAGAACCGAGACCACTCGACCCACAACGCTGAATAATACGATCTCTTTAATCGGCCAAAGTACATGCGTTAGACTATTGTACTGGGCCCAGGGATAGATTGCGTATCTTAGAGTAAGTGGATCAAATTGTAGAGTGCCTTTTAATACTACCAACATCGCTATCTTCATGTTCACAGACAATCTTCATACCTATCGAAGGTCTGCCTAGGCTGGAAGTTACGTAGAATTCTATAAGTCGTTTACGATAGTCAAACAAATCTTATATTGATAAGTAGAATTAATTTGATAAACTCTAGTGATAAGACTGAACAAAAATATTGTAAACATGTTCTTGTCTTGTTTATTTATTACACAACATATTCTTAGGTACTACTTTCGAACGTTGTTTTCCATTTGTGGAATTTTTGATTCGCACTCTTGACTTTCTCGCAATTATCTATTAACACCAAGCTGCCTTATTTGTATGAACTTGTCCAACTGCTAGGCTGACACTACTCTTCTTAGATTTTAATGTCCCACAATTACACGTGGCCTATCCTAATCAGAAAATCCTTCTAATATTTCATTTGACTTCACGAAACACTTCAAAACTATATTTATCGCAACTATCATTGGGACGTGATAACAGCTCCGCTCATAACACCGTATATTGATAGTCAGACAAATGATCAGATAACATCCTGTACAGATATATCGATAGGTCTCATAATGAAGTCTATGCGTGGCGACTGGCGAGCGGAAGTGGAACGCTAGCGGCAGTGACGTCACCGCTCCGCCCGCGACCTTCTCCCGGCGGATATTAATCATCCCGGTGCTGATGCCCAATTCGATGTACTTCACCGAGCACAACGCTAATTGGAAACTAGATATACTGCCTCCTTGATTGACTACTTAACTTAAACTAATCGAAAATTAAAGAGTAAGTAGGTATAAAATAATACCGAAAATGTTTAAACTGTAAAATGAATTAAGTAATGGCATATAATACAATATACTAATATAATTAAATAATAATAGTGGTAACAGATTTACTTTGACAATATATTTTAAGATCTCATCGTCTTATCGTATAGGTATTATCATTAAATTTTATTATAATCATCGACATCAACAAAAGTTAATGTACCTATTGATAAAAATACCAAAATATAAATATGTATGTATCACTAATAGCTTTCTTTTTTTTTCAATTGTTCCTGCACAGACAAACAATTAAAATACTCCACAGATTTAGTATGTGGTAAACACGTGAAATAACACATGACAGTCGTATCAAAACGAGATAATTGTTCAAGTAAAAGAAACTACGCAATAGATGAGTTGTATATTTACTCGCGAACATCGCGGCTCTAAGGCCGTGAGTCAGCGCGCCATTCACACGTGACTTCAAGGTGAAGATCGAATGATATCGACGTAAAACAACAACATCCCACCGGTTTCCATAATATAGAATACTACGAAGAAGAGAACATTTCGCCGCTCGAACAAACAACATTTGTGAATGAGCAAACGACCTTCGCTGCATCAGATTAAATTAATTAAACACGAACGTCCCTATCTACGACAACTGATCATTGCAATATTATTTGATATCCCACTTTACTGAATGAATATTCATCATACCTATGTCTACTATTGTTATTAATTTATGTTCAAATGATATGTGTCCAAACTCTAAGACTCTAAGTGACTCTAAGATAAACTATAATAGTCTATACAGTAATCCAAATTACTAGTTACTCAAGATAATAGGCTTATAGATTTTATTATCTACCAAGAAATGATAATTTGTTGACATAAAAACAAACAAAGGCTTCCCACATTCGAAATCACTTTAAATTCTTGTCAAAGAATATTTGACTGAGTTATCGAGAGTCGAATTAAAGTGTTGAGGTCGGTAAAGCCATAAACGGTGTAAAGCTCGTGAGGAATGTTACAAAGACGATAAAGAGGCTATATGAAGCGGCGGCCGCGGCCGGCGTCTCGCGCCGACATGACCTTGCTCTTGAGGACTGGTCGGCGAGCCCACGACGGCCTCCGCCATTCTGTCTCATATCAACATTGATCCAATCACGACTGAGAGCGCAAAACACAAGTCGCTTGCGTACTATGTATCCCTTGATCCGAACAACATTAAGACCAACACACAGCGCAGATTTGTTATAAATACGCCTTGTGCCAAGATAAGAAAGGTGAATTATAGGGCTACATGAGTCTGCATTTGTTGCTTTGACGACATACAATATAATGACTCTGTTTATAAAGTTAAAGCGTCCAACCATAACATCTTCATCATTTAGATTTACAACAACCTCAATTATTATTATGTTTAGCCTTTTGATGTTATGCCGGTTACTGCATGTTATTTATTATATGGCATCTATGACAATAGTCTTACAATTTTATGCGCGAAGTTCTGGAAGAGGTTTCGAATAGAACATTTTAAAAATCGGTAAAACCATTAGTAGGTATTTATGGCGTGTAAATAAATCAAATCAATCCAAATCCAGAGTAAACGCGCCACATTGCAGATGCAATGTTAAATATGGCAATCAGTTATACTTAAATTTATAATATATGCGGTTATCCGCAATGTATTCTTTAGAAGGTCTATCCATTAGCGCCGGTAGGAAATCACCGTAAACGACCTCGTCAGCATTTAGGATAACGCTGTTAACGTTTTGTAATAACATCGAATATAGTGGAATATTAGACAATGGTATACCTAATACAGCTCGAGTATTGTAAATATTGAGGAGATTTTTATTGCAAAATTGTGCGAGATTATCCAATGAACGGTGTCGAAAGCGTTGGCGTGACGTAACTTCCGGCACGAAGCATGCTCCACGGTGACGAGTTGATGACACCAGCTCATCGATTAATAGCTTCAATAATACGACGCAATAACATTTTCACGAACAATACGGATTTGCAACACTCAATGAACGCGAGTCGCGTATCAACAGGGTTTATTAATTGGATGCAAAATATTTACTCCGAAGTAAAACTGCGTAATTCAAAGCTGTTTGGATATACTGGTACTCAGACTTTTAGGTACTATTGAAATTAATTTAATTAATTAATTTGATGTATGATGTATGTTATAATGTTGAAAACAATTAGACTAGTATGTTTTGTTTTTGTTTCCCGACTAGTTTTAATCGCATCTGGGGCCAACACACGAAATCCATATACGAAAAAAGAGCCCGGTCGGTTTCTAAACTAATTGCGCTAATCCGATTCTAAGTCATAGTCTAATCAGTTACTAGACAAGAACATCTAAATAAACATTCTTAAAATTCCATTTGCAGGAACTAGAATTGTTGTGGACAACTTGTATGTTTACTTTGTACCTTGGCAGTTGGGACAAATTCAACGAAGAAGAAGTAAGTACACGGACCCAAGAGTTGTTAATTATTTACTAAAGCCTTTGACGTCACTAAACGTTTTAATTAAACAGAACATAATTTTGGTTTTACAGACAGACAGAAATCCGTATATAGTAGTTTAATTTTAATGAATAATATTCGCGAAAACAGAAGACAATATTATTTACAGACAGATTTTGATTTAGGGACGGCTCTAAAAGCAAACTGGAAATTATCCAATGTACCTAATTAATGACTAGCATAACAACAATTGTATCAGGTGATGAAATCAATCAATCAATATTGATTTTGGAGAATAAATAAACAACAAACGTAAGAATACGATATTACGATAAACGTGTAAAATCTAAATGATCGTGACGTTCGTGTGTTTATATTATGCGAATGACGTAGTCTGTGTTTTTGCTATATTTCGAACGCAAATAATAAACAGGTATACAAACAGAGCTAGAGCAGAGCAAAATTAGACGCGATTGGAAAGTGAGTTTTATTGGCGCTGGTACAATATTGGTTTTCAAATGATATGTCAACAGATCCGCGAGAAACCTTAAATATAACCTATAGTATTCAATTTCAATACTCTGTTTTTATCTTTTGCAATTTAGTGATATCATATTTGACAAAGCCATTTAAAAATTAAAATGTTGGATACAAAGCAACGACTAAAATAAAAATGGCAACTCATATGTGATACACTATTAGACAATCGTGCAGACAATATAGGTCAATGAGACAATATTATCAGCCTACCTTAGATAAGCAATGCGGGCAACGAATACAATCGGCTCAGCTGTTACTATCGATCCGCAGTTACTTCACCGTAAACTGTCGTTATGAACGAGCTCTGCAAACGAATGCACCTCGGTCCACCGCGGGTAATAGACACTGGCACCGAACACCACTCGATGGGCACAACAACCAATAATAGCACTGATATGCAATCGCCACCTGTTTGCGGTACGCTCATTAACTGTCGTTTGGTCTCATCCAAGTCACAACACAACGGTAGAACGGCACGAACTGATCAGATTGTTGCTATTTATTTATTTAGCATGAAAACACGAGATGTGTATCCGGGTATCGGCGCAAAATAGACGCGCAGTGCGACGTTACGTAAACGCACATTCACGTCGGCGGTGCGAGCTCGACTGACGTCAAGTTCTCGCTCGGTCGGGCGACGGGAGGCCGCGGCGTAGGGGCGGGCGGCGGCTACGAGAGGACTACGACTCGCATCTGCCCACCGTGCTACGGGAAAATGAAGCTACGAATTTCAATGTACACGATGAGTCCGCTGAAACGAGAAATACTGCTCCTGAAAGGGAAACTTTTAACTCGATATACGTCTGAACACATACGTAGATTTAAGAGCTTAATTATGTATCGAGCTGCATGTTGTCATCAACAGTACTTTCTCTCATTATTTTTTCGCATACCTCTACAACTTAATTACCATGACGTTCATAAACTTTTTGATATATTGCGATTATTTTTCTACCTATGTATGTATATATTTCGTAATAGAAAGTCTATGTGTGAGAATGAAGGCGAAAAACGCTTTCGTAGTTTAAGGTGAAATCTTTACCTTCGCGTCAGCTTTTATGTTCACGAGGTATAAAACAAAGAGAAAAAGTCAACACTACTTTTAGTACATAGTCATTCTGACATAGTGGAACAGAAAATATTTTCGTACGAAGGTAAAGTGCAATTTAATAAACGAGCGTTAACTTTATATGTGGGTGTGCGAACACATAGACTAAGCTATGTAGTCATATTTGATAGAGATTATAATAAAAATAAATGCTGCCTCGTTGGTCTAGTGACATAAGTCCGGGTGTTTCCGTAACGGCCGACTGATGTCACGGGTTCAATTTTCAAGTGAAGCACAATGTTACCGAGTATTCACGCTAAATTGATCTTGACTTATTGTCTGGAAGAATGCCTGATAGTTCGTCCTCAACTATGCAGCACCTTAACACACCTGACGAAACAAGAGCGTGATTTACTTACTCTTTAACATCAGATGAGAGAGTCGTGATACGGACAGGATGATGAAATTAAGTTTTATACTGCGCGGTGCAAAGATCTGTTGTTTCTAGATGACTATGCTAAGCAACCGTTATTTTTCGCCGAATATAATAAATAACAAAAAAACAGCTTATTTAAACTTCTATATTTGCCAAAATGCCACATAATGAATGGTTTCAAGTTATAGGTTCACAAAATGAGATAAAATTTAACAATAAAAGAACAAAATTAAATATTGTAGTGTTCATTTACATATTACAAATTAAATCTATTCGGGATTCAGTCTATAGTCGAACCCAACGTTCATATATTATACGTGTAGCGGGGGAACAGGGTCATAGATAACTTAGAGGAGGCCATTGTCCAGTAGTAAGCCATGATATCTATAGAGATGTGATGACTTGATCGTATTAACACGAGGCTTGTGCTATACATCCTAGTGGTGATCCTCCAGAATACACAAGATTTATGCTATGTTATTACGATTTTATTTAGTAGTAATGTTAGTCTAACTAACAGAAGACTATACAAATTGGGCTGATTCGTTATATGCAACTTCCTATCAAAGTCTGATCATAATGAGAGCAGGCCGCCAACGCAATATTCCTAAGACGATTTTGATTGCTTTTCAGTACGGCTTTTCAATAAGTATTAAGTAGGTTCCTACAACCTCTTCAATAAGTTTATATTTCTGTTTTCTCGTAAGTATACTCCATATATTGATTTCAGATAGATAGGTATTGATGGAACATGCTTCTTTAATATCTTTATTAAAACTTGTATAGAATTCATTAACTGGGTAAATGATAATTTATAATATGACGTATTGTTTGACGAAGGTTTGTAGTTGCTAGCCAGTCAAACAGCCCTTGTTAATGTGACACAATCACACGGACAACTTATTTGTAAATGAAATAAGGCTTAGTATTATTGAGGATCGCTTGTGAAGTTCGAAGGTCGCCTAAGTTTGACGGTTTTCTGAGAATTAACGGAATCTAATTTATGGTAAACAGTCATTCGATGCGCTCAATACGGATTATTCGAGTAAGTATGTATGTTGGCATATCACAAAACAGTTTAAATGCTTGCAAATTAAATTAAATGGATATTATTTCGTATAAATAGTTAGTTCTTATTTAATGGCTTTTCATAGACTGCATTGTAACATTACCTTTTGTTTTCAGCATATAAAAGTAAAATTAATGAGTTCTTATGTTGCATACGCGGCTGTAGGATAATATTTTTTTATTTAAAGCCATGCCGCGCATACTGCTACTCTGAAGAATTTGGAATATTAGACGGCTTGAAAGTAGGTGATTTCCCTAGACAATCGTATATTTTCTAAATTTATACAAGCAACAGCATTCTGTTATTTAGTAACGGAACACTGCCTATTTACGATCCTGGCTCGCCTACAAGACTTCTATTTCCTCTCGGGTAAAATTACTTATACTTTGTGCAGTCGACGAGCCCTATTTGTAAGATTAATCTGAAACTGAGTTTTACTCAACGTTGCGAGCTAATAGTTCTTTAAAAACAAAGTCATCAAATGTATTTGTTTAGAATATCCTAATGATATAATAATCCTATCTTAGAATAAAATATAGTGGCTATTAAAAAGTTGTAACAAATTAATTTTCGGGTGCTTTTCACCAAAGCACACGTATTACCAATACCTATACACCTAATTTATTGACATTGCAGAAGTAACGACGACGGAAAAATCGTACCTGTTTAAAAAAAAGGGACGATTAATCTGTTCTACAGTCAAAATACAGGGTGGCTTGATGACTGGTATAGACAAAAAGGTGGTACCATGCCGCTTGGCACCAGCTTTAGGTGACAAACCGAATAAATAACGGACTGTGCTGCAAGTGGTAGAAGTCAAGAACAAAACATGGATTGAAAGGTTACAATAAGGGTTACTCTCACTAAAATAAGCATTAGAAAATATATTTAATGAAATTTTTTACACAGTGTACCTACAAAAACTGACTAACTTGGTCGCCCAGGCAGTAAAACAGTTACTTGAAAGTACTACTCTCCTTTCCAGGCATATTAAGTGCACATGTTGATAACACATAACATCTTTCAATCAGTCAATAACGTTTAGTATGTATATGCTTCGATAAGCTTGCACGGACACGACGAACTTAATAAAATTAAAAGCGTTGGAAGAGCACTGCCTGTATTAGAATACGGTACTCAGGTACTGGCATAACGGCCTATGCGAGGGTACAAGATAAATATACTTAGATGAAATCAAAGTCAATCGTCTGATCGAAGGTTAGACATATATGTTGGAAACTTAGTTTGTCAATAAGAGAACAGTCGCTATTTGCGATTAATATTGGTATAAAATATTCTATAACAGATTTATGTTGAAGTCGTTTGCGGATAAAATTTTGGTAACTGTACTTATGAGACTAATGATTACATACCTAATAGATAGGTAGACAGAGAAGTTAACTGTGTGTGTCTTTCAGCGCTAATAACTGGTCTAGTTTGTATGTACTTGCTGTAGTATACTCTCAAACATTTTGTAGCAGCACGTTAACAATAAATGCTTACGCATTTTGCAGTAATTATGGCCAAATGACTTTGGCGTAATTACCTGGTAAACTCCACAGAAGCTATTAAATATTTGTTTCTTCTTACTACGATATTCTGAGGAACTAATACGTAATAAATATGAGTCACTGAAATGTTCAGATACAAATGTACTAATTCACGATTCGGGAGCTATTGTGAGATCGTGGTTACTGCATGTTAGGTACATAGTTCAACAAAATCTGCTAACCGTATAAATAGAACAAACTAATTAAGTCGGTAACAATGCATAACTGCGTAATGATAATGGTGTTTAGCATAATGTACACGTGTCATGTACCTATATTTACGTTAATATATTCACAAACGCTTGACACATATTTATGTAGGTAACAGACCGTGATATAGATTCCTACTAAAATCAAATTACTTTGAATGGTATTGACATTTACGAATTCTCTACGTATACTTAGAAGCGGAAGTAGTTACTAACGAAAGGTCGTCCTATTTGCCACCTTTATTGGTTGACTTTTAGAAAAAGCTTTGTTATGCCGGGTCTCGGAGACGGGGATTGAATAAGTAAAATTATTTGCAACCAGGTAATAGAAAAGGTAAATAAAATCTAAAGCTATCTCTGATCGCAATCCGGAATACTCTAATATCTTAGCTACTGGTTTATGCACTGAAGGTGGCCTCCAGGGGCGATTTCAATGGGTAGAACTTTCAGTACCCCGTCTTTTATCCTCAGGAGAGCAATTGGCGATTTGGAGAAATCTACGCCGCGATCCTCCACTTCCAACATCATAAAAAAGTTCTGCCGTTATTATGCACATTCGGCATTCTGAACAGGATTAAATTCTAATGACCACCAAAAATAATAATTGCACAGCAAAATATTCTTACTAAAATATATCATAACGAGCACCTCAAATCACTGCATTCTGCCTCGGAAGGGTTAGGTTATGTTAGGTTCCTTCTCCGTCGACTTAATTTGATCTCTTAAAATATTTTAGTAAGCATATTTTGCTGTGCAATTAGTATTTTAGGTGGAACAAAGGAAAAAAATTGAGAAACAGTTAAATACTACCCATTCTGAATATGATATTCAGATTCATTCAGATATGTATTTGATATTCAGATTATTTTTCAAAATGATGACAGCTTAAATTTTAAATTTATCGTAGTAGTGTTCAAAGGTTGTGGTGGAGGTACGATTGTGAATCCTTAAATATAAATAACAAGGCTTCATATGCTAAAGCCCAATCGTTGTACTATATGGGGCAAAATGAAATCCAAATCCTTGAGACTCATTAACTTGAGATCCAAGAGCAGCGTGAAATGAGAGTGTAATCCTAACTTATGACAGCATAAGCGTAAGTTTGTTTAAGTAAATAGATTGCTATAGCGATGCTGTGATATATACATTTTACGCATGAGTTGATTGATCATAATAGCAACTATCAAAGTTTTTTGATTGACTAAGGTGTCCAGTCAAATTTAAAATACGAGTCCGTCTAAAGGCAAAAATTACAAACAAATCGCGTGTTACCATAAATGGTTGACACAAATGTCCTCAAATACTTGTAACCTACGTATATATTTGACGAAATCCATAAACAATAGTAATTCAACAGCCTAGCAAACATCTAACTATCGATATAAGTCGACCTTAGTTTAGTATATCTAATATTTTCAAGCATCTTAATAATAAATATTCAGACAGATTCACTAGAGCTATCTAAATCTTTAATTTATTTATCAACACCCTACCAAGTATGTTAGGTATTCTTTAAGAGGGAGAGGGCAGAGTACTATTCAAAATATATAGTCGTTTCATATGTTTAACACGTTTCAAGCTGCTTTCGTGAGTCATAAAACACGATAGTTTAATATACTGCGTACACGATACATGACTCTTAGCCTTTACACACAGTAAAATCATAGACCTTTTATCTGCGCATATAATCTTTATAATAACCATGAACCAACTTGGTCAAGTTTTGAAGTGCTGTATTAAGATAAGCTTGGGATAACAATTAGTGTTTGCATCATTAAATTTTAAGACAGGCTGGATGAAGACAGCGGGATGTTCTCTTAAACCTCGGCTTTCGCTCGAATTGCTGCAGTCCGACTGAGGATAATTGACTGTGCGGATGGCGTAGTGGTTTAAATGGTCGCCTCGCCACTGCCACTGCGTCCAGTGTTATGGGGTCTAATACCACACGGGACAAAAAATTTTGCGTTCCAATTATGGCTATTCCTTGTCTGGATGTTCTGTTTCCGTTGTTTGAATGTTTGTAAAGTCCCCGCGATACAGAACCTATTAAACTTCTTTTTAAAGATATGAATGCAAGAATTGCGTTAGAATGATATCAAATAGAGTTATGTAGAATGCGATATCTACTTAGCATGATCGAGGACGCAGCGCACAAACTTTTATTCAGTGATCACTCACATTCATACAGAATGCAATTGAGCACATTGTTAACTGGAGGGGTACCTCCCTACCTCTACACCCTACACAAGATAAAACTAATTTGTTAAGGAAAACATCGTGAGAAAACCTGCATGTCTGCGAGTTCTCCATAATGTTTTTGAAGATATGTGAAGTGTGCCAGCCCGCGCTGAGCCAGCGTGGTGGACTAAGGCCTAACCCTTCTCACACAGAGAAGAGGGTTGTGTGTGCCCAGCAGTGGGACACAATAATTTATTTATAAGTTATAACTGTGTATACGAGGAATGTGATGAAAGTGAATGAAGCCAGAGAAGTGTGTCAGGATCGTAACAAATGGAAATCCGTAGTCTCTGCCTACCCCTCGGGGAAACAGGCTTGAATCTATGTATATGTATGTGTTGCAGAAAACCAGACTTGGTAGTGCTACTAAGAAATATATAATAGAATATTAGATAAGTGTTTTGTCACATCTGACGACACGCGGATAATGTTTACGCTACTGGACCAACAAAACCGTCATTAATTTATTACAAAAAAAAATACCAAATAATATACCACTGCTTCGATCTAAACATATGCCATCGATACAACCAAACGCCTTTATTTAACACAAGCTTTTACCCGTGGCTTCGTTCGCGTAAATGTATTTTATATTCCGGTAGGTTATGTTAGTAAGAGCAGGTACTTAATTTTAAAATAAAATATGGCTTATGTTACTCGGTTATAGGTAATATAGCTTTCTAATGGTTAAAACATTTTTATTTTTAAGGAATAAAAATAAATTATATGATCATTTACTTACAAACAATAAAAAATCAAATCTTTTCTCTTTATAATATGAGTATAAAAAAAACGATATTCTGTAATTAATACCTTAGTAAATAACGAAACAGTAAAAAAGAAAACTAAGTTATTGCGTTAGTAGCGCCATCTAGCGGTAGTCATTTGCAACATCAACTCTAAGACGTATGATCATTTACTTATGAAACTGAACATTGAACAAAGTTTCAAAACAGTTAAATACATTAAAATATTCTAATTATTATGCTGTAGAATTTACATATGATGTAAAATTAAGAATATAATTGTTCCATCAGATATTATTATAATTATATAATAGAATAATTCAAAATCTTCTAGAATGTTAATCGTCTAATGTGCCTATCTGTATGTTTGCTTCCACTTACAATATATTATTGATACTATGAACCGGAATCTATATTATCTGATGGTATCAGTGCACCTAGTCTATTAACAATACACGAAGATAACCAGATCAAAAGTTCTTTACCTATTATTAGCCTTATTATAATTTGAAAGTTTTACTTTTCCTTGACCACGATGATTTTCACGCCATTTAGAACCAGATGCAATCAACAAAATCGTAGCTAATTATCTTAGAAATATCCATTAATTGAAGTGACTTTCGCTACGATAATTATCTTCACACTTAATGATGTGTTATTAGCTGTGCCTCGAGATTCTTCGGTATTGATGCATAAAGTAGGTATAGCAATAATGTCGAGTTTTGGAATGTTATATCTGTCCAAATAAAGGACCGCTTTAGGGATCAGATGTCTCGCAAAGTACTTTACGAACATAGCATAAAATTTAGATTTAAATTGTTGAGATTAATCTATATGTATATTAATACGTAAAGCAAAAACGTTGCAACACCTTTTTACGAAAATTATGCGCACACATAGAGTATGAAAGTTTATACGGAGAAGGAGTGGCGAATCCTAATATTTTTATTAAATATGCGTTAGAGAAATACATAAAATTAATGAAAAAACACTACATGCACTCAACCATGCATTTGAGACACGCAGTCGAATCGCGTTCGTAGTATTTCGGCATTGTTCAGTTGATGTCGTACAATTCTTCGTAACTATGGATACATACCTTAAGAGCATAGATAAGACACTATATACTGAGAATAGATACGCCACTCCCGAATCAGTTTTGAAAATTATGTATCGTTTACTTTAGATGGCATTATATTCGTTTAGTAATTAGGATAGCCAATAAATGGCGCTCTTATAATTCTTACAAAATCCTTCTAAATTACGCTTATTTACTTTGAATTTCTTGGAAATAGCGTATAATAATAATAAATTTATGAAGAAGCCAAAAAGAAAACATTATTCACCAAGAAACCAAAGTAATTAAGCGTAATTTAACTGAACACTGCAAAGTTTACACTACTGATTTTTAAATCAAAAGCAAAATAAAATACAAGCACATTTACTTAAACAAATCACTAAGTAACACTTATGAACGCCAAAATTACTATAACGCAACTGTACTATGAATTTACATTTACTTGTTGTCATCTTTTAGGCAATAGTACAGTCACTTAAGCCAATAAATTCAATCTGGATTCAATCAAAATTAATAATGTTATTAGTATTATATACATTTCATATATAGACTGAAATCAAGATCACACCTTCATATATATACACCTTCGCACATCCAAAATAACATTTTATTGCTGATTTCCTCGGCAGCTTATAAATAGTTTCGTCAATGATCCAATTTCACAACGGCAATCAAGGTCCAGGTAAAACAAGCAGTGTCGAGCGTAATTACCAGAAACAGGGATCCAAGAATAAGCAGGGAGGTTCAAACGTTTAACGAAGATACAGGAGGCCAAATAGATATAAAATTAACAGAATTTAAGTAAAAACGAAAGATAACATCAACGTTGAAGTTTAAAACTTCAAATTGACCACGTCATATCTTGACACTTCGTAACCAAATATTAAATCTTATATTAACGCCATCTATGCGTCTAGAAAGAACTTGAGTTTTGTACCGTTTACTTTAGAGACCAGCACTGTCTGAGTTTTTCTTTTTTCATGTAAATGTTTGACAGTTTCCACACCCTGCTTAAGAGTGTTCTTGTTTAAAAATGGCAATAAACCTAAATTCGTGCTTTTTTAACCTTAAATTACTCTTAAATGCCAATAATTAGTAAAACACTAATTTCTGCACCGTACTAAGCATATCTTTATATTGTATTTGTATAGAATGACATTTGAAAAATGTAAATAACTATCAAAATAAAAGTTTATTTTGAACACATATTTTTTAAATTATAGGGAAAGGCAGAATTTCGGAATTAAATTACGGATCAACAGGGAGTCAAAGGAGTGTGGAAAGAAGAAAAATACTGTTATTGTATTTGTATAGAATAGAAAAGTTACTTTAATTCATTAAGGACCTAAAAAACCTATATTTTAAAAAATGATACTTCATTTTTATTCAATATTAAGTATGATTGTCGCAGCTCAGGAAGAAACAACTGCTGCTCGATTACGAGGTGACACTGATGACATCCCAATGATACCAGTGGAAGCAGACTATTTCTGGAGTAAACGCTCATATTTAAATCAATACAATGCGTTATCAGGTGTTGCAGCTATCATAGGACATCACACAGGGAAAGTTCTCTATATTAGGGTCCGGAATAAGTGTTGCGGCATTTGTGCTCGTGCAAACAAAAACGAACAACAACCTGCTGCTCACAAATGTACTAAAAATCACGTCGGTTCATCATCAAGCATGGAACCAATAATACTGGTAAAGAGATTCAAGTCTTCCGTAGAAACTCAGCAATTAATTTATAATACCCTGATTGCTGATGGTGATGCCAGCACATATAAAAATATACTAGAATGCAGACCTTACCCGGAGTCCCGATTCTAAAAATGTTGCGTGCAAACCATCTCCTCCGGAATTACATCGGCAAGAATTTATTACCTAAAGCTGACACTTATATCCCTCTGTCGGAGCGTAAATTATTGATACCAGATCGTTTGATTTGGCTGAGAACAGCAGTAAGATCTTCGGTACGGCATTGGCAAGCACAAACTTTGACTGAATCAGAAGGAATTATAAAAATACAGAGAGATATTCTGAACAGCGCCAAACACATATTTGGAGATCACAGTGAATGTGACTTGTATTACTGCACCGAAGAGAGAAAATAAGATACAAAGCAAACACTCCAAGCGAGAACATTTATGATAAAACTGCAACGAAATGTCTCTCAGCTGGCTCATCATTCTCGTAGTCTGCTCTATAACTTTACCACAAACCGTGCGGAGCAGTTTAACAGCATTGTAGCAAAGACTGTAGGTGGAAAACGCCTAAATTTTACCTAAAAGACTCTTACTCCGTACGTTGTTATGCAGCTGTGGTTAGTTTTAACACAGGTAAACCTCAAACTACCTTGTATAAATCTGCCTATCAGAAAGGTCAATCTCTGAAGCAATTAGAATAAAATCGTTTTTTAATAAATCAAAATCAGAAACGCAAAATACCTCGCCGAAAAATTAACTTTAGCGCATGGCCCGTTACTAAAGTTGATTACGGAAATGGATGTCATGAAGCCTGACATGAATCCAGATGATTTTAGGAGGGCATAAGAAGTATTATTGAAAAATTTAAAAAAACAGCTCTTAAAACGGCATGACATCGAAAGAGATACAATTCTTCAGGCTGAGAGTGCCTTGTGGCTCGAGTTGAGAAGAAGTATTATAACTGCTAACAATTTTGGCAAAATTCGTAAACGACGCCCGCATTTAAATTCAGCGCCACTTGTAAAATCCATTTTATATGGGTATTCCTTGGATCATGTAGCATCAATAAAATATGGGAAAGAATATGAGGTGAAGGCTATTGAGCAACTCGCCCTTCAGGAAGACATAACGATCCAGAAATGTGGTCTTTTTATTGATGAGACCCATTGCTTTTCAGGTGCTTCGCCAGACGGACTTTATGAAGAAGGAATTGTAAAAATAAAATGTCCCATTTCTATACGCAGAATAGATACTGATGGAGAAATCCATAAAAACAAATTAAAACTTTTTTTAATTTGACGGTGATAAGGTCATTATGAACATAAAACATGACTGGTACTACCAAGTTCAGGGACAACTAAATGTTGCACATAAAAACGTGTGCTTGTTGGCGGTATACACTGGACCTGAATTTCCAATAAAAGTGTTGAAAATGTATAAGGACGATCAATTTTGGAAAGAGAAAATGATCCCTTGTTTGACAAAATTTTACTATGAATGCGTTCTACCCGAAATAATTGATCCTAGAAAAAGCCGATCAATGACACTGAGGGAAATTATTTTATAATTTGTAGTTGTTTTTTTATTTTTATATGAAATGCATCACTATACATAAACTTTATTTTATTTCCTATTTACTCATAAAATGCATTAATAATTAATAAACTGTAACCACTTATATACAAAAATCCAAGTTTCAACATTCAACGTCTCAAAAACAGAAATTGTGTTATTTTTTCAAATAGTATATCATCGCTAGCGCTACGACAGGCACATTGAAATGCCGGAGTGTCCAAAGAAAATTGCAGAAATATAACGTCAAGAACGTCAATAGAGGATGAAATGTCTTATTTCCAGTTAGTAAAAAGTTAATTAATGATGATGATGATTGATGGGTTTGATTATACTTAAATTTTATTTTATTATTTTTAGTGCTTTAGGCAAAGGTTATTTTCAAAAATGTTTTCTACTACCTATGCATGTATTTTAACTTTTTTGTTATCGCTAAGTTGTTGTATTTTATTCGTAGTTTCCCAGCAAATCCTATCATTTCATACCCGTATCATGGAAGTGCACAAAAAATAACAAAATAAAAAGGTCCGCCATCTTGGGCCGTCCGCAATATAAGATTTAGATGAACGTCACTTAGATAACCATGCATTGTCATCTAAACTAAATGTGTATGCAAAATTTCATTTCAATCGGTTGAGGATAACACTGCTTTAAAATTCAGTTGCAAGATTTGACCCGAACATACATACGTACAAACATTGCAAGTTAAATAAGCTTGTAAACAGCTATTTACAATCAACTTCAACTAAACTATATAGGTAAAGGTCGTGTGTACAATATAATTACTTAAAAGAAATGTAAAAACTAAATTGTACCCATATTTCATGATCAAAAGGATCAAAACAGGTTAGTTATTTTTTAAATGTACAGCACTCGCGCGTGTGCCTTGCTATAGCATACAGACGCATTGGAAACTAGTCAATACCTAAATTACGAGCGGCGCGTTTACCGAGAACGCTCTTATGTACATACGGTCTATTGCAATATTGCGGTATTGGACATTAAATTTTAAAAGTTTATCTATACGAATAATTATACTTCTTGAAAAACCGAGTACCAAATTTGGTTGGTGCTTAGTTACAGTAACTGGTTATGGTTTATAACGACCACTTCTATTCAGGGTTATAATAATTTGTGAAATACAGCTTGCTTAATATACAGTGTGACTGGTTATACATTGTACATACTTAAGGACATGATAATTTATGATCAGACGTAAAGTATAAATAAAAAATATAAAAAAAACTGTGTAACCTGCAAAGAAAATCTTTATGAAAATTTGTATGAAATATCTATAAAATGTGGACACTGCGCGGGTCGCATACAGCTGACACAGCTGTCGAGCGCGCCGCGCTACCGAGGCTACCTTCAATAAGAAAAGGAAGGGGTGCAAAATCGGGAAAGCACGGGGTGTGGTAACGGGAGTCGAAGGCGCAGGTTTTATTTAGCTTTGGTATATGCGCAAGAGTGTCCGCAAATTAAGTTTTTATAGGATAACTAGGTCAAATTTTAAGTACATATTTTTTAAGATATTCGGGTCAAGAATCGGGTACTGAATACCCTCTTTCAATATGTCCAGTCTTTTACCAATCAGCCTGTATATAATATCGCACAAAGAAAATTGTAGAGCAGTAATCTGAATTGTCTTACAACACCATATAGGTACAAAAATATATTTATTATTACTTTTTATGATCCTTTTGAAATAGCTGTGGTATTGTTTTATTGTCGTTTTTTATTTGTTATAGTAATAATAGGTATAATCCGTATAATGATAATAATATCCATTTATTGCTGTATTTAGATGGGATATAGAGATGTTACAAAATAATTAGGTAGTGGTACCTACTATATTCACCCATATAAACTATATGTGACTTTTTTATAATTTATTTCTAAATTTATACATTATTTATCATAATTATTAGAATAGAATTGAATACTATTTATTGTACAAATTATGACGATAAAAGTTGAGGATTGAAAAAAACAACCAGGCAACCTTTGGGTGGATTGGAATGATATATACTATTTATATTATAATATTTACGTATTTATATATAATGAAGAAAACAAAGTAACAAGCTATCGTCAATGAAAGAGTACAGTTAAGTAAATAATAATTTAAGGTTATAGTTATAGACAAGACAAACAAGAGTCGATCGTTAAAATAAAAGCAATGCCGGCAAATTGACAATTATCCCTATTATGATCGAATTTCGACCACTGGGCGACCGCTAGGACGAATAATTGTCCCGTGTGAGATTCGGACCCACAAAACTCAACACGGCGACCGCGTCGAGTTGACCGCTTGTCTGCCATCGCCATACAGTCGTTACATGCCATCATTACATTTTGATTCGATTGATCTTCTTAAACGTCGCTTCCACTACTGTGATAAACGAATATTTTGTTATAAGTAAATGTATGATTGGTCAGACGACGTCCAATAAAATTAAAAATTTCTGTTTTCACAGCAATGCGCAGCAAACAGTTGTTCTAAATCTGAACAGTTACGGTATTAATAACGATTAAACGTCCTTGTCTGTTAATTACCATTTGATAATCTTTTTATTTTTCATAAAGCCTTCTAGACATTGATATGAAAACATTATTAAACTACAATTTACAAATAATCATTCAGGCCTCTTCCTAATTTGCGCTACTATGTTTAATTTAAATATCCCATAGACTATGAGGGACCTGTCATAGTACAGTGACCTGTAAAAATGCATACCCATTTCAAAACTAAAATGGTATAAGCTGGTAATTGATACCATCTAACGGAATCGATACAAGAACTGTTAAGTCGTTTATTTATATCGTAATAGATGGCGGTGCATTACTATAAAATTAAAATAAATAGATTTCTTAATAACTCAATTTTGATAAATATACAATAACCAATTTTTTTAAATCTATTCGTAATAGATTATTTAAAAAAAGACACATGTTAGGGTAAAACAAGAAGCAATGAATTACAAATGAATTTATAAATTTATAGTGGATAGTTTATTCAATAGATACTTTCGATGACTCGCTTTTTTGTTCGTAGGCAAACATTATTCTGTCCTTGTGTTCGAGTGCCTTTTCGGATGAGATTATAATTTCTTATAAATTTCACATATTTTTTAAAATGAGTACACGTTGCAATATTTCCAAAACAACGCCATCTAGTTCAGTCATATTCATTCTAATGCGAGTGTTCACAGAATTTTGGACCTTTAGATATCCATGCACTATTACAGGTGACTGTACATGTAATGAAAATAAAACGTCTAGTTGTACGTTGATTATTTTACCGCTATTGTTCTTGTTTATATACTCGGCAGATGGCTCTTTTTAACTAAATCGCAAAATTCACAAACAGAAGGTGCAAATTATGGCATGATTGCGTTGTTACATGAAAACGGTTTATTTATTACGTAAGGTATTTTTTTAAGCTGTACTATGTTCGCTAATTTACCTTGCCAAATATCAATTAAGACATTATTGTAAGTCAATGCCCTTTAAAGTATATCCTACCATATGATGACTTGGGGTTCAATCTATACCTTAAGTAGGTGGACCTTAATCGAACATATCGTAAGTCTAAGCAATAAGGCAAAGTAGCAGTAAGTAGAAAGAAAAAAGGTAGCACTAACTAACTAACCTACTGATGATGATGATGATGATAAATGATGCAAGTTGTCGCTAAAGCTACGCGTAATAATTGCCATCGGTGCACCGCTCCGTTTTAAATTTAACTAACCAAATAATCAACAGGTATTGGGAAGGTCATATAATATATTTTCTTTATTTATTAATAGTCTAATGTAGAGAGGCAGGAATTTAACATGGTGGTACATGCAGGAACAGGATACAATTCAGGATCAGGGAATATCGGACAATATTCTGAAAATTTAAATAAATCCATTAAATATATAATACTGACTACAAGAAGTCAAAAATTAAACAAATATTGGGAATATTATGTTGTTTATTTGTGTTTAATAATAAATACATAAATTAGTAACTAAATATGTACCTATAATATATTTGCTCGAGGGTATGTAGTAGTACAGTTATTGCCCAAGATTTATATAAATATGCCTAATTTTATTTTATTTTATTTTATTAGCTCTATGATATTCCTAAATGCTATTTTTCCCTAGTACTTAAATAAGCTCGTGTGGAAGTCACTGAAGCCTAAAGTATTATAAATTAAGTATAATCATAATGGCTGTAATATGATATAATTTATAGGAATCAGACATTTGTTAACAAATAAGTGATTATTATTAATAAACATTGGGATCACCAACAAAGGGTCCGTTTTACCGTTACCCCGTATAATAAAGATATAGAATAGAATAAGTAAGTACCTATTCTGTTCAAATACTACTTAAAAACTTAAAATGACTACTTTAATTAGGTATACTAATCATGGACAAATAAATTATGAGGATGGTATGGAACATTACGCTATTTTAATAAATAGCTGGCAAATACGTACACGCACATAATGTCCTACACTCACTACAGATATTTCTATTATTTTAAGGAAAACTTACAGCTAAATTAAAACCCATATATTTATGCTTATCAAAATTTCACAGAATGACGCATGAAGCGGAATTGATTAAAATTACTCTGTGACCTAAATTAACCAATGATTTAGCATGTAACAATATTAAACAAATATTTATGTACTTAATATTGGATGGTTATTACTGCATTATAATTATCTTTTGGAATAAGCTGTTCATGTTACTAATACTATAAAGGTATGTTTCATTTTTCAGTGGTTCAGGCTAAATAGAACTTAGTCCAGGTTATATAAGTATTACGTGAAACAATTTTGTCGTTTGGCAGTAAAATAATCAATCTGATTAGCTTAGTCGGCAAAATTACTTAGTTAGAAAGAATATGCCAATTCATTACTAATGTTAGCAGGCGATTAACGGTGAAAATAGTAATTTGATTGCAAATCTTCATTAATACATGACGATCCGAATAGTCAAGATTAAAAATGTTATATTTTAATAAAGTAGGTACATAGCGTCCGAGCAAAATCCTGTTTTAAAAAATATATTTACATTACATGGATACACTTTAACATTTATAATTGCATTTCTACCAATATGTCCATCGGCTATCAACTTGTTTATAGTTGTGAAACAACATCTATCTATAAGTATATCAGTCAACAGTTAATAAGTACATACAGTTTGTATTATTTAGTTTAAATATATTTATTGTTTCCAGCTTATGTATATTTTCCTAGTAATTTATAATATCGCCTGCATAATATGAACTGAAATTTATAATACCAATTTATAATCTTTGGAAAATATTTTAAGAATAAGTATTGTATAACTGGCGACCAAGAATTTTAATTTTGTATAATTATTAGATTTAAACATAGATTTAATTTTATTACAAAAGCAATTACTATTTAAATAATTATTCTGTGATGAATACTACATATTGATTGTAATATTGAATAAAGTATTAGTTATTATTTATTTGAAAGTGAACATACCTTGAGCATAGTGAGGATCTTCTGTGAGAGCTCATAGTCGAAGTTGGTGTACTTGGAGTCAGTCATGTCGTAGATAAACACCAGGCCCGCTCGCTGTGTCTCCACCGACTGTAGCGCTACGTCCAACTGGTACACTACGCCCTGCCATGTAAACAACCTTATTAGTTACTAGCTGACCCGCACAACTTCATCTGCTTCACATAATATGAATTTCCCCGTTTTTGCAACATTTTTCATTTATGCTCTGCTCCTATTGGTCGTAGCGTGATGTTATATAGCATAGTCTTCCTCGATAAATGGGCTATCAAACACTGAAATAATTTTTCAATTCGAACCAGTAGTTCCTGAGATTAGCGCGTTCAACCAAACAAACAAACAAACTCTTCAGCTTTATAATATTAGTATAGATTGAGACTATAATAGATACTTAATAATGCTACAGAGATATGACGCAACGGTTCGAGTGGTTATTTCGCTATCATGCCGCGACAAATGTCTTCTTTGAGATACGATTCGATGGAAACCGAAATATGGAGTCTAGCGTAGATACTGATCGTACTTTTAATGGCTAACATGTTATTGATTTTTCAATGCTCTTGTTTTTGGTTCTGCCCCTCTGCCGCGGGAAACTTTATAAATACACAATTAACGGACAAAACGACTCAGACTCAATACACTTATAATATTTGTGGATCACACAAATGTGTGGGATTCAATCCTACAATACTCCGCAGTGGCAGGTGCAAGGCGACTGCTTGCCCTCTACGAAGGATTACCAAACTTGTACTATTTATTGAAGCATTCTTTACTTAACTCCTCTAAAATTACTCACAGAGTGGATTGTATTATTATGTACGCGACAAACAACGTGAAATACATAAAATTTGTAAGAATACGAGAGAGGTATTTCATATATTTAATTACTGGTTCAAAGCTGATATTATAAGCAGCATAAAAAAAAGGCACAGAACGCTCCTAGACAGATCATTTGAATACCGTTAGCATAGTTCTGAGATGATAACACATGACTAATACGACTAGATAAGAACTACATGTTTGACACACTTTCGTTACCAGTCACTTTGTCTAAAAGAGATTTGTTCACGAGAATCTTATGTACCTTTTTGTATACAGGCTGCAGGAATGGCGTATGGGTTTAAGTAGTCACCTTGCCAATGTCGTCGCGCCAAGTTTTGGGGGTTCGATTCTCACACGGGACAAAAATTTGTGTGATCCACAAATTGTTGTGCCGAGTCTGCATGTTCCTTGTGACCGTTGTTTGAATGTTTGTAAAGTCTTCCACGACACGGAAATTATAAAGAGGAAAGATTTGTTTGTTTGTACCTAATCGATAAACTCTAAAGCTACTGTACCGATAATAAGATTATTATTTAATTATTCAAAAACTACTTTATCCAGAAGAAACATACAGGTATATAACATCTCTAAACGAACCACAATAGCCGAGCTATATATTATAAACAAAACCACAGTGGACAATAACTAGTAGGTAGCACATAAAAGGCATTTACTCATTTTATTAATCTAACGTAATTGTTTATATTTAATGAAACAATACTTTCTCTATTTACATTATCAAGCTGAACTATATGCTAATAATTATATGCATTAACATTTATATTCTTAAGATTTCAAGGTCGATTTTATCAAAAGCAAGTGAAAGCTTAACAAGTAACTCGAAACAAAAGCGTGGAACTACTGTTGATAATAGTCGTTTTGATTCTGGCAGCAGATAACAAAATCTAAGGGATTAGAAGCACTCGATTTATTATTAGGTTTAGTCTCGAGTCACCTACAAACAAGTGAGAAACGGCAATGAATTGCCGTAAATCTCAGAGTTCGAAAAAATGGTATCACGTGATCTTGAGGTCAGAGGTCAAACGTTATAGTCATTTCGGGGTATATCGACTATGCTGAGTCGAATGGCGTTAACCGCGAGTCTCTAGTTCTTACGATTCTTGAGTTGAAAGTTGTATAACAGACGGACAAAGCCAAAGCCAATGACACAGCTGTTGTATAAGAGATTTTCGAACTCTAAAAACATTACAAATACTATTATAAATCGAAGCTGCATTACTATAGAATGCGACATACTATAGTTTGCGACCTAAGCGTTGAACATGACGAGACGATGGATAGATCGTCCGTCACAAATTGTTTTATCCTCCTGGATCAATAATGACGCGAAATTTTTACTGATTTACAATTTAACACTGCCTTAATGTTTAATTGTATTTAAGTCAAGTAGCTTTTTGTCTTTTGGAATATACAAAATAGAAATATATTTTCCAATAGGGAAAATCAAATATTATTAATATTGTTCTCCTTTTGTAAGAGGAAACAACCAGTTATTTAAGTACACCATTAATTCAATTTGGATAACATCCACATTAATATTATAAATCTGGAAGTAATCTTTCATGATAGAAATGAATTATTGTCAATCTGTTGTCACGTTCTTTCGATTAAGCCGCTGATCCAATTTTGCTGAAATCTATAACCCAATAAGAAAGTGCGGAGCCTTTTAAAATACCGACTTTAATAAGAATAACAAATTTACAACAACAAGAAGTATATAATAATAATAATATTATCAGCCCTGTATTAAATTGTCCCACTGCTGGGCACGGGCCTCTCCTCGGTGTGAGAAGGGTAAGGCCATAGCCCATCACGCTGGCCCAGTGCGGGTTGGCAGACTTTACTTATCTTTGAGATCATTATGGAGAAGTCTCTCAGTTACCGTTAAAGCAAGTAATAACAAACTATTTAATACGCACAAAATTTCGTAAAGTCAGACTAGCGTGCCTTGGAATTCAAGACCTCTGCGTGGCAGTCCGACGGTCTCCCATTAGGCTATCGCTGCTAATAAATACATAATTTAGTATAATTATATTACTAATAATGTAGCCATGAGACCATCGCAACAGTAATATAATCTTAAGCAAATTTCTAAACCAATATAATAATATTGTCTTCTATTTACGCGAATATTATTCATTGAAATTAAACTGCTATATACGGATTTTATCGCGTTGTTTATTTGACACTTTATTACAAAATTTTGAAAATTGTTACACTACTACTACTATTAAACTTTACTAATTTTTAAGCTAATTAAATTATTATTAAACTATTTAGATTTCATTTATTTTTACACTTTCCCCGACGTTTCGGTTGCTTTTCAGCAGCCATGGTCACGGGGAGACTAAGATGGCAGTTGTCTCAATGTTCCAGTGTAGTTATTTCAAAGTACCCGAACATAATTTAATCATTGGTGTTTCTATTTACGCAGAATGAGCTCAAAGTATCATGAAGTCTAGCTGTGGTTTGCTTCTTCTTGGGTTTGACTATTTGTATTACTGGATCCCAAGCTGGTGGTACATTCCAACCATCTTCTCTATTAAAATTAGGATGTTTTTTGATTTCAATAGCCTCGCGAAGCATCCTTGGTAGGAATCGGTGTTCTTTAGCGAGAATCTGTGGTTTGTCAAATCTCAGGTAGTGGTTGGTCCCCTGTTGCACATGTTCACACACAGCAGACTTCAACGAGCGTTGGTGTTTTACATCAGCTATGTGTTCTTTTATGCGGGTGCCTATGTTTCTCTTGGTTTGACCAATGTATGAGAGTCCGCAGTCACAATCTATTTTATAGACCCCTGCATCTTGTAAAGGTAGTTGGCACTTGACGGATGGTAAAAATTGACTTATCTTCGTTGGCGGCTTGAAGTATGTGTTGATTGAAGCTCGCTTCAAGATGTAGCCAATCTTGTCAGTGACACCCCTTACATAAGGCAGTATAGCAGGCTGGCGCTCGACTGTGGCTGGCTTTTCTCGGGATCTGTGACAGCGGCGCGGCTGTTGGAGCTTGTTGTCTTGCAGTACTTGCTTGACATGTTGAAGCTCGGCGTCCAGGTGTTTCTTGTCACAGATCCCATGGGCTCTCTGAAACAAAGACATTCCCACGGTAGCTAACTGTTTAGGATGGTGGTGAGATTCACCGTTTAAGTACCTATTTGTATGGGTCTTTTTTCTATATACAGTATGGCTCAAAGTATGATCAGGATTCCTGATGACAAGTACATCTAAGAAAGCTAATGAATTATTTGCCTCTAATTCCATAGTAAATTGGATGTTATTATTAATGGAATTAAGGTGTTCTAGGAATACACTTGCACTATCTGTTGGTAATATTGTAAAAGTATCATCTACAAACCTCTTATAAATCCTGGGTGTGATGGGGGCAGTATGTAAAGCTCGAGCCTCGAAGTCCTCCATATATATGTCAGCAACGACAGGCGATACTGGGGAGCCCATTGCGACACCATCGACTTGTATGTAGAATTTATTGTCCCACAACAGATAGCCAGTTGTTAAGCAATGCTTAAGTAGTTCTGCATATTCCTCAGGCATATTGTACTGTATTAGCTTCCTTTTAGTTATTTCAATACAGTCATGTGCAGGTAAGCATGTAAATAATGACTGTACATCAAAACTAACCATTGTTTCATTGTTAGTGAGACGTAGGTGTTTAATTTCACTCACAAAATGGTATGAATCCTTTACATGTGCTCTCGAGTTGCCTCTGAGTGGTGAGAGTATCTTCGCTACGTGCTGAGCCAGTCTGTAAGTTGGTGTGTCGATCTGACTCACAATAGGACGTAGGGGAGCGTTTTCCTTGTGTATTTTTGGTAACCCATACAGCTTTGGAGGTTTTACGCAAGCTGGTATTAATTGTTTAACGTCTAGATCTAGTTTTTCGGAGTATTTATGTATGATGTCTTTGGTTTTGTTCAATATTTTGTTTGTAGGGTCTGTTTTAACCTGTTTATATGTTGTTTCATCCGAAAGTAAATTTTCAATTTTATGTTTATAATCTGACGTATCCATTATGACCGTAGCGTTTCCTTTATCTGCACGGAGTACTGTAATATCTGGCCTAGCACGCAAGTTCTTCAGTGCGACGAATTCATCTTTGGGAAGATTCGGTCTGGGCACTTTACTTCGACGCAAGACCGATGAAATGTCCTGACGTATAGCCTCCAAATCTTCCTTTTTTATATTATTCTTGACTAGGCAGTCCTCGACGTTGCAAATAATGGCCTCATACGGTATCCTAGCCGGTGTTATTGCATAATTTAAACCTCTACTCAATACTTTTTCGGTTGTTTTGTCTAAAGTTTGTTTTGACAGATTAATAACTGCTTGTCTTTGACTTGACGGCGGCGTGTCATTGGTCCGTGCATTGACGTTTCGTTTCTTGCTGTTGTCATTTGATTTAGATAATAATTTTTCATATTTTTGAATTTTGTTCGTTTTACACGCATTATATTTTGATCTTTCTCTGTGATTTAAAGCATTGATGCATTGTTTAAAATCAAATGGAGTTATTAATCTCTGTATTTCATTAGACAAAATCTCAACGTTCCTATTTATGCTGCGTAAGTCAGCGCGATGTTCTCTGATAACTTGTATTAATAACTTTTGACTTGCGTGTTGTGTGTGAACATGTGCAACAGGGGACCAACCACTACCTGAGATTTGACAAACCACAGATTCTCGCTAAAGAACACCGATTCCTACCAAGGATGCTTCGCGAGGCTATTGAAATCAAAAAACATCCTAATTTTAATAGAGAAGATGGTTGGAATGTACCACCAGCTTGGGATCCAGTAATACAAATAGTCAAACCCAAGAAGAAGCAAACCACAGCTAGACTTCATGATACTTTGAGCTCATTCTGCGTAAATAGAAACACCAATGATTAAATTATGTTCGGGTACTTTGAAATAACTACACTGGAACATTGAGACAACTGCCATCTTAGTCTCCCCGTGACCATGGCTGCTGAAAAGCAACCGAAACGTCGGGGAAAGTGTAAAAATAAATGAAATCTAAATAGTTTAATAATAATTTAATTAGCTTAAAAATTAGTAAAGTTTAATAGTAGTAGTAGTGTAACAATTTTCAAAATTTTGTAATAAAGTGTCAAATAAACAACGCGATAAAATCCGTATATAGCAGTTTAATTTCAATGAATAATATTCGCGTAAATAGAAGACAATATTATGTAAATCAGTACGGACTGGAAACAGCAACAAAAATACGCCGGTTAGAAGATCTACAAACTAAGCGCGCAAGATATGTAACATCTTTAAATTTCTTGAAGAGATGTCGTGATCACAGTCTCATTCCTACGTGTGTCAAGATATCAGCCAAGAAAGACATACGAGGAAGCGCTAAGATCTTAAAACAGGCAAGTCAAAAGTTATTAATACAAGTTATCAGAGAACATCGCGCTGACTTACGCAGCATAAATAGGAACGTTGAGATTTTGTCTAATGAAATACAGAGATTAATAACTCCATTTGATTTTAAACAATGCATCAATGCTTTAAATCACAGAGAAAGATCAAAATATAATGCGTGTAAAACGAACAAAATTCAAAAATATGAAAAATTATTATCTAAATCAAATGACAACAGCAAGAAACGAAACGTCAATGCACGGACCAATGACACGCCGCCGTCAAGTCAAAGACAAGCAGTTATTAATCTGTCAAAACAAACTTTAGACAAAACAACCGAAAAAGTATTGAGTAGAGGTTTAAATTATGCAATAACACCGGCTAGGATACCGTATGAGGCCATTATTTGCAACGTCGAGGACTGCCTAGTCAAGAATAATATAAAAAAGGAAGATTTGGAGGCTATACGTCAGGACATTTCATCGGTCTTGCGTCGAAGTAAAGTGCCCAGACCGAATCTTCCCAAAGATGAATTCGTCGCACTGAAGAACTTGCGTGCTAGGCCAGATATTACAGTACTCCGTGCAGATAAAGGAAACGCTACGGTCATAATGGATACGTCAGATTATAAACATAAAATTGAAAATTTACTTTCGGATGAAACAACATATAAACAGGTTAAAACAGACCCTACAAACAAAATATTGAACAAAACCAAAGACATCATACATAAATACTCCGAAAAACTAGATCTAGACGTTAAACAATTAATACCAGCTTGCGTAAAACCTCCAAAGCTGTATGGGTTACCAAAAATACACAAGGAAAACGCTCCCCTACGTCCTATTGTGAGTCAGATCGACACACCAACTTACAGACTGGCTCAGCACGTAGCGAAGATACTCTCACCACTCAGAGGCAACTCGAGAGCACATGTAAAGGATTCATACCATTTTGTGAGTGAAATTAAACACCTACGTCTCACTAACAATGAAACAATGGTTAGTTTTGATGTACAGTCATTATTTACATGCTTACCTGCACATGACTGTATTGAAATAACTAAAAGGAAGCTAATACAGTACAATATGCCTGAGGAATATGCAGAACTACTTAAGCATTGCTTAACAACTGGCTATCTGTTGTGGGACAATAAATTCTACATACAAGTCGATGGTGTCGCAATGGGCTCCCCAGTATCGCCTGTCGTTGCTGACATATATATGGAGGACTTCGAGGCTCGAGCTTTACATACTGCCCCCATCACACCCAGGATTTATAAGAGGTTTGTAGATGATACTTTTACAATATTACCAACAGATAGTGCAAGTGTATTCCTAGAACACCTTAATTCCATTAATAATAACATCCAATTTACTATGGAATTAGAGGCAAATAATTCATTAGCTTTCTTAGATGTACTTGTCATCAGGAATCCTGATCATACTTTGAGCCATACTGTATATAGAAAAAAGACCCATACAAATAGGTACTTAAACGGTGAATCTCACCACCATCCTAAACAGTTAGCTACCGTGGGAATGTCTTTGTTTCAGAGAGCCCATGGGATCTGTGACAAGAAACACCTGGACGCCGAGCTTCAACATGTCAAGCAAGTACTGCAAGACAACAAGCTCCAACAGCCGCGCCGCTGTCACAGATCCCGAGAAAAGCCAGCCACAGTCGAGCGCCAGCCTGCTATACTGCCTTATGTAAGGGGTGTCACTGACAAGATTGGCTACATCTTGAAGCGAGCTTCAATCAACACATACTTCAAGCCGCCAACGAAGATAAGTCAATTTTTACCATCCGTCAAGTGCCAACTACCTTTACAAGATGCAGGGGTCTATAAAATAGATTGTGACTGCGGACTCTCATACATTGGTCAAACCAAGAGAAACATAGGCACCCGCATAAAAGAACACATAGCTGATGTAAAACACCAACGCTCGTTGAAGTCTGCTGTGTGTGAACATGTGCAACAGGGGACCAACCACTACCTGAGATTTGACAAACCACAGATTCTCGCTAAAGAACACCGATTCCTACCAAGGATGCTTCGCGAGGCTATTGAAATCAAAAAACATCCTAATTTTAATAGAGAAGATGGTTGGAATGTACCACCAGCTTGGGATCCAGTAATACAAATAGTCAAACCCAAGAAGAAGCAAACCACAGCTAGACTTCATGATACTTTGAGCTCATTCTGCGTAAATAGAAACACCAATGATTAAATTATGTTCGGGTACTTTGAAATAACTACACTGGAACATTGAGACAACTGCCATCTTAGTCTCCCCGTGACCATGGCTGCTGAAAAGCAACCGAAACGTCGGGGAAAGTGTAAAAATAAATGAAATCTAAATAGTTTAATAATAATTTAATTAGCTTAAAAATTAGTAAAGTTTAATAGTAGTAGTAGTGTAACAATTTTCAAAATTTTGTAATAAAGTGTCAAATAAACAACGCGATAAAATCCGTATATAGCAGTTTAATTTCAACCAATATAATAACTTCATTACACATAGTATATTAATGTAGATTTGAATTAATCATGTAGGCGAGGCTTTCTGTTCAACATGTAATATCATGTACGGGGGGCGGTGTTACATTTCATATGACAGTATATCAATGCCAGCCAAGAGCCGACATTGATATTATGCATGTATGAAGTCTTACTACAGAGACATTCTATATGATATAGCGTCCCATATCCGATGTTCTCAGTACTTACATATGCATGCAAATAAAATATTAAATGTGTCAAGCTCTTCGGGAAAGTATTCGGTCCCATATCGGTACGTTTACGTCGCGTTATCAGTCAATATAGAATATATATGTAATATTTTACGTACCTGTAAAGTGGTTTGATGCGTCGTTTGCGATGGAAAATGTTTATTCGCGGTGAACACCGCAATGGCAGCGCCTGTTGCGTCTCGAGTCGGCTGCAAATATATACGGTTATGTTATATTTCATTTGGTCTGTATTCGGCTTTACCCAATATGTGCGGACTGGCCAGATACAATAAAAAAAATTATTGTGGCTCGCATCAGTCTACAGTACTGTATTACAGAGATTAAACTCTTTAAACGTAACTTACAAACCTTGATAACAATTATTACAATGATATTGTATGAGAATAGATTTATAATGATTAAGACTTAACTTGTGGACATGAGGAACGCCTCAATCATTAAAAGAGGACAACTGGCTGTTGGCAGTTTTACTCTTTGGCATAATATAATAAAAACGTTAGAGAGTTTCGGTATCATCATTAAATCATGGTAAAGTCTGTAATCCATGCTCCAATAAGCAGATTAGAAAAGTTGATGTATATTATATTGAGTTATAACCCAATTGATAATCCAAGCACTAGAGGGCTAAAGCTAGGCCATAAGGTTTGCTAACTATCACACTAAAAATAGTTATACGTGCGAAAAAAAATACTGGTTACACACTTGATTAGCCGATACTTTCTGTTACCTGTCAAATAAGTATTCAGCACTTAAAACTCTATGAGTTGACTTTAGCTAACATGCTATCTAAGTCAAAAGAATATACATATATACAATACAACTGAAATGCTTATTAAATGAGACTTTGCCAACCCTTTAAATATATTTGCTAAACTTGTATAACTTGCATGGTTGTATACCATACTGATTTTACAAATGATAAACACCATGTTTGTTACGTTTTCACGACAAAACCGCTGATTTAATATTGATGAAATTTAATATAAATAAAACTTAAACTTGACAACAAAGCCTGGTACTAAAACTTTGAAGTCGTGGATCCAAGCATCGATAATCGGAAACATTTAAAAAATTGAAATAATAAGTTTTAATTATATATGCAATCGACTTTATTGATATTGAACAAATATATTTGTAAACTGTATACCTAACACCGAGCGACGGATATAGCTTAGCATATTTACATGACCTACACAGACGTACTTGCTCCAATGTTTGCACATTTCCTTTTGTTTGCAATCGGCACATAAAAAACAGTGTGGATGTAATCTCTTTTTTTTTCTTGTTTCGAAGCAAAAGTACTTACAGTATTTTCCAATCCGTGCACAGGCAGGTAGTCCTGACTATTCATTAGTATATTTTAAGGCGTTGGCTCTCTACATCGACAAACACAGGTGTTCACAACAGCCGCGACTTTACGCGTTCGCGCATGTGGTAAATACGACTCATTTCAAATTCCGTATTGCTACCGAGAATTTCACAATCATGTATGTTAAAAACACTGCAAAGCCCGATAAAGAAATAGGGCCTCACGATCACCGGACAAAGATATTCCACTAGACTAGACTAACGAAGAAATAAGCAAAGCATAAGTAGGTAGACTGACCAGTATAGTAAATTTTCCCGTCTCCAGTTCAGATTTAAGCGGATCCTCGAAGGGTTCAAACTTGTTGAGTCCTTCCCTGCGGCGCGTAGCCTCATGCTGTCGCCAAAGCGCATGCGCGCGCGCCACATCAAACTTGCGCGCGAGCAGAAACTTGATCGCTGTAGCCCGAGATACGCACGCCGCTCCAGATTCACTCAACGCATCTAAAAACGCCTTAGTCGCCTGTAATTAATATAATGTCATTAATATTTAACCATACTGATTTAAATGACAGTCACCAATACGTCTAGCTTTGCAGAATCAACTAACTTTTACTATAAAATGTAACTGATTCAATAATTCCATTATTATTTTATTTCGATATTTATAATAATACAGAAATAGTAAGAGTATGTTTTGTAATTATGGTACACTACCATTTAGCTGAAACTACGCTCCTGTGGATAAAATTTATCCCACAGGATACGATAGGCATAGAAATCTGGATGTTAAAATAGCTTGTGTCACTTGTCGGCCAATATGCTATATATATCGCCACAAAAAATCACCTCGATCCATATCTCGATCAAGAGCAATGGCGATCAGACAAACCAGCAAACACCGTAAAATAATATTAGTAAGGATAAGGATTAGTTTACCTAACACAGTATACTTTGTAAAGCGAGACGAACAAAGGAACACGATATGGTTTTGTTACATTAACACTAGGTAAGGATAAGAACCCCACTCCTGGGCCTGAAGCTCAAGGTCATCAAGTGGATAGCCACTTGATGACCTTGAGCTTCAGACAGGAGAGAGAGATCGTGTATAGACACGATGATGATAAGACCCATACTCACATATGGAAGCATTGTCTGGTGGCCAAGAACTAAACTAGCAACATGCAGGATAGCGCTGTCTAAGGTGCAGCGATTAGCCTGCATGGCTATAACAGGGGCGTTCCCGACTACGCCAACGGCTGCGTTAAAGATCCTGCTGGACCTAACGCCGCTACACATTGTTGTGGAGTTAGAGGCGTTGACGGCGCTACATAGACTATCTGTGCATAGGCTGTGGAGCGTCAACATGCCGGTAACTCGACACACAAAACTAGAGATTTCAACGGTTCTCAAAGAGATTATGAGGATGGGATGCGACAAAATGCAACCAATGTACATATTCAAAAATAATTTTAAAATAAAGGTCCCCACAAGGGACGATTGGAGACAAGGTCTACAATCCCCTAACAAGGGTTGTCTCATCTGGTACACCGATGGTTCCAAAATGGAAACAGGATCAAGCGCTGGTATTTATGCCAACGACTGCAAGGTGAGCCAAAGCATGGGCAAATATGCAACGGTCTTCCAGGCGAAAACGTATGCTATAATTGCCTGTGCGCAGGAGAATATCAACAAAAATGTCACTGACAAGACTGTTTATATTCTCAGTGACAGTCAAGCTGCTCTTAAGGCTCTGCACTCCTGTAGGGTGGACTCCGGACTGGTCCTGAACTGTGTTAAAGCCCTAAACAAACTTGGCAGGAAAAACACAGTCAGGCTGGTGTGAGTTCCGGGGCATGCAGGTGTGCAGGGTAATGAGGAGGCTGATGAATTAGCCAGGACGGGCTCGGAGAAACTATTTGTTGGCCCCGAGCCATTCGTAGGACTCTCTGAGAGTACCGTCAAGGCAGCTATGAATGCACATGGCAATGATAAACACAGGCTGGAGTGGATGGCCCTTAGGGGTCTGGAACACTCCAAGAAATTCATTGCAAACAGAGCCACGGGCTTCACCCGGAAGTTCTGCGGGTACAACAAGGGCCAAATACGCCTGCTCACAGGAGCGTTCACTGGTCATTTTGGCACCAACGACTTCTTGTGCAAATTGAGCTTGGCAAACAATTTAATCTGCAGTGCCTGTGGTGAACAGGACGAGTCCATATTACACCTACTGTGTGAATGTGACGCGTTGGCTGGACTAAGGATGGGTCTGATGGGATTGGCATATTCGAACCCTGAAGACTTCAGGCTTCTCTCTCTGAAGTGTACGCTGCGACTGATGCAGTACATTCATAGGGAGATAGCTCAGAGATAGATTTCGGAACAAAAGATCCCACTAGGTCAAAGTGTCGCCGGTCTACACTGATTGGCCCCCGAAGCGAAAAAAGATAAGAGCCCCACTCGAAAGTGGCCTCCTCATAAATATCGGGTGTATCTCCGGTGTTTCGAACCTCCCTTATAACAGTTATCACATTACAATATTATTGAAGGGATTATGTATATCCCTAACATATCATCTATAGTATATGTTAGGGATATACATATAAATACATATTCCCTCTCCAGCTTTATAATATATAGTGGTATATTATAAAGCTAAATAGTTTGTTTGTTTGGTTTAACGCGTTAATCTCAGGAACTTAATGTTCGAATTAAAAAAAATATTTTATTGTTCGATAGCCTATTTCATTCGAGGAAGGCTTTAAGATATATAACATCACGCTACGACCGATAGAGGGGCAAATTCTCTTATGTGACGCAGACGAAGTTGCGCGAGTAACCTATGTCTTTTATTCCTACTTAAGAGCGAAAATTGTAAATAACCTAGAAATGAATTATAGCATTTATTAGACACACAGATTCTTAACGGATAGGAGACGTTCTGGACAAAGGTCAGGTTAAGAGCACCTTAAACCGGCGAGCGTGAATGAGGAATGTGATGAAAGTGAATGAAACCAGACAAGTGTGTCAGGATCGTAGCAAATGGAAATCCGTAGTCACTGTCTACTCCTCTGGAAAACAGGTGTGAATATATATATATGTATAATACGTAGGTTAGGATCATCTACATGTAGACTGATTGTCTGTACGTATGCATTTCTTTCATTCACCTGAGTGCGATGTGGTGAGTGAAAGACCACCGCAGGTGTGCGTTGGTCTCTGAGAATAAAATGCCTAAATGAGAGGTGATGATAGTAATTATACCCACGAACGGTGGAGATTAGGTAGTACCTACATAATAACCCAATTAACCTGTCAATTCTTAGAATACCAGACATCATTTAAAACCTATTGTGCCTGGCTGCTGGTTTGCCGCTGCGGCTCAATAGGTTAAAAAGGCAATATTCTTTCCTGTAATCCATACATAAATCCATATTGTTTCTTTGTTCCTAAGCAAAAATAAGCCCGACTTTATACGTATCGAGACGTATTCGGTATACTTATTAAACCTTTAATTACTGCGAGGGCAGTGCCGATGAGTCTAATAGAAAACCCTGAAACCTGATCCACGCCGTATCGGTATAAGTTTAGATTACCGATATAATAACCACTAATTAGATTGTGGAGACGTACGAACGATACCCGTCTTATGTAAGTAGCCACGTTATTAGATTAGGCTGAAGCTTCGCTAAAAGCTACCTCTGAATAATACTCAGACAGCATATAATACAAATAATGGAAATGAAATCTTATGCTAATTCCACGTGTATTTTGAATTATGCTGCATATATTAGCATACATGTTCTATCTATACTGACTATTTCAAATTACAGTGCTGTCGGGTTAATGTCGAATGAATCCGTGAGCAGAGTCGCGCTCTGGTAGTGTCTTAAACGCCTTAAGTGTTTTACTATCAATATTTTCTATAGCTCGTTATTGTAGAATAAGAGCCCAAAATCAAAATGATAACAAAAAGACTGTACCCTTATAAACTTAAGTAAACTTTGCATGAATGCTTCCCGCACTCTTGCTCTGAGTTCTTCATCCATTTTGAGGCAATCCATTTTAACTCTTTGCTTATATCATAGTTATTACGCACAGTAGGTTCACTAACTACTAGAAAAATCACTTCATTTTACCATTTCGTCACACTTTCATCGCGGTTGTTATGTCTTTGACTCAGGGCGCGAAGGCAAGCTTAAACAGCGTCCAAAATTAAAATTTTACGCTCATTTACACTAAAATTAACAACATCAATAGAACGCGAGATATTCGAAGATAACACTTTTTATTTAGTTACCGAAATACACCAGCTTGTTGATTGACAAAGACGAACTATTTATTCTCACTGTAATTCAGTATCACATTGCTTCTGTTTACAATAAAGCAAACACGACTAAATGGACATCAAAACAAAATTGTTGGAATTTTAGTTATTATGACATTTGAACACATGCACTGCACTGAACATTTCAAAATGTAGCACTTTGTCATCATCCGTGGATGAGTAATTAAGTAGGTAGGTGATGTGTCGATATGTAGGTCTATTGTAAGGCAACGTCCTTGTGTAACCACGAACTTGCTAATTAATACACGACTGGCTCTAGTTTAAAGTGGCCGTCGGCGCTGAGTGCTGATGGAGTGAACACTTGAGGGCCGTGAGCGGATGGAAGCGACACACGACCTAACCGTTGCATATGTATATCGATGCAAATAAGACGGGAGGGGCGTGGCGGGTTAATTCTTCCGGGATGTGTTTCCTGTGCGGGCGCGGATGAACCCGGGGGCCGAATATTAGTATGAGCGAGCACGCGTCGACACACTACCCAGTCTACCGATTGCTCGGCGGCTTTCCATTTCATTACGTCACACTACACAACAAACCTATTACTAAACACACTTAACATGACTGTTAACTATAACCGTAACGTTTTTTAACGCGCCTTACTGCATATTTATGCAATTGGAAGTAACTAATCGTTCGGTTGCGGCAGAAGACCCAATAAGCTATAACTCGTATCAATTACAACAACTTTTAGTAAATTACATAAGTTTACAAAATACGTATTTGTTATGACGCTGTGTCTCACGAATAACAAAACGAGTCATAGAGGATAATCATTGGGAATACCAATATCTCAAGTGTATAAGCAACACAAAATGTGTTTCAAAATTCTTTAAGATTCAGTCCATCTATTCAGAAACACTACAATAAAATTCAAAAATTGATGTTGCAATTGGCTACGTAATTAATTTATAATATATTTGTAAACAAGCACTTGGTTTAGAGACAATACGACAATAACGTCAAGATCACACACACGATCGCACGAAACCGTCACCGAGTTGCTACTGTCAAACTGACCAAATGTATTAGGCGAACTCAACAAATCCATACAGCGTGTATTGTACCATAATGGGATAAACACACTTTGTTCCTTTGGTGCTTAATATAAATAATAATCGTATATAAATAGATATATTATCTGTCCAGCAAGTGTTTTAGCCAATGTTTAGAATATTGTCAAATGAAAATAGGAGCACATTCAATTTCGATGAGTTTTGTCAATATGTTACATCACATGATGCTCAAACGTTCGCACTAACTTAATTCAATTAAATTAAACTATTAAAAGTATACACAATAATCTATATCTATTATAATATTACAAAAAAAGAAAAATTGTATTTTTGGTTGTAAGGCATAAACTCAAAATATATAGAAGCGATTTAAAAATTCTTTCATCTTTAAAAAGCAACTTTATCCAGAAGTAACATAGGCTATATAACATCACGGTACGAACCACGGAGGCGGAGCAGTACCTAATCATATGTTATGTCAATACGTCGCGTCGGTAAAACCGCGAACGACAGCTGCTAGTGTGTAATAATAATGGATTTACAAATTAGATGATTGCATTTAGTATTACTCAAGAATAAGGTAAATCCATAAAATTTATAATTACACAATTTGTAGTTCTTATTTGACGTCATTAAAACTGTAAAAATCAGCGTTAATATTATAAAAGCGATAGTAATTTTGTTGGTTTATCCTTCTGGACATGGTTATTTGCAGAGATAATTTATTGACCCGAATATAACATAGGTATTTAAACCCGGAAAAAATTGTAAGCATTTAGAATCAACGTCTATGGAACTAAGGGAAAAGAGATTAACTCGTTGGTCTTATAGCATAATTTTTGCTAACGCTTTCTGCCGACCGTCAATTTGCGAGGAAGGAAAGTGTTGCTTTAATAGATTTCAGTAGTAAATTTCCAGCTCGGAGTTTAGTGTCGCCCGATAGACGGCAAAAGTCTCAATCTCCTATGTGATACCTAAACACAACTAGCGAAATGTGGGTTTTAAAAACCCTTGCCCTGTTTAAAATTATATGTTAATCTGTCTTAGAATACTGACATAATTAAAAACCTTGTGTTTGGCCACCAGTGTGTCGCTGCGACTCAATATATTAATGATGTAAATACTTAGATAGCCGCAATATTATTTTATTTAAATCGGAAACGACACTTGCTTATCATATATGCTGTTTGTATATTATTCATCAGCCTTTGTTTGCGACATTCCAGACATGAATCTTACGGCAAGGTTTACCGTGATTAAAAGTATACTATATGATAAATTTTTAATGAAGGACATAGTCGCCTATGTGTGTGGTAAATTTCATTCAAACTGGTTCAACGGATTGCGTGTATTTGAATCACAAACATGCAAACATCTTCACAAACCTTCAAATATATATAATTATAATAATAAGTTTTATTTCTCTCTTCACAATGAATTTTAGTACAATAAATTGATTATAGCAGTGTATGTAAAGCTAATTTCTTTGTGAGAGGCTGGAGTCTATACTAGGAATAACCCTGTGTGTCAGATCTTCAGGCGCCCAACCGGAATATTCAAGATTAGGATAAAGAGATACATGCAGCCACAAAATATGACTAATTCGTAATTCCTAGTGACAATATGTGTGTGCTTTGTGCGCATGCGTGTGTGCGTGCGTGCGTGTGTGTGTGTGTGTGTGTGTGTGTGTGTGTGTGCGTGTGTGTGTATGTGTGCGTGCGTGTGTGTGTATGTGTGCGTGCGTGTGTATGTGTGCGTGCGTGTGTGTGTGTGTGCGCGTGTGTGTGTGTATGTGTGCGTGTGTGTGTGCGTGTGTGTGTGTGTGTACGTGTGTGTGTACGTGTGTGTGTACGTGTGTGTGTGTGTGTGTGCGTGTGTGTGAGTGCGTTCGTGTGTTCACGTAATTTATAAGTATTTAGTTAGCAGTTTTTCAGTTATTCACTTAGATATATAGGCTAACTTTGTTATATAAGTACGCGCCAAGGAATGTAAAATGTCTATGTGAGAAACTAGTATTAAATAGTCTACTAGGGCACACTGCATACTTGCGTCTTTTGCTACATAGTACATTAGGTTTGTAATGTAGGTGTGAGTGTTTTCGAAGTAGCACATTTATGATGAACAGTTGACGTACGGATAGTAAGCCACAGCATTCGTAGAGATCTTTGGTCGGGTAATAGAAAGGAAGAAATTGGCTTACTTTTAATACCACTCTTTGGGATCTCTTGACATTAAGCATAATAGTTTTAGTTGCGCCTCCCCAAATTGTTATGCCATATGTTATCAACGACTGGCATAGGGGTAGTATACCATTTTTATTATCGTAAATTCAGCCGAATGGCGAATATTTTTAAAAACTAAAATTTATTCACAAATGCGCGATGTATGTATGTATGTATCTTATGTGGGGGCCAGTCAGTGCAGACCGGCGACACTTCGACCCAGTGGGATCTTTTGTGTCGACACTCTCCCAATAACGACTGCCATAGATGTTCATGGCAGCCGGGACCGACGGCTTAACGTGCTCTCCGAGGCACGGAGCAGGCGATAATTGTCAATCAATACGCACATAATTTCGAAAAGTCATATAACTTCCGAAAGTCAGGTGCGCGACGTGGGTTCGAACCCGAGACCCTCTGCATTGCAGTCTGTTGGTCTCCTCACTGAGCGATCGCTGCTCATGCGCGATGTAAGTTTATATGTACTTGAAAGTTAAGTCTGCTCTCAACATAATATCTAAATGTTTGACGGTATTAGTGTTCTGAATTTCAGGACAAGAACAAACCATTGAACTGTCATTGCCACAGATGTGAGCCTTCAGCGAAAGTCGGTCGGAATTAGAGAAAAAGAGACATATTTGGTTATACACCAACACCCATCCCTACAAAATGGCGAATTGTTAGTGCCCTCAACGCCACGAGCTTGTATACAAGTAAATCTGTGATTTCATTATCGAGCGGGTTTCACGGTCAAAGTGACTTGGTGTAGTGCAGCATTGTAATCGCACAAAGACGCACGTGTACTCACAGTGCAAAATGAGTGGCGAATATTAGTTCTGACGAATGATTGCGAATACTACCAACTACTTGATATGAAGTAAAAGGATTACATTTAGAAGCAAATAGGGATGTACCCTATATAACATACCTCTAATAAATCTATGACTCTTTTCCTTTATGACTGACAACATAAAATAAAACAAATTATGAAAATACCATATCAGTTTTTATTTGTCTTTGTAAGTTGACGATTAAACTTCAATTTAAACGTGATTATACATATTTTATCGATAGAAAAGCATCCCATATTTACGTTTTAGCTGTATGACATTTGTATGTACATTTGTAGCGTGGCGCTGGGCGAGGCATTGCGTAATATAGGCATGCGCATCGAAAAGGTTAAGCAAGAGTGGGACAGAAACTGTGTCAAAAGCCTTAGCCAAGTCTATAAATATTACAAGAACCTTTTTGTTTTTATCGAGGTTTGTTACAATAAAGTCTAAGATCATGAACCGCATCACTAGTTGATAACCCACATCGAAATCCGTACTGTGCAGAAGATAGTAATGAGTTATCCTTTACATATTTAATGAGACGCCTGTTAATTATCTTTTTTAAAATCTTTGATAGCGTTGTTAGACAGACTCTGCCTCCACTCTTGTGAATGGGATGAATTTCAGCTAGTTTTCATTAGGAAATCTGCCACTACTAATGGCGAGATTAATAATTTATGTTAGGGTAGGGACCAAGTACTCTCTGTATCTTTTGAGGAAGGTGGATGAGATATTATCGCGTCCGATAGAGGAATCATTTTTAAAATTTAATATTAGAGTTTCTACCTCTTTGTTAACAGATGGCAGAATTACGAACGAATGGGGATGAGATTTGTTTGATGCTAGATTATAGTTATTTGCTAGAGGACAATTTTCAGATAGAGTTTTACCTTTATTCGTAAAGAACACATTGATTTTATTTATCGATAAAGATGGACATGATTTATCTATAAGTTCTGTTGCATGGCTATGTGATTTAGAGGTGTGAGTGATCGACTTTATAGTGTTATATCATTAGTATGATTAAATTTCTTTATTTCATACTAGCTTTTGCTTGCGGCTCTGCTCGCGTAAAAGTAGATAAGGTCGTAGTACTGTTAAAATACTGTCACCAACATATAAGAAACAGTACTTTAAAAAATATATAGTTTATGTTACTCGCTGATAATATAGCTTTCAAATGATGAATTTTTTTTTAATTGTTTGATTAGTTATTGAGTTAAACTCTTACAAATAAACAAAAAATAAGGAAACCTTTTCTCTCTATAATATTAGTATAGAATTAGATTATTATATCTAATTGCGAGAAAATCTAGAAATGGTGTATACCTACATACAAACATGGTAACTATTAAACCGGTAAATGTTCAGCTTAGGTAAAAATCTGTTCAATTCTGGGTAAATCCAAACCAATCGTAATAATTAATTTCTAGAGGCAAACAAATTATTATTATTATCCCAGATCCGATCCTATCCCCCATGTTATGTGGGATCTGAAAATACCCATGCGAAATGTGGGTGTAATAAAAGTCTACGCATTACCTTTCAGGATATGTAAGTATATTTATGTATGTATCCTAGAAACAGTAACAGTTTTCACCGACGAATTTTATTGTTCTTTACTTAATATGCCAAGGGGCCGTTGAAAGAAAACAGGAAGGAATTTTCACCGTAAGGTAACTAATTACAGGTGAATGGCAACAGTAAACAGTAAAAACAAACAACGACAAAGTATTTCGCTCCAACAGCACCCGTACCAAAGGCCATTGTTTACAGACTAATTGTTTTTTTTCTGCTCCAAAAGGCATCTGTATACACTATATACGGACGGATTGAAAACATTTTATTTTAGTCTTTGTTATAGGGGAAGACCATTGGGTAACAATACTTAATTGCGTTATAATTAAGTCTATTGTTATTATGATTAAATAAACAAACGAAACCGATACATTATCTTCCTAATAATAATAACCGCAGAGCAGCTTGTGGCGAGCTAAATGTGTGTGGCGACACTGCGGTCCTGATTGCCTCAGAGAGTCGGTTAGGGCCTCATTCTGGCTTGCCTTTACTGGTTGGTTGAGGTGGAACTTCAAGAGCGCCCGTGGGACTCTCAACTCTGACTTGCCTTGATCGGCCAGGCAGAGGGCGAGTCACTGTCTGCCATGCCGACTTTGTACTGCAACAGTATATCTGGCAGACGCCGTTTTTTCATTCATAGTTTTCATTATACCAGACCATCAAACACCCATCCTTATAGCCCAGATTTATTAGGTTCCATATGTAGCAACAATCTTCTTCACCTGCCGTGGCTAATGTCTCGGTAAGTGTCCCATCCCACTCCAAACTAACACTCTCGAAGGGCCTCTGCATGTTGGACCCATGTCCCCGTGTAAGCCTGCCAATGGGCCAGGTTTTCCTAACACGTTAGTAAAATACCCATGAAAGCGAAACAAATAATAATAATATCAGCCCTTTAATACACGGCTGATATTATTATTATCTGTGTTTCTGCTGGGCACTACAGGCCTCTGCTAAGTGTGGGAAGGGTTAGGCCATAGTCCACCACGCTAGTCCAGTGCGCGTTGGCAGACTACACATGCCTTCGAGAACATTATAGAGAGCTATGATATGATGAGCTCAGATATGTTAGTATTATAACATATTGATGTCACATAAAATAGTGAAAGTAAGTCAGGGAGCCTACACAGGTTTCCTCACGATGTTTTCCTTCACAACTATTTAACAAATTAAAAATTAACTATTTAATACGCACATAACTTGAAAGTGGGAGGTGAGCGCCTTGGGATCGAAATCGAGACCTCTGCGTGGAAGTCTAATGGTCTCCTACTAGGCTATCGATGCTGTTATTATAGATAGAAATGCAAAAACTTAAGCTCGTGTTACATGATTTTTAGATTATAACAGTAGAAATCTATACTATTTTACAAAAACGAAACATAAACAGTTATATTACAATTTTTCCGTCCCAAATATTTTAGTTATTGGTTGACAATAAAGATACATATTTATCAAAAAAGCACTTCAAATTTTCCATACAATTTTACTATGGCGGCCGCGCGCCGATTTGAATATGGGCCGCCACGAGCTCTGTCATTATCTGTCTTACGCTCGGCGCAGTCTTATCGTCCATTACTAGCAAAAATGATGACATACTGATGTAAAACGTTTCCCGTGAACCCGGAATGCACCGTCACACACGTGCTAACGTTCTCAGAATTGCGATTTCCAAGTAAACCTTTCACACCTGTGCAATGAATCCGCTGTTTCATTTCACATCTAAAGTTTTATCTAAACGACGCTATAAATATAGGGCTGAGCCCTACAACGCTACATCCTGAATTCAGCGACTAGCCAATCGAGAAACTCGACATACAAGTGCAATCGAATAGAAACGTTATTTGTTGGACGATTGTGGGCCATACTAACATACGAAACATAAAATAAGGGTCGTAGTGTAATATTGAATAGAATATAACTTTCCTCAGGAAATAGGTTATAAAAGATATTTTTGAAACTAATTGATAGTTTTTACAGTCAGAGATTAATTAACAATATGTTCAGTTTATCTTTATATATAAAAATTTTACTCTCGTATGTTAGTGTCCAAAAGTAGTCAATAGAAATTTATACACAACGTTACCTTTCTCTATAAGTGAGTGTTTTTATTTACTTTCTATCCCGAAGTGCTTATGGAAACGGCTAATAAAGAAAATCATGCTTAACTGGAGTGAAGTGGTGGGTTTAGTTAGTATAATATTGAAGTATAGATCAAGTATTGTATTGCGCATGCATAGTTATCGATTCACATTGATCGGTGTGATCCTTGACATCTATCGTCTATCCATACAACATTAAAAAGAAAAACGTAATGCTGATGATGAAGTTATCGGCCAAAGTGTACCTGTGATACCAATGACGTTATTGACCCTGTATTCAGTTTGTCCTTTCTTCCCGTTTTCTTATATATATAGATTCCACGTAGATAATGTACAAGTTATTTCAATAGGAGGCTTATGTCAATGACACTTCAGGTATAAAAGACTTGGGTGTCCAGCGACAAGAGAAGCTTTCTGAACCGTGTCGTTAACCGACAACATACATGGTTCCTTGAACACATTGTAGTAATTTGCCAACGGCCGTGTAAAATACTCACATTTCGTTAGCAACCAAACTCTGACAGCATAGGACCGTATACTTTTAGAACTACCCACAATCCGCTTACATATGAATGAAACTATTTATACATTACAATAATATTAAGCAAACTGGGTATTCTTACTATTTCTAACACAATACATGTATACATACGAGTACTGTGCGCGCCTGTCATTTTTAGACGGGCTAGGCAGAAGTGATCTACATCCGATTTAACTACAGTCACAGCTATGTTATAAAATAGATCCTTCATACGATTAAGCTTTTATGTAATTTTGTGTGTATTTAACTATGTGTATATTTTATTGGCAAATGTCATGAAGTTTCACAAATATTTCGTAATCTGGCATTTATTTGAAAGATCTTATATGTTGTATATCTTCATAGTTCTATGATTGTCATCGTTTTGACCGATAGTGGTGTTTAGACGAGGCTAGAGGTAAATTGTACTTAGCCCCGTCACGTGTATGCGACTGAGTGTTGACACAGTATGCGATATAACATTTACTTGTATCATAATTTTGTAGCCCCGACTACAATGTTTAGAGGTACATTACATTATATACATATTTAGGTTTATATTATTATATTTGATTATTAGTGAAAATGGAAAATATTTTTATTATTTATGTCAACATTTAATTTATGTAGACTCATCTGTACAAATTGGAAAGTTTTAATCCAGTTAAGTGAGTAAAATCAAACGAGGTGTATAAATAGTAATTATTTTTGATTTCCTTCAAATTATGAATATCTGGTACCTTCTATACCTTGCATCAAAGATTGGAGACCAATACATCAGCTGTTTAGATCAAAATACCAAGTACGCTTTTTAGGTGGTGGCCTAGTTTACATAGTTTTGCACAAGATAACAATTTTTGAAAAAGTTTTGAACTTCGTAATTGATGAAATTGTAATCTTAAAGGACTGCTTGCAAGGTACTGAAAGACATGATTACAAAATAGGTTATTTTTAAGTTTAGCACATTGTAATAATGTAATATTTTATAAGGTTACAATATGCAGACACATTTGTAAGGTGTAATTCATGAGAGTAATTCATAGTCTTGGGAGGCAAGCCTATTACTGTATACTGGTCACATTGCACGACTTCAAGCTTGTGTTACGCACTAACTTATGCTATGAGATCTACGAGACAGCGAGGTGTGCAACCTTTATGAGCGAGCTAGAAATAAGCCCTATTTTTATCCACTCTCGAACAAATGAAAATTGCAACCAGTGCAAAGCTGCAATATTAGTTATATATTTATTTCTTAATGTAAAGAACCTTCGTACTAATAATAAAACACATCGAGGCTTATCGATTATAGTATAACGAAGAGGAGACTTTAATTGTAATTCTGTAATCTAAATCATTTTCAAAGTATCCTATATATTTATATATCTAGAAACGAGTAGTTTTAGGTACTCACGGTTAAAGTATGACATATTTTTTATAGAATATGTGTCAAAAATTAACTGTTTACATGTAAAACAACTTTTTTCTCAATATAGGAACCAGGCCTAAGATAGATTAAACTGCAAACTTCAGGATCAACGTGTGTTTCTCAATTTCCAAGAAGCGAAGTACAAACTCTCATTAACTGGACTATGATTGATATTACAGAGTGAAGAATTAATTATATAAGTACTCACTGTATCAACTTAATTAATACCTGTGCTGAAGACTAACATTTAGCAATGCACTACGTCACTAATGTCCGACTTAAGCGATTTTTAATACAGACAGAGCCGTGTAATTAAAGTCCACTATTCCGTCTTAAACAAACTTGGAGAGCCACAATATCCTGTCTTCATTTCTGCTGTGTGAATGAAATCCGTGATTAACGCTCGACTAAATTGGGCAAAGTTTTAATTTTGAATATTTAGTTGGGCAATACGTGACATTTTGTTCAGTTCAGTTGGCTTTAATTTTTAGGAAACAATTTACGGAAGCACCATTAAGGATTACATAATAAAAGTAAATTTAAAAATAAATGCAGATTTGTAGCAACGAGAATTAAAAGACCATCACAGGGTGTTGAATGACATGTTTTGTTTTTTGAAATGCCTATAGTTTTGAAAATACATGAGATAGTTTTTTTTTTCTGGTTACTACTATGACTTTGTCTAATACTCTGTTCCAGCTTGACGTCGACTTCTAGGACACCCTGTATAGTAGTATTACAAAATACGCTTATTATTAAAACTGAAAAACCGACTACTAGTGAGAATAATGTATATGAATTTTGGTAATTTTAATCTATACTAATATTATAAAGACGAAGGATTTGATTATTTTGTGTTTTCACTTCTTTCCTATAAATTTCCTACACTTTTTCTGCGGTCCAATTGTTATCTATACTTCTATAATAATATTATAAAGAGGAAAGATTTTATTTTTGTTTGCTTGTTTGTTTGATTTAAGTCAAAAATTACTCAACTGATTTTAAAAATACTTTCCAACTTAGAAAGCTATATTATCATTGAATAACATAGGTTATATTTTATCTAAAAAAGTACTGTTACGAACATAACCTAACTTAAACTACTTTTTAACTTTTACGCGAGCGAATCCGCGGGCAGAAGCTAGTGTTAATTGGCTTCATAATAATAACCGGGTTTTTGGCATTATCATGGAAAAGTTAAGAGGCTCAAAGACAGCGCATCCCTGAAGCGACGGACATAAACTTATTACACATAAATTTCGCTAGCTATGTTTTAGTTCAGTTTAGTTTTAGTAGTTAGTAGTAGTAGTTTTAGTAGGAGCAAGTCCTAACTTGCTTCTAATACATAGGAATAAAACAGAGCTAGTTGCAATACACCCTGCACTTATCACACTTCGTGCTACTTCCGATAATTTCGTTACAGAGAAACACAATAAAACTTTTCCCACACGAGAATGTAACCCCAGACTTCATAATCAACAGTGTTTTACATTTAAATTTGGCAGCAAATTTTATCTAGTACAGGTATGGGTTTATGTAGGTACATAATATATATCACCTGGATAACAGCAGAACATCGAAGATTATCGATTTTAACTTTTCTACCAATATTATTTATATATGCGCCAACTATGTACCGCATTCAGTTGGAGAGTTTACGGTGCCTTTTATTTTTAGGTTGATAAAATTTCAACACCCATCAAACTTTTAGTTTAGTCTTTATTCAGAACCAATTTATTAACCAGTGGCTTTTTGTGCCCTCAATATAAATATCAGGATTTCGACAACAGTAATAGTAGTTTTTGTTTTTTATATGATAGGTAGCAAACGAGCCGATGCGCGACGGATCGCCTAATGGTAAGCGATTACCGCCGCCCATGGACACCCGCAACACCACGGGACTTACAAGTGCGCTGCCGGCCTTTTAAAAAGGACTACACTCTTTTCTTGACGGTTTGTAGGTCGTATTGGTCCAGAAATACCGCAGGCGACAGTTCATTCCAGTTTAGTTGTGCGATGCAGAAAATTTCTGGGTAAACTGCCAACCATCTAAATGATGGGGATTGAAATTCTGTTGTATAGGACGATGGCGAAAAGAGGCGGCACGGATCAGTCCGAACAATTTCTTCGAGTACTCCCTATAGTAAAAGCGATAGAAGATGCATAGCGAGGCTACATCTCTACGCAGCGCCACGGGGTCTTGCTGATTTGAAACAACCTGGCAGTCGACGATTCCAGTCGCTCTACGCTGAATGCGATCCAGAGGGAGAAGCTGGTACTAAGGTGCCCCTGCCCAAAGATGAGAATAGTATTCCATATGAGGCCGAACCTGCGCCTTGTAAAGTAGTAGGCGGTGGGCCGGCGAGGAATACTGTCTGGATCTGTTGAGCACGCTAAGCTTTTTCGAAGCTAATTTAGCCCTACCCTTTAAAAGGCCGCGACTTCACTCGATATGTCGACACCAAGTATTCTAATATTGGCTGAGGCAGTTATGGGGATGTGCTCAAAATGAGGAGATACGTCCAACGACAATTTTTTACCGGTGAACGCGCATACTTGTGTCTTTGTGGGGTTAAATCGGACCAAAAAAGAAATTAATATTAATTATTATTAATTAAGTCTGCCCCAATCCGAGACCTTTTTTAAAGAGGTCTCAATTCCACACAAGTTTGTTTCGGCTCTCAATGACGTTTTCCCAAGAGATGTTAGCACGGCCGGTATAGAGAGCATTGCTCGTGATGTCATCCGGATAACAATGAACGTTGCTAATTTGCAACATGTCATTGATATGGAGGAGGAACAGAGTAGGCGATAGCACACAGTCTTGCGGGATACCAGCATTTACAGGCATGGAGTTAGAGCATTCACCGTCGACTGTGACCTTAATGCTTCTGTCTCCTAAAAAGGTAGTGACCCATTCGCATAATCTCTCGGGAAGCCTTTCCTTAAAATCCCGCGGCAATATCTACACTACAGCGACGTCGCCTCCTTAGAACTCCACGTCTTCAGCGACGCCAGCGAATCGGCCTACTCTGCAGTCCTCTTCTGAAGAGCCGTTACACTGGATGGCGAAGTCGGCATATCACTCGTCTTGGCCAAGGCGAAAGAGGCACTGTTGAAGTTGACCTCCATCCCGAGATTAGAATTACAAGCAGCGGTCATGGGAACCAGGCTCGCCGAGACAGTCGTCGAAGAGCACGAAAGAAGCCTGATCGAAGAGTGTTCTGGACCGATAGCAAGACATTACTCACCTGGATAAGGACAGGGCCGCGCTCGTATAAAACCTACGTGGCTCATCGTCTCGCAGCAATAGACGAAAGTTCCAAAGTCAACGATTGGCGCTGGGTTCCCACGAAGCAGAACGTAGCCGACGACGCCCCCGAGATGTGGCAGCCGTCTTCAACATAAATCATCGATGGTACAAAGGGCCGGAATTCCTCTATCTAACGGAAGACTCCTGGCCAGTAGAACCCGTAAGAACAGCATCTGAAGAAACTTCCGATGAAGAGAAGACGCACCACATGATCGACAAGAGAAGACTGAAGCTAGCAGAGGGTCTGCCTGATCCAGCGAAGTTCTTCAATTGGGACCGCCTCCTGTATACGACAGCACGTGTTTTACAGTTCATCGAACTATGCAGAGCCTATCTATCTTATCTTATTTCGGAGGCCGATCAGTGTACACCGGCGACACTTCGACCCAGTGGGATCTTTTGTGTCGGCCCCGAGATCTATCCCTGAGCTATCTCCCTATGAATGTACTGCATCAGTCGCAGCGTACACTTCAGAGAGAGAAGCCTGAAGTCTTCAGGGTTCGGATATGCCAAACCCATCAGACCCGTTCTTAGTCCAGCCAACGCGTCACATTCACACAGTAGGTGTGATATGGACTCGTCCTGTTCACCACAGGCTCTGCAGATCAAATTGTTTGCCAAACCCAATCTGCACAGGAAGTCGTTGGTGACAAAATGACCAGTGAACGCTCCTGTGAGCAGGCGTATTTGGCCCTTGTTGTACCCTCAGAACTTCCGGGTGAAGCCCGTGGCTCTGTTTGCAATGAATTTCTTGGAGTGTTCCAGACCCCTAAGGGCCATCCACTCCAGCTTGTATTTATCATTGCCATGTGCATTCATAGCTGCCTTGACGGTACTCTCAGAGAGTCCTACGAATGGCTCGGGGCCAACAAATAGTTTCTCCGAGCCCTTCTTGGCTAATTCATCAGCCTCCTCATTACCCTGCACACCTGCATGCCCCGGAACCCACACCAGCCTGACTGTGTAGCATGCAGAGCCCCTAAGCAAAAGGTGAATTACCGACGAACGAAGAAAAGCAAGGAAGTGGATCCCGCCTAGAAGAGGAACAAGCCGACAGCAACGAAACAGCAGGCGCCCATACCGACGAAGAAATCTTAACTCAAGCTGCTTCCAGTCACAGCCGAGCTCCTCAAGAGAGCGGAAGACCTACTGATGCGGTCTTCACAGGAAGAAGCCTTCGCGGAAGATATAGAAAACCTGAACAGCGGCAAGCCGATCGCCAAAGAAATCCGCCTTAATCAGCTCAGCGTCAAATTAAGCAACGGCTCACTCCGACTCCGGGGCCGTATCCGAGCGGTCAAAGACGTACAAGAAGATGTCAAGAACCCGCTCGTAGTCAACGGAGATCATCCCACAGTGAAGTTGTGGATACAAGCAATACACCGGCAGTTCCATCACGCCGGCGTGGAGGCAACAGTCAACGAGTGTCGACAGCAATATTGGGTATTGAGATTGCGCCCTATAACACGCGCAATTCTTCGACGATACCTCTTCTGCCGCATGAAGACTCAGGTGCCACCGCTTCCCAGAACTAGAGACCTGCCAGCATGTCGCTTAGCACACCATAAGCGACCCTTTACCTTCACCGGGGTTGACTACTTCGGACCTCTCTCCGTGACCGTGGGGCGGACCCGACAGAAGAGATATGTGGCCATCTTTACATGTCTCACGACGCGAGCAATTCACCTGGAGGTCGCCGGCTTGCTCAGCGCCGACTCTGCAGTGATGGCGGTCAGGCGAATGATCGCACGACGCGGCTGCCCAACTGAAATGTGGTCGGACAACGGCACCAACTTGAAGACTGCCGACAAGGAACTTCGACAAGAAATCGACACGGCGACAGCAAAAGAAGCAGCTAAAAAGACCATCTCCTAGCGATACATCCCGCCTGGAGGTCCGTTCATGGGCGGCGCTTGGGAGCGCATGGTACGCTCCGTCAAGACCGCGCTCACAGCAACTGTGCACGAGCGCCACCCCACCGAACAAGTCTCCGCCACTCTACTGGCCGAAGTGGAGTATACCGTCAACAATCGTCCGCTGATCCACGTCTCCGTCAGCGCAGAGGATCCTGAGGCCCTGACTCCCAACCACTTTTTGCTGGGGGGTCCTGGGCGCGTGCCACAGCCGGGCACATTCTCCGATCAAGACACAATCTCCCGGTCCAGCTGGCGAGCTGCACAGAGGCTCGCAGATGTCTTCTGGCTCCGTTGGGTGAAGCAGTATCTTCCCGAGATTCAACACCAGCGGGAGCCTCACGGACGAAGCCAACCAGTGAAAGGGAACGACCTCGTGCAAATCATCGACCCGAACCTGCCCCGCAACGTGTGGATACGAGGGCGAGTCATCGCAGTGTATCCTGGCCCCGACAACATCGTGCGGACGGTGGACGTGCAGGCGAAGGGAGATGTCCTGCGCCGGCCAGTGAGGAAGCTGGTGACCCTGCCCCTGCCTACGGACGACGTGCCCGCACTGGAATTCAATGCGACGCAGTCGCACGGCGGGAGTTATGTGCGGGACAAGTAAATAGTGAATCATAGTGTATATACAATGATTAATCGTGAACTAAGTAAATAGTAAACTGATAAGACAGTACATAATGTTTACATGTTAGTATATAAGATTTTGGATTTAGATAAGCGTATTCTTGTTAGATTCGCCTCTTTTTATAGTTTTATGTTTATTCTCATAAGATTCACGTTTGATTTGATCTTATCTTATTTGTTTGTATAGAATTCATAGTACTTAGGGTAAGTATTACTACTTATGTCTGTTTTAATGTTACATTATATGTCTAGTTATTGTATGTTTTATATTTTTTCTGTATAGTTTATGATATGTATAAACTAAAACATATAATTTATAGTATGTTATCATTGAAATATGTAAAGGAAAACACAAAATTGTCACGCTGCTCTCGTTATAGTAAAGATTCGTTGTACTTACGCTAACTGTACCGATTCCGACGCTTTGCTCTCATTGGTCAAAATTTTGTTCTATAATCGTTGACCAATCACAAGGCCTACATTTTTTAGACCATTTCGCTATGAAAGAGGCTTCGGATCGCGGTATCGGCACAGTCAGCGGGCAGCAACAATAGGAAGAACACTCCGAATACAGAAGATCTACAAGCAAGAATCTTTCCTGGCTTTTATTCTTCACCAACCCAGCAAACAAATGCGCCTATACGGCACATCAATAAACACCCGAATAAAAAACCTTTGGAAGGAAATAAATGGGTTTTTACTAGGATTAAACCCTAAACTGGGTTTAAGCCCGGCTGATTGCCCATCTCTAGTCATAATACACAAGTGCCTATGTGCCTAACTGTAAGCAAGCAGACTGAATAAACCATTTGAAATCCTATCAAATCAGTGCAGTGAACGAGATAAAGGGTACTCTGTCACGCGAGCAGAGCGTAGGCGTCCGGTATCTCTCTGTCACTCATACTTAAAATTGATTTATTACTTTGATTTCCTTTAATATTCAATTCTCATAATTTAACGTTGAATACTACATACTTCGTAAGGATATTTCTAAAGGCTCTATTTGAAATTATAATACTTGTTACAAGAAATTCCTGCTAGGCGTTTCCGTGAACATGAGATATTTTAGTCGTGAAATAGAATTTAATATTGATGAGTACCATTTCAATTTCGATCAAACGGCTAACAGAGTTAGACTTAGAAAGTAGGACATTTAGATGGTTTGACTATAGGCACCTAAATATCATTAGAGCCGAGTTGTTTAGTAAGTTCACGAAACTTAGCAAATAAAACGATGTTAAAATTGCTTCTTCGGATCCTTTGTTCTGGGAACTTGCTAACTATTGGTATAGGTATTAATCTATTAATACGTTTTGAGGTTGATAATATCGGATGTGTGTAATACCGCAAGTTCACGTGGCTTGGTTATAAAGATGGGAATAAACTGAATACGTCACGTCAATGATCGTCTATAAAAGATGAATTTAAGGTAAAAGTAAGAACAGAATCAGTTCCAAAGTCATGTAACAAACCACAAGTTTTAATTATTATACCAACCTACGTTTTATACCGCTGGTCCAGACAATCATTAGAAGGATATAACACACAATCACATCAGTGTCAATATAGGTCGTAACCCAGAGGAGACTCCTCAACCGCAATGGTATCTATCAGACATCAGACGCGACTGACTACAAGAACTGGTGCATGTTGATCTACGACATCTATCTGTTTCTACGACATTCTCTCAAGTGTCTAATTGAAAACATGTCATTGCTACCAACATGCGACCAACGCGAGTCGACTTACAGCCCGAGAGGCAAATATAAAATTGATATAAGAGCATTCTCTTTATTTAAATTGATATAAGAGTATGTTTTGAGTTCTTTGTTTAAAGATATTATTATATCTTTAAACAAAGAACTCAAAACATACACTAAATCGGTAAACAAGGATTGAGCCCGCCTGATGGTAAGCGGTTACCATAGTCTATGTATGCATGTCTTCTATAACCGTTCAAATAGATAATAGCTCTGCTTTCAGAGCAAAGTATAGAGTTGAGGTGAGTTTCAAAGATTTAAACGAAGATCCCGCCACCATTTTATCCATCACCATCTAAGCATGCAAATGTCAGTGCGAGCTGGATGCCAAGAATATTTGCTTAGGCCGCCACAAAAACGTTAACGTTAATTGTTCATTTGCGTTTTGAAACTGTATAATGAAGGCGGTTTCTTGGGGCGATTTGTTACTGAATAATAACTTGGCTTAATTACTATGAACCTAAGCATCATCAGACTTGATGCAGTGGTATAAAAAAGCACACCACCGCCTAAACAATTCAAGGTGTCGCAGTCAGCGAGAAACCTCATAATTAATATTTTTTATGAAGGTATTCGTTAATTTACCGATCTGAGAAATTTACTAAGTGCAGGTGAATGTTGAGAAAGAAAATAATGTTGCACTTTTATTTCATCCCCTTATATCTCATTCCGCGAATTTATAAACACACCCTTGTATAGGTATATTACGTAAAAACTGACATGCCATTCGCTTTCATTAACACAGTTTTTAATTAAAATAAAACGAGACGATAACCAGACGTGACAAAGATGGGTGTAAAACGGATGTCGTGACCGGTCGTCGACCGTGCAATCGATAGCCTATTCTATTTCGGAAGTACTACATAGTTAAGCTACAAAGTAATTAACAAGTATTGTACATTATACAAGACGACTAAATACCGGTTGTTACACATCTTTAGCCCCGGTTGCGAGCAACATTGGAGAAAATCACAGAGCTAAGATAATATACAAGACACAGTGCTGGACATACATAGAAGAAATTAACAGTTACGAGCCCGTTCGCCCCTCAAGGTTCGCCCCCTAGTAGTTATTTGTTAGGTTTCTTCTTATTAGAAGGGCTCCGTCTTTTTATAAAAGTGGCGAAATTCAAAGGGCGTACGGGCTCGTAGCCAAAATAACATATATTTTAGTAGTGCACAACCACACTCTAATCTTCATACCTCTACAGAGCCCCGGTGTAGTAAGAAATAATACAAGCTGAATAGAATGATGATGATGATTGTTTACACTCACTGATGCATTTAACATTGTTGTAAAGGGTGCAATGTAGAAATTTGTACATCTGCCAACATACTTAGCAAAGAATTTTAAAATATGATTATATAAATCACTTTTTTACACAGTAATGTGGACTGTTTTTATTAAGTAAATTTAACATGAAATGTTGACAAAATTAAGATTAAATATAGGTGCATAATAATTTGTATTTGATACATACAGCCTTGGCCAAAAGTATTAGGCACCCTATAAATTACTGCATATTTCAGGCTTAGAGAGAAATAAAACTAATTATAATGATTAAAGTATTTTATTTCCATTAGAATATTATAAAAACATCAATATTTTGTTGGGCCACCCTTTGATTTTATGACAGCAGCAACTCTGTGGGGCATACTACGTACAAGTTTCGCACATTCCTCTGGAGAAATTGCATCCCATTCTTGCACTAACACGTTTTTTAAAGCAGTTTTTGATGTTATCGAGTGCTCTTTTATTTTTCTCTTCAAAATACTCCACAAATGTTCAATAGGATTTAGATCCGGGGACTGGGCAGGCCAATCTAACAGATCAATACAATTTTCAGTAAACCAGCGCATCGTAGTAGCTGACTTGTGACACGGAGCATTGTCTTGTTGGAATTTCACACCATTTAAGTTAGTGTCACCAAAAATACACGAAAGCGAAGGTACGAGAGCAGTTTCCAGTACATTAATGTATTTTTCACTGTTCATGCGACCTTCGCAAACAAACATTTTGCCGACTCCATCCGCAGCCATGCAACCCCAAATCATTACACTGCCTCCGCCGTGTTTTATGGTTGGTACTACGCAATCTGGGTGATATTCTTCGCCTTTGCGTCGCCTCACAAACGTCACACCTGGTGTTCCAAATACCTGTAGATTCCAAAAAAAAAGCACACATTACAAACTTTTATAACATTTGAACTTTTAAACAATAAACTATTATTATTATTATTTGAGTTTGAAGACAAACACAACAATGATCGTTGTAATTGTGGTATAGACTTCACTAAAAAAACTTACCTCAAAGTTTGATTCGTCAGACCACAGCACATTAGACCAATCCTCTTCTGTGAAATGTTGGTGTCTCAGAGCCCAATCAAGTCGTTTTCTTTTATTGTCTGCGGATAGCCACGGCTTCTTCCTAGCTTTGCAACCTTTTAAGCCGGCTTCTACTAGCCTTCGTCTTGCAGTTCGTGCGCTTATGAGATGTCCAGTCTCTTCAGTTAAAGCCACAGCAAGCTCCGAAGAAGTTTTTTTTCTATCTTTCACAGACCCTCGGATAAGTTTTCTGTCCTGACAGCTAGTAGTCACGCGTTTTCTGCCTGTTCTTGGTTTATTTGCATGAGAGCCAGTCTCAACAAAACGTTTGATAGCAGATTGAACGGCGCATCGCGAACATTTCACCAACTTCGCGATTTCTTTTTGAGTCTTGCCTTGCTCATGTAAAAGTTGAATTTTTACACGATTTTCAATACTAATTTCGTTTCGTTTTGGCATTTTCAAATGAATTTCTTCTCAATTAATTCACAAAACCACAAATGCACTGTCTTTACACTAAGACTTCCAAATGGTAACTGACGAAACATTGAAAATAAATTTTGGAAAAAATAAAATTTTATTATTGACGCACCAGATGTTTTACGACTGCTTAAAAAATGCCGCCTATTGTCTTAAATAGTGTTTTATGACACCGGTATCGCAGTTCTATAGAATATTGTTTAATTGTTCAAATAGCACAGGTGTGTGATAACTATATTGGGGGTGCCTAATACTTTTGGCCAAGGCTGTATATATATATATCAAATACAAATTATTATACAAACCACAGCTAGACTTCATAATACTCTGTGCTCATTCTGTGTAAATAGAAACACCAATGATTAAATTATGTTCGGGTACTTTGAAATAATGACACTGGAACATTGAGACAACTACCATCTTAGTCTTCCCGTGACCATGGCTGCTGAAAAGCAACCGAAACGTCGGGGAAAGAGTAAACTTAAATATAAATAGATTTAATAATTTAATTAGCTTAAAAATTAGTAAAGTTTAATAGTATCTAGTAGTAGTGTAACAGTTTCAAAATTATGTAATAAAGTGTAAAATAAACAACGCGATAAAATCCGTATATAGTAGTTTAATTTCAATTAATAATATTCGCGTAAACAGAAGACAATATCAAATTCAACCACAATTTTTTTTTCTGGTTCCTTTTTTCGTACGGGAAAGCGTCAATGGGGACAACAGGCAGAACATTTCATAACGTCCTGTTGTCCCCATAAGGTGAAAGCGCTAATAGGGACAACGGGAAGGAAATATTATGACTTTCCGCTGTCCCCATAATGGGGACAACGTCAATGGGGACAACGGGAATACACCGTAATACTGACTCAGTAACATAATATTTACCATTGTAAACCATGGTCAGCAATATTGCTGTTGGTAAATGTAGATTTAGCCAAAGATTGCCATATTTAGACAATCTCTAGTAGAGCCCGTAAATGTAAATCATAAAATTCAACTTAACAAGCATTTGCCACCCTAAACATTTTATTTACTAATAAGCTACAACATTATCATTAATTATTTTAATCATTATAAAGTTAAAATAATTATGTTAATTCCATAAATGTTGTACCATAGCCTTACATGCAATAAGTACTATTATATACAAGACCCACTGGGATGTTCCTAAATGTCCACATTTGTCAATAAAGTCTGTTAAGGATATTAAAGATGACAACATATTAAAATTGATATAATAAAGTATAATACCATTTAGGGTTTCTTCATGAAAATCAAAATACTAATATTAAAAAAATGCTTGTAAGATATACTTCCATAAATTATTTTATTTGTCTTTTTTATCTTGAGATGAATATTTATTATGTGCATATTACATGTCTTAAATATAACCATGCCTTTCTGTTAGACATTGTTTGTTGTTTAATGACTCACAAGACAAAAAGTATGTTATCTGTATTGTATTTGGATAAAGTAATGAATAGGGTGGCCTAACTCCAACTCTTAGAAGAGGTCCCATGCTCAGCAGTGGGACAGTTTAAATACTATTATTATTATGAATAGGAAATTTCTACTTTCCTGTTGTAAGATAGATAGATGTTGACATAATTTAATCTCAATAAAAATAACAGGCACTAGTGTACCTACATTTTAGAAATATAGGCAATTATAATCAAACTATTTTAGACATGGATTGATTGACTAATATTATATATGCAACAGGGAGATATGATACTTCAAAACTAGACTGCTAGAGATACATACATAGTTATACTAAAGGGCACAGCCCCAAATTTGTCTAATGATAATACAAGAGAGATAAGGAGAGTAATATATTTAGAACTCCAAATAACTGTTGACCTCTTTGCGAACGAGTTTCTCGGAAATGAGGCAAGCTAGATCTACATATAAGACAAGCTGGATACCATTCACATCGACAAACTCTATACTTCCAGACCTGCCATTGTAAGTGAATTATTAATAAAACAAAAAATCTCGTTAAATCGCAGCGGAAATAGGAGGGGCAACATTATATTACCGAAGCCTGAATCTGGTCCGTAAGTAAGTAGTAAAATTATTAACCTATTCAATGAATATAATTCTTATATGAATAATAGGATCTTAAGGCAATTTCTTTTCGATTTCAATGTCTATTATTTACTACTTGCAGGTATTTTAACGAATTAAAGAAGTTTAATAACAAGGCACAAAGTAATCAAAACAAACATTCAATTGATGACATGGTAAACTAAGCAAGTAACAACCCACATCCTGTACATAAATATATTAAGATAAAGTCACCAAACGTAGGGGACCATATTTTATTAAATAAGAAGTTGACATATAGGATATAAAAGTATATTACATCATATATCATTATATTATGTTAATATTCATAAATTACTCACCAACTCTTGATCGGGTGACAGAGCCACCGCCATCTTTACAACAAACTGACAAATGCTATGGTATCATTGCTATCTTACAAAATATTTTGTGTACATAATATATACAGTTACAGACATTCTTGCTATGCTAACTGATTGTTGCCTGGTGTTGAACGCAGCTCTGTTATAGATTTTAGAATTCCATTTTTTCGAGCTTTGAGATTTACTGCAATTCATTGACGTTTCTCACTTGTTATTCAAATAATATAGGGTAAACACTTTACTTTGATACTTATTGTTAATTATAAATGGATGTCTGTGTTTACCCTGTAAATATGCCTAAATAAATAAACACTACGACAGCTACCTTTGTTTGCCATACTTATCATACCTAGTTCGGCAGATTTAACATACAGTGAGATCGAATTATACTGTTATACGTGCGCTCAAGTTGGCAGTAAAAATAAACTTTTGTATATGAACTGAATTCTTAGCACTCTTCTTCAGCCTCTGAAGAACGATTGATTCTTTCGAATTCCAGTACGAAGTAGACTGTGTCGTCCAATTGATCCAATTATTGATCTCATCGTTTTACAATATCTTTGATGTCATCTGTATTGTATTTGTTGTTGTCTGTGAAGAAATTCGTGACATCTAACAATACTTAATACGTGCTTGACATTTCAATTTCAATTATAGGTTATGTATGTGAAATCTCATAATTTGGATTGTTTATTGAACAAAAAATAGTAACTAGAAGTTTGCTAAAAATGTCTACTCGGTGGTGAGCACAAATTTTTCAGATATTTGAACTAATACAAAAAAATATTTCTATATTGATGATAGACATTTATTTCAGGTATCCTTTATACCAAAGAGGCAATCCACAATTAAGAGTATTCCTGCCTAATTTCTGGATGAAATTAGTGCGACCTCGAAGTAATCAGCAACCTAATATGGTACAATTTCAATGTTCAATGGAAATGACCAAATTTGACATAAAAAATTACTTGGAGAAAATATATAAAATCCCTGTAGTTGATGTAAGAACAAAAATATATTTAGGAAAATTCCGAAGAGATATTGGAAAAGGTTATGTAGTCAAAGACGATGATATAAAAAGTGCTACTATAACTCTGGTATGTATAACAGGTCTTTTCTGTTGTGGTTATCAAAAGGGCAGCAAGTCAATACTTAGCGATTGTTGCTACTGTAAAAATCACTGTACTTTGGTACTATGAGTGGTAAACAATTAAAATTTGTATTTACTAATTACTAATAATAAAAGTTGTATCTCATTTTTTTCGATAACATTTTGACTTACTTAGCTTAGTTAACCACAATGATAGTATTAAAATATGACTATAGTGAAAATACTCTACTAATTGTATTTAATTTTAGCCTAAGGAGATGAAATTTGAATATCCCGATATATTTGAAAAGGCAAAAGATGATGAAGAAGAACAAGATAAAGCAATGAGTGAATCAAAAAAATCCTTTAAGAATTATATTGATCGCAACAAGAACAGATCAGATGTGCCGAGTTGGTTCACTATATAGTTTTTTTATAATGTAGGTGTTAATTAGGTCAGAATGTTATATAATTATTGTAGTTATGTGCTGTGTGGTAATAAATAGTTCAATTAAACAAACATGCAATTTCATCGGTTTTTAAATTTGAAGTAGTTAGACCTGTACATTATAATCTACCTTCAATACAAAGAGGTAATTACTCTTATTAAATTTGATCACATCTTTTTTGAATTAAATAACAAATCTTAATTAGTGAATGTTCAGTATTTACACAATTTTAATTAATATTATATGGACTAACTATAGAGATAATAAGATACATTGTCAGAAAGACACATCAGTGCATGTCCAGATAATAGATAACAGGCCTTATGTCTACTGTGCACATTACCAGAATTTCGCTGCAATTAAAATTTCATAACGGAAACCTCAACATATTGCCCATCTTGGCTGACTGCACAATCACATGAGGCCTTGTATTAAAAAAATCATTAATATTGTGGTTTTCATACTATTTCATCAATATTTTGTGAATGGCCAATTCAAATTCTGTTTCTGTTTTTATGTATAGTTGCTTGTATGTAAGCCACTATGGTTTGTCTTAAATTAACAAGAACTTCAACCCTTATGCAATTATGGCGAATTAAAAGATATGGTCATACACCAAACAATATACCTTTAAATACAACTTGCATAAAAGGTATTATCAACAATATTTATATTCTATTCCTAAAATATAAATTAAATTTTAATATAACCATTGCAACTTGTACAGGACTCACAAAATTAGATATAACATCAGCAATTTCATAGGTATATTCATAGACCTAATTTGTTAATTTTCTAATTGTATTCTAGTAATTTTCATATTACTTGCTCATGAGCTAGTCCTAGAAATTTCTAGAAAATGACACATGAAAACATTCTGATTGTTTAAAAAATTAATCTGAATATTTTCATGTGTCATTGAAAACTCGGTGAAATTACTAAAACAACTGTTGCTATAATAGTCTTGTATATTAAGTCTTACAGTTTGTAGTTTAAACAAATATCAAACTTAAACATATAAATCTTACAAGTTTAACAAACAAAGAGTGATTCTTGTCATAAAATCACAACTTTTTTATGTCTACAAAGCTTATTAGTAAATAACAATAGGGGCCAATCAATGCCAGAAACAAAAACATAAAATGTTTACTCATTTAAACTTATTTTAAATGAATTAAAACAAAATCACATTTTACACTACCATGCTATAAGTTAAATATTTCAAAGATCTAGATTATTTATCAAGTTATATTAATAACAATTAGTTAACAATCTAAAAATGTTGTAACTTATAGCATGGCCTAAGAACTAATTTAAATGGCAAGTATTTCAAGTTAAAAAGATACCGTCAATCACAAATTGTTCAACATTTTATCCGATATATTCATCCAAGAAAACAGCAGAATGGCATCTAGGACACTCAGCTATATCCAAAAGAAAAGTGACCTGTAAATGAACAGATATTATGAAATTGAACAAATTTTATTTACCAATTTGACTGTAACACATTAGATACAATCTACATTGTGGATCCATGGTAATATTGTACAATATGACAATAACTATTGTTTGTTATATTATTTTAATGATTAAATAACAGAGCAAATTAAAATGAAATTTGGTGTGAGGATAGCTTAACTCTTGAACATCTATAAATTAGGATGAAAGAAGTTTCAAGTACCAGCATTACAGCACAACTTATGTTCTGTAACCATTGGCGTATATAGAGAGTGGGACAGGTGTCCACGTCCACCGTCCACCCACACCTATTTAATGCCACCCCAGGATGTAGCTATAGGCTAGAATGTAGGTCATCGCTTTCGCAAAATAATCGTATATACGCCAATCTAGCGCTATAAATTATGGGCTATAAAGACATGAGCATCTTTCGTAATATTTCAGAACTTTATACTCAGATAAATACATTAAAAACAAAGTAAGATAATTAAAAACATATCCTTACCCGAGGATGCACTCCACATTTCAAGCGGATACGTCCATTGCAGTAATATCCGCATGCTCGGCAGAAGACAATAGTTTTTTCTCTGTTGCAAGAACACTTCTTCGTATAAACATCTGTAACTTCTGGAACACCGCGGCCCAAACGATTTGGAACTTTATATACTTTGCCTGTAGCTGATGCCACTATTGGTGTGGACTGATTAGTATCCATGCTTTCCGAAATTGCTTGAAGTCTTATATTCTCAAAACAATGATCTATCTTGTTGCTGATACTTGATACGTACGTACTCCTTTGATAGACTTCTTAGAAATAAACAAAATGTTTTGAATTATTTTGGCGGGTAGGTACCTACTTAGTCAAATGATTGGACGTTACTAATCATTTGTAGTGATGTGAACTTGGAATGGTTTTACATAAAACTAGTTTTACTTAAACAGGAGTTTAAACTGTTAAATCACTTTAAAATCTTACCTACATATAAACCGGCAAAATTATATATAAGTCGAAATGATGAAAGCAAAGACACACATTTCCAATTAAGCGACATGAGCAGCTGTACATTGAATTAGTTTAAACACCACTTTATGAATTTAAATATTCTATTTATTATGCCACATTTATGAATTGTCAGTAAATTAAACATCCTTAACCTATTGTTGTTTTGAAAAATAGTAATAGTTATTATTACGAGTGATAGAAGATTTTAAAATGTCGCTAATGTTAAGGGGCATAAGTGGCTGACTGTACCTACGTTATTTCGGGTAAACGTACTTTTTACTTTAATAAGAAATAAAGTACCTACGTGAAAATACTTTATTTTACCTATGTCGACTTTTACAGGTTTTATTTAATAGTTTACTTTAAGTAACGCTATAGAGATTCCCTAATTTGAATAAAAACAAATTTTATCTATCTTAACAATAAAATACAATATTGTTAGGAGACATATTATGAATATTTTGAGCCGGTATAAAAGGAGCGCGCGCGCCGTCATAAGACGCATTTGTCGGGTGTCGTTCGGAGAGGCAACATCGTTCAAGGACAGTGGATCGTATTTCTTTTGTTATATTTGATTAGTCCTTATAATTGTGCAATTATTGTCGGTGAGTGCTAAGCAGTTTATTGATGTTAAGATTCGATCCTTGTATTAAAAACGTTTGTAATAAATTTAAAGTGTTTGGTTAAAATGAATAAATGTGTGAGTCACCTCGGGTGACGCGTAATATATTTTTTAATCATCTCTGCTTCTGATTCCTAATATCAGAAGTGGGATAAAGGACTTCAAAGCCCACTAAACTCAAAGATACGAGGAACGAAATTTTCTACCTTCACTTTTATATTCTACCGGTGTTTATTTTTAAAAGTGTTCTTGTGTGATTTACCGTGTGGTTGTTATTGCGTGCGTGCTGCATCAAAACTCGTGTTTAATATGCCTCGAGAGCATGACCGTCGCCGTTCCCGAGACCGTTCGCGAAATAGGTCTGCTAGTAGGGACTCCGTGCGTAGCTCGCTTCATGAATCACCGCATGGGCGCCGTCGCGAACGTAGTGATTCGAAGGATAGCTCGTATTACCGCCGGCGCAGTGCTCGTGACCGACACCGTTTTAGATCGCGATCGAAAATCACGCTTCAGCGCAGAACACCTACACGTCCTCCGCGCCGTTCCATTTCACCTAACGCTGATAATTATTTACAAAATACTCTAAGTAGTATCATGACGCGGCTTACCACTATCGAGCGTAACAGCACGAATGCAACATCTGCGCCTAAAATTTAAGTAAAATCGCAGCCGCACTGTGGTCAATACCGAGCACCCGATCCGCGAAGTCATGTCGAATTCTCGTAGCTCCATGAACTTGGGCGATATTCCTAGTAGGGATCGCGTGGACAATTCCGATGACTTTTCCAACGACCGCCTGCACCAACGATTCAATCGCTCGTGGGTCCAATACTCCGTCAACCACAACCATGCTTGTGGAGGCTATCAAATCGTTGCAGCCTGTTAGATCGCGTAAATATTACGTCTCTAGCTTTTACACGATATTGACGTCTGGTGTGAGGAAGTGGATCGCGCAATAACTGCGAACGGTTGGAACGACCATGAGTGCCTATCGCGAGTAGCTTCTTGTTTTAAAGGCGATGCTAAATTCTGGCTTAACGAATGGGTCACGAATGACCGCACTTGGTCAAACTTTAAGCTCGAGTTCAAGCCTCTTTGCCCTCGGAAGATTATGCTAATATTTTATTTGAAGCCACGAATGCGACGTCCGACAAGTACGCAACGTACGCCGAGTACGCTCGACGTACACTTTTACGTTTACGTATCGTGAAGGGCCTTAGCGATGAGCTACGGACTCTTAAAGTAATACGTGGCATTGATAACCCACAAGTTAGAGCCGCTGCGGCAAACGCGAACTTGACAACCGAAGATATAGTTTCATTCCTATCTATTTATACGAAACCAAATCGCGCTAAACAAGAACCTCGTGGTAACTTGACTAGAAAGCATCCGTATTCGAATTCGTCTCACGACCGTGGGCTCAAGTGCTACATTTGTAACCAGCGCGGACACTTGGGTCGCTACTGTCCTAAGAAACCCCGTACGGAACCAACTAGTGTTCCGATTGCCAAATCCGTGACACAAAGTTCGATCGCTACTACCGTTAATCCTAGGCCCGCGATGCAATGTTCTTTTTGCAAGAAAACGGGACATACGGAAGAGATGTGTTTTGTGAAGAGTAGGTCGGAGTCTAGGAATCAGCGAAACGTTAACTAATGTGCGAATTACACGGGTTATAAAAACGATGTCGTTACAGCTGTAGTTCAGGGTATACCTATGAATGTACTAATAGATAGCGGAGCTCAAAACGTATCGCTGATTTCATCTGACGTTCTAAAACATCTCTCCAGTCAAGTAAAACCGACGCACTACGTTCTGAAGGGTATAAGCGAACATGAAATCATAGCCTCGGCTTTCGTGACAGTAACCATTGAGCTAAATGACATAACTATAGAAGCAGACTTAGTTGTAGTGCCAAACTCGTGTATGAATACTTCGATTATAATCGGAACAGATATTCTTAACCGTGATGGTGTTATGTACGTGTGTACCAAGCATAAGCAATACATCACTCGATCTATTGATAACGACGTCCCAATCAACGAAGTTCAACGTCTTGATCGTACATTAGTCAACACCTCATTACAGGGTTCTATGTATGATTCGTTGATGTCCGTAATCACGAGCTTCTCTAACTTTTTCATCTCCGGTACCGCTACTACCAAGGTCACAACCGGAGAAATGGAAATTAAACTGACTAGCACCTCCCCTGTCGTATACCGACCGTACAAGCTTTCATACGCCGAAAAACTTAAGGTACGCGATATAGTAAAAGATTTGCTCGACAAAGGCATCATTCGAGAGTCGCGGTCGGAATACGCCAGTCCCAAAATTCTCGTGAAGAAGGACGGTACCGACCGCATGTGTGTAGACTACAGGGAATTGAATCGTATCACTGAAAAAGAGAGATATCCCCTATCTTTGATTAACGACCATATAGATAGGCTAGGGCGGTATACCTTCTTCACCAGCTTTGATATGGCTACCGGGTTCCATCAAATTCGGATTAAGGATGGCTCCGTACACGTTACGGGATTTGTCACACCAGAAGGACACTTCGAATACCTGAAAATGCCGTATGGTTTGACAAACTCCCCGATCGTCTACCAGCGTATTATCAATCGAACTCTTCGCGAATTTATTGAAGCAGGAGACCTTCTGGTGTATATCGACGACGTGCTCTTTATGAGTAATAGCATATAAAATGGCATATCGTTACTAAAGAAGGTTCTAAATACGCTCACTAAGGCAGGTTTCTCAATAAACCTTAAAAAGTGCTCTTTCCTGACGACTGAAGTCGAATATCTAGGGAGGATGATAAGTTTTGGTCAGGTGCGGCCGAGCTCACGTAAAGTGGCGGCCTTAAAAAACGCTCCATCCCCTGAGAATGTCAGACAGGTTCGACAATTACTGGGACTCGCTGGATACTTCCGCAAATACATTAAGGGGTACGCAACGAGAACCGCATGCATTGCTCATTTGACCCGGAAAGGTGTTGAGTTTCGTTGGATCAGGAACAGGAAAGGGTTCGTAAAGAACTGAGTGCTTAACCAGTGAACCCGTTCTTACCATATTTAACCCTGAGCTACCCACCGAGGTTCACACTGATGCAAGTTCCGCTGGCTATGGAGCAGTGCTTTTACAGACTTATGCTGATGGTGGGAAACGTATGGTGGCATATTTCAGTAAGTCTACGCAGGGAGCAGAGAGCTAATACCATAGTTATGAGCTGGAGACGTTAGCAGTCGTTAAGGCCTTGCAACATTTCAGTCACTATTTAGTGGGTCTTCAGTTTAAGGTCGTGACGGATTGCAATGCTCTCAAGTCCACCGAGCGCAAGAAGTACTTACTGCCTCGCGTCGCTCGTTGGTGGATTTACTTACATTATTACCACTTTTCTATCGAGTATAGGAAGGGCATTCTGTTGCCGCACGCGGACTACCTCCGAAACCCAGTCGCTTCAGTTAATCAAATCTCGAAGCCGCGTAACTGGGCACAAATAGTCCAGTCTGCGGACCAAGAAACAAGCACCCTCATACAAAAACTCTCGGAAGGACAGCTTGACTCTAATCGTTACGTCATAAAAAACGATTTATTGTTTTACTAATACACCCCTGTCGGTGAGGAACCGCGTTTCCTCTGCTTCATACCCAAAGGCCACCGGCTCAGCCTGCTGCGAATATTTCACGATAAGCATGAGCATATAGGTCCAGATAAAACCCTGGACCTTATTCTAAAACATTTTTGGTTGCCCGGACTCCGTCAATTTGTTTCTGAATACGTCTCACATTGTTTAGTCTGTATTTCCAAAAAGCGAGTGCCCCGAGCCCCACTACAAAGTATTTCATCTTGGCCAAAACCCCATACTTCATACGACACCATACATGTTGATGCTTTGGGACCATTACCCGAGTCTGAAGGCTACAAATTCATCCTAATACTAATTGACGCGTTTACAAAATTTTGCCTCCTCTATCCGATTTATCGCCAAGACACTGGCGTGTTAAAACGAGTCGTCTCCCAAGCAGTTTCTCTGTTTGGCGTTCCTAAGCTGCTAGTAACGAACAGAGGTAGAATGTTTGAGTCCGCTGACTTCGTACAATGGATAACCGATCTAGGTTCAGACTTGCACTATATTACACCTGAAATGCACAGCTCAAACGGCCAGGTTGAGCGGTACATACGAACCGTACTCAACATGCTTTCGTATCGAGGTGGGACACAAGAACGCCTCCTGGTCGACTACACTCTGGAGATTACAGCTGGTATTAAATATCAGCAAGCAGAAGACGACTGAAACTTCACCAATCAGCCTCTTGATTGGCACTGATGCTTCTACTCCGGTCATACGGTCCCTAGTTCGAGACCTAGCCGTAAGTGGTTCTGAGACCAACAGAGATGCCTTACGTGAAATCATAAGTATATATAAATATAATATATATATATATATATATATATATATCTCTCTACCACATACACACAACACCATCTAGCCCAAACTTAGCAGAGCTTGTACTATGGGTACTAGACAATGGATAAACATACATATATACTTTTTTTTTTGTAAATACATACATATTATGCATAGAAACACCCAGACCAAGACAAACATCCATGTTCATGCACACAAATGTTTGACTTGTGCGGGAATCGAACCCGCGACCTCAGGCGTGGCAGTCGGTTACACTAACCACTACGCCATTGAGTCGTCGAAGTAAGAAGAAAGTAATAATATATTATGTCTTTATATTGTGAAGATACGGCTATTTGTAGACGTTCCATGATAATAAATATTTGTTAGATGTTACTAGCATCAACAAAAATATGAAAAACAAAAACAGGTTAAATAAATAGTATTTTATTTTTTACCTTATATAGTTATTAAACTCGATATCTTCAAAATAATGGTGACTACTCTACTCTATTTCCAATAGCAATGTTCGAGGATTTCCCCCTTATTACGACTAATTATATTCTGATCTAATGGATATTTTATCATAGTAATTAAACCATTTAATGTATTAATTATAAAATGAATGTGAACTAAGGGGAAATAGGGTTCGGTAAATAAATGATTTATTATTATTATTAAATGATTTATTAATATTAATAAATCATTTAATAATATTGTATGTTTGATGTCCATATGGACATCAAACATTTAAAGAAAGATTTAATAACATAAGTTGATAAATAAGTTTCAATAGAATAAGCGCCTACCTACTATTAAGAAGGTACTTAATGTTTAAAATTGAAACTGCTATGCTAGATTGTATTGCCTTACGTTTACTCAAACGTGCACTGAAATACTACACAAAATACTACTTTCACGGATTGCATGGTATTTTAATTTATTATATTGTTTTAGTTGGCATGCCAGAGGCCCCGACATTATCATTATGTCTGAAATTTCAGCCAGACATAATTGCTTATTGAGAATCACTTGATTCACTTGTTTGTTCATTGGCGGGCCAATGAAGCTCAAAATGTTAACCTCTATAGCCCTACTTACTAGAAAATTCTTTCTTTTTGAATAGATATTTTTTGATAAATGATTTAAGGAATACAAAAAAAATGTAAAATATGTAGTCCACTGCTTTTTTAACAAATTTCTTATCACTACTTACCTATTATAAAACAAAATCACCGGCCGCGTCTGTCTGTTCGCTATAAACTCAAACTACTGAACAAATTATTATGCGGTTTCCACCAATAGACAGAGTGATTCATGAGGAAGGCTTAGGTGTATAATTTGTTAAGGTTTTGTACTACCCGTGCGAAGCTGGGCGAGTCGCTATTAAATAATATAGGTGGAAAACAAACAAACGTCCTGTCTAATGGTAGACAGGTACCTAAACCTATGCGTCCTTGAAGGATTGCGGCCACGACTTGAGGAAGAGAAGGCAGGGTCTCCGATGAGAACATTTGTCCATCCATTGTGAGTGTCCTACTGCGCAACGTCTTTACGTGAGCAAAGCGATTAAACTTTTCATTAATCAGTCTACTTCTATTGAAACTTGCTAAAGGAGGAACTCAATATTGGTCAAGTGGCTTGCTATATCTTCAGTCAGAGCATTGATTGCCTTTTTGAGTCACCAATATTAGTATTGTCTTCTGTTTACGCGAATATTATTCATTGAAATTAAACTACTATATACGGATTTTACTGCTGTGTGTGAATATGTGCATCAGGGGACCAACCACTACCTGAGATTTGACAAACCACAGATTCTCGCTAAAGAACACCGATTCCTACCAAGGATGCTTCGCGAGGCTATTGAAATCAAAAAACATCCTAATTTTAATAGAGAAGATGGTTGGAATGTACCACCAGCTTGGGATCCAGTAATAAAAATAGTCAAACCCAAGAAGAAGCAAACCACAGCTAGACTTCATGATACTTTGAGCTCATTCTGCGTAAATAGAAACACCAATGATTAAATTATGTTCGGGTACTTTGAAATAACTACACTGGAATATTGAGACAACTACCATCTTAATCTCCCCGTGACCATGGCTGCTGAAAAGCAACTGAAACGTCGGGGAAAGTGTAAATTAAATTAAATCTAAATAGTTTTAATAGCTTTAATAATAATTCAATTAGCTTAAAAATTAGTAAAGTTTAATAGTCGTAGTAGTGTAACAGTTTTCAAAATTATGTAATAAAGTAAGGAATCCAATAAATAGTCGGTAGGTTTGATCAGTATTTATTCGGGCAGAGCTTTGCCTCACAATAGTTCCGATATGATAATGAATTACAAATGCACTGACAATCTACTTTTATATAGAATCTAGACTAGTCAAAACAAGTACTCTTATTCGTTAAATAAGTTATCAAGCAAACATTAATTAATAACGTAATTTAATGGTTGGATGCCTAGTAAATAATAATTAATAATATCTTATGATAATTGAATTATAGTAGCGGATTAGAATATGTTCCGGTTGGTGTGACGTAGCGGTATCGGTGATGGATGATAACAAAAGTGTCAAATAAACAACGCGATAAAATCCGTATATAGTAGTTTAATTTCAATCACCAATATTAGGTTGGATATCGTACGACGGATGAAGGTTAATGGAATTCCACTTGGTCAGATTTACCAATTTAATTATTTGAGCCATTACCTTACTGGCAGTCGTAAGGGAGATGCTGATAAGTGAGAGAGCAGGGCTCTCAATAGCTGTAAGGGCGAATATGCTGGTCGGTAGATGCACTCGTTGCACGACCACGGCAATAAAATCAATTTCTAAAGCATTCATAGGTTTTACTCATATCCCTATGGTGCTACATGCGATGACTGTTTTGTTATACCGCATCTTATTTAATCAGACTTTCATGAAAGCATGCTAGAATGTACGGCAATAGCAACAGCCTCCTAGGTACTTTTAATCCTTATGAACAGCGACGGTCACATGATTTAATAAAACGGACCCCATATGAAAGTATTTGGTGGCCCCATGTAGCGTTGTGATGCAGTGACGTCTGTGCAAATAGTAAGTGATCCGCAAGCAACTGGTAGATCAGTGAGTAATTACAATAAGCAACATACCAACATGTAAACTTATATTTAGTCGAAATCTTCTTAGAGTAAAATACTGCCACAAATAAGACTAGGATATAGAATATTAGGATATTAAACTAGCATTTAGTTACCTAATGTTATATTAATTTGATATTTAATAACTTTTAATAAGTACGTCTAATGATTAACAACAGCCGGATGTAATATTTTATTCATTTTATCATTTATTCTTGCGTGACCGGGTATCTCAATTGACCGAGTAACGAACGCAGTGTGCGCCAATGTTGAAGATTTGCGTGAGGGCGTTCTTTGCTAATGCTTGGAGCTGTAAGCATCTCTGATAATAACGTATTTTATATTGTATGGATACATTGTGTGTCAGTGTGACTAAGCAATAAATGGTGTTTTTAGTCTCTGTATGAGTTTCCTTGTCTCCCTGTCTTCTGATTTACTATAGGATTAATTAGTAGGTATATATATATATACCTACTAATTAATATGGTCCTACCTTTACGCAAATATTAGACATTGAAATTAAACTACATACTTTATATGGCTTTTATCGCGGTTTAATTTTAAAGCACAATTTCTACATTAATTCAATTCTGAAATTAATATTACCACTTAAATTTACTTACTCTTCCTAACGTTTTGATTGCTTGTCAATAGTCATGTGACCATCACAGGGAGACAATCTCTGTGACCGATAAGAATATTGTTTATAAAATAATCTCCTATAATAATATGATGATCCACATAAAGTAGTTTAATTTAAAGAGGTATATCATTAATTTTTAAAACAATCAAGTTGTTTTGTGAGTTAATGTTAATTGTTGTATCTTACTGTAGGTATTTTATTTATTATCACAGGGTAAAACAAACATTTTCCCCGGTATTGTGGCGGTAAGTCCCGTGTTTGAGAAGTTGCTGGAGAGGCGGCATGGCGCCCCCACCTTCTGGCTGACACAGGTAATGACTGGCCATGATTGTTTTGGCCAGTTCCTGTGTCGCATAGGCCGGCAAGAGACAGTTGCCACCACTGCGGCGACTGCCGCGACGTTGTTGTGGACACGGCGCTGCACACTTTGGTGGATTGCCCCGCCTGGGCATCGCAGCGCCATGAGTTGATCGCTGCAGTCGGATTGGTTGCCCTCTCGCTCCCGGCCGTAGTTCATTCTATGGTCCGGAGTGAGAGGTCGTGGAACGCCGTCGCCTCCTTCTGTGAGGAAGTGATTTCCATCAAGGAGGCGGCGGAGCAGGAGAGGGAACGCTTAAACCCTCTCCCCAACCGAGAGCCGGGCGCCGGAGAACGCGAAACGACCTCCAGCCACCCTGAGGTTTAACCTAGAGGTGGGCTTCGTGAGCCTGCCCGCCACTCGATCAGCACCAAGTCCGAGAGGCGGCATGCGTGTTCCCACGCGCGCCTGTGTATCGTGTGTCCAGGGATAAAATTTGTGATGCCCAAAGAGCAGGTCTATTTGTGTAGTGGCTTGTCGTTTCATACGGCGGGCGGGCCGAAACTTTGGCGGGGTCGCGATTGCATGTGCGCGGCTCCACCGATTGCGGTTATGTCGAGGAACGCCGTGGTAGGTTTAGTCGGTATTACCGGGGAATCTCTCCCCCGGTGAGCCCGACATAACCTCTCGCCTCGCGGAGAGGTATGCGTAAAGGCATTACCTCGGTTAAAAAAAAATGTATTTTCACGGCAATAATGACCTACACGCGTAGATATATTATTTTTACAACAACCAGGCAATTATCTAAATTATCCACGGATTGACATCTGCAATGTAGTACCCCATGTTAGAGGCACAATTAATTTTATCATTGCAATAACAATCAACATTTTTAATTTTATCTCTCACGTATATCGCACAGGAAGTTGTTGCATTGTGTGATTGTGTGTCAAAGGTTTCCGTTTATTAGGTACTTAGCATGCGATCTAGAGACTATAAAACTGTTCTACTGTGCAAGTTGTCAATATAGTAGTGACCAGTCAAGATGAACAACTTGTTTTATTTAACGGTCTTTGCTGTCCTTCTCGCAGTAAACTATGGCACTGGTCCTGTACAATCTGCGCCTTCGGGGGATTCACCCGAACTGTTTTTGGTTGGCCGTCATTCCTTGAATCGAGTAAGTAATCTTATGTTTTTGTTATTTACTTTCTTTGTGGATATAGTATTATGTTTGACTGGAAGAGCCAACCTCGGCGTCACCAATCATATAGTGACGTACCGGACGTACGAATAAGCCAGCTCACCATATAAGTACCTGTCATCCGCTTTTCAAGAAATCGGCGTAAAGGTAGTAAGTCAATAGAATACTGAGTTACCGTAACTCAAGTATTTTCTAAAATCTCTATATTTGTCGCTATTATTTCATACTTATATTATGAGCATAAATATCAAACTGTTCTGCTGTTAAGTCTAGTCTAAGTCTAAGACTGGCTTAATGGTGCAGCGTTAGTGAATGCGACTAACAACTGTGTAAGTATGCAGTCTCGGATTCGATTGTGTTTGGCAAACTGTTATTGGGCTTTTCTATCAATAAATTCTCAGTAACTGCATGGTACATATGTATTACTTTACTCTTTGGCATGGTGTCTAGACATGTGTACGGTAGACGACAGTAGCCTCGGCAACTACTACGTGGTACCTAAATCTATACTAATATTATAAAGCTGAAGAGTTTGTTTGTTTGGTTGAACGCGCTAATTTCAGGTTCGAATTGAAAATACATAATAAAGCGCAATGTGGGTAGGTATATAATATGTACCTCGCCCTAATCTTTGGTGTATATAGGCGTGAGGCAATGGTTGAATAAGTACCTACTTTCTGTTTCTTTTGCTTTGTTAGTTAATCTACTAAACCGACTTTGATGCTATATGGCACAGTGGTACCTAGATCCCGAACTTAGGACATAAAACACAATAAAAGTTAACGAATCTATACTAATATTATAAAGCTGAAGAGTTTGTTTGTTTGGTTGAACGCGCTAATCTCAGGAACTACTGGTTCGAATTGAAAAAATATTTTAATGTTGGATAGCCCATTTATCGAGGAAGGCTATATAACATCACACTACGGCTAATAGGAGCGGAGCAGCAATGAAAAATGTTGCAAAACGGGGAAAATTCTCTTATCTTATATGAAACAGACGAAGTTGCACGGATCAGCTAGTATAAATATATTTAAACGTATTATCAGCCGGCAGGCATAAACCAGGTCCGTAACTGGTAACCGTTAGGGTTATAGTGAAACACGTAGACTGATTCAACTAAGAATATATAGGCTGGCGATACACTCTTGGGGGAGCTCACGGCTTTGATAAACCTAATGCTCTCCGGCGGTGTGAGCGATGCCATCATCGACATCTTGTACGGCGCAAATTTATGTGCCCTTAATAAGAAAGATGGTGATATTCGTCCCATTGCCGTGGGTTGTACGTACCGGCGTATGTCAGCCAAAATATGCTGCAAATTTTATAGTAAAAATCTTACTAATAAATTTCAGCCCTTGCAATTGGGTTTCGGCTCCAAAAGGGGTTGTGAGGCTGCCATACATGCCTTATCTACGTACCTTGGCTGTGGTAATGGAGAGGTCATCCTAAAGGTTGACTTAAAAAATGCTTTTAATTCAGTAAACAGAGACACCTTGTTGACACAAGCAAAATTAGAAACACCTCAAATATTTAAATACTTGTGGCAATGTTACAGATTTCCAAGTAAATTACTTTATAAACACTCCTTTTAGAATCTTCAGTTGGTTGTCAACAAGGTGACCCTCTTGGACCAGTCATTTTCAGTTTAGCTATACACCCTATTATTCAGCAGATAAATTCAAAATTTAACACCTGGTATTTAGATGATGGGACGCTTGGAGGCGATGTAGAAACAGTACAAGCTTTGTCACTTTTGAAAAATAAATTTGCATCTATTGGCCTAGATTTAAATACAAATAAATGTGAAATATTTGTAAACAATATTAATAACGTAGACAGACATTTGGTACTAACTAAATTCAACTCTTTGGCTCCAGATATCAAAATTGTTGAAAACATTCTCTTCGCCTGCTTGGGTCCCCAGTTTTTGAAAAAGCTTTTGAATCTTTCTTAGAAGAGAAAGTCCAAAATTTTTGTGAAATTTCAGTCCGCCTTTTCAATATTAATATACATTCAGCTTTTACTATAATGCGATACTGCCTTTTCGTCCCTAAATTTACTCATGCTCTAAGGTCATCTCAGTTTTGGAAAACTTTTTCTCCATTAGTCAAAATTGACAAAATCATAAAGAATGCATTAAGGCAAATTTTAAATGTGGACTTCTCTACCTGTTCGTTTAGGCGGGCTCGGCGTTCGCAAAATTTCAGATGTCAGTTTACCGGCATTCCTGGCCTCGGTTCATAGCCGAAGCCATAACCATAGTATTGTCTAGAACCCATAGTACAAGCTCTGCTTAGTTTGGGCTAGACGGTGTTGTGTGTATGTGGTAGAATATTATTATTATTATTATTATTATTATAGCACGGAAGAATTAACCAGGTACATTCTAGCACCTACTCTGGTTAGTTCAGAAGTGTTATGTAAGACCGACGCCGTGAACGCCTGGAAAATGGCTTGTCCAAATACTGATTTGCCTACCAACCCATTCTCCCAAAGGCAGTGGGATAGGCCGCTGTGCAACACGGTAAGAGAAAATCTTTTTACTACATCTGTAAGTGTTGCAGAGCGCGCACGTTTGCTGGCTGTGGGAGAATGGGAATCTGGTTTATGGCTTCAAGCACTTCCATCGTCAGACACAAGTCCAGTACAATTTTGGACGATACAACATTCCGCCTCGCCACCTGTCTTCGTTTAGGTACCCCTTGTGTTTCTCCACATCGCTGTCATTGCGGAGAAGCTGTCGACAGCCTCGGACATCATGGGCTGTCTTGCAGCAGAAGCGCTGGTCGTATTTCACGACACGCTCAGCTAAATGACATTATCCGTCGTGCTCTTATCACCGCCGGCGTACCAGCAGTATAAGAACCCATAGGCTTGGTACGTGACGATGGGAAGAGACCCCGATGGTATGTCTTTGTTACCTTGGAAAATGGGTAGGCCTTTGGTGTCGGACGCCACATGCGTCGACACCCTTGCGCCATCACATCTTCCGAGCACGGTGAGCTGTGCCAGTGCTGCTGCTGTAGCGGCGGAAAACCTCAAACGGCGTAAATATATTTATATAATATAATATTCTATCACAGATTATAATTATTATAATATAATAATTTAATTAGCTTAAAAATTAATAAGGTTAAAAGTAAAAGTAGTGTAACAGTTTTCAAAATTATGTAATAAAGTGTCAAATAAACAACGGGATAAAATCCGTATATAGTTGTTTAATTTCAATGAATAATATTCGCGTAAACAGAAGACAATATTATGAGAATATATTTACAATTTTTAAGCCTTCTTATATCCCATTTATTGTTCTTACAAGTAATGCTCGTACTAATGTGCACAATATTCATTTGCACCAATCAGCGACAAGTAAACACAATTCTACAATTCTACGAGGATATCTTGAGCATGTGTGCGTACGGCGTGGTGGCGTAAATACTGCCACGTATAAAAACAGAGGGCCACTTCGCGCGTCGCTTAGTTCGTAAGTTGGTTTCGGCGCGGCTAGACGTATGATGCTCCGTTCGATTCCAGGTTCCTCATAAACTCATATGCCTGTGCGTATATACATACGCCACAATATAATAGCTAGCTTAATGAAAAAATCGGACACATCTCACATCCGAGTTGTGACTGAGCTGCATGTTATAATCTGTGATTTTCTACCGTAATCATGGCAATAGTAGTTAGTTACTATGGTCGAAGTGGCAATCGAGTTTGAGATCAGAAAGTAAATTTCAAGATAGGTAGGTACATTTTTTACCAGAAAGGCAGGCGTATGATTCAAGTTTGTCGTAATAGTTTAATTGTGTATAGGAATATACAAACAGTATCCGATTGCATATTAAATCGCACGATTTCGCTTAAATTAAGTTTTGGCAAATTGGCAATTTTGATATGAAGAAGCTATACAAAAAAATGAATCAAATTTAGTTAAGTTTTGCTTACTATGTATTTCATATCTTTGGTAATTTAAATTAGTGTATTATATATATGTATAACTTGGACCGCAAAAAAATCAGCGTAATTTTTACATGTAGGTCTCTAATACGATTGTATACTTTTTTGTTCATATCATTTAAAATCTATGCCGTAGGTCGTAAGACATGCAGAGCCGCCCTCAGAAGACGACATTCCACCACCACCTCCTCAGGAAAGATGGACTGACGACTTTTCACGCAAGAGGAGAGAAGCTAAAGGCGTTGGAGGCTCTATGCCAACCAGAAAAGGATGATTGCCACACCAATGATCTACCTGAAAACAACCAAACAACTATGGCCGTGTATAATTGATAATAATATTATAAATGCATTAAATAAATAAGAAGCAAATTACCTAATAGCATTTTGTTTAATGAAGTTATATCTTCCCATTATTTTCTACCATCGCAACATAATGACTTCTGAAAATGCAGGTTCATCCGTTATAGTTACTATCACATAAAGCTATTGGTGTCCGTGCAGGTATATTATATACATATTATGGCCCCAGTATAATAATCATGGCTTCTGCTCTTGCATCTTCTAAAAATTACTCTTAAAAGTCTAGATAACAAGCATTTAAACAATGTGTGCCCCAAGTGCCCAGCGTGAATAAGCAAATCACACTGGATCCTTACACTCATGCGATCACAATACTATCTTACGCTATTAAAGCAAGAGATATAATCAGCTTTCTTTTTTTAAGTTTACAGCTGCCGCCCTTGTAATAATGTAAAATAAATAATCCTGTGCCGCTAGAGACTTTACAACCATTTAAACAACGGACACATAGAAAACCCAGATTGGGAAGTTGTATCTAATAATTTGTGAATCACAAATGTTTTTGTGTCGTATGGGGATCGAACCAACAACACTTGGCGCAGTGGCATCTTAAGAGGAAATACTAAGGGCGAGAGAATTGAAAAATAGGTATTTGTAAAATCTATTGCTGTTGCGGAGTGCCTGCGGGGCACGATCGAGACAACTGCAGCTTGGACCGAAAATACCTATTAAAATACACAAAATCACCGTTTCGTAGTCCCCTGATTCCTTCTCTAAAACTTGACCGATTTAACTATTTTTTTGATTAAAAATAAAGATAGGCTTTGGCCGTGTTCCTAGGAAAATCTGACCAATTTTTGAGGGTTTTGAAGGCTCTAGTTTCTTTTAATAATAAATTTATGAAAAAAGGAAAACATGGGGACATGCCAATAGAGGCCATACATTTTTAGGGTAAAAATTATTGCTCTACTGGCATTTTCCAGGGAGGAAACAGGGGACTACGTTTGTACGGAAAAACAGCCCTTGTGTTTCCTCTAAATCACTACACCATTCGCTGCAGTCCTGTGAACGGAATGCATTAAGTAACCTATAGTGGTGTTGCCTGAGCGGTACCTACCACTGGTCCCTTTTAAAACTGGTTTTAAATTGAGCTGTGCTGTTGCGCCCGGCATGTCAATCACAGCCCGTACCTACCATCGTTGTATATTTAAATATTTATTACAATAAGAACATAAACAACATGACGACCTCGATGGCGTAGTGGTTAGTGTAACCGACTGCCACGCCTGAGGTCGCAGGTTCGATTCCCGCACAAGTCAAACATTTGTGTGCATGAACATGGATGTTTGTCTTGGTCTGGATGTTTATATGTATAATATGTATGTATTTACAAAAAAAAAGTATATGTGTATGTTTATCCATTGTCTAGTACTCATAGTACAAGCTTTGCTTAGTTTGGGCTAGATGGTGTTGTGTGTATGTGGTAGAATATTATATTATTATTATTAACATACCTGATTACATTACAAAATTGCAATGGGGTTGGCAAAGTTGATCAACACATATTTTCGGTTTTTGTAAAAGTCTATCTACATACTTGCATAAATTAATGAATGTTATTGAAGCCTATTGTCGTTACCCGGACATAATTTTGTATTCCCTGCTGTTACTGAAGATTCCTCACAAAAGAGTACTGTAAATTGGTTACGGGCATTCTTTTTTTAATTCATAATTAGCAGTTTCTTTTAGAAGGCTTTTCATTAGTTAAGTACTAGGTATGTATACCAGTGTGGCAGATTTCACACTAGTTCGTAAAATATGTAATAAAGCCTGAATCGAGCTAGCAAAATGTTTGTAAAGCGAGTTATGATATACTTACAAGTTATCTGTTAGCTACATCAATCCTTTGGCCCCTGCACTCCAGGCGAGATCATCAAAGTCCACACCCAACTCAGTGCGTCAGCATTGTGTAAATGGGAATTAGTCGCGTGTGCCGTTTTTATTACGCCAATACGAACATAGCATGACGGTTGATTCAAGAGTATTGCCTCATGTAAATGGACCTTTACATTTCTAACTAAATCACTTACTTACATAACTTTGTTTTTAAAGACGAAAGAAAACAAATTTTATAACATGGCACATGGTTATATTTTACATATATAAATCTGAATACATTATAACCTTCAATAAATTAATTGTAAACAATAAACTGTGTAAAAAACAAACAAAATTATTTTGTTATAATTGCTAGAGATTAAACAGATATTCGGTAACTGTCCGGCCTATCCGGCCGAATACCGGATAACTAGCGTCTATCCGGCCGAATATCGGCTTTTAAAAAAATATTTTAGTTAATTAATTGCTTTATTTAGTTAGTATCACGAAATACAATAAGTAATCAAAAGATAATTCTACAACTTAGAAAATGAATTAGTACTCATACTGCACTAAGGGCAAATTATGGTGAATTAATACTAATTTCTCTGCATTAAGAGGTAGCAAGCGGTTCCGCTTGTCTTCGTAAATAAGGCCTAAAGCTTCAGAATAAAGTCTTTTGCCGTACAAACTGCTGCAAGGTGCTGAAAGATAGACTGTGGCAAATTTTGTAAGATTTTTGTTGCTCAGGTAAATTTAGTTCTTTTTGAATCATCAGCAGGTTTCTTGAGCTAAACGTAAGTGATTGAAGTGCGCTACAAGTTGTCTTCCAGTAGCAGTGATTGTTGTCACTTCAGTCTCGACTTTGAGCGACTCATTTATAGCTCTTTGAAGCGTATGTATGAAACATCTAGCAGAATCGAACTCAGCCAAACAAAAACCCATCACCATGTTAGCACCACTATCATGAATGAGTAATGCAACAAACGGCAACGTTCCGCTGGCTATCCGGCTACAAGGTTGGCCAAATATCCGGTATCCGGCTAAACTGCTATCTGTTTCATCTCTAATAATTACTTATAAATATTAACCAAATAATACATAGTCAAACCCCTCAGAGAGATTCAAAGATTTGAGATTTTTTTCAAATTCACCGTTTGTTAGATCTAATTTCATACATATTAATAATGGAGGCTTGGCCTCTGAAAAATGAACTACAGGTATTTTTGTGATCACACTTCTCCTTTTAGGACAATACAGTTCAACTATTTGTCCAATTTTGTTCTTATCAACATCACAGAATGTATCTACTTTTTGTAAACTATTGGGGTTTAATAATCGAACTAATCTTCTACCCCATTTTCCTGCATTCCAAACAGTAAACCTGTTCCAGGAAGGCAGTACATATTTTTCTAAATGTTCTAGCTGTATTTTCCAGATGTTTTCCCGCTTCACGGAGAACGTTGCTCCTCCTTCATGATAAGTATATATCAATAATTCCTCATCCACCCTGTACAAATCTCCACCTGCATCTAAATGATCATAAAAGAAGATCAAATCTTCAGGTGTACCATATCCAGACTCATCAAAGCCTCCAACTTTGTCATATACAGATCTATGGCAGAACCAAGTTGGCATGAGTAAAGTTGGTCCATTAGCAGTATAAATTTGTAGTTTTAATTGTTCAGGACTTAAGTTATTTGCCCAACGAACAAAGCGAGGTGTTGAATTTGGAGGTACTCTAGATATTCTACTCCCAATAAGCGCATTTTGATTTAATTTAGCAGCTTCCCATTGTAAATGGACTCTGTCAGGGTGCATTACATCATCAATGTCTTGAAAACAGAGAAATTTTCCAGTACTAACTTTAACAGCTTGGTTTTTAGCTGCGCCGACACCTCTCGAAGTAACGCCACTGGACAGTATAAAGCTAACCTGACGTGCCGCAAAATATTCACCCCATTTCTCCAACAAGATCTGAGTTCTATCATTGCTGCCATCATTACAAATAGCCAGTTCAAGTTTTAAATTACTTTTCAAAATTGTTTGTACAGCTATTGATTGCATACAGTTATCTATCCATTTTTCACCATTGTATATTGGTATGATTATTGAGATTTCAGCCATTTAGGGCAAAATTAGGATACCTTATTTACTAGTAATACATTCATTATTGTCATATAAATTAGTTGTCACTATAATAGCGCACTTTAAAATGTTTTCTTAGAGTTTGTACGCATTACATATTGTTTTGAAAGCTTTGTTTGATTGATCAAATAATCTCATAACAGTAAACAGGGAGTCAAGAATGGAATCAACAACGTTTTCAGTTTTGGCTTTTAATGATGTTTGATGGATATTGGATGATGAATGACGTTCAGGGTTGCAAGCCACTACTAAAATTTTACTCTAAAAATTTGTATAAAATCCTCTAAGTCATTTATGATTTCTTAATCTAGCTGTAAATTTAACTTTGCTTTTGATATATTAAAAAAAAAAATGTCTGCTCCCGTATAGGTATTAGGTATTTCTGTGTCGCGGGGGACTTTACTAACAATGACACAATGGACACAAAGAACACACAGACTCGGAACAACCCCAAACCCACAACACTCGGCGCAGTGATAGCGGCGAGGAGACCAATAAAACCACTACACCATCTGTGCAGTCACACAGTTTTGATAACAAACTTTGTTTAAAACATCTAAAATGCCCAAAAATATTATAGGAAATATCTAATCACTTTTTAACACTTCTAACCTCTAGATTTAAGGGAGAACCCAAGTTGTCAAGCATTTTGTTCTAGTTTATTGTTTCTAGTAGACTACGGTAATTACTTACTAGATCTAAAGCAGGTCGCCAAGATATTATATTTTTTAAATAGTAAGGAGGTCGTGTATTTGTTTGCCATAGTTGCTAGAATTAAATAATATTATTAAGTATAAAGCTGTTCAAGTCTAATATTAAATAGTACTATATAATTGGACTGGTGAGACTGACTTTGATTGGTTTTGAGTAAAGCTTTTAAATGTTTTTGGTTTATTGGAAAGTACACCTTGACGGCTTGACGGCGATGAATTATGATTTCATTCTTCTTCTTTGCGTATCGTTGGCAAACACTTTTAAATTATATATTTGCCGCCCAGAAAGCAGCTTTCATTTATACTCTGTCTCCGGATTTCATTGACAACATTCAACATTCAAATGTCAGTATGAGTATTGTCATTTTTCATTTGTGTCAAATGAGATGATGTCATGTCGCTGTCAGTCAAATTGAGGCAGACAGTCGTTATAGCAGCGTTACACTAAATATATATTATATTTCTGCATTTGCTGAAATAGTTGGCTTTTTTGTAACCACAAATATGGGAATCAAAGAAGCTAATATATATTTAGATAACCAATTCAATACATATTATGCTGGCCAAACCGTTAATGGAAGAATAGAATATGTCTTTGATAGTCCCAAAAAAGTTCGAGGTATGTAGCATTCATGATTAGTTTTTTATAGTCAGCTATGAGTCATACATTGAATTGAGAACAGAAATAACATAGTTTAATTGGGAAACATCGAAATGATTGTAACTGTTTGTGAATTCGTTGTTTAAAAAAACTATTTTGTTTTAGGAATTCATGTAAAATTTAAGGGAGAAGCGCACACAGAATGGGCTGAAAGTAAGCAAGAAGAGAATTCTCAAGGTAACACAGAATCTACGGACACCTTACACACTGGACATGAGGAATACTTTCAAGTTTCCTATTATATATTGGGCAGCAATGCAGGTGAGTGTGTTTTCAATGTATTGTTATTAAGCATAGAGTTGAGTAACACTACATTACTATGTCAATAGTGATGTCATAACATGACTGTATGTAACTGTTGCACATCCTGTATCATATAGAATGTACTGTTGAGTAACTGTTTAAGTTTATCACTTTTATAAATGGAGATAGTGAAAGTAACTATGACATTTACATAATTTAGAACACATTTATTTTAACTAAGCACATAGTTTGTTATTGATATTTTAAGTAGATATTATTTATTATATCAATAATAAATTATATGTAATCTTTAAAAAAGAAAAGTTAACCGAAGCTTAAACATATTCAGTAATTTAAATACCCAATGAAGTGTATTCATTACAATTTTTTTAAGAATTCCTTTAATGCTGGCTCATTATTACACAAGTTAGCATTTATATGCATTTTTATAAGTAATACTTTTGAGAAATTGTAGTATTAAGATGTTATCAGAATGTGCGTTACCCCAGCAATATAATGTCGAAAATAGTAATTAAAATGTTATAGATAATTAGTTGCCCAGCTTCTGTAATTGTAGTGCACATTATTTGTTGCACATATATTTTTTTAGTTCTTTCACAAAAACATTTCCTGCTGGGTTAACGTTAGTAATGTTACCGCAGCCAGAAATTTTACTTTTTAATGGGAATATTGAAATAAATTTTAGCTATATAATTAGTTGTCTCTAAACATTGTTTTGTAGCTTGTAACTGCCTTCAAATGTATATGAAGTTTTATTAGTGTCCTGTAAGTAATTAACACATTATGATGAAATTTAGTTCTCCACATTTACGGTCACAATGCGCGCGGAATTATTTGACCACCAATAATCCTATATGTGGATATATAAACTGAATGTTATATTAATAATTAGTTGGTTAGTTCAGTTTTATACCTGTAAAATTTCAGCATAGTACATACAATAATTAACGAGATATTCAAATAAAAGTCATGAGGAAATGTAAGAATGGTCTTACACTTCCTAATGACTTTTATTTTAACTTTTACTGTTTACTTAAACATGGTTGGGTTACCACGGGGTAGCTCGACCATGTTTAAGTGGTTACAAAAAGCGACCGCGTAGTACCTTATGCTATCTTTTTAAATATGTAGGATAGTGTTACAAGTTTAGTACAGATGAATGATAAATTTAGTACACAAATGAAACTATTTCTTATTAGTTTATTTTTTCGATTCATTGCAGGCAGGCGATTCGTACATACCTACTTGTACTTACTTATTCATTATTTTAGCGGGCCAGTGCTTCGATCAAATATACCATAGATGCACGTTCTCATACTAAATCATACCTCAATAATATCAATGAATCGAAGTGAATAATTATAGTTATGTTTACTCGTTCAACTATTTAAAAATAGTCCTAGTTAATTTAAATTCAACTTAATATATCATATCACGTAAACAAAACATTCTGACATGAACCTTTAAACATCAAAAACAATTAAGTATAAACTCTTTGCAACAATTCCAACAGTTCCAAACTAGTGGTGTCGGTTCGCTCTCGCTTAGTGCACGCAAGAGTGAGTGGGACAGGTGCGTAATACATGCATTTGAAAATAAACGAAAATATTTTCAAATATATTGTTTAAAGTGCCATACTCATAAAAATAACATAATACATAATTTCATAAAAAAACTATACTTAACGAAAATACGACACTCCATCCTTTTTTTGCACTTTTAGAGTATAATTTTTGCATTTTCCACTATATACTTTGGCATTGTGAAACGTCACACTGCTAGCGCGGTCGTAAAGTGGCTGCGAGCGAAACTGTTCAGTGTTCATACGGCTGATTTATGCAGAGTTTGTCCGAGACCGCACTACGGTTTTTTCGCGCGAGCGGTAAACCGCTAAACCGCGAAACCGCCCGAAACGCACACACTACGATTAAAAACCGCGAAACTGGCCACGATTTTTACAGTTTGAAGATGGATTTGAAGAGAGCTGTATGTATTGTTGCTTTAATACTCAGAAACAAAAAAAGAAAACGTAATCATAAATTTCGCAAATATTGGGTCCATCCACTGACTAGCAGAAGATATAAGAAAGGTTTCTTTCATAAGAAGTATCAAGATTTAAGAAAATATCCTGTGAAATTTTTCAACTACTATCGGATGTCAGAAGCCAGCTTCGATAAAATTTTACGACCACACATTACCTACATGGATACAACATTTCGCAAATGTATTTCACCAGAGGAGCGGCTGTCTGTTACTTTGAGGTAAGTAAGAAAAATAGATACATCGAAATCATAGAATTTTTTATTATTAAACATATATACATTTATTGTTCCTGAGATTGTGACAGATAGTTGGCAGCTGAATGTTTTTGTTCATTAATGTCTACATATTGCAACCGTTCTGGATGATCCAGTTTTCGAATGGAATTCATGGGTGATTGTGATGTTAATAAAGTAGAAGTAATAAGCGGTAAATAGATTATTTGTTTTGCAGGCCCCGTAACAAACTGTCCTCCATTTTGTTGCCCAGTCGATATTATCTGTTCTGAATGATCTGTGACTTCTTAGTTATTGAAGGCGTAGCGGGCGCTGGTGTTGAAACTGGTGACTGTACTGGTATGGTTGGCGATGGAGATGGAGAATGTGTATAATATGATGGTGAAGACGGCGTTGTCGTGAATGACACACGAGATCCATATCCTTGACCATGAATTTGTGGTTCGAATGGATAGAAAGATTTGGTTTTCTGCAAAATATTCATTATTTCTATCTTAGCGAAATGCTTCTGGTCATCATTCAATTTTCGTAACATTGGTACAATCATTTGTGAAAAGTTTATGTCTTCGTCGTATTCATTCGTATTTTAAGTCGTAGTCAAAAAATTTAACAGTTTTTGTTCATAATCATCATTGTTACTTTGGCTTTTGGGGGCCTTCTTATTGGATGGGGTTCAAATATTAGTACTCAGTGGTGAAGGGTTTTCAGTTATAACAATATCAGAATAATCTTCTGAAATAGATTTGATATTGCTGCTAATCACCCTTTTTTGTAATGATGGTACCAAAAACAACAAAGAGTCAAAATGAACGTACTTTTTCTTTTTTATAGGATCTTGACCAGATTTACCACGTTGCATTGCTAATTCTTTAGCAAAACTCGCGCATATTTTCCCATTTCTTTTGTATTGCACTGCCTGTAACAAAAATAAAAATATAATAACTATTTCTTTTTCAGGTATCTTGCCAGTGGAAACAGTATGAAATCTTTGTATTATGAATATTTGATTGGCACAACAACTCTAAGTGAAATAATTGAACACACATGCAAGTGTTTATGGATATGTTTGCAGCCTACATATATGCCTGAAAAAACAGAAGAAGATTGGATAAATACAGCGAAACTTTTTTTTTGAAACAACACATTTTCCTAATTGCGTTGGTTCCATAAATGGAAAACATATAAGAATAGAAAGGCCAGAAAATACTGATTCAGAAGCCTACAATTACAAAAAAATGTATTCTTTAATATTATTAGCTATAGCTAATGCAAACTATTGCTTTACTGCTGTAGACGTTGGAGCATATGGTTCAAATAGTGAGCCTAGCGTATTTAAAAACTCAAATTTTGGTAAAAGGTTTTTAAACAACCAAATGCATTTACCAGAATCTGCTACATTTCCTGAATACGAAGAAGTCGGCCCACAGCCGTTTGTTTTCGTAGGTGATGAAGCTTTCCCACTTACAGAACACTTAATGAGGCCATATCCAAACAGAAGTTTATCCATAAAAGAAAGAGTTTATAATTATAGATTATCCTATGCCCGACGGACTGTTGAATGTGCATTTGGAATAATGACAAACAAATGGTGTATTTTGCATTGACCATTGGATGTGAAATTAGACTTCTGCGACCACATGATGGCAAACAGCTGAATGAATCATCTCAAGTCTCAAGCTACAGCGCATTTCTTCAACCCGTGCGCGTTCTAGCAATAATGTTATGGATATAAGAAATATATTTGCTGATTATTTTACATCTCCTGCTGGTGCGTTGAGTCGGCAGTATGAAAGAATTTAATAAAACATTATAATAATATAATAATACATTGAACTAAAGTAACTACATGCAAAGGTCATGACATTCATAATTATTATAACCTACGCTAGTAATATATAAGTCAATGTTATAACCTATTTCAGATCGTTTTCGCTGCTGAAACATTTGATGTTTGATTTCGTTGTAATGAATAAATCCTTTTTATAACTTACCTTTATTTTTCTTCTCAGCCCCCGACTGTAACATCCAATTATTTATTGTGTGTACGTAAACTTCCTCCCAAAGTTTGTTTTTCGTATTTCTGTCACTATACTGACGCATAGTAGTGTCGTATAACGCTGGTCTTTTCTGTACTTCCACTATGATTTTTGTGGACAAATTTTCATAATCTGGCTCGTTTGAAACAGACTCAGACTCAGTCGACGACATAGTTACGAAGCGACAATGACAACAGAACGATTCTTCACGGCGCGGCGGTCAGACGAATAATGACAGAAACCGCCCGCGGTTACCGCGTTAATGTGTGCGCGCCAATATAAGTTCTATGGACTACAAATTTTGGCGCGGTTTTTACCCGCGAGCCGGTCTGTAACAAACCGCGGTTTTAAAATCAGTCGCGGGAAAAAACCGCCGGTGCGGCCGCTTGCATTAGTGCCCTTGAGTCACAAAATTACGCGGTTAAAAACCGCGGCGGTTTAGCCGTAGTGCGACCAAGGCCTAAGGTTGGCGCCGTTTTTTAAGTGATGATCGTGCATCTATGGTATATTTGATCGATGAGCCAGTGCATATGTTCTGTTGTTTTTATGGTAGTTTAAAATATTTGAAATAAAGAGACTGCTTAAGATCCCCGTAAAAAATACCCGTGACATGTTAAACACAACACAAATTATATGTAATCGTTTTATTAATTTGAAATAAACATTATTATTTATATTGTATGTACTACGCTGAAATTTTACAGGTATAAAACTGAACTAACCAACTAATTATTGATATAACATTCAGTTTATATATCCACATACAGGGTTATCGGTGGCCAAATAATTTCGCGCGCATTGTGACCGTGAACGTGTAGAACTAAATTTCATCATAATTTGTTAATTATTTGAAGGCATAGCAAACATTAGTAATGTTACCCCAGCAGGAAATGTTTTTGTGATATAACTAAAAAACTATAAGTGGAACAAATTTAAAAATGTGTGGCTTTTTTATCCCAATGAGTGACATCCTAAGTATTGGTGTTACTGGATGGGAATAAAAAGTTGCATCGAGTAACAGTGTTACTCGTAGGGAAAAGGCGCGGGTAAAGTATCCCATCGAGTAACACTGTTTTTCTATTGCATCGAGTGTTACATGTTACACGATGAGAAAAGGCGCGCGGATAAGGCATCCCATCGAGTAGCACTATATTTTTTACAAGCTTTTATTTAACTTGCAATGTATGTATGTAGGTATGTTTGTTTGGGTGGAATCTTGCAACTCAATTTTGAAACAGATATCTTCAACCGATTGAGCTGAAATTTTGTATACACGTTCAGTTTGGATGACAATGCATGGTTAACTGTGTGACGTCATTCTAAATCCAACATGGCGGCACACCCAAGATGACGGACTAGTTATTTTTAATGCACTCCTACAATATGGGTATCAAATGAAAGGGCTTGCTGAGAATAAGCCGAAAAATAAAGTGACGTCACTTTAAATCTAATATGGCGGACTAAGTTTTTAATGCTTGTCTACAATATGGGTATCAAATGAAAGGACTTACTGAGAATACGCTGAATATAAACTCCGTTGCTCAAATTCTTGTGGAATTTTAGTGTATTGAGGTTTTTGGAGTCCTCTATTATGATAATGCGGTTAGGTTGTTGGAGTCTGTAGCATCGGTTGGTTAACTTTGACTTGTGTAATTTGGTGAGATATAACTAAAAAGTAAAAATAAAATAAAAGTGAAAAAAACCTTTTTAAAAAACAAGCTCTATATAAATGCGCTAAAAAGAAAAAACCTTTACTATTATCTAATAACGTCATTACACAATTTATATGATATAGAAGTAAAAAGTTTTAAGTAAAAGTTTATTTCTCTTTTTAGCGCATTTAAATAAAAGCTTGTTTTTAACTTTACTTACTTTTAATTTATTTATACATTATTTCATCATATAATTATTATGTTACAATCTATTAGTAGTATTATTATGATTATACTACTTAATCACAGTTTTGTATATGATAGATTTGAAGATGTAGCAGGACTACATAACATTGTAGGAGATCATTTAATAGACATAAAATATTTATTCGTTACGCAGAATATGGTCACAGTTAGTTTTGTTAAAATAACTATTCATAATGTATTTTTGCGAAATGCTACTAGGTCTGAATAATGTAAGATAAGTTTTCTTGGACCTATGATTTTATTTGCAAAAATATATTTATTGCATAAAAAAATCATTTTATTGCAAAAAACAAACATTTTTATTGCATAAAAAGTTTCTCTATAAATGTTTTAATTCACGAGCGTTGGTGATTAATGCTACTATCAAACTACATGAAATATTTGAGACATATAAAAAACTGTATGTGAATTGTATATGTATTTTACGTTTAAAATTCTGGATTATACTGGATATAACTGAACTGCTCCGGCGGTTGTATCGATGTCGATGACTTTTATGGATATTTGAGTGGATCTCTGGATGGTTAAAATTGACAATGGGACTTAATAGATAGGGCTGTTGTTGCAATATATACCTAAAATAACACAAGTGAAACCGCGGAGAACAGCTAGTCATATTAACTATATAGTTAAATGTAAAACATAGGTATTAAACATTCGATATTAAATCTGTTACATTATTGTAAAATGACTTTTCTTTCAAGACCTTAAGACTGCGCCGAGCGAAATGTGCCAAAACAGGCAGTCACAGTTAAGTAAATAAAATCAACACTTTTTGTTTAATACAAATATAAAATATACATTTACTATAACAATGAATGTATTTCCAATTACTCCGTGTAAAAAACTTAAAATAATTAATGTTTTCGCCACAAAATTACGTTAATTTGCACGAAAAATGCAAAAACGTAATCTCGTGTTACGTGATTTTCAGATTATAACAGTAAAAATGTATCATATTTTACAGCTTAAAAAAAACATAAATAGTTATATTACAATTTGTCCGTCCCAAATATTTGAGATACAATTTTACTATGGCGGCCGCGCGCCGATTTGTATATGCGCCGCACGAGCTCTGTCATTATCTGTCTTACGCTCGGCGCAGTCTTAAGACACTTACCAGGAAACAACTTATTGCTCATGGGACATTCTATGAATTTACGTCTGGGTGTTACTGGATGTGAATAAACCATATATTTTACTATTGTTGCACAATGTATTCTGATTCATAACTCTAATAAATATTAGTTTGTTTGTGAAAGTATTATATTGTTGTATGTTGTTCTCCTCAAAATACCATCTCTGTCTAAAAGTTATTTGATATCTCCTCTCTTAACTTGGAACAGAAGTCTATACTAAAAAGTTGTTATAATGTGTTTACTGGTTGTGACAGTTCATCAAGTTAATTATTTATAATTATAACAGTTAACCAGGATGTATGAACATTATAAATATTAAAGTCCAATATCATGTTTTATCGACCATCCATTGAGATGTTAATTTTGGCTATTGTTTCAATGTATCCTAATTTCCACAACATAGATTATTGATGAGACATGCATATTTGTTACGTGTATTAGTGTTAAAAGCGATATACTTGAAATCTGTTAAACCATATGAATCCTAGGGTAAATATGTACTTGTGGATAACCTTTAATATTTATTGTAGGTAATAATGAGATCGAGATTCCAGCTGGCAAGCATGTATACAACTTCACTTGTGCATTGCCACCAGTATTGCCATCCTCCTTTGAAGGACAGTATGGCTATATTAGATACACTGTCAAAGTTGTATTGGACAGGCCTTGGAAGTTTGACCAAGAAACAAAAATGGCATTCACTGTAATTAATGCATTTGACTTGAACCTCAATCCTTCTTACAAGGTAAGAAATAAATATAAGGTTAACATTAATTTTAAATTTACTCATGCAAAGTTGTTGTCTTATTAGCAGAGGTCGGAATAGGTCTCTACCTATTCCGACCTCTGCTAATAAGACAACAACTTTTTAAGTACTAAAATGATGTCAAATATGCTACTACGAAATCTTAATACGGATATGCCCTATTTAATCCCGGGTTTGATTTAGTATTCTAAATTTGTTTACCTTCTTTGGATACAAAACATTTATTTTCATTCGAAAAAACATAATTAAGAAATAATTTATTTATACAAATATTAAAAGTGATTGGTTCCTGCCCGGTAAGTCAGATGGCTGTTTATGCTGCTCAACACAGCGTGTACGCCGCGTAGATATTATTTCTTTCTCTTTCTATATTACTACCGCTACAAGGCAGGGTGCGGGGTGGACGTTGCGGGGTGAGGGGATGATCGGTCCGGAGGGAGGGTGGGGTATACATTTTGGCTCACTCGTCTGCTTCGGTGCATTTAGTGTGCGTGCATTTATTTTCGCTGTTGGATTTTTATATAAATTGACCTTGTCTTACGTTTTTTGGATTGAATCTGTGTTGCTTGGCGATTCTGGCTATGTTTATTGGAATATGACTTTTAAATTTTGATAGTTGTGTAGTGAATAATACTAAACACGTGATATTCTCCTGTATTTTAAATTAGTTTCAAGAAACCTACAGATAAGGTGAGTTTCAATAATTTTATTAATTTTATAATCTCGATTACATGTTCAATTTCAATTTAAATGTATATTCCACATAAAAATTCAGTCTAGTCTAGTGCTAGTTTTCTCTATTTGATCTTGCTACATCGTTTAAACGGCTGTTAAATTAAAAAACTTTGTGTTCAAGATATTTATTTTACGTAGGTATTCCATTTGCACAACAAACCAGCAACTCCGCCATTTTGTTCGTGCTGTCATGGAACACCCAACTATAAGGGAAGACGTGCAAAAGTGGATCAAAGACGATTCAGATTTAATCTACAACCATGCAAGTGGAACAATATTTTATACAAAGTGTGAAACTTCTGTAAAAGCTACAAAAAAAGTAATTTAGACTGGCATGTTAATGGAGCTACACATAAAGGAACTCGAAAATCACTAATGGAAGACTTCTATTTTGATTTAATTGAATTTTTAATTTCGTGCAACATACCTTGGTCTCAGGTCAATAAGACCGCATTCAAAAAGTTTATGTAAAAAAATGTATGTTGCAAATGCAGTGGCAGATCTGTACCTAACGAATCATTACGGCGAACAGTTTATTTAGAAAAAGATTACAAAAACAGAATTCAAGAAATCTATACCAAAATAGGAAATACCATATTGTGGGTATCCTTAGACGACACAACAGATATATTAGGTAAATACATGGTGCATTTAATGGTCAGGACTTTAAGTCCCTTGAAACCATACAAGCCACACCTAAATGGCAATACAATTTCTCTATTTGTTATAGAAACTTTTCAAAATATGTGGGGAAATTCTTTTGAATCTAGAGTAAATGATGTGTTGATAATGTGTACAGATAGTGTAGCATACATGTTGCTAGCTGGGCGAATTTTAAAAAGTAAATTTCCAAAACTTGTTCACATTACATGTTTAGCTCACGCATTGCACCACCTCGCTGAACAAATAAGAGTTCATACAAGAATGTTGATACTTTAATATCGAATGTAAAAAAACATTTCTTAAGTCTCCAAGTAGAGTAAATATTTTGAAAGAAAAATACCTAGATTTACCTTTTCCTCCACAGCCTGTTATTACAAGATGGGGCAGGTGCCCCAGGTGCCAGGTGGCTAGAGGCGTCATTTTACTATGCCAAATATTTTGACAAAATACAAGACATATTTACTATGTTAAACAACCAGGATGCACTTTGCATTAGAAAAGCAAAAAATGCAATGAACAATGAAAATTTACAAACACATTTGATTTATATAGAGGAAAACTTTAAAATCATTTAATTAGCCCTGGCAAACTTGCAAAAGCAAAACCTGTCTATTACGGAAGCTTTAGAAGTTTTTGACGAAGTGAGAGCAGTCATTAATTGGACGGGAAATAATGCACTACAAACAAAACTTGAACAAATTATGAGTCGAAATCCAGACTTGGATGTCGTTAGAAATATTAACGAAACAAACCAAGAAACATGGCTTGAATTTGCTGCGCTCACATTGGTTGACGTTGAAAGATCATTTTCATCATATAAGTGGGTCTTGCACCCGTATCGAAACTGATTAAAAGAAGAACACATTGAAAAAATTATGATAATATATTTTAATTCTTTAGTAAATGCTGTGGACGTTGAACCTTCAGCTTCCACCAGTGTTTCTAACATAGTTGAAATAGATTCTGATTGATTTGTTATTTCATTGATTTGTAGATACTGTTTAATAAAAATATATATACTTAGAGTCAAGTTTGTTTCATTTTTTCATCTCTCTACTCTCTATGCACATAAAATAGAAAATAATTAAACTTTATCAAGCCGCCCGACGGCGAGTACTAAAATTTCGTCAAACGCCATTTGCCGGCGTGTTTCGTGTAACGCTACTTAGTTTGTGTTTAACACAGTAAAAAAGAGTTTTATAAGACAATAATATCAATCCCGTAAGTTTGAGAAAACAATTTTTATTAATCCCCAATTCCGGGTTTAAAAGGCATATCCATGTTAAGATTTCGTATGTAGTTTCACGTCATTTGGTACTTATAAACTCTACCTATTCCGACCCCTGCTTATTAGTGATATATAGTGATCGGAATAGGACATTCTGAATTTCGGAACATTACTTAAGTACAACTAAAATTATTAAAATATAATAAATATATAATACATTAATATGATATAATAATATTATTTATTTTATTTTTTATATAATTATATTCCGAAATAAAACAATATTTTTTAGGATGTCTCCACTAGGATTTCATTTGTAGTTTTAAATCTCAATTAATGAATCTGTTGCTACATGAGAAAAAAATATGGTATACAAATAGTTGCTATACTAAGTAATTTACTTTCAATGTATATCATTTACATAAACATTAGTCAGCATTCTATACAAGCTTTAGGTAAAAATTACAAACTATCCGGTTTTTTTAGGAACCAATACACATACAAATGGAGAAGACATTCTGTTGTTTCTGCTGTGCATCTCCACCACTGTCTGTGGATGTGCAAGCTCCTGTGTCTGGGTACTGCCCAGGACAAGTGATACCTATAAGAATTGATGTGGAAAACAAGAGCAATGTGCAAGTGCATCTTATTAAAATATTTATAAGGAAGGTAAAGTAATATAATTTATTGTTATAGATGTTAACGCAATGATTCATTTTATTAACACTTAAATTGCAGTAAACCTATTCAACATTCTAACAGCAGTAGTGTGTGGCTTTTTATGGCATCCAATCTGATATAATACCAACATAGACTCATGTCTGTATATCTCAGATACTCATATTTTGCCGCTTATATATTTAAGGCTAGTAGATAAGGTGGTGAGCCAGTATATGGTTGATGTTAAATAACTTGATTCCTACTCTAATGAAAACCACAAATAAGTTTAAAACTGTTATGTATACACCACTGAACCAATTATGATTAGGTGTATGGAGATATGCTTCTTACAACGCAAGTGAAGTCACGTAAGGTAATCATAAATATATCTGTGTTGTCAATTCCAGGTAGTGACATATAGAGCAACGTCACCTTCGAATGCAACAAAGAAAATTAAAGACATAGTGCTAACTATTCAAGAAGGTCCCGCGCCTGTAGGTTGTACTAAAATCTGGAATTTGAATTTGGAAGTGCCGCCAATACCGCCGTCCGATCTCGTCAACTGTAACATTATCGACTTGGATTACGACTTCAAGGTGAGTATACGTAGGTAGTTAGTGCGTAGTTATTCACGCATCTATATTAAGTTACTAGGTATCGATTATTACCAGGTTATGTGACGTATAATTAGATGATTCTGACGAGGAAACGATAGAAACAACAAGTTCAGTATGATTTATAATTAGCAATACTGGCTGTTACATAAATTGATACAGGTTTGAGATAAATAGATCGGTATATATGTATCTACTTAAATTCTAGTTACGTGTTATGTCCTTGATATAATTGTATTTTGTTTGGTAATGCAAGCTTTTTTTTTATTACGAGAAGACTTTAAAGAAGTTATATTAAACCCTTATAAATCGCTAATTGTATTTTAGTCTTACTTGTGTTACATTCACGTATTATATGTACGCCTATACATCTCCAAAGGAGTAGACAGAGGTGTATGAAATTTACATTTACATGTAGAAATTATTCGTCTTTTGAAATATAAAAAGATCTAAGATATTAAAACCACGTGAATAATGTAATTTAAAAATAAGAAGTTTATCTGCACATAACCTCAATGATTAACCGGTCGTATACCGCCGGCTCGCATACCAGCCGGCAGATTTGTACCCGTCGTAGGCCGGTGGCTCGCATGCGAGCCACCAAATTGGCGCCAAATTGGCGTCGCTTAAGCGAAGGCGGCGCGCGGCGTTTTGGCGCCAATTTGGTGGCTCGCATGCGAGCCACCGGCCTACGACGGGTACAAATCTGCCGGCTGGTATGCGAGCCGGCGGTATACGACCGGTTAATGCGATACTATTTCGCTGAGCATTGCGGGTTCGATCCCCACACAGCACAGATATTTATGGGACCAATAGATAGGTAGTTTGAATGTGTTGTGTGTCTGTTGTGACATTATTAGATTTCAAAATCCCCCAATCAGGGTTGCTAGATCTTACAATCGAAAAGCCGGACATTTGGGTAAATCATCGGATAAAACCGGACACCCTTATTTTTTTGTCATAAGATAACACGGCAAATTTTTATGGGAGTACAGCACTAGTCCGGTCGCTTGCTAGCGATACAAGGTGAGGCAAGCGGAGCCGAAACCAACACATGACAAATGTAAAAAAGCGTGCCCAAATTTAAAAAACCTAACAAAACCCGGACAGGCCGGACATCGTCTTATTTGGCCGCACACGCAACCAAAAAGCCTGACTGTGTCCGGCTTTGTCCAGACGTCCGGCATCACTACCCAGAACGCAAGGGACATTCCTGGTGTGATATAAAACCATAAGTAACATCTGTGAACATAATTCTGTTTATTTACCAACTACTTTAACTTACCTTGTTTTGTCATTTCCAATTGAATTATGTAACATGGTTGGAGATAACTATTTATATTGAACTAAATGATGTCATGATGATATCATACAGAATTTGTAACCTTGCGTTTAGGTAATTTATTGATCCTATTTTATTTCAATTAGCAGTAATAAAACATCTAGACTGGGCAGACGTTTTGTAACTATAAATCTGCTGTTTTGAGCACATAACATATTGGGCCTGAATTACACGAAGGGTTTAAGCAGAGGTGTATCGCATTCAAATTTCGCATTCACATTTAGCAATAATTAAGTAAAACATAGCTATGTACTGTAAAATTCATATATTCATAGTCCTGACTCCGCTTTACGGTCAGTAGTAGCGCATACGCTCAAGTCTTCAGCAGTAGACAAAACAGGCGTTCTATTCAGACTTTAACAAGAACAATGATTAAATTAACACAATTGAAAAATAACCACGTTGTAGTTGAATGCTTAAAAAGTGGTTCGATTTATATAACAGTAAATCAATAATATATAGATAGATATTACTAGTGCATTTAGAATCTAATCTCACTGATGTGGTGTAATTGCCTTACGTCTTCGTAAATTTCTTCGACAATTGACAATTATTTATTGATAGATAATAAAATATAATATTAGGCAATAACATTATTTTTATCTTATACTTTGTTTTTACCAAAAAGCAGGGTTACTTGGAAAATAGACGTCCAAATTTAAATAAATACTTATAATGTTCTTCAACGTCGTAAAGAAAGCGTTCTATAATTTTCTTGTTGTACCTATTTAGTTTAGATGTAATATTATATTGAAATGTTCATTGAAATTAAACTCTTTTATACGGATTTTATCGCGTTATTTATTTAACAATGTATTACATAATTTAGATACTGTTACACTACTACTACTATTGAACTGAACTTTACTAATTTTAAGCAAATAAAATTATTAAAACTATTAAATCTATTTATATTTAAGTTTACACTTTCCCCGACGTTTCGGTTGATTTTCAGCAGCCATGGTCACGGGGAGACTAAGATGGTAGTTCTCTCAATGTTCCAGTGTAGTTATTTCAAAGTACCCGAACATAATCTAATTATTGGTGTTTCTATTTACGCAGAATGAACTCAAAGTATCATGAAGTCTAGCTGTGGTTTACTTCTTCTTGGGTTTGATTATTTGAATTACTGGATCCCAATCTAGTGGTACATTCCAACCATCTTCTCTATTGAAATTAGGATATTTTTTGATTTCAACAGCCTCGCGAAGCGTCCTTGGTAGGGATCGGTGTTCTTTAGCGAGATTCTGTGGTTTGTCAAATCTCAGGTAGTGGTTGGCCCCCTGTTGCACATGTTCATACACAGCAGACTTCAACGAGCGTTGGTGTTTTACATCAGCTATGTGTTCTTTTATGCCTATGCTTCTCTTGGTTTGACCAATGTACGAAAGTCCGCAGTAACAATCTATTTTATAGACCCCTGCATCTTGTAAAGGTAGTTGGCACTTGACGGATGGTAAAAATTGACTTATCTTCGTTGGGGGCTTGAAGTATGTGTTGATTGAAGCTCGCTTCAAGATGAACCTAGCCAATCTTGTCAGTGACACCCCTTACATAAGGCATTATAGCAGGCTGGCGCTCGACTGGCTGGCTTTTTTTAAATAACATTCGCGTAAATAGAATACAATATTATATTGAAACGTTGTTTACAATGACTTTAATACTATTGTTAGGAGTTCGTAGAATCGATTTAAAATTCTTGTTAGTGCCAATAATTTTGGCAAAGTTACAATGCTCTTGTCAAAACTTTAAGAACATTCAGACATTAAATAAAATTATACGTATATATGTTTTCTTTATTTCTGTATTTTTAGAATATTTGATTAATAATGATAGCGACTGAGTGACGTGTAAGCGCCAATAACATGGTCGGTAGCAGAGATGTTGCGGATGCAGATTTTTTGACATCCGCGGATGCGGATGTTAATGAAAATTGTTCATCTTATTTAATAAAAAGTATCTAATATCACCGCCTTCGCAGTTTCAAGCCTGTTTTGCAAAGGTTCGTAAATTAAACACGTACTACTGAACAACTGATTTCTTTCTTATTGTAACCTACGCTACATCTGGGTCCGCATTATCATCCGCGTTGATTACCTATTACGGATGCGGATGTGGATGCAGATGTCCAAATCGATGCAAAAGCTCTGCAATTGCGGGTGCGGATACGAATATTCGCAACATCCCTGGTCCGTAGCACAGTTTGGCACTGTGTTCCGTAAACAGTAATAGACTAGCTCCCTAATACAGGGAACGTAAACAGTGTTGTGCATTTCTGCATAGCTAATGCTTCGCGAAGAAACAGGCGTTGTTTTAAGCCGTTAGTGGCAGAAGAGTCAGTGGCCTATCTGATTTTAAGCGGTAACCACCTCTTAGCAATGCAACGGAGCAACCAAGCATATGTACTAATTGTAATGGGAGAGAGAAGGCCTTATACTATTCTGCCCTTTAGACGGTACGCAAATTTGTTTAGCGACTCAAATAGGCAGAATAAATGAGTGGTAATAGCCAGGATAACCAGCTGGCTGTATAACTATTCTTATTAAAATATACATACGTATATAATAACTATATTATATTAAAATTATGATTAAAGCAATATTTTATACTGTTTGTTATAGGTCGAGTGTTCTGTATCTGGCATGCACATGGGTTTGAGTGGTAAGAAGTACATAGCGATCGGAACCGTACCTTTGGTAGGTATGGCAGGTCAGGCGGTTCCTTCGGCTCCAGCAAGCCCTGGCGGAGGGCAGTACTCTCCTAGCCAGCCTGCTGTGTTGCCTGTGAGCCCGGGACAGCCAGCTCAACCAAACGTAAGAATATATTACACTAGCATTTGCGCAGGGCTCGACCCACGTGGTACCTACACCCATAGAAAGTAGCTAATGTCCATTTCCAGGTTTTAAACTACCTCTACCTATATTAAATTTTAGCCGTGAATAGGTAACAGACAGACAGTTACTTTCAAATTTATAATTGCTAATTGAAGTAGTAATGTTTTTTTATCATCGATGGTTTTTAGACGCGTTAGGAAATTGGTGATCGGCTTCATTAACAATTATTCAAAGTATCGATATTATATGCTATGAAAACACTGTATATATTTAGTCGTTCTATGTGTTGTTATTAGGTATATAATAATATAGTATAACAATATGGTAGCCTAGACTCATTAGTAGCTTAGCATGCAATGTCTTAATAATTGGGTGCTTTTTATGTGTTACCGCTTAGGCAGGCCATGCATTGAAAAATGTAAAAAATTACATTATTATAATGACAGACATTCCTGACCTGTTCATTTGATTGGCAGCCGCCGTCTGCTCCAAGTGGTGATCCGTCTGCACCGGGTGGTTGGGTAATGCCAGGCCCTGTCCCTGATCAGCCGCCGTTCCAGACGTTGTATCCAACTCTCAGTAAGTAACATTCATGGTATATATTCAATTAAAATCAAATCCTTATTTTTCGACGGTACCTTTCTCGTAGTTTCGTTGTAAGCTGCTACTGAACATTTTTAAAAAAGCTTTATAACGTTAGCATTACTCTATAATTAATTTATTATTGTGAAAATTTAAATGCCCATTGTCCATTCCGATCATTTACTTGAGCCCACTGGAGAATTTATTACCACACTAAACTACTTCATGATTTATTTGGATATTGTAGTCGCTAATGAGTTTCTGCGTAATTTACAGTTTATCAAATGTTTTTTCCACACTGATCTCTTGCGTGATTTATATGGACTTTTTGTCCACACTGATCTCCTGGGTGATTTATACGGATTTTCTGCCCACACCAATTTTCTACGTGATTTTTGGTTTTCACCACTTATCGTACGTGATTTTTTAAAGTTTTCAATACACTGATCTTCTGCGTTATATTTTTGGTTTCACCACACTGATGTTCAGCGTGATTTTCTTAGATTTCACCACACTGAACTTCTGAATATGAACTGAAAAGCTATAATGATATTTGTTGCTTTACTCCGTTAACAATGCTATTGTTTGATTTCAGGTCAACCGGTTTATAAGGAATCTCCGTACACGGCGCGTACTCTCCAAGAGAGGGGAGAGTCCAATCACGTGATGATAAGAGGACCAAACAATTTTGCACCGTACTACCCTACATACGCTGCCGTCCAGCCGCCGCCATTACCTCAGTAAATTTTGTAAACGGCCAGAGCTTACGCATTTTATATAAACTACTAATATTTAAGCGATATTTATCGAGTATATGTATATTATAAATGGAATATGGAATATTCTACTAGGTATAAGGCTATTTACTGCCTATTGGCAACACGTGCACTAGTTAGGTTGTGATATTAACATTTGATATTTCGAATATTGTTTTATATTTACATACAGTAACAAAGGAGAATGGGCGGCTTTATCGAAATGCTATTGGAAGGTTGCAGGTAGTGTAACAATCGAATAGGTTATTGAGAATTTGCATTGGCTTATTTTTATACAAAGTATCTAATGAAATAGTTGTACTATGATGCCGATAACATGTCAACTATCCCATACTCAGTCTTATATGAGATCTCCTTAAGAGTCTTTACTAAAAGGATTATCATTCGCAACAGATAACGTTCTTGGTGTGTATACCGCTCTTTGTCCGTTATAAAACGCTTCTCAAAAATATTAATTTACGACAGCTGAATGTGATGCCATTTTTAAATCAGAAATTAATTAAATTAATTAAATATTAAAATGTAATTGTTTTTGTTGAACCATTGAAATTTTAGTTAGATCGATCTTTTATATGATATGATATTTTATATAGTGCACTTAAATGTTTTTATTGATTTGCACAAATGTTTATAAATTAGTTAATGCCTTATTGGGTCGCGTTATCTATTTGACGTTAAATGTACAATAACATAATTATGCTGTTTTATAAACTCATGGCTTTTAATAATCGTAATTTTATACCAATAGTGTCATACGGCTTGCGTGGTAGGTACAGATGTCCTAAGTTGTCCAGCCTTTTCTCTAGTTGAGATGCTATGCGCTGTGTTCTTTATTATTTGCTACAGTATAAGTGTGGCCGGTGACACGAACAACTACATTGCTCTATAACATCATGGGCCATCAATAATAATTTTATTATATTAGGCAAAAGATTACGCTCTTTCAGACGTACGCAATGAATAACACGGCCTTTCTATTTTATTGATGTTAGAGGGTAGAACGAATTTATGTGACAGTGCTGTACCTGCTGTAAATTGGCCAGTATAAGATTACCTTGCCGTGCTTGTGGCTATTACTACGAAATTATGTCTATTTCCAACCTAGCGAAGTACGAGTAGCAGTGCTTGAATCCCTTACTTTAACAAGTATGGAAACAGACTTCGCTTCACTACACACATCTAAATTAAGTTATGGTATTTCAACGTGAAAATTTATATTGGTAGGTATAATACGTCTCACTCTCGCGCAAGGCAATAGTATACCTCGACATAATACATAGCTTTAATATAAGTGCCAATTTCACTGTTATTGGAATTTAGAATGATTATATTTCAAATTGTACGTATTTACATTTGCTCAAAATGTTCTCACGACCTTTTCACGGCTATTTTATTGATTGCACAAAGCCTTGGCCCGTGTGGTACTGGTATATGAAACATCAATAAAATATCTGTAGGACATAATATAAAGTAACGACTGTCAAGAATTTATTGTTAGGCTGAAGAAAGGTGGTACGTCTTTTGAAGGGCACAGGTGTTTATATATACATATGTATAAGGATATAAATGTGTATTGTGTGTTACTGTATATATTGGATTGTTTTATTGTGTATCAAATTAATCTTGCACAGTTAATTAATTAAGTGTTAATTGATCTGATAAACCACAAAACTGCCCTTCTGATCAATTTATATACAGAATCTCCTAATCAGAAACTTACGCCTTCAAGGTAATTCACAAGCTAATTAATAAAAGATAATGCTAATATAATGTTTTTTAGTTTAATTTTTTTTATTTAATTTTGTAAGCATCACCATTTACCTAATTGAAAAGCTGTTGATATACTTTTTGTATGTTAAAACAATAATTACATATTTACACAAATAAATCTGCAGAATAAATTATGATATTCTTTATTGATTTTCCTTCACAGTCGAAAACATAGTAAACCATCTAAGATAGTTCATCTTTACACATATACATATAATAACAGATATTAACAAATTATATTATCCTTATAGAAACCTTAGCACAATGATCACTTAGAAGATAATTTTGAATTACATAAAAGGTTCACTTAATTTTTGAAAAATAAGGATTCTAAAAACCCGCAGAGGGAAATGATTATTTAAAAAAATAGACGTGACCAATGAACCACCAATGACACCTTTTATTTTAGTCTCATAAAACATGAATATTAAAAATAATACATATTCATTTTGATATTAACTATATTAACACAATTTTTGTAAATGTAACAGTCTAAAATAATAATTTAAAGTAACAACTTCATAATGGTAGATACAGATGTAGGTATATAGAATATAATTTGTACATGGGCTTGATGTAGAAGTATTAGATGAGAAGGAAAAACAATAGAGTTTAAATTTACATTGATATTGTTTTTCTAACACATAGATCTGACTGTTTTTCTTTGTCAATGATAAAAATGAAGTATGTATACCTATTGTGAAATCCCCTATGACGAAAACAAACCGTTACTAGAATTATTTTGTGTCGTCTAATAAATTATATCTGACTAAACAGCCTGAACAGTGTGGGCGAGTATCCTCCAAAGCGCAGAAGAGAGGGGATGTCTCTAAATAAACAACGTTTTTATTTGTTGATATCCTTAAATACTGAAGTCCTATTAACAGTTTGGGCCACATCTTTCCTCTTCACTTTGGTGGATATGTGGCCTTGATTATTTTAGTCGTCGTGAAAACAAAGGTGAAGTTTATGTTCATATGCGAATAAAGGTCGTCTAATTCGCGTACCCGTGATTAGGCACTTTACTATATTTCAATACACCTAGAAACGAGCAAACACGTTTCCTTTTGGCCGAGTTATGTAATGTTTATTAACTTTAGTTTAGTTTTTGTTGGTGCAAATTAAGTTGTTGACAATCAGTATTTTACTATATATTTTTGACAATGGGTTGGCTCTTGACGTCTTGGAGATTAACAATAATGACAAGTAGAAATGTCTACTCGTTTCTAAGCCTGTTATTCAGAAACAGTCGGTACAGCGTAGTACCGGACGGTAACACGTTTATGTCGAGTTGGTGCAGAAGTATCTAATGGAAGTACGATTAAACATTAACGACCAAATTTCTCATATAGCGTGTATCGATTTAATTTATTCTCGTAGTAAACTTCAGAATTTTGTTGTTTCAACATCCTATAAAAAATCTATCCCTGTAATGGAACGGTTACATTTTTACAATACGCAACGATCAGTCGCGTACCTTCGCTCCGCGCGTGACACAATTTCTAAGTTTCGAGAGTGATTCACTCTGCAATACGGTCGATGGGCGAAGACTAACGTCGCGGTCGGATTCCGCCGCCGGCGCAACCGCTCCGATCCCGCTAGGTGTCGCGGCGGGGAACTCCCGTCTCTCTCTACACCCGAAGTTAGGTCGTCGGCAGCCAGCGTGCGGTGCGCATCGGCGTCTCTCGTCAGTACCGTGTGTGCTTCCACCCCGGAGGAGTGAGGTCGGCTGGCGGCGCGGCCCGCGGCGGTCCGCTCCACTCTCAGTACTGGCTGCAGCGCGCGCGGAACCCGCCCTGGTACGTGGAGTCCTGCGACAGCAGCCCGTCGGGCTGCGACGGGCAGTCGGGCGCCGCCGACTCCTGGCTGAAGTCGGGCTGCGACGCGCCCTGCGACAGCGACAGCGGCGGCGGCTGCGACAGCGGCTCCTGGCTGAGGCGCGGCGGGCGGCGGCGCGCGGCGCGCGGCGGCGGCGGCGGGCGGGCGCGCTGCGCGGCGAAGGCGGCGGGCGGCACGGCGCCGGGCGCGGCGCGCGCCGGCCCCACGTAGGCCAGCGGGTCGCGCGGCGGCCGCGCGCGGTCGTACACGGAGCCCGGCACCAGCGCCTCGCGCGCGTCGAACATGGACGTGGACATGAAGTGCGAGCCGGGGTTGGCGGCGTTCACCAGCTTCTTGGGCTTGGCGAACTGGATGGCCGACTCCTTCAGGTTGGACAGCGGGCCCTCGGTCAGCACGCGCCGCTCCTTGTAGAACGCGAGCAGGTGGTTCCACAGCGGCTGTTTGCTCAGCACCTTGGGGTTGCCGACCACTATGAGCCCGTACTTGGCCCGCGTCAGCGCCACGTTAAGGCGCCGCGGGTCGCTCAGGAAACCGATACCCTGATGCTCGTTGGATCTGACGCAAGACATGATGATGATATCCTTCTCTCTGCCCTGGAAGGCGTCGACGCTCGCCACTTCTATCTCTTGGTATAATTTGGCGTGAAGGCTCCCCTGATACTGCATATGTTGCACGAGGTAGGATCTCTGACCCTCATAGGGAGTGATGATACCGATCTGTTCCGGACGCACGCCGGCTTTTAGGAAACGAGTCGTGAGCTTCTCGACATTGGCGGCCTCGGTCCTATTTAGGTAGGACGTTCCCGACCCGGCGATTTCCTCCTGGCCCTGCGTCACGTAAAAAAACATTGGTCGGTCGGCCCTTGGCCACGGAAAATCGATCTTATGTAAACGACGTTCCTCTGCGCTCACTCCGTTCTGAAGAGATCCCTCGTAGAAGAAATCGGACGGGAAGCGAGACAGCTCAGGATGCATACGGTATTGAACTTCAAGACGGAACGGACGGATGCCAAGCACGACTAAACGCTCGAACAAACTTTGGCTTAGACCGGCTTTGGCGGCTTTTTTGCACATTACGACCGGACCGAGCTGGCAATGGTCACCGACGAGAATCAGTTGTCTCGCGCCGAGTACGACGGGCACCATACACTCCGGCTCGGTGGACTGCATGCCCTCGTCGATGAGGATGGACTGAAAGCGCATGCGTGCGACCCTGGGGTCCCCGGCACCCACGCACGTGGTGCACACGACGTCGGCGGCGTCCAGCAGGCGCCTCTCGGCGGCGCGGCGCAGTGCGCGGTACCTCCTCTCATCAGCGGCGGACAACTCCCCGGCTTCCTCCTTCAGCCGAGTGAGCTTCCTCAACTCACTGTCGGCTGAGCCTAGAGCCCTTGCTTGCTCGTGCAGTGCTAAGAACGACACCGAGGACTCCATAGCTTCCCGAGACTTGGCGCAAAGCCTTACGACCTTCAGGCCGGTTCTGTGTATTTTCTCCGTGAGTTGATCCACGGCGGTGTTGGAGGGAGCGCACACGAGCACGGGCCCGCTGTTCTGTCTCACCAGCTGATACACGATCGTGGCTGACGTCACCGTTTTACCTGTGCCCGGTGGTCCTTGAATTAAAGAAAGGGGACGTTGTAGGGCATGCTTTACTGCGTATACCTGTAAAGATATCCAGGATTTATAATCTAAAACATACATTTATGGAAAGTGATTTGCATTTCAGCCTATACAAATAACACAGGAACTCTAGCCCTAACCAGACTCATCATAGGATTTCCTAAACATAGTAATAAATAACTGTGGTTTATTTAAATTATGACGGGACATATTATACATTATATTTTCTATGTGTAATTAAATTACCTGTGAACGATTAAGATCAGGTAAGTTAGGCGCGCTGAAGTGTTTGGGCAGATGTACGCGGAACAACACTTCTTCCACTTCATGGCCGAGCAGCCGGCGATAAATATAGCCCGACACAGATGAGTCGTCTACTGCAAACTTGCGTAGAGCCAATTGCATTCTGAAAATATTACATAACATATTTATACTTGACGACAAAGCAAGACATATTTAAGAGTTGTCTTAAAAACTGATATTATAATAATTTTAATTGTATGTAAAGGAAGTAGACAATATATTTTATAACAAATTATGATTCAGAACGCATATAAAAAAGTTCCTTTATCTATATATTAATACGTGAAGCAAAAACTTTGTATCCCTTTTTACGAAAATTGCGCGGACGGAGGAGTATGAAATTTGGCACAGTTAAAGTTTATAAGGAGAAGGAGTGCCGCATCATAATATTTTTTTATAAATATGCATTTGAAATACATTTAAATAATGAAAAAACACTACACGCACACTACCATGCATTTGACACATGCAGTCGCATCGCGTTCGTAGTATTTCGGCATTGTTTGGATGATGTCGTAGAATTCGTCGTAACTATAGTTACATATGTATGTGAAGTAGGTGACTAAATGAAATTTGATTATAGGTATAGTTATAGACAATAAAACCTGAATAACGATCAAACTTCAAATTTAAATCAATTTTGGTCGAATTTTGACCATTTGGCGACCGCTAGTTCTTATGGATTTGCCACTGTAGATGTAAATGGACCAGTGTAGGCGTCAGCGCACACCAAGAGTAGAGCATTTTCTGAGACTACTGAAAAATTAATCTTATGACAATTCGATACATTGCAAAATTAAATACACGTCCAAACTTGATGCTCGGCCATGCTTGAGCTTACAAGATGCGTGCTCGAGTATACATGCGCGAGCGCGCTTGAGCCGCCGCCGCGCGCCGCTCGCGCTCACTATTGTTAATTTGATTGCTGCAATCTAGTATTTATAACTACTGATTTTATTTGAGTTCTATGTTTTGCAATTCATGACAGACGATTCTTCTGGTATTTTCTTGCTTTCTGACATTAATACGTTAATGAAATGATAAATTCTGAGTAATGTCAATAAGGTAGGTCGAAAAGCGCATGCACCTGTTTTTTGTAAGCACTATCGATGGCTGATCACTTTTTGATAGTCATTTGTTTTCACTGTCGGAAAGTGCCATCGATAGTGCTTAAAAAAAACAGGTGCATGCGATTTTCGACCTTATTGACAATTCATGACAGACTTTTTTTGGTACTTTCTTGCTTTCTGACATTGATACGTTATAATAATGTATAAATGTTTATAAATTTTGAGTAATGTCAATAAGGTCGAAAATCGCATGCACCTGTTTTTAAATTTTTAACTACTTTTAACGATTACTTTATGTAATCAGTGATTTAAGATTACTAACTACTATATGTAGTCGTAGTTAGTAATCAGTAGTTTGATTACATATTGGCCTACACTGAAATGGACTCGCCTCGACGATTGACCACACCATAACGTGGTATCTAAAAACAGTGACGACAAAAGCGGTCTGAGTTTATATAGGATATACATATGTATACCTTATGGATTTTACATATCGTCGGTGATACTGCAAAAAGTGCTATGTTATCATGTTAATTCGTCAACTCAACTGTCAACTTGTCACATTCGTCAACTGTTTTACTTGTTAAATACTAGTCAAGTGTATAATATTTAATTCGTGGTATTATATCGTTAGTAAGAACATTACATTGATATGCAAATCAATTTTGTAAATGGCTTTAATATGATAATAACTAGACATAACATTTTGCAACTAATAATCAAAACCTTTCTGTCTGTCATAGAACATATTGTAGTTAATTAGAGGTGCTGGATATTATTATAAGCTTATAGTAAATTGACACAGAAAAAAAAGTTAAGCCATGGACTCTGACGAAGAAACATTACTGTTAGTGCCCTTGTTGAAAAACATTAAACAGAAACAAAAACAAAAACGACGCCTCCGTAAAAGAGCATCACCGATGTTTTCGTTAACATGCAATTTTAGTGATTTCCATAATCTTTACCCTAGGTCAAGATCCAACCACATTTTTTAATTACCTAAGAATGTCTAGACACCGAATTACTTGAATAGGTTAAAAGTAAAATTCAGCGGCAAGAAACTACACTGGACCGCAAAGAAAAAGGGTCGTTTAGAATATCTTCAATATCTTCAAAAGTACCTGACCTAGCTTTATGAAATAAAGACTAAATGAAAGAATATTTTAATGTGCTACAATGAAAATAAAAAAATGAATTCAAGGTTTTTATTTTTAGTCTTCTTCTCTCTTAGCCTTTATTATTCCCAAGTCACTTGGAGTCGGCTTTTCTGGTCTAACCGGATTTGACTGGATATCAGTTTTTACACGGAGCGGCTGCCACCTGACCTCCGCAACCCGAAGGCTAACGATATCCTAAGGCTAGACCAGTGTCAGGATATTAAAGGGTACTGATGACTTTTCCAATAACGACTGCCATAGATGTTCATGGCAGCCGGGACCGACGGCTTAACGTGCTCTCCGAGGCACGAAGTAGGCGTTAATTGTTAATTAATAGGCACATAATTTCGAAAAGTCATATAACTTCTGAAAGTCAGAGATGCGCGACGTGGGTTCGAACCCGAGACCCTCCGCATTGCAGTCTGTTGGTCTCCCCACTGAGCAATCGCTGTTTTAGTAAATGTAAAATAAATAAAAATGCGTCGTTTTTCTAGTATTTTATATAAATGTATATTGGTTACAGATGTGCGTTTTCACGCATTTTAGTACTTTGTGTTGCCTCCACGAACTCGCAATACTGCTGTTATGCGATTTGGCATACTTTCTACTAGGTTTTTGAGGCGATGCTGCAGAATATTCTGCCATTCCTCTATTAGAGCTTCTTTCATTTCACGTAGCATAATTGGCGGCGGTTTCTGCTGACGTACACGTCGTCCCATGCATGTTCAATGGGGTTTAAGTCGGGGCTGCGTGCTGGCCACTCCATGTGTGTGATACCGAATTCTTGAAAATAGGCAAACACTATCTGAGCTGTATGCGGGCGGTCATTGTCTTGCATAAAAACGGCATTCTCGCCCATGTACACTAAAAATGGCCCAACGTAGTCATTCAGAATTATAGTGACATATCTTTCTGCAGTTAAAGTTCCATTTTCTGGCACCACTAGCTCGGTGCGGCTTTCGGAAGTAATCCCAGCCCACACGTGAACAGAGCCTCCGCCGTATGGTACTTTTTCTTCTAAATAGCGCTCTCCTGGTCTTCTGTACACTCTTTTCCTCACATCGTGCTTGTATAAACAGAATCTAGACTCGTCTGAAACCATAACTCACGACTAGTCAATCAGAGTCCAATTCTCGTGTTCTCTACCATAACTCAACCTTGAGTTTCTGTGGTGTCTTTCTAGTTTTGGGCCATTTACAGGTTTTAATGGCTTTAAATTTGCTTCAGCCAGACGCCGCCTTACTGTATCCGTACACAGATTGTTTCCTCCAGCTCGTAAATGATGATTTTTTACTTCAACAGCCATAAGAAAGCGATTTCTCAAAATTGTTGACACCATATAGCGATCCTCCCACGCCGTCGTGCACCTTGTTCGACCTGTGCCTGGTCTTCGAAGATTGGATCCAGTTTCATGGAAACGCTGAAGTACTCGCTGAACTGTAGAAAGAGTCACACCAACAGTTCTCGCTGTATTTCGCTGACTGTGCCCATCTTCAAGCATTGTCAGGATCCTGGTACATTCTTCAGGGGTTAACGACATGATGACTTCAGAATAATACAATTTATAAGGCAGAAACAATTGATTTGAATTTTTTGGTACTAAATTAAAAAACTACCATTATTTTATATTTTCAGTTTTTTATACAATTATCAAATATAAATAAAAAGGAATTATATATTATGTGGCATTAAATATTCTTTAATTTAGTCTTTATTTCATGAAAGTAGGTAGGTTTCTAACCCACCCCTTTTCTTTGCTGTCCAGTGTATATTGAAACATACTATATCCGCTGAAGAAAGGCTTCTGAATACATTGAGGTAAGTAAAGTAAACTACTTATATTTTATATTATCACATAAAAATGTTCTTTTCATTACTATAATTTTGTTTGTATATAAACACTGTTACGACTTCTTCAAGTGGACGACATAGAACGCAGGTACCAGCAATCTGACAACTTGTGACAGTAACGTATTGCAAAACATTGAACGCAGGCTTGTGATTGGTTTATGACATAGAACGAATTGCAGGAGCGTTCGGTTACAAGCATTTGATTACCAAAAAATAAAAAATAAAGTTTTTACTTTGAATGTATTGCAGTATTACCGACGATATGTATATACTAGTTCACTGGTCGGCAACCTTCGTCCAAAAGAGCCAAATATAGATAATTCACAAGTGAAAACTATTCAAAGAGCCATTTTTTTAACGTAAGCTTTGCTTTAGCAGGGGACATTATACGGAAAAAATGGATTAAAAGTACACTTTCGAGCTTGCCTTTGTCAAATAAGTCTTAGTTTCACTAACAGTAAATGAAATGAAATTTGGTATCATAGTTATAGGGCAAGATAATAAGTAATATTCCGTGCTTGCACTAAACATTTCGTGGAATAGACGCAGCCGAGGAGTCAAAGAGCCGCATGCGGCTCGCGAGCCGCGGGTTGCCGACCACTGTCCTAGTTTAATCGCTTTACTACATTTCTGTATACTCCAAAAATATGTAAGTTTATACGAATATAACATATACATCTTTTCACCTACCTATCGAAAGATGTACTTTTCCAAATGAAGTCGACAACGAAATTAGATGTGCAGTCTAGCGGTGCGCCGGCGCCGCTTTTGAGCTCGAGCCCGACGTCATCGCCGTAGTTGTCGGGCACCTTGATCACGTGGCCCACTCCCGACCACGCCTTGTGCAGCTCACCCACGTACCTATACAATAAACACAGTTTATAATAATGATTTGTGATAGTTCCAAAACAATCGAATTATTGAATTGTTTCAAAACATTCGAATAATATACGATCGCTTAACTATTCAGCAGCGATATATTAAATCGATATTCGAATACTGGTTTGCTAATTATTGCCGAAATCACTTTTAAGTCCAAATAGTATTAACATATATGTACTTTTTTTATAAATTTTCGCGTTGCATAGCACATTATAATGGTTTAACCCATTCATTGCCTTGGACCCACGTCGTGGGCTCACTGTTGCCGCACTTGAGAAGCCGGGAACCCACGTCGAGGGCTCATGTTAAAAATACATTTTTCTTTGCAAATACACAATAAAAAATAAAAATAAAATACTACATTATATTTAATCAACAGATCTTCTTAGTGGTAGTGTTGGTTTTTAGATTTAAACATATTTGTTATTTAATTTTTTCACTTCTCCCTAGATGCCAAGGACCCTCCGCGTGGGTTGTATGACAGGGCTGGTAAACAGTAATATTACCTATGCAAATAACTTCAATGTTATACACAAAATCAACTTAATTTAAGGACATTTTTATCAATTATTAAATAAAATTTATATTAATTTAAATGTTATATCGATGATACGAATAAAATATTTTTTTTAAATGATGCAATACGTAATATATAGCTGTCAATACATAATTATTTCATAGGATTTTCTAGAAGAATAGTTATTATAGTGTATCATAAGTGACTATAGTGAACTGACTGAATATAATTGTTTGCAGAAGAATTATTTTAAGTAGTACTTTTCTTAAAAATATCCAATATTTCCTTCATCTTATTATAATGTGTATTGTCGTGAAACTTTGACATCTCCAATGCTACCCATTCTCCCAAAATATTTGTTACATTGAAATTGTTTTTCTGCACTCATGTTGCAACCTTCGTATTTCGTCATAGAACCAATTTCTCTTGTTGCGATAGTGGTATTTTTGTGGATATATTTATCAATTTCTCTAGAATAGGATAAATAATTAAAAGATTGAGAATCAAGTAATTCATCTTGCGAGACACAGGTTTCCTGGCTGTCTGTTGACACACCCTGGTTTTTTTGGCAAACTTTCATATTCTATACACATATTCTGAGATTCACATATTCTGGAATTTAACATTTTGCGTTTTGCTAATTAAGTTACTACCACGTTTGGTAATCTTGTGCTGACCTGAAAAAGGATAAGTATAAAGAAAATTAGTAATTAAAATGGTGAGAAAAATGTAGGTTCAGAAATACATTGAAAATAAACAATTTTAAATGATCTTTCTAAAACGGTTGACGATTTATGTATCATGATGACAGCTAATATAAAAAAAATTGTTTACTTACCCATATCTTAGTGTATGTACGTTCTAACTGGAACACGGCACTAGAAAACTTCCAGGAATCTTATATCTAGAAGAACTATGACCATATTCCTTATAACAAGAGTGTTTTGTGTTAAGAGTAATTGCTGTATACTACAGACCCACGTTGTGGGCTCACCCCAGCGCATCTGTATTAACGAGGACCCCGCTAGCGGGCTCACTAGTAAAATGTATGGCGGTATGGCGTATGAAGCGTGTAAAAGTTAGTACGATGCGAATGTGTTAAGTACGCTTATCAGCATGTAGTAAAAATGGCCCACTTAATTTATAAAAAAAAGTAAGGTAAGCTTAATATGTCATGAATCATTGCTATAATAAAATAGTTATACTAGCAATATGGTAAACTAATAATTATAGAATGTATCCTATAATATCCTTAAGCTTTAGTATATTTGATTACATATACACTACACTAGTTACTGCCAGGAGTTTTTGGTGACAGCTTATAAGACATTTTAAAACTGCATCCTCGTAAATTCATGGTATGGTCAATGTATATATGACTGCTCTTACTTCATGAAGACTAACTTAATTAGTAAAATGCCTAGTGTATATAGTCATCATTAATATATAAAAATATTTAATAGTATACCAACATCCTGCCAGTACTTTAGCCATATTATGATATTTTATGTATCCACATATTTTATATAAATCACACAGTCATTATGGATGCAAATAATAATTACCTCAATCTTAGCTCATCACCATGCATCAATTTCATGTCACTGTCAGTTTTAGCCAGAGTGAAGTAAGCAATTGTTTTCTTATTAAGGCCCACATCCCAGCGGACTTCAATGCCTTCTTGAGTTTGTGACTCTTTAAGACGTTTGTCGTAGTCCGCTTCAAGCTTCACTAGAGGACCAAAGATGTTTTGATATTGGTAGCCGTCTTCATATCTAGAAAAAATACATAAGGATATCATTTTATAAATACATACTATACTTTCTACTCTAAATATTTGAGGCAAATATGGCGAATTGAAATTACGACTGACTTTAATCAGACTTTTTTGTCCTAAACCATGGCTGATAAAACTTAATACTAAGTATGGGTAAACAATCGTAAGCAAAAGGAACCGCGCAAAAGTTGTTAAGTTGAATAAGATTCTTATTTACCTCAATAGAACCTGATGAGGTTCTTCATCCACCCCTGGCTTTTCCAAGTCTTGGAATGTTGCATCCACATTATCACGCCACAGCTCTTCTAGACGTCCTATTTGTTGTGGAGTCACCTGCAAGATACATTTTTAGTTTTTAATGTATAGCTATCTTGGTTCTACAAATATAATTTATGATGATTATAATATTTTATAATATTTCTACCACATACACACAACACCATCTAGCCCAAACTAAGCAGAGCTTGTACTATGGGTTCTAGACAATGGATAAACATACATAGATAATTTTTTTTTGTAAATATATACATATTATACATAGAAAAATCCAGACCAAGACAAACATCCATGTTCATGCACACAAATGTTTGACTTGTGCGGGAATCGAACCCGCGACCTCAGGCGTGGCAGTCAGTTACACTAACCACTACGCCATCGAGGCCGACTGATGATGCATGAGATTATCATGTTAACAGATTTCTAGAGATAATTATCTTCATAAGTTACCAATATAGGTGAAACTAAGATATAACATGCTGCATACTATATCTTACAAATGTGCTATATTAGTTCTTGACATTATCTTATCTTATCTTGTTACGGGGGCCAGTCAGTGCAGACCGGCGACACTTCGACCCAGTGGGATCTTTTGTGTCGGCCCCGAGATCTATACCTTAGCTATCTCCCTATGAATGTACTGCATCAATCGCAGCGTATACTTCAGAGGGAGAAGCCTGAAGTCCTCAGGGCTCGGATATGCCAACCCCATCAGACCCATCCTTAGTCCAGCCAACGCGTCACATTCACACAGTAGGTGTAATATGGACTCGTCCCGCTCACCACAGGCTCTGCAGATCAAATTGTTTGTCAAACTCAATCTGCACAGGAAGTCATTGGTGCCAAAGTGACCAGTAAACGCTCCTGTGAGCAGGCGTATTTGGCCCTTGTTGTACCCGCAGAACTTCCGGGTGAAGCCCGTGGCTCTGTTTGCAATGAATTTCTTGGAGTGTTCCAGACCCCTAAGGGCCATCCACTCCCGCCTGTGTTTATCATTGCCATGTGCATTCATAGCTGCCTTGACGGTACTCTCAGAGAGTCCTACAAATGGCTCGGGGCCAACAAATAGTTGCTCCGAGCCCTTCCTGGCCAATTCGTCAGCCTCCTCATTACCCTGCACACCTGCATGCCCCGGAACCCACACAAGCCTGACTGTGTTTTTCCTGCCAAGTTTGTTAAGGGCTTTAACACAGTTCAGGACTAGTCCGGAATCCACCCTACAGGAGTTCAGAGCCTTAACCGGTCGTATACCGCCGGCTCGCATACCAGCCGGCAGATTTGTACCCGTCGTAGGCCGGTGGCTCGCATGCGAGCCACCAAATTGACGCCAAAACGCCGCGCGCCGCCTTCGCTTAAGCGAAGGCGGCGCGCGGCGTTCGACGTACGACGTACGACGGGTACAAATCTGCCGGCTGGTATGCGAGCCGGCGGTATACGACCGGTTAAGAGCAGCTTGACTGTCACTGAGAATATAAACAGTCTTGTCAGTGACATTTTTGTTGATATTCTCCTGCGCGCAGGCAATTATAGCATAGGTTTCCGCCTGGAAGACCGTTGTATATTTGCCCATGCTTTGGCTCACCTTACAGTCGTTGGCATAAATACCAGCGCCTGATCCTGATTCCATTTTGGAACCATCGGTGTACCAGATGAGACAACCCTTGTTAGGGGATTGTAGACCTTGTCTCCATTCCTCCCTTGTGGGGACCTTTATTGTAAAATTCTTTTTGAATATGTGCATTGGTTGCATTTTGTCGCATCCCATGCTCATAATCACTTTGAGATCCTTTGAAATCTCCAGTTTTGTGTGTCGAGTTACCGGCATGTTGACGCTCCACAGCCCATGCACAGACAGTCTATGTAGCGCCTTCAACGCCTCCAACTCCACAACAATGTGTAGCGGCGTTAGGTCTAGCAGGATCTCTAACGCAGCCGTTGGCGTAGACGGGAACGCCCCTGTTATAGCCATGCAGGCCAATCGCTGCACCTTAGACAGCGCTTTCCTGCATGTTGCTAGTTTAGTTCTTGGCCACCAGACAATGCTTCCATATGTGAGTATGGGTCTTATCATTATCGTGTATAGCCACTTGATGACCTTGGGCTTCAGGCCCCAAGTCTTCCCATAAGTAGAACGAATCATGCCGAAGACCCGCTGGGCCTTCACTATGGCTTTGTCTACATGAGGTTTCCACGTTAGCGTGCTATCCAGGGTCATGCCTAGATACTTCACCTCCGTGGACCATTTTAGCTGTGTACCATACATGGATAGAGTTTCCAACCCTGTCAGATCCCTCTTCCTAGTAAACGGCACAACAGTAGTTTTCCCTGGGTTGATCGATAAATGGTTGCTACTGCACCATTTTTCTACCATAGTCAGGGCCCTCTGCATGAGACTGGATACTGTGCTCGGAAATTTTCCATTGACGAGTATCACCAAGTCATCCGCATATCCGACCGTTAAGTACGGACCTTTGTTGAGTTGTTCTAAGAGTGAATTAACCACCAAGCACCATAAGAGTGGTGAGAGTACTCCACCCTGAGGGCAGCCTTTGGTGGTCGTTGCAATCATTTCATCCCCTAACAACTCAGACCTAATAATTCTTCCCCTGAGCATACAATCGATCCACTTGCAAATGGTTGGCTCTATGCCGTGATTTGCCGATGCCACACTAATGGCATCAAAGGTGGTCCGATCGAAAGCTCCCTCAATATCCAGGAATGCAGCAATGCATAATTCCCGGTTATCTAATGCATGTTCTGCCTTGTTTACCACAAAATGCAGTGCCGTCTCAGTGGATTTGCCCGACTGGTAAGCACATTGTAGCCCGTGGAGGGGGAATTTCCCTAATGCTCCCTCCCTGACATGTCTATCTACTAACTTCTCCAGGGCTTTCAGGAAGAACGACTCAAGACTGATAGGTCGGTATGCCTTGGCTTCCTCGTAGTCAGCTTTGCCTGGTTTCGGTATGTAGATGACTTTAACTCGCCTCCATATCTTTGGAATATATCCAAAAGCTATGCAGGCTCTGTATAGTCTGCACAAATGCGGAACCAAGAGTGCAGCTCCCTGTTGTAGGATAATGGGGTAAACCATGTCTGGACCAGGTGACTTGAATGGTTGAAAACCATTTAAAGCCCATCCGATCTTCCCTTCATCCACTACCTTCCTTGCAGTGTCCCAATCTGCTTTGGTTGTACGGTAGCTTAGTTCAACCAGGCTGATCGGGTCCTCCTGCTCCTTTTCTATTATCTTACAGTCTGGAAAGTGTGTGTTTAGCATAATTGCTAGTGTCTCCTTACCAGACCCGGTTCGCTGCCCATTGTTATCTTTAATGGATGTCAATGGGTGTGCTCTGACAGTCGAGATTGCTTTGGAGAGTCTCATTCCTTCAGGAATAGTACTAATGTATGTGTTCTTGACATTACTTACTTTTGTTTATATGTTATATTTAAACAGTATTTAAAGCTTCAATTTTGTTATATTAATGGCCACTCCTACAACTAACAAGTAAAAGTTATCCGAAAGATAAATTGCATGCTGTCTTACTCATGTTAGGTTAAAGAAGAGAGATGGCGAGAATTTTAATCTTATAGACAAATGCTATCTGGTGGTGGTTGTACAAGCCCTAAATATTTGCCTAATATTTGTCAACAGGTCTTTGTTGTAAGGAAATAAATAGGTATTTACACTTTTGAATATTTATCAACATCTTGAACTAATATTGTATTATAATCAATTTTATATTTATCATTTGAATTCCTATTAATGTGAATGAATTAGATTTTCATTGGTGAACCTACCTGACGAGCTCGCATCTGCTCAGCCTCAGATGGTACTTTCACCAGCCAAGACAGAAAGGCCCGATCAGCTGTAATAAAAGAAATAAGTTTGTCAGTATGAGCAACAATTAAAGTGTACAAGCTTAATAATTACAGGCTTAATTTTCTATGAAATATAACTTAAATATAATATTGTCTTCTATTTACGCGAATATTATTCATTGAAATTATTGAAATTATTATATATATTATTATTTGACACTTTATTACAAAATTTATAATAAATATTCTAAATATATAATATTCTAAAAATAATAATAATTTTATTTATTTATTTATTGTTCTTTGGGAAATAAAAATGTTATATAACATAAAGACAGTAAGATACAAATAAAATATAATCCAGAAGAGTTTCCACAGATAGCTTTTACATTCTACGATGGATATTAAAATAGTATTAAGAGACTATAGAACAAAACAGGATTAGTAACAATTTGGAAAATAATGTAATATATGTAGGTATAATAATAATAATAATGTTTATTTATGTATAGTATGATACGCATTATTAATTATTGTGAAGGATTATTGGCAAGGGATCTTTTAAATTTAGCCAGAGTTAAATGTAATATATCTATGTCATCATTGCTCCCACTGATATTAATTAGGTTGTTATAAACGCGACAAGATCATCGGGTAAAAGTGTTCATACCATAATTGGTCTTAGCAATGGGAATATGAAAGACAGACTTCTTTCTTGCACTAAGTCATGGACATCCAAATCTAATTTTACTTAAAAGATAAGGGGAGTCCACATGATTGCTTATAATCTTATAAAGAAAAACTAAATCATGTTTCACACGTCTAGATTCTAAGGTCTGGAAATTCGCCACAGCCGATTCATTAGAATGTGAAGTAATTACATTTTTATCACATCCCCAAGTGATGTGTTTCATAAATTTCTTTTGGATCCTTTCCATTTGGTCAATATATACGTTATACTGGGGATTCCACATCACAGACGCATACTCCAATATTAGCCAGACAATGGTTTTATAAAGAAGTAATTAGATGGTCAGATGTTTAAAATCCCTTGTTATTCTTAATACAAATCCCAATATACGAAACGCTTTATTGATGACAGATGGGACATGCTGATCAAGAATTAGCTTACTGTCTAGTAGAACCCCCAGATCTTTCATCTCTGACACTCTCTTAATGGTTTCTTTGCTAAGCGAGTAATTGTATACTATATTTTTCTTTTTTCTAGTAAATGTAATAACATTACATTTTTTAACATTAAGATAAAGGTTATTATTCTTGCAATATTTACACAGATTGTCTAAATCATTTTGCAATTCTTGACAGTCATTTACATTTTTAATTACTTTATAATTTTTTTTATCATACGCATACAGTAAAATATTTGATTTATTAAAATTAGTTACTATGTCATTTAGCGGTAGCTCAGTGGGGAGACCAACAGACTGCAATGCAGAGGGTCTCGGGTTCGAACCCACGTCGCGCACCTCTGACTTTTGGCAGTTATATGACTTTTGGAAATTATGTGCATATGTATTGATTGACAATTATCGCCTGCTCCGTGCCTCGGAGAGCACGTTAAGCCGTCGGTCTCGGCTACCATGAACATCTATGGCAGTCGTTATTGGGAGAGTGTCGACACCAAAGATCCCATCGGGTAGAAATGTCGCCGGTCTGCACTGACTGGCCCCCACATAAGATACATACATACTATGTCATTTATATAAATATTAAACAAAAGAGGTCCAAGGTGAGAGCCCTGTGATCAGCTAGCTATTTCAAATATCTACAGATATGCTACGTAATGCACATGTCAAACTCGATAAATAAGAATTTTATAGCTTTGTAGACCATTAACAATCAATGTTATGTAGATATTAAAATATTAATAGTTAATTTCATAACTGGTTGAAATTGTATTTGTACAAGTGTAACAGTATTTATTTTATTGCTAAGATACAATTGACCTTATAATACAATATTTTATTGTAGTGTTGAAAGTGTTGTGTCTACATGGAATACTTTAAAAGCATGAGAAAACTACTAATTCTCCAGACATTGCATGTTCAATAGCCCTTAGAAAGGACATAATTATGTATGATATACTTTATGGTTGGTGTTTTAAAGTCTCTGAAGTTGCCTGACTCAAGGATTACCCTCCAGTTCAATGTACAAATGATAATTGCATGGATGGCAATTATGCCACTAAACCACTAAGTTTAAGTGGCCGTTTCGCCATTGCCGCCGCGCCAAGTATTGTGGGTTGGATTCCCAGACAGGACAAAAATTGTGTGATCCACGAATAGTTGTTCTAAGTCTGTTCTTTGTGTCCATTGTTTAAATGTTTGTAAAGTCCCCTGAAATACAGGAATTATTGCCAGTGCTGGGATGCTGTTTCTTAAAAGAAAAGAAAGAAAGAAACTACTCTGGTTCATCACTTAGGAATTACGAGAATTTAATATTTAGTTATTGCAACTACAGGATACTTACTCATGGTTGTCTATTTTGGAGAATTACAATCATGATAGACAAAATATACGAAGACAAAATACAAATATGAATATCTAATCTAAATTTATATTTTAAGTTGCAACTGTCTAAAAATGTGAGGGATGGGGAACCATGCCTGAATATATGTAGCGATAAACCTTATACCAAAAAATATAGCTGATATACTTACAGATCAAAGGTTTCCACTGCTCTTGATCCCAGTTCATGTCCTTCAAAGAACTTTGAGCTGCACATGGTTGGCTGTAAATAATAATAATAATAATTACATTATTAACAATGTGTTGAGGAAACCCACAGAATTATACACATCATAACTGTAGTATCTGTAGGATACTAGATGCATAATATATTTAAATCAATAAATTTATTTATTATAGTAATGTTCATGCACAGGATAAATCTAATGCTATGTGGAAATCTACTATAATTAATGTTGCATCAAAATCATCTCATTTCATCAGATTTCTGTTGTGCAATCTCTCATTGTATAGTTATTCACCACAATCATATAAGTGATACATTTTGCAAAGCTTGTAATGATACTGTCAAAGTAAGGAAGAATGTTATGCCCATATATATATATATAATGGCTTTACCATTCATCTCAGACCTTGCCTTAATGGGGTACAAATATTTAAGTACTAATTTGTAGTGATAGCATCAACATTCTAATACACAGAACTCCAAATGGCAAACTAAGTAAAATTCTTTGATTTGTGGTCATAGTGTGAGTTCAACATGTTATAATAATAATAATTTATTTGCAAAAAACATGGTATGTGCTGGTGATGTGACAATAGTACATAATTATAGTACAAACATGTTTTGCTAGATTATAGCATGCAAAATGTTTAATTAATGGTACAATACCTTTACATTTATATAACCAAAAATTCCATTCCAACCTTTTCTTAAAAAACCCAAAGTCCAGCTGCTTATTTGGTAGCTTATTATAGAGATACATTGCAAGGCAGCTTTTGTTGTACTTGGTTAGTCTCGCTATGTAAGACTAATTTAAAAGGATCTTGTCTATTTCGAAAATGTACCTTTACTGCTGTTTAATACAACTATTTGTTCTTATATACAAACATGCATATTTCGTAAATATATGTGGATTAACACATGGAGTAATTATTATTCCATGTAAATTTACTATACACTGATGCAATCAATTGAATGTTACTGTAGCCTTAAGACTTCATTATTTAACCTAATGATTCGCACTGGCACACCAGCAGCCAGATAAGATACATTTTTAATTATGTCTGGCATTCCAAGACTTGACAGGTTAACATTGTTTTGACTTTTTGACCATATGTGATATAGGACATGATACAGCTTGAAATAGTCTACTTAACAAATGCTTACGATAAGTACCCTGAACATGCAGTATATGACAAACCACTCAAGGCACATGCCTTGCAATGTGCATATTTACTTAGTTAACATACAATATGAATCAGTGAGAATAATAATCAGAAATAACAAGGTTAATTTTAACTTGAATCTAACTTACCGGCACAACAAGACAACTACTGAGTCAGCTTTGGCAGGTATAAAGCCAAGAACAAACACATTTCTGGCACCACAAGAGTAACACTCCAGCAATGTCTCTCCAAGTGGTCCATCACGATGCAAAGCAGCCTCCTTGTGCTTTGCGCGCACTAAGTGATTGATGATATGTGATCCTGAGGTGTTGCCACGACCATTGCAGAACCTATAAGTTAAAGGATACATAAATGTATGCAATACTTTGTTTATTGAACTTAAGAAGATTATGTACAGACACCAAGGCTGTTACTTTTTATGTGTATTAGCAGACAGCATGTAAACGCTTCAGCATTAGAGTTATAAGAATCAAAATAAACAAATAAAACTGCCAAGATGAATTTTTGTTACCTGACTATGTTTTATTTATAATAAGTGCTTTATAATATAGATACAATCAAATATCATTTATGTAATACATAAACTATAATGTCTTATTTGAATATTCTAATGCAAATTTCATACTATTATGTAAGTTAATAAAAACATAAAAAAGAAGCTTAATTATTTAGATTATTTCAGCAGTTTGTGTGTGAGTGTGAGTGTATTATTGATCTAAATGGTAGATAAGTTATTCCTAATTATCTATGTCATGTTTTCAATTTGATTCTGATTGGGAAAATGACTCACCACTTGTTGCAAATATTACACATGACAACAGTGGCTGGGTCATGTATGCCACAGTACTTGCACGCGTGATCTGGTAATTCCTTGCTACTATACAAGGCCTCATCTTCCTCCTCAAACTGTAACTCTGCTATAGCATTAGTTACATTCGAAACTTTTGATGACAAATCCGAACGACCCAACCCGTTCACCTTGAACAAGACAAATTAAAAATCTTTACTCCACAAGCAGATAATAATCGTGAACGCAAGGACAAACATCAAAGAAGGTTAGAGGGAAAACAAACTACGGGCCTGGCCTTACTAACCTGATTTGAAGAGGATAAACCATGGTCATGTTGAGATGCCTGTGTCTGACTCTGGGAAGGAAGAGTGAAGTCAGTGAATTCGAATTCTGAGCCCTGTGTATCAGCTCCGATAAGATCCGCTTCCTCAGTGTCCAAGAACGTGAGCGTTTGTGAGCTCGGTCCGTAAGCATCAACACTCATTTTTCCTTGATATAGTAATATTGAATGAAACTAAGAAAATGTGTCAAAAAGATAAAATATTGCACGATTGAAACAAATTCCCATAACAGCCACGCAATAATTATCAAACGACATACGAAGAATGATGAAAAATCGCCATGTTAGCACATGGTTTGTTTCCGTTTACAAAGTGTGCTGTTATTGGTTAAATAACGTTAGTTGCAAATTAACACCAATCAAGATTGAGCATTTCGTTAGATAACTAAATGCAACCAATGTCAATAAAAGAAAACAAGGGCAGTAGACAACATTATTTAATTTTAGAATGTTGATGACGTATGTACTCTGTTTGAATATATGTATATTGATCTAGCATTTTTTACACCATTTTTATATGTAATAATACAGTAACTGCCCACGGTTATAATTGCACCATCTAATGATAAGTTCGGGGCTAAAGTGTTGTTAAGTTATCGTCAAAGTCAAAGCATCCATAGTTAATCTAGAACATAGTCTCCTTGTATGCTACGCACGGGGGAGGGACACTGTAGTGTAAATGACATTTAAAAAAGAGAGGCGCGCTATCTGTGAGTTGGCGATAGAAATAACTCTTTAGCTGATTATTGTAACAAATTGGCGGTCACAGTTTGGGACTAAGGTTCGCTGTGATAATTATTTTGAAAATTTTAATGCATAATTATGTATTGTACTTAACAACCCAGTTTTGTTGGAAAAAGGAAACTTATAGTAAAACGTGATTCTAAAGAAATTATTAATCTAATCAAAATCTTCGAAACTATATTTCCAAACAGTTTCCCTCAGTTATTGTGAAAATAACAAAATAAATTATTGCGAATATATCTTCCAAGGAATAATTTTCTTTAGAACGAGAGATTTTCACATTAATTTATTTAAGTGACTGTCACACAAATACAATAAGATACCGTTAACGTTCATCTGTTTCAATAGCGACACAATTGAATGTGAGCTATATTTTGGGAGAAGCATTTTTAAATTAGAATATTTTGTTATTGAATTTTAAAATGTTTCTTCTGAAATGTTGCTCACATTTTATTGCGTCGTTATTGATACAGATGATCTGTACAGTATCGATTTAAGTATAATATATCAAACAACTATAATTATGTAAGTATGTAAGCACGTTGATGTCGTCGCCAAAATTCAGATGGCGCATTGTCGTTTGTCAAAATCAAAAAGGTTTGCTTCAATTAGGCTCAAGAGGGCTCTCTTTTCCCGAAGTATGGTTACACTTTACATTAGGTACTTGGATAAGTACTCTTATAGTCTATTGACATATACAAGGCAAAGTTTAAATCTGCGAGATTTATAACATGTACTTTTTAAGTTGTTATGGTGTTTGTTGACCATGTGTGGGAGACGAATAAGGGGCTGTGGCCTGTGATTTTCGGTGTGATGTTGCGATAGCTTTACTTTTATTGAAAGTGTGCACACGGCGCTGACTACGTATGACAAATGACCGCTACAATACAGGTCACGCGATTCATATGGAAGTTTGCATATTTGTTACCTACCAAAGAATTCTTACATAGAGCGCTACGAATACGCACATTTGTAGTGCAAGTTAATGACGACGCGATGTCATAAAATGACAAAATAAAACAAAAAATAACTCGTATACAGTGTTAGTCTTCATAACGTGCACATAAGAAAATGAGTGAAACTAGACATCATTAAATCAGGAGGAAAAATAATAAAAAAATTATAAAAAAAATATCTTCGGTTTATACCGATTAACATTTTTTTTAGTAGTTATGGTCCTTGTACCAAGAAAACCTTGTAACTTTTGAACTAGGTGGTAAATCGCGTTGAAACAAAAACAATAATAATAGCGAATGTGTAGGCAATACCGACGCAATACTATTCACACCCAAAAAATGCTGGTGACATAAAAATAAGGAACATTTTACAGCAAAACTGATTTCCGTACAGTGTGTTTTTAAACATTGTTAAAAAACTCAACAATATTTCGCCATTGCCCCTAGTTATTATTAATCGACTTTAATTGGTATCTAATAAGCTTTAAAATTACACAAAAACCACATCTGTATCCCAAACAAAACACTTTTTATGACAGGCTAAAATAAGGCCTTGCCTTGTCTTCGATCATTGCATTATCTATCATAGGTAGTCTGGGTGTCATTGTAGCTAGAGGTGTAGGATGGGGGAACTGGGGGATACTGCGGGATAAGCTGGGCCCAGTCTACAAAAAGGATCAGTCGCAAAGACTACAATATTATATACGGATAATCAGCCGCTCCGAATCATTCGCCGCTGCTACTTGTGTATTGTTGTTTTGCGATGCCTCGTTTGAGTGATTTTCCTCCGGTGCATATCGCCGATATGCATTTTTATTATGGACTGTGTAATGGAAGTGCAAGAGGTGCTCGTACAGCTTACTTAGCTACTTTTCCAACGAGACGACCAGTACCATCAACTCGTAACTGTATAACAAGATGTTCATAGAAGATTGGCTGCTACTGGACTTGGATCAAGTAGAGATCGTCGCGGGACAAGTGCCACAATCGATGTCTCTAGTGAAGAAGTTTTACTGCGTGATTTGTTTGCTGATCGAAATATCAGTACAAGACGATTAGCAATGCGTCATGGCATAGCGCTGACTTCTGCGTGGCGCATTTTAATGTTTTCTCAATTTTTTTTTATCGCTGATTTTTGGTCTAGTTTTATACCCTTTCGGGATTACACTTTATCCAGGGATACACTGTATATGTCGGAGGAAGCTATGAGTCCGACTGATTGTTGTTTGCACGTATAATTCACAATATAAATAGTCTACATTTTAATTAGGTACTTTTAAAATTCTTAATTTAATTTAATTTGATTTGTTAAATTATTCTATAGCTCAAAGACCTTATTAATCTAATAAAATGTATGAATATTGTAATTCACGTAATGACCAATCAGAGCAGAGCACGTGCTTGAGTGGGGTCGAGGCGTCATGTCATCTTTACTTTAGGAAGGCCGACACGACAGTTATTGATACACATTTGAGCAATAGCGACTGATCGAGTCGGAACGTTGAATTGTGAGTTGTGTAGAAAAAAGTAAGATCAGTGCCCTAAACCCACTGCTCGGTATTAACTGTTATTTTTCATTCAACATTATTGTGAAGTGAAAATATTGTTTATTCTAAATAAAAATAGTGTAAAACCGACATTGTTGTGGTTTGTGCTCGCATAGTACCCAGATGACGCCCACTAAACCCGCAACCACTAATGACGTTGCCTTAAAGAGCAGTACTTCTCCGACATATATTTAATTTTCTGAAGTTACATGGTGAATACCTAAAAGAATAGGTTGATTGCTTAATAAATAAGAATTCACTTTAGGGAGTAAAAATACGTGATACTATACTATATAATAAAAAACATCAACATCGGACAAGATTAGTAAGATAATCGTTGAAAGTATAAGTCTATGTGGTAGGGCCACGATAGTTGCAGCATGAATGGGCCGGCTCGATAGAAGCTAGCTCGAACTAGCTCGTGGAAGTACCACCCTCTCGCAGAAGATCGACGTAAAATAACAGTTTTCCTACTGTTGTGTGTCGTTCGGTGAGTGAGAGTGCCGAAGGCCCAATCACCCTCTTTCCCCCTTCTCACTCCTTCTCCTTCCCACTTCCTTTTTCTCTTCTTCCATTCCTAAGTGTGGTTCGAGGTCGGTGAGGGGCTCGAGGCTAGCGAAGTGTGATGCCTGGTAGGTCCAAAGGGCGTGGGGGGCCGGTGCGGGGTACAGGGAGACCCTGGGAATGGTTTCCGTCGGCCACCTGCCGGTTAGTAGGGGACCCGAACCTGGGTACATTCTGCTCGGGAGGCTGTCCCGCCAACCGGCGAAAATAACGTCACGTAGTCTTCGTGCCGGATTGGGAGACCGGGGTGGACCCGGCGGCTATGTGCGGAGAGGCACCGGGAGCCCTTTCATGCTTCGTATCGGCTTCTTGCATAACTCGTGGGCCTACCTCGCACTAAGATATTGCTCTTTCTTTGGGCACCGCCTCGACCTCAAACCATGCATCAATCCATATCCCCATATCTCTGATAAATTAAAAACATTTTTTTTTTACTGTGGGTACCCTTTCCACATTTCTCGTGGATTTCTGCAATGTCAGGAGTCTACACAGCAGCTTCGATGCCGTTCACCACCATCTCGAGACGGTGCGGCCTGCCCTGCTCTTTTTAACGGAGACGCAGATTTGCGCCCCAATCGACATTTCGTAATTATAATATCCGGGCTACGAGTTAGAGCATTCTTTCCGTCGTAAAGCCGGGGTGTGCGGGACCTGTCAATTTTATGGTTACGCGTAGATCATGGGTCTTACCGGAGTTTACGCATGCCTTTACAGGTCCCGTACCAGTTGGAGAGGTACCCATCCTCGTAGTTGGTGGTCCTTGGCGATTTTAACGCTCACCACAAAGAGTGGTTGGGATCCCGGACTACCGATTCCGTGGGTCGGGCTCTCTTCAATATGGCCTCGGTCTATGGCTTCTCACAACTGGTGTTACATTCCACCCGTATCCCAGACAACGAGAGACATGAACTTTCTTTGCTGGATCTTCTGCTGACTACACATCCACTAGGATACAGGGTGGAGGTCGATGCTCCCCTGGGATCATCGGATCACTGCCTTATCCGCAGTGCAGGCCCTGTTACGCGACCAGATCGCTCTTCGGTGACTGGTTACCGTAGAGTCTGGCGATACAAGTCAGTTTTCAGTTTCTTTCTTTCTTTTTTCTTTCTTTCAGATCGGGATGTACTCCGAGAATTTCTTGCATCCTACCCATGAAAACAGCTTTGCTTCTCATCCTGGGATCCTGGTACTTGTGCTGACTGCATCACAGATGTGCTCCACCAAGGGATGGAATTATTTATCCCTTCTGCTAAAATACCTGTGGGCGGCTGCAGCCGCCCCTGGTTCAATAACGCCAGCAGGGATGCTGCATACCAGAAGCAGTCGGCATACTTAGCCTGGAATAGGGCTAGGAAGTGTCGGGATCCTGATGTCAAGGAGAGAAAGCGAGAATTTAATGCCGCTTCTAGATCCAGCAAGAAGGCTATTGCCAAGGCTAAGGCGAAACACGTTGCCAGAATTGGTGAGCGCTTTGGAAGACATCCTTCAGGGAGTTGTGCTTTTTGGGCGCTCGCCAAGGCTGCGCAAGAAAATTTTTGCCAAATCAGTCTCCCACCATTGCATAAGTCTCATGCCAGTCTGGCCCGTAGTGCAAAAGCGAAGGCCAATCTTTTGGTACAACGTTTTGCCTCAAACTCGACTTTGGATGATGAGGGAGTCACACCACCTACCATCCCAAGGTGTGAGACCTCTTTACCTGAAATCCGCATCAAGCAGCGTGCGGTTAGGCGTGAGCTCGAACTCCTGGACATACATAAGTCGAGTGGGCCTGACAGAATCCCTGCAGTGGTACTTAATACGTGCGTCCCTGAGTTGACCCCTGTTTTAACGCGCCTATACCGTCTTTTCTACAATTCCAACAGAGTTCCATCTTCGTGGAAGGTCGCTCATGTTCACCCGATCCCGAAAAAGGGTGACCGATCGGATTCTTCAAACTATAGGCCGATAGCGATTACTTCCTTGCTCTTCAAAGTTATGGAGCGGTTAATAAACCGCCTTCTGCTGCGGTACCTTGAAGATCATCAGCTGATTAGTAACCGCCAGTATGGCTTCCGCCATGGTCATTCGGCTGGTGATCTTCTAGCGTACCTCACACACCGCTTGGCAGAGGCTGGCTTTGGAGGGAGAGCGTGAGGCTCTGGCCGTTAGCCTCGATATCGCTAAGGATAGGATAGGATAGGGTCTGGCATAGGGCGATTGTGCCTGTTGCGGAAGGAAGGGCGAGACACAACCTCGCCTTCCGCATACAGGCCAATCGTGTTGCTGGATGACACGGGAAAGCTGCTAGAGAGAGTGGTGGCTTCCCGTGTCATCCAGCACTTGGAGGGGACTGGGCCGGCACTATCGCAGGCCCAGTATGGGTTCAGAGCGGGGCGGTCTACGATAGACGCCCTGCTCTGGCTCAAAGCCTGGACGCAGGAAGCGGTCGGTGGGGGGAACAAGGCGTTGGCTGTCTCGCTGGACATTGCCAACGCCTTCAACAGCCTCCCGCATGGAACAGTACAGGAGGCGCTCCGGTATCACGGAGTGCCCCTGTATTTGCGGAGGCTGTTGGCCGACTACCTCCAGGACCGCGAGGTCCTGGTGGAGGGACGCGACGGTTTGAGGCGCCGTCGCGTATCTTGCGGGGTTCCACAGGGGTCGGTGCTGGGGCCGCTCCTGTGGAACGTTGGCTACGACTGGGTGCTTCGGGGCACGCTTCCCGCGAGTATGCGGGTGGCGTGCTACGCCGATGACACCCTGGTCGTAGTCAAGGGGAGGGACCTAGGGGAGGCGGTGCGGTTGGCCGCGGTGGGAGCTGCCCTAGTGGTCGACCGTATCCGCGCCCTGGGATTAGAGGTTGCCCTCTCCAAGACCGAGGCCCTATTGTTTCATGGGCCTCGGGGAGGACCTCCTCCAGGTACGCGAGTGGCACTGGACGGGGTCCTGGTCCGGGTTGGGACCCAAATGAGGTACTTGGGTCTCATCCTGGACGGGAGGTGGACTTTTGGGGCACACTTCACCCAGCTGGCCCCAAGAGTCCTGGGAGCGGCGGCCGCCCTGGGGAGGCTGCTGCCCAACGTGGGTGGCCCGAGTGCCACCTGTCGCCGACTGTACTCCGGAGTGATCCGGAGTATGGCCCTTTACGGGGCACCGGTCTGGGCGGACGCCCTCAGTCGCGACAATAAGACCCTGCTGCGACGTCCGCAGCGGGTCGTCGCGACGAGGGCCATACGCGGTTACCGGACGGTGTCCTGGACGGCGGCGTGCGTGCTGGCCAGTGACCCCCCCTGGGAGCTACAAGCGGAGATCCTCGCCGAAGTTTACCACTTCGTGGCGGCGAGGAGATCCCGCGGGGAGCCCCCGGGGTGGGAGGAGGTCGCACGCATGCGGCGACAGGCGCGGGCCGCCCTATTGAGGCGGTGGACGGAGGACCTGGCTCCACCGGCCCCGGGCCAGTGGACGGTGGAGGCCATTCGGCCGGTCCTCCGGGGATGGATAGGGCGGCGATTCGGGTCGCTGACCTTCCGACTGGTGCAGGTGCTTTCCGGGCATGGATGCTTCGGAAAGTATTTGCACCAGATCGCGAGACGGGAGGCGACCCCGGCCTGCCACGAGTGTGGGGCGCCGGAAGACACGGCGCTCCACACGCTGGAGGCGTGTGCCGCGTGGGGGCCGCAGCGACACACGCTTTCGGCCATAATAGGCGGAGATCTCTCCCTGCCGAGCGTGATCAACGCCATGCTCGGCGGCGAGAGGTCGTGGCAGGCAGTGGTCTCCTTCTGCGAAGCTGTCATGGCGCAGAAGGAGACCGCGGAGAGGGTCAGGGAGAACAACCTCCTCGCTGACCCTCTCCGGCGCAGACGGACGGGAGCGAGAAGGAGGCGATTTGCCCGCCTTTTCGCTCCTGTATAGTGGGGTCACTGGTACAGAGTCGGGGGACTCTCTACCGGCTTGCACGGCCCCACACGTCTGGGGGATGGCCTTGGTGAGCAAGGCCTTCCCTCCATAGGTGCTGAGGCCCGGTCACCATCAGCCGGGCCAACCGCCGGGGCGGGATGGTGATTGCTAACGCGACCCCATCCCGCCCCACTCCGTCGGCGGAGGGACTGCTCACCCCAGGTTTTTAGTGTGTATACCGACCCCCTTCAGGGGCGGAGAGTCTCACATAACCACCCTTCTCCCCCCGGGGCAGGGGGTATCCATAAAGGATTTTCCTGGGTCAAAAAAAAAAAAAAAAAAAAAAAAAAAAAAAAAAAAAAAAAAAAGGGTCTGGCATAGGGCCCTTCTATCGAAGCTACCATCTTATAGAATCTCTGAGGGACTCTGCAAATGGATTGCCAGCTTTCTGCATGGTCGAAGCATTACAGTCGTCGTTAATGGCTGCAACTCCGAAACCAAAACCATTAACGTTGGCGTTCCTCAAGGCTCAGTGCTCTCCCCAACGCTGTTCATCCTGCATATCAATGACTTGTTGTCAATCGAGAACTTACATTGCTATGCGGATGACAGCACAGGTGATGCGCGTTATACCAGCTATCAGAATTACCCTCGGAGCATGATACAGGAAAGACGAACACAACTTGTGTCTGAAGTTGAGGACTCTCTTGGGCGGGCCTCCGAATGGGGTGAACAGAACTTAGTTCGATTCAACCCCTCGAAGACACAAGTGTGCGCGTTTACTGCCAAGAAGGACCTTTTTATCATGGCGCCACAGTTCTAAGGAGTAACTCTCCGTATCTCCGAAAGTATTGGGATCCTCGGCGTGGAAATCTCGAATAAAGTCCAGTTTGGGAGACACTTTGAGGACAAAGCTAAATTAGCGAGCAAAAAGGTGAGTGTACTGAACAGGGCGAGACGGTACTTCACACCAGGTCAACGTCTTGTGCTTTACAAAGCACAGGTCCAGCCGCACGTGGAGTACTGCTCACATCTCTGGGCAGGGGCCCCCAAATACCAGCTCGACCCACTTGACTCCCTACAAAGACGGACAGTTCGAATCGTCGATGATCCCAATCTCACGGATAGATTGGAGTCGTTGGAGCAACGGAGAGACTTTGGGTCTCTCTGCGTGTTCTACCGACTCTTTCATGGAGAGTGCTCTGAAGAACTGTTTGATTTGGTACCAGCGGCCTCTTTCTATCACCGTACCACTCGACAACGAAGCAGGGTTCATACATATCACCTGGAAGCGTTCAAATCCAAGACAGTACGCTTTTAGCGATCATTTCTCCCACGTACATGCAAGCTCTGGAATGAACTGCCTGCTTCGGTGTTTCCCGAGCACTATGATACGTGCTTCTTCAAACGAGATTTAAAGAGAGTTCTTCTTTCACGGTAGGCAGCGGCTTTGCTGTGTCCTGACATTGCTAAAGTCCATGAGCAGCGGTTACCACTTTCCATCAGGTGGACCACCTGCTCGTCTGACAACAAGAGCAATAAAAAAAAAATGTTGTTGAAATCTTATGGATAATTCTAAATCTAGGCACATTACTAGTACGTTCATTTAAAAGCATGGCTTTGCTGACAGAGCAAGATCTACAGGCCATTAGCCCTAAGCCTACATATAGCAAAGCGCCTGACTAAAAAAATTTGCAATGTCTCTTTAACGCTGGAACATAAAATAAGCTTTCTTGTCTGCAATCCATGGTAAGGTATTTCCAAGGGAAGTCCAGATTATACCGTTGAGTATTATTATTCTTTGACGTTCTGTTTCGACATCCTTTATCGATTTCTTGTAGCTATTGGTACTATATGGGAAGATGTATAGCAATAATTTCTTAAAATCGGATCGTAAGTTGTCGATTTAATTATCCAAAGATCGATCAACCAATAGGTATAAAGTGTCACTATTCTTATTAACATAATATATATTCGACCTTAATTATATAATTCATAACGTAGTTTGCATAATAAAATTACCGAATAAATGAAACGGAATGTTGCGTTAATTTTGCCTTTTCCGCTTATGTTCAGCAGATGTTTTTGAGTTAAGATAATCATTTTCAAAAGTGGACGTATATTTTTCTCTGGAAGCTAGCATTCCCATCCCTCTCAAGATATATTTTCTCCTTTTCATCTTTATTTTTTTTACCTAGGCAATCAATAACTGTTATTATTAGGCGCCAGGCGCTTGTTCGCCAGCTTTGCTATAAAAATAAATCAACCAGTCATATTGCTTTCATAAAATTAAATACTCTGACGAAACCGCTCGTTCTTTATTCTTCATTTGTAAAGAAGTTGAGGTGAAGAAGAAGCAGCTAGATCTTGGCAGGGCGTTAGCTGCTCCAGATGGTTAGCAAAAAGTCCTCGGGCACATTCGCTCCTAACTAACACTGCATATAGTGCTAGAATTGTGAGAGCTTCCTATGTCAAAGCCCTTTGTACATTGATTGTTTAATCTTACGTTCCTGTGAAACTCACAGTCGCTTCACTTCGTCAAAAAGTAACGTGCTTTTCAGGACACGATATATCTGATGCCTTTTGTCACATAAAGTCCTATTAATCAGTAGTACTAACGTAGGTAAGTTACAATTATGTACCTACATAGGTACCTGCTTATTTTGGTAATACCAAAATTTTGTAAATTACTTATTTATTTGATATGTACTTATTTTATACATTTTGGTAATACCCGACAGATAATAAAATTATATTATATTACTAACAATCGTATTCGTAGTGATATAACATGTTATTATGGACATACCTATGTCCATAATAACATGTTAAAAAAAAACAAAAACATGTTAAATATGGTTAAAACCGAAAACAGTGTATCTACGTGTAATTATTAAACTATTATAGACCTTCAGTCTATCCATGCGTAGATTATCGTTACTAAAATTATCTATTGTATTAACATTTCAGAAAATCTTTTTATTTAAAGCCAGAAATAGATACCTACATAAGATAGATGTGTGTTATATTGTGATTACTGTAGGTAATGTAGGTATGTATCGAGAGTACCAAGCTTAGGCACTTGAGTATACAAATGATTTGTCGAGTCTGGCTGTCTGGTTCTGGTTCAGTCGTTCTATTTTCGATACACATGAGTAAGGCGGGCATGTAAGCGTAAGAAACAAAACGGCATTAATATTAATCCAGCCATCTGGTTATATATCTCGATGTACGCAGTTACCTTAATACTCAAACATAGCGTTATTGACCAAAACTATAAATCCTAGAAACCAAACGTGGGTTTCGGTTACGTTCATAAATCTTTTATTGGTTTGACGACCTCGTTTCTGTAGTTTGCTGAATCTTTGATGAATTTTTACTACGAAATGCAGATTAATAAAAAAATTGTAAAGTATATGTCTGACAAGTTCATGATAAGGTTCCGTAACAATATTATGATTTATATTAGCACAGCTTGTTTATTGTACAGAGCACCTTGAACCGACGGGCGCGTATGAGGAATGTGATGAAAGTGAATGAAGCCAGAGAAGTGTGTCAGGATCGTAGCAAATGGAAATCCGTAGTCTCGGCCTACCCCTCTGGGAAACAGGCGTGAATCTATGTATGTATGTTTATTGTGAGGTTATTGTACTTACATGTTATATTATATTTTCTGAGTTTTTTCAAGTAGGTACTATCGACTTGAGCGACGGATGATCACTCCTAAGGTTAAAATCGCATAGCAGGCCAACACTTGGTCGGGGGGAGGGCGGAGTCACATAAAGCCAACATGTGCAAGCGAAATTTTTTCTGAAATTGTCAACCGTCGCTCAAGTCGATAGTACCTACTGTGTTCTAAACAAAAAGTGAAAAAGTGCGGCAATCAGTCATTCGGTCTTTTAACTCCCGTACTTGAAAACGTTGTTAGCTTGCATTCAACATATAAAATACAACATAGCGTAATTAAAATAAAAATAAGATGCAGTAATGATTTTTTTCAAATTAATGCCTAGATTGGTAATTTACTGCCAAGCTACTAATTAAGCTATATTTTTAAATATTTAAGTGTTCTTTAGTTTTAAGCTTTTAATATGTCCGTCATTGGAATGCCAAACATAATTGCAAACCTATTGCGTCTAGCCGCCCGCGCCGCCGCGCCGCCAGTTTGCCGCTGTAACTCAATGAAAGAAGCGATTTAACAAATGATTAGAATTCACCGATTTTATGGCAGCAATGCATTTGTTAAAATAGAATTAGTAGTTTACCCTGAATACCTACATAACAATCTTAACTTCTTATAATATTAAGAATTACTAGCTGACCCGCGCAACTTCGTTTACATACATAAGAGAAACTTCCCCGTTTTTGCAAAATTTTTCATTGATGCTCCGCTCCTATTGGTCTTAGAGTGATGTTATATAGCCTTCATCGATTCATCGATAAATGGGCTATCCAACACTAAAATAATTTTCAAATCGAACTAGTAGTTCCTGAGATTAGCGCGTTCAACCAAACAAACAAACTCTTCAGCTTTATAATATTAGTATAGATAAGAAGAAAGTCTGACGAATAATAATATTACGAAGTAAATAGTTCAGATGCAAATTGCAAATATATTTTATTTGTGTGTATGTGATAGAATATTATTATTATTATTATTATTTAAACTATCCACAACTTAACAGCATAAAATATATATATCAATTAGGTGCATAAACAAATAGGTAGATGAAACATATAGGTTTATTATCTGTTTTATTTTACATTTAACTAGTAGTTTTCACTCCTATCCCTTTCAGGGTGGAATTTCCAAAAATCCTCTCTTAATGCTCCCCACACTCTCGAAGGAACGTACATGCCAAATTTCAGCTTCTTGCGTTCAGTAGTTTCAGCTGTGCGTTGTCTGTCAGTCACTCAGTAACGGAAGAGTTTTACATATTATGTATATAGATATCTGTTCTTATGCAGTTCAAAATAAAATAGGAATACTTTTATGACATACGTACATAATAAAATGTTGTTTATTTATGGATTCCTTGTCGGTTTTTGGAACCCTAGAAAAGGAATACGTAGGTATCATTAGTAGATTCTAGTTTCCACCCACATAGAAGTAATTATGAAGTTAGCATTGCAATTTCATTTATTGATTGGGTAGTTCATTAGGATGCTGTCTATTACATTTTCTCAAATGATTGTGCCGTTAAGTTATTGATATTTTTCTAATTGGATTATTTGTTAGTATTTTAATGATCACCGTAAAACGAACTTATAATTCTATATGGTTATTCGCTTTCTTATTCCGATGTAAATTAATAACGAGTTAGTAGTTATGACTGCCATTAATACTTTCTAATAAGTTAAGACGTACTGGAAAATATACCCAGTAAATATATCTACCTATTTACCTAATTATTTGTTATGTAGGTGAGTAGGTATATAGGCAGAAAACATTCACCGAGTATTCAAAAAGAATAAGGTATATAACTATCATTATATCAAGATGTTGAGATTAATAAAAGCATATGAGGTTTTCATATGTATTGTATACAAATGATTTATTTAATATCCAGCATTAACTATGTAATAAAATTCGCGATATCTTTCATTTTATTATCGCGGCTACTGGGACATAGGTCCGCCTGCACTATACACCTGGTTATTTTAGATTGTTCCCAATAACATAAACACTTATTTTAGAAAAGTGGTGAATGTATCCACAACCGAATGTTGTGGGATTGCTTTGACTAGATGCCAACCTTTTTAATTGCATTTCCAGTTAATGTTTGTGGCGACAGTTTTTAAGTGCCTGAGAGTCGTAAACCAACATTAACCGCGCCTGTGTGAGTTTTTGCTATGATATTTGCACATGAAATGTAGTTTAATGTGCGAAGCTCATAGGAGGAATACCCCGGATTATTAACCTCCGAGTCTTCTTCAGAGGTTAATGAAAACATGTGGGTCTGTGTGTCTGTCTGTTAGTGACAAGTTGGTGTTAGTGACAGGCATAACTCCGGAACCACTGGACCGATTGACTTGTAACTTGGTGTGCAGACACCTTGGGGTCATACCTCGGTCGAATTTGAATATGGGCCCTGTGGGTCAAAATACCCCTAAGATATCGGGGTTTTACACCCATCTCGTTTAATAATAAATTATTTTATTTTTGCTCTACGTGGCATAACGTTGGTAGGTGGTTTGGTTATACACATTTGAAATTAGATATCTGTTAACAATAAAATATTGTAGTTGATTTTCCTCCCTAGCGTTATCAAGCGGTTAATTTTAGTTAACCACCCTGTCACCTGCAAAATAATAATTAAAACACAACCAAAATTGTTTTAGAACTGTATTAATCTAACTGTCAACGACGTGTCAAAATATAACTGACCAGACCGCACGGATGGCGTAGTGGTTTAAGAGGTCGCCTCGTCACTGCCGCCGCGCCAAGTGTTGTGGGTTCGATATACTACTACGACTTATTTTTGTCGTGTACACGGGACAAAAATTGTGTGATCCACAAATATTTGTTCCGAGTCTGTGTGTTCTTTGTGTTCGTACACCCCGATTCGTAAGAGCTAATTTGTGGATTGCACAAATATTGGTACCCTATGAGAATCAAACACACAACACTTGGCGCAGTGGCAATAGCGAGGTGAGTAATTACATTTATAGACAGATTATTCTTTACACCAGGAAAAACAAGAAATATAATTTTTAGCGCTTATTAATACTACGCTAGAGCAGTCTTATCGCTAATTGCTATTTCTTTTAGACAGCCATTGGATGGTGAGTGTCCTGAAAGGTCAACATAAGTTGAAGTATGTAGCGGGCTCACTTCCTCTATGGATCGAACATGTCATGTATAGCTAGTAGATATTGATTTGTTGAGCAGTAAAATCTTGGATCACTTTATATCGATGTGAAGTAGCAGTACCCGTACTGTTTCGTTACGTGGATGAGTGCGAGTGCTGAAAGCGCAATCAACACCTCAGTTGCTTCCTTACTTTATTTCTCCTGTCGCCTTCACATAGGCTACGGTAACTGCCTACCATTAGGTAGCAGACCATAGACTTGTTTAACATCTATGTGGTTTATGGTATGCCGCCTGCACAATCAAGCATTGTGTTTTCTTGGAAGTGCTAATGTCATGTCAGACAGATGGCTCATTCACCATGACAGCGTGTAACGGCTTGGTTGTGTTTTGTTGGAAGTGCTAATGTCATGTCAGACGGATGGCTCATTCACCATGAGAACGTGTAACGGCTTGGTTGTGTTTCCTTGAAATTGCTTCTGCGATGTCGAGAAATCGAAGTCATGTCAGAAGTATGGCCGTTAATTACATAAAATTAAGTCGGCGTCGATGGCGTAGTGGTTACTGTAACTGACTGCCACGCCTGAGGTCACGGGTTCGATTCCCGCACAAGTCAAACATTTGTGTGCATGAACATGGATATTTGTCTTGGTGTGGGTGTTTCTATGTATAATATGTATGTATTTACAAAAAAATGTATATATATATATATATATGTATGTTTATCCATTGTCTGGTACCCATAGTACAAGCTCTGCGTAGTTTGGGCTAGATGGTGTTGTGTGTATGTAATAGAATATTATTATTATATGTTAAGTCGAATAAACGAGTTTTAATTTACATAATATTCTATGATAATGAAGATTTATATAAAACTAGCGGATCCAACAGACGTAGTGCTTCCCGAAATAAAACAATCTTAGGACCCGATCTACCTTCCGGGACCAATTGTGAATCTAAATCCAAAGTCTTACTAAAGCACACACAAAAATCGGTTCAGCCATTTAGGAGAACTACAGTGATATACGATCGTACAGATGAATCATTATTAAAATATAATTTCGATGAGCTAAAGAAAGCATGAGATACAACAATCGTTCTGCTATAGCATGTCATTAGCAAGCCAAATTAATAGACGGAAAATTTTGACAGTGGCAAAAACTTTTTATAATATCTAGGAATATTGCATGCATAGCATGGTTTTTCTTATGAATAATAATCCTATTCAACCAATTTGCAATATTTTGCTATTAGCACAGCAACACAAACTACTAATTTTACTTAGAAGTTACGACGGCGACGTTGTTACTGACTGAGACAAACACCGCAATGGACTTGTAGGTATTTGCTTAATTTCTCAATGTTATTTAGCACAGCACTGAAGTTATTTAGTATTGTAATTCTAAATGTGTATAAATAAGTACAGTTTATCTAATAAAATATCGAGTATAGTTAGTTGCCGTAAAAGCTAAAGTGAAATGTTGCAAGTTTCAGCGGCAAACCACACAAATAATGCGTAGCTACATTCCTTTATTATAAATGCATTTTGGCCGCGGCTTAAATGTAAGTTGTGTTAATTTTTTATCCCTCAAGAGCAGTTCTTTTCCTGTATGAAAAGTACTCTACTTCCATTTCTGTACCCCTGACAACTTGTATGTAAAATTTCATTATGGTCGGTCAAACAGAACAGGCGTTACAAATTACAGTAACAAATAAACAAACAAACTCATAATAACATTTATAATATTAGTTAGGATCTAAAAGTAACAGTGCTTGTTTGTTAATGTTTCATGTAATCGGTGCACCGATTTAGATATTGGGTATCGAGCTTAACGATACTTAAAAAACGCGATCAATCTCGTGGTATATAACGCTGAAATATTCCCAGTTTCTTGCGTGTGCGCGCACTGAACTTTTTATTTCTGTGAGCACTTAGCAACAGAACCGCACATGATGACCACAGAGTACTTTATGTTATTAATGCAAACAGATACAGTGCATTTTCGTCTAATTTAGAGACCTATTGCTTTGGCTTTGGTCCAGGCCTAGATTATCATCAAAGACTTTTAGTTTTGCTTAAACAAATGTATACTTATTACATGAGACATATGGAAACTTCTGTAGTGAGAATTTGCACATTAAACGAGAATTTGTTTATTTATTTTAACGTGTTGTTTTGTAATCTATTGTGAAAAGATATTGTACTATATTCCTGTACTTTTGATAGGTATTTAAGGACTACCAAAATACTGCAAACTGAAATAGAGATTTCAATAAAAATTCAGAACTGCATATGCCAAAGGATAAAAGAAAACAACCACCATGATCTTTTTTTACCTCTTTTAAGAAAACTCACTTGAAAATATTCTAAACTGAAAAATTACGGTTAACCTTAAACTAATTGATTTAACTGGTTGATTATACGATATATTCTATTTAATAATAATAGTATAATGGGCGGGCAATAAGGTATGGGTAAGTAGTTGGCATGTTATGGATTCAATCCTCAACGAGGAACATTTGAACAAAAATAGACACTGTTGGATTTGGGAATAGTTTCTGTTCACAATGCCAAAGTTTCTTAAGCAAGGAAGCTTAAAACCGTTCCAGTATTTATTCTCGTAGGTGTCGTTAGACAATTCAAACAAATGACAATGATTTCAGTCGGATAGACAGCAAAGTATGAAATTCAAGTCGCGATAAGAAACGATAAAATCCGACAGGGATGACCAATCAGACACAGTGATTATGGCAATAGTCCATGACGGGTGATTTAGCAGTCTAGCAATCGTCGTAGACATTTACGGTCTGATATAAGATAATATCAAAACGTAGGAATATCTAGCTCCGCCAATCTTAACAGCACATTGGCTTTGAGTCATGCTTAAAGAGGCGCCCAACTTCGCATAAAATGTGTATTTAACGTTAGGCATTTGCACAAACGTCTGAAAAGGATTGTAATGATGCTTTTATGAGTCTTTGATGCATTCTAAATCTAAGAATAATCTTGATAACTGCCCATATTTTGTTTCGAATGTATAATGGACAAAAGATGGCACTCAGAATACTAATCTTACGGTTATCATAACTGAGTGACGTTTAAAGTGGTCCCATTATGTTGTTCACAGCATTGGACTTTTGCTTCCTGATTATACTTAATCTTAAATTATTTCTCTTGGACAAGATTTCCTAATACATTTAATGTAAGTATTTATGTGAATTTAAAGAAATATGAGATACCTTTATAAATATCAAAAATTATTTCTAATAACTTTGGGGTCTTTTCAGTGGCGTAGCGTGGGTGTCAGCCGCCCAGGGCGGAAATAAATTTTGCCGACCTCTTATTTAGGTATTTCAATTCAGGAGTCTATGATATACAGTAATTCTAAAGAACTTTACAGCAAGAACATTAATAATAATTATTGTGTATTGTACATCTGCCCATTTCTCTCGTTCGTCATGAAATGGATTAAATATTATAAGATATATTATTATTATTTATTGTGATATTTGGCCGCTCGAGGCGAGCCGCCCCTACCGCCCCCACTACGCTACGCCACTGGGTCGTTTCCTGAACAAATAACTAACCGAGTAGGTACGTACCATAAAGTACGTAAAACAAAAAGAAATTCTCCTTTGACCCATTTTGATTGAAGGACGTCTGGTTCTGTTCCCCTAACTCATCAGTCAAGTGATTACTTTATGCTTTATTTCACCATTCGTCATTTCGCGTGACGAAGTGAGCCCATCCAGAAAATTTAAATCACTTATCTGGCCAAACGATCAACCTATATCCGTGGTCCCGACATATTGACCATGAAGTACTTTTTATTTCTGTTCCATATGAACAAAAAGCTTCAATAAAACGTTCAAGATGTCGTGTACACACACCTAATTAAGGGCCCAGAAGTGAGTAGGTAATACTGAACAATATGGGAGCGTATCGGATTACTCTGCAGTCTTACAGTTAACTCTCAAAAGCTAATTGATGCAAACGTCTTGATTGATGAGAACGACGACCTTCAGCCTTATTTATTTATACAACCAACCAGGCCGGTTATGTCAATTAATATTTTACAGTGCCCTTTATACAATGGAAGTAAATATAATTATTATTGTGCAATGATTTCATTAGGTCGTTGAGCAAATTGTTCGTGCGACGTATTGTAGCTCTCGCACGAGACAATTGCTGACAATTGGTGCGGAGCGGCGCCACTCGTGATGTCACCAAGACTTTACAAATACTCTAAATCTTAATAAGAAAGCGTTTAAGCCTATTTGTCGTACCGATTGTGCTTTCAGTCCTATCAGTCTAGAATCTCTGTCGTACAAAAGCGGTAATACAATCCGTCCAATTTGAAGCGTTCGCCAGTGATAAGCTTTCAATCCAGTCCCTAATTGGTAGGTACTAAGGATATGGTTTTGCTTTTGTTACGTTGTTGCGACTTTAAGGGTCTACATATCATCTTTGGGGCGTAAATGTCCATTATTGTCGCAACATTGTGTAAATTTAGCGTTTAACGACGCTATTTAACTCGATTTATTTTGCCGAATTATTGTTATATCGCTATTGATTGATGACTGTATTAAACTGCCTGCATTTGACCATAATATTCATATGTAAATCTGTAGTGAAATCGCTCCAGTCCCGTATAATATGTCAGCAATAAAACATAATGACATCATGACGACACACAATCTGTATTCTGACTTCACAGCAGTAAATCTAGACCGCAGAACGATGAATTTGTCTCGTAATAGATAGCAGTACTTAGTCATATTCAGAATGGATCATTATGGATGGCGGAAAGTTTTCTATATCATTTAGCTTGTGGTTATTAACCTCTTGTATGCCCGAATACCAGACATAATAGAAAAAGCATTGTGTCTCGCGCAGATCCACGTTCCGGCATACCAGAGGTTAACATGTTTTTTATGCATTATTTTATATTTTGTAGGTATATATTATTTTATTGGTAAACTTATGAAATATAACAATTCCTTCCAGATTAGCTAAAGGTTAATCCCTGTTTAAGAATTAGATTGAATTAACATAATAACATTTAGTAGAATGGCTTAACTTTACATATCCTTAACATGCTGTTTGCAGTATTCTAAGAAGGGAACATCATTACTGATGGCGTAGAAAAAGTAAGTATATAGATGACTGAATTACACACAAGTGACACCACGTTTAAAATAATTAGCTATGCCGGTTTCATACTAACTAATACTTGTACGTAAAGGTTGGCGCCGCACCTCATCGGGATTCATGGCATGTCACTATGACACTAGTTTGTCTCACCAACTATTTATCGGCAGGTAAAGTGTGCCTTCGTTATTTATACGCCTGTGCCTTCATCCTACACCTATGTCATAAACTAGTTTCAATCTGAGGCTTTATTTAATTGTACATATTTATTCATGTCGCTAAAATTGCAATGGCAAATTGTATTTTAGAAAAAAGGATGTGATTCTAAAACACATCAGGAACAACAATATCTTACTAGTCAAAAAAAAAATTTATTTATTAATATTATTTATTTTATTATACTTTACCAAAATGCATTTATGTGAAAAAGAATGCTTAGAAATTATATTACATTAATTTATTTCACACCTCAATTGAAAAGCCTATATAAATACAAAAAATACTTAAGTCATTATATACATTTTGTAGGCGAACTGAAACTGTGCTGAAACTATGTTTTAAGGCCTCCGGCTCCGTGACGGTTAATATCAACGATGGCGTAGTGGTTATTGTAACCGACTGCCACGCCATAGATCGCGGTTTTGATTCCCGCACAAGTCAAACATTTGAATACACACAACACATGAATATGGATGTTTGTCTCGGTCTGGGTATTTTTATGTATAATACGTATATATTAACAAAAAAAAGTATCCATTGTCTAGTACCCATAGTACGAGCTCTGCTTAGGTTGGGCTAGATATTGTTGTGTGTATGTGATAGAATAGAATATTTATTTTCCCACTGATATCCTGAAGTAGTAGTCAAAGGTATATGTATTACACCGACATTTGTTTTGTGCGACAGTTGTAGGCCTCACTTAATACAAAACGAGCGGGCACAGTTTCAGACTTCGTGCTGCTTCTGAGAACTTCTTGACAGTAAAATACACACTTGTTGGACAGAAATTTGAGCTCGAGACTCTAATACACAGTAGTCGCATACAGATTACATACATAGGTAATAATTTATTATAGGCGATATAATACTTTTCTTTTTTTTACCTGAGGGAATGCATTGACGCATACCCCACCGCGGGGGCGGGTGGAGGGGTTATGTCGGACTCACCGGGGTAAAAGAAAGATGTTGAAATGATGATAATGGTCCTCCCGGAATACCGACTAAATCTACTACGGTGTTCCTCGACAATACCGCTACTGACGGAGCCGCGCGAATCACTTGCACATGTAGGCGCGACCCCGCCGAGGTTTCGGCCCGCCGTATGAAACGGCAGGCCACTACACGAAGAGGTCTACCCTTTGGTACTTCTCACTCATACAACCCTACTGTCCCCCACCTAGAGGGGAGACGGACTCGACACAGAGGCGCGCGTGGGAACACGCACGCCGCCTCTCGGACCTGGTGCTGATCGGATGGCGGGCAGGCCCACGAAGCCCACCACCCCAGGTCAAACCTCAGGGTGACTGGAGGTCATCTCGCGCCCTTCGGCGCCCGGTTCTGCGGTTAGGGAGAGGGTTTAAGAGCTGCCTCTCCCGCTCCTTGATGGAAATCACTTCCTCACAGTAGGAGGCGACGGCGTTCCACGACCTCTTACTCCGGACCATAGACTGAACTACGGCCGGAAGGCGATATAATACTAGCAAGTCTTCAGTGTACTTTGTTGAACTCATCCACGACAGCTAGATAAAACTGAAGATTAAATAACAACTAGATGGAATTTTTAATTAATTTACTGTTTCAATCATATTTTGATTAACAGCTACATGGATTATTTATTAATTCACTGTGAAAAATAATATATCGGGCTTTTTTAATGGGACTAATACCAGGTGTTACATTGGTGGGAGCACCTGTGTAGCCAGATTCAGAAGTGGTAAGCATCGACACTTGCGAAGTCCCAGGGCATACTAGATTGCCTTGGAACCCTCAACGAATTGAATCAGAAATATATAGGAGTTGTATATCACACTTACTTTATTTTAAAACCACTACTTCTAGTACGTGGTGTTTTTTTTATATTATTAATTTCTTGTTGCATTTTTCAAGTATTTAATATACTATTTTGCATGTTATAGCCATGAAACTATTCACTGTTTAAGGTGTGTTTTTTTTAGCATTCCCTACAACAAATATTAATTAATTCACACGAAATTGGAGTGCTCGTTTTCGTAATTTATATGACATTTAATCCAACACGCAATAACATACAATTTAAAAATCCATAATAAATAAACAGATATGAATTATTAATATTTATAATTAAACCATATGTTTGCGTTATAATTTTATAACTACATATAATTATATAAAGTTATATTGCCGTAGGATTAATATCAATTTAGACACTTTAGGACACGTCTTAATAGCACTGATGACATGTACTATGGCCTTAGCCGTAGATATTCGAAGGATTCTGTTGTTTCCACCAACTATTTTAAACCATGGCGTTATGCTTTCAATCTTGTCTTTGCCGTAGAGGGAATCACATGGTAAATAGTGTATTTAAAATACATTGTATATGAAAATTAGTCTTCTTTTTAGGCAAATATAAATATTAAAGCTTATTTCAATTATTATTATATAATCATTTATTTTTACACTGTCCCCGCCGTTTCAACTGCTTTACAGTCCACAAACTCAATTCAAAGAAGAAGCAAAACACAACAAGGTTACTTTTTGCGTGAATAGAAACACCAATAATAAATTAAACAATGATCAGGTACATTGGAGAAACTTCACACTTCAAGATTGAGATGAATATCACCTTAAATCGCAACCATGGTCACGAACAGTGACCATGGTTGCTAAAAAGTAATTGAAACGTCGCGTCGGTAATAATATAAATATGTATAAAATATTAATTAAAATAGTTAACGTTATAATTTAAATAAACTGCGATAAAATCCATATAATTTTTTTATGTGTAACATTCGCATAAACGTGATACAATATTATACATCTTTTAATGTCTAAAATCATTTAGAATCCGTATATTGATGTGTCTCGTATTGGTTTCGTCACTATTTTGACGGTAATTGACGCTGGTAAGCAATTTTAGCCAAATATCGACTAAAATGTTTACTAGATCATGTTTACATGCGTATGATTGCTGTTTACTAATACGTACGATCATTTAAAATCTACTACGTATGATCAACACACGAGATTAGTATTGTTTATTTATACATGTAAATTTGAATTATTTTTATAACTTGTTTAGTCATAATTTGCTTTATAAAGAAGCACACCTTTAGATAATGTCAACTTAATTAGGGTTTAGAATTTATTTTAATAGGTTGAAAATGAGAGTTTCGTGGTCCTATAATATAGGATAAAATAATGATATGCATAGTGGTTTATGTGGTTACTGCATTTTTCGAAAATTATGTGATGAACAAATAGTTGACCAAGGTCTATACTATTGTTTGGACGTTTGTAAATACCCCTGCCTTACAAGAATAGCGTCATGTTCGATGTCCAGGCAGTGTTATTGGCTTTTATTGTTCAGAAATCCTCAAAATCAGCCTGGAGTTCTGGACTGTTTACAAGGTAGCTAAAGTCATAGCTACCTAAAGACCTAAAGCCATAGTAGTAGTAGATAGTAAGGGTGTAATTAACTTCTACCCACCTCTACAAGTGGGTAAATACCTATAACAACTTCATATAAAAAAATATTTAGTCATTTATAAACATTTTGCTCTAACACCGAGACGCGACAACTGGCTAAAAATAGTAAAACTAAATATATATTAATAATACGTGGCGAGTAAGAAGTAGACTCGCCAGTTTGAACGCTCCTACAAATCACGTCGGGGTCACCAATGTGGAGGAACAGGGTGTGATGTCCCTCCAACACAAAGGGAGGACCGTGGCCCGCTAGGCACGATCAACCAGCCTGGTCGGAGGATTCTCCCTTTGTGTGGGAGGGACATCACACCCTGTTCCTCCACAATACCATTAAAATGTTCTATTTATATGCCAAGGATAGTATAGATTAATTAAATCATTCAATAATATTATATATCATTCAGATGCCATATGATAGTACAGATTAATCAGTTCATGAGAACTGCGATGCTGGTTAGATACCCGCCTGTCAAAGTTCGCGTAGCATCCAAACAACAAACATAAAATGCACTCAGACTAGAAACAGATATCAATTGCATCGCACCAATGTTCGGTGATGACTTTAACATCGATGTCATAAGATAAGCACAGAATTGACTTATTTATTAGCTAACAAACCTCGAATAGCCACGATATATTAAAGTATTGCGCAAACCGTCAGACGTTAACGATCAGCGCAGAACTCGGTCTAGACGGAGCACTCGTACTTACCTAGACTAAATTAAGAACAATTTACGATATCGTTGTTTTATGTTGCAGACAATTCGGTTCACGGCTCATTCGCAACTATGAATTTCTGTAACGACCAACACCAGATTCTTATATGCAACCTAAATACCACCGCGTGGTGCGTTTAACTTGCTAACTGTTGAAATAGTCGGTATGACAATAATAAAATAACGTTTCTTTGATGTGTATCACTGGTCTAAGTGTCGACTCTTTGATTATCAGTATCGGCACATACTCTTTGACAGAAAATGCATTCAAAATTGTGTCGGTTTAGAGTTTTATCGGATGCATATGAGCAAGAACGAGAAAGTGTAGTTACAGCTGCGTTACTAAAAAGATTTCGTATAGGTAGGAATCGATCCTTGCACGGGGCAAGTGTGTTGTGTGTTCCATAAGTAGTTGCACGAAGTCTGGGTGTTCTTCGTGTCCGTTGCTTCAATGTGTATAAAATAGGTATTTATAAAAAATACACTTGAAATAATAATCACTACTAGCGCGGTAGTTTTATTTATAAAAGAGAATATTATAGAGAAGCTTTTGAGATGTCCAAAACATAACCCGGGCAGGACTGTCTATCCCCGAACAAGGTAGAAGTGTATGCCAAAGTTACTTTCTATCAATTATATTTCAATCTTATGTAATAATTGAGAAAATCATTGTTATCCGGCATCGATACGATCACTGGAAATTTCCTCACTTACAGAAAAATCTCGTTATACCTTGTACGAGCCAGGACACTAGCGAGAGAAGTCACATTGAGCGGCTGAGTATACGTTCACGCTCACGTTATTTGACTAACGAGGCAGCGTTTGATTATCCGATAGAGGAAAATGTTTGTGTTTTTTATGGTGCTGTTTGAGTGTTAGATCATGTTTCTTTCTATAAAAGATAAGATCTTGTGACCGAGCTCAGATTAATGAGATGTTTTTTTATTTAATATCATTTATCTTACAGAGCTAAGTTTTTTATTTGACTGATTAAGGATTCGGTTAAACAAAGAACTCATATCCGTTGAATAATCTACCACATGGGTTCTGGCAGGATACAGGTACTTAATTATAATAAAGATGGTAATAAAATATACGTAGGTCAAGCTAGATGTATTCCCGGGATATGCAGAGTATGTTTTATATATGATATAAAATGTATACAATACCGTATTAGTATTATACATGCGAAGGGTACTCTTTTTCTGTCTCGCACTCTTAATAAAACAGCGACTTAACTCGAAATTTGAAAGTAAGGCAATTTGAACTCTAATTGTATATGTTAAATTCTAATATTATATTTGTATTAAATCATTGCAATAGAGTTCAAATTTGTTTAATTCAAAATACTGAGATAAGTCTCTGTTTTATTAAGAGTGCGATATGTTTTAGTTGCATATTCATAGCGTATATCATTAGTATTGGAACTATTATACATTGTTTGCAATATAGTGCAATGCCACCACCTTTGCTCAAACAAAAATAGTATGGAAAGCTGGACTAATTATATTAGACTAATTTCATTATATTATCACAAACTACAATAGAGAATGCTTAAATTACATCTTTACATACAACATATATACATGAATTCAAACTAGTGATCACTCATTGGTGAAAATCGACCGGAATTAACCGTAAACAAAGTAAGTAAGAAAGAGTGTAAGAAACATACATTTGTTTTTATAAATTTTACCTTTTCTCCCTTCTCTCTCTCTTAAAGTTTTCTCTTTACGTCCTATTTATTTAAACTCCCGCACTAGGAATTAATTCTGTGTCGCGTGGGACCCCACAAACATTCAAACAGTAGACACAAATACATATGTATATAGATGCATTATGTAAATGTGTTTCACAGAACATTTTAAGCTAGAAGTGAATGAATTTTGATGAAATTAATATAACGATATTAGATTTTAAAATATGCATATTGAAAAGTAGTTGTGATGTTTTTCTGTATATATAATGCATGGAGCCACATGATTGTTAAATCCCATCTCATCAATCACAAACGGTTTTTTGAAGCTTTGCACCTACTGAACAATTAATTATAATTAACTCGCGGAATTTTTTGTAAAAATATGTTTAGAAATGTATACTTATCAAAAATATAAATATGCACTAAAATTATATTTACATTGTGCGATATCCACACACCTCTACAAGCTCTTTTTCAAAATTCTGACTATTATACACACGATGAAAACATGAACAACAATTTTTTATTGTACATAATTAAAATCAGAAATTAAATGTCATCTCACGTTTAATTGTTGTAAATATATTGTTACTTTTAATTGTTAAAATTTAACTAAAGTTAAGCCGTATTAGCGACGCACTGCAGTTGTAGTTCAATATTAATTGAAAATAAGGTCAACAAACAGCTTAAAAAGTCTTTACATACAAAAATAGACTTGAATGTAATGAAAACTTTAATGAGACTAAGTCGTTAAGCATGAGTAGTTTCTAGCTAAATTCAGAATCACAAGCAGCAAGCATGCATGAGCGAATTATTAACATGTTATAGTTTGGGATGGGCACTTGCAACAAAAAAGAAAATTCGAATATTTCAAAATTCTATGCCCGCGTGTCTGAATGTTCATCAGTTCGCTATCACGCGTTATAATCGAATCAAAATCAAATACCCGAAACTTGATTTGATGATGAATCGATGGATCATGTTCCGAAGTTTGTTGACGATGTTTTGTATACCCTCTGACCACAGTTACGTTTTTTTGGTTGTCCCCCTAATATTTCTTAGCCTTAATGCTCTACGGCATGCTTGTTTGTCACAGGCTATGGTGCCTATGACTTGTTACAATGTATGAGAATTTCGATACAGGTATGCCATATAAGATTTGATAAATGATTTAAAAACTGTTAATTTCAAACGTGGTTACGTATACAACAGACAACTCGTACGTAACGCCTTAAAGAAATGATGATTTGGGAACCAATATTAAAACTATATAATTATAGGGACTTAAACCCAACTGAGGTTCCACCATGAGCTTTCGTAGCTCTTATCACAACTGGTCATGTTTGATAGGCAAATCTTTATATACATTCTTTAGAAGCACCCTTAATAGAAACGTCACTTGGCTTATCAAAATGTATGAAAATATATGGAGATGAGCAATCGTATCGTGTTGACCAGAACTATCAAAACTTCTACTATCAGCTTCTTAGATAAATAAACCTTGTGAAGCGATCTTAATACCTACTGCGTCACAGGCTTCTCAAATGGTAAACCATATAGGAACATACAATGTTTCCTATTTATTATAACTAACTGTTTTGGTCAGTTGCCTAATTAAAATATCGTATGGTATATTTTGTCGATCATCCGATGCGGATTGTACATCGAACGATTAAGGAAAACTTAATATTTCATAGCAATGGATTTACGCTGAACTGAAAGCAGACAACATAAAGCAACGATGCCAAAAAGGGACAGCTTCTGCAGGCAACAAATACTTCTATAGTCGAGTGCCAGTTTCAGCGTGATGTCCTCATTTTAATACGGATCCAGCTATGTTTTACCATAATTTCCATAATTTACCGTATTTGTACTTTTGCTATGAGTACCTACATGTCGTCTATCTAATTTCGTGGTTACTGTACAAAATAAAACGGTTATGTTAAAAACGAATTTATATTTCGAGAAATGAGTATATGTTTTATTGAAAGTTATTGATATTTATTATTATTAATACATGTTTTATTAATAATAATAAATATTAATATCTTATCTTATCTTATGTGGGGGCCAGTCAGTGCAGACCGGCGCAACTTCGACCCAGTGGGATCTTTTGTGTCGATACTCGCCCAATAACGACTGCCACATATGTTCATGGCAGCCGGGACCGAGGGCTTAACGTGCTCTCCAAGGCACGGAGCAGGCGATAATTGTCAATTAATACGCACATAATTTCGAAAAGTCATAACTTCCGAAAGTTAGAGGTGCGCGACGTGGGTTCGAACCCGAGACCCTCTGCATTGCAGTCTGTTGGTCTCCCTACTGAGCTATCGCTGCTCTTCATAATAAATATCAATAACCACAACGTTACCGATTATTTTCTTCATACAAAGCAACAACTTCATATTTAAACACATATTATATTAATATTTATATTCATATTTAAACACATTAATAATTATAGTCCTACCTCTATGGAAACTTTAATATTGATGATCATGAAGTAGCAGTATGCACTCAAGGTTATATGACCTAAATTAAAATTTGTCGTATAAAAGCCATAAAAAAGATATTACTCATAAGCTTTCATTTATTCATGTTTTTATTACACTTGGCCGTTTATTGTCTCGAAGTAATTTAATAACTTTATTGGTTAAATTGGTGGGTAGCTCTACGGTAGGCTTTGATTAAATGAAAAATAAACGAATCATCGTCACGTCGCGAAGTCGTTAATAGTGCGTAATAAACATAAGTGTGGTATTATTACGTACTATCTTATACGGACATAGACATATACTTGCACACAGTGTACCTTTCAAGTCTTAGTAAATCAGACATAATTAAAAACCTATATTGTCCGGCCGCAATACGTTAAATCCGTATTTCGTCAGGTGTATTGTTATGTTCTACGTAATGTATGAGGAATGTGATGGAAGTGAATGAAGCCAGAGAAGTGTGTCAGGATCGTAGCAAATGGAAATCCGTAGTCTCTGCCTACCCTTCTGGGAAACAGGCGTGAATCTATGTATGTATGTACGTAATGGAGAGCCTTAACGGGGTAAATTGCCAGATTTTATGCAGCTATTAAGAACTTCTCAACAGAAGTACCGGCTAACATGTGGGACTGACATTGGCGTATGAATGGGACAATGACAAAATAAAAATGGACACAAGTGGACAACAAATGAAATATTCGAGTGTCATTGCTACCATTTAATAAATGACAACCGACCGACCGACATTGTCCTAGACTGGTTCGGTAGTCATTGGGAATTATTAGTATTTTATATACCTACATATATTAATTCACCAAAATGTATTACTATGTTAGAAATCATAGTTCTGATCAATAATAGGAGACTTTATTTACAAACATTATCGAAACAGCTTTGCTACTTTTAACATTCGCAGATTAAATTATACATTCCACACAATATTTTAAAGAAGAGAATTTTCTTGTACTCTTAGAAGTCGAACAATATCGTTACATTTCGGTAATTCAGTACAACAGTCCTTTTAACGGTAGAATTATCAAAATATCGATGTGTTCTAGAGCACTATACCACTGGTAAAGATATGATGTAATATTTAGCAAGTGATACCTTCTTACATATTATCGTCATGTATGGGAACATAGAACGCATGTAATTTGAATTTCTGAATATTATACTCAGTTCAAAATCCTTTGACACGGTCAATAGAATACAAAGTTGATTTAGATATTTCCTAGAATAAGGCTATTGAATGATAATTATTATCATTAGGTTTTGTCAACCCGTGGGCGAGTTTATACTAGGATGGAGGTGTAATCCTTTGCGTACAAATGGAATGCGAATATAAATCTATCAATTTAATCATTCATATTAAAATGTGACATTTATAATTTTATATTCTAATTAAATTATTTTAAATTTTAATCATTAACTGCTGTCGTAACTCCCACGTTGATTATTAATTGGCTTGTTGAAGGTAAAAGAAACATAATGTGTGAAGTTATGATTCAGTCTATATATGTTTATCAGTGACGACACGGCGATAGCTCAATACTTAAGGTATTAAATTTACGAAATTCGTGGTCGTAGGTTCGATTCACACCACTTGCATTACCGAACTCACCTTACACTTTACTTTATTCCTAACAGAAGCACATATCTTCGCAGGTTAAGTAAACCTGGATACTAATAAATAATATCTAAACTAAATGATTAATAATCTTTATAAAAATTACCTTGGTGCCGTGGTATAAAAGTTGGCTTCCAAGTCTGACTGTACGGTTTGTTCATTGACGCTCAGACTGGGAACAAAATGACTAGAAAACTACATTGATATATATTTGTGCAGTCTTGGTCCTGACAGTGAAACTTGATATAACAGTATGTAATAGTAATTTATGTACTCTTCTCTGATTCTCTATACCGAACTCTTCAACAGTAGGTACGTTAATCAAACAGGAATGCACTATGTAAATATAGCGAATAAATTTAAACTAACGACAAGCAAGTGGAAAATTAATTCGTCTGGTTGTGACAGATTTCATAGATCCAAAAACTACTATGATGGGAATGAAGGATAGTATATAATCGACATCTTTGTACATCGTACAAAGTCAAATTGTTTTAGTAGTCAGTATGAAGCTGAGAAAGCCTAATCTAAAGCTGAGCTTAGAATTCTATGTTCTGTGTAAGTCAAAGTCAAATATCTGTATTTCCATAAAAATGTGTAAACACTTCTTGGACACGTCAATTAAGTAATATATAAAAAATAATAATAAAAATAAATAGAAGGAAATAAACATTCAGCATTGAAAAAGCCTGTTCGAGAAGAAGAGCTCTCATGAGAAGAAGCAGACAAAAAGGTGGCGTACCCACCTAATTTAATGCCATAAGATTTTGATGGCAAAATATGTATTTTATGTAATGTTGTAGCACATCACCTGTATAAACCACATTTTAGCAAATAAGCGATTTTATTTAGAAGAACTTAGCCTTATATTCTTTGACTAACAAGTGGAAATCCAGAGGCTCTGCTTACCTCTCTGCGGAACAGGTAGGTATTTATAATCATATATCTTATCTTATGTGGGGGCCAGTCAGTGCAGACCGGCGACACTTCGACCCAGTGGGATCTTTTGTGTCGACACTCTCCCAATAACGACTGCCATAGATATTCATGGCAGCCGGGACCGACGGCTTAACGTGCTCTCCGAGGCACGCAGCAGGCGATAATTGTCAATCAATACGCACATAATTTCGTAAAGTCATAAAACTTCCGAAAGTCAGAGGTGCGTGACGTGGGTTCGAACCCAAGACCCTCTGCATTGCAGTCTGTTGGTCTACCCACTGAGCTATCGCTGCTCTATATAATACTCCTTATATATAATATAACTATATCTCCATGTATAAAGTTGGCAAATTGCTTCCTTCAACTTATTAATCTTCAATACTTTTTCTTTTCATTGCTTAATGAGGCATAAGATCTTGTTCAATCAGGAAGTCTGAGAGAACTAACTGATGAAAATAACATTATATATAACGTCTTAAGTACCGTAACCAGCGTGGCTACTACCCAAAAATTAAATCATATATTTTTTGGTCTTGCTTTTTTTTAGCAAGACTAAAAATAAACATTTAGTTTTATTAATATTCTCTAAGACAACTCAATCAAATTATGTTTATTTTAAATACACATTTAGCAACCAATTTAAGCATTGACAAAAGCTTGTAAAATGTAGTTATTTTTTTAACAGTTGTTAGTCAATCAGAATATTGTTTTATTATGTGTTTTGTATCACTGTTTTGTTTAGATCTCCTTATGACAATTTTTAATATATACTTCTTTTAAGGTTTATCTTGCAGTATTGAATTACCAATTATTTTAGTGATTAATTAGCAGAATAAACAACAACAATTTAGTTTGCGCTACGACTTATAGTTCAACTCAAATTATTGCCTGATTCATGCAGATAGATATTTGGATTTAGTTTATTTCTGTCAATGAAGTTTATGTGACCAACTTTTTCCCCATATTGTCTCATCCAAACATATAGAAACCAAGAGTAGATGTACTAAATTGTCAATGCGACTGAAGGCAACATTATTAATTTTATCACACACTAATAAGGTTAATATCTTCAATAAAGTTCAACACAACATTAAACAAAGGCGCTGTGCGTTTTGTATCCATTCAACGTCTGTATTTCATCAGATAACGAACATTTTTTCACCCACGGGCATCGAGAGCTATGACCATTGTTTCTACTTTGAATCGCGATTGCATTCGCCGACTACGTGAAAATAAAACATACTAACCCATTGTACGGTCAAAGACAAAAGTCGAGTAGCATCATGTAAGTAATCGCATACAGTTCCGAGCGAATACCTTCTGTGTGTGTGATGTTTCAACGAGTTCTTGGATATATAACTATAATTACTACTATTCTGTATATTTAACAACAGTGTCCGTATTTCAAATTTATGCTTAAATGTACAGATAGTGGAGCGGATAACGAGTCTTATCACTTTGAGACGATAGTATAATGAGGTGGTTCAAATCAAATCAATTCCCACTTTTTGTTTTTTTTATAACTAAAAAGAAACGTTATTTTTGTCTACTTATTACCCACATTTTGTGTTTTATTAGGAATTAAACTAAACATTATTATTTCTCAAAATTAGTTAAAATTAGTAATTACTAAAATCCCGTTATGTTTTTATTAAATTAATAAATAAATAATGCAAATTATAATAAGAATAAACAACATTTTATTTAATTTACATTTTTTTACTATAGAAACAATGTTAAAATATGATTACCGAAAATGAACTTTAGTTTTAAATAAGTCTTGTAGTAAAATAACAAGACATCTATATTTCTAACATTAGAAAAAAAGATTATCACCTCTACAGGGGCGAACCAATAAGCGTTAAGTCTTAGAACGCACTATTACTAACGCTAGCTATAACATCATTTGCGTACTTGAAATTAGTAGTCACAATCATAATTAGAACAGGCGATAGAATAAGTGAGGCGGGTTTATATGTATGTGTGCAATGATTTTATTGAAAAGGGTCATAAGTACAACTTGTTTTGTTTCTATCGCTTTGTAAAAATGCTACTCGACTTTTGCTCCTGACCGTACGTAAGCTATTCGTTAAGATATTCATGTTCAAAATCTGTTTGAATCATATGTTAGTCTTTTTGTTTCTTATCAATAGTCACATTAGTCGAGGTTCTTACTTGTGTAATGTAAATTAATTGCGACCAAATGGCCGACATTTTTCTCGCGCTCTATTCAATTATTTTCTTGGTTAACCGTATAAGAACATGTACAACTGTATACCATTTTGGTATAGCAAGACCTTGACAGTCCTTAACAGATAATAATGTAATTATGTTCTGTAATCCATTACAACATGACGTGTGAACCCAAATTAATCCTAATGACGTCATCAAGTTTACTTTGGCTAACATAAGGTCCATTTGGGGACCCAAAACGGAAGGGAACTCTATGAGATAATTGCGTAACTACTATTAGAAGTATTTTTTGCTAGAACATCAGACAATCATTCCTTTCGCAGCTTATTACGTCACATGTTCATTCACCGGCGTCATGAAGTTTGACAGATCCTTTGTAAGAGACACTTAATTTTTTAAAGGCAAACTGCATTGGTTTGGTTTCCTATATACGTTTGCAGGAAGAACGTCACGCCGCGCCGTGTTGTACGATCGGGCGCTGTGTCAAATATTAAAAAGTTGCATTTTCTTAGTCGCCCTTGAGTAAAAATGTTTTACACTTTTGTTTGTATTCGTATTCAATAGCGGCATATTCCGCTATACGTGACGAACCGGCAGAACTCGTCGATAGGCAGGCGGAACTGACGGCAATTCTTCACTTATGGTGGCCTTTAAATTGATTCGTCACCTTACGGTGGATGTCCGCTGGGTCGGCCTTCACCGTCTGCGAGGCCCGTCGGTCGTTCACGCATCTCTCTAGCTAATTATAGAAACATTCAATAGGTCGCGACACCGCGACACATTCTTTTTCAGTGTTCTCTATAAATAGATGCTTTAAAGTCGAATCTTAAACAAACTGGTGAAAACATAACGCCATTTTGAGAGCATTTTATGTAAATAATTTCTTTATTTCATATTATTAAATGGTTCAAGATAAAGTATACAAAAAGCTAAAGTATTATGATTGATTTGCTTTAGATACTAATCTTGAACAAAGTTTCTTTTCTAACAATTTTCGGTAGTGTATCAAATAATTCTAACCCATAGTGTTCAAGTGACATGTTGTAAAACTACTTTTTAAACTAGCTGACTTTTTTAACTTTAAATTGGCTACATAGAAATAGACCCGAATATCGCCCGTTCGTATTTTTAATCAAATGAAACTAAATTGGGCTTGTGCAGATTAGACCCAAATTCCGGCTGGGTTAATAAATTGATTAGCAGATTGAATCGCTTGGTTTGTAATTGATGCGCCTCGCCTTTTTGATATAGAAGTGCCGCCGCAGTGTTCAAGTCTTCAGTGCACTTTTATTTGTAAAATATCTTTAATAATATTAAAATGAGGTGATTACTTTAGGCTAATAAAATGTCGTTGAACTAGGAGTACTAGACACAGACGACATTTTTAATTAATTGGTTACGTCGGTTTGTATGTTTTTATGTATATTGACACAAGAGGCAGGTCGTCTGAGGAACTGAATTAACCATGCCAGCATGTATACACAGATTATATACATCTGTTTGCTGAAGTGGTAGACAGAGTCTTGGGACTTTAAATTGAAGTGCGTGAGTTATTATTTGACTTCATTCCTTTGAATCAGATTATTTTTGCAAGCTCTTTAATTACTACCTGCTTTTCTTCAAAATTACTCTTGATTCGATCGCAGATCTCTCATCACGATGTCCCTGTACCGCGATACCATTCACTCTTTTTTGATAGGTGGCAGAAGAGCCAGCAGCCCAGATAAGCTTAAACCGCTGCTCTAGATTGTAGCTTGTGTATTACAGACTTACAGAAGCAGTACCAAGGAAACACGACCAAGCCGTTGCCTATGTAAATCACATAGGTGGCACACAAGCACATAGTAAACCTAATGCTAAGCAGTCTATAATGTACGTATGAATGTTATGTGTACTTGCTACATGAGGTCAATTGCTTTTCGTCACCTAATATGAAGAAAAAAGAAACGGGCCGAGAGGGTGATTAGCACTCTTACTTACCGAAAGAAACTTAATACTTATGTGAATATTCTGTGAGACCGTAGTATTTCTCCAATCGAGCTGGCCCATTCATGCTGAAATCAAAAAGGTCATTGAGCTCAAACAATTGCTTACTTGGTTTTTTCTCTACATGTCCAAAACTTATTAGAGAGACCTCAACATTCTCCAAGTAAATAAAATTGTGCAAGCAACGGAGAGTTAAGTACTGTGTAGTCTCTAATGAAGTAATTCCCATTATGAAAGTAAAGGTGTCGTTGCTTCAGTCGATTTGTTTAGCATATTGGTATTGAATTAACCCGATTCTAAAAGACAACAGTTCTCAGGTTCGGTGCCCTGAGAATATAGTAGCTGATCGATTTTTTAAACAGACGTGCTTTGGTTGCCTGCTTGCATGTGCATGTTAACATAAAGCACACAAAGTAAGTAAGTTATTAAGTAAAAATTATTGATATAACGGAGGGTTACCTACAGGGTACGACGTTAAAAAAATTGCGGAGGCTCAAACAGCTACTTCTACCATTATCTTTCATTCCACCTTTAATTACTTTTCTCACGGTTGACAACGCGAGTATCCTTGATATTGCAAGCGATCACAGCGTCGGTAACCGCTTGCTATCAGAAAAGCCGCAAGCTTTTTTGCAATCTTATCAAAAACAGCTTTGAAGGCGATGGGTTACAGATAATACTAAGGAATACTATTGTGGTTGCCCGATATCACAATTTATATTATTCATAGCCCTCGTCACACCTCGACACGTTTGACTGTCGACATGTGTTTTCATATGTGATAGAAGCGGCTCAAGCAACAAATTAGATGAATTAATTAAAGTAGTATGAGTATATATGACGAATATACTAAAGAAGAAGGAAAGGCGAGTTACGGTGTGAGCTATTAAAACGCATTGTCGACCCTCGGACATATGTAAGCTTTGTAAAATTTACCGATTTACACATATGTTTATACATAACACTATGTGTAAACAATATTTATTATATCATTAAAGGGTTACTTGTACATGACCTTGTTGATTTCAGCATGAATGGGCTGGGTCGACTGGACAAGTAATACCCTTTCACGGAATATCGAAATAAGGACGCAGAATTGAGTTTCATTCGGTGGATGAGTATGCTGGCGGTCAAATCACCCTCTCAGTCACCTTTTCTTCCTCTCTACACCTTTTCAATCTTGAACGGTTACTTGCACGTAAAGGTACCTATACGTAACTTACATTTGCTTGTACTTACACTTTGGTGACAACTGACACTGTAATCTTTGATCAAATCGATAAATGTAACTGAGAGTGCAAGTCTATTGGCCAAAGTTCAATATTCTGTACTGCTACTGATACTTATTATTAATATTATCAAACCTTAGACCTCATGATCGTTCTCAATGGAACGTGCCAATGAGCCACGTCAATGTTCACAGAGCAGCTTTAAGATACATGTACCCGTCTTATAATTAACTTGAGGAAAATATCAATGAATTATGTAAATTGTAAATTAGATGCAGTAGTAACTGCGAGGGAGCTATTAGTGCGCAATTTATCAATGAGTTAGCACGAGTCTATCAATGAATCTTTCATTACACTTATCACGCTAGTGGCACCCGTTGACCCTATATCGATTAATGTCATATCTTATAGGTAAACATTCACGCTGCATAACTTAATTAGTTGTAATAGCCCCGCCAAGTTGAGTTCAGAAATTAATTATTATTTTAATGAATGTAGTAATTAGATATTGAAATTATTTCGGTTCTCAATCTCGTGCGTGGTAACAAAATGAATAGTAAATTAAGAAATGATCAATCCAAATTCTTACATTACCAATCCAAATGACTGCGCTAAAAAGATGATAGTAGTTATTTTCTTTTACAAACATTTAAACAACGGATGCAAAGGACAACAAAACTCAAAACAACTATTTGTAGACCACAGATTTTTTAAGCCGTGTCGGGGTCTTAGGATCGAACTTACATGACTTAGCTAACAATATTTAATCCCTTAATCCTTAATCCCTTGAAAGAAGTTTACACATATATTCGATTACGTCGTGAGATCCCGTTCTGTTATGAATATATCAATAAGTAACAACAGGGAGTTTCTGTACCCGTGGACCCTCCTGGCGAAGTTTACACGCGCAATCTCATATATGAATATCATAAAATATGATACAGTTTTATTGACGCATCTAAATCACACCACAGCCAAATGTCATTTATGGCAGATGTGTCATGGGTGCATCTAATGCGCCATCTTCAAAAATTCAAAGAATTCAACTTCAAAAAAAGAATTGTTGTTAAAATAAAGCTAAGTCTCGGGACTGGGGAGCAAAAAAGATGACGAGATCAAAATAGACGCCAATTTCAAGGTGACTTTGCTCTCTTATAAACCTCAGTTTACATATTTATCACATGTATATTCCCGCCAAGTGATGTTTAGGTCCAGGCAGTTTATTTACTTTGATATTACTAGCGGTCATATGACGTATATTTAAAACACTATATTCATGTGAATATAATAAATATTTTGCCAGTATACGTCATAAGCCAGCCTAAAAAGCAAAGAAATAGAGGAATAAACATATTTTTAAATAATTAAATTTCAAAGAGGAAGACTAATAAAATATTTTCATTGTCCTTTTCGTAATATAGGGCAATTGTTATTTTACCGATAAACCAAAAAAATCCCGGAGCCATGACACAATAATCCATATGATGGCTTTATTATAATCAAAGTTAAATTTGAAAATAATTATTCATTTAGATCACAAGGTAACACTTATGAACGTAACAGGATATCGGTTAGGGAGTTTACTAAAATAACTGAATTTACATTTACGGAAGTGTCTAGGTTTAGGCAAAGGGTTAAGCCTACAACTACGGCAAGTCTTTTAAATCGCTATTGAGTTATAATTTCAGTATTTGATACCTTACTATATGTACGAGGTGTTGCTGCCATTATCCCTATATTATTGACTATTTCAAATCTGATATAAAACAAAACTAATAGTAGATGAGAGAAGAGAGACCTTATTTTTTAATGGGATAAAGAAATGTAGTTTTGTTACAACAAATTTGACAAATAAGCATACGCTTGATAATAATCAGTTACTGTTGTCTATCTTAGGACAACGGAATTAAAGATAGGATGAAAAGGAAAGGACTGGGTTAGGTATGGTATGTGAATCTACGGAACTCATAAGTACCGGACGAAACACGATGACAGTGGTACCACTTTTACGGCGGTTTATTGTAAAGGACGGTACGTCCGCGAGCGAGACGACTCATTCGTTTCGTCATCAAATAATACAACATTAAATGCTTTGTCAAAAATAGCATCGATCCCCAATGCCACAATAATTTGTGGGACCGATAAATAGTTGTTACGCTTCTTAGTGTTACTTGAGTCCGTTGTTTGAATCTGTTTAAAGATCCACGCGAGACAGTAGTAATTAATATAATATAATATTCTATCACATACACACAACACCATCTAGCCCAAACTAAGCAGAGCTTGTAATATGGGTACTAGTAGGGCGGGAGATGTCTTTAAAAAACAGAATAGAAATATCAATACGAATTAGTACGTATACTTGGAATCTACAGGATAGCCAAAGCTTCGTGCATGCCATGCAACAATCGTAGTTAATACAGTTTTTTTATGACTATTGGGCAAAGTAAGCTTACGTGTTTCATTTTAGTAAAATACTTTATTATTGACAAACATATTATATGGTTATATATGGTTTTTTTATATATTGAATAACATTTATGATTGCTGCGCTGCTCCTTTGGACCTTAATGTAATGTTATATAGCCTATAACATTTCTCATTCAATGGGCTACCTGATATGAGATCAAAATAAAATATAAATATTTCAAGAATTTAATATTACTACTGTATCATATAGCTTGTATAGTTTTTAATCAACGGGCAGAGGCGTCATATAAACCCCAACATTTACCAAATTTGTAGTCCCACGTAATATCTCTATTACCAGCCTCACTGCCAGACTTTGTACTGTCTGAGAATTTACTAACAATAAAACCGAGTAACACCTGCCTGACTCGGAAATGGAACCCAGACCCGGCCGCAAACATAAGCGTGAATCCCATAGGACCAACGAAGCTATTAGTTATTCGCCAAAAGTTATGAGTCTACGAATATGTCTATGAGGTTAAGTGGACACCTCGTCACAATAGATGCATCAAAGGTTTGGATTGGAAAAAACTCGTAACGTGACAAAGTAATATTTAGTGTTGCCTATGCCTGTCTGTTTTTCAATATAAGTAGCGTCCATTCTTACGTAAATAGACTACGTACATCAATATCTTAATACAATTAAATAAGCTATGTTAATTTAAATTAAATCTCCCGCATTAGATAGCGGGAGCTATTTTAAAAATATATTAAAACCACATAATTGCTCTGTGTGCTAAGTCTGGCATAAATATTTAATAATAAAGCTATTTACATATTTAGACGGCGTCCTCGTTTTTTGTAAAACAAAGAGGCATTAATTTCCCTAGGTTTGCTCAATGAAGTATGTCTTGTTTTATCGGCGGCTCGGCGATCGGCTCCGCAGCCCACACCCAATAATACCACTATTACACGCTCCATTACTTTCAAATTACCTTTACTTTAGAAGCTCCATGTCCCGATGTCAAATGAGCATCATTCAAACGAAGCTGACGAATATCAATTTAGATTTCTACGGCTCAATCTCATTTAATATAATACTAGTCCAAAATAAATTAAATTGAATGACTCATTTTAAAATGATTATATCTACAATTATGGAAATGCAGGATTATTATTTTTGAATATACTTTCAATAGTAATAACAATTTATGTATCAAATTATTCGTACAAATACAGTTTATTTTGCGATAAAACCATTTGGTATATTTTCGTATGCGTTTTCATTAATACAATTTGTGGCGAGTAGTACCTACCGTGGATTATGTTAAATAACTCGTAAATATAATATAATGGCAAGCTCGACATTGTGGTTATATATGTAGTATATTATATAATAAGGAAGGTAACATAACCGAAAGTACGTTTGTGTAACATTACAACATATAATTGTAACAATAAGTAAAAAGATCGATGGATATGATAGAATTTGTTCCGTCATACTTAGTTATATATTTCAAAAAGATAGAAGCAGTTTCTTGACTTTTAGGCCCTTAACATTAAAACGAATGTTGTCGTGAGTAGAATTGAAACGATATTTTAAATAGGCACGTGGATTTGGACCACACAAGCTAAGGGAATTGCACTCTTGGCCTGTGTGGTACACTACATTTTACATACGGAGCACCTGCCCGCTCTACTATTCGGCAGTGTTATCGCTTCTCTGTTATCTGTCAGCTATGAAACAACTTGTGCAACGCACATCCAGGTTTGGTTTATGCAATTCTTAATGAATGGCATCGTTGCATCAGAGTACATTGAATCGCATCACATTAGCATGGACACAATGAGCCGCGCCATACAATTCTCTTCGCCCTGAAGAATCTCTGAAATCAATGCACATGCATTATTGCGTGTTCGAGCTTGCACAACATGCGTTCGCGTTCAGGAACCAACGCACTAAATGACCATGTAATTACTACATGGTGGTGTCACTGAAATATTAAGTGTAAGTACTTTACTATGTACCTATCAAACTTATGCAGAATATTCAAGAGAAATGAGTAACTGTAGATGCGTTTAAAGAATGAAAGGTGTAATTTATTAAAAGGTTGATAGATCGATTCAATTGTTTCAAAATGTCAATCGGATGAATTAATTTGGAGCACAATAGATGATTGACATATCAATATCTTTATCGTAAACGGTATCTATAAATATGAAATCTACGTGTTAGCTGTGGGTGTCGGCTCGTCTCCTACGCCCGCGCTCGTCGCACTAGCAACGGTTCGCGGAGGAAGTTGACTCACGTGAGTAGTTCCTAAGCGATAAATTTCAATTTGCTTAATATTCCGTGGAGGAGCCTCCGCAAATCATTCTGCGGAAAGGCGGCCAGTAAGTACGCCATTCATACTAAGATACAGAGGAAGTCGAAATATGGAACTATAATAATATGTGGATTTTATAGCTAGAATAAACACACATATTTATAATAACCGGAATCTTAAGACAACGGCTTGATCATATAACGTCAAAGGTAATCGGATTCGATATAATCTGATGTGTTGTGCGGCTCAGATGTTAAATGTTGACAATTTTATGTACACTTCAAGCGTTTAAGATTCAAAGAGGAAATTGCATAGTAACTGCTGTTTACTTTCACTGATATCCCATTATCTCTAATGTTATAAACACTGCAGATAACACAGTTTTAGTCGGAACTTCTATTAAGGAACATTGTGCAATAACTTTTCATTAATCTTGGGATTCAGCATCTTTCAGAAGGATAACACTAAGTTTCCTAATAGCCTTTATCCCGTCTTCGAATTTATTTATGTAATTCCTTATTTGCATTTTTGCAACACATTGCATTTCATATTATAGGCAAACAAACAGTAATTTCAACAGAAAGGAGCTAGTGTGAGTTTTGTGCTAAAGCCTGTGTGACGTAACAGGTGGTAATTGGTAATTTGTGAACAGCATTATGCATGCAACGCGAGTGCAAGTTGCGCAACCTCACCTCGTCTCTATCTCTATCTAACGCTACCTAGCCTGGCAACATAATTATTTATAAAATACTGTCTAGCGAACAGAAGGTATCAGATCGCTTTGATTCTAGTTATTTAAGGCTGTTCTCAGAAGGAAATTGTCTATAATGCATTTGCGACCACGTTGACACGTCAATTTAAAACGGTGCTATTAATCTAGCGTTGAAGACATTGCGTATGTTGTTCTCTCGCTTTTGATTGGATGTTTGGTAGCTACTGTGGACCACCCAAACTTCTTTCTTAAGTGCCATGAGCGGTGATTAAGGTTAAATGAGGTCATAAGGTTGCGAGATGCGAATGCCATAAGAGGTAAATAAGACAAAAAGGGCTGCAGTGACTACTTGCATATTAATAACGTCTTTGTGTAATTACCAATACATGTCAAGCTCAGGTCTCTGCTAGTTGTCTGAATACCCGGTGTAGTTAGTATCTTATAAGACTCAAACAAGTTAAAATTATGTAAAATTGTGTGATTTTGCAACTTGACACAGTTTGCAAACTTAAGCGACCATTAGGAAAATAAAATTATCTTTCTTTTTCCATTAGGATGTAGATTGATATCAATATACATACAACTTATTAAATGCGATAGTGAGTTTGTTTATTTGTTTGTTACGCTATTGTATGTACGCATTTGTATGTTTGCTTTCACACGTTATCAGAAGTTCAGAAAATAACATCTAGAAAAAAGTACTGTTTCCGAGCGAGTGAAGGCGCGGGCAAAACTAGTTTTGAATAAAGCGGTGCCAATGTATTAACATTCCTATTTTAACTCACCTCAAATTGGCATGCCTTTAAAAACTTGTATGATTATATTATTATATGAATAAAAAGATATTTTAATGAAAAACAAGCTGTTACCGCGGCTTCGTTTTGAAAAATAGTTTTAGTTGGTCAGCCGTGAACAACACAGCGAAAGAGACATTTAGATTTAGAGAGTTTTATGCAAGCTTATGTTTTAGGAAAAATATCCATACTACCACTACTATGGATATATTTCTTAAAAGTAAGTGCAAAAAAGGTTTAAGTGTACTACGCGTACGAGTAAGTACATACTGTTGGACTGGATATCAAAGCACATCGCAACATGTTTCATCAAGATAATCACGTTTAAAGCTCCTCTATGAATGGATGCTTGAATTGATTTCCGAGAAAAGCAAAACACTGCATCTTGTTTTAGTTTCAGTTCCACTAAATGTATTTTCCATGTACCTACTATATTCTTCGAACTTGACCTTCAGTATATGCACTTTTCGTTGCCTGAACGTGAAAAACAACCTGTGTGAAACTAATGAGTCAGCTGTATTTTCTGTCAGACATTTTGTTTATGTACTTTTTCTGGAAGCTATCAATTTTACTTCATCGCCGATCTATTTACTTATATATCCGCTTGTGTTTTTTCCTTACAGGTGCTTTGCGCGTTATTTTATGTCAGCTACGAGTTAATGAGACATCGCTGTGCAAATCCATTCCTTGTCGCCGATCAGTTTGCAACGTCACGCATGTACGCACGCATTAAATAGGCGATGCGTCGCGTTGCAAACTGATCTTTTATTTTTACGTTTTATATGTCAATAGCATTGACATCACTTATAACACAAATCAAGATAAACAATCTCGCTTTGTGTCCAATGTCGTAGCTATTTTCCCAGTCGGGCAATTCCATTCTTTTAATAATAATTATTAAGTTGGCAAATCATGAAATAAATTAAAGTGTTTATTTCTTATGAACTTTATAAAATAAATGGTGATGTATTTTTTATCGTACCGGAACAGTAGGCGAAGCCACAACACGACCTCGGTTAAGAAGATCCGACGGACCAAACATACCAGACATGGCATATTTTTTGCCCCATCGCGTACATATAAATAATTCTCAACGTAAACTTTCATAGGTATGAACGTGTATATTATTATTGAGGTTCGCTTAACACATTATGTGTTTCGGTATATTTTTATTTACCTACCCGATAACTCTAAATAATTTTGCAATAGACTAATAAATTCGTTTAGAAGCGATTTGAAGTGTATAGCCGTATTATTGTCGAATTATCGAGATCATGAAAGATTTCGGTATTGTCTGTTCATTTTGTCTATGCCTTTGTCGGCGTGATCACGTATTTTAAGAAAAGATTAACAGAATACAATATTGTCACTTTAGTCCCCTTTTAAAAATATATTTTATTATCGGTATTGTAAGATTACTGAACTTTCACAAAAACAGCGACCTTAACAAAGCTATGAAACTTTCTCTATATAAATTACATCTTTATTGTAATGTGAGCTTGTAAGTATAGCACCATTACGTCTTGCAACAATCATTTTGTTCTCATTTATCGCTGGTATCAAAAACGCTGCTTATTCAACCGTTTTCCTTATTCCGCCAACAGTTTGAATTCCAAGAGTTTGGTTTATAAAAGTTGGCAAGACATTTGTATCAGATTTTTCGTAAAAATAAACGTAAACGCGTGAGTTTATCTACAAAGACATAAGTGACTAACACTAGGCGGTGCGTGTGGTGCGTGCCTGTAAGGTAAACATGAAAACTCCCAACAAAGTTTCCATAAACACGATTAATGAGAGTATGTGCGAAGCTTACATAGTTTCGGGGCTTGTAGTACAAGGCGAAGGTTAATTTTCAATACTAATACTCTTCTGTAAGTAGATTCAGTCTCGACAATGTAAGTATTTACATTATACAAGCGCGGAGTACTGGGTCAATGACGGCCGACAGACAGATTAATGGTGTTCGGTTAACTGGCTCCCATACACCGTGAAGTTGTAAGTGACACTTGGTATGTGTGTAGCTACATGCGTCAATTACATATCTTATATGTTCGGGACTTATATAGGCTTAAAATGGCATATAAGGATTTGAGGAGGCCGTGTTATAGTTTATGTGATGCATTTTCAAAATTAACATGGCCTGTGAACTTGTTCTTGAGTATCCAGCAGCATGCGGAAGGTAAAACTGGTTCACCGTGCCATCTCGTGTTAGCTAGATAATCTATTAGAAACAAGGCCTGCCATATTCTGTCATTGTATACAAGATATAATTTATTATTTAATGCGATGTTAATATAATTGCTGCCTTTAATTACATACTTATTTATTGTTGCCTAAATTTTCAGACAGTTCAGTAATCAAAAGTGAGTTTCAAAGAGATATATTGTAGTATGGTTTGACTAAAGTGTACAACAATCCGATATAATCTATTATTATTATAATCGTGTTACATTTGTCTGGAACAAATATGATGTATCTCTAATTGTATACAATTACAATCCTTACGTTGATCTCCAACGTATCCATTTGAAATATAAGTGTATTATTAAACATGAAAAAGAAAATGCTTGATGTTCGTCGTTGTACATAAACAATAATTATTGCTCTATTTCTGTCTTGAAAATCATGAAGTGTGAACCTCATGATATCACTGCCAGAGACTAATTTGGACAATTATCTACATTAATATCAGTAATTAGCACGTTTCGGTAGAACAGACTGCAAGTGTATATCAGTCTGCTCCACTTTAGCTCTTGAGTGAATATGTATTCTCATCGCGACTACGGTATAATTTTACAATCTTCTAAAAATCAAAGTGTGCGAATTGTGTTTGATAGTCCAGACTGTGTAGTGTGAATATTTAGTGTTTACTCGCGTCTACAAATGTCGGTAATAATTAGATACATCATGTAAGCAGACTGCGAGGCGCTTATATTGGGTGCTGGCGATTAGTTCACAGTTTGATCTAAATCTGAAACGTATTTTATTTCTGTTTTATTTTTAAAATAAGCATCTGTATGGCTGTAGAAACCCTGATATGTCGTGGTGATTTTACAATAACATAGACACATCCATCTTTAAGACACACATTCAGATCCAACGTACATACCTTCGAATGCCCGTAAATGCCAAGTTTGTCAAAGCTTATATATTATTAAAGCAAAATATTCTGACAATAGGACACTATTAACGCAATTAAGTAAAATGAAATACGAGTTTATAAGACATTACAATTCCGTAGCACAGCACTGAGAAAAAGAAAAGCTTTATTACTGTATGTAGCGGCTCTAAATACACCTATCTAAACATAGCATCCTCCCTACAAATAAATCTGTGAATATGTATAGTCAATATAAAAATATCAAAGTCAATTGCGATTATAAACGTATGTTTCGCGGCAGACTATCAAAATTCATTCGTTCATTGTTATCAATGGGAAACAATGGAGTCGTTGAGAAATTTTGGCAATGGCTCGAGCTTTGGCCCACGCTGTAAGCCATACTAAGTTCTATAAGCACGATGAAAGGATGCCGACCCAAATTTAAGGCAGTAACCTGTGAATTATAGAAGGCGTAGCCATTTATGAGAGCGCCATAGTAGTGGACCGTAGACTATTATTCTAGAATTTCTATTGACTGACTAGAATAGATATTGTAGATTTGCATTTACTCTAAAGGAATCTTATGCAATTCAGGTTACTATAATTCATATATTTAGATAGTAAGCTAATGAATATTACATTCAACATTAGATGCGTAGGTAGTTTCGGAGAAATATAATTAGATGCTTCATAGTTCCTGAAATAGCTTATTACGTTGGTTTGGTATTGTAACTGCAGGCGCAAACGCTTAGTTAGTTCCATTCCCTAATCAGTCAATTTTGTTGCAGGAAACGTTTAGCAATAATGAGATGTGCGTAGCTCTACTTGGTAGAAGGTTTTGAGAAGGTCAAGAAATAATCCTTTAATTCTTGTTAGCAAAAAACAAGGATATTGCATCTATCTTTAGATAAATAATAAATTAAACCTCAACGTGATTAACTCAGTGCCTGAGTTTAAACATAACATAGTTAGACTATACACGCTCTATCTAGGTAGAACTAGATTGAGCGTGCGTAACCCAATCATAAGTACGTCCTGCAGCACTGGACAACGAGATTTAGCATGAGCAGCAAACATAATAGTTGAGTGCCTCAAGCAGTGATTCTAAGAATGCCCTTTCATAGAATAGCTGCCATATCCAAATAATAATAGGCTAGCGAGTACATTGAATAAAGCTGTCACACGCTGTACAGTTCATTACCACACATGAGTGCGCCTCGTCTAGCCACACGCGCAAGCGCCGAACGTCACAAGTGCGGGAACAGTCGCACGCGGAAGGATTTCAGACACGAACATTACCTAAACAAAAGTAGAGCATCTAGTTTCGCCTGAGAAAGCGTTCCATAAACAAAAGTCAATTGGTCTAAACGAGTGAATTTTTATTCTGGGGCGATGAGATCATTAGGTGAATGGCCGGTGGTTGAGCGGCTTTTAGAAATGGGTCGCGGGGACTGCACCATGACATTGATGGGTTGAACTCGAGGCTTGCGCTATGAAAGCTTTCGCTTGTTTTATTTATGAGGGCGTGTTCGTTGCCAAATTACTGATATTTAAATTCGATGACGGATTAATTAAACCGATAACAATCACAATAAATCTCGGTATTATGCGTTTAGTTAAAACTCCGGCGGCTGTTGAAATTGATTCCAAAGAATCTGTTTTATGAATAAATTCTTTGACGACATGTTTTTACATAAGAACGGAAATTAAATTTAATTCAGTCGGTGGCAAGTCTAAACCACTCTTAATCTATATACTTATTTATATTTAAGTGTTTCATATAAAATATATTTTTATTTTCTGTCGGCGCCTCGTGCCTCGTGCGGATGGGGATTTATGTGATTCAAACAGTTTGTATTGTACGTAAAACGCGTCCTAGATTTTGTCAATAAACTAAAGTGATTCAAATATTCCTATCAAATTGGACTTGTTATGTTATATGATATATATGAGTTTAACGTTGCCTATTATTTAGCACGGACCGCTTCTTCTTAAAACCAGACAGATGGGCTTAAGTAGTTTATTACATTGACTAAGTACAAGCACGATTGGCAGACTAATGAAACATCATGGAAAACATTATGGATAAATTACATTTCCATGCAGTAACAATAAACTCTAACATATAAATATAATACAAAGTTGTTTTCCTAATCCTAACTAATATTATGTGAGTTTGTTTGTTTTTTACTCTTTCACGCCTTAATTACTTGATGAATCCTAACAAAACTTCACATACACGTTGTCAGGGGTACAGAAAAAGTCTTATAGTACCTTTCATCCAGAGAAAAAGTGCTGTTTCCAAAGAAATAGAAAATTAACATACGACTTCAGGTAACCTACATTTAGGCGAGCGAAGCCGGGGGCAGAATCTAGTTATAATATAATACTTATACGTTTGTATTTTTAAAACTGTAACATGTATGTGTAAAAGAGACGCCACGTCACGTTTAACCCAATGGTCACGTTACGCTAGTTTACTAAGTTAGTTTCTTCCAACACTCAGAAGCGCGCAGCACTCGTGGTACCTACATCAATAAAAAGTAGCCTATAACGTTTCCTAGGTTTTAAAATACCTCTGTATCAAATTTTATCCAAATCGGTTAAGTGGTTTAGCCGTGAATAAGAAACAGACGGACAGACAGACAGATTTACTTTGGAATTTTTAATATTAGTAACGAATATAAAAAATACATAAATAAAATAGAAATCAAATTTTTCATCTCCGGGACCAAAACGTAATCCTTTTTCTGTCTAGTTTCCGACATAACGTTTCATTAAAAACATTACGTCGTACTACTTTCGATATTAAGAACAAACTAATACATTTTTACATATCGCATCTCTTAGGATTAATCGCACTTCGACTCTTTCCTTTAGTATTCAACGGAACCAATGCGATTACGTTATGATAGGGATGAAGGTTGCTTACTCGCAGTACAATAGCTGATATTAAAGCTGTCGTTGTGTTCCATTAATGCTCTCCCCAAAACGCCTCTTATAAAATACTCTGATTGCGATGGGCTGATCTATTCACAGCCGAGGTCGCACTTCGTGTAGGAAGTAATAATGAAGTATTTTTAATTTTACAATTCAAGAGAGCTCATTGCAGCCCATTACCATACGCATTTGATTCGTGTACTCCTTCGAGTAAAAGAATTATGGTTATTGAGCAACATAATTTATGCGTATTAGTATGAATTATAAAAATGTTAACATACAGTTTTAACAAAGACCTTTTGGTAGCTAGTATTTTTTTTATACAACTATGGTGGTAATTATGCATACGGCCCACCTGATGGTAAGTGGGCACCGTAGCCTATGGACACCTGCAACACCAGAGGCATCACTTGCGCGTTGCCGATCCTTTAGGAATGGAAATGGGAAGGAGAAGGAGCGTGAAGGGGGAAAGAGGATAATAGGGCCTCTGGCACTCTCACTCACCGAACGAAACACAATAGTATGAAGACTGCTATTTCACGTCGATATTCTTTGTGAAGGTATTCCTTCCCCGGTCAAGCCGGCCCATTCATGCTGATTGATGCATGCTGCTAACAGATGAAAAGTGATTTAAATCCCGGTGCCTATATTAAGGAAACTATTTGTTTTAGCTACGGTCAGTTAAACATTATTTTATAGAAATGTGTCAAAAATTAATCGTCCGTAGGTAAACGACTCTCGAATATAGCACCGTACCTAAGTGTAATGAAATTGCGTTTTGAAAATAGTTCTTTGCCGCTATAATTGTATTGTGCCAAATGTCTTTAAATTGTAAAATACCAAAATGCAATGGTGATTAAACAGACCGGCCATGAGTTTCATGCAGGCATAGCGTCATAGGCTCAACCCTATGCCTTTACCTAACCTAAAATGTTACTTCAGTAAATCCACTAACTACTTCGACGTCCGTAAGTCTTACTTTGTGACTTAACTAAATGAAATAACTTAATGATTTTTACTTGTGTTCTGTTATTGGTTGGTCAGCGATTATTCAAAATTAGCTTTATGCATTCATCCTCCTATCGAGGAAGACTAAGATAAAGGGGAGGTTATCCTCCTGTAACCTTTTTCGGAATCGGGCCTACCGACCAAATGCCCACGGTCTGCCACCTCTTGCAGCTGTTAGTATGAGCGTACCGTGAGACCGGTTATAACCTAAGCCAACACGCTCATACCCGTACAGCTCCGTACTGAGAGGATATTATATTAGCGCAGTTACGTTAGTAGAAGTATAACAAGGCAGAAGACGCCACAAACAAATTGTACACGTAGATTACTCAGAGCGCTTCCTTAACGCTTAACAGTTTAAACTCAAATGAATTCACGACATATTTATTAATTTATAGACCTTAGACTAAACATATTATGCAAAACATCTTCACTATATCCGTGAAACATACTAAGAGTTTTTGCATATCTATATATCTTATCTATCTTATATCATTCTATATATCTATACCTACACAAAAATGAATATATTATAAATAAGATATTTTTTATTGTTGTTTGTAATGAATAATCTCAAAAATTAAAATGCGGATTCAAAAATAAAATTACTGTTCAAAATTTCTTTATCCAAAGTAACATCACAATACAAGCCATGGGCGACTACTATAGGAACTGAATGTGAGCCTTTTTGGTGTTGCTGTTTTATCCAATACGATGCTGAAAATCTCATGTCTGTCATCCGTTAGGTAGTTGGTTTATATCACTTCTTTGAATAAGTCTGATATAATCTACTGATACATAATAAAAATGTGTCACTATAGTCAATTCTGCGGTGTGTATCTAAACTACCTGTATAAAGTTATAGGGATATGGTTAAAATATTAGTCAACTAGAATATATTTTTGCGATTAATTTGTCTGCCGATTATGTCTGATTGAAAGATTTTTATTTTGATTAGTGCCCTATTTCTCGTGTGTTGACATGAGATCGTAGTTGATAGATGGTGCGCCATCAATCTGGCTGATTGGTGAAATTGATAGGCGCCGTCTGCTCACAACTACTAGATGCACTGTGACTGCTCCCGGGACTGACTCATTCTGGCCACGTGATCCCACTAGCTATGGAAATCATCTCGCTTCTGGATATTGATTAATTTGTTGTGTATTGTGTGTGTTTTATGAACACACCGGTTTTCCCTCGCCTGGAATAAAGACGAATACAAATATCGGCTTCTGAATGAATATAGTGAGCTGATTCGTCGAAATTTAACAAAGTAAAAAATTAATGTAAATTAGTTTAACATATGTGTTGTATAAAACGTTTATCGATATTAAACTAAGTATCCTAGAGGTATTCTGGCGCCGTCTGCGTGTGTAACACTGACTGGCCTATATTTCTAGACGCGACGGTTTGGCAGCTAAGCTAAATATTTGAAGTAGAAAAAATAAATTTAGCTCCTACACTGTTTACACAGTTTTATGCATTACCTAAAACAAATGTGCCAAAATGTCTCTAGTATATTTTAATATAAAGATGTTTAAAATCCCCACGATGTTCACTACGATTTGCCGCAACAGCATAATAATAGCGTATGACATACTTTGGAAAACGTTGGCGTTGTCGGTTTATGAAAGTGGCGCCTGCCGTCGTCCAAATCTCTAAATCATACAATTTGGCATTGCGCCGGTCAAAGATTAGACAATACAACTAGAACAATATCGTATAGGTTTTAATCTTAATAATGCAATTTTTAACAAAACAAATGTACTCCGGATATTATATTTATTAACTTTTGATCTTAGCAAGAACAAGTAAAATTAGTAAATCTAGAAGCCAAAATTATATATAATTTTAAATGGAGCGCATCATACGTGGCCCAGATCTGCCGTAACATATTGCGAACTACCGGATGTAAGTAAACCGCATCCCGGGATTAATTTGTGGTACATGTATCTACTAGGATTGTGAATGAACTACTCATTCACTAATACCAATGTGGAAAATTGTAGAGTGATGCGGCAAGTTTTAAATGTTTAACTTTTAAAGCTATATTTTGGCAACCTGATTTTTATCTCACGCTAGAAAGATGTAATTTAAAATATATTGTTGTAAATGTCTTGAGGACTCATGATTCATAGTAAAGAAAAAGTAATCAAACAGGCGTATATTAAAATTGTGCCCACTGGTTTGTTTACAAAACAACAGAGGTGAATGAATTTGCCGAGTGTATCGTAAACATGCTCAGAATTATAACTATTTTAGAACATGTAAGCAGTGTACAATCTGCTTTTATTACAAGCGACTAATAACGTCCAGACGGCTTAGATACTAGGATGAAACGTTAGAAGCAAAATTAGCAGTGCAATAACCGAGGGGCATATTTCAAGCACTTTACGTTGACATGAGACATCGTGCCAACCAAACGTATAATTTTTAATAGTAACGGATATCTTCTTCATTGTTTTAATAGGCGGTATTATCGCGGAAGTGACACATGTACACAACAACCAGATGCTTAAGGATTACATAGGTTGTTTTTATTTCGATTGAATTAATAAGTATCCACATAAGTACGTGTAACTATTATAAGTATATATTATACACATAATCGTTTACATAACAATCATAAATATTTATTACAGTTCGATCTACTATTAATTTTCATATATATTATATAAATCGATTTACATAAAAATTTACGTGAGATTTATTTGTCAAAATTTAAATAGCCGTTTTTTGATGGTATAAACATTTTAAATAGGTGTGATGATATATTAAAGAACTAGCACATTGATTCGATGCGCTAACTATCTGATGAAATAGCGAGTGTTTTTCTTTCTTCTCTCTTTGTTTTTACTCATTTGTAAATCACCGGGACAGCATAATCTTTTATAATAGCCATTATATGTGATGGTCCTGAAAGGCCAATGAAAATATTTTATTTTAACCGTTCGCATATACAGTTTTGTGATATATTTTTATTGTGAGCATGTTCTGGCGGGTAGACTGAGATATTTCGGGAGCCAGTAACTAGAAGTGGGTTTGTTTGAGATTTGTTTGAAGTGGCGTCGCCGTTGCTAAATGGGTGCGATGTTATGACTTATGACAGATAATCGCACTCACCAACCAGCTACCCGTTATTTGTGATGTTGTCTAGCTATTACTACTAATTGCAGTACTCCAAGTATTTGCTATTACATGCACATGTTACTTCACATTATTGGACAGTTTGTATTAAGATATAGAATTTAGTATACAGCGCAACTTTATCAAAATATACGTCACATATTTTAAACCTAATATTACGCATATTAATTATTTTTTATTGATGTTTAAACCATATCGTGGTGTACAAGAAATGCAGCCAGACACCATCATGAAAATAAAAAGTTGGTTGCTATAGATTCATATCGGTAAGCCAGCTACGATCGAACCGATCTGTCACCGAGCAGCACAGTAACGCGATATGATTGGACCGCCAACAATTTCACACAGATAATATTTTAATTCGTTCTAGTGGGCGTTTGGTGTTTCTTTCGTGGCAGATGCGTTCATTAAAACTATATTCTAATAAATAAAAGTAGATTCCAAAGCTCAAAGTTAGCATTGAACAAGCTAGAACAAACTGGACCAACTGTTTATATCAGAGAGCCAATTTTCCCAATAAAAATTGTTCCAAATAGTGGTCGGATCTAGTTTAACAAATGTCAAATGTGAAATTAATCATTTTACGTTAATTTGAATTTAGAAAAATTACATTTTTTAGACTAGACTAGATTGGAACTCTATTTGAACAATTTTGTTTACAAGACTTGGTTCTCTAAAGTTTGGCGAGTTTCAATACATATTCTCAGAATGTACTAATCTACTTAACTAAATTCGTGCACTTTTCGATGTTAAATCTCTTTTATTGCTGCCTTGAGTTGCAATGCTGAGTAGGTATATTATATTAATCATATGTGACACGTGCGTATTATGAACAAACATCGAGAGATTATAACGTATTTGGAATGACGAGTGGCGGTGCAGGCACGAGTGAATGTGTTGATTCGATCGGTGACAAGGAGTGACTGCTATTGTAGATCAGAGGTGACAATTGATATTATCTGACAACTGGTTGATGGCTAAACGGGACCACACACGGCTCGTCACACTAATGTGTACTTATGTGTGTGTTACGGGTATTCTAAAAACTCTCGCTCGATTATATTGAACATTATTGTTATTGAAAGCACTTTATTTTAAGCGTCTTTGTTGGCGTGAGTCAATTTCTTTGTTTATATTACTAGATGCATTTAAAAAAACATGCATCTGTTTTCCTGGAAATTTTATTTTAAATATTGATATAATTTATTGGAAAACTTCAGTAAGTACGTTGTAGGAGGGATACAGATTTGTGTAGCGCAGATATTTGGTGTTCTATGATATCGATCTGTTTCTATGTCAAGTATCTACAAAAGCTATACCTACAAGAAATTTTATATGCAAATCGCGATATAAAAATATTATATACTTTCGATTTTTTAAGTATTCGAATGTTTTTTTTTTTTTTTTAGAAATATTTTGTTGATGGTGTGTGCTACACGCAAATAAAAATTCGTCAAGTAATTAAAAATATTTACGTTAATTAAGCGGTGCGTATAATTATAATTCATACCCTAATTATTATTTTTAAGGTATTTGCAAGTATTCATACATTAGGTATACAGCTATATAATTCCCGTATTATCCTGTTTTTCCCCTAAGATCTTGAAAATTATGATTAGTAAAATGTATTTTTCTTCTAATCTATACGTATCAATTTTATATGATTTGTATAAAAATTTAATGTGAATGCATAGTTAGTTAAAATACATAAATGATTTCAATATGATAGTTCCGTTGAAACAAATTTTGGGATTTACCATTTTTATTATAAAGTCAATGTAATGTTAACATTTAACATACCTACCTCTGCCACGGAGTGACCTACGGGTCACTAGTAACACAGGACTGATATTTTAAATTTGTGTGTAATATTTTATGTTTGGTGCTACATTTGCATTATACCTATTAATGTGTAGGTACATAAATCTTGTTATATATACTCAAGCTTGTATATCTCCAAAGGACTTGCAGCGGTTTATTACACCCATAAAGCCGTCTGCTTTTATGTCTTACAATATACACATTTCCAGACAGAAATTCTATAGCAGCAGCTAAAGAATTTCATAACATAAATATTTAATAACAATCCCTCGACCTAGGAATAAATCTACGACCTCACAATGCCACTCAACACGAGCCACTGGACCAACGAGACAATAAAATTTTTACAAATCAAATAAACACGTGACTTAGACGAGATTTACAATTTAAAACGAATCATCAAGTCTACTAATACATATGCACTACTTTTGACGCCGCCAGGACGTCGCGCTCATGATTAAAAATCCTAAATAGGTTCGAATCTAGTTGGGCAAACCCAAATAACAAATTTAACCGTTTAAATATATGAAAATAGATTTCATGATTTAAAAACTGTCTTAAATTAAATATACATTAATATTCCAAAGAAGTTTTCTGATAATCCCCATTTCTTCGACGTACACACTCTTCGCATGTATGTAATACGCAAAAAGTAAGCAGACCATACGAATAAATAATCATCCATCTCTTACTGTTATAATACTGTAATAAAGCTATGTTTGTATATTAACAATATTTGAAAGTAACTCGAGTTGGCTAATTAGTTAAGAGTTACTGAATACGAAACTATATATATAAATTTTCTTTGTGAGTATTTGTGTTAGTGTGAGCTTCACGCAAAAACTACTGAACGGATTTTGAAACGATTTTTACAGTTTGATAGTTTTGAATGCCGCTTAATATTTAGGCTAAGTTTCTTTTCGTTTTGTTCACTAGAAATATGACACAGTTTGATCAATACTTACCGTAGTTGACGTGAACAAAGTCGCGGGCAAATGATAGTAATATCTAAAACATGTTTGTTAAGTTAAATTAAACATCAGTTCTGTCCTTATTCCTTTACATTAATTACCGTGTGCGTCTAGTTCCAAGGTACTAACTAGTACATACCGCTCGCTAATGCCTTCCTGACTACCGACTAACATACAAATTAACCCATAACCACTTCTACAGTTGCGGATAAATCAGGAAGGTGAGGTTATTATTTTTAATATACTTACAGCCCAGTGGCCTAAATGCTCACTCACGGGCCCAACATATTATGTATATTATGTCCATCATTATACTCTAAGTCTAAATTTAGTTTGGCTTGAACATAGAGAAAGAGAGTCACTTGCATTCTTTCTAGTTTTAAAATATTATCTTGATATTCTGTACGTCGCTTAATCATCGATTATATTTCTCAGATTACCTGTCTTATCTTTGCATATAGTACTTCGAAGAAAATAGAAGCTTTTAAACCACTAATGCAATGCTTCACCTGCATAAACACACAAGACGCATCTCGAAGGAAATCTTCGGACATGTTCGACATTCGCACGATGTATTTATACAACGTACATCGTTTTTATTTATTGCAACAGCACATTAAATTTTATCTTCGTGTTGTAAAAGTGAAATATGTTACATTAGTTCGGCATGTTTACATTGATCCAAGGGCCGGGAGATCGCGGCTCACAGCGATACGCCAAGCGCCCAGAGGCCCTAATCCTGACAAGTGCTGCCGATAAATCAGTCGCGATGGTGATTGGTGACATCATCTCGTCTGCCGACCTTCCAACTAATAGCCTCATACATTTTCATGGTAAATAGACACATGTAGGCCGACTTGTCTTCAATAATTGTTAATGGTATATGAAAATTTACGCACTATTATATTTTGGTAGTTTTGTAACTGTCGTAAAGTACAAATGATAGTTTGTCCCTTTCAATTGATTTAGTAGATAGCCTGTTAACTGTATCAATGTTTAGTGATGTTTTTATTACGTGTTGTATGTGTTGTGTCAATGAATCGTTTTCGAGAAAGGTTATGCACCCGTACGTATTGTTTTTGGACTGAAATAGATGCGAAAGTATTTAGCTAAACATTTTAATAGGCGAGGTGGCTTTAATTTGTACTGATGCGGTTGGAATGACCTGAAGTGATACGACAAGTTTTTAACCCTTTGTCGAATCGAAGTAAAATTGCAATATTTAATAGCTTTTCATAAATTGTTATCATAGCGTTCTGTTTATTGAGAATCCGTCTTTGTACGAAATTTCTTACTAATTTCTATACTATCCTGCTTACTTAAAACTTTTATATTTTTGTTGTTCAAGTTTTATTTTATGCCGAGAACATAACTATTAATACGCAGATAAAGGCTAATTCTTATTCATTACAGCGATAGCCATAAGGCTAATTACACATTGTATGATGAGGCGCCGGCGACGCAGACGCGCATTGCCCTAAAGGCCCACCGAAAGTAGAGTCGGAAAAGCGTATGCAGACGCCGTTCAATATTTAAAATTGGAAGAGTCGAAGATCGACAGCAATCGGGTGCGCGCGCGCAGTCAGTGGCCCGCAAGTCGCCGCGTCGTGCGCTCCGTTCTACGAGCCGCTCTGCTCCACGCCGCGCCGCCGCTGCCGCGGCATCCGACTCATTTTCCGAACGCACTAACTTACTACATCTCACTGATGCGAACATTAAATAAATACCGATTTATTGAATTAAAATAAAGAGGAATATTTTATTAATAACGTATTGTATAGAAGAATCGAATTACAAATTAATAAACACGTGTTTATATATAGTTGGCGCGAACAGAATACGGTGTTGCAGATCCACGTTTTTCACTCCGAGTGAATAAATAATTAGCGGGCGACGACATCGCGAGAAATTTCACTTTTTACCGGCAAGGATCGTCTCCTTCATCTCGTCAACGGACTGTCTATATCAACGCAGCGGAGACTGACAATACTTCAAGTGAGTATGCAGCTTTATTATCTTCAAACGTTACTCAAATATCATTTAGTTACAAACACTATGTTTTACAGATACCTACTTGTTAATGTGTAATCTTGTCAGGCTTATCACAAGATACTGATAGACTGTTGTTTTGGTGTGTTCTAAGGTTCTGCTGGAATTGTCGGAACTTAATAAAATATTCGATTTCTTACAATTAAGATATCACAAATTTTATTTAAAAAATTATTATATTTTTAAAATATAATTTTAAAAATATTTATTTCGATTAGTCAGGATAACCCAGAATGTGTTCTATGGTTCAAATAGAGTACTCTAAAATTTGACAAGAAATCGAACTGAATTGCTTGAGGTAGCAACACGCACAGCAGACTGAACGAGCCAACGGATTGCAAATATTGTGTAACTTGTTAATATTTGTACGTAGGCATTATCCAGTAGCAGAGGCGTTAGATAATCGGAACAGGACGGTAATTTAATTGACCATAAGTGCTTTCTATTTGTACAAGTAGTTAATGTATACAATCAGGGTGCACTCGTAGTCGTAGCTCAATATCACCTATGCAAACTCTCCATATCTCACACTTCTATGTTCCTTTTACAGGCGTATTTTTATTTGACAAGATATCCGTAATGTTTCATTTGATGTTAAGTATAATTATGCATATATGATATGATAACGACCGCAGAATTTGCATAAATATAAAATAAAAGCCGAAATTGCGTTAATATTATAATTACATATTCTAAATTTTATTCAGTAAAGGTAAATTTAGTGAAAACCTACATTCGTCACCTCGCAATTCGGGAATAATTGTAAAATTAAACTCTTTCACTTGTGATTTAACTACAGACCAACAGTCAATTTGTACGACCGCGACAATTGAAACATATTAAATGTAACTTACGTAGTATGTATTTTAAATGCCATTAGATGTTTTTATGTTTATTGTGAATAGTATACACGCGATTCCAATATTATTGTACAGGTGTTTGACCTTTTGACATTTGACACTATGCTATATAATGACTGTGTTGTATGTGTTTTTAACCGTGCATCAGTTTTTTTGCTTTACATAAATTTTATATTTCGGCATTTTACGAAGAAGAATCTGTAATAAAATACGTTAACTTATTTAATATTGACCCGTAATAAGATTATATTTGTTGTAATTAATGTTGTGATCGAGTGAGGATACATATTTATGAATACCTATTTTGAATAATAGGTATAATTACAACCTGTTCGTTCACGTGCGACGTTGCGGCGTTTTGTTTAATTTATCGTCACAATACTTATCAAATTGATGAGGCCTAGCGTAATTTACGTGCCTGTTTGTATTATGTAGTCAGATAATACTGTAGAAGGTCTCGCAGGTGAATGACCAGTATTTCACAGACTATGTGCTAATTTCTGTTTTTGTCATTACTTAGCTGAATTTGTTTCATGTTTCCTTAGGAAAAGACCTTGTAAGTCGGCGCGTTAATTGATCTGGTAGTCTGGTATTTCAGTTTGTGTGAGAGTAGCCGTACTTTTTTCCAATGGTATATTCCAATTACCGTTTTTTTAAATGATGCTTATATAGTTATAAGTTCCTAGCTAAACTAGAATCAATAAAGTATGGTTGGTATTTTCCACTGGGTATTTCAAATATAGTAAATCAAATGTATTCCGATGCTCTTAATGTAAATAAATAATGTTGTTATGTTTTTGTGTGGTCTCCCATTGCCTAAATAAATATCTTGCATCTTTCTATTCTCAATCATCGAATTTTAATATCAATATTGCTTAAAATATTTGCTCGATACTCTTTTATTTAGAACAGATTGTAACAGTTAAATATATGCAAAAACAGATGTAGGGATGTTGGAAGTGAAAATAAAATCGATGTATCGATATTTATGAAAATATTAATATTAGCATCGATACCTCACGGGAAAAATACCGATATATCGATATACAGGACAAATTCAAAAAAACATTGTGGTTTTAATATACTTAATTATTTATTCAGTTCAGCCTAGCTCAATAATATCAATAGTAATTTTCACACAAAATGTACATTATTTTAATATACAAAAATCTCAATAAGCACGAAGGTATTTTTATCAGTATTCCTTTTTACTCGACCACGGCGAAGCCAAAAGGTAGGATAATGATTTTGGCAGTCTGGGTATGTATGTTTGTATGTTCCACCGTATCACCTAAACTACTGAACCGATTTTAATAATCGAGGTGTCAATAGATTCTTAATAATAGCCCGGGTGACATAGGCTATATAAATTATATCAAAATTTTATATGACAGAATTTAAACCTTAGATAATAACCTCGAAAAAAAATGTAACTGAGAGAATCATCACGTGTTTCGTATCAAAAGAAAGTTCTTAGCGAGCACATTGCAAATATGTATATATATCATATTGTTTAAGTCAAAATATATGTTTAAAATTCGATCGAACAGTTCACAAAATAAACAGAAAATAAATGTTAAACGGAAAAGAATTAAATAAAAAAATAAAGTTTAAAAAACTATAACTCGACTACGTTAAAAAAGGGGTCTAAAAAGGACGAAACAAGAAAATAATTCAGATAGAAATCCAAAAATGCATACTAAATACTGCATATCCAAATATACAACTGAATAGTCATAGACAATACAGTAATTTTTTTTTTCTATTGTTTAGAATACCAGCGAAATTAGTAACAAAAATTTAAGAAAAATATCGCTTTGGATACATTTTTCGATATCGGATATTTTGTATCGATATACCGATACAACATACAACAAGCCTAAACAGATGTCATATTTTACGCAAACATAGCTACTGAGACTGACATTATAGTTTTAACGTCGGCGTCGCTTTGAGGAACGGAGGGAATTAGATTTGTTTACGTCACTCAACAAAAGGTACAGAGATTGAAATCATTGCTGTTCTGCGAGGTACAAACATGATTTAAGAAAGATAAATCGCATTGCAAGTCATTTAGGCACAGGCCTGTTTTTGTCCCAAATTATATTAGTCATTGTCAAAGTGCTTAGGCCGATTGGGCCGACGCTCATCGAGCCATTTAATTCTGTCACGCTTTGGCCACCCCGCAAGGCACTTTGTATCAATTAAATCGACATTGTTAATTTTCGCGTTAGGCTCGTGAGAACGAATGGCTTCCATTGCGGAGGTCGCACGGTCAATCGTGCGTTGACAGGCCCTTGACAGAACACACACTTCATTACTGCGCTAGATCTCATATAGCACATACTTAATATTAATAATAATTTACTTAAAATATATATATCTATGTATTTAAGAAAATATAAATAAATACATCTTTAAGTAAGGAACTATCTCTATTATGCACTGTTACACTATCCATTCATGTTAACGACTAATTTACATACTTAAACTTGTTAAAAATCATGTTTTAAATCATACCACTTTCAAATTGCGAATGAGTAGAATGCATTATTTAGAATGTCAAAACGGTTACCATACACGTGAAGTTATTTCAGACGAAACTGAAAGCAGAACTGATAGATAGACAAATGTGAGCTTTCACAAATTGAACTTGCAGAGATACATCTGATTTTATTTACAATTTTTCATATCAATTCCGGCTGACGAATAGAGCATAAATCGCTACAAATAACCGTCAGATGCCGGTGCAATCGAACGTAGATATGCACAATCCATTTCATTTAGACAAAATTGATGTTACAGTTTACATTTCGAACGCAACAACAAATGTTTTTATTAATCCAACCGGCGATGAAGGAGATATAACGTACGGCGATATAATTTATGCAGATTTAGAAATGGCTTTACCGACTGAAGCTCCACTCTGTGCGATGCTTCGTATTGCCGAGCACCCTGGCAACCAAAGAACGTTAAAAGCGTCGGCTGGATTACGTCAATGAAATGGGTTAAATGGACTAAAGCAATAAAAGTAGCCCTCGCCGTGAACTCACGACGAGCGGCCCCGCTGAAGGCCATCGTATCATCAGGGGAACACTCTTTGTAAATATTGATTAAGACGTGTGCTGTTTAGTTTGCCTCCATTTCTTGTTCGTCCATTGTGCTATAAATTAAATTAACATAATCCGTATCATTGTAATCGGTCATTATTCTCATTTTATTACTGCTTGTTACGAGTACTTTAAAAGACAAAAACTGGTACATACTGAATATATTTTCATAAATTGTTGGATCTGAATGTAAATGTTGAATGCATGGTTTCGTAAATTAGGGCTTGACGGTGAGTTGACCGTGAAGTTCTTAGTGTTCTCACACTGCGAAGCAATTTCCGAGCCATCGCAGAATACCAATGGAGAACTTCGATTCCCTTTAACATATACATTTATAAGAATCTCTAAATGCTCCGTGAGAAAGGTAGAAAGGTAGTTAGTACTGTGTAATTTTAACTATTATAATACCGATCTTTGTTATAATATTTATTTTAAATTATCATATTATAGTTTACATTTGAAAGTCACATTCTGGTAATTTACATAATTGGTAGAATAAATGACGCAGGTGCCAGAAAGATTGATTGTTATTACTTTATAGAATTTTAATGGATTTTCATCATGCGTTTCACACAGTGTGCTTAAAGACTAAAGCTACTAGAAATATGTACATACATCTATTGTAAAAGTATAAAGAGATTGTTTAAGTGAGAGATCGAACGCGGCTGGCAGTAATGAGGTAGAGCATCGCATTGAATGGTAATGATAAGAGCGGTCGTTGAACGAACACTTCGTGAACTTGGCGCCGCGCGCCGTGGCCTTCGCACGGGCCTGGCCACCATCTTATTGTTAAGGCACAGGGTATTGTTAAGTGTACGCTTTTGGATGTTACTCAAATTTAAGTTCCCCAAACACATTTGTAAAAGAATAGGCCGTAAAAAGTATTTATGTAAGGACTTACTTTAACTGTTTCATGCTCGACACTCCATTTACAAAAAAAATGCTTTATACTAACATATCTATGGCATTAGAAATGTAGAGTGGACAATTTTTCAAAAATAGTACGCCCGCGGACTCTTCTAACTCCAGATCTAATTTATGACCAGGGTTAAGAGGAAACACAAGGGTTGTTTTTCCATACAAACGTAGTCCCTTGTTTCCTCCCTGGATAATGCCAGTAGAGCAATAATTTTTCCAAAAAATGTATGGCCTCTATTGGCATGTCTCTATGATTTCCTTTTTTTTATAAATTAATTATTAAAAGAGACATGGAAAAAGTAGTTAAATTGGTCAAATTTTGGAGAAGGAATCAGATGATACGAAACGTTGATTTTGTATACTTTTAATAGATATTTTCAGTCCAAGCTGCAGTTTTCTCTATCGTTTTCTGCGGGCACTGCGCGATAGCAATAGATTATACAAATACCTATTTTTCAATTCTCTCGCCCTTAGTGTTTCCTCTTAAAATTATTTCCTATTTCCAATTTTCTCAAGCAATTACGATTTCGTTATCACTGTTGCACATAAATTTTATTTATTTATTGCACACAGCAACTCTTGATTATTACAGTCTTAAAGCTGTCACTACAGTGTGTTATTATAAGATATATCATACATTGTATTTGTTGTGAATCCACTCTAACAATATTTTAAGTTCGTATTTTGTAATTGCATATTGCGTTTATTCATAACCTTACTTCCCTTCAAAGTCGATACGTTGTCTAGAGTATTAAAACAACGGTATCGGTAAAATAAATTAAATTGATTAAGCCGTAATAATGAATTAAATATTATAGTTTTGTTCTATTAGTAGTATAATTCAAAGTATAAAATAATTGATTATATATACAGGATGTAGCGTAAATAATGGATTACTCTGAAACTGTCGACTGGCCAGATTATCATCTATCATTTACCCCGCTTATATCACCATATGCCCAGGGGCCCCAAAATGCATAATTCCTTAGAAAACATTGTAAAATTTGAGAATAAGTATTTTTTGCGAAGTTGTCTTAGATTGTAACAAAAAAAACTTGATACTGGTCTGATGATACAAGTATTCAGGAGTGACATAAAAAAACATAACGAGAAAATGTCGCCAATTGTAGAAATGGCAGCTGATTTTGTATGAGTAAGTACGATTATTATATAAAATATCAAAAATATGGTTACCCCCATGGGTAACCATATTTTTGATATGCCCATGCATATGGTGATATAAGTGGGGTAAATGATAGATGATAATCTGGCCAGTCGACAGTTTCAGGGTTATCCATTATTTACGCCACACCCTGTATAATAGACTGTTTATTATTTTTATAAATGTGGTAGGTGTAGATCATTATACTTTTTAATTGAATATCCACATATGGCATAAGAGTGAAATATAATTACCATTTCTTAATTTAGTCTGGCTATCGAATTAAGTTTATTTTACCAAACATTCAAGCATGATATTCTTCTTTTTATTAGAGAACTTTAGTTAACATTCTCCATATTTGGCTTGTAAGTAATTACTTATGTTTATACTTTCATAATATTTTATTTTGTGTATAATTGAGATTCATTGCCAGTATAGCTGATGGTAATTAAAGTAAATAATTTAAAAATGTTATTTAATGGACGTTACATTTCTATATTACTTCTGTTTCAATTGCAGTACAAAAATGTATCTTTCAATCTTCGCCTAATTAGTGCGAAAGCTATGGCGCATTAATTTCCAAATATAATTAATATATCCTAAAATAGATCAACTCCTTAGATTAAACAGATATAATAATAAGACCCATGTAAGAAATCTGCACATTCTAGTAAGCAAGCTCAAAGACAATAATCGACCAGTTAAACAATAGAAGCATCTCTCACAAAGAGGAAGTTATCAATCGCCACCCCTGTATTTAAATGTAGGTCTAACATGTGACACGCTTTGTCGGATAATTAGTTCCTACACGTGTCTTTAACACACTGAACATTTATTTGTATGCTCTCAATCAGCCGGAGCAGACCACTACCGGACATAGACCTCTATTATTGCGCCATAGCACCTTATTCGCGTATTTGTGTGCTATACTAATCCGTATAAATAAGCAGTGCCTTTATCACAAGGAAGATGACGTATAAGTACTATTCACGTGCAACACATGCTCATGTGTTGGATCATAGATATGCTCAGTAGTAGTTTGTATGACAAAAACAAAGATAAGCCTAAAAAGGAAGAGGAAGCTTATTCAAGTGATTCACTTGCGGACTCTTACTCGATGTTTCGTATCTCATATACAAATACAATATTGTTTTGATTACAAGTCTATATTACTTGTCATCGCATACTAATGTCATCTAAGTGACATTAAGAAGTATTAGACAGAGATTTTATTGCAGTTTGGACATAATCCCTCTTAAAGGTTTTTTGTTAGGAAGTATTGCTGGTCTCCTTCTAAAAAAATTACTTAAATTTATTTCACATGCAAGTTTTATAACGTAACAATTTTCCATCGTGTTAATAACATGGCTAATATACTTATAATAACAGATGATATGGTTTCAATACGTCACGATATCTGTCTATAAGAAAGTAGATACAGTCATTTTCATGATAGAGTTGTTTCCTTATATTCTACCGTCTTGCTACGATTAAACCTGATAACTGTAATAATATAATTAACTAATAGATGCAACCTTTATATGCTGTGGTAATTAGTGACGGAAAAAGAATTTTGATTTTAATTTTTATGGTTAAAATAAAGCTAATTACGATACCTATATTAAAACTTAAATTGCATAGCTCTCAAGACTATTTTCTTGAAAAAGATAGTATAAATATCATTTTGTATATTTACAAACGCGTTTAGTTCGCTGATGTATTCCTTAAATAGTGTAGAGGTTGTCAGGTCTTGTAACAAATGTCATGTGTGATTTGCAGTGCGCAACTATGTTAGTCTAGATTTGGGTCGTACGTGATTATATCCGAAACTATGAGCGAGTTCTACTCTAAATTTGTTAGGACCCGTATAACCGACCTCAATTAATTTAATTTTGAACCATTAAAGATGTAGTGTATTTCGGCCGGCCTATATTGGTTAAGACATAAATAGTGCTGTTATGTTGTGTATATCGTATGACTGAAACATTAAAGTTGTTCCAACACTGACTTCTACCGTTTGTACGGATAGCTGGCATATTGGCCTAATTTTTAAAGTTCAATAAAACATTTCCTCGGCTATTTTCCGTGAACTTGCACGCGGTCGAGCCGACGCGCTCCGGCGCGCAAAAATAGATCGCAGAGTCATACGTCGATTTGCTAAATATATTGTTATTTGGAGACTCAAACACTCAGACCTCAGACATTTTTTTCATTTTAATTTATTTTAATCTTTTCCTAGCTTACTCATATGTGACACTGAGTCGCTATTCTTGTAACGTTTATACGGTAAAATAATCTGATATCTAAATCATTTGTTTTCGTAGCTTTACATTTCTGCGAGAGAACGATATTTTTTTAAAACAGCTTGACATATGTGTAATTTATGTTCGTTAACAGTAAGTAGGTAGCAAGTAGATGTATAAAGAATCGTATGATTTGGGAGCAGGCGCGGCATGCGAGTAATGTCGTTAAATTTTAACTGTTCGACGTATGCAGCACCGGCAGCGTTGCTATTTGCTTACATGTGATTTGAGCCAAATTTATTAAAAACAAAACGAGTTACCGCAGAATTTGATTTAAAGGCACGTAAAAACGAAAGCTTCGTGCCAAACAAATAACAAAGATCGTACATACATACGTATACAGCCAAATCTTAAGTATTTAGAATTTATTTACAAATGTGTTTTCCACCAGACTCCTCTGACTGATGCAAGTCTTTATTGTCTAATTTTAAAACCCAAACGGATATTTTATTCTTTAATTGTAACAAAGGATACTCTATTATAGAATTGTTTTTTTATATCGGCATTAGATTCATAATATCATCGCATCGCTTCTGTAAGTATGTGCAGATCTTACGTAATAGGGGGCGAGGACCATCTACACACCTAAATCATTCGTAATATAATTTAAATCCAATGAAATGACTAGAATTAGACTAAGATAATGCATTTGTTTAAGTGACCGCTTCTCCACTGCCAATGCGTTATGCGTTTAAACTTTAAACCCATACATATATTGCGAACAAGGTCATAATTCCTCAGATATTAACTAGTTCGGCCCTAACCGATACACGGGAATAAAATTTGTCCACATTTTATTGTTTTAATATCTGTAAGGTGCCCCATATCATAGGGATTATTCATATTGCAAAGATGTCTGTAAAAAAGTCAAAGAAAATCTAGTAAGATATCGGTCAGTATTCGTTCAGGCATTTGCCAGATTTTCCCTTATCGAGATAAAATGAATATCAGTTCTTTGCTTGTTTATAGGCATCTAGAATTGTAGACAAATCAATCATGTTCGGCATAGAAACTTCAAAAAACGGAGTCATAATGTCTGTCAAGACAGACGTCAATGGCTTATCATCGTTATTGAAGATAGCAAACAATGCAGCGGTTTGAAAGGCGGATATGAGATTGCACCTAATACGAAAATGCTCTTACCCTTCACAGTTGCTAGGAGAAAATTGATAAACCGTCATGATAACGTTGCGTGATGTAATTTGGTGTTATCATAATCTAACGTTTGACGTTGAGACTTGATAACGTAACTTTCAGTTGCACTAGCAGCATCCCACAAGGTCGTTCAACACAAATTGGTTTAGTTAATGCATATGAGAGATATTACAACTCGAATTACAGTAGGTACTAAATATCGGATGAAGGCGGGCATCCATGTTGCTTTTTCTATATACAACTATGGTAGCAAACAAGCATGCCTGTCTTAGCGGCTACCGTAGTCTAAGATCTCTTGATATACCAGGGATATAATTTAGTAGTTGTCGAACATAGTAAAAATAAATTGACCTATTGAGTGGTAGCAGCACACCGGTGCCCAGACGCAATAGGTTTTCAATTATGTCTGGCTTTCCAACAAATGACATGTTAAAGATGGGATGAAAGGAAAGGCTTGGGAGAGGCTTCCGGAGCTCCAACTCACCGGACAAAACCCATTACCAGTGTACTCATACACTGCTTGTCTGTTATAGGGTGTAATTTCTTCGGACAGGCCAGGTTATTCGTATTACCACCAAATAATTGAAAGCGGTGGACCCGTCCAGAAAACTTCCAACAACGACTATTAGCGAAGAAATTCATAGCTTTGTTAATTTATTTGTTATATACTCTTGTATCTAAACGAACTATTTGGACTGTAAAAGTCTAATTCAATTTATACTTTAAGTATAATAAAATATATCAAATATAATGATAAAATCTAATTAACAAGTTTTCAATTATTATAAAGCTATTTCTTGTTGTATCAGAACATTTCACATACCCTGTCATTTTGCCCTTTTATTGAGACATTCTTTACAAGCGAAACTGAAACCGAACTGCAACTAGTTAACAACCAATATGCAAATATACAACATGTACAGTTGTGTGCGTACGTAGGTATACGAAAATCACAATTGAACACCAGTTGCCAACCGGTTGCGTTTTAGTCATGGTTCCTGGTGATAATATTAATTCGGTCTGCCTAGTGTGAGCTTAAAAAGTATTTAGGGCAATTATACTTATTACGATAATACATAATATATATTATATAAACAAGTGTTGTCACAGACACGGGTTATGACAATTGTTATGAAATATCACGTGGTAGTCGTATTGTATTATAAAACACAATATACATGAAACCGAAAGCTGAAATTACGTGTATTAATTACCTAGTGTTTCAATACCGTTTGAATATAATAAATATAACAGCTTTGTTAGACCATTGGCAATATTAATATTTGTCGGCCTCGATGGCGTAGTGGTTAGTGTAACCGACTGCCACGCCTAACTTCGCGGGTTCGATTCCCGCACAAGTCAAACATTTGTGTGCATGAACATGGATGTTTGTCTTGGTCTGGGTATTTCTATGTATAATATGTACGTATTTACAAAAAAAGAGTATATATGTTTATCCATTGTCTAGTATCCATAGTACAAACTCTGCTTAGTTTGGTCTAGATGGTGTTGTGTGTATGTGGTAGAATATTATATATTATTATTATTATTATTTCAGGACTGTATCGTTAAAATACAAGAAGGTTTTTCATTAATTTATTTTTATAGCAGCTCTCTCATTTGGTATGATTCCTATGTCGCGGGCTACATTCCAACATTCAAACTACGAACGCAAAGAACACCCAAACTCGGAACAACTATTAGTGGATCACATAAATTATTGTCTCGTGTGTGTCATAAATTATTGATCGAACTGACAACATCTTGCGTAGTAGAGGTAGCGAGCAGCTACGTTCAGTCAAGCCTTAGAATACCAGACATAATTAAAATCTATTGTTTTTGACCACCGATGTCGCCATGGTTTGGAAGGTTGAAGTAATACGCTATCAGTGCAATCGTCCTCTCTCTATAGTCTATAAAAATGTATTTATATTCAAAATGGCCGATTCAAATCATGTCGTGCACTAAAACTAGTAACTGATATGACTTTGAATAAACCTCAGCATGTTTAAAACATTATTCTAATAAAGTGATTTGTTTCTGATAATCACTACACAGCATGACGGGCCGTGATAAGTATGGCGCCATCACGACGAACTAATGTTGCAGTTAGATCAACTAGAGTTTATCCGTAGGTCTCTGATATACAGTAATTAAACCGATACTGTCTACAATATTATATCGACTTTGTTAATAATTAGTTCCTTTATCAATAAAGAGTTATTTTTAATACATATTTGTAACGAATGTTTTACAATTGCGGTATATTATTGAACTAAGATATGCTTACTTTATATGTGACCTCTGAGATCGTTGTGTTTATTATTTAAAGTTGTAACTGTATTTTAATTTATCTTAATCAGACTGAGAAAGTATGTTTTATATTTTTCCTTCTTGAATATTCTGATATGTCTATCTTTACAAATGGACTTCTAACACGCTAGGCACCATCTTATATCGACCGTTTTACTAATACTGAATTAGGATCAATCAAATCGATCGAATCTTCAACAGTAGACTAGACTGTTTAACAGTAGCGTTCCGACTACTTTGGATATCACTGCTACATTTATACACCCAGGACCCACCGCAGATGTTTTGGTGGGAAACATTTGCTCTTGTCCTCCGCCTACAAAAAGCCTGGTATGTTATGTTGATGAAAAGAACAATTCATCAGCCTCCTAGGTCTAACCTTTCCCAATTTGCACCTTAACAGCCAATCTTTAACTTTGCGCAACTAGTCAACTCAAGTCAGTTCAAGTCGTCTGTAAAAAAAGTATAATCTACATCCATTATGCTTATTGTTAAATAATTGATTTAGTAGCCTAGTTTTAAATTATAAAGTTATTTCAATTCTTAATGAGATGATCATATTTCACAAATAAATTCGCATGTCGCTAGATTGTTGATTAGAATCTAGATTAGAACTAGACACAGCATAATTTTGTCATCAAAATATTAAGATAGCAATTTACATCTGACTATTAATTAACAATAGAATAAATCAATTGTTTATTGATTTTATTAGAGACTAGCTTTTGCCTGTGAATTCGCCTGCGTGGCCTTCACAGTTCGGCCACTACATCTCTATTTTTTGTCTGAATAGAATAAGGTTTTAATTCGAACCCCTATCAAAATGTGTAAATCGCAGAAGTGGTGATAAGACAATTTTAAAAATAAATCTCATTATATAGTTCTACTATATAGTCAGCCTTGTTACAAAATTATAATAATTTAGAGCAAACTAATTATATAAAGTAAGTTTATGAATGAAAGATTTCCGACTGAGGGAGCGAATTATCAAAAGGCCACTTTATCTTTTCTAATTACGACTATAAATAACTTCGCTTGTAATACTCCCAGTGTGTTTGATTCCTACAAAAGACAAACATTTATGGGACTGTTTTCTGGCCCAGTCCACTCTAGTCTAGTACCTCAACAATTATTTCTAGAGCGAGTTTAATTATTGATAAAATCAGGGTTAAATGTAATTACGTCAACTTTAATATTAAAGTTGTTCGGTTTTTGAAGATCAGTTATAACTAACCTAATTTCAGTTCACACCCAGAGCTCACTGTCTATTTAACATTATTGCACACTTTCGGTGCTCTCCAATTAGTTCATTTGATTGTCGCTGACGTTGTTTAGCCACCATTTTTATTGTACGTACATAATTTTATAAATAATTTGACGTCAACAATAATAAAATTGGATTAATTTGACAGCTCTACGGCTATTCTATCTGATATTTTCTTAAGTTAATTAAATCTGTGTTAATTAGATATTAACATATTTATTATTTTAGTTAAATTTGCAACAACTATTGACTATATTGACGTAAAATATTACAAGATTCGGCACAAAAAATATATTTTCCCCTGATTAATGTTTAGTAACATCACGTACTCTGGAAAAGTTACTTACGTACATATTTTCTTGTTTAGGAAATGTACTCTGTACATTTCAAAAGTACGAAAATAGGCGGCCTGTTCTAAGTGAAATGTAACCACTATCCGTGATATAATTATCTGCCGACCCCTTCGGAGTTTCAAAGCAGCGACTTTGAATTCGATTTATAAAATAAAAAAAGATTAATCGATATTTCAATTGCATGCCCTATCTGTCTATATCTATTCTAGCTATTGAACTATTACTGCTTAAATTTAATTTACGCACTAGTAGAAGCGTGCTAGACAAAAACAACTGTTGCACGTTGTTTGTAGCATTGCCAGCGAAACCTCGGCCGGCAACTAGCCTAGATTCATAACAAAATAATCCATAATGCTTACACACTTTTAATAGACACTCTTTCGTAATTATATTTGTAATCTAGGACACATGTATTACATAATCTTCATGCTTTAATTATTTTCTCACTGAAGGATTATTTGTTGTGTACATTTTAACGTACCGAAAACCGTCCTAATTATTTCTTGTGATCTTTCTGAAGCTATCAGGGTGGTCTAATTGAGTTATTGATAGACAGCACTAATAAAACATAATTATTCGATATTAAAGCGTTTAAGTAATCGTGCCAGTAAATTAAATAATAGATAATATCAGCCCAGTGGCCTTGCGGGGTCATTACCATGGAAATTACGAGATAAGACTTATCGTAACTTATATTAAAAAAATACTACTAATCGCTATATTGTATACAAGTGACGATTGGGCGCGTTTATTTTAACAGCTTATAATAAATTATATGTTGGTGTCAAGATGGTATAGGCTATGTATACTTTTTATCGCACATATGGATTCAATTTTGCACAGAACACGCAACAGAGCAGATCGAAATTTTTATGATCACACAGATTTTTTATGCGGTCTCTCGTCACATTTAGTCTTGACGAAGGGTAGTCGTAAAGTAGGTATAACTGATGACACTTACCATCCTTAACGTTATTTATATTCGGATGCCACTGAATATACAAATCGGACATTGTGTAAAACTTTTTCTTGTCTTTAGAAAGTCGTATAAACCGATTATAATTATTTTGTAACTGCAGTGTGTGTACCATTACCTTACATTTTATTATTGCCCATGGTGAAACTGTGGTGGCAGACGAGCCAGCAGCTCATCTGATTATAAGTGGTAACCACCAGTCATTAATAAGACAATCTGCAGTGCCAGGGGCTCAGCTGGTATACTGTCTTCTGTGAACGTTATATTCATAATATAGAAATTCCTATTTACTTACTTTTATGCAAATATTAAACATTTAAATTAAACAGATAATATTGCGACATACAAAACAAAATAAATAAATATAATGTCAAATGCATTATATTTGATGAATGTGTGGTTTAATTTCCAAAAGAAATTTGTTTCATACATAAGTCCGACGAATAAAACCAAAATCAATAAGCAAACACGTAAAAGCGAGAGTGTTCCGTGATTACATAAACCTTATTTGACAATCTAACAGATGTTTCCTACCCTCCTTACTTATCTGGCGTGATATCGTATCTTATCTATTAACTAACAGAAAGTTGTATGAAAAGTACAAGTGATACTTGATAAATGTAAACACTAGATAGCGATTCGGCCCCATTCACATAATATAATAATAAAAAGACGCTATATACTTTTACAACAATAATCTACAAGTCACGGGAGAAATATCATTCGTTTTTGCACGGGTACTTGAACATTGTGACGACCAACTTTACCTTGTTTATGCAGTGCGGTAAGCATGACTGCCGATGGTGTGGTTCCTAATTCAATATCAATAATGCTTATGATGATGGGCTAAGAAAAATTTAAGAAATATGGGTGCGATGTAATATCGCTCTTACATTTCTCCAATTTCTTTAACTGGTCCTCTAAAGTGTTTCAGGTCACGTACCGTAATATGCGTGTAGTACCTAAGTTTATTATATTCGGACATGTAAAGTGGATAAAAGCGGAAGAAAATATAGCGATAATAGATCTAGGTTATACTATCAGTTTCCCTAGATTCCACATTTAGGTTACGCGCATATTTCCTGGTTCAAACGGATATGTGTATTTCCCACAAATTTGGGGTCTCTACGTCACTTTATTACAAGGTAGTAAAATAGAATTAGTCAACGCAAGATTAAAGCGGCGACTGCGATTGGTTATTCGTTATACTAAAAAAATATGCGAGTTGTTTAAACAATGGACAAAAAATTCATAACATGTTTAATAAAAAGTACCTAGGCTTGTAACAAAATTAAAAGCTGACAATTCTTTTCTATTTTACATGGCTAACATAATTCTGTCAAAGGCTGCGCCCGATAGAATCCTACGGGAACGAATACCGTAATAAAAGTATGCTTTATGTTAACCCAGTACATAGTCTATATTATGTGTGCCAAGTTTCATCCAAATCCGTTGAGAGGTTTAAGTGTAATTGATTGGCACAAACATTCTAACATTTTCTCAAACTTTCACATTTATTTCTAGTAGATTAGTAAGAATAGTAGGATCAGATGAGTTATACTTTGAACATACTTGGACAGATAGCTCAACAACCTCTTTGAGCAACCTATGTACCGATCAATAAACATATAAGTACTTATCGTTTCTTCTTCTATTTCGTTTTTCATTAACATCATCGTCTCTTTCTCTCGCACACCACATCTCTTGTTTTATTGATATAGGTCTCCTTGTATTCCTAACACATATCACTACAGCTAGGTACTCTGGAGATGTCATATTTACATGCATACCGATTGAACAGGCCCAGCATTTACCAGCACTATTGTGTGCAACCATTCATCCGACTATCACTTCCGCTAGGTACGTAAGTAAGGTACGCAGTATCGTCCAAAGAGATTGGCTGCCAGTTACTGCCTTGATCTTTTTATAGGCATCGACCTGAATCCTGCCTTAATAAAATCAGCCCTGTAATAAACTGTACCACTGCTGGGCACGGGCCTCTTCTCAATGTGAGAAGCGTCAGGCCATAGTCTACCACGCTGGGCTAGTGCGGTTTGGCAGACTTCACATAGATATTTATATATTTATTTAAACGCATAATATCTGAAGTCGTATAAGTGAAGTCGAAGAAGAAGTAAATCATTGTGAGGAAATCTGCATGTTTTAGAGTTCTTTTAAACATGCAGATTCCTCACGATAATTTCCTTCACTGATAAAGCAAGCGATAAATAAGTATTTTGAAAAGACAGAGATGCGTGCCTTAGGATCGAACGCGAGACCTCTGCATGGCAGTCCAACGGTTGCCGACTACGCTAACGGTGCTTAACGTCCAATTTCAAAGACAAAAAATGATTGAAGTCGCTAAATAGACGGCTGATTCTTTCCAATTTTAATGCGGAACACAAACATGCTGATGTTTCTAGTAAAAGTATGTCTCGTAATGAGCTGAGTACACAAATATGCGCGATAGTCGTCAGCGTGTACAAATCTACCACTTCGTCTGCTTTGGAACCCGACACCTTACTTGATGACACTTTAAACATGAGATTTTTAAAATTATTCCTGGACCGCTATAGTCACTATTTATTTTGACTCGGTTCAATAATCCGCAAGCGGTGGTCACCCAACCGTTTCATTCAACTGTACTTGACTAGCAGAATATCAAATAATTTAGTTTTGTAAATGCCATGGCTTCTGTGACAACTACAAATGGTTTCGTGAAGTAGCTTACAATTGTTAAAACTTTTTGGTGGCCGCAAGAGCTTGGTATCGGCTTTTCGTTTGTTTTCGCAAGCGGCAGTGCTACTTATGAACACCTAGGTAGTATTATGTAAATGAATGTGAACATTAGAAATCAGCGAACTTTAAAGGTTATCTTGTATAATCATACGGAGGTTATGATTCATTCAGTAAATACATTTGCAGTCATTGATAAGATTTTACTGAATCGCAGCTTGTGAATATAATTACAATTAGGTTATTATTACACTGCAACCGTGCAACTTGAAATTCGGAAGTGTAATTCTGAGAAGTCGCTGTTTATTGCAGGTATCAAGCAAGCAAGCAAGCAAGCACAGTGCAGCACAAGCAAGCCGCGGTGTCGTAATGTGCGCGAGTAATAAACTGTTTTATCAAGTTTACTGACCAGAAATGTGTTTATGGCGATGTGCAGGGGTCGTAAACAATTTAGCGACTCCAGTATTTAGTTGCCACGCTCGGCGAATACACGAGTTTAAAAGTTGATGCCGCGGGCCGCCGGAGAAGTTCTCAGAATCATTTATTTAAAGCATCTAATTTAACACGTTAATGAAATCCAATATCAGCGCCACACAAAGAATATCATTATTAGCTGCTATAAATAAATTATAATTATATTAAGTATACGTGTATATTTTATGACCGAAAATCGGCGACATTTACATTTCTAGATTTTAATTAAGGCGTTTTTTAAATCGTAAGTGAAACATTTATTAATATCTAAATCACAAAAAGACTACAGAATTAACTTGATGACGAAATAAATTGGCTTCTAATTATATAAACATACGTTCGCAAGGAAAGCTGTGCGAACATATTTCACAACTTTCGACTAATTTTCCCAGTCTCATTAATAACTCTATAAAATGCGCAGTAAACTCTCATTTTAATATTATCATGTCAATATTGTGAAATAACAAATAGCATAAGTTATATAAGTAGATAAGTTGTTTTTTTTTAATATTTATGATCAATTATTATTTTAAGTATAACACAAAATTATGCTGACTTATGTTTCTTTTTCTTTAGCTAATGGCTTTAGTAGTATACTTGCAATAAAAGCAGAGAGTGCGCTATTATACAGTAAATCTAAATAATTTCAAGATGCAAGTAAAAGATATAAATAATTTCGTCCGCCCACAATGTTTCAAACTGTGCCACAGACTAGCAATAGAGCAAGATCAGCACGTTTGGTTCCACGGTTTTCTCCCGACAATCAGGGACAGATTTATAGTTCCTCTCCACGGCCCACGTTACTAGATCTCACTCTATGTAAATGGATACGTCTTATACTAGAAATAAAAACTGAGCGAGAATAACCGTTTGTTGTTTAGTCTATCAATCAATGTAATGTGAGCAATATGTATTTTGTCCGTGTTTTAACTTTAAATGCTTCCATAATATTTAAATCGCAATTTAAATATCATGGACTCCAACTCTTTGAAATTTTAACGTTTCTTCCTTATCCAAATAAATAATAAAAACGAAAGCAGACCGTAAAGCGCAATTTTAAACTTGATATCTCGTTTTCCTTGCAATATCACATAAAGCGCAATTTGAAATATATTCATTTAATTTTCCTTAATGTATCACACGAGATATTTACAACAAATTTCCTTATTCAATCCAAATAAATAAAATTTAAGTTAGTGCAGAATCTAATTCTTAATTTTGGGTTCTTAACATTTTAATTTTCCATAAGATATCTTAAAGGTGTTAATCGGATTGCAAAACTTGAAGGGTTTTACTCGGTTGGCTTTCAAGTTTAGTATAAAATACGAAATAAATATTTACATAGCTGGGTCTATGAGTGGGCGAAGGCACCACACGATGTCACCGCGCCGGAGACAGCGAGGTACACCACACTCAGACACCCGATGTGTTGTGTACGTAGGCACTTATTTGCTTTTCATTTGCATTTAAATTGAATGAAACTTGTCTTAAAAAGTACATTTGCAGTAACGTACTCGTCTCAATTTCCTTTGGTCGTTTCTTTCATTTACATAATAAAGCGGTTTCGATGCAAAAGGGTAGATTATGTGCTGGTAATTATAGTACGTACCGTTTTGTTAACTATTTTTCATTTGGCTTTTCTGTATTAATTTGGATCAATAAACTTAAGCAATTAACAATTTATGCGGTTAATAAACATAACTGCAGCTGTCATCAGTGCGATGTTGTTATGTGTATCATATCTATTATTTATTTTCCACATACTGGACGGTATGTATAAATCTTGAATGTTCACCTGTTGCACTATGCACTGGATTAATTATACAATTTTATTGTGAATGGAGCTCGAAAGACAGTGTTGTAACGATCGCAATATCTTACCAACGATTATTATCGTTCTTTTTTCGTTTTCTTCAACTATATTATGACTTGCTAAAACTATCCTAAAGTCTGAACTTTTACTCACCAGCTGTCTGATATATTATCATGGTCTAGATTTGAATAGAGCACAAGTACTTGTATATCTATTGCACACAGATAACAAATGCAACGATGTAATTCCCATGAGAAAATCAAAACCGACGTTTTTGACATTTTAGACACATCTGTATAGATATTGTAGTAGTTGTCGACAACTGGTTGATAGATTGATTGAACATATCAATCAATCTATCAACCAGTTGTCCAATCAAGGTGTTCCTGAAATCTATTAAATTACTAAGTGATAATAACATTGCAATATACAGAATTGGGATCACATACGATAAGTAATATTGTAATTAAAGTAAGTACTGCGCTGAAACAATGAATAGTGCTCGTAAAATTCGACAATGTTTTAAATTCTCGAAACAAAATGCACTAATATAGCGTTTTATTTCATAATTATGCTAGACGAAATTTACAATTTCTAGAAACGAATATAATCGCTTCGGGATAAAAAAAAATGGAAAATGTAGCAAAATTTGACGTTATTGTGTTTAGAATTTATAATTATTTATTAGATTTTGCCTCGCGTTAATGAAGATTATGTGAATTAATTCTTATCTCAGAGATTACTTTTTCTTAATGAAAAGTACCCTGTCCTTTTCTGTAACCCTGACAAACTGTATGCGATATTTCACAAATATGGGTTAAGTAGTTAAGACGTGAAAGCGTAACAAACAAACAAATTTATAATATACTAATATTATAAATGCGAATGTATTTGTTTTCTTTACAATCATTACTAAATTATTCTAAAGTATTATTAAAAGTAGAGATGAAACGGATATCCGGTAACTATCCGGTATCCGGCCTATCCAGCGGCCTAATACTATCCAGTCGAATACCGGATAACTAGCGTCTATCCGACCGAATACAGGATTTAAAAAAAATTCTATAATCAAAAGATATTCTACAACCTAGAAAATGAATTAGTACTCATGCAGTATGAGTACTAATTCATTTTCTAAAGGCAAATTATGGTGAATAAATACTAATTTCTCTGCTCTGTTCTAAGCGGTTCCGCTTGTCTTCGTAAATAAGGCCTAAAGCTTCAGAAAAAAGTCTTTCGCTGTACACACTGCTGCAAGGTGCTGAAAGATAGATTTTGGCGAACTTTGTTAAATTTTTGTTGCTCGGGTAAATTTAGCTCTTTTTGAATCGTCAGCAGCTTTTCTCGAGCTAAACCTGAGTGATTGAAGTGCGCCACAAGTCGTCTTCCAGTAGCAATCATTGTTGTTACTTCAACCTGGACTTTGAGCGACTAATTTATAGCTCTTTATAGTTCTTTGTTTTGCATCTAACAGAATTGTACTCAGCCAAACGAACACCCTTCACCAAATTAGCGCTACTATCATGAATGAGTAATGCACCACACGGCAACGTTCCACCGGATATTCCGCGGCCGAATATCCGACTATCTGGCTACAAGGTTGGCCGAATATCCGGTATCCGGCTAAACTGCTATCCGTTTCATCTCTAATTAAAAGTCCGTTTAAGGTGTAAGGTATTGAAATCATCGTGAAGAGGAACTAAAGTGCATCGCGGTACATCACTAGTGGTCGACCTTTCTGTCGGCGCGCGGCGGGCAGCTAGCGGGCGTGTGACAGGACGATATGCAAGGCGACCGACGAGCCGCGATTACACACGCAACACATGCAAATCTTATGCGACTGACAAACTAATTAGCACCTCCTTCGCGTGCGCCTGCGCCGTGTGCCTGGCACTTATCTTAATTTTTTTAATACCTCACCAGAAAAAAAGCTCTTTTACAATCAACTATGCACATATCGGTTCAAACAAGCGACGATCAATGAACAGAATTTAAATCTATCTAAACCTTAAAATCTCTATTTAGATGTACTTACCTACTATTGTTAGTGCTAAATATGCCAATAAGTCTACCGTAAAGATCTGGACATTTTTTTCTATACACTCAAAAAACTTATAAATATCGTATAATATATTTCTGACATCAAAGTGATTTATTCAAAATACTGTACATATATTAGTTTCGTTAAATGCTGGTTTATGTAAAAGACGTAGCACAAATTCACACACAATCCGCGTACGACAACGGTGCGACCCACATCATTTTGCTGGCCTATTAACATTCTTTCTATTAAAACCGGTATATGGGGATATGTGTCTAAACACCGCGTTACCAAGTACGTCGGCAAATAAACTATCACTGCTTCAATCTGAGCACGCTTGCCGTCTTAACACATGGAGAATGTTAGTAGCCTAGAGGTACTAAAATTGCACTTACTATGATCATTTGCTATATCATCTACCTCTAAGTTCATTTACAGTTAATGCCTATCGACTTTCAAAGGTTGTGCGTAAAAGATAGCAGTTTGATTAAACGGCGACAATGGTCTGTCACATAAATTAGGATTAATACGACAGATACATTGTATACCCATTGATTGATAACTGTTATGCCTACACAAACGTATAAAACTACTCAATGTTTGAAATAACCCACTTCTTGTAATTGATGAACGCAAATATATAAGTTCCTAAATCCTGTTTCACTATTCACGATGTAGCGACGTTTCGCCGTCATAAATTACTTACATCGATTTAAAATACCAATTACATTTACTAGGAATGAATATGTCTTTCAGAAAAATATCTTCTGAGAATTAAAATGTTATCTTAAATAATTTGTAAACGGGATAGAGCAGATATCTATCGGCACTAGGTGAATACAATAGGACATTACACGATAGGTATTCCGATAAATCTCGGCCTACGCATTCGAAATATGTTACATGAATGTACATGTGCATGCGATCCTAAATCGTTATTCTACGAAACTGACGGTTGTCAATGTAAACGACGCGCCGAGGGGCAATGTCATCAAACGCCTTCGCGGCTCGAGTTTCATTCACATCTACAGTCTACACATGTAAATATGAGTAAATGTACAAATTTAGGTATCAGCGGTGTCATTCAACCTCACATGAAGCGATAATTACGACAACAGGTCAGTGGTACGTGCGTCTTTGTGAGAGCGTTCTGAAATATTCACTCAACGGGACTAAGTTAACCAAATTGACTGTCATTCATATTTAGCTACTGGCAGACCAATTTAATGTCGGTACATGTGATTTCAATGAACACAATATGTAAAATAAAGCTTGTTTCTTTAAGTATGGAGGTGTACTTTGTTTTCATTGTCGAAAAGCTATTATTAAAATAATAAATGGCGCTCTTTCTTTAACGAATGTATTCTTTATCGATGACAGCGTGGGATTTAAAACATATATATGAAATGAACTTAAGAGACACACATAACTTAGCCTATTTTTGTTCTAAATTTACAATACAAGCTTACTTTTACAAACAATGCTGTCTGAATTATTCATGACGGCTCTCAGACAATGATAGTGTCAGCGGCGGCCTAGTGACGAACCTCCCCTTTGACTCATAGCATCTCAGACTGCGTTAAATATAGTCCAACAGTAAACTACAAATACAGTAAGAAGCGTATCCGTTTAAGAGGTACCTACTTTATATGATTTTTACCACTCTTATTACTTACTGTATTTCAATATCCTAACTTATATTATAAATGCCAAAATTAGTTTGTTTGTTTACGCTTTCACATCTTAACAACTCGATCGATCATCATAAAATTTCGCAGTCATGTTGTCGGGTGAAACGAAAAGGACATATGTATCTTTAATCCAGGAAAAAGTACTGTTAACGAGGGATAGAAATTTGACTTAACCTACATTTACATGAGCGGAGCCGCGGACAAACTCTAGGAATACATGCATACGTCTGTCTGTTTATAACCGTAGGTATCAGTTGTAGAAAGTATATTTTAAGTCCTGTGTTATATAGGTGAGCCTAATGCACTCTACCTAGTAGATTGCTAGGTAATCACCCTGAGAGTTTCTTAACAGACATATCTAATATGTACCACTTTGGTTGACCCAATAATAAAAACCAAGAGTATAACATCAACTACCAACATAAACGCAAACATATACCATGAGAACAACGAGAAAATCTATATGATAAAATACCTTCTATCTTGTTTCAAAATCGCCTGTATTTTAGTATGCGATATAAATTGAAATTAAATTAAAATATTAAGATTATAATATAATTATTGGTATCAAAACAAAGAAACAGGAAGAAGAAAACATTGGTATCGAAGCAAAAATCTCTATTTTTAACAAAGTAAAAGTTTTGCTGTCTTTGAAATACAAAATACTCTTGTTACTTTCAAATGAATTCTGTCCTCGCACAAACGCTTCCCAGGCTAGCTCAACGATGTGTACAATATTGTAAAGGCATAACTTTGAAAATAACTATTTCATAGAAAAAGGCAAAGTAAATTCGAAATGCTTAAAAGGCCTCAAACAACTGCTAAATGAGCTGTCAATATCAAACAAAGGTTAGTTATAAAGCCACGTTTGTTTTAACAGCGCAAGTGACATGATACCTCGGTGTATTCTGGCAATACTAAAATGAAGTCTGTGATAGTATGCTCTAGGTAAATTATTTTGAATATTATACTTTTAATGCGCCTTAGTCGCACTTCCCTAAAATGGACCGCGTAAAGTTATAACAATCACAAGTCCACCATATCTTCAAAAAGAAAGTTGAAACGAAAACTGAAACAAAATTGAAAGAAGATTTTGTATTGTATGTGCTGCGTGGCGTTTTAATTATCATTGACCATAGACAATCCTACTCATTGTAGGCACATACGACCAGATATTTGCCACTAATATTCTGCCATGCCATATTGTTGTATACGAAAGTGGTGCTTTCTCAGCTGGGCTAACCCAGATCCTACACTAGACTGAGTCTGGATTCACCTTGTGTCCATAAATTGTATGGAAATGGCCGTGGACTAAGTATCAGTAGCCTAATCCATGGCTGTAATTTATGTTGAACTACATACATATGTGAGTAATGAATGACAAAACAAAATTGGTGCAGTCAATAATAAATAGTAGCGAATATTTCCAAAGAGTTATAAGTTATAACCCGGCGTGTGTGTTGGCTCTGAGTGCTTTCCAACCGTTTCGGATCATCTAATCAATAATCTGTGTCGAGAACTTTATATAAATAGTCTGTCAATTGAACTAATTAAGAATAGGTATTGGTATACATTTAAGTTGAAAAATATATTAGACGCCGTGTGCAAAAGCTAATATTATGCTTATAGCGTAGATAAGCTAATATATTTGGTCGACTGGATTACTCTTGTACGTTTAGATTCAATCGCTCAGAAACTGTTTCGTTTAATTTAAAGAAGACTATTTTTACGCCGGAGAACAATACCTATATCACGATTATGCCCAAATGCAGGATTGTAATTGTAAAATAGTATGATCTTTGCTGCAAATTTACCAGCCATCTATCTGTTACGTAGGCCCAAATACGTACACTTTATAAAGGATATCCACTTTTTGTGTTTATAGATTGTCAATAAAGATAGCCCTGCAGAAAACCCGATTGCTGAGTAAATATAGACAGCATGAATGGGCATTCACTTGATGGATGGCAGGCTACGACTGATTACTTGACCTAGCCTATTGGTAACACAGTGATGAGTTTGACAGCTGAATGGTAGACGACTAAAGACCACTATTTTTCTAAGAAAAACATCCGCGTCTCACATTAAATACTTTAACATAGTTCTTTCTGACATTGATGGAAAAGATTTATTACACTGTGTCAGTTATTAGAGTTCTTAAACAAAAGTAACTAATCTTCTCAAAACTATGAGTGTATGTTACGTATAATACAAAATTAATACGTTATTGGCGGTACGACAGTTTGCAGTACTGAGCCACAGTTCAACAGCCAAACGTGACGTAGAAAATTTAGTTCGTAGATAAGATAATAGGTGTACGTATACTAACATCTCTTGTGACTGTGGATACGATTCACGTAACGTCTATGTGAACAGCAATATCTATTCTGACTGACTGGTTCATAACACTCCGGCAAATCTATCTCAATATCATTTGATTAGTTTATAGTAACAATTGAAAAATATGCTTGAAAAGCTGGTTCTAGCAGTAGGAAACAATCAATCAAGGTCGTTCTACTCGCCATTTGTTAAGATTATTTTATTGTCATGCAGACGATAGTTATAGAACACAAAAAACTAATTGTATGAATACGGGACAGTAGCTTTACTTTATATTAGACACTAATAGAATTTTCTGATATACCACATAATTGCAGGAGCTGCTTCGCTTATGAGAATCTACCACCAAATAAAATAGTAGGTAGTAATTGTGCTGCTACCACGAAATACTCCACGACGTTCTTCATCGTCTTAAACAAATCGTAAAAACATCTAGGTACTAACAGCATATTATTATTTTGGATAATATACAAATTAGTAAAAAGAAAACAAAAAATGAAGATATAAATGAATGTTTGTTGTTCTTCACAAAGCGTCTGCGGAACCTTAAAAAATTAACAATTCTACATGAAATCTGGAGCCGACAGCCGTCATTTGTCCTCCGCCTTTACTAATGGCACCTGTCAAAATGACGCCAACCGGCAACCGTGGGACAATAGGTGACAGAAAAAATAGTCGCAGCGCCCGTCTACACATTCTACAAATTCCCTTGATAGGCTTTTAGGCTGTATTGTAACATGCTTCATACGATAAACGCATTGTGTATTTTCCTAAAGAAACGGTACACCATCTAAAGGAGAACAGACCTATCAATCAACCTCAACAAGGATGACAGACAACGTGTAGGCTGGTGTTGGGCGCCTAATGGATAAATTGAACTATCAATATTGTTTATACATGACCTCTGTATCAATTAAGCTTGTTAGGTACGTTTTATCTGACTTCCAAAGAAGGCTTTTGATTATTCAATGTCACGTTATTCACACAGTAGATTGGCACACTAAAAATACAGACTATTTAATCTATTGTTTCATTAAACAGATATCAAACATACTTATAAACGGTATTGTTGTCTATTGTCTAAATAATAAATTAGAGTTCTCGGTTTAAAATCTAATCTTTACAAATACCTTTCTTTAAATCGTAATCTGTATGCGCTATGCATATTTTCGATGGGTCTGAGAGGCAGGGCACTGGGCAGTCAGTTCATAAAGGGCAATATTTCGAGTCGAGCACAACCGGCGCTACCGGTCCGCAGTCCGCACAATGGGTCGAGACAAAGGCAGGCGCGCGAGACGATGACGGATGCCCCCGGCGCGGGCGGCGCGCGCGCATTGTTCAGCTTCCTTCACATCACGGAACTTGGACACCAACCATCGACTCAATTTATTCAGTTTTTTATTTGTACTATAGATTATAATTTATGCAGATAATATTTGATATCATAATACTTATTGTTCTCCCACGCAATACTACAGACTCAGAATGACTAAAGTTTTCACCTCCACTACAGGTTATTTAGGTTACAACAAATAATTGTGGGATATAATCATTTCATTGGAGTAATTTGCTTTTTAATTCAAGAATCGCAATCTGATACATTTTTAATCTCAATTTATTTACTTTAGTGACACAAAATACCGATGTTTTCTTTAAAATGTGAATAAACAACTTGGCCACTACATGCAAGCAATTTTAAATATATATTATTTAATTAAAGGCAAGAGTTTTATTTATCTTTAAAGTTAAGGAAGCGTTTTGTACCTACCTCCATTAATTGTTAATATTTATTGAAAATATTTTAATAGGGGTCCTGTTTTCTTTGAATAAAGAAAAAACCTTTATAAGTTCGAGTTACTCTGAATCCTATCTCTGTCCTTCACAGTGTTGGCGCCACATTGCCGTCCCTACAACTTTTTGTTGCCGACAACATCGCATTATCTATATTGAGCATTCTTACAAGCTGTAATTTAAATTAATTTATTTGTTGCTTATTTGGAATTACTGACAGTAGATCAACTTGATCGGTTCATAACCCATCTTTACCGAGTACCCCGCGCATTACCTCCACTTTAAAAGTCATTTATATATATTTAGGTAGGTATATGTATTATACGTTCACACACACTTATATTATTATATAACTTTTGAAGAGGCTGCATGGCCTCATTAGCGACGTCGACTAAATCTCCTTTATCTGGTGTTTGAACAAGACAGTGGAAGAGATTGAGTCCAGGTCATACGTCATTATTAGCCTAGGCACGAATCGGGTCAGAACTAAGATTAGGTGTTGTACACACAGAGATATTATTATCTTTGCTGATAATAACCATAGTACGTGATACCGGGAAATCAGAGTTGTAAAGATTATATTGTTTGTACTAGCGTGCGATGTCATTATGTTACTTGCTATATTTTGTTTAAAACTATATAATTTATTAATAGATGCGTCAGTCCCTACCTGCCGTCATATCCGTCCGATAATACCCGCTTTCCATAGGTTTATGTTACGAACCTTTCCATATACACACAAGCTTAACTAATAGGTACGAACAAATATGCCTTAACACCATACGGTGTTAAGGCAACATACGTTGCAGATTGCAAAAACGTTCTATCTAAAATATTCACCGGTGTTTTATCAATTGACATGTTCAAAATACATTACCTACCTTAATAAAATATGTGCATATATTAATTACATTCGATACAGTATCAATTGAAAGTCATGACTAATAAAACTACCGAGGATGTTGTTGAACAGTTTTACATTTAATGAATTTCATTAAGGTCTTCGAGAGCCAACCTTTACAGTAGTTGCCGTTGCCAAGCTGATTTCATTGTGCCTGTATTGTTGTAAGAATTGACACAGCTGTGATATCACACACACATCGCTCTTACAATAATGTACCTAATGTTTGATACAGGTGGTAGGTATTGGCACGAGGCACGGGAGCGTACTCACGGCGGCTAATGAAATATAACACAAACGTGGTGTCACGCACGTTTACGCAAATTAAATTAAAATATGCCGATGGAAACATAAGTTACTATTTAATTTTGGCAAATATTTTGTAACCATAATTGTATCTTTTCAGTGAATAGTTATCACGTACGAAGTCGCCATTTGTCTACCTATTGTGTCGTGTATATGGCACTTTCATTTATTGTATGCTATTGTCAATAATGCCATAATCGTCAGGTGAAACTGCATTCGCTCGTACCAGCAGATAAAATAGACTGAGTCTTTGTTCCCACTCATATAACGTTAATTACAAAGCTATAAAGCGTCTTCGTAAACATTTTTAACAATCCGTCATGGCGCTGGCACTGGCGCCCGACTCTCGTGTCTCCCGCCCGACACGGAGGATCCAAACAAAAACAAAGAGTGAAGCAAGGTGGCTGGCGCCTGCTTATCTTGCGGCACGTGGGCCCTTCCATCGCCCTTTGATTCTCTATTCCTAGAAAACATTCTTGTCTCTTCATAGAAAAGCATGTCAGTCTCGACTAGGCTATTGTTTCACTTTGTCTTTAACATAGTGGCTCAAACCGTTACCTACTATGGGAATCACTTTACAACTTTCATGTAAAATTGTCTCGTCGGTAATATATGTACATGTTTGCGGTGAAGACGGTTTATTTATAGTTTAAACTTGTAAATAACGCAACGGCTTGTCAATCATTCGTGTTTTGACGCGATGCCGATGAAGAAAGCTTCGCCTTATAAAGATAAGTGGTCTATTCTTGCTGTACAAGGCTTAATGTGTCCAGTTTTTTGGCATAAATAAAAACTGTATCACGTCTCAATCTCAGCACATCTGTTTCTGTTTAACACATATTATTATGTTAATATATTATATTGTCACTTCATTAGCAAGTTTACGTTACGAGGTGCGGCAAATTGTAAAAGAGTATTTGTTGTTTTACAACTTTACTATGAGACTAATCTCTTGGCACTAGGTTGTTGTTTTTAGTAAATGGATTTTATAAAAAGATTACATTGATCTGCGGGAAACATGGCCTAATTGTGTGAAGACGTGAGCAGAGGAGATAAACGTAATTATGAATAATTATGTAACGTACGGCCCAACACTCAGATACAGATAGCGATCTTAGTCAGCGGTCGCGTGCACACGACGCTACGTTCACTACTGTCAAGTACTTGAACTTATTTTATACAGACGCTTATTTGTATCTTCAATAAAAAATAAAAACGAAATAAAAATAACATATAAATAATAAAATTATTCAATTCAGCTTTAAGTAGAGACGGCGAAGAATCATTATTTGAATTTCATCTGTTAGAAAAATAATATAGTAACGTTTTGAGATAATCTTCAAATTTATTTATTGGTTTGCCAATGCTTACTATAACAAAAAAGGTCAGTCGTGACAATTTTTAACGTTAATCACATAGGGATAATTAAAAAAAATATATTGTTAGAAAATATAGTGGTGCAATTTTATTAATTGTTATTTTGTTTTGTCCACAGGTAGTGTATGATGACAAACCAGCTCAGGAGGCGAATAATGAGTTTATTATCGATATCCAACTATAAGCATAAAGCAGCATAAATGTTACATTGGCAATTTATAAGCCAATCCTTTTGTCGGTAGTAGTGTGGTGACGATAAAGTGAAATTTAAAACTAATTAAAATTTAAAACGTGGACTAATAATGCGTGTCACCGATTGTCGGGTGCTTAGAAAGATGGATGTGCGGTGTTCGTTGTTCAAACTGTTATTGTTCCAAATGTTGGTTGCGTGGTGCGGCGCGAAACATGTCACGATAAACCTGGCGAAGCAGCCTCACGAGGACCAAGTGGTCCAGGATAGCATTAGAAACCTGATACATACTGGTGAGTACTTTTATCTAATATAATATATGTATATCTATCGTAAAACTATATATTCCAGCAGACGAACGACCGTGTGTGTTGACGGAAATTCAAAGAAGTCTAATATATATCCTTCCCGAGTGTCAAATCAAGCAATATCTAATAAGCCGGTACCTATTTAATAATATAGAGATATAAATAATTCCATAAGTGAGTGACTTAGACTTAGAGCCCTTTAGCCTTGAATGTTACATAGCGTCCTACTGGAGGTACATTGATGAGACATACTAATAAGAGAGTAAAGTTAGCACGAGGTTAGTCCAAGCACTATACTCAATAAATACATGATCGACAGTCAAACATTTAATGTTTCTAACAATCATTAATTTTAAGGACAGACATATTTCGAAAGCTTGACCAATTATTTGCTCGAGTTTTAAAAATACTCTCCTAGTTTTGTGTAGAAAGGTGACATTTTCTCGTAGTAATACTTTAATTGTTGGAATAGGTAGATTTAATGTGATAACATGCCATTAACAAACACAAGTTATTACAGAGGTAAACGTAGTCAATCAGACCGACAGACGGAAAGTTGCGGTAAAAATAGCAACTATGATATTATCATGAGGTGATACGAGTTGTACGACGTCTCTCCCAAACATAATAAATATTAATAACAGCCACTATCTCAGTTCTAAGAATAAAATCAAACTAAATATTTAATGGTATAACAGAATATGTCGAGCAGCTATATTTCTTAATGGCGTTTAGCGTTTCAATATCTAGTAGCTACCTATTAAAAACGTATTATATACAGAAATTTTATTTTTATTTGGCGAACGTATTATTTCTTGACTGCGTACGTTCGTGGTAAGCGGTTACCGTAGGACCATAGCCTATAAAAAAATTCAGTACCAGAGCTCTTCTCGTCGCATGTTCTCTTGTCTAAATAGTTAATCGATGTGCGGCCATCGTAAGAAGGAAAGATAAATGATTTTTGAGGTGACTTATCGCAGGTAGTGGACCGGACAGTTCCTATTTACAGTACGTAACCTCTTTCAGGAGCATGGGCACCCTATTCTCCATAGGATCACAATACAAAGTTATTCAGTTGCGGTCTTCTGCAAGCTGGACATAATTCTCCAATTGGACTGCTCTTGTTGCAACTAAGTGTCAGATTTAAAAGGCATTACGTTGTACATCTCTTAAGATTAGCACAAAATATCACTGGCTAAAGCTGCCACCTTTTTTACCTACTAATTTTGAACTATGTAAATATATGTGAAAAGTTGTTCAAAGACATAAAAATATAAGATATTTAACACTATGGTGGAACAATTTAAACTGACGCATGACAAGGGTCTGCAATCAGAAATACGCGTAGGGTCGTCAAATTTTTATGGCTTATAATTCCTTGCGCCTGTAATGTTAGACGTTATTTTGTAAATGTCATTGACGCTGAAGCACTCATAATTACATTTAAAACACAAGTTACAACCGTGACTTATCCTTAGATAAATGATTACGTCAAGCAAAATCACCCGATTTTTACTAACCATGTACAATAATTGTATTCGAATAAAATTCGAAATTCGAAAAAATTGCCTGACATAGCCCTTGGACATGACATGACATGACATCACCCTTTAAAAATATATTCCTAATCTTTGAAGATACTATGGTCAATCTTTTAGTACATTTCCATACAATTACTGATATTTATATGAGCCTAGTAATACGAGGTTAGATAAGATATCCCACCTATATCACACCGTAGGTAAAGGTAGAAATTAACCAATATCACATTCAGCCAGATATGCACCGTGCACAGCTACAATGTTTTTAAGAAACAATTCTAGTTATTTCCTTATTGTCTCTTAAAAGAATTGTAACTGTTTGTTGGCGCGAAAATAAATATTTTGATCACCATTGTAGGTACTAACATGAGACGTACTTTGGATTCGTTAACAAGACTTTTAACTGTCTTACTAGATTATGACAACATGTCGTGACAAGTGTTATTGGGCGCGGTGCTCAGGTATATCTATACCTGAGCTTATTATTATTAATATTTGTCTTTGGTTTAATTTTAACATAGGTACTATTAATAATTATAGAGGAGTAACATTTCTGTTTGAACTCGGTACTTAAATATTTCTATTTAATAACTATAATTACTTTCCAATATAGTAATTTACATAATACGTGTTATTTATTTCGAAGCAACAACAGGTTGGCAATAAATTACTATTGTAAGGTTGTTGTTATAACTACTCACTCTACTGTGTGTTACATAAGACTGGCAACCACAAACATATAATTATTATAATTACAAATTTCATCTACGGCCATACCAGTAGTTATACACCCGTTTCGGGCTCGTTATAAAATACTGGAATCTCAAAATTAAGAGTGTATTTTAGGTCATTACCTACCGCATAAAATCGGCTTATGAAACACTGTAAAATAAAACCATTAACTAAAATATTTCTCAGTATTATGTTACTGAAGGACTGACGAGTGACAACGTGCTTCGACAAGCGAACCGAGATAATTTTATACTTTTATTTTAACTCCTATAATAAAATGTCTGAAATTGAGTGGTTTTTTATCAACTTCGATATAAAAGCCACCCAATTTAACAGTCGTTTAATTTAGAATATTTCATCGTCACCATACTCAACTGCAGACGGTGAATACAAGTGTATATCAGTCTAAATCGCTTACAGCGCTATATATGAAATCATACGATGTTCGTCCAATTTTATGATGAGCTTTGCAAAATACTGACGTAACTTCTGCGTATGCATTTGTTTGTTAGACTCTGTGGCACCTTTGAATGTCCGCAAATTGTTTATTGAGCCAACATCAAATTGAGATTTGTTAATTGCTGTAGGTACTTCATTAATGAACGTAAGGGCGTCTATAAGCGGCAGTAAGTGGCTGATAGCACACGACTTAGCCAAAGCACTAAAATGCAGCATGAAATTCTATTTGCAGACTTAGAACATTTCAAAAATAGACCGCGGATAACACGAAGTGAGTTGAGCTGAAAGCTTCAAAATGAAGCATAAACGCAATCAAACCAATAACCGTAAAGCGGCAATCGATGGCAGGATTTATAAAACAAAGCTGTTAGTGGGCACGACACGGTCATCGAACTTTCCTTCTAAATTCGTAACTCCTCAAATGTGCCATTATGCCATCTAAAATTGACATTTCATTACAACTCGCAATTTAGACCATAAATTTACCAGGTTAATGTTTGATTATTATATCGTAAAAGTGCCCAATTATTACCGAATTTATCGCTGGAAAGTGTAAAGTATAACGATCCTGATTCGCTTATCTAGTAAACTCAATATTTGTCTAACGAATCTTATCTGTAAGGTGCAGAAAAGGCGCGTATCTGTTGATCTTGGTGACGTATACGATGACGTAAAGCTGTCGTTTGTCGCCTGATCATAATATAGTATGATTGTAAACTGTACTTTCAGCTATATATAAGACCTGCTCTAATTTAAATAATATCAAATAAACACAATACATTTTACATAAGTAGTATACTTCCGTACTCATCGCACAAAACAATCATAATAGTTTAAAGTTTATCAAGTGTATTTTAAGATTACTTTTATAGCGTAGATAATGTTAAGTAATATACTATGCACTATAACGACAGGTCGCCCTCAGAACCGATAACGAATGTTTTACCAAAATATAATTGACATCACTTTTAATGTCAATCTGTATAATTAGACTTGTTTAGTCACAATGTAAATAGTTACGTATCTTATATTTTTCGCAAGAAACTATTATTAAGACATTTGTTCTTGTCACATCACACATAATACCTCTGTTTGCTTACTCTGATTATGTACAATTAAGGGTGATGTAACATACTTTTATCGCCTCGTACTAAACTAGTTGGGTTTCTCGACCAATCAGAATACAATTAATACAATTTTAACCATTTGATACGCATATTAAATATAAAATCAAATGTCAATTATTGAAATTACGAGTCCTTGATGAAACTATAATAATGAAGATTACAACAATAAAGAATCAATTCTATGACGCGAAGATTACGAGACTGGTTCCCATCCGGTATTCTAAACGATGAATAATTAATTCTTTTATATTACCTACTTATTACAACCACAGGGGGTGCCGAGACCACGTTAAGGACGACCGGTACAAATACCTACGCAGACCCGTAGATCGTGAAAATCACTTTCTACTGATCTTATAAGTGTGATAATAATTGTATACGTACTTTTCTGGGTTGCCAGCCTACACAAATATACAATAAATTACACAAATAACATTAATTCACATAATCGGTCAAATACAAGTTTATGATGTACCTACGTTAAATATTTCTAATTTTAGAATGAAATAAGTTCTTTATTTATGAGAAACGGACATTCAACGAACTCTTTGTAAGCATCTGTAGACCTAATTTGTTGAGATTTTTAACTGTAATTTCGCCGTAAGTTGTTATCAACATGCCAATGACAGGGAACATGGATTACCTATGTCTGGCGACTTAATTCATATGCTTAATCCTAACACCATTTACGTAATTCGTATCTATTAGATTATGTACTTAAACATCAAGCTCATGTAAACAAAACGTTGTGTTCCAAAATAATAGTATAGTAAATTTTATGATAAGATTAGATTACCCTAAACGATGACCCGACTATTAAGAAGTCCACCCACTCTCGTGTTCTATCCGCCGGCCGGCGGCGCGGCGGCACGGCGGCGCAGCGGCAGGGGGCGATACCTACGCACAATAATTACTAGTAATTACACCACATATACACCAACACACCAACTAAGGTTCAAATAACCAACCTACGTCCTAGCTCCCTCATTACAAAACCGATTAATGTAAATACTACTTAACCGAAAGCACATAACCTACGGACTCCTCTCTCATAAAAGCAATAACAAAAATAGCTAATGCGATAAACGTTTTGATAACTCTAAATAGCTACTTTTAATATCGCCAGAGGGCAATAATTGTTCAAATTTAAATATATTCTTTAATATGTTTTACATAGCTTCGAATTTAATTTATATAATAAAATACTTGTTTTTGTATAAAAAAAGGCAACGCTATTTAATTTCTTGGACGCCAGAACATTCAAGGCGGTTCTAAGAAAATTATCGCTCTATTAATCCATTTATCGTCTGAGCAGTTAAACCTGGTAAGGCTTAGACAATTGCAGTTTTTACCTTAATTAAATTCATTTATGTATGAGCCTCGGCAGACTAATATGGAGTGAGAAAAACACGAGTTGCAAGTAGAACCTGTGTGGCCTTACCAGTCAGCGAGTGTCGAGTAACTAGCGCCGCCGCGGCGCTGACTGTGCACACAGATTTCATATGAAATTGTTCATATGATGAGTGATAAGCTAGTAATTATGATTATCTATGAAAATTGAACGTTACTGAGAATTCCACGTCTAGGAACGTGTCAGGCTTGCGTGCCACTGGGTAAGGTTACAGGGTAGCTTGTAGGCACCGACGTTCGCGACGGAGCGGCGCCTACCGTCAAGTGCACTGGCTACTATATAACATAATATACTGCGATATGCCCGCTTACATTACAAAGCAACAATCATCAAAAGTTTATAGACTGGAAAATATAACAGTATTATTAAATCCTATCATTACTTATTTACATAATTCTTATCAGGGACTGATATAGTATTGTATGAGAATAAAAGAGAAAACTTTAATGATTATAATGTCACAATAATTCATTAGAGGAACGTCTTTAGTGGGTAATTAAGTGAATCGAAGATATAAAAATAAGAGTGTTGTGGCGCCGAAGGGCTGGCGCCATCTTAAGGCCGTAGGGAGAAACATAAAGTAACATTAATACAAGTACAATGCTCTACCGTGCGCCTGTGCCTCTACCGCTCTACTAAAACACACGTCATGCTCTCTATGACGTCTTGTAAGAGGTTTAATTGCTTTCTTTATCGATTCATTACTTCTCTTACGAAGCTTTTATATAACCAATTACGCCATACATTTATCGAAATAAAAAATATACATTAATACAATACACTGAAACTGGTATACTTGAATAAGAATCACATTAATTTACATAATTAATTAACTTAATAATAATTAATTTTAAAGTATCATTGGCAGTATATGGACCAGACTATAAAATAATATAAAGCAGATAGTATTTTATAAAGTGCAATCTCCTTGGGAAAAAGCAGGCTTTCCTGAACTTATGTATCTACCTTTCATCTCTATATCTCTCTATTTCACGAATTATTAAACATATTTATGAATTAAATAGTATTGACTCTGTCTAGCAATAAAAATACACTATTGATAGAGTAGCAAAAAATACTGCGTGTTGTTTAATTACACTAAATTTTGTTTCATAGAACGAAATGTTTAAAAATTATATCGTATTACAGATATGGTGCGATACTTTGCATCGAGTGTTATGCAATTTGTTTTTACTATTATCAGCAGAAAACACGCACTTACTTTTGTATTGTCTGTTTGATTACCGCTGTAACTGGAAAACGACGTCCACTGGCCGACCGTGCTGTGTCATCAATACGATGACCTGTGACAACGCATTGTGTTAGCACACGACTGTTTGCCGAATTAATGCTGTATTTCTGTGAATTCTTCATTGACATTTTTATTAATCGTTTATTCACCTGTATTGGAATAATTTCCTGGCTTTAAGCAGGTGTAATTTCAATCTTTACATCTAAAACCTTCTTCTATTAAAAAAAACTTTGTTTGTACTATCACTGACATAAGTAACAGATAATTTAAACTAATTTATGTATCAAAACTTTTTAATTGTTTTTCTGTAGTGACGAGTTGTTATTGCACGCACTGTTTTTTTACTATTACAGCAGAAAAAAAGCAACGTTCTCTTTTTTGTAGGATAGAACAAATGTTTATTAACTTATATAGATGACTGAATATAAAGTATCGCCTCAGCATAATAGCACTAAATACGCCTTGAATAGATAAAACAGATGAGATGCTAAAACACAAATAGTCAAACTTGTCTGACATTATTTGCTTAACTAATACATATTAAGTGCATAAGGTCTTCAATTCAGTCTATAGAATGTCGTGAGCGGTTTGTTTTGCTCGCTAATCGCAGCTCTTAAGAACACTGAATCCATTATAAGGCGAGTACTATTGGCAACCATTAGGTCACCCATTCGGGACTATTCGCTTTGGTTTGTGTACGTGCATATAAAACAAAGGGATGTATCTGATCGCCACCACTGTACGCGATACTAGTTTACTATTCAATTACACGAACTATAGTTAAAGCGGCAACTAAAACCTTTGCCTGCAATATATAAAAAAAACAACTGCTGCATATAATTTTTTGAAATTAGAGTATTATTCAATAATTATCTGTGATTACTCAACATTCTAATCAAAGACTACAATATAATATACGATTCTAATTTCAAAATTAACTCTGGTTAAAGTGTATCTATTAGGTTAGATGCATCGTACTAATTTTCGATTTTAATTGAATGTGTTTTCACAGGTGTCTACTCCCACCGACACCTGGACCCTTCCCTCGTGCAAGTGACCCACCCGGTGAAAGTCTCCCACGACGGCGAGCTGGTCTCGCACGCGGTAGACCACTCGCACGAGCACGGCCATGCGCGCGCTCGGCGAGATCTCCACCACACGGAACACTTGCAGCCACATATGCTGCACTACAATCTCACCGTCGATGGACACGATATCAGGCTGGACCTGCGGTAAGAAATGCTATTTTACCTCTTTACTTTCAATAAAATTTGTGGTTACCGTCACCAAAAGCTATCCTACTTACCCAAATAACGTAAGCTAGTATCTTGTATGGAAAAGCGATCAGAGATCAGAGATATGCTCCCTGGCTGCTTGTAGATGTTGTCAGACGATTAAGGGATTGGTCGTCCTGAATGATTTCTCGGCAACATAATGTACAAACTTATTCCATGGCGACATTTTTGAAGTCATTTGGCTGCACCTTGTGATTATTGTAATATCCTTCCATGATAGGATCGAAGCGGTTTTTTAAGATGCCCAAGTTGAGCTATAGCTAATTATGGATTGCATTAATTTTAAATCTTAACCGAACGTTACTATTTTATTTTTTATCAACAATAGCTTCAAGTTAAAACAAATATCTGATCAGAATTAAGAATGAACCGGACAGATCGTGTGACAGCTTGTTTTTAACTTGTGTCGTTTCTATTAGTTAAACAGATAAGAGAATATATGTGACAGTATCTGGAGTACACAATGATACGTTGAAGTTCACGGACGCGGGAAAATAGAGTACATTGATCGTGATTATTGTAATTATAGCAACATGATTAGTTGGTATGGACTGTCTATCTGGTGTGCGATAACCCGGGCCATGTGAAATTCGGCGTCACACAATAGATAAAGTGAACAGACGTGCGTGCCCGCAGCTCTCTGTTGCCGACTGACTGACATAGTTTATTTTTTGCCTATCGCGAATCGACCTTCTCAAATATTTGAACTTGGCTCGGCTATCGCACCGGGCTGGCACATCTGCCACTTTATCTGCTGCACAAACCACTAATGTCATGTTATTATCCTTATCACTATTTTATTTCTCTTCGTTTTCTTCCAGATGTTTTAATTCATACAATCCGCTTGTTCACTGCACCTTTATAATTATAAATACACCAAACGATTAGTCATCTCCGCGTCTGTAGCTATTGATTTATTTCTTAATGATAGATAAGATAATAAATCTTTTGTTTATTCAGATTAGCCGTGAAAAGAAGTTTTACGTACTATAACGTCAGCGTTTTGCTCCATGTTTTCTCAGCACTTAATCTGGATTAGCCATTAATATAATTCAATCTGCATACTGATATAATATTGTAATTAAATAGCGCTATGAGTAGTGTTAAACTGTAGCCACTTTAGTCGGAACTCGGAACTAAGTTGATTTTAATAATGTCCAGCCTTGAGACATTCAGTGAGCCCGTTTCCGCGGAATATGCACATAAATCTTAGTAAATCTGGCTGCTGTTCACTTTGACGCAGCATTAATACTGTTGTCGCTACCGGCGACAGATTCGCTCGCAGTTTTATACAAATAGCTCTTTGTTTATTATACTCTTCATTTATTTTATCGTTTAGAACATCTACAGTTATAATAGGATCTTTTAAAATTTATCTGTCGTTTTTACTATTAGGAAACAAAGCTCGGTATATTCCAGACGTTTATTTATTTTAACCAGACTCCTAAATTTAATTTGTTGGCATGAGTTATTAAATTCGAACAACAGGATCTATAATGGAGGCTCTAATTAGGTGGTAGATCATTCGTGTTGGATACAAGATGTTGGCCACGCGCCTAACCGGCCGCACGCACTACTTACTCGTACTAATAAATTTCGTCGGCTATTTCCGTACATTTTTACAGCAATGCGTATATTCCAAACACTGACTTATATTAATTCTAGTAGGCGTGTAATGATGCTCTCGTTTATTAAAGGACGCGTGTCGAACTAGTTATTAATTAGGGAACGTCATTATAATAATATACTGTGTGGATAGACTGGGATGAAACTAGGTAACCTAAATGTTCTTGCCAAGTCTAATGAAAAACTACATTTCTGGGCATTCAAATTGTTACACAGGCTCTAGTATATAGTTTTACTTATACCCAGCCACTATACTTATGATATTTAAGTCATCATTACCAGAAGTATGACCACACATATTTTTATCTGCCATATAAGGTGGACAATAATAGGAACAAAGAAAATTAAGCTTCTAGAAGCTTCCAGTGCGCCACAAATGAATCTTGCTATTTAAATCACTCACTAATCAAAATTAACGCGTAAAGAATTAAAGTTATTAAGGAGCAAATTTGCTGATACGATCTTAAACAACGATTCCTTAGAAAGATAATGTTGCCATCATAAATCAATAAGTCCTGTTGTATTGCTAACCACAAAATAATGCTTACAATTTTCCTAATCGAGCTTAAGGCTTGTTTTATCTTAAGTTAGATATAATGAATTCCTAATCTGGAAGTAATAACAGCATTCCTGTGCCAAATGCTGTTCATAATTTATGAAACACAAGATAGTTTATAAAATTAATTGTGTCCGTAAATATGTACTTGAGCAAGTGGATACCGCACCGAATATGCTACTGTTATCAACAATGTAATTATTCGAGTTCAAATATAAATAGCGCAACGTAGACAGTTTAATATCCTCAATATTTGAATTAATATTATATATATATTTGCGCTCGCTAGTTGCTATATAATCGAATATCATTTACCATTTGTCGTTTATATTAATTGAGGCTCTCTCGGTGACGCAACAGAGTAGAGCCAGTAATGTCGCCATCAAGTAACGCAATCCCAAACGTAGTCTATGCACACGGGATCAGATACATGGCACACTCATTATTTCTTTCGAAATACTAAACCCTTGCTCACCGACGCTTACTCGCTGATATTTATCACCTTATTGCTAAATTTTGACAAGTGATTATAGCTTACAATATTGACAAAGATGGACTCTGTGCAATACGCCCTTATATGTAGCTTCGCAATTGTCAAAGGAAATATAAATTATGTATTTAATTAATTTACATTATTTTATTATTTATGGCCGATAAGGAACAAATAACTATTAACTTAATAACTATGTAGCTATTTGACAATAATTTGATGAATGGGAGCAGTTATTGATTTATTGCGATATCAGAACTTGACAGGCTTTTAGCTCATTCAATGTAACCGTATATCATAATGTAACATTTTATGACTTACTTGTTACAGGGACTTTAAATGAGTTTAGGTAGAATGACAAGCTTAACTGTTGAATGATCGAAGCGGAGTGCACGTAGTGAGTGCGGCGCGTTTTCGCCGTGCGATAGCTTCGCGGAAGTCCCGTCGCTATCACTGGCACTCGTGTGAACGCAACACTAGCTAGAAGCTGTCCGTGCACTTTTTGTACCTACGCACAACCACTAGCTTGCAGCCTACCTTTTATAATACGTTAACACTTTCTAAATTAATCATAAAAAGTACCATGATACTCGTATTTATACGACGAGTGGTTAAACACCATCACTACTTCCTATTTGGATCTTAATGACAATACAAAAACACACGATCACCTTAACGCAGTCAGTCATCACCAAACTTGAGACCAGGGTGCGGGCCGCTTGACCTCGACGAATATCTTCGTATGCAGCATCTGGGACGCTGGGCTCATGCATTTTTAATGTGCTGGGGACAAAAACTTGACAGTTTGAAAGTTGCTGTAATGTCTTCGAAGTTCAATTCATACATATTTATGTGGCAATTATTGTAATACAATGAACGATGAATATTGCAAGCATTGCGCAACGTGACCCTTCGTAGCGGGACCGACCGTGCACCGAATATAGTATTGTCCAAATATATTGGACCGAATGAGAAAATTCTGTCAATTATACATTCTGAATACAGCTGCATGTTAGTCATATGACTGCTTCCAAAAATCTTGCATAAGTAGGTAAATGCGACATCAAATTATTGTATCATGAATACAACATAGACATTATTTTATCACGGCGTTGCAGACCGATTGTAATATATTTTCCTCGAATGCCGTTACAGAATTCTATGACAAAACTGTAATATATCCCGCTAAAGATTTCAATGACGCCGATACTCTTGAACTGGATAATAAAATGTGTAAGGCCAAGGTTAAACATTGCTTATGTATTCAACGATCAACCGCCAGAAATATTTTTGTATACATCATTGAAATACTCATAGTTACACGAGTTACCTACGATTACCAAGGCACAGCCGCGCACAAACCATCTCGAGGACGATTCAACGTTATGAAGATTAATTAGACTAGTTGAAATCCGAAGCACTGGAATAAGCTGATTCTTCGTCTTATTATAATTTATCCTTCATCTTATTTTACATGCCTCGTTCAAGTTGGTTTATCTTCTGCGGCTAAATGTCACATGTAGAATAGATAGTGCATTTTAACAATAAGCAGTAGGTAGGTATGTTTTATATGCATAGCTCGAATATTTGTGCGGAATATGAGCAATTTATGTACAAGGCACAAACTTAACATTTTGCAAAATGTTACGTTAATTTTAAGGCAAAGTCAGTTTACGTTAAAAGTAATATATAGGAGAACTATTAAACCCTTGTTTAATACTTGTAATTGTTGTGTACTTAAGTAAAACTATTTAATTAATCCTCTTGTCTCTTGTTGTCAGTATTGTATAGTTGATTAACATGCCACCAATCAACTGCATGCATTACATTTGCCTACAATTTTTAACATTTCGTAATAAATGCATACGCAGTTTGTCTTACCTACGTTTCGATACTTTCACCCTTCAGTCTATTAGTTATAGTTTTCATTATTTGTAATTTATATGCAGTTCTATTACATTTTAGGTTATAAGATTTTATAGATGCGAGTAGATTGCCAATGCTGGATGTTATTTGGCTAAATATTTGCCGAGCACATATCTACGTGTTACTTTGCTGCACTCGCTTGTGGTATATAATCGCACATAATTGAACCGGTGTGTAGTTGTGTGCAAATTACTCTTAGTGTTCGTACAAATTTAAAGATGCAAGAGGAAAAAATCACAAGTAAATTTGATCACGTACGAATAAATGCGTTTATCGAGCACTTTATCGCTTAGCAGTAACTTGTATCAGACCAGCAACTATATTTAGGAAATTTTCGAAAATTACCTGTTATCACTTGTCGATCTGAACATGATATTTTTATCGAGTAAAATTGCCAAAGTGATCGCGCCAAAACGGTCTAATGATTGAAGTCAATTTCGCTGTTGGTACGTAAATTGGGGCTATCGATAATAAATTTTCGCACTGGCAACATCGACGCGGCGAGAGAATAAGATTTGCGTGCGAAGTCGTTAGGTTCAAAAGATTTGCATAACAATTTGTAAGTATTTGTGTAATTGCTCCCAGCTCACTACTTTTGTGACGCTCCTTATTAGGACTAGCATCGATTGTTTGATATATGTAGTGCTTATTAACATAACATATTCTTAATATAATTTACATACATACTCGTACATACACTGATAATTATATATCCCTGAATAAGTAGGCAGAGGTGTATGACACCTACATATTGCTAACTATGTTTTAGGTGCCACGAAATTTATAGGAAGGCTTTTTACCATTGGCACTCGTAGGAATCTATTGCCTGTTACAAGCAAATGTCTAACAGGAAAATTAATAATACTTTTCCTAATTCGGTAAGGGAACCCGATACTTCAACATAACACACAATTTACATACCATGAGACCACCAAAGCAGTGCTATAATTTATTTAATCGTGTTGTTATATTTACATCAACAATATTAAAATTCTTGAAAAGAAAAGCCAGAAGTAGTAGTCTGCGTAGGTTCGCTATAGATATCGCCATAGTATTGTGTATAAAACACAGTGCAAGTTCAAGTGCAAGGACCTCGTAAGAGGCTGTAATAAAATAAAGGTTTCGCACGGCAGGGCGCCGAAACCACAGGGCATTGAGAGATTTATATCTACATATGTCGTATATATCACCGTGCGATACCTGATACTACGCGAAAGCACCACCAACTCAAAACAATACGCTTTTAGTTCAAGCTTTTATTTTGTCCGACTGAACTTTACTTATTGCGAAAAGTTGTAGCTAAAATATCCTTATATAGTGTCACTTTATAACAGTTTAAGTACTGGCATTATGCACGACAACCTTTGACTTCTTGGACTCGTTTAACGTTAGATCAACTCACTTTAGGAATTTCAAATGTTACCAAATAACGCGCGTACGAAAGGACAGTCAACATCGTAACGTTATTGATAGCTTTACAAAACGTATTATAAAATATAGCGTTGGTAGACTGCTACCAACGCTATATTTTCGGCATCGCTAGTTAAAGTTCACTTTGATCGCGTTTACAATGTATTTACAGAGAAAACACCTAACTCTGAGCACTAAGGTGAAAGGTTGATAATAAGGGTGGATCATAAATATAAGGTCGAATATAGATGAGTATATTTTAGAGTATATTTGCATGTTAATCGTAGCTATTAGGCGGGTATATCGCGCGGCTATCTTGTAAGGCCCGTGACGGCGCCCGCGCGCCCAGCCCGGTACGATTAAGGATATATATATTATGTATTATTGTCTATAAAATACGCGACTGGTCTAATCGACATAAATGAAACCTGTACCTAAATGCTACGATTACTAGCATTTTAGGGCCATTTTTCTATAAATATACCAAGATATTAGAGAGCCATTAATTATTCTATATCTCTGTTGTATTGCTGATGACAAAATAATAAAAATATTATGTAACGCCTCAGTGTATTACGTAAAATCAAAGTTTTAAAATTACAAAATTCGTTTCGTTTCTATATATGAGATTCTAAAAATAAAAATAACACAAAACACTACTCATGACATTGAAACCAAGGACACGAGTACGTCAAAATTCAGTGATAGAGCTTTTAAAAAGAGAATCAATCAACATTTCAACATCAGTCATTCAATTAACTTTCAAAGGGATTACTTTCTAATGGGTGCAGGGCTTTAGCATTAAAAACAATCAATCGTCAATTATGATAGGCTATATCACTCTGGCGTGTGTGCACAGACAGACACACACAGACATTTGTGTCAACACGGATCACCACATATCTGGGGCGACTGTGTTTACCTCTACTAATTGCCGTAATGAGCCTTATCTGTGTGCTTAGTACCGTACGCGTACTCGCCACTCGAACTGTTTGCCTGCTGATCGACAGCTCACCCACCCAAGGCTGATAATGTCCACAGCAAGTAATAACAACAGCGCTTGTCGCATGTTGGTTAAGTGGCGCCCGATAGACAAGTAGTGTACTCGTTACCGAGTCCGATTGAAAGTTTACCGTGTTCAGCGATACTACACACTATTACATAATTAACAGGTTGTTGACCCAAAACTTATCATGGAAGAGAATATTCAACGCTGATTGCTGACTCACTGTGTATAGTGAGTATTGTGACTGGCAACAGCACAGGACATAAAGGTCGGTTAGTTACAACTGCAATGAGCGGCATTATACCATTATCCTTTTCCTTTTTCTGCTGCGCTTAAATATATCGTTGCATTCCACAATTGCAGCGTTCTGCCCGGTATCTAAGGCCGGTCCATACTGTCCGATAAATCTTGACCGTGTGCCAGTGCGAAATCTACTTTTTATGGTCGCGGTCGGCGTCGCCATAGTGGACAGATTCCATGGCCGATTACACCGCAGCTTGAATTTATTGCTATCGACTGGTGTTTATCAATGTTTGGTTGTTAGTTGATCGCGCAAAAATAAACAAAACGTACGCTTGTTCCACACAAAAATAACGATGAAACTGGCGCTCTGTAGGAATGTTAATCACACTACTTAGCTTCATAAACAATCCAGAGTCATCTGTAGTGTAAGTATAGTCGGGCGTACCTAATGTAGTCTCATTTTATTTACGGAGTAGTCGCATAGTTGTGTCGGCGCGCGTAAGAATCTCAGTCTCGCGGGGTGTTGGGCAAAGAGCTTGCGGTAATCTGCTCAGACCTCGTCGAATAAGGCGCGCCTTCCGGTCGAGAATCCCAATTATGTCGGTAATGTATATAATTCTGTTCATGAGGATAAACATCACAACGTTATAAAAGGAAAACGTGGAAATAATTTATCGGGTTTCTTGTAAAAAATACCCATTCAAATCGTATATAATCAACACTATAAAAATACGTATGAATATTTGAATAAAAAATTAATGTAATTAATTTAATTTAAATTGCATATTTTGAATTAGGAAAGGTTTCTAATAACATTATATTATTAACATACGGCTTAAAGTTTTCTTTTGGCTATAGGTATGCATTTGTACCTTTGATACGAATTCAAAATTAGTCAAACTTAACTTAAATTAAGTTTGACTAATTTTGAATTCGTATCAAAGGTGCTCTTCATATCAATATCTATCTGTACCAATAAAGACTGCAACAAAACTGTGTCGGTACTTCGCGGGATTTTCTGAAAACAAACACGAATGTCTATTTAGCAATGACCGTAAAGACTAGACCATGGCAACGTTGCCTATCACTTCAGCGATAAGTCTCGCTCCGTGTCATGGTCCTATATGTATAATCTTAATGACTAATTATGTAATGTTTGTTGGCAGGCCATCAGTGACGTTCATAACCCCTGGAATGGTGGTGGAACGACATTACGCAAACGAGCGGACCAGGGACAGGCCGCATCCAGACGCGACCGCGTGTCACTATACAGGCAGAGTGCGGGGACAACCCGCTTCAAGCGTTGCTCTCTCTGCTTGCGATGGACTCGTAAGTATCTTCATACTAGTATAACTTTCGATTTTGCCTGGGGGTATTTGCAACAGATGCACGAAGCTTTATAGGAAGTAGTATGTACTATATACTACTTCCTATAAAGCCTAATGTATTTGTTGCAGTCTTTATAGTAAGAAACTTAGCTTTTGGAAGCTTCACTTCCCTGCGTAATATCACATCAGATCACACATGCTGGTTGTCTTCTTAGGTAGAGCCAACATCAGCGATCCCAATAAACTTAAAATACCCAACTAAAGTCAACACTTAATATAGTGTTACGTTTTCACTAGCAATACATAGACCACTAGAGTTTTGCTACGGCTGTAGATAACATAGGTTCTTATAAAACTGAACGTTCTAAACAGCGGTAGTGTGCGACATTTGATGACACGCGCCGATGGTACATTGTCCTTGTAATGACTTCCTTATAGTTCTATTAGTAGTCGCTGTAATGTACCAAAGGGAATTCTTTGTAGTTGTGTGACAGGTAATGAAAGCCTATTATTATTAAGGTTGATGACGTTATTGACTGATTCATATTTCTTTTCTATACATAGAACACTGTGCTTTCTCGGCTGTATATTAAGTAAATGTTTGGACTGCACAAAAATGTTAATGTGATCATTGCTAAAATATTGAGTGTAGTTCGATCCCTGAACAGAATATGACTGTCAGCAAATAGTCATTCTGAGTGCGGTGGATGTGTGGGTGCTCCCTGTTTTTAAGGAGCCCTTTTATAAAGAAGCAAGACTTAACTTAATGCTTAAATCTGTCTGTTACAATCAATAATCGTATAAAGTAGATTACTCGAGAGTCATAGCATTCGTTCTCGATACATACTGATGTGATACATGCGATAATCATGTCTAATGATTTTACGAGTTAAAATATACTTAGTGTTAATTTTAGTGAACAAGAACAGTAATTTAAAGATATACTTTAACTCTTTGATAGTCTTTAGTAAATCAGAACTGCATTCTGTAAGCCTTGTACCGAAATTAAAACGAGCAACAAAGAAATGCTTTGTTGTTTCTTTGTGCTGAGACTACAACACCTTCGTTATACGAATTTGATATCATGCCAAATATCTAAATTGTCCCAAATAAAACAATCGCAGCTTTAACTGGAATCGAGGGCCAGTCAGGTAGCGTTCATTTGAGGATTACCAAAGTAAGTATACAGACACAAAGGAACAAATCTTGGTCAAGGCATGCGCCTCTAGTCGCAAGCTCAACTTTTTATGTCTACCGCTAAATGGTGAATTTTATCGCCACATATAAATAAACTGGCTGTAAGATAAATCACAGAGGCGCACGAGACTTGCAATAAAACATATTTGATACTACACGGATGATACTGGGAACCAGTCAAGTCAATCAGGTAACACGATAAATTGTTCGTAGGTGAAGCTTGCGCCAATCACGCAGTTCTCGTGCTAAAACTAAACACCAATATAATTAATTATGCACAAATGTATGTAAATAAAATAATAAAATATGTGTAAATCTAAATATTTATTTAAAGATACTTAATTTTTATTAAAAATTATAATTAGTTTTTTTATATTTTGGAATTAATTAAGCATAAACTATTTATAGAGAAATGTTGTGATTATATATTCAATATTAATCGCATTTCTATATTATTAAATGCTTAAATCAAAAAGCTAATTGTTGCTGTCACTTTTGGCTGATACACAGGATATTCTTCTAGTTTAGGTATCAACGACTAAACGATATTGTTCATACGAACATAACATGTAGAATTGTTATTTGAAAATTGTAAGCTTCAATATTGTTGAATAGTAAATAGTGTTTTAAATATAGATATAATAACATTTGTATAAAATAATATATATATTACAATATTAGTAAAATACAAAATATGTCGCTGACTGTATCTATTTTTAGTGTATCTATATAAAGATATAGTCAGCGACATATTATGTCGAAATATTTAAAATTTAAGATAATAATCAACCTTATTTTTTATTGTAAAGGATTCAGTATAATAATTAGAAAATATAGCGTTTCTAAACTTTTAAGAGAGTCATTAGCTAAGAGCCGAAAATGCTTGCGTTAGGAGGGGTTCCACGTCGATGGTGCAATAGATGGAATTTCAACCTAGGATCCTTAATTGTAAATCTAATGCGTTATCAACATTCAACTTTCACGTTCATCTATTTATATTCCTGACTGTACTCTACAAAAACCAAGAGTGTGATAGATAAATCTGTGTATATGCCTATTCCATATTTGCCAGATGCAAAAGTTCAATCACGGATAAGTATAATGGATAAACTGTTATTATAATCGTTTATTATTTAAACTTCTGTGGCTTTCATCTTCGATGTTTGAAAATAACTACTTAACATTTCAACAGTATTACATATAAAACAGAGAAATAATACGGTAATTGACTCAACTTCGCAAATGATTGCATTCAGCCACCGTGAGAAAACTCAAAGAAATTATAAATATAAGAACTTTTAAGATGACTTGGTTGGTAATATTTAAATGGCTTATAATGTCGTTTCCAAAAAATCCACAGCATATGTCAGTCAAATAGTCTCAACATTTTGGCAACATAACAAAAAACAAAACAAAGAGTACTTCTAAAGTTAAGACAAATAAAGAAACCTAACGAAATTTATTAAAGTTCCTCGTGAACAGTTTCCTTATTTAATATTGTCTTCTATTTACGCGAATATTATTCATTGAAATTAAACTGCTATATACGGATTTTACCGCGTTGTTTATTTGACACTTTATTACAAAATTTTGAAAATTGTTACACTTCTACTACTATTAAACTTTACTAATTTTTAAGCTAATTAAATTATTATTAAACTATTTAGATTTAATTTATTTTTACACTTTCCCCGACGTTTCGGTTGCTTTTCAGCAGCCATGGTCACGGGGAGACTAAGATGGCAGTTGTCTCAATGTTCCAGTGTAGTTATTTCAAAGTACCCGAACATAATTTAATCATTGGTGTTTCTATTTACGCAGAATGAGCTCAAAGTATCATGAAGTCTAGCTGTGGTTTGCTTCTTCTTGGGTTTGACTATTTTTATTACTGGATCCCAAGCTGGTGGTACATTCCAACCATCTTCTCTATTAAAATTAGGATGTTTTTTGATTTCAATAGCCTCGCGAAGCATCCTTGGTAGGAATCGGTGTTCTTTAGCGAGAATCTGTGGTTTGTCAAATCTCAGGTAGTGGTTGGTCCCCTGTTGCACATGTTCACACACAGCAGACTTCAACGAGCGTTGGTGTTTTACATCAGCTATGTGTTCTTTTATGCGGGTGCCTATGTTTCTCTTGGTTTGACCAATGTATGAGAGTCCGCAGTCACAATCTATTTTATAGACCCCTGCATCTTGTAAAGGTAGTTGGCACTTGACGGATGGTAAAAATTGACTTATCTTCGTTGGCGGCTTGAAGTATGTGTTGATTGAAGCTCGCTTCAAGATGTAGCCAATCTTGTCAGTGACACCCCTTACATAAGGCAGTATAGCAGGCTGGCGCTCGACTGTGGCTGGCTTTTCTCGGGATCTGTGACAGCGGCGCGGTTGTTGGAGCTTGTTGTCTTGCAGTACTTGCTTGACATGTTGAAGCTCGGCGTCCAGGTGTTTCTTGTCACAGATCCCATGGGCTCTCTGAAACAAAGACATTCCCACGGTAGCTAACTGTTTAGGATGGTGGTGAGATTCACCGTGTAAGTACCTATTTGTATGGGTCTTTTTCCTATATACAGTGTGGCTCAAAGTATGATCAGGATTCCTGATGACAAGTACATCTAAGAAAGCTAATGAATTATTTGCCTCTAATTCCATAGTAAATTGGATGTTATTATTAATGGAATTAAGATGTTCTAGGAATACACTTGCACTATCTGTTGGTAATATTGTAAAAGTATCATCTACAAACCTCTTATAAATCCTGGGTGTGATGGGGGCAGTATGTAAAGCTCGAGCCTCGAAGTCCTCCATATATATGTCAGCAACGACAGGCGATACTGGGGAGCCCATTGCGACACCATCTACTTGTATGTAGAATTTATTGTCCCACAACAGATAGCCAGTTGTTAAGCAATGCTTAAGTAGTTCTGCATATTCAGTCTCAGTTTCCTTATTATTATATATTATGCACATTATGATAACTATTACAATATATTATACAATGTTCTCATATATCTGTGCTTACTCCTTTATATTCACTTATTAATTTACAATATCAGACATAACTTAATAAAACTCAAATCTCTTTCATGCACAAGCAAAGCAAAGCTTCAGTTACTAAAGTTTTAATGCCAGATGTAATGTTAGAATTACGCAAAAATGAATCAAAGCCAACAATTTAATATTTCGAAACAGAATATCTACTATTCTTTAATATTTAGTTTCAGCGGCTTCAAAGATAAGAACAACGGATTTTAAATAAACTCAAAATCAAAACAATTATCTTTGTATCACATAAAGCCGCTGTTTTAAACACTTACAGTGTTTAAAACGAACTGACGACTTATTTATTTATTATTTCGAGTTTATTCAGTGAGTGTCCTTTCGCTTTTATGAAGGTAAATATTTATTTATTTTACTTTACCTAATTATAATGACAGTATACCAATTACAACAATAAAAGCCTTACATCACTTTGCATTGTGCTGTCTTAATCACATCTAGCTAATTCAATTTGTGCTCTGCAATCGTAATAACTTCACACTTATCTTTTGATCAACTAAAAGTTGCACGGTTAAGCAACTTAAAGTCCACGAATTGTCTCTATTGTTCTATGACACTGACATAGACAAGGTAATTAATACTAATCCTGTCTCCCTTTTTGATAAGAGCTGAAGATATGCGTAATAATTGATTTATTATATTCATAGACGAGGTTTATCGTAGTTTACTTTTAATTACTACACTATCTTATTTAATTAATGCTCATAGGAAACTCATAATAGACTGACCTTTAAAGATAACTTTGTTCATAAAATACGAAAAGGTCATCTGAGGTTAAGGATATTATTTGATAATCTAGTACTACTTTTTTAAATCATTACAGGAAGTCGGCTAATAAAATTAATGTACATCATTTGTAAAAATAGAAAAATATCTATGAGGCAGTATTTCAACTACTGACCTTGAGGATTCATGCTATCCTTGGTCCTAAAATTTAGTAATGCATGTAGCACTATCTACCATATGTTAAAATTCTACACTACTTTTCTCAATCGGATGTAAGCCATGTATGGCTTAGATAACAAAACTATACGATTGTTATGGTCGCTATAAAAGAATTGCTTCACCCTTTTTTTATTCTTAAGCTTTTTAGTGTCATGCATAATATATTTTCTTGTAGGCACATTACACAGTGATTATGAGTAATAATCGTGTAGTAAAAAAGATTCATTCGCGGTAATTTTATTAACATAGGTATCTATTAAGAATGTGCCTGACTAATGACGGTAGGAAAAGATGAATGAAACATACGTCAGGTATGCTATCGAAACCCTATTAATTACATCCCCTGTTTATACTTCTTTCCTCAATTCTCGTAGATTTCTTGAACACATTTGTTAAAAACAGTTGTATAATTAACATATAGGATGTTATGAATTAAATTCGAATTGTATTCAAAGTGTGCTTTAACATTTATGTTTGAAGTTGAAAAATCTTAGGAATCATTAAATGTATCTTAATTGTTACATAACTAGTTAGCAACTAGCTTATTAAAAATACCTGTTCGCTACAAATACGTCAATATGAAGGAGCATCACTATACTATGGTAATATATAGAATAAATCGAGAGTTAGTCTATATATTATATATACTAGAGATTGCATAACGCATCTAGATGTGTTATGCAATCTCCAGTACTTATAAAAAATATCTGAATTCGGCTAGTATTACGCGAATAAAGAATAGGGAAATTTTTATTTGTCAATCAATTGTCTGTTGCAGCAGATTCCCCTTTTATCACCACAGATTTGTTTGAAATCATTTGTTATTCGTCGTCGTGATTAATTTAAGTGTTAGTATAAACAAATACAATTAAGGAATCTTTGTATATCGACAACAGGCACTAAAACACAGACACATAATAGTGTACATTTACACTATTATGTGTGTTTTGTGGTTTAGTGCCTGTTTAGCGTCTCCTGTCTCTGTTTAGCGTTTGTGTCTAGCTACACTTACTATACTTTTATATTTTTGATTTACTTCTTTTTATGAAAAGGGCTAAACGAGGATTAGCCCTTCTGCACCGCCTTGTGCTGTCAGTGTCTTTAAAACGAATCCTATCTCAGAAAATCCATATATTGATTGCAATTACTTTGCCCCATGCGAGCTACTTTGCTCCATGCGGGTTTCAGACACGCCACACCCGCTCCGTGAATGGTAGGTAGTTGACCATTTATAGAACTCTACCACCTGTGCGGTCTATTAACCGGTCGTATACCGCCGGCTCGCATACCAGCCGGCAGATTTGTACCCGTCGTAGGCCGGTGGCTCGCATGCGAGCCACCAAATTGGCGCCAAAACGCCGCGCGCCGCCTTCGCTTTAGCTTAAGCTAACGTAAAACCAATTTGGTGGCTCGCATGCGAGCCACCGGCCTACGACGGGTACAAATCTGCCGGCTGGTATGCGAGCCGGCGGTATACGACCGGTTAATGTGATTCGTGTTAATCGCGTATATATTAAAAGCTTTCCTCAGTACTAAAGCTATGTCGCATGTTTACTTTCAAGTTTGACGACAAAATGATTATGGAAAGTGAAACGATGATTTAGTGCCGTCGGCAGGAGAAAGATTTCGAAAACTAGTGTTCGTTTAATTAGTAACCGTCGCTTGATATTATAAGCATAAAATAATAATAAAGTATACCTTAATACCAATCAAGTTTATCTTCGTATTGATGTCAAAACGATTCAATCTCAACAGTTTTATCAGTGAGTGTGCGGTGCAATTTTCTGTTAGCAACTACTTGGTGAAATTGTGCAACATTGTACTAGCGATTACAAATGTATACATGGCGCGGCATACCACTTTGTTTGCGCATAGCTACTAATAATATTGAGGAACATCACAAATGTTGAATGAAACTTAAGAAGAGACTTACGTTGCCGCTGTGCTATCAGTAAAAAAGAGCAAAAATGTCGTGAGAGTGCTATTTAACTTAACATCGCATCGGGATCGCGATGCAGCTACACTTTATAATTATCCAGGTGTCAATACGCGAGCGTTATCCATAGGGTGGCAAGCGCAAAAACATTGTTTTTGTATCGTCATATATTTCTAACTTTTTCAAGCAGAAGCTACGTTTGTTGCAAATAAATAACTAATTATAGCATATATCTAAAATACGTAAACTAAACGGCCTGCGACATAAGTACCTGAACACTGAATAAAGTTTAAGGATTTTGCGAAAAGTGATTCTTATTCTGCCATAGTCAAAAAAATAACTAAATGGACTACCCTAATGCTACAACTGTAATAAATAAGAAAGATAATTTAGCATTCATTATACAACATACAAAATGTAATTAATGTTTGTTGGGTATCGACGTATACCGCTGACTGTACACTGATAAGCTGTTTAAACTTGGCATTATTGCACTTACCTCTCTATAACTTTTACCTATCGTCGGCTATTTAATGGCAGTGTTAACACAACTCCAATAAATATGAAAGCTGAACCCAGCTGTGTTTATCTCAATAATTGAGTAAGAACTTGCGTATTGAACAAAGCAAACGTTATTAAAGTTTAAATTATTTATTTAAATGATACTTTGTTTATACCTATTTAATACAATAAACAAATAAAGAATAAGCAGTAATAGCCTAGTGGGAAACCGTTGAACTGCCACGCAGAGGTCTCGAGTTCGATCCAAATGCGCCCTGACTTTTCAAAATAATGTGCGTATTAAATAGTCCATTATCGCTTGCTTTAACAGTGAAGGAAATCATCGTGAGGAAACCTGAATCTCCATAATGTTCTCGAAGATATGTGAAGTCTGCAAACACGCACTGGGCCAGCGTGGTGGACAATGGCCTTACCCTTCTCACACTGAGAAAAGGCCCGTGCCTAGCAGTGGAACATATTAATACAGGGCTGATATTATATTATGCTACAATAACCGTGACTATGATTTATATTTTCTTGGTACACTTTTTTGTATAGATTTGTACCTCTAATGAGAGATTTTCTTAGAAGTATTCACATTAATTTATGTTAAATCGGCCATCATACGCCTTAATTCTTAAGCTGGGCTTAAACCGAACGAATATTGTAAGTTATTGTAGCATGCGACGTGTTAACATTGTAAGGTTATTGTATTGAGACCTTTGAAAATCAATTAAAGCTTCAGTCCATTTAAGAAGAACATTTGATTTTACCGTTAAATTTGACGGGCTCTAAGAAATGTTTAGGTATATTTATAAATAGTGCATCGAATAAATTAACTATAACCGAGGGAAACACCGAAATTATAATCAAAATCAATTGCCACATTTGTTAAAAATAAATGTTATCTATCCGAACTTGATAGATTTATTAACAATAGATACATGACAAATAATTAGATAGCAATTCTCAAAAAAATTAAAAAGCTTCTTTGTCTTTGTATAATTATACTGACATATTATATAGGTCAAAACATTTATTTATTTTTTAATCTATTGGTAAGTATAATAAAATGGTCCTTTGTAAAAATATTGACTCATTTGTGGCATGTCTCACGATTACGACGCACGAACTACGGACAGTGTAGCCGCTGCTTTACAAACATTAGTAGTTCTAGCCGCAAGCCTAATGAGACGACAATTAGTCAACTTTCGTACACGATGTAAAAATATAGTTGAATTAAATACTTAGAGACGGTTGATGACACGTACTATTAGTATTATTAGCTATTCGGTCATCGACTCTGTTGCCGGTAATAATATGTGCCAGGGGCGACAGACGGACGTCCAGCCAGGTGTGCGAGCAGTTCACACGTCATTATTGATGAACGATACTAATATTTACATATATGGATTTATTTATAAAATACATCGCAATATTCTACTGTAATTAGCACTTAAGCGCCATTATGTCGACACTGTCACGCAAGTATATTAATTTTTCTCGTCAAAACTATAATTTCATATTAAAAAAATAACACATTAAAGACATAAAGTCAATCAGTATCGGCACCGATAGACACGATTTTATTTATTTCAATACCGTGGGAAATATGATCCTTTGGCATTCGGAGCTTCGCAATAACGACGTGATTATTTAAACCAATCCGTCAGCAGACAAAATATTGCAAACTAGTATTACAACCACATTTGATAAGTTATATCGAAGTGCCACTTATGGGAAGGAGAGCCGTCTACCGGGTGTCTAACAATTCCAGATAAAACGCACCTTCATTTCCACGAATCGATCTGAGTACTTTGCGATTGCCGGTGGCTACATTACGCCATTTGTACAACATATATTCTAAACGTGTATGTTATTCATAACTATATTTATTAGCACATTTTCAGCCTTGATCTGACCAGCTTCTATTGCAAAAATTAACATAAATTAGACAAGTTTATGAAAACGAAACTACCGAATGAAAGTGGGCGTCGTTTTAGGCGTGTCTAGCATTTAGTTTTGTGTTTTGACATTTTAATTAGTACTAATTAGAAGCACGCGGCCGCGACAGAGATTGATCAATAGCAATTTGTGTGATAAGGGCGCCTACTGGTGTATTCTGCAATACAATTAATGTGAATAAGGCTAATCAATTGTATGCATAGGTTGCTTTTTATTTATTATGACACTTGCCTGAACGCATTGCAAAAGTATTTTATTTGCAAGTAATCTCGGATTCTGGTTCAAATCTTATAGGTACGTAAAGTCCAGCAGTGTTCACGTGTTCATATAAACCATACAAGTTTATTTATTTGGTCGTAAGAACTCTAGTTCGAATCTCGGTTCATTATTAAGTCAGAAAATGTGTCTGATGGGCCAAAAGATCTATGTGGTTACACACGAATAACAAAATTTGTTGATTGTATCACAATTTTCGATTTGCATGAATCCGTCGTTATCTATTATCGTGTAATATTCAAATATGTTAATTTAAAAACCACGTGGCCGATGGTAATTGCTTTGATTAAATTATGCAAATATTAAAAATACTTAAGAATTCTTTGTATGTACTCAACTAACGTAGAATTTTAAGTAGTATTAACTTATGTACGTTGATAGTAGGATTACAAATTGGCAATACAATATGCAATCACTCAGTCTACTGATAGTCAAACAGCGACCTCGCAGAACATCCAGAACTATTATACGTTTAAACTGTTACTATGTCTGTCGCTTGTTTAGATTGAACACGCGACATAAGGCGACTCGCTAAATGGCAAAGTGACCGCTTAAACCACTACACCTTTCACTCAGTCAAAACATTCAATCAATAACAATTTAAATGCGGTTCTCAATCAATATTATAAATAATCGAAATCAATCCGACATGTCGACCGAATGTATAATTTTAGAACAGCTATAATTCTACAGTTCACGTTCAGAGTAATAAAAAATAATGGCTAGCTAGGCACGTGGGTGTAATACTTACTAATTATTTATTTTTCAAACAAAACTGTTCAAATCGATCGAACTAGATAAAGAATACAAAATTATGGTTTGTGGTCCCCGAGTATAACGTGATCGTATTAAGATACTGTGATACGAACATTACATTTTGTTGTGTCCGTTATTTATAGGCTCGTAGGTAAAAAAATGAAAATTGAAAAAATACTTGCACCTACTTTGTTATTAAGTTGTTACTATACAAAATACACTGCTGTTAATATTTATGTCTGACATATTAAACGACATACAAATTTTTTTTAGTCAACATATATGTATGCTCACTTTGAACCAGTAGTAGAATTAATAATACACAAATACAAGCCAAATTTGAATACACTAGCGTATTCATTTTAGAATAATATAAAATTTGATTTCAAATTTAAACACCTGGTAACCTATTTTATTTAGGTTTATGCAATAGGAAACATATAGCTAGGCCCCTTTGCCCGATACCTGAAGATTTACACCATGTTATTATACAATTTAAAATAAAATTATCTCTATCGAAATGTAAAATTAAATTATGAAACATCTCTAAAATAAAGACGAACTACAATGTTGTCTAGATACCTAAGATAATTACGCACTACGTAAATTAAAATTGTAAATGTAAATATACAACAAAACAATTTATTTGTACAGAAAAACTGACGTCGTGAATCTATTGTCTGCATTCCGGTTTACATTTAAATTTACAATCTTAATTATTATATTATCTGCGTCTTGTTTTATCTGTCTACACATATATAATTATTATATTAATAGAGTACGTAATTTTTTACATATAACAACAATAACTGAACAATTACGTCTACATAATAAGTATCTAATGGAGTAGATTTTTCTTGTTTTACAACTTAATAGCCTCAAGAGCGGATGTGCTTCATTATATCCAAATAGTTGCCAAACAGTTTTTATCCAACCTACACGTTCTGCGTAAAAAACATAACCTCAGTGCAGCTTGGCTTGTATCTACACATTATAATGTAGTATTTATTTCTCTCAATAATCCGATCATATAAATAAAATTGTAGTGTCTGGTATGATATTAGAAACCTTCCAAATGGGTTTTGATTTTTTGTATTCTCAAACTTGAAAAGCGTTTGTCTGTCTGACATACCTACATACAGATTTAACTTAAAATCTAATAATCTTATCAAAAAATAATTTACTGTACCTAAATTTGTTTATTTATCATATTTAAAGAATCTAAAGATGCCCGCGGCGTAAGTTGCGGCCACTGTTCGTTTTTTTAAACGTACTTATGTTTGTTATTATCCTGATTATAATTGATATTTGAGATAAGGGCGAGGCAGTGAGTAGGGTTAAGACATCTTGCTCGACTGTCACTCAAATCATTTTGAAGTTGCCTAATCTAATTAGATCGGATCCTTGCCGGGACAGCTTTTCATTTAATATGACATTATTGTCGTCTCTCAGTTGAGTTAAATATCTTCAAAATACTCTATGTTTGTATATATTTTGCGAGTCATCAGTATTATATGATTTTCGTCACAAAGAACTGGGAGACATTTTAGATCTTAACGGAAGTCGTTAATATTCTCTACACACAACGCCGGAGTATTACCTAAAGTAAATGCCCAATTACAGCTTATTGTCTCTTCATATACTATTGGTATTTAATTTTCCTACAAACTATTAGCTATAACAGATGTTTTAATATATGTTCATCTTATTCAAAGTTTGTACGGAAGTTTGTAGTCGTTCAAATAATGGCCGATCAAGGTCTGGTAAAACGATCTAGTACACTGCGCGATAAGTTCGAACACACACAAATCAAATGATTATAAATAGAATGCACAATCCATCTCAAGCTATTGATGATAGATGCCTGTTACTAGGAATTATAGCATATCTATAATGTACTACATATACTGAATGTATTTATAAATAATAGAGTGTTTTACGTGGGTTTCCAAACAACATCAATCTTTAAAATCGTTAGGATGAATGAACAGTGACAGGTGAATGAATACTCAAGTTAAGGGCGTGTCAAACGCATGATATTTTAAACTCGTTCGTTTTAAACTAGTGTTAAAAGACTGGTTAGATGACCATATATATAAATTACTCGTAATCCTTCTTTGTATAAATTAAAACGGCAAACAATAAGCTTGTAAAGTTCGCTGTTTATATAAATAAAGTGTACGGTGTAATAACAGATATTATAATTCAAATTAAATAAAGAAGGCATAGCGGCGTGACCCTACGACCTCAGAAGGAATCTCATTAATCAAATCTCGGAACACCATTTTGATAATGCCAACTGAGACTATCAACTAAAATTAAGGTTTCGTTTAATTGAAAAAGGCGGATGCTAAAAATAAACATTGTGAGAAAATTAGCCAATTTAATTTAACTTTGATAGATAATGTGGTTTTTTAATTTAGGGATAGCTTTGTTCGGTTAACCCTTCTTGGAATTTTCGAAGTATTCTGACAGGAATGTTGGATATGATTGAGGTTAGATATAAAGTTAAATGACACCCGCTGTGTCGTTTAGATTAAATAAAAATCATAATCTGAAGCTTCATTTTTAAAGCACACGTTTTACCTGCCCAACACGTGTAGTTACTAATAGCCAATGTATTTATTCAACGGAAAGATTTTCTACAGTGTTTTTGACTACTTAAACAATCAAACACAGGAAATGTTCATCTAAAATCACATTTGAAAAACGCCGACATATATCGAAGAGCTCTGAGTGGGTACTTGAGCCACAGCTGGACATCTCTAGTGTTCACGTCTGTTAGGTTGGCACCACATGTTCACTTTCTACCTCTATCGTATCGCTATGATAATAAAATTGAAAGTGAGACCGCTAGAGGCCAAATGTGAGTTCCAGTTGTAGCGGCTATTTCAATGAACAAATACAATTTTGATTTTATTGCTCGATCAAATGATATTCAAGTACCACCTGTTACGAGAAAACATTTATATAATAGCTGAAGCTTTAGAAATTACTTTATTTACTTTTTTCGAATGGCAAATGAGACAGACAATTACGGGTAATGCCAATGTTCAGTTGTACATAGGGTTAGAAAGAAATACTTAACCAATGTAAACTTACTTTTAACCCAGCGGTTTTTAGATAGTTTAACATCTTACATTACATCTCATAGTAATTTTAGACAGAGAATGCCTTAATGGGTATCTGTCCGCCACTCGCGTTATAAGGAGGAGGAGGAAGTACAATTTATACTTACTTTTTAAGATTTTTAGGTAGTCTTAACTATAATCTCAACATTATTTTAGACAGGGAATGCCTTAGTGGGTACACTGCCCTCGTTATTCGCATATATGCACTAGCGTACGTACTTATAGGTACAAATCGGTTCAAAGACGGCGTAAGATATAAAATGTATTCGTAGAGATATAAAAATCTTACGAACGACAATTAATACAAACTAATCTCGTCCGTCGAAATATGGACTCACTGCAGCCCTATACTTACTTTAAAAACCATGTTTATTGTTACTAGATTAAAGAACATTTTCAAGCAACCAATTTAGCAATTATTATGAGATTCTAAACCAGGAAATGAAAATTGAATTCTGATTAGAATTACAGGCACATTAGAATTAATGAGTGTAAAAACTGAGTACGTATATAATGTAATGCGCGTAACAACATTAATACTGTCCGTTTACCATATGGAATCGTAACTATACGTTACTAAATAAAATTTAACATCAATCAATATAATGAGTTGTTTAAATTACGCAGTATGACTTTCGCGGACGGCCTTCTGCGTCGCAAGGCCGGCGACACACAGGCTAGCTGGCCACTCTACATAATAATATATAGTTGTACTATAAAACCTCTTACACATCAGAGTCTTAGATACGAAGTTTTGCAACATCATCGGCTCTGATGACGTGACTGAATCCATGTATTAAATATTAGCTTTAAAATATTTATGATATATATTTGTATAACGGTTTCGTACGAATATTTGTGTATGTGATCTTCTGTCCAAATAAGCAAACCTCAGAGTTGCCAAAAGTAAATCAGGAATAAAATTCACGGTGAGAATTAAGCTAATTGAAGAGCACTATTTGTGATCTACATATTATATGTATCTATGCACACATGTATACCACGACATAACATACACTCACTCACTCAAATAATTTAATTTAAAAATGATGTGCGATGTTTATCACAAATAAACTACTTACTATGTATTTATGTACATGGAACAGCACTCTCACTTTCTACAACGATTCGCTATGATAATATAAGTAGAAAATTTCGATAATAAATTGTTTTAAAAAACACGACAAGTAATTATCTACATAACTCCAATAATCTCAATTCACATTATTTATTAGCAATTAATGTTAACTCAAATTATCATAAGGTATATGAACCTATAGATATAAAAGGAAAATCGCATGGCTGTTTATCAGTCGGGTATAAATCATTCTACAATCACGCAGGCTACTAAGTTGATCAAGATATCTGTTCAGATGGAATAGTTTCCATTAAATTTCGCGCAAAGCCGCCTCTGGTTCGTTATCAATCAATTTATCTAGCTTTACCAGCAAACATGCCAGATTTGTTGACCCACTACTCGCCCGACCGGTTTGAAGCTCTCAATGGACCGTACGCCATTCAACGTTGCTTAGATGTAGGTATATTATGCTGATCGGAACCTTATAGTTTTTCATCTATTTAAATAAATTAGCCTTCATTAACACTGCCACATAGTGTTTAATGTGATGCTGCATATAACTTTAATCTCCAAACCTAAGTTTTAATATAACCTTCACAGATAAGTTCACAGTTCCTTGATACGTTCAGAGTATCATAATTCTTTATTATATCATCACGCCATCGCCATGACGCAAATTAGATAAGCTGTTATAAGAACACCGAGGTTACAATCGAGACTAGACATTTGTTAGCTTAATCGAAGCCGTTTATACAGATAGCTCTTCATTCTTGTATTATAATGTCTCATTACGTTTGTTTTTTTTAACAGGCGGGTCTCTTGCGAACGGAACATGGAGAATATTGGATTGAACCATCCAATGAAGTTTCCGCTGACAAATCTGAACCAAGACCTCACGTCATATTTAAAAGATCAGCAGTTGACAAAATAAAAGCTTTCCATAGAAATAAGAGAGAAATTGATTACAGAAGAAATACTAGCACTCAAACAAACAGAAATGAACATGGAATAGATACCACCCAATATAATAAACGACAACGACCAAATGCAAGACGATATCGCGAAAATAAAGAGGCTTTGGACAAACAAAGAAGGCTATACTTGGAGCAAAGGCGAAAGAGAATGCAAATGTTAAGGCAAAATCCTACCGAATACCGAAAACATCAAGCGATTCTACGAATGGAAGAGAGGAAGTTACGTCAAAACTCGAGAAGTAATTCGATAGAAAGTAGTAGGTCAGCCGACCACTCAGCGTCGCTAGAAGCTAGAAGGAGAAACCGAAATAGGCTAACTTTAAGTGATGAACAAAGGCTAAGGCGCGTCAGGAATCGACGAAGAAGAAAGAGATCGAAGAATTGCGCGACGAAGCAGCCGTCCTATCTATGGAGGAAACAAAATATAGAGAGGCGAGAATCCCATCGACAGAATAAGGCCAATAAGGTACGTTATTTACCTAAATACATATAATATGAAGTCTTGCCGACTTAGGCTCTGTCATATTAAGACAGTTATATAAATGATGACCAATACTAGTTTTAATCCAGCGAAAATTCTTTTTAGTTGGGTGATAAATATTTTATAAGTCAACAACAATAAAATGCTTTTGTTTTTATAGTACCATCATCAGTACCTGCATCATCGCAATATGTCTCATCATGCCAACTCCGAAGGCACAAGACGCTCCACTCGTTCTGTCAGCAGACCACGTCACGTCGAAGTGTTGTTGGTTGCCGATAAGTCTATGTCCGAGTTCCACGACCGTGGCAATTTACAGACTTACCTTCTTACTATCATGAATATGGTAAATATGATATTATACTTTATATTAATTATAGTAGTATTGTATGCAAAAGACTTTCATAATGTAGCTAATCCTTTTTAAACAGGTATCATCTTTATATATGGACCCGTCGATCGGTAACTACATAAAAGTGGTTGTTGTGAAAATCATCCTCATCGAAGAGATCAATGCAGCTCCTCAACTTGACGTGACTACGGACGCAGACATAACCTTGGCATCTTTCTGCCGATGGCAACAACAACTTAACCCGGAGGACGATACTCATCCACATCACCATGACGTCGCTATTCTCGTGACAAGGCAAGATATCTGCAGCCAGCACGACGCTCCTTGTAGGTAAGAATATCGTTCCTTTTTATTTTATAATTTTTAATCTTATTAAATATAAATATGCCTTCTAAATTTTGCGAATTATATTCGTGTAATAAATGCAAGTATAAATTATGACTAAATGTCAGTGAAATTGTTCATAACGGTCGCAATACTCGCAATGTGTGTTGGAAGTCTGAAGCCAAATGGTGCGGTGTAGAGGCTTCAAAAGCAACATATTAGTATTTCTTTTTACCGCACATCGTCGAAACAAGGTCAATGGCAGGAGCGTCTGTTAGCAAAGTAAACAGAATCGCGATGAGTAACTGACGCCGAAATAGAACACTTTCGAGATTTGATTGTCGACACCTGGAAACTCTCGCGTTGGCGCCCCTAATTGCTCGCTGAAGCATTTTCACTCGTTGCAACGATGTTTAATCTAAAATATGTTCACTGGAAACCGTTTCTAAAATTCCCTCAAATAAATTCGTATATTTTTCTACGAACGTTTATTTTGAAATCTTCTCTGACATTAATATCTTGGCTTACATTGACAAATACCGTGCACATCGTAATATCGTGCATCAAAATAATGGGACATCTGTTACATTCAATCTGACTGGCCTCCGTATAAAATAAGACACATTCAATCAACATTTCTATTTAAAAAAATAGAGCAATGCTTATCTAGACAAAATAAAGTATAAAGAAAATGAACGAGAAATATTATCGTATATCGCGTTAGCAAACCCAAGATCTAAACATTGCCTGGCTTACAGTCGGGCCTTTGTTTATATGTTTTGACAGATACTCAATTGAGTTCACCTACTTCCCCAGTAATATATAGTATAAATTTAGTTCCTGTAATTAAAATAAATCATATTATTATGTTGCATTTGGTTCTCGTCGAGCCGGTACCCGCACGTGTTGCATAATGTTGTTCATGTTTAGTCTATACAGTATTTAGTTTGAACGTTCACTTTGTTGATATAATCCGCAGAACACTTGACTCTCAACACTCCATCAGATCGGCACCACCATGTCTCACCACTACACCTCACACAAGTTAGATAACCATACAAACTCTTCATTGCAATTTTGTAATTCAAGCAACGTTATATATTATTTACGGTAGCTACCTATTTAAAAAAACGAAGTGATAGAAGTTTATCTTTCATTTTTTCACCGGCAACGTGCATTTTATCACATATATCACTCCAAGCAGTGTTTTTTTTATCATTTATGTAAATCGTATTACGCGGAAAAATTTAAGGCTTGCATCGAACTTGACATTGAACGATTACAGTCAAAGCAAACATTTCTTTAAGTAAACCTAATCGTATATTTAAATTATAATTTATATTCTAGATTTACGTCGCGTAATACTGAGAATCAGAGCAATAAAATAATTTCGTTACAGCATAATGATTTAAACAAATATCGCAACGGGTTGTCAAACGTATGCGTTTAAAGAACGCGGGGGCCATTAATCAAGTTCACAATTATGTACAATGATCGATAAAAAGCGTTGCCAAAATGCAGGACCTCTCGACAAATTGGTGTTTACATCATTATCGCTTTTTTGCGTATATTTGTGAATCGCTAACGGCGATGTACACGGCCCGAGCGGTCACATCAAAAGCACCGACATTAAGGCCAAGGATGTTGGGTAGGTACAAATTGGGCATTCATTATTTTAACAAAAGCCTATGTCCATATAGCGTTATATAATTACAAGTACAAAATTTTGGGCATGCGAAATTTTGTTCATTGCACAACGTAAAGAGCCGCTTCTATACGGTGTCGATCCAATCTACAGCGAGATGGACATACTTATTAATTGTATTGGGATTTCATTTTAAATATATCGATCTGTATTTATTTTACACACTCGCTTGAAAGTAACTTTTTACTAGGATTGATTATAATTTAAATACATGATAACATTTTCATAAGCGAAACAGATATAATTGAGTTATAGAACGAAAACATCTGAAATTTTTTAATATTACTCCTGTGACTTGACATACAGAATATTTATTTAGAATTTTAAATTTAACTCATTTCTTTTTGCTTCAAAATACATAATTAAACTATTTTGTTGTTAGTGTTCATTACAGTTCTATTTTCAATACGTGAATGCAGTCGAATGCTAGTTTTAAGATATATCAATCAGGCGCCAGCTTAAAAAACTGAATGGAGTTAACAAAATATTTTAGTTTCAACAAAACATAACAGGTGCCTGTATCTCACAGACCTGAATACTGTGAAGATAAGCAGACACAGTTTGTTACGTAACTTCGCTACACAGTTACCATAGTATTTTCATTATTTTTAATAGTCTGACTACGATTGCACTTTTCAACGTATCGAGATAAAAAACTGTTACAGCCTAAAAATATTTAACTGTCTGCTTCTTAGAAGTGCACGTCTTAAAAGAAATATTCGCGGTGGAAGAATTTTATTTTAGAAGCGCGGTTATAAACTCGATGTGCTGTATGTAATATTGAAAATAGCAAAAATGAAAGTGCATTTATAGACATACCTAATTTAAACACATGCCACTTAAGAGTACAAAGTTAGTTAAATAAACTACTGTTTGCAATTTAAACAAATATGTGGAAGCTTAAAACTGTTACAAATATGAAGCATGACAAACTTAGCTATAAATGGCAGCTATGGCGTATGCACTTGGAAGTTTCATGTCAATAGTGAACAGGGCTTCACTTTTAACCTGTCAATTATTTGAATGCCAGATATAATTGTAAACCTATTGTGCCTTGGCGCCGGTGTGCCGCTACGACTCAGTAAGTTAAAATTATAAATGTGAAATTTTATTTTTATTTGTTATTATTCGAGGGTGTAGGCACTAAATACATTCTTACTTTAGACCCCATGTTCTGCGTAACATAGGCGGCGTTGAAATCTCTCAGCATCGGCTTGGCGGTGGATCGAGTCGTTACCGGCATTAATTCGTATCCAGAGCACGCATGTCCAAAACCAGTGTGTAATGAATGCAATGAGGAAGCTCGGTGCGTTCGGTAAACGGTACAAACGAGTAGTCGAATTTTCTCGGAAGGCAGCAATCAAAACACAATCGCCGTAACGGTGTCGATGCGGAGCCGCGGGCGGTCCCGCCCTGCCGCCATGCATTATGCATCCAACCGCATAAAAATTGCAATCACCAATACGCAAACATCAATAACAGCGAAAAACTTACTTAAAGCGAGCCGACACGGATTCAACACATGTCTTATTATGAAAAGCAAAGTATGCTTCGAATACATAATGAGTTGTAAAATGTCATACATGCCAAAGAATGCACAAATCATTTGTTAACATGAATCTTAATGTTTATTAGCATAACCAACGGGACACATGCATTTTAATTTGCTGTTCTATACGTAACGTGTAATATATTCTTAGTACGTACATTCACGCATCGGCCATAAACTATATGCATTTAATTTAGCTAGTTAAATGCAACTGAACGTGGGGTGCTCGGGACGGCGGTAGCCTCATTAGTCATTACCCATAAAAAGATTTAAGATAGGTACGGTATCATCTAATCTCTCGTCGTGCAAGGAGGTATTAATCTCTTGCATAATTGAAGGAAGCATTTCTCAGTAGCGGCTGAGTGGACAAAGGGCGCTCGTTAAAAATAATGATGTCGGTTAATTTTAATTCGAAGTTGGTCTGTGTGGCGACGCCACGCCGTCTCGGGTGTCCGGCGGCGGCGCGGGCGCGCGGTACGGCCCAATGCGCCCGCGTTCCGCTTATCTCTTCCGCTACACGACCGCTAATCTTATAATGTGCATACTTTAGATTAGAACACGATATTGATTGGCATCAACATATATTATTGGAATTACTTTTTATAAGACATACCTACATGTGGTATGTCTTATAAAAAGTAATTCCAATTATTTTATGTCAAATGAATGCTCATTTGAGATAAAATAAAAATAATCGACCACAAATGTTTGGTCACCTAGACATTTATCTCGAATAAGCATCATGTAGGTACAATCTAAAATACCATTAGCACGTGTAAGACTTGTTCGTATGAAAGTGTGTACATCTGTCGGGCATTAAATACATAAAATAACTTCATGTTGACCCTATTTGTTGCAATTATTTACCAAAAATGGTTGCCCAAAAATTGTATCTGTATTCACAATGCGACTTTCTCCAGCCGTTTGAACGAACCGCCTGAAGCGTGTGTCGAAGGCTTGTGGCCAGTCGAAGTCATATTTGCGCTCAATTAACAGTTTTTGCGATTATTGTCGGACCAGAACAGCTATAGCTATAACTAAGACCACCGCCGGAAACTTACAGCATACCTGTAACATGCCACAGATCTGTTGAAATCTATAAAGGTTGTTAATTTTGATGCGTATAACGACATCATTGAATTGTGCAACACTCGATCACCATTACCATACTGATGGAATGTGTTCGTAACAAATTCTTGAGACGTTTGGAGGTCAACAGATCTTCAGCTGACATAACTCTGACACTCAAAACTAATTAAGAATACATTATTATGACGTTAAAATACTCAATATTTCAACACTGCGAGCATAACATCCTGATTAAGATTTAAGCTATTTTTGGTCTATTTAAACGATGCGCATAGTTTCATTCGAATATTCGAATGTATTCTCAACTCTATGCATAAGTGTGTGTCTTGTAATTACATTCAAACATTATTCGAATGCCCTCATTACCTTAGTCTATATAAAATATTAAAACACGGCCAGCATTAAATTTCCCTCAACAGACCAGATCGCGTATGGTGAAATTACCAGTCGCGAACAGATACATTCCATTATTTTTTGTAAGTACCCACACATAATCAAATTAATAATGGCTCAACACATTTAGGTCTATTTATTAGTTTTAACATCGAGGGTTCAAATAACCTATCACACAAAACGTTTTAAACTTTGACAAATGAAATCACCTGTCGTTTGTTGCAAACAAAGTGCGGCTAGACAGTTGTCTACCTTGTGTCTGGGTAGACATACTACACCGCAATACATAATTTAGTATCATAAAGATTGATAATTATTAAAAACAATATTAATATTACGTAGCACCTTCACGTAAACACAATAAAGACGACGAATACAGTTGTCTTAAAAAAGATAAAATAAGTTTTATTTAGTACCTACATTCAACTGTCTGTTAACATTATTAATATCTCTTATCATTAATGATACTGTGAAGTGCCAAGAACCTTTTAATATTAACTGACATAAATTAATAATTTAATTCGAGTTTTACGGCTTGTTTAAAAACAAGTGTACAATTAATGAGGCGGCGTGATTTATGTGTTTTGACTTAAAAGGGTACATAGCTTTAATGAAAACTTTAACGTCATTAAAAGATGATTATACATATAGTACCATTTATTTATTTATTCATTTAGTCTTTACAAATGGATATGTACGAAAAGACTTACGTGTACGTAAGTTATAAACATTGCTGGTGACATATGGGTGCATAACTTTGCCTTACTCTTTGCTTCGCTAGCTTATATGTAAGTTAAATTAGATTAGAAACAGTATTTTTTCTGGATTAAAGGTACCCTATGTCCTTTTTTGTTTCCCTGACAACATGTATGCGAAATTTCATCATGATCGGTCGAGTAGTTAAGGCGTGAAAGGATAACAAATAAACAAACTTACATTAATTGCACAAACAAACGCATTTATAATATTAGTTAAGATTAGGGTGGTAAGAATAGAATTGAACAATAGCAATATTTGCACACAATTATTGACAGAGAAATTAATACCCAGATCGAACTTTTCGGAAACTAGAGAACTATGGATGACATTACCTAACATAGGTATTTAGACACTATCCTGATGCTGTCATCTTCAATATGCGCCTATCGAATACAAAAAGTACAAGGCTGACGCGCAATGCTTACATGCCACACTACCTTTGCAGTCCTTTACAAATTTGGAACTCATTGCTAGCACACACATGGCCTTCCCTTTTCAATCACGAGCTTTTCCTGCATGGTGCGACAAACTTACTACTTTACCTCTCTAAAAATCGATTAAATATTTTCTCCCAAAAGTAGTGACTTTATTGTAAGCGTAGATCCGTAACAAGTAAGGTAGTGAAAAATACCTAGGAATCAAAATGAGCGATAACTTTGGTTTTAAAATTTTGGTGACCTAACTCGGTCTCTAGTGCAAAGTGAACACTGGAACACTATAGCTGTTCGTATAAACGAAGAGTAGTTACACGTTTAAACACGTCTGCATTCCTCGCTGGGGTGAACAGACTCGCCCAGAATGTCAATCATCATCATTCACAGCTGGAATTCAATTTATCTACGCTGCACCTGTTATTAATGATTGGAGTAGACCGTGGCGCCATCTCTCGCATTTTTGTATAATAATCCATTTTATTTTTGTTTCACTTTGAACCATTACCACGTTGACCCCAATTCTAATTTAAAAACCTGAAGTAAAATATCTATTTCAATTCAAAGCTACGTAAGATAAACCCAATAAAACGCTCTGAACCGGTCGCATGGGCGGCAAATCGCAATTGTTCTGCAATTAAACGGACAGACAGAGGCTACGTATAACGTAAGGAAAATAAGTAAAAAACGCGATTAACAAATATAGTAGACGACTCTCTAATTAAATTTTTATCAGCCCTTAGCCTGGTAACTAACTAACCTAACGAAGGTACCTGGCACGTGTGTGTTTCTTAAAATGATAAGGTGTACGTCGCAATAAGTACACTACCACGTCTACTTAATTATTAGATAACATAGCTTAAATTTTTTGTTGCATCCTAAGCATCATATTATTAAAATTGCAACGTCTAATCCTTTCAATGGTTTTATGCACTAAACTTGAAAAAACAAACATATGTATGTATGTACCTGCAAAACATACATTTAGAAAGCCTTATAAGTTGAATTAAGCTAGTTTTCTTTTTAAATATTTCTTATGTGCAGACAAAGTCTCTTAACAGTTGTGTAATGGTATAGATTAACGCTATAAAATTGAATAAGTAGATAATATTTATTATATTTTAAAAAAACTATATATTAATACGTGAAGCAAAAACTTTGTACCCCTTTTTACGAAAATTGCGCGGACGGAGGAGTATGAAATTTGGCACAGTTCAAGTTTATATGGAGAAGGAGAGGCGAATCCTAACATTTTTATAAAATATGCATCAGAAATACATTAAATTAATGAAAAAACACTACACGCACACAACCATGCATTTGACACACGCAGTCGCCTCGCGTTCGTAGTATTTCGACATTGTTCATCTGACGTCGTACAATTCTTTGTAACTATGGTACCTTATTTATATGTTATAGAGAAAAACAGAAAACTTGCCAAGATTAGGAATTTTGGTCGAATTTTGACCACTAGGCGACCGCTAGTTTTAATTAATCTACCTAGCTATCAATGACAATAGGTTAAAGATCAAGTTAAAAATCATAACTTTCACAATATTGGTAACCCTCTATTCGCATAATAAACGTTAATAGCTTTGAAGGTTTCTCAATAGCCAGATAAGTAAACCTCGTATCGAATTCTCAACAAAACTTAAAAAGCGCAGTTAAAAAAATGATTTAGATTTATGTTTAGAAGTGCTCTACCATAACAATCGTCCCATACAAAAGACATCAACGCGATACTAAATGATTTCATAACAAAATAATTGACTAATATTATTAAAAAAAAACAGTTAAGGAAAAATTTACATCACTTACAGATTTTGAAATAAACAAGATAAATCTTTCATATAATTACAATTACCCGAAGGTCTCGACACCACGACAATAAATACTGATATGTGTAATATTTCAATGAATCGTACGTAAATCGTAAATATGACCTGAGATGGCTTTTTGTCGCATTATAAATAAACATATTAAAATACGTTCAGTGCATGCGAACTTTTTGTGTATATTCTGAAATGATTACGTGAAATTTATGGAGCTTTTCATCGGCTTCCGTGTGACTGTGAGTCAACGACGCGCGCGTATTATTAGACGCCTATTCCCGTACGCACCGATTTCATAGAATAAATAAACGTTTTGTAGACATGACAACAAATGCTTTCCAACAATCAGTGGAAAGTCGATTCTATTCGATTCACAGCACGATTATTGAAAAACTGTCTGATTGTTAACATTATCACGTTTTTATTAAAAGTTTGTTATATAAGACTAATTTATAGAAATCGTCTGAAAATCATAATAGGTAACTATGTTCACTCTTACTTTTTTGAGAGAGCGATATTATTTCAATGGCTATCGAAGTCACGAGTTTGACGGTTCGGCGGCTCTACCGCCATTTTTAACGATACCGACCCCGCCCACTGTGTACGCGCATAATTAACGCGATATTACGGCGACTGTCTTACGAGTCTCTAATAATTCGTTTGTAAAACATGTCAATGGAATTAACTTGTTTAGTGTCTGATGACTTTATCTGTTTATCAATTTAATTTGCGTAACATTTACATAAGTTAACATTACGGAATATTCACAAAGGGTTAAATACCCGTATTTCACCAACTATATTTATGTAGGTACCAGGACCACCATGCACCACGCATATTTTATTGTGTACCAGTCATATTTTTAGACTCCGTACTGCTATTGAATTTAATGACAGAAAACCCTTTTACGCGACCGAGGAACTCATGATCGACGTTACGATGCTCATGCTTACGCCATCGAACGATCAAGACAGTCATAACATTAGCCACGTAATTATTTAAGTACATATTCAAATAACACTATAACTGTAAATTGAAACTCGTTATGGTGGTTACTATTACAAGCTGGTGAGATGCGTTTATGAATTCATTGCTGAGGCTTTCTTTAGTGTTGGTCACGACCACAAGACTAGCGGTTTTAATGGAGCTTAAGAGGCCAAGGTCGTAATTCTTCTTGTTCATATTGAAACAGTACGCTGTTTAGAGTGTATGTGATAATCATACTATTACCGTGCATGTGTAAAAATGCGTACAAATGTAAAGTTCCTATTACAAAGTTAGGTCTTCCTAGCCTTATTGCCAAATGTCTTAAGGTCGACGTCTTCTCTAAATTAAATATAATTTTTGAATCCACCATTTACGTTGCAGTCGTAACGGATCTATGAGTTTACTTTCGTTTTTACCATGTCAGTTAAAACCCCTAATTACGTACCAATACCATACATGTTTAAATTCACCACTAAACCCTTGAATCAATTGTAATAAATTTTAGTTTGGAGATAGTTTGCAATTCTAGAAAGCATACCAGTTATTTTACTTATATGAAGTTCGGGATTAGGGAAATGTGACCACACCTTTCTATGAGTAATTGTATCTACTAATAAAATTATATAGCAAAGTGGGTCGTGTTGTATGATGCATATATCTTTTTTCAGCACACTGGGAGTGGCGCACGTGGCCGGGATGTGTAAGCCGGACCGCAGCTGTTCCGTCAACGAGGACAACGGCATCATGCTCGCTCACACCATCACCCACGAACTGGGACACAAGTAAGACTACAATAGCTTCTTTATAATCATATATTTGTTCAGTACTACACTCAAATTCGCTTAGATACGAGAAAATTTGAGCTATTAATATTAAGTACTGATTGTTTACGAACTGCAAAACTATATGTTATTATGTACCAATTTTCACCACACAAATAATGTTTCTAATTTTATTCGATTGGATAACCGCAGGCGTTTGATGCCACTATTGTTACTGTCAGAAACGTTACCGGGTCTATTGAACATAGATATTATTTAGACTCTTAATAAAGAATTTCATATTTTCTATAAAATCGAGTTGTCTGAAGACTCAACTTCGTACCAACTAACAGCTATATTCCCCTGTATGGCCATAAGTTAATAGTAATCCAAAAAGGACTCCTCTTTTGTGAATTCTGCAATTAGTTCAGCAATTAAATATTATTAAATAAATATTCATGATTGTCGCGCCATTTTGAAATTTTTGTTACAGAGCTTCTTCCATTATTGAGGCTGTCTCATTAAATAAATTAAGAAAATAGTTTAATGATAGAATTTTAGCATAGTTTGTCTTCCTGTCAAACTCTCATAAATTGAAATATAAAATACAGCATTTCGGTTTATCAGACAGTTCGTAAAGCCGAAGTCTAGATTTCTTTTGACAATCTGTTACACGGCGCAATTAATTTGAAATGTGCTTTGAATTTTTAACTTGTGTCATTAATAACAGTCAATACTGGCTACTTGCCGAAGTAGTTTAAATCGAAAATAATAGAAAACATATATAATAGTACTTGTATGTAGTGCACTAACGGCATATTTATTGTCACTTAATTGAGATGAGCCGGGTTTATTCGCTATTTTTAAGACATCTTTAAAACGGTAATTTAGAAGAAGCTTTGTAGGTGGTCCACATTGTATTCAAGTAGATATTAAACAAAGGATAGATTATGTTTTTATTTTGAAACTAATAGTAATTTCATCACATCTTCATTATTTCAAATCCGTAATATCACAAGTAGCGTATCTATATATTGCATAAAGGTACATTATTTGGAACGTTTATAAACTACAAGATTTTGCCCTATCTATATATTGCATAAAGTTAAATTTTTTGGTACGTTTATAAACTACAAGATTTCGCTCTATCTATATATTGCATAAAATTACATTTTTTGGAACATTTAAAATAAACTACAAGATTTTGCCCTATCTATGTATATATTGCATGAAGGTACATTCTTAGGAACGTTTATAAACTACAAGATTTTGCCCGCGACTTCGCTAGTGTGAACGTATGTAACAATATTTTTTTTGGGTGAAAGGTACCCTATGTCTTTTTCTGTACACATAACAACGTGAATGCGAGATGTTATCTTAATCAGTCGAGTAGTTAAGGCGTGAAAGCGTAACAAACAAACATACAAACTTACTAACTTACATTCACATTAATAATATTAGTTAGTATGTATCCGTACATTATGTAGGTTAGCTAGGTTGTATTATACCAAATAAGTGCATAGCTATTATAAAAACATAAAAATCCTGAATATTTAATATAAATTTTCCTAGTAGTAATAATTTACGGTAATCTTACTAGTATACAAAAAATATCGTCTAATATACATATACCAATAAACCACTGTATAAAACTCCTACATAAAATATATTTACTAGATAATCTATAAGTATTGATGCAATTGTATTTGAAGCTGCATAGTTCAATCTGCACTACGTATGCTTCTTGAATATTAATACAAGTCTCATGTGTTTATATATTTATTATAAAAAATGTTGTCAACTACTGTTATATTATTTATTTAATAGCCTGATCACCTCAATTGAAGGAGTTGTTCAACTCGATAAGTAATGGGCCATTAAATCAGAAATATACATGGGCGAATTATATAATGTACAAGTGGATTAGTCGACACCATGTTTTGATACTGTTCTCTAAATATATCTCAGAAGCCCTTCATAAATTTAATACCGATACCTTTTGAACAGTTTACTATTACATAAACGCTTTCATATGAAATACGATAACAAAAATGAAATTATTTTAACCATAAGTAAGATTTATACTTGCAGTGCGCTATTGTGACGAGTTCTCTGGAAGCATAACAATATCGACATTCAGACGCCATAAAAAACTCTTGGGCTTAAATAAATTCTCCTATATTTTATACTTTTACAGTGTGAAAACATTTTATTTTGATTTATGGACACTATAACATAGAGTGTACTAAAATATTTTAATAAGAACCATTACTTACAATATGTACCCTTAAATATCCGAACATTAGTACCGATGTATCTGCAAACGACGTGATAATAGTTTGCGTAGTTTCTCATCGATCTTAGATAAATAGGTTACACAAACATCGCGAGAATCATTACTCAGAGTTGATCGCCTCGAATGTTCCAAGCAAAAGTAATACACGGTTTGATCTTACGTCTTTTTATTACGAAATATTATTTATAAATATTGAAAACTAATATATGGGCAGCAGATAAAACTAAGTAACTAATCTAAATGTAAAGTTCATAAAAAGAGTCTAAGAGGAAACAGCGTCCACGCACTGTGGCTCGTTTATATATGTAATACACACTTGTAGTGCCATTTCATAATATCAAATCGAACGAGCAACGTATGTATTTCTAAAAAATACAATCATTCAGAACTCGTGTATCATCCGATCGCGGCTGTCACACATTGTCATGTCACAAGTTCATATATATATATATATATATGTATTAATAAAGTATTGTTAATGTTGACTATAGTCTTTTAGGTTTGCCCACTCAAGAATAACTTTGACTACAGCCACAAGCGTCTCTTCTCTTTACATTTTGATATAAAAACTAAGTCTTATGTCTCAATGAGGAATTTCTCTATTAATCTTCCTCTTTTTCATAACAAATAGAGGTATAAATAGTCTTACAGATATTATTTGAAAGCCGAGCAACTATGCGTAATATTGTTAGTATTATTTTGGAAATAAGTGTTAGTTTTATTTGGCAACGGTTGCCGAGTGGTTCGGTTATCGGTACTGAGTCATGTTTCTACGCCGAGATTACCGCAAGGACGTTGCTTTCAAGATAGAAAATTATGAAATACATACATAGTTGCAGCTAATGTTTGCGCGTCCGGTTGCATTCTCATTATGTAATGAATGTAATGATACTGTCGAGCCGTTGTTATAGCGAGGCAGCATGCGTATTAGACAAGAGACACAATCATAACACAAACACAGGTTATGTAAGTTGTGCAAACAGCGCGACACAGGCATTGACCTTCTTGTAGACATGTGAATGCATCATTCGCCGCGTACAATGCACTCGGTGCATTGACGCCGCACTATCGGCCCACACAAGTGCATATTTTTCAGCGTTATCTCGAATAAAGAATAAGGGATAGGTTTAATAATAAACGGAACGGTTCGCAGGCGACAGGCGATACGGGTCGCGAGTCGCGACACTTGACATTTGCGTTAATGTAGTATGCTACAAACACGCTGTGTGCACCGGGATTTTATTGCGCGCCTTAACGAACTGCAATCTTATGCCTTTATTTTATTTCAGTCAATACATTTAAATTTTATGTGATGCTATTAGTTGTTACTTCAGACATTAGTACTGATATCATTAGTACTGATATTTTTGTGTTCAAAAACAACTAATATAATTCAATACGCTTGCAAATCTATAATATATTAATACGTGAAGCAAAAACTTTGTACCCCTTTTTACGAAAATTGCGCGGACGGCGGAGTATGGAGTTTGGCACAATCATGTTTATATGGAGAAGGAGTGGCAAATTCAAATATTTCATAAAATATGCATTAGAAATACATTAAATTAATGGAAAAACACTACACTCACAAAACCGGCATTTTACACACGCAGTCGAATCGCGTTCGTAGTATTTCGACATTGATCTTTGTTTGAAAAAGTAGAGAAATAAACCTGTATAGCCCTGGCGAAATCTGAAGTTAGGGTAAAGTTAAAGACAATAAAACCTTAATAACGATCAAAAATTAAATTTAAATCAATTATGGTCGAATTTTGACCACCGAGGCAACCGCTAGTTGTAATTAATCTCTAAAATGCTTTGAGTATAACAAAACGTAAAAAATCTTACAACACGATAGTGGTAACTTATTTTTGTAAACTGTCTCATTTTACCCGCAAAATTCATTTTATTTACTGCATTTCTTTTCTACATAGACGCATACACTATAACCAAAACAATCGTGCCTTTCTTATGTTGTTGAAATCTGCAAAAGCGACGACGAACTAATATTAATAGTTATGCTTTTTATCAATATAATTATATATATAAACGCAGTGATATACTTAATTTATTTATGAATTATTTATTTTTAAATCGGTATTTCGGCATTTATTTTTAAATCGACAGATTATTTATCACCGTCACATTACTTCGACAAATATTTGGAAATAATATAAGTCGTCGTTCTATTTAATTTGGAAATAACAAATTATCACTACAAAAATAACAAATCAAGATTTCGTAGCAATAATTTTCAGCTACAGTTCAAGCAGAAATAACTTGCCGATGTCGAAACTTTTTGCAATTGCATTCTAACATAAAGTGATGAAGGCAATAATTTAGCAGTTAGTGGTATCGAACAGAAACGGAACATTCGTTGATTCAAATCTGGACTCGTGCCAACGGGCTTTCAGTCATCCGTAATGACTAAATGTTCATGTGTTATGTTCTGAATATCTAGATTTTATTCAAAACGGGGATAGAAATATGCCGCTGCAAATAGCACAATAGACATGTTGATTAATTATCAATTTCAAGCCACATCCCAATCTGTCTAACATTTACGAATATATTGAAGAGGGAGACCACCCGATCCTCGTAAATTTATACGTTTAGATAATATACAGAGTATCCCAGAATATGTGAATCAAATTGTAACGGAAGATTCCTTAGGTAAGGACGATTCAGATATGCAGAAAAATAAAAAAAATAATGACATTTGTGTAAAAATAAAAATATCAATGTTTTTAAAAAAGTACGTTCTTTTTTCGACTTTTAACTACAGGTACTTCATGTATAGCTGATTTTTATTTTTTTTCACTATTATTATTTGTGAAGGATTGATTCGTCAAACTAAAAACGATTCTTTTTTTAAACTGCCTTAGTTTTGAAATCGCAGCATTATTTTGGTGTATTTTTTTGCACCAAAACTTAGATTTATTTATTTTTACACAATTGCCATAATTTTTTTAAATTTTCTTTTGCACATTTGTAAGGTCCTTACCTAAGGAATCTCCCGTTACAATTTGATTCACATATTCTGGGACAACCTGTATATGAAATTACAATTGGAACAAGGTCATTCCATCAAAATAAATAAAATATTGTAAGAGAGTGGCTCATCGTATGCCTACGTGATACAAATAAATCTGTATACACACGCACATGACATTATACTGCCATTTGAGACTTATATATATATTCTTCTCATCTATAGGGCCAAACCTAGCAAGCACAATTCCTAAAACTTATAGTAATAACTCCTATTATACTCTTACATATGGCACACAAAAAGTTAAATCAATATTAAATGAAATGAAGTTATGTGATTGTTCAGAAATAATGAAAATTATAAACGGTTTAGATCCAAATACTAGTACTGGTATTGACCAAATCAGCACGAAATCGTTAAAATGCATTGCTGATATTATAAACGTCAACTTAGTACAGTGTATAAATAATTGCTTGATTAATGGGGTTTTTCCCAATAACCTTAAACTAGCTAGAGTTACGCCAATTTTTAAATCAGGTAGTAAGGCTCAACCGGGGAATTACCGACCTGTATCTGTTTTACCTGTTATAGCTAAAATTTTTGAAAAGGTCATCTACTCCAGACTTAATGAATATTTAACTAAAATAAACTTCTTTTATGAACATCAATACGGGTTTAGGCCTAAGTCAAATACTTTACCAGCAACGATCGATCTGGTTACTAAAATTAAAAATAATATAGATGATAAAAATATTGCACTTGGTATATTTATCGATTTTAAAAAAGCCTTCGATACAATCAGCCATGAAATACTTTTGAGTAAACTAGAAGACTTGGGTGTGACAGGCACAGCGCTAAAGATTATCAAGTCCTATCTGTCAGACAGATATCAGGTAGTAAAAATTGAAAATCATCAAAGTAGTCCTTTAAGAGTGACTTGTGGCATTCCCCAAGGATCCGTGTTAGGCCCGTTGCTCTTTCTCATCTATGTGAATAACATTAGTAAAATAGGCCTTGCGGGACACATCACCTTGTACGCTGATGATACATGCCTATTCTACTTTGGTAGAAATATCTTAGATGTAGTTAATAGAGCACAAGATGACTTAAATAAATTTAGCATATGGTGTCAGAGCAATTTACTTACGATTAATGCAGATAAAACGTCGTACATGTTATTTACAGCTAAGAACAAGAAGATTCCACACTACCCCTCCCTAGTCATTAATAATGCAGTCATCAAGCGTTCACACCAAGAAAAATATCTAGGCTTGCACTTGGATGATAATCTTTCTTGGAAACCTCATATAGCTTACGTAAGATCTAAACTCTCAGCACTTACTGGAATACTTAGGACAACAGTAGGATGCATTCCTCATGCCATGAGGAAGACTATATATAACACCCTGGTAAAATGTCATCTTGATTACCTAATTGAAATCTGGGGATGTGCTGCGAAATCTAATAAGAATGACTTACAAATCTCACAAAATAAAATAATAAAAGTTCTATTTAGATATGACTGGTTTACTGAGACACGAATATTATACTGTAATACAAAACTTTTTAACATAAAACAAATGTATACATATAAAATGTGCATATTGGTGAGAAAGATAGTAACGGGTACACTAAAATCGGATATAAAACTTGAACAAAAAACATTTCATCATAATTTAAGAAACACAAAAAAAATTAAACTTCGTAGCCACAGAACTAACTTTGGCAAAAAAACCGTTACTTATGAAGGGGCACAATTATATAATAAACTTCCAAATGATGTCAAAGATACTAAATCACTTTAAATCAAAGTTAACTAGTTACATTTACGGACACATTTACTAAATTTGTACGATCGCTGTTCAACTATATAATTATTAATTGTCTAAGCTCATTATAAGTGAACTATGTATTGTTCTTTATGAGTAATAAATTCGTTAAACCTAATACTTAATTATAATTAATGATTTTCTGCGAATAAGTTATCTATGAAAATAATTATAGACTAACGAGTAGTTATAGCAGATATAAGGACGTTTAGGTACTTGACTCTTAATGATGAGACAGTGGGACTAACAGCTAAGTAAGATTTATATTTGCACTTTGCACTCGCAGTATGCTAGTTAATTACACCACGTTGATGAACTGGCTCACGGAGTGGCTTGATGGAGCGCCATCGATCGTGTTCTGCAATAAGATAGCGATTACGAAGTATACTAATAGAGCCATTAAAATTAACCGTGTTGCCACATAGCCGATAACCGACATTATCAATGCATTAATAGCGTCTTGTAAATGGTTATAATGATCTCTAAGCTTACGTTACATTGACAATATGAATTATTGTAAATATCAATGTGAGTTGCAATTTAATAGGCAAATATTTTATTATCGAGTGTTAATTTTAATGCACAAAAGGATTTAAATGAATAGATGCGTTATTTGGCAGCATTTAGCGATAAATATAATTCGTTATTGTAATGGCGCAACAGAAAATATTACTTCGGACATATATATGAACAAGTGTTCAGATACAGATAACAGACTGCACAAGGGGTTTATATGTTATTTCAGAACTACCAATGCACTTACTGTTTCTAACACATGGAACAAAAATAGTATTATTTTTCCAACGTATATTATTCTAAACCCTTTTTTTTTTAATATAATTAATACCTAATCATTTATTTTTAAACGCACTCTGTTTGCATGTTACAACTTAAGTCTAAAAATAGGTACATCTTATCACAATTCTTTGTGTTTGTTATTTAGATGTAGGTACTTTAAAAGTTCATCGGGGCACAATAGTTGTTACTAAAACATAAAATTAAATTTACAATAAAATATAACTACAATTAATAGATTAGATGACTTCATGTAAGAAAATAAAACTGAAAGGTCTCCAAGTTCACGAAACATCTTTTATGATCTTAAAACATACATCTGTTGTATTTCTAGATACCAATCAAGATCAGAATCAACCAAGACAGCACGTTTAAGTAAGAGTATGTACTTTCACCTAAAACCAGGAGAAATAAGCAAAAATTAGATTATTTTATAAAACTACAGAACACAATCGCTATATCAGTGAATGTGCCTCGTCACCAAATTAACAAATCACAAATGTTTGTTCTAGTTTCGGGTTATACCACGACACAGAGAAGATAGGTTGCCACCGTCGCGAGGGTTCCACTCTCCACATCATGACACCGATCTTCGAAGCTGATACTGTGCAAGTGGCCTGGTCAAGATGCAGCAAACGTGACGTCACCAATTTCTTAGAGTGAGTAGGATAGATATAACTCATATTAAAATATAGAATTGCGCGACACCCGATTTCTAGAAGGCTTTTCAGTGACGTGTCAGAAAATAATAATATATTGATTGTAGCAAATGCAAACCAGCCAGTTACAGCATTTGATCGTCTGATATCATTTTCTTTTTGTTGATCTGCTTTTTAGAAACCGTGGGTTAGTTACCTCAGACCTTGATCTTAGTTAATTGAGAAAACGTTATTAATTTATTTTTATATTAATTTAACAATTTTAAGTTCTTCGATTTTCCGTCTGCAACTTCTACAATTACATGGCGCCATAACAGTAATTCATTATACAACTGTAATAAATTTTGATTAAGAAACCGGCGCTACAGGTTAGTTAATTAGAAACGAATCTGTTACAATTATCCAAAGTTTATTCGTTTTATTGATTGAAAGCTAACGAGGTATATAAGGTGGAGCTAACATTTAATATATTTCTTTAAATCGTTTAAGCGCTGGCCTATAAACCATCTTTCCTAAGAATATTGCAAAAAGGTTATAGCTCTTTACAAAATTGCCCTTAATTTTACGTATAGTACATAAGCTCACTTGCATGACATAAGACTCCAAGGATGGAGCAGCGGCCTACTGATCACTACTACTCGCCGATGCCGCTGCGCTAAGTGTTATGGGTTCGAGTCCCACACGCAACAATTATTGGTGTAATCTGCAATTAAGTTTTCCGAATCTGGGTGTATTTTGCGTTCGTTAACTATAATTATATATAGTTACTTTATAGACATTATTCGTAAACGAAAGTTTGTACATAATACTAGCATGACTAGTAAACCATATAAAGTGTTATAGTACTAATAAAATTGAAAGCATAGATCCTACGCACACATAAATAAAGATTTGCCATCGAAACCTAATACCGGATGTCGTTCTGTACGATCTCGAAAATTAATTACGAATGTCGCAACACGATCCATCTATATTTTATACAAATTCTAACACGCGTTCAACTAATTTGTCATCATCAAACAAAATAATCATCATAAAATATGGAATTAGGGCGCTTCCCTAATGAATTACACTCTAAAGTTAGTGATAAATAGAAATATAAACGTAAGCTGTAAAAAAATGAATGGGTCAATGTTAATTTGACATGTTTATTGGATGTCTACCAAGGACTTGCGTTGAATCGTCGCGTTGTGAAACGCGTACGTATAAACGTACGCGTTTCACAACGTACGAATAGGCATATGCTATAAACCATAGGCCTATTCGTACGCTCAAATCATTGTAAAGTGTGTAAACGCAGTCGTAATTGTGAGAAATGTACTGTAATGCATCCAGTGGGCGCGGCTTCTGTTCTGCTTCAGTTGCTATTTGCTCAGCTATGTACCTACTAAACTTATTGTGCCGTTTTACTGTCGCCTATTTCCCAACACTGCTTGATTGGTTTGCTTGAATACTTTTGTCGTGGAGATTTTAGTTCATGTTCCACAATGATAGAAATTGATACCTCATTTATACTGCGTCAACATAAAATATACCATTATCGTAAGCACATATCTTGAAATAAGAAAGCGACTTTAATCTTCTATTGAGGCTAAAGGTAGGAGGAGGCACGAAATGAAAATTAACTAATAGCCATAAACTTACACAAAATCTAATTTATATTTTCTGTTCTAGTGCTGGATTAGGCGAATGTTTGAGTGACCGACCTTCACAGGAAGATTATGTTTATCCCGAAGTTCCAGCTGGTAAGCTATATTTTCTGTCAATGTCTCTAAAAATAGCCACAGCACTAATTACTTGTGCGTAGGTAACCTTTCGAGGAAACACATGTGATGTTATGGTATCCATTTACTGTGCTATATATTAGCGAAAATAGACCACACTAAATTTTATGCTAATCGTAATAGATTTAATTTCAGTATTTAAGACTACATTCATGGCTCAGTTTGTGTGTGAGCTCGCTTCCCTCACGAGAGAAACATTTGTGTAAACTACAGATAGTAGTCCGGGTCTGGATATCGTATCAAATGTTTACAAAGCTGCTCGAAAGACATGGCATTATCAACTGGGAAACTGTCTCTTCAAAAAATAAATCATGTAAACGCAGTCCCAAAAGTAACAACATTATAACTATTATAAGTAAAGTAAAATTATTACAATGTGAGACTTTTATTTAGAAAATTGGCAATATCAAGTATTTTAAAATCTTCAGGTGTAACATTCGACGCGGCCAGCCAATGTCACTTAGAGTTTGGAGCAGAAGCCGTTGTGTGTCGCTACGACGAGCCGACGGAACTGTGTGCGATCCTGTGGTGCATGGTGAACAGCACGTGCAAGACTATGCTGCGCCCAGCTGCGACCGGCACTACATGCGGCCCGGATATGGTGAGATACACACACTTCTTTTTGTTTTACTAGCTTACTGACAACAGCTGTACACTTTAGGGCAAAGACCTTCTTAATTGCATGTTTTATAGTATCATATGATATGCCATGGAGTAGATACCAACCGAAAGTTTGTTTAAGACACATTAGCTTTTCACATTAAGTTGAGAAATAATGAATTTTGTAGCATTTGTAATGAATCAAAATCCAAATGTATCCAATTAAGGCATTTTGTGTTTTCTGATTGTTTAATAGTTGACTGAACAAAACAGTATAAAACTTTGGTGCCAGGCATTTACAGTACGAATATTACACGCATCGATATAAATGTAATTAAAGGAGCATTGCCAATGCGAACAGTCTCCTAACAAGTGCACCTTCTCTGGTAAGCTTGACAAAAACATTTAGGTGTGCCCACTTGAAATCCGTCCCAATTTTCTAGGAAGAAATGAGCTATCATTTGTCTACAAATTTAATACAACCCCGATTCTAAAGTTACCTTGTAGTATTGTGTAGCTGTCAGCACTGCTATAATGTACTTATACATATTTTGATTTGAGAATTTAGATAAGAAGTTTGAATTCGATCAGGATTTTGACGAATCTACAATTTATTACAACCGTAATTCTTAAAAGTTATCTTGTAGTACTATGTTGCAGTCAGAACTGGTATAATGTGTAAATATTTATATTTGAGAATTTAGACAAAAGTCTGAATTCAATTAAGATCTCGTCGATTCTACTGTGTAAGTGTCACGTTATTTGTGTGTGTAGTGGTGTCAGAACCAGACGTGTGTGCCGCGCGCCCCGTCGCCGTCCCCGCGCGACGGCGGCTGGGGCGCGTGGTCGCCGTGGAGCGAGTGCTCGCGCACGTGCGGCGCCGGCGTGTCCACGCAGTCGCGCGAGTGCAACAGCCCCGAGCCACACAACAATGGCGCCTATTGTATAGGTGATAGGAGTCGGTAAGGCTTGCACTTTCAAATTCTTATGTCATTATGTTTACGGCTATAGTGGCCAACAAGCAGTATCCTAGCAGAGTCGCCATCTGGTGTGTATATATATATATAGGTGTGTGAGTGGAGTCTAAATAATAACACGACCACTTTGTAGTAGACCCCGTTTATTACTGTCTTCAAAATGTTATAATTACTTACATGGTTTAACACCTTATAAGAATATGTATACTTCAAACATACTTCATTGCAATCCCTCAGTATAACTACTGCAGTTTTACTACCAGCTATGAGTTATCACGTCTAAAACAGCTTTTACACCAAGCATTAGGTTATCTTACGTTACCGCTGGGATAATTCTGTAATGTCTCATACTTTAGTCCTATTATTACCGTGGCTAATACTCGCCTGAAGGTATGCGGTTACTCGTATGGATACCACAGGGATGTGTTTTTTTATAGCCTTCGACGTACATCAGTACGTTTTATCATTGGTATCTTTTGCCATACATTTTCTAAAACGGCTCCAATAAAGTTCATAAACTCTTAAAAAGGTTTAGATATGACTACGATTAAACAAAGCATAGCTATCGAGGTGCATTGAAATAAATAAAAATCATCAAAGTTATTCGTAGACTGCCAGGAGTAGGTATTTACTCACGCATATTTTTCGCAACAATTGTATTTCTCGTTAACAAGCAAGGTATATGAACAAAACTCGATATAGACATTGGATACTATGACCAGTCTGGAAAATACCTTAACCCTAAAATTCACTCGGAGAGTTATAAAATAATATTATGATCAAGATTATAAGGTCATGCCTATTAATCTTTCACACAAGTCACCTCGTTACAATGTAGTACGCTGTACATACAATAAAGCGAACTTACGTTTTAGCTACAAGATCTGCAACACCGACCCGTGTCCGATCAACGAGCCGTCGTTCCGAGAAGTGCAGTGCTCCAAACATAACAACATGACCTACAAGAATGAAACCATATCTGAGTGGATACCATACTTTGATCAAGGTACGACCAACACATTCTTGACGCTTACGACGATTTGAACTAGAGTACTAAACTACATCATAAAATAGCAGTCGCATATCTTAAATTATAACTATGTAACTTTAAACTATTAAGGATTTTTTAATAATCTCTCAAAATAAGGTTAAATAAAAATAACTCAAACACCTTTATAATTTATTTATAACTCGGTATGATAACGGCCAAAATAAAGATAAGACAGAATTCCAAAAAGCACTTTGTTACAGGATCCTCTCTGTTTCTTTGTGCCTTAGTATCCAACATAGGGGTGATTCAATCTGCCTAATTTCTCGCCTCTATTTTGCTCTGTTTTTACATTTTCATGTAGATATATGTTGGTGATTATAATAATATATTTATAGGCATACGTAAAAAGAATAATAAGATATTTAGTAAGAAGAAAAGATAAAGATTTGGTATAATTAAAGTTTTTATGGAGAAGGAATTCAGAAAGCGTCCACTAGTACCTATGAATAAACGCTAAAAGTGCCCACTCGCAGGTGATTGCAACAACATAGGCGTTGTTATCTCGCTTAGAGGGCCAGAAAGCCGATACCAACACTATGTATTAAAATATGTTCAATTCCAGATAAGCCATGTGAGCTGCAGTGCGTGGCCCGCGACGGGAGCGACGTCGAGATGTTGGGCGGCTTCGTGGCCGACGGCACCCCGTGCCGCCAGAGCGTGGGCGCCAGGGACATGTGCATCGCGGGTAAGCATGTTGTCACCTATTGCGTTACCAAATTACCAACACAGTGCTTTATTAAGCCGTCAATTGCTAGGACAGCTGACAAAACTGAAAAACAATTGTGTCTGGCCGCCGCCAAGCCATTGCCGTTCAAAAAGGTTAATCTAGTGGCATTACTGTTATTGCGTATACAACTGCACATTTTGCGATGCAGGATTCTATACCTGGATCGGCCGCAGTTATTAAATTTACCTGTCGGCAATGGTGCCTCGAAATGTATCCGGTCTTTATTGAGCAATAATGTCAAAAGGCTTCCTATTTGCATGGTTGTTTTTGAATTGAGGATGCTATATACTTCCCTACGTGCCTCGTGCTACATTTACGTAAATAAAATATTCTTTAAAAACCTCTAAAAACGTCTTTGGTACGAAATTATGACGAACGACTCCAAACTGTTAAAATATTGTGAATATTGACATGTCGAAAAACTAACTTACAAAGTTTACAAGGAGTATTTGCATACACACCCACTGAAGAAACCAGAACGAAATTTCGGCACTGTTTCACTATGACCACATCAGATCAAATTAGTTCTAGTAGCTACCTAAACCCCTGATATACTTTATGTACCTATTATAAGATACATATATATACATATCTAAATAGCTTGTATTAAAACGTTTCAAACAGATACAATTTGATTGAAAGCCGTCTTAGGTAGGTTGTAAAACCGACGCAAAGTTAAAACTAGGACGGTAACCTAATAAATGTTGGAACAATCTTACCGGTTGTCATTCTTGCGAGCTATAAAATTCCTCGAGTAGTGCGGCCAGTTAATCCAATAAATAGATCTCTATATGTACACAGAATGTAATAAAAGCTTTGCTTGAGTAATGAGTGATGACGCAGCGGTAGTGAATACGACTGGCAAGATGTTATTAGGTTGTTCTTCTAAGAAATGCTCATTAGGTGCACGGAATCTAGAACCGTGCTCGGACGGATTACTAACTACTATAGACAGTCAAAGGCTCGCCCCCGATAAAATAGGTCCTAAAACAATATCGAAATGAGAATGCATACGAAGTGTAGATATTCCTCATCCTTCGGGATTTTATGCGTTAAGCTATTTATGTACCTACTTAATGTCTCATTAGTGCTTATATGTTCCATAAATATGTTTAAAGTAACATAAAAGCGATATGAGAATTCAAGAGAACATAAAATTAGGTTACATAATAATTATGAAAGTGACTTTCAAAATGTTAATCCTTTTTAATATTATCTACAGGTGTATGTTACAAAGTCGGGTGCGACTGGAAAGTGGGATCTGACACAGAGGAAGATCAATGCGGCGTGTGTGGAGGAAACGGATCGGCTTGCAAAACCGTGCAGGGTATTTACAATAAGGGCACCACTAAACAATCAGGCTTTAGTGAGGTAAGAACCAGCGCGGCAGCACTGCTTAAAATTTCCATTTCGCATTAATATAAATTGTATCAGGGATTTTTCTTGAACTACGATAGCTCAGTAGGGAGACAAACAGACTGCAATGCAGAGGGCCTCGGGTTCGAACCCACGTCGCGCACCTCTGACTTTCGGAAGTTATATGACTTTTCGAAGTTATGTGCGTAATTGACAATTATCGCCTGCTCCGTGCCTCGGAGAGCACGTTAAGCCGTCGGTCCCGGCTGCCATGAACATCTATGGCAGTCGTCATTGGGAGAGTGTCGACACAAAAGATCCCACTGGGTCGAAGTGTCACCGGTCTGCACTGACTGGCCCCCCACATAAGATAAGATAAGATAGCCGCTATGCTCATCCAGACTCCAGGATAGAGATGTATTATGTCGTCCATTATATGCTAAAGAATTTAAAAAAACGTATCTTAAACATTTATATAATCTCCCATCAGGTATAACGTGGATGTAATTGAATGACCGTTATTCTCGGCGATCTTATCCAAAAGTAACAGATCTAATCAAATGTTATAGAAATTCATTTCTTAAAAATCTTTATCAAATTATTCACGGCATTATGTTCAATTAGTCATAGTGTGTGTATTTTTAATTGAACAGGTTGCGGTGATACCTGCCGGATCAAGGAATGTGAAAATACAAGAGAAAGTTAGTCCAGGCAATTACTTAACTATTGGAAGTGCAAGATCAAACAGAATATATCTAAACGGAGCTCGGTAACTACCATATCCATAAATAAAAATATACGTAGGTAGGTACCTACTTATCTTATAAATAAACATTAATTCTAAGCAACCCATTAAATTTTATTACAGAAATGCAACATTGACAGAATACTTTGTAGCTGGAACGCAGGCTATTTACGAACGAGACCGTGACTGGGAGAAAGTACGAATTACAGGTCCACTCGCAGAAGACATCAAAGTATATGTAAGTTCTATTAATATCAAATAAGTATGTTTAAAGCTTTTTCGGAGCCTTGCGAAAATGCTAAATCCTTGACACTCGAATTAGGAGATGTATTTAATGTCAAGGCTTTAAACGTAATCGCATGTGTCCAAACATAGAACGATACGCGGATGAGGTAAACGTGGGCAGTGTGCCGCGCGCCTACTCTGTCCGGCGCGCTTTAATGTTGGCTACTTATCATTCGACGATATCTAGTACTAGATTCACAGAAGTAAGCACAGTCCTGCTGCAAAAATATTTCTCCATCTGTAAGTACCTAATCTGATCCAAGGGCAATTGTATTATACAAAAGCAACTTACCGCTCTTCATATTTGGATAAAGCTTAATAAGCCAGTTGAAGACTACTGAAACGAAAACAAATAGATACGTTTATGAAATTGCAGTTCAATCCTCTAGTCATTTTGCCATATTAAGTATTCGATTTTTTATATACTTTTACACACATCTTTAGGATTGACCTATTGAGTGCACCGGCACACTGGCGCCCAGACACACTAGGTTTTTAATTATGTCTGGCATTCCATGATTTGACAGGTTAATTAATGATCACTGTTTACTTGCAGCAACGCATATACCGCGGGCGGCACCGCAACCCGGGCGTGACGTACCAGTACACGGTGGACCGCCAGCGCATGCACGGCCGCTACCGCTACCGCCTGTCCGACTGGTCCGCGTGCTCCGTCAGCTGCGGCAGCGGCTACATGCGCCGACAGCACGAATGCGTCGATGAGCATAACCGTACGTAGATCTCTGCCTACCCTACTAATACTATTTATAACTACTCTGTTCGTTTGTACCCTCTGTAAATTAACAAATATTTAAATTAGCGGTTCGTATTCTTGCCATATTAAGTGGCAATGGCAATTAAACATTAACGCAAAAATATTAAACTTTTTTAAACTATTATATCGTATATGACATGTGTTTGAATGATTGTGAAACTAAAGAGGTACTCTATTCGTAAACCGATGATTTGTAATGTTGTTATTTACCAGATAAAACCTTTGTCATAACAAAATCTAAATAAGATTCTGAATCTAAGACCACCTTGAACCGACGGGCGTGTATGATGAATGTGATGAAAGTGAATGAAGCCAGAGAAGTGTGTCAGGATCGTAGCAAATGGATATCCGTAGTCTCTGCCTACCCCTCTGGGAAACAGGCGTGAATCTATGTATGTATGTATGTAAAATCTAAATGAGTCAGCCACGGCGATTGAGATGCTAAATAATATTGTTCGCACTTAGGTACTATCCCTTAAGGGTTTTTTTAGTTATCTATGACCGTTACTTGTCAATTATCCAACCTCAATATTTAAATTGCACGTTTCGTTTGTACAGGAGTGATGGAACAATCCCAGTGCTACCATATCGAGCCTCCGCGACACGAAGCGCTGATGCAGCAGTGTCGACAGCCCGCATGTCCGTCGGACACACTACATACCCACTGGTGGGTCGGACCTTGGAATCCTTGCTCCAAACCTTGCCATATGCCGGTAAGTAACACAATACTGAGGGCTTCACCTAGATAGACACGGAAAAAATGAATATTTGTATGATCACCATTATCATCAGTCAGTTTTCATCAAAGTAACGCTAGATATAGGTCTATTCTCTACTGTGCCAACCCCCACAATCCTGTACCAGTCGTATCCAGTGGAATCCCGTCAAAAAACGTTATCGCCAGACTACAAGGCCGGTGGTCTGCTAACGAAGCCAGCGAGCCTTGTTCTGTCCACTATTGTTCTGAGTACATTACTTACAGGGCGTCATCCTGCACCCCATTCGAGTGGTTTGATAATAGACGAGTAATAAAGCGAACAAAATATATCCTCCTTCACAAAATCATTAATGCATTACATACTGTGTGTACAAATTTAGTGAAACAGTTTCAATTACATATTTATGTATTCCAGGGCGAAGAAGCAACGAAACAACGCAACGTATACTGCGTAGACAAAATAACGAACAACGTGACAGACGACTCTCGGTGCGACGTACTCACCAAACCGATCAAAAGCATCAAGTGTGCAGACGTGCCGGCTTGTTAGCGAACCAACGACGAGCACGCGAATATTACTCAATCCGCAAGGAGAATATCGAACAACATGATTCTATGAATCATATCGCAAACGTATGCAAGCGTCCACAACATTTCTTTGAAGAAGTATATTGTGCGCTCAATACTTTGGATAAAAGTGAATGTCGCGACCTTTAGGGCGACTAACGACCTGTTCAGGTCAGGATGCAGATAATACGTATCTGCTCAGTGTTGAGCACAATCCGCAGATTCGGACGGAGCAGAACAAAGAAACAAATCACTTAAATGATGAGTGACAGACCGCGTGTGGGACTCTGTAGGAGCGACGCTCGGTCGCGGTGGCATCGTGGAGTGAAGTGACAATAAGAGCGAGTGTTTTGTACTTGTTACGTATTTTTGCAATACAATATAACCCATCGAATAGACATTAATGAATTGCGTGTAAGTCCTCGAATAGATCACTGCGTGGTGACGTGCGAATCTCGCAAGTACGTGAAACAATGCTCTGCAATTACCACTTACTGCCATATTATAAGTAACTAGATATAACATAGTCTTCGCTTAGTTATTAACTACTAATTATTAATATTATAAATTCTGTAACATCAGTATTAAAGTGGTGTATGTATTTCTTTAAAATAATACAAATTAACGTATTGTGGACGAGTATAAGTATGATATAAATTCTTTTGGACCAAAAATATTTTAGAAATCAAATTCACGTTGCCATAATCACTATTACTGCCGATATGACATTTGTATAATATAAGTAGGTATTTACGTATAAGTCTTCACTATGTATTAATTAATGATTCATATTTTGTACAAATGAATTATTGAGTATTTAGTAACGTTAAGTCGTATCAAGTAATGTATGTACACTGGGTATCCATTATGTTAGAAATGAAATCTGTTTGATCGCTTATACTGCATACCTGCACTGTAGACAATAACGTAAAACAGCTAGTCAAAAACGTAGGCATTTGTACCATCAGACATTGCAGTTGTATTGTGTTTTTACTAAATCCATATGTACTTCAGATAGTTTTAAGCAAATAGTAGTACCTCTTGCGTTGTATCCGCTAAAGTAGGTACATTTAGCTTAGCCGTGTACGTCGAATAACCTTACACTGTGAACCTGTCTACTCCCAATTAGTGATTATTTATATGTATAAAATATGGAATTTATACAATTGGGCCTGTTTCTGAAACATGCATGCCGATAATATTTATGAATGTTACTTTAAGAAGCATTGTTTGTGTCCCTTTTCATGTGACTATGCATAATTATAAAACATTTAGTAGTACACTTATTTATCACGTACCTATATCTAAGAGCAATAACATTAATGTAAAGAGTTTCCAGATGTCTGATGTTTCAGTTCTAAGATACATCAGGGTATGCGTCGATCTATTGATACACAATTTTAATTTTTAAATGTGCTCCACGTACTAACAAATAATTTCGCACAGATTATATCGAACTGGTTAGTATTACTTCATTAATTGTAATCAAATAATAATGTTTTATCAATTATAATTGTGTATGTAATTAGATATGGCAATAAAATCGTGCATTGGTTTAAATAATGTTTTATTTGTTCATATAAAAAAATTATAAAGCCCTGATACCATTTTCATGGACAGAAATCACAGAGAATAACGATCAACTAAATTAACAGCAGTTCTATGCACCAATCACAATTAAAAGAAATTCTTCAACATAATATATAGAAAGCAACAAAATGTATATATTGTATACATATAGATTTACTTGTCCAATCCCATAACTCCCTATACAAAGTCGCAAATTGTAATGAATATTACGACGAGAGATCAACCATACTAAAGTATCTGGCGATAATATGGTACTACGTTAAAATTTAGCAAATTTCCTAAAATGGGAGGTATGGTTTTAGAACTAAATTACATAAAACATAATCTAATACGAAATCAACGTGAGCATGACACTGCAGACAAAAATTTTTGAAAACTACGAACTACATAAAGTATATTTAGCTTAAGTATCATATTGTCTACCAAATACGGTTAATACTTCGATTATTTAATATGCTAGGAACAACAGCAAAACGGAAATATCTTAAACGCTACATAACATTATATGACAACGACGTTATTAAGCGCTATCAGAAAAAGTCAAGTGAGGCGCTTGTGAGTATCTAATGGGTGTATTATATTCTGTTTAAACAGTATGATTGTAATATAACAAAAAAATATAAATTAATATCTGAGTGTCATGAAAATCAATTTTCTAAATACATAATGCAAAACGTTTATACAACTAAATATAGATACTATTAGCGATGCAGACAATCAAATTAGAATGATATTCGGATAAATTGGGCCTTTACAATTAAATTCGAATATCAATTCGAATGCAATCGAACGCATCTCTACATACTATGATATCATTTTTTCAATCTGTATTCACTGCTTAAACAATTTCGAATTACTATCTTGACATAGACATTGGTCAGGTTAACTAGGATTATTTCAATCAATAAATAAACATGAATTTCTTTTATTAATACAAATCACATCAAATGCCATACATAAAAATATGCTTGTTCACTTAAAATTGACAATACCTAAAATAATTGAGATAGTTTGAGATTCATAATATCAATACCGTGTAATACTTATATTTTATACTACTGGAGTGCGAACAACATTCATTTATACTAAATCAACTTGTTCTGAACATTGAGAAAGATATAAGTCTCAAATTAAAACACATATTGCAATCCATCAAAATCTAAAGAATAAAAATCTTATTAATGGCTTCACATTTATTTCGATTTTTATGACATATCTACTCTTTATATTTAAAATATGTAAGTGCTAAATATTAATTAACCAGTTCCAGAGCTAGACTCTTTCGTTATCATGGCCTCGGACGAAACATCGAACCGTATGTTTTTCTTCTTTGTGGTACTATATTTCTGAAAAAAAGAACAATGTGGAAGTCACTTATACTTGTCTTAAGTTCAAAGCTTAAATAGCTTGACATCTCAGCTGCGTAATGCGTCAATCAATTCTTTTCACTTAGACGAGTGAGACAAACTCAATAAAGAAAGCTACAATCAATTTTACTTTTTTAAAACTGTTCCATTACTCATAGCCTGAGACCTGTATGGTGGGTCAAGCTTTCGCTACCTATTTTAGGTACACACGGCTACACATCAAGTTAGACACCCTATATACGCATAACTACGCTACATACAAAATAGAGTATTGTCGGAAAGGGACTGTGCATCGTGGTGTCTACCAATCACGGTGCACTAACGCGTGCGGCGACGTCGTGCTTACACACACTGACGCTAATTTTTATGCTATTGTTGTTTTTCGCCGGCCGTCTGTTAAACAAATCCTAAGTGTTTTAAAATGAATAAATTTATTTTTATAGCAAGGATGAAGAATGCATTATTACAAGTTCAACTTTTCTCGGTGTCGAATGGCTTCATCGAATAGGTATCGATGGTTCAGCCAACGTCAGGGTGGAATGAGATAATAAAAATAAATAAATAAGTGGTTTGATAAGTAGGCAGTATTTGAACATTGACCGGTAATTAGAGCGATGGTTCTTCTTTGGGCTACAACAAAAACGACACAAATATTAGTAATATATACATAGTAGTAAGGCTAGAATATGGGAGAGGACAAGGAAAATCAACGATAGGCATAGAGATTGACGAGAACAAGAGAGAGCAGACTATATTTTGATTTTATCAAGGGAGATAAATTTATATAAAGTTTTTATGAATGGGGTGTGTGCCAAAGTTAATAGAAAGGGTATATTGACAGGGCGAGAGATCTGTTTAGGAAGTACATCATAAAGATATAGATAGATGTTCCAATGTGCCCTCTTCGAGACCACACTCGCAAAGAGAATGATCTCTGACCCGAATTTTGGCTAAGAAGACTGGAGAGCAAACAAAACCCAGACGGAGACGGATAATTATAGACGTAGCCAGTTTTTTACGTTCTTTTGTCGGTAGAACTACGGTCTGGAAGGGATAGAAGGTTGAATAGAACCGTAGAACTTTCCTTTAATCAACTTGGACGCTTGCCACATACTGTTCCAAGCACCAGTTAAGGAAGGACGGGTCAAAGAACGAAGTTCACGAGGGAAGCAGTAATTATGGAACGTGCAACCAGACACCGCCGCAACCACAGGACAGGAATCTACAAACTCGACTAGGGATCCATGCCATAGCCACCTTGATGCCCATCAGGTGACACCTGTACAATGATGCTTTTGTCCTAAGAGTAATTATAAAGTTGTCACGACAGCGAGATGGATTTTTTGTAAATCCGCGAGACAGCTCCGTGAGTCCGAGAGGATTACTGCCTTGTTCAGCTTGTGACTCAATAAATTTCATGGCTTCTAGAAAACCTAATGCCTCACCAGTAGATATAGAGTTCTGTGGAGGTGCCTTAAAATTAAGAATAATGCCATATTTATGGATCCAAACAGCAGATCCAACAGAATTCTCACTAGATATTTTGGAAGCATCAGTGTATAGGGTCACCCAGTCAGACTATTCTCTTGACAATTTCGGGGAAAGCTTGTCATTAGCATCCGAACAGAGCTTCCTTATACCGAAGTCAAGGTAAATATTTGGTTGGAAAATCGGTGACTGGTACTCCATTTCGAAGAGAGTATTGATAGAGGATTGCAAAATAGGACAGGAAGGTCGTTGTATTTTCTAAAGGAATTAACAAGGAGAGGGGGAGTTTTATGCTGCCAATATGCGGAGGAGGAGATAAGAGGTGAGGTATGTAATATGTGGAATAAAGGGTGGGAGTTAGTTCGAATGGTGTTGGTGAAGAATCTATCCGCAAGATATTGTCGACGAAGTTAAAGGGGAGGATCCAAGCACTCCACCTGAAGAGCATTAATCGGAGAACACTTCATAGCTCCCGTTATAATTCGCAAGCACTTCGACTGAACCTTCTCCAGACTGGATAACGCAATTTTATTGCATGACTCAAGTAAAAAACAGCCATAATCAAAATTACTGCGAACCACAGCGTTGTATAAAATTTTTGGCTAAAGGAATGGGATCCCACCTGACACCAGATTGCGCCCGCATGACATTCACACCCCTCTCGCTCTTCCGAACAATGTAGTTCAAGTGGTGTATACCTGAAAGTTTGTAGTCTAGGATAAGGCCTAAGAATTTCACATGATCTTTGATGGGGATAACTTGGTCGTCCACCGAAAGATTTATGTCGGGAATGTGTCTTTTTCGAGTAAAGACTATAGCACTACACTTGGGCACCGAGATAGACTCGGTTATGATATAGAAGCCAATCATTTAGGTAGTACAGTGCGGAGTTAAGACGAGAAGAAGAATCAGCAAAAGAAGAAGATACGGAATAGACAACAATATCGTCGGCATATTGTAAAATTTTGCAGAAAGAGGAAACAGTAAGGTCTAGATTAGAGATGTAGATATTGTACAGAAGGTGACTTAGGACCTACACTTGCAGCAGACCTATCCAGACGTTGCGTGGGGGGAGAATAATACCACGGTGGCGAACTGAAATGGAGCAGCTCATTAACATACTACTGATTATGTTGATCAGTCTCACAGGAATACTCAGCTCGTGCATTTTCTGCCTGGGTAAAGGAAGCTGAACACTTATCATATGCTGCAGAAATGTCAAGGAATACGCCAATAGCGTCCTTGTCCTGCGAAAACGCGAGGCGAACATATGCGGTAAATATACTCAGGCCGTCTAGAGTACCCATACCCTTTCTAAAGCCAACGCCAGGGGAGGAATCGCGAAGGTGGTCAAGACCTAGGGCAAGTTCATGGAAAGTGAAAGGATCTTTAATTCTGTCAGAGGAAATAGAAGATGAATTGAGATCAGGGGGAGAAAGAGTCGAGCTCAGTGACGAAGGGAGGGGCTAGTCTACAATGGAAATCATGAAGAAAGGAATTAGGATCGTTGTTTGTGACGTTCGGATTTTGGAAACTTCTGCGATACGACCCCACACTATGGAAAGAGGCGAGCAAGGGGAAAGGGATTCGCAGAATTTACGTCAGACGGTGGACTTCTTTGCAGAGAGAAGTCTGGAAGTATGGACAGCAGTTTTAGAGTTTGAAAAACTCTTATACAACAGCTTTATCGGTCCGTCCGTCCGTCTGTTATACAACTTTTACCTCAAGAACCGTAAGAGCTAGAGACTCGCGGTCAGCGCCATTCGACTCAGCATAGTCGATATACCCCCTAAATGACTATGACCTTTTACCTCTGACCTCAAGGTCACGTGGTATCACCTGACCTATGCATATTACTTGAACCATTTTTTCGAACTCCAAGATTTACGGCAATTCATTGTCGTTTCTCATTTGTTTTTGTATACGATAAAATCTGACATATCTAGGGATGTAGCGAATCTGTTTTCCGCCTCCCTACGTAACCGGACGATTTCAGAACATTCAGCATCCCACCAAGGAGGAGAGGGCACCAAGCTGCAGAAAGAGGATTAAATGGGATAAAAGATTGAGCAGATGCCAACATGACAGAAATGAATCGATCATATAAGGGAAGATAGTTATATTGGTTACATTGGGGGAATGTATCAATTTCTATATCCAAAAGAGCAGAGAAATGTTCCCAGTCAGCATGTGCTAGCCGGTATTTAAGAAGAGGTTGATAGGGTTGGGGAGAAGGGATAGTGGAAGGACTGAAATAAGAAATAGAAATAGGGAAGTGATTGTTGCCAAAAGAATTAGGTAGGCAGAACTGACCATGAAATAAGTGAAACTATAGAGGGAGAAGAGAAGGAAAGGTCTGGGACACTTAATATTTTGGGTTGGAGATAGAGATAGAATGATAGATCTGCGAGTAGCAGATCCATCATTCAAGATACAAAGATTGATGTCATCCAAAAGGTCTAATAAAGAAGAGGAGCAAGGGTCATTATAGTGAGCACCCCAAAGTGTATGACGACAGTTGAAATCACCAAGAATGATTAAAGGAGCAGGGACAGAAGAAAGGATGGAACGTAATTCGGAAAGTATGTTAGGATTAGAATGAGGGATGTACACAGACACGAAAGACAAATTTGCAGCCCTAGCAGCTATAACACGAAAGTCATTATTGAAGCCCAAAATCCTAAAATGAGTTCCAGGCCTTAGCCATGTCTCCGGGACAGCAAAGATAGACTGTTTATAGCGATTTACTAGAATCTAGATAGATAACATCTTGTTTATTACGACGGATGCTTCTACAGTTCCATTGAAGGACCTGCAGAGCCATTGGATGAGTTGTTTCGAGAGAGGACCGAAAGTAATTGTTCAACAAGAACAGAGACATTGTACGGCAGGAAATCAGAGAATTTGGATAACATGTTAATATACAAAGGAGAAGTTCAACGAGGTTATCATTGGGAGTGGCAAAAGGAGTGGTTTCAGTAGGGGAAGGAAGAACACAATAGGCTGAGAAGAAGAAGGGGAAGACTTAATAGAATTGTAGGACGCTCTATCATAGGACTTGCCTAAGACGGGCTGGGACTGTGGAGGAAGAAACACAGTCTTTCTATAGGAAGTAGTGGCTGTAGTCATAGAAGTGGTCAGTTGGATATTTTGAGGGAAAGTAGAGGGAGACTGGGTTGTGACTGCAATTTCAGAAAAAGGAGGCTTAGGTAGTGGATATTGTGCTGATGCTTCCAGGTAGCTGATATTTTGCTCAGACATGACCATCTTAATAGATTTCTGGCGGGCATGCTCAGGGCATTTGGGATCTATAGCTTTGTGACTACCTCCACGGCAAAGAAAACAAGTAGGATTTGAATCCTTAGTAGGGCAGTTATCCCCACTGCTTTTGGGAGCAGTTATAGCTGCGAGGTTGAGACCTGCATTGTTTGGCAATATGTCCAAATCTGCAGCAGTTGCGACACTGAATGGTTGGAAGTTGGTACATTGAAACCGGAAGCGAGGCATTGTAGCAATATACCTTATCAGGTAGGGTTTGTCCAAAGAAAGTTAACACCACTGAATTGGAAGGAATCCAATTCGTGGTATCATCCCTCCGAGGCTTAATGTTAAGCCCTCTAGCCCGAATGACCTCGCCACAATTTCCAACAGTGGAAATGCCATCTAAAAGTTCGGATAGTGTCCAGTCCGTAGGGATATCCCTAACTACTCCCATGCGGAAAATCTGAATATTAGGGATAAATGCTTTATATTTGTTGCTCTCCAATAAACTTAATTCAATTTTTGAATTGAATTGAATTTGTTGGCGTGAGTGCCAGCTGCATTAAATTCAATTGAAATTTTATTCCGACCTAGATTTTTTATGCCACCATCATTAACTCTTGAAACATTATTTTTATGCAGAAATTGGGTAATCTTCAAAATTTGAAATGTATACACCCTGCAGAGGGGTCTGGTTCTTTTCTAGAGACATATACAGTAAATGGGCCCTTGTCTGTTGCCGAAAATTTAATTTCACTGTTTATTTCGTATCCAGGCTTCGTGTACACGGATTGGTTTGATTCCGCCGGAGAACGGGCCTTTTTAAGATCGATCTCAGTCGTCAAATCAACATCGGCTGGCCTTTTCGATGATCTAGGCTTATCAGGAGGTAAACCTCTCCTGTCCGGAGGTTCCTCCATATTTACTTGACTCCCAAAGGAATCAAGTAGATATGGACGCGCCTAAACGAAACTAAAAAAGAGTAAATAGAGGACTTATAGGAACTTATAGGATTAATTAAGCCACCACCGAAATAACACAAATACTTAATAATAGTATTGTTAACAGCCACAAATAAAAACAATACGCATGAAATAAAGATAACCTATAAACAACTGACACTCTCAACCAAGCGTCAGACCGGAATCCGCATTATTACAAAATTACAAGTTTAACTTATTTATCAAGTTACCTAGTGATTTACTTTGAGTAGTTTGACACTGAAGATCGGCATTATTCGGCAAATTAAATAGTAGGTAAATGGAAACGTATATCACAATAACTATAGAGTTTCATGATTTAATGAATATCTTAAAATTACTTATTATATTTTCCAGTGCATAGTTATGAAAATAAATAATGAAATACATTTTTATCGCTTATTTATTTAACTTAATGCTTCAAATTTTTATTAATTTCATGAGTAAATGTAAAGCTTATTATTTTTACTATTTTAGAGACTCTTTTTATTCTTTTATAACATTTGCACCAGTAATAATAATAATTAATAATAGGTAATGAACGTATTAATGCTCAGACGCTAGCGCAAATCGAAAACCAAACTTGTAAAATATAATTTTCGCGCCGAGCTAAACTTGCTCAGAAAATAATATACATATAGGATATGATACATGTATGGTAAGGATAGAGCGCCACGTCCCGTTAAGTGGGCATAAATAAATAAATAAAAATAAAAATGTATATTTGTACAAAAAAAAATGAGTTACCAACAAACTTATAACAAAATAATGTTGTTTTATGTTTACAAACGGTACTGGTCCCGTTTCCCAAACTAGGCTGTACCCTGTATTTCGGGAGACAGTGCTCAGTCAAAAAGATAGATGTACGCTAGACACTGTGGATGACGTAGTTTTATTGATGTCGGTAAGTCATAAACATACTTATCTATCTGCGTGTGCGTGTGCGTGTGTGTGTGTGCGCGTGTGTGCGTGTGTGCGTGTGTGTGTGTATGCATGTGTGTGTGTGTATGTGTGTATGCATCTGTGTGTGTGTGTATGCATCTGTGTGTATGTATGCATGTCTGTGTATGTATGCATGGCTGTGTACGTATGCATGTCTGTGTGTATGTATGCATGTCTGTGTGTATGTATGCATGTCTGTGTGTATGTATGCATGTGTGTGTGTGTATGTATGCATATGTGTGTGTATGTATGCATGTGTGTGTGTATGTATGCATGTGTGTGTGTATGTATGCATGTGTGTGTGAGGGAAGGTGCGTATGTGTTTGTGTTAACACAAAAAAATTGTTTATAATTTATTTAAAGGGTTTGTGTGTGTACTGTGTATATAGTGTATTTTAATCTATGAACTTGAGGAGCACTTCCGTATCATCGTAATCTAGCTGGAGGAGCCAGCTGGTTGTGATCGACTTAACCTCATGGATATTGAGTCCCACAATATTTTGGTTTTTGTTAAGCATGTTATATAGTTTGCAACCAAGGCTCTTATACTGACGTCTGGCAAAGTCGGTTCTACCGCGAGTGCTCGAGCAGACCGACTGCTTGCTACGTTTTTTAGGATCCGGAAGGGGAACAACTTTATGCACTCTTAAGATTGTTCTGAGCACAAAGAGCTGTCTAATAGTTAGTACTTTGTTGTCAGCGTACAATTGTTTAGTAGGGTATCTTATCGGCTTTTTATTCATTACTTTTAACACAGCTTTTTGTGCCCGTTCCAATTCAAGTAAATGTGTCTTTCTGGAACCCCCTTATACCGGAATGCAGTATTGAATGATGGATTGACATAGGGCAAGATATACCATACGTACTTTCTCTTGCGAGGTAATATCACGTAGGGTTTTGAAGAGATGTATAAGTTTTCTTGTCCTGTTTTTAACGGTTTCAACTTGTATGTTCCACGTCAACCCACCTAGGTACTTCGCATTTGTTACTTTTATCAAATTAGGGCATGTACAGTTATTATTAGCAGCACAGGTGTGTGGGCTTTAATAGTGAAATCCTGGGATGGAGAATTAATTTTAGATAAGTAGAAAGGAAGATAGAGAGTTTTATTTAAATTTAGAGTAAGCAAATTATTAGAAAGCCAGACCATGATCTATTTTAACGAGAATTCTGCTCTCTCTTTAACTATGTTCCATTTGGACCACTCACTGCAATTGCGGTGTCATCAGCATAAGTATAAATATCTGTATAAGGAAGGGACATTGTGCAGAGGTCATTGACATACAGCTGAAATAGTGTGGAACCTAGAATGCTCCCCTGGGGGACGCCGTAGCAGACAGTAGCCTCATTACTTATCAAATCTCCTAGTTTTACCCTTTGTAGTTAGTAGTTATGAATGAGACAAAATAACAAAAATATAACGCACTCTCTCGCACGATTCGCAGCGTTCAACTTCTAATAGTTCAAAATCCAAATAGTCTAGGTTGATGTGTCGCTGTGTGTACCAGATTATGTGCCCTTTTTCGAGGGTGGTCACATCTATTTATCACATTTCCAGCTTCCATACCGCTTTGACAATTTTCTTACAGCACACCTTATAACACAGCGCACACTGGGTATCAAAACTAGAAGCTCACGAACAGCCACAAATGGTTAGTCCACAATATGGTTAATTATAAGAGTAGATTAGCCTTCATATATTTTCCCAGACTATCTAATTTATCTCAATAACAACTTGCTATATTTTTGTATATGTAATTGTGACCCAGCTTCAAGTATTAACTAGTTTTCTATGTGTACAGTACAGAATAGTATTGTTACCTTGTCTTTAGCTCGAGGATCTGTGTTCTTTGACCGTTCCTTCTCCAGATCTGTGTGCAGCGAAGCTAGTTCCGCTGTCAGTTCAGATTGCACTGCCCTCAGCCTCTCCACCTCTACCAAGACCTCAGCTTTGTCTTTCACTGGAAATAAAAGTCCATTAGCTTCCGTTACTTTAAAAAAGATCGAAAAGAAAGTGCATGAATGGAGTGATTCAACAATGAGCTTAGTTTTGCATGTTTGAACCCTGAGAGCATGGCTGTCAAACACATCTATTAGAGTAGTTGTAGCCACAAGTCTTGAATGCATCACAGTATCTTTCACCCAACTATAGTTCTTCCAATCTCAATAGAATATGTTAAATTACTTACTCTCCCCCTGACCCAGTATGTTGCATAATTTCTTGTTTCTTGACTTTACTGTAAAAAGCTCCTGCTTCAAGCTCACAACTTCTTCTTTCAAAGCTGCTATTTCTTGGTCTTTCTTCTCAAGAGCATCAGCAAACTGCACGCGAGTAATAATCTCATCAGATACTGATTGACGATTTTTTACTCTGTCAATGATTTTGTCCTTTAGAAGCTCATTTCTAGCATCATTCTTAACTCTTTCGAAAAATTCTGTATCTTTTATCTCAAGTGTAGTCTTGATACATTCTACTGTATTCTTCTCATCCAGATGATTAACTGGAAAATTTATAAATACATGACCTCTTTATGGATAAAAATATATAGGTACACATTAAAATAGCTATGCATAAATAAAATAACCTTTTAAAAAACACTGCAAGGAATGGATATGTTTTCTTGCGTAGCAAACGGAACTTACCCTATCGCAAGAAGTCAAGTATCTGGGCGTAGTACTCGACCATAAGCTCAACTGAAGTAAGCACCTTAACACGAAAATAACCAAAGCAATGCACAACATTCTGGCAATGCAGAAGATTAATAGGCAGAAAATGGGGCCTCAAACCATCTATAACCTTATGGCTCTACACGGCCATAATAACATATATGCCTATGATAACATATAGCGCCATAGTTTGATGGCCCCGCACTCTTCTAAGCACAGTTATACACAAACTACAAAGCCTACAACGACTCGCCTGCCTGGCGATGACAGGCTGTATGAGAACAACCCCCACGGCAGCGCTGGAGGCCATACTAAACCTCAGACCCCTACACCTCATCATACAGCAAGAAGCAGTCACAGCTGCCATACGGCTTGAAAAGGTAGGGCTCTGGAAACGGGACAATAGGATAACTCATGCACGTCTAAAGGAGTTAGTAGACAACGAAATTCCAATGATAGCGGCGACATGTGATATCATCCCAAAAACTTTTGTTTTCGACAAAAAATACCACATCCAACTTCATAAAGAATTAAGATACCTCTGGTATACATGAAGTGAGAATATACACGGATGGATCCAAAACAAAATCAGGAACAGGAGTCGGAGTCTTCTCCCACGACCTAAACATCAATTACTCGACAACCCTGGGAAACCTCAACACTCTTCCAGGCAGAATGTGTTGGAATCACCCGGGCTTCAACAGCGGTTACATCAAGGGGTATAAGCGATAAGTCGATACGCATTATCTTGGAGAGTGCCGCGGTACTACAAGCTCTGAAAAGCAATGGCTTTAACAGCGGACTCATCCTGGGTTGTCACCGTGAGCTGCAAAGGATTGCAACAAAAAATCGGGATGCAGTGGATACGCGGCCACAGCAACTCTTCTGGCAATGACGCTGCAGACCAACTGGCAAAGAGAGGATCGAGCATTAAAATGGTAGGACCCAAACCAATTGTCCCGATACTCTTCTGCCAACTCAAAACATGGTTATGCGACAGAACCACGAAACTACACGAAAAACAATGGGTAGAAACAAAGGAATGTAGACAGACAAAGGAAGGCCTTCCATCCTTAGACATACATCGGTCACGCAAACTACTACGTTCTTCAAGGAAAAACCTGCAACATCTAGTGGGTATAATAACAGGCCACTGCTCACTTAACAATATATTCAACATCGGCTTCACTGACAGCCCTTTATGTAGAGGCTGCATGGAGACCGAGGAGACACCAGCTCACGTGCTGCTGCATTGCGAAAGCGTAAGTGACCAACAGGCTAGACTACTAAATAGTCCAGAAACGATGAGGGAGGTGCTGCGCAACACCGGTCCCCTATTGTCTTTCTGGACGGAACTGGGGTGATATGAGTAAACGAACAACTTTTAGCGTCGGTCACTTAAGTAAAATGGTTGTTTTCGGGCTAAGTGCGGATAACACACGTCCAACTAACTAACTAACATGTTTTCTAGCCTCAAATTCAAATGAGAATGCATAACTAACAAAATATTATGATGACTTACATTTGTAGTCCTCGCCATTATTCATCATATCATTGAACTGATCAAGACTCATTACATTTTTCTTCTTCTGTTTTTTGCCATTAACACGGGCGTTTTGTTCTTGGACCTTTTTCTCAACATCAGCATCTTTCTTGGATTGTTTGTAGACATCTTTCTTCTCTTCAAAGTCCAGTTTCGACAGAAGGATAGCCTTCAATAAAATTAGTTCTTATGTAGCTTCAGAGTTAAAACCATTTCAAGTCTGATCACAATTGAATAATTGAATCAAAAGTTGTGATAAAATAAACCATCATAAAATTTATAAGTAGTTTTAATTTAAATAACAATAATTGCTAGGAATATAACATGCCAAATTATTTTAAACATTGCCTTGTATTTTACAAAATGAATTGATTTATTCACTGAATCAAGGTGCAATATGAAATTTATCTATATATATATAATGCTTGTTCATTACCCTGACTGATTCATCATAGCCAAGCCAAAACTGCTAAAGTTAATTATATGAGATTTGGACAGAATCTTGCTTTTATGACATAATATGTGCCTAAGTTCTAAAAAAGGATTTTGAAATTCATCCCCTAAAGGGAGAAAAGCAGTGGTATGGATATTTCATTAAATTTTGATTTGGGCGTCATGGTACAAATATAGAAAATTAAAGAATTTGGGCAATTTCGACTTCAGATGAGGTAAAATAAGTAGGTTCTAAAGGTGAATATATTTTGTACTTTAAATAAGAAATAACATATGAACTCAATTTAGAAAATGTTGACTCTGTGCCTACCACCATTACTCAGACATTACATCATCGTAAGAGTCACTCATTTCCTTTTTAGAAATTAGAACTTAAATCGAACCTTGTACCAACATACTTTCCATAGAAGAAATGTACACTGGTGTAACCTACTATCTTGTAATAATATTTAGTTTGTAATACTGTATAATAAATGTTAACCATTCTTTGTAACAACCTTGTACAAGTCAGTGGTCTCACAATAAAATCATCACTTTGCTATCTGCATTTAATTCGTCATCAGATGGATAGAACATCCTCTACACTACATACACACTGAACACAAAAAATCCTGCACTACTCTATGGGATACAAAGTGGGATGAATCTGTACAGAAATTATGTCAATTTTGATGTTTCATACATGAAATCTACTAGTAAGAGATAAAAAAAGGAGTAAGCATTTCTGAAAATTTGGATTTCTTAAAATAGGATGTAGGTTTATAAGGGAATTCTGTAAGTAGACTTTATTTATGGAAATAAGAAAGACGAGTTTTAATGCTTGATAATTTAACTCTCAAACGTATCACAACACATACCAGGTATATGTATCTACATTCCAATAAAATCTAAAATCAACTTACCTGACTGCACTAGACCTACTACTATCAGTACAAAGCTACTGAACAAGGAATGTGTCAATAGATGATGACCGCCATCTTAATTATTAAATGAAACTAGAAACTACGGAAATCCTAGTTATTGATCAAATTGAAATTAATAGGAGCAAAGCCGCAGAACAATTTAGTTTTATTGTAATTTGATCTTGCCTTTACATAAATATATACAATCCAGATTAATACTGTCTTCTTCATTAATGTCAAATAAACATAAGGTTATAAACCTTCTCAATAATTTTAATTAAACTCCTAAAAGTTATATCTACAACTGAAGAAGAAAATAATCAATGAAGTGACATAAACATCACTAACTTGCTGCAGTTCAGTTTCAAAGTTGCCATCAATCATTTCCTCATCCTTCTGTTTCCAAATCTCCCACTGTTCATCGGAGGTATTGTTCTGCTTGGACCTCTTCTTTTTCTGTGCAGGTTGACCCTAGAATAAGATAAAGGTATACATAAACAGATAATCTATATACATAATCTACCTACATCCCCAAAAAAGTAAGCTGAAGTGTATTACATCCACATTATGACAGCTATTTTTAGATCTCGCTTAAACTTAACACCTATTTAGATCTGGGGTAACTGTATCAAACTTCAGCCTATTATTAAAATTTAGTTAGTTAGACATGTGTTTATCCGCTAGTAGCCCCACAATTAGACCATAGTGCATAAGTGACAGACGCAAAAAGTTGTTCAGTTACTCATAACACCTCAGCTCTGTCCAAAAAGATAATATGGGACTGGTGCTGTTATTGATATATTGGATAAAATATTTCCCAATCTAGAAATTAAACAGAAATCCTATACGCTGCAGTTGCATTCACTACCTCTATACTGCTAAGATAAAAACATCCAAAATAATAAATAAAACATTGCTACTTTAGATGTGGCATAAAAGGCATTAGACCAAAACAAAGCACACTCTTTTGTCCTTAAATAAATATTTATAGTGCAAACTACTAGGTTTCACCATGAAAACCTTTAGGCCACAATAGTAGCCATAATAACAGGCCACTGCTTACTCAGCAAACACCTCTTCAAAATTGGGATCACTCAGAGCCCTTTATGAAGTGGCTGCATAAAGGTCAAAGAGACATCAGCTCGTGAGATCCTAGACTGTAGAAATGTAAACAATCAACAGTCCACTACTATCTTTCAAGACAGAGCTGAGGCAGAATGAGTGGAACGCCAAAGGATGAATTTTAAAGATAAGTGTGGTTAATCATGTCCTACTAATGGCATGACACAATTGAATACCTATAAAGAAAGGCCTGCAAAATTTAAAACAATAATACCATCTCGCTAATATGGTACTTGACTTTACCAACACATCCTGTAATCTAGCACTGGACCAAGGATATCCAAAGATGAATATGACTAACGAAAGAATATGACTGACCTTGCATACAGTTCATGTAGTTTAGCAGCAAAGAAAAAGATTGCATTTCAGATGGAACATATTCAAAGAAAATAATGTAGTAATAGGGTCAACTCATAACAAACAGATCATAAGAAGATTGTGACCAAATTCTGATTTTAATTGAAAATTAGAAATAGTAATTACTATATTATATATTACTCAGTTCATACTCATTACAGTACAGTAAACCCAATTTTTTATTCACTCGACAATCAGTAACAAAATTGTACTATATATTATGCAAAGATCTGTATTGTCGATCTCCATAGTACCCTTTATTGTAGGGCAGCTTGGTATGTGACTAGCAAAAAATAGCATCAGCGCAGGTATGTTAAATTTGACATTTGATTTTCATTACATAATATTTTTAATATTTAAGTATAAAGATCTTTATTAACTCAAAAGTACATAATGTAATTTATTATGCTCTTAATGAGCATAATAAATTACATTATAAATACAAAGTATAAAAAAATATGACAGTAGTGCGATCTGTTTGAAAAGTAATGGCTTCAAAACAAGACTATAGTAAATAATGTAACAGATATTTTGTAAAACTTTGCTGCAATGACATAATATGATGCTGTGTATTTTTAATATTTATTATGTTTATAGAATTTGGTTCTGTATTATTATTAGTATAATTATTATAATTATGTTGTATAAAAAAATATATATGTATATATATCTTCTCCCTTAGCCTTTATTATTCCCAAGTCACTTGGGGTCGGCTTTTTCTAGTCTAACCGGATTTGACTGGATATCAGTTTTGACATGGAGCGGCTGCCACCTGACCTCCGCAACCCAAAGGCTAACGATACCCACTAGGCTAGACCAGTGTCAGAATATTAGAGGGTACTGACTTTCCCAATAACAACTGCCATAGATGTTCATGGCAGCCAGGACCGATGGCTTAACATGCTCTCTGAAGCACGGAGCAGGCGTTGTATTTGTTCAATATATATATATATTGAACAAATACAACACTAGCATAATTTATTATCTATGTAAAAATAAACTCTAATGTGTAATTATTTATTTGCAAACAAAGACCTAAGGTAGATGTAGACTATTCCTATCTTAGTATTTCTGAGAATATGATCCTAATAAAAAATCGGAGCTCAAAAAACAAAACCAAAATGATAATAACATACATATATGATAAAATATAAATTCTTAAATATGTTTGCTGATCTTATCAGGTTCCTATAGTAAAACACAGCCAAGTATCAATATGATAATATTATTTTAAATCTTCATCAACAAACTTACTGTTATTTAAACATACCAATATAAACAACAGCACGCAATTGCTCACTGCTATTTAGCCTGTCTTTTCGTGTCCCTTTTGCGATTCTTGGTCAATCTATTTAAATACATTGAGCATCGCTACATGTAAATTAAAATATTCAGTAAAGAGTGAATATTTACAGTAGTTTTTTTTCGTACCTGGGGTCTTGTATTGGGGGTATTCTTCATTTTCTTAGAAGGCTCGGACTTCTTGGCAGTGTTAAGTTTAGGTGTCTTTTTGGACTTTTGGCTGTCGCTAGAAGACGGATACTCATCATCTTCAATCTTCAGACCGGCAAATCTAGATGGTACTACTAATGCAGCCATTTTTTACCTCCAGTCTGTTTGTTTATAAATAGTAAATAACAATTAAAATTATCGCAAAATTAATGCAGCAGATTATTGTAAGAAACTAGAACACAACAAGCGCCTCTAAATGATAATTAATAAATCGAAACAATCTGTTTGTTAATTAGTTTATAAATTGTTCTCAATTCTAATCAAAACTCGATGCACCTAGGTCCAAGATCATGAACTGAAACACCCACCTATTGAATTAAATCGATGCAATAGTGGAAATCCTTTATTGATAAATAAATAGGCGGTAGACTGACTAAACCTTTTCCTTTTTCACAAAAAATGAGGGGTAGAGGTAGAAAGACAACAGGAAGCAAGGGATGAAAGTACTGTGTGTGTTGCCATGTCAAAAATTGTTACTGCAAGCCTGCATATGCAGGGGTAAGATTTTAGCAGCGGTAGCTACAGAATACGTCCGCATTCTGTACAAACAAATATTATAATCAATTTTAAGATTTCCAAGCAATTTGTGATAGATATGTTATACCGAAGTTACTAATATGTTTATAGCTATCACAACGAAATCCTTTTTTCCTTGAGTAGATTATGGACAAGCTACTTCTTATATGTCTGTGCTATAAACCGGCCAACGGGCAATAAGCTATATCAAAGAGAGCTGATATTATAATCATTCATAGTTGGTTTAACATGGTATCATGAGATACGACTGATTTTAGTTTGTGGTATCTAGAGATGAACGGAATAAAAATAATATCGATATGAATGGAACATCACCAGAACTTCGGTATAATAATTTATGTCATATTTACATACATGAGTTTCTGACTGTCAGCATTTGTCTGTTAAGTTTGACATGTATTTTTGTTTATAACAAATATTTGTTTTACTCGAGGATGTTCAGCTTTGTCATAAAATGTTAGTGCACTGCGAGTGCAAATGATTAAAATCACTTAGGTTGAATTTGACTAATAAATTACTAACATATCGTATAAATATTTATATCGATTGCTTAAAAATATCGATAATATCGGTAGTAACATGGCGTTATTAACCAAATCTATTAACCACCATTCATAGGCAAAATCGATATTAAAATCAATGTTGCACTGTAAAGTATTTTCAATTACCGGTACTTCCGCAAATAATTAATTAATATTTCGATATCGATATTTCATTATCAAATCGACAATTGTTCTACAACGATTGAAATATTGATATTATAGGATCGATATTATGGATATATCGATATATCGCTAGATATTAGTAGGTAACAATACAATAAATTTATTTGGAATATAATTATGATAATATTACGTACGGTTTCTTTTCTTTTCATTCTTTCAAAAAGTTTTCACGTTTGTATTTATAGGAAACGAGGGTTTTTATTGGAGATTATTAGAAAACAACATTTATTAAAAAAGTTATTAAATGCAGTGTATAATAACAGCATAATTATAGTATCGAAACAATAATATCGATTTAACCACATGCCTAACTTAATCAATTCAGAATTTATAAAGTATAAACATATTTGTCGTATCTCTAGCGTCAGCGACTTTGAGATGACGGGCGAAAAATTCTCAAAATAAAATCACACTTTTTGCTCTAGGCAAAACAGATACAATTTTCATGTAAACAAATACAATTACGAAGTAGCCTAATAAGATTTGACATCAATTAACGTAAGTGTTAATAATGCTTATTTAAATCATTGTAAACAAATGATATTTATTTTAGATTCATTGTTTGTAAATATTATAACATATTGCAATTTTATTCTAAAGACTCGTACCATTTAACTTGCCAAATTATTTTACTATGAAGTTAATGTGCGCTAGGTTATAAGAATTATTTGCAAATAACTATATGTGAATACGCAATTTTTATAATAAAACATTTTCTTATTAGATCTTGAGGGAAGAACAAGAAAATGGATAATCAACCATGCATATTTCTTGGTATAAAGGTGAAACCAGGTCCAATAGAGCGTCATAAGCTTGAAAACTTTGCTTTAGACAACACCGTCGACAGTCTTAAATCTGAAGCGGAAAAGAAGGCAAATGTGCCCTCTTCATCATTAGGTATGAATTTCTGTAATGTTATCTGTTGGTCACTTACATAGCCTAACTATAAATGTTTAGCACCTATAGTTGAAAAGAAACAAAAGTTATGTAAAGTCTCTTATCAGAACAAACAATAGCAGCAAAAACAGCCATTAAAATCAATATTTAAAACAAGCAGTTAATGAAAATCTCATGTTAGAAAAATTACATTATATACCTACTACTAGACATTTTCTTGACAAATTTCTTAATTTGTTTATGTGTTTTAAAAGGCAACTTGTGCACTATCAACACATCCTTTGCCATGGGAGACTTTACAAACATTCGAACAACTGACTCAAAGAGCACCCAGACTTGGTTCAATTATATTACTTGTTTAGCTTTTACTATAATATTTAACACTGTATAAAAGAAATAATGAAAATTTTATCAAGTTAAATTCTTTCAGAAATCAGAATAAATTTATTTGGTAAACATACATAGGTATTCACATATAAAGACTTTGGATAAAAGTACAAATGTGCTATGTTTTGTGGGTTTGATGATATCATAAACTATAGATGATATTAACATCATAACATAGAATATACAATTATAATTAAATGCTAGAACTTATGTTAAAATAAAAAAGAGCATCAACTACAATGCTGAGTCTGGGCGTTCTTTGTGTCCGTTGTTTCTAAAGTTCCCCACAACACAGGAATTATGCCTAGCATATAAGAAATATTAAATTTAAAAAAATCAACATGTTTGAAGTGATAGTGTAAATCCCCTATCACTTCAAACATGTTGAATTTTGGATAACACTCAGATAGACATTTTATTCTAGTCATGTATTACTGTGGGATTAGTTTTTTAACATAATTTAATTTATTTACCACCATGGTCATTACTGGGTAGCATGATGACAATTTCAAAAATACTTATTCTATAGTGTCTGCTGCGGGGCATTTAATGTGTTAAAGTGCATGGATCTGTTCATAATTTGTTATCTTTGATAGCTATTGCTGCTTCTATAGCTATCACTTTATCTTGATTTCTACTGTATATTCTTAACAACAAAATTCCTGTCGAAATTTCCTTTGCCTAATGTTAACACTTTAAAATCCTTTTGAGATGTAGATGTACCAAGTTATTGATCGTAAAATAATTACCCATTTATCCTTCACATTGGTAGAAAAGTTTAATAAAACATCAATTTTTGTTGATTTGTCTTTCATACCAAACAAAAATAAGAGCAACATAATTTTTCCTTTAATTATTAATTACAGAATTGATTCATCATGGTAAAATCTTGAAAGATGATCTGACTCTCTTAGACAGTGGTGTTAAGAGCGGAGAGATGGTACATGTTGTAAAGAAAAAAGTGCAGGCTCCACCGGCACCGCCACCAACATTCTCGGATTCTGACCTTCAGACACTCAATAACTCTTTGAGAACTTTAGGATGCACACCCAATGCTCCTGGATGGACAAGAGCAATGCAGGTGAATATTATTCTATTATTTGCCCATGGAATCTTGTTGTTCTGACCATGGATAGCTGTTATATCTAATAAATCTACATATGACTACTTATAACTATCGAATTTGAATACTATTATCCCCCCTTATGAAAGAAACAAATGACTTACTGATATGTTTATATTACAGCTTTTAAATGATGAATCTGCAATGGCAGAAATCATAGAACAAGCTCCATCCATTGGTGAGGACTGTGTGGCACTTTCAATTCTACATGAAGTAGAGTTATTGGCTGCCTTAGGTGCAAACACAAACACAATGAGACGAGGTGCCAATGCTCACCCAGAGTTGCCAGCTGCTTTACGACACTTGACGCGTCTTGTCAGGTCTCGTAACAGTACTACGCCTTCTACTGACAGTGGTAATGTATTGCTTTTTATATTAAATTGTATCTTTGATACATTCGTCAAATTATTAGAAAGTATTTAAGTTATACAAAATGATGAATAAAATTACTGTCCAGTTCAATAACATTATGATAGGAGATTGTCAAATCACTAGCCTAAACTTTCTCATACTGAGAAGAGGCCTGTGCCCAGCAGTGGGACAGTTTAATACAGTGCTGATATTATTATTATACTAGCTTTTCTTATACAATTTATACTGTGGAATATTTAAACCAAATACCTAATTTGGTTCAGATACTGATCAGTATCAATGATATGAAAAGAAAGCACCACATCATGGAAATATGTAACTAGAATAGCTACTCTGTAATATAATAGTTTTTAAACGATGGCTTGGACATTTTGCACCAAAATTAATTAAAATCTTATTAAAATGGAATAAAACAATATTTTTGCTACATGCTTCATAATTTTCCTAATGCAACCATTTCTCTTGGTGATTCTATGAAAATACTATACCTATATATATTTAGACTGTATCAGAAACAATGTAATTAATAAAAATCCATATTAAATTTAAAAGTAATACATACTGCTCTTTCATATAAAAAAAATATTTCTTTTTTTTTTTTTAATTTTCATGCACAATACAGTACATTGGCGGACTTAATGTCAAGGGAATTCTCTACCAGTCAATTGTAGGGAGATGCAGAGATAAAAAGAAGTAGGTGCTTACGCATACAAAATAGCATTATAAATATACATGTATTTGAACTAAAGAATAACATAAAAGTAATGAAAAAACATACCTATATACATACATACGTAACATATTACTGATGAGATGGAACAGATAAACTGTCAAGAGAGCATGCACTTTTAACTTGAAAGTGCAACGGTTTGTGGACATCTTGACTTCATGAGGGAGCGTATTCCAAAGTAAAACGTACTGGACGAAGTAGGAAGAATGTTGGAAAACAGATGTGTGGGAGGGACAAAGTAAGAGGAGGTTATTGGATGAACGAAGATTTCTATCATGAGTTGAACATAGATATTGGAAAAGGCAGGTTAAATAAGTGGTGAGGTTAAAATAGAAAATAATATTTAAGGGCAAACTACGGCATTGACGAATAGGTAACCATTTTAAAGTGGATCTATAAGATGAAATATTGTCATATATTATAATAATTAAGAATTTTGTTGCAGTTCCAACATCCGGCTTCGCTTATTCATTAGAGGCGCTCTCAGAAGATGAGGATGCAGATGAAGAAGAAAGTGAAGATGCTGAGAGGAATCCTATCACCCAGGAACAGTTTACTGCTGCTTTACAGGTCAGTCACTTGCACCATGATTCTGTAGGCAGTTTGTTCTTAAAGTTCAAGACTATCTCTATCTTCGGATCAGTTATATATAATACTAGCCTTTGCCCGCGGCTTTGCTCGCGTAAAAGTAGGTAAGTTCATGTTAGAAACAGAATTTAAAAAAAAAAAATTGTAGACTTTGTTACTCGATGATAATATAGCTTCCTTATGGTGAAAGAATTTTTATAATCGCTTGGGGTAGTTAGTAGTTTGAGTTAAATCCTTACAAACAAACAAAAATTCAAATGTTGCCTCTTTATAATATTAGTATAGATTTAATAAAGCAAGAGGGCCCATTGATACATACATACCTATGTATATATCAACGAGAGACGTATAATCACGCCTATATTCCGATATGCAAAAGTGAATTCGCGAAGATTTCGCGTGGTAGTGGGCGAGCCTATTGTTACCGGGCATAGTTCCTGACTTCGTGCGTGGTCAAAGCAGACAATACTAACATTCGTGCCGGGGCGACGCCTAGGAGTAGTCAGCCGCAGGCATTTCTTGTCTGCATTAGGCACTGCTGGGTGGGTCGCTGTAAAGTTTCAGTTCCAGCGACCTACCCACCATTCAAGGCAGCGTGTCAAAGTTTCCTTTAGGTATTTTTTTTTAATGACGTCTCCCGCACTTGACGTAATTCCTGTATAGCGGTGGAGTTTACAAATATTCAAACAACGGACACAAAGAACACCCAGACTCGGAACAACCATTTGTGGATCACACCAAGTTTTGTCCCGTGTGGGTTTCGAAACCACAACACTCGACGCAATGGCAGTGGCGAGGCTACCACTTAAACCAGTACGCCATCCGTAAAGTCAAAAGAATAAACAATATATAAAAAAGACGATATTAACATATTATTTTTAATGTTGTTTAGGCGGCCACAGACGCGATATCGTCATCAAGCAGTCGCGGCGCCGGTAGTCAAGACAGCCTCCTGAGACTGTTGCAGTCAGCCGGGGAATCGAGCCGAACCACCTCCTCGGCCACTGAGTCCGGTACACCGACAGGTTCGGGTAAATTTCAGTTAATTTAAACCCTGCAGCGGATTTCCTATAATACCTTTTTAATTATAAAGTCTTGTCCACAACTGAGAATGTAAAGGTCGTCAGATACAGTCGTCTTCAAATTCAAAATATATTTATTCAAAGTAACACTTATAAACGTCAAGGTTACACTAACTAAACAATAAATTATTATGAATATACATTTACCTGTAGCCACGTTCAGCAAAGCAGGGGCATAGAACCAATAAGAGGAACGGGCAAGAAATTCACGGCCACTCTCTTTAATCACCAACTACTTTGCAATGCTGCTTATTTTACAAATTACATTTGTAAGGAGCTGCAACCATTATACCATTTGCCTACTACTGAATTGAAAAATAAAAATTGCCTGCCCTCACAATGGCTTACATATTATAACGCGCATGACCCTTTATCAGCACTTGAGATTTATTTATTTATTGGACCATCTACAAAGATACACACAACTTAAAGCTAAATACAAAAGTGTTAGGTCAATAGATTAAGTGTGCACCCTCACTTACAGTAGGCCACAGCATGCAAAGTAAAATCGTACATATAGTTGGCGAAGTTGGACAACGTTACAAATAGTCAATTACAAATAATTAATTAAAAATACTAAAATACAAATAACGGAATACAAATAATGAAATACAAATAATGAAATACAAATAATGAAATTACAAATAATTATTATTGAATGTTAAATAAAAATAGAAAATAAAAAATAGGCTCAATCAATGGTATTTCAGAATACTCACAATATCAAAGTGCTTGTAGAGTATTTGAATCCATGACCACCAAATCCATGTTTAATTCAATCCATGACAAGCAAATTAATAAACTGTTGCTTTCATTTGTACTAGAGCTTGTTCAGTAATTAAACTATTCTAATAATGTATAGTCAACAACTGTAAAATCCATTTTGTAAATGGGCTTTAATTTTGATGCCATGGAAACCAAGCTACTGTATAGCCCAACTTTCCTAAGAGACCACTTCAGTCTGTGTTATTTTGGTTTTCTCAACTATGCTTTTGGTGACTACTACTGTAGTATAGCAAGTAAGGCATGATGCTTATCTGTTGCGATTACATATCAATATTGAACTGTTGTTATAACTTCTTCAACAGCCGACTGATGATGACATGCACATTAAAACGCGGGCCTAGGATTGGGCACCTCTGGTATTCTAGGGGCTGTAAGACTTAAAAAAGTATACGAATTTAATTCATATTGTCAGGCTGCATCAGTAATATATCATGCATCCTATAAAAACATAAGTTTGCATTTACTCTGCAAATTGTACACACACTGCAAGTAATCATTTTAATTTGAATATTCTTCTGAAGATTATTCACACTATAGCTATCTTTATAATACTGATTCACAATGAACGTCAAGATGGCGGGACTACGCCAGGTTTTTCGAATATCATGTGATTAGGATTTAATACAATATTTCTACTATTTTATACTTCCATAGTAAAATTCTACACTCATAAAATTCCTAAATATTCTACAAAGAAAGTAGTTCCCCTATTTTGATATCAAAATGGTGGGACCACTATTAAGTTAATGAAAAACACATGGCGTGATCTTAAACTGAACACATAAAATTTTAATACGATATACACTCGCGTGCAAGTAAATCGACTCAAGTCTCAAGTGCGCATAAAAAGTGATATAACTAAAAAATTACTTATTTTACCTCTATATAATGTTTTACATAATTAAAGCCTAGTAATTAGGCTTTCAAATGGTAGCATAATATCAGTAATTTAAATAAACACTTGTACTTAGAATGCAACTGAACGCAACCTCCCGTAAACTGCTCTGCGCTCTATACACAACTTGCGCGACACAACCCCCTCTAAAAACCCTCTGTAATCGTTTTTTCTTATCAGTCGCTCATTAGACGTTGACCTGAACACATCTCTGCAAATTAAAGCCGTCATTTGAAGAAAATTATGGATACAACACCTGAAGAAGCCGCTCAAGTCGTTGCCCTATTGCAAGAAGGGTTGAACCAGCGAGAAGTCGGTCGTCGTTTGAATATGAGTCAGTCCGCTGTCTCGAGAGTATACAGAAGGTTTCAAGAGACTGGTGCCTTCACTCGGAGGCCTAATACCAGCCGACGCCGGTGCACCTCGGAGCGTGACGACCGGTTTTTGGTCTCGACCTCTCTCCGAAATCGACACCTTACCGGCGTAGATGTGCAGCAGGAGCTACGTCAAGTTCGCGGGGTGACTGTCAGTCAGTGGACAGTTAGAAGAAGGTTGAAAGAAGCTAACCTTACTCCGAAAAGACCCGCTACAGGCCCGAAGTTGACCACAGCTCATCGTCAAGCACGCCTTCACTTTGCTCGAGAGCATTTGGATTGGAGCATAGAGCAATGGCAGTCAGTCCTGTTCACAGATGAGACGAGGATGTGTCTCCATGGCAGCGACAGGAGAGGTCGGGTATACCGTCGTCCCGGTGAACGGTTTTCACAGTGCTGCTTTGTGGAAACCGTTGCATATGGTGGCGGATCTTGCATGATGTGGGCCGGTATTTCCTTAGAAGGCAAAACGGAGCTTGTTTTCGTTCCTGGGGGAGGCCGCGGAGGAGGTCTGACCAGTGATCGTTACATTGAAAATGTTCTACTGGATCAAGTTGTTCCTTATCAAGGCTTTATTGGGGAAAATTTCATCTTGATGCATGACAATGCCCGATGTCACACTGCTCGGGCCACACGTGATTTCCTGAACGAAGTTGGAATTCACACTATGCATTGGCCAGCGCTCAGCCCCGATTTAAATCCCATTGAGCACATATGGAACGAGCTCAAAAGGAAAGTTAGAGCGAGGAATCCAGCTCCGACAAACATCAACGAGCTCAAGACTGCGTTGGTAGAAGAGTGGGGTCGAATACCACAATCATTCATTAAAAAGTTGATAAGGTCGATGAAGAATCGCATGAGAGCAGTGATCAGAGCTAGAGGAGGAAATACCAAATATTGACACGAATAATTTTTTTATCTTACGCACATTTTGTTTCATTTAAACACAATAACCCCATTAACCCTCACAACCCCATACTGTTAAATTGTATGAATTTTCAACATTTTTTACATTATCATTGGCATTAACCTTTTTTACTAAACTACTGAATCGATTTTCATGCAACTTACACCATTTTAAAGCTCAATTACTAGGCTTTAATTATGTAAAACATTATATAGAGGTATAATAAGGCATTTTTAAGTTATATCACTTTTTATGCGCACTTGAGGCTTGAGTCGATTTACTTGCACGCGAGTGTAGTACAACTACGTTTGAATCGTTACTATACTTTAATAACTGACATTTCAATAAAAAAAAGTGTTTATTATATTTACATCACAAAAGCGCCTGAATAGAAAGTATCATATTAAGCTAACTATCATTTTATTGCTCTTACAATTAATTTAATAAGAAAGTACCGGTCAACTGTGGCAAATTTACTTTCAACAAGCAAATTGACCTAGTGTACCTCAACTTACATTGCACCATTTTATTTACTTTCATTTAATTTTTCCATTTTGATTTTCATTTCATTTATACCTAGTAAATAAATAAAAGAAATACCTTGGTGAAAACTTTGTTTTATTATCTTTGTAAAGTTTGTGCCAGCTCTGGCAAAATATGTCCGTTTGTAAGAAATTTCAGTAAAAAAAATTGTGGCGTCTTTACTGGACATCCAATATCTATAGGATTTGTCCCGTAAATGCCCACGTAACGAGGGATCAATATTCTCTAGTAAAATTGCTTAAGTAAAGTTGCCATATCTGTGTCAACTTTACATATTTTTGAACACTGTAACGTGTTTATTTAACTTTTTGTAGATATAAATCGTTGAGCATGTAGACACATGTCTTTGCTTCAGATTAGATATATATGTATATTTTAAAGTATCATAGTTAATGAAAAAACTGATAAATCGTCAAAAAATACGGTAATGTTGCCACAGTTGATAGAATTGTTTTTTATGTTATTGTGCATCTACAGGTTACAATTTTGTCTGTCAGTAAAAGTATACATATTTCTATATTGGCATTACATTCTCTGCAGCTACCACAACACTTTATAGATTCATTAGGTTTTATGGCAACTGTTCTAAAGCGCCAAGTGCATGGTTTCTTTGTAACCTTCCACAATTCTTACCGTAATAATTCAGCCCATGTATGTTTCGGTAAACACTTCTTTTTATGATACTTACTCAATGGTTTTTTAGGGTCATTTCTTTTTACATATGTAATAATAGGTAGAATTTTTTGCCAAGCGTAGATATCTAAATAAAAAGTAATATACTCGTGGTTTGATTTTGACGAAGACGTAGAACTGTTTATCTCACTCTTGGCGGTCTCTTCAATCTTCATTAGCTGTCGCTTAGTGATAATATATACAAACTTTTTGGCGTCATACGAAAATCTAGTTCCTTACTCATCTGGCTAAAAACTTGGTCACTACTAGGTGGATATCGACGATTTTCAAATACATTCTTGTACTTTAGAAACACAGATTTTTGTTGATCTAGACTTCTAGAGGAACCACGGGTTATCTTCCTCTTTTCATGATTATGTAAGAAACACAGTTTAAGTACTACTTACTATTATAACTAAAAATGCCATTAAACACTACTGTGACACAAAATATAATTATATTGCATACGCTTCCTGTTACTGATACAATGCAACTATGTATTTGTCTGATATTTCGTTTTAAACTTACCCGCTTCTGTTAAGATAAAATAAAAATATGTGTAGGATAATACGAGAAATAGCTTGATGTGTTTATTCTAAGAATTGCGTGTTTAATTGTAAATAGTAAATTAACTGTATTAAAATTATTTAAATTCAAGAAGTAGCGTTTGTAAATTAAATTGTATAAAACATTTCTACAACAAATTCTATGCGGTCCAAATATTTTAAACGGCTAAACAAATTATAAGAGCAATAAAATGATACTTGGCTCAATGTGATACTTTTTCTTCAGGCGCTTTTGTGATGTAAATATAATAAACACTTATTTATTAAAATTACAGTTATTAAAGTATAATAACGATTCAAACGTAGTTGTACTATGTCGTATTAAAATTTGATGTGTTCAGTTTAAGATCACGCCATGTGTTTTCCATTAACTGAATAGTGGTCCCGCCATTTTGATATCAATTATCGGGACTACTTTCTTTGTAAAATATTTAGAGATTTTATGAGTGTAGAATTTTACTATGGAAGTATAAAATAGTAGAAATATTGCATCAACTCCTAATCACATGATATTCGAAAAACGTGGCGTGGTCCCGGCATCTTGTCGTTCATGATTTAGAACCTCTTTATAAAATATCTTTATTGTAGTCAAACCACAACAACTGTACTACTTCTTATCATCATTACTTATTCTTTTTATTACTCTGACACATAGAAATCATTTTTTTTTTTGGTCTAATAGTAGTTCAAGTGGCATTTGGGTCCATAAACAATGCCAAAAAGAAGTCAATTCGAAGTTTCGCCGCTTTGTAAAATAAATATAAACTGACAAAAAAAAATGCGCATTTATAATATAATAATAATTATAGAATATATGACGATTATTACACAAACATTTAAAGGACCTCTGAAACAAGTAATTAAAAGCTTTTACAAATATTAACTGACTTTCTCTGTTTTTCTTTCTATAAGTCTCGAAATATGCAAAATTTGTTTATAAGTGAGCGAAAATGCTGGTTAAAATATTAATGGGCGAATATTGGTGCATATTCAATACATAGAGGTGAGTGAACATGACTGCTTTTTGTATGCACTTTGTAAATATTATACCTTGTCCATTCGTTTATTTTCTTTTTGACAGCTCACGCCTATGAATTACCTTTTTTTTGTCGGAATAATGTACTACAGTAATGCTTTGCATAACAAACAACCAAAGACTATAAAACAGGTCTTGAAATAAGATAAATCGATCATATGGAAAGAATAATTTGACTTAATGGAAGTAAATTGCTGTAAATTTAATAAAAAAAAGAAAATAAAAATAGTAACTATAATAATCTTTATATATATAATTCTGCTGTACGTGTGTATGTCACTGAACTCCTCCTAAACGGCTGGACCGATCTTGATAAAAAAAATTGTGTGTGTTCATGTGGATTCGAGGATGGTATAGATGAGGTGTTTCTTTTTTTTTCTTGTGTACTGGACAGCGTCTTTCGGGACAGCTAGTATAATATAATATTCTACCACATACACACAACACAATCTAGCCCAAACTAAGCAGAGCTTGTACTATGGGTACTAGACAATGGATAAACATACATACATACTTTCTTTTTGTAAATATATACATACTATACATAGAAACACCCAGAACAAGACAAATGTTTGACTTGTGCGGGCACAAGTCAAACATTTGTCTTGGTCTGGGATTCCCGAATCGAACCCGCGACCTCAGGCGTTGCAGTCGGTTATACTAACCATTACGCCACCGAGGCCGACAATGAACTATGACTCAATGATTAATTATTTGCAAGGAATTAAGTCAAAATCTTGGAATTTATGTTTTGGAATTTAATGTGCGTATACGTTATATTATTTATAAGTATAAATATTTTAATTTTAATGATTTATTATTTTTATATTTATTTTAAGTGTAAGTGTAAGTTACATATATAATTTTTAAAAAATCTAATGTACGAATACTTAATATTTATACTAAAAATATGTCAATGCATTAAATCGATTAAAAGTTCTTCTTAAATATAATCGATTATTATATCAAATTCGTCACTAAATTCGAACTATCTCTAACTGTCAAAAAGTAAATAAACGGATGGACAATAGTCATCATAATGTAGTGTCATATTTACATGATAATGCAATAGCTACATTTTAAAACCACCGTTATTTTATTAATGTTACGTGAAAATAATTATGCGCAATTTTTTTTAAATTAGGACTAATAACAGAGCTTTCAATAGAAGGAGATCATTATTACGTTATAACAATTAAAACAAGTAATGATTGTTATTATCTAATTTTAAAACTAAATATCTCAATACTAGTAGTAGTGACCTATAAATTTATAAAACGGTGGTTATACCGTAACTTGTTATAATATTAAAAAATAATACTTTATCAAATGTATATAATTTTAGAGTATACATACCAATAAAGCGCGCGCATCGCATTTCGTCCATTGTGCCAAACGTAAGCAGATGTTTTATAGATACTTACCATAGATGTAGCGGTCAAATGGTGATGCGCCACGGTTTTCGGGAACACTTTGTCATTAGTAAATATGCTATTGGATTTTTAACTACGTGAATATAAATAAAAAAACACTGTGATGTACTTATTCAACAATATTTAATCACCTAACTAAATATCAAAAATAAAACAACAATATAAAAGTAATTACCTATTATGCCATGAAAAGAATAATTTATTATACAATTGCGAATTTGTTTGTTAATGTATTTTAATGTACTTGATGTTTTATTGTTATTGCTATATATATTTTTAATAACAGCACGCAACATATTAAAAAGACAATGGAATGTACAAAAAAATACAATAAAAATTGCTTATGTCACTCAGGATGATGCAAGGATTTTAACGATGCCCCACCAATGTGGACGACATTGGTTCAGGCATTTAGAAGTTATGGTGGAATAAAGAAACTCACATACATACTTACATACATACATGAACGCTAAAAACATTACACTCCTTTATTGGCAGTCGTGTAAAAAATTGTTCTATAGAATTCTATACATACAGTGCAGTAAAATATTATAATACTCCCACAGAAATAATCATACTTTTCACACAAAAATTTGTCCTGGTTAGGCATCGAAACATATTTTTTCAATTACGGTAATATCGCATTATCACTACTTATTATGAAATTATATTTTTACCAACAAATCAAGTTCAGCGTGGCGCAACACTATTCCTATTGCAGGGAAAATATGAAGCGGGAAGCGCGGGCGCACGTGCGAAGTTGACCCGCCCGCGCGCCTCTCGCAAATCCCGCACGTCTTCACCCCTCAAGTAATTACTTTAAAATCTGTGTTTTCTGTTAAAATAATACTTACCTATGAAAAAAAATACCACTATTTATTTTCGTTTGTTTCCTTGAGTCATGTTTACAACTTAACACTGCACATTTCACCATTTTAGCATTAACTTCAGATAAATACCGGCGGGAGAAAGATACAACGCGCGCGCTTATTTGTGACTAATGATCGTCAAGTGTAATTTTTCGAACTGTTCATACCCGTGCTTACAGTTCATACTCGGTTACGAGTGCTCTATTGGTTATGTATACTCTAAGTTTATAATAATAATATTCTACCACATACAGACAGTTAAAGCTTCTTTATATGCCAATGAATGCCAGTCATTACGAGACAGATGAAATGAATAAATGATTATACCTTATTATGAGAGATTTCCTCACCGCCGAAGCCTATACAGAATGAAATAGTTTTTAATACATGTTTCAATTTTACTATCCTATTTACCTGACCAACAAGCATACAGCGCGCGGACAGCTGTTATTGTAGCGTACTTAAGTAAATATTGCTCTCAGGGCCATAGATTTATTTATATTATTGCATAAGGTCTTCGTAAATTGAAACTTTTATGACAAAAATACAAGGCGTCGTCTTTAAAAATATTTATTTAGGTGATCATAATTTTCCATAGAATAGTAAAAAATAACTGACGAATGTAGTTTTTATTCACACAGTTATTATCAATTAGATTTTGCCCGCGGTTTACCTCGCGTAAATTTAAACCTGGATGAAAGTTAACCTAACCTATGTTCTTTAATGTTTCCCTGACAACGTGTACCTATGCGAAATGTCATCATGTTCTGTCAAATAGTCAAGGCATGAAAGCGTAACAAACAAACTCACATTCGCATTAATAATATTATAGTGCTGATTACTCAGGTGTACTGGATAAAATATTCCGGGCTAGTAGATTTTTCGAGTGTGGAGGCTCGGGCACCCACTGGTCTCTTGGAGTCGGCTCTAGTGATATACGCTATGCTTTATTTTGACATCTTTCTAGCAAGTGTTCTGCAAATTAACGAACATTTGCAAAATCAGATCGTGCAAAAATGAATCTTTTAACTTGCACAACTTTAGCAAAGTCAATAGCTTTCTTAGTCAGATAGACAAGAGCTACAGAAAAGCTTTTTGAAATTGGTAGAATACTAGATGTGGCAGGCGTTCTGTTCACACATGAACATTATTTAGTGCAGTATGTGTATGTTCTGAACTAAAAGAGTACTACTACTACTCGTATATTGATACAGGAAACTATTAAACAAGAGATTAAAGCGAAATAGGGCACGGTAATTTTTTTTTGGACTACATTTTTACTTGATGGTAGTGTCACGAATACTTGCATAATTTACCAAGCAACAATACTAAATCCCTCTCTAACTTGGCAGTTAAATTAAATGTGCTCTTAAACTTGTTTTAGATTATAGCTTATGCTCTAAAATTAATGTTGTGATCTTATATTTACTATTGTTAGTAGATTGTCGTATTTCTTAGTCGATTTTGTCGTAGTCATAAAAGAAATCACAGCGCTGTATCTTCCACCATTAAATCTAATTATTAGTAATACAAATCATACATTTTCATTTATAGACTAAATAGTTTCCTAGTGCCTGTACTATCGACAATCATGTTCATGTATAATTAACCATATTTATTTTTAAGCTCCTGGACGGTCGTTGATAACACCTGAAATGTTTAGCGAGGCTATATCAGAAGCTATAAACAGGACTTCTACCACCAGATACCCAAGTGGGACACCAGTCGAGCAAAGAAATCCCGGTATGTATTTTATTTTACACACCAATCATACATTATTATATATATTATTTTATACATACGTGCATACATGTTTCTATGATTTTTATTTAAATGTGTGTTTGTATATTCGGATCCAAATATATTTACAGGTATTTTTACATCAAGTCACCACCATTTAACCATTATATTAAAGTTTGCCCAAAATAAAAGTTAACGGTTTTCTACTAAAAGCCGGCACCCGTGAAGCGCGGCTTTCCTTTCGAATACCTTGAATTCAGATTCTTAATCGCGTTGCGGTACTTTAAGGAAACTATCAAATATACGTGGGAATTATTTATTTTAAGACTGCCGCTATTTTAATACTTATGAGTCATCCTCATGATAAAAGAATAATTGTAATAATCGTTAACCTAAACAAAATATTCAATATCATTCAATCAGTGCAATCGTGCGGATGAAGTGGCTGTAGCCTAATTATTTAATGCACCTGATTTACGATCCAGAGATCATGTGTTCGATCCCCACCCATTGCACTACCAAGGTGAACCTACTTTTCCAAGTTGGTGTGGACTCCTTTGGTTTTCTTTTTTAACGTGGAGGAATGAATTTATCTATACCTCTCGGCGGAAAAGGGGAGCGGAGAGGTATTGATAAATATATCGGGCTCACCGGCTCACACAAAGATGAAAATATGTCCCGGGTACTACCGACTAAAGGTACCACAGTGTGCCAACTCACTGCCTTGAATGGCGAGTGCAAGCAAGGCCTAAGCTGAACTAAATAGTTAAGCATACACAAGTTTTACAAGAATACCTACTAGTAATTTGTAATAGGTAGGTACTGATTGTTTCCAACACTATAACTGTAACCCTAACTGACATTCTTCCCCTGCACTCGCCAAAATTAATTAGATATCACAATACGTCATATACTAAATAATGCTCGTAATATAGATTTTGTTAATGGCCTGTGTGAATTGCAAAATACGCGGGCGCCAGGCGTGGGACTTGGAACTGCAAGTAAATCGTAGGAGGTGCTTAGAAGTCCAAAGTACAATATTTTCTGTTGGAACACATGCACATTAGCTCGGTTTAGATTTATACAATAGATATAGCTTATATAAAAAAAGTTTATATGCGTTTCCTTCTAAGGTACGAGATCCTCAGTGCGAGAGTTTAACTCGCACTTCATTTAAATATAATTGATAATTTGTAAAAATCATAAAGTTATAAATCATAATTCAACTCACAATTCAAGCAACAAACTCTCGGAATACCATTGCGTAAATGAATCGATTGGCACTATACAGTTTGCTGAAAGGGATATTGTAAAGAAAATAAAAGAGTTGGATATTTCGAAAGGATCGGGCCCTGACAATATACCACCCTTATTTTTAAGACGTAGTTCTAAATTTATTGCACATCCACTTTGTTTAATTTTTAACCGTTCTCTCTGTAGTGGAGTCTTTCCTGAAGCATGGAAAGTTGCAAGAGTCGTCCCAATTTACAAAAAAGGAGATCCCAAAGATGTAAAAAATTATCGACCCATTTCGATACTATCATGTACAGCAAAACTATTGGAATCCCTTGTTACGCCCATACTAAATCGTCACGTAGATCAACATATTTCGATTAGCCAACATGGATTTAAAAGAGGCCGCACAGTGGAAACTAATTTAGTTGAGTTCGTGTCACATGTATCCAGGGCATTAGATAACAGGTTAGAAGTGGATGCCGTGTACACGGACTTCAGCAGCGCATTCGACAAAGTGAGTCATTCACTTCTATTGTCGAAGCTTGCCGGGGTCGGTGTGCATGGGACACTCTTGGCCTGGTTTGGCTCTTATCTTGAAGGTAGGTCACAGATTTTAGCAGTGAATGGGTGTGAATCACAGCCCTATTTCGCAACCTCAAGTGTTCCACAAGGTTCGCATATCTCACCTATCCTGTTCTCTATTTTTGTGAACGACATCTCTTCTCAGATTAAACACAGCAAACATCTGATGTTCGCAGATGACTTAAAAATTTACAGAACAGTAACATCTTCTGACGACGCTGCTGAACTTCAGAGTGACATAGATCGAATTCAGGAGTGGTGCATAGAGAACTGCATGTTGTTAAATGTTTCCAAATGCTATCAAATTAATTTTACCAGAAAAAAGTCGCCTATAAGTCATTCATATTCCATCGGTGGTTCCAATCTAACAAAGGTAAAAGAAGTTTGAGATCTAGGTGTCATCATGGACTCCCAATTAAACTTTAGAGCTCATATTGATAGCACAGTTACGAAGTCTGCTCAAATGTTAGGTTTCATTAAGCGCGCCACCAAAGGTATTCTGTCCGCCCAGGCTAAAATAACTCTTTACAACTCCTTGGTACGTAGCCGACTAGAGTATGCTTGTGTGGTATGGAACCCGTGGTATGCCGTTCAATCTCAACGCGTAGAAAGTGTACAAAGGGCTTTTACAAGACATTTGGCATATACAACAAATAGGGTAACACCTCGCAGTTCTTACAACCAACGTCTTACCACTTTCAAAATGTCATCCCTGCGTGAGCGTCGTGTAATTTGTGGCCTATTGTTCTTGCATAAGTTGATCAATGGATTAATAGATTGTAATCTGATTTCACATTTGTCTCTGAGTGTCCCACGCAAGGTTCCCCGATATCCAATGACAAGAGTGTTAGAGCTACCCGTCTGTTCTACTAACGTTGGTCGAAATTCACCAATATTAAGAATTTGCAGAGACCTTAATTCGGTCATTCGCGCAGCACCCGAGGTTGACATATTCCATGATAGCAGAGCAAAATTTAAATCCCAAGCTTTGAAATCCCTAAGCACATAATCTTTAGAACATAATCTTTAGAACAATTACAAGATCAGTCTTATAAACATTGTAAAGTTTTATTAATTTAACTGATTAGTACCTTATAGTTAGCATGTTTTAGTAATAAATATATGTAAGTGTTGTGTTAACTCGTAATTGGCATATACATGAGAATATTATGTAACATATTATACTGAAACTTTTATGTAACCTGTATGTATGTGCTGTGAGTAAACCTTAATAAATAAATAAATAAATAAAGTTACTCTATTGCTTAGAATACAAATGACAAAATGACTGATCAAAATTTCTGACGTAAGTTTTGTTATTTTGACACAGATAATTATCTTATCTTAATATAGGTAATAATGCATAACAGATAAAAGCTGGTGGTTTACACTGTAGGCGCCTTAATTCAGTACTTTTTTTTTTATTTATACTCTGGTAAAACATAGCGAAGACAAAAATTTATATAAAAAAGAATTTTCACTCCATCGTCACGTTATAGGTAACTGGGGTCCTGAGTCTGCCTGTTGTCGCCAACACTATTAATAAGTAACGTGGACATCAAAAAATCAAAAAGATTTAACAGAAATTTTGAGCATGGTGTTGGTAGATATAGTGGTTTATTCAGGCACGAAACAATACGTTTGTATGGAGTAAGTGCTGCCTGCATTTTCTCTAAATGCATATTTATGTATGTTGTATGACACCGGCAATCATTTATATATTATAAACAATACTGGGTAAACTTAGTACCTACAGCGCGTTCGTACTCTTAAGAGATATAGCTGAGCTGTATGGTTTAGCTGAAATGTAAAGAAAAACAATAGCTTACTGCATAGGATTGTTACCTATGTACGTATAGTGAGTAAATCAGCAATGTTTTCAGACGCCACGTAAGTGATTCGTTAAACCGTAAAAGTGTTAGTTACTACAAGGCCGTGCCAATATCGATCCAAAGTCTAATAAAGCTGCGAACTACATAGGCGTGTTTTTACTACAGGCAACTTATATTCTAGTCATGGGCAGATCCGGAAATAATAGTAGATAATTGGCAAATAAAAGTACAAATTCAGTCTCATCAATTATATTTACTTTTTCTATTATTTATTTTCTTTTTAACTGCCGTATAACTTCTGCTTATGTAAGTAGTAAAAGTGCATTGCATTCCACTCGTGATTATGTATATTTGTCATAAATAAAATAGATTCTTATCTTTTTTGGCTTCCACAAGCCGTGGTTGGCGTCTCACAATGTTGTTCCTTCTCTAGCAACACAAGAATTGGCCAGAATCGCTGCTAACATCGCAGAAAGGGACCGTTTGGGCTTGTCCGACGCCGGGTCACCTCAGAATTCTTGGGACGAGCAGCGAAGCCCCGAGAACCGTACACGGACTACATTAAGTCCGGAAACTGATAGGACCGAAGGTCACTAAGTCCATTCATGGACTTTTCGAACAATTCAAAGCTGACAAGTCTATGGATGTTAATTCTGCATGGGCCTCAACTATCGGCATGGGCATGCTGAACAGTACATTGTGTACTTATTTTATTATTTTTATTTATATCTTGTAATTCGTCTATTTGTAAATGTTTCTTAAGTTGATAGTTTTATTCTATTTTCACGTCTGTGTTGAATTAAACGTTATTATTTTTCTTAATGTTATATAGGTCATGTTTTATTTGCTGTCGCAGTTTGACGCTACTTACACGCACAATGTGGGTCATTTGTTATATTTGCACAAAACTAATAGAGAGAAAACACGAATGTAAATGGAGGTGTACCTCGGTCAGTGCTTTATTTTGGTTGCGATTTTGAATAAAAATATACTAATTTTAACTGTTGCTCGCATGACTTTACATTGTTTTCATAATTTACTATAACAATAATATTTGACATTTGAGAGATGTACCTACTTTAAATTAACGCTTCAAAGCACGTCTAAATATACCTACTAAGTATTACTTAATAAATGAATCCGTAGAACGTATATAGATTAATTAATGTAGTATGTTCAGAGTCTGCCCAAAGTAAAAATACAAACTTTTAGAAGTAAATATTTGTTCAGCTTTGGATGTCTAGTTACGTAACAAATATTGACGCCATTAGAGCTTAATACATAATGATCTACGACTCCTTTCGTAATAAATGCATAACATACGATGTAGTACATGCTATGACCATGACCGTTATTTGGATTCGATGTAGATTGTAGATGATCACACGTATATACAATTATATCCGATTAGCAATCAGAATATACACATAATGTCATTTCCAAATCATAAGGCAAGGTAGCCTTCTAGTGACATTTACACGTCTATTAGATGTGGATAGCTGAATGCAATACCATCTAGGGAAATCTCCTTTTGGTATTATTTATTAAAACTAAGTATATTGTTTTACAGCGTCGTCATCACAAAGTCCAGTGGCGAGAGAAAACAATGAAGACTTCTCGACACAGTTGCAACACATGCATGAAATGGGATTACTCGATGACGCTCTCAATATTCGCGCGCTGCTTATTTGCGCAGGTGGGTAGTACTTGTTTTTACTTGTTATAGCTACGTAGCACATTATAGATACGTGCTGATAATTAAGTTAAAACTGTCTAGGTGGCGTAGCGGTAGTATATGCGACTGTCGTGCATGAGGTCCCGGGTTCGATTCACGGGTCGGGCGAAGTATTTTTGGGTTTTCCCGTCAAGTAATTCTTAATAACACAGAGTCTGGTACTGTGTGCGTAATACGACAATAGGCTCGCGGCTTATACCTCCCAAAAGGTAGTCAAAGGTCACGTATTACGCAGACACGTACACTTCGCGCCAGTTATTTTAGGACCCATGTAATATTTTTGAGATCCAGATTCTTTGCTGTCATAACCAACGAAAGCAATTTAAATGAAATCGCGCATGAAAATATTTTTATTTTACACCATGGTTCTAATTTCAAACCAGTATCGTTTATTTCATTTCATAAGATCTAGAACATAAACAATTTTCTTGAAGGCCATAATATACCTACGATAACAATGCGATTCTCTGAAATGTGTGATAACGGTAATTGATTGCTGGTAGCTAAATTCTGTTCAGAAATGGCTAATTACACGAAATAAGTCTTGTTTCTTTTTTTCAGGTGATGTGAATGCAGCTATAAACTTAGTTTTTAGTGGAGCGATCGGCGACGAATAGATATTTTAACTAATATATTACGGTCTTTTACAGAATTACATTGGTTTTCGGATTATCGCGAAACATTACGTATCTCTGTACCTATATATCAGTGTCTAATACAATAAGTTGTTTGTATGTCTTATCCTTTTATTCAAGCTCAAAAACTGTCAAAATTTAAAGGAATGCATATTGCCACATTACAATATATAAACATACCTAGTTGTCGAATACACTTACTGCAATGTTATAATTAATGTATGTGATCAATGTGATCAATGTAATAAACCTTAAATTAAAACATCAGTGTTGTTTTTAACTTGTTTATTTAATTAATAATAGTAACACCAGTTAATTTTGAAAATACTGTATTATAATAACATTATTATTATCACGGGATGCTTAGTCCATAAGGGCGAGTATAAGAATAGTATTGTGTACTATAAATTTAATTAAATATTAACTGGACCTATTTGTGTTCTATCTTATTTCTACCTAACATCAGAATGTTAACAAAAGCATGTGCTCATGTCAGTCAGTGATGAAAATAGTCTACAAGTACCTAAGATACCCAAATCTAAATATACAATGTCCAACAGAAGGGCAATTATATGTCAACTGGGTGTGCAAACAAAGATAATCTAAATGCATTCATGCATGTAGATTACTCTCTGGAATGCTTTAAGTTTAACAACAAACATTCCTATATGCTATATTATTACTGACAGTCCTTCAATTGACACTACTAAATAGACTCGAAGAAAAATAGTTAAAATGATTATGTAGCCATAAATACAATGTGTCTAAAATTAAAGTTCTAAAATAGCAAATTGACAGTTAAGTGGTGGGTGTCAAGCACCAGTAAAGCTTCTATAATCACTTCCTATACATCAAATATATGTAAGAACACTTTAAAACATATAAACGAGTGTATTTTACATTCCAAAATATCTACCTGTCTAGTTATCGCGGCTATCTGATTAATGCTGAATTTGAGACAAATTCTGGCTTAGCGTGTTAATGTCTCCAAGGTTCGCAATATTATTTAGTATGTATTTAGTCACATAACAGCGATAATAGATATGAAATTATAAGGACCTACGATTTTCTAGTGGGTCCCTATTTGACGTTCTAAGTACGTCACGGCTGTAAATGTAATTTCCATGTCTTGATTGTTAGACACAATAGTTATCAATTAGTGCTTTGATTTAAAGTTCATATTTCGTTTTGAAAGCTTTTTGTAAGTACTGTTATCGCTCTTTGCACGGCATTGCTCGCGTTTTTGCATACGTCGAAAATACCAGCCTGCATTATTAGGGCTTGTCTCACCAAATAGCTCATATTCAAGTCTTTTTCTAGCCTCTGTTCTAAGGGCAGCCCGTTTGTCATACCAATTCATATCCTCCCCCTTACTATTCTTTTCAAATTTCTTGTTCTGATTTTCATTAGGCTTGTTCATTATATTTTGAGTACTTTCTGTTTCTGGAAACTGGTTAATGTAATGTGTTTTTACTAATTCTATATTCAACTGGTTCCCATCAGGCTTCCTAATATTCTCATTGTCTTGAAATGATGTGATTGAAAAGTCTTCATAGTCTTTCATATAACCACCTTTCATTTCCCATTGTTCATATTTATTCCTCCTCTTTTGTTTTTTATGCAATTTTTGCCTGTCACGTTTTTTCTTATCTTGTTTATGCTTCTGCCCAATATATCTGTCATCTTTTTTTAATTCTTCTTCACTAAAATTTACATCATGAAAAGCCACATCCTTATCTTTTTTAACCCTTCTCTTAACCATTTTACTCCTGTGTTCCTTTTCTAGAATAGCATTTGTATCTCTCTTATGTATATTGTGGTTTTGCTGATCAGATTTAAGTGAATCTGCATAAGATATTTTTTTAACTGGTTTGTCTACACCATTATTATTAACATCTAACTCTAATAGAATAAGTTGTTCTGCATCAGGACTAATATGAGGTTCTGGCTGGTTTCTGTCTATGTTAATCTGTGTTTTAGTATTTTCATCTTGCATTACCTTTTGTTCTTCAGTTATACTACTTAAAGGGCTTTTGACTATCTTCTTTAGTATCTCCTCTTCATGTTTCATTCTTTTTGCAACTTCATCATCTAACCAGCTTCTATTTTGTTGGTAAATATGTTTAAGTTTTTCAACATCTCTTAAAAACTCCTTTTCATATTCTGGTTGCACCAAATGGCTATTGAATTTTGTCTCAGCAACATTATTAATATCATTGTCAATGCATTTTGTTATATGCTCTGTATTCTTACTATTAAGTGGCTCTTCATATATCTTTTTACACCTCTGTTGCTTGAAAGGAATTTTCTCCACTGTGTTAATTTTCCTTTGTTGCATTTGTAAAGTGTTCATAAGTGTAAGTTCTTTCAATTTGTTTCGCAAATATGTGTTTTCCTCTTGTAGTTTATATAGATTTGACAATATTTTATTGATAGATGGTGTAGTGTGGATTGAACACTCATTTCTGGCACCCCACATATGACCTATAGCCACACCAGCAGCTGTGATCACACTACCCAACATAATAATGTTAAGGACTGTGCTAAGCCTCTTGTTTCTTCTATGGACATAAGTTTTATGTTTTCCAGTATTATCTATGAGAAAATCATTCTCACTCCTTATGGATTCATCATGATTATTACTATTGGGAGGCAGTGGATTGAACGAAATAAACTGTGGAGGTGGTAATTCTGTTGGACGGCTCTCCTCTATAATACATTTGTCTTGGATCATTTCACAAGGAGTGGATGATTCTGGTTCACTGTCACTGATGATAGATATCCCATCTGTATCTTCATCTTTTTCTATATTAAAATCAGCTGTATCCCTGTGTAAAAGGTAAAAATATTACTTTTTTACACTGTGTTTATAGTAACAAGTGTGATTTTATTATATAGGTGGATGTTATTGTAGAACTGCCTTACATAATCAATTAGCCACACATTACCCACATTGAGTGTTAGGTAAGTAACAAACTTATCAATAATGTTTATTGAAGTTGAAATATTCACCTTTCAAATTTAACTTACCAGCACTTTACCATATTGAGACATTATGATCATAACAGTATGAATTATGGTCAATGACATAAAACCATGCCATATGTCATTTGTCAGAAAACACCGTGATTAAATCTTATCCCCTTAGCCTTTTAATACCTTTTTTTTTGATTTATTTGTCCAATTAATAGGCTTTTTCAGTATAAATGTTAAGGTGTTGGAACCATTGACCTAGAGTATATGTTATTAATAAATATACACTAAATTGTGTTTTATTTTATAGATGACACATAGTAAATTTAGTTAAGATGTGTTATGAAGTACAACCACATTTACTTGTTATTTTAGGAAAATGTTTTACATATAATGTGAGTATGAAATAAAAACAATGTTTAGGGAAAACATTACAAACACTTATATAGATGGAATGTGCAACTTAATCATGATGTATAATTCTGCATAAACACAGTTAGCAACAGGTACAATAAATTACTGAATATTTTAAATACCATCTTCTCTAGACTGGACACTGGATGGATTATAATGAGACAAAATTTCATAATCATTACAAAGTAACTAAATATTGATTGAATATCAATTTGACCAATAATACTAATAAACATTATAGATCTATAGCACGCGATTTGGATGAAACAACAGGCATTAGGTCAAGGTCAAGAAGACTAATGATCTTCATGTTTAATAATGTATGTAAATTATCTTGGTGAAAGTACTTACCTCTCGGGTAATTGATTATTTTCAGCGAATCCTGGTGCGTCATCTCCATACGCAGGACTGTGTTCTAAAATTGTCCAACTATCTCCAGAGTCTGAATCGCTGTGGTCAATGGTAGACCCGTCCATTTAAATACCTAAAACATAAAATAATTGTTAAGAATATACCAAGGTCTCAAAATAGAGAATTGGAAATTGTCTATATAAGAGTAAACTAACTAATATGTGTTCAAACAACAATTTGCGCATTTACTTATCCTTACCTTAGTGCAAGCTCCAAACAAAAAATTTATGAATCCAACGATGCTTGGAACGGACCAGTTACACTGAAATTTTGCTTATTCAAAAACTAGGATTTTTGTGACATGTTTTATATTTTGTTTTTTTATACAAAATTACAACGTCAACGTCAAAGAAGCGACTATGTTTTGTTTTGAAATGAACATAACCGAAGTCAGTCACAAACACAGGTCACAAACCAGACAATCATCTGGCATATCGTATAATGTTGCCACTATAAATTAAGTTTATTATATTTTATGTTTGGTTCGAAATACCTATCTTCATATTTTAAAGCCGTTATGAACTTTTCTCTTTAAATCACCTCCTGCATTAAGAGAAATGCCTGTATATAAAGTAATAGTGGACATTAAAAACATAAAACCACATACACAAAAGTACATCCAGACTCGAAACAGTTATTTGTGGACCACACATTTTTTGTGCCTTATGGTATTATACCCACAGCAATTGTACTGGCAGAGCCAAGACCACTGAAAGCACTATACTATAGGATGGTCGTTATTTATGCAGTTATTAACTTAACTTATAAACATATTAATGTGTATGCAACTCGTAAAATGATGGGAGTGTAATTGAATAAGAAACAGTTTTTATTGTTGAGAAAGATGTTATGTACCTGAGCTTTATACCAGAGAATTTAAATTATACTTCATAAAAGATAGCTTTATCTCTGCGACAGCTGTCAGTAAAATCACGCCTATGAAGTCCTGAATTTCATAATAGTACAGACAGTACCTGTCAATGTCATACTTTATGGGCATGCCGACCTAATTAGTGATGGGCGATGAATCATCGTGACCACAGACTATAAACTATCGATATTTTAAACAAAATAATTGAAAATTAATTTATCTTTTAATTTTATTGTATATTTTAATATCATAACATTATTTACATGTGTACATACTTGATCTAAAATAATAGTGAGTAAATAAAATCCAATTTCTCACCTACTCATTTTATTTTTATTTTATTTTATTAGGAAAACAAACAGTATTATCGACTAAAACATAGAAACAGATTACTTAACTATTTACCAATTACATGTTTTCACATATAAACTCATGTAAACACAATCACAAAATCATGTAATATTCCATCCGTCAACGTCCCATCCTTGGGTTTCGGGAGAAGACACGCCGCGTTTGGCTCAAAGGCCGTGATACTAGGCCATAAACACAAAAAAAGACAAGCCGCCTTCTTGTTTGATATGAACATAGTAAGAAACGTCGATAATTTCTATCGAATTTTTTTTATAACCTGACAACCCTAGGAATGTTAGTTTGACATATGTCGCAGAGATCAAGCTATCTTTTATGAAGTATAAATATCATAGATAACATTGGAGCCTGTGATTGGAATGGACTGGTGGCATACATCCACGCTGGCAATTAATTATTATTCGGGGGCGCTAAAATTCAAATAAATTACCATATCGATTATAGCACGTATAGATAATGCTAGTTAACTTTCACAGAGTACCTATGTGAAAACTCCTCCTTTTAAAAATGAGTACGCTCTTTTCTTGAAGGTTTGAAGGTCGTATTGGTCCGGAAATACCACAGGCGATAGTTCATTCCACAGTTTTGTTGTGCGAGGCAGAAAATTTCTGGAGAAACGCACAGTTGTGGACTGCCAACCATCTAAATGATGTGGACGGAAATGTCGTAAGACGATGGCGAAAAGAGGCGGTAGGAATCAGACCGAACAATTCCTCGGAGCACTCACCATAGTAAAGGCGATAGAAGATGCATAGCAAGGCCACATATCTACTCAGCGCCAAAGGGTCTAGCCGATTTAAAACATCCTGGCAGTCGACGATTCTAGTCGCTCTCCGTTGAATGCGGTCCAGAGGGAGAAACTGGTACTGAGGTGTCGCTGCCCAAAAATGAGAACAGTATTCCATGTGAGGCCGAACCTTCGCCTTATAAAGTAGTAGACGGTGGGCCGGCGTGAAATACTGTCTCGATCTGTTGAGCAAGCCTAGCTTTTTCGAAGCTAATTTAACCCCAATCCGAGACTTTCTTCAAAGAGGTCTCAATTCCATACACAAGTTTGTTTCGGCTAATAATGACGTTTTCCCAAGAGATGTTAGCGCGGCCGGTATAGAGTACATAGCTCGTGCTGTCGTTCGCAAAACAGTGAATGCTGCTAATTTGCAACATGTCATTGATATGGAGGAGGAACAGAGTAGGCGATAGCACACAGCCTTGCGGGACACCAGCATTTACAGACATGGATTAGAGTATTCACCGTCGACTACGACCAATGTTTCCATCTGCTAAAAAGCTAGTGAACCATTCACTGTGTGCCGTCTCTAATCCGATTCCTATATCGGACAGTGTAATTCGAATTTCTGACAAAAAATCTCAGTAGCAGTCACTGCATAATATGGCAGTAGCAAGGAGTTTTGAAATGTCAGGTGGTCACCTATATCCATAACTATCGCAATGTGCATGTTATACACTTTGCTTATGCTTTCGAGATAGCGTGTCACACTGATACCACTGATACCACTCAAGTGCCCTTTTCCTATCATGCGTACTTTCGCCCGCGCGCGGATCTGGTCCGCATGCGGGTGATAACACGCTCCTGGTCACACGCAGGACTAAGTTTTCGTTTGCCCCTACAGTGTCGTACGAGTCGCCAGTGACTGAACTCGTGCACTAAGATGAACGTTAAAAATTATTGCTTATATTATTTTCAAAAATAAAAAATATAATAAACAATTCAGAGTAGATCCATATCTTGCAACTAGATCACTTACTGGAATGTTTAATGTAAATTAATAATCTTAGTTATAATTTTAAACATATCTATTTTCTGAAGTGTCCTTCATAAAATGTTGTTTTCATAAGCTTATTGGAGTATTATAGAACACGTAAATACTTTTTCTTCGCAGTTGGTTCTGGGGCAATCGATGTATGGACGAGGAACCATCTCCTTTATAAGAGTGAATGAAAGTAAATAAATAAATGTATGAAACTCACCAATATCTTTCTGTTCATCCTTAGCATAATTTTCGAAATTTGGAATTTTTTCTTTGCAAATTTCCAGCCGAGCAGCTGCCCTTGCATCCCGGTTTTTGTAAAGTTTCTTTCTACTTGTCCCACAACAAAGGGAGAAAGTGCACTTCAAAAATAATTCTCTGTATCAATTTTCATTTTTGTTCGCTATTATAGGTATGCCATACCATGCGTGCGACCCGCGTCACAGTAAAAACAACACTGAAGGCAGAAGAACGCCGCCACGAAAATACGCATAATAGGAAAAGGGCACTAAGATGTTCGGAAGAGACACGAATCATAGGAGTGTTAAAATGAAGACGTCTACCGTCTAGTTGACAGGACAATAATATTCCGAAGCACAGAGAAAATTAAAGAAAAAATAATTCTCAAGGCAAGACCGACCACCTGCAATCACTATAATTATATAACTAAATACATCCATAAACGACGAAGGCAGATAGGATAAATCACACCATGTCACACGATCTACATTAAACATGTTGCAATTGTCGAAGCAGGAATTGGCTTGGAAACTAAAAATAGAGTAATAAAAAGCAGAATCATTGATTGGAATGTTAATTTATTTCGTATTTTTTTGTACTAGGGTCTTCAATGGCATGTTGCTTGTCACAAGTAAATGAAATAGTCATAGCGTATCTAGTGCCGAAGGTGACTTTTTCCACATAATGCAAATTTTCACGCCCACTAGTAAACATACTGAGTCGTGCTTTTCTTGGCTCCACAGTTCTATTAAATTTCTCATCAACAAAAACAAATCTTCCACCTTTGAAATCAATATTGTAATCTCCTAAATATAAGAGTGTTGTGTAGTGGAAGGACTGGTATGTCTCCTGAAATAATTAACAAAAGAAATCTGTTATGTTATGGCCTAAGTGTATTTAATATTTGAATATTAACATAACTCAACTGCCTAAACTATTCACTGTCTCAATAGTTACTTAATATTAAAATGCAAGCAAATGGTGCCTATAGGCCCATTTAGACGAGGTTAGTTTCGTAAAGCAAGTGTCATTCTTCCTGTTTTTTACCAAGTAAGACAAAAATAGGACTAGACTAGAAACGACACTTGATGCAAGTTCAAGAAACATGTCTTGTGTAAAATAAGCCTTGATTTACACAAGAAGTGTTCCTCGAAATCTCAAATGTAAGCGGTAGTTTCTTGATTACACAAAAATACAAACAGCTATATTTATTCACCAAAACCCTCTTTACTTAAAGAATTCTTGGCATTTGCCTACAAAATATTTTGTAAATTTATGTTTTTGGATTTACAAGAGGCAAATGGTAAATCTAGAATACAAATTGGTATAGTCTTAATCGGTTATTCTATGATCACCTGTTGATCAATGAGAAAGGTATAAATATAGCTTTATGTTAAGTAATTACTTGTAATAAGCATTTTATTTTATGTTTCATAGAAATAACAGTAATTTAATTAGTACTCATTTTATAAATATAATATTATTCCAATATTTGGCTAGTCAGTGATGGCCAATACCACCAAATATGCACGAATATCTTATAATAGGGGAATAGTGGCTACATGGAGCAGCAATTTTTATATTTAGGTAATGTAAATGTCTCCAAATCCAAGATGATGTGTTTAGTAGTAAATATATCAATTGAATTTATTTATTTACTTATTACACAGTTAATATATAATTTACAGCAACATTTTAATCTGTACAAGATTGTTTCATTGGTGAAAAGTGCTAAACTTCATGTACCTATTTGTAACACTTAAGATGACCTTATCCGTAAATGTTGAACTATCGCTTGTGTCTATTTGTTAGTTGGTGGATTATCCCTCATGGAAGAAAATCTCTTGTGTAAATAAAATGAAATATATATTGTATAGTAGCTAGTATGATATCTTGCTATTCTAGTTCTTACAATACATTAAACCAAATAATCACTGCAACAGAGTTTGCAGTTGAGTTAGTTATTCTAAAATAAGTATTACATATCATACATACTTTATCAACATGAGGATGCCAATATTCATCATGGACAGTGACTGCTTGCTTAGAAGTAATTTCAGAAAAAAATGTCGGGTGTGTCAGATATATCTTGCTTGGATCTACACCAAAGTGGTGGGCCACTGCATATTTTATTTTCTCCTTTATCACCTATGATCAATAACAAGTCTGTTATTAAACTTATTGTGCATTATTAGTAGTACATAATAAGAATAAATCGTAATGTTTAATAATTATCTTACCCTATAAATATTGAAATCATTTTGGTTAAACAAATCTTTACCATTTTCACGTTTGTAAATATTAATAAAGTGTTTGCCCATAGATAGGGCACCGCTATGCAAATCTAAGATTGATGCACCACCAGATGATCCACCTAACTTGAGACCTTTTTTTGCAATTGTCAATAGCTCATCAGCTTCCCTAACTGATATTACTTTGTCAGTAACAAATCTCTTACATTCTTTAGGAAAACACCCTTCATATTGATCTAGTTCTCTTCTATATGAAGGTGAACATTCAACAACTAAGCCTTTTCCAACCAATAATTCAGACTGTTTAGCAAATGTTTTGTATTTATCATCTTTTGATGAAAAATATACTACAAGTAGCAGAGAAAATATCATAACAACCCGGGAAAGCACTTTTAGTGATATGTTGTTGTTAGACCTGAAAACACACATAAAAATGTAGGTATCCATGCGCCATGAATTTCTTATAAGGTTATTAAGCAATAAATATGAAGGCATTTCACTTTGGTATAAGGACAAACGTGCATACAATTTTTGGCTTAACTTACGGTCTTTTATTCATATTATTTGCGTTATTTTCATTCTTATTTTTATTTTCTTTTTCGGTGACATCTTTACTCTTCGTTCTTTTTTTGACATCCTGCATCTCCTTTAATTTTATTAGTTCAAAGGAATTATCACCTTAGGTAAATATTTTATCTATTTCAACTGTTCAGATAACAGGTGAACTTATAATAAATAATATAATTATTTATTTCATTGCCAATTTATCCATCAAGTTAGCAGCTGGGCTCAAAAAAGAAAATCAGTAGCTCTACAAATACGTTTTAGCCTTTTATGTGGCACACAAATGCAAGGGCAGCAAAAACACAACAATCGTAAGTATCTGAAAATTCTTAAATTCTGAACTGAAATTTAGACATTCAGAATTTGATGATTGTTGTCAAATAGACAAAAAGTCAATAACTTTTTCATTATGTTGACATTGCCATTGTTCAAAGAGGATGTATTAGGTACAAACAACATTACTAATTAATAATGCGATACTAAATAATCCATATTAGGCATTATTATTGGCTACTTCTAGGATATCCATCAAAAATATCAAAATGATTAAGGAAATATAATAATAATAATAATATTCTACCACATACACACAACACCATCTAGCCCAAACTAAGCAGAGCTTGTACTATGGGTACTAGACAATGTATATGTAAATACAGATATTACTTTACTATTTAAAGTTGGTAAATCTATACAAATAAGTAGAAGAATGATTTGTTTGTTTCTAGTTTCGTCAGGAATAATATAAAGAGTAGGTATTATATAAACTCTAAAGCTACTGAACCGATTTTAATTATTTTACCATTAGAATTATTTGAAAGCTACTTTATCCAGATGTAACATAGGCTATAATATAGCTTATTTTAATTCTAGATAAAATAGCTTTATAAAATAACATAAAATCATTCTTTTTTTAGGTCAATATAAACTATTTTCTAAGAAAACTATTTTTTAAATAATATTTTCGTTTAGGAGATCACAATTTGAGGTAGGCAAAAAGCATTGGATCTAAGTCAGAAGGATCATTTGAACCTACCCATTGCATTACTAATGTAAACCTATTAATATCAAGCATTTTGTTTAGCCGGTATCATTATTATTATATTTGTAGATTGGAAATATTAAATAAAAAAGTTATTCATTCCGACTACAAATATTTTTTGGACACTGAAGCTTGCGCGAAGGTGTGCTATGTTCTAGTTTGTAACGTGAATTTTTAACTAATGTGGCAACATTACTGCCTAAAAAATAACACGGCGGTTTTGTATGTTGACTGCGTTTGCAATTATCAATTTTATTTTGAGTATTTACTCAAAATTTTCTGTGATTCTATATATTTTGGTGGTATCATGTTTCATTATTAACTGCTGTTATTTGGGAAGTTCCAGCTGTTATCCAGAACAGTAAAGTAACGCCATGTATTTCGAAGAAGAGGAAAGATTTCTTAATCCGGATTTACTTCACGTTGTCCGCCGTGAACTGTGTATGTATGATTCTGTAGAGTTATTAAAAATGTATGTTTATATGACATAGGCATATGAGTAATCTTTGCATACATGCACAAAGCTAAGCTGACCTGGGACATCTTTGAATTTATGTTACAAAATGATTGTCCCATACGTTATGACAGGTGTATCCGAAATATTCTTGCTGTATATATTCAAGCTGAAGGCGATTGACGTGCGATAAGTCTTTGTAACCGATTAATTTTGTTATAGATGCTATTAGCTCAAACCTTGAAGTGACTCCTTTTGGTTTGAAATATGTGCCCACCCATACTGAAGATGGAATACCTATCAGAAAGTTGTATGTGTCAAATTTACCCCCAAAGGTAGGATTTGGTTTTTCCCATAAAATAATATATTTATATTATCATGTCAAGTTTACAATGAATCATTGCAGTGGTTGATTATTAAAATTCTGCAAGAAACAAATTGAAATTAAAGATGGATGGTGTAATTTAAATGTATACAATACAGTTCAAGACATTGAAACTATTTTTAGATAATATATAATAATAGACTTCCATAATAACAGTTGATCATTACTTTTAATTAGTATTACAGCTGTTGTGATAATCTAAAACTAACTAAATTCATAATTGTCTGGTACACAAGATAAAGCATCTTGTAAGATCTGTACACAAGAAGAGAACATGTTAGGAAAGACAAAGGATATTGTGTTTACTTGTTATTAGAATTTTTTTCTTCATTAAAGAAGACATTCTTAGAGGTAGTAGGTAATTTATTTATTATTAAACTTCATATACTTGGACATGTATAGGAGTCAAGTTTATGCCAATGGCAGTATTTACCAGTTACTCTATCTGGAGTGATGTAGAGATAAAACAAGATTAAGTTAAGATATCTTATTGTAAAATATAAAAGTAACTCCCAAAATCTTTATTATCAATGATTTAACAGTTTTTTCATTCTACATATAATGTTGCTGTGTCATTATTTAGCTAAGGCAGTTATTTTAAACTCTCAAGATTAATATTATGATCATTAGCAGTATGTAGTAAATACTTTTTTATCACCTTTGTGTTGTAGTTTGTAAATATAATAGATTAATATTGTAATTTAGATTCAGTGGTGAAGGAACAAAACATAATAATAATATTCTACACATACACACAACACCATCTAGCCTAAACTAAGCAGAACTTGTACTATGGGTATAAACAATGGATAAACATTATATACACATTTTTTTTTGTGTGTATGTACTTACATATTCTACATAGAAACACCCAGACCAAGTCAAACATCCACCTTCATGGACACAAATGTTTGACTTGTGCGGGTCGGTTACACTAACCACTTTGCCATTGAGGCATGTGGTCATGCATGTGAAATTAGTAGACTTCTAGAAAGCTCTGACCTTAAATTTCAATTATCATATGTTTTGTTACACCACAATGTTACGGTCTAATTGTATGAAATGCTTTGGAATATTATTAGTTAATTTATCTTGTTTGATCAACAATTTTCTCTCTGTCCTTATTAGGCATGGAAATTATTGCTTCATTTCATTCATTTTCATTCAATGAAATGACGAATTTTTTCACAGTGATTTCACAGGTGAAATTTCACAGTCAATGTTTTTTCATTCTGAGTCGCAGTAACTTCGCATTTGTTACAATTTTCTTCAGTATGAAATATGAATTATAGCATAAGACTACCTAATGAAATATAATGAAAGCTTGTTTTACTTTCGTACCTACCTTACAGTGCAATGCCCGTTTCTCTTAAGGAGTAGTTCCAAATCAATGCACTTATTTTTCTAATTTAAATAATATTTAAAGAATAATTATTACTACCTAACTTATATACACTTAATACAATTTAAATTAACATGAAGATTTATTTACACTAATAATAATCTCTTTTACTTACGAGTAACTAACAGTAATTCTAACTTCAATTAGAAAACCAAACGGACGTCGTTTTCAAGTAACAGTAACACGTACTGTGAAATTTAATTTCTTATTGAATCATAATGTAAACAAACACTGCAAAATTGCTACCTGCTATTTTTTTCTAAAGAGAAAAGCGAACCTTATAATGTTATGAGAGTAAGGACTATATTTGTATGTACTCTTGTACTAATCAAGGTCATAGTGTATCAATACGTCACCACGCGAGGCGATGCGATGAGCGGGTAATAGATAGAATTAACAAAATAATGTTTGTCTCTTTCTACCGTGCACTAATCGTTCGCTAGGCGTCGCGCTTACTCGATGCAACTATTCCTCAAGTATAGGTAACCATTTTGGCAATCTGTGATTTCATATCGTGAGTGATTTTTAGCGGGCGTAATGAAGCGAAGTAGCAAATGTGACTGATGAAAAATCATTTCATATGATTTTTCAGTTTAAAGTGAAATGTTCCATGCCTAGTCATTATTGAGAAATTTAAGGATGATGTAGTTAATGGTTTTTTATAATTGTTATGGCCAAGTAGGTAAGTAATATTGCTTCTAAACATGTAGACCACCCGGGCAGAGCTACATGGTGTCTTCGCCCAGTATGGATTCATCAAGAGCTGTTGGCTGCGAATGGGAGACAAGGGCCCCAACCAAACACCAACTCCCACATATGCATTTGTCACATACAGCAATCCTGCAGATGCACACAAGTAATTAAAAACATAATTCTTATAGTTTTAAAGCTTGATATTATTGTAATAAAATGCTTTGACAGAATGTATCTCTTTTTGAAAAGAGGCTGTTAGAGATAGTATGGGTGTACCCATATTTTGTGAGCTATGTTTATAAGTTCCATGTAATTGAGAACAAGTCTTTTGCTATCGTCTGAAAAAAGTACCAGTCTAGAGGCTGCTACTAAGAATTTCTTGAGAGAAAGATAGTAAGTTTGCCATGCCATATTCCATGCAGATGCACCAAAACAGACAGGCCCTTTTTAACTTCAGTTATTATATTGATTCTAGGATCAATAATTTTATCTTATCTTGAATAAACCTGAAAAATCAATTAAACCAAAAATGCACACACACATACAGGTGTGTCATTTTGGTGTACAATAAAGTATTATCTGTAAGCATCAAATGTTTATGTAGTAACTATGTGATACCATATTGTTACAAGTTACTTCTTTTCTATGATCAAAATTAAATGATTTGTTCTAAAACTAGGTATGCCATTGAAATGCTAATTATTTTTTATTTAAAAAGACTACTCTCGCACTAGGGGTATTTCCTGCATTGTGGGGGACATAACAAACATTCTAACAAATGGGATCTAACCCACAGCACTTGGACGCCATCCGTGGTGTAGTATATTTAAATATCTTCTTATATGTTATATAAATAGAGCTCTGCAAGCCCCACTTCATGAGAAGACGTTGAGAGGTCGTAACCTGCGCATATCACCTGCTGACAGCTGGCACCAGCCAGTGGAAGAGTCAGATGCGAACTACAAGCCCGCGCGGCCTACTCGTCCTCCCATTCCTCCGCAGTCGCACACCGTTAGAACTCGGCTCGGCGACCGTGAGTATTCATCATTTTATGTGTAGTAGAGTAATACAACTTTGATATGATGTGAAGGCACACCTTATTTGGTGGGTTATTAGTCGTTTCGCACGAATCTGGAAGCACGAATTGTGCAACAGCACACTTCTTAAAAATATTTATTTCGGTGTCGATTCGCGCACCTTCTTTGTTAGACAGGGTCGTTTTGCACTCAAATTACATCAATGTGTGCGAATCGACACCTAAAAATATTTTACTGTTACTAGTGTCGTTTCGCACAATTCATGCGATACGACCACTAAGCCCATTTTGTTTTAAAATGACATTGCCTGCTTTAGGAAACAAGCATATAATTAAGATATGTAATAACATTTTTGAAAGCATATATAGTGTAAGCACAAAATCGTAGGCATGTTAGAGGGGCCTGGGCAGGCTGTGCCCACTCCAGGTATATTAGGTTGTTGTAAGGTGTTCATTGCTGTTTAGGGGTCAGACTCTTGCTAGAAAATAACTCCAAATGTCAATAGAGGGAGGATGCCAATGCTAATGCACAAAATTTAAATACATATATATGCATGTATTTAAAAAAAAAAAAGTATATAGGTATGTTAATCCATTGTCTAGTACCCAAAGTACAAGCTCTGCTTAGTTTGGGCTGGATGGTGTTGTGTGTATGTGATAGAATATTATATTATATTATATAATATCTATGTGCCATTGACAATTTCTTCAACTTTATTTATCCTTTATTATTTAGTTAATTTCAAATTGTGTTCTAGAGTTGTTAGTGTAGATAATCATGTATCTACAATATATGGTTTTAAGTTTAAAATAACGACTATCTATTTATGTCACATAATTTATTATCAAATTAAACTGTTGCAGTTATAACTGTTCAGCGAATGCCTGATTCTGAATGTCCACCTACAACTAGCAGAAGTCACACTGGATTTGCAAATGATGCAGAAGTTGAACCTGTGAGAGTACACCATGTAAGTAAATTAATTATATATTGAACTTTCTGAGTTTCTTGTCTGATTTCAGTAATAAGCTCTGTGTAGCAGGAATGATCATTTCTATTTTTTTAAATGTATGCTCAATGTCAACTCTTGGGCCTTGGGGCTAGACACAATGATTTTTCATTGATGCTACAGAAGGTAAAAATGCTGAATAGGTATATACTACCGTCATAAGGTAAAAGATGTATCTGCCTGTATTTTTATATCTATACTATAATATTGGGTATAAAACTGAAGAGTTTCTTTGGTTGAATGCACTAATCCGAAGACGGGCCAAATTAAAAAAAAAAACTGTTCTATATCTCAGCTTCGAGACAAGCTATAAGCAATATGGTATAAATATCTATACTAATATTATAAAGCTGAAGAGTTTGTTTGTTTATTTGATTGGTTGAACGCGCTAATCTCAGGAACTATTGGTTCGAATTGAAAAATTCTTTTAGCATTGGATAGCCCTTTTATCGAGGAAGGCTAGGCTACATAACATCAAGCTACGACCAATAGGAGCGGAGCATCAATGAAAAATGTTGCAAAAATGATGTATGTTGAGAAAATTCTGTTATGTGACGCAGACGAAATTGCGTGGGTCAGCTAGTTCATCGATTTTTTTAGATAGAACTTTTTTCCTTATAACGGCAGTATAAATAGTTCTGTGATAGGCATACTATGGCAAATAGCACTATTTGCCATAGTATGCCTATTGTCACTGATGTGCGTTTTAACTATCACCCTTGCTTAATTTCCCCTAAAAACCTTGTAACTTTCTGTGAGTTTAAAGTAAATAACAACTTTAGAGCTGATTTTAATATCAACAACATTACAGCTTAAATTCATTGTTTTAGGATTTCGTGATGACAAAAGAACACATAGCTCTCGAGGAACTAACAGCTGATTGTGTTGATTATACTGGTTTTGAGTTTCCTACCCTGGCAGAATTGACGGGTGAGGTCCCCCTACGACCGCCTCGTCCCTCGAATTTGCCTCCTAATGCGAAAGCAGCTGACAGTACTAGCGCTGGAAATTCTGATGAAGCTTGTGCTGAGATGTGTGTCGAGCCTAGTATTGAGACTCCTACTGGTCTGCCAGCGGATGTCAACATATTGGATATACTGAATAGAGATTGTCTTGAACATATAATGGCGTATATCCCAATCAGAGACTTAATCCGATCAGAAAGAGTCAGCAAAACATGGCAAAGCATGGTTCGCGAATATCTTGAAGGTAAGACTCGGTTCTTTTGGTTGATTCAATACATCAAGTAGTTTAGGCTAAACAATTTTTTTTTATTTACTTTCATGAGCACTTCCAATTATAGGTGATATCTCCGGTTATCTCTTCGAAAATTGTTAACATAAACATAGTAAATGTGTCAGGTTAACAGCAGTAGGTTCACTACTGTAGCATGGGATATACAATATAGCTCGCAAAATACGGTCTCATTTGTTTGGTACAGGATTGTTTTACTAATATGTGTGTAGAATAGTGTGTGCAACTTATAACGGAATTTCTTTACTTTTTTGTATGCTTGTGTGATCCACGATACGTAAGACAATTAATTAATTAATACGTAATACTTAATTTTCTTTATTGCCTTATTTTGAAACATTAGTTATGCTACTAAATACCAGAGGTATATTATTACTCTTCCAGCCAATGGTTATCCATTGGCTCAAACCTCTTTTCATAATTTGTTAGAGTAAGACAAATAGTCATATGACGACATTTGACGAACTATCCACAAAGGACCAGACAGAAGTGTAAAATACTTACATATCACCGGTTACTGCTATTTTATATCTCACGTAATAGAGGCAAGCTTATATTGCTACCGAAAATTTCTTTAGATGAAAAACCAAATAATATCTCTGCGCACTAAGGCAGTTTCAATATAATTGTAGATTTGTTATGTATTTTATTTGTTTATTTATTTATAGTTAATTAAAACGGTATAATCCAATTACATTATGGCCGCTCCTATTGTGCCAAGTGCTGTGGGTTCGATCCCCACACGGGACAAAATTTTGTGTGATATTTGGTATCACAAATAATTGTTCCGAGTCTGGATGTTTTTTGTGTCCGTTGTTTGCATAAAGTCCCCCGCGGTACAGGCGTTATTCCTAGTGCAGTTCCTTGGAGTTAACAACGTAAGATACCATACATTAGTGATGTAACGAATATTCGCATATTTCTTGACATTCGTATTCGTATTCGCATTCGCACTCGCAAATCTTATGCAAATGTTTTGCTAATATGAACGTCCGAAAAAATAAATAAGATGCCAGTAACAGAAAGGTAAATCAAACAAAGAAATATTAATTACTCGTGTTGTTGTTTTGTGTGTTTTGTGATGGATTTAAGTGCTTGGAAGTACATTAAAACGAAAGTAATTGTTATTTTATTTATTATTGTAATGATTCTAGTAGCAATAGCAATGTCTTAATAATGTAAACGTTATAAAAACTTAAAACAAATAGTAGCCGGCGCGTGCTTTTGCGTGTTCGTTTTTTCCTCCGTGTCGTAATTATGCTTTTATCAATCTAAACTAATAATAATAATAATAACAACTGTGCTCGATGTCGGTGAGTCACTTCAGTTTTTATATTTTTAAATATGTATAGTATTATTATTTATTTATAAAATGTAATCCTTAGAAAAAAAGAGTAATAAAGAGTATAATAATAATATTAACGTATATGTAAGTAATAATTTTGCCTTTTTCATAAAATGCCTTTTTAGATAGAATAATAAGCTGTATTTCTTTATTTATTTATTTGATTATCATAATTGAGTAGATTTCATACAATGAAAACCTAAAGTTAACTATATAATGTAGGCGCCGGATCGGCTCGACAATGCTCAGAATGAGATGCAAACGATGACAAATGCGTGCGTGTGACTCGAGCGCTGAGTAAGCTGTCAAAATAAAGCCATAGATAAATGGCGCCAAATTTAAAAGTGAATAATTCTTCTTACTTCACTGGTTGATATAAATGTGTGAGTGCTAATATTTACAACGACATTATGTCCCTGTGCAAGTATCAACTGTTTCGTGATTCTCGATCTGTTTACGAACGTCGCGGTCGACTAGTCGCGTGATAAATCCGGTAACGCTCTCTGTGTGGAGTAGCGCTGGCTTGTTGTATGAAACAAGACGTCCGCTTTCTCGCGCGTTTGGTGAAAACTAAACTAGTTGACCAACAAATCCGAAAACAACCGTTCCTTAGCAGGTATAATCAGCAAAGAAATTGAAATAAAATAATTTATTAAATTTTCTTCATGTTTTGTCTTTGCGTGTATTACACGCTATTATTAAATAGTGCTTAAGTATACATATATGAGTATCTAAATTAAGCAAGATAATATTTTATGAATTATTTATTTAAATATAGTTACAATTATAATTCACAGCAGTTAAGAATTAGGTATGTAAAGTGTCACTATTCACTCATCTCAATAGACTCGCTTTCATCAGAATCAGAGTCTATAACATAAATAATAAATTCATTATCCATGTTAAAAAATGTAGAGTATTGTTTTTCTATGTCTTCGACATGCCGACATGTATTTGCCCAAATTGTTTGATCAATCATTTCGAGACGTTCATTTATAAGTGCCATAATGGATGATAAATTTTGTGCAAAATTTTTATTTGCCACGTAGTTCTTTAATATCCCTCATATCTTTTCAATGGGATTTAATTCGGGGTGGTAAGGGGGTAGTCGTAAAATTTCAAACCCTTTTGATCGAATCAATTCGTCAATAATGTACCTTTTGAATCTAACCTTATTTTTTAAAATGAGGTCGTACTGTTCTATTTTTTTCATTGTTTCTTCAAACGGAATATTTTTTTCAGCAAGCCATGTTCGCATGGCATGCATATTTGAGTTAGAGTTAGGAACTTTTTCTGATAAGGCGTTATGATATGACGCGTTATCTACCACAATGACAACGTTTTCTGGGAGATTGGGCAGTAATTTTGTGATGAGCCACTTTTTGTAATTTTAAAATTCATGTTGTCATGACAGTCTCCACTCGTCGAATGAGCTTTATACACTAAACAAGCATTTGGAACAAACCCTTCACATCCACCGGCGTGAACAATTATGAACCGCATACCGCATACCTTTAGATAACTTTTTTTGTAGTGATACTCCTTTTACTGGTTTCCAGCACATTTTTTGAATATGCGTTGTATGAACATAACTTTCATCAGTGAATACAATATATCGGCCCTCATCGCCATATTTTTTTATTGCCTCAAATATTGAAAGCGTAGCATTTGTTTTTCGTCGTCGTTGTCGTTATTTTCAACTAGAGCTTTACGGTTGTCATCCATTTTCGACCATTTGTAGCCAGATTTTTTCAAAATGCTATGCAGTGTTTCTAAACAGCCATTAAAACCAATTCTTTCCGTTAATACCTGTTTAAGCTTCCTTAATGTTGGTAATTCTTTAAATTCTGTATGAAATGTCGCTATCGTTCTTCGAAGGACACCCATGTCAAAATCATCCAACTTGGACTTAGTACAATGCCTTTCCCGTTTTTTAGGAGATTTAAAAATGTTCTCTAACGTATCGTTAGACGTACTAGCTTGTTTTTCTTCTTTCAAAATTCGCGTAATCGTGGATTCACTAAAACCAATGGCTTTGGCAGTTCGCCATCTAGCATCAGTTAGTTTATCAACTCCATTCTCCGCTTCATATTTCATTCGGTGGTAAACATTCGCAATTAATTCATTTCCCTAAAAAAAAAAGATTACCTATTAAAACTTACATTTATTTCAAATATTATATATATAAATAATTATATGTAAATAAAATATTACATATAATTAATAAGTGATATTTTATTTACTTGGCTCCGAAGATGCTATTTGGTGGACATGCTGACGGTACTTGTGCGATCGAATGAAGCGTGCACCGACTTTCGAGTCTAACCGGCAACTGATTGACCAATTACAATAGTGTTTATATGTGTGTTGCGTACATATTTTAAACTTGCGTGCATGCGTAAATACGAGAGAGGGGCGCGTCATTTTATGTTGGACAAGCTCTACCATACATGACGCGTAATTTCGGTTCGTCCCTCCGTTATGAATGTAATTTAGAATGCATAATGTGTGTGGTGTGTGGTAGGTATCCGCGTGTACAAGACGTCGTGGTGGCAGCACGTGCCGGTGATGTTGACGACGGCGGTGCTGCGGCGCCTGTTGCAGCGCGTGGGCTCGTCGCTGACGCGCCTGCACATCGACCACCACTGGTCCGCGCTCAACGACCGCACCGCGCACACCGTCGGCAAGTTCTGCCCCAACCTCGAAGAGCTCAAGGTACACGCATACACCTTATCCAATTAATCTCCTGCAATATTGATCAAAACTAATCAGACCAAGGCGTTCCACCGGTATTAGTCAACAAAAGTACCTTAATTCTTTTAGCAAACAAAAGTACCATAATTTTCTGCAAACAAAAGTACCATAATTTTCTGCAAACAATATTCCTTAATTTTTGCAGCAAATAAAAGTACCTTTATATTCACCATACAAAAATATATGAATTATTTATCAAAATGTTCTTTTTATAATTCGGAACGTTAATCTTTATAATGCAACGACCCGTGCTAATGATATGCCCCATGAACGCACGCACATGTACGATGTAACATGACGCATTTTATCTGCGTACGTTTAGGATCAATACTTATTATATTATATTGTGTTTTTTTAGGTATACAGTCGACTCTTGATAATTTGACACTCGTTTATTCTTTGAATTGAATCTCTCGATAATTGTTTTTTTTTTTAAATGCTCGATAAATTAAATATATTGAAATTAAACTGCTATATACGGATTTTATCGCGTTGTTTATTTGACACTTTATTACAAAATTTTGAAAATTGTTACACTACTACTACTATTAAACTTTACTAATTTTTAAGCTAATTAAATTATTATTAAACTATTTAGATTTAATTTATTTTTATTTTACACTTTCCCCGACGTTTCGGTTGCTTTTCAGCAGCCATGGTCACGGGGAGACTAAGATGGCAGTTGTCTCAATGTTCCAGTGTAGTTATTTCAAAGTACCCGAACATAATTTAATCATTGGTGTTTCTATTTACGCAGAATGAGCTCAAAGTATCATGAAGTCTAGCTGTGGTTTGCTTCTTCTTGGGTTTGACTATTTTTATTACTGGATCCCAAGCTGGTGGTACATTCCAACCATCTTCTCTATTAAAATTAGGATGTTTTTTGATTTCAATAGCCTCGCGAAGCATCCTTGGTAGGAATCGGTGTTCTTTAGCGAGAATCTGTGGTTTGTCAAATCTCAGGTAGTGGTTGGTCCCTGTTGCACATGTTCACACACAGCAGACTTCAACGAGCGTTGGTGTTTTACATCAGCTATGTGTTCTTTTATGCGGGTGCCTATGTTTCTCTTGGTTTGACCAATGTATGAGAGTCCGCAGTCACAATCTATTTTATAGACCCCTGCATCTTGTAAAGGTAGTTGGCACTTGACGGATGGTAAAAATTGACTTATCTTCGTTGGCGGCTTGAAGTATGTGTTGATTGAAGCTCGCTTCAAGATGTAGCCAATCTTGTCAGTGACACCCCTTACATAAGGCAGTATAGCAGGCTGGCGCTCGACTGTGGCTGGCTTTTCTCGGGATCTGTGACAGCGGCGCGGCTGTTGGAGCTTGTTGTCTTGCAGTACTTGCTTGACATGTTGAAGCTCGGCGTCCAGGTGTTTCTTGTCACAGATCCCATGGGCTCTCTGAAACAAAGACATTCCCACGGTAGCTAACTGTTTAGGCTGGTGGTGAGATTCACCGTTTAAGTACCTATCAGAGAGCCCATGGGATCTGTGACAATTTATCGAGTGTCAATTTCATAATCAATTCATTCAAAATCAATTTATCCATTGAGTGTCAATTTATCGAGAGTCGACTGTATATATTTAATTTAAACCATATTAAAGTATTGCACGTAGTTAAATCGGCATCGAATTATACAACAACGAGTGAAAGCATATTAGAGCTGACTCTCGAATGATCATTATTCATTAATTATGTTGTGTTTATTTTACAGATTGTTGGTATGCATACCAGAAATTGGAACCCCTTAATCTACGGTTGCAAGCAACTTAAGAGTCTGTCCTTTGTATCGTGCAATAAGGTAAATATATATACATACATGACATAATAGACTATTAGAAAACTTTCGAATTATTCGAATGTTCACGTTGGTCTAATGTATTTGAATGCAATATAAATATGTATATTAAGTAATTACTTTATATACATATTTATAAATTTAATTTTTGAATTTTTTCAAAAATTCAATTCATAATCGAATACTTATAGCATGGGTACTAGGATATATTATTGTTAAACGAATGAACATCCTGGCATAATTTTGATCGTTTTTGTATATAGCATACTGCATTAAAGCAACAAAATTCTGAAATATCCAGATTCATATCATAGCATAAACAATAAATGCGCTTGATATTTTATATTTAGGAAGCCTTTTTCCATCACCTACGTATAGAACGAAAGGAACTTATTAAATATACTAAATTTCAAGATTGTTTTTTGCATTACAGTTCCAGATATTTCGAAACTAGTTATATGGATAGTTATATAAATTGACTAGCTGACACGCGCAACTTCTTCTGCTTCACATAAGAGAATTACCGCCGTTTTTGTAACATTTTTCATTGATGCGACGCTACTATTGGTCGTAGCGTGATGTTATGTAGCCTATAGCCTTCCTCGATAAAAGGGCTATCCAACACTAAAAGAATTTTTCAATTCGAACTAATAGTTCTTGAGATTAGCGCGTTCAATCAACCAAATAAACAAATTCTTTAGCTTTATAATATTAGTATAGATATCTATACCAATGTATTGTACATTGGAATTCGCTTATCTAGCATAGCTTTAGCAATTTCGTACTTTAATTAATTCTCAAATTCTTAATTCATTGCAGTTAACCGATTCGAGCTTAGTACATCTAGTCAAGAGTGAATCGTGCATTGAGAGCTTGACAGTCGCAAACAATACTCATGTAACTGGTTTGTTCCTCACTGGCTCAAATCCGCAGAAGTTGAGCTCACTCGCATTTTACAACTGCTACAGTCTTCAGGGCACAGTACTTAGCGCCGCAATAGATAGCCTGCCCGGACTTACGTCGCTGAAACTTGACGTGTGTCCCCATACTATGTGGAAGATTATACCTATGATTCTAAGCAAGTTGCCGAGACTGGAGGAGCTTTCACTAAGCGAGTACATCTCCGTGGAAATGTGCTTCTCGCCGCAGTGCAACGATGCTTTCTGCGACGCGCTTGCCAACCTCTCCGAGTTGAAGATCCTAAACCTGAGCCGCAACATTTACATCACAAACACTGTCCTCAAGCGTGTCGCTCAGTGCTGCCCCAAGCTGGAGACGCTGAACATCTCTAGCTGTAACTCGCGCAGGATCTTTCCTCATCAAGGTACGAACTATATCATTGCCTACTTTAGAACATTACTCATACAATTCATTGACGCAGTTATATGACACGTAATAATTCACACTTATTGAAATAAATATCACATAATTATCATACTATTTAGCATGAACAGCCCAAGATATATTCTTATCTGACATGAAAAAGGGTATCCACATAATATTATATGCATTAAATTAATCAGGAATGTGATAAAATATACAGAAACAGCTAACGACGATACACCAAAAGTATTAATGGGATGCTACAAATTGGTGTTTACTACAATAGTAGTATCATTGCTGCGATTATTTCGTCTCACTAAGAACAAAGCATATCAAACTTTTAATTTGAATCCAATATGATATTAGTTTAGTACTTATAGCCTTGTTTAACTGGAAGATATTACTAATTACGTACATAATAGAGTTGAGAATAGGTTAAATTTTAACGAACCTAGCGTTAATTACTTACTGATCTTTGACTAAATATGTACTTTACATTAATCATACAGGATTTGATATCAGGGACCGTGGTTAACACATTGACTGCTATTTAGATCTAATAGAAAATGTATTGTTCTCGGCAATTTATAACCAGCACAGCGTTCATGTGTTAAGCGATATGTATATAAGCTGTACATTATAGGTATAATATTTTAAGCTCAATTAACAATAATTATAAAAACTGCGTTAATTATTTGCGCGAGTTCAATGGTTACAGTTTTGTAGTCAAACGCTCACAACTTTATTAAAATAAATAATAAATTTTATACATTTTAAAGCACAAAATATCCTTTAATACAGTTTTAAAATAATTCTAGTGTATAAATTATAAAAGTTATAATTATTATAACTTAAAATATGATGCATATGTATATAATTTCCTATAAAAACCAGTGTCGCGAGTCAATGCGAATACTTTTCGCGAAGTAAGATATAATTTTGAGAAATATTTCTGTTACTTTGTTCGATTCAAATTAATTCTGAATGAATTCATTCTTACCATTTCTCACTATTTCATAATAATAATTATGAAATAGTTAGTAGGTAAATACTAAAAATAATTGTAAAGTCTCAGAATGCCAGACATAATTAAAAACCTATTGTGTGTGACCGCCAATATGCCGTTTTGATTCTATAGGTTAATAATATAATATTTTTTAGTAATTACTTAAAATATTCGCCTATTTATTTAACAGCAAGTTTTTTCTAAATCATTTGATTTTTAGGATATGATATTTAATTAATGTCAATTTTAATTGGGGGTTTATTAATGGGTAAGAACAAGTTATATTTCCTACCATTATTGCAATTTGATGTGTCCAATTTTTGTGGACTTGAATCATAAATTTATAAATGTGGTACTGAAAAGCATGATAAACATTATTTAATATAACACACAAGACAGAGATGAACATTAAAAATATAAATGTAAGAAGTTACTCAATTATAACTGGTATATTTGATATATTGGAGTCCTCAACTCTATCATTAGGCATGCGACTTAATCGCATTATATTCATCTCTGTCTTTTAATGTGAGCGAGTCTTATTGATTTGTGTGTTTAATTGCTTTTATCTTTACAGTCGTAACTGGATTAGAAAATGGTAAATATAACTTATACTTAATACAACCCTATACCCTGTAGTGAAACTTCTTATTTAAAACGAAAACATCATGGTTTTATAGATCGGTCATATGAATATGGGTCCTATAATGCAATTAATTTCTCATGTCAGGAAAGTGCAAAGACAACATTGTACTCTCTCTGTATACCTTTTTACAGTAAGTGTTGCCAATTGAATTAAACATTATTTTAATTATCTGCAGTATATGTATCTACCTACATTGTATTTACGAAATAGCAGCGCGTGCTTTCGAATACTCAAGAAAAATAAAAACGAAATCACGGCCTAAACAATCTTCATCACTATCATTCATCGGATGGATTTCCTCAACGTATTTTAAGCGATTTTAACAAAAACACATTTATCAACAATATACAAAAATATATTGCGTTTTGCGTCAAAGTTTTATTAAAAGAATGAGTTTGTTCTGCAAAAAATGATTTGTAAATACTTACTATTTTGTGTTATAAATTTTCTTACCTTGAAACTTCGTTAATTTAACCCTTAAGCACTGATACATGATTTTATAACAGTGCCACTAATAGAGGTCTCAGAGACTAAAAGTAAAACAAGATGAAAATGTACTTTATTATGTTTTATTCAATATGTAGTTTTATAGTTATAATATTTCAATTTCAATTTCAATGCTTTATTGCTGTCCATATGTAATTACATGTTGTTACAAAAAATAATATAAAAGACAAAATGTGGACCCTGTCGGGCACGGTAAAATAGATAGAAGAGAAAAAAGGAGGAAGCCACTGGTATAATTTTGTAAATATTGCAACAATAAATAATTAAACGAAAATTAGTAATCAAAAATTAAAGTACCTAAATTCTATTTTTCAACTTGTTTATCTTTTATTTATACAGGTGTCCCAAAACTCAACGATAACCTGGTACCGGGCGAGAGGCCAAGGTATACCAGTTATGAAAAAAATAAGAAAAATCCATTTCACTTAGTCAAGCGATAATAGACATTATCAATACTAAAAATAATAATACTATAATGAGTAACAAATTATACGATATTAAGTATTTTAAGGACTATCTTTCATGTAGGCAGTTAAAGGCACTTTCTCGTGGTCAATTGTATATAAACATAAAAAAAAACAAATAAAATAATTTTATAATTATCAAACATATCGTCTTTTATAATTAATCCTTGTAATTCAGACTAATTAAATATTTATTGAGATCATATAAAAATAATGTCGGTGTTCAAATATAACCTAATCTTTTTACCGTACAATTAATATTGCCTTGAAACGTTGCAAGCATATAGGTAACTTGCACCAAACGCATATGTATTGTATATCCCTTTTCTTTTTATAGTCGTCATACATGTCACAATACATCATTTTAAAATCCGTGGAACTTATTTAAAATAGTGTAATTGTTCTTGATGTCGCAGTCACTAACAGTACAAGGTCTGCTTTCTAAATGGTCTTGAACAAAGAAAAACAAATCCTTATGCTATATTTTTGAAAATTCAGATAGATAGATATCAGTTCTGAAAATATGTATTAACGCATACATATTTTAAGCTATATGAAGATAGCAATAAAATATACTGCAAGGCCAAAGATGTGCGTCTTCGTTTGTATATCTTGTTGAGCATTTTTCATCATCAACTTATCGGCCACGCGTTCCAGAGACACAATAAAGATTTTCAATCTGTTCTTGAATATTTTTGTCTACACTCGGAACCGGGATCCGACTGCTTTCCATAACAAAATCATTCTGGATTGACTGACTGAATTACCGCTAAAATCGTCATCGTCTTCATGAATAAGCCACTTCTCCAATGTAGAAGCAATATTAGAGTCTGATAAATTCATTTCCACGTGGTCGCAGTTAACGAGAAGAGCTATAATAAGTCTAATTTATTACAAAAAAATATATAAAATCTTTAATATAATCACATAACCACTGATTATATTAAAGATTAAGTCTGGTAGACCTACAAAAATATTTCAAATAGTAATCATTACCTTACAGCGCGCGTGAAATGGCCTATCGCTTTGTCTGCCTTAGGTTCACTATAGAACTTAAAGGTACAGAGAAGTATAACGTGTTCTCACGCAGGAGACTGAGATAGCAATAGTTTATTTTACGGTTGGGAGTCTGTCAGACCTGTGAAGGAACAGGGTGTGATGTTCCTCCAACACAAAAGGAGGACCCTCCAACCAGGTTGGTTGATCGTGCCTGGCGGGCCGCGGCCCGACGGTTGATGTCGGGAGCTTGTATATATAGTTAGTCGCTGTGCAAACTCCGCTTACGCGATGCAGGATTGTGACGTCATTTGAGCGTATTTAACGCCATCTGTTAGATGTAGGTGGAACTTCTTCGTCTGTGTGGAGTCGCCACAAACCTATAACAGTGCTTAAGGGTTAATATGACTGTTCAGATGGCGTAGGGGTTTAAGTGGTCGCCTCGCCGCTGCCGCCACCGCTCTGTGTCGAGTGTTACGAGTTCGATCACCATAAGAGACCAAAAATTGTATAACCCACAAATATTATTCCGAGTCTGGGTGTTCTTTGTGCCCGTTGTTTGAATGATTGTGAAGTCTCCGCGACACAGGAATCATAACTAGTGTGGGAGATGATTTTAAGATCAAAAGATTGCCAATTTGTTGTATTAGTTTTATAGAAAGTAGCATAAGTGGAGAACATTCGTTTAAAAAAAAATTATCCTCAGAACTAGTGCATTCAATGGGGATTCCTGCACAATTGAGTGCTTATAAACATAAACAGAAAGTCGATTTTCAATCGCAACAAAAATAACTTGTTATATCGGTCCAAAAAAAGATTATGCATGTTTTAGATCCTACTTTAATGGTGTCCTCGAGTACGTAACTAATGCGGAATCACAAATCTAGACGCATCGCCTAGATTTGTGACAGCACTTCTTACAAACTCAAAGTCTTATTACAATTTAAGTGTTTCAACTGCGCTAATGCGATGTCAACCGCCTGAGTACCCGGCGTCAGTAGGCCCCGCAGCATGCGGCTATAGACATATAGCGTGTAACGTACAGTGTAGTGTCGGTGTGTCGCAGGCGTGGGCGACGAGGGCGTGGCGGCGCTGTGCCGCGGCTGCCGCACGCTTGGCTCGCTGGACGTGTCGTACCTGGGCGCGCTGTCGGACGCGGGGCTGCGCGCCGCCGCCGCGCTGCCGCGCCTGCGCCGCCTCACGGCGCGCGGCAACCCCGCGCTGTCCGTCGCGCCGCTCGCCACCTGCCTCGCCAGCTGCCCGCTGCTCGAGGTATGTACCACGCGCTGTCTATGTACCTGGGCGCGCTGTCGGACGCGGGGCTGCGCGCCGCCGCCGCGCTGCCGCGCCTGCGCCGCCTCACGGCGCGCGGCAACCCCGCGCTGTCCGTCGCGCCGCTCGCCACCTGCCTCGCCAGCTGCCCGCTGCTCGAGGTATGTACCACGCGCTGTCTATGTACCTGGGCGCGCTGTCGGACGCGGGGCTGCGCGCCGCCGCCGCGCTGCCGCGCCTGCGCCGCCTCACGGCGCGCGGCAACCCCGCGCTGTCCGTCGCGCCGCTCGCCACCTGCCTCGCCAGCTGCCCGCTGCTCGAGGTATGTACCACGCGCTGTCTATGTACCTGGGCGCGCTGTCGGACGCGGGGCTGCGCGCCGCCGCCGCGCTGCCGCGCCTGCGCCGCCTCACGGCGCGCGGCAACCCCGCGCTGTCCGTCGCGCCGCTCGCCACCTGCCTCGCCAGCTGCCCGCTGCTCGAGGTATGTACCACGCGCTGTCTATGTACCTGGGCGCGCTGTCGGACGCGGGGCTGCGCGCCGCCGCCGCGCTGCCGCGCCTGCGCCGCCTCACGGCGCGCGGCAACCCCGCGCTGTCCGTCGCGCCGCTCGCCACCTGCCTCGCCAGCTGCCCGCTGCTCGAGGTATGTACCACGCGCTGTCTATGTACCTGGGCGCGCTGTCGGACGCGGGGCTGCGCGCCGCCGCCGCGCTGCCGCGCCTGCGCCGCCTCACGGCGCGCGGCAACCCCGCGCTGTCCGTCGCGCCGCTCGCCACCTGCCTCGCCAGCTGCCCGCTGCTCGAGGTATGTACCACGCGCTGTCTATGTACCTGGGCGCGCTGTCTTTATATTACCGACTGTGTCCCTGTGTAGTACCGGCTTCGCGCAGTCCAAAATATTCTGAATCTTAACTTTGTTTTGCTTGTTAGAAAACTTTGGTCTATTTAGGCCCGGTTCCTATTTAAGGAACGCGTAGTTTTAGCTATGGACAGTTAAATATTGACATACTTTTCATAGAATATGTGTCAAAAATTAACTGTTTGTAGCCGGGCCTTGTAACGAAGTATTCAAAACATACAGACGATAATGTCTGTAACTCTGGGTACCACTGCACTATGCAAAGAGGAATGTCAAGATTTCCTATTCGACTCGGCCAGAGCCGACAAAGATGAACTATATATCATTAAAAAGGCTAATAAATGTTGAATTAGATAGTAAAATACTTTTTATTAGAAGTTAACCAAAAAAAGATACAGCTTCATTAAAATACCACTTGCGCGCGATGTAAATAGTATGGAATTAAGTTATTACATTAAATAAATCTATCCAAACCTGATAAAATATTTAAATATACATTATTTAAATATCTATCATATTGCATAAGACACATTTTTCCACGATTTAATAACATAGATCTACCTATACATATATTTCAAAGTATAAGTATTATTTATACTTATACTTTGAAATATATACAGTGGTGGACATATAATTAGAAACACTTGCGACGTATTTCACATTATACAAGGCACATTGTCGTAAAACTTTTATTTTTGGAAATAAAACAATAAAATGCATAAAATACGTCCAACAACTTATAATTAATTGAAAACCAAATAAATATCTGAGTTTACAACTACCATTTAGATATTTAGCTACGTACGAACAACTAAACGACATTTGCAGTACCATCCGTCATGGACAAGTAATTAAAAACAATAAAGAAATGAGGTAAAATCAAAGTTATTAACGTGTTAACGTCATCAATTTCAAATTATTTATGTAAAATTATGTTTGGAGAACTAAATTTCTTAAAAGTTTATATTTAGTTGCATAGCCTTTGTTATTAAAGACGGCTCTGCAACGACGTGGCATTGATTCAAGTAATTTCATACATTTATCGAGTGGGATCGAGTTCCATGCTTCAACAAAGGCTTTGTAAAGTTCATTTTGACTGGAATTATGTTTAACGGAGACTTTTTTTTAATGACGTACCACAAATTTTCAATGGGATTTAAATCGGGACTATTTGCAGGCCAGCTCTAACATGGTAACACGTTGCTCACTAAGAAAAGATTTAACACTGCGGGCCGTGTATTTTGGGTCGTTATCGTGCTGAAAGATCCAGGTCACAGGCAAATGGTCGTCGGTGTAGGGAATCATTGCCTCTTCTAAGATGTTTTTGTATTGAAATTGATCCATTATACCTTCAATCTTACGGACGGCTCCAACTCCGCAACCAGAAAAACATCCCCATACTTTAATGTTACCACCGCCGTGTTTGACAATGCTCCTCGTGTGTTTATAATCAAAAGCATGGTTTGGAAGTCTAACGTAGCGTTTGCCATCTGAATTCACCATATTTATTATTGTTTCATCCGAGCATAACACTTTTTTCCATTCTCGTACGGTTCAGTTAAGATATTTATTTGCAAATAATAATCGCTTCTCTCGGTGTTGCTTGGTAAGAAGCGATACCTTTCGAGAAACTCTCCCGAACAATTTAGCTTCCACTAATCTGCGGCGTACCAGTTTCGAGGCAATGTTCCTTGGGTCATCAGGTGAAAAAACTTCATTTCTAATCTCGTTGGAGCCTTTAAACGGGGTTTTTTTAGCTACAAGTATTATTTGCTAATCTTCCCGGGGAAACGTTTTCCTTGGACAAGCCTTTCTAACAACACTTTTAGTAGTTCCGTTTCTTTTATAATGAGCAATAGCGTTGAAAACTTCCTTCACAGAACATTCTAGATGATTAGCAATTCTTCTATAAGTCCACTTTCGATTTAAATGTAATTTAACAATTAATTGCCTAGTTGACTCGTCACAACTCTTCTTTTTACCTATTTTTAACAAAACTTATTATTCACGTAATTCCAAATTGACGTTTAATTGCCACCGAAACTACAGAAAATCTAGAAAGAGGTTTTTTTTTAAATTCCAAAAATGTAGCGAACCTTGGATCCTGTTTCTAATTAGTTGTCTAAGCGGCCAGTAATAGAAATTTAACTATCATTCATATTTAAACTCTTTTATTAATTAAATATAGAACAGATTTCTTTTTTTTAATATTCTATGAGTTTTTTAACTCATTGGCTATATTCTGGCATAGTTAATAGTGATTTAATCTATATATTTTACTATCTATCTATATATTACTCATAACGATAGTTCATTCTGTGTTTTCCTAAGTTTTATGTACTGTTTCTTGTTTCTGTCCACCACTGTATATATATATATATATATAAGAAATATCTAGTAAACACACTGATGTTTTATGTAAACATCAGTGTGTTTACTAGATATTTCTTATTCACCTTCAAACATTTCATCACCGTATTTAATAAGCAAATCATCTAGGAATTGGGCTGAAGGTGTTATATTGCTTTGATATCTTCCCCACCCGAGGTACCATAATATAGTCATTGTATGTGCACAGCAACCTACAGTTTTACGTCCTACTATACAAGTACAGTAGTATTGTTCAATTGCCTCTCTCCCACACACATTATTATTAATTATTACATATACATAATAAATTCTTCGACTAACAAGTCTGCTTTGAATTTTGCCTCTAATTAACCAGTGATTTTGTGAGAGTGACAATTGGTCCCATAGGTCCCCAACATGAGTCTCTCTACATATTACAATAATATAATAGCAACCATTGAACCAATTCTCTGAAGATGTTGATTTGCTTTTCAGCAGCCATGGTCACGGGGAGACTAAGATGGCAGTTGTCTCAATGTTCCATTGTAGTTATTTCAAAGTACCCTCACATAATTTAATCATTGGTGTTTCTATTTACGCAGAATGAGCTCAAAGTATCATGAAGTCTAGCTGTGGTTTGCTTCTTCTTGGGTTTGACTATTTGAATTACTGGATCCCAGGCTGGTGGTACATTCCAACCATTTTCTCTATTAAAATTAGGATGTTTTTTGATTTCAATAGCCTCGCGAAGCATCCTTGGTAGGAATCGCTGTTCTTTAGCGAGAGTCTGTGGTTTTTCAAATCTCAGGTAGTGGTTGGTCCCCTGTTGCACATGCTCACACACAGCAGACTTCAACAAGCGTTGGTGTTTTACAACAGCTATGTGTTCTTTTATGCGGGTGCCTATGCATTTCTTGGTTTGACCAATGTATGAGAGTCCGCAGTCACAATCTATTTTATAGATTGTGACTGCGGACTTTATGTATGTCAAACAAACAACGCAATAAATCCTTCTTTTAAGTCAATGAATAACATTCGCGTAACGGAAGACAATATTATGTAAATCAGTAGAGCATGTTATTGTGTGTGCTGATTCGAAATAAAGATTTCCCACAGTGTACACACAAATTCCTATGTCCTAAAGTATTAGAACATGAACCAGGTGTTATTGATTGATGTAGTAACAGCCAACAAGCATGACACACAACACCGTCATTAAGTATCTGAAAAGAAAATGATCATGCCATTAAAAAACGAAATGTTACACATATTATTTAAAATACAGTTGGGAGAAGGTTGTATTATTTATTATTATTATCTCATATTTAATTGCTGGTTATTGACTATTTTATTTGTAACATGTAGTGAAATAAATGGATGAGTAGGTACTTTTTTATGTTCATACTTTAGATGAAAGAAATGAAATGTTAACTTACATCATAAATAGCATTTCCTCACTGAATCATTCGGTGCACTTCTTCAGGTTCCGTTTCTAAAGAATGTCGTCGCATCCGAAAGACATTTACACCACAATTATTAATACAAAGAATCATGATGTAATTTCAGATGTCCGTAAGTTCAAGCCAGGTCAACAGAGAGTGAGCAGGAACAGAATCAGGGTCAATAGCTAAGGTAGTCGTAAACAGTAGAATCAACGGAGTCCAAGAACAGCAGTAAACAGCACAAAAACAAATTCAAAACGCATACAAAGACGAAAATGTTAGGAACAAATCTCAGTGTTGCAAGCGCAAGTCTTAACTGGCATGCGCATTGTTTGACACATGTCAAGATTGTTAGCAGTTTTTAAACGTTTTACATTATGATATGAACTATAATAAACGTTAATCTTATGTTTAAATTAAATTGTTTACAAATATCTTATTAACGACGATATAAAAAGAAAATAATTATATACTAAAAACTATTTTAATTGACGAGTTACGTCTCGTAAGGTACTTTTAAATACAAATAAGAGTTCTGAATGTGATCAGTTAAGATAAGATTTTAATTTTAATACTGGTAACATTTCTAATTGTCACTGCAGCTATGGACTGGTGGATAGTGTCGTTAATAATTAAATCACTATTTAAATTGAGTTTTTGTCGGTGAAGTTCTACACTTTTGTTTTATATTGCAAAAATCATATTATTATCTACTATGAATTACCAATATTTTAGAAAGTATGGCGGAGGCTTTTTTTCTTAAGCCAAATCTTGGAATTCTCCTTTACAGAACTAAATTTGTTCCGCAGGAGGTTGACGTGTGTGGGTGCGATGGAGTATCGGAGGAAGTGGTGGCAGCGGCAGTGCGCGCCCTGCAAGACAACCCGCGGATACTGACGCTGCGCCTGGCTGGCACCGCCGCGGCACCCGAAGTAAGTCAATTCCTAAAATTCGTATCTATCTTATTGTTACGCCCAGTGACATCTCTCGGCATTGTGGGAAAGACTCGGCAGTTCCGTCTAATAATTTACACCGCCATCTATTGACATCTTACGAAACTACGTAGTAGGTATGCTTACGAGAATCGTAGAGAAGATGCTGGTACTTTCTCGAATCATCGTACTGTTTGCATACCGGGAGCGGCGTTGCTAGAAAGCTCTAGAAGCGCTTTAGCCGCGTATAAATAGGGTGCACGCGCCACCGCCAAGTCAGTTTACAATCGTAAGCGGTCAAGTGTTCATCGAAGCGAACGGAAGCGGAAATACTACGGAGTTTGAAGCAGTACAGTGAAAAAGTGTGGTATAGTGTTTGTTGTGTTTTAAATTTAATTGTGTGTCTGAATAAAACGTGGTTTTGTCGGTAATATTGTTTATATTCTTATCTGTCGAGCCCAGCTCGTAACATTATTAACATCTGAGTCTTCTTTGAAGAGGTTAATGAAAACACTATGTGGGCCTGTGTGTCTGTCTGTTAGTGATAGGCATAGTTTCGGAACCACTAGACCGATTGACTTGTAACTTGATGTGCAGACTCCTTGGTGTCATACCTTGGTCGAGTTTGAATATGAGCTCTATGGGTCAAAAGACCCCCGAGATATAGCGGTCACAATGTCACATTTATTTTAAATGCTTTATGACCTTGTATACCTATAATATCTCCAGATATTATAGTGCTCACGCAGAGGGCCAGTCGCCGTTAAGATTAGCCGCCGTGACCGAAATTCGCTCTGGAGGACATTACTATTATTATTATTAGACAAATATATCAAGGCTTTGTTGTATACATTGCAAATATACATACATACATACATAGATTCACGCCTGTTTCCCAGAGGGGTAGGCAGAGACCGTAGTCTTTTCCATTTGCTACGATCCTGACACACTTCTCTGGCTTCATTCACTTTCATCACATTCGTCACACACGCCCGTCGGTTCAAGGTGCTCTTAACCTGACCTTTGTCTAGAACGCCTCCGATCTGATCGAGAAACGTTCTCACGTTCACAAATATTCTTAAGTAATTAATTGAGATAACTTATTATTTAATGGACTCTGACCCTCAAATCTCATTATTTTGATATGTGTTATTTTGCTATTATAAAGCTAAATAGCGATCGTGCCCGAAATCAAAATTATTATATGATGTTTCTTATATCCACTCTATACTTTAAAATCCCTTTGATTGTTATTTCATTGAAGCATTTAAGTAAATGTTTAAATATAAATATGAACTATGCTCTGGTGTGTGCTATATACAGTGGTGGACATATAATTAGAAACACTTGCGACATATTTCACATTATACAAGGCACATTGCCATAAAACTTTTGTTTTTGGAAATAAAACAACAAAATGCATAGAATACGTTCAACAACTTATAATTAATTAAAAAACAAGTAAATATCCGAGTTTACAATTACCATTTAGATATTTAGCTACGTACAAACAACTAAACGACATTTGCAGTACCATCCGTCATGGAAAAGTAATTAGAAACAATAAAGAAATGAGGTAAAAATCAAAGTTATTAACGTGTTAACGTCATCAATTACAAATTATTTATGTAACGTGATGTTTGGTTTACTAAATTTCTTAAAAATAAATATTTAGTTGCATAGCCTTTGTTATTACTGACGGCTCTGCAACGATGTGGCATTGATTCAAGTAATTTCATACATTTATCGAGTGGGATCGAGTTCCATGCTTCAACAAAGGCGGCTTTGTAAAGTTCATTTTGACTGGAATTATGTTTAACGGAGACTTTTTTTTAACGACGTACCACAAATTTTCAATGGGATTTTAATCGGGACTATTTGCAGGCCAGCTCTAACATGGTAACACGTTGCTCACTAAGAAAAGATTTAACACTGCGGGCCGTGTGTTTTGGGTCGTTATCGTGCTGAAAGATTCAGGTCATAGGCAAATGGTCGTCGGTGTAGGGAATCATTGTCTCTTCTAAGATGTTTTTGTATTGAAATTGATCCATTATACCTTCAATCTTACGGACGGCTCCAACTCCGCAACCAGAAAAACATCCCCATACTTTAATGTTACCACCGCCGTGTTTGACTATGCTCCTCTTGTATTTATAATCAAAAGCATGGTTTATCGGACGTCTAACGTAGCGTTTCCTGTCTGAATTCACCATATTTATTTTTGTTTCTAACACTTTTTCCATTCTCGTACGGTCCAGTTAAGATATTTCTTTGCATATAATAATCGCTTCTCTCGGTGTTGCTTGGTACCTTTCGAGAAACCATCCCGAACAATTTAGCTTTCACTAATCTGCGGCGTACCAGTTTCGAAGAAATGTTCCTTGGGTCATGAGGTAAAAAAACTTCATTTCTAATCTCGTTGGAGCCTTTAAACGGGTTTTGTTTAGCTACATGTATTATTGGCTAATCTTCCCGGGGAAACGTTTTCCTTGGACGAGCCTTTGTAACAACACTTTTAGTAGTTCCGTTTCTATTATAATGAGGAATAGCGTTGAAAACTTTCTTCACAGAACATTCTAGATGATTAGCAATTCTTCTATAAGTCCACTTTCGATTTAAATGTAATTTAACAATTAATTGCCTAGTTGACTCGTCACAAATCTTATTTTGACCCATTTTTAACAAAACTTATTATTCACCTAATTCCAAATTGACGTTTAATTGCCGCCGAAACTACAGAAAAAGCGTAGCAAGACCTTTTTTTTTAAATTTCAAAAATGTTACGTGTGATGTATCCTGTTTCTAATTAGTTGTCCAAGCGGCCAGTAATAGAAATTCAACTATAATTCATTTTTAAACTCTTTTAATAATTAAAGATATAACAGATTTCTTTTTTTGTATATTTTATGAGTTTTAACTCATTGCCTATATTCTGGCATCATTAATAATGATTTAATCTATATATTTTTTACTCATAACGATAGTTCATTCTGTGTTTACCTAAATTTTATGTACTGTTTCTAATTATAATATGTCCACCACTGTATATGCTATATTTAAATACTGGCAGATGCGCTTTCTTTTTCTGATTTCAATTATGTAAAAACTCTATTTAGTAAACAAATTATACTTCCTTTTCTTATGACAGCAGTATACTCCTCTGCCTACCTCTTGGGGGATAAAAGCTTAAGAATATATTTATATATATATATATATATATATATATATATATATACATAGGTATATGTATGTATTAGTCTAGAGGACCTTTGCCTTCAATTATCGCCAAGGCCTCATTTTCTGATTCCCAGATGCAGCAAGAGATGCAGCAAGATGTTCCCACACATAAGCTGCTGACTGTGGATGTTCACGATGACCGCAGTAACCCGCATCTCCGCCCTGATTTCGTAGATCGTATTTTTGAAGATAGCTCCGATGATTCTCTCGGCGATCTCTATGACCACGATGATTTTGACGATTTCTTTGGACCAGGTACCATTTTATTTTTAGAATCCCTACATGATAATATAATAATAATAATATAATATTCTACCACGTACACACAACAACATCTAGCCCAAACAAAGCAGAGCTTGTATTATGGGTACTAGACAATGGTTAAATATACATATGTTTTTTTTTGTAAATTCATATTCATACATAGAAACGCCCTGACTAAGACAAACATCCATGTTTATGCACACAAATATTTGACTTGTGCGGGAATCGAACCCGCGACCTCAGGGGTGGCAGTCGGTTACACTAACCACTACGCCATCGAGGCCGACTGATGATCATGACTCGCTTGGATTTTTAGTTCAAGTATGAAGAATTTCAGGTTAGACACATGCAGCTGTGTGTTTCATATTGCCCTGGCTTATAGGCGATATAAAAATAAATGATCTTATCTTATAGTCGAATCCAGGGTTCTAGACATATTGCTTAACTTATTAACTTATCTTATTCCCAAGTATTAAAACAATAGAAAGTATACAAACCAAAATCTATTTTACCTCTTAACTTCTAAAAACGGAAATAAATTAGTTAACATTTTTATCTGCAGTGATCTATGGACAGGCATAATTATTTTTAATTATGTTTGGCATTAAAGCAATTGACAGATTACTATACATATTCCTCTGACTATTAACTAAATTCCAAATCGGATATAATGTCATGGTAAAACCTTAACCACCATTTTGGTGCCTAGGATTTTAGACTTGATTATAAGTATATCTTATATGGTGATATCAAAAATGCAACAGATTTGTTGCATCAGCTCTAGTTCATGAGATAAAAATAAATGCACTTTTTACAAATATATCAAATTAATTGTCTTATGAGTGATCTTCTCGAATGAAATTGTCTTGGAGACTGCGCTGACTTACGCCCACACTTTATCTTCATTTCAAATTCCAATGCCGAACTAATCAAAATTCAAGTGAATCAGTGTCTGTAATTTTAATTGTATGGGGATCGTTAACACAACATCTGGACGTCCTAGACATAATGAAATAATGAGATAAATTTCATCGGGTTTATAGTAAGAATGTTGTTCATTCTTACTATAAAACCGATAAAATTAACTGTTCTTGAAAAAAATCTATATGAGTATAGTAAGTAAATCAGTGCTGGTGAGTTTAAATTACGTATATCACTATATTGTACATTACCGTCCTTATCGACCACAGAAACAAATAGGGCTGCACCAAAGTACTATTACTAACATAACCTAACTTCTTTAAAGCGAGTGAGGCCGCGGGCGAAAGCTAATGTTATAATAAGAATATATCTTTTTCTAGATGACGCACCTTTTATGGACCAAGAGCTGAATAACTTCGAAGGTTTGTATCAATTCGGCCTCCACGCGCCCGACATCATTCTGCTTTAAACGGCTGATATATCACCAGGTCCAGTTGCTGTAAGCACACCATATTACAGCTTGAATTAGTTGCAAGGGACGAGATTGCAATGCAACCTTACTTATCAATTGCATTATACATACAAAAGCACTTTAGAATTAGTTATTTTGTTTATATTTCTTGTTGAATGGAAATCAAGGTTTTATTTCATTAAAACCCGATTTTATTTCTCTTTTTTACATGTACCTTGACATAACAGTAAGCCATTAATGCAAATGGGAGCAGATTTTGTTTAAAATGCCATCATTTGGTTTAATAATTTAAAAATATGGTTGTAATTTTAAGAGGTGGCTTATATAGTATGTATAAATAGTCATTATACCTGATTTTGTTAAAGACTTTGAGCAAGTACTTAGAGTATATCATAAATCTGTACTTACAATGATACTTAATAACTATGCGACATACCTAGTTATTATACTTTGTTTGCACTGTCAATCAACCAAGTACCTTTAAAGATAATTAATATTACTTCAATTTTATAACTTTATATAAGAAACATTAAACTTGTTGACACATATAGCATATATAAAAGGATTTAAATAATTGTAGAGAACATTGTAGATCTGAAAATATCAGTTATGATCAACAGACACCCCTTGAAATTATAAATGATATTTCAGCCTGATGTGTTGATAAATTGTTTGTTATCCTATTCATATTCTTGCAACATTAGGCTGTTGGAAATGAAATCTACTATGTTAGACTTTAATTGTTATAATTATATTATCTGTGATGAACCATTATTTTCGCAACAAGAAGTCCCTCACCTCATCTAGTTGTAGCCATTATTTACTTATGTATAAAATAAACATTTTGATGTATTGTATTATATCTATAAGCAAAGTCTGATACAATGTGATAAAATAAATTATTTCAAATCTCAATTTGATTTTTATGCAAGCTTGTTTTTCAATAATTGCAGTGGTAAATCCGAGTTTATGTGGTAAATTCAGTAAAAACGATAGATAGCTTGATTAAATTGTGGCAGTACGAATCATTCTGTGAATACAGTTTGGACTTAACCTTGATAGTCATTGTTGTAATCGAATATCACTATAGTAATATTTCCCTTTTTTGTTATCTGTGTATATTTGCAATTAATATGATAAGCATGTCAACAATCTTGCCTCATATTAAAGAAATATGCATTGAAATTGATTTACAACTTACAATCAAATAATAAGTGTGATATTGTTAATTTTAAAATGTGTCCATTATAAATTATAATATATCAACCAGCTTAGTATGCTTTTAAATTAGGCGTCCATGTTTGTGTTTTCTAAACAAATCAGTAGGGTAATGATTTTTTAAGGCCTAATATTTTTCTATTGTACCAATGAAATTTAAAATGTAGGTATGTTTATGTTGAGTTTGTTCATTTGATTAAAAATGTAAACATATTAAGCTGGTTCAGCTAAAACTTGTAGTGCTGCTATTCCTGGTATAGAGAAAGCAACATACTATATGTATAAGTGTTGCCAGGTATTTTTTGCTACTTAATTTAGACAGGAAGTTTTAAGTTTAGAATATTTTTTCAGACGTTTTTATTACACTACTGTAATTTATTGTGGTTTCACTTTATAAGCACTCAATACAATCAATGTTGTGGTTTTTATTTGTTTTTATTAAAGAATGATTTTTGTTTTAATCACAGTAGCAAAATCAATTATTATTTATATTTTTAAGACTTTATTAGAAGCCTAGCTAATAAACAATTTTAATTTACTGGGTATTAGAGGAAACTTTTTGTTAATTGGGACAGTTTTAGTTATGAATATATACAATTAGAGCAAAACAAAATCACTCAATTTAGTTAATGAAGTGGGAGCTTTGTGCGACTTATTTATTTTGTCGAGGCTTACATGTTTTTATTAATTATCAGAATTGTCACTGCTATGTTTCTTGAATATGTTTATACGTTTTTTTTGTACTAAATTTGATTTTTCAATTACCATTTGATTTAATATAAAAACATGTAAGCTGTACTTCACTTTTGGTAATATAAGTCTTCATGTGATTAGACTTTAGTCATCCCCAATTACTAGTGTGAAATGTGGTTATGTTTGTTTCCAATATTATACCAATACCATTCATTAGTGGATGTGTTCAATGTTGTAACATTTGTAGAAGGATATATGTTGATTATATTTGCAAGGTTCACTTGTAAATGTATGGCGGTCATTTGTTTTTAGACTTGTGTTTTAGTAAAAACCTTGAAGCATGCAATGATTTGTGAAAATAAATAGTTTTTATACATTAATTGTTTTAACATATTAGTAAGAACTGAAATACAAAACATTTTCTTCAACATTGTGGTTATTTTATTTCAAAAGATGGTCAGCATGTGGCAAAGCTAATGAGCTACAAGGTGTAAAGATGCTTAAAAAGTTCATCCAGCTTTTCAATAGAATAGTAAAATAACGACATTTATAAATATTTTTGATCCAATGTAGGAATTTTTTTGTTTGTATTATGCATATAGATGTCACTCACAAAAACAAAAAAACTGTGATTTGCCAGTAAACTGCTTGTTATAGACTAAAGGTGACCAGATGATATTTGTTTTATTATAAGTCACTAGATCATGAAAATTTAAAATTTTACGAAAATAAATCTAGTTCTTTTCTTACTTGTAAACACGGCTACACATCAAGTTAGACACCTTATATACCTACGCATAACTACGCTACATACAAAATAGAGAATTGTCTGAAAGGGACAGTGCATAGTGGTGTAGACCCATCACGGTGCACTAACGCGTGCGGCGACGCCCGCGGCCCGTTCAGCGTGAATGAGACAAAATAACGAAAATATAACATACTCTCTCATACGATTCGCAGCGTTCAACTCCTAATAGTTCAAAGTCCAAACACTAGGTTGATGTGTCGCTGAGTGTACACACACACACACACTTTGCTACACTTAAGGTCGGGACTCCACCAAAGCAGAGATGTGTGCGGTGTGCTGTGTGCTGTGCGAGAAGGGATGTTTTTCAGCTCGGGGGACTTCACCAACGCAGAGATGTGTGCTGTGCGAGAAGAGATGTTGTTCAGCTCGGGTGCGAGGAGTTGAGTGTTCAGTCGTCCACGCACAGTTCACATCTCCGCTTCCATCGCGCCATACAAATATTACACATCTCCGCACAGCAATCTCCACTGAAGCTGAGGGGAGAGGAGATGTGTCAATAACACAATTCTATTGGTTGTTTAAAAAACATCTCCTCTCCGCTCGTCTCGTCTCCGCTTTGGTGGAGTCCCGGCCTTAACCCCTAATATTTATTTTGTGGCCTTACCACCAAAAAGTTTTCATTCGTTTTTATTTGTTCAATAGAAAATTAAACATTAATTTACCTTTGCTGTCACATGGATAGGACAACATAAATAAACAAACTTGTGCCCATAATATTGGACAATTGGTAGTTCAGAAACATTGTTTTATTTAACAGGCACAAAAGTAAGATACATTCAGTATTACACTATATTTATTAAAACACTAAATAAATTATGATCACATATAACAGTAACAATATTCACAATGTCTATCAAGTAACAATATCTAATATTTCACATCATAATTTGTTGTCTTCTTGTATAGGTTCCACCATTTGCCCATAATGCCTACATCAATAATCCGAGAAGGAAAACTCAAGTATGTAGGTTGTACATAGGAACAATGGGCTTTATACAGGTCACAGGACTCGCTTAATTCTGATGTGTACATAATTGACACAATTCCCAGGCTTTTATAGTGAATTACCTCTTGATTGTAGCATGTATCTAAGAATCTTAAATGGTTTGCAGCTTTTTCATTTAAACAATCACTGCTCACCAATGCTACTTCGTTATTAATCCGCTTCAATTCATCCCTGAAGTCAATTTCGTTTGGGTTGTTTTTGTATAAACCAATTAATGCTACAAGCCCAGCAGTATACTTCATAGCTTTTATAGGATTGTCTTGAATATCACTCCGAAGATCTTGTAACATTTGACGATAGTCGATAAATAAGTTCTTCCAATAATCGGCCCATTTCTCTATTATAGTTCCTTTGAATTTCTCGGGCAATTTTACTTTTTTAACAAAGGACGAGGCAATTATTGGACTCTTCATTAAACTTTTAGCCATTATGTAGTAATGATATTCAAAGTTATAATATTATAGTTTATATACAGAATTATTCGAACTAATACAAAAATAAATGTACCAAACCAGATATAACGAATTAGAGGTTAGTTATCATATCTGACAGTGTATCAATCAGCTGTCATTACTGTCAATGTTAATACAGTGTTTATAGAGGAGAGACTATAAATAAAAAATATATAAATCCCGAATTATTTATAGGATATAAATAAATCGGTTCTGCATACCGGCTGATTTAGCCTTAGATGCTAGGCTAGTCTCGAAAATTTCGAAATCAAGGATATAAAAAAGAATAGAATTATATTAATTTATTGGATAGAAATATTATTATAGTAATTATGTCAGAGCACAATATTTTGCATGTTGATTCGTACTGAAAGTTCGGTAGCACAGTGTGTTATTTGATCATAGTTGCGGACATCTTCTATTTATGTATGTATTGGATAGAAATAATCCTACTAAAGCTTCTATTAAAACTTTTCCGGCGTTATCTATTATATTTCTAAAGTTATTTAGAAAATCAAGAAATTACCATAGAAACTATAGAAACGCATTTACTTGTTCCAGTAATAGTTATTTTGTTCAAAAAAATTATATGGTCGAAGCCCGCTAAACGCATCGATATATCCACAGAAATTCAAATAATCAAGCACTTCTAGATGACAATAAAATATATTCAATTATTCTGAAAAAATTGCCGAGAATCTCCACATATTAGCATTTTTTTGTCAAGACGTATTTCTTAATTACGGTAACAACTACTACCATAACAGATATCAGAAGCAACAAGCATAGGAATACAGAAATATGTAGTTAGAAATGCTAATTACATTTAGTAAATTTCTACATTTTTTCTTTTAAATTGATTTTTCGATTATTTTTCTCTTACTCGTTCTGTTAGAGCCTCGAAAATCATAATCCTTGTATATTTTTAATCGATAATCAGAATCAATTTATTTCAATAGTGATTTTTACCTATTTCGAGAAGAAAAGATAAAATCATGTTTCTTGGAGTTCAATGACCTTATGAAAGAAACGATTATATCTATAAATTAAGTGAAATAGCGAACCAGGTGTTTTTTAATATAACTTATGATAACTAAATCTATCAAAATATAGATTAAAATGAGGATGTCCGCTACTTAGACAAAATTTTACACTGTGGTGGGTAGGTACGACACTGGGTAATCCATCAATTTGTCAAATTTAATGTCAAATTACCAAATGTCAACAATAAGATATTATAATAATTTAAGAAGGCGCTGCAGAGTTTATTATTTTACATTATATTCCTAAATTTCAGAATAACCACGCATAACTGCTACATGACTCACAATATAACGGGATTTAATGTTGATAAGAAGTAATGTGCAATATGAAAAATAGAAATAACACTCCTATTTACATTGTTTTGTTTTATAACATACTTTTATTCGGCGACTGTAAGTACTGAAATTCATCTGATATTTTGTTTACATATCGTCATATTTTATTACAATTGTTTTTTTAGGTTCTATTTATCACAACCTGAAGTATTTCGAAACAATACACGCTTCAAATCTCGCACATAATATTGTTAAAAGGGGTACTAAGTTGTCAAACCATCCTTTTAACACAATCAAGGAGGTAAATTTTAAAACGTTGGGCAAGGATTTTAGACTTATTCTGCATCCCCATAGTTCAGTACTACACTCCAATTTTAAAGCATATGCGGTAGACGGTGATGGTAAAGAAACTACAGTTCATGTTGGTAAGAATCATTTGCTTTTATTATATTTTTATGTAAGAATATCCTTTGATATTGCCTGATAAATTTAGTTGTAGGTATATACATATTATTATAACAACTAAGTGCAGCCATACCTTTAGTCAGTTACTGTGTCATACATACATTGTTTGTTTTTTGTGTAGAAACACAAATGACATCTTCCTAAATTAATACCTAGTTTATACTGCTATACACAATATATTTTCAACACACATGTTAAAAATATATTGTGTATAGCAGTACGAAAAGGTGTAAGTGACTGCTGCTTCTTCTTTTTGTATGACTTATGATTTATAAATAATCCTAAAAATGGCCATTTACTTACATAAAGTGTTTAATGACTGGTCATGGTTGGTTCTTAAATGAATCTTTATCAAACTGGGCTTTGTTTATTACTTCTTCTGTCAACATTCATATCTCTGGACAATGCTGAGTCTAAATTGGGGTAAATTCACTGATTAAAAGCTTAAATATTTATTTTTGGAAGACATTGGCATTGGTATGTAAATTTAATCATCTGAGTTTTATTATGACCTTAGGGTATGAGCTCCTTTGCCTTTTTATCACAAAATATCTCAGCTTAGTTCATTCTGCTTAGAAGCTTACAGGCTAAGCATTAATTATACGCATTCATAAAACAACTGATAAAGTATAGCCTAGCATAGCCTTAGCCTTAGGCATCTGCTGATGTGAAGCATTATACAGATAGAAACTAAACATTCTTAACTAGTAACTAGCAAAGCAATCATTACATATTTACACCCATTACTAATTATTAGATTTATATTATTTATAGTTTATCAAGAGTACCAATCACAAGCACACTAATTAATGTCATGTCAAAATCAAATTTATGTCAAGTGATTTAATTGATTGTTACTAATTTAGGTAGCCTACCATCTGTGTTAGTTAATTATTATGATAATCTGCATTTCAGAAAGTGAAGGTTAGTGGACTAAATCATAAATAAAACGGGTACTTTGAAATAACTACACAGGAACATTGAGACAACTACCATCATAGTCTCCCCGTGACCATAGCTGCTGAAAAGCAACCAAAACGTTGGGGAAAGTGTAAACTTAAATATAAATGGTTTTAATAATTTTAACAATTAAATTAGCTTAAAAATTAGTAAAGTTTGATAGTAGTAGTTTCTAAATAATGTAAAAACGTGTAAAATAAACAACACAGTAAAATCCGTATATAGTAGTTTAATTTCAATGAATAACATTTGCGTAAACAGAAGACAATATTTAATAAAACTTTATTTGAGCATTATTGACTAGCTCGCCTGCCAGCTAATATATTCATGTAGCTTAGCAGGCCACCTAGTTGTTGCCAGCTGAGTAGAAATACTGGCCACATAAAATGAATTATAGCATAGACCTCAGAGAATTTTATGGCTGAGATGTAATTATTTTGCAGATAGAGACAACTTCTACACAGGCAGAGTATTTGGTGAGAAAAGCTCAGATGTGAAACTCCACATGGAGGATGGTTTAATAACTGGAATAATTCATACACCAGATGAAACATATCATATAGAGGTAAAATATATTGATCACCTAGTTTATGGTAGCTAATACAAAATTCAAGAAAATCAAATTATTCTTTTGATTTATATGGCAAAATAATGTACCAGAAGTATAATTATATACCTCTTCTGTTTATGTTTTAGCCATCATGGCGTCATCTACCACACTTGGATGACAAGACTATGATAACTTACCGGTCATCAGATATACACTTCAGCTGGAAAAATACTGAAGGCTCTGGTAATGGTGGAAAGCCTCGAGTCTGTGGTTATGTGAAGGAAGGGAAAGGTCAGTTCATGAATACTTCTACAATTTACATCAACAATTCAAGGCAAACTAGATTTGCTTCTTGATCTTGGGCTGGTCTGGAGTGGAATTCCTCTATGTTTTCAGTAGCAAATTAGATATAACTCTGAAATATATATTGTTAAAAATATGTAACTTTCTTAGATGGCTATTCATAGAAATACTGGGCATATTTTTTGTATATTCTTAACTTGCCGATGATGATTTCACAAACATATTACCATTTACTAGTTTAAATTATTGTAGTGGCATAAGTGTTTTTTTTCCATTAGAACAACTTCTTTTTTAACAGTCATCAAAATAGCCTATTGCCATCATTTTTGTATCAAAATATCCTAAAAATTAGGTAGCTTGCTTTATCACTTAATTCTGTAATAATAATGTGCATATTCTAGAGTTGGAAGAAGATGATGACGAAAAAGAGGCACAGCTACATATTGATATAGAATCAAAGCATGAACAGTCAGAGAAAGAGAAATACTTACAAGACGCGCATTCAGACAACACAAGTGACATTAACAGCCACGGCAGGGTAAAGAGACAGAGTGACTATGAGTACACGCCTACTAAGACCAGGTGTCCACTACTGCTTGTGGCTGACTACAGGTTCTTTCAAGAAATGGGTGCCAGTAACACTAAAACTACTATTAGTTATTTGGTAAGGTTCTATTTAACCTTTTGAACGCCACGCCATAACGGCACCTCCATGTCCTGTACGCCAAGCCCGAAAATCGATATATTATATATTGTTTTTCATGATCAAATATTTCAATAACTAATAACAATTTTGTTTGCTGTATACAATTAAGTAATAATTGGGGATTCAATTTTTAAGTTGTATCACTAAAACACAGAAAAGTAATGATTTAATATGTTTATTTTGTATTTTTCTGTGAACCGACAAAAAACAGTTTTGTCGAGTATAGACGACGTTGGCGCACAGGGCACGCTTGCGCTTGTCGAGTATAGACGACGTTGGCGTTCAAAAGGTTAACCAACATCACAGATTTGATCACATCATGTATTGATACATAAGATTATATGTTTTTCATTTACCAAATTATAAGCATTGAGTTGTTAACCTTTTTAAAGATAGTAATAGTATAAAAATATTGTATTTAATCTAGAACAGTGATCATAGTTATGTAATCGTAGCACTCTCCCGCGATCTAGATATTAAATAATTGATTTAAAAAACAATAAACATTATGAATAATTTAATTCCAGATAAGCCTCATTGATCGAGTACATAAAATATACAATGACACCCTTTGGCAAGATAGACAGGTGAGTGTGTATGACAATCCTACAGTACCATAGATATGAAACAAATATAAATACACCGCGAGTTTGTGCGTTGCAATACATAAATAGTACAGGACATTTTATTACAAATTATTTATAACTTATTTTTGCCGCGGCTATTTTTCTGGATGATCGGTTTTCCTGAACCTTTGGCAATGTGTATTTTAATTGTTAATTGTATGATAACACTGCACAACAAAATTGCAACTTTTGTCTGATGAATGACTTTTATCACATGGGTAAGATCCAAAAAATACGCGCAGTTTGTAAAAAGTTACTGTCCGAGCAATTTGCGATCAAAAATAAAATATATAAATTATTAATTCCAGATTAATTTACTGGATATAAGAATGTTAACTATTCATGTATTATGAAGGTATTTTTCGATCTTATAACTAAATATGTTTTCGTGACTTATTATAAATAACCAAAAGCCTAAGTATTTTCTTCCATACAATTAGTTGATGTCCCCTAGTGCCCATTCTTCAAATATCTGTAAATTATATTTCTTTGAGACAGTGCGCCTGTTTAAATTTGCCTCCATTACGGTTTACAGAATATTGTCAATATAAATTTAAGGAAATAACTATATAATATCTATTCGTTTCGATTAAATTACCTAATCATCCCATGTCTCAAATCGTAATCCGTTGTGTCAGTACAGTTGGGCGACGCAATAACTTGGGATTCATTTATATTCTACCAAAAACAAACAAAAGTGAAAAGTGTGTAATAATGAAAAGTAAAACAATGATCCGGAGAAATTTGAAGAAATAGTGTTAGTAAACAACAAATAATAGAGCTATTGCATAAACCTCATAAAACATAATAACTCTTAAAAAAAAGAGGTGTGCAATTTAATTAAGATTGGCACTGTTATGGTCACATCAGGATATGGATGGCTTCAAAGGCATGGGGTTTGTGATAAAGAAGATCCTAGTGCACTCGGAGCCGACGCGAGTGCGCGGCGGAGAGGCTCACTACAACATGGTGCGGGAGAAGTGGGATGTGCGCAATCTGCTTGAGGTAATCTTACTAATGTATGTTACAAAATTAGAATCGTACATGGAATATAACCTTTGTAATTCGACAGGTACATAAATACGTAAGGTAAAAAGCAAGTAGTATACCGGAAAATAAATTTTAAAATGCAGTATCATATGTAGGTAATATTAATGTAATAAACATAATGTATACCGTGTGGTTACCGCGATTAGTGCGGCAGCCGCTGCTTGTTATAAAATGTACAATGTAATTAATGAATAAATAAATTATTACGTATATCACAAGTTGTAGTTTAATAAGTTACTAGGTACCTACAATACCATTTAGTTTGACAGCTCTATTTAGAAAGATTCTGCATTTAATTTTGCTTGAGTATATATCTTATACAACACGGAAATTTCATAGAAGGTAATACTAGTCTACATGTAAAAATATTCTACGTTGCATCGTCCACATAGTCTAGTGATAATGGGTCTATATAAACGTTGTACTTTTACTAACAACAATATATAGCGTTAATAAATAATATCTATGAACAGCAAGTTCATAGATATTACTTTAGCAACTAACTAACACATAAAATGATTGCCTTTTATCGTATAGGATATCATATCGTATAGGGTCTTAATACTATTGTTTATAATAAATAGGTATTCAGCCGGGAATATTCCCACAAGGACTTCTGTCTGGCACACTTATTCACTGATCTGAAGTTTGAAGGTGGTATTCTTGGTCTGGCATATGTGGGTTCACCGAGGCGAAATTCTGTTGGAGGCATATGCACACCAGGTAACAGCGAATATATTTATACTTATGATTTAGTTAATTATCGGTATTTAGCTTTTACAGGACCCTTCACGGAATATCCCTCTAGACCGCAGCAATTATCGCATTTCTACTCGTTTGCAAAAATAGTTCATCAATTTATAAAATGATTTAGATAAATATAAATATTATGATGACTACGAATTCAATTATTATTATATTTAAATTTAATTCAATTAATTGAAGGATCTAATTATTTTAAAATAATAATATTGAATAGAGATAGTTACATCACTATCTGTCAGAATTTCTGCACAAATTAACAGAAAAGTCGGCTTAATACTACGCACCAAAAAGCGCATACACGTGATAGAAACACGGTACATTTCATGTCACATCGGGCTATATTCACCTGGATGTACTTACTTGATTCGAAAATACTTCACAGCAATTCTGCAGCAGCCTGTGTGCATCGTGTGTCTGACATATCAAAGTGCATCTGACCTATGTGTTAGTACGTCTTAGACGTACTAACACATAGGTCAGATGCACGTTAGCACGTTGTAAAGAATCAACATTTTTTTTACATCTTTATACCTGTACTAGCGACCCGCCCCGGCTTCGCACGGGTTGTACAAAACCTTAACAAATTATACATCTAAATCTTCCTTGTGAATCACTTTGACTATTAGTGAAAACCGCCTGGAAATCCGTTCTGTAGTTTTTGAGACAGTCGCGGTGGGGGTCTTTAGTTTTATAATAGGTATAGTAATAAAATTCGCATGAACATAAGACAATATTATACCTATATAAAACAGCTCGTATAATAGACACACGTAATAATTTTTTTATATTTAATTTGCTTTTTTATTTGTTATAAAAAATATGTTCGTTTTGTTTTCAGCTGTTATGGCGCATAGTGTGAGTGTCAATGTTTGTTTGTTTTGCATGCTTCATGTAATTTGTTTCGTTTTGCTTAATATATTATTTAGCTTATTATAATTATGTATGTTTTATAGCTTTATAATTAATACATTAATACGCTTTTAATACATGTTAACATTAGTTTTAAGAATATTTAAATATCATAATAACAAGTTACTTACAATACTTACTTTTGAATTATGACTGTACCTTTTTATGGTAGATAGTAGTCTAAGCGTATATCGATAAATCATTTTTGCTAATGATAATAACGTGAATACAAACGCGGTCTGTTAGGTACATTATCATGGCTAAACAGCTAAAGCGATTATGATGAAATTCGATATAGACGTAGGTCGAATCGTTTTTTTAAGTAGCACCTCCATCTCATATGATGGAGGGGCAAGGAAACGCGCGCTAAGTAACGTTTTACAGCTAGTAAATCATAAACTCGTAATATTTACACCATTTTTTATAACTCAACTTGCTTTGTGTGTACACAACACCACTAATGTGCTACTTTATGCAGATTATATAGCGTTGTTTTTTTGTTAAACTTACGTACGTACGTACTTTGAAATAACTACACTTGAAGACATTGAGACAACAAAAATCTTAGTGCTCCCCGTGATCATGGCAGTTGAAAAGCAACCGAAACGTCAGAGAAACTGTAAAATTTAATATGAATAGTTTGAATAATTAAACTATCTTAAATATAAGTAAACAGTAACTAGAAACAGTGTTTAACAATAGTAGTTTACAAGTTTCAAAATTATGTAATAACTAGCTTTTGTCCGCGGCTTCGCTCGCATAAAAGTAGGTTAGAATATGTTAGTAACAACCTGAATTTCAAATAAAATTTCTAATGATGAAAGAATTTTAAAATCGGTTAAGTACTTTTTGAGCTTAATCCTTACAAACAAACAAATATCAAATCTTTTCTATTTATAATGTTAATATAGATAGTGATTAAAAGAATGCGATAAAATCCGTATAAAATAGTTCAAAATCAATGTATAACATTCACATAAACGTAAGACAATATTATCACTGATGTGCGTTATTTTATTTTAACAGTTTAGGAATACTTACAGCTAAAAATACAATTAATAATAATAATAATAGATTTATTAGCCACCAAATAAGTAACAAATTAAAGTGAGCTCTGCCTCCTGGACTAGGTTGTAGTCTGTATCCCAGGAAACAGTGCCTTCCCCACTATTTAAATCTAATACATATATTTGGTCATTACATAAAACAAGTTGTGATACCAAATTAAATATTAAGTATGAATTATAATTAAAAGGTGAAAAAAGAAAAAACATAAACAAACACATTTAAAAGTTGGTCTTAATCATCGTGTTAGTAAATTATTTTTTTTATTTTTATTTTTTAACGCGGGGAAATCTGCAAATCACATTCCTTATCGCCGGTTTTGGGGCGGGCGATGGGGATATGTCGGGATCCAGCCCATATGTTTGGGCTGAACCGATTAAAACCACCGCGGTGTTCCTCACACCTTTATGGCGGGGTCGCGCGGATCGCTCTCGCATTCAAATCGCGACCCCGCCAAAGGTTTGACCCGCCGATGGACGTGGCGGGTCCCACAAGCACAATAAAAATTTATACCCATAATTGGGGGACCTGGTCCCCGACAACAAAGCGGGGGGACCTAGTCCCCTTTCCGACATTGAGAGGCGTGCGTGGAACACGAACGCCGCCTACTCGGACCTGCGCTGATCGGGCGGTGGACGGCCCCAATGGGTCCACCGCCCGCAGGCTTCTACTCAGGGTGGCTGGAGGTCGTCTCGCGCCCTCCTGCGCTCGGCTCTGCGGTTAGGGAGAGGGATTGAACGTTCCCTCTCCCTCTCCGCCGCCTCCTTCACTGACATCACCTCCTCACAGAAGGAGGCGACGGCATTCCAAGACCTCCCGCTCGAGATCATGGACAGAACCATAGCCTCGAGCGAGAGGACGACTCTACCGACTGCCACGTGCATGACACGGCGTTGCGTGGCCCAAGCAGGGCAAGCCACTAATGTGTGCAACGCCGTGTCCTCGACAACGACGCGGCAGTTGCCGCAGTGATGACAACCGGGCGTCTCCTGTTTGCCTATTCGACACAGATACCGACCGAAACAACCGTGGTCGGTCAGCACCTGCGTCAGGCGAAACGTGAGGGCGCCATGACGCCTCTCCAGCCACTCTCTAAGTACGGGTCTTACCGCCACAATTATGGCGTGCCCGTAGTAAATTAATTTAACCTTTTTTTTTTGACCCAGGAAAATCCTTTATGGATACCCCCTCCCCCTGGTTATGTGAGACTCTCCGCCCCTGAAGGGGGTCGGTATACACACTAAAAACCTGGGGTGAGCAGTCCCTCCGCCGACGGAGTGGGGCGGGATGGGGTCGCGTTAGCAATCACCATCCCTCCCCGGCGGTTGGCCCGGCTGATGGTGACCGGGCCTCAGCACCTGTGGAGGGAAGGCCTTGCTCACCAAGGCAAAAAATTAATTTAATCTAACCTAACACGATGATGGCCATTTAAATGTTTTCCCTGATGAAATATATAACCGTGAATATAATAATACGTAGACATATTGTTTTGTACTATAACCTGTATTATATGTTCTTTGTACTAAGTGCGGCAATAAAGATTTTTTATTTTTATTATTGTGATATCACAATTTGTTCAGAGTACTTCAAGAACGGGTATACGTTGTACTTGAACTCTGGTCTGAGTTCGTCGCGCAACCATTACGGGCAGCGCGTGATCACACGAGAGGCGGACCTAGTGACGGCGCACGAGTTCGGCCACAACTGGGGCTCGGAGCACGACCCCGACGTAGCTGAGTGCTCGCCCGCCGCCAGCCAGGGCGGCTCCTACCTCATGTACACCTACAGCGTCAGCGGATACGACGTCAACAATAAGGTACCTCATTATAACATTACGTGTGCTTTTATATCATACCAGCAGACTAACAATCATGCTCGAATGAAAATAATTCCTAGAACCCAATCGCAACGCGACTTACCTGGTGTCAGACCCTCTCATCATCATTATAGGCTCATCATCATAGGCCTCCCCCAAGGTCATCCTCACAGACCGGTTTTGGGCTACCCGCATCCAGCCGCTTCCCGCCACCCTTACCAGGTGCGTGGCCGTCACTCCAGAACCCAAGTTCTGCTTCTACAGGCTATCTGAAGAACTATGTCGGCAACTTTAGTTTTCCTGCGGATCTTCTCATTTCTAATTCGTTCCCGCAAGGAAACTCCGAGCATATCAGACACTCTCAAACACAAAAAGAACATCGGTATCGGTCCAGCAGCTTAGGAGGAGTTCAGTGACATACACACATACAGAAGAATTATAAATATAAAGATATTGCCACGTGCACCTACGTTGCACCAGCTACAATGTGATGCCTCACGGCCTCGTCTTGGTAGACGAGATCTGTGTGGTCACAAAACGCAATTTCAGGCTCTGTGCTGTAATAAAAATTTCCTAGTTTAAGAACGCAATTATTTATTTATTTAAACACACATACAACTATCATCACAGGCTTAACCTAATACAATAGTGTAGTTATAGTTATGAATATAGGACTAGTTACATTATTAAATTATTACTTTTTAACATGAAGCTACAAAACAAAACGCGGCCCGTGTGAACTCACTCAAATATATATTTTCTTCTTAGAGAGAATGAAATACGATATCCTATAATCGGTCGTAAGTAGTGATGCCAAACTACTTTGAAAATCAGTTAGGATATCGATAGGACTATCGATAGTATCAATAATATCGACAATATCGACAGTATCGGTAGCACAAAATGTGGTAATACTATTGATAATTTGCAATATTGTCGATAGTATCGATAGTATTAAACCTTGATAGTCGCAATGCTATCGATACTATCGATAGTATCGATATTAATTTCAACCCTGACAACTTTACAATTGATACTATCGATAGTATCAATTGATGCTTATTTGATCGTTGTTTATTTTTCGATACTATTGAAAGGCGAGAAAAGGGTATTAGATACAGCTGGTGTTAGATTTGAAATGAAAAATAAAAAGACTGATTGAAATAAACATTTATTTAACATAGAACGATAATCTTAGCAATCATCATTATACCAACGAAATGTAGACGATACTATTGCAGAATACATAACTATCGATAGTGCAATACTATCGATAGTATCGATTGTAAACTCGTCACGGACGAATATAGTATCGATAGTATCCATAGCGTGGTAACTATCAGGCATAATAATATCGATACTATTGCAAGACATTAACAGTATTACCACATTTTGTGCTATCGATACTATAGATGCTGTCGATAATATCGATAGTCCTATCGATATTCCCACTATTGCCGCAGTATCGATAGACCATCGATAGTCTATCGATAGTAGCCTATCGATCGGCATCACTAGTCGTAAGTATAACGCAAAGTTATGCCACGTGACTATCGAGGTATCAAGGCAGAAGATTAATAAGGCTTCCTCTAAAAAAACATTAAAGCAAGCGTTAGTCAGCAAAACCCTTCGAAAACAGTACAAAACACTAAGTTGCGGTTCAGTAACATTTTGACAAGTTGTTCATAGACTATCTGCCAAAAATCAACTGCTCGTAGGTCTCTTTTTTTCGTGTGGTTAGTGGCCAACCTGTTGTCAAGAGTTGTTTAAGTTTATTTAATTGGATTGTAACATTACTTTAGTGAAGATTTAAATTATTTGTAAGCAATAAATATAACACTAGACGTGTAAGAGAGAAAAGCTCGTCCAACCAAAGGTCACCAATTATTACGGCGAAAGAATGTCCAAATTTGTTGTACCTAATATAAATAATAAAGTAATATTATTCTTAAAATTTCCTAAATGTAGCAAAGGTATGTTAAAATCAAAACTGAAGGACTTGTTCCTTGGAGACATACAAACAATGTCTGCTTGTCATTAAGAAATAATTGCTACGAAATACCTTGTTTCTTTTCTGTGTTTTCTTTTTTATGAACTATAATATGTAGTTTGTAATAGGTACCTATTACATAGTTTAGTCAGTACAAGTAAATAGTTTGTAAGTATCTATGACAGTGTAAGGTTTTGAAAAAATGAGCGTATCTCGCCCTCAAACGCAAAGGATTGGCGTGAGAATTTTTGTACGAAATCTAACATTGTATTGGAAACGAACAACAAAAAAAGCCGCCTGTAGGCCTCCGACATGGCTTAATGACTGCTGTCAATTTGGCAACAATCGGCACCGACTTCTAGACGCTCAAATGAAATACCACTAAGTGGTCACCCATCTATAGACTGACAGCACCCAACGTTGCTTAACCTCGCTAATCGTTTACCGATCAGTGAGTGCAACTGGCTATGAGTAGGTAAAACGACACAATAAATATAGGAGCTTTAAAGAGACATTGGCCCATATTATATCCTTATTTCAAATGCGACCCGCATTGCCAAACACACTAATCATATAAAATAATAACCTAAAAACGGTACATACGTATTTCAGTTAGCATGTAATATTCAGAAGTGTCCGTGACTTATATTCACTTTTAATTGAATGTGGTCATCCTTAACCACATATTTATATTTTTTTGTGGCTAAGTGTTTTTATGTCGCGTTCGTTCATATTGAATAATCATTTTGTTAAGCTCATATTTAGTCCATCGAGACGTCTGTGATGATGTTCAGATTAGTCTTAAGACTTAACTTGCTTACCCGATTTGATTCTTCGTTCCAGAGATTTTCGCCGTGCAGTCTGCGATCCATCCGTAAGGTGCTGCAGGCAAAGTCGGGGCGTTGCTTCTCTGAACCTGAGGAGAGTTTCTGCGGCAACCTGCGGGTTGAGGGTGGCGAAGAGTGCGACGCAGGCTTGCTTGGTAATATTGACGTAGATTTATACGCTCTTGTTTCATATATTTCACGAAGACTGTACTAGAATCTAATATAAAATTGCAGAGAAAAAGACTTGTAGGTATGACCTGAATGTTTTTATTGAATTTGACGTGAAAACAGACAAATGGCGGGAGTTGATCGAACTTCTTTTTGTGACAAGGTACACCGTATATACAGGTTGTCCCAGAAATCGACGTCAAGCTGGAATCAGGTAACAGGCCAAGTTATAATAGCTTTTAGAAAAAAAAAACTATGTTACGTATTTTAAAAAGTATAGGCATTTTAAATAAAACAAAAACATGTTCACTTGTGATGGTCTTTTCACTCCTATTACTACAGATATTTGGCCGTGTATACAGCCCGTGTTGGGTAGACCTGTGTGAACGGGTAAACGCAGAATACAAATTGACTTTGATTGAATTTTCGAACTTCACCCAAAGAGCTTACTTGTTCTTCTAGCATTACCCGTAACATATACACAATATTAATAAAATAAATAAAAATGTTTATTTCATTAACTTGTTAGGATTACAATGTTGCATTGAGGAATCTTCATTTAAGCAAAGTTTGCTTGTGATTGAGGATCCCGCTCTTATATAGACATTTTCTTCTAATCATTAGGTGAGAGTAAAATTATTATACCGTATTCGTGTCATGCGCGTCATTGACACGGATTAACATTGTGCTAAGCTGGCTGACCGTATGGCGTAGATCTTTAAGATGTCACCTCGCCACTGCCGAGTCAAGTATTTCGAGTTCGATCCCGGGACAATAATTTGTGTGATGCAGAGTCGGTGTATTTTTGTGTCCGTTGTTTAAATGTTTGTAAAAGCGCCCGCAATGTTGGACTTATATCTAAAGGGAGAGACCATTTTTTTAAGAAAAATACATTGTTAGTTACTGCAGCATAGAAACAGGTTTAGCTATGGTTATTGATTCGAATGTCATTTTGCAAATCTAAGACAAGACTAGACTAGACTAATAAGATCTAAAGTGAAAATAACTAAGTACTTATACATATTTACAGATTCCACACTTTTCTTAACTAAATTAAAACTTATGTAGTTAGACTGAGATCCATAAATAAGCCATTTATGTATGAGAGTCAAGTATACACAAGTAGCCAACAATACGCTATTCAGTTTAACTTTATCACTTTCTATTTCATAAACATACTGTGTGTAATTTTTTAGGCAAGCTACTGAACATTAGTGTTTGCTTGTCAATTGTTAGAATGTCAGACATAATTGTTATTATTATTTTGTTGCAGGTACCGAGGATAATGACATGTGCTGTGATAAAAACTGTAAATTGAGAAAGAATCAAGGTGCCGTGTGCAGGTAACTATATTTTTAGTTTTCTTTTAATCTATGATCAATATCATGAAAAATGAATCAACATGTTAAAATCAAACTTATATAAAATGATTTCATTGGCTCTTGCTAATTTAGGCAGCTTATTACAACAGTTGACATGCGTTTGAACACCTGTTCAAACGTTTTTGTGTTGATCTGCTTTTCAGAAATCGAATGTTAATTATGTGATTTGATTATTTCCTTCATGGCACAGCGGTAGTGAATGCGACTGATGTGCATGAGGTCTCGGATTGGAATCCCGGGTCTGACCAACAAAAGTTATTGGGTCTACTGTTAATAAATCTAATAGCAGCCCGGAGTTAGGAAGGTGGCGGTGTTAGAAAACACCATGCCTTCGAAAGCACGTAAAGCCGTTGGTCCTGCACCTGATCTCTCTCCGGTCGTGTCGGATTGCCGTCTCATCGAATCATGACAGTTAGGGAACAGAGAATACACTCATGTTTGCGCACATACTTGTGCACTATAATATCTCCTGCTCAGGTGCCAGTCTCCGTTAAGATTGACCGCCGTGACCGAAATTTGTCCGAATTTTGATCACGGCGACCAATCTTATTTACTTACTACTTATTATTATTATTATTAAGTGTTACTTAGGTATGAATGAGTGATAGCTGAGTTGTGAAATGTGCTACAGCGACAAGAACTCGCCGTGTTGCGCGGGCTGCGTGTTCGCGCCGCCCGGCGTCGTGTGTCGCGAGGCGGCGCACTCGGCCTGCGAGGGCGAGGCCACCTGCAACGGCGCCTCCGCCGACTGCCCCAAGGTATGGTACAGCACAAGATACGTCTTCATCATTCTAGTGTTCTCTGAACCCTGCCTCGTGCCCTACCTACTAGGTAGTCAGTGGCGGTACCCTCATATAAGTTCTAAAGCCCGGCTAGCCATCAGTATAATTTGGTAAGCTTATTCACGACATATGAGTGAAACTGGAGACCGAAGGGGGCACAAGATAGATTCAATTTTAACACCTAATATACAAAACTGACCGCCTAAAAGCCTGGCATTTTACTGAGGGCAACAATACGTTAAATTGAACAATGACTCACAAACTGTAAGGACTTAGTTAGTCACAGGTTGTCTTAAAATTTTATAAATGTACTGCGAATGTAATATCAATTCCTAGGGTGTGAATGTGAATTTGTTTGTTACGTTTTCACGCAAAAGTTACTCGACCGATCATAATGAAATCTCGCATACACGTTGTTAAGGCAACAGAAAAGGACATAGGGTACCTTTCGTCCAGAAAAAGTACTGTTACTAATCTAACCTACATTTACACGAGCGAAGCCGCAGCAAAATCTAGTTGTTTTATATATTACGTACCATTTTTCTTATATACACCGTGATACTTTAATTATCTTCAACGGTGGCCCAGTAAACCAATGCCAATACTATTAATTCGTACAAAAACATTGCGTAAATAATAAACATTTCAAATATTAATAATACACAAAATAGTTATTATTCAGATAATTATGAACCATATATACCTAGTCTTGCCATAAATATTGTTACAAGGACAAATCCTTTTTTTTCAATTGCATATAACATTTACTACTGTAATGTGTGTTACTTTATACATTAATAAAATAACATTAAAATACATGACGCTCATTCTTGCTCATTGGTTTTAATACAGTCCTTTAAACGTTGAGGTCTGTCATCAATAGAAACACGCACTTTCTCCATGGGAAAATTCTTCATTGCCAATCTTATGGATTGTTTTAGGGACTCCAAAATTAAATTATCATGGCGTTTACAGCATGCCATACTCTCTAAAACTGACCATTAATCATAATCCAGTGGGTTAAGATCAGGACTAGATGACGGCCAGTCTTCAGCTCTGATGAAGTCTGAAACGTTCGTTTTCAACCACGCTTGGGTGGATCGAGCTTTATGACCCGGCACTGAGTCTTGCTGAAAAGACCATTCTTGGTTATGATATATAAAACCATGTTCGGTTTTATTATGAGACTTAACAACCTTCTCAATAATCGTATATTGATACACTTGTGCCGATGTTTTGACACCTTTTCCACAAAAATATGACTCGGATGATTTAATTTCAATGAATAATATTCGCGTAAACAGAAGACAATATTATGACTCAGTCACTTTTTGTGACTGAGCCATATTTTTGTCACCAAACCATCATTGAATTCGGATAATGTCCACATTGTACTCTGCTGACTAATTGGGAAGCTTCTATAGAGCTTTGAGCATAAACTAGGTGATTCTGCTTGTTAAAATTTTCTCCTCAGTAGATTATTTTTTGTGTTGTGCGCCCCTTTGCGTACCGCTTAAGAAGTTGTTTTGATTTTACCACCCTATTCATTTTTAAATTATTAGGTAAATAATGACCGGTAAGTCTCTTAAAGGCTGCAAGATTTAAGTCATCTTTTAAAATACGTGGCATGGTTCTAGGTGCTATATTCATTTCCCGAGATAAAATCTTTTGCTTTCGATCAAAACTTCTTCGAATTTTTTCCTTCACGTTTTCGTACGAATACTACGTAGATGGCCAGATCTTTTTCCGTCACAAACAGAGGTTTCATTGTATCTATCAATAGCCCGGTATACAAACATTCGACTAATACCAAGCGGATGGAGAGTTTCAAGAATTGCATTTGGCTTCATACCTACTACTACTACTACTGTAATGCTATCACAGCAATTCGGTTCTCTTTATCACCCCACTCCATTTGAATATCACAAAAATATTTAATACTGATTGACGCGAAAATGAGAAAACACAATGAATGAAGAATATTCATATAAGAATGATAGATTCCAAATTCAAATGTAATATTATGTTTCTTTTTTATTTGTAAGTATATAGCTAACGCGAATCTACTACTCAATGTAGGTACCGATATTTACAAAGCGACAGTAGACGAGTAGTCATAAATCCTAGTGACCGATCAGCTGTTTATATTTCAATCTCGATCTTATTTTAGCTTCTTTCTCTCTTTATCCCATTATATATTGGGGTCGGGTCTCCTCACTTTCCTGCGCCAAGTCAAACGATCTTGGGTTGTCATTTCATGCAACTGGGCTTTCTTGAGGTCTCTTTCAATGGAGCTCCACCAGGTCAACGGTGGGCGGCTTCTTCCTGGCTTTTGCTCTGGGAGGTTTAATGCAGTTCGAACTACATGATTTTCGTCTCATCTTCTGACATGGCCATACCAACGAAGGCGGTTTTCGGTGATTTTATCTGGATTGGTGCAACTTTAAAGCTTCCTCTTATATATTCATTGCGGATTTTAACCAGTCGCGTAACGCCTCCCGCCCACCTGAGCATCTTCATTTCACTGGTATGCACCTTTTGTTCATGCGTCTTCTTTGTTGTCCAGCATTCAGACCGATATAATAATATACCGATACGATATATACGATACCGACCGATATAAGGCGGACTACCGTTTTATATACTTTACCCTTAGTTTTGACGGGTATACGTGGATCGCATAAAACGCCAGTAAGTGAGCGCCATTTTTGCCCTGCGATAAAATGACGTTAAATAGCTTAGTAAGCCAGTAAACAGCTATAGGGCCAAGAGCTTTCCATAGATCTGCGGGGACTTCATCAGGGCCTGTAGCTTTTTTGTTCTTCATTTTCATCATCGCGTTTTTAACTTCAGCAATATCTATTTAATGTATTGGTCCATAAAAAGGATCACAGAGCATAGGATCTTCATTTGGGAATTCGTTTAAAAGATGTTGATAATACTCAACCCATCTCTCTTTTGATTTGCGCATTGTCAGTTAACACAATTTGACCTTTACTTTTTATATACCTTTATGTCCATAGTTGATTTATGTCTCCATTTTACTAGTTTAACTATTTCAATAGCCGTCGTAGCGTTGTCCAAATTATTGTAAAAATTTCGGTTACTATTTGCTCTTTCTTAGCAACACACTTTGGTCACATATTGGTCCTTATCCTGTTCCAGTTGCGAGTTTTGCCATTTCTGAAATTTAAAGCACTTTTATATTTGTCAATCTCGATTTTATTTAATTTCATTTATATATGTGTTACTTGTGATATGTTGTAGGCGCCAGCGATAGCGGACGAGCACGAGTGCGCGGAGCGCGGGCGCTGTCGCAACGGGACGTGCGTGCCCTACTGCGAGACGCAGGGCATGCACAGCTGCATGTGTGATATCGGTGAGTACAGGTGTTATGTGTGATATTTTGTAGGCGCCAGCGATAGCGGACGAGCACGAGTGCGCGGAGCGCAGGCGCTGTCGCTGTTCTTTCGTGTCATACTTTCTAGCGGTGACATGGCAACGTACGGAATTAAGACGCACATCAAAAAAATTTAACCTTTCAAATCAAACATGAGATACAATAAAGTTGGTGTACACCAGGGAAGCATTCTTGGTCCACTTCTTTTTTTCTATATACAGGCTGTAACAGAAAGGTGTGGTCATATTTTAGGGTCGCTATGTATATGTGATGTGATGTGATGTAAATAACCTATGTGCCCTAACCCCATATCAAAATATCGAATTTTAAATTTTATGACAATTTCAATATTCTATTTATTTGTTATTTAAATATCGATACAAAACGAGTTACAACACTATCGTTTTTACTTTCAACTAAAGGTCATTGATTCTTAGTTACAAAAAATGACCGGCGCGGTACAAAAAATACCGATTTGATTCTCTTTTTTTTTTTCAATGCTTATGACGTTCCTGCGGCTTAGAAAACTAGCCGAAAGCGAAATAATGTTCTTTAAAATAAGAATAAAAGAGGGTCTGGGGATTTGGAGCGCAGGGCGGGTAATAAGCCGGTACGATATACGACACTGATATCACTTCACCACACAGTTTTTAGCCAACTCTTTTTATGATTATAATTTTTTATAAACATGTCCTTATTAAATTATTTATTACAGCCTATTTTCAAATATCCCACCTTGTTCATTGATGCATAGTCGTGTCCGTTGATTCCGCAGATTCCGCAACATCTGTGGGGTCACCGATTTATGTTAGAACGACCAGCTTCATTGTAAACTATTTAAATAGGTAACAGAATCCACATCTGGGGCACAGTTATAATGGTCAATGGCTATTAAGTAAACAAAAACGTGTCGAGTTTAAGACCCTAAGATCTTTTGTAATTCTTAGAAACAATACACGTGCATGGCTGGTAGTGTTGTTTACGTATCGATTAGAATATGCTAATATTAATAAGTCGATAAAAAGCAAATGCAATATCTTCGTGAAAATAATGTATATAACGAAGCATAAGGTCCAGCAGGATTTTAAAAGCTGTGACGTCGACATCACTATTCTCAATAAATGGGTCACTCATTGCAAATAATGAAAGTAATGGAACACGCTTTCGATAATAAACACTTATGATTCTTAAGCACAATCTTAATCTTAACTATGTAAAGTAACATAGACTTTAAAATTAAATTTGGTACTCACAAGATTTCAATTTTATGAAGAGCTCTTGCCTCCGTGAGAACTCGTAATAGAATGCTTGACTTTACAACGCCAAACACGCTCAAGATAACGGGCGTTGGGAGGTCAATACACAATCACAATATTTCACTATTATTTTACCACTCACTTCCTTAATTTAATTACGTTAATTCTTTACAAAAATTAACAGACCGTTGTTATTATTTAGAACATTTTAATTTCAGTTCAAATGTTTTAATAACTGACTGACGTTTGACTCTTCAATTTAATCTTGAACTTGAAAGTATTCGAATTACTTTGAACTCAACAAAAATATATAGAAATTAATTCGTTGTTGCTTAAAAATCAAGTTATGAATTTAGCAATTGCTTAATTACTTCAGAATGAATGTTTAAATTATAATGAGTAAAAGTTTGTCGTCTCGAACAACAACAAACCATTACAACTCTTATTTAAGCAATAACTGGTAAAACTCGCATAAACAATGTGGTAATCATGAAGTAATCTTAGTAAATAAATAGAGACCTGTTTATAAGTCAATTAGCGGTAAATTGATGTATTAAAATAATTGGTTATGTGGACGTGCGCCGACACATACAAATTTAATTCTCGCGGTTTAAACCGTACATAAAACATAATATATTATGTGACCCTTAAATATGACCACACCTTTCTGTTACACCCTGTATAAATGATATTCCTTCGATGACAACTCATGAATGTATTTTATATGCAGATGATATCTCAATAATAGTACCTAATAACTCTAATTGTAACTACAATGATGTGCTAAATAAAACTATTTATGATTTAGTAAACTGGTTAAGTTGCCATAATCATCTTTGTGTTGATATAAATAAAACTAAATATATTCAATTCCATAACAAAAGAGGGTCGAAGTATAAGTTTAAACTGAATTATAATGCTGAATCTCTATCAGAGGTAAATGATAATAATTTATCTCTTCTAGGGATAACTCTAGATGATAAATGTAATAGGAAGGCTCACATAGAAAAGACCTGTAATAAAATTAACAGATTTGTTTAGGCTCTGTGGAGACTAACCAAAATCGCAAATACAAAAACGGCTCTACAAGCATATCATTACTTTGTCGCATCTAACCTTAGATATGGCATCGTGCTTAAGGATAATTCTGTAAAAATAAATAGATTGTTTATAGCACAGAAGCAATGTGTGAGAGCTATTTACAACGTAGCTCCTGGATAATCTGTAAGCCTCTTTTCCGTGAACTGTCCATATTAAGTGTACCATCTCTTTATATATTTAAAACGTGTATGTTTGTCAAAAATAATCCTGATGTAAACACATCAGGATTATTTTTGACAAACATACATACTATTGAAATAGCAAATACTTTTTTAAGAGTAAACACTTAAAAAATATATTTGCTATTTCTATACCCGTTATCCAAACAAACTTGTTCTTCCTCCAATAAAAACAGAATTGTGTAGCCGTAAAAGTTACTCTATGGCGATTCGCATTTATAATCACTTGCCACAACAATTTCATGAATTACCAAATTATAAGCTTGTTTAAATGGCTTATTCTAGAATGTTTTTATTCTGTGAACGAATACTTAAATTGTAAAACGTTTAATGTTAATAATTTAAAAAGTGATGTATGTACATAATTGTGAACTATATTTGCATGCCATGGGACTTTGATGGCAAATGTGTTGCTCTAATCTTGTATCACACCATCTGTATGAAAAACCACATTTTAGCAGATAAACGATTTGAATTTAAGTTGTCAGTTGAATGTCTGAGAATTTTCTATTGGGTTCTTGAAGATATGTGAAATAAACCAACAGGCTAATGCCTGTTGGCTTATTTCACATATCTTCACAAGGTCGTCACATCATGCCGGACCTGACGACCTTACCTTACTCACACAGAAAAGAGACTGTGTATAGCAGTGGGACAGTTTATATACAAAGTTGATAATAATTAAAATTCTATATCTTACAAAACAATGTTTTGGTCGATAGTTGCGGACGCGTGCAAACGTTGCTGTCGCAAGAGCCTCAACAAGACTTGTTTCCCCGTCGCACACAATGACATACTGCCGGATGGAACACCGTGTATTCAAGGATTTTGTAACAAGGTATACAAATAATGTGCTAGATGTATGTACTGTTTGTGTATTCTTCGGTTCTTCAGTTTGAGATGACTGTATGGCAAAAAGTATAAAACGAAATCATAGCATATAAATGTGTTGATGGCAATGCTAACTTATCTACAGAAAATAGTAGAAGATAATAAGATAAGATACCGACTTATAACTTCATTCTGGACGGAAGTTGGTGCCTAGCATTAGACTAGTCTATAAATAGTCTCATTAAAGATAGATCTCATTAAGTTGAATGACAAATTTTCAGTTCATCTTATGTAATTATTGGCAATGTGTCGAAAATTGTAAACTATCTTCAAACAGGACAGAAACTTGTTTACCTTTAGACAGTGAGAACGGTCGGACATGTTTAAAATAATGAAAAGAAACGTAGCAGAACTCTATTTTGTCGTTTTCTTTGGATATCTGACCAATCATTTTCGAATATTACAAAATCATTTACTCAGTTTGAAGATTACATTAGGTGATCCACAAATGGTTGTTCCAAGTCTGGGTGTATTTTGTGTCAAAATTCCCCTGCGACACAGGAATTATGCCTAGTACGGGAGTCGTCTTTAAAACAGAAAACGAAATAGATCAGAGGGGCTCGGGTACCCCTAAGCTCCATGGAGTCAGCGCTAGTGAAAACAACAGTATTTTTTGTCAGGGTGTTTGTGAGAAGACCATCCAGGACGTGGTGGAACGTTTCTGGGACATAATCGAAGACATCAACATAAACAACGTGCTGGGCTTCCTCCGCGACAACATCGTGGGAGTCGTCGTACTCGTCACTGCCTTCATTTGGATACCGGCTAGCTGCGTTGTAAGTTTATTTTATATTGCACGATTGGCATAGTGGTTTATACCATGTGTTGAGGATTCGGGACGGTAAAAAAATTGTGTGATCCACAAATGGTTGTTCTGAGTCTGAGCGTTCTTTGAGCTCGTCGCTTGAATGTTTGTTGTGTCCTCCGCGACACAGAAATTATTCCTAGTGTCCTAGAAAGTTCCTAGAGACAAGTTTTTGGTATAAAATTTTTGGTATATTTGACAAATTTTATTATATTATTTTATTAAAAAGATATGACACTCTAATAAATAGTACAAATATCTATCTTCTCAAATAACTATTAATAAGGTATCTTTCAAGTCTGATATAAGAGTTCATTGACAAATGACAAACGGATGTGATAGAACTAAAATAAGACGTAGTGAGGATATACTATGGCTCTAACTTCCTCTGTATCAAATTACAGGTTGACGAAAGCTATGAACATTTATGATTTATTAGTAGTTAGCAAGTAGTGCAGAAAAATGCCATTGAGTATGTCTGGAATATGCTTAAGAGGAATGTAAAACTAACTGCTAGTGCACCGTAGGACCTCCATGAATTAAGAACTGTATTGGAGATTTTAATCTCTTCCAGGGAAGGAATTCCTCAAGTAGAGTTTTAAAAACATAGTCCAGGTTATGTCTGATCACATGCAGGCAGTTATCAGGGTCCGAAGTTAAAATACTGGTTATTCATAAAAGCCATTTATCGTTATTATTTTTAAAAAAATGCGTAATATATTATCTTGCTTTTTTACCTGGAATTACAGTTTTTGTAATTCATTGTAATTGACAGTTTCTAATGCCTGATTAATCTTATACACCATTAGAATAATAAAATAGATAAATACGGTAAAAAAAAACATGTAGTTTTCTTTCTATGATTTTATTGGACATAATAATATGTGTTTGGGCCACATTCCGTGCCACTGAGTGTATTATAATGATAGACCCTTAGGTGGGAGAACTTAATGTACCGAGTGCTCTTTTACTTGAATATTCAGTATTTAAATCGGAAACAAATTTCATCACTCGTCTATTTTTATATAGATAAGTTACGTGGACCGTCGTCGACAGCGGCAGCATCAGAAGTACTTGGACTGGGAGAGGCAACACGACCTCGTGCACCCATCCTCGCCAAGGAAAATTATACATACCAGGTACTATTAACATATTAGTACTAATTTTAACAAATTGCTAGAAAACTTATGACATTTTTTTTTCTATGTATCTTTAATCAGCGGTTGCTCAACGGGGAGACCAATAGACTGCAATGCAGTGGGTCTCGGGTCCGAACCCACGTCGCACACCTCTGACTTTCGGCAGTTATGACTTTTCGAAATTATGTGCGTATTGATTAACAATTATCGCCTGCTCCGTGCCTCGGAGAGCACGTTATGCCGTCGGTACCTGCTGCCATAAACATTTATGGCAGTCGTTATTGGGAAGTCAATGCTCTATAAGATCCTGACACTGATCTAGCTCCGCTCCGCCGTTACACCGCTCCGTGTAAAAACTGATATCCAGTCAAATCCGGTTAGAACAGAAAAGCCGCCCACAAGTGACTTGGGAATAATAAAGGCTAGGGAGAAGATAACTTTAATCTGGGCTAATGTCTTAGATGAGTTGTAGATTGATAGGCGATTGCTGTAAAATTGAAACTGATAACTGTTTTAGGAAAATTGTAAACATCTTGATTGCACAGATGGTCTAATGGTTTACGTGGTCGCCTCGCCATTACCACAAGTTCTGTGGGATCGAATGCCACACGGACCAAAGATTTGTGTGATCCTAAAATTATTGTTATGAGTCTGTAAGTTCTTTCGTTCTGTCCATTGTTTCAATGTTTGTAAAGTTGCCCACGACACGGACATTGTCACTAGAGCAGGCGTTCTGAACTAAGAAGAGAAATGTAAAATATTCTTTAAATATGCATAGAAAAGTATTTTAAGATATCTAAATCTGCTGATGTTTTCGTAAAGTAACAGTAGTCACAAGACAATCAAACATCAATCACACATTTATTTGTTTGTTTGTATTATTAGTATAATAATACTAATTCATATAATTCATATAATTAGAAACACTTGCGACGTATTTCACATTATACAAGGCACATTGCCGTAAAACTTTTGTTTTTGGAAATAAAACAATAAAATGCATAGAATACGTTCAACAACTTATAATTCATTAAAAATCAAATAAATATCCGAGTTTATAACTACCATTTAGATATTTAGTTACGTACAAACAACTGAACGACATTTGCAGTACCATCCGTCATGGACAAGTAATTAGAATCAATAAAGAAATGAGATAAAAATCAAAGTTATTAACGTGGTAACGTCATCAATTTCAAATTATTTATTTAAAATTATGTTTGGGTTACTAAATTTCTTAAAAATCAATATTTTGTTGCATAGCCTTTGTGGCGTGGCATTGATTCAAGTAATTTCATACATTTATCGAGTGGGATGACTGGAATTACGTTTAACGGAGACTTTTTTTTTTAACGACGCAGCATACATTTTCAATAGGATTTAAATCGAGCCTATTTACAGGCCAGTCTAACATGGTAACACGTTCTCACTAAGAAAGGATTTAACACTGCGGGCAGTGTGTTTTGGGTCGTTATCGTGCTGAAAGATCCAGGTCACAGGCAAATGGTCGTCGGTGTAGGGAATCATTATCTCTTCTAAGATGTTTTTGTATTGAAATTGATCCATTATACCTTCAATCTTACGGACGGGTCCAACTCCGCAACCAGAAAAACATCCCCATACTTTAATGTTACCACCGCCGTGTTTGAATATGCTCCTCCTGTATTTATAATCAAAAGCATGGTTTATTGGACGTCGTTTGCCATCTGAAGTCACCATATTTATTTTTGTTTCATTCGAGAATAACACTTTTGTTATTCTCGTACGGTCCAGTTAAGATATTTATTTGCAAATAATAATCGCTTCTCTCGGTGTTGCTTGGTAAGAAGCGGTACCTTTCGAGAGACTGTCCCGAACAATTTAGCTTCCACTAATCTGCGGCGTACCAGTTTCGAGGAAATGTTCCTTGGGTCATCAGGTGAAAAAACTTCATTTCTAATCTCGTTGGAGCCTTTAAACGAGTTTTTTTAGCTACACGTATTATTTGCAAATCCTCCCGGGGAGACGTTTTCCTTGGACGAGCCTTTCTAACAACACTTTTAGTAGTTCCGTTTCTTTTATAATGAGCAATAGCGTTAAAAAATGTTCTTCACAGAACATTCTAGATGATTAGCAATTCTTCTATAAGTCCACTTTCGATCTAAATGTAATTTAACAATAAATGGCCTAGTTGACTCGTCACAACTCTTATTTTTACCCATTTTAACAAAACTTAAACGTCAATTTGGAATTATTCACCTAATTCCAAATTGACGTTTAATTGCCGAAAGTACAGAAAAAGGGTGGAAAAAGGTTTTTTTTATATTTCAAAAATGTAACGATCCATGTATCCTGTTTCTAATTAGTTGTCCAAGCGGCCAGTAATAGAAATTCAACTATCATTTATTTTTAAACTCTTTTATTAATTAAATATAGAACAGATTTCTTTTTAAATATTTTATGAGTTTTTGAACTCATTGGCTATATTCTGACATAGTTAATAGTGATTTAATCTGTATATTGTTTACTCATAACGATAGTTCATTCTGTGTTTACCTAAGTTTTATGTACTGTTTCTAATTATATGTCCAGTGTCCACCACTGTATATCTATTGCATCCGACAATTTTTTTCTTTTTATTATCTGCGATCAGTCTTGGGCTATGAGCAAATCAGTTAAGTGCATAGTTATAGCATGTCGAGCGCGTCTCCCAGCGGAGTCAGCTACTCATTGTGTATTTATTTTTACTGGATTTGATCGCATTCTAAGATAACACGCCGCCTTAGGCGTGTTTCACGTTTTGTTTCTACTAACTGGGCGGCTAGGTCATTTGGGTGTTTTGCCAGCCTCTTTTTGTAGCTTGTAGTACAATTTCGAATTTCTTCTTTTATTGTACTTATTTGCAGGTTTTCATGTATTTCGGCATTAGTAACAAACCATGGCACGTTTGACAAGGTTCTTAGTATCATGTTTTGAAGTCGTTGCAATATGTTAAGATTTGAATTGCTAGCACTTCCCCACGGCTGAACTCCGTACATCTAACTTGGTTTCAGAATGCTTTTATAAATCAAGAGCTTGTTATCTGTAGAGAGTTTTGAGTTTCGTCCCAATAGCTAATTAAGGTTGTTGTAACGGATGTTGAGTTCATTTCTATTTTTTTATATATGCTCTTTCCAGGTTAGGCGTCGATCCAGGTGCATGCCGAGGTATCGTACACTATCACTGTGTTGCAATAAGTTGCCATCAAGTCGAACTGGCGGACAGTTCTCCCGCCTTAATGTAAATGTTACCTGTACAGATTTGTTGGCACTTGCTTTAATAGGTCAACATTTTTTTTTATCTGGGGCAATGCGTTAACGCATACCTCTCCGCTGACAAGGGGAGCGAAGAGGTTATGTCGGGCTCACCCGGGAAAAGATGGAACGTCCCGGGTACTACCGACTAAACGTACCACGGTATGCCAACTCGCTGCCTTGAATGGTGGGTGGGTCACTGGAACTGAAACTACATCAGTGACTCACCTCGCAGTGTCCAATACAGGCAAGAAGTGCCTGCGGACGACGACTCCTGGGTGACACCCCGGCACGACAGAGGGCGTCATTCCGATTCAATGGCTGGCGGACGGGCGATCCCCGTTCTCCCGCCCGCGGCCTTCGTTATGGCGGTATCAGGCGCGCATAGGCGCGCCTGCGCCGCCCGGTTTTCCGGCGGCGGCACGGATCCGCAAGGATACTCTCCTCACGGATCCGCTCCGCCGCCTCCTTCCGCGATAACGTCCTCACAGAAGGATGCGACCGCTATCCAGTTCCTGTCGCTGTCGACCATGGTTTTGATCACGGCCGGCAGCGAGAGGTCGACACCCACAACGCCTATGAGTTCACGGCGCTGCACCGCCCAGGCAGGACATGCCTTGAGCGTGTGCTGCGCCACCTGCTCAACCATTTACTAATCTCATCTAGGCCTTTCTGTAACTTTGATAATGCAATAACGGGGTCTTTGTTACTAGCGAGGATGGCAGTATCATCGGCATAGGTGGCTGTGGTTATACCTGAGACTTCTGGCAAGTCGGCTGTATACACGGTGTATAATACTGGGCCTAGAACCGAACCCTGGGGTACACCTGCTTTGATCTTTTGGAGAGTTAATGTGGAATTGCCTTTTTTTACCTGATAACCATCTATTTGAGAGGTATGATGTTAGGAAAGTATAGTAGCTGTGTGAGATATTCGATATGATCTTGTAAAACAATCCTTTGTGCAAATCTTGTCGAATGCTTGTTGGATTTCAAAAATGCCAACGAGCAATATTCTTTTCGTTCGAATGTGTTTCTTATTACATTAAAAACTCTATGGACTTGTTCTATAGTAGAATGGTGTTGACGGAATCCAAATTGGTGGTCAGGTATTGTATTGTTTTCTGCGAGTATAGGCATAATTCTGCATAATAAGATTTTCTCGAACAATTTCGAGAGAATTGATAATAAGCTAATCGGCCTGTATGAGGTAATTTCATGAGCAGGTTTACCCAGCTTATGCATCATAATAATATGATATATTTTCCATATAAGAGGAAAGTATTGTACGCGTAAAATGCCATTAAAAAGAGTTGTTATAAAAGTTACTGCTTTTCTTGGCAGCTCTTTGAAAATTTCCTTAGTAACTAAATCGAATCCTGGCCCTTTATTGTCTTTAAGCATTTTTATAGCTCTCCATCCGACAAATAACGATAAATAATGTAAGAATTAACGAAATTATACGCACGTATAACAGCAAATAATAATAGTAATCGTTATTGGTTTATAAAGTCAGTACGAAAGTTACAACAGTTAACCATTCAAACCGTGGCAGCAAACTGGTGGTCAGACACAATAGATTTTTAATTATGTCTGGTATTCTAAGACTTGACAGACTAAATACAAAATTACATAGTTAAACTTAAATTACAATCTATCTGGATCCATACTAGGATTCTATGTGTCGTGTAGTTAAAATTTTCCCCTTGTTTAATTAAGTTGATATTGCTCTGTTACTAATACTGCCTTTGCATTTCCATGTGTTGCAGGTTGCCGAAACAGAAGCCGCCCGGTATGAAGGCCAACATTCAAGGCTCGAGTCAGTTATAGATTTATGTTTTGGCAGTATTCAATTTTAATAAAGTTATAACTGTAAGTACCTACTGTGTATTATTTTACCGACTTCAAAAAAGGTGGAGGTTCTAAATTCGACTGTATGTTTGGTACGCGATTACGCCGCCAATTATGAATTGATTTTAATACTTCGGTTTTCTTTGGTAGGTGACACTTGGTCACACTTTTATTTAAAAGCAAGAAAGCAATAAATATTTACATTGATGGCGGTTTTGGTATTTTGTGATTCCATTTAGCAAAAGATTTGTATTTTCTACTTTTTAGTTTGAGTTTGTACATGTAGGTGTCGCCTTGAAGGCGCATTAAACGACGCCATCGAAGATAGCGGAAGTAGGTCAATGTAACACAATCTATTAAAAACAAAACTTATCTTAACAATATATCAAATATTAATTCGACATTAATGAAATACGAATATTTAAATAAGGCGTATCTAAAAACAAGCGTTAAAACAACTATATTTTATTAATGTGTGTCTAAATGACATGCTGGTAGGTAGAGGTCGCCGGTCCTTACAACAATGTGTTTGTGTAAAACAAAAGTCAATTCTTGAATGTCAACATGGACTACAACAATGAGCTGTTTACACTAGGTAGTGACTATCTTAAATTCATCTTACCCTTTTAGAGCAAGGATGCCCATGCACAATATTTAACTCGCCGATGATCATTCGTTTAAAATTTTCCTGCTGGAACAACGTTACTCCTGCAGGATTCGCTTTTTTCGTTCTTTTTTGATAACACACATTTTTATGCGGCGCCCATTTACAGCAAATTACGTTCTAATTATACGTTCCACTCATATTACTCTAGGAGACACTTTTCTGCTGGGGTAACACACGCGATAATTAGTCGAAATTGGTCGCAAAGTAGCACAATTCGTCGGTCCGCCGTTTAATGTGACATTGGTAATCAAAATGTAACATTTTAATACTAATAAAATTCAGATTGAACTTAAAGCATATAGCTTAAGCATATTAGGTAATGTATCTAAATCAGTCTATATATTACTTACTTTGCTATTAAAGTTAGTGTTTATACGATTTAATATTTATATAAGTCATACTAAATTAAGTACTTTTTTAATAATCGCCTTAAATATAATTTTATTTGTTCACAAGCAAAATTATTTATAGCTTGACTACAAATCCTTATCATTTAAACTTAAACAGTTTCATCACCTTCATTCATTTGTTCTTTCTATAAGTCAATATGTACGCGACTGTACGTCGCGTCGAAACACATAAGCTCAATTCCTCTTATCAGAAGCAATGACTAATTCTGGCAGTTTGTGACTAATATCGACCAATTAACGACTAATTATTGATGCAATCAGATTATCGCTAGGCATTGTGGTTCCCGAGACATTGAGGTGGTTGTGCCAAGGTGAGCGCTCATCTTGGCACAACCACCAACACCCCCTACATATTTTAAACGGGGTTTGATCAATGTTGATATTTTGTGTTGTGTGTTATATGGTATAGTTAGATCTTCGTTCAGTGCTGTGGGTTTGGAAATACAAGGTGTCTGTGCCAATGTGAGCGCTCACTTTAACACGGCCACCAATATAATAGAATATATTATGTATCTTTTATACGACGGAGCGACCAATTCTGCTACCTTACGACCAATTTCGACTAATTCACTACGTAAACAGATTTCCAGTTTACGATAGTGGCTGTGCCAAGATCAGCCATACAAGAGCATAACAGACAAATAGACTCACATTAATTGTATTTATAATATTAAGTAAGAATGGCTCTAATTTATCTCACGAGACCCCGTAACTAACGTTATTTTGTCGAGTATAATACACCTATTATCGCGAAATCATGACTAGTATAAGATTTTATTACTTAGTCCCAACTGATTTATCAATTTGATTTTTCAATAACCAGAATCTGCTCTTGTGCGGGTGGACTAGGAGGAATATCAATTTCCTCGTGTTATAGCAAATTTTCTATAGATTCCTAAATATTAACCTGAATCTTTTTCGGTAAACATATCGAAGGTTAAAAGGGTATTTGACTTAAGCGCTATTTTTGAGATTGTAACTTACATGTATATTTGAAATCAGCATTTATTCTTCAAATATGTATATACATATGAGTCATAGTCTTAGTCTTCGTAGTCCAACCGTCGATATTTTTTAGCAATAGCCATCTTATCTTGCAAAGCAGCTTTTATTTCTCAAACATACTATGAGAAGGAAAAGTAAAAAATAAAAACACAACATCATTAATAAATAGTTTATTTGCGTTAGCGTGTTTTAAGCGCAATAGACACTGTGTTACTTACTTCAAAGCTAGAATTGAGTATAAGTTATCGTGCACTTGATATATGTTGTGGATAATACATTGGAGTTATGTGTATATTGTATATATAAATAAGAAGTGTGGGCTGTTTTCAGTTAAGTGCGGTGGAGGTGAGCAGAGCCACGCCTCTCTCGTAGAAAGCGTGCGGCTCCTGTCCGGCGGCGATGGGGAGGCGCACCGTGAACAGCAGCTCGGAGCGCGCGCTGTTCAGGTACACCGGCAGTGTTAGCGTCTGACCGCCCGGCGATGTCTCTGGCCCGCTGTGGAATGGTTCATCATTAATAACTTTAATTTTACTAGTACACCTAATTTGTATCACAGGTATGAAAAATATAAATATTTATAAAATGAAACCGTGATTTTGTTGACAAGCATAGGTTTTCAAAGGCGAAATTTTTGCCATCATGCTGTGTCGGTCCAGCTTAACCCCTTTGGTTATTAATAAATAAATAATACTTTAAGTTTCGATATAAATTTGACATTCAAACCAGTACTAATAAAAGGACTTTGTTAACAAGACAGCCATTTTATGCACATAATTATAATTGTTCTGATACTAACCCCCAAGCTATAACAACATTTCATAATTATTGCTCATAGATAAATGAACCTTGTTGCAGAAATCCTGCACCATCGCAAAAGTAGCATATTGTTGCAATGTTCCATAGGCTACAGTAATCGGTTAGTCCTGCTGTATGCTTGATTACTATTTTCATCGTACAAAAAAGCAGCAAGTCTTATTTGAAATGTTCTAGTTGACAGAAACTTGACGGGTAAGTTCTTACCGTATCCAAGTGAGCACAGTGAGTGGCAGGTCGACCATGATGGTGTTGGTAAGCAGGAGCCGATTACCCTTGACGGTGGCACCCTGCAGCTTGAGCCCGGTCACTGAGAACGACCACTCGGTCTGTGCGTTCTCCGTCGGTGTGCCCGGGTCAGGAATTGTCACCTATTGAGGTACATAATCAAGTTATTTCACATTTCTCTATTTTTGTGTGGCTAGTGTAGTCAGATGAACATTTGACACATTTGCAAAAGCATTTTATGAATTGAAAATCTTTATTATTTTGTATTTTGAACTGTTATCAAATAATAAATTTCCTAAATATAAATTTTGTTGTCGACTGTACCTACTTGCGCAAACTTTTACATCTTACATTATCAACGAGTCTGGAAACTTTAATGTTTTTCGACAAATCAAGTGTCCTGTCTTTAGTAAGTTGTTTATATATTTACCTGCAGATGCAGCTCCTCTAGTGACCAGGAATTGGCCTGAGCCACACACTGGCGCGTGGCGGTGATGTAGGCTTCAGGGTTAAGTAGTCCACCGAGCCAGATGGGAATGCTCTGTAAGTACATAAATAAACGTTATAGCACCGGGTTAAATTCGATCTCAAAGTCACTTATAAGTGACTAAGCTGCTGCCGCTGCTGCCACTGCTGCACGGTGCAGTTGGCTGCGCTAGATAGGGCAGGTACCTGTAGTCGCTTGGCGCCCTGAGCAGCGACGGTGTCGGAGACGGCGGCGAGCTGCGTGACGCGGTGCGCGAAGTCTCCCACCCACTGCTGCACGGTGCAGTTGGCTGCGCTAGATAGGGCAGGTACCTGTAGTCGCTTGGCGCCCTGAGCAGCGACGGTGTCGGAGACGGCGGCGAGCTGCGTGACGCGGTGCGCGAAGTCTCCCACCCACTGCTGCACGGTGCAGTTGGCTGCGCTAGATAGGGCAGGTACCTGTAGTCGCTTGGCGCCCTGAGCAGCGACGGTGACGGAGACGGCAGCGAGCTGCGTGACGCGGTGCGCGAAGTCTCCCACCCACTGCTGCACGGTGCAGTTGGCTGCGCTAGATAGGGCAGGTACCTGTAGTCACTTTGCTGCGACGTCCGCAGCGGGTCGTCGCGACGAGGGCCATACGCGGTTACCGGACGGTGTCCTGGACGGCGGCTTGCGTGCTGGCCAGTGACCCCCCCTGGGAGCTACAAGCGGAGGTCCTCGCCGAAGTTTACCACTTCGTGGCGGCGAGGAGGTCCCGCGGGGAGCCCCCGGGGTGGGAGGAGGTCGCACGCATGCGGCGACAGGCGCGGGTCGCCCTATTGAGGCGATGGACGGAGGACCTGGCTCCACCGGCCCCGGGCCAGTGGACGGTGGAGGCCATTCGCCCGGTCCTCCGGGGGTGGATAGGGCGGCGATTCGGGTCGCTGACCTTCCGACTGGTGCAGGTGCTTTCCGGGCACGGATGCTTCGGAAAGTATTTGCACCAGATCGCGAGACGGGAGGCGACCCCGGCCTGCCACGAGTGTGGGGCGCCGGAAGACACGGCGCTTCACACGCCTCGTGCCGCATGGGGGCCGCAGCGGCACACGCTTTCGGCCATAATAGGCGGAGATCTCTCCCTGCCGAGCGTGATCAACGCCATGCTCGGCGGCGAGATGTCGTGGCAGGCAGTGGTCTCCTTCTGCGAAGCTGTCATAGCGCAGAAGGAGACCGCGGAGAGGGTCAGGGAGAACAACCTCCTCGCTGACCCTCTCCGGCGCAGACGGACGGGAGCGAGAAGGAGGCGATTTGCCCGCCTTTTCGCTCCTGTATAGTGGGGTCACTGGTACAGAGTCGGGGGACTCTCTACCGGCTTGCACGGCCCCACACGTCTGGGGGATGGTCTTGGTGAGCAAGGTCTTCCCTCCATAGGTGCTGAGGCCCGGTCACCATCAGCCGAGCCAACCGCCAGGGCGGGATGGTGACTGCTAACGCGACCCCATCCCGCCCCACTCCGTCGGCGGAGGGACTGCTCACCCCAGGTTTTTAGTGTGTATACCGACCCCCTTCAGGGGCGGAGAGTCTAACATAACCACCCTTCCCCCCCGGGGGAGGGGGTATCCATAAAGGATTTTCCTGGGTCAAAAAAAATAAAAAAATAAAAAGGTACCTGTGTCACTTGGCGCCCTGAGCAGCGACGGTGTCGGAGACGGCAGCGAGCTGCGTGACGCGGTGCGCGAAGTCTCCCACCCACTGCTGCACGGTGCAGTTGGCTGCGCTAGATAAGGCAGGTACCTGTAGTCGCTTGGCGCCCTGAGCAGCGACGGTGTCGGAGACGGCGGCGAGCTGCGTGACGCGGTGCGCGAAGTCTCCCACCCACTGCTGCACGGTGCAGTTGGCTGCGCTAGATAGGGCAGGTACCTGTAGTCGCTTGGCGCCCTGAGCAGCGACGGTGTCGGAGACGGCGGCGAGCTGCGTGACGCGGTGCGCGAAGTCTCCCACCCACTGCTGCACGGTGCAGTTGGCTGCGCTAGATAGGGCAGGTACCTGTAGTCGCTTGGCGCCCTGAGCAGCGACGGTGTCGGAGACGGCGGCGAGCTGCGTGACGCGGTGCGCGAAGTCTCCCACCCACTGCTGCACGGTGCAGTTGGCTGCGCTAGATAGGGCAGGTACCTGTAGTCGCTTGGCGCCCTGAGCAGCGACGGTGTCGGAGACGGCGGCGAGCTGCGTGACGCGGTGCGCGAAGTCTCCCACCCACTGCTGCACGGTGCAGTTGGCTGCGCTAGATAGGGCAGGTACCTGTAGTCGCTTGGCGCCCTGAGCAGCGACGGTGTCGGAGACGGCGGCGAGCTGCGTGACGCGGTGCGCGAAGTCTCCCACCCACTGCTGCACGGTGCAGTTGGCTGCGCTAGATAGGGCAGGTACCTGTAGTCGCTTGGCGCCCTGAGCAGCGACGGTGACGGAGACGGCAGCGAGCTGCGTGACGCGGTGCGCGAAGTCTCCCACCCACTGCTGCACGGTGCAGTTGGCTGCGCTAGATAGGGCAGGTACCTGTAGTCACTTTGCTGCGACGTCCGCAGCGGGTCGTCGCGACGAGGGCCATACGCGGTTACCGGACGGTGTCCTGGACGGCGGCTTGCGTGCTGGCCAGTGACCCCCCCTGGGAGCTACAAGCGGAGGTCCTCGCCGAAGTTTACCACTTCGTGGCGGCGAGGAGGTCCCGCGGGGAGCCCCCGGGGTGGGAGGAGGTCGCACGCATGCGGCGACAGGCGCGGGTCGCCCTATTGAGGCGATGGACGGAGGACCTGGCTCCACCGGCCCCGGGCCAGTGGACGGTGGAGGCCATTCGCCCGGTCCTCCGGGGGTGGATAGGGCGGCGATTCGGGTCGCTGACCTTCCGACTGGTGCAGGTGCTTTCCGGGCACGGATGCTTCGGAAAGTATTTGCACCAGATCGCGAGACGGGAGGCGACCCCGGCCTGCCACGAGTGTGGGGCGCCGGAAGACACGGCGCTTCACACGCTGGAGGCGTGTGCCGCATGGGGGCCGCAGCGGCACACGCTTTCGGCCATAATAGGCGGAGATCTCTCCCTGCCGAGCGTGATCAACGCCATGCTCGGCGGCGAGATGTCGTGGCAGGCAGTGGTCTCCTTCTGCGAAGCTGTCATAGCGCAGAAGGAGACCGCGGAGAGGGTCAGGGAGAAAAACCTCCTCGCTGACCCTCTCCGGCGCAGACGGACGGGAGCGAGAAGGAGGCGATTTGCCCGCCTTTTCGCTCCTGTATAGTGGGGTCACTGGTACAGAGTCGGGGGACTCTCTACCGGCTTGCACGGCCCCACACGTCTGGGGGATGGTCTTGGTGAGCAAGGTCTTCCCTCCATAGGTGCTGAGGCCCGGTCACCATCAGCCGAGCCAACCGCCAGGGCGGGATGGTGACTGCTAACGCGACCCCATCCCGCCCCACTCCGTCGGCGGAGGGACTGCTCACCCCAGGTTTTTAGTGTGTATACCGACCCCCTTCAGGGGCGGAGAGTCTAACATAACCACCCTTCCCCCCCGGGGGAGGGGGTATCCATAAAGGATTTTCCTGGGTCAAAAAAAAAAAAAAAAAAAAAGGTACCTGTTGTCACTTGGCGCCCTGAGCAGCGACGGTGTCGGAGACGGCAGCGAGCTGCGTGACGCGGTGCGCGAAGTCTCCCACCCACTGCTGCACGGTGCAGTTGGCTGCGCTAGATAAGGCAGGTACCTGTAGTCGCTTGGCGCCCTGAGCAGCGACGGTGTCGGAGACGGCGGCGAGCTGCGTGACGCGGTGCGCGAAGTCTCCCACCCACTGCTGCACGGTGCAGTTGGCTGCGCTAGATAGGGCAGGTACCTGTAGTCGCTTGGCGCCCTGAGCAGCGACGGTGTCGGAGACGGCGGCGAGCTGCGTGACGCGGTGCGCGAAGTCTCCCACCCACTGCTGCACGGTGCAGTTGGCTGCGCTAGATAGGGCAGGTACCTGTAGTCGCTTGGCGCCCTGAGGAGCGACGGTGTCGGAGACGGCGGCGAGCTGCGTGACGCGGTGCGCGAAGTCTCCCACCCACTGCTGCACGGTGCAGTTGGCTGCGCTAGATAGGGCAGGTACCTGTAGTCGCTTGGCGCCCTGAGCAGCGACGGTGTCGGAGACGGCGGCGAGCTGCGTGACGCGGTGCGCGAAGTCTCCCACCCACTGCTGCACGGTGCAGTTGGCTGCGCTAGATAGGGCAGGTACCTGTAGTCGCTTGGCGCCCTGAGCAGCGACGGTGTCGGAGACGGCGGCGAGCTGCGTGACGCGGTGCGCGAAGTCTCCCACCCACTGCTGCACGGTGCAGTTGGCTGCGCTAGATAGGGCAGGTACCTGTAGTCGCTTGGCGCCCTGAGCAGCGACGGTGTCGGAGACGGCGGCGAGCTGCGTGACGCGGTGCGCGAAGTCTCCCACCCACTGCTGCACGGTGCAGTTGGCTGCGCTAGATAGGGCAGGTACCTGTAGTCGCTTGGCGCCCTGAGCAGCGACGGTGTCGGAGACGGCGGCGAGCTGCGTGACGCGGTGCGCGAAGTCTCCCACCCACTGCTGCACGGTGCAGTTGGCTGCGCTAGATAGGGCAGGTACCTGTAGTCGCTTGGCGCCCTGAGCAGCGACGGTGTCGGAGACGGCGGCGAGCTGCGTGACGCGGTGCGCGAAGTCTCCCACCCACTGCTGCACGGTGCAGTTGGCTGCGCTAGATAGGGCAGGTACCTGTAGTCGCTTGGCGCCCTGAGCAGCGACGGTGTCGGAGACGGCGGCGAGCTGCGTGACGCGGTGCGCGAAGTCTCCCACCCACTGCTGCACGGTGCAGCCGCGCGCTACGGCGTAGCGCTTCCAGTTGGCCGGCAGCATGCCCCGCACCAGGGATCCCACCATAGCGCGGGTCTCGTTTGTTTGTTTCATTGAGCCCTGCCAACCAAACGAATATTGTGTAAATGACAACATTAAGTATAAAATGTAAATGTGCAAGTTGTTTGTTTTTTCACTATTATTACATCAAGCAATTCCTAGCTCAATGGAGCAGATATAACGTTCAATCCCACGCATCCAAACGGTAGAAACTTGATAAGCCAGTTATTTAGTAATTGTACGCATTACGTACTTACAGGAAACCGGTTTCGGACTACTCAGTATTGTTTGTGCTGGCTTTAGCTCTACTGGCCAATGAACGATTTTTTAAGTATTTTAGTTTCGGTTGTAGTACGTTATTGGCTCACTTGTTATTTTATTCGTGATTACCAATGTGAGCACGGTTGAAGTAACAGATGAGCCATATGGGAATATCGAATAGCCTTCTAAATTTAAATATTTTAAATATTAACTTCGCTCATCTATAGAAAGTAATTTTTTTTTTTTTACCTGGACGTAGGTCACGGGGCCACGGAGAGGTTATGTCGGGCTCACTGGGGGAAAGATACCCCGGTAATACCGACTAAACCTACCACGGTGTTGTTCCTCAACATAACTATAGACGGCGGGGCCGCACAAATCGCTTTCACATGCAATTGCGACCCCGCCGAGGTTTCGGCCCGCCGTGTGTAAAACGGTAGGCCACTACATGAGACACTTCCTCTACTGTCCCCATTGTGGGGGAACAAAAACACGACAGATGCGCGCACGCCGCCCCTCCGCCCTGGTCCGGATCGGGTGGCGAGCAGGCCCACGTAGCCCACCACCCAGGTGGTCAAACCTCAGGGTGGCTGGAGGTCATCTTGCGCCCTCCAGCGCCTGGTTCTGCGGTTGGGGAGAGGGTTTCAGCGCTCCCTCTCCCGCTCCGCCGCCTCCTTGATGGAAATTACTTCCTCACGAAAGGAGGCGACGGCGTTCCACGATCTCTCACTCCGGACCATAGACTGAACCACGGCCGGAAGTGAGAGGGCAATCAGTCTGACTGCCGCGATCAACTCACGGCGCTGCGATGCCCAGGCGGGACAGTACGCCAAAGTGTGCAGCGCCGTGTCCTCAACAACGTCGCGGCAGTCGCCGCAGTGGTGACAACCGGGCGTCTTTTACTGGCTTATTCGACACAGGAACTGGCCAAAGCAACAGTCATTACCTTTTTTTTTTTGACCCAGGAACATCCTTTATGGATACCCCCTACCCCGGCGGGGAAGGGTGGTTATGTGAGACTCTCCGCCCCTGACGGGGGTCGGTATACACACTAAAAACCTGGAGTGAGCAGTCCCTCCGCCGACGGAGTGGGGCGGGATGTGGTCGCGTTAGCAATCACCATCCCGCCCCGGCGGTTGGCCCGGCTGATGGTGACCGGGCCTCTGCACCTGTGGAGGGAAGGCCTTGCTCACCAAGGCCATCCCCCAAAAGTGTGGGGCTGTGCAAGCCGGTAGAGAGTCCCCCGACCCTGTACCAGTGACCCCACTATACAGGAGCGAGGCGGGCAAATCGCTTTGCAGGAGACCACTGCCTGCCACGACCTCTCGCCGCCGAGCATGGCTATGATCACGCTCGGCAAGGAGAAGGATATTTCCGCCTATTATGGTCGAAAGCGTGTGCCCCTGCGGCCCCCACGCGGCACACGCCTCCAGTGTGTGGAGTGCCGTGTCTTCCGGCGCCCCACACTCGTGGCAGGCCGGGGTCGCCTCCCGTCTCGCGATCTGGTGCCAATACTTTCCGAAGCATCCGTGCCCGGAAAGCACCTGCACCAGTCGGAAGGTCAGCGACCTGAATCGCCGCCCTATCCACCCCCGGAGGACCGGGCGAATGGCCTTCACCGTCCACTGGCCCGGGGCCGGTGGAGCCAGGTTCTCCGTCCACCGCATCAATAGGGCAGCCCGCGCCTGTCTCCGCATGCGTGCGACCTCCTGCCACCCCGGGGGCTCCCCGCGGGACCTCCTCGCCGCCACGAAGTGGTAAACTTTGGCGAGGATCTCCGCTTGTAGCTCCCAGGGGGGGGTCACTGGCCAGCACGCATGCCGCCGTCCAGCACACCGTCCGGTAACCGCGTATGGCCCTCGTCGCGACGTCGTCGACGTCTCCCCGCTGCGGACGTCGCAGCAGGGTCTTATTGTCGCGACTAAGGGGGTCCGCCCAGACCGGTGCCCCGTAAAGGGCCATATATATACATACAGTCGGCGCTCGGGCCACTCACGTTAGGCAGCAGCCGCCCCAGGGCGGCCGCTGCTCCCAGGACTCTTAGAGCCAGCTGGGTGAAGTGTGCCCCAAAAGTCCACCTCCCGTCCAGGATGAGACCCAAGTACCTCATTTGGGTCCCAACCCGGACCAGGACCCCATCCAGTGCCACTCGCGTACCTGGAAGAGGTCCTCCCCGAGGCCCATGGAACAATAGGGCCTCGGTCTTGGAGAGGGCAACCTCCAATCCCAGGGCGCGGATACGGTCGACCACTAGGGCAGCTCCCACCGCAGCCAAACGCACCGTCTCCCCAAGGTCCCTCCCCTTGACTACGACCAGGGTTTCATCGGCATAGCACGCCACCCGCATACTCGCGGGAAGCGTGCCCCGAAGCACCCAGTCGTAGCCAACGTAGCCACAGGAGCGGTCCCAGCACCGACCCCTGTGGAACCCCGCAGGATTCAAACCGTCGCGTCCCTCCACCAGGACCTCGCGGTCCTGGAGGTAGTCGGCCAACAGCCTCCGCAAATACAGGGGCACTCCGTGATACCGGTGCGGTGCGCCTGCTGTACTGTTCCATGCGGGAGGCTGTTGAAGGCGTTGGCAATGTCCAGCGAGACAGCCAACGCCTTGTTTCCCCCACCGACCGCTTCCCGCATCCAGTCTTTGAGCCAGAGCAGGGCGTCCATCATAGACCGCCCCGCTCTGAACCCATACTGGGCCTGCGATAGCGCCGGCCCAGTCCCCTCCAAGTGCTGGATGACACGGGAAGCCACCACTCTCTCTAGCAGCTTTCCCGTGTCATCTAGCAACACGATTGGCCTGTATGCGGAAGGCGAGGTTGTGTCCCGCCCTTCCTTCCGCAACAGGCACAATCGGCCGTCCTTCCACAACTTAGGGAACCGTCCAGACGTGAGGCACGCGTCGATCAGCTCCCGAAGCGGATCGCCCATCCCTCTTTGAGCGATCCGCAGGACCCGCCCCGGGATCCCGTCAGCGTCCAGTAAGCGGCTGACGGCCGCCTCCATCTCCGCCTCCGATACAAGCGGGATGCAGGCCGGGTCCAACTCCTCCGGGAAGGACGGCGCCATCGTCGGAGGGGTGTGGTGGGGGTCCCGTTCGGGAAAGAGCCCCACCAGCACCCTGACCAGGAACTCCGGCTCCAGGGACGCCGCGACGGGGGTCGTCGGGATGTCCGGAACTTGTTCCGGGCAGGCCTGTACGGACGCCCCCATGGGTCCCTATCCAGGCCCTCCAGGGCCTCACCCCAGGCTCGGGACTTGGCCTTGGCCAGTCATTACCTGTGTCAGCCGGAAGGTAAGGGCGCCATGCCGCCTCTCCAGCCACTCCTCAAAGACGGGACTAACTGCCACTATCGTGGCGTGCCCAGCACTAGGGTGCACAAGTCGTTACTTCCATTTCTCCACTAGGACCTGGCGGAGCTCGGATCTTGCCACTTCGAGAGCGGGAAGAGCAGGTCCTTCGCCCCAAGCCAGTGCCTCCCGGCACCAGTGGAAGAGTGACGCCAGAAGCGCCGCTTCTAGGTCCCAGGGCATCGATCCGGCGAGGAGGCTCGCTGCTTCGAACGAGATGCGTGCGGTATCCCTCTTATCAACCTGACGGCCAAGGCGCGCTGTGGCGCACGAAGCGCTGGAATGTTACGGGCCGTCAGGTTGTCCGCCCAAACTGGGGCCCCGTAGAGGGCCATGGACCGCACGACTCCCTCGTAGAGCCTCCGGCAGGAGGTATTTGGTCCCTAAGGTTAGGCAGCAGACGCGCAAGTGCACCTGCAGCGCCCCGAAGAATGGGAGCCAAACGACTAAAATGAGCTCTAAAGTCCCACCGGCTGTCGAGCAAGAGACCTAGATACTTTAGGGTTGACTCGACGCCGATGCGGACCCCTCCTACCATGATATGGGTCCCTGGGAGATTTATAGAATCTTCCTACTTCAACAAAGTTTTAGCGCGAAATGCATATAGTTTTTATGTAGGTATGTATTCATTTTATAATATTGTAATAGTATGAATTTAAATAGTGAGTCTTATACCTGACATATAGAGAGCACGTTGCGTAGGTCGTGCAGCACCTGTTGAAGCAAGGATGCGCCGGCGGCCACTTCGCGTTCGAAGAAACGATACAAAGGATCTTTGATATTCTCTACAGTGCGACGTAACGTCTGAAATAACCACACTACATTATGGAACTATCCAATTATGTATTAGTATTCGATATATTGTTGCATAAACAAAATTGCTTACCGGCAACTGCTGTGGCAGTAGTTGCAACCAGTTGGTGGCAGTTTGATGGAGCGTCTTCATCCACGCGGGTCTACCATCAACCATTGAATCTGAAATACAATTTATTTGGTTACATGTATATGAATGATGATTTTTGCCGTATGGCAAATGTGACCCAACAATCAGCAGGTTAGTAAAAATAAAGAGTACAGACAATATGAGTAATGGCTTATGTTTTCTCATAAACGTAAGAAGTACTTATTACTTTCTACAGATTTCATCGCAGTTTATTATAACTTACACTTATATAAATGTTTGCGTTTACAGGATGCCTGTCATTTCGACTGCTTTTCTGCAGCCTGTGTTCCTGTGTCCATTTATTTATCTTAATTTAATTGACCTTTAGTGTACAGATTCCATGTGATGTATACCCAAAGGAATAAGAAAATAACGAAGATCCTCGTTTCTTTTCAAAAGGCAAAAGAGCAAAAGCGCTAAACAAATATTGCTATTGTTTTGGTATTACTAATTATAATAATACAATTTTCTTGTTTCTAAATCTACATTTTGATGTCTTAGCCCATGCATTCTGTTTGTTGAGTAATTACCTGAGACTGTATCATGATCCTGTGACGCAGCGTTGTAAGCCAACTCTTCTTCATCTTCGAGTTGTTGCATCTTGAGCAGCTTCGACACTAAGTCGCTACCTTGAGTTGTAAGGAGCACCTGAACGAAAACACATACATAATATTTAGAAACATTATGACTCCAACGATCATTTTTGTTTATAATAACTTTTATTATAGAGTAAATCCATAGTGAAGACATTAATAAAAAAGAAAAATAGTGGAAACATAAACACAAATTGATAATTAGGTATATATTATGTTGCATAAAATATTTGTGTACTAATATCTCCATTGTAAATATGTAATTAAGTAAATGTCGGTGTTACCTTTTCAGCGTTGTTGGGCAGGCCGAGCCAGGACGGAGTCTGTCGGTCGGAGAGCTCCTCGATCCACTTGAGGAAGTGGTCGCGGCGGTTGCCGTCCGGCATCGTGATGTGACGTTGATTACCACTCGCCTGTGTTAAATAATAAGTGATGCGACATTTTAAAGCTGTCTTATATTTAGCTGATATAACTGTCATTACAGAATTTCACGAAATAACGTCTTCTTTAATTTATAGATATTATAACCCTTATTTATTTCTGAATTTGGATATTTAGTAATTATTAGTCTTTAATTATAAATTAGTAGACTAGAAAGTGTTTGATAGAAAACAATTGCGCTAGTCACGAATCCAAATCATAGCGTGAGAAATACTTTTTCCTGCTATGCCCGTTTAAGTATAATGCAGAGTTTTAGTAATTTTTAACTTCTCTCACCTAATATCCTTTTTGCATTCGCGAATAGATAAATAAGAGGTCACTAATATACAAAAACTAACAAATACGAAATGTTAACGATTTAAATTGCTGACATAATCGCCATTCAATCCTTCCCGTCCCCCAAGTTATCAAAAATAAGCAAAGCAGCGACCTCATCCCATCCCCATTAGTGCTTACGAAATACTTAAAAAACCCCTATATAGAAGATAAAATTTATTGTATCACTAGATGGCGTCAGCATTCTTTTGACATCGCAAGTCTACCAAACTTTTAGAGAATGAAATACCTTCTGTATTGTGCCATTTAACGGATTGTACCAATCACGCACAATATTATTATATTTCACAGTCAAACATCCAACTTACCCCGTCGACGTTAGCCACAAGCGCGAAGTCAGCCTCGAACGACTTGGGCGTGAACAGCTTGCACAAGAACGAGTGCAGCAGTCTCTGGTCGAACGTATTGTCGATCTTGCCGCCGTAGATGCACTGCGACAGGAGAGTCACCAGCGCCTCCCACGGAACTTTCTCTGGAGGCAGGTTGGTGCGACCCTACAAAATAATACTAATAATATCAGCCCTGTATTAAAATGTCGGCTCGGCACGGGCCTCTTCTCAGTGTGAGAGGGTTAGGCCATATTGCACCACCATATTGCTTGGCGAACTTAATATGTCTTCGAAAACATTGTATCCTCACAATGTTTTTCTTCACCGCTTGCTTAATCTTTGTACGGTAACATAAAATAATACAAGACAATAATTATTGTCAATTAAAAAAAAAGTGTAATATTGAGGTAACATTTTAAGTAATCCTCAATTAAAACATGCTTATAAAAATCTTTTTGCGCATCTTTAGGTTCCCGAACCTAAGAACCCAATGACATATTGGCTGTGAACTGGCAATATGTCCAACCAATTTTTATATAAACGTGGGATAGGACAAATTGTCAGTTACTAGTTTGAATTCTAGAAAATTCGTAGGTAATGTGCGTGTGTTTATTTAAATTGTATGTAGAAAACTTGTTATTTCGAAGTCAAGGACCATAAAAAGGACCATAAACTAATACTGACCATAGCCGTAGAGTCAATCCAGGTGTCGAGAGTATCGCACGCTACTCGCAGATCTGACTCATTGAATTCGTAGTACTTGGCCCATCCGAGAGGCACGTAGCGCAGACGTTCTTGTACAATGCCTGGATAAACAAATGTAACATATTAATATACAATGAAAAAGCAGTGTAAAAAGTAATGTGAGGAAGTATGGCGAGATAATAAACCAGTCATAATACTCCATAAGTGAGGAGGAGCATGTATTTTTTCATAAGGTATATTCCCAATAGGCCGGGCAGCAGTAGCTATTAATGTCCAGGTGAAACATAATAGGGTCGAGCCTATGTATCTGACCCCAGTGTAAGGAAACTGAGCAAAGTTAGAATCTGTGTTCTGTTACTGAGTGATGCCTGACGGAGAAACTAAGTAATGTTTGTATAAAATATAATTTTGTTTTTACCGTGGAACCAGGCGAGTAAGAAGTACAGTCTTGCGCGTTCCGATGGCTGTTTCATCATACGGGCAGCTGGTACCTGTGACATTTTATTAATATTATTAGATTCATTTATTAGTTTTGTAATTATTAAATATTAAATTAGGAATTTATGCCGTAAACACTAGTCATCATTAAGTGATTACGGAATAAACAATACGGATGCAACATTTTGAAGAGAAGTGTTATCGAACTATATACAGGGTGTTCCGTAATTAATTGATAACCTTGAAATGTCTTATAGCAGAACGGACGGCCGTTTAGAAAAAATAATTAAAAAAGAGCAATAGCTAGTCATACTTTTGACTGTCCATCTATTAGCATAATTAGTGTTTAACCTTAACCGGTCGTATACCGCCGGCTCGCATACCAGCCGGCAGATTTGTACCCGTCGTAGGCCGGTGGCTCGCATGCGAGCCACCAAATTGGCGCCAAAACGCCGCGCGCCGCCTTCGCTTTAGCTTAAGCTAACGTAAAACCAATTTGGTGGCTCGCATGCGAGCCACCGGCCTACGACGGGTACAAATCTGCCGGCTGGTATGCGAGCCGGCGGTATACGACCGGTTAATAAAACAACAAAAAATGATGAAATTCATTCATTTATGGTCGTAGTGTAAGAAAATCATATCTCAGGTACTAGTTAGGATAGATATATTTTCATATTTTTTCTGAACGGCTATCGGTTTCACTATAAGACATTTCAAGGTTATACATTAATTACCGGACATCTTGTATATATAGTCATAACAATCAGACGCGGTTCCTATGTAGAAACGAGTCAGACACAATATACGGACAGTTAATTTTGGGCACATATTCTATGAAAAATTTTCGTAGTTAAAATGATTCGTTTCCTGATATAGAAACAGGGCTCCAAATACTGTCATATATTCGCATCACTTTCATTTTGTGATTTCTTGCATATCTTATAACTGCTGACTTTATAAATTTCTTCTCCATAGCCACTATTTTATGAAGACACTTCAGTTGAGCTTGAAAGGGTGCTCGAAATACGTGCTTCAAGTCTTAAGTATGTAGTATATGCAAGGGTAATAAGTGCGGTACGTACGGTGGCGAAGGTCCGCAGCAGGTTGGCGCGGATGCCGGGCGGCGGCTCGAACACGAGCACCTGTCCGGCGCGCAGCAGGTTGACGGGCAGCTTGGGGCTGATCTCCGTCGTCAGGAACAGACGGAAGTTGGGGTGCGGCTGCAGAGAGTGCAGCTTCTTCTCTAACTGGACCAGCCACACCGGAGCCAGGTGCACGTTCTTTAGCATCACCCAACTGTTCATACAAGGTATAAATTATTATTGTTATGATTCTTTTAAAAGTTTATCTCTTGATTGTATGACAGGTTTGTTAATTTTTAATTAATTCGATTGTATAATTATAATATATTATTTATTTAACTTGATCTTATGGTTAGTTATTTTAATTTCTTAGTTCATCTTTCAATAGGCATGATGACAGTGTTATGAAAAGGTGATTCTAATAAAGTTCGTATTTTAGATTAGCAAAAAATATTGGACTACTATTTTTTTTACCAAACCAATAAAAATGTAGTAAGATATAACGCAGTAAAGTTCGGAAATGGGGGTTTGTGACGTCACTGTCTTATAAAGATTTGTGCCGACAACTGACGTATCACGAAATTTAAACGCCTTATATCTTCGTTGTTATTCATTTGTGACTAACTGTAAACTTTTTTTAGTCATCATGCTCATTGCAATTAAATTAGATGTGCTACTGTGCCATGAGCGGTAATAAAATGTCACTCACCGTCCAGTCTTACAAGCAGTGTTGATCGCTCGCTCGGCTTGGTTGAAACCTTCCGCAGAACCGATAGCGATGCTCGACAAAGGCTTGTTCAATTCTGTCGCCATGTCATCCACGCGACCTAATAAATTAAATATTTGTTAGTTTACCGTATATATATACTATAGTATTGATGTACCTTCTACCACATGTATGGACAGAAGAGTTACTTATATTTGACCACGACCGTCAAATTATGCATATATTTATATATATATTATATGTGTACGTGGTAGAATATTATTATTATTATTATATTATATTATTATTATTTACTGTTTTGAGGAGTTGGCAAAAAAAATACAAAATATTTTACTGCTTACTCTGGTACTATGAATAATTCCGGAGACGACGGGGAATTTACAAAAAAAAATGCATGCATGACTTCGGTCCGGTTCCTATATATAAACAAGTGAGAAACGGCCATGAATTTCTGTAAATCTTAGAGTTCAAAAAATTTTTATCTCTTGACGTTAGAGGTCAAAGGTCATAGTCATTTCGAGGGTATATAGAAAGAAAGAAAGAAAAACCGTTTATTTGCCACAGATACAGTTTAAAAAGGAAATACATACTTACAATATAACTTAACATTAATTATTAGAAACGTGCAATCTGTGGACAGATTGGTACGCACTCAGCATTGTTGCTATATTGTGGTCCATAGGGGATCCACAATAGAGCGCTGATTTTCAGTGCGGACCTTTAGATGTCGCACGGACGTAAGTCAGCCTAATTATAATTCTATAATATCATATTATAATTTCATTAAATTGTGCACGACTATATCGACTATGCTGAGTAAAATGGTGTTAACCGCGAGTCTCTAGCTCTTACGGTTCTTGAGTTGAATATTGTATAACAGACAGACAGACGGACGGACGGACAAAGCTGTTGTATAAGAGGTTTTCGAACTCTAAAACAAGTCGTTTTACCTACGCACAGGTAGTTTTAGTACATAATTTATGAAATGTATGTCAGAATTAGACTAGTCGGTTTTTTTATATAGGTGCCGGGCTTAGCAATTTTTTGCTGAGCCGTGATGTTAATGAAGTATTGTAGTACCTTTATTACATGGAGCAACGGCATCTCGACATAACTATTGATACTTAATTTAATGCTAGGTAACGGGTCTTACTCGTGATGAAGTATTTAAGAGATACAAAATACTTATTGATTGCCCGAGGAAAAAAGTTTATAATTAAAGATGTTATTGTTGTGATGAATATATGTATTTACCGCTAGCGTCATATCCAGGCACGGAGCATAGAAGCGCGGGCGTGGTCCCGTTGAGTTGGCTCTCGATGATGGCTTGCAGGTCGAGCTCGGTCTCTGCTTTGGCCATGAAGCCGGTGCCCAGCACTGCCGTCACTAGCTGAGTCGCGGCGGCGATCACGCGGTCCGGACGGAACGCCTATAGAAAAATCAAGTATATACCCATTGTAAAACATTTTTACTGAGAAATCTTTAAATGTGATACATATGTATCTTAATCTACTAATAAGTCTAAGATGAAATTAACGAAGTGGTAAGTAATTAACAATTTGCATTAAATAGACAGGTTAGTTATTTTAGTTTTGTATCTTTTCCTTTGTACTGCTATTTAGCAGTTATCTTGATGGGATATAAGATACATTTGTATCTTATATTTCATCAAGATAATTTGGATGGCAATAGTGTGATAAGCAGATTAGGACATACATTTTTGTAACACATTAATTTTGATTCATTCTTTAACATTCTTTATTGCCCTAAAACAATTGGAAAGACAACCAAATAAAGACTTTTTAACAAGTATTATGACATTGTGGCATAAAATGGTCCCCATTCAGCTTTGATGTTGCAATAATACTGACGTATTACCGCAACGCTGATTTTCAATGGAGAGCACTGTTACGTACGGGCCTATCTATTATATCTAATACAGCCATCAGCCCTGTGTATAAACTGTCCTCCTGGGCACGGGCCTCTTATCAGTGGTAGAAGGGTTAGGCCATAGACAGACATGGCTACCACTACCTATTAGTTTGTCTAACAACAAGCGAACGTTGTCGGCACCTGTATGAGCAGTAGGCGGAGCATGGCGAGCGAGTGCGGCGCGGGCGGCGCGGCGGCGTCGCCGTCCCACAGCGTGGGCACGCACTGCTCCGGCGCCGCTTGCGTTTGTCTAACAACAAGCGAACGTTGTCGGCACCTGTATGAGCAGTAGGCGGAGCATGGCGAGCGAGTGCGGCGCGGGCGGCGCGGCGGCGTCGCCGTCCCACAGCGTGGGCACGCACTGCTCCGGCGCCGCTTGCGTTTGTCTAACAACAAGCGAACGTTGTCGGCACCTGTATGAGCAGTAGGCGGAGCATGGCGAGCGAGTGCGGCGCGGGCGGCGCGGCGGCGTCGCCGTCCCACAGCGTGGGCACGCACTGCTCCGGCGCCGCTTGCGTTTGTCTAACAACAAGCGAACGTTGTCGGCACCTGTATGAGCAGTAGGCGGAGCATGGCGAGCGAGTGCGGCGCGGGCGGCGCGGCGGCGTCGCCGTCCCACAGCGTGGGCACGCACTGCTCCGGCGCCGCTTGCGTTTGTCTAACAACAAGCGAACGTTGTCGGCACCTGTATGAGCAGTAGGCGGAGCATGGCGAGCGAGTGCGGCGCGGGCGGCGCGGCGGCGTCGCCGTCCCACAGCGTGGGCACGCACTGCTCCGGCGCCGCTTGCGTTTGTCTAACAACAAGCGAACGTTGTCGGCACCTGTATGAGCAGTAGGCGGAGCATGGCGAGCGAGTGCGGCGCGGGCGGCGCGGCGGCGTCGCCGTCCCACAGCGTGGGCACGCACTGCTCCGGCGCCGCTTGCGTTTGTCTAACAACAAGCGAACGTTGTCGGCACCTGTATGAGCAGTAGGCGGAGCATGGCGAGCGAGTGCGGCGCGGGCGGCGCGGCGGCGTCGCCGTCCCACAGCGTGGGCACGCACTGCTCCGGCGCCGCTTGCGTTTGTCTAACAACAAGCGAACGTTGTCGGCACCTGTATGAGCAGTAGGCGGAGCATGGCGAGCGAGTGCGGCGCGGGCGGCGCGGCGGCGTCGCCGTCCCACAGCGTGGGCACGCACTGCTCCGGCGCCGCTTGCGTTTGTCTAACAACAAGCGAACGTTGTCGGCACCTGTATGAGCAGTAGGCGGAGCATGGCGAGCGAGTGCGGCGCGGGCGGCGCGGCGGCGTCGCCGTCCCACAGCGTGGGCACGCACTGCTCCGGCGCCGCTTGCGTTTGTCTAACAACAAGCGAACGTTGTCGGCACCTGTATGAGCAGTAGGCGGAGCATGGCGAGCGAGTGCGGCGCGGGCGGCGCGGCGGCGTCGCCGTCCCACAGCGTGGGCACGCACTGCTCCGGCGCCGCTTGCGTTTGTCTAACAACAAGCGAACGTTGTCGGCACCTGTATGAGCAGTAGGCGGAGCATGGCGAGCGAGTGCGGCGCGGGCGGCGCGGCGGCGTCGCCGTCCCACAGCGTGGGCACGCACTGCTCCGGCGCCGCTTGCGTTTGTCTAACAACAAGCGAACGTTGTCGGCACCTGTATGAGCAGTAGGCGGAGCATGGCGAGCGAGTGCGGCGCGGGCGGCGCGGCGGCGTCGCCGTCCCACAGCGTGGGCACGCACTGCTCCGGCGCCGCTTGCGTTTGTCTAACAACAAGCGAACGTTGTCGGCACCTGTATGAGCAGTAGGCGGAGCATGGCGAGCGAGTGCGGCGCGGGCGGCGCGGCGGCGTCGCCGTCCCACAGCGTGGGCACGCACTGCTCCGGCGCCGCTTGCGTTTGTCTAACAACAAGCGAACGTTGTCGGCACCTGTATGAGCAGTAGGCGGAGCATGGCGAGCGAGTGCGGCGCGGGCGGCGCGGCGGCGTCGCCGTCCCACAGCGTGGGCACGCACTGCTCCGGCGCCGCTTGCGTTTGTCTAACAACAAGCGAACGTTGTCGGCACCTGTATGAGCAGTAGGCGGAGCATGGCGAGCGAGTGCGGCGCGGGCGGCGCGGCGGCGTCGCCGTCCCACAGCGTGGGCACGCACTGCTCCGGCGCCGCTTGCGTTTGTCTAACAACAAGCGAACGTTGTCGGCACCTGTATGAGCAGTAGGCGGAGCATGGCGAGCGAGTGCGGCGCGGGCGGCGCGGCGGCGTCGCCGTCCCACAGCGTGGGCACGCACTGCTCCGGCGCCGCTTGCGTTTGTCTAACAACAAGCGAACGTTGTCGGCACCTGTATGAGCAGTAGGCGGAGCATGGCGAGCGAGTGCGGCGCGGGCGGCGCGGCGGCGTCGCCGTCCCACAGCGTGGGCACGCACTGCTCCGGCGCCGCTTGCGTTTGTCTAACAACAAGCGAACGTTGTCGGCACCTGTATGAGCAGTAGGCGGAGCATGGCGAGCGAGTGCGGCGCGGGCGGCGCGGCGGCGTCGCCGTCCCACAGCGTGGGCACGCACTGCTCCGGCGCCGCTTGCGTTTGTCTAACAACAAGCGAACGTTGTCGGCACCTGTATGAGCAGTAGGCGGAGCATGGCGAGCGAGTGCGGCGCGGGCGGCGCGGCGGCGTCGCCGTCCCACAGCGTGGGCACGCACTGCTCCGGCGCCGCTTGCGTTTGTCTAACAACAAGCGAACGTTGTCGGCACCTGTATGAGCAGTAGGCGGAGCATGGCGAGCGAGTGCGGCGCGGGCGGCGCGGCGGCGTCGCCGTCCCACAGCGTGGGCACGCACTGCTCCGGCGCCGCTTGCGTTTGTCTAACAACAAGCGAACGTTGTCGGCACCTGTATGAGCAGTAGGCGGAGCATGGCGAGCGAGTGCGGCGCGGGCGGCGCGGCGGCGTCGCCGTCCCACAGCGTGGGCACGCACTGCTCCGGCGCCGCTTGCGTTTGTCTAACAACAAGCGAACGTTGTCGGCACCTGTATGAGCAGTAGGCGGAGCATGGCGAGCGAGTGCGGCGCGGGCGGCGCGGCGGCGTCGCCGTCCCACAGCGTGGGCACGCACTGCTCCGGCGCCGCTTGCGTTTGTCTAACAACAAGCGAACGTTGTCGGCACCTGTATGAGCAGTAGGCGGAGCATGGCGAGCGAGTGCGGCGCGGGCGGCGCGGCGGCGTCGCCGTCCCACAGCGTGGGCACGCACTGCTCCGGCGCCGCTTGCGTTTGTCTAACAACAAGCGAACGTTGTCGGCACCTGTATGAGCAGTAGGCGGAGCATGGCGAGCGAGTGCGGCGCGGGCGGCGCGGCGGCGTCGCCGTCCCACAGCGTGGGCACGCACTGCTCCGGCGCCGCTTGCGTTTGTCTAACAACAAGCGAACGTTGTCGGCACCTGTATGAGCAGTAGGCGGAGCATGGCGAGCGAGTGCGGCGCGGGCGGCGCGGCGGCGTCGCCGTCCCACAGCGTGGGCACGCACTGCTCCGGCGCCGCTTGCGTTTGTCTAACAACAAGCGAACGTTGTCGGCACCTGTATGAGCAGTAGGCGGAGCATGGCGAGCGAGTGCGGCGCGGGCGGCGCGGCGGCGTCGCCGTCCCACAGCGTGGGCACGCACTGCTCCGGCGCCGCTTGCGTTTGTCTAACAACAAGCGAACGTTGTCGGCACCTGTATGAGCAGTAGGCGGAGCATGGCGAGCGAGTGCGGCGCGGGCGGCGCGGCGGCGTCGCCGTCCCACAGCGTGGGCACGCACTGCTCCGGCGCCGCTTGCGACAGCCACGCCGACAGCTCTGGAAGCTCGCCTGCCTTTTCTAGGAGACGCCGGAATGCTGGCAACCTGACAAAATACGGTAATATTAAATACCTTGCTGGCTTTCATTACTCCAGTAGATAAAAATTAAAATCGAATATTACAAAAGATTTTTTCAAAGAAACAAAATTATTTTTGTTTGTTTGAAATAATATATACGCGCTCAAACTTATGTTTGAGCGGGTCGAGCGGCGCGGAGTGCGACACGAAGCCCTCCTTGCCGCGCAGGAACACGCCGAAGGTTTGCTATTACCTGGAGCTGAGCCTGTCGGCGGCGTCATGTTGCTGGTGGGTGAGCGGGTCGAGCGGCGCGGAGTGCGACACGAAGCCCTCCTTGCCGCGCAGGAACACGCCGAAGGTTTGCTATTACCTGGAGCTGAGCCTGTCGGCGGCGTCATGTTGCTGGTGGGTGAGCGGGTCGAGCGGCGCGGAGTGCGACACGAAGCCCTCCTTGCCGCGCAGGAACACGCCAAAGGAGCGCTCGAGCGTGTCGTCGGCGCCGGTGCCCTTGAGGTGGATGCGGCACAGCAGCAGCGCGAACGTCAGCCGGTCCGTGTGCAGCATGCCGCGGGCCACGCGTTCGTACACCACCTGGTACACAAGCACTCATATTCACACTGAAACACTCCTACCGACACTTCTAATCTACATGTTACCACGGATGTATAAAAGTATTCGAAACGCCAAAGAAAGTGTAGATACTAAAAATAGCCGCAATGATGTCCGTAAAAGTAATTTCAATAACATTCACATATTCATTAATAGGCGTATGACCTTGCACACGCGAATCACGTACGCAGCTTGGACATGCTATGCATTTGCAATTAATTCGCGCCGTGCGCGAGAAAGGTTAAATTATATTAGAATTTGTGAGTGATATCGAATTATTTCCTAATATGTCTCAACATGTTCATAAGGAATAATAATACATAACCACATATAGCGATGTGCACAAATGCATTTGAAATACATATATTCGAACGTATTGACGCTGCTTGACCCATGCACATTATTCGATGTTATTCGAATAGTATGCGCATCATTGTCTCGTATGCATGCTCAAAACTGCATCGAAATCGAATAAAAGCAAAAGGACGAAGTGGTGCTGGTATCATGAGTGGATGATCTTTATTCGAGGCTGTAACTTTCCAGTGTTGGGGCGGTGTGGTTATGATGAATGATGATCTTAAATCTAACCGCTAGTGACCAACGCACGGCCGGCTAAGGACCGGTTCCTATGTCAAGAAATGAATTGTTTTAGCTACAGACAATTGTTTTGACGTATTTTTCATAGATTTGACATATTTTTCAAAGTAAAAGGACTCGTTACTTGATATAGGCATCTGGTCTAAGTGAGCTTGCTGACCGCGCACCACTTGTTAGGTAACATTTATGTGAGTGATCTCGCTTGTGGTAAAACCATAACGTTTAGAGAGACGTATTCGTCTCTATACGTTATGGTTTAGTTTACTCTGTGCGAACTGGCAATCATAGCTATTACACTCGCGAAGAGAATAACTTTACAAAAAAGGAGATATTGGATGCAAATCATGAGATTAGTATAGCGCCGGGTCGGCTAACACACTGCTCGCAGGGATTAGGCAGCAGGCCAGCGTGCCACTCGCTTTAATCACGCGGTCTACGAGACGAGTGGGCTGTACTGGACAAGCACGCTAGCGGCGAGCCCTTAACTATTTTAATTTGTCTATTTAGAATCTATCTCAACGCTCACGATTTACGGTCGATTGCATGATACGTGGTTAGAGTAAGGTGAAAGATAATAAAAGGTTAAAGGTAAATTTAACCATCGGAAGAAAGCAAACTGGGTTGCACATGTCAGGCTTAGTTAACTTTTAACTAAAATGTTAACCTTAACCGCCCGAAGACGATCGGTCAAAGTCAAGATAAACTTTTTTTTTTTTTTTTTTTTTACGTGGGGGAATGCATGACGCATACCTCTCCGCGGGGGCGGGCGGAGGGGTTATGTCGGAATCGCCGGGGTAAAAGAAAGATGTTGAAAAGATAAAGTACCTCCCGGAATACCGACTAAACCTACCACAGTGTTCCTCGACAAAACCACTATCGACGGGGCCGCGCGAATCACTTTCGCATGCGGTCGCGCCCCCTGCCAAGGTTTCGGCCCGCCGTATGAAACGGCAGGCCACTACGCAAAAGACCTACCCAAAGGCACTTCTCACAATAATGTCCTTACTGTCCCCCCTAGAGGGGAGACGGACTCGAAACAACAGAGGCGCGCGTGGGAACACGCACGCCGCCTCTCGGACCTGGTGCTGAACGGATGGCGGGCAGGCCGACAAAGCCCGCCACCCCCAGGTCAAACAAAGTCAAGATAACCTAGAAATATTGCACAAATATACAGTAACCCATTGAACTGACAGTTGATATTTTATTAAATCTTTATCTCATTATACTTATTTTTTATTATTTTTGTTAGTGCAAAAAGTGTGGAGTGATACGTCTTTAGAATGTCAGGAAACAATACATTGATTCAAGCTATAATTGATGAAAACACTTCATCTGATGACGAAGCAACTGTTGAATTAATTATGCAAAGAAAATCAAAATTCTTTAGAACCAGAATTGATCATTATCTTTGGGATGAATTGGACTTTATGGTGCGTTTTAGGCTATCTAAGCGAGTAGCTAGGTCTTTAGTCAGTATATTAGAATCGACACTTCAGAGGAAAACAAACAGGTAGGTACCTACTTATGAGAATATGAACAGGTATTTTTTTATGAATTATGTACCTAAGTACCTAACTACCTAACAACACGAATGTTATGATCAAGAACGATACCATCATAGTCATGTAAATAGGTACTCACTTTACTGAAATATCCATTTTATATAATTACTTAATTTATTTGGTGTATTACTTTCTCTTTTTTACTTTGTTAAACGATAAATTAATGTGTCTTGATGTCGAACGATTACGAAGTTTTAGGTTACCAATTATTTGTTATTTATGATAAAATGACGTTTGGTATGACGGGAGATTACAATGTTGTTAGTAACAAAAAATCTCCCATGCAAATCAGACTCGAAAAACCGGGACCGAGAAGTGATATTTTGCCTGGCAGCCCCATTTACTGATGTTAGTTTTGACGAGAGTTAAAATTGACATTGAGTAACCCAAAATGCATCTTGAGCTTCGGTCAGATCTTGGTAATGGTTATAGTAAGGTTAAAGTTAACGCCGGTAAAATGTACCAACAACCAACCCTTAAAGTCGAATCAATAACTTTCTTTTTTCCTTTTTTTTAAAGAGTACTCCCGCTCCAGGGCTAAATCCCGTATCACGGGGGAGGGCGTTACAAACATTCAAACCACGGATATAAAGAACATCCGGACTCGGACCAACTATTTATGGATCAGAAAAATTTTTGCCCCGTGTGGAATTCGTACCCACTACACTGCGCGTAGTAGCAGTACCGAGGCAAACACTTAAACCACTACGCCGACCTTCAGTCAAAAAGTCAAAGTCAGTTATGTGTGTCGGAGCGGTTATAATGAGTGATGGACGTTTAAACTATAAATATTTGTTGGTATGTGCGACGTTAGTCAAAAGAAAAATAAAACAAGACACTACAGAGGGTGCCGATTTAATCACCTACAATATTAAAAGCGGTGAATGAGACCTCAAGGATACTAACAGAAACAGTATCATAATTACCAATTTAATTAAGTTGTACAAAATTTATCAAAAGCCTGACATCAGAATGTTTGGCCACATTTTTTTCAGTGTGTATTTTATCTGCGTCCGTTTAGGATGGATACTAATTACAACATGGAGTGTTTTGACCCATACAATTATAAAAATAGTTTTAGATATTGTATTATTTAAACTTATACTGCACATTTGTGTATTGTAAATGCGAATGTGAAATTTCATGATAATTGGTTGAGTAGTTAAGGTGTGAAAGCGTAACAAACGAACGTTACACTTTCACACCTTAGCTACTCGACCGATTATCATGAAATTTCGCATACACGTTGTCTGACGAATAGAAAAGGACATAGGTACCTTTCATCCAGAGAAAAGTACTCTTATCTATCTAACCTACATTTACGCGAGCAAGCCGCGGGCTAAATCGAGTATGAAATAATAATAAAATATAGTTTAGTACATACCGTGAACAGTTCCTCGGTGATAATCTTTAACCGAGCAGTGTAGTCGGTGACGCCGGTAAGTAAGGAACACACCAGCACCGAGCTGAATATATCGAGGAACATCTTCAGCGAGTACTGGTATAGGAAGTGAACTTGGTGCAGAGACTCCATTGTGAAGTAGATGCTGCTGCAAGCCTGGGGAGAAAATACGGATTTATACGTACGTACTCTAGGTATAATTCCTGTATCGCAGGGGACTTTACAAACATTCAAACAACGGACACAAAGAACACCCAGACTCGGAACGACCATTTGTGGATCACACAAATTTTTGTCCCGTATGGGTCCGCAATGGCAGTGGCGAGGCGACCACTTAAATCACTACGCCATCTGTGCAGTCTTTATTGTAAACAAGTGAGAAACGGCCATGAATTGCGGTAAATCTTTAGAGTTCCAAAAAATTTGTATCACGTGACCTTGAGGTCAGAGGTCTCAGGTCATATTCATTTCGGGGGTATATCGACTATGCTAAGTCAAATGGCATTGACCGCGAGTCTCTAGCTGTTACGGTTCTTGAGTTGAAAGATGGTATCACGTCACCTTGAGGTCAGAGGTCAAAGGTCATAGCCATTTCGGGAGTATGTCGACTATGCTGAGTCGAATGGCGTTGACCGCGAGTCTCTAGCTCTTACGGTTCTTGAGTTGAAAGTTGTATAACAGACAGACGGACGGACGGACGGACAAAGCTGTTGTTTAAGAGTTTTTTCGAACTCTTAAACGGGGCATTTACGCAAAACATAATAAAGTTTCGCGTTGCATGATATATTCTAACTAATATTATAAATGCGAATGTGAGTTTTTTTAATGTTATGTTCTCACGTCTTAACTGCCCGACGAATCATCATGAAATTTCGCATACACATTGTCAGGGGTACATTAAAAGACATAGAGTACCTTTTATCCGGAAACAATTCTGTTACTGAGGTAAAGAAAATTGACATAACCTACATTTACGCGAGCGAAGCCGCGAGAAAAAATATAGTGTATAATACGTAACGGGTATTAACGCGATCATGCATAATGTTTATCTTTTAATGCTTGATGTTTCGATAGGTTATATCGGCCGTGGTCATAAGCTGATTGAAGCATGCTCTTGCGAGCATGCTTCAATCAGCTTATGACCACGGCCGATCCAGGCGATACCGTTTATAATGTTATGCTACTTTGAGGTGCAACTTTTAGGTGACATCACATGATCATAATATTTCTACATATATTGCCAACTGAGATCTTGCTCCAAATAATGCTTAGTCTTCATCCAATGCGAAGTCAGCAAATATTAATGTGCAAGAATATTAATTTGACAACTACAAGGTACTCTTTAAGAAACGAAATTTGGGATACAGATATTTATTTTTATTTATATTATCGACTATATTATCGGTATTGAGGATTTAATAATCCAGTATATCTAACCTTTCACACACTGAGAAGAGAAGAAGCCCGTGCCCAGCAGTGGGACAATTTAATACAGGGCTATTATTATACATTATATTGGGCTATCTATACTAGAACTTGCCTAGTGACAATACATGTGCTTAGATACTTACTTGAGAGAGCGGCAAGTATTGCTGGCTGACAGTTTCAATTTCACCAATAACTTTGTCTGTCTCCTCGACTTTCTGTCCGATGTCGTCAGCCTCTTTCTTCAATGTTTCGAGTGTTGCGATCACCGAGTCATCGTCTAAGATCTTGCCTTTAGCGTCATTGAGAGCTTGTAAGAGAGACTTCTCCAGTTGACGCAAACGGAGATGGAATTCGCCTAAAATATACGAAAACAATATTGTATTTATAGTAATATATATGTATATAAAGTATTAGTTTGTGGTACCGCTCTCAAAAAGAGTGGTAAAACAGAGACTACTCGAAATTTGGAAGTAAGGCAATTTGAACTCTAATAGTGTATTGGTTAGAGTTCAAATTTTAACTTCCATACTTACTTCCGTATCAAGCGAACGATATGTTGTAGAATCAGGGACACAAGTTAAAACACTTACACACAAATGTTAGTTTTTATAGCAGATATAGTAAAAAGATGGTTAATAAATATACCAACATTGGGATTTCAATATTTTACAAATTTGTTAAATGTTAGCTACTTATGTTGCTGACTGTATATAACCTATATTATTACTAAACATACCTTATAATTGATATTTTGGATTATATAGCGTGTTGATTTACCTTGCAACTTAAGCAGGTCAGATCGTTTGGTGTCAATATCGGGACGTTCAGCCTTGAGCACGCGGTGCAGGCACTGCGACTGCAGAGATGAGCGCGTCACAGTGAAGTTGACGAACGTCACACGAGAACACATGTCTGGAGGGAACTCTACTGTTGGATCCCTGTAATACAAATATATCGTTAGAAAACATACATATATGTAAAATGACTAGAGTAAATTGATTTACCTCAATTTTCGATTATAACTGTCAGTGTAACTATTTATAAAACAATTATTCGTATTTTTATATGCAATGAATATGCCCCGAAGTTCGTAAACGGGATATTCATTGCATATACCACACAAATACAAAAGTATCGAATTTTCATCGGGAGAAACCAATAATTGTGCATCGGATTTTCCTAACGATTTATATAGGATGGCCGAAACATTGACGTCAAGAAAAAAATTGGTCCCTCTTGTCGTGGGGTATCCGAATCACCCCATGTATGTTCCGCGATATTTCATAGTTTGAGAATTTTCGACCCGACCAATTTAAATTATAATTTTTTTTAAAGCAATATATTTTCTAGGTTTTCTTTTTGCCACAAAATTTTCATAAGTTGTACTTTTATGCATAAAATAAGCAATTTCGTAACTTTCATAAAAGTTATATAAATTTTGGTCCAATGTGTAAAAATTACGTTCAGTGAATGCTGACTTAAATTGTCATCTTTAATTTAAAAATCTAAACTCTTGCTTTTACTCAGCTGTCATAAATCATAAAACAGTAGTACTTCCTTTGGCTAAAATCATGTATCTATATACTATACTATATAATATTTGTAATTTTGTGAATAGAAAATAAATGAATTATTTTTATTATTATTATTACTTGATGTGTGAGCTACAAGTACCCGCAAGGATGTACGCGCAACTGTTTCCAACGTGCGTGTTTTTACGCTAGGTTTGAGAAGCGGCAAAAAATATGTTCGTGCTATATTACCGCTCAATCTGAGTAGATCATTAAAGAACAATGTTACAACTTACCTAGTACTTAGGAATATGACGAACGATGGACTAAGATCGATGTCCTGGTCTCCTAATGTGATGAGCACACGACCGCCTGTGCGACGAAGTTCTCTGTTCAGTACCGGGTTCAAGATTGGATCGTAGTTTTCCACATCCTGAATAAAACATATATATTTATTTAGTTACCCATATAACTACTTAGCTTCCCTGCCTCGGAGAGCACCTTAAGCCGTCGGTCCCGGCTGCCATGAACATCTATGGCAGTCGTTATTAGGAGAGTATCGACACAAAAGATCCCACTTGGTCGAAGTGTCACCGGTCTGCACTGACTGGCCCCCACATAAGATAAGAACTACTTAGTTAATGTTTTCCATTTAAGATTTTTCTCCTTAACATGTCATATGTTAAATCTTCAATCTTTAGAACATACACTCAGAAATATTATACAGGAACATAGAATACTATTTTGGTAAAAGTTACAATAAAAAGCTTACTTATGTATTATATCTTCAAGCCAGGATTAAAGTTCTCAGTTTGCATGACTGAAATATCTATAAAACTGAATAATTTCTGCTAGAGCTAAACTAGAAAAATAAACTTTCTTTTTATTGCATAAAAACATTTTATTGCATTATTCATTCATGCTTAGGGTTCCATTGTTAATGAATTAGAAATGTATTCGGACGTAATACAATGCTCATAGTGGAGCTATTGAATTGTAAGTCTTAAAAGAAATATAAAATATAAGTAATAAAAATAAAATGAATACTTACTTGTACAAGCAACGGGTTACCGAATCGCAGCGCGGATTCTAGATTCTTCCTGAACGAGTCGTCCAAGAACGAAGTCTTGGTGATCTTGCGTTCCTTGAACTCGCGCATTATGAACTCGGTCGCCTGACCTGAAGGGTCGATGATCAGTGGGTAGCGGTTGAAGCGCTGAAATAATAAAGTGGGTTAAGTACGAGATACTCATGCGGTATTTCGTTTAACTTGGTACACGTAGATACAATGAATAGTATACCACACAGAAGCTTTATATCAAAATATTATTGCATAGTGAAAGAAATTGTATGCTTAACAGTTGCACCAAGTCGGGTTTAGAACTCATCTTTGTGCTACGTGGTCAATTGATTTAGAAAAGTTATAGCGTAACAGTAACCATAAAACTCAAAACTGAACACGGGTGAGAGTTGGTACCTATAATCAATTTTATAGGAATAACTATGATTGCTGTTCGACCACAGCCAATAGTAGAACATACTCGAGTTTCGAAACCATGGACAATTTCAATTACTCAATTAAAACATCTTAAAGATGCATTGAAAACAACTTAAACTAAATATACCGTCGTCCTTAGCTTACAGCTTAGCTTAAAGTAGGAAGCCCTGGACGGTTATATGTAGGGTTATAATACTAAGAGAAGTAACTACAGGGTTATATAAGCACTTTGTATATACAAGTGCCACTCATGTGTTGGTGTTAAGACTTTATATATTTTGAATATTATTATTACATAGTATCCAACAGCTTCCTGCGATCCTTATCAGGTCGTCGGTCCACCTTGTGGAAGGGCTCTGCTGGGTGTTCCGGTTCGTGACCGCTATTACAGAACCTTTAAACATATTTTCTGCGTGCTATGTGCCCTGCTCATAGCCGCTTTAGCAGGCTATCCGAAGAGCTATTTCGGCAACTATAGTTTTCCTGCGGATGTCCTCATTTTTGATTCGCTACCGCAGGGAAACTTAGAGCATAGCTCCGATCATAATGGGTGGTCCAAGACCGGTCTTTGTGGAAAATCTAGGGGGAGGCTTTTGTCCAGCAGTGGACGCCTTTCGGATGTGATGATGATGATGATGAATACTTGGTAGTAAAGTACATACCTTCAACATGATAGCGTTCTCCACGCACAGTTCATCGGTGGGTAGCGCGTTTGCCTGCCAGCGTAGGCGCTCGTCGGGGTTGCTGAGATACTCGGTGCGAGCGATGTCTGCTCGGTACTTGATGTTAGCCGCCGCTAAGTGAGCCGTCCACGTTGTGAACAGGTTTTGACGATACTGAGATGGAAAATTTGTTACATTAAAATAATAACAAGATTATATTTTGTATTATCAGCTCATCAATCTATAAAATAAGAAATCCTAAAATACATAAAACAAATGACGCCGCCGGTATTTAAAGCAAATGTTTCCCATAAAGAACCCCTATGTACGCAAAGTGTACTTTGTCTCTAAACACTTCCTTATTTTTTTTCAGAGCTGAATACTTAGCAGGTTCACGTTGCTATGAAGAACTATCTTTTGCATACACAATTTACGCCTTGGACAGGGATCAAATCTGCAACATGTATTGGTCATTGTCACACCATAATTCGTTCCATAACAAATCGGCAAAAAAAAAAAATTTTACGCGAATGTTATACATTGTCATTAAACTACTTTATACGGGTTCTATCGCGTTGTTTATTTTAATATATACGGTATACTTTTATTATATAATTTTGGGAAGCCATGTAAGGGTCCCCCATAAGCTTCGCTGCGGGAAAGCAACAGACAAATTGTCGGAGAAAGTGTAAACTTAAATATAAATAGTTTTAATAGTACTAAAGTTTAAAAATAGTAATAAAATATTATAAAAATGATGTATTAATCGTATTTAAAATAAACAACGCGATAGAATCTGTATAAAGTAGTTTAATATCAACCTGGAAAATTACTGTATACTTTGAGGATTGAAGCAGATTTCTTCTTAAACACAAATTAATGCTTGTTATACTTACATGTTGATCGAAGTAACCGCCGTATGCGATGAAAGCGGCTGAAAGCAGCACATCACCGACGATAGTGCTCATTTGTGAGCGGAACGTCTCGGAGCTCGCCTCCCATCGCTCGCGTTCGATCACCAAACTCTTCAGTAAAGCGATTGACCTGTCCACCTGTTTTAACAACATTAATTTTAATAACATATTTAAAATAATATATATTTATTACGATAGTTTCCAAGATGAATAGCAGCATTTAAGGGATACCAAATATTAGTTGCGCAATGTTAATAAATGCCACTTCTGTTCATTATTATTGGAATTTGTCTGTCTAGAAATTCATAGTAGTATGGAAACTGGAAATATCCCCTCGGTCGACGGCAAGCCTCAAACCCTAATCTATGGAATGTAAAATCATAGTTCGCGAAATGTAGCAGTTATATACATATCTACGTCTTAGAGGATAGATGCGTGAGATAAGACATCAATGGATATAGCGTACCGAATTAGGTAACCTTCGCAGTCCAAATCAACGCGGTCTCTTCGGAGATCACCTATTGCCGATGTGTGCGACAGCTATCTATTCGATATATATAAAAGTAGACTTTACCTTAGCCTGCACGTTCTCAAGATCGGTCTTGATCGCCTGTGCCTGGCTAATAAGCTGCGCGTACTCTTCTTTGTACGACGCGATGGACTTCTCCAGCTGAGCGATGAGCTCGCGCACTCCGTTGCCAGCGGTCACGTTGCTCTGAGCCTGGTCTTCAAGCGCTTTGAGCTCGTTGCGCAGTGGCTCTACGCGTTTCAACATGTCTGCGTACTCGATCTGTTAAAAGTAAAGATATAATCAGAGTTTTATTTAAGTAGAGGGCTTAGACAAATTATTTAAAACAAATATATACCTAAATATAGGTTTATGTCATACTACTCATAATGTTGTTGCTGTCAACTTGTAGAACATATATAAGTATGGTGATATTTAATATGAATAAAAGTAAAATCAGATGGCTCCGTAAGGTTTAATGTAACATAAAAAATGATTTAAATTTAGAAAAAAATCTTGGACATTTTTATTTAGGCTATATTTTGAATGACTATTAATACACAAGTATACTCTAACAGGATTTATAGGCTTACAAGATGCTACACTTTAACTTAGTCTGCTTTTAATCACATTATCATAGCCAAAGCCAATATCGCAAATCAATTAGTTTAATTTATTTTTTATAATTATATTGCTTTTTATTCAGTTCAGTCCAACGAGTATTCTAAACATTTTATAATCAAAAATTGCTATATAACCGACGTCTTCTCTGATTGGTGATAAAAAGTGTGAGTCTTACCTGAGCGATAGCCCATTTGACCATAGGTCCGCAGGCCATACTGGCTCTGTTTACTTTCTCGAAGTTGTAATCAGGGTTACTCAGGTAGCGAGTCTTCATCTTTTCACGAACATCGTCACTGGCGTACAGACACATCATTAATACACAAATTATTTTATACTTATAAGTAATATTTTATTTTACGTGCATATCGTGCAATGTCAATGAACCAGACCATTTCAATGAACGATTTTGACCTTGTACCCCGAGAGAAATTTTGTTTGGACCACACGGCGCTTAGATATACTGTCTGTCAAATTTTCTTTTATACGCACAAGCTATAAGAACATAAGAACATAACTTAGAAGCAATCTCGTCAGATTTGCCATCACTATAAAAAATACTTCAACTAAAATAAAATACTGACTTTGTGGAAGTTAGAGGCGTTTTTTTATCTCGAAACAAAAAGTATACTAAAATAAATTGTATGCTGAGTAAAGTTACGTGAATACCGTATTATGTACAAACAATTTGACCGACAGTATAGATGATTCTGTGACAGGGTTTAACATGCATGTCTTGTTACTCCTCGATTAACCTTATTGTAATATATTGATGGACGTCACTTACCAACACACGCCAAACAAAGATTCTAGAGATAAACACAGTATGCCTTCTCCTCATCGGACACATCAGATAGCAAACAAACAAAATAAAAACAAATAATATATATAAACAGAAAGAAAAACAAGCAAATTTTCACTGTTGGTAGTGACTTTCTTCCTCAATGACTCGGCGAACATTATTTATTGGCAAATACATTCATGCGACCTGAATGTGTAGGTAGTCGTACGGGTATGGTGTCAATCTGTATGTTATCATCTATTACATCTAATGAAACTCGTGTGTTAATACAGTCGCTGGCTGTGGGTTATTCTTACTTAAGTGTGTACGTGTTTATTGGTGTATCAGTTTTAATTTCTAATTTAAAATTAATATGTCAATGTAGTGTTTAAATTAATAGCTAATTCTAGAATACTTTCTTTCACCACATACGTACTAATTACCGTTACATGCACGTGCTCGAACTTATAACAATCCATATAATGAACAGAACAAACCATGCGATAAGCATGCTGCAAGCTCACTTTTGCTAACTGCACACAAGCGTTTTAGTATTTACGCACTTATTAATATACGGGAGTTAAGTAGTTATCGCGTTGTTATTATTCACTTTCAAAAGTTCTATTAACATGCATAAGATAATCTCACACTGTTTAGGTTATAAATTTATCGAACATTTAATAAGGGGATAAATAAGAGTTTATTTTTGATACCTTTGTGTATTTTGAATTTAATTGCGTCGTGTGCAGTTAGCATTATAATACATTTCAATGAGCCAAAGATCAATGTACATACATACCACCACCAAACAAAAAAACGGACAGGAGTGTCGGGAGGGGTGGAAACAAGCGGCGGTGCTCACGTTATGTCCTCGGTGGAGAAATTGGAGACGATGCTGTTGATGAAATTCTCTCGCATGATGACAGCTCGGATCGCCTTCCAGTCCGTTGCGTTCTCGCCGAGCAGCAGGCAGATGGACTCGAGCGCCACCTTGACGATGGCCGGTGGATTGCCCATAGATCGTACTTCCACCAAATGCTGCTTCTTTATAGATTTGACGGCTGTACGTGTTCAGTACAAACGCGCAGTCCGGCGGTGGCACGCGGCGCATCCGTCACCAGCACGAAGCGAGAGCGACAGAGTACAAAAAAGAGAGAAACAAAAAAGGCATTTAGCTGCTTTCTGTGACACATGCGGCTGGCGTTATTATGTAACGTTCAATTAAACCGCTGCTACCAGCGCCGGAGCTCAGAAAACCGGTCATATTATACTTATCTACGGAATTGAGAAGCTATTGGGAGGACTAGTAACAATTTTCTGAAGTCCGATTCGCTACAATGTAAATTAACAATCATTCGACTTTAAGTTCTGAAAAGAAAACGGTTAATGTATGTATTGTTAAAACAAATGTTAAGTAGTTCACGACGATGCTTAGCGGGGGTTAGTCACGAGTATTCACTGTATATTAGTGTGCCTTACATTACATAGATGCCATTTTACATTACGTACAGTGATCAGAGTGTTACGTTTTGTCTCTATATTAATAACAACAGTCACATGATGCAAGCGAGCTTAGCTTATTTACAACAACAAACTTCTCTATAAAAGTTCATTCATAACAATAAAGAAAAATATATAAAGAAATTGTAATACATCAAACATGTTTTCGAAGTGTCAAAACTTATAAAGTAATATTAAAATTATTAAAAAGTATAATGCACAGTATAACAATAAGTACAATGTAAGTAAGTAATGTTTTTGCCAATAAATACGACTAGTTATCATAACTAGGGAACACTAATTGCTATCTAGAATGTTGATCTCTAGAATATCATAGTCGTATTAAAATAATTAATCAATCAACATTTGTATGTTGAGATAGTATGTCGTACCGGCTATGTAAAACTATGACGTTTACAGTTAAGGTCGGTAATTGAGCTAGGGTAACAGGCTACGCTAACACACAAATATAAATGCGTAAGGTCGACACGAGTATAATAATCTACTTTTTATCGAAACAACAAATGCCAATAGAATACACACATACAAAAGTAACGTATTACATTTATCAGTATTACGCACACATATATGTTTGCTAGTGTAACCTGTTACCCTAACTCAATTACGGACTGTACATATAAACTAACTAGTTAGGTGCATTCAGTATAAAACAAACTACGACATGCTACCTCGATAATGGCAATAAACAATAAAACTAACGTGATGTTTTCAGTCTCGAAGTTAACAATGGTCGATATGAAGTTGTCTTTCATGACGACGGAGCGGATGCCCTTCCACGTGTCCCCTTTCTCTCCGAGCAACGTGCAGATGGATTCGAGCGCCATCTTTACGACTGATGGTGGGTTGGCCATGGAACGCACTTCGACTAACTGCTGCTTCTTGATAGATCGCACCGCTGTCGTATAGGATTCACTTCACGTTTAATACTAAGTCGTCATAGTTAGGCTTATTCAGACTTCAAGACTTTTAATAAATGGTTATAAGTTTTACATTTCAATTTCTTTGGTAATAAGCTTTTCTTGACTTTTCTGTAATGAAGTCTGAATGACTAGCTATCACTATCCTTCAATAGCAAAACAGTATGCGTGATTTCTGAATAAACTGTTACATGGCACAACATTAATTCAATTATACAATAAATCAAATTCAGAAATCAACGAATTGAATACAAATGAAATATAAGAATGGAAAAATAAATAGGCATCATTATTTTGTGACTGTCTATAAAAAACATATCAAACTATTGACAACAATGTTAAAACTGGTCAACAACAAACTATTCTACACTAAATACTTGGACAGTTATTGAACAAAAACTATTTGCAGAACAAATGGTTTTTGATCCACAATAAAATTAACAAATCAACAAAGTGTATACCGGTTCTCATCGAATGATTTTGTCAGTTTGTTTAGATTGGAGAAAATATGTGACCACAAATGCCAGTGAATAAGCATCAGATTATATCTAATATCTGGGTTGTTTAAACACAAAGATAAAGCCGATTGTGTCGTGTAGTGGCTAAAACCCTTTATTTTTGTCACGTGTGAGGTGTGAATTCCTTGAAGTAGCGAGGTGAGGTGGTTAAAACACTACGCCCATACGGTACAACACGACCAAATATAATAATCATCGAACAAGATCCAATCATGGGAATCAGGTTATTTAAAGGTAAAGAATGAAAACGCTGGGTAAACACATAGTCTAAGTCATATTCGATTAAAACCGGTACAAGACGGAAAAATAGTGTCGTGCATAAAAAAGAAAGAGTCAAACCATTCTGCGCCTCGATGACAGCTGGCTCCACTTGCGCCAAGTCGGCCATCACATCTCTGCGTTTAGCTTCGATCTCCTTCGTTTGTTTCTCTAGAGCGACCTAGTTCACATAGTAACAGGGTTTAAAATCCAATCATCGATAATTTCAGCCCAGTACTTCGTGTTTTAAGACTTGTCCCATATAACTAAATATATTTTTGATGGGTCTTACCTGGATTTCTTGACTCTCAACTTTCTTCTTTTCAGCTTCTTGCTGATCTTTGACCATCTGACGAAGCTTGGCATTAGCCGCCTCGTTCTTGGCTTGAAGTTCCTATACCAAGCGATATGGTTAAACATGAACGTGTTAATTTAAACTGTAGGTGTAAGAGAATAAGGTTCTTTATTCGATAACAAACGAACCTGTGACTTGACAGCGAGACTCTTCTGCATCTCTTCGACTTGTTCGACAGTCTCGGCGATCTTGCCCAGACCGACGTTTAAGTGGAGCTGTTGTTCTTCAAGGTCTGCGCGTTTCTCAGCGTACAGTTTGACCATTTGCTGGATGAAGTCTAGGTAATGCCTGTAAGATTATAAAATTATATAGTATAGAATTAAGCACTGAATTAAAATGTATGGGCTAATTATTTTTGCGTGTTTGATGACACAAAGTGTGTTAAAGAAAAATAAAATAATAAGTTAGGAGGCTTATATTATATTTCTATTAAAATCAAAGTGTATACCAGTGTATAAAGACAAGATAATAATAAAGCTTCTTGTTATTCTCTATAAGGCCTTTCATAGATGAAGCGGCAATACTATAATCTACCAGTAAGTGTTGGGCGACATCAGTTATATTTGAAAACATTATGGTGGACTCTTAACGTAAGTTTTTATACATAATTATTTATATATAGAATGTATCAGGTACAATAGACATACAATTTTACTGTTCACCTTAAAGTTGGAGTCTTTAAGAAGTATAATGTAACATCTACTGTACACATATTTTAACACACTGAATGCCCTGTAGCAGACCCAATAGAAAATGTATTGTTCGCGGTCATTTATGACCGGCATGGCATTCAATGTGTTAAGTAATAAACTTATCTAGTCTATGAGTGCGATGTTGCAGTGGTTTTCAATATAAAGTAGTAGGCATACCTGGGTGTGATGGCCATGGTCCTGTTAGCGCGCTTGGCGAGGCTTGCGTTGGCGCGGTGCAGTGTCTGGTGCACGTACACGCACGCGTTCACTACAGCGTCGCGGTGTGACGGGCGCTCGCTGATCTCGTGGCACGCGGCCGGGAAACCGTCTGGAGGACTGTACTCCGCTGAGTCCAGGTCCATGCGCTGAGTGAACTCTTTGCCCACCTTGAACACAAAAATAATAATGATTATTTAATAATTATAATTATTAACTATGGAAATGCAGCTTATAATTAATTAATGACAACCGAACTTTCATCCGGTTGTTATTAATGAATAGGCACGATACTAGGGTTTAAAAAAGTGATTCTAATTTAGTCTACCTATTATTTGTTTTCATAAAACAATAAATAATTACTAAGATATAACACATTTAAGTTCGGCAGAGGTGACTTGTTACGTCACGCTTTTGTAAAATTTGTACGCAAAAGTGACGTACCAGTAAATTTAAATGCGAACTGATAACGAACTGATGACAACGAAGATACAACATCTTCGTTGTTATCAGTTCGTTGAACAAATGCAATAAATACGTGTGTAATATTTTTTGCGAATCTTAAAGACAGATAAACCCTTTTTTTATACACCGTGCCTAGTTATATATACGTACTTGGAATAGTGCACCATCGCTCCAGTCACCGAACCAGTTGAGTACGCAACGGTTGAACAGAGCCGGGGACGTGGCTGCGCGGTCCTTCAGACCCTCGGATGAAGGGTTCATCGTGAACACTACGTGCAAATTGCGCATTACTTGACCAGTAAACCTGTAGAACAATAAAAATATACATTTAAAGATTTAAACTTTCACAACTTAAACTAGTAACCCACTACTATAATAATATAAGCCCTGGGTGTCTAGTGCGAGTTGTTTTTACGTTACGGCGATCGAAACGTTTACCGCGTTTGGCTCACTGATTGGTTGTTTTTTTTTTGCACCCTCCTTCCCAGGGTGTTGCGCAAACCCCCCCATAACATAATTAGGGACTTTATTTATTACTTTATGATTCAATTTCTAAAAATCATATCTTAAAATAAAATTACAATTTACATTATTTATCTATTAATTTTGATCCATGTTTTTGGTTTCATTCATTCTAACCATATCATTGATTGGTTAAGAGCTGGTAGCGGGCCAATCGTAGCGTCGAACGTGATAAACGTGTTGATCGCGTTAACGTATAACAAACTCGCACTAGGCACTCTGTAATAAACTGTCCCACTGTTGGTTTTCAGTGTGAGAAGGGTTGGCCATAGTCTACAACGCTGGCCCAGTGCGGGTTAGCATACATGACATTGCTTCGAGAATATGAAGAACAAGAGCTCTTACGCCTGCCTATTAGATACTACCGGTATCGATAGGTTTCTTTATACTATATCGAAATTAACAAAAACTCTGTTGTACTTAATAGTAGTGAAAATGTTAAACTAAACTAAAATACTAGAAGGGTGATCGCTTAAAAAAGGTATTTTATAATGTTTATATTTTTTAAAGACTACTCACGCACAAGGAATTAAATTATTAAATATATATAGATAGAATTAAATTAAATCCTGTATTGCAAAGGACTTTACAAACATTCAAACAACGGACACAAAGGATACCCAAACTCGAAACAATTATTAGTGGAACCCTTTAATGTTTGTGTCGTCCATCAAACAGTCTACAACATTCGGTGTAGTAGCAGTGGGGATGGGACCACTTAAACTATTACCTGGAGTCATTTGCAGACGCCTTTAGAAGGATGGGGCTGTTCAATTATTACGTAAGCAAGATTATGGGTCCCTCTTATTTCCCCTCTCGTCAGCATAAGTAGGCATAATATATCAACCAAAATAAGCATAGCAAAGACCATCCTTTATTGGTGTTTACGTTAATATTTGAACGCCCAATATTATAGGAGTCGTAAAGAATGAATAGCTTTACCATTTGTATAGTTCGTCATTAGAATCCAACATCAAGCCTTCACGTTGAGCGCCTTCCTTACATTGCGTCATGAGCGCAGCGAACTCATCGCCTTCAAATAATCCGGGCACCTACAAAAAATATATAAATTAATACTGTTTCTCTTTAGTAAGTTACTCTTTATCGCAAGACGTGGTCACGAGAAACTCCTGACCTGTCACGTAACATAAATCATATTTATCACGCGTTGAAGAATTATATGCTATCGTAAAATGATTTATAAGGTAATAGAAATGGTAGCGGCTAGCAGATTAAGTCTTCAATAGAACTTTAAAATTGAATTAATTATTTTAGACATTGTCATAGGTAAAGTTATTGTTTTCTAAAAGACAGCTTCCGATAATGAAGATGCAATTGTTGCTAATGTATATAGTTAATGCTAGATAACAAGGTATTTTTGCGTTAATATCTCCATTTCATTTTTTACAAAGACTACTCTCGCACTAGGAATGTATCGTGTGTCTCGGAGAACTTTACAAACATTAATACAACGAACACTAAGAAAACTGAGACTCGGAACATTTATTTGTGGATCACGCGAATTTTAGTCCTGTGATTCGAACCCACAACATTTGGCACGGCGGCCCTTTGTCTGCACCTAGCAACTAACCTAAATGTAGCTTCAGTAACTCAGTAAAATCACTAACCTATATATTTTGACGTTCGTAAGTGTTACTTTTATAGCTCATAGACTTAGATCAGGACACATTCCATGCAACAAATTTTATTTCTCAATGAGAAAGACCGTTTCAACTAACTGTGAGGATTGTGGTGTATATGAGGACGTACATCATTTGTTGATGGAGTGTGTTCGGTATGAGTCTATGAGAATACAGATGAGGGATTTTGGCTTAAATAGATTCGATGTTGGTAGCTTTAACAGCATCTTAACTCAACCTAATTCCGAAGCAGCAAAGAATTAGGCTCATGACTCTACAGTAAACGTGTTTGTTTGTTAATTTAAATAAATAATATTTGTAAAATGATTATGCAAAAATGTAATTAGGGTACGATAGGGCTGATGTGCACAATGTGTAAGACCCTAAAATATAGAAAAAAAAATATTTTGACTTTTTTACCTAAATGAATAATAGTCTGGTCAACAAGTGTTTTTTTGGTCAACTTTTTTCAGCAGTCTCGCAAAAATATAAACGAGGTGTCATTCGATTTGGAATGGCATGTAGATGACTTTTGAAAAATTCAAGTTCCGCTTGAAAAAAATTCAAAAGTTATAAACAATTAACTAAAAAAAAAGGGGGTTTAGTTTTTTGCAAATATCTCAAAAACTAATTGAGATTTCCTAAAAAAGTCTCGACTCCCGGAATTGTAGGACCAATATTTATAATTTTCCAAGAGGGATGAAAATACGGCCGAGAACGGGTATTCTGCCTTGCGCAAGCCACACCTACATCGGACACTTTATCAATAAAAAATATTTAAACATATTAAATATAAAATTTAAGAAATAAAAAATTTAGAGGTCTACTAGATAGATAAACGAACAATAATCGGCCGGATTTTTTTTAAATCACAATTTTCTATTAGTTATGCAATAGTTAATTAATAATATTTTGCTGCTTGAAAATGAACATTGCAAGTGTGATAATTGTAAAACTATAAATTCTAGATTATTTTCCTTTTTGGGCTATTCTTGAAAGGCTTCAGAATAGATCCCCGAGAAATTTCCTCCTCTTTTTGAAACTTTTTGTACATTTGGAAAATCTCAATTAGTTTTTGAGATATTTGCAAAAAACGAAATCCCCTTCTTTTTTTAATTAATTGTTTATAACTTCTGAAATTTTCTCAAGCGGACAATGATTTTTAAAAAAAATATCTTCTTGCCATTCCGAATAGAATGACACCTCATTCATATTTTTCCGAGACTGCTGGCAAAAATTAACCAAAAAAGCACTAGTTGACTAGACTATAAATGATTTTGACTTTGAGGCAAGACGACCACTTAAACCACTCTACGCCATCCGTGCAGTCAATATCACACACATAATAGTATTTCACATACATTGCTCAGTATAACGCTCCATGTTTCTTTGTTCTTTGATGACCCCTTCCTCCTAAGGTCGCATTTTCACTAGTCATTACCTCATTCGTAAGCCCGAATGCGAGGACGCTCCGCATGCGAGCTAACGACCAATGAAATTCATCGAGCGATACTAAGTCGATTAAAAGCGTGCGGGGGCTCCCCGCATTCGGGATAACGACCAATGAAATTATTCAGTTGTTAACATACATGCAATGCAAAGCATGCGTTACAGAAATCTCTCGCACCCCGCATGCTGGCGCTAACGACCAATGAAAATGAGCCCTAAAGAAGCAACGTGTATTCATACCGGTTAAATCCCTGCAACGTTAGTGGTGAGGCTAGATTAAACCCCTACGCTATCCATGCAATCAATATTATTTCACACACATAGTAGTATTTCACACACATTGCTTAGTGTAACGCCCCTTAATTTCTCTGTTCTGTGATGACGCCTTTAGCTCAAAAGAGGTAACGTGTATCCATACCGACTCGCATTGTAACGTTAGTGGTGAGACGACCACTTAAACCACTACCATGCCATACCCATAACTTATTGTAGATTACGCATATTGTCAACTACGATTATAAATTTAACACATAATAGCCTAAATCAATGTTCACCTACGATCTCATTCCTGTAATAAATAAATAATTATTATTATATTATTATAACTACGGCATGCGTGCGGTCAAAAGTACACACCTCTCCGTTGGCGAGCAGCGTGTTCATACGCTCGAGGAACCCGCTGTCGAGCACGTTGGACTCGTCGAGGATGAAGGCCACCTTCTCATCACGACAGCCGGCGCGCCGCAGCACCGAGCGCAGGTCCTCGTCGAAGTCCGCGCCCGTGTACTTGTTGTGCACCTACAACAGAGCACAACATTATGTTCATAAATAAAATAAAGATGTTCTGGGCATGATTACGTCTAACCTTACCTTTTATTTAGAAGAATATGTAAATATTCTAAATGAATATTATTGCTTGATATTGAATGTTTTAGTATGTAGACAAGAAGTACTCTATCGTAGATACTAGGCATGGAAATGATTGCTACATTTCATTCATTTTCATTTAATGAAATGACGAATTTTTTTCACAGTGATATCACAGGTGAAATTTCACAGTCAATGATTTTTCATTTTGAGTCGCAGTAACTTCGCATTTAATACAATTTTCTTCAGTATGAAACATGAATTATAGCATAAGACTACCTAATTAATTAAATATAATGAAAGCTTGTTTTACTTTCGTACCTTACAGTGCAATGCTCGATTCTCTTAAGTAGTAGTTCCAAATCAATGCACTCATTGTTCTAATTTAAATAATATTTAAAGAATAATTATTACTACCTAACTTATGTACACTTAATACAATTTTAAATGCACTGTAATCGTTCGCTAGGCGTCGCGCTTACTCGATGCAACTGTATTCCTCAAGTATAGGTAAACACTTTGGCAATTTGTGATTTCATACTGTGAGTGATTTTTAGCGAGCGTAATGAAGCGAAGTAGCAAATGTAACTGATGAAAAATCATTTCATATGATTTTTCACTGTTAAAAGTGAAATGTTCCATGCTTAGTAGATACCTTTATGGGCAGTTTTACAACTGTCAAGTAATAACTAAAAGTATAGCTGAAACAAGTGAGAATCGGCAATGAATTGTCGTAAATCTTAGAGTTCGAAAAAATGGTATCACGGGACCTTGAGGTCAGAGGTCAAAGGTCATAGTCATTTCGGGAGAATATCAACTATGCTAAGTCGAATGGCGTTGACCGCGACTCTCTAGCTCTTACGGTTGTTGAGTTAAAAGTTGTATTACAGACGGACGGACGGATAAAGCTGTTGTATAAGAGTTTTTTCGAACTCTAAAAAGGGGAAAGAATTCTAAAAAGGGGAAAACGCTTTAAAATACAGGTAAAACGCATACACATATAAATAAAAATACCTTGATCTGGAAGATGCTGAGTCCGTTCATCCAAGCAACGAAACGACTGAGCGTCGTTTTACCGGCGCCTGACACTCCAATGAGCAGTAAGTGTCCCTGCGGCTGGCGGAAGATTCGGTCAATACGTAGCACATGGTCCAGTACCTCGTCGAACAGGACCAGAGGCACGTCCAACTCTTCTTCGTAGAATACCTGGGAAAAACAAAGGAGTTAGCGCGGACGTGGCAGAGCTTAGTATAGATTATGTCTGCGCCACGTCGCCTGTGTATAAATTATTCAGTATAAATAAGTACGAGACAGGAGACAGGCGACCCCGCTATATACCGCTTATGTAATAATAATATAAGCTCTGTATTAAACTGTCCCAGTGCTGGGCACGGGCCTCTTCTTAGTGTAAGAAGGGTTAGACCATGACTAAATGCCGAATAATTATGTAAGTTTGTTCTGTTTGTATGATTTTCATTCCAAAACAATTTATATGATGCTAGAAGATATGTAAAGATTTTTTCAAACCTTAGTGCCATTTTGCTATAGACCAATATTCGACTGGGATCGAATTTAGTAAGGCTATATCAAACAAATATGTATAATTATGTGAAAAAGATAAAAGCAAATTTACCTTCAGTCTAGCTTTCACGTATTCACGCAGTTGATCTCTTAGTACGGGCACATAATCTTTGCTCAACCAGTTACTGTAAAGTATAGGACGAGCCAGCGCCTGTTCTCTGTTTATGCCTAAAAATCATAAAAAATTAAATACGACCTCATTTACATAAGATATAAGGTTTAGTTTTGAATGCAATGTTATTTGAGTGTTACCTGGGAAGAATCTCATAGCCACGTTATCAATATTTTCGTCGGTCCATTGTCTTTCTGTATCGTCAACCAAACGATCTTGGAATAGACGAAGTGCTTCATGGGCCCACAACCTGACGAGGCCTTCGACGTTCAGATTATCTAGTGGCCTGTGGAAACACAAAAACCGGTAAGTTAAATTTTATAATTAGAATACACATAAAGGGTTGCCCTTTAATCATGTCAAGCAGGTACCAAAGGGCGTTTTAGATTACGTCATGACTTTACGTTCACCAAACGTAAAAACGTAAAAAGCAATATGATTCCTAAGATTCGCGCTATCACCAGTTGCCAGTGGCCTGGCCGCCATGAGTTTAAAGCAGCGACCTCGTCGGGCAGCCAGATTAGTCAGTTGGATTCATATGATGCTCTAAAATCGACATCGAAGAACAAACAACAGGTGCGCTAATTATTACTTTTATTATACCGGCAAATTAAAAAAAGGGCAGAAAATAAATATTGGATTAATCCTCTCCCGTAACAATTTACGAGAGATGTTTGCGAAGGAAATATCTCACCCATACTCTCCCGACGTGCTGCAGTATGACATTTTTTAAATTATATGGGTTTAAAAACTTTTAACGAAGAGATCTGAACATATTCAAATTACATATTGTGCGCGAACTGAGTTATTTCATATAAAATGCTGGTTCTCGTTAGCCGCGTGTAGAACCGCGATATTTCCTTTGGCAGTAAGGTGGCCGCTGGTCGCCAGCCCCTTATGTGTACGCTTGTGTTTATTCTAGAAGAATTAGCCAGCCACAGCGCCTAGCCTTTAATACACTACAGCTCTAAGGACTGCGTGCATGTAACACTAACCTGATAGCCTCGCAGATGCCGCGCACCCAGCGGGTCATCTCCCTGGGCGAGTAGACGTAGTGCGGCTGCATGTCTTGCGTGAAGCGCTCCTGCGACGCGAGGTAGAGCTTGACCATGGCTTGCGTCAGCGGCTCGGCGTAGCCGCGCAGCGCTGGTTGCATGCGCAGCATAGCGCGCGTGAACGTGCCGTAGATCTGTGCAGTACGGTATATTTAGAAATGCGGGAGCCGTAATTGTGTTGCGTTCCACAAAGCGGACGGAATAAGTTTCGATTATTTTAAGAGAAAACCGGTTAGATCTATCCGCGTTTACCAAAATTTACAAACGTTGTAATTTGTTAAATATATCTAACTATCGTATTATATTTTTATTCGAACTACTTAGTAAAATACTCGCACAATGCCCACCTATTTAAAATTTTAATCCAATTTTAATGGCTATCTACAAAATGATTTTTATTTAAACATAGGCACATAAAGATCTTCCGTGTTGCGTTTATTTGCATTGTATTTTCTTTTATGTTTGGAACAATAGACACACATAAAAAAAAATACCACTCCAATCGAGAGAAAGACCTATATGAGATATTTTGTATCAATCCAACCGCATGCATCAGTACAAATTAGTTTTTACCTGTTCCAAAGAAGTTTCTCCGGGATAGTCGACGTATATGACAGGTACGTGTCTCAACAGACGATGAGACAGCGGCTTTCTGCCGGGGTCTGTGGGCGGGTTACAAGCGCCAACGAACTGTATACGCTCCAAATGTACCCACGAGTGATCTAAACAATAGGAAAAGTAAACTTAAATCATTTGTTTCAAACAACAATTGAAATAAATCGTGCTTGGTAATAAGATTTTTAAAACCCTTTTCCCCTTACTTATACAACACTAGCATTTACAAGCGATTTCGTCAGCGCAGAATAGAAAAAAAAGTGATTATTCTGTTCGCAGAGATTTTTTTCTAAAATAGTCTAAATACTCCTTATCAGCTTCAGCTCAGCTATCTGCCAGTGAAAGTCTCGTCAGAATCGGTCTAGAGAGATATTAGCCGGAACAAACAGAAAGACAAAATTTTAATGATTTTGATTTCTGACGTAAGTACCGTATATACATATTATGTACTTTAATTTGCATTTAGTAAAAAGCTGTTATTTTGACATTACAAACAGACACTTAAATTTTATTTATTTGTATAGGTAACACCTAAACCATGTTCATAAGATTCAGCTTACCAAATAGACTATAGATTAGAAAATCAACAGCGTCTTACCACTGGCTCTGTAGAAGCCTTTGTGTTCGAGTAGTTGTCTTAGGAAAGAGATGACTCGCTGTGTGCCGTACTGGTCCATGTCTGGCAAGTTGATTTCGTCGCAGAATAGCACTAGCCATTTGCCGAGCTATAAACAAAAATAAATATTATATATAAGTTCAATATCAATACTTTTTTGAGTCGCAGTGGCACACCGGCGGCCAAGCCCAATAGGTTTCAATTATGTATGGCATGCCAACAATTGACAGGTTTTTCGAATCTGACATTCAAATATTATATACACTTGAAATGGGCATATCGTAAAAACATAACATAAACAAAATCTTCCATTCAATATTCAGATAGTAGCTAAATTATTGCTAAACGCTAAGAGCCTAAGAAATGAAATGCTATTTATTTGATTCTTGGATTAAAGATAATATATAAAATCTATAGCATGGTGTACATTTCGTGGTACGTAGCTATATTTACCTGCACAGGAGCAAGTACTACTCCATTAGGCGTCTTCCTATACTCGCAGTAATGGTCGAATGTCTTCAGCAGCAGTTCAGGAGTAGTGGCAGATGAGAAGTTAAGACCGACGACCTCCATGTCAGGGAGAGCACGTAGCGCAGAGAACAGCGTCATGGTCTTACCAGAGCCGGGTGGTCCACATAGTACTTGAAACGGAGATTTTTATTTCGTTAATTTTATATTGAATTGTGATTACACTTCGTGAAGCTTTTTATCTCTTAGTTATATATAGAGGACTGTAAATATGGATTAACAATAATTTGTAATTCTACTTTAGTATATAGATAGCTACATGTAATTAAACTTTTGATTGATTGAGTATGTCTTCGACCAGAAAATATTTGGCTAATCGACAATATAATTATAATTCAGCAGTATAAGTTATGTGATTAATTGATAATACTTTTAAGAAAATCGTTTTACGTACGTGATGTAAAAACATACCTTAAGTGTCAAAGCAAGTCAAAATCAAGGGGGAATAATATATCCTGCAAAACATCTACACCAAATCCTTAGTTTGCCAGTACCAAAGCAGCTCTTTTTAAAAAGGGAGAAATTTACTATTATCTTTCTCCCTTTTCAAAAAGAATTTTCCCGTACCAGGATTAAATCCTGTATCGCAGGGGACTTTACAAACATTCAAACAACGTGTGGATCGCACAAATTTTGGTCCCGAGTGAGATTCGAACCTACAAAACTCAGCGTAGTACTTAGTAGCAGTGGCGAGGTGACCACTTAAACTACTACGCCAGCAGCTATTGCTTAGTGCAGATATATGTATACGTACCGAGAGGTTTATGTTCAGCCAGCCAGGTGTAAAGCAAAGCTTCATGACGAACAGTATCGAGGGTGGGTACCACGACGTCTGGCGCGGCTACCTTATGTGTTTCCACTTCTATCTGGGGCACCTTCGCCGACCATGGCACCCATTCGCCGGTTATACACACCTAAAGAGGCAAAGGTTTTAGAATGCAACACATTAATCTTATAAGTACACACAAACTTTAAACTATGAGAAGACCAAAGATTTATTGACTGTTTTTAAATAAGTCATAACAAGTTCCATGATATTAATTATAATCTTGGCCTATTTTTGCATAAATTTATATAATAAGTTTGGTTAGTTGTATATAATTTAGTTCTTTTTTTTCAGTATTAATGCCCGTGGCACAGGTTTACCCTTGTACAGGCACCCATATTATATTATCTATGTTAAGTACTATAAGGACTGTATTAATGTTTTACCACTCTAATTACCTAATAAATAAATTATTATTATTATATTGCAATCCTTAGTGTCACAGTAAGATTATGTTACCTCAAAATCAATAATGTGTTGGTTTGCTCCACAGTTTGGTAGCTGCATAGTACTAGCGGATCTAATGAAGTCTCCAAGTTCGTTACGATCCTGAAACAAATACGTTATTATTAGTTAACTATTGTAAATTTAAAAGGCTATAGAACTAGAAGATGGTAGGACGTTACCTTCAGTTTGGCGTCGCCAGCGAACGACCAAAGCAGAGAATACACGAGCCACTTGGGTACATACGCTTCAAGCTGTTCGTTGGTGATCGGGAAGTCAGGGTGTTGGCGGTTATAGCCCAGAATGTTCCTATAAGTAAATAGCGAAAGAATTATATCAGCGCTGTATGCTTGCTTAGGAAAATAATGATTTGTTAATATTTTTTTATATTTTGTTGTATTTGACACTTTATCCATTCGTCACTTCAAATATGAGGCTAATTTAGGCTCGGTTCTTATATCGTTTCGTGTTCTAGGAACCGGACTTTACGGTACATTATTAGCGTTTTTTTAGGCACTCAGCAGAAGCAAACTTCTTTTGTTTAGTCTTGAAAACTAAGGATACATAGATGGCACTGGAAATACAAATCTTGCTGCGAAAGAAACATGCAGACCTGAATATTCTTTCATTCTATATTGTTAAAATAATGCGCTTCCTATCACACTCTTATAGCATATATGTATGTCTAGTAGTCCATATCCATAATCACAAACGTCCAAAGTATTGCATCCTATTTTAAGGTTTTTTTAGGATCTATTGTTATTCATATTTGTACCAACTTAAACTGAATAACCTATTATTATTATATAAAGAGATTACTTAACATATATATAACTTAATGGTATAGAAATTGTGATGTATCTAACGTACCTAACACCACGGTTCAACATAGAATGCAGCGATGAAAGCGCTCTGTGGCGCGTGAAGTCCATGATGTGGTCGAGACTGACCGCGCGTTCAAGACACTTAACCACTAAGCCGTCACCGAAGAACAGAGGCTGGAGAATTGCAGCCACGTCGCGTTGAGTCTGAGGAAATGAAAGTTTATTGTTACATGAAGGAATGTTATAAATGCGAATGTGAGTTTATTTCGCTTTCATGCTTTAACTACTCTACCGATCATCATGAAATTTTGCATACACGTTTTTGGGGCAACAGAAAAGGACATAGGGTCCTTTCATCCAGGAAACAGTTCTGGTACTAATCTAACCTAACCTACATTTTCGCGAGCGAAGTCACGGACAAAATCTAGATTTAATATATTTATCTAATAATAATTTCATGACTTACCTGTAGTGCAGGCGACAAGATGTTTTCAGTAGCGTTCTGATCGCCGCCACCAGATGGAGCAGCCATCACGATGCTAAATGAGTCTTCTTCGCCATCTTCGAGAGGAATATTCCTCAACCTAGAATATAATGAGAAATTGTATACTTCACAAATTCCATACAATAAATGGTGCATTGATTTAACAGTGACGACCTCGATGGCGTAGTGGTTAGTGTAACCGACTGCCACGCCTGAGGTCGCGGGTTCGATTCCCGCACACGTCAAACATTTGTGTACATGAACATGGATGTTTGTCTTGTCTTGGTCTGGGTGTTTATATGTATAATATGTAAGTATTTAAAAAAAAAAAGTATTATATGTATGTTTATCCATTGTCTAGTTCCCATAGTACAAGTTCTGCTTAGTTTGGGCTAGATGGTGTTGTGTGTATGTGGTAGAATATTATTAATAGAATATTATTAATAAAATATTATTAATAAAATATTATTAATAAATGCGATGTATATTCTGATATCTTATTTTTATTGACGAAAACAGTCAAAACATTTGAAAGAGTTCAAAGTTTTCAAGTTGTCAAGTTTTCAAAGTTGATTAAGTGTCAGTGGGCAGGTCTATATATCATTCGGCTGATGGTAAAGAATGGTTATCTTGGGGCGACCACGAATATGTAATTCAGGGTCTCTTAATAATAAACAGAAGACCGAAACAACGTGGCGGTAGCCATGGAATCCAAGCAGCACAGTATTGATCGCCGCGGAAATATTCAGGACATATCTATGTTCAGCAGTGGATGTTATTCAGCTGGCAATATGATGATGATTTTAAATATTTAAGGAACATTAGAACTTCTTGGCAACAAAGACGAAAGCGTTACAAAAGGAACGGGATAGGTAAGTTTACGACATTTTATTAGAGGAATGTTATTACTACCATTACAATAAGAACACACTATACTTTTACCTCATGAGATAATTTTCGAAGATCATTTCAGTAGTGAGCACGTCCTGTGAGAACCACACCATACCGCAACGAGACACGGTGGCAAGGGTCGCGTATTTAAGATCTTGTACCTAAAACAGAAATATGATAGTTTCACTTTAAGTTTTATTTGTTAATAATATATTATAAATACGGCAATTTGCTAGTTCTACTTGTCTATTATTATTTTCCGTTGCAAGCGTCTATCGTTCTCAAACAGCTCTAGCTTCTAACAATGGCTTCTTAAGATCACTGACACTGGAAAAAGTTGGTGCGTGACATATATCCTTTGTGCCTGTACACAAGGGATTAATAAATAGACATAATGAAGACAGCGCTTTTAAAAAATCCTTCTCTCCACAGCGACATCCAAAAATGACCACCTGTATACCTGAACCATATTCTAGCAAATAAAGATTATTATTATTATTATTAAGGGGATATACAGTATGTATATCTTCACTGTATGATGTACACTTACCTCAAACATAACTCGAACGTTAGGAGGTAATGAGAGACGCTCGCCGTTGGGCAGAGTAAGCAGCTTATTGTCGTCCAGCACTGAGTTTAAATTCTCCACCCATTCAGGGTCGACATCGCCGTCGAATATGATCCATTGACGTTTATTGATCTCACCGCGGACGTTGTCGATGATTTTCCTACCAAATAAATAAGAACAATAGTTAAAATGACATACTGAATTAAGACTTTGTTACTTTGGTAATTTTCATAATTACAGTAATTTTTATGGTATTAGAATTTACAGTCAAGGTATTTTAGATTAAATTATTCGGTTAAGCGCGGTTAATATTCTGTGCTGGTGTAAGAACTATTATCAACAATATATTTGTCGATAAATGGATGACCTGACTGACCAATCACGTCGAATATTTATTTTCAGAGCCGGAAATGCGAGAATGGAAAACGCATTGTATCTGGCTTCTGGGAGTCGAGCATAGGCCTAGGCATTATTAGAATAGTATTTCTTTGGGGTTTCAGTATTATTATACTGAAACTATGGTAGACTATGAGAAAGGTCACTTCTTGCTGTTTATCTATGTAAATAAAAATGTACTTTATATGCCATACCTGAGTATGTGAGTAAAGAGACCATCAGTCCATTCACGTGTATTGGGGTCCAGAACTCCGTACAGAGTTTCCTTTGACATCGCCTTCGGGTCGATGACATGGGCCACGCCTTCTACACCTTCGAACCTGTGTGATATACAATTCATTAACTGTTTTTTCTAAGATATATCATATAAGTGCAGTAACATTTCTCAATAATTTGAGATTTGCTTTAGAACTTGGATTAAAACAATCAGCACAAAGTTATCTGATTTAGATTATATAAATGATTAGTTATTTTTATTATAGTAAAGTGATCGTAACAATTTACGTTATGACGTGTACGGTAAGCTTGTATATGGCATACAATACAGCGCGCAAGAAAACAGATTACTAGATTAAAATTTTTGCTCTGATCGGTGACGGAGAACAAAAACAAAAATCTATAATATAACCGAACTTACCTCTCCAGCGCCTTCAATAAAACGCGCCAGGCAGCAGTTTTGCCACTTCCGGACGGGCCAACCATCATAAGACCATGGTTCAACTTGCAGATTTGATACAATTGGAGCACCTAAACACATTTGATATAAGTTAATAAAGCGGATTTACGGTCACTCAAACCCTCTTAATGTTCAATGGGATTATGAAAATATCTACAATAAGTTCAGCACGATAGAACACTTGGAAAGAAACAAAAATCTAGTTACAAAGGTTTCAAACGGTTCTAGAAAGCTGAGGCAAGACAAACTGCAGTACAATAAGAAGTTTCAATAAGTAATGTCTGTTGTTGAAGTATGATCCATTTTGGAGTATATGAGAAGTGGCAATGTGTAGATATTCCATTTGTTAAAGTAAATCTAAGACGAGCACGCATTCTACATTTTAACGACTATTTTCATTATGTAAACATGCGTACCAGCCTTTAAATTCGTATAGAAAAATAGCAATACGCTAATACTAAACCGGCTGCAAGTAGAAATATAAAATACAACACACACAGTGACAAGGCTTCCAGGCGGATTGGTGTGTAAGCGTAGAATGAAGTTCAAGTTGTACGTGAACGAGTGTCAAGTGTAAATAGAGATGGATAGGTCCGAGATTTTAATGGCGTCAGAAACGAGTCCGGCTTCTCTTTAATTTCTTTTCATATGATGCGATTATTCTTCTTGATTTTTGATAATTCAATGAAACGTCCATTGGCCTGGTCACAGTCAGGTTTTATATAGTCTATCTGCTTCAAATCCGTTTTTCTTGACCAGTACTTTTTATGCCAGGTTTGCGCCATATTTCCAGTAAACATGACGCACACGTATGTAGTATCCCTCATTCCAGTATGATCAGACCTCGGCAGCATAGACCCAGTCCCGAACCTAGCCATCTCCAGAGAGTACACACAAAGGCACAGAGAGTTGAGGGCAGCACAGAGCACAGAGCACAGAGTCCCGCCCCCGCCGGTCACTGACCTTCTCGATCCACGTGCTGTGTTGCGCGCGCGACGAAGCGCTGCGCCTCTACGTGCCGTTAGCGGGTTAGCATGAAAACGCATACGCATTCACACTCACGGACTACCGTATATGGTATTATTATATGGATATTGGAGACTGCTTTTCACATCAACAAATACATCAAACATCACACAATTTAGTTGATTTTGAAATTATTTGTTTATAATTTAAAATTCCAATTTCTGATGTAAGTTGACATATCACCCTTCTCACACCGAGAAGAAGCTCCATGCCCTGCAGTGGCACAGTTAAATACAGGGCTGATATTACTGTAGGTTTGTCACCTATGTATTTTAAATATAAAAAGCAGTCTTAATGTCAATAAAATGAGTAAAGCAAAATGTTAAATTGTTATGATTGTTATTGCATGAATGATATTTTATTAATAAATATTTATAATTATTCTGATCTTATATAAATTATGATAAACCATCACCTGCTTGGTTAGGATGATTTTGAAAAGGATGTTACTTTATAATTTAAAGACGATGTCGTGTGCAATAAACAATGGACTTAGTGTTAAAACAAATTAACTGTGGTCTTATGAATGGGATTTTAGTTATTCCTAAACCAATTCTTAGTGGATTATTCTCTTAAATTATCAATCTCACAGAGCTATAAGCGTTAGAAGAACTGACCTTTTCCATCCAGGTGGAACCTTGTTCATCGCCTTCACCACAAACCAAGAACTCTTCGGCGCATACAGCACGGATTTCATTCTTCAAACCTGAGAGATAATGTCAAGTGGCTATACTATTATGGAAGATTCTTTATCATTTAATATAGTTTTGTTATATTTTTGACACTATAGTGCCTTGTTGGAATACCTCTGGAACGTAGATTAACTGCAGCCACATGGTTTTGTTATGATGTATTAGGCTGTACTTTTAAAATATGAAGGTACGCCCTAAACAGGCTGTTAAAATTTTTGAACTAAGTATTTGTTGTGCTTTAGGAGTAATATAATAGTTACCACTTATTTCGGCCCAATTTTTTTAATTTATTGTTGTCTTGATATTTATTTAATATAGTGCTATAATGTACCTGTTTAGGGTAATATGTAATTTAGTCAATTGACTGACTCTCTAAAGAACTGTTACTTTTGTATGTCCACAATTACCTCGTATCATGTAATACTTTAAATAGAGAATATTTTAGGACGAACCAATCTAGTATCAAGATGCTTTCAGCTCTAAGCTAAACATAATAATATTGACAAATATCAACTTACCGGTCATCTCAGCTCTGGTGTACCCAACATTAGGGAACACGTCGTTGAGGAGCGAGAACAGTAGGGGTATATCTTCGGCCACCAACTTAGGCACCATGGTCTCGCACACAGATTGTATGAGGATGTCTTGTTCAGGCAGCGATTCCGCGATCGATGCTTCGTCGGGCACTTCAGTCCCGCGTTCTACGAGGTTCTCCTTTAAAATATAAATGTGAGGTTATAGTTTTGCCACAACTACAAAAAGGTATATGACTTATTTTATTTTTATTATTTTAATCAATAAGTTATAAAAAATTGTCTATTTAACATCTGAAATTTCAGTTTTAATTCGCTTATATTTGGCAACTAATCCCGATGCTATTATCAAAACAGTTTCTTATGAATGCTATTTGCTGTTAAGTAATTAAACATAGACAACTGTCGTATTATGAATGTAAAATATCTATTCTATTCAATTAAGGCGCCCTGGCGTAATGTCATTCTTACCTTGATCTTTTGAATGCGATCACGCTTCACGTTACCAGCAGAGACGAGCACAGACTTGAGTGCTCGTAATCCAAAGTCGTAATGCGATTGGTTCGACAGCTGTTCGTCGCATAATCTGTGAGAATATAGAATATACACAGTTACAAATATAGTTTGTGTCAAATAATATAATTTGATTTAAATAATTTATCATTGTAAGTAATTATTTTAGTTTTCTTCACACTTTACTTGTATTGTCAACATTATTGTTAACATGTCCATCTAAGCTGATGCAAAAAAAATTAAATATTTTTGTCTATTTGACGATGGGTCTAAGTGCCAATTTTAAAACGTATGTTCGTCCTGTTAATTGTTACACAGCTATATACAAAATTACTTTAGTAAGACATATACTAACTTGAAGAATGGCACGATCTTGCAGGCCAGTTTCTCCGCAGTCCTGAATCCTTGACTGAACAACATCACTTCGGCAATAAGCTGTCTGTCTGGAGTCGTCATGGCCAAGGAACGGAACAACTTCTTCAAATTGTCGGGCAGATTTGAACGTCCAGCGTAACCAGGGTTCATTGTGATGAAGATTGCCATGTCTTGACTTACGCGTACCTGCTTGCCAACTAGCTCGACGGTTATAGACTTGGCTGTAAAAAGTAAGTTAACCTTTTGAGCCGCAGCGGTACACCGGTGGCCAGACACAATAAATTTTTACTTATGTCTGGTATTCTTAAAATGCAACATATAATATTAAAATTGACCAAATAAAGTCAAGGTGTATTTACCAGTGTTATCTCCTTCCTGGTGACTCTTGAGTGCTTCTTGGATAGTCTGCACTTGCTGAGATACAGCTGAGAGCATTCTTTCCTCCAGACGATTGAACTCATCGAAGCAACCCCACGCACCCACCTACAAAGGCACTCAATGTTTACGATCGTGCAAGCACGTGGTGCGTACTCGTGCACGTAATATACGTACACGTATATGCATAAGACTTAGTTATAGACATTGTTAGAAAAAGTTACCTGACAAAGACCAACGAAAATACGGCCCATAGCCTGGAAATCAAACGTTTCATCGCAATTGAATACCAACACGAATCTTCCCAGTTGGTTACCCAGAGCTTTTACTGATTCAGTTTTGCCCGTACCGGCAGGACCTGTGGAAGTAAGTTAATTTTTGTCTTATAATAGCCTGTATTATTGCATCCTGTATATACATATATATTTTGATTACTTCATCAAATATTGCAAATGCATGGAAGTACATGCCGACATTCAAAAAGTTGATAGCTGTCATAACGTGTACAAGTAGACGATATTGTATTGCATGACTGAGACTTTGTCGTGAGTAGAGACATTGTCGTGTAACACAATATCCTTAGTACAATTTCCTAACAAGCATTGTTACTTTGTGATTCAAAGATAATCTGAAATCACACCCAAAAAGATATTTCGCTTTATTTGCAAACGTATAATAGAGATGCGTACCGAAAGGCGATCCTCCGAGCCTAGCTTCCAAAGCTTGCGTCATAGTCAGGTAGCACCGATCGGTCAGCGGTGTTTGTACTAAGCGGTCTTGAACACCCAGATACTCGAAACCGTATAAGAATTTGGCATTGGCCATATGAATCGTCAGCTGTTGTAATACCTGGGCAAAGAGAAATATAAGGGTCATTAAACAACTATATTCCATAAAAAAAATGCAACAATGGCCTGCTTTGTTGAAAGATGTTGCCAACTTTATTAAAGGTGATAGTTACTATATAAATACTATATAAGAGCAGCGATAGCTCAGTGGGGAGACCAGACTGCAATGCAGAGGGTCTCGGGTTCGAACCCACGTCCCGCACCTCTGACTTTCGGAAGTTATATGACGCTACGTACTACGCTGGCGCAGTGTAGGTTGGCAGACTTCACATATATTTGAGAACATTTTGGAAAGCATGCAGGTTTCCTCACAATGTTTTCCTTCACCGTTAGAGCAAGTGATAATTAACTAATTTAATACGCACATAACCTCGAAAAGTAAGAGGTGAATAGCAGTCCAACGATCTCCCAACAGGCTATTGCTGCTTCGAGATCTGATAGTTACTGGTTATTTACATTCTGAAGGAATATAATAATGTTATGGCGATACATATAGATGAGTCTAAATATCGATACTTACGTCGTTATTCCTAGGATCGAAGTAGAACCTCATTTCGCAGAGCCACTCGAACGAGCGAGCGCTGTTCACGTCGGAAGCGATGAGACGACGTGTCACCGTACGCTTGTGTACAAACTCGTTGATCTAATACAACAGTAAGTTTACATTAATAAATATAACTTTATTTACAAACATGTTACGTCCCATTGCTGGGCAAAGGACTCCCCAATCTCCTTCCATCTCTCACTATCCGACAAACCAAATAAAAATAAGTTGGTCCTTAGCGGTTTTGGCTATTGATCCAAGCAGCTAAGAACCAATTTTTTTTAAACTGTTTCTAGCTCCTCTCGCCAGACAAAAGTCTGGGCTTACCGCAATGTCACTTGAGGGTTCCATATTGTTGTAAGTTTATATATGTTATTGATGACTATAAAAAATAAGCATACTTCATCTGAATACGCATGTTGAAGTAGAAATCGATGGACGGATATATTCGACTGCTTAGCATATTTCGAGGTACAGTTGCGAATAATTTTAGTTAACCCATCGATTAGAAGGCACCTCGACACCATGAATAAAATATTGTGTCTAGGCCTTGGCGGCTGAGCGTTGTCCACGAGAATTAAATAACTTTTGGTTTCTGTGTTCCCACTGCCTTAGACTGCTGTCTAAGGACAGGCCTTGTCATTATAAACTTATACAATCAAATTCACTTACCAAATGCTCAAGTTTCTTCCTCCTTAACGGTGGCTGTTCTTGCAATACTGAGTCGGCGAGTATGTTCAGCATGTTTTCTACGTGCGCCAGTACTCGCTTGAGGCCTTCACCTCCACCGTTGGCTAGAGCAGCATCCACGTCTTCTGACCACAGGATCTGAGCGGCCAGCACTACGATTTGCGCCTGTGAGAGGGAAAACATGTAAGTAAGATATTATTCAAAACCTTGATTTTCACGAGGATACTTTTTTTTGGAAACAATTTCAATGTCATTTGCAAAAAAGACATTTTAGTTTTTTGAAATATTATAAAGACTCTCGCGACGCAGGATTTATTTCTAGTGTGGTTGTCTTTTTTAAAAAAACAAACATTTTACCGAAATTACTAAAATCGTTATTATAATATATCTATTATATCTAACACTTACTTGGTACTTATCACACCAATCAATAAACTTCTGCGGGTCAACGTTGCCATCTTTGAACTGTTTGACGTCACCGACGGCGTCCTTCAGCCGACACGCGAGTGTGACGCGCATCTCCCGCTCCACCATGGACAGCCACGAGTTGATCTTGGGGTTCTCGATCGTTGACACGGGCGATGTGAAGTATACCTTGATAGAACAATTATTTATAAATGCTGCTCATATTTGTTTATTTAATGTGTTAAACCAGTTAGTATGAATATGTCAGGTTTTATTTATTTAAATATTATATCAGCCCGGGTCTCTACGCAATGTGAGAATGGTTAGGCCATAGTCCGGCACGCGAGTTGGCAGACTTCACACATCTTCGAGAACATTATTGAGATCTCTCAAATATGCAGGCTTTCTCAAGCTGTTCTCTTTCGCCGTTAAAGTGAGCGATAATTAACAATTTTACCTTGGGATCGAACTCAAGGCCTTCTACTCCAGTCCTGTCTCCCACTAGATTTTATAACAATAATATAATACCTACGCATTATAGTAAACAATATTACTTCTAAATATACACACCTCTTCGCCTTCACGCGATGCTATACCATTAATAACAGTGTTATCATCATTGAGGATGATGGCTGCGACTCCGGCGAACATTTTCTTGAAGTGTTTTTGTAGGCGAGCGATATTCTTGCTGTTACCGATGATTTCGAGCAAGTCCTCGTCACCGACGAAGTAGAATCTAAGAGATTAATATAGTGTCACTACATACATGAACCGAGACTGTGTATCTTTGGACAGAAAGGCAGACGTACATTTTGCCAGGTATATCATAGACGTCACGCAATAGGGGCGAACCTGTTGTCGATTATTGGAGACTGAAACTATTGACGATTTTCTAAAAAAATTCTGACGTATACGAGAATCGAAAGCGGAATCTCACGGTAGACCGCAAGCGTAGGCGCAATCTTATACTATGGGATGAACGAGGCAGACAAAAATTACTGACATTTAAAAATGTTACTTATGGCAAGTCTCAGTACACATTTACAGTTTTAGGAAACAATAAATTAATTTTCCTAAGCAAATAAGCTATACTACATACCGTGGGAAGCTGCTTCTTTCCCTCTCCAAATATTCTCCGAGAGCCTTCTGAATCTTGCCCAATAAGTCGGCGAGGCGTTCCAGCGAGCGTTGTACACCGGGGATGTTAAGCACGTCCATTACCATCGGAGACTTGCTCACTTTCTTCATCAGACCCAGGAACTCCGAGCTAAGGGATTAAAGAATTAGTTTTAAAACAAGAGGCAAATGTTTGTTACTTGATTATCACATAAGTATATTATACTGGGTGTTATAAAAGTGCAGTAACATCGTTAGTTAGGCAAATTCGTTTGTCACTATAGTTCTCAAAGGAAATATTTCTTTCTGAGAATATAATATAAAAAAAAAACACAAAGTGATAGCCATTTAATATGTACTACTCTTTTTGCTAATGTATTCCTCACTTCAAAACTATTCTTTTTATGTTCCACTACTATAACATTGCGGTTAAAATAGAAAGGGCCGCTGTGTTTTCATGTGTCCGAAAGCATCTTTATGTGCTAGGTATAGACAGGCCTTGTCCTTAAATCTATGGATTCGGTTCTCACGGTAGCGAGCTGCCTCATGCCGCTAAGGTATAGAATATATTCTTGGCCAAAATATTATGAAATTAATTACCTAATGCTCTGGAAACGACTTGTCTCAACAGGCAACAAAGTCTTGATGTCGGCCGAGCCGCTGAAAATGCCCTCCAAGTACACCCATCGGCGTTGCACGTCGATCCATACATCAAATAACGCATTGATACGGTTCAGCTTCTCTTCCCAGGTCAGAGCTTCTTCCTCGAATACCTTTAGAAACAGAAGTAATGTGTTTTAATATCAATATATACGTTTTAAGTGAACTGCACGAGTCTTATTGTTTTTTTGGATTCGCCTGTAAGGTTTAGAAGTAATGTTTAAAAGTAATAATAAAGGAAACTTGTTAAAGATCTCGTTGTTGTAAGAGTATCTATTCTACTATACATTTGCTTAGAATAAATCAGTTTGCTAACCTTGTAGTATGGCGAAAGCTTCATAGCTGCAACGCTGTTGATATGTTCCTTAACTTTGTTGAAGAGGTCATCCCAACCGCGAATGATCTTGCATTTGTTTTGATAGTTGATGAGGTCCAGTTCGTAGCTCTGCCATGACTCACGCACCTAAAATGTTATATGATAATAATATGTATGTATGTATGTATGTATGTCATATATTTTAGACAGCTGTGTACAGGTTAGAATGTATTGAATATCTCAATTATAGACGGTTGTAGATAACAAAGTTTATGTACCAATCCTAAATGTTTAATATTTTTGAGAAACACGAAATGAGGTGATGGTGGCTGAGTGTCAGTTGAATACTATATCATTACAATAGTAATTTATTTCGTATATCTCACTTGGAATAATAAATATTTTAAACTTATATAAATTAAATGTTGATACAACAACAATAGCTGCGAGAAAAAGTATTTCATAGTTTATAGGATATATCAGAGCGAAATAGAAGCGATATATCTTATTTGTTATTATTATATGAATATAACAGTCTATGCATATGAACTAAATGACCTTTTATTAGTGATCTGTAAAACTGTTTTCTTTTTTAAACCTTTTTTCAACATAAAGGAATGCACGATATATCTTATTTGATATTATTATATGAATATAACAGTCTATGCATATGAACTAAATGACCCTTTATTAGTGATCTGTAAAACTGTATTCCTTTTTAAACCTTTTTTCAACATAAAGGAATGCATTCACGTGTACCTTTCCGCGGGAAAAAGGTGATTGGACAGTTTATGAGGGGTCACAAGAGGCAAGAAGTTTTCTTTTAATCCTACTTTAGGCCCCAATGTTTCACAAGATAATAAAACTTATTTTATACTTTGTACTATTTGCATTGTTGGCTGTACATTAATGAATTATTTGTGGTCGCACAGTCCTGCGAAACGGATCGACAGATTTTTTTTTTTTTTTTTGTTAGGTATGAGAATAGGTCGTAAAGTATATTTCATACTATTATATGGCAGGGCAACGTTTGCCGGGTCAGCTAGTGATGTTATAATTACGACGGTACCTGTTTGAGGAACTCCTCGAGCGCCATCTCCCCCTGCGCGACGGAGACGACGTCCTTGACGGTGTGCTCGTTGCGCAGCAGGTCGGCGTCCCACACGGCGCCCAGCGTCAGCTCCGACAGCGCCCACTCCACGCGCAGCGCGCGGCACAGCTGGCGCCAGTGCCGCTCCTTCAGCGCGTCTGACTTCAGCTCCACGATCAGCATGTTCACCTGCCACACCACATCATACCATTACAGTCACCACTCACATTATACGGAACAAAATCATATCCTTGGGTTATACAACTACGTTAAATCGTATTCTGCTTACTTCTTCTTAATTAAAAGATAACTCTAGCACTAGACTTAATTCCTACGTCACGAGAGATTTTATGAACATTCAAACAATGGACACAAAAAGCCACCCAGACTCGAAACGACCATTTGTGTATCACAATAAGAATATTTTTTGTCCTGTGTGGAATTCGAACCAACAACACTCGGCACAATGGCAGCGGCGAGGCGACCACTTAAACCACTTTGCCATCTGTGCATTGTTACGCAGTCGTTTGATTCTGTTTATGATGATTTATTTGATTTACTAACATAATAATAGTAAAGTAATAACATCAACTCTCTGCTGAGCAAGAGTGAAAAGGATTAGACCTAGTCCACCACGTGTCCAGTACGCGTTTGCATATTTCACATATCTTCGAGAACAATTTGAAGAATCTCAGACATGCAGTTTCCTAACGATGTTCTCTTTAACCGTAAAACGAGCGATAATTAACTATTTAATACGAGCATGGCTTCAAAAAGTCAGAAATACACGCACCGAGATCAAACTTGAGACCTGTGTGTAACAGTCCAACGGTCTCTTACTCGGCTATCGCTATTACTGACTTAGTAACATATGAAACTATAATCTTGCTTTTAAGTTATTTATATAAGATACAGACTCCTGCTAAAGTTCTTAATGTTCATGAACTAATAAGAGAATAATCATATAATTTACCTTAGTGTAAGATTGCAGCAGCTTGCGGACATACTCGTAGCTGTCGTACATGCGTAGTCGAGCAGGCAGTTCCTTTAGTTCATTCAACATTGCTTCCAGTTGTTGCCTATAGAATAATTGAATCATTAGCATATTATTCAGTCGAGGTTGTTGATTTGATGACATCAATCTGCCAAAGTATATACAGTTTTCCTTTTTAACGGCAAAAAATAAATTCTATTACGCATTATGCGATACCCAGAACCAGATACGTAGGTCACACTGAAAGTTTTAGGGTAACATATAAAAAAACACGTAATAACCAAACTGTTTATTGTTTTTCAAAGTGAAAGTACTTTGAAAAATAATAAACATATATAAACTTTACATTTTAAACATAATTTCATTCGATCGAACCATTTTTGAAAACACTAGGTCCACAGATCTGAATGCATGTTTTCTACGTGTTGATTGAACGCCATCACTGCCTCTTCGGAGTTAGTAAAGTGAAACCTCTCATCAAAACTCTGACTTTAGGGAAAATTTAGAAATCACCGGGTGCTAGGTCCGGGCTATGTGCAGGATGGGTGACGAGTTCTACTTTTTAGAAAGCTAAAAATGACTGTTTTGTTGGCCGTGTGCGAAGAAGCGTTGTCGTGGTGTAAGAGAATGCGGCTTCTTGGTCGTCTTTCGCGAACTTCTTCCAACACCCTGGGTAAACGTATGGTAGAGTACCACTCGGCATTAACACTCTTTTGATTCTCAAGTGGAATTATGCAGATCTCCTATCTGTAGCTGAGAAAAAAAATGCGTTCATATTTTTACCCACGTTTCTCGCCTGCCTCAATTTTGTTTGCCTGTTCTCACTTTAAACACCCATTCACAAGATTGCTGTTTTTTATCGGGTTCAAAACAATAAATCCACGTTTCGTCTCCTGTGTCAATGTCATAAACAGCATTTGAATGTGCATGGTCGTACTTCAGTAACATCTGTGAGCACCATTCGCCGCGAGCCCACTTCTGCTTTGCCGTCAGTTGCGAGGGATCCAGTGACACCAAAGTTTCCTTCTTTACGTAAAATTTTCTGAATTTGGCTCATATCAAGCCCAAATAGTTCTGCAATCGTCTCATAGGTGATCCGTCGGTTTTCTTCAATTAGCCGCTTAACAGTAGCCCCATTATTTTCATTGGTGCCAGTTAAAGAAAGGCCTTCACGAAAATCGTCATTCAAAGAAATTTTACCTCTCAAATTCTGCGAACCATCGCCTCACGGTGCTTACATGAGGTAATTCCCTCCCAAAAGCATTTTGAAGACGAGCCGCTCAATCTTGCGGAGTGAGAGCACTTTTAAAATCATAAAAACATCGTTCTAAAATTTTTCGAGTTAATTCCATTTTATTTGCATATGGAGCACTTTAATATAAATAAATGTCAAATGATATCCCACCAATCTTTTTTTCAATTATTCGCAAAGTTGTAATGTTTAAAAAAGAATTACGTTCTAAATTCAAATATTTCCGACGAGCTAGTACTGCACTGCAACTTTCAGTGCGCCCCATGTATGTAGTAGTGATATAGTCAACATTGATACTATATGGCTACCAGTGCAGAGAAAATATATTATTTTTTATGAGAGTAACTTCCAAGTATTTCTATAAAACATTATTTTAAACTACAAAGTAGCACGTCATCTGAATACTTCACAAATATCTTGAGATTATAAGTTATATTTCAATGATAGTTACCTGAGCTTCCTAGGCTGTACGGAGAGCCAAGGTTTCTCCCGGATGTCGTCGATCTGCGTCCAGATCTTGCTGAGTGAGGCCCACACGCCGCGCAAGTCTTGCAGCTCTTCTAGAGCCACCGTCATGCGCTCGTTGTTTATTGAGCTGCCTAGAATATTGAATAAACAAATTCAGTTATTGTGGAATTAGTACTTAATATATTTAGCGTACTATTTTACTAGCACAACATGTGAGAACAGAAATGAATACCGTACTATGCCGTGATGTTTTTACATCACGACATAGTACGGTATTCATTTCTGTTAGGGTAAAAAAGGGTAGTGTAATGACCTGTGTCATGCAGTTCCAGAGCCTCCTTAGCCTTAGCGACGTTGTCCCTCTCATCCTTGAGCCTGGTGTAGCGAGTCTCCATGGCCTGTAGACGCGCCAACGCGTCCTCGGGTCTAGTGGAGCCATCTGTCGGCTTGCTGCGCTCCCACTCCGTGAGGAACTCCAGGGTACGAGCCTCCACTGCCTTGTCTTCTGCTACGATCTTTTGTTGGAGTGAAGCCACCTACAGAGAAATACATGTGTAATTAAAGATGCCTTAAGAGATGCGCGAAAAGCAGCTAATTTAATTAAGTTAATAGTATACATATGTTTATTATGTAATAAGAATGAGAATAAATTGTGAGATGGGTTAGGACATAGTTCACCACGCTAGCCCAGTGCGGGTTAGCAGACTTCGCAAACATTATGAAGCACTTTTAGACATGTTTCCTCACGATGTTTTCCTACACCCTTAAAGCGAGCGATAGTTAACTATTTAAGACGCACATAACTTCGAAAACTCAGAGATTGCCGCCTTGGGATCGAACTCGTCACCTCTGCGCGGTCGTACAACGGACACCCACTAAACTATCGCTGCTTTTTATGATTATAATAAGCAAACGTAAACATAATATAATCGCCATTATTTCATTTAGATATTTCTATCATACCTGGGTTTGAATAGAAGAGTCCTTTCTACGCATAATTTCATTGAACGCACTCCATTCTCCTTCGATGTTGTCGACATGCAACCATTGAGCTGGGAACTGGAATCTACAACGAAATAGAGGAAATAAGTAAATAAAACTTATGTACACAAGTATTTTTAAGCATATAGGCTTAAATATTTTATAAGAAACTATACCTTTGCCTCTCCAGAATGCGTTGCGCTTCTCTATAAATATCGACTTGCTTCTCCCATGCCAAAACTTCCCTCTTAAGTTGTTGCACATACGTGATGAGGGATACTGCGTCACTGGTCGATGCTGCCTCTGTAAAATTAGTTACTTATTACACATGACTGTTCCTAAGTAGAATATGTATAAGTCAAAACAGTTGAAGTCATTTATGCGTGTGTTCTGCAGCCCGTGAAGTGCTATGAGCAAATGATATACATTATTTGGACAGTCCAGGGTCGTATAGGCAGTCATCATAGGTTTTAGAAGATAAAGATTTTCTATACTAATATTATAAAGAGAATAGATTTCATTTTTCGTTTGTTTGCGAGGATTAACCCAAAAACTTCATAACCGATTATTAAAAGTATTTTAAAATTTTAAAATTAGAAAGCTGTATTATCACCGTATGAGATAGGCTATATATTATTTAAAAAATGAAATAATACTAGCATGATGTAACCTACTTTTACGCGAAGGAAGACGCGGGCAAAACCAACTTTTTGATATACAGCCGGTATATTAAAGACTAGCTTTTAACCGCGTCTAAAAGTAGGTTAGGTTAGGTTACATATATTACTTCCTTGGGAAGGGGCCGGCTGCTGTTGCCGCCGACTTGATCAGCAGTGAGTCTGATTCGACTCCATTGGTTGACGACTTGAGCGACCTAAATGCCCAAGAATTAAGGGCGCGGGCGGGCGAGAAGCTCGCCTGCATCTTGGAGGTGGCCCGAAAGTCGGGCAACTTAAAGGGCGAGTTTGTCGGTCGCCTGAAGCGGTCGGCGTCACTGCTGAGGGAGGTGGTGGACACCTTGGCAGGCCGCAGCGAGGCGGAGGAGACGCGGCGGCTGAGGGCCGACAACTCCCGCCTGCGTCTCGAGGGAGAGGCGCTCAAGGCGGAGGTAAAGGCGCTCCGTCGGGGCTTCGCTGAGGCAAAGACGGAGGCCGCCGCGGCAACGACTGCCGCCACCGCCGCCGCTGCCGCCGCCGCCGCTACCGCTACTGTGGAGACGCGGGCAGCCCCTGCCGCCCCCCAGGTGGGTCTCGAGCTGATGGAGGAGCTTAAGCGCTCCCTTACCATCACGCTCGGGACGATGTTGAGCGCCCGCCTCGCGGGACTTGAGGACCGGCTTCTGCCGGCACCGACGGTCCGCCCGCCACTAAGAGTGGATGCCAGGAGGGCGGGGTCAGACGCCACGCCACCCACACCGGGGACTCAGCCGGTTGCCCCCAAGGTGGGCAAGAGGGGCAAGCAGGCCCCCAAAGCTGCCGCTACTCCTGCAGCGGCACCGACCGCGGGTCCCTCTAGCTCTAAGGGGACCCAAAACGCTAGTGGAGTTGCCCCTGCCGCCGCCGTCCCTCAGGAAACATGGGTGACGGTGGTAGGGAAGGGAAAGGGGAAGGGCAAGGGGAGGAGCAAGGGGAAGGGAAAGTCCTGCCCCCCCTCCACTGCATCTGCGCCTGCTCAGGTGGCCCGTGCCTCCGCCGCCAAAGCCCGGCCTGCTGCCCCCAAGAGTGTGGCGACAGCACTGAGGTCCCCAAAATCCTCGGCAGTCGTGCTGTCGTTGCAGCCCGACGCCGCGGCAAAGGGGATTACTTACGCTGCCGCCATCAGGGCGGCACAGGAAAAAGTCGACCTAAAGGAGCTGGGTATCGACCAGCTCCGCTTCCGCCAGACAGCTACGGGAGCCAGGATTTTAGAGATTCCTGGCTCCCAAAGCGGAGAAAAGGCGGATAGGCTCGCGGAGAAACTCCGCGATGCCCTGTCCGCAGTGGCCAGCGTCACCAGGCCCGTAAAGTCTACAGACTTGCGGATTGCGGGCCTGGACGATGCTGCCACAAAGGAAAAGGTGGCGGCGGCGGTCGCGGCGGCGGGCGATTGCGAGGTGCGGCTCGTTAAGGTCGGGGAGATCCGCCCCGGCTTTGATGGCGCCGGCTCCGCCCTTGTGGCCTGCCCTGTCTCGGCAGCCAAAGTGCTGCTGAGCAGGGGCAGGCTTCTCATCGGGTGGAGCTCGGTGAAGGTGGTTGCGCTGGGAGAGCGCCCCATGCGCTGCTTCAGGTGCATGGGGCTGGGGCACACGCGGCCCCAGTGTCCCGCCGCGGCCGACAGGAGTGACCTGTGCTTCCGTTGTGGAGACGCAGGTCACCGGGCAGCAGACTGTGGCAAGGCCGGGCTGCGCTGCGCCATTTGTGCAGAGGCGGGCAAGCCCTCGGGGCACGTTATGGGGGGGCGCAGCTGCAACCCCCCGAAGACGAAGGGAAAAGCCCCTGGGACCCGGGCCGCCCCTGCGGCCACCAGTCAGGCCGCTCCTGAGGCAGCGCGTCGCGAAGCAGTGGCCGGCGGGGAGGTTGTGATGTCTGATTAGTATGGGTCAGGTCGAACATCACAACTTCCTGCAGGCGAATCTGAACCACTGCGCCGGGGCCCAAGACCTGCTCATGCAGACCCTGGCGCAGTGGGAAATCGGTGTGGCCGTCGCCGCGGAGCCGTATTTCATCCCCCCCAGTCCCTATTGGGCTGGGGACTTAAACGGCTCCGTGGCCATCATTGGGAGGGTTGGCGGCCCCCTCCTCTCAGTTAAAGAGAGAGGGGCGGGGTATGTGGTGGCCAGGTGGGAGAGGTATGCGATCGTCGGCGCATACTTCTCCCCCAACAGAACCGCCGCGGAGCTGGAGGTCTTCATGGACCTCCTGGCCGCGGTGGTGAGAAGGCAGGCGCCACATCAGGTCCTCCTAATGGGGAATCTGAACGCCAAGGCCCGGGAATGGGGCAACCGCTCCACTGACACTCGTGGGGAGATAGTCAGGGAGTGGGCGGTTGCCACAGGACTGACTCTCCTCAATAGAGGGTCGGTCCACACGTGCGTGCGATGGTGTGGGGGATCCGTGGTGGACCTAACGTTCACCAGCCCCGCTGTCGCGGCACGTGCCCGGGCCTGGAGGGTGATGTCGGAGGTGGAGACGCTCTCGGACCACAAATACATAAGGTTCGAGATCTCCGCCTCCGATAGTCAGGGGGGGTCCCGGCGCGTGGTACGGGCGGATTTTCCGCGCTGGTCGGTGAGTCGCCTCGACGCTGAACTGGCGGAAGAGGCGGCCATCGTCCGGGCGTGGCTTGCCACCCCCACGCGCCCGGTGGAGGTAGACGTCGCGGCCGGCCGTTTTCGCGAAGCGGTCACGGCCGTCTGCGACGCGGCCATGCCGAGGGCCCGCCGCCGCCCCAGCCGCCGAGAAGTGTACTGGTGGAGCTCGGAGATCGCAAATCTCCGAGCCGCCTGCTCGGCGGCGCGGCGGCCCTACACGCGGTGTAGGCGGCGGCGGCATGGCCGGACGAACGACCAGCTGTCGGCCGAAGAACTGCAGGCCGAGCTCCGGCTGTACGGTGAGTACCGTGCAGCCAAAAAGGAGCTGCAGCTGGCCGTCGGCCAGGCCAAGTCCCGAGCCTGGGGTGAGGCCCTGGAGGGCCTGGATAGGGACCCATGGGGGCGTCCGTACAGGGCTGCCCGGAACAAGTTCCGGGGCCCGACGCCCCCCGTCGCGGCGTCCCTGGAGCCGGAGCTCCTGGGCAGGGTGCTGGTGGGGCTCTTTCCCGAACGGAACCCCCACCACACCCCTCCGACGATGGCGCCGTCCTTCCCGGAGGAATTGGACCCGGCCTCCATCCCGCTTGTATCGGAGGCGGAGATGGAGGCGGCCGTCAGCCGCTTACGGGGCAAGAGGACGGCACCGGGTCCTGACGGGATCCCGGGGCGGGTCCTGCGGATCGCTCTCAGAGAGATGGGCGATCCGCTTCGGGAGCTGTTCGACGCGTGCCTCACGTCTGGACGGTTCCCTAAGTTGTGGAAGGACGGCCGATTGTGCCTGTTGCGGAAGGAAGGGCGAGACACAACCTCGCCTGCCGCATACAGGCCAATCGTGTTGCTGGATGACACGGGAAAGCTGCTAGAGAGAGTGGTGACTGCCCGTGTCATCCAACACTTGGAGAGGACTGGGCCGGCGCTATCGCAGGCCCAGTATGGGTTCAGAGCGGGGCGGTCCACGATAGACGCCCTGCTCTGGCTCAAAGACTGGACGCAGGAAGCGGTCGGTGGGGGGAACAAGGCGTTGGCTGTCTCGCTGGACATTGCCAACGCCTTCAACAGCCTCCCGCATGGAACAGTACAGGAGGCGCTCCGGTATCACGGAGTGCCCCTGTATTTGCGGAGGCTGTTAGCCGACTACCTCCAGGACCGCGAGGTCCTGGTGGAGGGACGCGACGGTTTGAGGCGCCGTCGCGTATCCTGCGGGGTTCCACAGGGGTCGGTGCTGGGACCGCTCCTGTGGAACGTTGGCTACGACTGGGTGCTTCGAGGCACACTTCCCGCGAGTATGCGGGTGGCGTGCTATGCCGATGACACCCTGGTCGTAGTCAAGGGGAGGGATCTCGGGGAGGCGGTGCGGTTGGCCGCGGTGGGAGCTGCCCTAGTGGTCGACCGTATCCGCGCCCTGGGATTGGAGGTTGCCCTCTCCAAGACCGAGGCCCTATTGTTCCATGGGCCTCGGGGAGGACCTCCTCCAGGTACGCGAGTGGCACTGGACGGGGTCCTGGTCCGGGTTGGGACCCAAATGAGGTACTTGGGTCTCATCCTGGATGGGAGGTGGACTTTTGGGGCACACTTCACCCAGCTGGCCCCAAGAGTCCTGGGAGCGGCGGCCGCCCTGGGGAGGCTGCTGCCCAACGTGGGTGGCCCGAGTGCCACCTGTCGCCGACTGTACTCCGGAGTGATCCGGAGTATGGCCCTTTACGGGGCACCGGTCTGGGCGGACGCCCTTAGTCGCGACAATAAGACCCTGCTGCGACGTCCGCAGCGGGTCGTCGCGACGAGGGCCATACGCGGTTACCGGACGGTGTCCTGGACGGCGGCTTGCGTGCTGGCCAGTGACCCCCCCTGGGAGCTACAAGCGGAGGTCCTCGCCGAAGTTTACCACTTCGTGGCGGCGAGGAGGTCCCGCGGGGAGTCCCCGGGGTGGGAGGAGGTCGCACGCATGCGGCGACAGGCGCGGGTCGCCCTGTTGAGGCGATGGACGGAGGACCTGGCTCCACCGGCCCCGGGCCAGTGGACGGTGGAGGCCATTCGCCCGGTCCTCCGGGGGTGGATAGGGCGGCGATTCGGGTCGCTGACCTTCCGACTGGTGCAGGTGCTTTCCGGGCATGGATGCTTCGGAAAGTATTTGCACCAGATCGCGAGACGGGAGGCGACCCCGGCCTGCCACGAGTGTGGAGCGCCGGAAGACACGGCGCTTCACACGCTGGAGGCGTGTGCCGCGTGGGGGCCGCAGCGGCACACGCTTTCGGCCATAATAGGCGGAGATCTCTCCCTGCCGAGCGTGATCAACGCCATGCTCGGCGGCGAGAGGTCGTGTCAGGCAGTGGTCTCCTTCTGCGAAGCTGTCATAGCGCAGAAGGAGACCGCGGAGAGGGTCAGGGAGAACAACCTCCTCGCTGACCCTCTCCGGCGCAGACGGACGGGAGCGAGAAGGAGGCGATTTGCCCGCCTTTTCGCTCCTGTATAGTGGGGTCACTGGTACAGAGTCGGGGGACTCTCTACCGGCTTGCACGGCCCCACACGTCTGGGGGATGGTCTTGGTGAGCAAGGCCTTCCCTCCATAGGTGCTGAGGCCCGGTCACCATCAGCCGGGCCAACCGCCAGGGCGGGATGGTGATTGCTAACGCGACCCCATCCCGCCCCACTCCGTTGGCGGAGGGACTGCTCACCCCAGGTTTTTAGTGTGTATACCGACCCCTTTCAGGGGCGGAGAGTCTCACATAACCACCCTTCCCCCCCCGGGGGAGGGGGTATCCATAAAGGATTTTCCTGGGTCAAAAAAAAAAAAAAAAAAAAAAAAAAAAAAAAAAGGTTACATATATTACTTGTGCCGGAAGCTCTACACGGGGGTAGTACGGTCGATGGCACTGTACGGCGCACCGGTGTGGGCGGGGTCCCTGACCGCTCAGAGCCGCGCGCGGCTATGCCGACCGCAGCGCACTATGGCGGTCAGGGCAATACGCGGGTACCGCACCGTGTCCGCAGTCGCGGCATGTGCGCTGGCCGGTACTCCCCCGTGGGATTTGGAGGCGGAAGTGCTCGCCGACGTATATCGGCGAACGGCCGAATTTCGGGCAGGCGGAGGCGGTCGCCCTCCGCCCGAGCAGGGGCGCGAGTGGCGCGAGGCCGCGCGCCGCGCCATGGCGGCCCGATGCTCAGACCGGCTAGAGGCTCCACGTGCGGGTTTTCGCACGGTGGAGGCGCTCCGGCCGGTCCTTTCGTTGTGGGTGTGGCGACAGCATGGGACCCTTTCCTTCCGGCTGGTGCAGGTGCTATCCGGGCATGGGTGTTTCGGATACTACCTGCACAAGGTCGCGAGGAGGGAATTGAGTCCCGTCTGTCACCACTGTGATTGTGATGAGGACACGGCGCAGCATACGCTGGAGTTCTGCCCGGCGTGGGCGCAGCAGCGTCGTGCCCTCGTCGAGACCATCGGTGCGGATCTCTCGCTATCGGCCATAATCCGCTCCATGGCCGATAGCGACAGAAACTGGTGTGCGGTCGCATCCTTCTGCGAGGATATCATCTCGCAGAAGGAGGCGGCGGAGCGGGCCAGGGAGGAAAGTCTCCTCGCTGACCCGATCCGTCGCCGGCGAACTGGGCGGCGACGGCGCGCCGATGCGCGCCTGATGCCCCCCTAACAAAGCTGAGGGTGGGAGATTGGGGTTTTTATTCTCGCACCCGCACTCTTCCGCGTAGAGGCGGCGTCTCTGGTGCACCCAGACGCCGCCGCCAGTGTTGGTGCCCGCGAGGCGCGGGCAGTCGCTGGGTGGGCCGCTGATGTTGTATCAGGTTCCAACGGCCCACCCGTCAAGGCGAATTGACGGTGCACAGGGGGGTTTTAGTCGGTATGCCGGCCGCGTTGTAGGCCGGTGAGCCCGACATAACCGTCCCACAACCCCAAGTGGGGCGGTATGCATAAGGCGCATTTCACCCCTCAAAAGAAAAAAAAAAGTTACATATATTACTTACCGATAGTTTGTTGTTCAAGTTGACTGCGCGACTTAGCAAGTTGTCCATGGAACTGCACCATCTCTCCGCCGAGTAGAGCACCGAACTTGCCGAGCACTTCCTTGTGCCACGCGTCATACTTCAGCGCTACCTTGCTCTGCACGCGACCGAAGTCGATCACCACGGGGCCATATTCGCGACGAGTGTCTGATGTGTCGAATGTTGTACGGGATTTCCTGATAAAAAGCAATAAATATATAATATCGACGGTTCCCCGGCTATTTGAGCTAAGCGACATTTTGAGAAAGTTACAGGAGAGAGATTTAAAGTTTTGGTTTTCGGAAAAAAACATTTAATACAGTGTGTCTATAAATACATACTGCATCTTATTGAGTTAATATTGCAAATATATAAGTATTATTTTAAGTATTATTATTATTACTTAAGTCAAATGAGTCGAAGCAGCATGTGACATTGAACCAGACTAGTGCCCCTTGATACAAATGACGATCGGTGCTCAACCCAACTCATGTAAAATTAAATTTTGCTGTCATAAAATTAGAGATGGGTTCTTAGTTCACAGTTCTAATACAACTCTAATAGACCTAACTATGGATAATTTGGTAATTAGTGATAATTTTAAAATTAAACTTAAATGGTTTAAAGCAATCTTTAATAATAAATAAATAAAATAAATAAAAAAGTAACATTTAAAAAAGTTTTATTCTTAGCGGTTAGCAGAACCATTTTTTAATGAAACGTAGCTGTGTGTTTAATATTATGAATTCAGACATCATCATCTCGGAAGAAAGATGTCCACTGCTGGACATAGGCTTCCCCCAAGGTCTTCCGAACAGACCGGTCTTGGGCCACCCGCATCCTACCGCTTCCCGCGACCTTTACCAGGGCGTCGGTCCACCTTGTAGGAGGCCTACCCCTGCTGCGTCCTCCGCTGCGGCACACCAGAATCTTTCGGTTCTGCGCGCTATGTGCCCTGTCCACTGCCACTTCAGCTTGGCTATTCGGAGAACTATGTCGGCAACTTTAGTTTTCCTGCGGATCTCTTCATTTCCGATTCGATCACGCAGAGAAACCTCGGCATAGCTCTCTCCATCGCCCTCTGAGTGACTTTGAGCCTTCTGATAAGGCCCATAGTGAGCGACCACGTCTCAGATCCGTATGTCAACACTGGCAACACACACTGGTCAAAGACTTTTGTCTTGAAACACTGCGGTATATTGGACGCGAATATATGTCGTAGCTACTCGAACGCTGCCCAGCCGAGGTGGATTCGACGATTGACCTCTAAATCAAAAAGGCCAAGTCTAAATGTCCCAAGCGTCGGATTACTTCGTTTTGGTTGTATGCAAAATGATTCAAGCGACTGATTTCATCATTCTGGTGTAGAGTAAATTGACTTAAACGACACAATCTGGTATTTCAGGTAAAGTCTAATTCAATTAATATACATTACGTAGTCAAACCATCATGGGCAAAACAATTCAACCGACTAATCAAGAAAAATCTGAATAAGCTCAAATAGTGTAAGTTACGTTATACAAAAAGTTGTTAACTTTTGTGTCGGTTGATACCACGGTCAACAAAATGAAGGCAAAGTTACTGAAGGGTACAATTGCCAAAAAAGTGCTTATAAAAATTCAAACTTACTTTAAACGACGCAGAAAATTTCACTGATTCCAAATATGTAATAATAATTATAGCATTTATTTGCGAAAATGTGGTATAAAAGTTGGTACAATTTTGATAAGACAGAACAGCACATTCCGCCAAGTAATGTTGGCATGTATATAACTCATTTTCGCAAAAAAATTCGCTTAGATCAAATAGCCGAGGAACCGTCGATATAATGTTAGCCCTGTATTAAACTGTCTCACTGCTGGGCACGGGTCTCTTTTCAGTGTGAGAAGGGTAAGGCTATAGTCCAACACTCTGGCTTAGTGTGGGTTGGCAAACTGTGGAGTCTGCCAACCCGCAATGGGCTAGCGTATTTTCTGGAACATTATGGATAACTATCAGACATGCTAGTTTCCTCACGATGTTTTCCTTCGCCGTGAAAGCAAGAGATAATTAACTATTCAATACGCACATAACTTCCAAGTCAGAGACGCGCCTTGGGATCAAAGTCGAGACCTCTGCGTGGCAGTCTAACGATCTTCCATTAGGCTATCGCTCCTAAGCAATATATGAACTTGTCCATATTAGTAGAAATTCTACAAACCTAAGAACTTTATGTCTAAGCTAACGTTCACTTACTTGATATCATTCAGGCACTTGATCCAGAGAGTGATATCTTCTCCGAGGCGTCCGTACAAGCTCTCAGGCTGCAGGTCCCACAGCGCCTGGTAGCGCAGCCACTCATCGACGTACTCGTGCACCTGCGATATCTTCTGTTCGATGGCGTCGTACGCGTTCTCTACTGGAGACGAGCCGCCCGGCAGCTTGGTGAGAAGGTTCCTGTATGTTGCGGTCTGGGCACGCGCCACGCCTACTTGGTATCTATGAAGTAAAATTATTTAAATATAAGCCCTGTATATAAACTGTCCCACTTCTGGGTACGGGCCTCTTCTCAGTGCGAGAAGCTGATTTTGGTTAGTACAATAAAAACATCTCTCTGACTAATTTATGTTCTTGTAATATATTGGAAATTGTACTAGGGTCGAATTCACGACTCATCATTTGGTGTCACGTCAATGAAAGTCTAAGAGATTAAAAGAATAAACTACTGTTGTTGATTTTAATAAGTTTGATTGCATAATATTGTCTTACGTTTACGCGAATGTTACCTATTGAAATTAAACTACTCTTTACGGATTTTGTAGCGTTCTTGATATTAAAACACTTTTATACATAACTAGATGTGCCCGCGGTTTCTCCCGCATTTATAGTTACTGCGCCGCTTCCGTGGGTCGTAGCGTGATGTTATATAGCCTATAGCCTTTCTCGATAAATGGGCTATCCAACACTAAAATGTTTTTCAAGTCGAACCGGAAGTTCCTGACATTAACGCATTCAACCAAACAAACAAACCGTTCAGCTTTATAATATTAGTATAGATTTGGTATGTTCGTGTGGAGACTTCCCGTGAACATGGCTGCTGAAAAGCAACCAAAACGTCAGCGAAAGTATAAACTGAGATCTAAATAATTTAAATAGCTTAAACAGAACTACTTTTTTTTTTTGTATTAGTTATTTTATAAGGTACAATAGGGTTGGCATGTCCATGTAGACAAAAACCCTTATAAAACAAAAAAAAATATAAAAAAAAGAACTAAAGTTCAATAATACAAGTATCATAGTTTCAAAATTATGTAATAAAAGTATATTAAAATAAACAACGCGATAAAATCCGTATAAGGTAGTTTAATTTTAAAGTATGTTTTTATTTTTATTATAACGTTTTGTATGACTAGTATCCATGGGCAGATTAGAGTCATAGTTATGTAAAACTTAATGTTTGTTACCTGGTGCTCTGCAGGCGATGTTGGCTGGTGACGATAGCCTGCCACGCGAACATCTGTCTCATCAGTTGGAAGCGAGCCTCCTCCAGAGAGGGAAATAGGTACATTTGCTGGTTCGTGATGCGCACTTCGTGGACGACGCGAGCAATCTGTAAAGTTTTAACAAAATTTATAAGAGCCACCTCATAAATGTCAATCACCATCTACACTAATGTCACCATCTACACTAATGTCATAAAGAGGAAAGATTTGATTTTTTGTTTGTAAGGATTTAACTCAATAACTGCTCAACCGAATATAAAAATTCTTTCAAAAGTAGAAAGCTATATTATCACCGAGTAACATTGGCTATATTTTATTTAAAAAGAAAAAGTTCTGTAACTAACATAACCGAACCTAATCTACTTTTACGTGAGCGAAGCCGAGTACAAAATATTTTTTCGGATAGAGGATCATGTTTATGATATTCTCTAATTTGTGTTTGAATAAATTTATAAGATTCAAATATATCCATCTGGGTAAGTAATAAAATGCACATGGGTCAAGAAATCGTTGTTAGCCTTAGTCATACCTGTGGTTCACCGCCAGGTTTGTGCGTCGGCTCAGTGGGCGAGTAGGTATCCATGGACAGATCGAGCTCGTTGGCCTTTCCGAGCAAAGCTGCGGTCCAGGCTTCAATACCGGCTTGCAGGCGAGCGGCGAGGCTTTTCTCAACCTAATCATAACACAAAAGTGGTTATATTAATGATCAATCTATACAAATAAATAAAATTGAAGTGTCTGTTTATAGTGTCAAAATAACAGCTTTTTACTAAATGCATATGAAAGTGTAGAACGTACTTATATAAAATATCTATTTTTAAATCTTTTGTCTGTCTGTCTGTTTGTTCCAGCTTAATATATAAATATATGAGTGTATACTGATATAAATGAGTGAACTAACCTCTTCGTCAAGTCTCTGCACCCACAGATGTAAGTTGCTGTACTGCCTGAGAGAAAGATCGTCAATGGCTCTCTGTAGACGGCTGAGAATATCTGCAAGGCTCTGAGCAGAGTACGGACACGTTTCTAGTGAGCGAGCGTCTACAGATATCTGCTCTTCGACGGCAAGAAGATCTTCTACCTGTTGAGATAATTAATTGGCATTAGACATTAACCTTAAAGATTTTTACAATCTGATTCTCACTGTATGACCTTGCTTCAAAATCCATATATTTCATTACTTGAATCAACGGAAAATCCCAACTAATATTATAAATGCGAATGTGAGTTTGTTTGTTACGCTTTCACGCCTTAACTTGAAATTTCACATACACGTTATCAGGGTTACAGAAAAAGACAGAGTATCTTTCATCCTGAAAAAGTACTGTGACCTACATATTTTACAAGAGCGAAGACGTGGACAAAATCAAGTAATATGTATTTCTTATCATATTAAAAGTGTACTGACCTTCTCTTGGAACAGAAGCACAACTTCACTCAGTTTCTGCACATAGGGATCCAGTTTATACGACTCCCACACCAGTGCCATGCCCTCTGACACTTGATTCAGCACATCACGCCGGAGTCCAGCCACCAGCGGAATGATGGATGCTTTGTCACGAATCTACACATATAAGACACGCTTTAGAAAAACTAGTAGAAAATAGAGTATTAAGATATAAGGTATTCAGAATGTCTAGAGTGAGTTTGTTTTACGTTAACGCGATCGGCACGTTTATGCCGTTCGGTGTTCCGATTGGACCGCTCTAAGCTGTTAACCAATCCGAAAGCCAAGCGCGGTAAACGATTCGATCGCGTTAACGTAAAAACAACTCGTACTAGGCACCCAGACGACAATCAAGTCATACCGCCATTAAGACCCATTTAGACGAAGCAATTTACTTGAAACATCTCATTTCTATTTTAGTCATCTAATAAAAGAAAGAGAACACCACACTTGCTTCAAGAAAAAGTTATCGTGTATATCGGCCTTTAATCTCTTGTTGCAAGGCGAACATCATCTGAGTAACTTAAATTGCAGGGTATAACTGTCCTGTTAAGTAGGTATTCAGAATTTTTTATTGTAATAATCCATAATATCCATACACTTAAAACAATATAAAGCATTACTAATATTCGACACAAAAAGCGAAAATGGTAAATAAATGGCACTATTATGACTTCAATATATATCTTATAGACAATTACACAGGTTTTATAACACTAAGGCCTTGGGGCATACTATATTTAATAGCCTCGCTATAGTAATCATATTTCACGAAAAAAAAAGCTTATTCACAGTGTATAGGCACTGTCTCTCATAAAATATGATTACAATTATACTAGATAAAGGAGAAACACCTACTGTTTATTTATAATAACTAAAAGATAATACAAAGTCATGCTTAAACAAATTTAGCATGATGATATATTACTTGAATATAGCGGAACTCCAATTATCCGAATCAATTAGGAAGCATCATACGGATAATGATAAATTGTTGTTTTTTCGAAGAAGTGGTATGCGTTATATGTACATTACATATTTTAAAGAAATAGAGCTTATTTTGGCACTGACTGCATTTTTAATTTGAAATTGCATCATATAAACTTGTTACATACATATGGGATACTTATATATATACATTTTCTCATCGGCCAATAATGTTTCCATGAAAACGATTTGGATAACTAGCGATTCGGATAGTTGGAGTTCGGATAATTGGATTTCTACTGTATATGAAAGTAACCTAATGAACCAGTAAATGTTTCATAAATAAAAAGTAAAATAAAATGTAAATAAACAATAGGAAAATAACAAAGTGATAAGTGTTGCTAATATATATTGACAAAACCATGCAGCCTATAAAGTTAGAACTACCTTTGTATGATTCCTATTATTTAGCTGCACAAATGAAAAGGCACACGTGTTAGTGTCATACAAACACATATAATATTAATCTTCGTGTAAACTTTGTCATAAAAATTCTGTGTCAGTGCAAATAGTGTTAAAGTCTAGTGCTTGAAATGTGAGTTCACACTTGGTAAAGTAAAAAGGAGATGAAATATTACCTTTTCTAGAGTGCGTTCGTAAGTGCGAACACTTTCGATGAGAGAGATCGCAAATGGATACAGCTGGTTCGCTTGGTGAGCTTTGTTCACTATCGCCAAAGGTACTCTGCAAGGGTAAAATGAACGACCAAATGAAAATCAATCTTTACTCTGCACGCATAGAACTTTGATTTGATTGCACCACATACCTGAAACCAAGATTTTTCAAATTGCGCACTTCTTTGTACAGTGTGATGATCTCGGGTAAGAAGTTCACCTTCAGCTTCAATATGGTGCCAGTTTTGCTTGAACGAGCGCGCACGGATTCAATGGCGAAGATACGGCCGGAGACACCTAAGTTACGTTGTTGGACCTGTGGAAACAAGAACATAATTATAAATTTGAGATCCCAACGAACTTTGTTAAAATACAGAAGAGAGTAACTCCAATGAGACAACTACTACCTTAATCAAAGTAATCGAAACGTCGGAGATATCCTAACTAATATTATAATTGCGAATGTGAGTTTGTTTATTACGCTTTCACGCCTTAACTACTCGACCGATCATAATGAAATTTCGAATATACTTTGTCAGGGGTACAGAAAAGGATATAAGGTACCTTACATCCAGAAAAAAGTACTGTTCCCGATGGATATAAATTTATTGACAAAATTTACATTATCGTGAGCAAAGCCGCGGGCAAAATCTAATATCAAATAAATAGTAAACGTCGCCAAAAAATTTTAAAATACAATTTTCTTAGTTTAATTTTAAAGTTACAGAAGAGGTTCTATGGATTTCATTAAATTACCTTGCGAGCCCAATCGTCGAAAACTTCTTGAGTGTCTAATTTCAGTCGGAAGCTATCTCCGTCTGCTTTCAGTTTCTGACCTTCGATATGGTTCTCCCATCCTTTTCCTAATAAATTATAACATGTTGAGTAAACACTACAAGATTTTGTCTTTTTGATCATTTTTTATTTATTTAAGAACAACCAACAAAGCATACATTACAACCACGGTAATGTTATCTAACAGTATTCTATCTTCATACAAACGGTCGGAACGCGAGTCATACCTACGCGCCTCGAGGTTGTTATACACTCGGTACACAATCAGACCCGAATGGGCCACAGTGACGAACAGACGAGGTTTTGTATGCAGTAAGCGTGCGATTTGTTAATATTTTATTACTACATAATAAATATGGCAAAGTGCAATTGTAAACAAAAGTATTTTTAATTAAACTTTTAATCCGAATACGGATTTCTTTGTACTATTAAATTTAAAAATAAAGCTTTTCGTACGTCTCAGTCGAGGCGCAAATATTTTTCTGTCTCAAATATATAAGGTTGTTTTTTATTAAATCTACTAATCAAAAAAACACAATATGATTATTATTGAAACCTTCCTATGACACACACAACTAATTTCATATTTTAAATAAGAATATAGAATTTACAATCACTGAACTAGAAAGAAACTCAAGTAGGTAGATGAAATTAAAATACTGTAGGTCGGCAGCCCTCTCGCGTGTTTGCGTACCTCGCAGCTGTAGGTAATTATTTCAAGGACAGAGTCGAGTTACAACACTGTTAGATAACATTACCGTGCTACAACATTTTAATAATACATACACAGGAATACATTTATATTGCTGCCTTAATTATAGGCTGCCACGACATGTATTAACAAACAATAACGAGATTCTTACAACAGATTTGTTCATATATGTACATAGGTACATTTATTGTACATATTCTTACCAAGTACATCTTCGACTCTCTTCAAGTATGCCGTAAGCTGATGATCGATTTGTTTAGCCCATATGATGGAGCCAGCCACCGGGGGCAGATCACGAACAAGCGAGAGCCGGCTGCATTTCGATTGAGGATATTGCACCTATAGTGAAATTAGAAATTCAGATTAAACAACAGTTTATAGAGAAAATCCTGGTAAATGTGCTTCAAGTTCTAGTCAACAAAAGACCCGTCTGAGAAAATGCAGTAAATCTATAAGTCGCAGCATCGCACCGGTGGTCAGACACAATAGAGTTTTAACCCTTTTATGTTTTTTATGAAAAACCAACGCTCGCACTAGGAATAATTCCTGTATCGTGGGGTCTTTACAAACATTCAGACAACGGACACTAAGAACACCCAGACTCGGAACAACTAGTTGTGGATCACACAAATTTATGTCCCGTGTGAGGATCAGGGGGATCGAACCCTCACCACGCGGCGCGGCGGCAATGGCCAGGTGACACACATTTAATGAGTGACGTGTGTTAAAATTTGTATTATTGTCTTAGTTATATTATAGTATCTCTAGCTTGTAATATCGTTTTAGGATATCCTATAAAGATATTATATAAGTATTTATATAAATAGATTGATTATTTTTATGGATGGAACAGCTTTGGGTTAAAGTGGGCGTTAAACCACTGTACAATTAAAAAAGGTAAGGAAACTTGAACTTCTCGCACCGCTTTGATGTCGTCCTTGACGCGCTGTATGTGTGTGTGGGCGTGTGTGTGGGTGTGTGCGTGTGTGTATGTGTGCGTGTCTAAGCTAACCTTGAACTTCTCGTGCAGCGCCTCGATGTCATCCTTAACTCGTTGTATGAGCTGCGTCTGGTACTCGCGTATGGCGCCGCGGATGTGCGGGCGCACGAACAGCGCGTTGAACCGCGAGAAGATGCGGAACATCTCGTTGGCGTTCTTCGCTGTGCCCAGCTGGTCGCGCAAGTGTGCCGTGATGCGGGTCTCCACGCGGTCTAAGAGGAACGTTATTATTATATAATATTATAATCCTCTAAAGTGTATACAACGTGTACCAGAAAGTTGTGGTTATATTTGGGTATAATGTACAATGCGCGCCACTTTAAACTTTATTTTACTAACCTTAACGCTTAAAACTGATTGTTTATCGGCTACGAATGTTTTTTTTTGTAAAGTACTTATCAGGTAATACGAAAATATAAACATACGATAGATGTATATGTGATGAATAACCAATATGCCATATGCCTAGATCAAGAAACAATCGTAACTAATATTATAAATACGAATAAGAGTTGGTTTGTTTGTTACGGTTTCACGCCTTAAGTACTCGACCGATCATCATAAAATTACGCATACACGTTCTCAGGGGAACAGAAAAGGACACAGGGTACCTTTTGTCCAGAAACAGCTTTGTTACTAACCATCAAAATCCAGTAAAATGTATTTTATAACAATTTCAATTATTTAATTAAATTACTATTTAAACATCAAAACAAACGCATAACATCTCACAATCAAAAATTACTCCTGGTCATTTTCAAGTTCACGGAGATCACCAGAGTTAGTGTTGTTTAAGCATTGACTAGAATGTATGATTATATTATTGACAAGTTGTGCCCGCAGTTTCACCCGCGTTTATGATTACTGCGCCGCCCCCGTGGATCGTAGTGATGTTATATAGCCTATAACCTTCTCCGATAAATAAACTATCGAACAATAAATTAATATGTCAATTCAAACCAGTAGTTCCTGAGATTAGCGCGTTCATCCAAACAAACTCTTCAGCTTTTTAATATTAGTATAGATAAGTCGATAAAAAATTAAATGCTAAATCTTAGTAAAAATAGTTTACACGGATATATTTGTCGTGGTTCTCTATTGCACTGGGGCTATATTATGTGGCACTTAAATATGATCACACCTTTCCGTTATACGTTGTATTTAATATACTATAACTATAAACAACAATGTCTTCTTAATATAAAAAAATATTATGTAAGCTTACCAATCCTATCCTCATAACGTCTGACAGCCGCCTCCCATGCGTCGCAGCCCTCACGAGAAATATCCAAACAATCGACTTCCTTCACATTCTCATACGCAAGATTTACCTAATGATAAAATAAATTAAAACAATATAAAGGCCGATCTAAAAATTGGTATAGTAGTAGCTTTCATAACCTTTTAACCGCCACAGTCAAGAGTACATGACAAAGCAAAATGTGTCCAACAAACCACGGCCACAACTACATGCTAGACTTCTAAACGCTAATAAATTTTATAATAAGGTATTGTTTTTATTATTTGTGTTATTAATTATGTAGCTTGTCTCATCTCAATTAATAATATGTGAACTGCTTACTATTTATTTCATCCATATTATTATATGATCACAAAAGCGATGTAGGCATTAAAGGGTGAAATCGTAGTTTGGCGGCGAACGCACGCTTTTGCTTTGTTAACGTAGCGGTCAGAGGGTTTATAAAATACATGACTACCTCTGCAATGGCGTTAGCATCAGCAGCATCCATTGGTAATGAGTGAGGTTGTGTGGGCTCGCCGCCTGCGCCTGCCTCGGCCGCCACTGTTGCGCGTGGACGAAGTACCTTCACAAAACATACATATTAGCTGCAAAAATCTTCATACAACTATTATAGTATAAAGTACTCGGTACAATTATGAAGTAAAAGGGTAGTTGTCTATTTGATTGGCAATTATTTTACACACAGTCGAAAAGCAATCAAAAGAAATCTTTTTGTACAACCAGTATGAAAACTGGTTGCAAAATAAGGGAGTTTAAATTCGGATATAAGAAAAAGTGGAGTTGTAGTGGCGATCTCTCCTCATTCCTCTTGCACAGCTACGTTTAAATAAAAGTTACGTCACAGTTTGAATCGTGCATCCTAAATCCGTCATTTGACAATTACCCATAAATCTTTGTTTTTTAGAGTTTGGGTGATGTAATTATTTGACTTAAATAATCAAATAACGTGAGTCAGCTGCCGTATTCGTAGTGATTGTAATGTAAGTTACCCTGAGCATGACAGTGCGCAGTTGTTCGTGGTGCCTGCGGAAGCGGCGCATGTGTTCCATGCGCGCCTGCAGACGTTTGTGCGAGGGTGACACGCGCCACACCATCTTCAGGTGTTCATCGCGCTTCTTCTTCACGATGTCACTATAAGCAAAATCATGTTGAATGTTCACATAAGTTTGTTTATCTTAATTTGCCCAGCGGACCTAATTATAAAGTCCTTCAGACAAAATTTCGGTTACGCCAGCCAATCTTAACAGGGACTGGCTATCTGCGCAGGGATATTATAGTGCACAAGTGATTGCGCAAATTCAAGTGCATTTTCTGCTCCCTAACTCTCATGATAATCCGACGCGACCGGAGAGGGATCAGGCGCCAGACCAACGGGCTTTAAGTGCTTTCCTAATACCGCCATCTTCCCAACTCCGGGCTGGTATTGAGATTTCTAAACAGAAAAACTCAATAACTTTTTGTTGGTCCGACCAAGGATTCGAAACCGAAACCTCACGCACAGCAGTCGCATTCACTGCCGCTGCGCTGCGAAGGCAATTATACCATTAGACTGGCCATCACAGGCATCATTCTTCATCTTGAAAAGACATGATATTATGATGCCAGCAGCAGCATATATGGAACATTGCTTCTCTTGCTGTCAGCACAATGCTTCCTTATAATTTCATGCTTAAGTTACGGAAGAGAAAATAGTTAGATAGGTAACTGATGTCATTAAATATTTTCACACATACCGCAACAGTCCTTGTAGCTTCTCGTATTCATCGTCCCAGCAGGAGAACACTTCGAAGCACTGAGTCATCACACGCTCAAAGTCTTCAAATGGAATGTGCATCAAGCGGCGAGTACCCAATACCTGATGTATAAATGGAAATATTAAAAATGATCAAACAAATTTATAAAATATGTTTGTCAATATAAGCATTATAAATTCTATATAATTTCGAACAGAAGAGAGGTTTAGACGATTTTACACTTAAATCCTTCTAAAAATAAACAGTTAATGACGATTCAAATCATACCTTCAAGAGTTGTTGTCCCAAGTCACGAGAGATGGCTTCGACGAGTCGCAGACCACGTTGGATTGGGTATTTTGTTGAGCGGATTTTACGAAGGTGTGAGAAAATTTGTTGAACAGCCAATCTATTACAAAAGGAGGGTATGTTATATAAGTCCTAGACCAGGAATAAACATGTTTAATGATCATGTAGTTGAGGTTACAGAAAATAAACATTTCATCATGCGACGAGGACGTAGCTACCAGTGTTACAGGTAAAAACTAGTAGTAAATTTCACTATGGAAAGTGGCATTAGTCAACTGCAAAACAAGGTAAAATTTATGATCAGTCTACACAGCCAGACATGTGACAGTTGACTTTTATTTATGTAATTATTTTACCTGATCCTTTCCAGCTCGGTGGCACTCAGCAAATCATTGATGGGGAAATCTTTCATCAGAGGATTGTAGTCAGATACGGTTGCGAGAGCTTGCTTCAATCCAGTGTCAGTATCGAACGATACAGTCGCGTGGAAACGCTTGCCGTATTTCAAAATCTCAAGTGTTAGGGCAACCTAAAGATAAAAATATGTATATGAGAAAACATTCTAGAAGGGTAAATAAAAAACATAAAATCCACCTAATATGCCAACTTACCTCAACACTTTCTCTCTTCTCTTGGATACGATGGAGAGCTCTCTCAAGGTTAAGCCAGAAAGAGATTTCTTGAAGGGCAGTACCGTTTGAAGGATCGCGGTCCAACTTGGTGACCTGGTAAAAAGGGCAATTACATCAATAAAAAGTAAGGAGCTCATTGTTATATAAGTTGGTAAAGACTTTGTTTATTGACATAAATAAATAAATCATCACACTATTATAGCCACAGAACCAGTTACAGTTGAACACGAAACCCCTGATCAAGTATGGTTTTCGCATTGGCAAGTTGAAAAAGCATTTACACTTATGTAATAATGAAACATAGTCTGTATAGATTATTACAGTAATAGCGATTGGTATATTGTGCTATATTATGTCCTACTAAGATTATTTAGAACTCAATTCAACAAACTTTTTGTATTTCTTTGATCCAGCGGTTAACCCCATTCTGCAGTTGATTCAAGAATGTTGAGTCTTCCACTTTATCGCCGAAGTCTGCCACACGTGGCTTGCGACCCTCATCTGCAGCTCTATAAAAGAGAAAGAACAATGTATCTGTATCTCCACAAAAAGTTGTATTGGACTTGAGAACGAGAGGTCGAGGGTTCGAATCGCACGCATTGTTCTACTGACATGAGCCGACTCCTAATACAAGCATTCAAGCTTAGCTGGAGGGGTAACAAGAATCCTAGTAATTTGGGTTAAAAAATTATTTCTTTGAATTCATTTGTCAATTTTTTTTTACATATATAGATTTAAATTTGAATTATATGAGTCATTACTGTATTTAGTCTTAAATATGTGTTGATGAATTAACACAATTATATAAAAAATTAACCATGATAGAAAAGCTTATTGATATGAAATAGCTTAATAAGTACTCCTTTATGTGATTCGAATTCAAGCATAAAATTTTATTGCATTAACCTCATCTATATATATAAAATAATACTTAATTTAATAGTCGGCCTCGATGGCGTAGTGGTTAGTGTAACCGACTACCACGCCTGAGGTCGCGGGTTCGATCCCCGCACAAGTCAAACATTTGTGTGCATGTTTCTATGTATAATATGATATATAATATGTATTTACAAAAAAAAAGTATATATGAATGTTTATCCATTGTCTAGTACACCCATAGTACAAGCTCTGCTTAGTTTGGGCTAGATGGTGTTGTGTGTATGTGGTAGAATATTATATTATATTATACTTATATAGAACACATATAAAATCCATTAAAAAAAAGAGGAAAATAAAAAGCAGAATAAAAGAAATAACTTCTACTCACCTTTTGATGACAGCTGCAACAAGTGGATGGACTGGGAGAGTTATTTCAGGAATGTCAATGTTCTGTTGGAGGTGGAGCAGACCCATCTCCAGTTCTGCTATCTTCTTCTCCACCGATGGTGCCATTTTGTCTCCATCTCTGCCGTTTAAATTAATTAATAATTATAATTATATAGGCTAAGGCATATTTTTAATACTCTATTTGAAATAATAAAGAACTATAATAATATGTACACATTTCAGGGCTTGCTAATTTATCTACCTACTATAAAGGGAACTAAATTTAAAGATAATACATTGTTTATTAATATAAACCATCTATGTCACCTGCTTGCTTCTAGTAGTAGTACTCAAGAACTGCTCTAGCAATTTCTTATCTCTCTTAAGTTTTAATTATTTTTATAATAGCAAATTTAAGTCTCATTAGAATCTCTGCTTAAGTATACAGAAGACTAGATAAAATCGTGTTTAGTGCTGAAAAAGGTGCCTATAGCTGTACAAGTTAGGGTATTACTAATCCCCTAATGCTGCATTAGTCACTAATGTCATGAATAGTGTTTTTTATTTCATCTGACTGCAAGCTTGTGTGCCATCTTGTCTGCATAAAAATGTTGCTACAGCTATAACATGACTTTTATTTTGATTTGAAAATAAGGATATAAATAATTATTATGGTATGGTATCTTTACTCTCTAGAAATGACATTATACCATTAATAAAATAATTGGTATAATAAGGATGACATAGTAACTATAATAAGCCATAAGTGTGATCCGATAGTGTCTGATCACATGAATTATCAAAAAAGTAGGATAGATTATGTTAGTAACAGTACTTTTTTTAAATAACATATATCCTATGTTATTTGGTGATAATATAGCTTTTTAAAATCGGTTTGTTAGTTTTGAGTTAAATCATTACAAACAAACAAAACAAAAATCAAATCTTTCCTCTTTATAATATTAGTATAGATGATGTTTGAAATCTCACCTGTCTGCCCTTCCACTTTCTTTTACATAACTCTTGAAGAAAGGTGCCATGGTTTTGCTGATGAAAGCATGGAGGGTTTCATATGGAGAGCCATCAGACAAGTTGATGAGACGCAGCTGGCTGTGGATGGACTTGTCAGCCTCAATGACAGCTCCACGCTTGATGCAGACAAAGGCAGCCACTCGAGGAGAAGTGAAGTGTACCTAATAAAGGATACACCATAATTGTAAAGGGATAAAGAGCTACATGTTGTAGTTATTTGTTGGCTAGCAACCAAAAATACATGAACTGCATAAAGTTTCAGAATAGGGACTTGCATGTCTAGTAACTGTATAAAGCAATCAGCCTAACTTGAAATATGTTTACATGAAAATAGCCATGGTCTATTAACCTGTTAAATGTATTGATAGTATAAATACAAGTAATAAAATCATGTTTATTTTTTGTTATAAATTAATTAATTTCATTAAATATTGTCATAATAATTTATAACTATTATTAATGTTTTTCAACAAGCATTTATTTCATCTTTTCATCTCAACACAAATTAGAGGTTGTTGTAGTTAAGACATTAAGGTTTGGTATACATGTAATTTGTGGGCGAGCTGATATCTACTAAGAGGAATGATTACATTCGAAGGACCACACTTTTACAACAAAATACCCTCATATATAAAAAATATTAATGCATATAATACATCTAAAAAGAGACTCATTTTATTGTAATAAATAATATTTATTTTAACTAAATTATATATATCTATTGTGAATAAATTTTAATTATTGAATGGTGAATGTACTTAGAAACTTAAATCTATTATTTTATTTAGGAGAACATCTGCCATAAAATGTTGACAATGCATAGAATAACAATATATTAGTTCTACAATTAGATATATTATATCTAATTGTAGAACTAATATATATAGTACGCCGAAAGTCATGGCTTGGTGTATAATGCACATAAAAGCGTAGTCATGGTCTTTGAGACGGGGGAAAAAAGACCTAGAAGTATACCCGAAATACCTTTGAATGGGCAGCCATTAAAAAGGGTATACCAATTTAAATACTTAGGGCATATTTTGACTCCTAGTCTCAAGGACAATGAAGACGTGGAAAGGGAACGGAGGGCGTTGTCGGTGAGAGCAAACATGCTGGCACGCAGGTTTGCACATTGCTCTGAGAGTGTTAAAATTACCCTGTTTAGAGCATACTGCACATCTTTTTATACATGCAGCCTGTGGGCTACATACACTCGAAAAGCCTACAACACCCTCCGTATCCAATATAACAATGCGTTTAGAGTGCTGTTGGGGCTACCCCGCTTCTGTAGCGCATCTGGGATGTTCGCAGAAGCTAGTGTGGACTGTTTCCACACCACTATGCGGAAGCGTTGTGCAGCCTTGGTGCGCAGAGTGCGGGCTAGCTCTAACAGCATTCTAGACATGATCAGTGAGAGGCCAGATTGCAGGTACATTGGTCACTGCTGCGCCATCTCCCATGGGATGGCGAGGCAGTGATTAATGTGCCTTATTGTATAAGTATTTTAAATGTAAGATTTGTATTTACTAACATAGGATAAGTTTTATGTATTACTAACAATTATGAGTCTAAAGGTTACTCGAATAAATGAATATTATTATTATTATTATTATTATTATTCAATTGTTTAGATGCCACATCATAATCATAATGACAATGTTATATAAACCTTTTAGACATGCAATTGTTTGCAGTTTATTTTAACTTAAGACACTAATATTATTTATATAAGCAGGGACATACCTTAAATAAACTTATATATGTATACAACAGATGTAAATTACAATAGAAGCAATAGAATTCAAATTTGTATAAAACAGGAATGCAGTTTGTAATTTTATTCTCACTACACCCTACCTACCCACCAGCTGACCTTATTTGCTATGTGACACAGAATAATAATAATAATATATGCAAATTTATTCTTCATATTGTTATGGTATGTATTGTTACATGAGTCAGGACAATAATTTTATTTAAATATAGAAGTAGTTGAAGTTTGAGACACCAGAATATTATAACAATATAGAATTTAGGAATATTTAATAAAAGCTCACCTCAGTGCTGACTTGATAAGTGACTGCTTCTTTCTCCTCCTCTCCTTCAGTGGGCTGTTCATTATCATCTTCTGTAGACAAAAAATGAATATTAACTACTACACCATCCTAATATTATATATTATTAATAAGATAATGCCAAATGTAGCAACCATTTAGAAATCAGACACGATCAATAACATGAAAACGTGTGCATTGCTGCATGACATAATGTTACAGCAATGTAGGTAGAGAGTATGCAAAATAAAAATGAAAACGGGCGGATATCGTGACATACCTTTGGAAGAAAATCTCTGAACGTATAGCGAGGACACCTGAGGGTCAGAGATGAACTTCCTTATGCAGTCTTGGTTCACCTTATCGTCAAGAGCTGCATTCAAAGCCGGTGGAACGATATCATCTTCAGGTAAAAGTACCGTTGCGGCCCTGCGCAGGTAATTTGCAAAGTCTTGAAACTCTACAACGACGAGACTTTGCGCCTCAGCGGCATTTTCACTCCCGTCTAAAGAATCTCCCATGATGTTCAGAGAGACTTCAATACTTGCTTATCAGATTTTTAAAACTTTTCACATAAATTATCAGCCGCAGTTTTATGTCGGTGCAGCTGCAAAATTGACATGAGCAAGCTGAGCAAAAGATGACGCATCGACTGATGTTACCACATTAAAAAATAAATATCAGTTGTTTTATTGACATCAATGATATTAATAATATAAAAATGAATATGTGAAGTAGAATGTTATTAGTAAAAATATTATCGCTGTTTATAAACTTATCAAGTTTCACGATTAGAGACTAAAACTAAGTAACATTTATTTTGAGAGTTGTACATTTTTAGGGTGGCAATTCTAAGCCTTTATAAAATAATGATGTTCCGCTTCCGCAATTTAGAAAGTAGCCACAAAAGCTTTGGGTTTTAGGGTTTTAATTCTACGTCGTGTAATAACAATTAGAGTATCTAATTTTTCATACTGAACCCACATATAATAGAACATTTCTATGGGACAGTCTCGTTTTGCGAAGGTTTTGCATCTTTATTTATTCATATTTATATTTTGTACTTTAGATTTTTATCGCAAAACAAGTAAATGTAGATCTAGTATTTATACCTATTAAAAATTTAATACGTCTGTGTATATCTAATATCCATGTGTCCTTGCTTGCGGATCCCAAAATTATGAGAAAGGATTAAAAAAATAAAAATTTGATTTTTTTTTTACTTTTAGGCCTTTACATTCACAAATATTTTGTCTGATGTGCTATTATTGGTCTGTGTACTTATAGCTTTTAATCATGCCGAATCTATTCATATATGATATGCAGACTATTTATAATATATTCTAATAATATTCTATCATATACACACAACACCATCTAGCCCAAACTAAGCAGAGCTTGTACTATGGGTACTAGACAATGGATAAACATACATATACACTTTCTTTTTTGGTAAATACATACATATTATACATAGAAACACCCAGACCAAGGCAAACATCCATGTTCATGCACACAAATGTTTGACTTGTGCGGGAATCGAACCCGCGACCTCAGGCGTGGCAGTCAGTTACACTAACCACTACGCCATCGAGTCGTCATTTAATAATGCAAGAAGGTCGAAACAAAGTTTAAATTAGCGCTGATGCTCGGCGGCTCAGATTTGAGCGCTGAGTCGGTGGGGTTTGCGGATACAATCTTGCTGGCAGGGACCCGAGCCGCTCTTCACGTGAAACCACTAGAACAGCAACTCGAAAATATAATAATATATATAGTTCACTCAAGTGCGGTTCAGGCACCACATCTATCTCAGACTTACTTTTGACACAGGGGCAGTGAGTAGCAGAGAGCATTTTACTGCATTACGACCATAAACTTTACATTTTTTAATTATCGAACTTTTACTTTTATAGTATGTTATAACTAACAACAGTAAATAATAAGCAATAAATAGATTGCATACATACCGTGATTAAATACCTAGGTAGGTACTTACACGAAATATTAAGTCGTGGGCAAGTCCATCGTCCTATATAAAACATGTCGAGTATCAGCACAATAATAAAGCTGTGTCTCACTTCAACTTGCGATTGTAGGCTAGATATTTTATAACTGTAAGTAGGTAGTATATGAGGGTCTTAATGGAATAGTTATATAATTAAGTTATATAATATAATAAAAATTTAATGGAAATATAATTTTATTTGATATTTTATTCAAATTATATAATATCTCATAAAAAACAAACCTACGAAGCTTCATACACTGATGTAATTTTGCCGTCACTTCGTAATTGTAAAACATACAAAAATTACAATACTTTAACTAACATTTTTATAAATTATTCAATAACGAAGTATATGTAATATTGAGCGCCTTCTCTCATTTCTTTCACGAACAAAGTTGTTTTATTGTCCATTGATAATCTTGCCTAGCAGCATCTTGCACTTTTGTTTTATGACGTTATTGGCTGATACTTACCCATAACAGCTACTCTCAACAGCTGATGCTATTTTCTAAAACGTTTGAAGCTATGTATATGTATTATGCCATTAATATAAAAAAAGACAGATATTGGTATGAAGAACTGTTAATAACATTTCAATATAAAGTTAGGTACACACAGTAAAAACATATTACATATACACACAGTATACACATATTAATTGACATGTAATTTTGATTATCGCGTTTAAATCTACTAAAATACCTACCTCTTTCCTTTAACGGCTCTTTCAATCAAGTCATCTTCGTCTGCTCAATTTTATACATCACATCCATAGTCGACAAAAAATTTGCTTATATCAGCCTATAGGTACGGCTCTTCAGTTTTTGACAGAGGAATAACAACTTTAGTAGTTAACTTTTATAACTCATTTTAGTACAGCTAACATTTTGACAGAATAGTACTAGAAGGTGAATATCGATGGATCGGGCCATAAAGGCAGTGATTCGAAAAGCATTTCGTCAGTTTACAAGCTCGCTGTAATAAGATATCGGACGCTCTATCGCTCTGGAAAATGTTTTTATTATACTTACAGAAACAAAGCCGCGTCGGAAGCTTCGAGATATTTAAGAGACTTTAAGTGCTCAATTAAAGTTAGCAATTTTATCGTGGAATTTGTGTGAGTTCTTGAAAGTATAGTATGCGCCTATATTTTTTATTAATAACGGTAAGAGAACATAATTATTCTTCAAAATTGGTAAATTAAACTCAAAAAACTAATAGTCATGAAAATAAATGCGAATGTGTGTTTATTACACTGTCACGCCCCAGCTGCTCAGCCGATCATATATATCATATAGACGTTGCCAAAGGAACAGAAAAGGACATAACGTACCTTTCATCCAGACAAAAGTACTTTTACTAACCTTACCCATATAAAGCGAGAGAAGCCGCGGGCAAAATCTACTTAGTTGTAGCTAAATATTTGGTATGCTAGCTGATATTTTACTCGATATCAGGGCTCATTATCCATTTGATTCGTTTTTAACAAGCCTTAAGATAGTCGTCGATGTGATGATGTGATGTGGATTATCTTAGCTACCTAGCTTAGACCTTATTTTTTTAATCAAACTGATAATATTAAGGCGTGGATAAAAAAGATCAAAACATTTTAACAAACATTCGTAACAAATAAATTCACATTAACGAATATAATTAATATTAGGTTAGGATTACCAGAATTACTATTATTAAGGGCTTTTGAAATTGTATTGTCTTACAATAAAATATTTATTACCTGTATAGAGCAGTGTTCAAAGATTTAAATCAGTAGGTACCGTAGATGTTCTAAGGAATTGCGTACAACGTCTATCTACTCAAACTCTCTATGTATCACAGTATTTATGAATTTAAACGTAAGCTGTTTGAGTCAACTTTAACGTGTATTCAGAATTGCCAATGTTTTAGGGTGAAATTGATTCCAAGTTTCTTATATAGGTGTGACAGGTATTACTAAAATTTTAGGGTTCCTTACCAAAACGCGTCGTTATAGCACCGAAGATATTAGGTCGACTATTACTATCACTAAAGAAAACGTATAATAATATCAGCCCTGTATTAAACTGTCTCTGCTGGGCACGAGCCTCATCTCAGCGTGAGAAGGGTTAGGCCATAGTCCACAACGCTGGCCCAGTGCGGGTTGGCAGACTTCTCATATCTTCGAGACTTTATGGAGAACCCTCAGACATGCAGGTTTCCTCACGATGTTTTCCTTCACCGATAAAACGAACGATAATTAAATATTTTAATATACGCATATAGCTTCAAAAACTCAGAGAAGCGTGCCTTGCGATAGAACTCCAGACCTCTGCGTGGCAGTCCAACGGGCTTCCACTAGGCTATCGCTGTTGTAAGTAAACGTAGAAGAAACGTTATTAAAAAACGTGTACCTATTAAATATACGAGTTTATCAAATATCAGCTTTTTACGTTCCAAAAGCAAATATTAAATATCTGAACGCATAAGCTTCTCCATCTTAATAATAGTGAGTTTACTCTTGTACAATAAATGTTCAAGTCTCGAATATTATTCATTTCTCGGTAGATACATACGTATTCCCCAATATAACAGCTCTTCTGCAGTTTCTTAGGGCTACACGACTGCCCCGTTGGAATGTGAAGACGTAGTAACATAATGTTATTTAGTTGGTGAACACGCATTTTTGACTCTTTTTAGACTTCGGGAAAACTCTTATAAAACTGCTTTGTCCGTCCGTTTCTCTGTTATACAACTTTCAACTCAGGAACCGTAAGAGCTAGAGACTCGCGGTCAACGCCACTCGACTCAGCATAGTCGATATACTTACCCTCAAAATGACTACGACCTTTGACCTCTGACTTCTAAGTCACGTGGTATCACTTGACCTTTGCATATATTGTTTTTTTGGAACTCTAAGATTTACGGCAATTTATTGCCGTTTCTCACTTGTATTCTACTACCATGTTTGCTATATCATTGTTTTTGGCAGCATCTATAGGTGGCGTTTTCATGAATCTATATTATTTGGCTTTAGCATGTTAAAGTTGAGCTATTGAGACGGGACATGTGGCTTCAACTTCAACGTATCTATCGGAGTAAAAGTGGAGTGCATGGACGATCCTACCTACGTCATTATAACAGTGGCTAGTGACAATTTCGACCCTGCAAAATTTGAGTGCGGTGCGTTGTTAGCCGCAGGTTGACATGGGTCAACGTTCGGGGTCACGTGGAACTTGTGTGATAGTTTTACCTACGCCCACTAATACGGTACCTACTTTGCTCATTTAAACTTTTATTGTTTACTAGCTGTTACCGCAAATGCATTCGCGTGGAATATAACAAAATATTTTCATTTTTGTAGCTTAGGTTACTCCTTATAACATTAGCTATCTGTCAATGAAAGTCCTGTCAATATCGATTCAGAGATTAACCGGAACAAACTGACAGACAGACAAAAATATCAAAAAAGGTTTTTTTTTGTATATACCCGAGTACCGTATGTACTTTCATACGCATTCAGCAAAAAGGTGTTATTTTGACATTACAAACACACTCTTCATTTTATTTATTCGTATAGATTCCTTCCAACTTGAACTGTATCTTGGTCAGGTATTCTTTTAAGAGAAATAACGGCTTTTTGGGTACGCGTCGATGATTTAGCGTTGTCAATGGAACTTATGCACCTCCCGCCACGTAAGTCTGCTATAGTTTTCTTTAGAAATCGATGTAGTGTATTCATTTTTATCAATTAGTCTTCACTGTCTTATTATTACGAATAATTGCTAACCAACGTAAATTTTCACGTAAGTAATAATGCCAAAGTAAGAATTTCGACAGAAACCTGTGCTACAGTAATTTGATGTAAGAAGACATCTAGCGCAAAGTAAGCCAGCGTAATACAATTATGACCGAGGTATGCATCCCCATTCCATCATAATATTGTTATAAGGACAGTTTATATTAAACTAAGTTATTAGTCTGAAATTTCTCAACTAATACATATTGCGCCGTGTGTCGCAAACCTAATGTCTCGACAGCGATAATTACTTGCTTAACAATTTAATGGCGCATTAACTACTGAGTTAATGATCTATACGTTATCTAATATCAGTATAGAATGTAAACGCCTACGTCACATCTCTACATGGAGAACCTATAGGCTAGCATTGAGTTTTAGAGTTCGAAAAACAACAGCATTGTCCGTCCGTCCGTCCGTCTGTCTGTTATACAACTTTTAACTCAAGAACCGTAAGAGCTAGAGACTCGCGGTCAACGCCATTCGTCTCAGCATAGTCGATATACCTCCGAAATTACTATGACCTTTGACGTCTGACCTCAAGTTCACGTGATACCATTTTTTCAAACTCTAAGATTTACGGCAATTAATGGCCGTTTCTCACTGGTTTTGAATAACACTAGCAAATTAAATAAAACTGGTTTTTTCCCGTGGCTTCGCTCGCGTAAATGTAGGTTAGGTTAGATTAAGTTGATTTCAGTTCCAGCAAACCCACCCACCAATCAAGATAGCGAGTTGGCACAGTGTGGTATGTTACTCGGTAGTACTCGGGGCGTTCCATTTTTTCCCGGGTAAGCCCGACAATGCAGTAGGATAGTAATAGTGTATGCCCAACTCTATGATGATCTTAACAAACTGACATTCGCATTTATAATATTAGTCGAGATGCACTGTTTTGATTACATAATAATGTTTGTGAGTTATATTGTGAACAGATTTTACAGTTCAGGGAATTGCTTAGATGTTCACAATGGCAATCTAATAATAAATTAGCATGAGTTGACAATCCTACATAGGTACGTATGGATAATGTAATTAAGGTTCTCTTATGGAGATTTTTAGTAGTAGCATGGAGTCACGAAACGTGGCTGAAAGACAACAATGGAGTCGCATTCTATTACTTACACTTACAAATGTATATAATTGATAACATCTAAGTATAACACACTTGCACAATGCGCACACTCTATTATTTAGGAAGTAAAGATGTGTTAGTGTTTGTGTAGGTTGGTAAGTACATATCGCCTTCTTTAAATCGAAGGTAGTTGGAGTAGTTGGCAGCTCCAGAATTGAATTATTATTATTATTATTATTATTATAATGTTCTACCACATACACACAACACCATCTAGCCCAAACTAAGCGCAGCTTGTACTATGGGTGCTAGACAATGGATAAACATACATGTATACTTTTTTTTTCTAAATACATACATATTATACATAGAAACACCCAGACCAAGACAAACATCCATGTTCATGCACACAAATGTTTGACTTGTGCGGGAATCGAACCCGCGACCTCAGGCGTGGCAGTCGGTTACACTAACCACTACGCCATGGAGGCCGAATAATGAATAAGAAGGTTATTATTGCATTTATCGCTGTCCTTTTTACTACCACAGTATTGTTGCATTATATTAGTAACAAATGCCTTGTTTGAAGCCAGTGAGACAGCTTACCTACTTTAGTTTATTATAGGTATATCTATTATAATAGCATAGTATAACATTTGCTACAGTGGCAGTGGAGAGACGACCAGTTAAACCGCAAGTTGCAGTCATTTAAACATTCATAGATAGTCTCACACCTACATATATTCATGAAAAGGGAATGCGGATATGTATAGCACCTATATTTCGCTAGCTATTTTCTTAGGTCGTAAATAAATGGCCATAACCAAACCCATTGTCGTATATCGGACGCAGTTCCAGACGCCGTGATACTAAGAATTTCTTGATTAAAACCCAAACGCAGCTTGTCCGACACGGAAGTTGAGACTTCATGCAGCCGCATTTATTACCGTTGTACTACCGAGACAGTTATAAGTAATTTATTCTGACACATCTACACAAAGTCTTACGTGACGTGTATAGGTATACGTTTCAGCCATTGTGCGGAACCCAGTAAGTAACTTGAACTTCCTCTGTGCAGCTTTTCTTTTGCCGGCGGTCCTATTTTCGCTAGTGCCCAACTTTCCGAAGAAAGGGTGAAACGTTTTCGTGTGGTAATTTGTCGCTAAAATCCTTATTTATTGCAACAGAGAAGTTGGATCGGCCCCGGGGGCAAATTCGCAAACTTTGCTCCTTTAACTTCGGTTCAGTGAGTAGCGACACCTTGAACACATATTGAGGTTGAATCCTCCTTGTCTTGTTTTTAGAATTATAGGCGTATACTTTAATACTATTTTACTTTAATTTGCATCCTTGGGAGGCAAGGAGTTGTCATGGTTATTTATTTGATGCTTTCCCATAAGAGCTTTAGAACTTTAGAAGGATGCTCAATTATATGGAATCCTATGGCTTACACCTTGTAATGTAATTGAATATGTTAGTAACAACTTGTGGTTTGCTTAATTCTCATACTTTATTTATTTTATATATATTTTCAAAAAGTCTTGGCTATTTTAGTTCTTCAATACTGTATCATGATATAAAAATATCTAATTTGGCTAATCAAGGGTTCCTAATTTTCTTCTAGGTTCTTCTTTCTTGATATGTCCTTGTATGATTAGTTGGAAAACTAAGTACTTGGTGTTTTTAATTTTCAAGTATTTGGTATATCATATACTTAAAATAATGTCAATTTTCTTTTTGTTTAATATTAATAAATGTTCGTCATCTGACCACCATTACAATTAATGCAGCTTATACTTAAGTACGCTCGATTGTAAGCTGCCGTGTTCGTTTCCCGGTAGAGGTAAGATGTTCATGCGTTTGCTCATAAAAATGTTTATTACAAAAATTTTAATAGAAACGTTTGGTGATAATAGGGTCGGCTTATTATTTAGGCCCTGAAACATTGCCTTGCGATGTACCCTTTCTCACACTCTTGTCGCATATTACTGCAGGTATTTAATACTAATCACTACATGTTATGAAACAAAGTCCCCCGCCGCGTCTGTCTGTTTGCGATAAACTCAAAAATTACTTGAACTGATTTTCAATAGACAAAGTATTCCATAAGGAAGGTTTAGATGTATAATTTGTTAAGGTTTTGTACTACACGTGCGGGCCGCCAGTATTAATTAAAATTGCTACAACTCACAGTACTAAAACCATCTGGTTAATACGAAGAGATTTACACAATTCTATTGTGACGTGCCGTCGACTATCGTTATAGTTCACGTTCAAACAATGCTAACACGGACTCTATTCAATACAACAGAATCGATTGAACCTTTTAATAGTGTTTAGAACAAACTTTATCCACTTGCCGTCGCTACTGTACTTTAGTACAATCGATTTGACAGGTGGCTATTTATCGAGTCGTGTTTGTTCCGGTAGAACATTGGATTGTTTCATGCATAGAACATCTACTGAAGATAAATATATTGTGCTAGCTAGCGATCATGCTGCAAATCTAGGCCATGATTTAACGGAATTAAATAATTAAATACAATTGGACTACTAACAATTAAATTATGCTATAATAAAATAGAGCTTGTATAGAATTATGTCATTATCTTTTAACTAGCTTTTGCTCGCGGCTTTGCTCGCGTAAAAGTAGGTACCTAGTAATAAAAGTGTAGATATAGAAGTGTAGATAATGACATTTACTTACGGACAGCAGTATATACACAGCCCTATAATGCTTATATTGCTTAAGTTGAAAATATGATTATGTAAAGTAATCTATACCTATCTATTATAATAAAATTATAAAGAGGAAAGATTTGATTTTTTGTTTGTTTGTAAGGATTTAGCTCAAAAAAATCTCAACCTATTTTAAAAATTCTTTCACCATTAGAAAGCTATGTTATGACCGAGACGGACACAAAGAACACCCAGACTCGGAACAACCATTTATGGATCACACTTTTTTGTCCCGTGTGGTATTTGAACCCACAACACTCGGCACAGTGGTAGTGGTGAGGCGACCACTTGAAGCACTACGCCATCCGCACATTTATTCAATATTTAATATGCACGTAACTTCGAAAATTCAGAAATGCCTTGGGATCAAACTCGAGACTTCTGCGTGACAGTCCAACGTTCTCCCATTAGGCTAACGCTTAAATAATAACATTCACTCACGAACTGTAATATACACAGATCCGTGATATATTTTTGAAATTAAACATTCAGCTACGTAAAATAATATTGAATAAATGTAGGTATCTATATACGTGAAGCAAAATCTTTGTACCCCTTTAGTAGGAGAAGTATGAAATTTGGCACAGTTAAAGTTTATATGGAGAAGGAGTGGCGAATCCTAATATTTTTATAAAATATGCATTAAAAATACATTAAATTAATGGAAAAACACTACACGCACACAACTATGCATTTGGCACAAGCAGTCGAATCGCGTTCGTAGTATTTCGGCATTGTTCGGCTGATGTCGTAGAATTCTTTGTAACTATGGTTACATATGTATGTGGAGTAGGAGACTAAATGAAATGTGATTATTAGTGTATAGTTTTAGACACTAAAACCTTAATAATAAACAAACTTAAAATTTAAATCAATTATGGTCAAATTTCGACCACTTGGCGACCGTTACTATAATAAAATATTTAATTTCGTTTCGAACAATAATAATTGGATTTACAGCTTATTTTAATATTCTCTCAAATTTTAAAAGTGTTTATCCACTATGTCGTACCATGAACATATTATGACCGATACAGACTCGGTAAGAAATAACAAGAGACTATTATGCTCACAACGCGTATATTTTTTTATCAGACCCGTATACAAGCATTAAGTGACTGTATAGTATCCATCAGTAGCGGAGTTTGGATAAAGCATGGCACGTTTGAGATGTAATCCCCGCGTGGAGGGCCACTTATCATTTGCATAACAAGATCTCTGAAAATGTTACATCCACGCATTCTATTAAGATCTAATTGACGATCTTGTTCTTTTTAGCAAGCATATCGTACATCTCAGACAGGTGACGTCACATAACATTTGATTTTTAAGGCGTCTTTATTCTACAACCAGCTCCGTTCTATCCGCATCCGTTCTATACAGGTGCGCCCCAGCTAAATTCATTTGTGAATCATAAAAGGTTTCATAAGCTAATCTGTACATAACCTGTGTTACTCGCAGCACAAAACGACCATGGTCTATTTGTGTGTCAAGTTTAATAGTAATCCGTTTAACAGTTTACACTTAATTATTTTGTACACATCGAAACAATTAGTTAACTTTACAAACTTATACATCTATAATATTTGTAGCATAAGATGTGAATTACGTTGGCTTTAAGAAAATTCTCTTCAGAATAATTTGCCATGATCGTCATTGTCTTGGATGAGGTAGAAATAAAGAGCGTAAACCTAGCCACATATGAAATCCGTTCTGTGTGACGTTAATAATCACCTGACCTTCTATGAAAGCGGAAAGTTAAATGTATTCGCAAAACGCTGTGATAGGTTCGCGACCCATGCATATAGTGTATCAGCAATTCAAAAATATTTTCGTTGTAAATTTGCTGTCAGTGTATCGGCACCCCATGGTCTTGGTTAATGACGTCATAATCTAGCGTGCATTGTTTCATATTTTATTCATAAAATAAATATATTCTGTTCGTTGCAGTTAATGCGATCAACCACTGCATCATTATTATTATTACCAAAATTGCTTGAAATATAATATGCGTTCTTATAACACGCATTCAAATCTGTTAACAATTTAGTAGTCGTGAGGAGGATTCAAAGGATTCTGACAAAAGTACAAGGAACAAGTACATTAGAAAGTGTTTATCATTAGTCGCTTTTAGGTGTGATAACATGGCATGATGACTGCTAGCTCTATAATGGCTATAAGACACCTAACATGACCTTAACCTACCTAACCTTTAACGAACTTATACCCAGTATAGAGGTCAATCACACCTATTCAGCAGCTATGTTACTGAATACTGTTATTCATGGCTCGACACAAACGCTTAATAACACTTTGTTTAATCCTTATGATGTAGTAAACGTAACCAAGCTAATGTCGTCAGACTAAATGGGTAGTAACTTTTAAAAGTTAAGTATAGGAGCTTTATCTTCGCCTAGAGTAGGTACTGCATAATGATGTCGTAGGTATATAGTTCTAGATATTTAACATTCAAGTGCATCTGCGAAGGACAAGTTGCAAGGGTGAGCTGCCATCTTAACTACTATTTTCTTAATATTTCATTAATAGTCGAGTCTGACAGAATTGTCATGGAATAAAGTTTACTTGTGGTTCCAGATATTAGTGTAATACAATGCATGTTTCGTTATGAAAGTATATATAGCAGTACTAGATTACTGAGCCGCCCTCGTGTGTCGTAGCGTTATGTTAGACTATAACCTTCCTCGATAAATAGGCTATCGAACACTAAAATAATTTTTCAATTATTATTTTTTGAGATTAGCGCGTTCAACCAACCAAACAAACAAACTCTTCAGCTTTATTATATCAGTATAGATAAAATAAAACAAAGTGCATTACACTCAAATTTAAAGGGTACTAGATTTTGCCCAAGGCTCTGCTCGCGTAACAATAGACAATGTCAATTTTCCATCCCTCAGACACAGTTCTTTTTCTGGATGAAAGGTATTCTATGTCCTTTTCTGTGACCCTTACAACATGTATGCGAAATTTCATGGTGATCGGTCGAGTAGTTAAGGCGTGAAAGCCTAACAAACAAACAAACTCACATTCGCATTTATAAAGTTAGTTAGGATTCCTGTCTATCCCTTTAGATAACCTCAATAAGTAAAGCAGAATATTAAATTATCAAAAATCATCGGCGTTGCCAGAAAAAGTGAAGTGTCAGGTGAATGGACCCCTGTGGATCAGGTGAAGACGTTTGATCGACAACATAGCGACGACCTTGCCCAATCCGTCCTTTTCTATACTCCATTTGGTTACGTACTTAACTAAAGTAAGTAAGTAAGTATTTATTTTTCAAAACATAGGTACACGTTCTTATACAAATATTATAAAACACAAAATAAAAAATAGTACCTACATATATAATGAAAAATGAGGTTACCACTCAGGTTTGTTGTTGGTTTGCGTTGATACCTCAAACCAACCCAGATATTATTTCATAACCCCAAGTCACGCCCGGACGTACATTAGCTACTCTTGTAATATTTTACAAACACAAAACTACGTAAGATATATATTATATAAATTATAATTGACAAGCATATATCGTCGTTCTAGATGTGACCCCTCGTATATGCAAACTAAGCAACTTTCCAGGAGAGACAAATAACTGCTTGTTAACAAAGTATATTAGATATCCTTTATTTTTTATAAATTTGAACTGAAAATTACAAGGTAACACCAGAAATACTTTTCGGATCTTTCTGCATAAAAATCTCATTTCAACAAAAAATGTTAGTTACGAGCGGTCACATCCAGAACGACGATATATATAAATTAATATAGAAAAATATATATTAAAATAGGTATAACATGAATAATAAATAAATTGGCGCAATAGCATAATGTATATAAATATAATATTCAATAATAACCTACTAACGGTTGCCATTCACGGTTTAGCGATCCGGTATCAAATATCTTGTCTCGCCTATATTGCTTCTAAATTAAAGGTAAACAATCTTGATGTTTCTTTTTATCTGAAAACTCAGTTTAAAAATAAAATGCTGCTAAATACAACAATAACAATTAATAAATGAATTGAACCATTAGTTTAAGCAGTACTTTATTTGTTTAATATGTGTTTGTGTAAAAAGACACATCAAGATTGTTTACCTTTAGTTAAGTACCTAACCAAATGGAGTATAGAACAGGACTGGTTTTAGCAACAATTGCGACCAAAGGACACAGGGATCCGAAAATGTTTGAACCACGCAAAATAATGTATGTATTTGTACTGTACCAATGTGATGTACACCAGACGCAACCAGAAAAATATAGTCATCAAGTTTTTACGTTGGAACTTCGGATATTGGAATCAACAGACAGACAAAATATTAAAAATATGAATATTTTGGGTTCAAACATCTCACATTAAATCCAGTTATTAAAATAAAGTTCACACACAGTCTCATTATATTTTAATAACGGTATAGATTATGATTAGCATTTTTATTCACCGAGAATACGTAACTATACAGCTTCAGAACATCTTTTAATCCTATTTAAGACGAGCGAGTCGTTTGCACTCTACTGTATAGAGTTACAGACATTATGCCGCAAACTAATTGTTTCATCGTAGTGGCTATTACCACAACTCGGGCATAGAAGATTACGTTGTGTGTGCACTACCGTACCATATTATAACTGAAACCGCACCGCACACGCAAAAAGAACACCTTCATGTAGTAGGTACGTAAAACCATCAAAGGCGCTTTTAGAAATGTAGACACAATGTGCTGCATTATTATACAGCGTGTAACATAAAGATGTGGTCATATTTTAACGTCATAGTACTGAATTAAAGAATTTTGTAATATATTCTTTTGTTAAAATTAAACTACTATATACGGATTATATCGCGATAAAATCCGTATATAACAGATTAATTTCAATGAATAACATTCGCGTAAACAGAAGACAATATTATATTCTTTTGTTGTTCAAAGAAAAACAGCATACGTTTTGACCACAGTTTAGTTAAAAGTAATTTATACGGTCAGCTAACGATCGCGTTAAAACAATCGCGCGAGGGGTCACGGGGTTAGATAAGTGAGCTAAGTACTAACTAAACTTTGTGTTCGCGCTTAAATAGCCGGTTCTTTCTGTCATCTGTAAATGTTCGTTGGCAGCAATTGATGAATGGATTTGTGTTAGCTCTAGCTAATGACAATCGTTTGATTATACACTGCTTACTGTGATAATTGAAACAAGTAAATATTGTTGGAGTATCTACACTGTAGGTGTTATGCTTGTGCAGCAAAATTCTATTTAATATTTCATCATAAATCATAAATAATATATTACATACAGTATAATTCTATGTATTACAAATTACAGTGTTTAGTGAAATGTACTGATTAACAGGTTATTTGTTTTCTAGCTTATTAAAATACAGCGTTAAAAAGGCAGCTAGAATATACGCCATTTTATATTTCTTCTTCGCAATAAATATAATTCACAAGAATAATGTTGTTCAAATAAGTCATACCTAAGTTTGATTCAGCAATATCGTGAAGGTACTGAGGTAGATATTTTCATGTTCATTTAGTATAAATAACTGGGACTTAAATATAACCACTAATTAGATAAATTACCTTCGTAATTATCTACTCTGGTCATATTAAAAACACATTATTTACTTAGAAGCCTATATCTAATAATGTTATTGCAATGTTCTGCCAGCTATTACGTAGATTTATGGTCAGTTTATATACCGTTACATTCCGTTATTTCAGCTATAATTGCTTCGACCAATGTTCTCGAGCTGCGACAAAGTGGATCATTATGACCTAACTAACAACCTTACAAGCTTTCGTGGTTTGACCTAGTACACACGAATCTCTAATCACAGTGATGTGGCCACGACAGAGGGTGGACTGCGCATCGTGTGGCTTCTCTTACACAAATGTGCACTCTCCTTAATTATAGTAAATGTAGAATGATGTCTGATCTACAGTTCGTTGTTCAAAGTGTTTACAAACAATATAAACGCAGGTACGCAAGGGCTTTTCAACAGATTACAAAAGTTACCGAACAAGTGATAATAGAGGCCGAACGAACACCGGAATAGAAACTGTCTATGTTTTCGTCTCACAGAGAAATCTCAATTCACTCTACTGTTAAATGTGATGTGATAGATGGTATTGGACTTTCTGTTGTAACAGAAAGTTACACCGAGAAAAAGTCATGTCTGCAAGCTTAAGAACATTCTTATATCTCGAAGAATGTCTTTTTATGGCTGTCGTTTGAAAACTTTTCAGTGAGGCGTTGATAACGTAGTTTTAAGGTGGATAATGCGTATTGTGCATTGAGAAGAAATCACTACCGAGTGAACATATGGCATCATTGGAGCGATTAATTTGTGCCAGTGTTGCCAGTGTTATTGCCATCGTATTTAGCACTGCAATCGCGTTTAATTAGCAAACGTGATTATTTGGGCGCGTAGTACACACGCGTTGTGTTGCGGCCATGTTTATTTTATCATTGACACACTTATAGGTACCGCCGGCCTCTCATTCGTATTGTAATTGTGTTAACGATAATGGCATTATTCCGACCAATATGTGATAATTAAAATCTTTAATTATATTATCGAGCTCATGCGGAATGTAACAAAAGATTAAACGCCAGTTATTCCGAATGGTTGCTTTCATTTAATTATATTTAATAATAAGTAAATAATGTATCAAAGGTTGTTATTTAATGCGAGACATTAAATTTATGACAATAGCAACGGTGATGAATAACAAATGAAATGACTCGGGTCACGCGACTCCGGTATGCGTATCACATTTGTAATCTTCACAGAAATTTATATTAAATTGTAATTTGTAAGGTTTGACACAGGGATTTCAATTTTTGAATATTGTAGCCTAGAAAGTTAGTACAATTCGGGATTAGTGTGGCAACGACTGAGAAATGGTCGGATGGAATTGGAAAAGTTGAGGCGAGCGGCGGCTCGCGAGGATTACTGCTGCCTGTTTGGCACATTGCGACGTGTACAAAGTTTCATTGCTACCTACGTCACTACAATGTCTGTTTTCCCGGAACTTGCATATTTTCCTTTAGAAAAGTACTTGCAAAATGTGTTTTCCTGCGACCAAGAATACTGACTCGATCCTCGGCCTTGCTGAAACTTTCTTACAAAGTTTTTGTTCAGATTGTGTTGGTGTTGGAAAAGATTGCCCCTGCTTGTACATTTTACTATAATAATATGCTATTTATGCTTTTTTCATAATAACATTACCAAATGACATAAGATAATGTACATACATCTGTTCAAAACGAAACTCAAAGATTATTTACGCAAAATAAATCAATAATATAATGTAATGCCCCAGAGGCTAAATAATTAGTACTTATTATGTATATAGTTTTTTGTATCTCATTATAAGTGGACTGTAAGTTTTTATGGCAATAAAGCTCTTTAAACCTAAAACGTTATCATAATAATATTATAAATGCGAATGTGAATTTGTTTGTTTGTTACACTTTCACGTCTAAACTACTCGACCGCCCATCATGAATTTTCGCATATACTTTGTCAGGGGTACGTACAGAAAAAACAAAGGGTAACTTTAATCCAAAAAAAAATCTGCTACTAACTTAACCTAATCTACATTTACGCGAGCGAAGTCGCGGGCAAAATGTAGTATTTTAATAAATAACACTGGCGAACAGTAATTTTGCGGCATAGTAAGTTGAAGTCAATTTTGTGTAAGTTCTACTGAACTTACACAAAATTGACTGCTGAATACGAGAAAATATCTTTTTTTTATATTGACTCTAGAAGACTAAGACTGAAAGAAGGTCGATATAAAATAAAATTACATATTAAATATATATTTTAGAAGCGGTTATATAATAACGACAAGAAAACTTAACACATATGCTATTAAAAAAAATCACTAAAACATTATTATTAGAAAAACTTTATCTGTAAGCTTTTCCATTGTGTTTATGTTCAGGACAATCTCTTATTAAACTCAAGCAATAGTCTGCCATCATAATATGGCTGTCCCATCGGCCTTGGTATCTTTCTTTCATTGTTCTAATGACCTGATGAAACCGTCCTTTATGTTGAATATCTTAAGAACCTGAGTCAATCCATACATTTCGGGCATGACTGATGAAGGTGTTTCCCAGTGTAATTGAAGTTAAAATTTAAACTTCTACAGTAATATGTCTAAACAAAACTTGTCAGAGAGCTTTGTAAACGTAAGGCACTGGGATGGGATCTTCAATGCGTCGCGTCATCGCCTTGAAAACATTGGAAAATATGTTGATACGACGGTAGCTCATATTTCCGGATATTTATAATCACCTTTCGTTCAGCGTTACATTCATCTCTTCATAAGTATTTTCAGAGCTTCGTACCCCGAGTGTGCCAACGTGACCGACTGTCTGTTGGTCTATCCGTCTGTGTATTGTTGAGTTACGGCATAAACATGAAGAAAGGAAATAAAAATAATTGAACCTCCACATTACTAAGAAAGCGCTATGAAGTTTATAAACATAATTAATAATGTCTGAGAAAATAATCAATATCTGTCATAAGTAGACGATAATATTTATTTTAAAACAAAAGCTATTAATATATATAAATCTATACATATTCTTATTTGCATTTTTGTATTGTTTAATTTTATATGTCTAAAGTAATTGATTTTCATATTGTTTTATAAATTATTGTCAGTCTAGTGGCACCCATTGTGTATAATCTATGTTTAATTTGTGGATAATGCAATGGGCTGCAGGATTGCGATTGATATGTTGTTATATTTATGCCTAATGTATATGTTGTAGCTGTTTATTATCCCTTAATAAATAAAATAAAAACATGTTTACACAAATAAAGATGTGTCACATGAAATACAACTGTAACATAATCGGGCAAGATATAAGGACAAAAATAACAAACTCCGTGAAACACGAATAAAAGCCATTTCAAGAACTAATTTTATTTTAATTTGTTCTGATATTAATTGAGGCGAACCCGCTTGTGCATTGTGCAAGTGAACAACGTAATTACATACTCAAAATGTATTCTACCATTGTAGGTGCATTCATTTCTTCATGTTACTCATAACCGCGAATGCTTTGTACGCCCAGTTGATAAGCTGAAATTAAACAAACTTATCAGATATTATCCCTCAACATACATAAAACTAATACACTTGGGTATAATAAAACATTAGTTCTGGTTATAAGCAAGCAAGGGGAGCAGCGAGCCATAGCCTAGCAGAAACCGTTGAACTGCTATACAGAGGCATGTGTCATTTTATTTTTTATATTTTACTTTATTATTATATTGTGGTTAAATATCGCTCGCTTTAATAGCAAAGGAAAGCACCGTGTATAAGCCTGAGTCTGAGAGTTTTACGTAATTTTCTCGAAAATGTGTGAAGTCTGCCAACTCGCATTTTATACCGTTGTAGACTATAGCCTGATCAATATTATGCTGAGAAGAGGTTTGAGCGCAGCAGTGGATTGGTTTACAAAAGCATTAATATTTTATATACTATTTATAAACAATCTCACTATAAAGCACATCCATTAAGAATCAATGAGGTAATCGAGCCGCGTAGCTGGCTAAGTGCGAATCGGCAGCCTTCACACATTTTCGATAACATTGCGGAAATCTCTGTTATTGATTTCGTTAAAGCGAGCGAGTCAATAACTTATTTAATACGAAATGATTATTCGATTGTAATATTTTTGTATATAGGCTCACTGCTATACAACGTTTTAAAGTATCAACTGTTCAATCTGTCTGCCTTCTACCATAGTATAGTTACCTACTATAGTTAAGGGCAGCGATAGCTCAGTGGGGAGACCAACAGACTGCAATGCAGAGGGTCTCGGGTTCGAACCCACGTCGCGCACCTCTGACTTTCGGAAGTTATATGACTTTTCGAAATTATGTGCGTATTGATTGACAATTATCGCCTGCTCCGTGCCTCGGAGAGCACGTTAAGTCGTCGGTCCCGGCTGCCATGAACATCTATGGCAGTCGTTATTGGGAGAGTGTCGACACAAACGGCACAACGGACACAACGGTCTTAGTCTCCCCGTGACCATGGCTGCTGAAAAGCAACCGAAACGTCGGGGAAAGTGTAAACTTAAATATAAATAGTTTTAATAGTTTTAATAAATTAATTAGCTTAAAAATTAGTAAAGTTCAATAGTATCTAGTAGTAGTGTGACAGTTTCAAAATTTTGTAATAAAGTGTAAAATAAATAACGCGATAAAATCCGTATATAGAAGTTTAATTTCAAAGAACTGATAGTTAGGCCAAACGAGCTTGGGTATTACGTATAGCGTTTAGTCATTATTGATTGATTAGGAGTTATCATGTTCTCTGTAGGTGTGATTCTAATATTCTATTGGTATGTAAATAATGATTTGTGACAACGAATAAATATTTTGAATTCGAATATGGAATTGTACAATTCTTGAATCATTCGATATTCTAACTAAAAAGATTGAATTGTAATAATTATTTGTAAATTACATAGCTTTGTGTCCAGTATAGCAATCGAACACACGACACTTGGCGTACTATATATCAGTAGTGAGACAAAAGGTATGACATACGCGTATATTTAGGCTATGTTTAATAGGCTAGTGGTCTAGTCTATTAACGACGTGATTCTAAGAACTTTGTTACATAAATCGACTTGGATATTGAACCGACACCTTACGGTTTTGCCGATCGTGAGGTGTCGGTTATAGTTACGAAATATGCATTCACTTGCGGTCAACGGACATCCCATTCGAAAAGTCGGATCTCCCGACTTATCAACGTAGGTACTGGTCGCCTACCATTTTGAATACTATTCCCTATTATGTTTTGCCCGCGGCTTTGCTCGCGTTAACATAGGCTAGGTAATAACAGTGCTTTTCTGGATGCCAGTTACCCTGTGTCCTGAGTTACCTTCTGTTCATGATGATCGATCGAGTAGTTAAGGCGTAGAAGCGTAACAAACAAACAAAAATGACTTTCGAATTTATAATATTAAAGTTAGGATATTGTACACACAGCGACACATCAACCTAGATTGTTTGGACTTTGAACTATTAGAAGTTGAACGCTGCGAATTGTGCGAGAGAGTGCGTTATATTTTTGTTATTTTGCCTAATTCACGCTGAACAGGACGCGACGCTCTATCCTTACCAATTACATCGACACCACTATGCACCGTCCCTTTCCAACAATTCTCTATTTTGTATGTAGCGTAGTTATGCGTATATAGGGTGTCTAACTTGATGTGTAGCCGTGTATACGTTCATATACTAGAATGCTCCAGGCAAAACATAAGTTATACCTACTTTTATCGACATTTTTATTCTATAGCTTTCGTAGATTATCGTCTTTGTTAGAGCTTAGTGAGCTCAACTGACTACGGAAGCAAATCGTAACTAACATTATACATGTGAAAATGTGTTTGTTTGTTCTCTCACCACGTCAAAGAAGAGTGACGTAACGACGTGACCTTTATTTTAGAGGTATATACGCTTGAGTCGGCAGGTTCCGTAATGAATGTCATAGCCAAAGCCAAAAATCATTTATTCACTTAGGTCACAAAGTAACACTTATGAACGTCAAAGGGAGTTTATTACATTTATTGAATTTACATTTATGTTAGTTAGAAGGTTCAGGCAAAAGGTTGAGCCAATGAGAAGATACCTGCAAGAAACTCAAGGCCATTCTTTGATTTCAAATTTTGCTCGGCTAAGGAAATATTAAATTCGGTTGGCAACGCGCGCCTGGTACGCAGCTGCGTACTATTCCATCGGGCAGGCTATCATTTGCCATCTAGGAAGCCCAAAAAAAATTCATATTGAAGAAATACTTGGTATTGAGATTCTAACTTAAACTTGTAAAATTCAAACTATCTACAGATGATTCCTGTGTCGCATAGAGACAATAAGACAAAGACCGTCAGAGTCTTTACAATTATTGTGGATCATCCTTTATCCGTGTAGCGTTCAGACTCTCAAAACAATATAATTCATATAATAAATACTTGGATACAATTTGCGTAGGAACCGGAGTCTATACCTTACGGAATGCATACGATATGACTCTACAATAGATGTTTGATTCAGTTTGGCGACCTTGTTCCCTCCTAAAGTAAGATTACAATAATACTTCTAATAGAAGTTTGTATTGCCACCGCTCACTTAGAGAAATTAGTCTGTATACATGTAAACATAATGCTACTACATAATCAAATAGATATTGATATTGTTCACTAATTGGATGATATAATTAGATAAAGCGCTATGTGTGATATTTAGTTACATATTGGAGCTCATTTGATTATATTTAAATTTGCTTATATTACTACATATTATGTAGTAGTTGTACTTGCGATTTGAATATATTCACTAGCTTACCCGGCAAACGTTGTTCTACCATATAAATTATTTTTAGCAGTATGAAATATACTTTACGACCTATTCTCATACCTAACAAATACGTATGTACATAAAAAAAAAAAAAAAAAATATATATATATAAATCTCCCCAAGGGGGCAGGTAGAAGTGAACCCAGTGAATATGAATAAAATGATTGAGATGGCACGTATACTTACAATAGTGTATGTATCAAGGGACAGCGTGAATATCTTGCCAGCGGTAACACTGAGAGGGCGTTTGCACCTCTCCATGAAGATGATGACGAATATGTTCGTCTTACGGTCGCTGTTTATCCACGGCCCTTCAAAAGCTGCCCTACCAAGGTCCATACTCTGAAATTTTTAAATATTCTCATGTTTGAATTGCACGGGTGGCACAGTTGTTTTAGTGGTCGCTTCGCTATGCATCAAGCGTACGTTAGATCCCCAAACGGGTCAAAAATTTGTGTGATCAACAGTAGTTCTGCCTCCGTAGCGCAGCGGTAGTGAATGCGACTGCTGTGCATGAGGTCTCGGGTTTGAACCCCGGGTCGGGCTAACAAAAAGTTATTGGCATTTTCTGTTAAGAAATCTCAATAGCAGCCCGGAGTTAGGAAGTTAGCGGTGTTAGTGACCCTCGTGCCTCGGAAAGCACGTAAAGCCGTTGGTCCTGCGTCTCAACTCTCTCCGGTCGTGTTGGATTACCGTCCTATGGGATCTTGAGAGTTAGGGAACCGAGAGTGCACTTGTGTTTGCGCACACCCTTGTGCACTATAATATCTCCTACGCAGATGGCCAGTCTCAGTTAAGATTGGCCGCCGTGACCGAAATTTGGTCTGAAGGATATTATTATTATTATAGTTGTTCCAAATCTGGGAATTCTTTAAGCCCGTTGTTTGAATTTTTGTAAAGTCCTCCGTGACACAGGAATGAATAAAGATTAAAACAAATAGCTGGCGAAACGTGGTTGTAATTTAATATTACCTCTACTATTTCGTGAATAAAGTTGAAAAACAATATATGTACTGTGTCTATAATGTAGTCATACTATTAATTCTATACTGCATACCATACATGTGCTTACTTATTATAGATTTACTGTATACCTATAATAATAAGAACATCCTTGCGACGTATTTTCAAATAAATTTCATATTTATTGCTATAAAAAGTGCACTCACCTTCCATATCAACTCGTCGCCGTACCAGCACAGTATGAACACTTCGATCAGCATGCAAGTTAGATAGATTCCCATCCACGCCATCTGCATTGGATGGCTGGCTGGGTTTTCGATCTACAACGAAATCACTTATTTTTACTTACATTCAAAATCTGATGATAGTAGAAACTTATTCAAGTATAACATTTTGATAGCGGCACGAAATCCTTTTCTTTGAACATCCTTAGATATTTCTTAAAATATGAGACTATAGTCGAATATTGTACATGTATAGTTTTGTAGGGATACTGCAGACGTCTGAGTTTGTTGTTTGATTGTGCTGCGAGGTAGTCGTCTCCCCGCAATGACTCAGTTAGGTGGTAGTTAAACATGTATTTAATTTATTCGTAGCTGGTACAAGTAAATATATATCCATATATATCATGAAGCATTTCATTTAGACTTTCAATTAGGACACTTAGCGTTAGGGGTAACGCTTATACCTTACAACAGTATCACTAAAACAAATGAGGAAAACATCAGACGAAAAGATTTGTTACCTATAGTAGTTTCAAGATAAGGTGTTCTATGCATCTATTATACCAAATAGTGAAAGAACTGATGAGTAATAAAAACTTAAGAAATGGGTGCTATCGTTTTTGTGTCCTGTTAATCCTATCACAGCTGTCAAGATCGCATATTTGGCGGTCATAATTGTCGATATCTATGGTTACTGTTTAAGTGACTATAGAGTATGAGGTTTAGATACTTTACTATCCACTGGCGCCTCTAGCAAATTCAAGTGCGATAGCCCTCATTTATACAGAGTATCTTATTTTTTAACGGGTCATATTGTTGATTTGCGTTTCATCCTAACTAAAATTATAAATGCGAATGTAAGTTCATTTGTTATGTTTTCAAGCCTTAACTACTCAACCGATAATCTTGCAATTTCGCATACACGTTGCCAGGTGTTCGCAAAAGGTTATTTATTGGCTACCGTTGATTCAGAGAAAAGTCCTGTTTCCGAGGGATACAAATATATTGACAAAAAATACATTAAGCAAAGCCGTGTTCAATAAAGAATGAACTGAATAATTTCTTACGAGCAACTATTTTCTTTAAGCTTTCTCAGAGCTTTGATTAAATGCAAATACAAAGATTTTATAAAAGCGAGGCATAAAATATAATCCGAATAATAAAATGGTATCACTTAAATCGTTTTTTGAATTTAATCAAAGCCTTTAGAGCAGAAAAACCCACATATTAAAAAAAGGAATACTAGATTCCATAACAAGACCAAACATACAAATAAACAAAATGGACGAAGCAACGAACGCGGAACGAGAGCAATTTATGTGGGACCATTATGTACCCAATAATGTCATTGCTTGGATACTGTTGTGTGTTGATTGCATGTTGTAGTTACGTGACACACACAGCACGTAAAAAGCTTTTCTCACATTGAGAAGTAAGAAAAACCTTTACTCAGTAACCCATGCACAAACGCAGCACAGCGTAGTGGTTATATTGCCACTGTCACTGTATCGAGTTTTATGGGTTTGATCTCAATACGATACATACATCCACAAATAGATGTATCGAGATTGGGTGTTCTTTGTGTCCACTGATTAAATGTTTCTGAAGTGACATAGGAATTAATCCTAGTGCAGAATTTGTCTTTATAAATAAAAATAATAATTAAAAAGGAATGGTGTTTCAAACGTACTTACTGACAGAAATTGAATGCCAATCAAACAAAGTACCATTACGCTTAGCATGAACTGCAGCGCTGAAGCCAAACTGAAAGCGCTCTTGATCATAGACACGTAACTGAAAAAAATATTTGTTAATACTAAAAGAACTCTTTTTATGCAGTGTTACAAAAATGTGTGGTCAGTGTCATGGTCCGATAGGTAAATTGAAACAGCAATATTAACTTGTCAACAAATGGTGTTAAGTTATATTTTTGACTCCATGAATAGGTAGCGTAGAAGTTTAAGTGCTCGCCTCTCGACGGCCAATACGCCCACAAATTTATTTGTCCTGATTTTTTTCTGTTCACCATTATTTTATTCATAATCACAATATGCTTAAAAAGGGGTATAAAGTTTTATCTTTATGAGTTAATATACATACATAATTATGTTAAGTTTATAATTTTCACAACGGCTGCTACAGTCTTTTTCCTTTATTATTTTACAGAGATATTATAGGACTAATTAAATTGTTTCTAAAAACACCTTTGACTACATATCTTTATGGTTGCATATACATACATATGTATTTCCTTCATACCGCAAGCAGTAAGTACTTCTCATACGATGCTACTATTTAAAATGATCAGCAAAGAAAGTTTAAAGACGAGGACGAGGATTACGCTTAGTTTTGCCGACTAAAACATTATGTTTTATTCGGCAAGGGTAGGTAGTTTATACTAGCCCGTGTTTATGTGGTAACAAAAATATATAAACGCGAGACATAATTATATCGCATAACATTGGCACTAAATCTTCTTTTTTTGCAGGTATACAAAATATAACTTGCCGATAGTGTGATTAATATCTTTATATCTCGTTAAAGGCACAAAATCACATTTGATTACTGCATGTCCTTTAGTCTGCTTTATGAATCCAATGGTGATATATGTATGCGTAAGAGCAAAATATGTCGTTGTTACGATTTTAGCGACAAGAAAAGTGTGTTTAATTTTTGTTACAATAATCTCTTAGCTACAATATGAGATCAGGATATCTTTGTAACCTTTTTTGAGGTCAGGTATCGTCCGCAATAGATGTATACAAGCTCGTCTCATATTACGAAGGACATACATTTGGAGGCATTTATTTATTTGTTTGATACGTATTAGCAAAACGCAGAGTATTTTATATTGTGACTCCATAATAGTTGTAAATTTATATTAATTCATTAAAGGCATTAATGTTACGTTAATGCTGTCATCAAAATATGTGTATATCTATACTAATATTATAAAGAGCAAAGATTTGATTGTTTCTTTGTACGGGTTTAACTCAAAAACTAATCAACCGATTTCAAAAATTCTTTCTCCATTAGATAGTGTGACACTAAACTGACCTACTTTTACGCGAGTGAAGCCGCGAGCAAAAGCTAGTCCTCTATATCATTATAATTATTATTACATTACATTTATCGTACGTACTCCCTACTTGACTGTAGGCCGCCCTTTAAATGGACTGGTGACTTAGTAAATAGGACAGGGTGCGATGCATGCTACGTAATACCGATCGCTTTGAAAATTTATTCGAGGAGCCTATCTGCTACGTAAGTTATTGAAATTCTCAAGAGGGAATATCTGAAATACGAAAATAAAAAACTTTATATTTATATAGAGCAAACGTTTGAATTACAGAAAATACAGCACGTAGCACGCGTGTCACGTATGCGATATAAGATAGTATTTATATTACTTTATGGATTCTGAAACTGCAGCCGGAGCCTATTTAACCCTTACTTAATTTTACGATACCCGCAGGTAATCATAAAGTCGCCTAGTTTTAATACGATGACCTAAGGGTACGCAGTATAAATGTAGTAAAAATTAGTGTTAAATTGGATACCATTTTGAGTGACATATAGTGTATTATATTTAACTCTATTGGTCTCGTAGATAGTAGCTGTTAAAAAATGCTATTTCGTACTCTCTGAATTGTAAAGACATGTTTACATATGTCGTCTTAAGTGCGAACGAATAGAGGTAGAGTAGGTGTATGACACCCAGATTTCGCCAACTACGTTTTAAGGTCCAATGTAATAGAGGACGAGCCTATGGGCGTTTTGCCGTGCACAGATTTAGACTCAGTGCTGTTACTGAGAACTTCTTGACGGAAAAACCTATCAACATTATGCCCATCCTCAGCTTCAAGCCTGCGACGTCAAGAACAGCAGTTCATACGTTACCGCTGCACCACCGAGGCAGCCATACATAGTTGACATTTCACAACGCTATTTCTTCCATGCTACTCTGAGATGTAGATATGTAAATGCCCGATGTGAGCCGACGTGTCGGAGTAAGATATCTTAGATTTCTCAAGTCAAAAAACTGGGTCAATCCGTTTTTGCACGGTATGTAGGCATTATGAATACAACGAGATTATTCACTAACAGAGAGTATATTAGATGGAGACATAATAAAGGGAAGGGATGGCCGTACAAAGGTGATGGCGAAACGATTATATGTATTAAAATGAACAATCACTATTTATAACGTAATAATCTTTTGGACTTTCACTGTTATTAATAAAACACACTGGTGCTGATATTGCAAAACAATGTTATTAATTGTTAAAGCCCTCTTAAATAATAAATTAATTAAATAACAATAGTGTATTGACCAAACATAATGTATTCGCACGCCATTATCTACCAGAATATGCATAAACATATCTTTTATATATTAATATGATATCCATTATACCTATCATGTTACAATCAAAACAATATTTGATCGATATGGAGATGTTAGCATAAGGAAATATAAAGAGTTCTATAAAATTTTACACGATATTGATTCCTGTATCGTTATTATATGTAATCCCAGCATTTTAAGATTTTATAAATCGTACTACTTGTGTGTTTACGTGGTTACAAACGACTACGCGAATAATTACGTCAGCCTTAATGAAAATAAGATGGAAGTAAATAAAATTCTTTCTCACGAACACTAGGATGGGAATAAATTTTATTATCAAAAGTGAGAAGCATGGCGTAATTCGATTAAACTGCCTAAGTAACGATGCTCTGCGTTGCACGTTAGAATTCTGTGTATCAGATTAAACATTATATCGTAATTTGTATATGAGATACCAGAACTTAGTAAACTCACTAACGTTTATATTTTGGTTGATTGTTCATAAGTGTTACTTTGTGAACTAAATGAACAAATGATTTTTGACTTTGAATTTGATTGAAGAAGACATATTTTTCGATAGTCATGTTATAATGTCGTATGAATATGTCATTTGTGGTTTAATTGTATGTTGTTAAATTCTGTTTTTGTATTTGGTTATTTGGTTAAGCTGGATTTTATTATTGTACTTATTTTGTTTATGTGTTATTTATTTATTATTATTTATTATATTAAACATCACAGTATAAACCAAGACGTTGTACAGTTCAAACTTGTATCTAAATTTATGACACATTATCATTCCTACAAAAAACAAAAAATATCATTGCCATAAGTTTCATAGTATAAAAAAATTACTAAACACCCATCATCTCACAAAATCTCAAACAACTACACACATCCATCCATTCCATCACACTCTGATTCTGATATCAGGAGCCTATATAACATACTCATTGCTGTAACTAGGGGCGAGTTGGCATGCGCTATACTGTATGTGCATAAGTTCATATTATACAGTAACAAATAAGCGATTTGGTGTATATAATATTGTAAGATAATGTTGTTTGAGAAAATAAATAAATGGATAGTGAGTGTGCTGTGACCAAAACCATGCAAACTCTTTTAGGGCTAAGAAATAACACATGTGACGTCAGAATATAAACATAGCCTCATGCGTATATCTCTAGAGGAAATGCTTCTACCTACATGCTCGGAGATATAGGGTCATACGGTTGTGTGGTTTTAGGTCTAAGGTAATAAGGATGGTGGTCACCTCACTACTACTAACGCGCCGAGTGATTCGGCTCTATATATAGTTGTTACGACTCTGGATGTTCTGTATGCCTGTAGTTTCAATGCGTGTAATATGTAATATAGAAGGTTCTCTTTGGAAATATAAAAGCTAATCCCTTTTTTTAATTACTACTACTTCTACTTTATACGGATTTTATCGCGGTTTATTGGAATTACTTTAACTTACTCCAGTCCATTCATAAGTAGTAACACCAGAACATATTTTGGGAATGAAATAATATTAAAATAATTTCAAGTTTAGTTACCATTGTCACCATTGACCATTGCTGCTGACAAGCAGTTGAAACGTTGAAGAGAGTCTAATTATAAATAGATAAAATAAAAAATATTAAAGTACTTGATTGCACGGATATCGTAGTGGTTTAAAGTTGTCACCTCACTACTACCACTACGGCGACTATTGTGGGTTCAAATCCCACACGGCTACAAAAACTTGTGTGATCCACAAATGGTTGTTCTGAGTCTGGGTGTTTTGTGACCTTTGTTTGAGTGTTTGTAAAGGTACCCGCGAGACAGAACTTATTACTTGTGCGAGATTTGTTACGTGCTTTGTTATTTAAGTAAACCGCTAAACTGTATAAATTAGCTTCTTTTCTAATCTTTAACATTTACGTTAACTTACGACAGTCTTATACTTTGCGAGGCTGTCGATCAGTGATCCCGTTACTTCACAAGAGTTTACGCTGTTGCACTAAAGCCAACCGTCCTAATCAGTGTATTAATTAATTGGATATTGTGTTGTGAACGATATTTTACGTGACTGTAATCATACATTATTCCCAAAACGGATAACACGTCCGCGTCATCTGGTCACGAATAACAATATGATGACACATGTTACTAAATCGAGGTTATCATCATTATGCGAGCTCTATTGGGAAATTATCCTTTAATATTATAAATGAGATTATCTTTATTAATATTGTAAATGCGATACTGTTTTTGATAGACTGGCTTGTTGGTCGTTTGCTTTGTACGTTTGTGGCTGATCGTGAAATCCCCACTTTTATGTTATAGTCCAGTAAAATGGTTTTAGGTTTTTGTGTTAGAATGTTCTTAGTTTAAGTAGGATTTCTGGATAGGTGTCTAGTAGACCGGTATAGGCTCGCTCTATGATAGGTGGAATCTTAAAATAAGTTAGAGAGCAAAATTATGAGCTCCTTTTAACAGCCAGTTTTTTTACTTAGGAGACACGTTAGTTTATCACCGGGTAAGAGGTAGGTAGTGATGTAACACGTTTAGCTTTCGCTATCTTTATTTTAATGTACTGCATTACATGGATTGAATATAATTTCTTCTACGGATGCCAATTCCAGACTTAGTGTTGCTACTGAGAAATCGTCTGAGAAAACTTGATAACAATTTGTCTGACTTGACAAACCATGCCCAACCTTATACAAAGCAATCAAATATGATGTATACATATTAACAAAAGTTACAGAGAATTCATAGGAAACGTGAGCACGAAAACTAAATCGCACGCAGTTTATATTAAAATTCGGTGCGGCCTGCAAAAAGTAGCTATTGATATAAATGAAAACTTTCAAGGCAAATAGGCGTAGTACAGTACCGAAACACAAAACAGGAACAACACAAAACAATAAAGCAGGTACCATAACACAGCTAGCGTGATAGCTTAATAAAGGAAAGGTAAATTGCCAAGTGGAATGTCGGGCCAGGATAAGTTCCAACCCAAGACACGCATCACTGATTTTTCAGAGATGTGCCCATTAAAAGGTAATCGTCACCCTTTTGTGCCTTTTTGTCGGAGGAAAGCATCGTGAAGAAACTTAGAAGCTTAAGGATCTCTATTAATAACGCATGTGAGGTTAAAACTAGGAATAATAGACGAGCGCAATAAATTTGGTACGTTACTGTCAAGTTAGTTTGAGGGTGGTATTGCACAATAGCTCAGTCGCTCAAAAACACGTGATTACATAACCAAGCCTCTCCTTTTCTGTAGAACAGTCAGCCTATGACAAAGTATGGCCAACAATATGCTCTGGTTTTGTGATTAAAAATGATTTAGAAATTTTATGTTTAATACAAACACACTAACATAACTTGAATGAATTTAATAATGAACGTTTGATGTTTCTATCTATATTGATATTATAAAGAGGAAAGATTTGTTTGTTTGTAATAAATTACTTTTTAAATTGATAATCGCCGACACTTTTAAGTCTATTTTTAATTATTCTTTCACCATTAAAAAGCTACTTTATTCACTAACATAGGCTAACTTTACGCTTCGAGCTACGGAAGCGGAGAAGTAATCATAAACGTGAGTGAATTCACAGAAGTTAGCTAGTGAGTAAATTATTTCTTTCTTTCTAAATTGCTGCCTTTTGGTCCAGTGGTAGTGTATATGACTGCGGATCGTGTGGTCCCGGGTTCGATTTCCGGGTCGAGCTAAATGTTATTGGGTTTCTCTGTTAGGAAATTCTCAGTAGCAGCCCGGAGTCTGGAAATGTGCCCAGTAGTTGGCAATAGGGTGGCCCCCTATTACGTGGGACCTAAAACATAGATGGCGGAATGTGGGTGTGTCATACACCTCTGCCTACCCCTTCGGGGATACTGGCGTGAGTCTATTCTTTCTAACTTTATAGAAAGTGAATAGATAAGTTTTGACATTAGTTAGAAATTTGGTTAGATGCGATGAAAGGAAGAGATAATCATGTGAGTGTTCCTAACTATTACTTACAGGACAAAAGTCAATAAGTATTATAACTTTTTCGCTGGTTGCCTCTAAATGTTGTTCTGAGCGTTAAATTTTAATCCATATTTACATATTTCAATGTATTATATTTTAAATATGTTACTTACTGCCTGTGGCGTAAAGATAGTGACTGCAACGGCCATTTCGTCTTGTATCCGTTTGCTGAGTAGGATAGTGTCAACAAATTCTATACCTCTAAAAAAGTTACGTGGATCATGGCAAAAAAATTTGCTTGTCCCTTTTTTCGCAGGATCTAAAACTATTTTTAGTGTAATAGTTGGCTGCTGGCAAAATGTGGTTATGGCACACTTGTACCAACCACTTCGGCGAAATAAAGCGTGAGACATTGTATAAAATAATTATCGAGAAAATATCATAATTCATATTACATATTTGTGTTACTGTTAAAATATTAATCATTTAGTATAGCTGATTAGTATAATGATTACGTCATTGTATCACAGCAAATTAATTGAAAACACCAATTAATTCTATACGTGATGAATGACCTGTCATTTAACTCATAATGGTTTTCACTAAAATAAAGCTATTGTACTGCTTCATGTTACTGTTTACAGATAATATTGCGGCTTATTTAATACACATATTGCCAATTACACTTACTAATAATAATAAATAATGTCCTTTAGATTTAATTACGTTCACGGCGGCCTATAATAATGTAGCCATCTGCGTAAGAGATATTATAGCACTGAAGTGTGTGAGCAAGCACAAGAATGCAATGCCATTGCGCTAAGTGTTGTGGGTTCAAATTACATACAGGACAATAATTTTTCTTGCATGATCCGCAATTGTGTTGAATCTAGGTTTACTTTGTGTCCGTAATTTGTATGTTTGTAAATTCCACCGCAATACAGGGATTGATCTTGAACGCGGGAGTAGTCTCCTATTAAAATATACAAAAGCTATACGTTACCGAATAATACAATTATGGTGGATGATACATTCTTTAAGTACTGTCCGCACGTAGTTCTGCTTAGTATTTTCCACACTGAATCTGTTCTCCCTGATATCATTCTGGCGGCGTCTCTCGGCGATCAGTTCAAAGTTCCGAAAGTTGAACGCCAGTATTTCTATTTGACCAACTAAAATCATACATAAGAAAATATTTTAGACGGTATATTTGGTGATACTCTACAACTAACTTAGAGTATTGTATTTGTGATTATTCGTAATAAATGATGTTTTTAAATATGATAAAAATGCGGCACTCCGGTTTTGGCGAGAACGTAAAGATATCATGGACATAATATATGGTAGTCGGACATCAGTAGTAAGTACTGGATAGTTAAATGTAAGAAGATAATTACAGATTACTCTAAAGAAATATTTTTTTTTATATTATAGTAGGCAAGCGAGCATGCGGATAGCCTGATGGTAAGCCATTACCGCCGCGCATGGACACCCGCAACACTAGAAAAATCACAAGTGCGTTGCCAGCCTTTTAAAATTGCCTCCCCCCATGAGGGGGAGGGGCGGTTGGGCCTCCAATATACTCACTCACTCGACGAAACACAACGCAAGCCATATTTAAATTGTTTTTGTTTAACTAAATTACTACTATTCTTCAGAGAAAATAGATTTTCTCTGAACCTGGCGTCTGACCTATGTACCTTACATATGTCTATATATCAAGATTAACTTACTTTAAATAAATAATTGCAGAACTTTTACCTCACTTCGAACAAAACTTGACTTCACGCGTCTCTACAGGAAATATACATATATGTGAGAATTCTTTCACATCGATATTGATTAATTTGTTGTTCCCGATTACTATTTCAATGATAATCAAATATTCGATACATGCTTTAATGATGACACGTTGTTAATAGAGGCCAAGTTTTCCTTAGTTCCGTTACACAATAACTTCAAGAATCTAGACAATCTAACTTTACATTATCAATCAGTACTGATGTTTAATTCATTTGAATAATTCTTGTTATATGGAATAATTTTTGAACTGAATCGAATTGATAATTGTCCGTCGCAATCTATACATAATTTCTATGTTCATAATATACGCTCAACACAAATGTTAGCTAAAGCAAAAGACCGTCGTAGCAAAACGAAGCGAAAAGAATTTACTAAACTGCTAGTAGCGTAGCAAGCCGCTACGAGGATCTCGTAGCAAACAGACTCAAACAGTTCGTAGTAAACATCTACGAAAAGCACATAGCAAACAGAATAGGGTATATTGCTTGCGAAATAAAGGCGTTTTTAAGGGAACATCTTACCCTTCGTCGGGCAGCTCTTTATTAAATTTGGGATAATATCTTTAGCCAAATCATAAAACGCTTATTACAGAGTTATCAATATATTATGACCTTTGTAATCGTTAATAAGTAGGACAGAATAATAGCTGTTATCTTACTTGCAGAGGCAACAAAGGCTGCTAATATTGTGTCCATAACGCCATCTATTATGCACGTCGCTGGCTTGTAATAAATCTGTGGAACCAATGACTACTTGATTATTTAATACATTATTCTCATTAGAGCGGTGCTCAATAAAATGAATCTACGACGCAATGTTGAGCTTTGTTTGGCTTTATTGTTATTTATTGGATTTAGCTACACGGTTTAACACCTTATTCAATGACGTGTTGAATATGATGTGCTTCAAGCATATACATATATGTATGTAGTTAATAGGTTTTTAATGAAAACAACTTTGGTAAGGACATTTAGCTATTATTTGGGAAAAGTTCAACAACCCAGTAATAGGGTAGGTGTTTGTGTTTGATTTTAAACAATTTTTCAACAGAAAATCAAATTCTTTTTTTGAAGTGACATTAAAATTTGTGTCAAAATAAGGATGCAATCAATACTTTATGCATGGTAATTTTCAAAAAAGGGCTTTTGCGGCCTTATCACACGTCTGCACTTAATTCAGTGCTGCAGAACAATTTGGATCGTGCATCTTTTTCTGTTAATTTATTTTAATATATATGTATTATTATAGATAATGTAACCTTTTGATTAAAATTCATGTTGATAGAAATAGTTCCAAAACCATTGGATAGATGGTGCTGCGAGTTGCTATGAGATGAAAAATAGGAGAAACTGAATCTTGTTAGGTAGCCTTGTGGTTGTATATATACATAATATAACTATTTTTAACACTCAACTCTTTTTGTTCTTACTAAGTTGCTTCAAGTAAACATATTAACATATCGAAATAACACGTTTATGAAACATAATTAATTTTCTGTACCTTATTATACTAATAAACTGTCTAAAATCCAATATATAGGATTATATTATTTACGAAATTGAAAACGCATATCTTCAATTTCGTACACTAAGACAAAAAAAGACACAAAATAATATCTAAAATACACAAATATTTGCTCCAATCTTCTATCGAACCCACTAATAACATGGTGATGATAATTAGCGGCGAGATGTCTAGTTTTCTCTCTAGCTTAATTTGCTGACGATAACTAAATAAACAATGAAGAAAAGCTTTTCATTTTGGATTTTAGTGTCATATCTTATAGTTAAACCTCTAGATCAACTATTCTCTTCTGAGAGAAGGGTGTAGCTTTGTTGCTTAGCAAATTAACAGTTGTATGAATTGATTTTCGATTAAATATTTATTCTAACACTTCACCAATATCAATTTGAACAATTCTTTAGAACTAGCTTATAGCTAAAATACCGTATAACAGAAATAAAAAGAAAACCTAAAAGCGAAACCTTTTAATAGGCGTCATAGATAATTCAATAAGTTTCGAATAATAATAAGTTTAATATTAAAAATAACCGCGGGTCTACAATCTCCACGAACAAATCATCTATTCATAAGCTTATAACGTATTAAACCAACGTAAAATAATTCTTATTCTAAATAATTTTTCAATGAGTACTCAGTCAAAGGCCTATGTAGTTAGTTTAGCCACATAACTTGAATATGAAAATTCAATTAAAATATGAATGATCGAGTTTTATGTAAGCAATTCAACTCACGTGATGGATGTATATGGCCGCGTATGCCGGCATTTTGTATACGTCGAAGTTGGGGTATTCCACGTTCGTAGGCAAAATGTCGAAATTTTCAGTTAAAGGCATTATTATTCCAACTGAAAAGAAATCGTTGAAACATAATTTAGCGAAATGTTTTACCAATGTTCTCATTTTGAAATGAAAACGTTACAGTAAAGTTTGTTATTGCCGGGAATTTAGACCTCACTTCGGGTCTAGCTCAAGCATTTTTAGGTTTCTTTAGATAAAGAAACAAAGAATCCCTTGACAGCCGGTTTTATATCTTTCTTCTATTATATAACTAAGACAAAAATAAAGTTTAGTTTTCTCTTAAATTTTACTAACTTGCTTACATCATAGCCTCGTCTAAGTATTTTATAAGTCGAATATAGGCTGAGTTAATCAATATGTATGCTATATACAAAGCTTGTTCGTAGAAGGCACTGCCTTTTCATAGAAGAAAAGTAGGACGAGAAAACTGCACATTTGTGGCAAACCACCCCACCCCACCCCATTAATTTTGAAAATAAAATAATCTCCAAGAAAGTCCTTGGACGTGTTTAGTTAGAAAAAGTTATCCAGCAGTATAAGGAAGGAAGATGCTTTGCAATAAGAGGCACAATTAAAGAGAAAATGTAGCAAACTGATACATATCATGTTAAAAATAAACTAAAGACTGTATTGGATGTTTTTTTAGTACATAAACACTGAATAATATAAAACACATTTTGCTTTAAATCCCTACCATCCCTACTAATATAATAAATGCGAAAGTCGGTCTGTTACGATTTCACGCCTAAACCACTGAACTGATTTTGATGAAATTTGGTACAGAGACAGACTAGACCTTGGGAAAGGACAAAAGTTACCTTTTGTTGTAAAAAAGGCCTATGCCTTCTGCAGATCAAATACTCCAGATATCGATTGATCACTTCGATGTATTCTTATTACGCACTTGGCATTTGTTCATGTTGTACAACGTAATTAACATTATAAATGCGAATGTGTGTTGGTTTGTTTTTTATGATTTCACGCCTTAAATACTTGATCAATCATTACGAATTTTTGCATACACGTGTCAGGGATACAGAAAAGGAAATAATGTACATTTCATTCACAACAAATGCATTGTTTTGAGGAATAGCTAGTACTTATATATAAAAGAGGTATATATTTTATATAAGTACTAGTTAACAGTCCGAATTATTCCTCGGGAATAGCTGGCTATATTTCTTAATATATCAAGAAATATATAACGTATAATGAAAATGTTGGTAGCTTTCGTGATTTAATTTGTTTGTTATTCATGTACCTATCCTATTCTTCGGTCTAGGTTTAAACATCATCACTGCTTATTGTGCTTCCCTAAAGATGACTGCGCTAGTTTTACCAATAAGTTGTGGCGCACGTGCGGAATACAGAAAGTACATTGCGCTGAACAACTGATTCGTACAAATTAGTACAAAAGGCTACTAGAGCGTATGGCTCAGCTTTTACGGCTATTGTAGGGTGTAGGTACACTGACTGCTAAGTTAGTTTGTTGTGAGTTTTGAAAGAAAAGAAACAGTAAGTGAAACTCTGAATTTATTTGGAACAAGCTAGACTCGTCACTTCGGTAGCGTACTCATTAAATATACAAATAATATGATTTTAGTTTAATACGAAACAAATATATACCAAACAATATATGTATATTTGTTTATGAATCAAAAGTCTAATATAACTGTGATAAAACTGTGTCTGAACTTTAGTAAAATTATAAAAACTAATTAGTATTGACTGTGTAAAAGACTCGAACAAATCTACAATACAATAAAAATTTAAAATGTTTGCCTTTATGTATGCCATTATGTGCATGCATAAAAAACAAATATACACATATTTAGATGGAGCTATCAGAGTTGACAGGTTGGGGCTCAACTTAAAATTTAAGCAATTTTCTATGTGTCTATCGTAAATGACATCGCAGTTGTACTCTGGTTCGCCCATCGCGGGTGAAATCTAATATTATATTATTACAATAGTATATAATATATTTGTACAATAGTATATAGTATATAATACACAGTCAATTTTATACATATAAAAGCTTGATTACGGCACAGAATGCTTGAATGATGAAGTCTAAAAACATATATGTTTCTAGACTTCATCATTCAAGCAGCAGCTCTATAATAGAGGATAATTTGTTTGGAAGTTAATCTTCGGAGTGCTACTGTAAATTTAGTTTCAGAAGAAAATACTTAATTAGGCTTTACTCACACGTAGCACAACCACACCATATCGACGCGTCAAAAGGTGATCAAGCAGTGGTCAAATGTGAATAGTGTCGCTGCAGCTTTTTGCAGTTGCGTTGTGGTTCCTACAAAATGCGGATGTGGTTGAGTTGTCGTTAGTAGTTGCGATGTGGTTGCGACGCGCGACAACGTAATGACGCTCACAAGTGCAGACAGACAGCTCGGCTCCGGTTTTGTTGAGGAAACACGCCTTGACTGAACAAACTCATGGAATTCGAAGAGGAAACATTGTTGTTGCTATCCAATACAATGCAGAATGAATGACGGGGGAAGGGCGCAGGCGTGCGCGCAGTGTCGGAGCGTCGACGCAGCGTTGTGTCTGCGATGTGGTTGGACGCTAGTTCATGGTATCGCTGGTGGTTGCGTTGTGGTTGCGATGTGGTCGGTATCACCCACGTGGTCGCTAATGACGGCAAAATGTGGTCCGTGTAAATTCTACTATTCATTTTCAATACAAACATGCGCCCGCCCACGTGGCGTAGTTGTGGTGTGGTTGTGGTTGTAGTGTGGTTGTGGTAGGTACGTGTGAAACAAGCCTTAGACACGGCCTAACCCCGACGTTTCTTCCAATATCCCAAAATCACGGTACGCGACCAATACTGGACGAACAAGCCAGTCAACTATAACAACAGTACACATATCCTTATTTTCTTTTTAGAAATAAAAATGAGAGTAAGTAGTTGCTGAGATAAACAGATGTGATCGAGGGACACAGTGCCTTTATAATGGTTTCAATGGGCTTCTTTGTACCTTTTACGCACGAAATCCTAAGTATGAAAGAAAATAAATGGACAATAAAACGACTCTAAAGTATCCAAAGTTATATTAGTTACGACAAGAACTTCTTAGCCATTTCGCATAAAGACTTCAAAGCTTTGAAATTCATTAAATGTTTATCAGCTAAGCTGAGATGCTATTTTACGTATTAAAATATTTAATACTTAATGTATTCATGCATTGTCATTCAAATCGGAGAGAATAGTTCCATTAAAATATACATTCTGTTCAAAGCTCACCCGACACCGCTCCGACGCACATGGTGGAGTAGTAAGTCATAACAAAACGAGCCGTTTTAATACTTTTTCGTATAATATCGCGATGCTCCGCTTCTTTCGGTTTAAACTCTTCGCAGTGCAAATATTCCAACAGAGCTACCACTTGCTTTTTCTTCAGCCAAAATACTGCCACTTTAAAGTAGGTGTACATTTCACTCATAAATAAATATAATCTGAAAAACGAATATAGAACATATATTTTACTTTCCTCATATTTTTAGGAAACCGTAAACAATTTGCTATTTAATAAAGTACATTTGGTGCTTGATCTTAAACAAATAAAATGTAAGTATTCGAAAAATATCTAGCTACCCTTCGGCAACATCTCCAACATTTTCCCTTCGCCTGAGCAAATAAACAACTTCTCCGATGCCGGGCAAAAAACATACGAGCCATAACACCACCAATGTGTATATCATTTGGAGCCAATACTTGATGCATTTTGGCGAAAAATCATTGTACCACATGCCGTAAAACTTGAGCCAATAGATGTGCACGGCGTGGTACAGTCGAGGGTTGAGATCATCCCACGACTCAATAACGCCGTAAGGTAATATTGGTTTTAAAAAAGTTAAGCATTTTTTCATGTTATCATTTAGAATAGTCATTTTTCTTCGTGTACTCAAACAGAACGAACTTTTTGACACGTAATGTAAGAGTGCTTCGTATACCTCATCACATTATATCCCTTTGTACTAAAAACAGAAGGAGGGGTAACGTTAAGTGGGTATTATACATTATATTGTGATATTGTTAAGTAGAAGTGCTTTGCGAATTACATTTCCACGTCAATGTATAAAGCGTTACTAGGAAATGTCATGCGACTCATTTTTTGCGAGAAATTCGAGGAGCTTGAGTAACAATGTTCATATTAGACCGCCTTTTCCTGTCATTACGATTTGCACCGCTGCCAAGTATGTTTCTACTTTATTAGATACTGAGCTATTTCATTTTATCGCTTACAATTTTGTCTGCGTGAGCTTATGAGGAACATAGCAAATGGTGCAAAGGATAGCAATATATACGATTATACAATATTTAAATGTTGTTTCTCCCTATTTAGAGAAATTTCGCCTTCATTACTTCATTCCGAGAAGCCAATTGGCTAGAAACATTGGCAATAATCTTTGTTCGTAATAGAGTGGGCATTTCGAAAAGAGGTTCAGAATCAGCATATACAATTTAAATAATGAAATGCACACCCCTTAAAAAGAGTTAATTTAATATGTCGACAAAGGCAATTATAATAATTACAACAGCAACGTAATTACCGCTATAAGAAAAGGCACCGCTGTCTTAACTACGTATAATTGTGTTTTCAAAGAGGCTTTCAGATATTCATAATTTTCAAGTAAAGCACAAAGAAGATTTCCAAGCAAATTAGTAAGTATTTAAATGAAGATTTATGAAAATAGTGTAAATTTGCTTTCAAAGGAATAGGGGACCGTTGCAAACAGGTACAATTACTGCACTTGCAACATTAAGTGGACTGGCTTTTTAAGTTCAAGATATTTATGTATATTATCCACTATTACCATTTTTTTCTTTCGTGGATGGACATGACCGTATTTACAAGTAGTTGTATAGTTTAGCTATTAACTGACCTTTTAGTTCAATTAACGGCAATTTTGACACTTAGCTAATTTTACAAGGTGCGACATTTGACCAAATAATTTGATATATACAGATTATTTGAAGTAGGTGGAGCAGATTCTTTCTCAAATACATCTATCCAGCAGAAGATCATAACTGGATATTGTAAATACTTATGTTCTTTTCAGATGCGTAGAGTTTTCGAGTAGATAAATCTTCGAACTTCCTGGTGTTATTAGCGTCAGTAAGGTAAGGTAACTAATGGCTTACCATCAAGCGCGCCATAGCTTTTTTTGCGTTTTTTATTTGCAAAGTGGTAGTGCACTGTAATACGGTAGTTGCCTATATTCATTTGTGTATATTATTTTACATACAAGAGCAAATAGCAACATTTTGTGGAAACAGTATCAGAATTGCTTACAAAATTTGGGAGTAATTAATATATTAAAATTGTAAATGTGAAAAAGTGGAGCTGTGGTGGATATATCTCGCACAGTAACGGTTACGTAATAGTTATCGTTACGTAACTGGTTGTATCGTGCATTATTTTTCTGTCATTTGACATTTACATCTACTACTAAATTTGAAAAGCTTGCATCTAATTTATATTAGATAAGATTTCAAAAATTCTTTGTAATTTAGAGTTTGATAATGTAACTATTTGTCTTAAATAATTAAAAATTGTAAGTCTACTACCCTATTGTTTATTGTGATGTCTGATTACGGTAAAAAGTGTCTAGACTAGTTTATTCTTTCATTTTAAAAATAAAGTATTTATCAAGTTGATACTTTGACGTTTCGACCAAGTTATCTTATCGTGCAGCAACATCGATAACTTGAGGGTAGAACACAACGTATCCTTCCCATAATCGGAGTGAAAACGCCACTCATTCAATCAGTCTACTTGTGGCCGCGGCCAGTGCCAGTATCGTGTATCGTATATATGATGCAAGTTGTTTGGTTGCGGTGGTATCTATTCGTGGTATTGGTTTCCTTGTGGTCGATCGTAACGTGATATTGGAATATGGGACCGTTTAACTTAGATCTACAGTATCATTTGTTTTGTATGATGCTGTTCCAAATACGTGTAATATATAACAGTTGACAAATAAAAAATAAAAACAAAGCTCTATCAGAATATACGAATAGAATTCGAAACACGAATTAAAAGTATTTTTAATAGGAAAGTGTAATATTCTAGTGATTTTCTATTGCATAAAATGTTATGATAATAATTGTCAGTAATATTTATTTAAGAAATCTGTTTGTAATTAATTGATAATAATAATAATATGAAATGCATATTTAAAAGCCTACGCGATTCGTACGCAACATTTTTATACCTGTAAAGGTAGTAGGTATATAGGTATATACTATACAGCGACCTCAATATTAGTACATTAATATGATCTTTTGTAACCTGTTTATCGCAAAAGAAAGTATCTGTTTTAATTTAATTTAGAAACAATAGATAATAAGTAACATATATGTATAGACATACGTAGACATCAAAAGGGGCTTAGCACTCTTTTCTAGCAATGCAATATTATTATTCATAGATATTATTATATTTTAGAATTCAGGTATAAGAAGCTGTGAGTAATAACAAAGAAATCTGTCGAGCTGTTACTGACTGAGTATTAAGACGATCAATGATATTGTTACTAATCTTATGACAAGCTTCAAGCGTTTCCAATTTTCACTCATTACTAACAATATCTTTCAATAATTTTGTTATTTTAATATACATATAGTGATAGAATGATTATGTTATATAATAAAATAAGTAACATATTATTTTACAGAATAAGAGCAGCGATAGCCTTGTGGGAGATCATTGGTGCCCAGCAGTAACAGGACTTAAAATAAAGCACCGTTTGGATCGCGACTGTGTTGTAGGATATCATTGATATCAGCCCAGGACATGTTTTTGGACTGGGACTTTAGCTAATATTCTGGGTCGCAGCAATAATTTAAGCAGCGAGCAGTAGAAATAAAGTCTTATCATAGTGTTTGATAAGTACAGAAGCATCTAAAAATATAAATTCATAATTATAATTATATTTCTATTGATTTGTATGTATATCGAGACCCTTTTAAGTTTCGAAGAGCATGTCATGCGGTCGGTTGTGCCTGTCATGAGCACATCCATGTTAGGGATAGTTTCATGGGTAAAAAGTTCTGACAGCTAGTTTAACATCCGATAACTGATATCCTCATTAGTTGGGTTTCGTAGAAACACAAGGTATGTTATTATAGTGCGATCTATTTAGTCGATTTTAATTTTCTATTCGGTGAGATCTATTGATTGAATAATTTAGCCCCAGCGATCAGAAATTTTATGTGAGGAATGTATTATTACACTATAACAATATGGAACGGAAGTTTTATTTTTCTAGCTTTATTGAAATGATTTAAAATGAATTGATTTTAAAATGTTCAATTAAAATGTTTTTACAATTATTATCGCAATATTCAGAAGGTATTCATTCAATAACAAGTAAATGTGTTATCCAAGAAAAATGTACATAAATTTTGTCTTTTATAATAATGATGTGATTTCAATGTAATGTAGTCGCTGAATACTTAAGTTCATTAAATATTGATGAGATGAATTTAATCAATGGCGCGTCACTCACAAACTTATTCTGTAATTGCGGTTGGAGACGAAAAAATAATAAATCATCTGTCAAATGAGGAGGCACCTTTCAACGGTGAAGGGCGCTGACTGATCGTAGGCTTACACAAAATATATTATGCAAAAAAGTGATAAAATATGAAACGATTTATGCGAATCGCACAGGCTCCTGAATTTACATAATCACCGCTCGCACAGGCCTCACACAAAATGAAATACGTGATCTCAAAAACAATAAAAATACAAGTCGACGCAAGTTTTAACTGTTCCACAGAACGTGACACTTGATTACTTACTGACAGATTGTATTGACGACCAATATTTAAAATTCTTCTGTGCATACTATTTAAAATCTTTATCCCAAATGATATAAATATTAAATAACGAAAATGAAGCAGCAAAAATGAAGTATGACGGTTATGTTTTCAGAAAGGAGGAACTGACACAATTCCTCAAACTGTGATCTAATCTGACAAAATTCAATTGCCTGACAAATATATCTTTAACACTTTGCTCAATGCACGTGTGTACCCGAAGTCTCACGATCGGTAGTTGTGCGGGTGTTCGTCCTTATGACATTTGTACACGCAGGTAGCCTGTATGTTTAACTCGCGCATGTTTCCGCACATTTAACTTGTGCACGTAGCTTACGCGAGAAGTTTGCGTACTAGTAGTACGCAAGCTTCTTGCGTGGGCGGTAGCCCGCCCTAGCTACTTGCATCGTATGCGAACATCATCACGTGACACGACTAATAAGGCAATATGTGTTGAACTAGTTTTTGCCTGCGGCTTCGCTCGCGTAAAAGTCTACTTTTACGCGAACAGTAAAAATAAAGTAGTGTTACTAACATAACCTAACCTATTAGGAAATGTTAGAAACAGTACTTTAAAAAAAAATTGCCTGTGTTACTTGGTGATAATATAGCCTTCTAATGGTGAAAGAATTTTCAAAATCGGTTCAGTAGTTTTTGAGTTAAATCCATACAAACAAACAAAAACTCAAATATTTTGTTTTTATAATGTTAGTATAGGCAAGCAACATTCCGCCACACGACTAATAAGACAACATTTGTTGAATAAATATATTCAAAACACAGACTTAACATGTTATAAAATAAAAACTTTATTACTAGTCCAATGAGAAGTACCCATCTATGTTTATATGAGCATAAAGATACTTTTATGGCTTTTATATAGCTTTATTATGTTGTTAGGGGAAGGCAAATTATTTTATATTGCTATAGTACTCAGGCGCGTCTACTCACCGTCGCTGCTTTTGTTTTATTATTTTATATAAGAATCGATTTTTTTATATGCTTGTTTACACACAGTATGTTTGATTTAATTTACATTTTTTTAAATTATATTTTCAAGCGCATATACTGAGTAAATATACGAAATCGAGGGTGGTAATAAAATGATTTAGCTCCGCATAGTACAAATAGCTAGTACTAGATTTTGCCCGCGGCTTCACTCGCATTAATGTCGATTTTATCAATAAATTTCTGTTCCTCGGGAACAGGACTTATTTTCTGGATAAAAGGTACCCTATATCCTTTTCTGTACGACGTGTATGTGAAATTTCATGAAGATCGTAACAAACAAATATACAAACAAACTCACATTCGCATTTTTAATATAATAGTTAAAAAGTAGCAGACCAATTGTGGAAAATCGTGCGAAGTCGTATCTCCAACGTATCGTATCATACTTAAACAAAAACATGTCTTTAAATGAAACAAAGTAAATGTTACTTCTTAAAAATATAGATTCATGTAACTACATAGTATTTCAATACAATATATTAAAGTCTTTTAAATGTAGAACTGTTTCACATCTCTGCTCAATTGCGCTTCAGTGATCTAGCTAGCTAAATTGACATAGTAATAGTATATACAGAATTTTACAAATTCTTTGAGATCAGTATTTGCTCGCGGTTTCGCTCGTAATCTCTACTATCTATTTTTACTACGATGAAAGGTTCTTTGTCATTTTCTGTGCCTCTTAAAACATGTATGAGAAATATCACGATGATCGGTCGAGTAGTAAGGCGTGAAAACGTAACAAACAAACAAACGCACATTGTCATTTATAATATTAAGTTAGGATTAGGATGGACATCTTATAAGAATCTTGATAAAAACATGTGTTAAATAGATAGCAGAGAAGCCTGCGAACCACAATTTTAAGTATGTAAGGGTGATGCGCGTTATACCAGCTATCAGAATGTCCCTCGGAGCATGATACAGGAAAGACGAACACAACTTGTGTCTGAAGTCGAGGACTCTCTTGGGCGGGCCTCCGAATGGGGTGAACAGAACTTCGTTCGATTCAACCCCTCGAAGACACAAGTGTGCGCGTTCACTGCCAAGAAAGACCCTTTTATCATGGTGCCACAGTTCCAAGGAGTTACTCTCTGTATCTCCGAGAGTATTGGGATCCTCGGAGTGGAAATCTCGAGTAAAGTTCAATTTGGGAGTCACTTGGAGAAAAAAGTTAAATTAGTGAGCAAAAAGGTGGATGTACTGAACAGGGCGAGGCGGTACTTCACACCAGGTCAACGTCTTGTGCTTTACAAAGCCCTGTGCTTTGTGCTCCGGCCGCACGTGGAGTACTGCTCACAACTCTGGGCAGGGGTCCCCAAATATCCACTTGACCCACATGACTCCCTACAAAGAAGGGCAGTTCGAATCGTCAATGATCCCAATCTCATGGATAGATCGGTGTCGTTGGAGCAACGGAGAGACTGGGTCTCTCTGCGTGTTCTACTGACTCTTTCACGGGGACTGCTCTGAAAAAGTGTTCGATTAGGTACCAGCGGCCCTTTTCTATCACCATACCACTCGACAACGAAGCAGGGTTCATCCATATCACCTGTAAGCGTTCAAATCCAAGACGGTACGCTTTCAGCGATAATTTCTCCCACGTACGAGCAAACTCTGGAATTAACTTCGGTGTTTCCCGAGCGCTATGATATGTCCTTCTTCAAACGAGGTTTAAAGAGAGTTCTTCTTTCACGGTAGGCAACTTTGCTGTGTCCTGACATTGCTGAAATCCATGAGCAGCGGTTACCACTTGCCATCAGTTGGGCCAACTGATCATCTGCCACAAAAAGCAATAAAAAAAAATACCTAGAGCGCCAAACGAGACAAATTTAACATCATCAACCTTACAAAAAGAAATCGCTTCTGTATTATCTCAAGGGTCAACCGCTGAAACAATTTAATTGTCGTGCAGGTATATGTATGTATTAGGTGGACTGTCTTTAGAGAGAGTACTATCCCAGTCGGTCTGCTCGACATTTGAGTGGAAAGTTTGCTGTACCCATCAAAACTACTCAACATTGTCATATATTTTTAATATGCGGTGACAGAAGTTTCATAAGTTTCTTCTTATTCTCTTAAATATTCTTATATGACTATTTAAATATCTAATAAACAAAAAATTTAATCCATTGTAAAATATACTTTTGAAATCAATGAGTTTGTTATAAAGAAAGAATCACTCTGTATTTCTACGTGCAAGACCACGTGGAACCTTAACACGAAGGATTTCCTTCAAATTTAACCTTGTTGTGCCGGAGAGTTTTATTTTATGATTATGTTATTTAATTGTGTACTAGGAGCATAATATTCTAAAAATTCAAGTTTTGAACATTATACAGCTTAGGTAATTAAACATTTTTATGCCTACTTTTAATGGACCTTTCGTGGACTATTATAGAAATATTATGTATTCTATAATAAATAATATATTATGGAGCAGCGATAGCCCGTCGGACTACTACGTAGAGGTCTCGAATTCGATCCCAAAGCATGCAACTCTAACTTTACGAAGTTATGTGCGAATTAAATAGTTAATTATCGCTAAGAATGTTCTCGAAGATATGTGGTCTGCTAACCCGCACTGGGCCAGTGTGGTGGACCATGGCCTACCCCTTCTCACTGTAAAAAAAGCCCCGTGCCCAGGAATGGGACAGTTTAATACAGGGCTGACATTATATGGAGATTTCAAAACGGTCGAAAACACTCACAAACGCACGCCTCAGAACTATCTTATCTATAGATCACACAGTTGAATGAATCAAGTCCATAACACGTGCCGGATTGTACAGCAAAGAAAGGACAATAATCTAATCACACTACTTCGCGGTTAGACGTAAGATAGCCATTAAACAGTGTAGGCTATAATTAATACATGCCTTAAACAAACTAGGAATAAATAATAGAGCATCCTGTTCCTGATATAGATCTAAGAGCCATAAATGTAACGATTATTGCAGTTGATAAGGGGAGTAAACGTACGGCCGACACAATCGCAGTATCGTAGAGCGGCGCGGTAGCACAACACTGGTCGATTAGCCCCTAGTACTGGCCCGTGATTAATGTACAATCGATGTTGTGGACCTTATGGACAGTAGCTAGCCTTTTTTATTTAATTACTGCATGTTATGAGAACTAGAACGACAGTTTACTGGGGACATTATAGACATTATCCTCCTTTAATTTAAAATAAAATATATTATTATTAGTACTGCCTGCTTGGATGGTTAAGTGGTCGTCTCGCAATTGCCGCTGCGCCGAGTGTTGTGAGTTTGATCATCACACGGGACAAACATTTTATGTGATCCACAAATAGTTGTTCCGGGTCTGAGTGCTCCTTGTGCCCGTTGTTTGAATGTTTGTTAGGATGCCCGCGATACAGGATTTATACTTAATGTGGAAGTTTAACTAAAAATAAAATATTATTATTTTTGTTTTTTTGCGTCGTCGGTCTCGTGTCAGGATCGAATCAGCAACACTTGATAAATTGGGTGCAATCAATTGTTGGGGAACGTTGGGCAGCACCATCGTACATAAAAATATAATTATAATCAGCTTTAAATGGAGTGAAAATGTATCATTGTTGTGTACTTCGTATTTGTTATTATAGTATACTAGTTTTTCCCCGCTGTTTTACCCGCGTAAGTCCCGTTCCCGTGGAAATATCGGGATAAAAAGTATGTAAGCCTATGTGTGAATCGAGGTCTCCAGCTATCTACATACCAAGTTTCATTGCAATCGGTCCAGTAGTTTTTGCGTGAAAGATTTTGCTTCATTGACTTTCACAGTATTGTAAGTTTTATATAATTTTCTATTAATTGATGTATACTTGTAATTATTGTAAATTACATTGTTGTATTTTCGTTACAATATATTATTATAATATTGTCTTCTGTTTACGCGAATATTATTCATTATATATAATATATATAATAATATACATTTCAGCTTTATTATTATAGTCAAAGACAAGGACAAAGACTAAGACATTTATTTTTGTAAAAACATGAGTAGGTATGACATATTATGTACATGGTGGTTTGCTAAAGGAATGTTCATGCATGTTTTGCCAAGTACGGCGTACAAAATAACACTGGTAGAATATAGATTACTATCAGAATCAAATAATAAATTGAAAAATAACCCAATAATAATATCAAAAAAGGAATAATAATTAGTATCAAAAAAACATATGAATTTAAAAAATATAAGTATGTCAAAAAGCAAAATAATAACTGGAAATTATGTCAAAACAAAATAATAATTAGTACTTTATCATGTCAAATATAAATAATAAGAAACAGTTTCTATTAATTCTATCATGTCATAATAATAAGAAGTAATATATTATTACTTAAACAATATCATTCAAAAATTCTGTTAAGCTGTAATAACACTTCAATATAAGATATTTTTTTAAATGTATTTTAAATTGGGAAACAGGGCATTGTTTGATTATTTTTGGTATTCTATTATAAATAATGGGTGCCAAACAAAAAATGCTCTTGTACATATATATAATATATTATTATATTCTTTATATTGCATGCTGTGATCTCCTGTTATTAAGGAAACACATGTCCTATTTTAGTGTGCCCGTGCCTTGTAATAAATGTGTATTTCATGTCGAAGATTAAAAAAATTATGAAAAATAAATAATTAAATTAATAAATATATATATATATATATATAAAAATAATATCAGCCCTATATTAAACTGTCCCACTAGTGGGCACGGGCATCTTCTCACTGTGAGAAGGGTTAGGCCATAGTCCACCACGCTGGCCTAGTGCGGGTTGGCAGACTTCACATATTCGAGAACATTATGAAGAACTCTCAGACATAAAGGTTTCCTCACGATGTTTTCCTTCACCGTTAAAGCGAGCGATAATTAACTATTTAAATAAAAAACTAAAAAATAAGAAAAACTTCGAAAGGTCAGAGATGTGCGCCTTGGGTTCGAACTCGAGACCTCTGCTTGGCAGTCCAACGGTTTCCCAATAGGCTTTTTTTTTTTTAACGTTTGCGTATGCATGACGCATACTTCTCCGCGGGGGCGGACGGATGGGTTATGTCGGACTCACCGGGGTAAAATAAAGATGTTGAAAAGATAAAGGACCTCCCGGAATACCGACTAAACCTACCACGGTGTTCCTCGACAAAACCACTATCGACGGGACCGCGCGAATCATTTGCACATGCGGTCGCGACCCCGTCGAGGTTTCGGCCCGCCGTATGAAACGGCAGGCCACTACGCGAAAGACCTACCCTATAGGTACTTCTCAAATTATCCCTACTGTCCCCCCTAGAAGGGAGACGGACTCGACACCGAGGCGCGCGTGGGAACACGCACGCCGCCTCTCGGACCTGGTGCTGAACGGATGGCGGGCAGGCCCATAAAGCCCGCCACCCTCAGGTCAAACCTCAGGGTGGCTGGAGGTCTTCTCGCGCCCTCCGGCGCCCGGCTCTGCGGTTGGGGAGAGGGTTTAAGCGCTCCCTCACCCGCTCCGCCGCCTCCTTGATGGAAATGACTTCCTCACAGAAGGAGGCGACGGCGTTCCACGACCTCTCACTCCGGACCATAGATTGAACTACGGCCGGGAGCGAGAGGGCAACCAACCCGCTGCCACGATCAACTCACGGCGCTGCGATGCCCAGGCGGGGCAAACCGCCAAAGTGTGCAGCGCCGTGTCCTCAACTACGTCGCGGCAGTCGCCGCAGTGGTGACAACCGGGCGTCTCTTGCCGGCGTATACGACACAGGAACTGGCCAAAACAACCGTGGCCAGTCATTACCTGTGTCAGCCGGAAGGTGAGGGCGCCATGCCGCCTCTCCAGCCACTCCTCAAACACGGGACTTACCGCCACGATCGTGGCGTGCCCGTCCCAATAGGCTATCGCTGCATATATTAACAAACCTAACTACTTGTAAATAAAACAAAATGAAAAAGGCCAACATATAGGACTGTAATTTTTTTTTATTTATGCAAACAATTTTTTTACGAAATTTGTTATTGAATACAACCTACAAAAGTATTCTACCTGTAGACGAAAATAGCCTCATCTTTGGACATATTTGACGGAATGTGGGTGTCATACAACGATTTTAATATATATATACATAACTTACGATTTTGGGTTTATATATACGTAGACAGGTATATATTAAATATACTTTAAAAATTAACTGGTATAATTATGTTAATTAGTGATTTAATTAATTAATTATGTGAATGTGTAAACAACAGTACACGGAACATAACTTTATGCAATCAAAAACAGATATATCATTTAAAAAGTGTTTAACTACCCTCCAAAAATATGTGACACATATTACAAGTGTCACGCGTATATTGTAACTTTGTGACATGCTTTATGTAAGTACAGTCAGCGACATAAGTAGGTGAATATTTAATGTATTTGTAACAGTATTTCATTAATTTAAATTTACTTGTTATTGTTCTATATTAATAAATTGCGATTAAAATAAATGAAATACATTAAATATAATAACAATGATTGTTTATACAGTTTGACTGCACGGATAGTGTAGTCGGTTAGGTGATCGCCCCGCCACTGACGCCTTATCAAGTGTTGTGAGTTCGATCCCTTCATGGAACAAAAATTTGTGAGATATACAAATTATTGTATGAAAAGAGGAAAGATTTGTAAATGTAATAAGCAATTTCGAAAAAAAAATGTATATGTTTGTAATAAATGAACTCGGAAACTACTGGCCCAAGTTTAATAATTTCTTCACTATTAGAAAGCTACTTTATCCAGAAGTAACAAATGCTATGTAACATCACGCTAAGACCCACAGGAGCGGAGCAGTAATCATAAACGTGGATGAAACCTCGGCGACAACTAATGTATGTTAAAGCAATTAAAAATCTCACAAACATTTATCGACTTTATCGCTGATTGTGCAATTCATAATTAATATCAGCTATTAATATTAAACAACTAATTATTGTTGATTCATAATTCGACAGGGGACTGACTGTGGAAGCCTCTTCTAAACTTAGGACTGACACTGAGAGTAACACTACTACTTTTAAACTACCATTCAAGCTATTTAAATTATTAAAGGTATTTAGATTAAAATTATCTTTTTCCTTGACGTTTCGGTTGCTTTTGAGCAGCCATGTTCATGGGAATACTAATAATCAAAGAACCTTATGTTGTGATCATCGGGTCCAAACGGTTTTCCGAGCTTGTTAAAGAGGTTCTATTTGCTTATTGTATTAGCAGGAGGGTTGTCTTGTAGGTGGCATAGCTGTCAACATATGTCGTAAAGTTAGATTCTTAATACACGTTGCGATAATATCGTTGCGATGAATTTAGTAGGTATATTAGGGTTACGTAATAAAATGGTAAAAACGAAATCCTTTGAAACTTTTGTCACTATACTGTCTGTATATATCTTTCTGAACTTTTATGTAAAGGATATAAGTTTAAATTTGTTTACACAAAAAACAACTTAGGATTGTACCCTTGATCATATGATTTGATATAATTAATGCTAGTTTTCAAGATAAAATGGAGTATCATGTGGGAAAAAAAAAAGGTTTTACGTGACAAAAAAGTAGGAAAAGAATATAATTTTATTACATTATCGTCACAGTTTGCGGTATGCAAGTTTTAAAATAATAAGTTATTATTAAAGAATTAGTAAAAGAAAAGAGAAAAATAAAACGATGTCCCTAATTAGCATAGTTTCCATGAAAACAGTTTATGTCGATTACGATCAAACTTAGTTATATAGTTGGTGTTAACTTTACGTGAGATTATACATATATCTGTAACTTCCTATACAGATTTATTCTATGACACGGAACCCTTAGTGAGCGAGTCCAATTCACACTAAACCGTAGTGTGTTAATCTTGGTTATTGTTGAAGCGTTGCAGTCTTGCTTTATGCACTTTTATTTCCCTTAATAATTAACAAAGTGAAGAAAGTCGTTATGTTTCTGTATAGTATTTTTATAAGTTAAATGATTTGTGTAATAGAAGAAGAGAGCATAGAACTTGTGTCAACTGTTTATATGTATTTTTAAATTTCACCTTATCTTGACGCAATGGAAAAAGCATTGTCTGGTCCACAAGATCTTAAAGTCGATAGACGGTAATAACAAATTTCATTTGCCACTGTGCAGTTTTGTTTCATGATTTGGTTTGTATAATCTCGAACACTATTTACGGGAATGCTGCTTCGGTCCATAACTCAAACAACGGATTTAAACAGTGTATTCGCAATCTAGATACCGTTTATTATAATTGCAGATCGCGGTGGAAATTTCAACGGGTAGTGTTTGCTAGGGGAGGTAAGTGTTTGAAGACATTTAAGGTATTTGTATCGCTTACAATTCTTCTGCGAACATCCGACGGGGTGTGAGACAAATGGGTCGTTTCCACGCAACACGCCGCCATTAATTAGAAGGCACGCGTGTTGGCCTGCCGATTGCTATCTGTCAGCGAACACGCGAATGCTTGTTCGCTACGCCGCGTGCCCCAGCTCCTATCGGCCGGCGGGCGGCGTGGCCTGTCTAAGCATTGTGTTTGGTACGGACCTCATGAGTGTTGAACAGTAATAACCGGTGAATGTAGATAGCGTACGTATATCGGCTTATATTATATTAGAATGTATTAATTTTATTTTTCAAGAAAATTCATCTTCTTTCGCTTTTGTGATCAAGCCCCGTGTCACGGACGAGTTTACACATAAAATTAACGGACACAAAGTAAACACAGACTGGGAAAAAAATTTATTAGTCACACTAAAAGTCGTTCTGTGTGGAAATGTGAACCCTCGGCGCGGCGCCAATGGCAAGGTGACCGCATGTCTGCTATACAGTAATATTATGGAAGTAGGTTTACAGATAAAGGTAATCCAGAACAAAGATTATTTTAAGAATAAACAAATAAAGCCTCCTGCCTCATTGGTGCTTTCATACCTTATGTACCTACCATATTAGTAATCGTCAAGAAAATATTTTAATTCAGTATATCGATAATGATGTATCAAGTTCCATTACCTGCTGCTTTTAGATTGCTGTGTGTGTTTTTTGTAAAAGCGTAGAAGCTGGTTTAGTCTTACGTAGACCGAAATAGAACTTCTTACCTTCTAAAACATGACTCCATACCTGAAACAATTGGTAAAATCTCTTTATGAATACACAAGGGCATGATGATTTATATTATGTTAAACTATTTTAACGGTTTTATTTGGTTCACGACAATTTTGCACCATTTTCACACTTTTATATTTTGTACATTTCCTTTTCAGAATAAATCGTCACAAGACTATTACTACTTGAATCTCTCTGTAACCATTGATGCTGAAATGTTCTTGAAACGTCTGGATAAGCGTCGATATAAAACTTGTAAACCAAATAAACTGCAATAAAAACTAAGTAGTACTTCTGTTACAATGTGTAACATTCGTGTGAATGTAAGACAATTGTATGTCATTGTAACTTTCAGTGCATTTGTTAAATCCAGTTTTGCATGTAAATAAAGTTGTTGACCTTAAAGTGAATTAGGTGTATTAAATTAAGATTGTCTGTGGTGAGATTGGCGCGGCGCGGGCGAAGCAACATATGCGCGAAATCAAATACAAATCCCTATGCAAATTGTATTAGCATACATACAGACGTCTCGCGTGTAACTGCAAGGAGATACTGTTGCGTCAGCGCAACAATCTGAGCTCTACATACATATACTCACGGTAATATATGCCTTATATTAGCAGAGACATATTACACCCATATTGGACCGGCGATATTATATGTCCTACGTGCTACTGGGTGTGCCTATTGACGTCTACCAGGTGTTAATCTACAGTAAAATTATGCTCGAATCTAAAAAGGAATGTAAAATTATGCCATAGAATTAATTCTAGAATGTTTAACCTTAATTTAAAATAATTGACCTTATAAAGACACTATCTATTCTTTTCAATATTTATGTTATTATATAGGTACATATAAGAATAATTGATAAGAATCTGTGCTTTGAAAAAGTGATATTTGAGTGTACAGATTCTGCTTTGAAGCATTGCATAGCAGCAGTGATCGCAATCAAATTTACCTAACTAATATTATAATTTATATTTGTTTGTTACGCTTTTATGTCTTAAATACACCACCGGTCATCATGAAATTAGCATACACGTTGTCAGTGGTACATAAAAGGACATATGGTACCTTTTATCCAGGAAAAATACTGATTCCAACCATTAGCTAGTACACTTTAAACATGTTCACAATCCATGAGTAGATATATACAGTAAGCAGCGATAGCTCAGTGGGGAGTCCAACAGACTGCAATGCAGAGGGTCTCGGGTTCGAACCCACGTCGCGCACCTCTGACTTTTGGAAGTTATATGACTTTTCGAAATTATGTGCGTATTAATTGATTGACAATTATCGCCTGTTCCGTGCCTCGGAGAGCACGTTAAGCCGTCGGTCCCGACTGCCATGAACATCTATGGCAGTCGTTATTGGGAGAGTGTCGACACAAAAGATCCCACTGGGTCGAAGTGTCGCCGGTCTGCACTGACTGGCCCCCACATAAGATACAAGATATATACAGTAGACAATAGACATATTTTAAAGTCGAGCTCGAAGGCTTTACTTACTCTGTGGCACGGGACAAGAAACAATTCTACCTAGCTCGGTGCTATTATTGAGAATTTTCTCAGAATAACCCAATTACACTTTATTCGAGTCTGTATTGGCAAGTGGTGATTTCAGAAATCAGAAGCACTTACGCTCATAACCCAACGAAACAGTTAGTCTTACAACTTAACTGCTCAGTGTATTCGTTTATGTGGTTATTTAGTCACTATTATTCGAGCCGGGCCTTGCGGATTATATTTCGCAGAAAATAAAAATTAAGTGATGTACAAATGTTGATGAGTCTAGGTGTTTCAGCTGTTCACTCTGAACATAAGGTTATGATAAATAATACCAAGAGTTATGATAGAAAACTGATGTATTGAATTCAACGTAATTGATACAATGACATGACTTAATTATTGCTAAATGATATGAGTGAACGCGACGCGGTTTACATGAACACTGATCGAACTACATCGCATAAAATCGTGCATGGCGTAAATTGCTGACGCGGCACCTGTGCTGGACGATGTAACTCGTACACTAGGTATTCTTTGAGTCCATTATATATGTAAAATAAGTCTTTACTGCATGATTGCAAATTCGTGAATGTAGTTCTTAAACGAACGTAGAATTATAGCATTTAATGCAGTTCATAATGTTCGTACAAAGATCGTACGCTACGAGTACTTTACTAACTCAAGCGAGAGCACTCTATATACATGTTGAGCCTTTGCAGATCAACTTTAAAGTGCTGACGCTTTGTAAGTAGTTCGAATCAAAAGCGGGCAACTGTCGACTGAATACTTTGATATACAATCGTTAATTAACATATTTATTTTGGCCTCATGGGCAAAAGGAACCATATTCTGTCTCTAGTAGGGAATTTAAAAATCATAGCACAATAAATTGATATACATATCTGTTATTTAAGCATTTGTCGGCGACTTAACCGTGAACTGCTGTTTGCCTGTGATTTCATTTACGCAGATCCGCTTCAATGAGATAGCCCCGTTCTATCAAATGGAACAGACAATAAAATTCCTAGTATCATCAAGTTGAATGCCGAGCTATTATATATTGCATGGATTTCAATGCGCGGATTGGCTTTAGTGTCTTTGGTATTTTCTTTCTAGAAATACCGGTAGCAGTACGGAGTTTAACTCTAAAACTGTGTATGGTAAATGATGGCTACAGAACACATATACCCTAACGGGAAGAATAAAAATTTAATACAAAAAAAAACGATACAAAAGCAAGACACGCCATCTATGTCGTACCCACTTAAACTATTTGAGCGTTATACGTACGTAGATATACCTATATGTATTATTCAGTGTTCTATATACTTATATATATGTAGGTAGATACATCATATTCGTATTTTCGTATTAGGGAGCAAAAAAAACAGATTTCCAAAATGTTTTTATTTTATATAATGATCTTATGAGGTAAATTACATAATTTTCGGATCTGTAGCAGGGGAGCATCCACAATTGATACACTTTCTTTCGTTTTCTTTCATGGTGACTATAATTTCACAATCGAGTGTCTATCTCATAAAATACGTAACAAATTTGGTGTAATTAATTACACCAAAACACTAAAACGGAGGAACAGAAAGCTTTACTCAACGTATCTAATGTGCAGGCAAAATTAAAATTCTTTTATTTGTAACAAATAAATTTCGAAAACAAGACAAAACATAATAATATGTTTTGTCATATTAAGGCGGCAAACGTTTTTCTTGTAATTGTCAGATTTGACAGCATGTTGACATTTAACGGTTTTAAAATGTAGATGCTACCAGAAGGAAAAACATTTATTATAAAAAAGTATTTTAATGGTAACATTATTATCTCTCTCGCTCGATCTATCGTACCCCAGTACGTTTAACTTTGCTGTATGACAGTTGACTGGGCCTGATGATGGCCCCTATTACGTGGGACTAACAAACATAGCTGGCGACGTATTAATAAACCTTTGCCTACCCTGTGATATAGGCGTCAAACTATGTATATTTGTTGTCACATTCAGCAAAGCAAGAGTATACCTCTAAGAGAACAGGCGATAAACTGACTGCCTCTGTTTTAATAGCAATATTTAACCGATAGGTCAGCTTACGAGCGATTTTTGTTGAACTTTTTTACATCTGCTTGTATAATCAGATGTGCTTAGAAATTATTTATATCAACCTGAAGTTGGTATTCTAAGGAGGTTTGTCTTAACACGTAAAAAGTAAACTGATCACCTACGAAGCCGTTTCAAAGGAATTACGGAAGTTCCGCTCCTGGAATGACCTTTCGGTCGATCACCAGTCGAGGTTTTCCTTAAAGATAAGCGTTTTCAAAACGCTCGCAGAAATGCTGCCCATGTAAGATGTAGCGACTACATTACGTCTTGACTGCACTGATGGCGTATTGGTTTATCAGATTGCCTTGCTACTGCTTCTGCGTCGAGTGTTGTGGGTTCGATCCAAAATACGAGAAAAATTGTGTGATTCACAAATTGTTGTTTCGAGTCTGAGTAATATTTGCGTCCGTTATTTGAATGTGTGTAATGTCCCCCGCAACACATGAATGACCAGAGCTGTCATTTAATAAAATTGTATACCTCATAAATGTTTATATGCCATGGTAACAACTTACCAACAGGCGAGTTGTAAATATATTTTTACCTTAGCAATAAACGATAATCCTAACTCTATTAATGCTTGAAACGGTTTTAAAGAAAAATAATAAACGATAACAATACAATGACAAACGATATCAAAGATAGATTGTATTATAGAACACAATACAATAAGCATTGTGTAACCTTTTTCTTTGTATATCTTTGTTGATAAAAAGTATCTAGATTTCAAATAAAAGCTTAGGATTATGTTGTTCTTGGGAATGTAATATTTTTCTGAATGTATTTTACACGTGCCAACATGATGTACTATGTAGAAAGTCACGCTATATTAGCTAAGACATTAGTGGCTAGACGACCTTGTTGGTCGATTGCCTTACGTGTTTAAAATTACAGCGGTTAGCTGTTTTTAAAAAAATAATACGCCCTTTTTAATAAACAAACAAAAATCATAGTTATAATTTTACGTACCTTTATAACAGCTAAGTACAGCAACTTTACTTACGTGTATGGTACCCATCATGATGAAACATATTATATAAATATATCTGATAATGATTGTAGTATTATAGTGTATACTTTGTTAATTTGCGCGTACGCAGCGGTAATGTTTTATTATGTATCCGACTCTGGTAGACGCTTTCTTGACATTCATGACAGATGTAACTTGATATGATCATGGCGTAGTGTCAGCCACGTAAGTATAAATGGCGTGCGGAAACACATATTTTTATTTTTTGTGTATTTTTTTTCAAATGCAGTGTTTTGTAGCATAACATATTATAGACTATTTACGTAAATATATCATACATATATGTATGAAAATAATATAAATATATTATTATAAGGTTATATTTATTATTTTTATTCCATGTTTTTTGTATGTTTTATTTTCTTATGCATTGGTTTGTAATAAATTATTGTTAGTAGGCCTGCGAGAATACCAGCGTTGCAGTCTATACGGCAACAATAGCTGACAGAGTTGCCTAATTTGATCTCCATGTACCACATTCTGTCAAATTGTATTTATTATTACTTTTTAAATTATTTACCTATGTATGTAGATTCAAATAAAATATTTTTCTTTATTTTCTTTCTTTCTTTATATACTTGTGTATGTTTTTGTTAGGATATCAGAAGCAGTAAATGGCGGTAGCATAGTGGTTAAGGTATTCGGCTGGACGTTAAATCGATACCTACCCGTTACACTGCTGAAGTGAACCCATTTAAAAGTAGGCATTTAGCTTACTAAACTTTACCTTATCTGAAAGGGGCTTGTGTTTACAAGAACTAATAATTGGAAATGCTATTGTTCTTTGTAAAAATGATTAGCAATTTATATAATTTAGCTTGTGACCACAGACGTTGCGACCCGGTAACACCACCTGGTCAAAGTATCAAGCACCTAAAGGTAAACATTATGCATGATTATATTAATACCCGTTACGAATATATCATGCAGTACGAAAATTTAAAAGTTATTGCTAGCTATTGAGATAACAAATTACTAATATTATTATTACCCCCTAAATTACTTGTGAGGAGTTCTTACACTTTGGTAGTGAAATGGGCGGGATTCAAACACGGCCTCTCGATGGCAAGTCCAATGCCCTATCCATTGGGTAACCGATGCTAAATTGATCTTTTAAAAATAGTGAATTTACTGACAAAAAGACTTATGGATCCAGATCCACACAGAGTAAATTTATCAGTTTATGCTTATAATAGTGTCCGTTTACTCCACAATTAAACAGATAATGTGCGGCTACTGAGAACTCACGGAATATATCAATAACAACAAAACTGTTCTCACTTTTCTCGGCCAGAAATTGACCCGGACATCACGATAAAAATGTAGTTACATTTACTGTTGTATTAATTTGTTGGAGTCTCCTAAGCAATAGGCTTGTTCCCTATTAAGTGGGACTTCAAACCATAGCTGGTGAATTGTACGTATAATGTATTACAGATGAGTACCCAAGAGGTATATAATATAGGTTTTAAGAATATATATGTATGGACTTTAGAGACAAAAATATTTGTACCGATATAAGGGAGATGAATGATAAATATTTAAAGTAAATAAACGGGAGTGGATAACCACGGCGCACATCCTTGAACGAACTGTTACATCCCTATGATGTTAACGTAAATGCTGACCAGAGTCCTTAGTCAGCAACCCCACACCTAGCTTCAGTATGCTCAGCCATAGTTAGTCAGTTCGGATCAGAACGTGAATAATATAAGACGCTTACCGAATTTTAACAATATCCTTTATTCGAATAAATTCTTTTTTTAAAAAGACATTCGTATTTTCCATTCTAACATTTGGTGGCAGCGGTGGGATACGGAAATTCCCCCAAAAACGTCTCGCGAAGTGTGTCCAAAAACCCTATAAGTGCCAGTGAGTGCGTTATTGTGCAACCTGAGGATAATCTCAAGATCTTAGCGTCTCCCGATTCGAATTCACAAGAAGGTCGAAAACCATTACCGACCCGCCCCAGGCCGGATGTATCCCGGTATCCAGAGTAGAAGTCCTTGAGTCCACTGTGCAATAAGTGGTACCGAGCCGTGGGTCACCTATGTGACCACGCAACCTTGTATCCAGCACCGACCAGGCAGCGACATTATACTGACGTCATACCAAAGTTCCTGAAAGGTTCCTGTAAGCAATAAGCAATTCGCAAATCGTCCCCGAGATGAAGTGTGGTGAACTATTCCTGTGAGTTAAAACTATTCTATTAACCTATATCCAGAGATCTTATTGAAGAAACGCCAAGAATCCTAAAGAAATCAGACTTTTACTTACCATTTAATAATTTTATATGTTAATTATAGACATTGTAATATTTATTTCAACATTATAATAATCATCTAAGCGAACAAAGTTGTTACCAAGTTGCTCTTATCTGTTGTGGTTAGTATAAACATCCGCCGTTCTGTACTGCGCCCACGTATTCGCAGTATCACACCTGCGTTGTACCAGTGCATTATCTTAACTTCGAATACTATACAAGCGTTTGCCTTTGGGTTTGTCTTAGATTAATATTACTTTTATTTTTTTTTTGTTTTTACACTTTCAAACATAAAATATGGCGAAAACCGATTCCAAAAGGGAATTGAAAGAGGTTAAAACTGAAGAGGAGATCTCATTAAACGTAGTACTTAAATTTATTAAGCCTTTTAACGGTGATAGAGACAGATTAACAGCTTTTCTTAGAAATTGTGACAGTGCAATTTCATTAGCGTCTCCGCAACAAGAGGATGTTGTTTTAAAATACATATTAAGTCAATTAGAGGGCAAGGCCGAGACCGCTTGTTCTATTAAAGATTTTGAGACATGGTTATCACTTAAAGAGTTCCTGAAAAACCAATTCGGTGAACGTAAGCATTATGCCCACCTCCTTACCGACTTACAAGACTGTAAACAAGGAATTCAAGAGACCGTTAGTCAATTTTCGCTACGCGTAGAAACCTGTTTACAAAAACTTCTGACTGAAGTAACTGTTTCGAATTCCAAGAAAAGCGAGCTTGTAGGTAGGCTAGCCGCTATGGAGGACCTTGCACTCCATACATTCACTTTGGGATTACATCCCAGAATTGCTAATTTGGTTAGAACTAGAGATCCTAAAAATTTAAATGACGCCATAAATTGTGCCATTTCAGAGGAGAAGATCCAACAATTCTCCTTCCGCAATAATTCAAATAAACCCAGACCTACTGAACCACTATTTAAACGAAATGATTTTAATAATCGAATTCAACAAAGGTCAAATGTCAGTAATAATCAAGGAACATCTGTTTCCCGAGATTCACCCTTTTGTAGGTATTGCAAAAAGATAGGTCACGTCCTTGAACATTGCAAACTTCGTGAATACAATAATAGAAGGTTTTCGAATGGAACACAACCATTCACCCCGTTCCAACCTTCGACATCAACCTCTAAACCACTACCTTACAAAGCTACGCCCCGCGTAAATTTCACTGAAAACAATGAAGAAGAAGAAAGTAGAGATGAAGTAGATGAATCAGCCGACAATTTAAACTACTAAATGTCCCGTATAGGTGTCGCACGGGGCAGGTCCCTACCATTCAAGTCGATACCAATTGTAAAACCATGACCAATGGACAGGGTAACCAGCCCCAAACTCACGGTCATTCCATTCCAAAGGCCAACGGACAGGGTAACCAGCCCCAAACTCACGGTCATTTCATTCCAAATGCCAACGGACAGGGTAACCAGCCCCAAACTCACGGTCATTTCATTCCAAATGCCAACGGACAGGGTAACCAGCCCCAAACTCACGGTCATTCCATTCCAAAGACCAACGGACAGGGTAACCAGCCCCAAACTCACGGTCATTCCATCCCAAAGATCAACGGACAGGGTAACCATTCACAAACTCAAGGTCTCTCACATTCCACTAATAAACAAAACCCTGAAATAAAACATAATCAAATCTTTGAAATAAGTTCACAAAAGAGATACTTACCTTACGTCACCCTCCAAACATCTGTAAATCCGAAACCACTTACCTTCCTAATAGATTCTGGTGCATCTATTTGCGTGCTAAAGAATAATTCTATAGTAAATCAAGCACTTTTGTGTGAAAGCGATGTAAAAATTAAAGGTATAGACTCAAAAGATGATCCATTAAAAACCTTAGGCAGTTTTCAACTACAATTACAATTCAATCCACAGTTAAAATTATCCCATACATTCTATGTTTTTGATAACATTAACTTACCTTATGACGGCATTATAGGAAACGACTTCTTTGTACAACACGGTTGTCGAATTAACTATAATTCGGACTTTCTAGAATTAAATAATTATAATATTATGCTATCTTTCGATGAACCCTCTTACAAAGTCGAACCTCGAACCGAAACAGTGATCGAGTGTTCAGTGAGAAACCCTGAAATGAAAGAAGGAATAATTTTCGATCAGCACATATCCGATTCACTCTTAATATCAAATTGCTTAGTAAAGGTAAAACCTAATAACAGGGTGAATTTAACCGTACTTAATACATCCGAAGAACCCATTCTCATTAATGCCAATTTGCTACTTACCTTATACCCATTTGAGCACAATCAACAGAATGCTTTACAAAACAACGCTGTAAACAATAGCATCGAAAGAACCCGACATCTATTTGATCTCTTAAGGATATCCCATTTGAACTCAGAAGAGACAAATTATCTAAAAGAAATATGTAGCCAATACGCTGATATATTTCATCTACCAGGCGACCAGTTGACATGCACAGATGTCATACGTCACGAAATTAAAACTACCTCTTCACAACCGATTAGCGTGAAATCATATAGGTTCCCAGAAATACATAAAGACGAAGTTAAAAATCAAATAAGCAAGATGCTAGAACAAGATATCATCAAACCTTCAAAATCTCCATGGTCATCTCCTATTTGGATTGTACCAAAGAAGCAAGATGCTTCCGGGCAGAAAAAATGGAGAATTGTAATCGACTATCGCAAATTAAACGATATTACAATAGGAGAAACATATCCAATCCCTCAAATCAGTGAGATTTTGGACCAATTAGGTCAAAGCAAATATTTTTCAACCTTAGATCTAGCATCAGGGTTTCATCAAATCCAAATGGATCCTGCAGATGGAGCTAAAACAGCCTTTAGTGTCCCACACGGACATTTTGAATTTAATAGAATGCCTTTTGGCTTGAAAAACGCTCCTGCAACCTTCCAAAGAACCATGAACACTGTATTATCAGGATTACAAGGCCTTCACTGCTTTGTATACTTAGATGACGTAGTAATTCATTCCCATAATCTATCCTCTCATATTGAAAAAATTTCTCTCGTTTTTGAAAGACTTAGAAATTTCCAATTAAAATTACAACCTGAAAAATGTGAGTTCCTTCGAAAAGAAGTTGCATACTTAGGACACGTGATTAGCGATAAGGGTGTTAAACCTAACCCCGAAAAGATAAAAGCAGTCGTAAAATTCCCTATACCTACATGTCCCAAAGACATTAAATCCTTCCTTGGATTAGCTTCATATTACAGGCGTTTTATAGCAGAGTTTTCTAAATTTGCTAAACCACTCTCAGCTCTCTTAAAAAAGGATGTTCCTTTCCTTTGGACCCACAACCAACAGTTAGCTTTTGAACAACTTAAAGATAAATTAGTTACAGCCCCAGTACTCATATATCCTGATTTTACGAAAAGATTTATTTTAACATGTGACGCTTCCAATTACGCTATCTCTGCTATATTATCACAAGGTGATGTCGGCAAAGATAGACCGATTGCTTTTGCCTCTAGGACGCTAAACAAAGCAGAGTGTAATTATAGTGTCACCGAAAAGGAGTGTCTAGCCATCATTTACGGCACGAAAGTTTTCAGACCATACCTCTTCGGTCGCCAATTCAAAATAATTACAGACCACAAACCCTTAAATTGGCTGTTTAATTGTAAAGATCCCGGATCCCGATTGATCCGCTGGCGTTTAAAGTTAGAAGAGTACGACTACGAGATCCAATATAAAAAAGGGAAAATAAATACAAACGCAGATGCCCTCTCACGATACCCGGTAAATCCTGTACAGCAACAAAATCCCGACGAACCTACCGACGATACCTTACCTGTAAACCCTAACGAAATACCTAACAATGAAGCCGGCCCTTCTCGTCTTTCTCTGCCGTGGAATCCCGAAACGCCAGAAAATAATCCTGAGACTTCAAGCTTACCCGAAATACTTGAATTACCTGATGATTTTGTACTCCCAGACGACGTAGAAATCCCAGATGATTTCGATATTCCTACTCCACCGTCCATTGAATCTGTTAATGATAATGATACCTATCATAAATGTTTGAAGAGCTTAAATAATAAGTCAATGACATTCAACACTAAAATCCAAGAACATAATGAAAATTTATTAAAATCAAAATGTAAACATATCATCATACCTACGTCTATTGATCTTGATGAGTCAAATCACTACGTCTCTGAAACAGTTAGTAATATTCCCGAATCCACAGAATTTCTTGCCAAAGAAAGAACGTTGCATTCATTTATAAAAATTGATAAAAATGATGTCACTTACTATTTCCTTTTTACTAAAGTATATTACTATGACGCGAATAGTTATGATGACATTTTTAAAAGTCTCAATAATTTGAAAACTGAATTAATATCACAGAATATTAATGAATTTAGTACAACAGATTTCCGAAATACTTTTGATTCTCACTCTTTTACAAAGATATACAACATAATTATGTATTTATTTCACAACACTAACATAAGTGTGCATATATATAAAAATACTATAATATATCCAACTATGACTGAAATAGTTAGAATATTAAGAGAAAATCATGACATTCCCGTTGCAGGGCATCTAGGTTCTAATAGAATGTTAAGTAGGATCCAAGAGAAATATTACTGGCGTAATATGCGCAGTGATATCGAAAATTATGTTCGCAAGTGTGAACTTTGTCAAACAAACAAAGCCTTACGTCAAATTAACCGTGCGCCTATGCAGATAACTACAACGTCAACACAACCCTTTCAACGAGTAGCTTTAGACATTGTTGGCCCACTTCCTGAAGCTGGTAATGCTAAACTAAAATTTATTTTAACACTTCAAGATGACCTTACAAAATACTCAGCAGCTTACCCGATATCAAACGCAACAGCCGAAGAAACTTCAGAATGTTTAGTCCATTTTATTGCTCAGTTTGGTATCCCAAAAACAATCCTAACCGATCAGGGGACAAACTTTACTGCTGAACTGTTCAAGCAAACATGTACCTTCTTAAAAATAAAGCAGCTTTGGTCTACTCCGTACCATCCCCAAACACAGGGTGCACTTGAAAGAAGTCACTCAACTCTGAAAGAGTATTTGAAATCTTTCACAAATGAAAATCAAACAAATTGGCCAAGATTCGTCTATACTGCGATGCTCACTTATAACACAACAGTTCATTCCACTACAAATTTCACTCCGTATGAACTAGTGTTTGGTCACAAAGCTTTCATTCCCACATCCGTTTATGAATCTTCTCTAGAACCCACTTATAATAGTTATGTTAGAGTTTTACAACAACGTCTGCAACTTTCTAGAGAAAAGGCAATAGAAAACATATTAAGGTCCAAAACGACCTCAAAAACTTATTATGACAAACATTCTAAACCACTAAAATATGAAACAGGTGATATGGTATATGTAAAAAACCATTTGCGACTACGCAAAGCATTATCACCCATTTGGAAGGGACCATTCAGAGTTGTCCGAATAAACGGCAACAATACTCTCACTTTATTGATGAACCGAAGACATGTGAAATATCACTATGACGAGATTAAATTGGCAGAAGTCAACGAAACTTAACATTTTTTTATTTTTACATATATACACTTTTATTTTTACATTACTTATACATTTTTATTTTACATTAGGTTAAGATAAAATTATCTTATAGTAATTTCAAGCTATAGAGTACTTAATGTCGTATTTCAGAATTGCTGCGACGAGCATCTACGTTCTCGCATTGGATGTTATAGAACAGATTAATGAAAGCCCTGGCATATATTTTGAACCAATGGGTACTGTCAAAATTTCTAAGGATTATCTACATGTATTGGTTCCTGTAGATATCGGATATATCAAACCACACATTGAAAATATTAAAACTGTTTTAGGAACCGCGAGATACTTTTGTCAACAGAACGAAGCTACTAATTTAAAATGCCAAAATTTTCTACAACCCTTAGTGCCACGACTTGATAGTATTCAGAGAGATTATAGTGCTATATCACATCTCATTTCCGACAGAGATAAAAGATCAGCATGGTTTGCAGGAATTGGTTCTATGTTTAAACAAATCATCGGTACAATGGATGAAAACGACGCAATGAAATACAATAACGCAATTCAAAGCCTAGATGACAATAATAAAAAATTAGCATCACTCCTTAAAGATAATATTTTAATGACGAATACGGCGTTACACAATTACAACGAAACTTTGAGATTAATAGAGATCAATGAAGCGCGTTTGAATGGCGTTATTGAATCTTTGATCACTAATTTTAATAATATATCTGAAACTAATTCCAAATTACAGGTAGAATCAAAAACAAATGAAATTTATAATGAATTGTCCTCAAGTTTACTTACCTTATCTTTTAAAGTAGAAAACATAGTTAACGCTATAATGTTTACGAAAAGTCACTCTATTCATCCATCTGTTCTTACACCCAAGCAACTGTATGACGAATTAGTTATCAATGTTAGAAATATAGTTAGTCATAAGGAATTACCTATAAGCTTAAGTTTAAGTAACATACATACTATAGTCGATGTAGCAAAATTATCATGCTATTATACTGACAATAAAATAGTTTTTGTTATAAAAATACCCCTAGTGAATAGAATAGAATATGATATATATAAACCTATACCAATACCAATTCCGCACAATAAACATTATCCTGATTCTTATGCAATGATTTTGCCACTTTGTAAGTACATAGTTATAAGTAGGGATAAGGCAACATATATATGCCTTAACGATTTAAGCAACTGTTTAATAACTATAAATGAAATATATATTTGCAACAACTTAGATATACGATCTGCTCAAAACACTCCTATTTGTGAAACAGAACTGTTAAGCAGAATACAAAATAAATTACCACATGAATGTAAAACTAATTTAATCCTTGGGCAATTAGATATCTGGCAAGAACTGAAAGGAAATAGATGGCTATTTGTCGAATCTAAACCTATTAAACTTACCATTGAATGTCAATCGCAAATATCAGAACATAAACTATTGGGTACCGGAATATTGAATCTACAACCAGAATGTAAAGCGTTTAGTAACAATAAAGAGTTTATAGCAAAACCTTATATCACAATAACCGTTAAACCTTTAATATCAGATTTTAGCTTAATTGATGATCCATGCTGTGACAATAACACACTAACTATAATTAAAGCAAAGTTAGACCCAATAAATTTGCTTGATACAAATTTGGAAAAACTTACAACTGTAGCAAATAATCAGTTAATGACAGATATCGAAAAGCTCATAAACGAACCTAATCCTCTGTTAAAATATGAGTCTTACTACCCAATAGTAACCTACTGTATTAGTATAATAATAATATTGTTTGTATTTTATAACTTGTATAAGAAATTCGGTAAATGTCTAATATTCCGTAGACAGATAAATATTTCTGATTCTGGCATAGTACCAGACAACGATCAAGAATTAGAACAAATACCTGTCCCCAGAATTAGAATTGATTCTTAAAAACTTAGCACAAAAGTGTAAGTTTCTTCTTGTTCGGGGGGTTGTTACATCCCTATGATGTTAACGTAAATGCTGACCAGAGTCCTTAGTCAGCAACCCCACACCTAGCTTCAGTATGCTCAGCCATAGTTAGTCAGTTCGGATCAGAACGTGAATAATATAAGACGCTTACCGAATTTTAACAATATCCTTTATTCGAATAAATTCTTTTTTTAAAAAGACATTCGTATTTTCCATTCTAACAGAACGATGAATGACGCAAAATTGACGTATGTCAGGAGCATAGCAAGATAGAAATCGGTAGTCATTTTCTTTACCATCGGGAAATACAAATGACGTCATTCACGGTATACGCAATATGCACCATATATCTGGTTTTATTAGGCGGCATTCAAACCCAAGAAGAAGCAAACCACAGCTAGACTTCATGATACTTGGAGCTCATTCTGTGTAAATAGAAACACCAATAATTAAACTATGTCCAGGTACTTTGAAATAACACTTCATATACTTCAAGACATTGAGATAGCCAATATCTTAGTCTCCCCGTGAACATGCTTGCTGAAAAGCAACCGAAACGTAGCGGATAGTGTAAAAAATTGAATCTGTATAGCTTTTATAATTTAAATAGTGTAGTGTTAAACAATAGTAGTTTAAAGGTTCAAAATAATGTAATAATTGTATAGTAAAAAATAAAAAGTGCGGTAAAATCCGTATAAAGTAATTTAATTTTAATTGATGTTGGCTTATTTAAGTTAAACCCCAAGCTATCTTATTGTGAAAATACTATTAAAATCTCTTTAATGGTTTTTGCGTGATACTGGGACATACAGACAGCCAGTCTAAAATTCTAAATATCCCAGACTCGGGTAAATCTGTAAATTAACATATTTTATAAAATCTAGGCCATATAGAATTATACGGTATTTAAACTAGCAAAACTAGTGACAGTAGCGAGGGTAATTCTTCAATCTACGCCATTAAAATGTTTACACCAAGTCATTAGCATTCTTACAAATATTTTAACGACAATCACAACAACGTTGCCTTGCAACAACACACAGTTTTATTGCGCGGAAACCACTTAAAACACAGCACAAGAGCTGTTTTTCTAAAATAGTAAATATAAGTTGTAAAATAAAATAAAAAGGCAGTCATCATTTCAAGTCCCACTTGAAATTTAATAATGATAACGCGTGAATGCGCGTGACCAAACTTTTTGTATTCCTTCTACTTGTCTGTATTGAAATTAAAATATTTGAGTAATTCATCCAAAGTCTTACCTAATTACAAGTCGTTAGGAGTGAACGCCAATGTTTCTGATTAATGAAGATTGATTGCACCAATCTAATAATATCGTGACTTTCCTTTCGCGAACGAACAAATGCACGCCGCACGATTAAGTGTACGGGCATTATTTATTTCTTTTGAATTAGTAGTGCACAGTCTTTCTTAATGTTTACCGCACTGGCTGATAGCCTTTAAATATGTTTGACTGTATTCGTTTTACATGTGTCTTGAGAACCAAAAATATGCCTGAGATGAATTTAATTATTAAGGCTATATACTATATAGGCTTAAACCTAAAACATATTGCATTGAAAACTTCACAGACAACAAGTGTTTGTATGTCGATCTGAACATGTTTGACATGTGTTTTTGTAACATAAAGATGCTTAGTGTTGCACCCCAATTTGTTTGCCACAATATAAAAGCCTAAATATTGAACAATTAGAATCATCTTTAACCAAGTTGATTATTTGCCTATCAATATATATAATAGCTTATGAGTACAATGAACTTTTTCTTTATTAGTCAAATTATAAACGCCTGCATTATGTTAATGTTGCTAAAATATGAATGCTGAGAAAATGTGTGCAAAGTCATAAGGGACTGAAAGGTCCTCTATAAAGGGCCTGCATTTTTCTTAACAGTGCGCTGTCGTGGTAAGTACACGATAAAAATATGTACATTGTCTGAAAATAATGGCTTGAATCGTGTTCTGTTAAAAGGTTATAAACTGACTACACGCAATTCTTAAAATCATTTTTTATCTACTTTTGAAATATAAAATATTAGAACAGATTTAATAAACGTAATATTTGTACATTTTCTCTAAGATAAATGACGAAATGAAAGTGAAGTACACGTTTTCCTAAGCCTTCAGATGCACAGCGGTTTTAATTTGATTAAATATTTATAATAAATTCTATTTATAAAATTTTTAACCGGCTTTAGAAAGATAAAACTTTTTAAATGCGCATTATTATTATTAATATTTAAGTATACCCGATTGATATAAACTCAACTAGATGGTTCTTTCTATATTTATGCATTAGCTTTCACCTCACAATCCATCTGTGTGGATTATGGTTGTGATACGGTCCAGGAGGCGCTGGCTCAGAGCGACGGACCAGCTTCTCCCGCTCTAGAGGCGGCACGGTCCGAACTCCGCCAGGTCCTAGTGGAAGAATGGAGAAATCGACTTGTGCACGTCAGTGCCTGGCACGCCACAATCGTGGCGGTAAGACCTGTTTTTGAGGAGTGACTGGATAGGCAGTATGGCGCTCTCACCTTCCGGCTGACACAGGTAATGACTGGCCACGGTTGCTTTGGCCAGTTTCTGTGTCATATACGCCGGCAAGAGACGCCCGGTTGTCACCACTGTGGCGACTGCCGCAATGTTGTTGAAGACACGGCGCTGCACACTTTGGCGGACTGCCCCGCCTAGGCATCGCAGTGCCGTGAGTTGATCGCGGCAGTCGGTATGGTTGCCATCTCGCTCCTGGCCGTGGTTCAGTCGATGATCCGGAGTGAGACGTCGTGGAACGCCGTCGCCTCCTTCTGTGTGGAAGTAATTTCCATCAAGGAGGCGGCGGAGCGGGAGAGAGAGCGCTCAAACCCTCTTCCCAAGCGCAGAGCCGGGCGCCAGAGGGCGCGAGATGACCTCCAGCCACCCTAAGGTCTCCCCACGCGCGTCTCTGTGTCGTTTCCGTCTCCCCTCAAAGGGGGAGACAGACCTTTCCTCTACGGCTACTTAAGTTTATGATATAGCGTTCCCACTCACCCACCTTACGGTATATAGTGAGAGCCGCTGTACCTTCCGTGCCCGAAAGAAAGCACTGGCACAAGCGGTTTTGTCGAGAAACACCGTGGTAGGTTTAGTCGGTATTCCGGGAGGTTCATTATTATCATCATTACCATCTTTCTCTTTTACCCCGGTGAGTCCGACATAACTCCTCCGCCCGCCCCCGCGGAGGGGCATGCGTCAATGTTTTATTTTCAATTTTAGGTTAAACTTAACGATTCCCATGGATGAAAGCTACCTTATTTCATTAAATTCCATTCAGCGAGGCTGAGTACAGTAACAGACAAACATATCTAAACTAAATCATTTATCATATTTGTAGAAAATGGCCTTTGAAACATATTTTTTGTATCCCTAATTCAATATAATGATGTCAATTTAATTAATAAAAATAACAAACGTTAAAAGAATGTATTATTTTGCCAGACTTAATGAAAGTCTTTTTCCTTTTTCATTATCATTAAAACACTTTTATAGAATAATTTATCATATAACAACCACTTTGAAAATTACATCAACAATTTAACACTCGGCATTAATTAGCTCAAGATACGCACATTAATTAACATTTCATACAGTTGTGATAGTTGGCACATAAACGGAGTAGGGAAACGTTTCGTACCAATGTCGACGGCGAGAATACTCTGGGAGTGTGTTACAATTATGGTCTCTTTTGAGGCATCGCAAGTGTATCGTATCTCGAAGTTACAGAGTAATTATATTTTAGAGTATTAGTGTGGGTGGTGCGTGATTTTAAGGATTATCTTGCACAAGCTCACACGGGCGCGGCGGCGCATGACGAAAATAGTCGTCTGTGCTAGCGCGTTGGCGTCCGTAGCAGGCGTGTCGTATCTACCTTAGACAGAGGATCATCAGTGGTAACAGAGACGCGTCCGCAGCTGTGTGATGTATCCGTCGCGTGTCGATAACTACGGAGTATCATACAGGAACTTAACAGCGATAGCCTGGTGGGAGGTCGTTGGACTGCCTCGCCTGATTTAACGGTGAACCAAAACACGGCGAGAAAGCTTGCATGTCTGAGAGTTCTTCATAATGTTTTCGAAGATATATGAACTGGGCCAACCCGCACAGGACCAGGGTGGTGGTCTATGGGCTACCCTTTTTACCCCGAGGAGAGGCCCGTGCCTAACAGTTTGACAGTTAAAGGGTTGATATTACATCATTATAATAGAGGAATAGGATCGCAAGTGGTAGAGCAGACATGTAGGTATTAATTGACTTGTAAGCCTTATGTATTATCAATTGCGTTTACTGCACGGTAGTTATTGTATTAGCTTAAGTGTCGGTCCGTGGTCATGTCGTTTTGGCAAGGTACGTGTTTTTACGGAAAACACGGACCGTGGGCAGTGACCTTTATAATTAATGTATTAGATATCTTGTTTTATTGTTTTATGTGCTTTGCACTTTATACATTGAAATAAAGCTCTAGTATTGATTGTTAGAGCGATATTTCGGTGTCTGTCTATCAATCTGTCACTTTTTGTTTTTTATAGATATGATATGTGTAAGTCTAGATTTTGGGGAGAGAATACTAGAATACTAAAGTAGTATGTATACATTAAGAGTGATGAATTGAAAATGATATACTAAGTTGGATTAGTGACAAAGATAAACCTTTTGCAAACATATTTTTATCAAAAATAGGATTGTTGTATATGTTTTAGTTTGCACACAGGAACAAATAGCAATCAAAACAAATCTTTCTGTGAAAACAGTATCAAAATTGGTTGCAAAATGAGGGTGTAATATAAATGTTTAATTTGGATATAAGAAATATTAGAGGTGTAGAGGGGACATATCGCGATCTCCCTCGGGTAGATGCATTTAAATAGCGATTATGCCACAATTTGCATTGTGTATCTTTTTAGGTTCATTTAACAACTACTCCTAATACCAGATTTGAAACGTTACCTTATTTATATTATAATAGTTTTCAAAAATTCTTTATTTTTATATATACTAACTATCAGATTTAAATTATAAAAAAAATTACAGTCAACTACCCTATTACACTGTGGAAGATACGAGGCAACAAATGTTTTGCAATAAAAATATATTTTCTTTTACCCACATACTCGTAGAAAAGTTTTACTATAATATATTATACATACATAAATATAGGTATATTACTCTGTTACATCATAACGCTGCGCTTTTAAATGAAAAACTGGCAATAGTTTACATAATAGTTCACATAAACTCTCAAGTAGTTCATACTTGAGAGTCACCTCATTAAATCATACACTTCTATAAGTACAAGTAAGTAATTAATACATAAAGCTGTCTTATGTGGTGGTATAATTACGTTAGAGTGATATTACTTCCAGAGTATTAATCCTCAAATTTATGCAATCTACTTAACAATGTTCTCATTAGTTGCGTTAGAATTCGGTACACTGGTGCAAATTAGGTTAATCATGTATTTTAGTTCGCAGAAGGGTACTGAATAATTAATAGAGCGACTTGTTCATTACGGAAATTTATGATCATTAACGCTATTGCAAGTGCTATAATGACGTTGCACTTTTGCGGCGTTCCAATCTGATGGGGAATGCATTTAAATTAATGACTTAGGCATTATGGTCGTAAATACATTTGTTTGTAAAATACGCGCCGCTTCGGCAACAATGAACAGCTGGTTGGGGAGCCGCACCGAATTAGTTAAAATGGAACCTAAATATAAGTCTATTACTATATCGTTAAATTTTATATCGATATATACTACATTTAGCACACGGCTTCGCTCGCGTAAATGTTAAGTTAAGGTAAGATTATGTCAATTTTCAATGCGTCGGGATTAGTTTTGTCTAAATAAAGGGTACCATATGTCCTTTTCAGTACCCCTTGACAACGTGTATGCGATATTTCATGATGATTCGTCGAGTAGTTCATGCGTGACAAACAAACAAACAAACTCTCGACTAGAAAGAAGAACTCTCGACTCTAGAAATACGACGCACTTCAGTTCCAAATACAAGATCATTATTTTAATATTGCTTTGTTTGTTTGCTAACGTAAATTTACCGAGTGTGACTGTACATTTACGACGGATGCACACAGTTAAAAAAGATAAGAAAATGTCACTATTGATGCACGAGACGGTCGCGTTGCCACAGCCACTGCTGTGGCTACAAAAATGTGTGTGATCTACAATTAGCTGTTCCGAGGCTGGATGTCTTTTGTGTTCGTTGTTTAAATACTTGTCACGTCCCCCGTGACATAGGATTTATTCCTAGTGTCTTACTTGTCCTTGAAGTAAAAACAAAACTATTTATTTTTAAAGTAAAGAAATCTATTATGTCGTGGGGTTCGGTGTTTATAATAGTATACTGAAGTGAAGAGCGTGGTATTTATTTCTTAATTCTATTTATTTTATACTTCTAACTATGATATAACCGTGGCTCTAATTTAATAATTTATTAACGGCCGTTAAATAAAAATGAAGGGAGTGTCATGTAAATACGTACTTTCCCCATGCCTTTGCCTTCATCCCGTCTTTAATGCCTTATCCCTGGCATCGGGAACGTGAGGATAATATGCCTTGATGTCCCAAGCGATCATAGGCAATGGCGAAAGTTTTAGAGGCCATATGCATGATTACCGGTTTTGTTGAATAAAAACACATCTTTATTCATCGTGTGTGGCAATAAACAGATAGATGTAATCACGTGATAGGGTCGTATACATCATATCAACATTTATTTGTACTTAATATCAAAATATTCAATGATTTGAGAACAATGTACTATGCCGAATCAGGGAATATCTCTTAAATAAATAGCTTCGAATTTGTTGCAACATTCGGTTTGTTAGATAGTTAGATAGCATTATTAAATCTTATATGAAAAAACGCTATGAACAGAGTAAGTATCTACCTTTTCTTAAAAAAAGCAATCATATTATTATATTTTAAGCTTCTATGACTATTTGTAAAGGGTACATCTTTAAGTAGATTCTCATATTTAATCATTTATCTTATTGTTTCAATATCAACTGTTTAATCAATTTTTTTTTGTACTTCTAAGGTGGCAAACAAGCATACGGCCGACCTGATGGTAAGTGGTCACCATAAGCTATAGACGCCTGCAACACCAGAGGCATCACCTGCGCGTTGCCGACCCTTTAGGAAAGGAAGTGGGAAGGAGAAGGAGCGGGAAGGGAGAAAGAGGGTGATTGGGCCTCCGGCACTCTCACTCACCGAACGAAACACAACATTAGGAATTTTGCTATTTCACGTCGATATTCTGTGAGAGGGTAGTCCTTCCCCGATCGAGCCGGCCCATTAAGGCTGAAATCAGCGAGGCTCTACAAATCATTATTAACTACATATTTAGTTTACAATTATTAAATAATTGTAAACGGCGACGACGACGACGTATAATTGTAAAGGCTCCAGCCACAGGCCTTGACGCGGTGGACTTTATAAACATACTAGTATCGAATCTAAACTTCACTGAAACTCGGAATAATGATTTGTGTATCAACTTTTCCAATTACTCAAACTCAATTCATGGGTGAGTTACTAGTAGAGTTACTCCAGCAAGACCGTTTCTAAATAGTAGCGTCGATGGTCCCATCAGCATCAATACTAGCAAGGGCCGTGGTCACCAGTCATATATGAGATATATTTGTCTATTTGTGTGTATGGTGATCAAGGCAATTCATTTAGAAGTCATCAGTGATCTGTCATCTCAAGGTTTCATTGCAGGATTTAAAAGATTTGTTGCTCGACGAGGTATAGTGAGCAACCTTTGGAGCGATAATGGCACCATTTATCGGTGCATGCAAGGAACTTCAACATTTAGTGGATGCAGAGAAGTCTACTGTGGCTTTAAAAATTAGAGAATGGTTGAGTGACAACAATACCACTTGGCACTTTATTCCACCTCACGCGCCGAACTTCGGTGGTTTATGGGAGGCAGGAGTGAAATCTACCAAATATCATTTAAGACGCGTCATGGGCAATTCTACTTTAACATTTGAAGAAATGTATACACCATTAGCTCAAGTAGAGGCTTGTCTTAATTCTAGGCCGCTATCAATGATGCCTGATATTTCGAACGATCCCATGCCTTTAACACCGGGCCATTTCTTAATTGGAGAATCTCTGATAGTGGTGCCTGAACGTAACTACGAAAATGCAAACATAAGCAGTCTTAAGCGATGGTAAATTACTCAACTTATGTTACAGGATTTTTGGCGACGATAGTCCAACGAATACCTAGTTAGCGCATTTGTTACAGCGCTACAAATGCACCAATGACATTCTAGAACCAAACATTGGAGATGTAGTTTTAATAAAGGAGGATAATCTACCTCCTGCCCTTTGGCTTTTGGGTAAGGTCATTAACAAGCACTCTGGTTCGGATAAATTCACACGAGTAGTAACTCGCAAATGTAAGGGCACGTTAATAAAACACCAACATCTAAACTATGTATGTTGCCAATCACAAATTAGAGTCATTTATTTATAAATTGTAATTTTTTTTGTATTACAGTCCATTAGTATATTTTTTCACAGCCCCTGACCACGGTGGGCGGTTATTTTTTATTGTGAAGAACACAAATATGTTCTTGGTAGGCTGAATGTCCAAAGTAAAATAACAACTAGTACCTAGACGGAGACTAGCGAAATTAATTGCGTGTTACGACCAAACTAGTTGATAAAAGTTTTTGTGAATCTCGCTATGGTTTGGTGCACGGCCGTACTATATAAGCCGAACGAATTTTTTGTATCGTTGAACGCTTTTATATAGTTCTATCTTTATGTGAGAATTACATTAATAGTTACTGAACGTGTGAAGTGTTTCATTTCAAGGACCCTTGGAATTGGAATAATTATTTCACTAGTAGTTAAGGCATGAAAGCGTAACAAACAAAAAAACTCACATTCGCATTTATAATATTAGTTAGGATAGTTAGCATTATTTGTTTATCAAATAAGACTAATAAAAACAAAACCTATAATGAAATCTTTTAGAAATCTTTAATTATGTTCATTGAAACTTAAAAGGTCAAGAACTAGAATGTTAAAGTTACACACCTGTTTTACAAAACCTCTTTTGATTCGTTTACTCACCCTATTCTTTATGCACATTGTTTACGCGGTTAACCTGGCTTTTCGCCAAAAATCTCTGATTTAGTCAAAAACATTCACTGAGATTCTCTTCCACGTTCATGATGGCCCTGTATAATTTTTCGACAATATTCTTCGAATATTTGCCACATGGCCGAACCATCTTGGTATACTTCGTAATATTTGTACCTATTTCTTCTTTAACCTCACTTCTCTTATAGTTCTTCTAATGTTTAGACACATACAATGTTTCGTTTCCACTATACATATTTTATTAGCATACCCAGCTTTTACTCCTACAGCTATCATTACATGTAAACCTGAATAATAATAAATGAGAATGTGAGTTTGATTTTTCGCTTTCACGCCTTAACTACTTGACTGATCATCATGAAATTTCGCATGTTGTTAGGAGTACAGAAGAGGACATATGGTACCTTTCATCCAGCAAAAACTGTACTGTTCCTGAGAGATATATATTTATTGACAAAATCTACCTTGACGCAAGCGAAGCCGCGGGTCAAAATATAGTAACAATCTCGTACAATTGTTGTACTCTACACTGTAGTACATAAGAATACAATATTGTAGAAAGTCTATTCACGTTGACGCGTTTATTATGCTGTAGATGCAATCACTTAAACATCAGCCCCACTAACATTAAATACTTGTGGCGAGGGTGTTCAACGGCTACTGTAGGGTAGATGTTGTAATTTATGAAGCAAGGTGTGGTCGCGAGTAAACGCCCTACTCGTCATTAGTGTTAGCCGAGAGCGTCACTAGCTAATTACAGAAGATTGATGAAGGCACCGCTCTCCCCACTTCACTACTGACGACTTGCGCGCTTGTTAGGCCACGACTTGGTGCCGAGACGAGAGGTCTCGTCGCCTCAAGTGTGTGGCGAGTCTAAATGTAACCCCGATTTCGGCTAGGAAAATATTTTTGCTACACTGCCTCACATCGCATCTACTAGGGTTACTAATTTTGTCTTTGGGATATGTGTACATTACATTTCTTTTCTTAATGTTTTTAACGCTGCGGGCTGTACAAATACTAACTGACCTAAAAACTAGGATACTAGATAAGAGTTTATGCGTTTTATTTACGGCAATACAGTGAAGGATTTGTTTCAAATTCGCGACCAATCCACAATGCCATTATCTTATCTATTAGACATACGCTTGCTACATAATTAATTAATGCTATTAAATAAATATTGTTGTGTTTTATTAGCTTTTAATTGTAAGTAATTCTGCTTTGATAAATAATTGTATTTACAATTTTATTTTATGTGTTTTATCCACAGATAGACTACTCGAGCTAAAACATCTTATATAATGAAGGCATTTGTACCGAAGAAACAACAGCGAAGGAAAGATAAATAGTTAAAATTAATTAATACTATAATGCGCTATTTTTCATGCAATGCATTAATAAAAAAATTACGCATAGTAGAATTATCTGATTCTACCAATCTGCTGTCTACTGTAAACGATATAAGTGACAAACAAGTACTCAGTTAATTGTCGAAAGTAGCCTATCTGAAGGGTACTGGGTAAGGGGAATCGAAAAGGAAGCAGGGGACTGGAGGGGTGATTCGGCCTCTGGCGCTCTCCCGCAACGAACGAAACGCAACAGTACGTATATAGCGAGAAGGTAGCACGTCCGCTGTCGAGCCAGCCTATTCATTCTAAAATCAACAAGGCTCTAATACTTTGAAATGAATGGCGTTGTGTGCCTTTTTAACTTATTGTAGACGTGGACTAAAGATCAGTCACGATGTCATTTAAATGGATTGCATATGCACTTTATCTCTGTTCCTATTGAACGGAATCAGTTGAAGTTGAATTGTGACATACTGCAACAAACAAACAGGCTGCCGAAAAATCGTTATATGGTATAGTAAAGATAAAAAGCTATACTAAAAAAAATTATTCATCAGAGGAGCAATGCCGGGGGTGATTGCTAGTAATACTATAAAAAGCAACTGATTGGTAATTTTTTATAAATTCTCGATAATGCTCTATGATCCGATTATAGTGCAGCTTTTGGTGATTTTTGGTGATGTCTGATAGTTAACAATATTTACGATTTCCAGAGAATGTTATAAATAGATTAAAACAAGGTTTTCATTAAACATACGAGGAAGTGTGGTAGCTATCAGTTATGTTATCTAAAAACAGTTATTTTGTTTTTACGTTTTAAATAGTATTTTATTTAAACTTCTTTATGTGTACTATCCCGTCCCTTCTTTTTCTTTTATTGTATAATGGTGGTCAATATTGTGCCTAACATAGTATCCAAGTATAAGGCCCCGAGTTTAATTTTGAATTGTTATCAAATAAAGTATTGTTTGGCTTTGCTGTAGACAATTTTAGAAGTCACTTGATGTGCTTGTCCGACCGAAATGGCGTTCCACCTAATTCGTGGGAGCTAAAATCAGCTGACGAAATGCAAATACAATTCTTCTCTGCTAACCCAATAACGGATACACAGGCGGGCATCTGTTTAAAATATGTCATTGTAATAAAATAAGAAACATATTTTATACAAAGAAGTTTATGAAGCTTAGAAACGTGGAAAACCCTTTGCTTTTAAAATAGTAACGTTTATCTAAATACATTGAGTTAAAAGTTATCTTCACGAAGTATGTAGGGAGTTGGTCGTCAGTTCATTGTAAGTCTATTAGGACCATTTCTCTCACAACTTTTACAACTATGTCAAGTAGTTGTTGATGGAGCATTTTTTCATTTTTAGAACATTGACAATATTGTGATGGGATACATTTACGAGGTGTTATTTTAAATGTATTATACAGCGTGTAACAGAAGGGTGTGGTCATATTTTAGGACCGTAATGTATATGAGTGACAATTATCGCCTGCTCCGTGCCTCGGAGAGTACGTTAAGCAGTCGGTCCCGGCTGCCATGAACATCTATGACAGTCGTTATTGGGAAGTCAGTACCCTATAATATGCTGACACTGGTCTAGCCTTAGGGTATCGTTAGCCCTCGGGTTGCGGAGGTCAGGTGGCAACCGCGCAGTGTAAAAACTGATATCCAGTCAAATCCGGTTAGACTAGAAAAGCCGACCCCAAGTGATTTGGGAATAATAAAGGCTAGGGAGAAGAAGAATGTATATCTGGTGAAAACCAATATGCACTTTTTGTCGCGGTTTTCCATTGTACAGCGCTATATTGTGTGACACTTAAATATACACCTTTGTGTTACATGTTGTAAAGCTACTGATTTTGTTAGAATTTATGTAATATACTAGTACTACGAATTTATGTAATAAAGTAGTTTCTACCCGCAGTAGTGTAACGCATACAGCGTTATCACGGTATGCGGGATTCAGACAGACCAGCCGTCTGAATCCCAAGGGAACGCATACCGTGATTTTTATATAATATTGTCTTACGTTTACACGAATGTTTGAAATTAAACTACTTTATACGGATATTAACGCGTCGTTTATTATTTTTTAATAATTTTATAATTTAAGTAGCTTAAATAGAAGTAAATTTTAACAATTGTTACAAAATTATGTAAAAAGAGTATTAAAATGAACAACGCAACAACAAAACCGTATAAAGTAGTTTAACTTCAATATATGACATTCGCGTAAACGTAAGACAATAAAAGTAGACAAAATAATAAGTTTAATATTATAATCTCTATCCGCTATACTACGATCGAGGCTTTACTTTTAAGTGCGTCACAGCACTCCTTAGAAAAATTGAGATCGATGCGAATAAAATTAATGAAATCCCAACAAAAATTTTTGTGATTGTTATATATAGCATTTCTTCCATTGTAAGCTTTTAGTCAACGAGTACTACAACGCGTCCCGTCGGCAAATTAGCACCTTTTTATAAGATGGAAAATTCCTTTCCCTTAGGACCGGGATCATGAAGCGGGTTATAATGGAATTCACACTCAATGTTGTACACAAAATTTGGGCAATGGGATCCAAGTGCTAGGTCTGTTTATAGAGACAGAGCTAAGCGACTGATCGACGCCTCGCGTGACCAGAAGGCTGGTATATTCGTTGCGTAAAGAACAAGCATTGTTATCCAACGTAGCAATGCTGCCAGTCTTCTGGGCACATTGGGAATTTTATGACACATTTATAATATTGTTGTTCTTTTTTTAAAATCGATGTTTATCTTATTATAAATAATGTGTTTGTATATATTATTTTTTTAATGTAGTTATGTAATTGGTTATTAAAAATAAAATATGGCTAATAGCTTATAAAAATGTTGTACATTATTGGCTTGACTATTTTTAATAAATAATGTTCTTGAGTTAGAAACTGAAGGTTGTTTATGAGTGAATCCTGACGATAATATAATATAAAGTATAATAAGCGTCTCGTTTTCGGTCCCAGTGGATTCCCCTGAAGGACACCACACGTGTAACGTTATATAACTATATACTGTGTAGGTGAAATATAACTTTTAATAATTTATTTTGCCTCTCGTTTTAGTTTAGATATTACTTTTTAGAACTACAAAACTCGCACCAGGGAATAGTTTTGATATAAATAAATATAAATATTGCCTCTGGGTTTTACGCTCCAGTCTTAATACAGGTTAAGGTCGTACTGACCGAATGTATTGAGGTGAAATTGACTCTAAGTTATGTGATCCAGGGTTTAATATTTACATATATAGTCTAACGACTATCCGCAGAGGTGTAAGGATACTCCAACATTTTGCCACGCTCCTATGTCCCTAATAATAGGGGATGACGATTTTGCTAGAGGGCTAATATCTAATTGTGCCTAATCGACATCGAGAATCATTCATTCATCATCGACGTGCTGCTACTAAGAGTTACTAGACAGAAAAACCGAATAACAATTTGCCCGACCTAGGAATCGAACTTAATACCTTATGTATTTCAGTTATTATTTGTTACAACTACAGTACAGTAATATGTATATCGTGTATCTAATAGATGTAGATATTGAGTGACAAACAAAAATTTTATGTTAATTTTTTTTGGCATTTAGTATGCTCCATTTCAGAGTGTCCAGTTAGTTCTTCTCATTGATCCTACACTCTCGCTATGTCGAACATGATATCAGGTAAAACTAAATTCACAACATGCCTTAGTTACTGTAACTTCGACGTTTACAAGTGTTATTTTATGACCTAAATTAATAAACTTAATTTAATTCATTAAATAAGCTCAGCAGTCGCATCCATTACCGCTGCGCGAACGAGGCATTTCCTGACGTACAGCAAAATTTTTAGCAGTCGATTAAAATAGATCCGTGCGTGCCGTGATATATAAAATATTAACATAAATGGAAAAATGTGGGCGTAATAAGGGTGTACTTGGATATAATTAAAACGGCGTAATACACTTTAATTCAACGTGTGGGAGAAATAAGGGTACAGGGGTAAAGGTTTATGGTAATATATTGCTTTTTTAAATAATATCTTTATTTTTAATTTGTTAACTCCTGGAATGCCAGATACAATTCAACGAACAGTTAGATTAAATTACGGACTACAACCATGCCTTGTTTTGATTATTAATGTACATGTAAGTGGATGCTCCTATTTACCATACTGCTGCCTTAGAGGCTACCATCAAATTTGATTAAATGCTTGAGTATGTTCAGTAATAGTTCATGGAGAAATGGTAACAGCACCTTACAGCTCTAATGATTTGTAAACAAAAACTTGGCGATTAAAAAGAGTGCCCATGAGTTTCTTGCCCGTTCTTCTCATGAGCCCTAAACCCTTGCTTTGCTGAACGTGGCAGTAAATGTAAATTCGCAATTCATAAGTGTTACCTTGTAACCTAATCTGAATAAATTTATTTTGAATTTTTTTATTTAGTTTGAGCTCAGTTTAAGCCTTACCTTAGTTTTTAAAGGTTAACCCAAGGTAATCCACAGTGAAAACTATATCTAAATCAGCTAAGCGGTTTTGTAACATACTGGAACAAACCGACAGGCTGACAATTAGCGTTTTTAATTTAAATACAGCGGTGAAGGTTTACAGTAATATATTGTTAATATCTTATTTTGAATTTGTTGATTGCTGGAATGCCAGACATAATAATAATTGATATCCAATTGTATTTAGTCGCAGGCGAGGTGAGGTCAATTTGCTACTTCTTGATTTTTGTAATATATAAATTTCTTAGCAAATTGTATCGAAAGTTATATAGTCTAGTATCGATCGACTGCACGGATGGCGTAGTGGTTTAAGTAGTCGACTCACCACTGCCGAGTGTTGTGGGTTCAATCCCCATACGGGACAAAAAATTGTGTTCCACAAATAGTTGTTAAAGTCTGGGTGTTCTTTGTGTTTGTTGTTTGAATGTCTGTAAAGTCCCCTGCGATACAGGAATTATTGCTAGTGCGGGAGATGTCTTAATTTTAATAAGAAAAGTAAGTATTATTTTTAGCCTCTTCAGCTAAGCTAATATGCTTGTAGTGGGTTCACCTGGATAGTGCATTAGGAGGGATTCAAACCCATGGTCTCTGAGCTACCAAGGCTGCTTATACTAATGATCTTTTGATTAAATGGCCTGGCAGACCGGCGACCAATGACGATGGAGAGAATAGACTGGATACGGCAGCCAGAAATTGGGAGACGTCGACTGCGATAACGTAAACGTAGACTGATTGATTGACTTTCTAATTTGGTTAACGTGGAAACCACAAAACCAATTTAAATTTCTTTGTGCATATTTAATATCTGATACCTGTAGAATAGAAAGTCTAAAGACATTAAATGTTTGATATGCATAAAGAATCTAAAAACTATTTGCGTACAATAAAGAAGTAAGGAAATGAGGAAGTAACTGTAACATTTTTATATCTATGTATATCAAACCCATTATAACAAAAATTACGAGTTTCTGTCCGTCTATCAGAGATATTTTTGAAAAAGATATAGCTTTGACTATTTTCTGAATACTAAATAATGGATTTTTGGTTTTTAGAGTGTTGTTTGCTCGTATATTGTACTAGTCCAACGTAAAAGGAACTGAATGAATAGAAGGATTTCATTTAAAAGTAGTAAGTATTCTGTTTAGTAGAATAAGATATATATTGTGATTAATGTGGACAAAATCGCAATATAAAACTAGCTTCATAAGAGCTTGAGGTAATGTTGACAATCTATCGTACCAAACCAAAAACTATGTTAGTTAGAGAACACAATCTAAACAAAACTTTTGTACTGATGATACCATCTTAGTCCTAACAGAAATTGTATTACTATTACTCAAATATGCAGAGCATGAAATTGAATTTCAGATAGGGTAATACTACATGTAGTTTTAGAAAGCTACTAAACAATATGTTAGAGCATTCTAAAGTTTAAATGTCTATATAATTCAAACTCACCGCAAAGACGGTTTACAAAGGGTCTTCCAAGAAATCTGCCAAGTACGTACTATACTAAGCGTAAAATAAAGGAAGATCGTAAATATTTTAGAGGGAATTATTTTGTCTGGCAGGAGTAACCACTGCTTGTAGTTTTAAATTTGAACAAATTAACTACATTAAATTGTAATCTAGTACTTCATAATATACTTGAGACATACTTTATTGTGAAATCTTTAGTCAGTCTGTAAGTGAGTTCTTAAGTGATTGAGAGCCTTTACTACATATATATTCTTCTTCTTAGTCGTACATTCCCGGCAGAGTGGTCATGAAAGAAAGAAAGAAGGAAATGGATTGTCTGAAAGATTGGTTCCTGATATTGCCAGATTTCTCTATCTCTCTCTACTTGTGTACATTTGGTAAGAGAACTTTTATATAATTATGTACATGTATAGCGAATAGTAAAACTTGTATGTTTATACATGTTTAATGTATATGTAGGTTAATATTATGAAATACAATCATAATATATTGACATGATTTAATTGGCGTTTTAATATTAATTTTAGATGTTGGGGCTCGATTTCCGTGAAATTATCCACAGCATATTATCCTTACATGCTAATATTTGATTTAGCGATGATTAACAATATAAAATTATGAACCCACATAACACAAGCTCTGTTGAAATAACCATCTGCCCTGGCAAACAAGCACACACAGCCCGCCTGAGAGTAAACAGTAACACCAGGGATGCAGCATGCTTTGATCTGATTTTGTAATAAAGGGGTAAACTAACCTACCACGTGTGTCTACTTGTACCTTAAATGGTAGGTGGGTCACTAGAACTGAAACTACTTTAGTGACCCACCCAGCAGTACCCCATACACGCTTTAGGAAAACCTAACATCTTTGATAGCAGTCACCCGCAAGGAACTACAGTAGCCCTTCTCATCGCACAAACGCAACGCAATGGATATTTGAATATGGTCTTGGGATGGAGTGGGGATACATACCTACAGTCGGCATGCTCCAGGATTGAACGGCAACTCAGCTTTGAGTGGGCGGCTCGTTGTGTTCAACCTCCGAACTAAATTACTTACCAAGAAGTTTGAAAAAGTAACACTTTTTGCTAGTGATAGACATACAATACACGCAGTTTAAAATACCATTTAGTTCTAGATTGATTGCTGTTTTACTTAATACATATTTATACTGATTATTTCAATAATTCTTAATATTTTTATATTAATGAACACTTTACATTGGAAAAAAAAAGAAGCAAGCGATAGCTCACTGGGGAGACCAACAGACTGCAATGCAGAGGGTCTCGGTTTCGAAACCACGCGCACCTCTGACATTCGGAAGTTATATGACTTTTCGAAATTATGTGTGTATTAATTGACAATTATCGCCTGCTCCGTGCCTCGGAGAGCACGTTAAGCCGTCGGTCCCGGCTGCCATGAACATCTATGGCAGTCGTTATTGGGAAAGTCAGTACCCTCTAATATCCTGACACTGGTCTAGCCTTAGGGTATCGTTAGCCTTCGGGTTGCGGAGGTCAGGTGGCAGCCGCTCCGTGTCCAGGCAAATCCGGTTAGATCAGAAAAGCCGACTCCAAGTGCCTTGAGAGTAATAAAGGCTAAGAGTAAGAAGAAGAAGAAGAAGAAGTACGCTTTACCTTGGAGACTCAAGGAAAACATACATTACTATGAGCTTGTGAAATCGAGCGAGCGATGCCACGGCTATGTATGCCTTAGCATCGTAACATAATAAAGACAAAACTTTTGTTTGTTGTTGTTCAGATGTTTTAGAATCTTAACATAATTTTCCTTCGCTTTTATAAGCGTAAAATTTTACTGCTCTTAACTTTCAATAGGAAAAAATATGTTATTATAAACATTAGATTGTGTTGTTTTTAATCATAAAGTGTAATAACATTCATGTATTGTTACTGTTCTGTACAGCCTGTAATTTTTCTTAGCTTAGGTATATATTTATTCTACATTCATAGACTCACGCCTGCTTATCCAGGTTATGCAGAGGTGTATTACATCTAACATGGCAAATTATAGCTCAAGTACGACATAATAGCAAGCAAGCAAGTTGCTTTCTACCAGGCATATTTCATCCAGATACAATAATAATAATAATATGAAACAGTATATCCGGCAGACGCCGTTTTTTATTTATAGTTTACATTATATCAAAGCAATTCCATATGTAGCAATAGTCTCCTATACCTGCCGCGGCTAGGGTTTCGGTAAGTGTCCCGTCTCACTCTAAACTAAAACGCTCCAAAAGCTCTGCATGTTGGACCCATGTCCCCGTGTAAGCCTCCCAAAGGACCAGGTATTTTCCTAACGTGTAAGGAAAATACCCGTGAAAGAGAAACAAATAATATGAAAGTAATTATCGTGATAACTTTTACAGCACGTTGCTTGCCGGGATTTTTTCAACAGTCTGTTCTCATACTAAGGATATGACCTGTATCGCGTTGACAACACAAACACATCAAACACGTAGAAAGCCTAGATTTGTTACCTATGGTATCGAATCTAGGTGATCTTTGTGTGAATGTCCATTGATGGCATTTATGGACTACACAAATTTTGTCTCAGCACAACAAAGGGTTAGATGACCACTTAACCTATTGTTCTATCTGAGCTTTTGCTGTCTTACTTCTGACGCGGTACCAAAAATAGTCCCTAGCGGTTAGCATATTTATTCTATTTGTGTAATTGCCTACGATGGTAAGAAAACGTATTCGATTTTGGGATAAAAGGGTGTGTGTACGTATCTTACCCATATCAATCAACGTTGATAAAGCTTTTTGTAGTATGTATGGCTATTGTTAGGTTGGCACATTTCGCTATGTTTAATGTCCATGTAATACGGTAGAGCTCATTGCCGTCAATAGGACATATTGGCTCAGTCAACGCTGCTACGAAAAATTTCTTGAGAAGCAATCCAAAGACAAGTATGTTTTATAACTGTAGTATTGGGTAACCGACTAGGAGATCGTTCGACTGCTATGCAGCGGTCTCGAGTACCTACGAATCTACGGCAGTTCTGACTTTTCAAAATTATGTGTGTATTAAGTCAGTGGAGAGTTTATATACAGGGCTGATATTATAATCCAATGACAATTAGAATTGGAGAGCCCGCCGTTGACTAATATTTGTTGAAGGTATCATTTATACCGGAATGTACAATGTACTACCGCAGGTAGCCCGCGTAAAAGTAGTAATATTCTTTATTAAGAATATTACTACTTTTGTTTCGCCCAGTAGGTAAGAGTGTCGCAATCTCACATGATTTTTATTACTATTAATACGCAGTTTGGCGTACCTGTCCGTGGGAAAAGGAGGGCGAAGGTGGTATGTTGGGCTTACCCGGGAAAAGTCCCAGGTTCTACCGATCAAACCAACCACGGTGTGCCAACTCGCTGCCTTAAATGGTGGATGAATTGCTGGAACTAGGCACACATAATACCTGCCCTTTCTAAGAGTAAACAGGCACTTTTCTAATCTTGGTGGCAACAGTTGAGTATAATATGAGCATATAAAACACAGAATATTTGTCGACTTGAACCGGTCCGATGTGTCGGTTTCCATATGTTAATCGGATTAGACTTTTACCAAGGGTCCTTAATAAACATAGAACTTTCCGTTTTACAATATTTAACACAATGTTGAGTATTCACACGTACTCTGACTATTAAACTTTTAATCCTTCCCTTTCGGCTATGTCATCATCCGATTAAACTGAGCTTATTTTATCATCCAGAATATTCGTTATTTAATTCTCTTTTGACCTTAAAATGAGTATTGAATATTAATAAGGTGTACTATAAATTAAGCCTATGTATAAGATACATGATATATAAATGTTTTAGATGTGTTAAGTTAGTACATTCCTAAAAAGGTTCAAATGTTTTTCATGTTTTTATCAAAGTATGTCTAGGTAGTAGTGCTTTATAGCATATAATTATGTAGTATATTCTATGAGAACATTTTTTTAGTCAAATATACTATTGATTTGAACCATGTAATTAAGAGTAAGAATTGTTAGAAACGATATAATGTGTTATAAAATGTTATATAAATGCTGATATTTAAAATTGTACTCGAATACGCATATAAAATTTATTTGCACTTCATCAGGTATGTTTTAGGGTTCTTCGCTGTAGGGGGCAAGCTTATTATCTATCGTGGCCGTAATGCCAATTGCTGATTATGTGTTGACTCAAAGAATTTCCTAAAAGAACATGCCTAATCCGCACATTAAACCACTCGAGCTTGTGATTGTCGATCGCAAATATAATGATGATGATGATACCCTATCGATAACAGCGTACAGTTTTAGAAAGTATAAATTATGTATCTGATTTTACATAGCAAAAAGTAATTACGTTTTTGTGGATGTTTTTTAAAAGTTAACCTTAAGGCCCAGCCTAGACACTTTTCAATTACCTACTTTGACAGTGGTCGCTTACCGAATGATGTGCGCGATAGAGCTTAAGGCTGCCTGTCCATTGAAGCGGAGCCAGGCTGCGGAGCGAAGAAAAGGAGAAATATGAACCAATAGGATTGCATAAAATCTAAAATGTAACCTGGTCTAACTATTTCACATGTAACTGAAAAGACTGCGCAGTAGCGGTAGTCTTCCATTGCCAATACGACAAATATTAAAGGCTAGCTTTCCCTCGCGGTTTCACCCACGTCGTTCTTACCTCCTTACTTACTTACAAAGCTTATATAACCTTTAAAATTAAACTACCATATACGCATTTTATCGCGTTGTTCATTTTACACTTTATTACATAATTTTGAAACTGTTACACTACTACTAGATACTATTAAACTTTACTAAATTTTTAATTTTTTAAGGTTATAAAATTATTAAACCTATTAAAACTATTTACATTTAAGTTTACACTTTCCCCGACGTTTCGGTTGCTTTTCAGCAGCCATGGTCACGGGGAGACTAAGATGGCAGTTGTCCACTGCCGTAAGAAAGCAAAAATAAATTTAATGCCGCCTGGTAGTACTGAGGTTAGTGCGTTTAAACAAACTATTCAGCTTTATTATTATATAGATTTAATTGAGAAAATAAAAGAAAAATAATAATAATATTCTATCACATACACACAACACCATCTAGCCCAAACTAAGCAGAGCTTGTACCATGGGTACTAGACAATGGATAAACATATATACATATATATATCATTTTTACAGAAATATTTGTATAATACGTATGTAACGTATTATACATAGAAACACTCCGACCAAGACAAACATCCATGTTCATGCACACAAATGTTTGACTTGTGCGGCAATCGAACCCGCGACCTCGGGCGTGGCAGTCGGCTACTCTAACTACTACGCCATCGAGGCCGCCAATAATCTAAAGATTACTTACACTTAATTTCTCAATTAAATGTTGTAATGCATTTGTGTTTTTTGTGTCTGTTGTGCTAATAGTAGTAAAGTCCCTTGAGACACAGAAACACTGGTCTTTTTGCATAATTTGAATTTTTGATGATGATGAATAATGGTAATATATATAAACGTGTGTTCAAAACATGTGTACCATTATATTCCAAGATAAATATAAAAAGGAAATAATGAAACGCACACTTGGGAGCTATTTCCGAAGACCGGAGACGAGAGAGCCGAAGTGCGTTTCTCTCTCAAACATTTATGTAGCTTTGCCCGTTTGTATTTGCCTTTGTGTAATAGTTTATTACTTTTATAGTTTTCTGCGGTATTTTATCGTTTGAAATGGGCTTTTATGTGGTATTGGTAATATTAATAAAAATATCTAAAGGAAACTTGTAACGGAAAATGTAAAGCTTGTTGAATAAAGTAGTCGACTATTTACTTAAAAGCTTTTGATGTTTTAAATTTGTTTCATTATTATAATATTCGTCTTCTTTATAGACTGTCCCACGCTTGGGCACGGGTCTCTTCTTAGACTAAAAAGGATTAGGAAATATTCTACTAAGCTGGCCTAATGCGAGTTTGACACATTTTCGAGAATAATATGGAGCTTTCTCAAATATAAAGGTTTTCACACGATGTTCGAAGTGGGCATAAATGACAATGCACATAATTTTCTAAAATCAGACGTACGTGCTTTGCAATCGAACTCAATACCTCTGCATTTAATGACATCAGTCACCCCACTGAACTATTGCTGCCATAAGCTTAAACTAAAGATTTAAAATAAAGACAAAATGTAAGTCATTATGAGTATGCCTAGATATTTATATAAGTTCCTTTTACCACAAGCGTCCGCGAAAGCCCGCGTTTCATGCTCGTATCAGGCAAAGTTTATCGACCTTTTCTTTTCAATAGGCAGTAGCAGCACAGCGTTTGGAACTTTACCCGTTAGATGACAATAGGGTCGCATTATAGCTTGGGACCAAAACATAGTTAGCGAAATAAGGGAGTAATACACCTTTACATAAACAGACGTGTTAATGGTAACAGTTAGCTAGTTTCTAGTTAACTTCCACAAAGGGAAATGTCAGTTTGACAGGTACCGGTGATATCACAGCGTCTTAGCCTGCCTGTCCATTGAAGCGGAGCGAGGCTGCGGAGCGAAGAAACGGAGAAATATTAACCAATAGGATTGCATGCTGGAGCGGAGCGGAGATTTTATGCAATCCTATAGGTTAATATTTCTTCTTCGCTTAAATGGACAGGTAGCCTTAGTCAATAGACAACGGACACCACCTTAATACAATGCAGTTACTAGTTTACAATGTTACAATTAAATGTATAAAATAGCCTTAGTATTACTAATATTATAAATGAGGGGTGCAGCAGAAAGAAATGATTAAAAAAATTATAAGTTGGTACTTTTAATGCAGAAAAAAATTGCGTTTGCATTTAGTTTAAGACAGCCCAGTATATAGACTGCCATACTGCTGAGCGCTGGTCTCCTTAAGCCTTTGTAGCAATACTGTTGACGCTTTAGTTTTATATGCTTACTCAGGCGCCAGTATGCAGAAGCGCCGCGCAGCAGTCGTCTCCCCGCAACCACTGAGTTAAGTCGTAGCCCAATATGTATTTACAACTGGTATCAGTAAACATAATTATATCCATATGTTTCAATAACTATTTTATTTGACCGCCCACAAGAACAAGTTAGAAAACCCCTTCGTAAACCACGCCGGACTAGTAAATACGGTCTGGTAAATATTACATATCCTCAAAAACATAATGAAGAACTTTCAGATGTACAGGTTTGTCCCGATTATTTCCTACGACAATAAAATACGCAATAATTAACTATTTAACATGCACACAAAAATGTCGCACTTAAAAATGTCGGAGATGTATGTTTATGGATCAAATTGAGACCTTTGTTACTTCATAATAATGCATGTAACGTAACGTAGAAATAATATAACAACTACTGGATGTCCCAATAAATAAATAAGTCCAGTGGTCTCCTAGCTGCATCCCCAATACGATTACAATGTACTTTTTTAATCGGGATGTAAAACGGATTTGTCCAATCAAAACACCATCCATCTTCATTCCTCACCGATGACATGTTTCATAATTTTAATTAAAAATAAACACATATCCCTTATATTAATCTAGAATCGGATGACAGATGTGTCAGAATATTATAATGTTTTAACTTTATTAAAGGAAGAGCTCGTTCAGTTGTATTCACATTTATATATGCGTGCTTCTTATTCATATTTTGTTCGGGAGAAAGTAAGAAACATAACTAACTGGTCGCCTCGCCATTGCCACTGCGCCGAGTGTTGTGGGTTCGAATCCCACACGGGACAAAACTTTGAGTGATCCACAAATAGTTGTACCGATTCTAGGTGATCTTTGTGTCTGAGAGATTTATATCTTAAAACTAGCCTCAGTTATAGACACTTACGGTTTATATAAAACTAATAATTATAGATCATTACGCCTGACCATATAACAAGGTTATTGTTTAATTTTACGTAAATATTTTATAATATAAAGCATATAAAAGTTAAAAGTCAAGATCTTTAGTGCTTTGGATGAGAGCGTTGCAAACATAGCAAAATATGTAAAGCTATATATTAATATAATAAATATGAAGTTCAGTTTGATTGTTTGTTACACTTTCCCGCCTTAACAACTGAACCGATCATCATGAAATTTCGCAAACACGTGGTTAGCTGTATAGAAAATGACATCTGGCACCTTTCATCCAGAAAAATAGTAATACTGTTTTCAAGCTATACAAATTTATTGACAAAATCTAGATTAACCCGGTCAAAATCTTGTAACAAATATTTCTAAATGTTATATATTTGTTATAATTATTACAAAAAAGTCGCAGTGGTGCACGCATTCCAGAGTTGGTTATGAATTCTTATAGATATTGTGTAACTTTTCAAGTGTGTAAACTAGTGTGAGCTTTCTGTATGTCCGTAAATGTTTTACAAACACCAATAACCGCCTATCGTTTTTGTAACATTTATATATTTTATTTACAAATCGACCACTCTCGTACTAGAAATAATTTCTATATTGCGGAGAACATTACAGATATTCAAACAGCAAACACAAAGAACAATCAGACTCGGAAGAACTATTTGTGGATCACATAATTTTTGTCCCATGTGGGTTTCGCAAGGCGATCACTTATCAAATAGGCCATCCGTGCTGTCATTCAAATTCAAATTCAAAATAAATGTATTCAGATTAGGTTACAAGGTAACACTTATGAATGGCAAAGTTACAATAATTTTTCTGCGAATTTACATTTACTGCCACGTTCAGCAAAGCAAGGGTGTACGGCTCATGAGAAGAACGGGCAAGAAACTCATGGTCACTCTTTTTAATCGCCAAGTTTTGTTTACAAATCATAAGAGCTGTAAGGTGCTGCAACCATTTCTCCATGAACTATTATTGAACAGGCTCAAGCATTTAATAAAATTTGATGGTAGCCTCTAAAGCAGCAGTATGGTAAATAGGAGCATCCACTTAAATGTACATTAATAATCAATTAATAATAAATAATCATTATATATCTAATTAAAATGTAGGCATAAATAGAAATTGGAATCGCAAGATTATTGCTGAGCTAAATTGTGTTAGTAGTGTGTTGCATTATTATTGCAATGGGTGCGAGTGAATCCAAGACCTCTCAATGCCAAGCTCGATATCTTAATTTACCACCCATTGCAATTGACAAATTAAAGACCCATTTACACGCGCTGAGTTTCTTGAAGCTCAAAGTGTCATGCCATTCCTGTATTTTCACCAAGTTAAACAAAGGTACCACGATGATTGCTTCAAGAAACTTAGCTCGTGTAATTCGGCCTCAAGTCAAAAAGTCGATAAGCTCCAACTTACCGTTTAGTCTACACTTAAAAGAAGAGAAAAATAATCTTAAAAAGCTAGTATTCTTCAGACGTTAAGTTAGAGATATATTCGTATATAGATATCCACGTTGAATGATAAGTGTGTTTGTATAAGCCAGGGAGCCGCAATTTTTCCAAGCAATTAGTTTTCACGAAGCATTTGATAATACTCGCATGTGAAGACGAATTGTATTTATGTTCCTCTTCTAATGGTGTGTTTTCTTGTTTAACTTTTTTCTGATTTGCTCTATTTCCCGCAGAGGAATAAATGTAAGAACATGTCTGGAATTAACTATTTCAGACAACGAATTTATATAAAAACAGCCAATTTATTTAATTTATAATAGTAGCAGGACTCATAATAGCGTCTATGTGTCTGCTGATTTCATGGTACCAGATTCAATTTCAGTCTGGGACAAGTATTATGGCATTTTCTATCAGAAAGTAGGAATAAATCAGTCTCAGGCGGCATAAGAGAAGGCTTACACAGGTAGTAATAGTAAAGCTGTCACATCTTGCTGTCAGGAACAACTGTGAAAGTCGATGAAAACGCAAGCCTCTAAATATTGCAACGACTTATTAGGTCGTTAAACCAAGCTAGAGAGAGGGCTTCAAAATCCCAGACCACAACTAACAAAACCACACGAAAGGAAAGCTTACCCGAAAATATAATTTCTAAAACTATAAACAGTATTTTCAACGTGTTATTCACCTACGTATTCTTAGTTTATTTTATGAATAAATTAACGCTGGTACGTAGTTTACGGTGTTGGTGACATTACGTATGTACACAGCGTGCATAAATCACATTCACGAGCTGAACAAATAGCTAGACCCGTAACGAATATCCGTAAACCAGAACCCGACCTTTACCTTACCCTAACAGAAGGCGAGTCTCCACTGCTAAGCCATTTATGCCCTCTGTACATATTAGCTTGGCACTCTTTAGGTTGGTCACCCCGACAATAAAATGTCCTTGACCGATTACTTTCTTTTTTTCGATTTAACATACATAGATCTTACGACTAAAACCCTGAATAGGTCGGCAAAGGTATATTAGACCTACCTTCGTAAGAAGCGAGCCAATTGCCGTCAACAGAACATAAAGTGAAAATAAAAATCTTTATCTTTATACATTTTCAACAGAAATCCATCACCTTCTTACCCATATCTCTAGTTATATCTAGGTATATAGGTATATAAAAAAGCCTTGCTTTAAACATTGGTTCTGCTTTTATAAGATTTGTCACGTTTATTACTCTAACGAACTTTGATTTGCTTGATGGCGTTGTACTGATGGTTTTGTAGTAGCCTCGCCAGTGCCATCGAGTGTTGTGGTTTCGATGCCTTACGGGACATAAATATTTATGTTATGTGTATTAGTGGATCACACATATGTTTTCTCAACTAATAGTTGTTCTGAGTCTAGGTGTTCTTTGTATTCATAGTTTGAATGTCAGTTAATTACCTTGCAGCAGAGGCATTAATTCCTAGTGTGAGCTTAGTATTTGACAAAGAAAGAAACGAGAGATTATGTATTATAATGGGCTTCTTGATTTCAATAAAAATAGCTGGAAAATAAACTGACGCGACATTCATAGATAAACTAGCACAAAAAGTATGCACGTTACATTCTTCATCATTATTTAAATATTTGTCATATAAATATTTTTACAGAGTGTGCAACTCGTGAGTAATAGTAATACCGTTCGGCGGCCTTAGCCTGGAATCAAGGTAATGCTATAACCAAATACTGTATTATTAGTATTCAACTAGGCTGAAAGTATACTTCCTGGCTAGCTTTGTGGTATACATAGTTGTTTGCATATTATGGACCAGAATCCACATAAAACAGTACTTAGTTTAATTTCAGTGTGTAATATTAGCTTAAGCGTAACACAATATAATTCTCACAAATTAAACTGCTTGCTATAATAACATTACTACCAATGTGTACATAATAATAATAATAATAATCTTAATAAAGAAAACATTAAGAAATACGCAGTACATGTTTTCATTATTCTGAAGCTGCCTTATTATCCAAGTTTGAACAACAAGTAAAAAGTAAGTGAGTTAATTACTTTTGAATGTTATCCGACTTCGCCCAATTCCCTGTTTACTGCACTGCGTTTACCCTTTACAGTATTGTACATCTAAAATTTTAAATAATAGCCTTTGAAACCACTCGCAAACATTGTTGGGTGCGAAAAAGTTATACAATTCAAGTTTACGATGCACTGAACCGGGCGCGCGCTTTATTTCACCGATAAACAATACCACCCATTGTTTTTATTAGGCGATAAAAGCTTTTATACCTCTGATTAAATAGTGCAAATTCTGTTAATACAACGAATCTAAATGTTCCAACTGTCACACGGTATGTTGGCCGCATGAACAATATGCTTTTGTGGCATGTCAACTGTATTTCAAAACAGAGGTTCCGGATTTTCATATCAGGAAAATATTGTAACGTGATAATTGGTTATAAGATTTGTGTGAGATACTTAACGTTTGTGTAAGATCTAAACTAATAATGAATCTAATCCAAAGTCTTTATTTAAGACTGGAAACATTCTGGCATCAAAATAAAATTTGAATCTTATCTAATTTACTTTTACTTTTTATAACATATATAAATATAAAATTTGGCGACCTGTATATTTAATACCTTTTCTATAAAACCTTTCTAAGTCGTACTGAGTCCTACTATTAAACATATTGTACAAGTTAGCAAAGCGAGTGGTAAATGACAATGGTTGTTTGATACGCGTCTACACAGAGCGAGTTAGTCGTCCGCTCTCATTTTTCTCTTTGCAACCGGCGGCTAACATCGAAGTAAAACTATGAACGCAGCTATGAATGTGTTCTGCGCTCTTGACACAGATGGGAGACGAGGTAAGTGCATGCTCAGTGCTATGTTTAGTCGCAACGCATTCTACTGCGTAGAAACCTGACCCCTGACTCTGCACAAGTACCAATAGGAAATCGACACGGTATTATACATTTTTATGCAATATCGATGGAAGTGGCTGCGTCAAAACCGAACAGTTGTTGTCGACGTTTGTACGAAACTTTCTCGTTGTTGCTCGTGCTTGTGATAAATCTCTCGTAGGGCCACTCTTTTGTTCAGATTCGTGTTGGAAAATTGGCGCCGCTTTTACTATTGTTAGCTCCTCGTAGATGAATTGTTACCGATTTGAGCAAATAAATGATCTTCAAATGTCTGTAAGGATTTATTTACACATATCAATTGCAATATATTCTTTTATTGTGTTATACACCTCGAATACAAACCGCTTAATTCACCAAATACTTTTAAAAACTAATCTTTCTTTTCTCGGAACTAGTTATTAACTGGAATCGTAAAAGTTACCCAAATAGAACAGAAAAGTTTTAGCGAAATGAATACAAGGATAAAATAACTAGGAACAAATGAAGAAAGAAAAGCGACAAGAGTTCAAAGGTTCGGGACTCGACTCGAATAAGAAATGACAAGAAAATATATAGAAATGCGAAATTGTTTCAGTTTTGTACAAGCACGGAATATGATGGAGCGCAGTAATTTTATTCTACTGAATTATTATCGTCATAGCTTTTTTAAATAAAGCTTTTTAAATTTTTATGCGCCTGCGAAGTGTTCACATAGAACGGATTATTGTTAACGCCTTTAATTTAAAATGAATGAATTTGAATCCAGTACAAGGGAAACAAAAAGCGTATTATTTAAGTCCGTCTCGGTTGGTACCGGGTCGCTCATAATTTATCATCACCATCTTTTGACAAACTCGAAATATTTCAGTCCCTTTTGTTCCTGTAAAATAAACCACAATAACAGGAACGGTACAAATCAGCTAAACGCGGGAAATGTTACCAATTCCAAGGGGGAAATTCCGGTGGGAAAATATCTTTGGAATAAATGTGAATAAATAGGGCTTGCGAGATTAAAAGCGGACCGCTTGATATATGGCAGGCGTCGCCAGCACCCTTGGGCGCCGGGTCGCGAGTTACTGGCCAACAGATAAAAATAAACCAAGATTCGTAAATAAATTTACAATCAGTGCGTACACAACAACTTTGTCACAAAATGAAGATGTTAGCACCGTGTTCCTCAGATCCATTGGGTAGATATTATTTTTAGCACAGAAAATTCACCATTAATTTCTTAAACTACAACCAAGTAGACTTCTTAGTCAAACACACACATAGAGATAATTTGTTCGCCAGGTTAGCCACAGTCCCTAAGTTACACGAAATAATCATATCTAATGTTGTTAATCATGATAGATCCATGGAATTTTGTATTGAACTGATTTTATAATCCCTACTGCCCTACTTATAATATTAATATTATAAATGCGAAAGTAACTCTGTCTGTCTGTCTGTTACGCTTTCACGCCTAAACCACTGAACTGATTATGAAATTTGGTACAGAGATAAACTAGACCTTGGGTAAGGACATAAACTACTTTTTGTTGTAAAAAGGGCATGAAGGGGTTGAAATAAGGGATGAAAGTTTGCATTATCGCGCCTCAGCCACTAAACCGATGTTAATAAAAATTGGCACAGAGATAGACTAAACTTTGGGTAAGAACATAGACTATCTTTTGTTGTAAAAAAGGGCATGAAGGGGTTGAAATAAGGGATGAAAGTTTGCATGGGCATTTGTCATTATCGAAGATAAAACCATGAGACTTTGTATTTAGGCACTTGATAAGAAGTAAAAAAGTTAACATTTGTTCCAGCGGTTTTGAAATTTTGATCAACATGGGGATGAAATAGGAGACTGAAGTTCGTATGGAAGTCCAAACAAACCTGTATATCTCTACAATACGTATATTTATCGGAAACATTGTATAATTAGTAAAAATGCCGTCTTAATATGTACACGTAGCGCGAGCACGAGACACGCTAGGCGCCATACACAATGAACGATGCGTTGGCGGCGGCGCAGGGGAGTTTGTAACATTAGCAAAAGCGTTGAACGCGAAAAAATGTTGCAGCAGTGTAAGCTGTTGGTTTGGAATGAATGTACGATGTCCCATAAAAGAGCAATCGAAGCACTATGCAAGATAATCAAGAGCAACCAGGGTATAATGAAAGGGATGGTTGTACTTTTAGCTGGTGACTTTAGACAGACCCTGCCCGTTATTACTAGGGGTACACCGCCAGATGGAATAAATGCCTGTTTAAAGGCGTCTATGGTATAGCTTCTATAATACAAAACGTGTACTGTGGGTACACGTAAAAAAGTTTTGTCTGACTACAAATATGCGAGTATAACTACACAACGATTCTCACGCATATACGGCTGTTCTTCTAAAAGTCGGAGAAGATTGTATGCTAACAGACAGTAACAGCATGATTACACTAAAACGTAAATTTTGTCAAATTGTCGATTTAAAGGATTCGCTACTGCGATCATAATCTGCTAATCATAATAGAAAGAAAACATTCTTTATTGCCACAAAGAACTACTTATACCTGCATAATATTTCTTATAAATTAAGACAAAATAATAAAAATTACAATTAAATAAATAGTTCGTAAGTTCGTCGTTTTGTGTAAAAAGTACATATTATGCTAATATTACATTTAAAAAAAAGTATATATGTATGTTTATCCATTGTCTAGTACCCATAGTACAAGCTCTGCTTAGTTTGGGCTAGATGGTGTTGTGTGTATGTGATTTAATATTATTATTATGTTTCTCTTATCACAGGTACTTTCTAACATATTATATTAGAAAATACCTGGCCCTTTGGGAGGCTTACACGGAGACATGGGTCCAACGTGAAGAGGCCCTTCGAGAGTTTTAATCAAAGGTGGGATGGAACATCAACAGCGGCACTAGCCACAGCAGGCATAAGACTATTACTACGTATGGATTTTAATATATAGGCTATGGGTATGGGTGTCTGGTGGACCAGTATATTGCTAACTATGGATGAAAAACGGCGTCTGCCCTGAATACTCTAATAGCATCAATGTAATGGGCAGACGGTGACTCTCCAACTCACTAGATGGGCCCCCTGAATAGCCACTATAACCACACGCCAGCAGCAGAGGGCAACACCGGTGCGAGTGGCTAGGGGTGTCGAGCGGTGCGGCGCCGGTTTCATCATCACGGGTCTCGTGACAACGGAGACCCGGAGCGGGTTTCCCCGTAGCTATGCCCTTGAAAATGACACTTCCAGCCCCAAGCATATAGCTCTAGCGGCCTCCCTCTGACCGGCCGACCAAGGTAAGCCAGAGTTGAAAGTCCTACAGGCACTCTTGTAGTTCCACCCCAATCAACCAGTAACGGCAAGCTGGGGACGATGCCCTAACCAACTCTCTGAGACATTCAGGACCGCAGTGTCGCCACTCACATTCAGCTCGCCACAAGCTGCCCTGCGGTTTGTGTGCTTTTATTTAACCTGGTGATACATTGTTTATATCACAGGGCGAAGGTGTTAGTTTAAAAGCTCGTTTAATATATAACTTTAACTTAACTGTTTTATTATTATTATTATTGTGGCAACAAATGGTCTTCATTGAGCATTGTTGTTGCGATAAAACTGACGTGATATAATTAGTATGGGCATTCGAGAATGGTTGTGTGACAGGTCAATTTCAATTTTGTCGCCGACAAACGTGACAGTTGGCCAGATAAACGAATAAATTATGTCAGTTGTTGAGGGAGATGTTGTCGTGTACCTGTCAGTAGACAATGTTATGGACTCTGAACAAGTAACATCGTACCCTATAGAGTATCTCAACTCTTTAGAATTATCAGGATTGCCTTCCCATAAGTTAAGGCTGAAAGTTAGTGTTCCAGACCTGTCAATGAGACATCTTGACGCACCAAGGCTAGGTTATGGTACATGGCAAGAAATTGCTCATCTAGGTCGCAATATTATAAAAACTATTAGGACTTTGAATAAGTTCTCGCTGTTTTTTGCACAAAATGAAAGCTTTATTTAAGATACAAAGAACAAAAACATTTCACTCAAAGTATTGCCCATCACTAAAGATTACTTTCTGCCATCTTTCTGGCGAAAAGGATATGAATCTCGCATCCAAAAAACTATATGTCTTTTGAGGCTATCCAAGAATCGATCCATTTTTTAGTATCTTCGTAAGAATGGAAGCGCTGCTCAGTCAGGCTATGTGCCATCGAACGGAATAGGTGAAAATCGGAAGAAGTTATGTCAGATGAATACAGCGGGTGTGGTAAAACTTCCCATTTAAGCGTCTCAAGATAGGTTTTCACTGGTTTTGCGACATGAGACCGAGCGTTGTCATGTAAAAAAATTACTTTATCGTGTCTCTGCTCAAATAGCGGCCGTTTTTCTTTTAGGGCTTGACTCAAACGCATAAATTGAAGCCGATAGCGATCTCCCGTGATAGTCTCATTCGGTTTGAGCAGCTCATAATAGATTACCCCCTGCTAATCCCACCAAATGTAGAGAAAAAGCTTCGAACCATGGACACTTGGTTTTGCAGACGATGTTAATGCATGCCCGGGCTTATCCCATGATTTTCTACGCTTTGGATTATCGTAGTGTATCCATTTTACATCACCCGTTACGATCCGGTGCAAAAAGCCTTTTCTTTTCTGCCGTTGAAGCAGTAGTTCACAAGTGATCTCTGCATGTTGTATCCGACAGAGCATTGTCACCGTAAGTCTCAACAAGAATTCTGTGTGCTTCAGCTGCAGGTTTCTTTTGAATAAAATAGTGTAATAAAATTCCCCGCAAATACATACAGTTTATTTGGCACAAAAATTAACATTTCCAGAACCAATAAAGAAATAGTAAGCTTTTATTAAAGTGAACTACCATACACTGAAATTTAAGGTTAGATGTAGTATTTCCTTACAGATGCGTTATCATTCGAAATTTCATGCACAGAGTGCTGCTACTGCCATTTATGAAGAAACAGCGAGAACTTATTCAAGGTCCTCTGAATAATCATGACTAGAATAGAAAAAGGAGAAAATGTTTTAATTCCCCGTATTCCGATAATTCCGATTTTGATTAAGCAGCGATAGCTCAGTGGGGAGACCAACAGACTGCAATGCAGAGGGTCTCGGGTTCGAATCCACGTCGCGCACCTATAACTTTAGGAAGTTATTTGACTTTTCGAAATTATGTGCGTATTGATTGACAACTATCGCCTGCTCCGTGCCTCGGATAGCACATTAAGCCGTCGGTTCTGGCCGCCATGAACATCTATGGCAGTCGTTATTGGGAAGTCAGTGTCCTATAATATCCTGACACTGGTCTAGCCTTAGGGTATCGTTAGCCTTCGGGTTGCGGATGTCAGGTGGCAGCCGCTCCGTGTAAAAACTGATATCCAGTCAAATCTGGTAAGACCAGAAAAGCCGACCCCAAATGCCTTGGGAATAATAAAGGCTAGGGAGAAGATGCCGATAATTCCGACAAATTTGCCATTTCAGTTTAAAAGAGTGCAGATTCCCCTAAATTCAGCATTTACAAAAATAATAAACAGAACTGTTTTCCATGGGCTCTATGTAGCGTGCTCGTGAGTATGAAACTCGCAAAATCTTTATGTTTTAGCAAAACAAAAAACATATGATGGACAAACAAAAAACGTAGTTTATGAAAATGTATTAAAATAAGCTATTTGCAGTAAACTATAGCATTTATATGTGTATTTTTGCAAAATAAGTATCCTAAAAATTTAAAATGCTGCCCAAAGTAACTATTCCACACGGTGGTCTGTGTGGAATATGTACGAATACGTAATAGCTTTATACATTATTCCTTCGCAAAACACTTAAATGGTTTATCTGTGATTCGCAAATCAATCCAAATTAACTACAATACGAAAGTGAAACAATAGTGCTTACAACTTATTGAAATTACTGTAACTAAGATTAATTTCAGTCTCGTCATAGGCTGAAATCTGACTAAAATACTTTACATAATATTGTCTTCTATTTACGCGAATATTATTCATTGAAATTAAACTGCTATATACGGATTTTATCGCGTTGTTTATTTGACACTTTATTACAAAATTTTGAAAATTGTTACACTACTACTACTATTAAACTTTACTAATTTTTAAGCTAATTAAATTATTATTAAACTATTTAGATTTAATTTATTTTTACACTTTCCCCGACGTTTCGGTTGCTTTTCAGCAGCCATGGTCACGGGGTTAGTAAAGTTTAATAGTAGTAGTAGTGTAACAATTTTCAAAATTTTGTAGTAAAGTGTCAAATAAACAACGCGATAAAATCCGTATATAGCAGTTTAATTTCAATAAAATACTTTAATCATAAATATTGTTACGCCCAGTGACATCTCTCGGTATTGTGGAAAAGACTCCGCAATTCCGTCTAATAATTTACACCGCCATCTATTGACATCTTACGGAACTACGTAGTAGGTATGCGTACGAGAATCGTAAAGATAATGCTGGTACTTTCTCGAAACATCGTACTGTTTACATACCGATTATAGCGTTACTAGAAAACTCTAGAAACGCTTTACTCGCGTATAGATAGGGCGCACGCGCACCGCCGAGTCAGTTTACAATCATAAGCGATACGCGTACGATAAGCGTATTTAGCGAAGCGAACGGAAGCGGAAATACTACGGAGTTTGAAGCAGTACAGTGAAAAAGTGTGGTATAGTGTTTGTTGTGTTCTAAGTTTAATTGTGTGTTTGAGTCCCAGTAACTAAATTTATTGAAGTAAGTTATTTATATCGCGATATTGTAGCCATAAAAATAGAAAAGATTCAACTGATCGCTTTATAAATATGCTATTATAAATAATTTATAAATAAATCTGCAAAATGGTGAAGCAGATAAAAAAAAAAACATGTCAAAACGTGTAAACTATTTACTAAAACTGGTGTTCCCATTAAGCAGAGTCTAAACCAAACTCCTTTGAGACTACAAAATTAGTGCATGAAGGTTACATGTAATAACCGGTATAACCGAACCATTTGAGGGCCAAAGTGGCCTTGTTGTATAAACAGAAATACTGCTTCATATCCGTGCATTTCCTAAAAAAACAAACGAGATGATCTACAGTATTTTTTTACAGGCACCCATCACGGTTTTGTAACAACTTAGATGAGATTGTTTTATGGACACACAGTCTTTCCATCTTACTTTACAGGTAAATAAATCTCCATTTATGAAGCTCTTTTTATGACAAGAATTATGACATGTTTCTAAGGCGATAAATAAAGTGTAAATAACAAATAATTAAAACAGAAGTTAATAATTTCCGCATAATAAAATAATGTACGGTGAAGTCCAAGGAGAGGAATATTTTGCTCGCGATTAAGTAGAATTTTAAGTGGGAAGTTGTGCCCAAAGTACTAATGGAAAAGTTGTGCGAGTCTGGATGAAGTGGATGGAAGAAGGGAATACGCTCGTTCAAGTTGCGACGAAATTATTGTGGAATGTCAAATACATTTAAATTAATCTTGTGTCGGGACAATAGCTGGCACTAAATACTTATCTCAAAACTGGCATAAACAATAATTAGTAGTGGGCTGTGAATTTTAGAATAGCAAACTCTCTCATGTTTTGTTTCTTTGTCAATAATTTATCTGAGCTGATGCAGATTTATTAAGCTTATGTAGGATTTTCTTGCGAACTAAGTTAGTAAGACAAACGTGTTATGTATTTATTTGATTTTATAAAGACAACTTAATTGCTCATATTTCGTAACTACTGGGTAAATATATGAAACGTCTTATAAAATTATATTTGTTGTGTACCTACAATTTTTGTGCCGAGTCAGGGTTCAAACCTTGACATTTGATCATTTAAGACACTGTGTTATTCTCATCTACAATCACACGCTTAAGCTCATGGGTCAATCTTGACGCTTATGCATCAAATATGCAATATGGAGGCATGGAAAGTAATAAAATATTCTTTCTAGTAATATTGAATAACTATTATTTATATTAGGATTAACCATCTGCGAGATTAGCCATCATTAGCACCATTATGAACATAATAGACATTTTACTGGTGTAAACTATTTGCAAATATAGATTTATAAAACTATAAAGTACACATATTATTTTCATTATTATTATTGTTATTATTATTATTAATATATATTAGACACATAGACTCACATAAATTTATTTACTATATGTATTTACACTACAATTTCTGTGCTATGTAAGTTAGTTTCGCTTAAGTATATAATATGTATTGTACTTTTTATTTTTATATGATTACTCTGATTACGTCCGAGCAAATAATGCAATTTTTATTATATTATAGCTTGCCTAGTGTGGGGCCAACGGGTAATGTACAATATTGTAAAGTAATTTGACAAAAAACGATATAAACAATATTTTATTGTTTTGGTCATATTACAAATGACACCTTGCTGCCTACTTTCGACGATACATAAAGCTGCTGATCCTAGTGGAACTAATACATATTAGTGTGTGTGCTGTATGAGGTATCAGATGACAGTCATCCCGTAGAAAAACTGGTAATCTGCCGAATAGTGTTAGCTGATTCCAATACAATTGAAAATGCATTTCTCCGAGATAAATGCTATAAAAATATTATTAAGCGTTCATTAATACCAAATATTGAGCGTGTTAATAATTGAAACCTACTTTTCGATATAACGAGCCATTTTCAACGAGCGTCATCAAGTTTTTGAATTGACGTGCGCAATATCGCTCCGGATTTAATTAGTACGAGATAAAAAAAAAAATTTAAGACTGTGATGTGGAGCTCTTAACAGAGTATGTCTTTAGCTGTTCTACGTCACAAAAGAGAAGATACTTGTGAATGACGGATGCTTCACTGGAAGATCCGTGGACAGCGTGTAAAGTGGTGTTTTGATAGTATATCCTATAAAAACAAGCATACGGACGATTTTGCTCCGAGCCCCATATAACACGCGATATACAACGTGTCTAGCCGAAGAAGACAGACAACACCACAAAAAGGTACCACCAAAAGCTACGATGTTAATTCTCTAGCACAATTATTCACAGAATTCACAGGTTCAAGCCCAGCTTCACGAAAAAATATCCAGATTTATTTTTAACAGAAATATCATATAAAATCCACCTGCCGCCTATTCCGGTTCGCACACCTTATAATGTAATAGCTAAATACAAAAGTAAATATTCTGTCTACCATTCGGACTGTGTACACACACTTACAATGTTTGTTCAACGCCCAAGTTGGGTAGACTTGTATCAGTTATTGCGAATTACGCTTAAGTACATTTACCGAGACCTTCCTTGCCGGCATTTAGTTGGTTAGTTCCTGACGCTAATTAGATAGTCATTACCGTGAACATTGTTCGCTGGAGCTGTAATTATCACCACCAAGAGAAACCACTGTAGTGTGTGTGCGTGTGTGTGTATAGATCAACTCATCACGGTGCATGAATGCCTTATTGGTGACCAAGTGCTTCGTTGTGATGTTAGTAGCTTTATGTACTAGCTGCCGCGCATAGCTCTGCTTGCGTTTATATTCTAACTTTATATTATAAATGCAAATATGAGTTTGTTAATATGTTTGTTACGCTTACACGACTTAACTACTCGACCGATCACTATGAAATTTCACATACACGTTGTTAGCGGAACAGAAAAGGATATACGGTACTTTTTATCCAGAAACGTACTGTTACTAGCCTAACCTAAGCTACATTTACGCGAGCAAAGCCGCGGGCAAAATCTAGTCATTAAAATATAGCCGATATTAGTATGTGATGACATGGTCTTCTAATAATAAAAAGAATTCTTAAGTCGTTGTAGTATTTATTTATTATACTACGCACAAATATTTTACCAAAAAAAAATTGGTAATATCAAATACTGCGATGACAATGGGAAATAAGTTCTGATTTTCTATTTCTACTAATAGTATTATATTAGAAAATCCAGTATTAGTTTGACTCACTATCAATTACGATTACTGTACTGGGCCATTTAATTCAGTCAATTTATTGATTCACTAGTCAGCGTAAATGTTGGGCATACGTAAACTTCAACCAGCACTTATTGATACTAACTTTGATATAATCAATTACATTCAATTGTTTGTAGACAGAATAAAAAACAGTAAGAATATTAATTTTTTATTCACATTTATACATAATATTGTCTTCTGTTTACGCGAATGTTATTCATTGAAATTTAACTATACGGATTTTATCGCGTTGTTTATTTAATACTTTATTACATAATTTAGAAACTATTATACTACTACTATCAAACTTTACAAATTTTTAAGGTAATTAATTTATTAAACCTATTAAAACTATTTATGTTTAAGTTTACACTTTCCCCGACGTTTCGGTTGCTTTTCAGCAGCCATGGTCAGACTAAGTTGTTAGTTGTTTCAATGTTCTAGTGTAGTTTTTTCAAACTACCCGAACATAATTTAATCTTTGGTGTTTCTATACAGGGTGTGGCGCAATTAATGAATAACCCTGAAACTGTTGACTGGCGAGATTATCATCTATCATTTACGCAACTTATATCACCATATGCCCATGGATAACCACATTATTGATATTTTTGATATGTTAAATAAAAATCGTTCTTACTCATACAAAATCAGCTGCCATTTCTACAATTGGCGACATTTTCTCGTTGTTTTTTTTTATGTCACTCCTGAATACTTGTATTATCAGACCAGTATCAAGTTTTCTTGTTACAATCTAAGACAACATCGCAAAAAATACTTATTCTCAAATTTTTATATGTTTTCTAAGGAATTATGTATTCTTGGACCACTGTATCGAAAAAAAAATGTCCATAGGCATAATTATGGTGATATAAGTGGGGTAAATGGTAGATGTAAAACAAACGCAATATTAGGTACAAGCCTTATATTTGTATGAATCAGTTGTAAATACATTAATCAAATTAAATTCCTCAATTAATACTGCAAACACCGTTATACATCATAGATGCTCCACTCTTACAATATGATTATTATTACCCTTTATTATTTTTAATATTAAATTACACTGCTCAATCAAATTGGAACGACACTTCAACACCAACTGTTTAACCGTGTTGACTCGGCGAAGTCAGGAGCAAAAGTGCGTGCCGGCCGTTATCGTTTCGTTTTATAACAACGCTGTTATCGCACGATGTGACGTCCGTTCTTGGTTTTAATGATTTTCTAGCGAAGATTATCACTTGTCAAACAAGTGCGACAACAGATGATAATCTGGCCAGCCGATAGTTTCAGAGTTATCCATTATTTACGCCGCACCCTGTATATACATATTTATTCTATAGACTCACGGATGGCGAAGTGATTTAAGTGGCCACCTCGCCACTGTCGCTACGCCAAGTGTTGTCGGTTTGAATCCCACATGGGACAAAAAATTATGTGATCTACAAACTATTGTTCTGAATCTGGGTGTTCTTTGTGTTTGCTGTTTGAATGTAAGTAAAGCCCTGCGTGACACAAGAATTATACCAAGTAGTCGTTTAATAAAAGAAAATACATAATATAATAAAATCTCTACGTACTCATAATATCTTTAGCTACAGTACGAAGAATATATTGTGAACATATTTTTACCCGAACTTTATAGGCGAGAAAATTAAATGATTTATGTCGAAACGTATACTAGCGTTAGGAGGATGTTTTTATGAGTTTCCTTGTAAAATCGTTATAGTATAAATCATAATGCGTCAGTAGTACTGCCGTCATCGCTTCAGTTTTAGGATCTGATATTCTGTGTCACCCGAATTTCGATTACTTGTATTTTATGCTTGAAAGACTTGCAATTTAAATCTGAGTTTGGGACCTCGCTTTATACTACGATACATATATTGTATTGGGTACCTGATAGCTAAATCAGAAATTTATTTGAATTTACTATCAAATGAAGAAAAATATATTTTGCTGGTATATTTTATGAATTATTTTACCAAATATTATTTATGCATAGTTAAGTACGGGCTTTTAGTCAGAATGGTTATATATGGCTCTAACAATGGTTGTGTTGTATTGCCGGGTTATGAAAATCATACTTATCCAACCTTGTTTAGTGCTATTATTTACTGCTAGGTTTTGCCCGTGACTTCTTCGCGTTATTTTGATTTTAATAATAAGTATCTATCTCTTGGAAACATTACTTTTAGCTGGATGGAAGTTACCCTATGTACTATTTAACGTGTATGTGAAAGTTCATGATGATAGGTCAAGTGGTTAAGACATGAAAGCGTAACAAACAAACTCACATTTGTATTTATAATATTAGTTAGAATGCGCAGTTAAGTACGAGCTGTAGTATGCTTCTAACAATGGATCGATTATATGGTCGATATGTGTTTGTTACGTCATTTGTTCAATTTATAAACACTTAAGTTTGAGACTAGCTAAGTATGACGCGCTAAATACGCACTACATTTCTGGCTAATATGTCAAGATCATATGTCTTAGAGTTGGCGATGTGCACAATGGTATTCGAATGATATACTTTACTCAGGACAAACCATAGATAATGTCTTGAAAATGTTGTACAACATACTGACATATTGTACGGCGTCTGCTCTCTCTCCGGTCGTGTCGGATTACCGTCTCATGGATCATGAGAGTGAGGGAACAGAGAGTGCACTTGTGTTTGAGCACACACTTGTGCACTATAATATCTCCTGCTCAAATGGCCAGTCTCCATTAAGACTGGCCGCCGCCGTGACCGAAATTCGGTCTGGAGGACATTATTATAGGTTATATATACTATACTAACGTTATTTTGGATTTTGGTCAAATGTCCCATGACCAGAGAGTTGGTCCACATTTCGCGATAAGAATAAGCATTGCCATTTAACTTGACAATGCTACCAGTGCTAGTCTTCTAGGCACACTATTGTGACACCTATAAGAGGATATCACTTTTACGTTTTTACTCTTATTCGTTTTAATATTTATAATTTACATCTATTATATAATATTTGACGTATAAGTGAGTTTTATTATTATTAGTATTGATTTAGTTGTATGTAGATAATGCCTATTATCTTAATAAAAACACGTAAATAAATTTATAAATAAACTTAACAATGTTAAAAGAAGATGTTGACCATACACATTCAAAAACTCATAAAAGTCAATATATTTTGTTGAGATTTTATTTGACGTAATATGTAATTATTATATGTATGTTATATGACGACTTTGTCTTTAAAGGCGGCGATATAATCTATATATTAATACGTGAAGCAAAAACTTTGTACCCATTTTTACGAAAATTGCGCGGACAGAGGAGTATCAAATTTGACACAGTTAAAGTTTATATGGATAAGGAGTGTAGAATCCTAAAATTTTTATAAAATATGCGTTAAAAATACATTAAATTAATGAAAAAACACTACACGCACACAACCATGCATTTGATTCAAGCAGACGAATCGCGTTCGTAGTATTTGGGCATTGTTACTTCTCTGTTTCTCCACATACATATGTAACTACGGTTACATATGTATGTGGAGCAGGTAAATTAATAAATTTAATGTGATTATGGTATATATAGTTATAGACAATAAAACCTTAATAATGAACAAACTTATAATTTCAATCAATTATGGTCGGATTTCGGCCATTTGACGACCGCGTAATTAATAAAATCTTAAATTGCCTTTCTAAACATAATGTGGGACAACACTCCATCATGGCCACGAGTTGATTTCATAAGCTACAGTATAACTCACAACAACATACAAATTAAACACACACATACATAAATTTGTATATGTCCATTTGTATGTGTCTCTTTTCTTACGTGTTTATTTTGCTGCATCACAGTATTCATGCCTGTGGCGACATAACTACTTAAACTATTGCGCTAACCGTGTAGTTAGTGCACGTAGGTTAATATTTTGGTCGTTTCGAGTCTATCTTTGTTGTTACAGAGTTTATAGAATGTTTCACAAAATGAGGAAGATCCCTCGTGCAGGCGATTCAAACATAAAACATTTTGGAACATTCGTATTACTATCTACTTTGAAGTTAATTGTATCACACGCCCAGTGTAGCTCGGCTGGTGCAAATCAAATTGACGGATACGTATACTATTTAAGTTCGGCTACGACCGCGTAGTATTGCTGTTAGCTACGCCGTAACCTTTGTGTAGTATTATTTCTTAATAGTCCATACATTACGTATTGCAATAAATGTTTGCCTCTGAGCAAGTGTTCTGCCAGAAAATAAAGTAATGATACTAAGATAAAACAGTATTGGTAAATAGACACTGTTTCTTGAATTTATTCCTTCCGTACATTTGTGAACTAAACAGACTAGTAGCTACGCAATAAAATTGTTTACGTCATTATTTACTACTAGCTTTTGCTCGCGGCTTCACTCACGTAAAAGTAGGTTAGGTTATGTTAGAAATAGTACATCTTCAAAATTAAGAAATTGTCTATGTACTAGGTGATAAAAAGGCTTTTTAATGGTGAAAGAATTTTTAAAATCGGTAGCTTAGAACTTTCAAACATACAAAAAATCGAATCTTTCTATATAATATAAGTATAGACTACAACCGTTTATCAATGTAATGTACTTAAATTTAATATGATCCCTAGCAAAATATGCATGTAATGTCTGTGCAAGATATTAAGAAATTTTAATAATAAAACGTTTACAAATTAATATACACAAAAAATTTCAAGTAAAATTATAATTAATTACTTAAATGCCGGTTCATCGAAACGGATATTTTATTTATCGTAATGCACCATTTATTAATTATATGAATTCGGCGAAGATGCCTGTCCGATCAGTGAGATAGTTTCTAAAAAGATTCGTTACTTATATAATAAATACCTCAATATCAGGGGTCATTAAAGGCCAATTGATGATTGTACGGCTGTGAAGTAAATTAGCGTCTAATGAAAGCTAAGAGACAGCTACGTACAATGGCGCTAAAAACTTGTTTCGTTAGAGCAGTTCATTAAGAGGGCGCTGCGCCGGCCTAGAGAGCAGTTTGTGAAGCTCGCGCTTGACCTAATTAGTGTTGCGCCACTGTCGCTATGATGAGGATTTGTTTTTGTAACTTCTTTTGTTTTAGCAATGTTTAACAGCCAGTGTTGCGACACACAATATGTTACGTCTGCGACACAGCAATGTTAATGACTTGGGGCGGCTACACTAGTGTGACTGTTTTTTGTGCGACAATGCTTATTTGCGACAAAACTTTCATGCTGAACGTTGCCAAAATTTGCATAGTTCGTGACATGATTTGTTAAACGCAACACTCTCACTAAGTAGAATAAAAGTAAGGGATTTATTAAACAATGCAACATTGGATCGCAGTCAACTGTTTTTGCATTACATTAATTGCCGTACTGTGAGGTGGCCGTGGTCACCCTGAGCGTATTGTTAGTGACCGCTACGATAACCATGCAGTCGAAGAATACGATGGGAAGTACGGGGACTATGGACAAAACAGAATAACACCTAAATATGACCAATATACACATTGCTAATTCTGTTAGAAAATGTTCGACTCACCGTCATGGCCTGTAAAATTAGCGACATAAATGCATACAAAAATGTAAATCCTGTGAAAATACACTGTCATATAAATATATCAATGTACAGGAGACTTTTATACGAAAATGTTATTTATTTGATAAATATTTTTGTTTTAATCCGTAAACTATAAAAGTTTGTAAAAGAAATGAACTGGAAATTATTTTATATGAATATTTTTTATAGCATGTTAAACATTGAGTGTAATAAGAATAAATACAAATAGAACATATTTGCGAGATTTTAAATTGCTTGAAAATCTGGCAATTTTGTTTCGACTTAAATCGTGTGTGAAGTGCCTTTACTTTGCAGTCGCAAATTCGACTAGAGTCCGTCTGGGAGAAACATGTCTAACCCCCTTTCTCTCCGTTCAGCCATTACAGATGCGATCCTACGTTAAATTGACTATATGCAATATTGCTTACATTACTTGTGAACGAAGCCTTATAGGTTATCTCTGAGATTGGTGTGCGCGTACAATTTTTACGGCGCGACAACTCATAAACAAAAACTATGATATTGCGTCGCGTTTGCGTTGCACATGTTTGAACGTCCTGACGCTGTGATAAAGCACGCTAATAACTACACAAAATTCAAGTTTTATAATGCTTGCTATTTTAAATTAGTATCAGAGAGCTTTAATTTTTGTTAAGTCTCATGCTTATTTTACCTGAAGGTTGTAAAGGAAAACAGTATGGACTCTAGATTGTCAGCCTCTATAGCGTAGTGGTAAGTGTAACCGACTGCCACGCCTGAGGTTGCGGGTTCGATTCCCGCACAAGTCAAACATTTGTGTGCATGAACACGGATGTTAGTCTTGGTCTGGGTGTTTCTATGTATAATATGTATGTATTTACAAAAAAAAAGTATATAAGTATGTTTTTCCATTGTCTAGTACCCATAGTACAAGCTCTGCTTAGTTTGGGCTAGATGGTATTGTGTGTATGTGGTAGAATATTAGAATTAGAATTGTGAACGGTAAACTGCCCTTGTTGGGCTTAAACATTGTGAGTGAAATGTGGGTATTATTCTGTTAGAGCAAACGGCTTCGTATGTAATACTCGCTCAAATCGGGAATGAAATGTGTGTAATATTTCTATAGGTATTACACAGATAACCTTACTCCTGCATCCTCAAAAAAGTAGGTGGCGTTGCATACCACCCAAATTGTGGCCAACTATATGACGCTACGTAATAAAGGGCGAGGTTATTTCTGTTTGCAGTCCCAGACATCGTGCTACTCTTAAGAATGTTGATTAAAATAATCTAATAACTCTTTGCCTGACCCGGGAATCGAACTTGAGACCTGATCCAGTTGCATTAACTCTCGTTGCGCCATCGAGACAGTCTCTGTCTAACAGTGGATGATTGATTGATATTATATTTATACGTGTGTGTATATGTGTCTGTGTATATGTGTTGTGTTTAGCATAAAGATTATATAAAGGTTATTATAAAACGCTATCATTGTAAAATAAATATTACAAAGAACCGATCTAAATCGCTTAGTAATCGCTTATTTTCAAGCAAAAACGATTTCCGAGTCGCGTCGACAGCTACATGGATGCAAAGAGAGAACTTTTCTCAATTTCCCTAAATATATTGGCTAGGAGGTTATATTTTGTGAACAATGAAAAAATGTACATTGCTAATAAAACGTTATTTGCAGGGTCTTTGGCAAACGCGCTATATTTCAAGTCTTAGCGAGAAGCCATATCCTTTTGGTGTTGGTCCATGATACAGAATAAATGCGCGAAAAGAAAAAAAACTTTTATATTGGACTGCATGTAGAGGTGCTAGTTTGCCTTTATTGTTATTCCTAACCGTCAGGTTTTAGGTTACAGTCCAGGTTGGACGAAGTTTGATTTTTCTCAACCCTCATAGTCGGTAATACTTGTAAACGTTACGGTTTAATATTTTTAAGATTTCTGTTTGTTTCGGTTACAAACTACTAATATTCTTTCTTATCCCTTCTGCGATACAGGAGTAAGGTTTTGTATGAATGTATATGAATAAATCGGCTTGTAACAGTTGGCTGCTGGACATAGCCAAACCCAATTGGGTTTGGTTACTGACAATTACTAGCACAGTAGATATGCATATTGTCCATCTTAGCTACATTCTCAGTTCGTCAGTACTTCTTAGCTCAGACACTCAATGAAAATATTTTCCAAAACAGCACGAAGCCTGGGCCTGTCTCCAGAAGATGGAAAAAGGCTGCACAACGTGGTGGCTAAGCATATGCACGTGTGATATGTTTTCCAAAGCAGCATGCAGACTGGACCTGTGCCTAGAGATGGTAAAAGTAGGTAAAGGCTATACGTAATGGCTAAGCATATACACGTGTAATTAGATATCTACCTAAGCTGTAATTTATGTAAATTGTACTTATTATTCAATTACTTTATTCCTATTTTAATTGTGACCCGATTCTGCATGACATTATTTTTTAAAGATCCGCCATTTTAATTCTCTGCCAAAAAAATTTAATTATTAATTTTTAATCTCAGTTGGCGATTCCATAACTTCGAAGCTTTTAATATAATAAGAAGTTGGCCAAAGTTTTCTTTCGGTCGATTAATTTTATAAATTCTTTGTTATTAAAGCTAATGTACTTAGCAATCTTGTTAGTTGATATTGAACTCTGAGTTTAACATTGATGCCGATATTTCAATGTCTACAAATATTAGAACTCTAAAAAAATAATTTGTAGTTTATATAGTTTATGTTACGGGTATTTTATATCACTGTTTATAGTGAATGGACCGTGTTTTATGGTCACCTTACTTGCTTTATTAATTTGCAATGCACCATGTTAAAGGTTTAATTCTCGCATGGGGTTAACATTAGATGATTTATTGCTAATTGTTCTGATTCTGGTGTTCCTTGTATATAGGGATACTGCTGACGCATAAGTAATGTATGATCAGGCGCAAGTATACGATAACGTCTCGGCAGCCATATCCAACACTAAGTAAGGTCGTAGTTTAATATGTATAATTATCTAACTCGTACCAGTCAATATAAATGTTATGAAGAGGCATTTCATTTGACCGCATCAAAACAATTCATAAACAATTCATAACATTGACCCTACAATATTAATTACTTTTCTTTTTTATAGAGTAAATATTTATTACTAGTTTCAACCTTCAGTTCTGCCCGCATAAATTAAACGATAACACATACCAAATAAATGTATGTGTTGATTAAGGACGTGGCTAGTGTGCAAAGATTTATACAGATCTGTTCAACGATTTACGGACGATAAAGTAACAAACATAAAAACATCTTCACAAACTTGCACACTTATAATATTACTAACTATTACTGGAAACAGTACTTTTTTTCAGGATGAGAAATACACAATTTTTTTCTGTATCCCTGAAAATGTGTATGCGGAACTTCATGGTGATCAGTCGAGTATTAAGGCGTGAAAGCGTAACAAACAAACTCTCATTTATATATATATATGTAATATTACTAGATTTCACCCGGAACTTCGCTTGCGTAAATGTAAATTAAGTTAGATTATTAACAGTACTATTCTTTGGATGAAAGGTACCCTATATCCCTTTCTGTTACTCTGACACCGTGTTTGTGAAATTTCATGATGATCGGTCGAGTAGTTAAACAATGAAAGCGTAACAAATAAGCAAACAAACTCATATTTGCATTAGAATATTAGTTAGGATACTCAAATACCATAACATATGGTGACTGGTATATACATATATCACGTGTCAGTCAATCATTACCCGCTGAATAGTGCCAATGACACTGAACATAGCGCTCACTGCGGGCTCGCGTAAGTGTTAAAGGGATTTAGGGGTCGTTAGTTACTGTCAAGGAAAATTAAATATTTATATAATTATAGAAAACTATGATTTTGAAGTTCGTTTAGAATGTGTTTTATATATTTTCTTTCTATGTTATTGATATCAATACGTTAGTAACGAAGACAATAAATGTTAAATATTTTTGCTCTGATACTTACTTATATAATTTACTATATTTTGCCCGCGGCTTCGTTAGCGTAAATGTTATGTTCCGGTAAGGTTGTGTCCCACAACAAGTTTTTTTTCAAAATAAGTGGTATTCGAAGTCCTTTTCTGTGTCTCTAACAACCTGTATGCGAAATTTCATGATGATTCATCAAGTAGTTAAGGCGTGAAAGCGTAACAAACCAACAAACTTACATTCGCATTTATAATATAAGTTAGGATTCAAAATACGTTGGTCATTTTAATATAAACTATTATTATTCAATTTAAGTTTCGATAGTGATTTTCTTAAAATTTTGGCTTTTGACGATATTGTTCTATGGGTTTGGTTCTCTAATTAGTGTACAAGAAACAGTTTTCTATTTAATTAAAGTCAAAGACCGTAAGTGAGATGTTTTCTACGAAATCACATTACAACGAAAACCATCCAAAGGTATTTCAACATGTTTATATAAGGTAACAAAGCAAATTTATACACGTAAATTTTTTTTGAGGAATTTCTGATAAATTTGTTTAAATATTATATTAATAACACGTTTAGCTTTTGGCGTTGCTTTGATCTGTAAAATATTTTACATTCGTTTGCAAAACAACATTTCAACAAACTAAGTTAAGTTGTAGGTCTTCGATTGGCTTACGATAAAATAATTGGTAAAATGGCAGTCTAGCAGAATTTATAATCTTAATTATAGTAATAAATATAATTGTAATTATAGATTTTGATATATATTCGAATACTAAGTATAAGTACATTGGGAGATCCTTGCCGGCTATTTTCATATCGGCGTTTTACAACGATTACCATAAAAATGTTTGTAGAAGACAAGTGTAAAAGGCGTGGTGAAAGAAAATTTTGTAAGGTTTTATGGTGTAAAGGATAAATAAGAGAGATTTAAAAAGCTAAGTTAGGAGTATCGAGTATATAAAGAGAGTAAATTAAATCAAACAGTCGTGTTCATATCGTAAGAGCAAGCAAAGAGGGTCATATTTCTTTCTTAACTTTCTTTCGGGCACTTGCAAGCTATTCTATGAATTAAAGTCTTATAAGTATCAGTGCATAACAGTGAGACAAAATGTGTACAAAGAAACTAGTAGGTTTTTTAGGATCTCTCTGTTTGCTGAATCGCATATGATTCATAATAAAAGATTTTCTAATGTGTCTATCACGATACAGCGAATAGTTTAAATGTTTCTACAAATAATCATGTGATACCATGGCATTATCCTTAACTCTGTTGCATTTTGTTTTAACAATTCTTACGCAATCATTAAACTCTCATACTGTGAAGTTAGGCAGTTACTAGTATTGATATAGGAAGTTTATTTTCTACTAGCTGTTACCCGCGACCTAGACCGCGTGGATTTTTCTAGCGGTTCCCTATTTTTGTTCTAAAATAAAAGTAGCCTAAGTTACTTCTCATAACATCAGCTATCTGCTAGTAAAAGTCCCATCAAAATCGGTCCAACCGTTTCAATGATTAGCCGGAACGAATAGACAGACAGACAAGAAATTATAAAATTGTTATTTTTTTAAGCTATACTACTTTGATATGCATTTAGTAAAAACCTGTTATTATGACATTACAATCAGACACTTCAATTTTATTTATTTGTATATATGTATTGATGAAATATGTAATGAAAACAGATCAAACGTAAGCTCAATAGTGTACCTACATAGAGTGTCCTCTCCTCACGTAGTTGGGCCAGTAAACGTGTTAGTTATTACGTTGAATGCTCGGCTTTCGATTTGCGTCGTCGTGCCGGTAGTTTGTGTCCAAAGTGACAAATAGTGCCATCTATCGTCCTGCTCACAGAATTACACAGGCTTAAGAATTTATTATTAAATGCGTTGTTTCCCTAACGATGTTTTATGGCTATTTTATGTTTTTTAATATGCTAGAATTATGTTGAATATAAAAGTGTTTACGTTAGATTATTTAGTATGTAATGTTGTAATTTGTAACTTGTATATATTTTGGAATTATTTTGCGTAAAAAATGAGTGCTCACATTTAATTAAACAGATTAATAGCATGTACATAAGGTGGTACCAATTACGAAGGAGGATTTATAAACCCATCCAGGCATGCCTGTTCTGGTTTATTTACTCTCATTATATTGTGGATGATCTTGTAGACATATAGTTTAAGTTGATTGAGATATCATGAGATGCGGTGTGTGTCAGAAAACCTCCTCGCGGTACACCCTGGGCAATGTCAGCAATAATGCCCTTCATTATTGCTGGCGGCTAATATTCTGACAACCGGTGCCTTGTGCCGTTGCGTTTGGCACCGGTGGCGGGGGGGTGGACGTTAGTCCCATCCCCAGGCCGGAGGCCCTATCTTTGGGCCTGGCTCTCCCGGTACCGCTCTGTTTTAGAGTAGACATAGGACGAGCCCCTTTTGACGGGTTCGACGTGCACTCATCCTGCCGCCGAACAGACAACGGGGTCTCTTCTTGTCGCTCTAATGATCTTTCTTTGTCCCTTTGTGTAGTCTCCATTTTTGTTTTTGTTGTTCACCCTTTCGTTCGTATTGCCCCCCTCTCTTTTTTCTTTTGTCCTCGTTGTCTGCGTCTAGATCACATCGTAATCCCGTATTATGCAGCGTCGTGGATCACGTCTCGCGGCTGCTGACGGGACCGAGGGTCTTGGCTTCACCGCCCGGGCTGCGAGGGTATGGCCCTCTATAAAAACCACCCCCAATCTTAAGTTGCTGCCGTACGGCGAGGAGATGCATGGCTGATGTGTAGTTCAGTCATTAGTGCGGCCTCCTCAGAGTACCGACCGACGCCCTGAGTGTAGTAGGCTTGCCCGGGTATCGGGATCTCTACCCGGGTCGACCACCTTTTCTCCCATACTCGTGGGATTTATTATGGAACCATCTATAAACTGATTTAAAAAAAAATAAGAAGTTTGTGAGGGAGAGTAGGTCACGCACGCCCAGTTCTGCGCGATAAGAAGAGAATGACGTGCAGTCGGAGCACGAAGTGGAAGTAGTAGATGTGGAGACTGTCTCGAAGACAACACCTGAGTAGGCTCCTAGGAAGCGGACGCGCTCTACTGTGCAACAATCGGAGTCGGACGGCTCCAGTGAGGAGACGGTATCGGCTCCAAAGGTACCGACATCGCGTCGAGGACGCGGTCGCCCACCTATCCACGGTAGGTACGTGGGCCTGGGCCAAGCGAAGGCTTAACTGGCTGCTGCATTAAGGAAGACGGACCAGGTGCGTAACTCTGATGAGGACAGCCTCATTGCTGCGGCAGCCCGGCGAGTCGCTGCAGGAAGGCAGCAGCCTGTGTCAGAACCGGATGCGGAAGACCTACCGACCTCGTACTTAAAAGGTCGGCTCAACGACGCTTTGGAGATGAAGTCGTCGCCGCCGTCGTCAAGACTGGGGGATTTCTTGAAGACCGAATAAGATGCGGTAAAATAAAGCAGAGCCGCGACAGTCGGGGACAATCATAGTCAGCTATACCGTGACCACTGCCAAAAAATTGCATGCGAAAGTGATTCGGCGACGTCGCCGATTCTGGTTATGTGGAGGAACACCGTGGTAGGTTTAGTCGGTATTACCGGGGTATCTTTCCCCCGGTGAGTCCGACATAACCTCTCCGTCGCCCCGCGGAGATATATGTGTCAAAGCATTCCCCCACGTAAAAAAAAAGAAGATATCATGAGATAAGATATCATAAAATTAATGTATATTATTTTAGAATAAAAGCTTAAACTATATGTCAAATTAAAAAGATGGAATAAAAAAGAGATAAAAGTGAAAAGAATCTTGATTAATCTAAATCTTAATTTAATAATAAAATAAAAATATTCTTTCGTGTTTTTTATAGAACATTGTAAAATTTACAAGGTATAACTTTGCCTGACAGAAAATTCATTAGCAGATCTAACAATTGACTAGTGCAGTAAAAATACATACAGATTGGTTGGCCAGCTATATGGCAACAGTACGAGGCACAAGTGGCCATTTTATAGAAAGCATATAGTTTGAAATGTACATATTCAAAACTTGCAAAAAGTTGCGGCATTTTTTGGCAGACTTTGAACAACTAGTACATGAATATAAAGCTCATGATAAACTAACACGTTAGTCGGTGAAAAAGAATAACGTTTATTACAAGCAACTCATAATCGGTTATACATAAAACTTTTTTTATTACTACTAGCTGTCTAAGAGAACGTTTAAGATTACTGGTCTGGTTTCATGGCAAGCCATGTCTAATTACACTATTGTCCAATCACGCTACAAGTAGCGTGTACATTTTATTTCTAAATAAAATACGTTTCTAATGGTGAAATATTAAAATAGGTCCAGTCGTTTTTAGTTTATTCATTACAAATAAGAATACAAATCTTTTTCAACTTATAATATACATATGTGTAGATGTAGATAGACCATGACAATGAATCAAATAACATGTTTTTCCCCCCTCGACCAAGTACCGCCCGTCGCTTTTTAAGTTTGTATAGCTTTATCACAAGTCTACGGAAGTGAAACCGTGGGGCGCACAGGCTTCGCACATTTTAATATTCATTTAATTAAATACTTTCACAGTTCATTTGTAGGGACTCAAATGATTTCTTTAGTAGAAAATAAACTGGCTCCATTGCCCGAAGCGGTGGAAAATTTTATGTAAAAGCAGGTTACAAAGATAACGACAAGATTAGGAATTATTTAAGATGTTACCCATCCTGCTTGTTATCAATATTTCAAGAATTTTGAAGGAAGGCGTAGCGAATAGTCGCAGCTGCGGGAACTTGCCTAATGATTGTTCCCCCACGTAAGTGGCGGCAGTCGTATCGCAAGTGAGTCAAACTCTATCAAACAATATGAATGTGATAGACAGGTATGTTACATAGAAGGGGTACGGAAATATTCGCCCCGCTTCCAAATTGAATTCAATATCTGCGTCGAAATTACTTGTACACCTAGATGTTTCGTGAGTGAGAAATTGAATAAAATATAATATAGTTACTGGTAATTTTGCTCGTGTATATGTACTATTAAAATTATATAAGAGATTTACTTATATGTACAAGTTTATATGAGAGAATCTTATTGAAACGAAGCGTATCGTGTCATATGAGAATGTTACCTATTTTCGTCGTACACAGTGGGAATATTTTATCATATTAAACGCGTTGGTGCGGTGCTGGCGCGTCAGTTGGGGAATAAAAATGGTGTTTATTCAATTTATTAGTAGTGAAATCTTAAGCTGAACAATCATAAATTGCGTAGTACGCGAGCGTAGAACAACTAGCGGTGGCGCTAGAGGACGTTCACTCAAATTTATGAGTCGCACTGCGGAATATAAATTCTTGCGCGGCTCTCCGACGATGAGACACCGAAAAATTTATAAACTAGGCCCGATACCATACAAACATTGCATTTATGTTATTGTTACTACGCTGTAACAATAAAACAGGTGCAGTGTTCGTAAATAAATATAAAAAGAAATTCTTTACTTTTTTATTCTTGTCGAATAATTTTTCGCACGTGTAAGGGACAAATAATGTGTACATTTGGTTATATATGTACCTACATATTTCTTTTCTTGAAGGTTAGGAGATATGCCAGGATCGTAGCAAGTGCGAATTCTTAGTTCTTCTTATCCTTCCAAGAAATAGGTCTACATTTATTTCTGAAGGTGAATTATATTTTTATTTGATAATCCTAACTAATATTATAAATGCGACTGTGAGTTTGTTTCTTAATTTGTTACTATTTTAAGGCTCAACTACTCGACCGATCATCATGAAATTTCGCTTATACGTTGTCAAGGATACAGAAAAATACATAGGGTACCTTTCATCCAGAAAAAGTACTGTTCCCGGGCGAAGCGTCGGGCAAAGCCAGTTTAATATACTTCTTATGTTAACTGTCCTCCTTTGTATACAAATTAAAGGAAGCAGAAGTATCTGATAAAATGTAAATACATCGCGAGCCAATTATGTTGATCAAGGGTTGATGTTTCCAAAAAATTATAATAAATTTACTAAGTTTACGTTTGTTATGTAGGTTAGTCTCTCGAAGCATCCAAATTATTCGTAGCCAATATCGTCTCTTAAGATTTAATTCAGAAAATACCTGACTGAAAATACGTTTGGAGGGTCGAAATTTGCAAACTTCGGAACGACTTTGCTGGATATTCCATTTAGAAGTCCGTTTATTAAATATTTATAGTTTTTATGATTAACTTATACAGTTTGTAAGAAAAATAAGTAGTCACGTTGGGTTGGCTAAACTTTTTGATGTTATTAGGTACTTGTATAAAAGTCTAATCGAAATCACTCGCACACTTACATGTTACACATACATACATAGTCGTCTCATAAAAGTCTGAATATGTATTTTTATATCATTTATTATGTGTGCCTTACGCTTTTTAGGTGCTTAATGTTCCTGTAGGTAGAAAAGAGGAGGTGGAAAAGAGGTCACGGAATTTTCAATATTTAGGTAAAAATAAAAAGTTATTTTTTAAAAGTTAATATCTAACCTTTTTTGTTGACTGTTTTGATCTAACTGCTTGGTCTCGTGGTGTTCTTATATTGCTAGTATGTTTGCTGTCGATCGTAAGGTTTTAAGTTCCATTCCCAGAACAGACAAAGTGTTATTTTTATTTAAGGAGCTCTTAGTAAATTGTCCAATTTCTAAAATAAGAAGCCCTTTGCCGCGCAAATATAGGTACGTAGACGCACAGCGGTTTCCTGAAGCCGTAGATTTACATTACGGATATTCATTTCCTACTTCACCATAATATATACATTTCGGTTTTGTATGAAGTGGCAGGATTTACAAATAAAGTATTTTTGTAATGAATGTGTAGCGACTCCAATTTGACGAAGAAGTTTCGACACGTGTTAAGAGATGACTACCGAGATGACTACGCTACCTAATTCACATTTCGCTATACATTCCTGAATCACGCAAGCGAAGTTTACATACCGAGTTACTATTTATGTAAGTTCTCGATATCAACCGTCGGTCCGCGATCCACCAGGTATGATCACTTAGCCTGGTCGGAAGATCCTCTCTCTGAGTCGGAGTGACATTATACCCGGTTTCCCCAAAATTGTATGGCCGATATATGTCCTTGTTATACATGCACTCATAATACTTTAGGAGACGGTGGAAAGGCCCTACAACTGTCTAAGCTATGACAGCGTAAGACCCTACATCTCTTCTCTTCTTTAACCTTAGATCCCCTAAGGCAGAGATTCCTGAGGAAGAGAGACGATGTTTTGTAAACAACCAATTGGTTAAGATTGATGTTGTTAATAATAATAATAATAATAATATTCTATCACATACACACAACACCATCTAGCCCAAACTAAGCAGAGCTTGTACTATGGGTACTAGACAATGGATAAACATACATATATACTTTTTTTTTTTGTAAATACATACATATTATACATAGAAACACCCAGACCAAGACAAACATCCATGTTCACGCACACAAATGTTTGACTTGTGCGGGAATCGAACCCGCGACCTTAGGCGTGGCAGTCGGTTACACTAACCACTACGCCATCGAGTCGTCAATGATTAAGAAGTTTCGGTTACATTGTTACCTGTTGGTTATTGTTGTTGTGTACCTATTAATAAAAAAAAGGTTATCTAACTGAGAAGGGTGGAGAAGAAAATATAATGATACTTATTTACTTTTATATAGCAATTGTGCTGCTAGTAAGCTCCGCTTATTGATTCCACGCCTATGAGCATATACCCATGAAATATAATAATAATTAATTATCCAACAACACATACATATTAAACTAAACACACACATTCATTATATAAAAGAATTTGCTTATTTAAAGACCACGTAACTCTGCATTATGATATTCTTTCCTTGTCTTTCATGTCTCAGACCTCGATATAATGTGGAAAACCCTTTCCCCGTTTATCTATTCAAAGAAAATTTCTCCATGAATACAAATGGCGCGTTGAGTGAAAATATTGAGTTGAAATTGACTATGAACGATCCCGTATCATTTGCATTTAGGACTTATAATACTGACCATTGCCTGGATAACGCAAGTAAAAAAGTAAGCATCGGTATACGTTTTTCTCTCTCTCAACGGATTCACTGATGTTATGAGCATAAGTTATTAGTTTGTGCCCGAGTCTATCCTTTTTATATGGTAGGTATTAGAAAGAAATGTGTTATATAAAATCATGTTAGATTTTCTACATACGTTCAGTTATTTAGTTTTATATCGATCATTGGAAAGTATCATATTTATTATTAAATATAGTTACTTTCTTAATATTATGTATTTCGTTAGCATCTTGTGCAATGCTTAATCTAATTCAGTTTAATCAGATACGGCCTTTTTATTTGCCATGAAGTAAATACTACCTGATCACAGCCATTCAAAGACGATCATATTTTAAAATAAGTACGTTTCTGATTTTTCGAATAATGAGTTTATATTTCGACTGTTTGTTTTCTGCGTGGCTCGTATAGCGGCATTACGATTAGTAAATGTTCCCCCATTCATAAAATTTACGTACTTACTTACTCTGTCCTGCATCATTAGTATAAGAATAAGCTCTAGAGATACTAAATCTAGTTCAGTGATATGTACAACAGTATTGACACCATTATCTCTCTGTTCGTATGCAATAAACGTTTCAGTATTCCGCAGAGTAACGGTAACACACAGAGAAGTGAGACAATTTAGAATGCTTTAGTAAGTAGTACGGTGTCACAAAAGACGAATGCACGAGAATGTTCCCTAGTCAATACCTATACGGATAGCCTATACGGATATGGTTTCGGTTGCATGAGATTCCTATTATGAACTTTGTATATCTGCTTCAAGCCAACAAACGGTTAAAAGTAAAATGACAGAGTGGCTCTTGCAGTTGAACTATGCTGAAACAGAAAAGTTACTCACTTTCATCCACACATACACACGCACACACACACACACACACACACACACACACATTCACACACACACTCTCACACACACACACACACACACACACACACACACACACACACACACACACACACACACACACACACACACACACATACACACCCATACGCACTCATACACACATACACACACAAAACCACACACACATACACACACAACCACACATTTGATACAGAATATACATGTCATTATGTAAAGATTATCTTACCAGCAACACTACATTAATACAACACAACTCCATTCCTTTTAATTTTGTTGTAAATTGTTTTTAGGCTAGCTTTTAAATTAAAAGGAACACCAAAACAATGACAGTTGACTAAGTTCACTTATGTGTAACATTTTAAATTAATTGGCCAAGGGCTGTCTCTTAAGATACAGGATATTCCTAGTTTAAGAGGTAGAGTTTTTATTATTGTATTATTTATTAGTTTTTATTACTGTTCCAAATGTACCTATATATAATTCGCTGTCGTTTTAAATTTGTAAACTGTAAAGTTTTTGATAAATAAAATTATTATTATTATTATTCTCTTTATTACTATTTTTTTCTAATTAATACATTTTTAAATATAAATATAAAAACATATATATTTAATAATATAAAACTGAAATGACCCACCGACATCGGGAACAGCGTCCAAGCTGCCGGTGGTTAGGGCTCCAGAGAGAGGAATCTCCTCACAATACGCGCATAATAATAATAATAATTTATTATTATTATTATTATTATATTGTACTTTCAGCGATGGAGTTAACTACATTTGGTATGACGCGGAAGGTTCAATAGATGTAGGCATGGAAAAGTATTTGGGTTAATGAAAGACGATGTCACTCACGCATGAACACTACGTATTTTCTATGATAGTAATAGTATTATAGTCAATCAATCCATTCAAAACAGTTTCATCCCGATATCCATCCTAAATGGTCTCAATCTAATTATTAAATTGAATTTTTAAGTCCTATTTTTATGATCCTAAGCTATAACTTAGAGCAGCCTGAATGGAGAATTCCCACTCTACAGAAATTGGGGGAAACTCAAGTATTTTTGTAGTTATCAATTGTTTTTAACTTTAACGTTTTCCATGTTTTTATTATAAACCATTATTATGTACTCACAATAAAGTGTTTTACTAAAAATCATGATATCTTTAAGTTAAGGAGAACCTAGTTGGAGAATCGATAGTTTTTTTGAGGGTCCCGGTACTTCGGCGTGTTTAATCTTTCTAAAAACATCATATTAGATTTTTGATGTTAAAACCTGTTCGGGTGTTGTTTATGGTTAATGTGCCCTAAGATATATCAATGAACGGGCACGCCACGATCGTGGCGGTAAGTCCCGTGTTTGAGGAGTGGCTGGAGAGGCGGCATGGCGCCCTCACCTTCCGGCTGACACAGGTAATGACTGGCCACGGTTGTTTTGGCCAGTTCCTGTGTCGTATACGCCAGCAAGAGACGCCCGGTTGTCACCACTGCGGTGACTGCCGCGACGTAGTTGAGGACACGGCGCTGCACACTTTGGCGGTTTGCCCCGCCTGTGCACCGCTGCGCCGTGAGTTGATCGTGGCAGTCGGATTGGTTGCCCTCTCGCTCCCGGCCGTAGTTCAATCTATGGTCCGGAGTGAGAGGTCGTGGAACGCCGTCGCCTCCTTTTGTGAGGAAGTCATTTCCATCAAGGAGGCGGCGGAGCGGGAGAGGGATCGTTTAAACCTCTCCCCAACCGCAGAGCCGGGCGCCGGAGGGCGCGGGACGACCTCCAGCCACCCTGAGGTTTGACCTGGGGGTGGTGGGCTTTGTGGGCCTGCCCGCCATCCGTTCAGCACCAGGTCCGAGAGGCGGCGTGCGTGTTCCCACGCGCGCCTCTGTTTCGAGTCCGTCTGCCCTCTAGGGGGGACAGTAGGGAGTGTTAGGAGTGCCTTTGGGTAGATCTTTCGTGTAGTGGCCTGCCGTTTCATACGGCGGGCCGAAACCTCGGCGGGGTCGCGACCGCATGCGAAAGTAATTCGCGCGGCCCCGTCGATAGTGGTTTTGTCGAGGAACACCGTGGTAGGTTTAGTCGGTATTCCGGGAGGTACTTCATCTTTTCAACATCTTTATTTTACCCCGGCGAGTCCGACATAACCCCTCCGCCCACCCCCGCGGAGGGGTATGCGGCATGCATTCCTCCACGTAAAAAAAAAAAATGTCAATGAAAAGTTTATTCCACGGCACCCAATTTTTTTTTATTATGATGTCTATTTATTATTTGAAAATGCATAATATTTATGCTTGGGGATTAGACCAGGTTACACTGGCCGGGGTCACAAGCTGGCTTTAGTCAGCTTAGTGGTTACGATACGAATTATATATATATATCTGTGGAGGAACGGAGGTGTGATGTCCCTCCAACACAAAGGGAGGTCCTCCGACAGGCTGGTTGATCGTGCTTGGCGGGCCGCGGCCCGACTGTTGATGTCGGGAGCTTGTATATATAGTTAGTCGCTGTGTAAACTCCGCTTGCGCGATACAGGATTGTGACGTCATTTGAGCGTATTTAGCGCCATCTGTTAGATGTAGGCGGAACTTCTTCGTCTGTGCGGAGTCGCCACATATCTATATCATGTAACGCAAAAGTTTAAAAGTTATTATAAAATGTATTGCTTTTGCTATATACCTTGTTTATTATAACTCATGATGTCAATCTAAGGAACGCAACATTGTGTGTTAGAGAATTATAAAAATATATTTGCTGTGCAATAATTATCATAGCTGCTTATTGCGCACCACGCTTATACGAATCTAAACACGTTAGCTTTCTATCAGCCTGTCGCGGCACGCTGTATGAGGAAAACGATCAAATAAAATCGTCAAGTTAAAAAAATATTAAATCTCGCCTTAACATGGATTACCGTACTGAACTGAAAAATAAAAATTACATTTACACGTAGAATCACACTCGTATATTCTTGAGGCTGAGATGTACATATTTCATCCAGCTATTGGCGCTACGTAATAAGGAGAAGCCTATTGGGGTAGAACAGACATATTGTCAGCTACCGTGCTGCTAATAAAAATATCCTAACAGATAATTTTATAGATAAAAATAGATGTAAAAATTGCTAATAATAGTTTTATGAAAATGAGATTATTAAGAATATGTAGCATTTCTTTAATTCGACGCCCTATTAATACAATTTTTATTCCTATAGCCAATATTAAATTGTATGTATATAAAATATGCAAAAGACAATCCTTTCTGCGTTAGTCATAAACAAGTGAGAAATGGCAATGAATTGCCGTAAATCTAAGAGATCGAAAAAAATGGTATCACGTGACCTTAGTGTCAGAGGTCGAAGGTCATAGTCATATCGGGGTATATCAACTATTTATTTATTTATTTATTTCATTTATTCAATACGAAAAAAACTTTGTGTAGAATTTTAAATTTACATACTAAATGTGCACATATAATGTGCGGGTTCAATTCCCGCACAAGTCAAACATGTGCGCGCATGAACACGGATGCCCGTCTCCGTCCGGGCGCCTCCATGCACAACATCTATATAAAAAAAAATTAAGTATATACATGCATGATCATCCACTGTCCAGCACCCACAGCACAAAGCTCTGCCCAGCCCGGGTCAGACGGTGCCGTGCGCATGTGGTAGAATATTATTATTATTATTATTACATATACAAATAATATTAGAAAAATACAATTAACTCGAAATGGATAGAATTTAAATTGAACATTAAGGACTAAAATTATAATATTATATAACATTCAATTACATTACAATATTATTTATCATCACAGAATTCGTCAATAGTATAATAAGCTTTTTCAAGTAATAATGTCTTCAGTTTAATTTTAAATATATTAACACTCTCAATGATTTTCAGTTCAGACGGTAATTTGTTAAACATATTTATGGACTGCACATAAGATGAGTGTTTAGCAATTAGTTTTGTTTAGTTTTGCTTGTAAGATTGTCTTTAAATCTTTTCTCCGTGTCGCTATTCTACACTTCCTTTCATCATCAGTCTCAAACTTGTGCAAATTTTTTTGAAAGTGAGTATGTAGTAATAATGTATATAGACATGGTACAGTTAAAATTTTTAGTTGTCTAAAATGTTCCTTACATGATTCGGTTTGGTCAATGCCAAGCATAGTTCTAAGTGCTCTCTTTTGCATCACAAAGGCAGCATTAATATTGTATTTGTAACTACCTCCCCAAAATTTGATGCTGTACCTAATTTTCGTTTCAACCAGGGCAAAGTAGACAGTACGAAGTTGAGTAACTGATAAAAAATCCCTAAGCGTTCTAATTGCATAGCAGGCATTACTCACTACATTAGTGACTGAAGTAAGTTCAGATTTCCAGTTTAAAAGAGAATCAATTTGTACCCCTAAGAATCTTATATTTTCAACTAAATCGATTTTGTTTCCTGAAGACCGTACATTTATAGAAGTATTGTTTCTAACTGTAGTTCTGAATAGCATACATTTAGTTTTTTTTACATTCAGAGTTAGGTTATTTATTGAAAACCAGTTTTCACATGCCTTAAGAAAAGTATTCAGTTTTTCTTCTAAAGTGTCAACTTCATTAGCACTCATAACAGCGCTGGTATCATCCGCAAAAAGAACAAGGTTAGCATCTGGTGAAACACTTTTTATATATGCAGTTAAATCATTAACAAATATAATAAAGAAAATTGGACCCAGGACTGAGCCTTGAGGAACACCTTTATTAACTGAAAAGAGTCTAGATTTAAAAATTTTTTCAATACCTTTTCAACAGCCTTGATTTCAACATACTGTGTTCTATTTGTTAAATACGATCGAAAGAGTTGTAAAGTGTTTTCTCTTATGCCATAGTGTTCTAACTTATCCAAAAGAATAGAATGTTCCACAGTATCAAAAGCAGAACTTAAATCTAGGAATAATCCTGCGACTTTTAATTTGGTATTTAGATTTCTAACTATATCATTAACCAATGAGTCTATTGCGTCCAGTGTTCCTATATTTTTTTGATATCCATATTGATTTGAGTTTATAATTTTTTCATGGTACAAGTGTCTGACAAGTCTAGCTCTTAAGGTTCGTGAGTTGAAAGATGGTATCCCGTGACCTTGAGGTCAGAGGTCAAAGGTCATAGTCATTTCGGAGATATATAAACTATACTGAGTCGAATGGCGTTGACCGTGAGTCTCTAGCTCTTACAGTTCTTGAGTTGAAAGTTGTATAACAGACGGACGGACGGACAAAGTTGTTGTATAAGAGTTTTTTCGATTTCTAAAACATATTTAACGACTTCTTTTTAATTTTTACTACATTTTACGTTTTATTTTAAAGTTAATTATCCCTTAATAACATTAAGTGAATGATTAAAATACAATTTTAATAAGCAGAATGAAGATTTTTAGGGTTCATTAAATACAGCCCGTAAAGTATTTTATTTTAAAGTTCGTAAAGTATTCGTAAAGTATTTTACAGAAGGTCGTGATCAAATAACCTTCTTCAAATTTTCTAGAGTTGTCAGGATTGTTGAGGACGCACTGTGTTATTAAAAGGGAATCGCTAGCTTTTCTCGTTTGCGCTAGTAGCACAGTAACTTGTATTTTAAAAGCCCATTAACGTCATAATTATAATAGATCTGGTGTTGTAAGCGTAGCATAGGCACGGTAACTTTATAGGCAGGCTACATACAACTTCATCACACAAAGGTATCAAGAAATAAATCAAACAAAATAGTCAAGTAACATAAGTTTGTCTTCTTATATTTCATTACTTTATTTTAAGGACCGAGGCTCATTGCTAAGGTCAGGTCTAAAGTGCTGAACACAAACGGAACTATTATGTGACATATGTATGAACACTAAGGATAGACACATACATATTTAATTAACTTTGTTTTTTATTTATAACATCATGACTGTAATATTTTTATATTGTGATCTAATCGGTCACTTTAAATAGTCTCTCATATTTTTCTTTATGAATAAATTTTCAGTTCTTTAATTTATCACTTTTCGACTACTGGCTTCATAAAGAGTTTGTTTCTCAGTACGCTTTAGAAAGCCATATTCGGGGCTTCTTTACGTCATAAAATCTGGACCAATGATACCCGTCTTATTCTACATAGCTCGTGTTTCCAGTAACTTATAGTGACAACGGGCAGGCTGTTTAGTTCAGAGAACTGAGCACTAACGGGAATAAAGTTTATCGAGGGGCGATCATACTGTGAAAAGCTCAACGTGGGACGCCATATAAACCAGAACAATAAGAAAACAACCTGCTATATTTAACATTTCACTTTATTTTTCGGCTATGTTGTTGCTTGTATTCGCTTAAATTACATTGCAACGTAGTACAATAGAGCCAACATATAAATTTACATGGCTATGTAGTAATTACGTGTACTACGGACATAGAATATTTTCGCTACGACTACGGTTCAGTATGTTTTTATTGATTACTACTAATTAATTATACGAAGTGATGCTATACGCACACGTTACATAAAGTTATGTCTGAAAAAGAACATGTCAATATATAAGGCAGGTATGAGTTAAGCTTTTGTTTTTACATAAAACTAATGGCAATAATCTCACAATCATTTTATTTATCATCGGCAAGTTTATAAGTGCATAATTTTATATATTACTAGTTGTCCCGGCAAACGTTATTCTGCTGTATAGGGACACCCTAATCACCTAGCAGTATGAAATATACTTTATGATCTATTCTCATATCTACCAAATATAAGTACATAAAAAATTTCATAAAAATCGGTCAAACTGTTTCGGAGGAGTGCGACCACAAACTCCGTGACACGAGATTTATGTATGTATAAATGTTTGTAATGAACAACAACTAAATAATCAAGAACTTAATAAATAAAGGTTACAAAACAAATATGTTCGCGATGGAATGTACTTTCTGATATGGATAAAGATATTTTAACTCTTATAAAACGAGAGATTCCAATCAAAAAGTTTATTTCTAAATACGTGAGGGATAATCTCAGGCGGAATAAAAACGAGTTGTTCCTATTTTGCGGATGGCTTCCAATATCTTTTTCGCGTGCTCGAGCCCAATCCGCGAGATTACTTTTCTTTCTCTTGTCCGAATGTATTGAATGAATAACGAAAGTGAATTTATTGATTGACAGAAATAAATAAACGATTTCAGAGCTTTCTAAGATACAATCGCATTATATCGTTGACAAGTATTCGATATTATGTTCAAAGGTTTTAGTTGTCAATTTATGATTTAAAGATAAAAAATATTACAGTCTAACATTATTGGAATTCTAGTGGGAGAGGATTTTCAATATATTTTTGTACTATTCGCTATTATCAACTTTCAAGATATAGTAGTATATACTTATTAATTGGCAACGTAGTAGCGTTCAAACATTTAGATTGGATCTCATATAGTGCTCGGCTGAATAGCAGACTATTAGCTACTGCTATCTATAAGGTGAGCGATAGCAACAAAGAGATTTATAAACCCAAAGGATTGCCCACTAGCGAATGCATCAATTAGTTTAAGAACAAAATAACAGGGCGGTCTATGACATTGATTTTGATTGAATATTTATGAAAGTAAACATTTTTTTAAAGACTTACGTTTGAAACAACTATGTTAAAAACAACTATGTTATAAAAGTACAAAATAGTGGTATGTTTATGCATTCAAGTAGGTACTTGGATAAATACCAGTTATGTGTAACCTACACTATAAAAATAAGATACAATGTTAATTTATGAAGTATATAATGTAAAAACTTACCTACAAACGGTGAATATTAACAGTTAAACATTTTATGATTGCCACTTGAAACATAACACTGAATAAACATACTGAATAATTGTTCCAACAGTACCAATTCCGAAGTGTATTTTTTAGGAGGCAATTCAGTCAAAATTGTATCCGCTTCTTCCGAGAATCCCGTAGTTGTAGCTTTGTTTTTAAAGAAAACTCTGTCAAGGTTTGAGCCAAAATTTATATGACATCGTCCTCCAGGAAGTTTATCTGAGAGAAACAATATATGTTTAGGTTTGAGCCGGCTAACAAGCTTATATTGTTTGTAGCAAGGAAGCACTGTAGCATCTGTATTTTGATGGCTTAGATATATGCCTACATGACACAATTATACGTACCTCATGATTGCTTTAGTGCGTATACCGTACGGGTTAATTAGTAGACCATGATTATAGTATAACCAATGTACAGGCGTCCTAAAAACGAAAAAGGCCTGATGTTGCGATTAGCTGGCGAGCTTCTGCTTAGTAGGTTTTATTTCTTAAAATTTTGAATTTGAACTACACGGAAAATATACTTCACATTTCAACTCAGACTTGTTAAGAACTTCAAGAATTATAGATTACAACTAAAATGATTTATATAAAAACTACATTCTCATTTCCAGTTTTTGTCCAAGCAAAGAGCAAACGACAAAATTAATAAAAGGAGAAATACTTTTTCTTCGCAAAATGTGACAAAGAGGTGGTGCGGGATTTCTCAACGTGAAGTTATTGTCTGTGACGCAAAGTCGTCGAGACAAATAGTGCTGCGTTTTGCAACATTTTTAACTAAGAGTTAATGCCTCCGCCAAGAGTTTCTTTTGAAATAGTCATAGTGTAATAAACTTTTATTAGTATTTCTCAGCCCAGCTCCACCGGAGCTATATATTTTTCTAGTCTTACTAACGCTCCGAGGTTTCCTTATGTTTACTGTAAAGATAAAATATTGTAATGAATTTTTTCTGCGGATGTTATTTAGTTCATGAGAGTAATTTGTTAGAAAAATATACTGTTCCTTAAATGGCTATATGTACAAGCCACATTAACGCTTTACCTCAGCCTGTAACAGTATGGTGAAAATACTTACTAGCTTAATATAAATTAAGCAGAGTATAAACGTCTTATGTTCAGACCTACAAAATGTGTCAACTGTAATTATTCGATTATGTTAGTATGTGTATGTACATTACACATACATATACACGTAGCCTGTAGGCTGTGAGTATCTGTACGTGTAATGTACAGTTTATTTACAAATAAAGTTCAAATTGGAAATTATATCTGCATATACTTAATCTATCAATACAAATCGTCATAAATACATAATATCAAATATATAAAGACAGTTAAACAATAGCATTAAGAATGAATTAAAATCTTTTCCATTTTAACTATTATCTGCACGTTCTTACAAATTTCGTCCTTTTTAACAACTAGCTTTTTTATGAAGTGGATCATTATAGTTTGACAATAATAAGAGCAGTGCTATTCTTGCAAAGCTTTGAATACATAAAATATACTGTAAAGTTTGAATGTGACAGTGACTAATGGGACGAAAATGTCAATCGTTTCCAGACAGGAAAAAAGGTAAGTCCATAGAGACTTCTGATCACGAACGGAAATTGCTCAGGCACATAATTAAACTAATTCTTGAGTAATTAGATTCATTAACGTGATTATATCGTTACGGAGAGATTTGTTTCCCTGATCATCATTTTGGAGGCCTACGGGGATCCATATTCCATGGTGGGATAATTTTAAATAATGATTGCGTATATACGTTTGCCTTTTTACTCTTTCAATTTTATTTGTTAGGATTAATCAATCCTCTGATTGTGCGCAGTAATTGATATTATTCATATCACTATAAAAATAAAGGCTGTAGACTATTTTATTTCTTCGCGTCAAAGCCTCGGTAGCCCCAATTAAGTTTTAAATTTATATAAAGAGTCATTTACTTGTCCTTGTCCGCAGTATTTTAGCATCGTTTCTTGCAAAATCTTTTTATGTATTCTTCGTACGTGAATAAAATGTTTTGCAGAAAACTGTATCCGTCTACCGCGTGAGTTACGTAAGATTGTATAAATATTTGTTTATTTTAGGAACAATACAGTCTAAATATTACAATAATATGAGTTACATAACTAGTTTAAGTAATGTTGCTAGTAACAAGCTTCCACAAGTAGTATGTACATTAAGTTAACAACTAAAATAAGTATATTAAGAGCCACAAAACTACTCAGTTTTAACCAAACAACAGATGATTATAATGCCAATTGCCTGTACACATTGCAGGCAATTTGTAATTTATGCATTTAACAACTACATTTAACATGTAACGCTATCATTGCTATCATATTTAAAAACGTGATTACTTAGTACGTACATATGTTAGAGCTTAAGAGCAGCGATAGCTCAGTGGGGAGACCAACAGACTGCAATGCAGAGGGTCTCAGGTTCGAACCCACGTCGCGCACCTCTGACTTTCGGATGTTATATGACTTTTCGAAATTATGTGCGTATTGATTGACAATTATCGCATGCTCCGTGCCTCGGAGAGCACGTTAAGCCGTCGGTCCCGGCTGCCATGAACATCTATGGCAGTCGTTATTGGGAGAGTGTCGACACAAAAGATCCCACTGGGTCGAAGTGTCGCCGATCTGCACTGACTGGCCCCCACATAAGATACTACTACTATGTTAGAGCTTTGGAAATGGTCAGAAATAAAGCTGCGGTGAAAACAAAGATGATTGTAAATGATTTAACTATAATATAATTGCATGCCATTTGAAATGGCTAAATGGGCTAACTCTTGTAAATAATCTATAACATCTATTAATGTACCCTGTTTATAGCAAATAAAGACTTCTTATTCTAATTGAAATAAGCTACACTATGCAAGAAAAAGACCTATTGTGTATAATTAGTAGAAGCAATAGGTACACAAATAAACATCGAATGAAATTTCTGAATACGTTGATAAAATGTTGTGTATAATGTATATTGGTGAATAATATCGGTACACTAGTAGGCTTAAAATAGCAGAAACTAATAACTAGACCCAGAAAGACAGATCGTGAAGAATTAAAATATATTCTACAAACCCCAATTTAAGTTTTAGATTTTGCTTTAAGCGGTGCTGTGATTAATAAACCATTTACCAATTTTATTCGCCTGTATTCAATGTAGAAATCATACAGAGGTTCTATTTTTCTGAACTGAAGTCGAAAGTCTATCAAGCCTATCATTGCATCATATTATATAAAATTTTAACCGTTTGTTTTTTTAGGTCACAATGTAATATTTATGAATATATCAAAGTTACATCTACATTCTGCATACAACTGTAACTAAGTTACAGTCGCCAGATTCACGTAAAGTGTTAAAGCTTTTACGAGAAAATTCGACAAGAATCTCACGTCAATGTTACAATGTTGTGGCTGTTTTCTAATCATATCTGTAATTGAAGTGGTGATGTAAGTAAACTATACAACCACATTCTAGCTAAAACGCTCGTATTGTAACAAAATGTTAATATTCATTTATTTATGCGTATGACATTATTTCAAAACAATTAAATTTATCGTGAGTGCCTGCAGCTGTTCGCAATCCACATCGATTTGAATTATAATTCAGCTATCCGATGTCTATTTACTATAGCGTGCGATCAGATTTGCTCATATTAGTCGGGTTATACGATTTGTGGTTACTCATGCATAGCCCATTACGGGCGACGGGGAGGTCGGGTAGAATCGTTCATGTACGCTAGCCCTAGGCATTCAATGCGTCCACTACTGCCAATTTGATAATCTTTGCGGTTATTTCCGAGGGCCACTGTTAAGGGTGCCCCATTTTACTTGATTGCTTCACTACATTTTCTGTGAAGAATGGATTATTGTCAATGCGTGATTTTTATATAATGGCGGTATAATTTTTGGTATTGTGACGGAACCGGAACATACACTTGTACTCGTATGTAGGTATTCTTAGTTTTATTTCCTGTAAGATTATTATAACTATGTTTATAGTAAATAATAATATCAGCCTTGTATGTAAACTTTCCCACTGCTGGACATGTTACACTGCTACTCAATTTTTATAGTAGCGATAGCCTAGTGGTAGACTGAAGATTGCCACGCACCGGTCTCCAGTTTGATACCAAGGCATACTTCAGACTTTTCGACGTTACGTGCATATTATAGCTGGCATGTCTGAAAGTTCTAAATTATGTTCTCGAAGCACTGGGCTAGCGTGGTTGTCCAATTGTTTTTAACAGATGTTACAGGTTTTGAAAGTGAATGTAGTTTTTAAACGAAAGATCTTTTGTAATTTGCCAATTATTTATTGAGGTTACCATTGAGCATTGTGTTGTGCTAGAAATCGCCATAAAAGATGGGCCACGCTTACTGCGTGGTGCTCTAACTGTAACTTATATACCTACCACTCATACTTTTTCTTAATATACCATATTTAATGGCTTTTCATTGAGGTAACGCGCAAATATAAATTAAGGTACTGCAAGCAAATATAGCCTTCACGTCACACTAGTAGTAAAATTTTATTCTTTCCGCAGGTATCTACACAACACAACGCTATTAGGCCCCGATCTTCTAAAAGCCGAGTGATCCTCTACTTCAATTGTTTAGGTTTAAGTGAAGATTCTGCTATGTTGAGGAACATTTGCATTTATATTTTTAACGAGACAGGCCTCGCTAAAAATATGTCTTCTTTTTGAAAAATAAGTTAGCTTGTTTATTATTCTCGCCAGTATAACCTTGATACCTCTAAGAGGTACGCTGCAAATTTAATTTTCATTATTTCAAATGAATTCTTTATATCAAATGAATATTTTATGAATTGAAAGCTTTTAAACCAATTATATGATTTATAATTATAATGTTTGACTGTAATAAAATGTAATAAATATGCATTGGATATATATTTTCATTTCAAAATTGTTGAAACATGCTTGAATAAAGTTATTATTTAAAATATTCTAGAGGTTATTAATGTCAATAAATAGTAATGTTAGCGAGTTGTTCTTACCAAACTTCTTTATTAGTATAACCGACTGCCATGCCTGAGGTCGCGGGTTCGATTCCCGCACAAGTCAAACATTTGTGTGCATGAACATGGATGTTTGTCTTGGTTTGGGTGTTTCTATGTATAATATGTAAGTATTTACAAAAAAAAAGTATATAAGTATGTTTATCCATTGTCTAGTACCCATAGTACAAGCTCTGCTTAGTTTGGGCTAGATGAGGTTGTGTGTATGTAGTAGAATATTATTATTATTATTATCATTTTTAACCTAACTTATTTATTTGAATAGACAGCATATGCACCATAGAATATTCCTAGAGTTTTTGAGTACATTACAAACAACAGCACAAAAACTATCTAGATACGTAACAAATAAAAACAAATTACTAGCTCTTTTTCACGTCTAAAGATCAATCCCAAAATAGCTGTGCATCTTTCTTTGATAAAGTATAACACAGCTTTAAATATGTCATGTCACCTGTTTAACAAATTTTACGTAACAACTATTATTGTAACAAAGAAATAAGCACGGTTACTTTGGGATTAGGAATTATTGTGTCTGCTATATGGCAGTCAATGTGTTAAGATCTATATTTTATAAAATAAATCACGATGTATCCATAAACGGTATATTGTCTTCTGTTTACGCGAATGTTATTCATTAAAATTTAACTTCTATATACGGATTTTATCGCGTTGTTTATTATACACTTTTTTACATAATTTAGAAACTACTACTATTAAACTTTAAAATTTTTTAAGCTAATTAATTTATTAAAACTATTAAACTATTTATATTTAAGTTTACACTTTTCCTGACGTTTTGGTTGCTTTTCAGCAGCCATGGTCACGGGGAGACTAAGATGGTAGTTGTCTCAATGTTCCAGTTTAGTTATTTCAAAGTACCCGAACATAATTTAATCATTTGTGTTTCTATTTAAGCAGAATGAATATGATAAATATAATTAGTTTTAATAGTTTTTATAATTTAATTAGCTTAAACATTAGTAAAGTTTAATAGTAGTAGTTTCTAAATTATGAAAAAAAAAGTGTCCATAAACGGTCTTTATAAAAATGCACATTAATACGCTACTGCGAGGAAGAACGACAACTTGACAAATACTTTCGTATTTATTATGCCTATATTACATATACTTGTTACCGTCTGATATTGATGTTAGTCTCTTAGAACTAAGTCTGTATGTTTCTACTACATTTTTCATTTTCTTTTTATTATTTTATTGTCTCAATTTTATTAATTTAAACGCCATAATTATACAGAATTAACCTTATATAGATTCATTGCTGCGGGAGGGCTCTGGTGATCTGTAAATACAGGGTTTTTTTTTAAATTTACTTTAGGAACCAGTCTTTCACAAAGTTACCTGATTTATTGTGGCATTTCTGTAAGCTAGCATAAGAAGCTTTTGTGAGAGAAAATAAATGGATTTATTATTGTACAAATCACTTATTCGGGGGATCACGACACATCATAGTCTAATACTGCCTTACGTTTATGCGAATGTTAATTATTGCAATTAAAAAACTTTAAACGGATTTTATCGTTGTTTATTTATCACTTCTCTGTATTAATATTATAAACAGTAAAGATTTAGTTTTTAGTTTGTAAGGACTTTTTTATTCAAAATCTGCTCAAACGATTTAAAATTTCTTTCACCATTCGAAAGCTCTATTATCATCGAGTAATATAGGCTATATTTTATTTAAAAAAGAGTACTGTTACATAGCTTACCCTTACCTAACCTACTTTTACGCGAGCAAAGCCGCAGGCGAAAGCTAGTATTACATAATTTGAAACTATTACACTACTACTGTTAAACTAAATGTCTTAACAAGACATTGAGACAACAAACATCTTAGTATCCCCATGAACATGGCTGCTGAAAAGCAACCGAAAAGTCGGGGAAAGTGTTAACTTAAATCTAAATATTTTAAGTGGCTTAAATAGTAGTAAAGTTGAATATTAATAATCTAAAAATTATGTAATAAAAGTGTTAAATAAATAACGCGATAAAATCCGTAAGTAGTTCAACATCATAGCCTATTAACAGTAGCGAGGAACTACTAGAAACTGTTGCACTATGGACATTGGCAATAATACACGATTGTCGATATCTACAAATAACTGCGGATTCTCGTGGAAGTATGTACGTACCTGATATTAAACAGGGGCATTAATAAATCTGCATACTTAATCGAAACTGCATCGAAGGAGCATGCTATAATCGTTACCTCTGTTTGTCTACCGTCTATTCGGTCGGTTTTCGTTGTCTACATGGCTGGCAAATAACGCTGAACAGATTTTGATGATATTTGTTTTAATAAACCACCAACGCAGTCACATGTATGACATGTTTTTTCATGGTCAGTTTCGTCAGTTATTCTTATAGGCAAGTTTAAAAGTTTACTTGATTTTTAGGTAGCCGTTTATATTAACTATTAAATCCTAAAAAGTACGAGTATCTAGATATACATTTACGTCTAAATAATACGATATATCCTCGAATAGGTAGCCACAGGTATAACAAACCCTCATATCTCCAGCATATTTTTTATAGTTAAATACGCCAATGTGATATACCTAATCACTACGTGATAGAGGCCGTCTATCGTTCTCTCCAGACTTCGTGCTGCCAATGAGAGTGTGCAACTGAAAAACCTAATAACACACTGCGCCAAACGATCATATAAAAAGGCAATTAGTAAACAATAGTTTAAAGCAGACGAAATCAACTATGAAAAAATACCTTACTAGTGACAGTTAAGTAAGTAAAGGAGTTAAAACTAACATTATGTTATATTCCTAAACAAAATATTAAGTTGAAACTCGTTGCTGACACCGCCCCGTGAAAATATAACTTTTACAATAATATATTACAAATGAAGTCCGATTTTGACGATGGTAAAACGAAATAAAATTATTGAAAAGACAAACGGAAGAAAATGCTTGGTGTCTTAACATTTAAATACTAGTTTTTTTCAATATGTAAAATACAATATTACTTATTTTCTATATGTAAGTAAAATAACGACGATGAAGGCAACGATACTATTTCTATAGAAAACAACAAAAATATTACTATCTATAGAAATCGCGTCGTTTTATAAAGTGACATGTTTCACGAGAACTCAACGTGCCATTGTGCCATTTAAGTGTAAATATTAAAGTTAACATTTTCGGTCACAATGTTGGAGCTATAAAAGCAGAAGCAACCGCGATTCATGATCTCAATTTGTAGAAACGTTCGCTAGACTATCTAAAGGAATTGCTTTCATTACGCCACGAAAATCAAATGAAACGACAACTATTCCTTTAGACTGGCTGGTGATTTTTGGTTTCCAAATAGTTTGCAATTGACTTTTACTATTTTGTCTATTCGATTACGCTAAAAATTCGAACGCTTGAAAGTTTAATCCGGGTTTTAGAATGCATTAAACTTTCTAAAAGCATCAAGAAAGTTTTGTTTCGTTCCAAAAGTGGGAATGGAAATGTAAGTATTGACGTTAAAGCTCAAATTAAAATGGCTGGCGCTCGTAGTCGAAGTTGTCCGCGACAGTGCAATGTCCTTTAGTTCGGAGGGATGACGAGTGTTCGCCCACCGCCTCATGTGTGAATTATAGTCTTTATGCTATAACTTTAAAGATATCGCGTGGATTTAAGGGTTCCCCACAGATATTGTCTACAAAGTTTGTTAAGTAATTATGAACAAACGCAAAGTTTTTATGTATTCTCAATTAAAAGAACACGCCGAAACTAAGTGCCTAAGAAAAACATTGCCGCGGACTGCATGCAATATATGTACATCTCTTAAATTGTTAATACCACCACTACCAGAACTATGTAATTTTTAAGTGAACTGTTACAATTTAAATTATTTGAAAAAATGGTACCGTGCCTTTAATGCAGTCGCTCCATTTCAGTTAAAATTCTGTTCACGTATGTATTTTATAATATAAACGCTCAATTAGTATCTTGGCGTACCTTTTTTACATTAAAATTAATATTTTCAACGTATGTTACGTAAAATATCAGCTAGAAGATATATGAAGAGTAGATAAGGACAAGGACTATAGAAACATTGCGTCTTGATTTATGTACGTACTATATTGTAAAATTTATTTACAATATAGTAGGTACATAAGCGAGGTACTTAAATACATATGTATAAAGCCAACTATACTATTTATTTAGCACTAGATTTTGCTCGCTGCTTCGGTTGCGTTGTTGTAGTTTTTGCCAATAAATATCTATCCCTCAGGTACAATACTTTTTATTTGGATGAAATACCCTATGTCCTTTTTTGTAAGCCTGACAACGTGTATGCGAAATTTCATAATGATCGGTTGAGTAGTTAAGACGTGAAGGCGTAAGAAACTCACATTGTCATTTATAATATTGGTTACGATTTTTCTGCAAAGCCATACTAAAATGTCATTGAACTCAAAGATAAATAGTAAAATTGGCAATAGGGGTTGAAGTGAATACAACGCTCATAATGTGTTTTGTCGCCGGTCGAATGTCGAACACTCACGGGAGCTGATATATCGTCCAATAAAGCCGTGATGTGAAGAATAGCTGCCATCCCATTAACGTCACACGCAAAACGATTTCGCCTCTGCGAAACACGATTTGTAGTGGCAGTGATTTGTGTGTCCATATTGTGAAGTTGAAGTTTCGAAATAACGGACCATTACGAAAAAAAAGGATGTTGCTGGCCACTAGAGGCTTTACGATATAAGTGGGTAAAACGGAATCGATTCGGTTTATGGATTTATATTTGCCCGAATTGTGGCCTGGTTTCGACGACGCTCTGAGTCTTGGCCAATTTGATCGTCAGATGATATTTGTAAAGTTTACTGGACAACAATAGATGATGCATTATTGTGCTGCAAATATATTATACTTAGGGTAAGAAGTGAAACATAGAATACAGTTAAAGATAGAATTTATTAAGCATGCATTTATGATGGAATTACCACAATATATGAACAGGGTATGTCTCTATTTTAGATTAAAAATAAAAGATACAACTAAACCAAATTGTTTGTAACACGTGTTAGAGTGCATGCTCTCTAACTCACTTAGTCTGAGCCAAGCCCTTGCTGGAACGACACGTTTGAGAGCAATTTCTTATATTCTATATGTTATTAATTTTAATATGCATTCATGTCTTATTGTGTTTTGTATTGTGTGTTGTTTAATTTATTATTAGTATAGTTTATTTTAAAAGACACAGTCCGCACTTCGAATAATTCCTTTGTCGCGAGAAACGTTACAAACATTCAAACAACGGACTTAAGGAATACACAGACTCTGAACAGCTATTTGTGCACATAATTTTTTGTTTAATATGGGGATTGAACCCGCTTTACTCAGCGCAGTAGCAGTTTCGAGGTGACCACCTATCGTCGTGTCCTCATTATCGTTTCAGTAAGCGCAAGTATGGCTTAGAGTAAGTTAGTTAAAGAGTATGTTTTCTAACAGGTGCTGCAAACTATCTAGTTGACTTGTCTCCTTTAGTTCGTAGTACAAATTAATCTATATGTTTGCTTCAACTTATAAAAAAGATGTTATTTGAGCAGGCAACTCGCAAATACTATATTTACGCATCAACTTTGTACACAAATCCGTACTTGCAGTTAGATATATGTAGACAGCAAGAATGACGATCTGGTTTCAATGGTTGCCTTACCATTGGCAGTGCACCAAGCAATGGTTCGATCTCCATACAGGACAAAAATTACCACTGCTGTTGTTCTAAGTATACCTGCATCCTGAACGTAACGAATGAGACTGAGTTTAAGATAGATCTTAACAAAAAGAGAAGGCTCTATATGAGTGTGTAGGATAAAACAGGTCTGCGAGGACCGACTGCATTCTATTTAATACTACGAAGTTACTGTAATAACATTTTATTTCACCGCTAAGGCGGCAAACAAGTGGATGACTCGTAAAGGTGGTTACTGTAGTCTTGTAGCCGGGTGGTTAGTTACATTAGAGGTATTAGTCGCGCGTTGACGATCCAGCCTTGTCTGATACTTATATGCTCAAAAAAAGAAGAAAGTAATCTATACTGTGATAACTTTGTCCTGTGCGTTATTGTGGATCATTCTCACTAGTTCCACCGGTGATTAGTCCCATGGGACTAGTGAGAACTTTTTTCTCAGTTGTTCCATGGGCTTTGATAATGTAACTAGTGAATAAAAATTAAATCGGACTCGTCTCACTAGTTCCACCATAATTGTTCCATGGGACTAGAAATATATTTTTTCTTAGTAGTTCCATGGATTTTCGCATTTGTTACCAACGATACCACTGAACCACACCCCAGTGGTATCGTGGGTAACGAGTGATTTACTTGACATTCCCAACGATACCATTAATAGTGTTGGATAGTCAACTTGCTACGAGGAATCAAAAATATGCCGTCTCAAAAAAACAGGATTGTAGAAACTACCTCGATGGTGTAGTAGTAGTTTGAGGTCTCGTATTCAATGTCTGGTCTGGCAGTGTTATTGGGATTTTCTATCAAGAAATAGTCAGTAGTAATACGGAGTCTGGAAACAGTTTAAGTCTCTGTGCTGCTACTTAAGATCTATACTAATATTATAAAGAGTAAAGATTTGATTTTTTGTTTATTTGTTTGTAAGAATTTAACTCAAAAACTACTCAACCGATTTTAAAAGTTATTTTACCATTAGAAAGCTATATTATCACCGAGTAACATAACTATATTTTAATTAGAAAAAGTAGTACTGTTACTAACATAACTTAACCTACTTTTACGCAACCGAGGCCACGGGAAAAAGCTAGTTTGATATAAACGTAAACGAAAATAAGCTAGCCTACCCGAATCACGTGGAACGTGAAACCCTAGCTAGTGAAATGTAGGTGTAATACAACTCAGCTAATTATGTAAGAGATAGGCTTAAAACTATGTCTGTATTGGAAATGTCTCTTTATGTAGGAACGTAAGAATTACGATTTAAGCACTTTAACATCACAGCTGACATAATTGTTCTGTTCCAGATTGAGCTTTTAGCTTCATCATCACTCCTTGCTACAAAGTTTCTTTGAAGTCCTAAGTGCATTGGATTTCATGTCATCCTTAACTAGAAATTCGTGTAACTAACACCTCTTTGGTCAGCCACGGGACGGGCTTGAGAAGTTTGCTGGGTCAAGGCATTGTCTACTAATATATTCGGCCCGCTTGTGGTTTACTTCGGCAAGCCACATTGCAAACGCACACACGAACAGTTCCTTCTATGACGTCATAATCATAACTTATATTTAGTCAAACATATCTTGCTCTCAAGTATGTTGCTACTAATATAACCTACAATATTTTTCTTGCGGATTCGCTCGCTTTAATGTAGATTTTGTTTTTCTGTGCCCCTGACAACGTGTATAAGAAATTTTATAATGATTGATCGAGTAGTTAGACGAGAAAGCGTAACAAACAAACTTATATTCACATTTAGGTATAATATTAGTAAGGATTTTATACTAGCTGTTAATCGCGATTTCGTTCGCGTTTTGTGATACGTGGTGAGATCTGTTTAGTTACAAACTATAAATCCTTTCTTCAGCAGTTCGGACAAAATTTTATAATAAGCATCTAATCTTCCTCGTTTCTAATATAAAAGTATAATAAAATGACAGTTTCAAATGCAATTTACTGTACTTTACTAGTTGTCACTATAGATGTGTGCATAGGCTTCTTAGAACCAGTTCCTAAAAGACAGATCAACACAAGTTTGATTTTGACAAGTCGTTAACTAGCCTTTCAAAACCTGGCAGGTAATCGCTAAAGGGATACGTTGTAATGTGGGTAACACCAATACTTATCAAGCTCTGATGATATTCGACGCCATAGGGTGCGAGTATATTGCAGTGTAATATTCTACTTTAATCTAATTTAGTTTTAAAGTAGAATATTAACCTTATTTTAATTGTTTTACTTTTACCTATATTTTATCATAAAAGTTATTATAAAGTAAATTTATTAAAACTGAAAATAGTATCTAAGATCTTTCTCGCTTGATACACAGGTATAACCTAGTTCAAGCAAATATCTATAAATCCACTTTATAATTGTTAAGATGCAATTGTAAAATTGAGAAACTTTACGAATAAAATAAAGTAAGTGTGCCGGGCACAGTAGGACAGTTCGTACTGCTAAGCAAAATTATCAGTAAAACCGATCTATGTAATAAATAATGTAAATAAAACACTTTACTGCAGAGCACTGAACTATATCACGCTTTCACAAGCAGAGATGCGCAACAAGCAGTTTCTAAGTTCTCTGCACCTGCTTCGCCCAGCTCGTGAATAGAACCCGAAATGGCTAACTTTTCTGGTTATATAAGCACAAGTTGAATTTACTGGACCAACATTTAAATTCACGAACATTTCAGATATGTCGAATTAATGTACTTGCTTGTCGTTAAAACTTATTTAAACTTTACCTTTATTGTAGCTCTGTAATTTATTTATTATATGCCAACATGTATACAAGGTTTACATGATAAAATTTATGTATTGTCTTCTGTTTGCGCGAATGTTATTTATTGAAATTAAACTACTTTAAACGGTTTTTATCGCGTTGTTTATTTAACACTTTATGACATCATTATTATTTAAAAAACTGTTACACTTCTACTAATACTATTAAACTTTACTTTATTTAATAGTATTAATAGTTAATTAATTTATTAATACTATTGGTATTTAATTTTACACTTTCCCCGACGTTTTGGTTGCCTTCCAGCAGCCATGGTCACGGGGAGACTAAGATGGTAGTTTTCTCAATGTATCAGTGTAGTTATTTCAGAGTACCCGAACATCGTTTAACTATTGGTGTTTCTATTTACGCAGAATGAGCTCATAGTATCATGAAGTCTAACTGCGATTTGCTTGTTCTTGGGTTTGTCTATTTGAATAACTGGATCCCAAGCTGGTGGTACATTCCAACCATCTTCTCTATTGACATTAGGATGTTTTTTGATTTCAATACCCTCGCGAAGCATCCTTGGCAGGAATCGGTGTTCTTTAATTTCAAAAAGAAAGTAGTTTAATTGCAAAACAATTTACATTTTACCTTTCTTATAAAGAAATATTATAATGGCAGCGCAAGCCTTTAGTGGAGTGTCGCTGAAGTCCATCGAATCGTTTGCATTCATATGTTTTATTAATAAAGTTTTTGCAACATGTTTCATTGATGCGCCGCTCCTATTGGCCGTAGCGTATTGCTGTATAGTCTATAGCCTTTCTCGATAAATGGGCTATCCAACACTAAAATATTTTCTTAATTCGAAACAGTAGTTTCTGATATTAGCGCGTTCAATCTAACAAATTGCGCCTGATCTCTCTCCGGTCGTGTCGGATTACCGTTCTTTCGGATCATGAGAGTTAGGAAACAGAGAGTGCACTTGTGTTTACGCACACGCTTGTGCAATATCTCATGCGCAGATGACTAGTCTCCGTTAAAATTGGCCGCTATAACCGAAATTCGGTCTGGAAGCCCACTAACTCTTTCGGTTCCTAGCCTCTCTTTCTTCTTTTTTATTTTCTCTCTTTCTTTCATCACAGATTATCCATAACTGAATTTCTTATACACTTACGTGGGCGGACAGTGAATTTCAGGCACCCCACGATCGTGGCGGTAAGTCCCGTGTTAGAGGAGTGGTTGGAGTGGCGGCATGGCGCCCTCACCTTCCGGTTGACACAGGTAATGACTGGCCTTGGTTGTTTTGGCCAGGTTCTGTTTTGCATAGGCCGGCAGGAGACGCCCGGATGTTATCACTGCGGCGACTGCCGCGATGTAGTTGTGGACACGCAGCACACTTTGGCGGATTGCCCCGCCTGGGCATCGCAACGCCGTGAGTTGCGCGCAGTTGTCTGATTGGTTGCCCTGTCGCTCCCGGCCGTGGTTCAGTCAATGATCCGGAGCAAAAGGTCGTGAAATGCCGTCGCCTCTTTCTGTGAGGAAGTAATTTTCATCCAGGATGCGGCAGAGCGCGAGAGAGAGCGTTTAAATCCTTTCCCCAACCACAGAACCGGGTGCCGGAGGCCGCGAGATGACCAGCCACCCTGAGGCTTGACCTGAGAGTGTTGGGCTTCGTGGGCTTGCCCGTTACCCAATCAGAATCAGGTGCAAGAGGCGGCGTACGTGTTCCCACGCGCGCCTCTGTGTCGTTGTGTCTTCGTCCATAAGGGGATAGGAGGAAAAAAATATATTTGTAAATAGAGTAGGTATATTTGTGTACCTAGTGGGCTGCCTTTTCATACAGTGGCCTGAAACCTCGGCGGGGTCGCAATTGCATGTGAAAGTAATCCGCGCGGTCACGCCGACTCTGGTTATGTCGAGGAACACCGTGGTTGGTTTAGTGGGTATTACCAAGATATATTTTTCCCGGTGAGTCCGACATAACCTCTCCGCCACCCTGCGGAGAGATACGTGACAATACATTCCCCCTGCGTAAAAGAAAAAGCTAGTCTTGAAGTTTGAGTCATTGCACTCAGCACCATAGTATTAAATATATTTATTTTATTATACAATAAAGGTCACAAGCACCATATGGCCTTATAATCGCTTGCAATACAGAGGCTTGCGTAAATTCCACTTGCGAGTTGCCCTTTCTGGGTAATAGGAATTAAGGATCGAATATGAGGAAATGACCGGCAAATGTGGGTATGGCAGCTTTCGGAACCCTTACATAACTTAATTAACGTTAATTAAATATTGTCAATAAAATAAAGTTTAACAAAATCTTACAGTAATTTATTTTAATGAGTAACATTCGCAAATTTAAACAAAGTGCAATTAAATATACGTATCTATTTTTAAATTATTATTAAGAACATTACGAATGCAAATAATAAAATTGAAACCAGTTTTATTCTTATCGCTATATGAGAATGAAATGCTATTGCATATTACACATATCTTTAATACTTAGCGAGTGTTTTATGTTAGAGAAGTTGGGGAATGCATTTTAAATGAAACGTTACAGAAAATATGGTTCATGTGTGTATCATAAAATGATGGCTAATTTGTACTTGTACCTGGAAAATATTATTCATGGCTAATATTTTGAGTCTTGCTCGCAATGGTAACCATGAATAAAATAAAGCGAACCTCAACTACAGCTATATATTTCTATTAAACACAGGCACTTATGTTGTGTGCTCTATGTGTATCTTTACCATATAATGCTATTTTATTTTATCATTATTGGAAATCTTACAGCTACTAAAACACAGTTAGAAAAATAATAGCTAAATATGGCCAATTAAAAGTTTTCACATATAGGTACATAATTATATAACTTAATCTTCTGGTAACATATGTACAACTAAAATTAAGAATAAAATTATACATATATACAGATCAATTAACTCAAGCGATTGTTGCCGCCGTGGTCACCAAAATATTTATCACTGAGTGTGCGTTTCATTTTTGCAACACTGGTGGTGAAAAGATCGATATCTACATCCTGGCAACATGTTGCACATTCGGCTCGCCCTAATTAAATATGAGTTTTGGCTGTAATTTGTGCTAACCGCGGAGATGTGCAGGAGGTGCGATCTGCGTAGAAATGCCGATGGAACACGCAATCCGATTCTGTTCACAAACTCCATTATGACAATTGACATTATGTTGAACAAGAATAATAAATCTGCAATTTTGCGCCTTTCATATAAGAGTAGTAATTTAATTTTTTTACATCTGCTTATGTTTGAATTGTTATTTAACCAACTGGTAAATAACAATTCGAACGATATTGCTTACCTTAGAAATTTCTTTTGAATGCTTTTAATTCGATATAAGTAGGTGAGGAGTACTGGAGGTGACTACGAACTAAGGAACAATACAACATTTTAATAATCTTAATGTTTTTGAAGTCTGACGATATTCGACAAATGAAACCCAGTGCTTTCGTGGCTCTTTTGGCTACACACTCAATGTGAGGATCGTAAGTGAGTTTCGAGTCGAATATTATTCTTAGATCCTTCACCTGCTAGCTAGTTATAGCTGTATCTTTGAGTGTGTAGATATGCTGAATTAAGTTTGAGAGTGTAGGAGCGTACATAACATTTTGATACGTTTAAAACAAGCCTATTGGCACTACAGTACAATTGAAAACGTTCGAGATCTTCCTGCAATAAACGCGCATCATTAGTTGTCTTTATTTGCCACATTATTTTCATGTCGTCGGCATACAACAATATTTTTAAAAGTAAAAATCGTGAGCTGATATCGTTTATAAATATGTTAAAAAGAAGGGGGCTGAGTAATAATCCTTAGGGTACACCTGAAGGCACATTAAATGATCTCGACGCGTAACCGTTCAACACCACAGTCTGACACCTGTTCTCAACTTATGATGTGAACCATCTGAAAAGATTACATCTGATTGCCATGTAGTAAAGTTTACGTTGGAGTGTTCTGTGATGTATACGGTCGAAACATTTACTGTAATCGGAATATATAACATCCACTTGGGTACGTTGTGCCATTGAATCCGATATAAAGTCACTACAGAGAACCAAGTTTGTTGTTGTAGATCGACCAGTGAGAAATCCGTACTGGTAATCGCCAAAATCAAGTTTAAGAGCACGGTAGGTATACTTGCTTATGCACTAGTTTCTCTAATATTTTAGCGAATATACACAACTTTGAAATTGTTCTATAGTTCACAACCAGACCATTTAGTCCCTTTTTATGAATGGGTGTTATATACGTCGACTTCCAGATAGTGGGCATCAGACCAATGTCGATTGAGCGTTTAAATAAAATAGAGAGTGGAAGGGAAATATTGCTGGCACAGCTCTGTATAAAGACGGGTGGCACATTATCTGGGCCTGATGACTTATGTAGATGCACTTGTTTTAGTAAGCTATGGACCTCGTTTTCACATATCTCGACAGTATTTATGTATATGTGAGTTTGATTTAGCGTGCTCACAGAAATCGGGTGTTTGTAAGCTATGTGATGAGGAGTCATGCACAGAAAGTGCATGACTACCCGTGTAATTGAAGTAGAAATAATCCCCAAACATGCTGCAGATATCGTCACCATTACTAGAGGAAAGCTGTCCAAACTGTAATGTTGAGGGATACGCGTTAGAACGTCTCTTCGATTTAACATAACTCCAGAAAGCGTAAGGATTTTTACGTATATCTGGTTCAATTTTCATGATATAATCATCAAATAATATATTTTCTAACTCCTTTGATAGCTGTCTTAAGATAATAATAATAATAATAATATTCTATCACATACACACAACACCATCTAGCCCAAACTAAGCAGAGCTTGTACTATGGGTACTAGACAATGGATAAACATACATATATACTGTTTTTTTGTAAATACATAATGAAAGATTGATAATCCGAAACGTAGTTATATTATATTTTTTTAAATTTAGAATCGAATGTATGTATATGTTATGTATATTATATTGTTGCACATAATTAAATTCGAATGATTTTCGAATACAATTGTGCATTAGCTTTGTCATTATAAATAGCGGTGTCATTTAATTTTTCAAATAGGTTTTACAGATAGTTTAAAATATTTGGATAAGAGAGATTCGTTTTCCTAGAAATCTGCAAGCCAATAAAAGTTATCCGTTACGTACCTGAAAATACTTTTATACATGTATACCACCTGTTTGAATAGAAAACGTCAAAACTTGACTAAAAATGAATTAATATTTTACTGAATGATAAAGATATACACGAAAGAGCGTTAAATAATCCTATCAAGGTGAACAAAGCATAATATCATTAAATTGTATCGAATTGAGCACAACACACAATAGTGACAACTTTTGTTATGATTTCGTTTTATGGAAAAAAGGCAATATGGATATATGTAGATCTTGGCATCGCAAACGCTAGACAAATGTTAGATACAAAGAACCCCTGACTCGATGCTAATATCTATAGATCATATAAAATTGAATCATAGAACTCGGGGTCCCAAAGGTGATTAGTAAAGATAATAATTCATGTTACAACTGCCAATTCTTTACAAATGCAATGATCCTGATGCAATAGACTGTAACAAATATAGTCATTGTAGGGGGGCGTCGTTATGCGTAATAAATGATAGTCACATTGATATATACTTTCTTTACTGGTACCAGAAACTTATTATAGATATACAAGAATAAACTACATAATTAGGTACGCGACCTAGCTGAGCGGGTGTGGGGAGACGACTACTGCGCTGCGCACACACTGCGCGCCTTGTATATAGAATTCATGCGTCAGCAGTCTGTCTCTACACAATATGTGTCTCTACAGTCATTACACGATTACACGAGTATCAATCTACTGTCCTCATGCATAGACATCCGTACCCAGAAATATAAGACATTTGTTAATTATGTTATATTCAATGTTAGAATTCTAAGGATCAAAACTGACAAACTGCAAACATAACGTTCGATGAGAGAACATAAGCACTAAACATTCATTTTTATAACATTAGTGCTACGAAAGTATGTCTAGTGTGGAGTTCGTATCGGAGTTGCTTTTACCATTTCACTAAGGAACACTAAAAAGACATCAAGAGTGAGCAGGTGCGAAAAACTTATTCGCATTACTTTTCTCACCGAGAGCCTATTATACAGCTGCCCCTGTTGCGTTCGCTTACTTTTATAAATGTTTTCAATTGGAAGAATTGCTGTAATTTAAACTTGTACAAGCAATTTCATTTGCGAAATACACTAAATTTTTCTCGAGATTATACGCTTTGTATAAAGAAATGCAAAGCGTTGATGCTAAGTTCTACGTATGCAATGGAATTTTTAACATATCGAGGGAATAAAACATTCGTCAACTAAGTCTGCGCTGAGCGAAGAATCTCGAGTCGAATTAGTATTTCATTGCCCTTATCAACCATCGAAAATGATTCCATTTAAAATTAAATGAGTTTTAGGGCGTGTTCTGTGTGCTCTAAAATATCAAAGTTCACTGTTAAAAATTACAACGAAATTGTTAAATTACGCGGAGCGTGAATAACGTTTCATTTAAACATCTTCATTAACATCATTCGTTTTAATACAGTGTAGGTAGACCTACAATGGAAAATATAATGTCTCGGTGCTGGAAGGTCTCGGAAATCCCGTCCTCCTGTGAAATGAAATATGATTCACATTAACTAAAGCTCTTGTTGTGTCCCGTTTTTGTCGCAAAACGTTTGGTACAGTTGTATTTGCCACTGGATTCACTTCCAAGTGTTAAATAAATGCGACTCGCTTGTTCCTCTTTTGTTTTAATTCAATTATTCTTGCCTCGCACGACTGGATTGGATACTTTTTTCGGAACGGTCGTCGCGTTATCGGCTTTTGAGATGTTAGTTGGCTAAAATGCAAGTCACGTATTTGATACTTGAGTCAGAAACGGGCGTTTGCATTTCATTAGGTGAGTTTAGATCTCAGAATATTGTTGCGTGATTAAAGTTCAAAGTTAATTTTCAGTTACACTTTCGAAGATTGCCAAAGGTTGTTTTTATTCATTGAACAATTTTAGAAGAATAACTTTAGCTAGACTTGTATTTCATAGGAAACTAAATTAATGTGTCGTTTTTACTTGATTGGGATCGCCATCATTTATATAAAAATGACACACTTGTTTTTATTTTCGTGTAGTACTTCGTTTATAAAATAAACTAGATCACTAGATTTTGCCCGCGGCTTTGCTCGCGTAAATGTAGATTAGGTTAGTAACAGTACTTTTTTTAGATGTAAGCTACCCTATGTCCTTTTCTATTTCTTTGACAACGTGTACGCTAAATTTTATGATGATCCGTCAAGAAGTTAACGCGTGAAAGCGTAACAAACCAACAAACACACATTCGCATTTATAATATAAGTTAACATTTTAACAAAAAGTGAACTAGTAAATATTATTCTCGAAAAAAAGTAAATAGACTACTGTTCCGTGTCCCGGGCTTCGTGGATTTCTAGTAAAAGAGCGGCACTAACGTACGGAATGCAATATGCATTCGTTCAGATATTGACTCGCGAAACAATTCGATGTCAATCGTTCTTTCTAGGTATAGTTAGCATTACAAAATGTTTAAAGATCGGTTGTTTGTTAATCTTGCTGGCTATAACGATTATTGTAGATTATTATAGTATAGGGTAAGAATGTAGGTATACCGTGTTATGAAAGAAACAACCTAACGGGAAGTCTGATGGAGTACAGTTAGCGTAGCTTGTAATTACTTACAATACTAACGATATCATTGACGCATTGCCTGCCTTAGAAAAGGATATCAAAGATGCGATTAAAGGAATAGTATATGTGACATAGGAATGTGAGTCTTCGAGACTCTTACCAAAATGATAGGCTCTCCCACTCATTGTAATCAAAACATATTCTTGTTTCTGAAAGAAATGAAACGATGTGGGTTTATTTAGCTTTCAATGTATACCGAGTTTTCTGATAAAACGGAGCGTAATGCATTCTCACAAGTACTCTTGACGCACGGTTAGTCACATAAGCGGCAGCCAATGTGTGTAAAAAAAATCGTATTGACCAAATACATGACGCGTTTATTTGAGTTGCCATCTAGTTATTATTAAGAATCTCTCAACAGGGCAGTTGACTCACAAAATGTTATTATCTCGAGACCTTTGCGTGGTAGTCCAAAGGTCTTCCACTAGGTTATTTATATAAAGTGATAGATGCTCAATCCTTGGTGATGCACAACAGATGTATTATGTTATTCGCGAATTAAATATATAATACAATCAGTGCGCCTTCGGCTCTCAACTAGAATGTAGCGTAGACAAATAGTTACACTACCCAAATTCTAAAATGCTAAGAGTAGAGAGAGTAGAGTAGAGAAGCTTCATAAATAATAAATAAATTACAAGTGTTTCAAATCTGGTATTAGGGGTAAATGCCATACGACATAAAAAAAGATTCATGTTAGAAACTATGACGTAACCGATATTTAAACGGTGCTGCCCGAAAGAGATAGCGCTAAATTTCCACTGCGGCTCCACTTTTCTTATATTCAAATTTAAGTTATTAATTACGCCCTGATTTTGCAACCAATTTTGATGCTTATTGCAGAAAATAATGATCTTTTGATTGCTCAAACATACAGGCAACTACCCAATAGCCGCCATTTCCACACTGCAAATGATTAAAAATTAAGATTTACTAAGTGACAGACAACGGACACCTCATTAACTTATTATTGGGTTGATGCCAAAACATTTACTTTAAGAATAATAGACTATAATATAACTAATACCATTAATGCAAACTTGAGTTTGTTAGTTCGTTTGTTACGCTTAACTCTTAGACCGATCATCATGACATTTTGTATACACATTGTCAAGGGTACAGAAAAGGATCTAGGGTACATTTCATCCAGGAAAAATAACTCTTTTTTTTTTTTTACTTGGGGGAATGCTTGACGCATACCCCTCCGCGGGGGCGGGCGTAGGGGTTATGTCGGACTCGCCGGGGTAAAAGAAAGAAGAAAGATAGAATAAGAATAATGTACCTCCCGGAATACCGACTAAACCTACCATGGTGTTCCTCGACAAAACCACTATCGACGGGGCCGCGCGAATCACTTGCACATGCGGTCGCGACCCCGCCGAGGTTTCGGCCCGCCGTACGAAACGGCAGGCCACTACACGAACAGACCTACCCAAAGGCACTGACTCACTTTAAACCCTACTGTCCCCCCCCCTAGAGGGGAGACGGACTCGAAACAGAGGCGCGCGTGGGAACCCGCACGCCGCCTCTCGGACCTGGTGCTGAACGGAAGGCGGGCAGGCCCACAAAGCCCACCACCCCCAGGTCAATCCTCAGGGTGGCTGGAGGTCATCTCGCGCCCTCTGGCGCCCGGTTCTGCGGTTGGGGAGAGGGTTTAAACGCTCCCTCTCCCGCTCCGCCGCCTCCTTGATGGAAATGACTTCTTCACAAAAGGAGGCGACGGCGTTCCACGACCTCTCACACCGGACCATAGACTGAACTACGGCCGGGCACGAGAGGGCAACCAATGCGACTGCCGCGATCAACTCACGGCGCTGCGATACCCAGGCGGGGCAAACCGCCAAAGTGTGCAGCGCTGTGTCCTCAACTACGTCGCGGCAGTCGCCGCAGTGGTGACAACCGGGCGTCTCTTGCCGGCGTATACGACACAGGAACTGGCCAAAACAACCGTGGCCAGTCATTACCTGTGTCAGCCGGAAAGTGAGGGCGCCATACCGCCTCTCCAGCCATTCCTGAAACACGGGACTTACTGCCACGATCGTGGCGTGCCCGAGGAAAAATAACTCTTCCTATAGTTAAATTTGTTGACAAAATTAGCATTAACGCAAGCGAAGTCGGGGCTTAAAATTTGTAGGCTATACTCAATTTTATTATGGAAAAAGGGGAAATGAATATATTACATTCAGAGAGATATAGTCAAACGATGGTAATGCGAGGCGCGGGTACTGTGGGCGACGTCTACTAATTTTCACCTTTGTAGAGGCCTGGTGTTTGAGGCAACAGCCGACAGGGCCTATTGTTGTCACATCCATGCCGCTCATTCACCGCTTTGATAAGCCTACGTGATAAATTACTGTGAAATATATTTTTCTAAAGATGTGCTCGACAAAAATTAATTGATATAACAATTGTTGAGAATGTCGTATCTACTGTCAGTCACTTTGATATTAATAAATATTATTTCAGGATTATGTTTTTTATTTGTGTGATGCTTTGCTTACTGATTAACGTTTCTGGAGAATATTTATAGAAATAAATCTACAATGAAGTATTCATATTTAAGGGTCCGTACAATAGCTGTCGTGAATTGCGGTAACGTCGACAATATATAAAATTTCGTAGAATTTAGAACCAGCTGGAAAATATAATAAGTAATAAATAAGGCAATATGTTGGCATGTAAAAGTGTAAAAAATCCATCAGGCTGGCGAATTGTTAGCAGGAGCATGTCGGTTGGAATCAATGTATTTTAAAGACACTGGTTTCAGGCATTACTATTATTAGTCACTCAAACGGTAAAATAAGAGTTCGAATAAGCAAATTATTATTTTAAAAGTACATCACTTTTAGTTAACAGATAAGTACCCATGGACATTTTCTGAGCTGGTAATATTTGTTGAAGTTTATAGTTATTATTACTTTTAGTTTTTGTGTAGAGTACCTATAAGATATGTTAAGTGTATTGACTAATAACCTGTCAAGTCATGGAATACCAGATATAATTAAAAAAATATTGTGACTGTCACCGGTGTGCCGCTACGACTCAATTAAAAATGTTGCTTGACAGAAATGATATTGACGCGATTGAAATGTTATATACGTCAATAACATTTAAATACGGAAATTTACTTTACGAAATATTCAAGCGAAGCACACTGCGTTCTAAATGTTTGTAACTTTTTAATATTGACAGTTTTATGAAAGCTGAACCGCTATTTAAACTTCGCTCATGTGTCATCAATAATATGTCTTCGTTACCACAAAAATTATACCAAAAGCAGTAGTTGTATTTTGATAAAAATGCATTCTGCTGTGAGAAAGGTAGTTTCACGCTTCGAAGCCGAACAGTTTTATATCGCGTCCGTTTTAGACACAATATAAGAAGGGTGCGTCTCAAATACTTTTAGGGCTGCAATATCTTACACGTGTTTCATCCCTCACCTTGGACACATGGGAGTTCCGAAGCATTACGTCACGTACGACACTCATTTATCATTCGAGAAATATCTAAGGGACGTTCCGCCGAAGACGTGGGGATATATTATATCGTGACATGTTCATTAATATCGTATACTCTGAGTATACACTCGTTAATTGAAATCATGGGAATGTGTCCAGCGTATTGAGGTAAAGGAGAACGGGCAATCGTAATATCACCCTTGAAAGAGAACTAGGCATAGTGTACCTACGTTCCGAAAACTCACGTTCATATTTAAAATGTTCATAATTTGTCCTGTAGTATTAAGTTCTAAAATGTGCAATATGTTCTTTTTCAATAAATTAAGGTTTGACACGATTCATATAGTTTTATTTTAACTTCACAACTGTTTTTAAAACAGTTGCGAAGGATTATCAGGGTTACCAGTAATAAAGACATCGTTATTTAAATATCCCGCTCACAAATATTAGAAACGTATTATAATTGCAGAAACATACCTAATTATACTTTTTAATATCAACCATCGTCTTATTAATTATTTGCAAATCAATTATATAGAATGAAGAAAGTAGTTAATATATCTATATTTTCTAAAATCGATTATTAATGTTCTTAATATGGCAACAAGTGCAGCAAGGTTGAAGATATTAAAAGAGTTAAACAAAATGGAGGCTACATCAATCCCTATATTATGACTTTCCACATGAGCAACACTGCGGGTGGAAACTTGATTTGGTAGTTTTATTAACTTATAATGTTGTGAAATATAATTCAGTTTTGCAATTCCTTGCTCTTAAATGTGTAGATATGACTTTTGTTACACATAACTGATGACTTTTTAATATCTAAGATAAAGTTAAAAGTTAGGGTAACTGTTATTAAAACAGCATTTTCTAAAAATCTCGGAGTTTTTCGTAAATCATATTTATTTTTCTTTAAAGTATTTATTATACCCTATATAATGATGTAACTTCCACCTCGACTCAAAAAATATTTATACCAATATAAACCGATACTGGAATCCATACAAGCCAGAGTATTCTCCTTTATAGAATGTAAAAAGAGTTTACGCAACTGTCGATCGTGAAGCCGCAGCTTAAATTTTTGGATTAGACAATTTTTGGGAATTTCTATCAGAAAATTGCTTATTTGTAGAAACGTGACGTGCTTGACCTCAATTATGACTTTTTAAACATATGGCTTAAATACGAGTTCATTTACTTTATTTCTGTAGATAAAATATAATACAATTATTCCGCTGATGAAAAAGTGGAAAGTTTCCACACTCTACTCAACATGATGTTTTATGTGGCTTTGAATTGAACTAGAGACCTTTGAGTAGATACAGTCTAGTGTCTTGTAAGACAAAGTTAACTACACGGTAACGTCTTTATCACCACATATTATAAAACAAAGTTGCCCGTCGCGTCTGTCTATCTGATCACGATCAACTCATAAACGACTGAACGGATTTGCATGCGGTTTTCACCAATAGACAGGGTGATTCACGAGGATGCTTTAGGTGCATAATTTGTTAAGGTTGTGTACTACTCGTGCGAAGCCGGGACTGGTCGTTAATAATACATACATATATTGTTTTGTTATGGTAACATATTTATTATATATAATTAATAGATATAATGACTTCGTAAACATCGTAAGAAATTCTACACTGAAAGAGTTTTGAATAATGTTCACAAAATTTTGCATTGAATATAGCCTGTTGTATGTATGTATGTATGTATCATATGTGGGGGCCAGTCAGCGCAGACCGGCGACACTTCGACCCAGTGGGATCTTTTGTGTCGACACTCCCAATAACGACTGCCATAGATGTTCATGGCAGCCGGGACCGACGGCTTAACGTGCTCTCCGAGGCACGGAGCAGGCGATAATTGTCAATCAATACGCACATAATTTCTAAAAGTCATATAACTTCCGAAAGTCAGAGGTGCGCGACGTGGGTTCGAACCCGAGACCTTCTGCATTGCAGTCTGTTGGTCTCCCCACTGAGCTATCGCTGCTCTTGTAAGCCTGTTGTAAGGAGTAGAGCTCTCATGAGAAGAATGAGAAGGCAATAAACTCATGCCATTTTTATTTATTTTCAATCGCCAAATGATTACAATAAGATTCTTTACAGTATATATCAATTCATTTTCTTATTTTCTTACATAAGCTGCAGTGTGTGGTTGTTACAATGGTATACTACAAGAAGGTGATCATATTTAAACGTAGTAGGGCGCATCCGTGATTTAAAACTTTCTCTATAACGAGTTCATTTAAAACACAGAAAGACTAAAAGAAGACATGTTAAATCCTATCAGGTTACAACAAGAACATTTTGTAAGCATATTGTAGCTCTTAGACATGCAGAGACATTTTGTGCGATGTCACGTACTCTAAGGCTACTTCGGATGCACTTACTTCGTATCCGATTTAGTCGCGTTACACCGCACACCCACCGCAGCATCTTCATTTCCGTGACACCGAGCTGTGCCCGCTCTGAAACGAACTAGGTTACATAACTGCAAGCGAAAAGTTAGCCTAATAATATTAGAAACGCGAACTACGTAACTCACCGCTGTGTAATCGTATGCAGTAGTAATATTTAAGTGTCGTATTTCTAACTTGTGTATCTTCTTTCTACAAATATAAGATTTATAATAATATCAGTCCTGTATTAAACTGACCCACTGCTGGACACGGGCCTCTTCTAAGTGTGAGAAGGGTAAGGCCAGAGCGTTCACCAGCGTGGTGGACGCTGGCTCAGTGGGGGTTGTCAGACTTCACATATCTTCGAAGACCATTATGGAGAACTCTTAGACATGCAAATTTCCTCACAATTTTTGCCTTTACCGTTAAAGCAAACGATAATTAACTATTTATACACACTACTACTTTATAGGCGACGAATGATTTAAGTGTCCTGAGGATGCCTTGTGCTGAGGCGACACACATCTTGTGTTTGAAGCGGCATACTGCAAATTAGAGTAAGCCCGGATCCCACGACGGTGTTGTCCCTCAGCAGAGGATATCGATATTGTCAACCTTTTTGTATTGCAATAGTTACGGTGGGCAATCCGAGGGTGCGTGGCAGGTAACTGTCTTCCCAATGATTTTATTACCATTATAATAGAATAATTGGGTAATCCGTCAAGTAACGGCTAATCCGACTCAATATATTTTACTTTAGTGTTATCGATACGTTTGATTATTCTCAAATGAAGCGAAGGCATCAAATTGTGTTCAAGTGTTAAGATGAAAGTCGTACAACGAAGAAAAAACAATTTTATACTAAAATTTCACAAGAGTAATCTTGCTTCTCCTCATATGATTTAAATGTATCAGTAAAATCACGTATGAATATGAAGGTAGTCTACTCCTAAATAGGTTGATATAGACAAATCTTTACTAAATAAGTATTCTATGAATTCGTGTTAGCTAAACGAATTGGAATACATAAAACATGTCCCGAATAAACAAGCGGGATTGGATTTTTCGCGAACTTTTTACTTCTGTAAAATGTATTGCGCCTGCGGGCACAACACGATTATAATTTCGTGAAAAATACAGACTTGTTCTACTTGTAGGTGTATAATATTCAAACTTAATTATTTTATTCAAGGATAGCTTTTTACAAATGGAAAACACGCTAATGGAAAATAAAATGAGACGTACATACTCAGATAATAAAACGTAAATCAACATCCGTTTTCATTTCTATGTAATTTTTAAATTAAAATAAGGAATCTGAATAAACAGTTACCCTTTTTTGGGGTGTGTAACTTTTTAGGGTACCGTACCTTTAAGTAAGGACGTCCCCAACCGTCCCGAGATCAATCACGCGCCTGTCTGTTAGAAAAACAACTTTTTCAAGACATTTAATGAAGGAAAAGAAGGCACAATAGAGAATACTGAATACATTAAAATTAGTATTTATTCTTTTCATTTATGTTAAAAGTAGTCGTTTAATTAAAGCTGTACTATTTGCTTTTTAAAAAGGTTAGTTGAAAGTAGTGATATTTTTAGTTAGTCTACCTATAAATTAGACCCTAAAGTAAAGAGAGACTTGTATAATGTAATAGCTGCTTTTAAAGTGCTCCTTAGCGGAGCTTGGGTTATAGCCACAAGAAGGTAAGGGGTTAGTGCACACCATGCTGTTACAAGTACACTTTATCAGGCTTTTATATACTTTTGACAGGATTGTAGACTTTGAAATTAAACTACTTTATACATATTTTTACGCGATGTTTATTTTAAGAGACTTTAACACTTTTTTGAAACTCTAACACAGCTATTATTAAAATTTACTAAAATTTAAGCTATTTAAACATAAACATATTAAATTTATATTTATGTTAACACTATGCCCCGACGTTTCAGTTGTTTTACAGCAGCTATGTTTACGGGGAGACTAAGATGGTAGTTGTCTCAAATCTTCTTCTCCCCCTAACATTCGCGTAAACGTAAGACAATATTAAGATTATAGACTATTCACTGACATTAATGTTAGCATATTCTTTGTGAACCTACTTTTGGGTTTTATAACAAATGTAACGTCTGTGACTCGCACTATTGCGTTGCATAATGTTGCTCTATTATTTAATGTACAATCTAATCTAACGAGATGGGTGTGAAAACCCAGGATCCAACCTCTTCGTCTTCATGTGACCTTGGTTTCAATTATATTTAAAAATTTACTTAGGTTAATGTTGTATATAATTATATAGTATGTACATGTTTTAATAATAAATAATTAACATACTTTTCAATCATTGCCGCCGTTGAACATCATGCCCACTGCTACCTACTGCTGGGCATGATGCCCACAGTTGGGCCTCATGTCCACTTTTGGGTATCTTGCCCCAGTGCCTAACAGTTGGTATGACGCCTAACAGTTTAGGTGTCATACCAACTGTTAGGCATTATGCCCACTGTTGGGCATCATGTCCACTGTTGGGCATTATGCCCATTGTTGGGTATCATGTCCATTGTTGGGCATAATGTCTACTGTTGGGCATGTTGTGTTGCAAAACGCAGCACAAGCAAGACAAAACTCGAAAGCAAACAGCAGCGAGCAACTCGAATCAGCACACCCACCACCACCCACACACACTCTGCATATAAATGAAGCCATTTTGCAATTTAAAATATATGTGACCTTGTGACCCCTATATCTCGGCGGTCTTCTGACCCACAGGGCCCATATTCAACCGAGAGATGACCCCAAGGTATCTGCACACCAAGTTACAAGTCAATCGGTCTAGTGGTTCCGGAGCAATGCCTGTCACTAACAGACAGACACATAAAGTGTTTTCATTAACCTCTTCAAAGAAGGCTCAGAGGTTAATAAATCCAATGAGCGGGTTGTTGGACTCCCTGCGTCAAGAGCAGTGGTCTGCTTACTACACAATCGTTCTCAATTCAGATCCCTCGACACGCGTCTCTGACTTTATGTAGGTCTAGCTTTTGCACGCGACTTCGTCCGCGTGGAATAGTTACTTTGGGCAGCATTTTTAATTTTAGGATACTTATTTTGCATCTTCTCTCTTAGCCTTTATTATTCCCAAGTCACTTGGGGTCGGCTTTTCTGGTCTAACCGGATTTGACTGGATATCAGTTTTTACACGGAGCGGCTGCCACCTGACCTCCGCAACCCGAAGGCTAACGATACCCTAAGGCTAGACCAGTGTCAGGATATTAGAGGGTACTGACTTTCCCAATAACGACCGCCATAGATGTTCATGGCAGCCGGGACCGACGGCTTAACGTGCTCTCCGAGGCACGGAGCAGGCGATAATTGTCAATCAATACGCACATAATTTCGAAAAGTCATATAGATAACTTCCCAAAGTCAGAGGTGCGCGACGTGGGTTCGAACCCGAGACCCTCTGTATTGTAGTCTGTTGGTCTCCCCACTGAGCTATCGCTGCTCTTCTGAATTCAAAATACTTATTTTGCATATAATACACATATAATTTTATTTTAATACATTTTCAGTTTACTGCAAATAGCTTATTTTAATACATTTTCAGTTTACTGCAAATAGCTTATTTTAATACATTTTCATAAACTACGTTTTTTGTTTTCCATGATATGCTAAAACATAAAGATTTAGCGGGTTTCATACTCGTGAGCATGCTACATAGAGTTGCCCATGGAAAACAATTTTGTTTATTATTTTCGTAAATGCTGCTTTTAGGGGAATCTGCACTCTTTTAAACTGAAATGGCAAATTGGTCGGAATTATCGGAATACAATCAAATCATCAAATTAAAACATTTTCTCCTTTTTCTATTCTAGTCATGAATATAGCTTTTATAATATTGTGTCCTAGATGAGCAATTTCTTGCCGTGTATCATTACATAGCCTTGGTGCGTCAAGATTTCTCATTGACAGGTCTGGAACACTAAGTTTCAGCCTTAACTTATAGGAAAGCAATCTTGATAATTCTAAAGAGTGGAGATACTCTATAGTGTACGATGTTACTGGTTCAGTGTTTATAACATTGTCTACTGACAGGTACACGACAACTTTAAGACTTATAAGCGCTTAGCACTTAATTACTATTGGCCTGGCATGTATTCTGACGTGGTCAAGTTCGTGAATCTGTGCGATTCCTGTATCGCTCATAAACATCAAAATCATTCCACCTTGGGTCACATAAGCCAACCTAAGTCTTGTCAGAAACCCTTTCAGGTGATTAGTATTGACTTAATAGGTCCATTACCACCTAGTAGGAGTCAAAACTCTTTTATATTTGTGGTCAGTTGTTGTTTCTCTAAATATTGTTTGCTTTTTCCTATCAAGCGGGCTACCGCAGACATAATAACAAGAATACTTGAAGAAAAGGTGTTTCTAGTGCATGGTATTCCATCCACTATTATCTTAGACAACGGTAAACAATTCATTAGTGCATTGCCAGGTTACCAAATTTCACCAAAATCGGTTTTGGTTTAGACGCAATAATCACGAATTCTCATATAAACTTGCATCCCTTATTTCAACCCCTTCATGCCTTTTTTTACAACAAAAAGTAGTCTATGTCCTTTCCCAAGGTCTAGTCTATATCTGTACTAAATTTCATCAAAATCGGTTCAGTGGTTTAGTCGTGAAAGTGTAACAGACAGAATTACTTTCGCATTTATAATATTATTATCACTCGCATTAGTAAAACATGAGACAACCTAATCAATTTAATAGTTAACGATGTAAAGTCCGTCAATCAGCGCCAATTCAGCGTAGTGTTATGGCAATGATTTTCAGATCGAGCCTAGTAATAGGACAGTTTGTTAGCTGGGCTGGCAACTGACTAAAGAACATGTTATATGGCATATATGATACACCATACAATATGTGATTCAGTCAGCAGATATATCTCATTTCACTAACGCTACACTAACTACTAGTCGTAGTCAACTTACTACTTACTAAATATGTTCATAGGTATATAAGTATATTATAAAATGGTGTTTTACCACCTTACCTTAACAGTGAAACATAAAAGGGGTAATAATGGCAACGAGCGAACTTTATTTTACTCAATGAGTCGGGACGACTGACAGAGCCCGCATTACTTTTGTGCTCGGGCTACAATCGTGCTTGTATGATCGTTAATCAAGATTGGATTGTGATTGACTTGTATAGGCACGTTTTGGGTTTTCTGTCGACATCATTCCTGGACTAAAGTGAGTAGGTATCCTTTCATATGAACATCGTGCTTGTTATAAATAAAGTATGTATGTACTCGTATATCGTAATGCTTGTTATATTTTGCTCGCTTTTCGCATGAACCAATTATTTTATCAGCTTGTTTAGAGCCTCGTGCGAAGCGTTTTAGGCGAAGTGTCTTGAGTGTCTGTGAGGTGAGCTATACAATTTGTTCATTTTGACTGTTGCCTCATCTGTATCAAAGCGAAATGCGCTAATATTTTGTCTTACATATACCTACGAACGCCTGCATATTCTTGGAGGGAAAGCAAAAGTTTATTACTTGTAACATGACATCACTATAAACGTAACTACGGTTACATTATCACATGTAACCGTAGTTACGTTTCTAGAACAAAGTAATAGGGAACGAGTATATTTTTCTATCCTCTGAACACATAATATTGTCTTCTGTTTTCGCGAATGTTATTCATTGAAATTAAACTACTATATACGGATTTTATCGCATTGTTTATTTTACACTTTATTACAAAATTTTGAAACTGTTACACTACTACTAGATACTATTAAACTTTTCTAATTTTTAAACTAATTATATTAATAAAACTATTAAATCTATTTACACTTCCCCGACGTTTCGGTTGCTTTTCAGCAGCCATGGTCACGGGGAGACTAAGATGGTAGTTGTTTCAATGTTCCAGTGTCGTTATTTCAAAGTACCCAAACATAATTTAATCATTGGTGTTTCTATTTACGCAGAATGAGCTCAGAGTATCATGAAGTCTAGTTCTAATACCAAATGGACACTAATTAGTCCATTTGGTTATAGAAAACCCAAAAACATTTATCCGATCTGAGTATCTAGACCTTCAATATTCTTTCTCCATGGAACCAATGAGGCACTCTTGAGAGCTGTCTTTCACCTGACTTACCCCTTATAGGTAGTATCGCAATGAGGCGTGTAGGTCATACTCTGACGTCATGTTACACCGCACTCTCGACAATTTCACCGCGGCGAGCGTCAACGTGGACGTTTCCGCTTCCGACGTCCGTTCCGTCCGTTATTATTTTATTACTCAACATAAGTTCTCCACTCAAAATATTACAGCCATATAACCATTATACTGAATAAAGCTTACTCGCTCATGCACCTTAAATCATTTGTCACGTGAACCATTGACTCTGTATGACGCTTATAGGTTAAGTATGTTTAGCAAAATTTAATAAATATTCAGCTACAAACTAAAACCTTTTAGTTTTGCAGAGTAAATTAGGGGTTTTCTGACACAGGTTTTTTGTATACTTAAAAGAAGGTCTACATCAATTTTTGTGTTGATAGCCTTGATAAATAAATAAAGTATTTTTATTATTTGTTTCTCTTTTACGGGTTTTTACCTAATGCGTTAGGAAAAACTTACACCTTTGGGAGGCTTACATGGGGACATAGGTCCAATATCCAGCGGCCTTTTGAGAGTTTTAGTTTGAAGTGAGATGGGACACTTACCGAGACACTAGCCGCGGCTGGTGTAGGAGACTACTGCTATATCTGGAACCTAATAAATCTGGGCTATAGGGATGGGTGTTTGATGAGCTGGTATATTATTAATTATCATCATAGTCTGGTACGTTGAGACTAAGATTTAATCAACATTATTTATTTAGTTATGAGGTTACCAACGTTTGTATATTTTATATGATTAATTTAAATCCAGAAAAAATGTGATTTCTAATAACAACATTAATAAAGTTTCACCTAGAAGTCCCTGTATTTAGCAGAACGATTTGCTTATTTACAAGATACAAGATAATGGCCGTGTATTCGTGTTCTTATCATCCTATGAGAATTAATTGGTTATAATCCTAACTAATATTATAAATGCAAATGTGAATTTGTTTTTTTGTTACTCTTTCACGCCTTAACTACTCGACCGGTCATCATGAAATTTCGATCCCTGCGTTGTAAGTGGTACAAAAAAGGACATAATGTACTTTTAATCAAAAAAGAGTACTGTTCCCAAGCGAAGTCGCGGGTAAAAGCTAGTATGATCATATTAGTTTCAAACATTCGAACTTCTTTTTCTAAAGCAATTGCACATGGCTACATTAAATAGTATAGGTTGACTCACGTTTTATGAATGCGAGTGATAATATTTCACACAATTATGAGATGCGCGTCGTGGGATCGAAATTGGGAGTGATAGCCTTATAGGTAGACCATTACATAATGGCAATAAGCTGCAAAAATAGTCTGCATCAAAAATGTTATGATACCTAAATACCTAAGTTTTAAGCCTAAATGTATCCAAGATAATTATTAATGTAATTAAACTTATTATTGTTGAGGACTAATTGGTTATGCAAAACTGTAAAACTAATTACATAAACAAACATTATCAAAGTTTGTTTGTTTAATAATCTTTGAATTATTTATAATTTAACACTTTCTTTGAAGTTTTGGTTGCTTTGTAGCATTTTTAGTTTTATCTTTTGCAGTTTTAATTACACAATGGAAAATTCAAGCATAATTCAGACTTGAAACAGAGAACTCGGTAATGCGTGCATGAATGTGATAGCTTTTAGACAAATTATTATATAACATTAAATCTAAAACTATATATTTTAAATCGATACCGTTAAGGCGAAATAGCAAAACCCTTTCGTCAACTATACATTTTAGATTGCTTATCTGAGGTATTAATAAATTAAACATAAATTCAGACTGGCTCTAAAATTAATCATAGTACCCCTCTAAAATATCGTAGTAAATTATATGCATACGTACTAGTATATTTTCTGTGATATAGCAATTTGTTCGGATTCCAATTTACTTAAAAAGTTCTGGGCACCCAGCCTACTTCCTTCTACAAACTTTGGCCGGCATATTTTTAATTTGAGGGAGAAACTCTTCAAGTTTCTACATTTTTTAAAGCCTGCGAGTTTGCAAATTAAATAATAAATGTTTCGTTTTCTTTTGCTAAGTTTTTTACATCACAATACCAATTCCAAGTTCTATTATTGTCCGTTCTAAATCTAAGCACGTCCAATCTTGAACCGTGTAAAAAGGTTTATTTTAGATTTTATTGTATGATTAGACCACAGGCCTTAAAACAAGCAGATGAGTAAAGACCTAACGCAATAAGAACACAACACATAACGTAATAAGAATATGCAATTTTAATTAATTTAAAAATAAATGTCTCATTAGGTACCCTTCTTATTTAACTGTGCAAGTTTGAGTATTCTTCAGTCTTGCTTATGTTATACAAAAAATATATTAATTCGGTATTTTATTTGTATAAAAATCATATTTTCTTAAATGTTAATCACTAAGTAAAGAAAAACAGTCGAGAAGCAATTTCAAGTTGATTGTGTGGATTATTTTTATTTAATTTGATTGCGACTCTGTTGAAAAGTGGGACGGGTACTTAGGTAGAAATCTGTCCTGTATCTTTACCCTTGTTTTTACTATTTTCCATTCCAGAGTACGACGCAAAAGCTTTTATAATAATGTGGAAGATAATTGCATTCTGCTTTGTATTACGTTCCTCGACAAATAGTTTTAAGTACTGTTTACATATATTTTTTACCCAAACATTTTACTTTTTACCAAGCGACATTCGCTTTTTATGATAGCATTACACTGTCAAATATTTCGATAAAGAGGTTTTTTCTGCGAGAATCCAAACAAAACGCCTTTGAACACCAAAGATAATATGATAAGACGGTAACCTTTTCACCAAGGTAACATTTACATGATAAAAAGAAAGTGTTGTCCTTGTGATAGAACTAAGGTATTTATGTTTAAATTGTTTTTTTATATTTCTCGGACATTATGTACTACAATAAAATATTGCAAGTCTTTTTAAAATCCGTAGATTTTTTTTTGTTATTGGTGTAAATTACAAGTGTTTTAACACGTTCGCATTCACTTTGTAATAGATGATGAAAGTTATTAATATATGACTAACCTGCTAAAACTTGCAAGAAGACCTGATATAGTTCTTGCCCGATGCCGAAGGCCCAAATTTCACTTTACACATCACTCCTCGAGTGATAGATTATGCGGAACATTTCTTAAGTAGTAAATATTGTTTGTTCGGTGGTAGTAAATATGACTGCTGTGCATGAGGCCTCAGGGTTGATTGCTGGATCGGGCAGTGTTGTTAGTGATTTTTGTAAATAAATTCTCAGTGGAAGTTTTTACTGATCTGAGTCTATGCCCAGTAGATGTCAACCTACTGGTGGTAATGTATGTTCCTATTTTGTAGGACATTAAATAGCTGGCAAGATATGGTATAATAAAGCTCAGTTACCATTTTAGGGATATCCCTACTGCTATAGTTTAGTGTGTGTGGCAAGTGAAGTTTTACTAACATAGTATTAAGATGCATACACTAACATTCAATTTTATAATGTTTAAATTTAGGTTAAGGTAGTTATCTATGGGCCTATGCAGCCTGAAATAAATCGTTATTATATAGGAGTGAGCCTATGCTAGTGTGCACATTAAGGCGTTTCCATTGTTATTTGTATTAATAGTATCAAGTATGGCTTACAAACCAGGTCTCTTAGTGCTTTTGTATACAAGAGATGATCCTCCCTATAAAAGCGGGAGACAAAATAAAAAAGAATAAGGAGATGCGGAAATTTAATTCCACTTCTCTAAGTGGAATTTATAATGCCCAACTGTTCCTCATTAAATTCGTGGCGGGTACTAAGACAGTTTAACTTTCCCTGAGACTCGCCATGAGTGTCAAAATTCGACGTTTTCTATGGCTACTCAGGTTTTATCGATTTGGTATTAAAAAAAAACTAAAAAAAAAACACATTAATAATTTTTAATCTATGCGATATTATTATTTAAGATGAGTTTTAAGCGTATTGGTAATTTTTAAAGATAATAAATAATTATTACCCGACATTTCGATCGACTAGCATCGTGGATGCGGGTTGACTCTATTGTCGACCCGCTGTCTAATATCTATTATATTCGATACATCGCGAATGTCTAAGAATTATAAAATTTTGTGATTATTATGATTAGTTAGACTTATTACTTTGTGTAATGTTATATATTTGTCGGAGAGTTGGATGGCAACTCGCTTTTGACTTGATGAAGCAACAAAATATAGGCGTGGTATTATATTTCGTAAGTATACTAATGATAGGCAAATACAAGAGAAATAAAACAATAAAGGTTGACTGTGATTATCTCTGATTTGATCCGTAACGAAGCGAGTTCGTCACACCGAATTTGTTCGCGCATGAGTCTCCGGCGCTTATATAACGTCAATATGACACTGACAGTTATAACTGTCACTCCAACTGACACACTGGCTCTATGGCGACCTCACTCAAGCTTACGCTTGACGTTTAAAAATAAATTAATAGATGGCGCTTTATTCAACTCCAATTACAGAAATAAATTACAATCCAATGATTATTTTCTTGACGCTCCGACATATTTTTATATCAAATACTGTACTGTACGTTTTCAACTGAATATGTAATTGATTTACTATTTAGTGCACAAAATTAGATGGTGTACCCTACTCGTATTTTATAGATAATACTTATATTTATTTTTGGACATTGCTATTAAATACTATTGAATATGCTTACATTATTTATTTATTGCACTACGCCTTATACTCTAATGTATTGATATGTCGCATAATATCAGTAGCAACTACAGTTAGTTTATCAAAATATATGTCTGGATCTGGACTATATTGTAGAAAATTATTAATGTGCATTATTGCTCTAGCCGTGGGACTATTATATACTTAAGAAGAGCGCTTCGATGTTGGGTAGGCGAACAGTTGATGCTGTCGCCGCCCACAGGCACGCAAGTATCTATCAGGTACATAAAAATAGATGCTGTCCCGTACCGCTGGATTGTCAATCTTATTGTTTAGTAGTTGGTAATAATGCATTAAGTGTGAAAACTATCTCCTAAGTTGCAATGTATCGAGTCCAACCATACCTGAGACAAACATGGACGGGTACAAAATGGGTAGTAACCGTAAGTACGTTTGTATATGCAGCGGGCAAATTTACGCTGAACTTTTTCAACCAGAGTACATACAGTTGTTATTTTGGACTCCACACAATTGCATTGTACTCCAGCTTGCTACGTACGTAGGCGTTATAGAGCAATTTGATAGCCTGCACGTTTTTAAACTGCAGGGTGGTTCTAATTATTATGAATCCCAGAGATCTATTTGCGTCTTTCGTTGCCTGTTTGATGTGTTCGTGTAAAGTTACTTTGCTATCTATAGTGACGCCTAGGTCCAGTATTGCGGTAACACGCTCTAATGGAGTGCCTGCCATTTTGTAAGTTACCAAAGTAAAAAGTCCAAGTGTACGGGACCGGGTAAAAGTAATAGTTTTACATTTTGTGACATTAAGAGGAAGTTTATTTTGTTTACTCTATGTGTCAACCGCATCAATATCACATTGTAGTGCATCACAATTTCTAGTGTTGGTGGCAAAAAGGTATAGCTTCAGATCATCTGCAAACATAAGACACTCAGCATTACGGACCATATCCGGTAGGTCATTAATCATGATCAGGAATAGAGTTAGACCTAACGTACTACCCTGGCTTACTCCGGAACGAGTGTAATATTCGTCGGATCGATGTTGTCCCATTTTCACAAATTGCCTCCGATCTCTGAGGTAGCTCGCCATAAAAGTAAGGAGTTAAATGTTTGGAAAAATAACATGAATAGTTTACTTAAAAATAATTATTATCATCTATCTTTTAACTGTATCACAATACAAACAGTAAATACGACATTCGTATTATTTTTAAATAGGCGTCTTTGCGGCGTTGAGACCAATCCAACATCTCGTGTCCTAGATATAAGCTAGTATATTATATAGCCATTTCCTTTTAAAAGCACTGAAAAGCCTTGCAACATTAAATCTTACGTCTAACAGCATGAGAATATACCGCGAGTGCATATTAGGCAGAATATATATTCCGTGGTCACGTGTGTTATCGCATCGCGACAAATGTTTACGCCTGGTATAAAGAGTAGTATTTCAAAAAATCCTTTATAATCTCTGATTTACGCACCTCCCCGGTTGAATGCGGTCGCACAATAAAAAGCAATTTATTTTTCGCAGCCACACTTTTTTCATTAGTAAACAAGAATGACGTGTAAAACAAGCGCTCTGTGATGAGGGTATTCGTAAATAACCGAAGGGAAGTAATTATCCGTTTGTGTTATGTACATAGTTAGGTTATTTCAGAATCAAGTATGACTGTTGCGACTGCCTTTGATTTATTAGCGAAATGTTCTCTTTTCTTTTAATCTATTGAGTCACAGCGGTACACCGGTGGCTAGACACAATAGATTATAAATTATGTCTGGTATTCTAAGACTTGACAGATAAAGATAAATGATACTCGTAATCTTAACCGGAAACAGCATAAATAAAAGTTAAATTTAAAGCAACGAATACAAAAAGAACACCCATGCTCAAAATAACTATTTAGGTATCGAACTATTTTGTCTTACATGAGCATCGAACTCATAATACTTACAACTTTGGTTGAAGTAGGGTGAGTCCAATATACAGCAGCGTCCAATATACCGCAGTGTCGCAAGACGAAAGTTTTTGACCAGTGTGTGTTGCCAGTGATGACTTACGGCTTACAGACGTGGCCGCTCTCTATGGGCCTTATCAGAATGCTCAAGGTCACTCAGATGGCGATGGAGAGAGCTATGCTCAAGGTTTCCCTGTGGGATCGAATCAGAAATAAGGGAGATCCGCAGCAAAACTAAAGTTGCCAACATAGCTCTCCAGATAGTCAAGCTGAAGTGGCAGTGGGCAGGGCACATAGCGCGCAGAACCGATGGCCGTTGGGGCAGAAAGGTTAGGTTTAGGTTAGGGGTAGGCCCCCACAAGGTAGACCGACAATCTGGCAAGGATCGCGGAAGGTGGGTGGATGCGGGTGGCCCAAGACCGTACTGTGTGGGCAAACTTGGGAGAGGCCTTTGTCCAGCAGTGGACGCCTTTCGGCTGAGATAAGGGGGTGAGTACCAGGGTGATCAATGTAAACAATAATTAATTGATCAAGTGACGCGTATATTTTCACGCCTGTATGAGGAAGTAAGTATAGGTGTAATACAGCCACACTGCGGCAATTATGGTTTAGGTCCTGCAGGAATAGGATACAAGCCTACTACCATCGTCTACCAGGTACAGTTGCAGGCTCCGTACTGCTACTTACATTTCTTGACTGAAACATTTTGCCTAAGCTGGGTATCGAACCCGAGGCAGCCTTTAAGAAAAGCAAAAGCATTAATTAATGCTGCGCTAAATTAGACACGCAGATTGGTTCCAAGCATTTGTCAATTCTTTATTATATAAGTACAATCTTCTAGTAGAACCTATTTTATTGTTAACGCAAACTAATAAATTTTGATGGCTTTTGGCTAACAAATCTTTCAATTAGTATCCTTCACCTACCTGTCTTCAAAAATGTTAGGATAGAAGACGTTATTGGTCAGGCAACAAACCGGTCTACTTATGTCCAACGGATTGTTTAACCATGTAATTTCAAATTACAATTTGTTTTGGACGTAAAAGCGGCAATAGGCTCCCGCTTTATTACGTGGCACCTAAGAACATCGCTATAGCTAGCAAATTGTTTGTTAAATACATTTATATCTATTCCTTCGACTGCCTTTTGTATCCTATAAAGAATGGACTATTTGTTACCTAAACTAAGGCACCTATACTCCATGGCCTACGACTCGCTGGCGTAGTGGTTAGTGTAACTGACTGCCACGCCTGAGGTCGCGGGTTCGATTCCCGCACAAGTCAAACATTTGTGTACATGAACATGTATGTTTGTCTTGGTCTGGGTGTTTCTATGGATAATATAAACGTATTTACAAAAAAAAAGTATATATGTATGTTTATCCATTGTCTAGTACCCATAGTACAAGCTCTGCTTAGTTTAGGCTAGATGGTGTTGCGTGTATGTGATAGAATATTATTATTATTTTTATTAAGCTATTGCGAAATAAAATCGATAGCCCCGAACTCCCGAATTAAATTTCGAGCTCCCGCTAGATATCCGCGTGCACCCATATTAATTTTATAGTTCTTATTTATATATTGCCTTAATAATTATTTACATACATATTGTTTCATAACTAACTTTCTAAATTTCGCTTTATTAACTTTACAAAACTTGTGCATGCTGTGCTTGCCTGTAAAAGGCTACTATACTATTATGTACTTGTGAATTATGTAAAAGAAAAGTTTATTAGTGTAAGTAGTTGTTGGTAAGCCTAAATAAATAAATAAAATAAATTATTATTATTTGGTTAGGTACTTAACTAAAGGTAAATAATCTTAACGTGACTTTTTACACTAACACATATTAAAGAAATAAACGACTGCTTGAACTAACGGTTCAATTGATTTAGTAATCGTTATTGTTGTATTTACATTGATCTTTAGCAGCATTTTATTTTATACTGAGTTTTTAGATAAAAAGATACTTTAAGATTATTTATATTTACCTTTAGTTGAGTACCTAACCAAGTGGAGTATAGTTAGAAAACTTCCTAACTAATATTATAAATGCGAAAGTGAGTTTGTTTGTATATTACGATTACACGCCCGACTTGCTTGATCGATCATCATGAAATTTCGCATACACGTTGTCAAGGAAATAGAAAAGGACATGGGATACCTTTCATCCAGAAAAAAAGTACTATTACTTATCTAATCTAACCTAACTTACATTTACGCGAGCGAAGCCCCGGGCAACATCTAGTATAAATATATCTTCCAAATGTTAACTTTGGTTGTTGAGGAGTAAAGTCAAATAAATATTATATTATCTTCTATCCCTGTCAAAATGACTAGGTACAGTCCGTCTGATGGTAAACAGTTATGTACAAGCCGATACTAAGAAGAGTTATTAAGAGAGATAGAAACTGAGAGCTTTTTGTGTGTATGCCAGTATCTTATTATTTCAAGTGTTCGTTGATAAGATACTCTTGAGCTCAATTTTAAATTGCTATGGAAGGAGACTATACATATGTATAAATCTATCTACTATTTCCTTGAAGTGCACGCTGTAGTGCATAATAATTATGACTGATGCCGTTATGCGGTAAGGTGCGTGTTGAGGCCATTGCAAGTAATGCACCCACACTACTTATACATTTGCTAGTAAAACTTTCTGGTGTTAATAGTAATGATAGCTCAGGGAATCTATTACAACAAGAGGTATTTACAGTCATTGTCGAGTAGTTTTGTACTTTCCTTAACATACATATATATTGAATTCTAGACAATTTAAAATTCTATTTTAACTCAACAATGACTGCAAACAAGCTGGCGCCTAACTAAAGATACTCGTAATATTAGTTGCGCAACAGTCAATAATCTAGTAATTTATAGCCTAGCTTTTGCCTGCAGCTTCACTCCTTTGAAAAAAATACTTTCAAATTTAAAATGACTTTTTCCTGGATGAAAGGTACTATAAATTAATTTCTGTACCCCTGACAACGTTTATGCGAAATTTCATGGTTAAGGCATAACTCGTAACAAACAAACTGACGAAAAACTTACATTCGCGTTTATAACTGCAGGTCTTGTGTCGCGTAGGACTTTAAAAACATACAATAAACAGACACAAAATACATCCAGACTCGGCACAATTATTTGGGATCACACAAGTAATACTTCGATGAGAGGTTCGAACTCACAACACTCAGGGCGGGAACAGCGGCGACGCTACCCGCTGCGCTATCCGTGTAGTTATAGACAGTCACCGCAGGAAAACAATTTCAGTAAGATATTGCAATAGTATGATAAAAATGAATTATATAGGTATTTTTATATCCTACGATATACCTAAAGAGCCACTCTACTGCCGACTACCGTGCGCAGTTTCAAGACAGTGCTACTAAGACAGTAAATAGTTTACAAATAATAACTATTTTAAGTTCAACAACAAACTTTCCATAACAGCTGTTAAATATTTAATTGTAAACTAAAATTATTCTGCTATCGGAGCGTCAAGGTCGATGCTGACATTGCTAACTGACATTATCACTTAGAGTTTACAATTCACGTTACGAACGTGACACTGTCAGAATATTAGATGCATTTAATACATCACTGATATAGCTCGTTATCTGTCTGTCTATCTTAGTTATAAATATACCGCAGGGATTAAATATGGTAGCTATTTTCATGGATATTATCATGGACTCTTAATCTTGTCTTATTTTTAAAGACAACTGCCGCGCTATTTTGTTTCGTAGGTGACTTTACACTTATTGTAACTACGGACGTAAAGAATATTCGAACTTGAAATAAAAGTTTATGGATGACGCAAATGATTGTCTTGTTGAACCCACTTCATCCGGCAAAGTATTTATGTGAGTCTTCGCTGACGAGGTGTTTTAACAATTATGCTATTCTTGTAGCCTATCAAATCGCACAGTTAAACAAAGGCTGTCAGCAAAGAATGGATACATCCTAACTTTAATATTATAAATGTGAATATGAGTTTGTTGGTTACGCTTTCGCGCCTTAAATTCTCGACCGATCATCATGGAATTACGCAAACACGTTATCAGCGGTACAGAAAAGGACGAAGGGTACCTTTTATCCAGAAAAGAAGGTACTGTTTTCGAGGGATATAACTGACAAAATCTACATTAACGCGAGCAAAATCGCGGGTTAAAACTAGTTGTATAACAGTTATAATAGTTGTGATCAATTAATTTGTTCTAGAAATGATTCACAGAATTCATATTAATTCATAGAATTGGTATGTGGTATGGATTCAGGAACAAAGCGTTTTGCTCTCGACTGTAATATATTTTGAACAAATGGGTTATTAATTTGTACAGAACCGTAGTCTACTATTTTATATGTAACTACTATTATTATTAGCTGTTATAAAATAGCTGAAACTATTCAAATAGAGTCGATAGTGATAATAATATTGGTACCGAGGGTAGGCAAGATTATACATGCGTCAAATTTGAATGCCAGTATAGTTGTCACTGAATGTTTGGATTGTTCCTCAGATTGTATATAGTACTAGCCATCCTTCAAGGACAGTTTTTCCGGGTGAAAGAAATGCTTACTTTGTACCACTGACAACGTGTATGCGAAATTACATGATGATCGATTGACTAGTTAAGGCGTGACAGCAACACAAATTAACAAGCAAACTCACATTCGCATTTATTTTATAATATCAGTTAAGATGACTAGCGGGTCATCTCTAGTAAAAAGCTAGCGTATTCTGTACTCTATGTACCAAATGGCCGTGGCAAATTTAGATAGATTGATATCATAGAAACAAAATACTCAAACTTGGATTTATTCGCATGATTCAATGTAAATAGAGTTGGAAAACCTCATACAAAAATCGCAAACATACCACGTTTTAACAACTTGTACTACTGTAAGAAAAGCTGGGATCAAAGGCTATCTTTATCTCTACTTTCTTTACACATTCTCGTTATTCGTAAGTAGGAGCGGTGTCTGTATCGTACGTTTCAACTAAAATTCGACAGCTTTATAGATCGAACACAGTTGCGATTTACGTTGTTATATTTTCTATACAAAAAGGAATTTTGGCTTCTCGCTTGTGTAGAGTGTGTGTGATACATGTAAAACATGTAATAATATGACAACTTTTATAAGTTGTCCATATTTGACAATATGAATACTAAATACTAAATTTAATCAAAAATTAAACCAATTTAAATTATTTCTACTCACGCTACATCTTACATCTCATATCTTAGATAGATGTTTTTAAATTTTATCAAGGTGGTCCTCTAAGTAGTTATAGTATCTATATGAAACCAAAATTTATTTGATGAATTTAGAGGTTTGTTAGTCAATTTATATTTATAATATGTCTATGAATAGGTATAACTACGATCTTCTTTTACATGGCGTATATATAGTGGTATAAATAAGGATCACAATATATGAATTAGTTTGGACGAAATATCAAAAAGCCCAAGCGCAATGCCTTTATCAAATTTAACCGAACACGTTGATCGGAAATTGAAAATCTGCAGCAATGAATATAAATGTGCAGACAAGGGAGGTTAGTGATGCAGCAGCGGTGTCCTGTTGTTAGTACATACGCCTCTAATATTGTTAGAGCGATTGTTCGAGCAGGTCATGTCCGGTGAGAAACACACGATCATTTGTCATCCGACAACGGCGAGGTACCTACGTGTTTGAATGGCGGCCGCCGGCCTCTTGTTCCATTGTCTCTGAGATAATGACGATCGACCCACACTCCTACATTAGTGTTGCCGCCATTGCCGTCCTACCCTTTAAATAATAATTAGCTGAGAATTATTATGTTAGAACTATAATAAGATTTTTTCGAATATACATCCTAATACATATATGTATTTGGTAATCTTCTCGAGTAATTGTCATTAGCAGTTGAAATATTGTGCTCAGTAGCAATTTTCTATAACAAGATATCTTACATAATAGGAATATGTGGGTGTCATACGGTCATGCCTGCTATTTCAGGCAAAATTTTCTATGATAATGACAAAATACGTTATATTATTCCATCATTTCCTTGGAGAAATAAGTGTTGTCATATGGTACATATAACTGAATTAGGCCTTTGTAAAAACTTAACATTACTATTTTACTGAAACACAACCTTTTTAATACATGTAAAATGTAAGAAAATTGACAAAAAATTATAGTGGCCTTGTTGACCCGGTGCAAGCAAGCGGCGTTTTAAAAACTTCGAAAGCTTAATGAGACATTTTACAATGGCAATTGCCAGTTCAGGTTAAATGAAAGCATTGTTGTACAAAGTGTGTCTAAAGATAATATAGTACGCCTCTTCCCTTCGGTATAATTGTCGTATTTCCAGGCGTCGCAAAAAATAAGGGTGGTTTATTTGTCGCGTGTTTTCGTACGGGAAGAATTATGTATTGCGGAGGGCACACGTATTAATACAGTTCCTCGACACCGAAACACTTAACTAGTACGTATCCAGAGCAATTGTTACCTACGTTTCGCTGGACTTCCCGTAATATTTATGGTCCTGGAAGGAGTAGCGCTATAAATAACGTATTTTAAGTGAAACATTCCTCTTGTGCGAAACCTTAGGCTATGAACATAATTCTAGAAAATTACATTTTCTCAAAACGTTCAGCAAGGTGTACGAAATTAAAATTTCCTTGGAGGCTATTAGAAACAGCAGTAAAATGCTTCTGAATAGGGAACTACTCGAAAATACTTCACCGTTTGCTAAAGTGCAAAATAAAAAGGCGAGAACAAAAAATTCACTTTGAAGTAAAAGTCAGTAAACCGAGCTGATTGCCACTTTTACGGTATTTCGAACTAGACCCTCGTCACTCCTTTTTAGGCGCTTTTTGTTTTATATTTACAAATGCAAATGAGGATCCTAGAAGCACCAAAGAATTTTATAATGCGTTTATAAGTCTAAGTAAATTCATCCATTCTTAATTAGGTATGACTTTTGTAATCATTTATTTATACAAGGCAAATTATTATAAAGAATTAGGTGCATTATCTATTCACTGTCATTCATAAACTACACTATTATACAGTGATATATATTTTACTATGTTAAATGGCAAAATTTTACTTCATAACATTTTCACTAGTTGCCTTGATTGCTATCTGGTAGTTATGAGCGACGGGACTTGCCCGCATGTTGTATAGCGTCAGGTAGCCTTTTTGTTTCGAAACATTTAACAGCCTGTTGCCTCAGCGTCACTGAAAAACGATTCAAGTACACTAATGACGAGTGACGTTCACGTAAATCATAAAATATTTTGCAAATTCTTTGCATCATCTTTCTATCTTATTTTCATTTAGAATTTTGTAAAGGGGAGAGCAAGTAGCATTGAGTTAATAATATCTCTTGTGTCTAGAACGTAGATAAAAGTATGTTTAAATCTATGAATACTATATTTTTAATATCTTACGCTTTCAATAATAATCTTTACGACTTTAACTAATAAAATTTGTTCTTGAAATGCCATTTTGTTAATAGACGGTCTTATGAGATCAATTCAATACGTTTTCCACTACCTGCGGACTGATCAAAAGGGCCCGAATGGTCTAACGGTCTCCTAAGGTTTCCCCTAAGGACGTCGCAATATATGCATACGAGTAAAAGTAAATGGGCAATGGACTACGCTTTATTCTGTTACTATTGTTAAAAAATAAATAAATCTCGCATGTTACAAGATAAGTGAGCTTGAAAAAATTCGTGTATCAGTATAAAGCGTAAATAACGGCTGATGTAGCCGCTGATATAATAAATAAAACGAAAATGTCCACAAAAATGGTGAATAAAAAATTGTGACTGAAAAATAAGCGATGGCGGCAAGACCCCGCATCAAATGTGACGCGGAACGACACAGCTAGCCTTTGTTACCATACGCTGAATTGTGTACGTCTACATATATATGAATATCACAACAATTATAATGTCCTAGATTTTGTCCGCGGTTTCACCCGCGCAAATGTAGGGTAGGTTAGTTTTTCTAGATTAAACCCTATGTTCTTTTCTGTTCTCTTGATAACGTGTAAGCAAAATTTCATGATGATCGGTCGAGTAGTTAAGACGTGAAAGCGTAACAAATAAACTCACATTCGCATTTATAATATTAGTTAGGATAGTTAGAATGTGTAGGTCACTTAACTGTTCACATGTAACATGTATTTGTTATCCTACACAAATAGTGCTGTGGTGTAGTAACGATATGCGTAAAATATTTGTATGTGTTTAACGGCAAATATTTATATGATTTGTACAAACGTGTGTGTACAAAGATATGGCAGTACATTGTACAGTTTGTTTTTGTGGTTTGTAAAGAAATATCTCTCATATTTCCTGTGCCATGATGCAGAGGAGATATTTGACAAAGGAAGAAGTGGTAGGATGTGGTGGGCAGGTAGTATAGTAATTAGAGATGAGCGTACCAACAAGTTTGGGTCCTCATACCTCTGCCGAACGATCAAGGCATGGAATTCTCTGCCAAGCCACGTGTTTCCTTCTTCCTTCAATCCTGGGTCCTTTAAGCGGGGCGTGAAAAAGCACCTTCTCCAGGCCGTCAAAGTAGCTCGGCTGCTATGAGGACGGTGTGGAGGCCACTGCTCTTAGACCACACGATCAAGCGGAGTATGGTCATTTTGAAAAGCAAAATAAAGAAAATAAAAGGCGACCTTGGGTTTTGCCGAATACGAATATTGGACCGAATATCCGGTCAATAATTTTAGTCGAAATAAATATTCGCCATATATATTTTTTAAATGACATCTGGTACAAATCCTGTAAAGCGGTGGACTTTACAAACATTCAAACAACATACACAAAGAACACCCAGACTCGGAACAACTATTAGTGGATCACACAAAGTTTTGTCCCGTGTGGGATTCGAACCCACAACACTCGGCGCAGTGTCAGTGGTAAGGCGACCACTTAAAACACTAGGCCATCCGTGCAATCAAATCATTGATTCTCTTACCTAAAGAGTTTAATTAAGTCTAGGTGTTTTTTGAGTCCATTGTTTGAATGTATGTACGTTTCTCGCGACACAGGAATTAAACCTTGAGCGCGAGATATCTGTTAGAAAAATATCGAAACGCACTTGTCTTATTCCCATGAATCTGTTTTAGTAGGGAACAGGGAATAGCCAGGTTTTTGTATACAGTTTGATATGGTAGGCAACTTAGAGTTTATGCACTAAGATTAGGTGCTACGAGTACTATCTTAGGAAATCAGAACGGAAGAAAAATATCAGCGCAATGCGAGCGCACTGAGATAATGGATATGTAGTCTACGTGTAAGCGTTGCCGCGGGCAGTGCTAGTATCTAATAAATGACACGTGTCTGGTTGGCAAATTGAGCTTCATTTAGGTTTATAAGTTTTAGCTGGTTAGAGAGAAGAGAGATAATATTACACTGATCGTTTTTGCAAGAGCTTAAGCATCAAATATCTATCTGATATCAAAATGTTCTAACCTTCGTTGCGATACAGCTGTAGAATAATTTACTTACATAAATATGAATGTGAAAACACGTGATCGTTATATATAACGAAATAAAAAATTAAATTCTCTTTTTCATCATTACTGGTTACAAGGTTATTAGTAAAATGAACAATTTCGTACTGCTAACAATATAAGATTATTAAAAATGCCATCTAAGTGCTTTTATTTGTGACACAATACTGACACAGCACCGGCGCCTAAAATATACTATTGTGTATATACAACACAACTTAAAAATAAATTTCAAGAAAACTCATGTCATGCACTTTAGCCAAAGACCGAAAAACAATCATCTTAAAGTACAGTACAATAAGGACATTATAAGTGATGTAGATAATGCAAAGTTTCTAGGATTAGTCATAGACAAACAGTTGAACTGGAAAGCTCATATTGGGGAGTTATCCAAAAAAATTAGCACCCGATCATATGCGCTTTATAAACTTGCTCCATTAGTAAATTTACTAGCTTTGCTGATTGCGTACCATTGCCTCATTGAACCCATACTAAGATATGGCATAATATTCTGGGGCAATTCTGTCCACAAATTAAATGTGTTCAAACTGCAAAAGAGGTGCATAAGAACCATGTTTGGGATACAAGTCACAGACACTTGTAAATTGCACTTTATTCAACATAACATCTTAACGTTGCCGAGTCTATACATTTATGAAACTGCAGTGTTCGTAAAAACTAACCCACACCTCTTCCCAAAAATGTCAGACATAACCGTTCGCAGTCGCCGTGATGACAATAAATTATGTATGCACACTGCAAATACAACACTCTTAAGTAAAAGTACTTTCTGTATGGCACCAAAAATCTATAACAGATTACCTAATTCATGCAAGGCCCTCAATATAACACAATTTAAACGCTTTGTAAAGGCACTTCTGACAACTAATTGTTATTATACTATAGACGAATTTCTCAATGATAAAAGCATTATGTAATGTAATTGTTGCCTATTTAATTGTGACATAAATATAAAATTTTGACATTGTTGTAACTTGGACATAATTATTACAATTTTAACTGACATTATTTTTTTTTTTTTTTTCTGTATGATTTTAACATTGACATGTTATTAATAATGTTGTTTCATAATTGTTAATTTATATAATTATATTAATTTCCTAATTAACTTGAATTTGTAACATATATATTAAATTTTGACATTGTTGTAAATTTGGACATAATTATTACTACTATATCTGACATTCATTTTTTTTCCGTATAATTTTATAGGCTATATTTACATTGTTTATAATAATGTTAATTAATTTCCTATTAATTTGAAAAGCCTTACTTTGTTATTATTAATTCAATATTTGCATGTCTAGGAATGGACAGAACATGTTGAAACTCTATATATATAATATGTAACATAATACCAAAATGTACACATGTTGTGACAAATAAACAATCTTTATCTTTATCTTTATCTTTATCTTTAACACTACACACTCCGGGATCATATTGCTATAACATGCATAATTTATAATTGTGCTGTTTGCTAACGTGTGTTGGTTACGGCAGACCCATATTTTACGTGATATCTACGGGTTACCTCTCTGTGTTTAAGGAACATAATATATGATGAACCGGTTTGACTTTAACCAAGAATTGGCATTTCCTTAGAGTAAGAGAAACGCCGCTACTGCATTTCATATTCACACATAACACACCGTGTATTACAGTCATGATTTTTAATGAGTAAAAGTTAATGTCAATGTTCTTCAGAACGGACGTAATTAATATTAAATAATTAGAGTTTAAAAGAACAAATAATAGGTAAATTTTTATTTGATCCGGATGGAGTCATTGGGAATCGATGTGAAACAGTCGGCGTGTCATCTGCTCGGTTGGGTTAAGGTACTACACTTTACACTGCATTCCCCCACGTAAATGCATTCCCTCACGTAAAAAAAAAAAAAAAAAAAAAAAAACTACACTTTACACAACCGAGCAGATAATATAAATATTCATTTTTATACAGCCTTTCATTATTAAAAACAAAGTGTTTTGTCAACAAACAAGGAGTGTTACATACAGATCTGTGGAGTATAAGCTCTGTTTTCCATGTTGTTTGTGTAGGTACGAGTGGTGTCTACTTGATGTGTCTACATAAATTATTAATCCATTGTTTGAGAACACTATGCCCGTTCTCCTAACTTTATAGGGTATTATTAAACGGTATTATGTGTTAGGAACAATATACGAAGACAACTGCCAAAATAATTATATTTAATTGGTAGTGATGTTTGTTTATTCAGTAGCTCTGTTGCTATCGGAAAGTAAATTGACATTTATAACTTAGCGCTGCTATTAAGAAAACAATCTTCTGCCATACAATAACACTTTCCTTCTTCTATACAAATAATTACATCCTTACTGATCGATGACCGTACACAGAAGATATAATTTAAGAAAGTAATATATTTGAAATCTTTGAAATTAAACTGCTATATACGGATTTTATGGCGTTGTTTATTTGACACTTAATTACAAAATTTTGAAAATTGTTACACTACTACTACTAATTTTTTTTTTTTAATTTAATAGTAGTTGTAGTGTAACAATTTTCAAAATTTTGTAATAAAGTGTCAAATAAACAACGCGATAAAATCCGTATATAGCAGTTTAATTTCAATGAATAATATTCGCGTAAATAGAAGACAATATTATGTAAATTTGAAATCTTTATAAGAGCTGTAGATGCCAAAATGTTTGTCGGTCTGTATGTTTGTTCGCGCATCACGTAAAAAGTAACGCACACAATTAATGCGGTTTTCACAGATATTTTGCTGGCGATCTGGCTTAAAATCTGGTGCATGTTGTATCTTGATATACCGCCTAGAAGTCGAGAACTAATAATAAGATTTTTTTGTTACGTCATGTAGAAGCTATTTTTACCTTATTCCTTCTTCTGGGAAGGCAAGAGCGTATTAAGCCCGTATTAAACTTGCTATAGTTTTAGGTCTATTGCCATCTACCGGCTAGAGTGTCAGGCTACTGCTGTATTATATAGCTACTGCTGTATAAAAACCAATCTTACTGTACAAGACAAGACAGTACAAGATATCACGACATGAATTTATTAGATAGTTAACTCAGAATTTCTTTCTCCATTTCTCAGAATTTTTCCGAATTGTATCTCCATTTCTTTATTATTTATTGTACCTTTAATATTTCTTTTATAAATTTCATAAGCTTGATTCATTATTTAGTGTTCACGGTAGGTACTGTTCTGAAGGAAAATTAAAATGTATAAATGATATCCTATCTGCAGATAGTGCATTAGCAAAAAATGCCTTAAAGTGTGTGCATGCGTTGCTTTTCAGACGTTGGTCCAGTTAATGTTCTTTTAAAAAAAATTATATACGTTTTTATACACGAGGCACGAGTTAAACTTCCCATGGAGAGCTGTTGACATCATCTTTTAGCTGACAATAGTTCTTCAAAATCCGAGGGCGTTTGCAGGCTTCTTTGGATTAAATTGCTGAATAATAAGACGAGCTTTGAGGTTTCAATCATAATGAATACGCAGTAACGAGCGCCGATTATAATTATCGATATTTTGCACGAAAATGCTTCGAAAATATTCTAATAACTTATCTATTTATGTATTTCTATACTATTATTATGAAAATATGTTGAATATAATATTAACAGAAGTTCATGTTTTTTTGCAGTTCATCGTTGAATAGTGTAATGGTTTATTACCTCTACCGCGTGTCAACATACACGACCTTTGAACTTATGATATTCCGAAAAGGCCGGCCTTTAAAACACTACTAAATAATATATATTATTTTCAATTAGGTCTAAGTATAAATTTATGTTTTACAACTTTCACTTATAACTTTTAAAGTAAATTTTAGACAAAGGCTGACAAAGAATAACGTTGCTTTGTGCGTTAATAATATTTTTATAAATGTTTAATTTCATTTATTGGCTTCAGGCAAAAGTAATGTCAATTACAGCTAGCATATGTATATATATATATATATATATATATGTGTTTTTATTGGTGAGTCTAATAAATTACTTTTCTTTCTTTCTTTCTTTCATATTTTACAGTCATTGCAAAGCGCTTTTTCTATCGTCATAAAACCTTTTATCTGGACAAATAACTGAGGGCGCTGAAAGTACTTTGGAAATAAACCTGCTCTTTTGCAGTGGATCTCTAAATCTCGCAGGTAAGCTTTGTATTGTACATTTTACTTATTAAAATAACACCTATTGCTATTTATTGTACTTAAATCAAGACACACTGCATTCTTCATCATTCTTCATTAATCATCATAATGAACATCACATTTTATGCGTCTCGTTCATAATTTTTATTGTAATATATTGTACTAATAACTTTAATCGGTAGGCGACTTAGGGTGAAATAAAACCTGCTAATGTGAGATTAAATACCTGGATTAATGTATTAACATTTTCTACTCTGGAAAATAGTTATTTCTTATATGTGCCGACGTTCAAATTGTTAAAAGTCAAAATTACTTATGCTGTATATTTTGACCAGTTAATATATGTTTAACGGAGAATAGGTGTCTTAAATAGGATGGCTAAGGCATATACTATTCTAGTAGCAATAAACGAGTAAAGCTTACGTACCTTTTAATCCTAATAGATCCTCGAGAATAAAAAAAAGTATAATTATAGATATAGATTGAAAGAATGGGCAAATTACAGCTCAAAGAAGCGTTGACGTCTTCATTTAGTAATGTTCTTTGCATTTGCTAACTATCTATGTAGTTTTAATCTTCTACCCGCAGGCCTGTGTTAATCTCACAGGAATGTACTATATCGGGATAAAAGTGTCCTATCTCTTAAATCCTGGACATGGCGTATCTGTATGTCAAGTTACATCCTAATCAGTATTAAACATCTTCAGAAAGATTTTTTGAAGCGCTCATAGCCAGTTGCACTCACTGATCGGTAAACGATTAGCGAGGTTAAGCAACGTTGGGTGCGGTCAGTCTATAGATGGGTGACCGTTTAGTGGTATTTCATCTAAGCGTCTCCGTGCTTCGGAGGGCACGTAAAAAGTTGGTCCCGGTTGTTAAGCCATGTCAGAGGCTTGAACAACTCTTGACAACAGGTTAGCCACTAACCACACGAAAAGAAGAAGAAAAAGATCTTTACAAAATTTATATTAGTAAGACAATAGCCTAAAAATGTCTTTATATCTGGGCTTACCGTCGAAGAGGTTTCTATAGAAAGTTCATATAACAATAATTTTCAGAGAAACAACAACTGCTTGTGTGTGATATTCACAGTTACGTCTGAAAAATGATTCGTTATTAAACATACTTTTAACAGTAGCCAACCAATTCACTTCACGTTCCCTATAATGCTTCAGAATTGGTATTTCCACGTTCAGATTAAAATGTTCCATATTTCAACATAAAGAGCTTGTCGCATACAATCTACTTACGATATTCAATTTTGTTGAGAACGTATTGTACATATTTACAGAAAAAAGAGTTGAAGTCTCAATACTAAGAAGTTGAAGGCATTGATTGAATCAACTAAAGAAAAACTTAAAACGCAGACATTTTTCTAAACGACTCAAGGCGCTCCTCTCATTTTGTAATCCCAGTATCACTAGCGAGAGTTAAGATATTTTTCGAGTGCAAAACGTTTCTTATTCGTTCCGGACTACTATTCGAGTCCATACATCTCGCGAGCCATATGGCTGAAATAAAATTGGCAGCAGAAAATGTATGAAAACGTTTTCAAAAACTATCAAAATTCATACTACGGATACTGGGTTCCAAAGCGCCATGGTGACAAGTCAAAATCATCGAGGACTATCGACCGTTGAATCGGCAACCGAGTGCTCGGCAGGTTGCAGTCGACAAACACGCACAGGGAGCGAGCGAAATCGCCGCGCGACCCATTGATTCGCAAAAATCGAAAACATTTTGATCACTCTCCCGTTTGAGCACGAATCAATTGTTGACTCGAATAAATACATGCACGACTGTGATTCTTTCTATCGTTGATAGAGCGTCTTATATTTACCCGGCGTTAATACCTATTAGAGTGAGATAAATATAAGTGTACCCACTTTAAAATCGCCTCATTGTTCCCGTGGTATACGTTTGCTCTCGAATTTGCGTGCAATCTTCGTCTCGAGATTGATTACCATGTCGGATTAAATATTATTTGAATTTTCTATAATGGGATATTACGTGGAAATTAAAAACGTAGCTGGCTAAATTTGTTACAATGCTCTGCTGCCTACCTCTTCGTATGGATTAACGCGTGATTCTATATATTATATACACTAATAGAATATGTGTTGGTAGTAGCTTATTTTTACTCACCTACTATATTAGTTAGCATTTGTCTCATTTCTAAGACTAATAAGGTGTGCAGTTGATAATTTGCATATTAGTAACACTGTCGGGGAAACTAGATATATTGATCGAATTAAAGAAGGAGACCAAGGAGTGCTGATACTACAATCACATGAGAGACAAAATTGCGACAGAGGGAGAGAGTCACTATTAATGTTACTTATTAATATTGTACTTAAATATCAAATATAAAACGAATACGTTGTTTAGCTCACTCAAACACTACGAGATTGTTTCTCTGAGCTTTGGTGCAATTAATTTAACACCTTCAACTTGGTTAAAACATTTCTCAGAGCTCTCTTAAATATATGTTTACAATACCCATTCGGAGAACCCAATAGCCTAAAACACAAACAGTATCAGCAATCCCATTAATCTAATAGCTCGTGTTAGCACCCGAGTTATCTGGCTGCAGCTTTGGCTGAATCTTTTTGCTTCTACATACAAAGAAACCGAGCTATCTTGACACGTCGCTCGACGTTGAAACTCCCCGCGAATGATAAATGGAAGCCTACGTGTTACACAGACTCCGTGTCACAGAATGGCCATCGCTGAGTATTGCTATTTTATTTTGTACCCTAACTAATATTATAAATGCAAATGTGAGTTTGTTTGTTTCGCCCTCACGCCTTAACTACTCGACTGATCGCATGCGTGTTGTCAGGGGAACAAAAACACATCAGGTACCTTTAATCCAGACAAAAGTACTGTTACTAACATTTATGCGAGCGAAGCTGTGGGCAAAATCTAGTTTATTATAAACAATATGGTTTGCTGTGCGATGTAAATATAATAATATGAATAAGTTTGAGCCACTGTTTTATAGATTGTTTTGCAACAGAATATAACTTATTATAGAAAATAAACAACAAAAGCCAATCGGAAGTGGGCAGCATTTTGATTCGTCCATCGGCGTACAGACGCCGGCGTATCTTTTGATTTAAAACTTCTGACGATGTGAAACATGTATGTACATACTAACAGACATCGTATATTCTTTACAGCAGAGGTATATTATCTTCAAATATCGCGAACTATATTTTAAGTGTCATGTAATAGAACGTAGAGCTTATTATCTACGACCGCATTTAATTACTCCGTGCCGCTACTTAGAAGACTATGTAAAAAACTAAAAAGTAGGTACTTGGCCATCGCGAGAGTCGAACCTGAGACTTAAGTGAAAACTTATACTACAGCGAGGCAGTGTAGAATAACAAACAAATAATTAAGAAAATTAGTATGACCTATTTACTTGAAAAAGCGAAACATTAAAGTGGAATATTCGATCTTTCCAAACTTTTAACGACTACAGTTGTTACTTGTATACTTAGATTTGAAAAACAGCGTTCCCGGAAGTTCGAAATGAAGGTTGTCAAGTTCTTCCCAAATCTATTATTCATCATTATCGGGGTTAAATGACCTTTAATTTTTCAAGTATTGAAATGAAATTTTTTTGAAATGAAATTTTTATTGCATCAGATATGGTCGAGAAGATATTACAATTTCATATTATAAGTTTCACATATTTGGCCGTTTTACAGCATGCAATATAGGACTTAGCCTAGTAGTGAAATAATTATATACACAATATACTTAGTACAAAATAGTAATATTTTTAGATTATTTATACAATATAATGCCTTACCACATAGATTATATCACTTTCTATTACATGAATCATCTACAATTTTGCATTGAAATATTCGTTAACACTGTAGAATGCTTTGTTCATCAACATCGTTCTTAAGCGACATTTAAATGTTTTTATTGGTAAGACTCTGAAGCTTTGAGGCAGTTTATTAAATATTTTAATGATCATGGGGTAACAATTCCTACGATACAGTTCAGTCCTTATGCTAGGTAACATTAGACGCTCAGGATACCTGGTGTTGAAGTTACAATTGTCTTTCCATTTATTAAATAACTCTGGATAAGTTTTTACAAAGTAACAACATTCCAGTATGTAAATTGAAGCAACTGTAAGCAGTTTTAATTTAGGGAAAAAGGGCCTACAGGACGTAGGAGGTGATACTCCAGCTAAAGCCCGGACACATTGTTTCTGAGAAATAAAAACTTTATTCACTACAACAGAGTTTCCCCATATTAATATACCATACCTAATGGTTGACGCGACGTACCCATGATACGCTTGTAGTGCAGCATTTTGGTTCGTAATTTTGGTTAAACGCCAAAGTGCATATGCAAACCTATTAATTTTACTGCAAACCTTTTTGACATGTGCCTCCCAACGACATTGATCATCAAAAACCATACCCAGAAAAGTAGCTTCTTTGGTGCTTTTTATTTCCTGTCCCTTACATAGAACTTTGAGTTCATTTTTGTTTGGTTTTCTATTATAAAATTGCATGTATTTCGTTTTATCTGGGTTTACTCTCAAATTATTATTATCTAGCCAATTGGTAATATCATTAATGCACTTATTAATCTCGTCGTTATGATTAGTATGTTCAGACTCCGTTATTATTACAGATATATCGTCTGCAAATAGCGTGCATTTATGTGAAGTGATATCTGGCAAATCATTAATATAAATTAAAAATAGTAAAGGGCCCAGGATACTGCCCTGCGGGACACCTACTGAGTTTAATCTAGAGATAGATTTATAATGACACTCTTCTTTGTCTTTGTTTATGTTAGTAATGTCAACGTATTGTTTTCTATTATCCAAGTAACTTTTGAGCCATTTTTTAGCAGTACCTCGAATACCATATTTCTCGCATTTAGAAAGCAACCTATCATGTAGAACGAAATCAAAGGCTTTACTCATATCAAAAAATATGGTCACAGCGCGCATATTTTTATCAATGCACTCAGTAATTTTTTTAATGACGTTAAATGCCGCTAATGTTGTGGATTTCCCCTTTTGGAAGCCATGTTGTTCATTTTTAAGAATATTGAACTTATTTAAGAATGAAACAAGACGTGCGTGCATTGCCTTTTCAAGGATTTTAGCTAAAATCGGTATCAACGCAATAGGCCTGTAATTACTCATAAGTTTAGCATCACCTTGTTTATAAATCGGCTTAATAACGGACACTTTAAGTAATTCAGGGAAAGTTGCATTTGCAAAAGATAAATTGATTAGGTACGATAAAATTTCTGTAAGTAATATAGCACTTTCTTTTAATATGTTGGTAGGGAAGTCGTCGTAACCAAAAGAATTCGTCGTCCTCAGAGACATTATAATTTTATACACTTCACTTCTTGTTGTTGGATACAAGAAGATGCTTGAATCTATGCTCTGAATAGGTATTGTATTAGGGATCGTATGAGTAGTATTGTTATTGTTAGTTAGATTTATGAAATAATTATTAAAATGATTGGATATGTCTTGAGGGTCAGATATAATATTATTTTGTACCATTATTTCATTGATGTATTTATTATTTTTAACGTGTGATGTATGAGATTTTTTGACGACATCCCATGTGGCTTTACAGATATTTTTTGATTTATTAATGTATAGTATATTGCTTCGTTTTTTGGCATTATACACACACTGTTTCAATATTTTTGCATACCTTTGATACGTATTTTTAGAATGTTTTGTTCTTTTCGTATAATAAGTGTACCGAAGCTTTCTTCTATTTTTACATGATATTTTGAGCCCCTTCGTTATCCACGAGTCATCATTACTCTTATTTTTAGTTTTTATTTTCTGTACAGGGAAACATAAATTGAAAAACATAATTAGATTTTCATGAAACATTTTAAAGGCTCGGTTCATATCAGATTCATTTAAGATCCAGTTCCAAGACAGATTTGAGAGACATTCTTTAAATTTACGTACATTATCGATTTGTAAGTTGCGTTTATATATGAATAATGGTTTTTTCTCATATGATTTATATTTGACACTAAAGGTTAGAGTTTGGGCACTGTGATCTGATAAACCTAAATGATGTACATGTACATGTATGTACATGTATTGAATACATTGGATACATATATATACACACCTTAGTGCGTGAGTGAAGAGATCGATGACATATCGCCGCGTTTATGGTCACTTTATTATCCAGTTATACTATCTGGGCTATTATATTTTCACGGCTTTTTAACTGTATAAGCTATACACTAACGAAATGTAAGTTGTGGGTAAAATTTGGGAGAAATATTATCTTGATAATTTATCTAATTATACTTAAAATTTTAAAACGTCTATTATTTTCTTAAAGATTTCTCGCACTTTTTATTTCAACCATGAAGATATAGAAATAATTACTGTTAATTTTGATTATGGTCCTTGTTTTTTGTTTACTTTTACGAGACAACATTCATCAGCATTCCATTAATTGCCTTGAGACGTGTTATTTATGGAATGCGAGTCCCAAGGCGATATAATCTATGGTTTGATTACTTTTCTTTCAATCCATGTTGTGAAATGGTTTTGTATGCTCTGAATATATTCCTGCCATCACATCGAGCTGAGCTTCAACATTGGCCTTCAAGCTTCGGCACTCATTCGCCGATACCACATGCTATTTTTATTTAATACTAGATGTGCCCGCAGTTTCACCCGCGTTTATGATTACTGCGCCGCCCCCGTCGGTCATAGCGTGATGTTATATGTATGCTATCCAACACTAAAACAATTTTTCAATTCCGACCAGTAGTTTCTGAGATTGGCGCGTTCAAACAAACAAACAAACTCTTCAGCTTTATAATATTAGAATAGATATAACATTACTTGTGTTACTTTTATGAAATAGTTCTTTAACTGTCGAATTAGTTTTAATTTAAAATACTAGCCAAGACCCCTAGCAACACAACAGGAGCTTGGCACTCAAGCAGAATGATAATTAGCATAGCGTGGTTTACCTTATTCACATGGCTAATATGGCTTTTAAATATAACGTCATCTATTAACAGGTTGTATGTTTCAGGCAGTAACGCACTGGGTAACTTGTCGGAATAGATACGATGATAAATCGCCACTACGTATGTACTTTATGATCAGATCACTGCCCACACATGATGGTTGTACACGTGGTAAACTACATATTACGTTTAACAGCCTCCATAGTGAAGAGTATGAACAGATTTTAATTACTTTTAAGTTTATTAAAATATTTCACACACGTTGGCCTAACTATAAAATAAACTTCAAAGCTTTAAAAACATACGTCGCAAAATATTTTTTGATGTCTGCGATTATTAAAAAATATTGTTCATTTTATAGGATTCATGCTACGAGTAAGTAAATGTACGTATGTACGCAATATTTTTCTTTAGTATATAATATGTTTTAAATGATATGCCAGCTATGGTTTACTTTACTTCGATCGTTGGACTAAAAATATGGTTTCGTGTAGAGTAGTAATAGTCTGGATAATAGCGGTTTTACTTTCGATATTGGTGTCGTAATACAAACTTTTGAATTGATTGAAGTGATATTTTTTTTTATACATCTAAGGTGGCAAACAAGCTTACGGCCCACCTGATGGTAAGTGGTCACCGTAGCTTATGTACGCCTGTAACACCAGAAGCATCAACTTGCGCGTCGCCGAACCTTTAGGAAAGGAAAAAGAGAAAAAGGAAGTGGGAAAGAGAAGGAGCGGGAAGGGAGAAAGAGGGTGATTGGGCCTTCGGCACTCTCACTCACCGAACGAAACACAACAATAGGAATACTGCTATTTCACGTCGATATTCTGTGAGAGGGTAGTGCTTCCCCGGTCGAGCCGGGCCATTCATGCTGAAATCAGTGAGGCTCTACTATTCAATTTATTTTGGTTTGCTTCCACGCTACAGAAAACACCACCTAGAGAAAACCTGTTTTAAGAACTCTCTACAATATTCTTAACCTATTAATATATCACAGTGGAACACCGGTGGCCATATAGGTTTTCGATTGTTTATGGAAATACAATAATTGTCAGGTTAATAGTGTATATGTATCTTGCCACTATGGATGTCACTGGCCTAAACCAGCATACACTTTTCTTTGTAAACCAATACTGAGGCCAAGAGATATCGATGGCTCGAGAAAACGAGATCACATAGCCGACTTATACGTATTGAAACTATACGAATTGTGTAATATGCCATATAACACAATTTGTATCAATAAAAAGTCTATAACAACACTTTCTAAACAAGCCTTGTATTAACTAAAATTATGTATCATTCAGTGCTAAAACCTGCTAGGAATTTGTTTGCGCAGTGGAATAGCTATCTTCTAGCCCGATCTAGCAACAACTGTGAATGTACTCAGCCACGATACATGGCGTGTGATTAATAATATTATGTGATTAGAATAAAGACTCATCTCCATGTGTCCTTCAGTCGCCGGGCTATAAGTCAAGATAGGTTAGCATAATTGAACAATAAAACGGATCCGATCATAGTCAATAAGCTTACCCAACCGAGAACAGCTTTTTGGCAGGCGGGCGCCCTCAGCACGCCGGCAAGTTCAACACGTGTTTCTCATAAGTTCAAGATCTTCGCGATCACAAAGTTCCAAGAACTCAACAACACAATATTACACGTGTGGTACGTGATTACACTGTCCAACTGATATTTTATGGTTTTCAATAAGCGAGGAAAATTACCATCAGCTCGCGAGTTCAAACAAGTGGTTTTAATAATTGGTTATAATGCACACAAGAGACACGACAATATTACGCGTAGTGATTATAACCCAAAGTCCAACAATATTTAATTTCCAAAGATTTAAACAAAATGAGGCGGAAACATCCCAAGCGGCCTCGTGGTCCAAGCAAGATTTTTATCTCAACGACGATTATATAAACTAACATTTATCTGATAGAACCAATATTACACAATGGTCGCAATACAAAAGCAGCATTTTAGCGACACTCGAACAAAGCGGCAACTATTTTTTATTTTCTCCTCTGAAGACAAGACATAGGCACAGGACACTAAAGGAAAAAAAATACGCGGCGGTTTTTGCCACGACTGCCATTGTTGGAAAGCTTAGTACAGACCCGGACGTGAACCGGCAATTTCATGCGACATCACGTTTGTCCCTAACCCTTTAGAGCTCTACAAGATGATTGACATTTTATTGTATAGTATTGAATGAAGATGGGTTATCGAATTCCGAATGTATTTCTATTTTATCCGTGAGATTAGTTCGTATCTTAATTTCACGCCTGTATTTGATTGAGGGTTAAGCTGAAATTTTAGTAATGTATACATAACAATAACGAATAAGATTATAACTCTTATAATAATATATGTACAAAGGCAAGGTTAATTTTATATGGTTTCTAACGGCAAACTTTAATTGCCTCACAAAATATCCAAATATACTCAATTAAAAAAATAATGCGGCATGTTACGATTGGCAAATGCACACACACGTAAGTACACCTAGGGCAGGGTTTTGGCAAACTTAAATGCTTTATTATTCTTTTATGTTATGAATAAATTCTTTAAAGTGTACCTTTCTACAGAAAGAAACGTCTCAATATTTCTCTCCGTGGTCGAATAAAATTCTATTATCAATACTACACAAACAGTTAAAGGCGGTCTTTGCTAGCTTCAATGTATTATATTCTAACAGCCACCGATATACATTCTAAAGCGTCTCTATACTGCTGAAGAATACTCGGTCAGTTTGGACTATGTACGTATAAGGCTTTCAATGGCTTTGCGACGTTTCGATAACATTTTGTTGGTTCAAGAACTTGTATGGCAGTATTTTGAGTCTTATGACCGACTTACACTCTGCTATATTTCTTGATAAATGTCTTTTATATATAACTAGAAATTGCCCGCGTGAATGTAAGGTTAGGTTAAGTTAGGTTCAGTATTTTTTTCTGGATGAAAGGTGCCCTGTTCCTTTTCTGTTCCTCTGAAAACGTGTATGCGAAATTACATAATTATCAGTCGAGTAGTTAAAGCGTGTAAGCGTATCAAACAAACAAACTCACGTCCGTGTTTATAATATTGGTTAAGATTAGAATTTATAAGTGTTTTACCTTTAAAACACATTAACGATACGAAATTTTTACGCCTATATCCATGGAGGTTTGGGAGACTGATTAAATCTTATATTTTGAGATATATTGTGTATACAACGTATAGTGGGGGCTGAAAGGCACAATATCAATAAGACTAAACTAAATCGGGGACATAACTCCAACAGGCTTGATTTTAATTTTATAGTTAGACTGTTTAATGCCTCCACCCTATCGAACATCGCAGACAAAGAAATTGTGTTGTATGAGTACAGTATTCCTAGGTATTAAATAAGAGTTTCAGAAGCCGTAATGTATTTCGAAAGCCAATAAATCTGTGATGGACGCTTCTGATTTAAGTATTAAAAGAAAAGATTTAATGAGCAGCATATTATTATACTAGCTGACCCGCGCAACTTCGTCTGCTTTCACATAAGCCAATTTATTGCAATTAAACTACTATATACCGATTTTATCGGGTTGTTTATATATATGTATTTAAACCGTATATAGTAGTTTAATTTCAATAAATTCTCTTATGCGAAGCAGACGAAGTTGATGAATGATGAATAACATTCGCGTAAACAGAAGACAATATTAGAAGAGAATTTGCCCAGATTTTGCAACATTTTTCATTGATGCTCCGCTCCTATTGGTCATAGCGTGATGTAGCTTATAGCCTTCCTCGATAAATGGGCTATCCAAAACTAAAATAATTTTTCAATTCGAACCAAAGTTCCTGAGATTAACGCGTTCAACCAAACAAACTCTTCAGCTTTATAATATTAGTATAGATTGTAAAGCAGCTGTGCTCTTTGATTTTACTAGCGTCAGTCGATGTATAAGTTTACTGTTCTACTCTTTTGGACCGTAGCATGGTGTTAGATAACTATCATTTATATTATATAAGTTAATATAATATATGTAGATATAAAAAAACTCTTGCGTTTTAGGTTCATCTTATTATATGTTGCTAAGATTTTACCATTCTGCTTTCCTAGTATTTTTCTCAAATGTTCACTCCTAGTAATACACCATTAGCTATATATTATAGTAAAGAAGTTGTGGCTCGTGGCTTCACCCTAGTTAAAAACATTGTATATGTTTATTGGTCGACTTCTCTGGGGCTGTAGCCTATTAATATATACATATATTAAAAATAGCCATCATCTTATGTACCTACTAATATACATTACCGAAACTGTTGCGTGTATGTAATAAGTGTAATTAACTATTTGTTAATCCTGCTCTCACCATAGTTACTATTAAGTTTATTTTTAAATTTTATGTATATTTAAAGGGCAATTGTCGCGCTGGGAATAAATCATGCGTCGTAGTAAAATATTGAATGTTGGTAAACGTTCCTTCTTTACAAATATTCAAACTACGAACACAAAAAAACAGCCTGTCTTGGAACAAGTATTTATTGATCATCCTAATTTTAATCCTGTGTAGGGATCGAACTCGCGTTTACCGCCACACCATCCATGCAGTCAAAGTAGTCAAAGTACTCTCTTCAGGCAAGTTGTGGTGAAGGGGTGAAAACTTTTATTCAAAATCTAGTTCTCCACATAAATGAATTACACCTTTATGCTCTGTATGTACCGTAAACTTATATATTTTCACCAGCCACGTTTAGATTTCATGTAATGGTAGTAAAACACCAAGCTATTTCCTATTGTCGTTTACCAGACATAGTTTTTATTCCATTATGTTCCTGAAAAACTCAAGTCAAAATAAGCTCTAAACCAGTTTGTACGATCTGAGTCCGACGAGACAGTCTAAATTAGGTTATAAACCTATCCATGACTAGTAACCACATAAGCTAATAAATTACGTAAACAAAAACATAAGTGACATCAGGCGGAAGTACCGCTTCAGAAGCAGAGCGGCCGTAAATGGGCCTTTTAAACAAATTAAACGTTTTTAAACTTCATTTGAAAATCACACAGCGACCCTTGTCAACCTTATCTTGGTATTTTAGCTTATAAAGAGATTAAGTGATATTCATGAGTAATTTATATGAGCAAATTAAGGCAAAAAGTATGTCGTTTATAAGCGACCTCACTTTACATATGAGTCACCTGCCTAATTAACAATCGTTTTCATTTGGACTTTAGGGTTAAAGAAAATATTAGGTTCGTTAAAAATGTATGTGCTCTGGGTATTGTTTAATGTTAAGCAAACGTAGCACTATGCTAGAAATTTATTGTATGGAATAACTACAAAGTTCTTCGACTTATATGTTTAAACTACATTTTGCTTGCGATGATGGTTGGTCCAAGAGGCGGCGTGCGTGATGCCACGCGCGCCTCTGAGCCGTGTTTTTGTTCCCCCACAAGGAAAGTGAAGTGAAAAAAGAGGAAGTGTCTCATGTAGTGGCCTGCCGTTTTACAAGGCGGGCCGAAACCTCGGCGTGGTCGCGATTGCATGTGAAAGCGATTCGCGCGGCCCCGCCGTCTATGGTTATGTCGAGGAACACTGTGGTAGGTTTAGTCGGTATTATCGGAGTATCTTTCCCCCGGTGAGCCTGACATAACCTCTCCGTCGCCCCGCGGAGAGGTATGCGTCAATGCAGTATCCCACGTAAAAAGTGGGACGTTAGTTAGTAACAGTACTTTTTTCTGGATAAAAGGTGCCCTTGCCTTGTCCTTTTCTGTACCCCTGACGAAGTGTATGCGAAATTTCATGATGATCGGCCGAGTAGTTAAGGCGTGTAACAAAGCAATAAAATAAACAAACTCATATTCGTATTTATAATATTAGTAGGAAGCTTTAGCCGTCTTGTTTTCTTTTATTTTATTTCAGTGTTTTGCTTGTCTTTTTATATAACCAAGGTAACAAAGAAGAATGCGCGTCGACCGATACCAACCAGTGACTACGGTAACCGCTAACTTCCCTGGTTTCTGTTGCTTGCAACATAAGGTGTATCGTCTTTAAAAATATGTATTGCTGCTGCAGAGCAGCAATACATATTTTTAAAGGCAGAAAGTTTAGTTTGTTAGCAGTAACATGAGAGTGCTTTTATAATATATAAATAAACTGTACGGCGCGCTCCTAGACGGACGTGTGCACGTATATAAATATAATTATTTTATTGTTTAGAGCGGCGCAAGCCGTCGCTCGTATTTTTTTATCGCCATGAGTGACACACTTGTAGCGAATGAGCTGCTGGCGTTCCTGCAACAGAAGCTGGATGTCATGGACGAGGTTTCGGCCATCCAGATATGTGTGTACAGGTCGCTCAACAAAAGTCACCAGATGGTGTCTCGCAGGCGTGACGGGACAAAGAAAAGTCTGCAGGATATTATCACGCTGCTGAAGAAGACCGATCCTGACGATGTGCCGACGTTTGCGGCGAAGGGCTTGAATAAGTTACCTCCCGTCACTTTCAACCATGTCGATGTTACAAGTCTTTTGAAGGGCATCGTCTTCCTTAAGGCCAGTTTAGCGGATGTACACAAGAAGTTAGAGGCATCCCAGGAAACCGTCATGGTTTTGCGCACGGAGGTTGAAGAGTTGCGCAATTCTGTGGATTTAAGTAGGTCACCGACGCGTAATAACAACGTGAACACGCGTCGAGGCGCAGGCTGCTTCAATGCATCGGTCGCAAGTTTCGCGTCAGCAGTTTTATCGCCGCGGAATGTTGTGACTGCTGAGTGCGGTACATGCGCGTCTTGCAGCCCCGTCCCCGTCCCCGCGGCCCCTCCCCGCATCGCCGCGCGACCTAAACGGTTAGAGGCTCAGCAGATACCTGCGAGCACGCCCATTGCTCCCGCCGCGAAGTCGGTGCCTGAGATGGCAAAGAACCGGGAAGATGATGCTGAGGGTGGTTTTGCAACGGTGCAAAGGAGGAAGCGCCGTCAGAAGGTTTTCTGACGGCGCGAATAAGAACTGCTGTGGCACAGCTCCTGTGGAGCCTGGTGCAAATCTGCGTGCTGCAGCACCGAACACACCGGTGTACATCTCTCGCCTGCATTATACCACTAAGGCGGAGGATATCGCGGAGTATGTACGCCAGAAGTCCAAATACATGCCAAGAGTGCAGCTGCTGGAGTCGCGTCGCAACGTCAACTTCAAGGCGTTCGTGGTGCGAGTACCAACTTGCTTTCTTCATGTATTTATGAAGGAGGACTTTTGGCTAAAGGGTGTGGTGTTCCGTCGCTCCCGCGGACAAGTGCCACATGAACGCACAACAACAGAGTGCAAGTGAAGCATTACTAACATAGTTAATAAGTTATATAAATACTAACACAAATTGTATGTATGTTAGTCTATAAAGTATTTATCTATGCGTCTATGCCACGCGAAATAAAATCATTATTATTATTATTATTATAAAATGCCTGGAAAATCTATTCACCGCAGAAATATAAAACATGTCTGTAGGGTGTATATCTACGCCCCTACTTTTCAAGATAGGCATTTCCAGTTTTGAATATGATCCTAGGCTTCAGTGAATATGATGTGTTATTTAATATTCATAACCAAGCAAAAATTTTGCTACAGTACCAAATGTACAATTTTCCTACTAGAGAATTAAAAAAAGTTGTTTAGGCAAATAAAAGTAGCGATAGTTTAGGGGGAAAACGTTAGACTACCACGCGAAGGGCTCAAATTTAATCCACAAAGGCACACATGACTTTTAGAAGTTCGTATTATATAATTAATTATCGATATTTTGAAAGAAAAAGAATAATGTAAGAAATCCTGCATATCTGACATAATGTTCTCGAATTGGCATGAAGACTAGCATCTCGAGCTAAGTGAGCATGATGATCAGTTTAACTGAAAATAGGCCTATGTCACACTTTATTTAAAGACCGCTATTATCACATTTACCGAATTAAACCCACTATAATAAATCCCGAGGTTAAAAAGCTAAGTGATTACAAGGATAATCTAAAGTTATTGCGAAGTAGTTTTCATTTACGTTGCAGGAAAGCTTAAACCGAGCGTGTATCGTAACTTAAAGACAACTTTTACTAACAAGGATTAAGGATGTTTGAAGAGCAAACTAAGTCTCACAAGGCAGTGTTTCGAAAGGAGAAGTTTTGTGATGGATGGCGGAATCACAAAAGACAAGCGACGAAAGATTTTATTCACTCTTCATAATGGTAAGGCGCTTCAAATCTGTTAACATTCTTTTAACTTGAAACAAAATGAACTATTTTTTTACCAACATTCGTATTTGACTAACTTTTAATGTCGTGCATAATTTTAAATCTACCTTTTGTCGGGAAGTGTTTTATACTTTCTATATATGTATATAATACGGCGTTTTATTACTTTATACACTCACAGATTGTGAACTTTGAACTGTTGTCGTAATTATATTACTGCTGCTAGGCTGCTCGATCTGCTGCTGATGAGTAACCCGAACCGGTACAGTTTGTCGATTCGTGCTCCTCTGGGCACCTCAGACCATTGTCTGGTTTGTGCCACAGCTGTTGTTGTTACGCCCCCATGACCCGAGGAGGCGAGACGACGACTGTGGTACTACTTGTCAGCAGACTGGGATGGAATGCGGGAGTAATTCGCATCCATCCCTTGGGCTCAACGCTGCTTTGAGAACAGGGATCCATCAGAGAGCGCTACTGCTGTCGCTGGTGAAATCATCCTGGGTATGAAATATTATATACCATACAGTGATGTCACAAGCGGCGGCAGGAAAAGGCCCTGTTTCGGTCGTGAATGCGCTGATGCTTTTGAACACAAACAGATAGCGTACCGTGCTTAGACCAGGGCTTGCACTCTCCACAACCCTACCGGGGATCATCTGAAGGCACCGTTTAACCAAGCCACAAAATTCTGCAATAGGGCATACTTAATATACTATGGAGAAGCACGGCGAGTATTTGGCTATCAGCCTTGACATAGCCAAAGCTTTCGATAGAGTCTGGCACCGGTCTCTTATTTCCAAGCTTGTCGTTGAACTTGACCAGACCTTGGATCGCATCTCTGAATGGGGTGCCAAGAAATTGGTCCAGTTCAACGCCAGGAAGACCCAGGCATGCGCGTTCTCAAAAAAAAGGTCTCCGTTCCTTCCCGTCCCTTCTCTGAAGAACACTCCACTGGTGATACGTGACAGCCTCTCCTTCTTAGGTATAGATCTTTGCCACTACCTGTAACCCAAAACCTACATCGAGAGCGTCATTAAGCAAGCTTCGCGAAAACTCGGAGTTCTAAACAGGGTGAGGCGGTTCTTCACGCCTGGGCAGCTGTGCCTATTGTATAAGGCACAAGTGCGCCCTTACGTGAAGTATTGTTCTCATCTTTGGGATGGCTCCACGCAGTACTTGCTGGAAGCTCTCGACAGGTTACAGCAGCGGGCTGTCCGTATCATCGGAGATCCAGTGGTCACGAGTTCACTGGAACCTCTACAACTCCATAGGGATATTGCCTCATTGGCATGTTTCTACAGAATATACCATGGGGAGTGCTCTGAAGAGTTATTCCACCTTATCCCACCCACCCCTCTCCTATCCAGAACAACGCGTGCTGGGCTCAGATGTCATCCTTACTTGGTAGAGTCGACTAGAGCGCGTGCCAACAAGTTTGGGTCCTCATACCTCTGCCGAACGATCAAGGCATAATAATCTCTGCCAAGGCACGTGTTTCCTTTTTCCTTCAATCCTGGGTACTTAAAGCGGGGCGTAAAAAAGCATCTTCTCCGGCCATCAAAGTAGAGACCTCAACATTGCCTCGGTTGCTATGAGGACGGTGTGGAGGCCACTGCTCTTAGACCACACGGCTGCTTACCATCAGGCGGAGTGTAGTCATACTGACGAACAAAATAAAAAAAGTAAAATCTTTTTCATGTTAACGATACCAATCATGATCCATACTTTTAGAACTTTATCTTACAGACAATAGACAAAGTGTGTATGTAAAATGTGAAAGAAAGTCGATTAAAGTTTGTGACTTGAGGCGAAAAGGAAGAAGAATACCTACACCAAAAAGCAGTGTTTTATGCGAGTCTTGAGAAAAATGTGGCAAGTGGGGCTTTGAAATTATTATATCTCGTACTGTATGTTGTAAATCTTTATTGTGAAGATATGTAGGTACCAAATTTAATGGATGCTGCAGCTTGATACTTTAGATATTAATTTTTCTTTAATTATCAAGAACTCAGGCACATTCTATCGGTGTGCTAAATTCGTTTAGTACCAAACTCATCATAGTTATTTTCGTATCTCTCCTATGTTGCTCCATTTGTAATAAAAATACGAATTGTAAATGTAAAAACTATTTTCACGTAATAAAACGTTACCTATAATTGTGTTTCCTATTATTACCATGGAGTAAAAAGATTTTGAATTATAAATATTTTCTCCGTTCTTTATATGCTTTTACGTAGAATATGGTTGAGATATAGAACGAATCTATAAATATAGTGAAGGGATATACGATTGAAATAGGTCAGTAGGGAGAATGCTATATATGGATAGCAATGCTGCGTTCAATCGGTCCCTGAATGTGTGTCTCCTTTTTACATGCTAGGGTCCTATCTGTGTCTCGTACTCGCCCGAGGCAGGGTCTCTGAGCTTCTTCGGGTCCGTGTTATAATATATTATTAGTAATATTTGATTGCGGCTGTGCCCGCATATTTCAGCGAAGTACGTGCTTCTAACAAACGAATTCAAAGATATTTATGATTTAGAACAATTGCGTAATGACTCTGCATGAGATCTCTGGATCGGGTGAAGCTTTTCTGTCAAGACATGCTCAGTAGCAGCAAGGATTCTGGATATGTGTTCAATGTACATCATTAGGCTTACCCCTAATGTGTGGTGCTTTAAGCCATAGCTGGCGAAATGTGGATGTAATCCTTCGGGAACATAATCTCATACTAATGTATGTGTAATACATTAGTATGAGATTATGTTTGCATGTTTTTGTGATTAACAGATATTAAATCCTATCTATTAAACTATTGACGTGCGCCCACTATTAGAACAAGTATTTAGCTTAGTTAAAGAGCTTAACATGAATATTAGTACTGAACAAACCACGCGTTGCTTATATTAGATTACATCTCTAATCTTTACTACAATACTAGCTGATTAGAGTATTGATAAACATTGCTCGTGATAAAATCAGTAGAATAATTACAATAAATGCTGTGTCTGTTTTATTTAATTACTGACTACATGTATGTTCTAATAATTTAGGGATCGTATACACAAGTTTGAATGCGCAGTAAAATCGAATATTGTGATGAATGTTAGCCAAAAATCTGAAATAATCGAGACAGCATCTGAATAGTGTCGAATGAATTGACTCGAACGTGACGAACTGCAAAAGAAGCGTTAAGTGCTAGAAGCCAAATAAACATGAGTGGTTTTGCTGATTGGGACAATACTAATAATGACAAAATAGTTAAAAAAAGCACGTTAAGATAATATGCATAGCATCCGTTAGTGGTACGAAATCGATGCCCTAAAGTGTCTTGATAACTACTTTAAGCATTATGCCTTAATCGGATGTACAGACGCTCTGCAAGATATTGATATGTGGTAATCTACTAACTACTATTTTGAAAGCAGTGTAATGTGGGGGCTGATTTTCGTTTTCTGTTCACATTTCTATTTCGCATTTTTTTTGTTTATTAGACTAGTTTGAAATCTACTTAGAACAGTTTTTGTCACGCGAATTGGACTTCTGGTTGAAACGCCAAGCTTTTAAAGAACTATGTAGGTAAGTACCTAGCTTAGTGCCCGTTTTCTGTTACACATATTTCTGTCGAAGTATTAATAAATTAATCTACATTCCATTATATACCATGTTCGTTCAAAACACTTCAATTTATTGTCTTTTTAACATAAAGAAAGAAGGACAGTTTTGCATTTAAATAAATGGTCAGTATGAGTCAGCACAAGTTTGCAACACGACAGGATAATCTTGTAAGGTTTTCAGCACCTATATCAGAAATATTTGCAGAATCACGTACAGCAGACTTATGTATATGCGGTCATGAGAAAAAGAGTTGCCTCAGTAATGCGTCGCGAGTCGCACTCACAATAGTTGCCAGTCGCAGCGTACCGTGGATGACCCAATTCAAAGATAGATATGAACACAATATGAAAGACAGTTTTGTATTTGTGACGAACTAGTGTACCGTGTGATAATACTTAGTGTATTACAAAAGGGCTTGATTAAAAGTATAGTAGTCCTTCCACCGACCTGTGGTAAGTGGTTAACCTTGTACCTGATTTGTTGTTGTAAATAACTTGTACTCTTGACCCTTGTTTTATGATAACAAACATGAACTGTTCGCTACGTATTTTTTAATTTGAGAAGTATATTAACAGACATTGTTGTCTTTGACATTGAGAGAGATTGTTGACACTCGGGTGGGAGATGATTTCACCCATTTTCGGGATAGTTATGCACCTATAGTTATAGGTCACATGTAATAAAAAAATAGGGTGCGAGCCTATTGCCGTCTAAAAGGCACAGTTCCGGGCGCCTTAACAATTTTTATCGAATCTGGAGCGTTATCCACAGTCGCATTCAATATTGCTGCTGCAACGAAGCCGGTACTTATTTTTTACGAGAATAACACATCGTTTTTCAACTTTGACTTTGCTGCGCTATGCTTAGCTAAGCTAATTTTCAAGTGCTATTTTTATCTACAAACAGTTTTGAGTTTTGCGATTATCCGATATGCTTTGAGCCCGGGTCAATACGGATGCTTATTAGCTCATGTGTAATGTTGGATGAAAAATGAGCGGTTGTGCAGTGCGGAGAGAAGCCAGTCAACACGAATCTCGTAATCCCTGCAATGTTTTAAACAAAGTACGGCGTACCACCATTTGTTATTTCCTCATAATCTAAGAAAAAATTTACTCAATAGAGCTAGAGGATTATATCTATAGAGCCTTTGCTCTGTTGAGACAGCGCAGTATAGTTCAATGTTGATTAGGCACCCTACGGTTATGATTAACGTAGATATGCACGCCTAGATTAGTTTACAATTTGCTTATGGAATGAATTAGTTAGCAGGCATTGCTATTGCCACTGTTATTCTGGAGTTGGAAACGTGATTACTTGCATGCGCAAGTTACCGTATGATTAATTCGTGCATGCAGCCTGCTTGAGAAGCCATTATTGTTTTTATCTGTTCTTCTTTAGTTCATTGTTTTATTTACAGGCAACTTCTGCACTTGAAATACCTGTGTCGCGGTGAATTTTACAAACATTTAAACAACGGACACAAAGAATATACATACAGGAAACAACTATTTCGGTATTACACAAATTTTTCTCCCGTGTAGTGATCAAATCTACAACATTTGGCACAGTCATGAAAAACTTCTGCCAGTCAAAAGTCAGCCACTCAAACAGCTAAATAACCTTCATTGTAGAAACAAGCTTTTCATGCTTCTTATCGCCTGAGAGAGTTTTGCTTAGACATCAGTTCACACTGTGTGTCAGTGCAGTTTCTCATCTTAACTAAAGTCAGAGAATAAAGCAGTTCTATAACAGTTTCAACACTGATATCGACGGTGAATTCTTTATGTTATACTAGTTATTCCCCGCGGTTTCATCCATGTTTATGATTGCTGCACCGCTCCTATAGCACGTAGCGTGATGTTATGGAGCCCATGTTACTTCTGGATAATGTAGCTCTCTATTGGTGAAATAATTTTAAAATACGCCCAGTATTTAATCATTATACAAACAAAAATACAAATATTTTCTCTTTAAAATATGAGTATACATACCAAAATAATAATAATATAATATTCTGTCACATACACACATCACCATCCCAAACTAAGCAGAGCTTGTACTATTGGTATTATACAATGGATGTTTATCCATTGTATAATACCAATAGTGAAAAAAAGTATATATGTATGTTTATACATATATGTATACTTTTTTTTCTAAATATATACATACATATTTTACATAGAAACACCCAGACCAAGTCATGCACACAAATGTTTGACTTGTGCGGGAATCGTACCCGCGACTTCAGGCGTGGCAGTCGGTTACACTAACCACTACGCCATCGAGGCCGTCAAAATAAATAAATGACTTACATAAGTTATCTATAAATAAATTTAAATAACGATTTAGCTTCGAGATATCGTGAATTGTGGATATTATACCTACGTTCTACGTTTGACGATATAATAATAAAGTTATAGTTTCATTCGAGGTATGTAACATACAAATCTGTCGAAGCCTCTCATGTATTAATCGAAGTCAAAGAATGGCTCCGTATATCCAGAGAGTAGCGGTACGTAATATGAAATGAATTTGATTAATGTCGTTATTATTTCAGCTGAGTGCGGTGTACTTTTATTGGCAGTTACAACGACAAGTGAATTGCTGGAAAATGTTGACAGGTTTATAAGTAATGCTGTATGTAGCCTTTAAAATATTATAACCTAACTAATACATATTATAAATGCGAATGTAAGTTTATTGGTTTGTTACGCTTTAACGCCTTAAGTACTCGACTGATCATCATGGAATTTTGCATACACGTTGTCAGGGCAAAATAATTTTTTTTCACCCGCCACAAGGACAGGCGAGAGGTTTATGACGGGCTCTCCCAAGACTTCGGGCCTACCGACTAAAACCACCACGGTATGCCAGCTCGCTGCTTTGTATGGTGGGTGGGTCGCTGGAACTGAAACTACATCAGCAACCCACCCAACAGTGCCCAATGCAGAGATGCTGAGTCTGCGGGCGACGACTTCTAGACGATACCCTGGTACAACCGAGGGCGTCGCTCCGACTCAACGGCTGACGGGTGGGAGATCCCCGTACCTCATATCCCACAAAAGCGGACCAAGTACCGATCTCTGCGGGACACCGCACGACATGGACCGTCGCCAAACCTCGTCGCGAACTTCAAGGAGGACAGTCCTGCCTCTCAAGTAGTCTGCCACCAGCCGCTCCAGGTAAAAAGGTACTCCGTGATATCGGAGCGCCCCTAAACACAGCTGTATGGTAGATTGTCGAAAGCGATGGCGATGTCTAAAGACACCGCCGATAGAACACCGCCGCCGGCGACCGCCTCCTCGGCCGCGGCCTTCAGGTACATAATGGCCCCGACCGTTGAACGCCCTTCCCGGAATCCAAACTGAGCATCTGGCAGGTCGAGACCGACAGTGCTCAAATGCGGGACAATGCTATTTGCGAATATGTTAAACCTTGTTTTATTACCTGGGATTATGCTTTGACGCCTACTATTTTTCATTGTTCTTTAAAAAATAAACATACATACATATGTGGTATTGTAGTAATTGTTAGTAAATATAATAACAATAATATCAGTCCTCTGTTTAAACTGTCGCATTGCTGGACACGAGCCTCCTCTTCTCAGAGTAAAAAGCCCATAGTCCACCACGCTAGCCCAGTGCGCGTTAGCTTCACATATATTTGAGAACATTATGGGGAACTCATAGATATGCACGTTTCCTCACGATGTTTTCCTTCACCGTTAAAGCAACCGATAATTATTTTAATACGCACATAAAAGTCAGAGGTTCGAGACAGTCAGACTCTGTGAGGCAGTCTAATGGTCTGCCAATAGGCTATCGATGCTAAATAAATATTATTTTGTCGAACCCTAAGTAACAAATGATAATCAAAAATGTTTAAAGTTATACGAGAAGTAGGTTCGAACCGCTCGCGGTGCGAAACGACTAAGGACCCTTTTGTAACAATCACTGGCAGCAAAATTACGTAATTTAACTTTTAAATTTAATTTTAGTATACAGTTATATTTTATAAAGCGTACCAAAAATAAAAAAGCCGCTACCATGAATGTGCTAAATTTGAGTTTAAACATTGTGAATATTGATATTCTATAAAAAGTAGCATTCGGTAACATCTAGTAACTTTGATGAACACGTTAAACCAATCTCGTTGTGAAAATTATCAGAGCGCTACATTACAGCAAAGATAGAATGAAATAGCAAAAATTTGGTCTAGATAAACAGAATTTTATTTTTGTCTGCACGGATGACGTAGTGATTAAAGCGGTTGCCTTACTTCTTGCCACGCGTGGGGTGTTATGGATTCACCGATGCGGGTCGGCATACAAATACAAAAATTGTTGTTCCAACTGTGGGCTTGTTTGAATGTTTGGAAAGTCCTTTGCGTCTCAGGAACTACAAACAAGCGCGGTGGGTGCCGTTCTTAAAAATATATAGATTTGTTCTAATAATAATGTAATTATAAGAACAATTCTAGATATTTCGTTATATCATGAATCATGGATGTTAAAAAGTATTCAGAACATAAACAAATCACACCTATAGGCCCGAAGGGGTATGCAAAGGTTTATTGCACCCAAATTTTGCCAGCTAAGGTTTAAGGTCATATGTAATACGGAGCGAGCATGTTCCCAGACACCTATGACCCAACATATTTAGCTAATTATCAATTTCCAGGAGCAATACAACAAGGTAAATCCCCTAATAATATTACATACATACATAAATAGATGCACGCCTGTTTCCCAGAGGGGTAGGCAGAGACTACGTATTTCTATTTGCTACGATCCTGACATACTTCTCTGGCTTCATTTACTTTCATTACATTCCTCATACATGCTCGCCGGTTTAAGTAGTAACAAAGGTGAAAGACATTACATAAACAAAGTAGTATTTTTGTCTTCAGCCTCCGATATAAATTAATGAATAAAATTATTATTACGATTCGACTTTGACTTTGATAGATATTGTTGTATTTAAACTATTTCCAGAAAACAACATGTTTATTTTTTATTATTCGATTAAATAAAGTAAACACTCTTTGGATACAATCGGCGAATAGGTACTCCAATTCGTATGCAACATTAGTACTACGTAATTATTGTGTCAAAATGGAAATTCCCCAAAGGAGTGTACCTACTAATTGAACAGTCGCACAAGCTTATATCTGCTAGTATTGCTTACGTGGCAATCGCGAGCGGTACTAAAGCTTTGCCTTAGATTTTATAGAGATTTAACATGGTCTGAATTACTATATGATATAATTGGAGACGCTGCCACACCTGTCCAGAAAGGTACTCATCATAAGATCTTAGTGTAAGTATTATAGATACTTTCAATAGCACACCAAAGGCGAGAAAGCCGCTCAATTTGTCTCAACAAATACAAAAGCTAGATGCAAGTATAAAAAACTTACTGACGAAATAGTATTCCGTAAATGATCGGACAGCTGGCGAATACGTCGATTAGGTAAGTAAGATGACTGAGAAATAATGACATTTGTTTCTTAAGCTTGTTAATAACTACTAGCTTATGAACTCGTAAGTAATAGAGATGATGGTGCGTGTGGAGGAGAGAATAATTATAGTATAAGATTAGTAGACGACATATTACTTGTAAAATAGTTGAACAAAGACCTACCCCATTTTTACAGCACTGGACTTTGTGTAGCCAAATAGCTTTTATATTATTTGAGAAGAAGAAAATTTTAAAGTAACATTATTAACCTTCAAAACTCGAACAGATTCGAGGTTAAACGTTCGTAATTTAACTCTTGAATAAAATTTAATTTCCTGTAATATCAGTTTTTGTTTACAACACAACAACGTTAGAAAGTTCCCTGAGAAGGTTAATGAAATTGCTTATAATAATCGTTACAAAGAAAGTAATTATATCTCGAAAGGAACTTAAACTAAATACGGGCTTTGTTCGCGATGATTAATAGTGTAGCTCGCTTTCGTTATAACGTTGTTCCACGGTAATGGAAAATACATTATACAAATAACTTGTTTCAAATAATTGTCATATGTGAAAACGGTTAACATTATATTCATTGTTCGTATGCGAGGCATATTTTATTCATCAGATGTTTTCGTCGTGTAATTGATTGTTTAAGTTTTAATAGCATATTATTGTATTTGTGCAACACATTGCTATAGAACAACACATTTAGGTTACCATTTAAGCATTGTAGTTTTCTGAATATTATCGTTCCTTCGATTTTGTAAGTGTCGGAAAATATTTCCCTTTTTATCTTTACGTGTGGTTGAATAAGTAATTTTAGCATACATAAAGGATGAATTAAATATTTTCAAGTTATACCTTTATATTGACGTAATATGAGTTCACTGATGTACCTCAGATCGTATTGAAGAAAGAGGAAATATTTATATTGTTCATACAGTATAATGTTCTATTGTAATTACTTACAGAGATAGATCGATCAGTGTTGCAAATAAGCCAATATGCGAATAAGTTAAAAAGTCAAAGAATAAACTTGGCATTCTCATAAAACTTAACAAATGCCTACAAAACGTTCCTGTCTTATTGCCTTCTTGAGAGTTATTTCGTAACTTTTCAATCCTCAGCCTACTTATAACTTTTCCCATCACAATGACTCGCTTAAGATGATACAAATAACGAAATGCCGAAACAAATCCATATGTGGAGTAACGAGATCTGTTACGTGTGTGTTCTCTAACTCTCAAGAGAGATTATTACACTTACAGCGCAAAAAATGTAAAGGTAGATATTATCTTTTACTTAGCTTTCCCTATATTTGCTCAAAGTTACATGTGATATTTTGAAGTATGCTGATCTAGGCTTCAAGTTTTTCACTTGAGCCGTTGAGCAGCCCGTTTTATAATCTGTTGCTTGTGAGGTTATTTGTACTATACCTGTCATAGTTTACATACCTCTTTGTATGCTTCGCAACTGGGTAGCCAGCGCCGGGTACCTAGCACCCAGAACATGTAATTTTTTTTTAATAGAGTAAAAAAAAAAGAAAGGTCCTTATCACAAACGTAATTTTCTTTAAGAAAGATTATCTTTCTTGTGTTTTATATATTACAGCCTATTGCCTTTAGCATTTTTAATTTTTGTGATATATGAATATTGACTAGCAATACATCTTAGTCATCTAAAAAATACGTTTTGATTTGCGTTTTTAATTCAATTCTTGTAGTGCAATGTATCCAAACATCCCTGGTAGACGTGGCAAACGTTTAGCCCAGGTTGTAAATATAGGTACTTCTACGCCCAATAAACTCAAATTGTATTGTAAGTTTATTTTCTACTAAAACTTTTTTCGTTTTAAATACGTGCCCATGATCTCATCTGAGGCAGGTAATTCATTTACTTTCATCACCCCCTTTTATGGCAGCTTTTATTTCACTGTTACTACTAGTAAACCTATGTTTTTGAGATCAGACGTCGCCTTCGGCCATCACAATAAATTAAATAGGTCGAAAAACTTATTCCACCCCAATTGTAATTTAGTACGATCGTTAAAAGTTTTACGAGCAATCTTCGGCTTTCTCGGCAATAATCTGTTTTAGCCGATGCCATCAAACCGTTTGGTATCCGATTGTTCGTTCATTCCCTATCAGTAAATTGACTGACGATGCCCGAATCAATTTTTCTTTCCCCTTTTATTACAAAAGAAAACGATAAGCGCTAATCGATACAATTTTTCTGTTTTAAACGAAATTTTTGAACTTAATCCGAGAAATATGAATGCCATTTGTTAGAATATATACAAGATTATTGCTTGTACTCACTTTTGTCGAAATTTTTGTTAGATATTTTCACTTTGTCTTTTTGTAGCTGATCCGTGATATATGTGCACATATAGTAATCTTTTAAATACATTTTAACAAGAAAACGCATAGAATTGGCTTTTAAACTTCTACATATTTTTATATTATTATACTGAAATATGTTTTTCATACCAAGTGAACAAGTTAGAATGACTCCCTAAACAACCAATGCGATTTTTTTATCAATACATACCGAAAGCATGTATAAAATTAAATCAAATAATTTTTGCTCGAATATGGTACATCTAAAGATGTAATATACTATTCTTGTTGTACAAGTTATCTATCAATATTATTACCGTTGAGAAATACAACGTTATTATGCACAGTGTTGTATCTTTATGGTTTGCAAGTAAATAAAATACATGAAAATAAATAAAGATGTCTTCACTTTAAGTTATAGAGAGATTATAATCGTCGGAGTAGTTAGCATTATGGTCGTTTGGTAACAACTGTGTAAGTAATACAGCGCGAGTGAGGATTAGGGCGTCGGTTGGTAAACGATAGATTAACATCTAATATTCATTTGATAAAATTGTACTTTCCGGCTTGTCTCGGACTAACTCTATCTTTAACCTTAACTATGAGCAGTTTATACAAAGGCTTTTAATAGGATCATTTGTCCGTCTAGCGTAGAAGTGTTTTCGATAATACTATTATTTCTTTGGATTTTGTTATTTTCGCTGCAGGCATCAACGTTTAATGATATATGCATTCAATCTCTCTTAGCAAAGAAAATATATACAATGCTATGCATACCCATTACCTGTGTAATTATTATTTAGTTTCATTCAATATTTCAATTATTTATATATTGTGTAATTATAAAGTTGGTGTGCTAATTGAATTTAAAAAAATTAACAGCACCGATTAATGCAATGATAATGTAATGGTTTAAGAGTTGTGCGTTCGATCCCTACGCGGTAAAACAATGTGTGATGACACAAATTGTTGTTCCGAGTCTAGGTGTACTTTATGTCTGTTTTTAAATGTTTGTAAAGACCCTTACCCAAGGGAGTTCTGCTGAAAATAATGTTATAATATATTTTAAGGCTTAGCTTATACATCGGAGTAGATGTTGTCGCTATGTAGCTACTATCCGAGTTCTCCAGGTGAGCAGATTGACCTGATAACTTCCACGTAACAGGTGTCTAAGCTTGTTAGTGATTTGATGTGGCACAGCTCGTCGCGTCAGATCTATCCGTCTGGTATGTAAGAGTATATTCTAGTCGGCCCTTGCCTTGTGACCTTACTCGCTACTTAGGAACAGCTACTGCAGATGCGAAATAACTAATTCTTATCGTAACTAATATTATAAATGAGAATGTGGTTGTATATTACGCTTACACCTTACCTACACCATCGATCATCATGAAATTTCGTATTCACGTTGTCAGGGGTACATAAAAAGGACACAGGGTACCTATCATCTATAAAAAAACACTGTTACTAACCTAACCATTTTACACTTAACTACTCGACCGACAATATCTTCATTAACACGAGCAAAGGCGCGGGCAAAAACGAGTATGCATTATATTACTCTGATCCAATTTGATCTGATCCAAGTTCTTCCTTATCAACGGTTATAGGACATTCTCGACAACTATAATTATTATAACCGATGTAGGCTGACAACGATAAATGTTACTTTAGCAAAACCAAAAAGCTTTTTAAAATTAGGTAGACCTTAAATTAAATAGACCGACACGCAGTAAAAATTAACCATACTATAAAATATATACCGTAAAATATGTATAAATTTTCGGATAACTTTAAGTTGCTTGATAATTTAAGTGCATTTTTATCACTAATAACTTGAATTTGTAGGAGTGTACATTTATATTTACTCTCATCCTATTTATAATTCCTGTGTTTCCGGGAACTTTACGAACATTGAAACAACGGACATGGAAAACACCTAGACAATACATACTATAATTTTTTTTGTCCCGTGTGGCATTCGAACCTACAACACATAAAACATAAAAAAAGCAAACGCCTTTTTTATGTTTTATTATATTTTAGGTGATTTGTCATCCGTTGGTGTGATCTACTTGACAAAGAAAGACAAAAAATACATTGTCATCCAAAAGCGAAAATGTTGGTCTATGACGTCATGTTATTGCGTTATTATTATTGGGACTCTAAGGATATGGAATAAGGAATATATACATTTCTGTCACGAAGAAAAGGCGGCTATTTTATCGACAAAGGGTTATTACAAAATCCCTATTCTTTTAGCCACTATTTCTTGTTCAGATAAAATATTAGTAGAAGACCTTTTGAATCTATCTTGTCATTCACCTATCCAGTATTAGGGATGTTACTATCCTAACTGAATTTACCAGTATGATTTTCGAAAATGCTACACCACTTTCTTTAGTTTATTTTTGTTTCTGTACTGATTTTACGGGCAATTATATGTAAAAAAATATATGTATTATATTAATTGAACTCATATTGATTATAATTGAATTTAAGAGTCATGCTCTTGGCGGTTCTGTTTAATATTTAGAATCTTACAAACCTGTCAGCTTAACTGTATAGATACACAATTTAAAAAGATTAAACCTTGGCATTCATACGCCGATGAAGGTGAAAAGACATGTCTCCGATTTTCTATATCCCATGAGCTGTTTTCCATTACTTTATCTTTCTGCTATTCTTACTTTTTATTTTTACGTATACATTTAATTGGCCTCACTTTCTTCCTGAAGGCAGGCCTTTGGATATAGAAATAGCCTTTTTTGATTTACTTACTTACCTTTAATGATTATACCTTACAATTTCAATACAATTTTCATGCACGCTTGTTGGTTTAGTAGTCTCAACCTGATCTCACTAGAACGTCTCTGATCATGTTGAAGGTTCTTCACAACATTTACTTTAACGTCTCCCTTCAGCAAGTTTTACCAAAAATTTGTATCCCACATTTTCTCTCTACTTTCTGTTATAAGTAAGCAGCTCATTTCTTTTTGTCATTCTATAATGACTTTATAAAGTTAACCTGTCTAGTTTAAGTAACTGCCGAATAATGAGCATTAGTGCTCTAGTGCATTAGTGCAGTAGTGATACTTAGGTATCATACCAGGTTAAGAGCACCTTGAACCGACGGGCGTGTATAAGTAATGTTATGAAATTGATTGAAGCCAGAGAAGTGTGTCAGGATCGTAGCAAATGGAAATCCGTAGTCTCTGCCTACCCCTCTGGGAAACAGGCGTGAATCTATGTATGTATGTATGTAAGTATCATAATGGCAAACTTTGTAATACACAGCAGTATTAAGAAACGTCGTTATTTAATTCATAAACGAGGCTTTGATGTTTCGGGAGCTAATTGAGTAGGTACATGCATGAAGCTTAATTATGAAGTACTTCTGTCCTCAATACGTGCCCCACATTCCTTATTGATTTAGCTATATTAATAAACATTAATTTAGTTTCGTGGTTGACTGTTTTGGTATTATGGAAAGCCTGAAACGGGAGCTATTAGTATATGCTATGCACATGTTTATTAATCAGTTGAAAGTTACAGAGATTTTTTTTTAGTAATTGGTCGTTTTTGAAATTGTATTGATTTATACTGATTGTGTACTGAGTTACTTTTAACGAAGTACTGAGAATGTTTAATACACACCCGAGAAAATAGGCAGCTTAGTCAAAACACCACGGGCAGCCAATGTCACAAGTTTAAGTCTTTGCACATGGTTAATAGCTTCTTGATGACAAATAGTTGAAAATCGTTACTATTTAGAAATTTTGCAATTCACATATACTCGGATGTGGATTGCTAAACGAAATTCTAATTCAAATTCTTTATTTAACCAAAAGAAAAGAAAGAAAGACACAACTAAATGCACTTTTAAAGTTGATGTGTTTGCAATGCAAAAAAAAAAACATTGTTTCCATAATGGTAAGTTTATCTTTTTTACTATCAATATAAGTATTGCTGTATTGTTTTAAGAGAGGCCAGTAGCCCAAAGCCATCAAGTGGCGTCTGCCGAAATTACCAACAAAAAGCGGTCACCCATCAAGTTAGTTAATTACTACTATCATTCAATCACTAATACAGTAAACTATCAGCTTTAGCAAGTGCAACAAGATTTAAACACCAATAATGTTCAACAAGAAAACAGTTTGACCTGTAAAACGAAATGGTATATTTTAGTTCGCTTTATTTGAATTTACTTTTCAAAGAGTCTCGTAACAGCAATGTAAAATGTAACAGCTGAAGTTAATTATATCACGTTGTAGACGCTCCGTGAATACAAATCGAAACTGTAAAGAACTGTGAATCGACTACACTGTGACGTTAAGCTATAAAAAATTAGGCTCTAGATGTTTTCAAGAACGTCTTAGAAAACGTTGTCTTTTTGTTGATTAGGTATACTGTTGCTCGTTGCTATAGCTTGTTGGAGTGTTAAGTTGGAGTGTTGCTAAGGCTGAGAAAAGAAAAAAAAGGTTACATTATCATCTTCACTTGGTTTATTATTTATAAATAAAGTGCGCATTTTCAAGTATGATCCGTGAACCGCGCAGATGAGAAAAATTGTAAATCACTTAAGCGCTAGATTCGTTTATCCGTCATAAGGCGCGTTACTATTTTATCTACACTAATATTATAAAGAGGAAAAATTTGATTCTTTCTTTGTTTGTAAGGATTTAATCCAACTACTACACAACCGATTTTAAAGATTTTTTCACTATTAGAAAACTATATTATCACCGAGTAACATGGCTTTATTTTATTTAAAAAAGTACTGTTACCGAAAAAATACTTTTTTACCCCGCTAAAGGTTCGGTCCGCCGATGGAAGTGACGGGTCCCACACAACCATCACACATACAGGACAAATTCACAAGAAGAATTCACAAACACACAATATTAATTTTTAAATCATTTAAACATACAATAAAAATTTACCAACTAAAAAGTTCAATTTATACAATTTACACAAACATAAAAATTATAAAAATTGGTACACACATTTTGGGGACTAAGTTCCCGACGACAAAGCGGGGAACAAGTCCCCGAAGACAAAGCGGGAGACCTAGTCCCTCGCGCGACATCAAGAGGCGTGCGCGGAATACGAACGCCGCCTACTCGGACCTGCGCTGATCGGACCGTGGACGGCCCCAATGGGTCCACCGTCCGCAGGCTTCTACTCAAGGTGGCTGGAGGTCGTCTCGCGCCTTCCTGCGCCCGGCTCTGCGGTTAGGGTGAGGGATTGAACGTTCCCTTTCCCTCTCAGCCGCCTCCTTCACTAACATCACCTCCTCACAAAATGAGGTGACGGCATTCCAAGACTTCTCACTCGAAACCATGGACAGAGTCATAGCCTCGAGCGAGAGGACGACCCTACCGACTGCCGCATGCATGACACGGCGTTGCGTGGCCCAAGCAGGGCAACCTACCAATGTGTGCAACGCCGTGACTTCGACAACGACGCGGCAGTCGCCGCAGTGATGACAACCGAGCGTCTCCTGTTTGCCTATTCGACACAGGTACCGACTGAAATAATCGTGGTTGGTCAGCACCTGCGTCAGATGAAACGTGAGGGCGCCATGACGCCTCTCCAGCCACTCTCTAAGTATGGGTCTTACCGCCACGATTGCGGCGTGCCCGGCACTGGGGTACACAAGTCGATTGCTCCATTCTTCCACTAGGACTTAGGACCATAACCTAACCTGACCTAAGTGGCTAGGTAAGGTTACGTTAGTAACAGTACTTTAACGCATAAATGGAAGCACAGCAATTATTTTATATGTAAATAGCTTTGGCCCGCGGCTTCGCTTAAGTAAAAGTTTACGCGAGCAAAGCCGCGGGCCAAAGCACACAAATAAATTAATTGCTGCGCTTTTAAATTCGCGTTGAACGTAGCGTCAAGCGCAGCGTGAGATGCATGTCATTTTAAGCAACGCAGACGCAGAAAACGGAAATGATCACCATATAATGCATAAGCGAACTCAGCGCTTTAGTTTATCTAATTATAGCTACAAAATCAATTTATTTCCATTTTCATGCAATATTTTCTATGCAGCACAATAAGATAAAAAGGGACGTTTTTTTAGCGCATTGAAGTAAAAGCTGCTTACGCTCGGTGCAGTAGTCCGCGGGTAATATGCATGCTATATGTCTATGTATACTATAAAGAATAGCTACACTCGTAGACTATACAAATGTAGTCAATGTACTGTGATATTTTACGAAGCGTGTGTGGTTTTGCTTAAATCGAGCGTCAGGGAAAACTAAAGTTGCCGACATAGCTCTCGGGATGGCCAAGCTGAAGTGGCAGTGGACAGAGCACATAGCGCGCAGAACCGATGGCCGTTGCGTTAGACGCAGCAGAGGTAGGCACTAGGTCGACCGACGAACTGGTAAGGGTCGTGGGAAACGGTTGGATGCGGATGGGCCGATATCGGTCTGAGTGGCTAACCTTGGGGGAGGCCTATATCCAGCAGTAGACGTCTTTCGGCTGAGATGATGATGAACGTTAGTGTGGTGAAAACCGAGTTGGTATATTTTACTCACAGGAAGATTTCGACGAAATACAGGCGTCTTATAAACCTACATTTAAACACAGGTACATATAATTAAGGCTTAAGTCTGCATACTAAAGGTATTAGGGTAGGATTTGAGAATACATCCTCATTTTACCAGCTATTTATTTATTTTTAATAAATGCCATTCAACCACTTTATACATATTAATACAATATTAAATTTCGTTACATAGTATTTTAATAACTTTACATAATTATATATAATACGTAACGGGTATTAACATATACATATATATGTAGTAACATATTGTAATAAAATAGTATTTTGTCTGATATGTATGAGACGGCGTACATAACATTGACCCGATATAAAGGACCCGAAGGGTAAGGTGTTTACATATTTATATAACTATAATAACTTAATCTAACTTTAATTTTATCTTAAAAGGGTTATACAATACTAGAATTAGATTAAAATAGTTTTAGCAATTGAGTTTATAATTTGCTAAATGAATCACCAAAAATGACAATGTCAATTAAAGCTATGAATGTATTGTATATTCCCCGGAATTACCGCTAAGCCTAATCTTGTCTATCGCACACAATGGAGCCAGTCTTGATGCAGCTACTGAGAATTGCCTCACATATAATCTCAACAACATATTAAGTCATTGTATACCTACTAGTTAGTAGTGTAGGCTCTGAGAGTCAGCTTGGAGACACTGCCTTCCTACAGTTTCCCAGAATATGAACCTGGCTTGTGAAGACAATCTTCTTGACATGGTTGTATTAGTAGCATAAATACTTACACCGTCTGTACGTTTCACGACACTATTGTCTGGTTAATTGGTTATATATGTATTTCAGAGGTGACGTGTTATTATAATTATAAATAATATGAATATTAACTAAGTATTTCGTTAAGGAATAGGGAAGTTGACTCAAAATTTCTTATTATTTTAGTCAAATACTTATATTATCCAAACTCTAAAAATACGAAGAATATTTGAAATTCTATCAAAATTAAATATAATCTAAGCTTTGCAAATCTGATATTAGGGGTTAATGTCAAATGACAGAAAAGGATGGACCATATATATTGTGACGTTTAAGTACAGTTGTCCGAAGAAATATAGATAAATATCACATATGCATATATACAATAGCCTCACTTTTTCTTATATCCAAATATAAAATACTAGATTTTACCCGCGGCTTCACTCAGGTTAATGTATATTTATGTTAAGATGTATTTTACTAGCTGACCCCGCGCAACTTCGTCTGCTTCACATAAGAGAATTTGCCCCATTTTTGCAAAATCTTTCATATATGCTCTGCTCCTATTGGTCGTAGCGTGCTGTTATGTAACCTATAACCTTCATCGATAAATGGGCTATCCATTTATCGAGGCACAGTATCCAAGGCAACTAATAATACTTACATAGAATTTTATGACTATCTGTACCTACGGTTTCGTTTATGTGGTCCACGTATCATAGACAAATGTATATCAAATCCTAAAGCTAAATTATATATACCTACGATTTAATCGTAGGTATATATAATTTAGCTTTAAAAGACATTATTTATATTGGACCAGTGCACTGTGGTTTAACAGTTATAAGCGTATGAACGAAGAGACAAGGAGACATTATCTATACTAATATTATAAAGAGGAATGATTGTTTTTTTTGTTAGTAACGATTTGAAATAAAACTAACTTAAATCTAAGTAGTTTTAAAATTTAAATAACTGAAATAGTAACAAATTTTAACAGTAGTAGATAATAGTTTCGAAATTAAATAATAATAGTGTCTTAAAATAAATAACGCGATAAAACCCGTAAAAAGTAATTTAATTTAAATGTATAACATTTACGTAAATGTGAGGCAATATTATCTAGAAATTCAAATAATAATAATATTTATATTTAACTATTCCTCAATTTTTTGCCTTTGTTTCACCAAAAATACTAATTGCACAGCAAAATATGCTAACTAAAATATTTTAAAGGGTTCAAAGTAAGTCGACGGAGCTCTGCTTCGCGGGGCTCCTATTTCATAACCTAACCCTTCCGACACGGCGTGCAGTGATTTGAGGCGTATGGGTGCTCGTTATGACATATTTTAGTAAGCATATTTTGCTGTGCAATTAGTATTTTAGGTGGTCATTATTTAAATCCCATATATAATACCAAATCCTACACAAAAATAATGGACTACTATTACTACTAATAATGGATCCAGAGTGGACACTGCTGCTCATTACTCACTCAAAAACAACATCATTACAAACCTTGTATAACTATCACAATTATATATGAGTAAATTAGTTTTAAATTAGTTCATTGTTATTCAAGTTACGTCGGCAATAAAATGCCTTGTCAAGTGGGTCCATTCCGGGGTCGAACGAAATGTTATTGCGCGGAGGCCGTAACTGTGCCCATTAGAAAGCTATATCGTCTTGTCTTCATATATACTTATATAGACTCACGGCTTTATACCTCCGAAGGGCTGGGCAGACGTAATTACTTGCCCAATTACACCAGGTATGTTTTAAGGTCTTAACTAACAGAGTGCGAGCTTATTGCCGTTTGCTAAATTCCCAAGCATCTGCTATTACATGAGTTTCAAGCTCAAAGCTCAATCCCAAAGCGTGTATCTCTGACTTTTCGAAGTTATGTGCGTATTTAACTCTGCTAACTAACTTTAATGGCGAAGGAACACATTGTGAGAAAAGCTGCATATATTAAAGTATATAATATTTTTAAAGATATGTGAAGTCTACCAACCCGCACTGGGTCAGCTAGTAGACTATGGCCTAACCCTTTTCACACAGAGAAGAGACCCATACCCAGTAGTGTTACAGTTTAATACAGGGCTGATATTATATTATTTTAACATAATTGGCAGAGTGTAGGCTTGATACATTTCTGCCTGAACTTTTAGGGATATATAAAAGACATAATAATTATGTATGTCCTGCCAGTTAGCACAGCGGATACAACTGAATAATTAGGTGGCATAACCGCTGCTGGTAACCAAATAACTGATAAAAATATGACGTTCGAATTACCTTCAAAGGGAAGTAAAACGATAACTTGTAGTATTACGTTTACGCGAATGTTTTACATTGAAATTAAACTACTTTTTACGGTTTTTATCCCCTTGTTTATTCTAAAACACTTGTTACATTATTTTGAAACTATTACGACTGTTAAACTTTATTACTATTTAAACTATAGGTATACATACATATATAGATTCACGCCTGTTTCCCAGAGGGATAGGCAGATACTACGGATTTCCATTTGCTACGATCCTGACACACTTCCCAGGCTTCATTCACTTTCATCACATTCCTCGTACACGCTCACCGGTTTAAGGTGCTCTTAACCTATACCTCTCTTATTTAAGCTATATACATTATTAAAGCTATTTTGATTTAAGTTTACACTTTACCCAATGTTTCGGTTGCTTTTCAGCAGCTTTGTTAACGGGAAGACAAACGGAAGGCAATACGGATTCGGCTGGATGCCGGACAGCCACTAAATATCTTCTTGAGGTGTGTTTGATATGAAACCGGTAAACAAACATTTGGAAAGTGGTCGTTGGACTATACTCAAGCGTGTAAGTTTTTATTTTATTCAATAGTGCAGTTATGACTGTTACTGTCATGGAATTGGCATGAACTATAGGAACGTTCCATTAGGTATATTATATGAAAGTAGGTGACATAAGGCACAAATGCCTATGATTAACAAGAACACTAGAAAGACGGCCTAGATAAATGAACACATGGCACCAACATTTTACGCCAGTTAATAAATTCTCTTTACACGACACACTTCTTGAAAGTTCTTTGTTACGCCGAACAAAGTCTTACGAGCCAGATCAAAGGCACAGATGAAATATACAAATGGATTGCAAATTGTTCATAATTCTACGATGTTGTTGAAATGATAATATCAAAAGTACCAACAGGTATGGTACTTTTGATCTTACCATTTCAACAGTAGTAGTCGAGCCAAAACTCAGAACGATTATTAAATGACGACTCTCGCACTAAGGATAATTTCGGTGTCACGGGGAACCTTAAAAACATTCAATTAAGGAACATAAAGAACACCCAGACTCGGTATAACTATTTGTGGACCACACAAGTTTTTGTCCCATGTAGGATTCGAACCCACGTTAATCAGCGCTGCGGCAGTGGAGAGGCGACCACATAAACGACTACGAGATCAGTGCAGTCAAAAAATTTATTTTCATTAGCTATTGCACTTGTTCATTTGCTTACGCTCGCTATGCACGTTTGTTTCATTCCTCAAAGGTATAAATAAGACGACAATTTTTCACATTTGTTGCAAAATTGCACCTTGCACATGCCCTTCAACTTTTCGGTACCTGACATTTTCAAACTGCCTCGCTCGGCTCTACGCGATCGTCTTTTGTCTTTACCTACATGATATCCATTATTATGTGTCTATTTGTATCGTATATACTAAACTTTTTTGCTCACGGCTTCGCTCGCGTAAATGTAGGTTAGGTTAGGTTAGTAACAGTACTATTTTTTTGATGAAAGGTACGCTATGTCCTTTTCTGTCCCCCTGACAATGTGCATACGAAATTTCATGTATCATGTATGGATTTTTAGGTATTGTATTCAAGATTGTAGACATGCATGTAAAAGGCTATTAATGAATAATAAATAAAGATTAAGATAGTTTGTAATTTGCTCAAGCCTCGTCGCATTTTAGGAAGACTTTACCCTTAAAGGCAATTATAGAGTTATCTTAGCTTCCGCGCTAAGATATCACTGTCTACCAACCTTTTGTTTATCAAGTAAGATCTACGAGTTTGTGCTCATTACTTTTACTTTTAATAATTCAAGACTAATTGCAAATTAAAAGTTTATTACATAAGCAAAGGATAACATCGTAAGATTATTTACATGTCTACGTCTTCTCCATAAAGTTTTAGGAAGATGACAAGGTCTATGAGCTCTTCTAACTGCACTTGGTCATCATGACTGAATATTACAAAGTCGTATCGTATCGTAACTTTGACTGCTCGATTGGCGTAGTACTTAGTTTAAGTAATCGCTTCATTACTCGAGTACAACTTAGGGTTCAAATCCCATACGGGACATACTCAAGTACAACTCAGGATTGAAATCCCACAAAACAAAAATTATGTGATCTACAAATGATTCTTCCGTGTCTGGTTGTACTTTGTGTCTGTTATTTAAATATTTGTTAAATCCGTCCGGGACATAGGATTTATTCCTAGTAGTAGATTTTTCTTTTTAAAAGACAAAACTCTGTATCGGTATACATAAATTATTCATTTAAGGCAATATTTATTGACCACAGCAGCTCGATTTAATTTTAGTAGTAGTTTGTTTGAACCATAAACATTATGGTTGGTAAACATTGCAGTCGTAAAGACACCGAAGGACATGTCTGTTACGACCAACATCTGATACTGAATAGATAAGTGGCGATAATTATGGCGATGGTAGTTTTTAGTAGTTTCGGTTTCGTAATTACGAAGTTCTGGTAATTTATTGCCGTCGTAGTGCTTAGAAAGATTAATTAATATTATTCTTGTATAATAAACAAAAAATAAGATATTGCCGTCGGATCTATATACAAATAATTATGGCGGGATCGCTATAATAGAGCTTTATTTGTAAGAAAGTATCAACTTTCTGTCTATACTAAAACGGGGCGCAATCTATACTGCCGTCTCTTGAGGTGGCAGTGTAAATTACGTTGATCGCTTTGCTATACCTTGGTATCCTTCCTAATATTATAAACGCGCATGTGAGTTTGTTTGTTAGCTTGTTACGCTTTTATGCCACTTCTCCACCGATCATCATAAAATTTTGCATACACTTCGTCAGGGGTACTGAAAATGATATCGGGTACCTTTTATTACGAAAAAAGTACTACTGTCTTCGAAAGTTAATGGTAATATAATTTTACTAACAAAATTTACTTGAAGGGGAGTGAATCCGCGAAATCTAGTAGCTAATATTATGGGTGTTCTGCGTGAGCGACGAACGCGACGCGATGCGACGCGACATGACACGACGTAATGTGACGCGATGCTACACGCGACAAATGTCCTACGTGATTTTGGTCATTACTTGTCGAGTCATGTTGAAGTACAGTGCAATTTTGCTTGAAAGTTTATACTGAAAGGAGAGACTTTTAAAAAAATATAGTAAAATACACAGAAAGAAAACAAATATAATATTTTTACAAAGAAACATATTTGGCGAATTCCATCATTTATATCCAAAATTAAGGAACGATTATTAAAAATTTAAAGAAAATTGTGGCGTGTTACCGTCTACTTTCGATTACATTATTGCTGGAATTAAGTCTGAATTTGAGAATCAACCATTTCGTAGTACGTGGTTTCACGTCTGGTCGCTCACAAAACAAGTATGCTTTACGTCGCGTCTCGCCGCAGACTGCCATATAGGTCGCAAGATCGGTAAGCCGTTGTTTTGATCGCTTTCGTCGCGTTCGCAGCGTCGCGTCGCGTCGTATTCGTCGCTCACGCAGGACACCCTGTTAACGTAACACTGGCTGTTTATCGCTCACCTAAGACAATGTTGACAAGTCAGGAATCTAGAAAGCCACTGCTTGTCAACAAATGTCATTGCCTGAAAATGTGCATTTTGTTTTATATTCAAAGCGACATTGGCCCAAGGGATAAGGTATAGGACTTGCGATCAAGAGTTTGTGGGTTCGACCCTTACCTATTGCACTACCAAAGTTTACTTTAGAATTGGGTTTACCCAATTGTAACACAAGCAGTTAGGTAAGCTCGACGAGTTAACAAGAACAATTAAAAATAAATTTAGTTAATTTACAAAGTTTACAACATTAGATTATTAAATACTGTATATGTTTATTAATAGAGTATTTAATTAATTTAACAGTGCGTCTTATACCAAATAAATATCGAGTATATTTAATTAGCAGACGTTGCACTATTTAACTAATTATAAATTACATCTTTGAACTGATAGCAGTGAGACACTATCAGATGGCATATTGAATAGAGACCACTAAATAAACAGATCGATTCTTAATTAAACCAAAAGATCCTTGCTTGCTTCAACGTTTTGGCAAACGCGGCACACGGCATACTGCCCTGTGTTTTACTAAGCTTATGAAAAGTCGAATTGTTACATTATTGTGCTACTGTAATTGCCAAAACTGTATCAAAGCGAGTTTTTATTAAAATTGTGTCTGTAATGTTTATTTATCATAATTGTCTGTATTATATATATATATATAATATGTAAAAGGTAAACATTATGCATGATCGCGTTAATACCCGTTATTAACGCGATCATGCATAATGTTTACCTTTTTTATGCTTGACGTTTCGACCAGGTTACACCGGCCGTGGTCACAAGCTGACTGGTGCTGCGATGTCATGTCTCCGTTTGTGAGGCAGAAGAATCTTGATTCACCCTCACTTTTGGCATGTTTTTTTTTTATTTGTCCATGTACCGTCACAAACTACACTCACGGTATCCCTATTACGTATGCTAGCCGTTGTGTCCGTATTCTGTGAATTACCTGACTGTGCAAAACAGCGAAGTTGCGTATTATTAATCACGGGATTCCACGTCGCGGATAATTTGAAACCATCTTCCCTATTGAAATTTCTATATTTTTTGATTTCAATAATTTCTCGCACTACTCTTGGATAAAAGTGGCGATCAGTGGAGAGGACTTCCGGACGATGAAATTCAATCCAATGATTAGTACCTGATTCCAGTATATGTTCTGCAATTGCTGATTTGCTAGTCTGCCGGTTCTTCACAGCGGCGATGTGTTCTTTGACCCTCTCAGCAATAGTACGCTTGGTTTGGCCTATGTAGGAACTCCCGCAGCTGCAATTTATCTTGTATACGCCTGGCGTTTGTAAAGGCAAAACGTCCTTTGGTGTGCCCACCATGCTGGTTACTTTGGCCGCCGGTGTATAAATAGTGTTGATGGAATATTTCTTTAACACCGTTCCGATCTTATCCGTAATTCCTTTTACTTATGGCATATAGGCGGGTTGTCTGTTCACCTAAGGATGCTTGCCTCTTTTAGTCGGCTGCCTCTGTCGTCCATTCACTACATATCCGTTATTTATTGATTTATTTATTTATTTAATTTTCATGGGAGACCAACAGCATTATCACTATTATTCTTTAGTACATGGGTGAGCATGATTGAGTTCAGATTCTAAATGCCTCTAATGCTAAATTCTAAATGTCTAAATTGTCTGTATTGATTAAATACCACTAAATAAACAAATCGATTCTCAATTAAACTAAAAGATCCTTACTTTCTGCTAAGTTTGAGTATTTGCGTTAAATGCGCCATATTGCCCTGTATTTCGACAATCATATGAAATTCCGTATAATTACATTATTATGTCACAGTAATTGCCAAAGCTGCATCAAAGGCTTTAATTTATGGCTTACTCCTCGTCGTACCACCAACTCGTGCCACCAGTGGTACAAGAAGGAATTCAATTTCCTCTATGTGCCACCGATTAAAATTTTAATGTGACGCCATGATATACATATTATGCCCCACTAACAAGCGATTTATTGCTATCGTTTTTCTTTCTTCAAAAGACAACTCCCGCACTAGAAATAATTCCTGTGTCGCGGGGGACTTTAACATCCACGATTGGCATAACTGCGTGGATCACTCAATTTCTACGCCCATTTCATCAAAACTGAAGCTATACATATGTCACAATCCATGCTTCATTACATGCGCTTGTAGCAACATTGATAGAATTCCTGAAACCAAATATCTTGGTGTCATGATAGACTAAAAACTTAATTTCCAAATCCACATTAATTCCCTTTCGAACAGATTAAGGAAAACAATAAATATAAGAACTAAAATATGCCGCCTGTCAAGAAACACTTAAAATTACTTTCTATGCACTGTGCCAATCACTGCTCATCTACTGCATCCCTTGCTGAGGCGGAGCAGCCAAATCACACATGATTCAACTAGAGAGAGCACATCGCGCTGTATTAAAAACTATGCTCAAAAAGTTATTATGCTCAAAAATAACCCAACCACTAAACTATGAGAAAAGTCAGTTCCTAAGTGTCCGGAAATTACCTGTGCACAAAACAGTTATTTCGTCTCCGGAATATAACGATCTGATCAGACGTCGATTCTTTAGGGTACCTGTACCTGTTTGTCGTGCTTTTATCCGTTCCTATCAGCTTAAATTTATAATATTGCTTCCAAACACTGTGACATACGTCTGAATACAGCATCAGAGAAAAATAAAAACCTATGAATGGTTAAATAAACTCACTTATGAAGAGACAGAACAGTTGTTAACTACAATAGCATAGAATATATTTATTTATTTATAATATTCCCTATATGTGTTATTTTTATAGTATAATGAGTATATAATATAATTAGTAATTTAAAAGTGATCTCTTAGTTTTAAGCATTTTAATATTTCTATTTTGTTAAATTGTCTTGTTGTCTTCCTTTATATAGTTTTAAACATTATTTATTTCTTTCTATTATAATTATGTATTTACAATTAAGAAGTGCAGGAGCTTTAAACCTCTATTGTAACTACGTTTGGCTAGGACCCCACGATACAGACTTGCCTAGTGTGGGGACCGCGTTAAATATTTACCTGATAAGATCTGCTACACTAATTGTATGTTTTGTTAAGCACTTTTATAACTTTTTTTGTGTTTCTAAATAAACATCTTCATTTTCATTTTTGTCCCGTACAGGACTCGAACTCAAAGTCTTCGGCTTGGCAGCAGTGTGGCGAAGGTACCACTTCACTATTACGCCATTTGTGCAGTCAAACTTGATCAGACATTGTTAATAGGAGCGACTAGAGGTCTATCCTAAATCTATACTAATAGTAGATGTGCCCGCGGTTTCAATCGCGTCTATCGTTACTGCGCCGCCCCCGTGGGTCGTAGCAAAATATTTTTTCAATTCGGTCCAGTAGTTCCTGAGATTAGCACATTCAACCAAACAAACAAACTCTTCAGCTTTATACCTAATCTATACTAATATTATAAAACTGAAAAGTTTGTTTGTTTGTTTGGTTGAACGCGGTAATCTCAGGAAGGCTATAGGCTACATAACATCACGCTACGGCCAATAGGAGCGGAGCAGCAAATAAAAAATGTTGCAAATATGGGGGAAAATCTCTTATATGAAGCAGACGAAGTTGCGCGGGTCAGCTAGTAATATTATAAATGCGAATGTGAATTTTTTCGATACGCTTTCATGCCTTAACTATTCGACCAATCATCATTAGTTTTCGCATACACGTTGTCAGAGGAACAGAAAAGGGCATAGGGTACCTTTCATCTAAAAAGAAGTACAGTTATTAACGTAACCTACATTTACATGAGCCAAGCCGAGGACAGAATCTAGTTTTATAGAACAGTGAGGTACTGGCCTTAGCATTCATCATTGCAGGTCACATATCAACTGAGTATCAAGACTCAAAATGGACGTAGAAAGAAAATATTATTACGCACCTGGTATAAATGCATGGTAATACTCCGACGCCGTCAGCCAATGAAGGCAAGTTGCGGTAATCCTGACAGCCTCTTTGACGTATTTACGTCCTTTCGTGCTTCAGTTAAACGCTTCTTATCGGCACAATTACACAACATTTTGAAGTCATTGTTCATTGTCAAACATTTTCACTTTCGCGATTTGAACACATATCACAATATTAAATAACGGGTCTTAATCGTATTAACAAGTATTTAAAGCTACATATAAATACCTTTGTATCTCGCGACGTTTCGACCGACCTGCATCGATCGTGATCACGCGTTATCTGTTGTGAGCTCAGCGGCGCCTGTGGGTTTCGGCAACTACCCTCATGGGTAATTTTATGAACGCTGTCGGTATTTTGACAGACATATATACTAACGACGTATACACATGAACGAATTTAACCACTACATTTATTCTTGATGATTGGATTCCAAGATATAGATGCACAATTGCACAAACGGTATACATCCTACAGTTTGAACTTGGTGTATTTAATTTCAACAGCTTCATGTACTATCTTGCATACCGTGACGTGAGATGACTCAGTACATATGTAGACAAGCAGTAGTTTGACATCGCCGTATTTTAGACAAAAATGTCAGCTCTTGGTTGGCGCTTAGGATTGCAAAATGTTTTTAACGGGCTTGAATCATGTAATAGATTTTTTTAAATATAATTAACTATGTGTAGTTATTCCAATCCAATCAAATAGAAAGGTGAACAAACGGTTCATTGACATTCTATTTTTGAATTTGCTATTCTAGTGGTAACATATAAGTAGTCTGTTTCAATCCACCGAAAAGGTACACACACACACACACACACGCACACGCACACGCACACGCACACGCACACGCACACGCACACGCACACGCACACGCACACGCACACGCACACGCACACGCACACGCACACGCACACGCACACGCACACGCACACGCACACGCACACGCACACGCACACGCACACGCACACGCACACGCACACGCACACGCACACGCACACGCACACGCACACGCACACGCACACGCACACGCACACGCACACGCACACGCACACGCACACGCACACGCACACGCACACGCACACGCACACGCACACGCACACGCACACGCACACGCACACGCACACGCACACGCACACGCACACGCACACGCACACGCACACGCACACGCACACGCACACGCACACGCACACGCACACGCACACGCACACGCACACGCACACGCACACGCACACGCACACGCACACGCACACGCACACGCACACACACACACACACACACACACACACACACACACACACACTCACACACACACACACACTCACACACACTCACACACACTCACACACACTCACACACACTCACACACACTCACACACACTCACACACACTCACACACACTCACACACACTCACACACACTCAAACACACTCACACACACTCACACACACTCACACACACTCACACACACTCACACACACTCACACACACTCACACACACTCACACACACTCACACACACTCACACACACTCACACACACTCACACACACTCACACACACTCACACACACTCACGCACACTCACGCACACTCACGCACACTCACGCACACTCACGCACACTCACGCACACTCACGCACACTCACACACACTCACACACACTCACACACACTCACACACACTCACACACACTCACACACACTCACACACACTCACACACACTCACACACACTCACACACACTCACACACACTCACACACACTCACACACACTCACACACACTCACACACACTCACACACACTCACACACACTCACACACACTCACACACACTCACACACACTCACACACACACACACACATTATTATTATTATTTATATTATATATTTATTATTATTATTATTAAATGTCTCTGAAGAAATAAATTTTCATTTTTAAATTTAGTATTTTAAATATCCAGCATAAATTTATAAAAAGTTGTGGTGACTTCCTTAAAAACCATAGAGTTATTTGTTATCACTAGAATACCGAATTCAAACATAGAACATGTTCGACGCGCGGGCAGGGCGGAACGATAGTCTATTGAACTCTATTGTTCTGTCATCATAGAAAAAGTAATTTACTATCCGATAAATAAAGACACTAACAAATTAAGACTTGAACTAAGTACTTACCATACCATTACACTGTATTTGCAATTGGAATATTATATAAATAAATTATTTTTTGTCGTGCAGTCATATGCAATCATAAATAATTATAGTCTATAATTTAAAAAGAAAAGTGAGTTTACTTTTCGTCTAAAAGTTATAAAATTAAATTATTAACTTATTAAAGAAACGGCAATTGCTTGAAAATGCATTTGCATCATGTGAAAACCTTGAAAATACGTACAAATGTGTAACTTATTCCATCAAGTAAGTAATTATGCGATAAATTTAACAACATTTGTTTTGTATATATTTATATCAGATTGGATTAGATCCCTATAGTAGTACGTTGAAGAATATTTATTTAATTTTGCCGCATGTGTAGATACTTCGCAATTACAAAAACATTTAAAAATGTCAATACTTAATAAACCTCCGGGTATCAATAACTTTAACTAACCATCTAACATTTAACTTAAGAATATATAACAAAGTAATATCGCAGTAAGCAGTAATATTACCTATAAAAATTAATATGCGTGGTAATATAGTAAATAAATAAATGTTATAAATTAAAAAGTATTTAATTTTATCATCATCACCATCACGTAACATCCGAAAGGATTAATGGCAAAAAAAAAAAAACTTTACAAAAAAAAAGATTGCGGCATAAGAATGGGGCATCTGATTTTTATTCTATAATGAATTAATGACAGAAAAAAAGACGCGCGTCCCGCTCTGCCTTCGTGGAACATGTTCTATTTTTGAATTTGCTATTCTTTTGGTAACATATTATACTTTAATGCTTATAGCCGAGCATTTTCTGGTCTGGATAGGACCACTAGATAGAACTCCTTCTATCACAGGTCTTATTCACCGAACGTCAATATTACTGGAAAATAGTAAGTGAAGTGGTTAAAATAAAAAGATATCGTAATTTCAACCGGGAGAATGGACACCGTTTGCCGTTTACCGTAAACGAAGTGACTCAGGTTGACAGTGTGTACACGTTGTTAGTGCTGTGTTAAAGTACCGACAGTGCAATTATTCATAAAAATTATAAACTGAGTATAGTAGTAGGGTAGTGATACCCGCACTTTACAAAGGCACCGCTAAGCTCACACCAGTTAACCCGTGATCACGATCGATGCAGGTCGGTCAAAACGTCGGTAAATATACCTATAAATACCTACATACTGTGTTATGTATAAAAATTGCGTAAGTGTAAAAACTTTTGTGATAAACAAAGATAATGACTTTAAATCTGTGTAATTGTGTCGATAAAAAGCAATTCAGTGAAGCACGAAAGGACTACGTCAGAGAGCCAGTCAGGACTTCTGCAGCTTGCTGTTATTGGCTGACGGCGTAGGAGTATTCAGGTGCGTAATAATATTTTATTACTACGCGCACTTTGACTCTTCATACTCGTTTATATGTGAGCGGTAGTGATGAATAGTAAAGCACTAGTTACTGTTTTACAATAGACCTCTTCCCACTCCCAACAGTGACGTCTGCTCAAGTACCTAGCTAGATTAACTTAGTAAAATACAGGGCAGTATGCCGCGTGCTGCAATTGCTGAAACTTTGAAGCAAGCAAGAATCTTTTAGTTAAATTAAGAATCGATCTGTTTATTTAGCGGTCTCTATTCAATATGCCATCCGATAGTATCTCAATTACAGTTCAAAGATGTAATTTCTTATTAGTCTGTAATAGCGTGTCATCTGCTAATTGAATATACCTACTCAATATATTTGCGTAATGTACGACGCATCGGTAATTTAATTAGCATGTGTATTTATTTAAATGTATGTCATAGGCAAGGAGTTTTTAAATTCTATAATATTGTTTTCTGTTTACGCGAATGTTATTCATTGAAATTAAACTACTATATACGGATTTTATCGCGTTGTTTGTTTGACACTTTATTACATAATTTAGAAACTGGTACACTACTACTAGGTACTATTAAACTTTACTAATTTTTAAGCTAATTAAATTATTACTATTAAAACTATTTATATTTAAGTTTACACTTTCCCCGACGTTTCGCTCGCTTTTCAGCAGCCATGGTCACGGGGAGACTAAGATGGTAGTAGTCTCAATGTTCCAGTGTAGTTATTTCAAAGTACCCGAACATAATTTAATCATTAGTGTTTCTATTTACGCAGAATGAGCTCAGAGTATCATGAAGTCTAGCTGTGGTTTGCTTCTTGGGTTTGACTATTTGAAGTACTGGATCCCAAGCTGGTGGTACATTTCAACCATCTTCTCTATTGAAATTAGGATGTTTTTTGATTTCATTAGCCTCGCGAAGCATCCTTGTTAGGAATCGGTGTTCTTTAGCGAGAATCTGTGGTTTGCCAAATCTCAGGTAGTGGTTGGCCCCTGTTGCACATGTTAACACACAGCAGACTTCAACGAGCGTTGGTGTTTTACATCAGCTATGTGTTCTTTCATGCGGGTGCCTATGCTTCTCTTGGTTTGACCAATGTATGAGAGTCGGCAGTCACAATCTATTTTATAGACCCCTGCATCTTGTAAAGGTAGTTGGCACTTGACGTGTGGTAAAAATTGATTTATCTTCGTTGGCCGCTTGAAGTACGTGTTGATTGAAGCTCGCTTCAAGATGTAGCTAATCTTGTCAGTGACACCCCTTACTTATGTATATGCCTGCTATACTGCCTTATGGCAGTATAGCAGGCTGGCGCTCGACTGTGGCTGGCTTTTCTCGGGATCTGTCATAGCGGCGCGGCTGTTGGAGCTTGTTGTCTTGCAGTACTTGCTTGACATGTTGAAGCTCGGCGTCCAGGTGTTTCTTGTCACAGATCCCGTGGGCTCTCTGAAACAAAGACATTCCCACGGTAGCTAACTGTTTAGGATGGTGGTGAGATTCACCGTTTAAGTACCTATTTGTATGTGTGGCTCAAAGTATTATCAGGATTCCTGATGACAAGTATATCTAAGAAAGCTAATTATTTGCCTCTAAATTGTAAATTGGATGTTGTTATTAATGGAATTAAGATGTTCTAGGAATACACTTACACTATCTGTTGGTCATATTGTAAAAGTATCATCTACACACCTCTTACAAATCCTGGGTGTGATGGGGGCAGTCTGTACAGCTCGAGCCTCGAAGTCCTTTATCTATATGTCGGCAACAACGGGCGATACTGGGGAGCCCATTGCGACACCATCGACTTGTATGTAGAATTTAAATTCTAGTTTCTTGATTTATTTATGCTAGCTAGAGACTTGCGTTTGTCGTAATATATACGTGTTAGGTTTTATTGTATTGGAGTACTACATATATTTGAATTTTATCAATTAACCGTTAATGAACCTACGCCTCTGTTAATAGTAGATAAAACTATGGCGCGCGTTTATTTTGCAGGCAGTATATCATCGTTCAAAGTTTAAGCAATATGATGTCTCAATACCATTATCAAAATACATTAAGGCATAAAATAAATTAGTAATTGACATAATATCAAAATAAAATACTAAAGAAAACATTAAATACAAAAATCAATACATAATTCTTACTACAATCGAATAAAGATATTGGTATTGTCAACGATATTTAATACGGTTTTTAATAGGTGCATATAGAACGAGCTCTTTTTCTTAGGTGATAAACAGCCATCGTGGTGAGATAACATGCGACTTGTTACGTAGATATTAGCTATACCTAGAGGTGGTCTACATTATAGCGTAAATTACGATATCGTTCTTCGTTTAGATTAGACAGAAAGTATCCCGTAGGAATGCTTCGTCATTTCTTTATAGATCCGATCACGAGATCAATTTGTTTGCAATGATGGCGGAATGGTTTAAATGGTTACCTTATTATTAGGCGAAGAATTGTTGCTAGTTCGATCCTTAAATAATAATCTTCAATAACATTTGATCTTTAAATTATTGGGCCGAGTATAGTTAGTTAGTTAGTTAGTTGGACGTGTGTTATCCGCACTTAGCCCTACAATTGGGCCATTGTGCGTAAGTAACCGACGCGAAGTATTGTTCGGTTACTCATACCACCTCAGCTCCGTCCAGAATGATAATAGGGGACCGATGTCGCGCAGTACCTCTTTCATCGTTTCTGGACTGTTTAGGAGTTTCGCCCGTTGGTTGCTCACGCTTTTGCAATGTAGGAGCACGTGAGCCGATGTCTCCTCGGTTTCCATGCAGCCTCTACATAAAGGACTGTCAGTGATGCCGATGTTGAACAGGTGTTTGTTAAGTGAGCAGTGGCCCGTTATTATACCCACTAGGTGGCGTAGGTTTTTCCTTGTGGAACGTAGCAGTCTGCGTGACAGATGCCTGTCCAAGGATGGAAGGGCTTCCTTCGTCTGTCTACATTCTTTTGTTTCTGTCCACTGTTTTTCGTGTAGTTTCGTGGTTCTATCGCATAACCATGTTTTGAGTTGGCAGAAGGGTATCGGGACAATCGGTTCGGGTCCTACCATTTTGATGTTCGATCCTCTCTTTGCCAGTTGGTCTGCAGCATCATTGCCATAAGAGTTGCTGTGACCACGTATCCACTGCAACGTTACCCGATTTTTTGTTGCAATACTTTGCAGCTCACGGTGACACTCCAGGATGAGTCCACTGTTGAAGCAGTTGCTCTTAAGAGCTTGTAGTACTGCAGCGCTATCCGAGATAATGCGTATTGACTTATCGCTTATACCTCTTGATGTAACCGCTGTTGCGGCCCGGGTAATCCCAACACATTCTGCCTGGAAGATAGTGTTGAGGTTTCCCAGGGTCGTTGAGTAATTGATATTTAGGTCGTGGGAGAAGACTCCGACTCCTGTTCCTGATTTGGTTTTGGATCCATCCGTGTATATTCTCATTTCATGTGTGCCAGAGCTATCTTTAGGTTCTTCATGAAGTTGGATGTGGTATTTTTTGTCAAAAACAAAGGTTTTTGGGATGATATCACATGTCGCCTCTATCATTGGAACTTCGTGGTATACTAACTCCTTTAGGCGCGCATGAGTTATTCTATTGTCCCGTTTCCAGAGCCCTACCTTTTCAAGCCGTATGGCAGCTGTGACAGCTTCCTGCTGTATGATGAGGTGTAGGGGTCTGAGATTTAGTATGGCCTCCAGCGCTGCTGTAGGCGTTGTTCTCATACAGCCTGTCGTTGCCAGGCAGGCGAGTCGTTGTAGGCTTTGTAGTTTGTGTATGACTGTGCTTAGAAGAGTGCGGGGCCACCAAACTATGGCGCCATATATTATCATGGGGCGTATTATGGTCGTGTAGAGCCATAAGGTTGTAGATGGTTTGAGACCCCATTTTCTACCTATTAATCTTCTGCATTGCCAGAATGTTGTGCATGCTTTGGTTATTTTTGTGTTTAGGTGCTTACTCTAGTTCAGCTTATGGACGAGTACTACGCCCAAATACTTGACGTCTTGTGCTAGGGTAAGCTCCGTTCCAAATAATTTTGGCATATTACTTAACTGAATTTTCCTTTTATGAGTGAAAAGAACCAGTTCTGTCTTAGTTGGGTTCACCGTCAGTTCATGATGGTTACACCATTGTTCCATGATTTTGAGGGCTGATCGCATGCGATTACAGATTATGTTTTCTGAGTCGCCTTTGATCAGAATGGTTATGTCGTCCGCATAGCCAACGGTGTAGTAGCATTTGTTGTTAAGGCGTTCCAACAGATCATTCACCACGATGTTCCACAGTAACGGAGAGAGTACTCCTCCTTGGGGGCAGCCCTTCGCCACTATGCCTCTCGTCGTAGAGTTCACCGTGAATTGTTTCGCCCGCATCTTTAGAAGTTGATCGATCCAGCCACTAGTGGTTCTATCAACGCCAAACGTGCTAAGTGACTGGCTGATGCTGTTGAATTTTGTCTTGTCAAAAGAACCTTCTATGTCAATGAAGGCTCCTAGTGTCATTAGTTTGTCTGATAGTGCTGTTTCTATTGTTCCTACAACAGAATGCAGCGCTGATTCCGTTGATCTGCCTTTCCTGTAGGCATGTTGCTGGCGGTGCAATGGCTTAGATGTTAGAGCACCTTCCCTTAGATACCGATCAACGAGTCTCTCTAGAGTCTTCAGCATGAACGAGGTTAGGCTGATCGGTCTGTATGATTTCGCCTGTGTGTAGTCTGATTTACCCGGTTTGGGTAGGAAGATTACCTTGACTTCTCTCCACTGGCGAGGTATATAGTTATGCGCTATCGGTGCTCTGTATATGTTAAGCAGGTGTGGCACAACTGTTGTTTGTCCCCATTTCAAAAGAGCTGGGAATATCTCGTCCAGGCCCGCAGATTTAAAGGGCTGGAAGGTATCTATCGCCCATGATATTCGGTCGACAGTGACCATAGATTTGGCTACTGTCCAGTCAATCTGGGTTGGTTGATTGTAAGACGTGTCTTCCCAGCTTGGGTTTTCTGTCACTTCGCACCCAGGGAAGTGTGTTTCGAGTAGTACCTGACTTATTTCACTGTCTGAAATCGCATAGGTACCATCCTGTTTTCTAATGGCGCCTAGGGTTCTGTTGTTGTCTTGCGATAGGACTTTCTTTACCCTGGCTGCTTCATTAGTTGTGTCGATGTTGCTACAGAAACGCCGCCAAGATTCAACTCTGCGGTATCTAATGCGTTTCTTGTAGTGGTATTGAGCTTGTTTGTATCGCTCCCAATCTTCATCAGTCCTGGTGTTTTTAGCTCGGTTGAACAGTTTCCTCAGATTGAGTCTAAGTTTCTCCAGCTCCGGTCCCCACCATTGGGATTTACCTGCCGCTGGTGGTTGTGTAGGTGGACAGGCTTGTTGGTAATTCTGTTGGATGCATTTGGTAAGTATGTTAGTGTTGTGGTCTATGTTGTCAGTGCTGGTAGTCATGTCTTTAAAACAGATTTTATCTACCTCGTGTTTGAGAAGGGTCCTGTACCTTGCTACGTTCGTCTTGCTGGGCTTGCGTTTCGGCAGTTGATTCTTCTCTGGCACTTGTATAGTATAGCAGATACGCCTGTGATCTGCAAAAGAGGGTTCGGCTGAAACGTGCCAATTTGACACTAGTTCTGCCGCACCGTCCGTTGCAAGGGTGATATCCACTATGGTTTGATATCTAGAACTGACAAAAGTGGGCTCGCAGCCATTGTTCATTATAGATAGGTTAGTTGAGAATATATATTCTGTTAAGGACTCACCTCTTTTGTTCGATGTGTGGCTTCCCCACAGTGGATGGTGAGCGTTTGCGTCGGCTGAGATGATTATGTGCCAACCGTGGTCTTCACAGTGTTGTACCAGTTCAGCTAACTCCTTAGATGGGATTTTCTCATCGCCGGGCATGTAGACTGAAGCTAGTACTAATGTTTGGTTGTTTGGCCCTGTTTGGAGTCCTACCGCGGTAAGGTCTCTAGAACAGAAGTTTGTTAATAGCAGAGCTGATATTGATCTAGGGATATAGATGCAAGTTCTTGGCTTATGAACCAAAGTATTATGCATCAACTTACCCCCGATGCTTTTCAGACCGCATATGTTGTCGCCTCTAATCCACGGCTCCTGGATCAGGGCTATGGTCCTTTGGTCAACCTCCAGCAGTCTGCGTAAGGTAGCCGTCGCAATTTGTTTGTGCTGGAGGTTGGTTTGTACCACACTAATCTGACGAGGAGCCGAGAACATCGCTGTCCACGAACTCCCCATCTGAAGACGTGTGGTGGTCGCTGGTTTCCATGGTAGGTGTGGGAGTAGTATCGTCTACCATGGATACCTGTTGAGGGCAGGCTGTGCCTGATGTGCTTGGGCCAGTAGGTGGCAGTGCCCGTTTTGGTGCCTCCTCTTTGCCGGTATTGGGCACCTCTCGAGTCCCTGTAGTCACCGAGTCGTCTCCGCCACCGGCAGTGTGAAACTTAACGTAGACACTGCCGGATACGAAGGAGACCCGACGACCTCTCTCCAAAATCTTGGCCACTTCTGATTTTGGGATGCCCAGGGTCAAGAAGATGCCCTTCTCTTGCATAGCCGCACCGTACAGCTGCCAGGTTTTGACGCTGTACCATGGGTTCTGCGCAATTAGGAGGCGATGGGTCCTCGTCAGGTCCAAACCGATTGACTTCGGCAGCCATAACGAAGCGCGAATTCGCTTCACTATGTCTGACTGCCGAATGACGGTCAGCTTGGTCCCTGGTATGGGGGACTGCAGCGTGGCTACAGTGTTTTTGAGCCAGGTCAGAGTACTGTCGTTCTCGCACCACATCTTCAGTACTCCCTCTGTGGACAGAGGTTTCCCTCGGAATGCTGGTGCAAGTGCTGGCTCGTTGTCTGGCAGTGGAGCAAGCGCTGCCTCAATAATCTTCTCCTCTAAGGAGAGTTCGAGCTGCTGTGCCTGTTCCACCGTCAGGTCCGTAGGAGGCATGGCAGTGACAGCTATCAGCAGGTGCGATTGAGTCGCATCTGCATAGCTTGTCGTTGCCCTCCTTGGCGTCTGGTCCAGCTTCGCGCGCTTCGGCCCATCTCTCGCCGACAGCGTATCATTTGGGCGCTCTCTCTTTGCCTTTTCAGGCAGAGTGGGCGCACCCACTGTCTCCGGACGTGACGGGCGGTTCGCGTCGATGCGTGGTCCGCGTTTCCGAGGCCCGCGTTTACGACGCGGTCCTGTTTTAGTGGTGGTTGAGTGAGTCAGCTCTGCCTCGTCACCGGCCATGACCGGATCTTCACGATGGGCTGCCCCCGACGTCGTTCCAACCTTTGCGTCGCGTTTTCCAGTCAGAGGTGCGGTATCCGTCATCATAGGGTCGCTGCTCTCTGACTGAATGGTTCCCGCGTGCCTGTTTTGGCATCCGCGTTCCCCTTGCGTGTCGCATTCGGTTGGAGGTTCCGTCCGAGTCAAGCTCATAGTGTCACCGGTCCTAGTCGGGTCGACTGACTGAGCGATCCCCTCGGTTGCGTTGGTCCTACTCGTTAGGTGCGCATCCAGCGGTGCGGGCGCCGACGTAGTCGGTTCGCTTCCTTCTGGTTGCGCAGCAGGGGCTTTCGCACGCCGATTGCGTCGGTTGCGCCGGCTGCGGTTACCACCTTGTTTATTTACTCCTGTGCTTGCGTGTTTCGCGGAGTCGATTGGGCTGAGTATATCCATACTGTACTGTGTTTTGAGTTCGATGTTCAAACTTTTTTTTACAAAGGTTAGAACGTCGAGCATCTTCAGCATAGAAGTCATTCGAAATCCGAAAATTCAAAAGAAAAAGCATGTCGTGTCGTGTCACGTCGCTTTACCGTCATCTAATACAGCTACGTGCTGGAGGATTTTTCCCTTTATGTCATATATTATTATCAATTTTCGTTTTATTATTGCATGCATTTAAGGTAATATATATAATTTCCTTAATAGCAATACATTATCTGCTTTTGATATCATTGTTCTTGTCTCGATTGATCTGTATAAGTACATAGTGAGTATTTAGACATCCATATTACACACTAGGTACAGAGATGTATTACTAATTTAGCCAGTTATGTTTAAATAATAGACCGCAGCCTATTCAATAGACAGTAGGTAACCTATTGGCGGCTTACTATAGAGCACCGAATATTCTAGCTTCCTACTAAAGACGCCCACTGGTATTATCTATACTAATATTATAAAGATAGGGCGAATGATGTGAGTTTATGTGTACATGTATGTTCAGTATAATCACCAGAACCACAGCTCCTATTTTAACAATTATTTGAGTATTTAAAAGATATATTAAGCCATCTCAAGGTAAGTCGGGGCATGTCGCTATTATCTTTAACCCTTTTCCTGCTCCGTGATACACACAATAGAAAATCTATAGCTATGTTCATATGTGATCTTCGGACAGGAAATCTTTTAAAATCCAAGCGTGGTAGTGACAATTACGCTGGCAACTACTAATACGACATTACTAACGATGCCGTTTAGTCGGTAGGTACAAATACTAGTTTGATTTTCGCCTATATTAGAAGCGAGGTACTCACTCTTTCTTATAAAACGTGTCTTACACACTGTCAAGTCTTACACTCTGTTCCAGAGTATGTCATCGTCGTAGTAAGAGTTTCGTGATGGAAAAAGTGAAACCCTTTTGATGATATGAGTAAAAATACGGGCATTACAGTCAAGAGTATTAGATTTACAAAATAATCTAAAGTTATAAATATAGTGACTAAAAGTATCGCTGTTTCTTCAGATACATTTTTAGTTGTTACTTCAGCGGATTGTATTTTTATGTTGAAATACTCTTTTGTTTAAAGAAATACATTTTTAAAATAAACATATTTTTTACAAAAAACAATTCAACTTCAAAAAATAATATTCAGAAACAAAAAATGCACTAAAAAGTAAAAAAATAATTTCGTATTCTTGTAAATAACTAAATTATTGTTATTAATGGAGTCAATGTCAGCCAATGTAGGTTTGTAACTACTTAAACATGAGATGTCTTACTATAACTAACTAATGATCATAACATACAGCATTGGCATGCACAATTACACACATACGCAGCGCGGGCGGCTGACACCGACTCCAAAAATAACAATAATTTAATTATTTACAAGAATACGCAAATATTTTTTTGTTTATATTTTGTTTATTTCTCTGTTTACACACTCTGGTACACCTACTAAACGCGCTGCTCATAATAATATGAGACAAGCACCGTTTAAATGAGACAAACGAAGAAAGGGAGAAACGCTTCTCTCAAAATAGGAAATTTACCTCCAGGGCCATTTCAAAAGAGACTTGTGAAATACGCAAAAATAGGCTTTCGAAAATGCGGTCTTACATGAAAAATGTTTTAAACGGTATACCGTTTAAATCATTTTTAGCCATAGTGCATCTCATGATAATTCCAAATACGGTTGGGATGATATGTTTTAATACGGGGTTCCGGTGCCTAATGACTTGAGCGTTATATTAAAAGTTGTATTATAGAAATAATTTTATTATTAGCTTTTTTGTGTACCTATACCTTGTTGAGTTTAACAGTTGCACGTAACTTCATACTATTAAATGCTATCAATAACTAATTTGAAATTGTATAATCAATACATATACATATATGTATGTGATTGTAGCAATCACGACAGATTTGCTGTCATTTATCAAAGAATCCCGTTGTATAAAACCAAAGATCTTCATCAGAACATCACCAAATTAGAATAGGGCTACCTCAAAACACTAAGAAGGGCTTCCAAACCATCCTACACAGTTGTTTATTTTGTTCTTGCCAAAAATGAAAACATTATTAAAGATAACTCAAAAACGAATCCTCAAATCTTGATCAAAATTAAACCTGGAACAAATGGAAAGCACTAGCTTTAAAAAAAAAAAGAATCATCAAAATCGGTTCATAAACGACGAAGTTATCCGCAATCATACATAAAAAATATATGTATACGGTCGAATTGAGAAACCTCCTCCTTTTTTGAAGTCGGTTCAAATTCAAATTCATATTCAAAATAAATTTATTCAGATTAGGTTACAAGGTAACACTTATGAATGTCAAAGTTACACAATTTTTTTCTGCGAATTTACATTTACTGCCACGTTCAGCAAAGCAAGGGTGTAGGGCTCATGAGAAGAACGGGCAAGAAACTCATGGTCAATCTTTTTAATCGCCAAGTTTTTGTTTACAAATCATAAGAGCTGTAAGGTGCTGCAACCATTTCTCCATGAACTATTACTGAACATACTCAAGCATTTAATAAAATTTGATGGTAGCCTCTAAAGCAGCAGTATGGTAAATAGGAGCATCCACTTACATGTACATTAATAATCAAGGCAAGGCATGATTGTAGTCCGTAGTTTAATCTAACTGTTTAAATAAAAATGTAGTAAGTAAATCATCGAATGCCACGATACCAAGGTCGACCAGTCACCACAAGTAGCACCCGTTCACGAGTAAGACGCATGGGCCAGCCATCGCCCCCTTCGCCATATTGAAGGGAAGGGATCGATCATGACGGTCCTTGGCATGCGAACTCAAAATAAGACTCAAAAAGAAACTTTACGGAACTGTCCATGATCACGAGCTGCCTTCATTGCACATTATTCTTGATTAAAATACGACTGAGTGTAACAACAATGCAAATTCTAGCTTAAACAAGGTGTAACATTACAAAATAATATATAATATATATTTTATGTTTAAAAAAAAAAATAAGTATTAGTTTTTGTCATTTAACGTCCTGCGATCTGATGCAAATATTAGTGCCATGGATGTTTGTCATTAAAATAATCATCTATATTATAATATGCTTTAGAAATTAAGCAAGTTTTAATTTTTAATTTAAATGTATTATCTGGTAATTCTAGAATATTGGTCGGAATTTTATTATATAAACGTATACCAAGACCCATGAAGGAACCATGAACTTTATGTAGTCGGTAGAATGGAACACATAATTTATATTTATTTCTAGCATTGATGTTATGTATGTCACTATTTTTTTTATATAAATGTATATTTTGACGGACGTGCATAATATTAGAATAAATATATTGTGATGCTACAGTTAAAATACCTATATTCTCAAATTTTTAAATTTTGTTAATTATTAAAACACAATTAGTCAGACAATGAAAGCTTACGTAACTTGAAAGTATTCTTCTACAGAACTTCGAGACAGACAAGATGCTTCAGGCAATTTTCTCTGCAGTAGAAACTCGTTCAACTTGACATATTCCCTGCCATACTTAACCCTCATAATTGTCAGTAAGAACTGTAAACATAGTAACAAGTGGTAGTCTTGTATGGAAGGTTGGATTCTCAGTAAGCAACCCGATTGTAGTAACTTCAGCTACGATTTGCAGCTCATAAGACGCAGTATGATTTCTTTGAGTATATATAATATAGCAGCGATAGCTCAGTGGGGAGACCAACAGACTGCAATGCAGAGGGTCTCGGGTTCGAACCCACGTCGCGCACCTCTGACTTTCGGAAGTTATATGACTATTCGAAATTATGTGCGTATTGATTAACAATTATCGCCTGCTCCGTGCCTCGGAGAGCACGTTAAGCCGTCGGTCCCTGCTGCCATGAACATCTATGGCAGTCGTTATTGGGAGAGTGTCGACACAAAAGATCCCACTGGGTCGAAGTGTCGCCGGTCTGCACTGACTGGCCTCCACATAAGATACATACATATATAATATATATACTCAAAGAGTATATATGTTTCTATATAATAGGTATAAAATGGAGTAATATTTGTTATAGCAGCGATAGCCTAGTGGGAGACCGTTGGACTGCCACGCAGAGGTCTTGAGTTCGATCCCAAGGCATCTCTTACTCTTTCGAAGTTATGTGCGAATTAAACAGTTAATTTCGTTATTTCGTTAGCTTTAATGGTAAATGTAAACATCGTGAGGAAGTCTGCATGTCTAAGAGTTCTCCATAATGTTCTCGTAGATATGTGAAGTTCGTCAACCCACACTGGGCCAGCGTGGTGGACTATAGCCTAACCCTTCTCACACTGAAAAGAGGCATATGCCCTGCATTGGGACATTTTAATACCGGGTTGATATGATAATTATATTGTATTTGTTATGTTTTTTCAGCTATAAGAAATTTAACGTAATCGATACTTTCGGTTACTACTCCAAGTATCGATTATTATTGTAACTCTTCTAGTGGAACACTTTGAAACACACTCACGTATTACTGATTAACGGCAGGTCACAAGGCTTCGCAATCCGTCAAACCATCGAGTTACTTAACAGGGAACGGCAATAGCTAGCTGCGACACAGTAGGACTCGGTCTGCAAACAGATTGGATACTAGAAACGCGTCCTAACTCAGTTGAATTACTCGCGTACCGGACGCCTAGTCCAATTTATGAGGGCTAGCTGGAGTAAAAAGTAGCGTACGTTTGCGCGCCGCTCATTTCGTGTTCCAAACGACCATTTAATGCTAATAGGAATAGTGCTTACAATGGGCTTTCGTTCGTATTACGTACTGATTGCCGGATCGTTTGGTGAGAGTTTTTGTGCTTCAATCCTTTAGAATATTATACCTAGTCGTATGCACGTACCTACCAATTTCTTTTGACAATTAAACAATATTGCTAATTAAATGACATACATAGTATTATAGTTATATACCTAAGAAAATAGGCAAAGGTCGACGTCCACATATCGCCAGTGAAATTTATTGATAAGAATAATCGGATAAGTGTCTAACTAATACTATCTTCTCCAATTAGGACTTTGTGCAAATACAATACAGGAGATATAAGACTGATTATATTTTAGAATTTAAATTTCCATTGACACTGTAGTGACATAACCAGATGTGGTGGTGTAGTAGAGTAGTATTTATGGGTTGTGAATAAGTAATTTTCACAGCTAGCAATAGTTCAAGGGCCACGTATGAGGGGCCCATTTGACGTCTACCGGTCACAGTTACAGACTTCGTGTTGCTAATGAAAAATTCTTGATGGAAAATCCCAAGAACATCTCGGGTACACACCCTGTGCCTTCCGCGGTATTGGTGATCTTGTAATGTCACTTTTTGCATCAGTGATGATATGATCATGTTGTATTACACAACACATAGTGGTTGACCCGAGACCTTAGAACCAGTATTCCAATTCATTCGCTAAATAAATTGAGGTTTCGATTAAAAGGCAGAGTAGACTAGTATTTCATCCATTATGGTAGGAAAGGCTTGGATCTGTTCTTTGACTTGCCTACTACTACTACTAACTTTATGTTTTGCGTAGCTTCAGACAATAAAAAAAATATCGCCTTGTCTACATATAAGTAAATAAGCAAATTATAAAGATCATTTACCTGACATTTAGAATATAATAATGTTGTAATAAATAGAGATAACAAAAACAGAAAGAATACATAGAGGTATATAATATTTCTAGCTATCAGTACGCTTATTTGTTTACTTAATGAAATAAGTGAGATGAAATGGACTATATTTAAGCGATTTTTTTACGCTGGTACGTAGAATCAGGCAAGACTATTTTTTGATAATGTCGTATTGAACTTAGTTCAGGGTTTGAGTAAATGAATTGTAATGCTTTAATGTAATACTGTCTTCTGTTTACGCGAATGTTATTCATTGAAATTAAGCTATACAGATTTTATCGCGTTGTTTATTTAACACTTTATTACATAATTTAGAAACTATTATACTACTACTACTATTAATAATAATAATATAATAATTACTAATTTTGAGCTAATTAAATTATTAAATCAATTAAAACTGTCTATTTATACCTGTATAAAAGAACACATAGCTGATGTAAAACACCAAAACTCGATGAAGTCTGCTGTGTGTAAATATGTGCAACAGAGGACCCAGCCACTACCTGAGATTTGGCAAACCACAGATTCGCACTGAAGAACACCGATTCCTACCAAGGATGCTTCGCGAGGCTATTGAAATAAATAAACAGCCAAATTTCTATAGAGAAGATGGTTTTAATGTACCACCAGCTTGGGATTCAGTACTTCAAATAGTCAAACCCAAAAAGAAGCAAACCACAGCTAGACTTCATGATACTTTGAACTCATTCCGTGTAAATAGAAACACCAATGATTAAATTATGTTTGAGTACTTTGAAATAACTACACTGGAACATTGAGACTACTACCATCTTAGTCTCCCCGTGACCATGGCTGCTGAAAAGCAACCTAAACGTCGGGGAAAGTGTAAACTTAAATATATATAGTTTTAATAGGTTTAATCATTTAATTAGCTTATAATTAGTAAAGTTTAATAGTAGTTGTATAATAGTTTGTAAATTATGTAATAAAGTGTTAAATAAACAACGCGATAAAAGCCGTATAAAGTAGTTCAATGCTTTAATGTAACCAAGGACAAGTGGACAACAGACCCGTAAAACATGCCAGTTATACTGCCCTTTTCTAATTAAAGCATAAATATTTCAATAGCCTCGTGGTTAAGTTGGGGATAGAAAGGAACGAATCTGTGTTCTTGAGCGGGCGTTTGTGGTTTGTCAAATCCCATACAATGTTTATGCCCTTCCGGACGTGTACACCAGAGCAGGTTTCAGTGGCCTTTGGTGTGTTATGTCTGCTATTCGACTTTCATATAGGTTGTGTTCGGTTCGGGCAAATGTAGAAGAGACCACGTAAACAGTTTATTTTATACTCTTATAAAATAAAACAGACCATATATAAGGTTAAGTATTGATATCAAATAAGTAATATTCTTTGCGATTTTCACTTTATGGCATATTTTATCTACATTTATATCTCTAACCTGAAATATTTGATTGAAATCATTATCAACATCACCAGCGATTACTACTATTAAATATAAGTGGACTTTGGACTGAACTTTGGATTCAAAAAGAACTATAGAAATAAACCTTTTATTTCGCGTCCTGTAACATCATGGTTATGTATTTAATAGATATTTTACCGTTGATTATTTATCCTGTTGAGTGGCAACGGCACACCGGCATCCAGACAAAATAGGTTTTCAAATACATATGTCTGGCATTCTAACAATAGACAGGTTAACCCGTAAAAGTACTTATACACAAATTTATGCATGTATTTAAAAACATAAGTGTTTTTTGTGGGCAATATTTGTAAAAATATTATCCTAGTATCTTACTAATATTATAAATGTGAAAGTTTGTGAAAATGTTTGGATGCTTGTTACTCAATCCCACGTCAAACGTTAAACGGATTTGGATAAATCTTGATACCCATATATATTATGTCTTGGCTTGGCACATACGATATTTTTATTCCTGTATGCGTTCCTTTAGATAAAGGTAGTAGTAATTATATAATTTCTAAGAATAAGAATTTTTTAAATCGATTGATTAGTTTTTGAGTAACTATTCAAAAACTACCTACTCATCCGATTTTAAAAATAATATAATGAGGTAAGATTTTATTTTTTGTTGTTTGTAAGGGTTTAAATAACTACAAACAAACAAAAAATCTAATTTTCCTCTTTATAATATTAGTATAGATGTAGTTTAAATACATTAACAGTATCGTATCGTGTAGAGAGGTACCGAGTTTGATCTCAAGGACTTTTCAAAGATATCTGCGATAGTTAATTAATTATCACTTGCTTTACCGGGGAAGGGAAACATCGTAAGGAAACGTGCATGTCTGATAGTTCTTCATAATGTTCTCAGTGATAAAACCAGTATTAAAAGGGCAAGCACTGGCCTTATTCTCAGTAATGGGCTCGTGCCCGACAGTACGACAGAGGATATTATTTTTACCGTAGTTACATGTAGGGTACATACATTTTACCAGTGACTTGGTAAAGAAAATACGGTTACTGCTTACACGAGTACTTGTACTATCCGAAAATCTCTTATTGTCAACATTACGCTAGACGTCCGTAAACAAGTGCTTTGTATGCATTGCGTTGTTAGTTCGTCTAACGTTCCCTTCGCCAATTGTCTACGCCTAAGTGGAATTTCAGAGCGTTTTCTCGCATTTACTTGCATTTTATACATTTATATTGTTATTAAATAGTTAGTGGTAAATACAAAAAGCTTTTAAGCCATAAAGCCGGCCGTTGCAATTAAAAACGTTTGTTGTGGTTTTTCTTGCAGTGTTCTAGCTAATAATAGTAAAATTACTAGGTGATGATTTGAGTGTAGTATAACTACTGTCTAAGACGAAACCTTATTATAATGGAGAAATCTATACGAGTTTTATAGGTGAGTGTCTCGCCACTGTCAGTGTAACCAGTTTTAGGTCAACACATACATTGTTGTTTCTGGCCTGGCTGTTCTTTGTGTACACAGCGAAAACACGATAGCGGGATAGGTTTATAAAAAAATAATACCATATTTCCTTTTTTACAGTAGTGTAGCAATAATCTTATTGCTTTGTTAAAGCAATTATTATTATATTAAAATATTTCTAATTGTTATTAATATCTCTATTTGTAACAGTATATAATGTAGAGTCAAAGTTTATTATTATATTCCTCTCTTTAATCTTCCCTATTCCCTTTAAGAGTAATTAAATCTAAGAATAAAAATCACCTATTTAATTCCTTTTATGAATTTAATTTTTCATATATCACCCAATTTCTGGGGTGAGTTACGGCATTGGTACCCTGGTATGGCGGACAATCTTTTCAGTAACGGTAAAAGCTTAACATTAGACGGATTGGATACATATTTCCCACTTTATATGTGGGCAATATCATACTATTTAAAAAAATGCACCACGCAGAGATAAAAAGTTAGAAATATAACCACGATAAAATCTGAAGAAGTAATAAAATTTCAATGTCTAGCCGAAATTTGCGTAAACGTAAGAAGACTTTGTCCAAACCTATTATTTACTACATCTTAGTTTTGATAGACGTTCAAACAAAATATTTCTAGGTTTCCGGTGGAATTCCTTTCCAGATTCCTCGTAATTTATTTCGACACGGTGTCTTATAAATTATTTTATATCTTGAAGCGTGCTTTCGTGGTATAACCATTAAAGAGACATTTCACAAGTCGGGAATGGCGTTGTGTTAAGTAATGTTTGGCTCTTCAAACAGAACTGCAAGCAAAAACATCGAAAACAACACATTGATATATATGACTACTGCAGTAACCACACGAATATTTCGACTCATGTTAGATTGCTTGTACAATTTGTTAGTTGATGTACCAATGTTTGCCTCTATGTGGATCGTGGGTTTCCAAGTTCAATTCCCAAGTTGAGAAATACTTTTCCCCACTTTGAGTTTTCCTGGCACAACATAAACATATTTAAAATAATACGTAAAAGAACTAAATAGCGGAATAATTAACAAAGTTCTGATTGTTTCTTATGAATTAGCTTGGTGTAATTGTTTGTCTGTGGTTAAGAATAATAATTAAATACTACTACTAGAAGTATTACAAAAAATATTTTTTACAATAAAACAAATTAAAACTTATCTTAATTTCGAAAATGCTTATCAACTTATGTCACTGACTATACATTTGATTTTGACCATCCTCGTCTTATTCTAAAAGAAAGCTCGTGGCCAGAAATGGGACACAATTTGTAACGGGAACTGATTTAAAAAGACAATTTCTACAGACGAAATGTTCGTGTTCTCCGTAATAGCTATCAGTACCTACCTATGTTATTCTTTGATTACCAGACCTTTGTAACAAAAAAACTGATTAGCTACCAAAATTTCTTTTCATTACCATTGTGCCTTAACAACAGACAAAAGTCTGTTTCATTTTGCTTTTATTGTTATGTCTAACATTGAAAAAAATAGGATCGGTTTTATAATAAATAAACGAGATATCAGCTCGCGGCATCGCGACGCTCTTTTGATAATGTAACAGTTCTATTTCGTTTAATTAAAAATAAAAGTGATAAACAAAGGCCTTGGCAAACTAGAGGTCGATTTTAGGTACAACGATAACAGCAAAATGAAACATGGTACAGTTTTGCCTTACACCAACAAAAGGCAAAACGGGCTTCGGGCGTCCAACTCGGACTAATTTATGTGCGCGATGCTGCTGAATAAAAATGTACCGGAGTGTTCGGGACCCGAACCGGCTGAGAACCGAAATGAACGCAACCTTAATGGCAGTATTGCTTACACAAGTCGAATTGTATCTGAGTGTATACGATAACGTCCCACACGTCTACACAAGCGAATTCTCTTTTTGTTCTTGCCAACTTAATTATACATTCATATTTTTGTACATTGTCGTTTCAGAATATTTCAACGCTATCATATACATGTTCAGCTACACATTACTTATATAATCATCAGTATTATTTTGTTCTCGTTTCACGACGTGTTCGCTATAAATATACGAGCTTATGTTGATTGAACCTTCATCATTTGAATGATTGACTTTAACAACATTGGAACATGGGATATTTTCACCCAACTTAAACAGGGAAAATGTCTGTAGCTATACTTTCCATTAATGGTTTGATATACTTTGCGGTTGTTGTCATGGGGCTTTTTTCGTCACCTCGTTCCTCACAAGATTCAATTTTGTTAACAAAACAAGATTACATGTGGCGTACGAGGAACTCAACGCAACGTACGTCTTAGTTCTTATTGCCTGTGTGATACGCGAAGTACGGCAAGATTTATAGAATAAAATGCGACGTCTAAGGCGGTGTCCCCCGGGACCGTTGCGAACATCTATTTCGTTAGTTTCCGCACAGTCACTGGGACGGTCGTTTGTCATTCCGCCCTTATTGAGGAGCAAATTTCGGTGACCGCCTCCTGCCTTCTGTTATCCCCGTGATATTTTCATAATCCCTCCTGAAGGACACGTTCTAGGTTTGTTGTTACGTCGTTTGTTGGCGTAACTCGTATCTGTGGGGTAATCATCGTTTGATGTAAGCGCCCACTTTATAGGGGCTAGACATTTTACTACTTGTGCGTGATTTATGAATACAAATGTTTGTTTATGATCTGGATTATGTGGGCTATTATTACTTGGCCTGTTAAATTTTAAATAAACTGTAAATGACCGGTAATTAAATTTGGAAATGGCTAAACATGAAGTGATTAAATAATTATATATTTTAACTGTGATATTCTTAATTCCATCTTGTAATGTTAGCAATCATAGACCATGCTTTTGGTAACTGAAATTGTGTGTGAGTGGTTACCGAAGTAACCATTTACCCTAAGTCAGGTTGTATGCTTGTATGTATAAAAACGATATGAAGCAAGTACTAATACATCACATTATTCGTACCTAATATTCTTTTTTAGATGACAATTACTTGAATACTTTACCTACCGCTGACTTTGATTATTTGCTTTATCGTGAGGACTTTATAATCATTCAAACAATAGATACAAAGAACACCCAGCCTTGGAACAACTATTTATGGATGACACAATTTTTGTCGCGTGTATGGTTCGAGCCAGCAACAGCCAGAAAAAGGCAGTGGCGAGGTGACTACTAAAACCACAACGCCATCCAAGGAGTCAAATATGACAGACTCCACATTTTTTAAATATGAATAATTATTTTTTGCCCGCGACTTTGCTAGCCTTAATATATAGAATTTGTAAGTATTTTTTTATTCCTAAGTAACAGTATTTTACCTGGATAAAAGGTATGTCCTTTTCTCTTCCTTTGACGACGTGAATACATAATTTCACTATGGTTGGTCAAGTAGTTAGGCGCGTAAGCGTAACAAACAAAGAATCAAACTCACATTCGCATATTTATAATATTAGTTGGGATTAGCATATTTTGACATTATCTCTAAGCCACTATACCTAGTATAAAATGCTCGTGGTACACATAATTAATCAACTGTTATATATTGATACAACCGTAGTAGACGCACTATAAAACTACACGATGTCTTCCACGCGATTTGTCAAAGGATTGCAACACCGAGGGTGTTAAGTGAAATAAATCGAGATTAAAACATACTCTTAGGCAATCGCTTGAAGGAAGCGAGCGCGCCATTTTACGGAGAAGAAAAGTCTCATCATATATTCCCTGCACGTTTTCTTTACCACTCTACGCTCCAAATAGACGGGACGATAAACAAACTACTCTATTGCGCGCTTCTCTATCGATTTATCACACGTCTATGATTAAGATTTATGGCTTCTATAATAACGTTTTTAGATAAATTTATTTTGACTTGTAGTAATATAACTTTTATCGGTAAAATTACGATGATAGTATCTACCTGAAAGGGCAGGCAAAGGTATATAATTATTACATCCATATACTAAGACTTGTAAAGGTCAAAAGGTATGTAATAGCGGGCGTTTGCATTTTTGGATGTTTTTGTATTTAACTTTAGGTCCTACGAACATGAGTTAAGGAGTCATAAAGCTATACTTTGTAAACTTCCTTTGAGAGAGAAAACACAATAATAGTTTGATCAACCTGGTAATTGAAATTAGAAGTTAAATATGGTACAGTAGGTATTGCCGACATTTGCTAAAAATCCTAATTAATATGAGTGATAATGTGAGTTCTTATTTTTGTTACGTTTTCACCACTTAACTACTTCACTAATCGTGATTAAATTTTGCATACACCAACGTGTATCCCTAGTACCCTAAGTCCGTTTCTGTATGCCTGTGTTGACAGGCATACAGAAACGGACTTAGGGTACCTTTCATCTAAGAAAAAGGTACCTATTGTTTCTGAGATATAGAAATATATTGCCAAATATACTGTAACGCGAGTGAGGCCGAGGTCAAAATCTGGTAATTGTATGGATGTGAATGTGTGTTTGTTTATTTGTTACGCTTTCAATTCGCCTTACCAATTCGACCGATCATCATGAAATTTTGCATAAGCATATGTTTGTCAGAGGTGCAGAAAAGGTCATAAGGGGTACCATATGACCTCTTCTGTAGAACGAGATGTATCTTGTCTAGAACAAAAGATACTGTTTCTGAGGAAGCGAAGCCATGGGCAAAAACTAGTAAAGCTATATAAATAGTACGAGTAAAATGTTTTGCGAACATTAATATCTAAATAATAACGTAAAGATACATTTTCCTGCTTAAAAAGTAATGATTGGTTTCAGAATCACTCGATCAATCATAAATGCTTCGATGGGCGGATCTATATCTGTATCGGATATTTTTTATATCTCATGAATAGCGACATATAATCGAAATATATTTGTAAAGTAAAACAACGCATCTTGCGTTCGCTGTTGTTGTTGTTAAAGTTATTTATTTGAAGCTGAACAAAATTACCAATGACAGTTTTGGTTTAATTACGTTCTAGCACTATAATCAATTCGGCATCTTACCGACTTTTATTTAATATACAACATGAGCCCTATTTGTATAATCATCGATCTCAAATTACTGGGCACGTGCCGTCTCTTAATAAGAAATAGATTAGGTAGTAAGCAACCACGCAGACTGATCTAATGTGTTTTAGTGTAGACCTCACAAGTCTTCGTGAACCTTAGTGCTCCATGTCCTCCTAGACGTGTGAGGCTTAGACAAAATATGATAATTTTCTTTACCGTTAATTACTTATTTAATACCCCCTTACTTTGATAAATACATATCTCAGTAGTTCTTGGCTATCGCTTTTGTTAAAGTCTTTCTGTATTGGTATAGAAACTGGAAACAGAGACTAAACGTAAAGATTTGTTTGCGAAGTGCCGCATGTATGTAAACGACAATCTCATAGACCGAGTCTTTTTTTTTAAAGCTCTGTATAGCTGCTGAATTTTGAAAACTGAGCGGTCAGAGAGATATAGAGAGAGAGTTATGTTAACGTGATATAGGATCGAAAAAGTCGTCAAATTGTGCATTTACCAGACGCGCATAGCGCGCTTTAGTGTTATTTACATAGGTCAAGGCCCACCAGGCTCTCCTTTATATATATATATATATATAAAGGGGAATCTGGTGTGCCGTTCACAACTTAAAGTTACTTGGTGCTAGCCCAGGATCTTAGGTTTGAACACCCTATTTTTGAGTTTTATATTGGCCATCTGTTTAGAAGCCAGCCCCCCACACGCCTGGAAAATAATCCTAGATTTAATGGCTGTCTGTCAAGTAAGTATAATAATATATACGAAAACATCAGAGAGTCAAGCTCTACGGTGGTTGTACTATAAGTAACAGGGTATTTCTCGTTGTTATACTGGTGTAACATTTGTTGTAATTTAGACGAAGATATCTACTGCAGCTCGTTGCTCGAATCGCATCCTTAACTTTACTAATTAGCTTACACATTTGTATACCTATATAGTACACACCAGAATTTCAAGGCTGGACTTGTTATTTCGATTTAATTCTATACAGTAACCACAATAGAAAACCAACAGCTAACGATCACTGGAAACCTGAATAGCGTTCGAAACATTAACCAATTCCCGCGTGATCCCAGTTCAAACAGTTTTATAGATGTCGTTTTCCTCGTTCCCCCATGTATGTACGTCGCTTGCCTTCTCGACCTACGCGTAACATTTTGGTCTCCATAATACTTACCTCCGTATTCCACTCACGATGTTTTCAAACACTGCTAGTAACACGTGCCCCAGTCAAGTAATATTATACCCATGACACATTTGTTTCACACGGGAACACTCTTTAGAATATATGATTAGGTTTTCATAGTAATTGTGAAAATACGCGGAAGAAATGGATAAGCGTACTTACAAAATGTGACTTTATATGTATTATGGAATAAGTTAAATTTTGTTTAATTATACTTATTTCATACATTACGTATCTACCCACGTTGTACGGTTGATGTTGTTTGGTGGCTTTTATCGCAGGTTATTTAATAAAAATACAGTTTAAAACTATTAGTCTTACTGACAAATGGCCGCTGCAAAACAATCAGAACGATGGGGCAAGTGTAAACATAAATAGTTTTATTTTTAAAGTAAACTATCGATCTGTGTATATTTAAATGTAAACTCGCGTAAACGTAATTCAATGTTATATAAGTTATGCTTTGTGATAGTTGCTTGCTTGTAAAATTTTCGCAGTTCAACGCTTATGATTTTTAGATGGGACGACTCGCCTACATGTAAATACATTTTTAGCTACTGATGAGTAAGGTCACTTGCCTTCGCTGTATGCAATATGTAAAGAACCGACATAACCCACCCGCGCAAGTTACCTATATGATTAATACGTATTAGTAGCTCGTGCAAATATATTTTATATAATTTTTATTTATTAAACTAAATAAAAATACCACCGCGCCAGATACTTGCGTCGCATGCAAGCGTACGCTTTCGTTTATAGCTTAGCAGTCGTTTATGTATTAAATTATTTGTAAGTGAAGTTATGTATCGATTTTATTTATTTAGATTATACCATATAGACAGTGCGAAATGTAAATACAGAACATCAACACATATGTACATTAGATTAATGAGACACCACATAAACGCCGATTTCACCGAAAAGGAGAGTTATTAAGACGCTTTTATTTGGTTAGTCCTCCATTTATCTCGATAATATCTTAAGAAATAGATTTCTATCATATATTATAAATTGTAGAAATAGATTTAAGGTCACGTATTATCAACATAGCTTAAAGCTATATTGTCAACAAATTCTTGGAGTAGTCCAGAAGTTACTGAAATTCTTTGAATACAAGATATTAACAGCCAGCTTTCGTTGCTTTTTATAAGTAAAGTAATAAAGCCACCTTTTCTGTTCTGATTTCGGTGTTTTGATGACACGTGCGTTAGTACATATTTCGCAAACTTTATTTTCTTTTATACCAATAAACATGTTAAGGATTAAGTTTCTATTAAACGGTTAAGTTCCTCTCATATCAAAATTAAACAGCCTTCCGAAATTAATGGTAAAATTATGAATGAGCCAGTTTGTAGAAACTATAGAAGTACCGTCTTCTGAACCAATACCAGCGTTAAAGCTGTAATAATGGTACTGCGTTTCGTTATACCTCCTTTTTATATCACTTTCCTTTCATCCCATTTTTAAACTTTTACTTTTTTGGTAGCGTCTTTTTTACTTGTGACGCGATAGTTATTGTAGTTGATCAGTAGATACGTTAACCGTTTAATAAATAACTGGTGGGCTGTAAGCTTGTGAACTACCTCTGCCACCACATATCATCATTACACCATATAAGAACACCTTTTAAAAGATTCTGTATGTATCTGTTTTGAAGAACTTGTATCTGTATATATATTTACTATCTGATAATCGACTCTTATTTTTAACTATAACTAGTTGCTTGCTTACGATACTATAACGAAATTATCTACTACGGTTATTTTTGTTCAGCAGAAAAAACAAAAAGAACATCATTTGCCAAGTCTTTAAGCGCATTGAACTTGAAAGAGCGCATCGGCCGTGGAATCCGGCCCAGTGGAATGAGAGGGTCCCAACCCTCTCATTCCACTGGGCCGGATCGCTGCCTCACTTGCTCTTGTGGACGCATAGTTCGTTAGAAGTGGTTTTGTATCACGCAGTATTATTTTAATTGCGTATTATGTCTTTTTTCTGAACTCAATATAGATTGTACATTAATTCAATATAAATTATAGATGCTTCGATGTTGCTCAGTCTAATATTTTTAATATCTCGTTCCTGTAGAAAATTTGGAGTAAAAAGTATTAATAAAAACAAGTGCAACGTTTAGAAAAATAAATTAAGTTACTTCATCTACTATTTTTTGAGTTTAGGGCACACTAAGACAAGAAAGCTAAATTTTTACGACCATCATAAAAAAATGCTTATATTTTATTACATCCTGTTATTTAATTATTTGCACTAATTTTCTAATCTTCCTAGATGTATGATAAATTCTATGTATACGATATCTAATTATAACACTGCTTTTCTGTGATTCTTTGTATAATGTTCTCACAAAATTCCATTTAATATTTAAGTGCATGTTCAGAAAAGATACGTGTTTGTGTCGCGTAATATAAAAAACTATTCTTACGCATACTCTAAAACTTTCAACAGCTATTTTGTGGACCCAAATATGTTTCTTTGCAGAAAGGGATCGCCAAGTTATTGTATGGAAGTTATAAATGTTGAATAACCGTGTGAGACAACAATAATATTATTTTAAGTGTATATGCAATGCAATATAATTATACTTATCTGCCTAGATTACGAACAACTCCAATACAGTGAACTAGCCTACTTTTAGAGTAAAAGGGCCTACGCCTGCTTAGTGGGCTATTATATAGCCCACTAAGCTGGCCAAAAATAGGTTGACGAACTCCATATACTTTCTGTAAAATAATAAGTAAACATGCAAGCCAATAGAGTATGCAAATTCTATTTCGATGTTTATATTCGCCGATAAAGAATCGTAAAATACCTGTTAATACGAATGACTATTTAAAAACTTATTAGTGCATGCTCTATATGACAACGTAAGGCCTTTGATAAATCAACAATCTTCTTGCTAAGCTGTCATAGCTGCTAGAGAGAAAATATTTTAGATTACTGTCCATTCTTTATTAACGTTCAAGCAAATTTATTCATGATTAAATTAACCGTTGGGTATCATAAAGATGTAAAATTTACTTTATTTATACAACTACGCTATAGTGTAACCGCTTTACAGCTGAACTTTTAAAATAATAAATTGTGAATAAGTAAAAAGGTTTCATTTATACGAGAGTGCTACGATACGCGTAAGTGTTTACACAAAAGTTTTCTGTGAATACAAACCTGAAAGATTTTTCCAATTTAGCGAGAAAGGTTCGAGTGCTGGAGAGGTCACAAAGCGAACAGTAAAAATACATTCCCCGTACGTGACCGTAAGTTGCCATACCCAGGGAGGATGCCCGAACATGACATATAAACGAAAATGCCATTTGAAGCTAGAAAAATGTACAAGGCACGAATTTTACGCCGATGGCCACATAAATTTAGTGTTTTAGTCACTAAAATACCAATTTCAACTTTACGGTGTATGGCTCAAAGCTTTGGTTTTGTTTTCAAAACAAGTTTTTGTTGCCAGACTATATTTTGTGTTGGGAATTCGACGAGAGTGGTGTTGATTTCTTTGCAGCGATACTGAAGTGAACAAAACACATCGATATATCAAATTACTTTGTATTGTGAAAGCTTCCACCATTCCAGGTGAGTTATAACTAAAATATACTAACTTAAGAACTTGATTTTGTTAATATAAATGCATTTATAACGATGTTAATGCTGTTTATAGGTCTGTCTCTAAATATCTTTAAGATTTTAATGAAAATAATAGATGTAATAAATAGTAGACTCTAATGGTATTCTTTTTAAAATGACTTATACGTATCAAATTTTGATATTAATTTAAATTATTTGAGCTTTCTATTACATAAACGTTAGTAAAAAAGACTTATTGTTTTACTGACGTTTACGAAAGAAACACGTTCAAATTTAACATAAAAACTGAATATCACGTCAGCTACTGAAATATGGTAGAAAACAGAACAGTCACGGCAAATTAGAATAAAAAAAAGAAATTAAGATACATCGTGAGAATTACATAAGAGTAGCAGCGATGCGTTTTTCCAATCTATACAACGCCAAAAATGCAGCCATAGGAAACTGGCCGCGTATTTGCAATGTTATTTTTAAATCTGTGATTACAATGTATACACGAATTTTGCGTACTACTCGTGTACGTGATAACGTCATAACGTGAATACGGTCCTGGTTACGGACTATACTACATAAACCGTAAATCGCCCTGAGTCCCGACTCTTAGTACTCCGACTTGGATAGGTTAGGTTAGAAGGCGGAGCAGAGCTCCCGCCGTAGCCTTCGTGGTTTTTTTTGTGACCACCCAGTAATAGCAGCCACGCGCAGCGGGGCTCGTTCGACAATTATTTCACTAAACTTAATCAAGTAATATAATAATATCACTTGAACCGTATTATAATTATATTCCTAGTGAGATAGTAATGAATCGCTTTCGTATAACTATGTTACAGTATATAATTATATCCCTAGGGATATAACTATATTACTGCTTTATCTATCATACTGCGACATATACGCGATTAGTCCGTATACGTACTGACACTGTATATTATGGAACAAGCTAGTTAGTTAGTTCACTATGAAGTATACGTAAGTATTTGCGTACTAGTCTTGTATAGATTAAAAGACCTTAGTAAAAAGTAATTTCCAATCTATACGCGATTAGTTTCACACTCCTGCGTTCTGGCCTTGTATAGAATCGAAAGACGCAGCAGCGATAGCCTAGTAAGAACCGTGAGACTGCCAGGCACAAGTATACCCAAGGCACGCTTTGACTTTTTGAAATTATACGTGTTTAAATAGTTAATTATCGCTCACTTTAACGGTAAAAGAAAACATCGTGACGAAACGGTGAAGGAAAACATCGTGAACAGCATTAGCTGTTCACGATGTTTTCCTTCACCGTTTCGTTACGTTCAAGAATAGTAACGTTACCTTATCAACTGTAACGTTACTATTCTTAAACTTATTATATTAATAATAAGTTTAAGAATAGTAACGTTACAGTTGATAAGGTGGTGTTTCGGACACGACATAGCTGTTCTTTCATCACAACTGAAATCCTCTTGCCTGGGGTCGGCAACGCGCGAGTAGTACCTTGCCCTGGTATTGTAAGCGATTATAGGTTTATCGCTTTCTTCAGGCTGGCTGCATTGTCCACCTTTGTCACAAACAAAAACGAATTGCTGCATCAAATGCAAAGATAAATACAAATAGAATGTGTGCTAAATTTCATAATGATCGGTCGAGTTATTACGGCGTGACAGCATAACAAACAAACATTCAGATTTATAATATTAGTAATAAAATAAGAGAATCGATTTACTCTGTTTGCTATGTGTACGTTACCTACCTTAAATTCACACCCTTCAGTTATAGTCTGCATGGATTCCGTTCTACACAATAAGGTGTAACGAATACGTCCGGTTTTGATCGGTTACCGTTGACCGACAATAGATGATATCGGCACGTGACGACCGGTGATCAATTGTCTACCGACTGAACGCATACGTATTTCAATCCTGCCGTATATGATAACGCGTATTCATCCGTTTTCGATTCGTTTCACCAATTCGGTTATTTGCTATCTGTAAGTGTTAAGTTGAATGCTTCGTTGGTCACGGGCTATAGCTTTCCGGTTGTGTTTGCGTAAGATTGGGACGACACGGATGCGATTCCCAAGTCACCAAGGTTTTTCCTGTCAATAAATTATTCTAAACTAGCTTCTGCCCGCGGTTTCGCTCCCTCAGGAAAAATATTTTTGGATAAAAAGTACTCTATGTTCTTTTCTGTACCCCTGACAATGTATATGCGAAATTTCATAATGATCGGTCGAGTAATTTATGGGGGGAAGGGTAACAAACAAACAAGCAAACCTATTTTCACATTTAAAATATTAGTCAGGGTGCCGCGGTCGCGGTGAACGTCAATATGCTCACCCTCGATAACGTGAGACCTAAAATAGCTAGCGAAATGTAGGTGTAATATCACTGACTACCTTCAGGTATATACAGTCAGGAGTCGTAATATATAGTGTTGAGGTAGACTGCACGAATAGCGTAGTGGCTAAAGTGGTCGCCTCGCCACTGCCACTACGCCGCATGTTGTGGGTTCGAATCCCACAGGCGACTAAAATTTGTGTGATTTGCAAATCGTTGTTCCGAGTCTGAAGGTTGTTTGTTGCCGTTGTTTGAATGTTTGTATAGATACAAAAATTATTCCTAGCGCTAGAGTTGGCTTTTAAAAACCAAATCTACGTAACTTGCGTCAGAATTAATAGAAACACAGGCATTAGGGTTGAAGAATGACATATTTTATGCTCTATTTTTACTTTTAATTACTGTGTGTTGTATTTGTTGTGTTGATCGCTAGCCACCTACAAGTGTACTGTGTATCCTGCCAGCAGCCGTTGACACAAGTGGCTTCTATTTTAGTGTAACAAAAATAAAATAAGTTTATTAGAGGTCGGATTGCAAATGCGAAGTCGCGGCAAACCCAAACGAAGATGGCGTAATGAGTTAGACACGTTTAAAAAAAGATTGGTCCTTAGCGGCTATGGATAGAAACAGATGGAAGGAAAGTGAGGAGGCCTTTGCCCTGCAGTGGGACATAAAGGCTCATAAAAATACACACATATTAAAATGGTGAAAATATAATAACATTTTAAATAAATGAATTGTGTAAATTTTGCCAAAAAGGTCCCTATTTAGTATATGCCAGGCTAAGGGAAACTAATATTAGCTTTTTACTGACTCTTTCGCGTAGAAGTTAAAACGTCATTTATGTTCGGTTTCAGTCCATTATCGACAAACTAGTAATCGCGTACATAATCAGATGAACTGGATTATATTGGACTTGTATCATATTTTTACGGTTCGTTTACTTTGAAGTATACATTATCATAATATGTTTTATCTATAATTATCGTTTTATTTTTTAGAGACATCTCAAAATGTGACGCTAATTATATGATGATCTTACATGTCCCGCACTAGGTATATTTCCTGTCTTGCTTGTCTAGACAAAGAACAACTATACGCGGAACAATTATTAGTGGATAATATTTTACTCGTGATTGTCCAAAACTAATAGTACGGGAAATTGATAAATACTACTGAAACTATAACTATACCATCCGTGTATTCGATCTTCAATATTTAAATTGGTTGCCTACATTACACATAAAAAGCTCGCGTGCGCCTAAGATATTTACCAAGAGATCGGAAACACATTCAAATCATATTGCGGTGCTATATATGCACTTTCTATTCTCAGTGATGGATATATTTGGCGGGTGCGGATGATGAAATTACTGAAATGTGTTGACTAAACACTCCGTATCCATACGTACAGCCTGAATTTCGGTTATTGATACAAAGTTACGCAAGCGAATATCTTATTATCCTAAGGGAATTTTACAAGTGGGCCGGGAAAAAATTTCCGTAGATGCGTACCTCCGTTCAAATTTATAATATGTGGGCAGGCTGAGGTAAATATCGTACGTATATTTCTTAATTCTTTTAGTTTTACGAATGCTGTTTGCTTTTGCTGCATTTCGTCAGAAAACACGGAGAATTAAGAAGAAAATAGAAACTAGACGTATTAGGGGTACAGTTGTGTTGGAAAAACATTGCTGCAAGGAATATGAATAATAATATTGCTAATTTAGGTTCGTTTAAAAGCGGATTGACGAAGTGTTCTTCTCATCATTAATACATATAATACGTATGTATATATATGTATATGTATGCATGTATCTATATCTATATGAATACATATATATGAGTATATATTTTATTTAGATTATATAATAAGTATTTATGTTTATTGGTATGTATATATTATGTACAAGTAGGGTCCATGCTACTGTATGCACCTACTTCATTTTATCTCTGCATCACTCTACGGTTGATTGGTAGGGAATGCCCTTGGCATTAAGTCCACTGATGTATTGTTTTATGCATAAAGTTTAAATAAATAAATAAAGATAGAAGACAAAGATGTCAATTAATTTATCGTAATTTGAAATTGGTGTGATTTGCGTATGTTATTTTTTATTATGATGTACCAACAATTGTTTACATTAATACTTAAAATTTAAACTAGTCTAAAATACAATCGACGATCACTTATAGGTGAACACCGCTTGAGCAAACAAGAAAGTGTTTGAAACTCATAATTAAATCTTACTCGTAGTTGTACATACACTGCTTACATAATATAATATAGCTATACCAAAGTAAAGTGCTGAGATATTAAAATCAAGTAACCGTTCAATAGAAAAGATTTCAGCAGTTTACTGTGCAACAGATATGACCATATGACCATATGACCAAGTTAAATATGATAACGCTTGCAATATAATGGATTCTTACAGTTACTTTTTAAAACATAATAACTGACGTGTTTCAAAATTAATTCTAAGATATAAAAAGCCTCTGCTTCAAGCACGAAGTTATACCGTGCTGTCAAATTCATTCTCCAGAGGATGACGTAAGAAATTAATTGATCCAGCTTAATTATCAAGTTGCACATTTGTAAATGGCAGTTTTGTTTATACATTTATCATAAAATATTTAACTAATTGAATCATACTTTTAACCTACAATAAATGTAAGGCAGTTTCATATTTCAATAATATTGAAAATGACTTAGAAAAGTGAATATATTGAAAAATGTTGCAATACTATAAAAACTTTCCTCTTGATATCTCGCGGATAAATATATATGTTTATGTACTAGGGTAAGGGGGGACAGTTTCTAGGTTTCCGTAATTAGTATCGCATAAATAATAAGGAACTCAATAAAAAGTGATACGTATCTACAATTAAGTAGAAAACCAAGTAAATTAAGTAAAATTGAAATCAGCGAATACTTAAAAAATAGTTGAACTATACTGAACTGAACCGAGATCGGTAAAACATTTTTCATATTACATAGTATGGGAAAAGTAATAATAAAATTGCAGTGGCATCGTAGTCGATATATTTGCAATTTTATTATTACCATTATCATTACATGATACCTATACTCGAATATCGCATACAAAGGTACAAACTCATAGCGAATTTGCAATGGAATTTTAAAAATTAAGTTTTAATATTTGGTTATAATCAAAATAGTTGAGAATTTAAAAGTATTAATTTTAATTATTAAATTTCTGATACCTACTAGCATATTTTCAGCTGCCCGAACCGAAAATGATTGAAATTTTATTTTTATATGTTTCATATTATTCGTTCTTTTATGGAAGTTATTATTTGTTGTATATGCTTATCTTTTTAATATCAACAGTCTTTTGTAAAAGCAATCTTGATCGGACAAAAAGTCACTATGTCTCTTATGTGGGGGCCAGTCAGTGCAGACCGGCGACACTTCGACCCAGTGGGATCTTTTGTGTCGACACTCTACCAATAACGACTGCCATAGATGTTCATGGCAGCCGGGACCGACGGCTTAACGTGCTCTCCGAGGCATGGAGCAGGCGATAATGGTCAATCAATACGCACATAATTTCGAAAATTAGGTGCGAAAAATTGAATCTTGTATTAAGTCTAAGTTATTACCTATTTTAAGTTCTATATTTCCTATAAGATAACGCTAGTCTGATCTTAGTATGTTCGTCACAACTACGATGACCTAAGTTTTACTACTTTTCTATAATAACGTGATTCCAAAATTTTACAACTTTAGCTTACTAATTACATTACAACACACATTAATAGAATTCCACAAATCAAAAATAAAACACTTTTTAAATTAATTACTCTATAAAATATTGGTAACGATTAATTAATTTCAAAATCCATTATAGTGTAGTTATTATCTGATGGAAACTTTTATATTCAGTAATGCGAAAATAAAATATTTGAAGTACACAGACACGAGTAATTATTACAAACCAGAAATGGGATTGGCAATAAATTATGCATTTTGCAAGCTGATATTTATGCAGGCTTTATTTTTGGCAAATGTAATCATAGTTTAATAGGTATCTTAGTGATTAAATATAAAAAGAGAGAATTACTATCATAGTAGATAGCGGCATAGCTGTTGAGATTCATGATATTATTAGATATTATCCATAGTCCACCAGTCTCTAGCAGGTGGTACGCTGGCGCGTCTGCCACTAGATATTATATAAAATCATGATTATACAAATCTTACGATGGATACAAACGTTGTTTGTTAAAATGTCAATATTGGTTTTTGAAAATAATAATATGGAATCTAATATCAAGTATATTTTTTTACAACAGTAGTAACTGTATAGTATACTAGCTTCCCGCGCGCGCACACATATTGTTGCATAGCCTATATTACTTTTGCATAAAGAAGCATTTTAATAGTAAAAATATTTTCAGTTGGTCCCATAATTTTTGAGTTTATTCATTATAAACTTTTTAGTCATAACCAATAATAATGCTAGTAAAGACTAGACTGCCTAATGGAAGAGATATAAAGAAAACACGACTAAAGTCTATGATTGTACACAATAAATGTGTATGTACACAATTTATCACAGGGCCTTAAGCGGCGAATGAAAACATCGCGAGGGTTCCGTAAGATCATAATAAAAAGCAAGCTTGAGAACAATCGTGACAAGTGATAATTTAAACTAGATTATAAAATGTTGTATCTCTTACCTCTGTGGAACAGGGATGTTGGGGATGCAGATATTTTACCATCCGCGAATGCGGATGCGAATGCAGATGTCTAAATCGATGCGGAAGCTCCGCAATTGCGGATACGGATGTTAATTTAAATTGTGCATCTTATTTAATAAAAGGTACCTATCTAATATCACCGCCTTTGCAGGTTTAAGCCTGTTTTGCAAAGGTACATAACTGCCTTTCGTAAAGAGTCGGCAACCCACAAGTGATGCCTCTGGTGTTGCAGGCGTCCATAGACTACGGTGACCACTTACCATCAGGTGGGCCGCATGCTTGTTTGCTACATTAAGTGTATAAAAAAAATAGTAATCATAATCACATACTTTTTAGTATTATTTAGTAACTTGTATGTTTTAACGAAAAAGGAAATTTCTAAAATGTGTATTGTCCGTCGAGGTTTTATTTTTATAGTTGACCTTTTAAAAGGGTCACATGTACTACTGAAGTTGTAACTTTTTAGAGTTTATAGATTTGCTAGTTCAAACACCTCATAATAATCACGCAAATTACAGATAAATACTTACATATACTTACTTACGAAATTATATCTCCGTAGAATTTGTAGGGTGTATCAAACTCACATTTTGCCAGCCATATTTTAAATATCACGTAATGCTTGCCTATTGTTGTCTTCTTTCATAGAACATTCGCGATGTCAGCGAAAGGGTACTGTTTCCTAGCGGAAGCGTGCAAAAGCTAGTATATCATAAAGTTCTATCTGTTGTTTTATTCATCAATTTATTTACTGAACCTGAACCTTGGCATCTAATAACACAATATCACGTATACAACGTTAGCCTATATTGTATTCCGCCTCCCTCCTAACGCGATAAAAGCCGCTATAAAAGTGTTCTAACACAACGTAGTTAAGTACATAGGCCGTCCGATGTTTGCAAGTTGACCGTGGTGCCGGGAAGTCATCGGTTAGGGCGCAGACCGGTCATGTCGGTCACTGTCTCGGGTGATGAAATACCCCGCCCCCTAACTAAATCACGACGTTTAACCTAAATAACGATGTAAGGGCATGGTCACACCGGTCACTGGTTATTTACTGCGTTTGTTTCTTGTTTATTCCATGATTGCATGGGCGTTGTACAAAAGCGTTGGTGATATTTTGTTTTTAAAGCGTAAAGAGTATGGAATATTCTTTCGGTATATTACAAAACATAAATAGACTATGTTTTTTTTGGTATTCACACATTTATTTTTACCGCTTATTTGGGTGTAGATATCGTAACAATCTAATATATGATATGTATCATTTTTTTTATTAATAAGATTTATATTTAAAAAGCTATTCATAATGAGCGTCACAATAAGTAGATAAACACAATTGTGCACTTCTAAAGCACAAATATCTCGTGCACAGATGGTATCTCTTAACATGATCCTAATTCAATCGGGCTCCGCGTAGTATGTCTTCTACCAAATATTCTTATCAGTCGTCAGGTGATTTTGATTGTGACATTGATTCATTTTTTTCGTTTTACATATCATTCATAACAATAATTACAGAAAATATACTTACATATGCTTTTATATCCCAACTAATACTATAAATGCGAATCAGTATTAATTTAGATTAATACTCTACCTCTTATACTACCTCTTTATACCTTGGATACTGTTCAGTGAACCAGTCTGAGAAGAAAAATAGCTTAACATTTAAGAAACTAACCTTACCTGAAATAACTTGCTTTTAAACTTGTCGGCCTCGATGGCGTAGTGGTTATTGTAACCGTCTGCCACGCCTGAGGTCGCGGGTTCGATTCCCGCACAAGTCAAACATTTGTGTGCATGAACATGGATGTTAGTCTTGGTCTGGGTGTTTCTATGTATAAAATGTATGTATTTACAAAAAAAAATACTTATTTAAGTATGTTTATCCATTGTCTAGTTCCCATAGTACAAGCTCTGCTTAGTTTGGCTAGATGGTGTTGTGTGTATGTGGTAGAATATTATTATTATTATTATATTAAATACAAAATATACTCTATTATAATTTTAAAAGATTTCTAGTATAATTTTGACATACACAGACATAATAAATAGAAATCTTGCAAGTGTGTAACGACTTTTAATGCTGACTGTACTTTCAACCAACAGAAGATTGCCAAAAGCGTGTGTAGTGTACCTGAATTGAATAGGATTTTCAGGTTCCTTAAAAAAGTTCTATGTTGTTAGCCAGTAATCTTTGTCTCACCTAGGATTTTAGGTTCACGTATTTGTGGACAAGCCTATTGCCGTTACCCGGGCTTCCAACTTCGTGCTGCTGCAGAATATTTTTGGATAGTAAAACCAAATATCATTTTGCATCACCCGGAAACCGAACCCGACACCTAAAGCTTAGCAATCGCATACAATATCGCAGTGTTGCGAATTTGTACAACATGATTCTGTAACATACTTTTCGGCTAATGGTTTGTGTTCACTGTTTCAATGTTTGTGGTGTTTCCTTCAACAGTAAACTGTCGAGAACTTGTGATGTTTTATACAAAAACAAACATGTCATAATTAAATGAACCTAACATAACCCTTATCACAGTGAGAAGAGGCCCGTGCCCAGCAGTGGGACAGTTTAATACAGGGCTGATATTATTATTATTTATTATTATTATTAATTAAATGACGCAAAATATTAGTTATAAATAGCTAGAGCTACGAGTAGAAACATCGGATTGTCGTACATTTTGCCATGAAGATACACAGACAGAATTATAAACAGCTTTTATTAGATTTGCATGTCAATGTCAGTAATTGGGTTTGCTTTTTACCTGGACATTTATTTATTTATTTTATTTAGAAAAGAAAACTGCCGCACTAGGAATATTTCCTGTGTCGTGGATTTTATAAATATTTAATTACACCCAGACTACTAATAACTATTTGTGGATTCACCAAATGTTTGTTCCGTTTAGGGATCGAACCCACAACACTCGGCGCAGGGGCAGTTGGCAGAGGCAGGCGCGAGGTTACTACTTAAACCACTACATAATACGTTCAGTACAAATCTAGACATGCGTCATCGTTGAAAATCATAACCTACTCATAAATCTAAGCGTTCATCAACCTGATGCGAAAGTTCTTATATTAAAATTTTATTGAGTCGATATTTTCATTACATCATAAAATTTAAAAGTATGTTTTTAGTCACATGGTTTATGTTACGACCATGAAATAGTCACATGTTGTCCTACTATTTGTCCAATCATATAATGTCATTGTTTGGAAATTCAAAAACTACCTGATCATTTATTCGGGTTACAATGTAACACCTATAAATCATAAAGATCATACTGTCAGAAGTTACGTTCATTAAGTTACCGTCAAGGTCCCGAGGGTACAACTTTTATAAGAAGAACATTGTCAAAATATTCACAGACACCCTATGATAAGAGTGAGTGAGAACGAATTTTAGATGGATAGAAGTGTGTGTTTGTTGGTCCAAGTGCTGATCATAAAATTAGACTTTAAAACATAACAAACAGACAATACTTAAAGCGGTGGTAGCACAATGATTAAGACAACGGACTTGCGATTGAGAGGACGTGAGATTGACCCACACCCATTGCACGATCACAACTGATGTGAACATAAAATCTACACCTGACACTAATAATAATAATAATATTCTATCACATACACACAACACCATCTAGCCCAAACTAAGCAGAGCTTGTACTATGGGTACTAGACAATGGATAAACATACATATATACTTATTTTTTGTAAATTCATACATAATACATAGAAACACCCAGACCAAGACAAACATCCATGTTCATGCACACAAATGTTTGACTTGTGCGGTAATAGAACCCGAACTAGCATAAAACTAATATAGAATGGATGAAAAGAATATAAATGATTGGTAGTAATTTTACCAACATTAATAATAGTTATTAAATAATAAACATTAAATGTTTCCTTTCCTATAATAATATGTTTGTAGAACATACGAGCCATTAAGCAGATGGCAGATTTTATGTTTTTGATGACATTGTGGATAGTAGTCCACAGACAAGTAGGTTGCCTTAAAATGTATTTGTACATACAGCGAACAAGAACTAACTGTCTACATTACATACTGTGAGGCATAGGCCAGCCATAGCAGCCTAATGATTATTTCGTTCATTCATTATTTCATGTCTCTGTTATATGTATGTATATTTTGCCACGAGGAAGACATTCTAGAGAAAGACCAGGTCATAAAATATTAGCCTATATAAACTGTCCCACTGCTGGGCACGGGCCTTTTCTCAGTGAGAAGGTTTAGGCCATAGTCAAACGTTCTACGACTGGGTATGTCTATAGTTTCTACCTACCTCTTGGAAACAGGAATGTATTTATGTATATATACATATATTCTATATATATACTGTGTACGTGTTTTCTTGAGAGACATTGATTAGTATACAGCAAATAGGTATTGTCAAAAGTTTTTTAGCGTACGATTTTATTTTAGTTTTAATTATACCTAGTCTGGTAACCTAAATTCCTAAGGGCCTCTCTAATTAAGATTCTGTCTGGGTTTAGTCGAGCCTTAGAAAAAATTCCTACATAAAAGGTAAAGAATCTTAAATAGACTCGACGCGACAAACTAAATATTAAACTTGTTTTTTAGATTTTAGTCTTCTGAAGTGTTTCAAACTTGTATCAGTATTATACTCTAATTTGTGTCTTAGTTATTTGTATTATATTAAGGTAAGTTACCTTAAAAATGGTTAGCTTAGATATTTTAATGAGGTAGAAACTAATAGCCTGAAAGAAGTTAGGAACTAAGCGCCTGAAATAATTTCTCAAGGTATTTTGCTTATTCATCTAGTTCCTTTGAGGTAGTTGATCCAATATTGTAGTAACTAAATAAAGGTTTTATCGTTTGATAATTCTATATTTATATTTGTCTTATGCTGAAGTACCAATTCTTTTTATTCCACTTTATTTGTACGTTGTAGAAGTAAAAGTTAGGTGCATATGTTTTGTTTGAACTCTGGGTCTTGTAAAATACATTACATTAGAAAATTGTTATTAGCAGTTCTATAATAAACTGTTGATATTCATTAACCTAAACCTTTATTTGAGTAGAAAACAGCTGGAAAAATGTATATATGGTACCATTCTGCCGTGCCTGCTTCCTGGAATATAAATATAGTACGTTATAGATACTCGTATTAAACTGAGTTGTTTGTTTTGAAATTCGTATATTTTGCAAAAACAAATTTAAGGCTAAGCCTAAGGTTGACTAATAATGTCTTACTTAAGAGTCAAAGAAATTATTCATTTAAAACATAACAATGCTACCACAATCAAAATCAAATGGCTGACGGCTTCACTTATTACAATACTCAATAGTTAACTCGTTCGAAGCGATATAAACCGCAAACATTCTTCGTTTACGTTTTGCCATCAGTCTATCGTATACTTCCAAAGATTTTCGTCTGCTAAAGTCAAAAATCTTGTTTGATTTGCTACTTTGTCGAGTGGATTTATTTGTTGTGGACCAGTTAACTGTTTAAGTATTGACATTATGGCTTCCGTCTTCGATAACATATCGACGGCTTATGATCTTAACTTTGGAGGACGAACATCAAGAATAAAGTGCATGTCACGATCTGGGCGAACATAAACTAATCAATACTTTAAATATTATATGATACTAGATTATGCTTGGATGAAAGTTATTTTTGGATGAAAGGGTACGCTATGTTCTTTTCTGTGCCCCTGCCAACGTGTATGCAAAATTTTATGAATACCGGTTAAGAAGTTAAGGCGTAAAGGCATAACAAACAAACAAACTCACATACAAATTTATAATATTAGTTAGGATTTAATTGTAATCGTGCTAGATTCTCATCATCAAGAGTTATTAGTCTCAAAGAATTGTCAGTCTGTCTTTGGCAAACTAGTTTTCAAATTAATGGACGGAAAGACAGATTTATTGGAGAGGGTATATATCGTTCAGATTTCCTGAACTTCAAACAGCAGAGTTATTTTAAGTATAGCTTATGTTTGAAATGATTAATATTTGCATTTTAGTCATTTGTAGATAGTACATTTTCACAGTAAGCGTAAGGATATTTAGCATATAAAGTTTAAAATTATAGATTTAAATACGATTTGCTTATAATGAAATATTATTAAATCGATTCAAATTGAAATTGAATTCTGTACGAGGTGTAAATTGAGTTTTGAAAGCTTATTTCATCTCCTTTTCTTTACCTTCATCATATGTTTAATGCCTTTTCTTCCTAAAATTGGCAATAGTTTATAGACAACGGGCATACAGGCATGCGTCTATATACGTATTTATGTTATAAATGGGATTAAGGAAAAGAGTACAAAAATGTATAGTACAACTACGAAAATAAACACAGTACTCTAAAGACAGGCAAACATCTATTTGTAAGCATGGCTGGCGCAATGTGTGATGACAAAAGGTATTTTATAATACCTCTGCCTTACCGTTTGTAAATAAACAGTCGTGATACGCAATTACGCCTACGTGTAAATGTATAACAGTAACGTAAAATTAAATACAACAACAGTCAATTTAATAACATACAAGACCCAAAATATAAACACAACAATAAGAAACCATTTTAATAAAAGCCACGCGAAATAATATAGTTTTACCTTAATGGTAGAACTTAATTTGTTCTGAGCGAGCCTTCCTTGAGCGTTGAGGTCGGGGTGGCTTAATATAAAACAATATGAGACATATCCGTTATTAATTAAATACATAATATCTACCCTACGGTATTTGAGGATATAACGAACCCTTGAACTTAGGTCGAGTTCAGATTAGAAAAATGTCGATATCCTTTTTTATATATTACTTCTTAGGGAACTGTGTTATGGGCCTCTTAGGGATCTGTGTGTTGTGTGCGTATGTCCATCTGTCTGTGTATGTGTGTTTGGAGGTGTCTAACAACAGCTGGTTATAGTTTCTGCCTACGGCTTTACAGGAGTGCATACTGGGATGATAAAATCCTCAGACTTAAACCAGGACATGAAGACAGATATCGCGAATAACAATACGATATAACAATCAGACTGTCGAATATCTTCACAAAGTTTAACATTTATAATATTAGTAAGAAGTAGGACTACAAATGTGGCAAACAGTTTACGGTTAGAAGTAAACAGTTTCCTACCTACTGATAACATGGTTAAAGTCATTGCATTGTAAGCGCAAGAAGTACAAGTTAAATACTATGAGATGGCCGGCATGTCAGAGTGGACACACACACGCTTCTTTGTCTATCTGCTATTTTAGATTAAGACACTAGTAATCTGTCAATAGCTGGAATGTTTTTGATCGCCACCAGCAGGTCACTAGAAACAAAAATGTTACACAGTCAATTCATTACTATTTAACAGACGAAAAAGGAGGAGGTTCGCTTGCATTTGCCCTTTATTTATTTTTATATGACCACCAATGATTTGTACTACTCTGTAATGCAATTATTGAAATTCATTTCTTAATTAGCGGCCTTACCTTAATTAAGAAGTTGGTCTACCACCGACCAAAAACGATAGTTCGCAATTATGTCTGGCATTCCAGTAATTGACAGATTCCTTAATGTTTTTAACTATTGAGTTATAGTTTTATAAAAGTATCTAAGTTCATATTCATCCCAATAAACCAAAGAACCATCTTTGTTACAGTATTGTTTCAAGCAATAATAACAGAAAATAATCCAATAAAAAGCATATGTAGTTTACTTGAGCTTGTAGCCTATAAAAGTTATTCAATATAATTACAGCCAGTACTTTGTCGCCGCGGGCGACGTTATATGTAAACAAATGAACAGTAACTAATCCCCAATAAAATTAATTGTTGAAGTTTATATTCCAGTGGAACTACTGAGATAACAAAATGCTCTGTTGTTTTTGTGAATTGATACCAAAGTAATTCTTGCTGTATTTACCCAAAACATCCTATTCGTAACTAACAATATATTTAATTGTAAAAATGGCGAGATTTTTATGGATATAACTAGCAACATTCTTTGCTATACAACATACATAACCTCATGTCAAATATACATATACATCCAGGGTTAGACATATTCGCTAGCTATGTTTTAGAACCCTATAATATTCTATAGTATAGGATCGGAAAACTAACCATACGAACTGTGAGTGTGATCCTCCTGTTTAGTAGTTCGGGGATGTACAGATGTTTACGATAATTTTGTATTGTATGTAATATGTATATATATGTTTGGACTACCATAATTATTATATGAGGATAAAATGTTATTGTCATTATATTGCTACTGGTTATTTACATACACACTTGCATAGGCTCAGGCCTACATCCCCGAATGTATTACACCCACATTTAGCTAGATATGGTTTTACGCCCCACGTAAGAACGTGAGCCTGTTGCCATGCACCGAACATTACTCCAGCTACTGATAGCAGCACGGAGTCTGGAGCTGTGTCATGAAACTCCTAAGAGTTTCATGACACAGCTAGCAAAAAAACAATAACATCTTTTCCGACTCGGGAATACGACCAGGGACATCACGCATAGCACCCGCATTTAGTCAATGCTTTGCGTCAGGCACTTCCACTGAAGCTACGGAATATCCCCATTACCGAAAGAACTCCTTCATTACAAGGTGTAGAAAGCTGTCTAAGTGTTGTGGGTTGTGTTTACATTGTGTCTGTTATTTGTATGCTTGTAAAGTCCTATACGCATTGAATCCAGTGCAGGCAGTGTCGAAGTAAAGATAAAATACCTAATCACTTTAAATAAAATAACACTGAGCAACAATGTTAATGGGTCATCTACGGTTTCCTGTATCGCCTTCCGCCGGCTCTTTGATATTATATCAGTGAGATAAAACTGTTCTAGGTCACACAATTATTGTTCCGTATACAATAATTATCGTATGTAGTAATAGCTAGTCTAGCTGTGAACATTTCAATTAATTATGTTAATCTTGTGTTTCTCAAACAAACGAATGTATATTTTTATGAGAAATAATTGTCTTAAACCAGAATAGCAAAGTAGGTTTGATAGATAAATCGTGAATCAGGCTGCCTTGGTGGGGTAGCAGTAGTGAATGCGACGATGCTTTACTCTTTTTAGAGTTCGAAAAACTCTTATACAGCAGCTTTGTCCGTCCGTCCGTCTGTTATACAACTTTCAACTCAAGAACCGTAAGAGCTAGAGACTCGCGGTCACGCCATTCGACTCAGCATAGTCGATATACCCCTGAAATGACTATGACCTTTGACCTCTGACCTCAAGGTCACATGGTATCACGAGACCTTTGCATATTACTTGAACAATTTTTTCTAACTTTAAGATTTACGGCTATTCATTGCCGATTCTCACTTGTATACCTTTGGTATAGGGATCGATTCTCGGGTCAGCAGAGTATTAAATTGATTATTTTATTTATAAATTCTTAGCAGAGAGTCCAACTAACACTGTGCCCCGTAGACTAGACGAAAGATCCGCCTATCACTTGAGACTTTTATAGCTTTATTCCTTAGAGGACGATTGACCATTTCTAACTTAGCCATATTTAGTGATTATGTTCTCAGCAATATGGAGGCCTGTGGGCAGGTTAACGTGATTTACACAGATTTTGAAAAGGCTTTCCAACGTGTGGATGACGTTATACTGCTGAATAAATTTCAATACCTCGGAATCCATGGTGATCTACTTTGATGGGTTAGTTCCTATTTAACCAATCGTGCGCAGTCTGTAGTGGTTGGTGGGTTTAATTCGGCTTTTATAAATATTTCCTCTGGTGTACCTCAAGGGTCCCATCTTGGTCCTCTCTTTTACTGTGTCTATATATACGACGTTAACTCATGGTTTAAATATGTCAATCATCTTTAATATGCAGATGATACGAAAATAATATATATGCGTATCAACTCTAAAATCGACTGTGAACTTACACATCGTGATCTTATTGCACTGTATGCTTACTACAAACTTAATAACATCACAATTAATATTTCGAAATGTCAATGCATTAGTTTTAGTCATTCTAAGAAACCAATCAAATACTCATATAAGTTTGACAATGAAGTAATTGAGAGGGCTGAAGTGGTTAAAGTCCTAGGATTAACTCTGGATTCCAAAATGCTCTTTCCACAGCAAACAGATCGAATGATGAGCGAATACTACAATCTCTTGTTGGTTGTTAACTTAACTTACAGCATAAGTCCACGCAGCATGTCATATCATGTCATATCAATGTGGTATTGATTGGCTCTTGTATTTACTACTCTCAGTGTGATCATTATGATTGTTTGTCTCTGTGTTTCACTTCTTACCTGTCAAACATGCCAGGAAACTTTGGCATAAATATAATTTTACTACTTACTAGCAATGAATTCTACTATAATCCTAGTATTGCTCAATATTGCTAGTGCTATCTACTCTCTTATTCATGTGTGTAGAAAACAAGCTGCTGAGTTTCTAATAAATAAATAAATTTACTAGATTTTGTCCGCGCCTTCACACGCATTAATGTAAATTTTGTCAATAAATTACTAACTTTTGGGCACAGTACGTTTTTCTAGATAAAAGGTTTCTATGTCCTTTTGCTGTACCCCTGAAAACGTGTATGCGGAATTTTATGATGATCAGCCCAGTAGTTAAGGCGTGGAAGTACAAACAAACAAATTCACATTCGCATTTATAATATTAGTAAAGAATACACCCGCAGTTCGACAAGTATGATAATAATGAAATGGGGGTATAATACACCTCTGCTTACCGTTAGATAAAGGCGTGACACTATGCATGTTTAATGTTTATAGATGTTACTTGAAGTACGACAATTGACATTTAGTAATAATTTCAGTAACTTACCTTTTCGTTTTTCTCCTTTCCGCTACATATTAAAGTGGATAATAAATAAATAGTTATGTATGTAGGTATATTACCTGTAGCGACACTGCTGACGCTTTAGTTTTATATGGTTAGGTGCAAGTAAGCGATAGTGCCGCGCGGCAGTCGTCTCTCCGCAACCATTAAGTTTGGTCGTAGCTGAACACGTATTTATATTATACTAGCTTTTGCTCGCGTCTTTGCTCGCGTGAAAGTAAGTTAACCTAACATACTAGGTTAGGTTAGTTAGTTAGTCTTAAGTCCTAATAAGCTCTCTAAACGTCAGCCCAGTGACGTTCCCGGCACTGGGGTGACGTTTAGAGAGCTTATTTTAGTACTCATCATCTCAGCCGAAAGACGTCCACTGCTGGACATAGGCCTCTTGCAAGGTGTTCCACACAGACTGTTCTTGGGCCACCCGCATCCAACCGCTTCCCGCGATCCTTACCAGGTCGTCGGTTCAACTAGTGGGAGGCCTGCCCCTGCTGCATCTTCTGGTACGTGGCCGCCACTCCAGAACCTTTCTGCCCCAACGGCCATCGGTTCTACGCGCTAACTTAATACTATTGAATAGTTATTCTCAAAGTGTATAAGATCTCTCTAGAGAAATAAGTATATATTAACATAGTATCGTTAAATTATTATTTGATGTTATTTGAAAAAGTTTTAATGCTATAATTATATATTTTAGAAACAGTCTTGCTATTCTAGTTCGCTCCAGTTTTATTTTTAGATAATGTACATCATTTTATATAATTATAACTGCGCTAAAACAAATAAGTACGAGTATCATACATCGTTGTACAAATGAACGAATTTAAATAATTGATGCGCCAGGTACTAAGTAAATTATGATGCATGAAAATTTCATATGACGCGATGAGTTGAAATTATTGAATAATATATCTCTTGACGAGGTTCGCAATGTTGTATTTTATTTGGTTACTGAAGCACCAGAATTAATATTTAAACAAAATCATACGTGGATGTCATTCTACCGTGAAGTTACACAGCTCTTTCTTTTATAAGTATATATAAATATAACAAGCTTATGGTAGATGTTGTGTGTGCAATTTCGATTCCAATTCCTAGCAGAGACCTTATTATTATCTCTATTAGACTGTGCACGCGCAAGTTTCGCATGGGATGATGCATTACATAATTTTTATTCAAAGTCTAATCATTAACCATATAGGCCGCAAAGTCACACGTATCAACGGCAAAGATTAGTTGTACATAAGTTTACTAAAATTAACAGTAAGCTTAGTTGCTAGGTTTAGGCTGGCGTTAAACCCATGAGAATTTACCTGCAAGAAACACATGGCCACTCGTACGAAAGCCTATGCACCATATAGATAGAGTATAAAAAATCTTACGAAACCGTGTTCAAAAATATTATAAAGAACAATACCTGCTTTAAAATTCTGCAAATACTATGCAAAATAAAAAAATGGACCTGCTATTTATTTTGTTAGTTAGTTAGTTTATTTCCAAACAACGATAACGATGGAGATGCAGAAAATGTGTAAATTTTTGTGCATAAGCTAAATTAACTGCAGCTGTTGGAATTTTTGTTTAGCTTATAAATTGACTCACTTCTTTTTGAAGTTTTTATGTGCATCTTAGTTGTCGCAGTCAAATGTATAGTTTTCTAACGCTTAGCAGAGAGGTTTCAGAATGAAGTTTTCTGTAGAAGAGCGGTATGGATAATATCAATATTCTAAATTAATAATGATATTTTCCTTATTAAATTATTCCAGCAATTAATATGAGAGGCAAACGATAATATATAGAATAATAAACTGTGTGTTAGTACCGTTGCATCTAAATGTATGGATCGTTTGAATATTAAACGCAGCGAACGTTCAGAACGAGCGGTAAATGTAAAAGACGCCGCATTTTCGAAGGAGAGCGCTATTTAGTCCCCAGAGTTCCTCGAGACTTATCTTTTGGCCAGTTTCTACTTTGGCTAGTTTGCCAGTGGCATTTACTTTATTCACTTAGTTCTTGTAATATTTTTAGTTAGTGTAATTTATTGCTAGTCTTTGCTCATCGCTTCGTTTGCATGGAATGTTGATAGCAATCTTCTTCCTATAACATTTGGTTTAAGAATTTCGTTATAACATTTTTAGCAATATTCAATACCAGTGACTTGAGTATTTTAGTGCTTACGCAATACATCAGACGAATAAAATAAAATCACGAATCTCGTATTTAATTACATTTAAAATCACTGATTTGCTAATAGTGTTAATATTATGAAAAAGCAATTCATATACTTCACCCAACTTCATACATAATAATTTTTGAAGACATTGATATAAAATTCAAAAATATCAATCGTTTACGTCGTATAATAAAAACTGTAAAACCATGTAATTAACAAGAAAAACGAAGGTCCCTACTGTGATACGATATATTTTAGATTTATTTTTAGATTAATATAAAAGTATCAATATTAATGAAGATAGGTACTTCTTTTTTGAATTGCTTTTATAAAGTCACTAACAGAAGTCACATTAATTTGATAAAGAATACGTAAATAACGATCCATGTATCGATGATTTAGATCAATAGTAAAATACTTGGCAGTTGTAACATGTATGGAAATGAACATTATATTAATTTGCTCCCGTGTAGTTCAACTATTATTGTTTCCAATGGCTAAAATTTACCAAATGCAAGTTAGTCTCGTGAGAGAACTTCTTTGATCTACTTGAATAACGTATCACTGTACTATATCATGTAATTGTTTAGCATGAGGAATTCAGTATAGAAATATTGAGTTATTATGTTAATATAACCATTTTTGTATAATATTAATGTAAAGATAGTAATGTATAACATCATCATATCATATTTCTTTACCTCGGTTTATTTGGTTAGGAAAGGCTGTCGATACCTTAGTGGGCAATCGTTGTATAGCCAAGCACAAGATTCGAGTTCGATCCCAAGGCGCGCATCTCTGACTTTTTGAAGCTATGTGCGTATTAAATATTTAATTACCACCCGCTTAAACAGTAAAGAAAAACATCGCAAGAAAACCTATATGTCTGAGAGTGCTCCATAAAGTTCTCAAAGATATGTAAGATCTGCTAACCTGCACTAAGCTAGCGTGGTGGCTAGTGCAAGTTGTCACTTCACATATGGCATAATCTATCTCACACTGAGAAGAGTGAGATGGTTTAGGCCATAGTGCCCGTCGGGAGAACTGGGATCTGCCGCCCGCCAACCAGTGAGTCGGAGTGACGTCCTCTTTTGTGCTGGGGCATCGCCCAGAAGTCGTCGCCCGCACCTTATCTTTTCTGCATTGGGCCTGCTGGGTGGGTCGCTGATGTAGTTCTAGTTCCAGCGACCCACCCACCTTACAAAGCAGCGAGGTGGCATACCGTTGTGGTTTTAGTCAGTAAGCCCGAAGTCTCGCGAGCATATCCTCACGTTTAAAAAGAAGAAGAAAAAATATGGCCATAGCGCCCGTGCCCAGCATCGGGTCAGATTATATTCAGTAATGATTTTATAGGTAAAGGTATTCATTCGATTTCTCCGGCTGCATTTAATCCCTAGATAATGGAGGGCTAGCCGTCAACCAAACACAGGTACAGGATCTATGGTGAAACTAGGCATTGCCTAACATAACATTTAATAACTTTATACTCAACGTATACTTTACTCGCATTTACCCGCGGCTTCGCTCGCGTAAAGGTTAGGTTTTGTTAGTAACAGTACTTTATTTTAAATAAAATATAACCTGTTGTTTGATGTTACTCGGTGATGATATAGTTTTCTAATGGTGAAATAACTTTTAAAATCGATTAAATAGTTTTTGAGTTAAATCCTTACAAAAACAATCAAATCTTTCCTATATATAATATATGTATAGATATCCATGACTACACAATCAGCAGTCACAGATGTGCTCATATTTTACCTTTCCCATGGCAGTCTAAAATTAAATCCAACTTCAATATATGTATATCGTAGTAAGAGCAATGTAGGCTGCAATCAATATATTTCCGCTTCTAAATTGCCCATTCATTCACGCATATGAATTTGCAGTTTTTTGCAAGCTATCTCAGTAAATAAATCGGAACCCTTGCATATACTGTTATAAAAAATAAAATGTGCATCTAAAACGCCCTACGGCTTTAAAGCAATCGAGTTAAATGAGAATTTTTAAAACTAGTCTATCGTAAATCGAAATCCTGTTCATCAGAACTGTTATTATTAAGTCTCTAACTATAGAATTGTAATTTATGTGCTTCATCTACTTAGCTTTCATGGTTTATATACAAAACGCAATGGTTATTTTAAACATTGATTTATATTTCGGGCATAGGACTCTTTGCACACCAACCGTTCCCAAAAATTTTACTGTTTTCTTGGAGGATATCTATATAATAAAATAAACACATATCTTACTATAATATATCCAATGCGCAAATTAGCGTGTAAACAAACACTATGTAAATGTCTCAAAACTCTTGACTATAATGCAACTGAGAGTTTATTGATACCAATCAGCTGATTTATCTCAAACACATACGCCCACACATAAACACACACTCACACACGCACACACACACACGCACACACACACACGCACGCACACAACAACACAGGTATTCTTATACCTATTTCGGGCACCAGTCTCTCACAGATGTTTTGTTCTATTTATATTAGATTAAGCCATAATATACAGTACAAACATTTGGATTGGGAAAAAAAAAGATTGGCCTTAGATATTATTAGTAACATGTATGATTATTTAATAATAAATATCAATAACCTTTTATACAATTTGTATGTAAAATTATACCACTTAATGACTTTTCGTATTTGTTAATTCAATTCGCCATAATAACATGATGTTTGATATTTGATATTTTTCTTAATTTAAGACAGACCATAGTGGCTTAAATATAAGCAAATGTACATTATTTTTTAAATCGAATTGGCCAATCATAAAATATTGACAAAATTGTTTGTATAAACAACAACGTGACTGATTTGCCTTATACAAAACGACAACTTCATATTTAATCAACCATTATGAAGAGATAATAATAATTTATACGCCAAAGATAATATCTGCAACTATAAAAAACATTCTACAAAAAAATTAACTAGTAAACTGCTTCGCCTGACTAAGATAGTTAGTGTTTTATTTAGTTTATATACGATGTACCTATATAGCTTTGCTACACTTTTACCCGCGCGAGGTTCATGCGTGATTTAATCATACGGTTTACTTGCGCGAGTGGCTGGCGTGAGTCTTTTTTGCGCGCCAGTGCCTCAAGTGACTAAGACTACCACATGCGTAGTCTGGTAGTCATTAGTCACTATGGCAGGCTACCAGACATCTAGTCTGGTAGTCTTAGTCACTATGTCAGACTACCAGACATCTAGTCTGGTAGTCTTAGGCACTTTGTCAGACTACCAGGGATCTAGTCTGGTAGTCTTAGGCACTACCTATATACTATATATATGATATAGCATCACTTAATGCGATAGGTACATGTCTATATGTCCATTGGTGATATGTCTGATCCCACTTGCGTAACGAGTCTTGTAGAAAGATGAACTGTCTGCGGACGCCGTATTAATTAAATCAGAACAAGTGAGAAACGGCAAGGAATTGTCGTAAATCTCAGAGTTCGAAAAAATGGCTCAAGTAATATGCAAAGGTCACGTGATACCACGTGACCTTGGTCAGAGGTCAAAGGTCATAGTCATATCGAGGTATATCGACTATGCTGAGTCGAATGGCGTTGACCACGAGTCTCTAGCTCTTACGGTTCTTGAGTTGGAAGTTGTATAAACAGACAGACGGACGGACGGACGGACAAAGTTGTTGTATACGAGTTTTTCCGATCTCTAAAAAGTAAGTAAGCGGAGCCACAGATGGAAGCTAGTAAATAATATGAAGCGTGTAAGGCTATGCGTGGACTGCGGTGGCCTGATTGATTGATTGTGTAAGGCTATAGTTTTTAATAAACTATTCCATTATTTCCGTTAGCATATTGGATGTTCTACTACAGTTTGAGGACTTCCCTTTTCCACATCTGTTTGTCCACTTTGAAAGCATCCAGCTAATCCCATCACTTTCTAAGTCTCTCTTCACTTGATATTGGACGATGGCAAACCTTTTTATGGATGTTAACAATATATTATACATATCATAAATGAAAATTCATGACATCTTTATATTTTTTATCTATTATTCAATTTTCTAAAACAGATTTCTTCACTATACCTACTAAATATTTACTACTAGCGTTTTGTCATTGTTATAAAATGTCATACATAATAGCATGTAGCAAACAGAAGGCCGACCATAATTTTGTACATAATAAACCTAATGATATTAACTAGGCTATTGACCATCCAAATCTGTAGGTTAAGGTTCATTATTGTTCAACTGTAAAATATAATTATACTATTAGTATAGCTATTGAGTGACCACGCTAAGTGTTCCATTCCATTTCTAATTAAAAGTTTGCCAGGCCCTCGGCGAGTTGGACCCATGACCCTATCTAAGCCTCTCAAACGCTTGGGTACGTTCCTTAAGGAAAATACTTGTGATTCCCAAAGGAGATACAAGTAGTAAATACTAATACTCAGTTTACCCTTGTTTTTTGTTTCCTAACTAACAAAAACTTGATCATAGGGCTGATCTTATCGATTTGTTATTATCGATTGATTATTCGAATTTTAATTAATTCGAAATATTAATAATTATTCGAATGTATCACTATTTAATGTTGATTGCTTATTTGGCAACATATTAGCAATGCACAAACTCAAATGTACAGTTGGACCAAGTCACGGTTTACGAGTCAAAGAAATATCAAATATATAAGGCTATTGATTGGCCTACATAATAATAAAAAAGGTCGTCCCCATCGTCCATCGGGTACGAGAAGATCATCAGCACAATCAACCATGTCGACTATGACTTAGCTACGTGTCATCGATTCGAATATTCGACGATTCAAATATGTAATAAGTGATTAATTGATTAACATTTTCACAATTGATTAGCAATAGTACACCGCTAGTTATTGATCACGTAAACTGTTAATAAAATATATTATTGAGAAATCTTACCACTTGTTGTGCGGAGGACTTATTTGAACGTCACTGCAAAACGCCAGCTCTTCAGACGATGACATAATATTGGTTTAAGCTCCGATTGAGAAATATTTCTTTTTATCTGTAATGTGCTTTTCGGATTGTTAAGCTTTACAAAAGGAATGTATGAAATTGTGAGCACAACTAATCTAATTTCTTCATTAATCATACTTTAGAAATTATTATTAAGTGCAATTTTAATTTGATGCCCTCGATGGCGTAGTGATTAGTGTAACCGACTGCCGCACCTGAGGTCGCGGATTCGATTCCTGCACAAGTCAAACATTTGTGTGCATGAACATGACACACAGAAACACCCAGACCAGTTTATCTTGATCTGGGTGTTTCTATGTATAATATGTATGTATTTACAAAAAACAAAATATATATGTATCTTTATCCATTGTCCAGTACCCTTAGTACAAGCTCTGAATAGTTTAGGCTAGATGGTGTTATATATGTGATAGAATATATTATTATTCATTATTGTGGTTTAAACTATGTGAAAAAGTATTTAAAAATACAGCCGAATATTTAAAAGGCTCTCAAGAAAGAATTTTTAGAACCATTCACCTTCATTATTATGCAAACGACTTTGAATCAACGTAATTCATATTACGAGAAAATAATTCATCATAATTTCTGAGAAGAAACAGAAATTTCTCTAGGAGAAATCAGAATGACATTGTGTTCGTTTCGTTCATCGTATGATATTAAAATGTATTCGTGTGATATGATAGTATGTATTGTGCCAACCCTTGGTCATACATCAAGTGAAATAAGACCTCGCGTCGAACACACTCGCACGATAGCGCGATAGGACCAAAATATACCACTTTCTCTGTTTTCTTTCATTTAGATACGGTTGGTCTCGGCCCTTTATCCCCTTTCCTCAATTTCGTCTTCATCTTTCTACCCTAGTTCCACGGCCGCATTACTTAATACAATGAAATTTTTTTTCCCTTAACTCGCTTGAAAGAATTCTTTTCGCAAATTTTTTGTCGAGGAATATCAGCTGAATCTGCTTCATCTAGCTCCCACTTAAGCACATTTAATTTCATAAATCAACATAATCTTGATAAAACGGAATATCCATATTGAAATTTTCATAACATTTCTGTTTAAGTGGGGTCAATAAGCCCATGACAAAAAGGTTAACGTGCAATGAAACACTTAATATTCCTCATGTTTTTATTACTATGTTTGTATTCTTATAAATCGTTAGATAACATATTTAAATACATCTACAGTTTGATAGTTAATTACACAACCCTTTTGTTAACTACATGTAAGTTGGCGTCGTCTGAGAGCGTCGCCAAAGTATTCTGAATACATAAAATGTATTTTTGGCTGTCGAGTCAATACAAACGTAACATTTAAACCTTTTATTTACATCGTCAAATATTTACAAATTTTCATCTAATATTTACACAGTAATCTAAATCTTACAACTAAACATGATTTAATTTATTAAATCTTTAAATACAAGTATATATAGACGTGGACTATTGTAGAGCCCGCGCCTATAAATCATCTAGAGAAAATTAACATTTTATACAATTAAACATGCCTTTGACAAGTTTAGTTTTTATTATTTAAGATTAAAACAGATGTAAATATCTACAAAGTAACAGAGCTTTATTATTGACGAATATTGTAGCGAGACTAAATCGTAAACCCTTCGCTTTACTTGGGAAGTCATAAAATTGTTTTTGTCTTTACTGCTAACATAAGTAAGAGTAAGGACAAACGCAGGATAAAAACAAAAACTAACTGAGAGCACTGTTTAGTAGCAATCTGGCAGATTCTGTACTTGAAATGAACTCGAAAGAATGAACGTAATTTGTTGCTTGCTGTCACTCGAAACAACTTTTGTTAGGATGCCTTTTATTTTACCTTATAAAGCAACCCTAATTCTAAACTTTGATTGTACAATTTTATTCAGCAGTAAGACTGCGTTCAAATGTAAAAAAGTGAGGTGAGTTTGTGGAAAAGATATGCACATTTCCACTGAAAAAAAAGGCAAGAGTATTTCGGCTGAGTTATTTTAAGAGCCTTTTCTATTTGTGGTCACTAAATATATACGTTATGCAACATGTTTCTGAATGTAAAAACTATTGGAACACCGTACGTATATCAAAGCTATTCGATGTCGAGAAACTTTAAACGGCTCATTCCAAAGCTACTTCAAGATTGACGACCTCTATAAATTCTCAGATCTTTCGTGGGAAACGAAGTAAAATCGTCTTGTGGTGGCTAAAGAGTCAACTTGATTGCGTCTCATTTTATGTTTGAGCGCGCTGGAGATGAAATCGTTTGAGGATAGAGTCATTCGCTTAAAAAAGATTTCTTCGGTCAACAACACTTAGTTTGCCTCGGAAAGTAAACAGCGACAATAGAATTTAAAATTCTCAACAACAACAAAGAAGATTGTGGTGTAATTTAATCTCTCAAGGCTCTATCTATTCGAAAATTGAAGATAAAATTAAATTAAACTTTATAAGATTAGAACAGGAAGAAAGAAGAAAGATCATAGCAATATTTAGTAATTTTGTTAAGTAACTTTGTCAATAATTTGTTTGTGATGTCTGAATACTTTTTGTTGATTTTTACCCATTCTTTTATTTCTTTTATTCGTTTTATCTCGTATAACTTCTTTGAGTTTGTGAATATTGTGTTGAATACGCGTTTATGACCTTCAACCCCAGTTTCTTATTCGATTCAATAAAAGAGATGTAAATTTAAACGAATAACATCCGTATTGTAAAATAGCCTTTTCAATTTGTAATCAATTAAGTTTTGAATTGATTGGTGAATAATTGATTACGTAAAGTAAACCTTTGCTTTTCAGTACTTGTGTTGTATCTTAGTATCTGACGCGCGGTAACGTGGCAAAGGGAGCGGCTGGCGGCTTAGGTACGTTCCCATAGATAAGCCTCTTGCTTTGATTGAATCTCGCTATATTCCTGTTGGAATAACGAAATCGATTTGCTTGTAATCTCGGTATAAGATTAACATTACCAGTGTAGTTATGTATGAAGACAAAAGAGATTCAGCTTGGAGCTGAATCTCCTTTGTCCTAAGTCATCATGTGGATTATTTCACGCGTCATATTTATCTCAGTACTTGTTATTTATAAAATTACTACGGCCTGGTCCATATCAGATAGAATTTTAATAACAAAAAGATAATTTTCAATTTCGCAGCGTTTACGCTGTATAAATATATCTAACAATTTAGCTTTTGAGAAAAATAAATGTCTTTAACCGTAACAATTTAATTTCTGGATTTATTAACGTATGTATATAATCGTTGTCTTTCAAATATATTAAAATAAGATAACTAAAGCCGAATCTCCAACACATGTGCTTGTTCACTCAATCGTGTAAAATACATCCTCAGTTCAAAACATTTGGGAAGTCACTTCTGCACTAATAGGTCATCTTGAAGCCGTTGGCGTCGGTTCGGTGTAAGCTGTCATAAGTTTTGATAGGAATTTCATGACCGTGTTGGCGGAAAGAAGGATAATAAGTAATGATGGGATGGTGATGTGTTGCGCCAAGATCGGCAGGGCTAGAAGGAACGCGGGTTTAGGCTGTCGTAGAGTGGTGAGAGTGACAAGGGTCACCAAGATGCCACGGTTTAGGCGTGGGGGAGTTGATCCAGAGCTCTGCATGGCTGCTGGCCTCTCTCCGCTGAGCACGTGAACGATCACCGACGCTGACTCTGTGTGATAAAGAAATGATTATTATACAATGTTTGTTTGTTTTGTTTTTGAAAAGACAACGCCCGCACTAGGGATACTTTATTTAAGGCGACTTTACAAACATTCAAACAACGGAAACAAAGAACACCCAGACTCGGAACAACTACATAATTATATATTTGTCGATCACACAAATGTCTGTCTCGCGTGGGGATCGAACCCACAACACTTGGTGTGGTGGCAGTGGCGAGGCGACCACTTAAACCACTACGTATCTATAACAATAAAATTTTTTAGAAAACCAAATTCTAAAGGTTTCTTTGACCTTTCTATCAGCGTGGCAGTGGCAAGGCAGATTAAATGGCCGGGTTGGGATAAATAGTGTTAAATTTTCAGCTAATACTCCAACGTGTTAGTTCAGATGGCCGGTAGATAAAAATAGGCCCGTCGTCTCTTACTTAGCTAGTAAAATATATTCGTGAAGCACAGACAATCTACCTTCAAAAACATACGATTGCTATCGCTACTAACGTATACGTGTATGTTTGCGTAAATATCGGTCATAGGATTCTGGGTTCAATTGCAGCATTGGGCAAGTGTCATAGGGTGTTTTTATGAGGTAATTTCACAGTAGTATAGCCTAGCTGATTTCAGCATGAATGGGCCGGCTCGACCGGGGAAGCACTACCCTCTCACAGAATATCATCGCGAAATAGCAGTATTCCTACTATAATATTTCGTTCGGTGAGTGAGAGAACCGGAGGCCCAAACACCCTCTTTCCCCTTCCCGCTCCTTCTCCTTCCCACTTCCTTTCCTAAAAGGTCGGCAACGCGTAAGTGATGCCTCAGGTGTTGCATGCGTCTATAGGCTACGGTGACCACTTTCCATCAGGTGGGCCGTATGCTAGTTTGCTAACTTAATAGTATATAAATAAAAAATTATATATATACTCAGTAATTATGCAGGCTTCAAATATACTATAATAATAGCACAGATTACAGCATGTAAAAGAAAAGTGTGAGTTCCAACTTGCTTTCTGCATGTAGTCATGAAGGAGGACTTTTGGCCAAAGGTTCTTGTGTTCAGTCGCTTCCACGGGCAAGTGTCATATAAACGCACAACAAAGTGCAAGTTAAGCATTACTAACATAGTTTATAAGTTATATATATGCAAGGACAAATTGTATGTATGTTATTGTATTTATCTATTCGTCTATGCTACGCGAAATAAAATGGTTATTATTATTATTATAGTAACCCTGAAGCCGTAATATAAATCTGATAAAGCTTTTAGTTATTAAAGATTAAAACCCTATGTGCCCCATTCACGGATAGCAAAAATATTTTTTTACATTTCAGCTTTAAATATATATGACCAATTTGAGTGTAGTACACGGCGCTACACATCCATTTAACAAATGTAGGTGTGAAATTATTTATGTAAATGTAAAAACACGTAATAAATTCAACCCTGCTTTACATTACTTCACATTTACATGTTCTAGCACTATTTGCTAGCACTAAATATTGTGCATCGTTAACGCATGAAACATAATCATTAAACTTAGAAAGTGCAAGCCATTTGCAACTTTATGCCTAGATTAATTTAGTGTTAGTACGTTAATCCTATTTTACTATGTTACATTTATAGTTGAAGTTGGCTTAATGGCGCATTTATAATGCATTGCGCTGGAAATGTGGACATTTTTAGCTTCTTGCTAACAACACACGTGAACTTATTTGACTGCGTTCGTGACTAAGTTGGTTGTAGGTAATATTTAAAAAGAAGGTGTTCATAAAATATTATGTAATTATTTTATAAGTGCCGCAGTGATCACTGCAAGCAAAAGCGGGGATGAAGAAAATATCACCGTTTTAAATTAAATAAATATAGCATATTTCGATAATATTTGTTGAATGTCACCTTGGAAATTTTATATAACAATAAAATGGAAATCTATGCATGTTTGATCATTTATGTATTTCTAATAAACCTTAACAATCTATAATGCATTCGAATACGAATTATTATTATTCAAATACATTCGACATCTGATCATTTGTATCTTTCGAATGTTTAATCTGTTATAATCGTCTAGCCAATGTCGGTGCTTGACCACGGTGTTTAGAATTGATTATTTGAAATCCGGACTTACACAACCGAGTTAATTGTATTGTTGCCGGACAGACAGGCAATAGACTGTATAATAGTATATTTTATGAGATATCATAAATCCCGTACACACATCACAACATAATCTATAATGTTAACGTATATGCTGTTCGATATATCGCACTTATTCATCCTTTTTTTCTTGCGATTATTATTCTTAGAAACTACGGTCCGATAAATACCCCTCCGATATACCGAACATGCTCTATTATTCCTACACAACGACCTCTTTTAAAGTCTGTGTTCATGGATAATAAGCGTGACCATTAATGTCGCAGTAATCGTGTCTGAATAGCGCAATTTAGGAGAACCTTTTAAAACTTCAAACATGTTATTTTTGGATTAAAGAATACACAGTGAGTTTTCTTTTGAACGATAAAGTGATGTCGATTAAAAGTTGGCAGCGTTCAAACAGTCGTGTGGATAATTTTAGAATACAGCAATAATGTTAATCTACTTTGTAAGAACCCAGACTCGAATAATTACCCAGCGATTTGCGGCAAATCCTTGTAATTCGTGTTTTATTTTGTTTCGTGCAAATTTACGGTTGTGTTTTATATGAGTGAGTTATGACAAGAATATGTAACGCATCTTTTGTATAATGGTTATACTCTAATCACGTGTTTTGTATATTGCCAAGGTAGATACGAAACACGTATAGAAGCATAGAGCTTTTTATCTTACTCATTTTCAAATTATGCTTTAGAAATACTGCCTGTGTCACGGGGAGACTGACAACTGACACAAAGAATACTCAGATCCGATAAATCTATTTATTAAACCCGTAACATTCGGCGTAGCGGCAGTAGCGACGCGACTACTTAAAACACTACGCCAGCTATCGTCCATTAGTTATCGTAGGCTAGGTGTTTGTCGTTAAGCCATGTCAGAGACCTACAAGCGGTTTGAACAACTCTTGACAACAGGTTAGCCACTAACCACACGAAAAGAAGAAGAAGAAAAATTCCTGCAGCGCCGATCCTAGCTTTCCTATACCCGTGCGTTGGTCTGTGAGACCGACGAAGTACTTTTTCGTATTTATTTCTACTTGCGTATAATATGTTAGAGGTTTGCACTTTTTGTTAGCTGCATGATTTGTTGCCGCGATCGATTTAGTACGTAACGTGCATTTGCACGAGTAGCACGTGTGGTCATATATGGCGCCAATCGGTCTGTGAGACCTATGGGGGTACAGGTGCTACGTTTTGTGTAAGTAATAATTACTGTTTTATTGATATTATCGGATTACTTTTGATACATATTGTGTTAGCATAATTTAATTATCTTTTATTATTTTTAGGTCTTAGTTTACGTCGAGATGGATGATAATCAAATAAGTTTGTTGTTGGATGAAGATAATTCGGATTCCGACTATGAAGATGAAAACGACAGCGAGAATGAGGATTTTGTAGAAGTACAAGAGGATCGATCTGATACTGAGCAAGACGATGATTCAAAATACGATGAGGTGATTTTCAAATTGCGTTGGAAGGAGAGGGTAGTTCTCAAATGGCGTCGAAAGAAGAGGTTAGTTCTCAAACGTCTAGAAGTTTTTACCTTGGCAAGGGCGGTCGGACTAGATGGAACAAAACTCCTCCTTCATATCAAGTAAGGAGACGTGCTAGGAATATTATTACGCAACTCCCAGGTCCTAAAGGTGAGGCTAAGCGTTTGAAGGAACCAGGTGAGATATGGTAATATTGTTTACGGAATCTGCTATAAGTCAGATTGCTAAGTACACGAATCAACATATGAATCGAATTAAATCTCAATTCTCAAGAGAAAGATACTGTTCTGAGACTGATGAGATAGAAATTGGTTGTTGTGTATACTGCCCATTAAAAAAAAACCGTAAGACGCGGTACAACTGCGCTAAATGCAAAATTTACTTTTGTATGAAACATGCTATTATTGTATGCTCTGCTTGTTTCGGTGAGACTTCTGCCCAAGATAAGTTATTATGTTATTGTTTGCCAACTAATAGTCTATAAGATTTGATAGTTTATTTTTGTTTTTAAGAAGAAAAACATATATTGTTACGATTTTCGTAGCTCGTATAAAATAGTTCTTATTTTTCAGAGGCTGTATTGAAAGACTGTTAGTGATTAAATAAAAAATATATTGTTTGTCGTGTTGGTATTGTGTGCCCGATGTAACCATATTTAAACGTAGTATCTAAACAATTTTATATAATATTAATGACAAACGTCTTTATATTCGAACGTAACTTAAAATTTTCGAATCGCTGTTTTATTCATATAACCCAATAAATAGTATTCGAGAATAATATGTGATAGTTTGATATTATAAAGACAATTACATTAATTGACTATTTTAAGATCTTTATTGAGTTAGATTTAATATTATCTGATCAGATATTTGTATAGACAGGTAGTATATAAATAAAAAAATATTTACCCAAAAAAGTAAGTATGATTCTGTAAGCACTATGTAAAATTCATTACCAGTATTCACCCCTTGATGTGGCACCGTAAATCATACTCCAGATTCATTTTAATAAGCTCTCCACGCAATGTCCTTTGATATCATGGCTCTCTGGCTAATCACGGTTCCATGTAATAATGAATAGTGAAACGGGGAAAAGTTAATCAGAAATACGTGTTAATATTATGTTTGATATTGTGATGAGTAATACTAAAAATCTATACTAAGTATATAAAAAGGAAAGTTTTTTTTTTGTTTATTTGTAAGCATTTAACACCAACATTTCCGAACCGATTTTACCAACTCTTTCACCATTAGGAAGCTATATTATCACTGAGTAACATAAGCTATATTTTATTGAAAAAAGCATTATGACTAAATTAACCTATCCTTACCTACTTTTACGCGAGCGAAACCGCGGGTAAACGCCAGTTTTTCATAAAGACATATAGCTCTTCATTCAAAATTTTCCACTGTCTCGCATGAAGCTAATATAGCAGATTTATGCATCCAGCCTCATAAAAATGTTTGGCTCTAGTTGGATTATTCAGCATCGTCCCGCTTAAAATTGTCTTGTTGTTCCAATTGGGTTTTATGTTCCGGGTGCGATGTGGTTGTTTCTATTCGACTTTTTTAAGGAGGCAAGCTACGGTGGGAATTATGCGTTTATTGGCACTCGTAGGTGTTTGTACTTGCTCTACTTGCACCAGTGGAATTGCTTGCGCATTGCCAACCTATAAAAAAGAAAGCGTCGTCCGAATCTGTATCACATGCAATACATACGTACATATCTCTGCCAATCTATCGCCAATATACAGACGTAGTATTTTAGGCTGCTCCATTTAAGTTTGGCAAATTTCTGAACAATCTCTTTATCGTGTAATATTTTAAGCGCTCTATGACCTAGAGCTCTATTAACATGATCTAATGGCTCAATTCCAACTCCCGTTCACGACAGCCGAAGCCACGATGAGTCAATTCACACCAGCATTAACCAATAAATATTCTGTGCGAATATATTTTACCAATAGTTCACTACTTCAATAATTTGCCTAAAATCGATAGTCGTAACAGTGAAATATTGACCCGTTTCCCGACATTAATTGGTTATAAAATTTATGCGTTCGCTCTAATTCTCGACTCGAACGCCATGCGACGCGACGCTCATGGCCCTTATAATTGTATAAATAATTACACCCTATAATTCTAGCAATATGTTTATGAAGTTTGTGATTTATTTTTAACGCTACCATAATATTCCTTTTAGGTAAATTGAAATTAATATAGTACTTTATATAGTAAGTACATCGTAAAGCTTGTATTGATGAATTATATTTTAAACAAAACTACCCTTAGAATAATGTTCTTGGCGTTTATATTGTACCTATGAAATAAGCTCGTGCCAATTGAGTATTCTCTAAAAGTACTTTTTACTTTAGGACAGTGACAAAAATATAAACATTCTGATCGGATTCGATACATTTATTATTCGATATTCGATCTCTAATAGTACGATATAATTATTGCAGTATTTAATATGTCACTACTTTTGTGATATTGGTTATGTTCAGAAAATCTTTTAGACTGTATTTTATGTACAAAAATACTTTACACATTGTCATTATCGGGTTTAGGTTTAAGGTTTAACCTTAAGAGTTTTTGAGTTTTTGATCAAAGTGATCGTGGAAATAGTTTAACATTAACGCAAGTACAAAGTCATCTATAAAGTCAAGAATGAGAGGAACTATAGGTATTTTTCCTTATAGTTTGTTTAGAGAACATTTTGAAGATCAACATTTTTGTATTTTCTGTACTGCCTGCTGGCCTAATAAGCAGGTCACTCAAGTCATGAAATTGTGAGTGAGCGAAAAACAGCGCTGCATACAATTATACCATAATCTGTGAATTGCTGTGAAAAAGTATAAAAATAAGACTTACTTCATTACGTAGTGGGTTAATTGCGTCAGTTGTTATTTAGGTACTGAATTCGATTTTCGAGTCAAGCATTGTGTTACATAATATTGACTTCTGTTTACGCGAATGTTATTCATTGAAATTAAACTACTATATACGGATTTTATCGCGTCAGCCATGGTCACGGGGAGACTGTCGTGAGGTTTCCCCGTGACCATGGCTGCTGAAAAGCAACCGAAACGTCGGGAAAAGTGTAAACTTAAATATAAATAGTTTTAATAGTTTTAATAAATTAATTAGCTTAAAAATTAGTAAAGTTGAATAGTATCTAGTAGTAGTGTGACAGTTTCAAAATTTTGTAATAAAGTGTAAAATAAATAACGCGATAAAATCCGTATATAGTAGTTTAATTTCAAAGCATTGCGTTATTGGATTTTTCTGTCCAAAAATTCTCAGTATCTATCGCAGTCTGCAACTATGCCCAGTGAACGCTCAGTAGCTCGTTTATTATTACGCGGTACCTAAACCCATAACTAGCGAAATGTGGGTGTAATCCACTTCCAATCCAGACAATAAATGGAAATAAAGGTGTGAGACTATATTTGTAAGAAGACGAAAAGAAGACCCGTCGCCATAAAACGATGTTTACCAAGTATTAAATATTATTTTCAAGTTCCATATAAAAGCCAGCAAGCGTATTATCGTGAGCAGGACGCAGTTAAATTATATTATTATATTATATACTCAACTTCACGATGCAACACTGGCCCCAATCTTGCAATCTGTGACTTCCGAGGTCAGAATAATATATGCGGACCCGACCATTCCATAATTTTATACGACCTTTTGTATGAAACAGTATTCAGAGTATCGGGAATCTAAGGACTCTGCGCTTACAATAGTAGGAAATTAATAACGAATTCATTTATAGATCAAGAATGTAGGTACTTTAAATAGAAACAAAGTTAAATAAAATTTTGAAGTCATTGGCTCATAACGTTAATATTTTATTATTAGTAAAATTAAGCAAAATTGTATGTATGTATTTTGTCATATGTACATATAATAAATGTTAACGAGAGAGTGTGTTTGCGAGTTTGTATATATATACCTTTGTATTATAACCTTACCCTCCACTAATGTTTATAATGTTTTGTATTATAGATGGACACAGGGTTGAGACTATTTTTTATGTTCAGACCGACTTAAGTCGAGGCGGCTTGATAGTCAATATTAAAAAGCTGACGAGTTTCTAATAATAATAATAAGACGAATTTAATATTATTTTTGCTTCAATCAAAACGTTAATTAAGCATAGTTATTAGCTCTATAAAACAATGTCTCAAAAACCTAAGTAGATAAAAGACCAATCAAACTGGCGTGTCTGAAACTGCGAGAAGCATCTAGTTATTTATATATTGAATAGTGGGCAGCAAATTTTAGATATAATATTTATACATTTTCCGAGCAAATATATTATTTGACTGTGTACAGCTGCCGCGAAAACGGCTATAAATAAAAATAAAGTGATACCATTATCATAGAAAAACGAAGAAACGATGCATGCTTACAAACAATTTGAGCTATTACAGAACGATTGTCTCGTTATGAATAATGATCGAAATGCCATACATGTCTATACGATATGTAATTCAATGGAATCATCATATTTAAAATTCTTTATGTATACATGATGAATTTCTTCAACAGTAAAATGAAATACATACACAGTCTCTCATAAAATGCTTTACATTTACATGATTCACCACGAATGCACAAATGGAGTAGTGATTTAAGTGATTGACTAGCCATTGCCAGTGCGACGAGTTTTGTGCAGTTGATCCCCACACGGAGCAAAACTTTGTGTGATCCACAAACAGTTATTTCGAGTCTGGGTGACATTCGTGTCCGTGAGTTTGAATTTTTGTGGTGTATCCTGCGACATAGCATACTTTCCGAGATGAGTAGTAGCTGTTTTAAAATAAATTAAAACATTTGTTCAGCTATATTTCAGGTCCTACGTAATACAGAGCGAGCCTATTGCCACCTATCGGTTACACAAAAAGCATTTAAATATATTTTTCAATAAAGACGGTTCTCACAAAAATCTTGTCTCGATGTCGCGGAGGACTTTACAAATATTGAAACAATGGCTACACAAGTATGGCAGATACGGGTCAAGTGTTTATGCATAACATACATTGTTTGATCGAGTCTTTACCTTTGTTATGTTTGTGTTTCTTACGTCTTATTTTGATGTATTTCTTACAATATTTTTTATCTTCCTAATAAAAAAACTGCTCTTCTTACACTGACAAGAGGCCCGTGTCAGTGAGACAGTCTGTATACAAGAGTGATATTATATTTTAATTAAAAAGATAACTGCCTTATAAAGATATAAGATGTTAATATTTTTGACTAGTTTTGATCTCTGAATGCTGGGTTATACTGTAATTCCTAATGAGGCTCAGCAAGTCTACTACACCCGACTATTAGTAATACGGTGATGCTGATCACGTATATGAAACTAAAGTTGCCTTCAGGAAATCCTTGATACTGGGTATCAAAGATTTTCTAGCGATCAGTGGTCCCTAAGGTTAGCTTACTAATCTAACTAATTATCAGAACTTTTATGTCTACCTAATAATTTCATAAATCTATGACGTTTAATATGCTTCTTAGGGGACAAAGTAGGTTATTCCTCGTTTTAAACACTAACTGCAATAAGAAGATCCTGACTCAATGAAACTTGCCCTTTTTCTCATGACCGGTAGTTACTCAAGTACTCACACTTATATCGCTAAAATAAACTGGGGGAAATTTAACATAAGTCTGAATAAAAGTACAATAGGTATTACCGCTGCTGCTTGGCGCGCAGGTATAGTTGCCCGAGTCGTGCGGAGCTGCGCGCGCAATAAGCAGTCGACTGGTGCGCGTGCGCTGCTCAGTCTCCACACTGATGCCACCGCGCTGAGCGTAGTTTACCACTTGCTCACCTCGGTACCAGTAGATGAAACTGTTGGAAGAAATATAAATATCATATAATACCAGTCCTATATTGAATTGTTCCACCCACTGCTGTACAGGAGCCTCTTCTCAGTGTGAGAACGGTTAGGATTTTACGTGCTGATCTTTAATACAAATGTTTTTACTTCAAAAGTAGTAGTAATAGTAATTTTAAAAGTAAAAAAAAACTAAAAAAGTAAATTATTAGTTTTAAATTCTATACTTAAACCAAATAATCTTTTTTGTACATCCTATATAGTTGAACCAGCGTTGAATGTTCGTTATTACAAAGATAAAATATTTTTTTACTGAAATTCTACTCAATAAAACATTTTAAATTAAAAATAGAACTAGGCGGTCAAGTCTATGTGGTAGGTGGTCAAGTCTGAGCGATATTTAAGTACACAATAATAAATTGTTTATGCCACGTTTTACAACTACCAACTGTGCTATTGCACGCAATGAAAACTTGCGTATATAATTGTAAACGATTCAGGCTAGCTGGAAACGGGCAATTAGTATAGGCAGCGAAGTAGGCCATGAGATCAGCCACAGCCATAACACCTTTCATATAGTAATGTTTACTATGAACTTACATTTACAAAGTAAAACTTACGGATAATTGAAATTGCCAAGACTACGGGATTCATTTTACTACGACTGACAAATTTCTCTTGCTTCATTTACTATGGTAATATTTTTCATATAGGTACATATTATGTTCATCAGTTTAGGATATTCTTAACATTGCATTTCTACCGAACTGGAATATTTCCGATCTGATCAAAGAACATAGTCCTGGGTCTTTTATTTTCTTGTTGATCAATCTGTAGCTGTGTACTATTAAAAGATACAATATACTTGAATGTGTATTTAGGAGGACTGCCTCATTGGTACCGTGGCATTTGATAGCGTACATCTAATCATAAGGGACAAGATTTTCTATTATGGAAAAGGGTTATTAAGTTTTTTGGTTAAGAAATTATTTTATATTTAATCATTAGTAGCAGCTGGGCTTCGTAGTCCGGCAATGTGCCCGTTAAACTACGACAAGCTCGCCTTTTGTTATTTGGGCCTTAAAAACATAGCTAGCTAAATATAAATGACATACGCATATGCTTTTCCTTACGGAGATATATCTACACGATTGAAGATATATATATATATATATATATATATATATATATATTAGAATTTAATATTATATTAACTACACCTACAGTGTCGGTAGTGTATGAGACTGCTGTACCTGGGAGATCGAGTCCCATGCCAGCTAGAGTTTTCTGAAATATGCCCTTATCCTTTCGACATTAAAGACTACAAACTACGTTTGTACTTATATACGGTTTTATAAGCCGTTTCTAAAAGACCTAACGCAAATGGAAAATATATAAAGACTTGTTTCTCGAAGCCGACCTATTTGTCGATATATCTTTCGGATCTTATTCGGTCTCTAAACTAAAGCCAACAATACCCTTTTCCCTCCAAATACGATTGTAGGTGGTAAAATAAATGTGTACGCATGACAAATATTTTCCTCTTTCTGGCTTTGTTAAGTTTGACAAACACCGCGCGCGGCGTGCCGAGCGAGACCCGTGTATAAAGGATTTAAGTAAGCTGTTTCTACAAGAATGACAATATGATGTCAGCTTTTTCAATTTATAATAGACTCAAGGTAAGATGAATGAATGAGTTAATGTTATAGCGTAATAAATATATTAGAGAGGCCCGTGTCCAGCTGTGGGGTAGATTGGGCAAAAGCCTCTTTTTAGTATTAGATGCGTTTGTCCACAGTCCAAATGCTGACCTATTATAGTGCGGGTTGGAATTATAATATTATATAATAATAATATTTATTTATTAACAGAAAAAGTAAGATACATCCTTACACTACATCATACAAATTACATCAACAGTATTAAAGCATACCTGCCTTAAATAATTTAAGCTTATATTAAAATTAATTCTTAACCATGTTAATTTATAGTGTATACAAAATAAATTGAGTTCTAAAGGTTATGTTTAAGCCTGCCTGAACTAGGATAAACCTGTGTTTCAGGACATCACTTGACAATTTTATTTTATACTAGCGCATTATTAATACAAATATTTACAGTCAAGTACATCTACGATTAAATGTGTTTAGGAAGTAGTATACAACTTTAAATTTACTTTTCATAATTCATAATATCATTTTAAGACTTCTGGCAGTTTTTCTGTGTTTAATTAATGCGTAATATTACTACAAAATATTTTAATACCAGTATTTATATATCTTATTAGAATAGCAATATTAATAGAAGTAAAGTTAAATAATACTAGCAGTTTATTTCTAAATTATCTAAACGTAGTGTTTTGAAATAAACCGCGATAAAATCTGTATAAATTAGTTTAATTTTAATATATTATAATGTGTATATTTCTATCAAATCTATGATAAAACAGTAACGAGATTTTGTCTTTATCCTAGACATATTTTATTGCATATCGTAAAAGGAGGAGGTTCTAAATTAGACGTAAATATTATTTGGATTAATTTAAAAATATTTTATTTGATAATCCATTTAAATTTACTCAAGATCTATTGACACTACAACTTAGGGACTCTCTTATTACTCCCATCTCATTCATTTTGCGGGAGATGTCTTGTAAATAAAAATATCTGGCCTCTGTTGATATTATAAAATTCATACCATATACATTCTATAATTGAATATGGCAACTGGCATATTACGCTGTATATAAAGTAAAGCAATAGTACAGAAAAGTAAAAAAGAAATTCTGGTTACTTTATCCTAAAAGTTTTTATCATAGGTAACCCGAAGCATGCAGACTTCCCATACTTTAAAATATTAAGATCTCAATAGTATCGATATAATCAAAGCCAAAGTTTGGATCAACTTTTCAAACCGCCTTTTGTTTTTTAGTTTATCTTGAGCAAATGGATAGAAACGAATTTAGATTATACCCAGAATGAACAAAAGCGACTTTTTATATTATCATTGCTGGAGGGGCATATCTTTCACTTTTCTCTTGGATTTTATATTTAAGTCAAATCTCATTTGATATTAAGTAGGAATAACAGTTTTCTATTATTCCTTCATACGTTGTGCGCCGTACAAAGACATTTACTTTTCTATTTGTCGCACGAAGGCAATGCTTTGCCGAACACTCACTCTAAAGAAAACAGTGCAGATTCTCTTAGGTATAATTACGATTGCAGCCTAACCTAGGATACACACGCTCCAAGGTAATTACAGGCTGAAGGATTACGGTACCTTGTTAAATAACAGATAGGCGTGGGTTTCTAAATGTAACTAACATCCGCAAACCCCAAAGATTTATTAACTGGGTCGTTTCATATAAAATATGTAGTCTTGCATTAGTACTATAACTTTCTAGCTTCTCTCGGGAACACACAGTACATATTTCCTGGATCCTTTGTCCTATCCTGTACCTCTGAAAACGTGTATGCAAAATTTTATCAAGATCGGCCAAGTAGTTAAGGCGTGAAAGCGTAGGTAACAATCAAACAGACTTACATTCGTATATACTATTAGTTAGGATGTCTTTCCGGGATTGTGGTCTTTTAATGAGTAGTATCAGAATGATTTATTATCCTGTGTCTACAAACATTATACGACATCATTTGCGTACATCAATAAGGTGGTCATATGCTTTCTCAGTGTCGACATGTTATAAAGATGGCTTGATTTTATAAATAAAGAGAAAATGTGAAGTAAGTATAGATAAAGGCTTGTTTCATAAAGATCAAATAACTATTACTTGAAATATAAATCTCATGCTGTTTTTCCCCTGTAAGTTAAAATAATATAAACGCCATAAAGTTTATCTTATAGATAGAGGGTATTTATTCGACTGTCATACATGTTGAGCAATAATGAACTACACCGACTTTGTTTTACTACTGCAAGTATTGACTGATCTGTTAAACAACGAGAAGTTCTGTTATTCAAGTAAAAAGAAAAAAAGTTATTACTGCTCCGATGGCGAAGTGGTTCAAACACTCAGCTCGTCAGTGCCGCGCCAAAGTGATGTCAGGCCAATCCTCACAGAGGACAAACAAAACTGTGATCCATAAATACTTGTTTCGATTCTGTGTGTCCGTTGTTCCTATGTTTGTGAAGTTCGTTGCGAGTCAGGGATTATCACTAGCGTGGGAGTAGTCTTTATTGAACAGAAAATAAACAAGGAATTTGCCATGATCTTGTCAATTTTGACGTTGCTGTTCTGTGATAATCCGATCTCAAGTAGAAGTATTCTTATAAAATTCTTTATTTTTGCCCACTGAATAAATATTGGCGGCCTCGATGGCGTAGAGGTTAGTGTAACCAACTGCCACGCCTGACGTCGCGTTTTCGATTTCCGCACAAGTCAAACATTTGTGTGCATGGACGTGGATGTATGTCTTAGTCTGGGTATTTCTATGTATACTATGCATGTTTTTACAAAATAAGTATATATGTATGTGTATCCATTGTCTAGTACCTACCCATAGTACAAGTTCTGCTTAGTTTGGGCTAGATAGTGTTGTGTGTATGTGATAGAATATTTATTTATTATTTATTATTGGTATTACTTGATACATCATTTTGAACCATTTTCGCTTATCAGATTACGCTGATACTATGTTTGCAAGCGTTTGACTTTCAGTTTCACCTAACTGTGATGATGTTTAAATGCTTCGTTTTTTCAATACGTAATGCGACCCTCGTGATCGCTCCTTGTGTTATGTTGATTGTTTCGATATTAGCATTATTGTATCGAGTATATCGAATTTTAAAATAAATGTTTTATGTTTTATATACCCACAGTACATAATATTAAATAACGTTGTTTAATTATAAAGCTTCCAAATAATGATGTCATTCTTTTGTCTTAAACAAAATAATGTTTATTTATTTATTTATTTATTTATTAAGATTCACCAACAGTTACTACAATATCACATACACATAAGACAAACATTTTGAGTCTAACCAATTGTATAACTAATTACAGGTGAATTCAGCATGCATTACATTTTAAACATTACATAAATAATATGACATAAGAAACAAAGATAAATATTAAAAGTGACGAAATATCAATATTAAAGTTAAGTTTAACAATTAAATTATATCAAAATCCAGGAAATTTTAACAATCAAATAGAAATATAAAATTAATAATGTAAATATATTGTAAATGTTATATTACTAATAAATCAAATAAAATTAGGTATAGCAAATAAAAATAAAAAATAAAAATATAAAATCTATTACAATTAGAACGAATAATAAAGTGAGTAATTAAAGTTTGTCAATATTCACACGGAAATGTTATCGTAGATTTTTCTTTTAAATTTCATTAATTCGTCACCAAATATGTCTATTCGTATGATAATTTAAATTCTTAAACCAGAAATGTAAATATTCAAAAACGTCATCTTATTTGTTATCATCATTCGTTGAGGCTGCAGTGACATACTTTGTTTAATCAAGTAGTTAGTAACATCTCTTTTCTTTAACTTTAAGTAAATTTAAATCCACCTAAACTGACATTCATACGCCATGAGCGCATTTTAGCAATAATATAATGAATTGATTACAAAGTATAATAATTTAAAGTTGGGTAAGTAGAGGTGTATAACCCAATATTCGCGATCAAAGTTTTAAGACCCATGCTGTAAGGGTTGAGCCTAAGGCCGCCCCGACAACCAAACTTGATGCCAACCGTTGCCCGCAAATACAAATGCGCTACCACGGGACCGACTAAGAAATTATTTAATTATAATATTTGAAAACGGTAAACTGTTTTATATATGTATATATATATATTTATATGTATATATTATCAATACAAGAAATAAGACTATCAACTAGTGCCGGCCTCTCGACTTCTGTGTGTGCTTCTACAATATACTCCCAAGAGACATTCAATCTAAGTTTTAATTAATTTAAAACTTATTAAAACTTAGATTTTGAATTTTAAATGATATTGTTAATAAACATTTGGCGATTAAAAAGAGTGACCATGAGTTTCTTGCCTGCTTCTTTACATGTAACCTACTCCAAGCACAGGCTTTTTTCAGTGCTAAATTTTATTTCCTTTTATTTATTTCTATTATTATATTTTAAAATTATATTCATTGACGTCTTCAAGAATTGTTTATACATTTTTATGGAAATAAAAATGATTGACTTTGGCTTTGACTTCGACTGTAATTCATACGTGTGATACCCACACATACAATATTATCTCACACCTATATCTCTAATCTAATTCACATTTCGTCAGTTATTGTATTAGGTTCCTCTTGTTGGGAGGCAAGCCTTTGCTGTCAATCACGTACAGTTTCAAATTTCGTTTTGTTACTGATAGATTCTTGTTTGAAAACTGTAACATCATAGCAGTTCTGAGGATTCGAAAAATATCGTTTTCAAATATTTAACACGTTATTCGTAAAATATCATTGATCTGGGCATCCAACCTGAGACGATGTACCGTCAAAGCCTTAACTATTACTTTATTATTGAACAAGAGTTTGCCCGTGGCTTAGCTAGCGTTATTCTAGATTTTGTTAATAAATTGCTATTCCTCGGGAATAGCACTTTTTTCTGAATGAAAGGAATTTTCTGTCCTTTTCTGTACCTCTGACAACGTGCATCCAAAATTTAATGATCGGTCGAGTAGTTCAGGCGTAAAAGCGTAACAAACAAACTCACATTCACATTTATAATATTTAGGGTCTAGGATAACTTCGAGGTACAAAACCTCTACAGTCGGTGGGTAGTGGTTAGTTTATGTTTAACAATGCGCAATCCCTTAATTCATATTTTATATTTATTTTAAATAGATTGTATATAATCAAATATGGATAAGACACAATTTAGAATTCGAGATTTTAATAATTTATTCACTCAGGTCACAAATTCACTTTGACATTTATAAGTCGTTGTGAATGTTATAGTTCTATTAATGATGCTTGTAAACTGGAGAGGCTTTATTTGAAGGACACTAGCTAGACTAGCATTACAGTTTATATCTGTATATATTCAAACCCTCAGCTTTCATTCTTTTTTGAAGTGAAAACTTCTTTAGGCGCGTTGAGCACTTTTTGGGTGAACAAAAATCATGGAACTCGTGTCATCGTCACTGAACGCATTCAAAATTCAAAAATAATAATCTAATAGCTCGACGATACAATTCACAAGTTACTTAGTTTTCACTTCTATCGGCAGTCCCCAAAGCCCCGCATTTTTTTAAAAGAAACCTTTTTTTCCTCGAGTAATTCCGTAGCGACTTAACAAACATTCAAACACCAGAGACAAAGAACACCCAGACTGGGAACAAATATTTGGCATCTAACACACAACACTTGGTGCAGTAGCAGTAGTGAGGCTACTACTTAAGCCACTACACCATCCGTGCAGGCACAATTATTGTATGTCATGTATATAAAAATTATATACAATAATTGACTACGTTGAGTGTTGAGGATTTAATTTCCACACGGGATTAAAATTTGTTTGATCCATAATTAATTGTTCCAGGTCGAAAGAAGTCTTAAAAAATATCTCATGTTGTAGTCCCGAAGGTGCAAGGAAAGTCTGTTATAGACACATGTCGCCAATTGGCGAACCTATTGTAGGACGCATTCCCAGGTTTCATATTTCAAAATCTCTTGATACCACTTCGCCCAATTCGGATATCGAACTCAAGAGTACATAAGAATGTATAGCAGCTGCATGAGCTCTTATATATCCAATTTGCCAGTTATGATAAGTCTTTTAGTCCCACATAATAGAGAATGATCTTACTAGTCTACAGAGCACAGTTCAAAACATCGTACTACTGATAATTTCTATGTCGATAAATTCAGGAACAGTTTCAGGAATTAAATTATCCAGACAACGGAGTAGAATTAAGTGGAATTTAAATATAGCTAGATGAATGTGGCTATGATATCTACCCTTCTTATTGCAATACTGTTTCTAACTAGACAAATGGGGAAGTTGTTTAAATGGTCACTCCGGCACTGCTTATGCATCGAGTAGTTTAGGTTTGATTTCAATAAAAAACTATATAGTCCTCAAATAATCGTTTTGAGTCAGGGCGTATTTGTTAATTTTTTGAATATGTTTACAGTCCGAAAATATACAAAGAAATTATTCCTAGTGCGGGAGTTGCCTTCTTAAATATATATACAGGCGTGAAGATTTTGCAAAACATCTAATCATACCTTACGACACCATGTTTAAATTCGCAAACTTATAAAAATATCTTTAAAATGATATGCCTCTCAACTTGATCAGGTATGAATTAAATATTTGGGTCAATACATTCGGACAGTTCTTAGACATGTATCAGACACATATTGGAAACACGAAACCTTTTTAGTACGAAGTACTAGAATATTTTATTCGTCCCAAACGGATACCAATCCCAAAATTTATTAGTTTTATTTGAGTATTTTATTTTTTTAGTATTACTCAAAGAGAAAAGATTTTAACAGTTAATATAAAATGCTTTCAATGATAAAAACGTTTAGTTTTGTTTTGATCAATGTCTATGACCGTATGCCCTTTAGAATTGCTTATTTAGGTATTGCTTAGTTACTCTTAGGTTTCTTAATACTATAAAGTGTCTACGAAGCTACGGGACACTAGTGCCGTAGTCGCGTAGCAGTTTCGTAGTACATTAGTTCATAGTGTTGGTGAAACTACCAACAAACACATCTTTATTATCAGTGACCTACCACATGTTCAGTGATACTTTAGAATATTTGTCTCTTAGGACAAATTGTAATGCTCAATAAATCACTCACACGCGCAGTCAAAATTGTAAAGCCTTAACCAACTCATTTCGGTAAGAGACTGCTGGCAATAAAAATAATATATTTTCTATGTACGAATAATAATAATGCCAGCCCTGTACATAAACTGTCCCACTGTTGGGCACGGGCTTTTTCTCGGTTTAAAAAGGGTTAGGCCATACGAATAGATAAACTTAATTTTTCTTCTGTCTACTAGCATTCGGTTTCACATTTGAAAGACATTCATCCATCCATCCATATAGAAATAAAAGTGAAATGTCAGGGTACATTTTAGTAGTTCAAATGGTAATACAAAAAGACGTACAAACCCTTTTAATATTTTTTCTGTATGTAATATAAGTTGTCGGAATGGCTAGACCAATTGTCATGCACAACAATAATGAAAGTGTGATAGTTACTTAGTTTTAATAAATCAACGAAATTTCGTATGTATTAAAGTAGGCAAAGGCACAGTCAAAAGAAGAGTAGGTACTTGATAAATAAATATGATTTTATATATCAACTTCAAGGTTATTTTTAACCAAAAAGCTCTTAACATTTAAGTAAAAACAGGTTTTATTAATATTGAAGTCAGCTTAATATAAAATTTTATATAACATCAGCTGAAAATTTTCAAATTCAATCCATATAAAGCAACAGCCGCTGGAGCTTTTACTTATAGTTTATACAAAGTTTCCCTTCTATTATTCCGAGACACGAGCATTTATTTTTGAATAATTGAAGGTATTTATTACGCCTATATACACTTATTATGCTTTTTATATTGTTATGCTTACTTGCTAAACGATCTAAAACTGAGATAACTAAAAAGTAATATATTCCAATATTATAAACAGGAAATATTTGATGATTTGTATGTCTTTTTATTTGTAAGGATTCAACTCGAAAACTACTCAACCGGGTTTAAAAATCCTTTTACCATTAGAAAGCTATATTATCACCAAGTAACAAAGGCTATATTTTATTAAAAATGTTCTGTTACTAACATAACCTAACCTAACCTACATATACGCGAGCAAAGCCTCAGGCAAAAGCCAGTAGTACAAAATACAAAGACTTCTAACTGTAAATATACTATATGTTCTTTAAAGCAGCGCGTTTTGCTCTTACCGCTAGGCCATGAACCAGACGCTCTAAATAGATACTATCAGCGCAGCAAGGGTGGATGTCTGGATACAACGCGCTATGCGAAATCTGTTTCGTTGTCCTAAGTTACAGTTCCACATATAAATTTGCTAAAACAGTTTTAAGTGGCGTATAGAAACATATATGAGTGTTCATAGCATAGAATATAGAGCATTTCAGCTGCCAATGTAATACGCAGTGCTACAAGAATGTTAGTTACAAGTAACTATACAGGTGGTACAAATATGACATATCACAAACCACAGTATACAATGTATGTATACTATATATACAGACAATTGTCCTTATATTGTCGAACTAACGGTGCTGCGTGCACCGTGTATCAGTCTACACAAATATGTATATAGTACAATGAGGATGATTTCCTGACTAAAATTTAAGGAAAGTTGCGTAAGTTTCAAATATTCAGAATGGATAGACACACTTATAACTTACAGAAGACCAAAGTCGAATTGCTGCTGATAAATCTGTACAGAAAACTAACACTTTAGTCGACTAAAAAGTCTAATTTGGAATCTCATAATTAGCTCCAAGCGTCAGTGCAAACGAATGCTACATAACCATCGGGGAAGTTGTATAGAACAGCTGTTTGTTTATTACACAATTTTGGTTATTCAGTCATTCAACTTGCTTTCGTTTAGCGAGGTAACGAAGAAATATGTACAAATATAAACCTTGATTTTACTTAGCCCGAGGCGCAGTTGTTCCTCTTACTCAATATTTAGGGGGAGCTTGCGGAAAATACGACAGCAACAGTTTTGGTAACAACAACAGATGTTGTTCGATGCGCGTTTTCTCTTTAAATAACAGGCTTCTTGCAAACAACCAACAGAATTTGGATATTTTCACTTCTCACTTTATGCAACAGCGTAAAAATAATGAAACACCGGACTATGATCGATGAGACTCCTATTTACCTTTCACAACCTCGAGTTGTTAACCATAACCTTTTGTTACATCTATTCTTATTAACACTATACGGTTAATAAGCCAGAAAATATGATTTGGACACTTGACCTCTATACAAGCTTTTATCTGAAGAAGTCAATTATCCATTTATCCAGGTAACATCGAAGTAAATATTATTCGTATGGTAAACAATTCATCTAATTTAATGTTCTCTGATTAACCGAATAAGATTATTGAATAAAACCAATTGATCTGATACTTATCCATAAGAGTTAGGCTTAGTCTAGTAGTAATTCGTAAATTATACCGGAACTACAGAATCATTCCCAAAAATATGACTACATTTTCGTCATTTTCGTGGGGGAATGATCTATAGCGGCCAACATAACGAAGTGCCAAAAAATGATAAAAGTACATTTTAAAATAATATTTCTTTATCGTATGGGCATAATAATATGGGCACGTCAATATTCAAATGGGATGTCCCCCGATGGATCTCAGACATAGGGTACCATTAAACGGTGATAGGCAAAGAATGCCTCACTTAGGGACCTCAGCCGACCCTTTTATCTGGAAATAAGCTTATCATGTTTATGGATGTGAACACTAAATGTATAGGCACGTTGTGGTGTGAAAAGGTGCTTACATGATAACACACTTCCATTATAAGATCGTAACGCGGAGAGGGTGGGGTCGCCTATTCACCCCGCAACGATTTGTGTTTGGTATTTATTCGAAGTTACCCGACCGCGAACACCAATAACCAAGATCGAATTTTTTGGGAATATAATTTTTGTGCCGTATTATTATTAGGTACAAAAATAGAGCTGTATTTATTTTGTAAAGTTTTGTATAATGATTTTTCATTTAGATATTGAGAGAGTTATCAGAGCGTGTTTTAGGATGTTTTTGTGTTGTGAGCCTCTACGTTTATTAACATACATACTAGCACTACGTCTGTTTTTGCCCGAGGGCCTTGGCTTAAAATGTGTTTTAGTTTTATTTTGATTGTTTCGCGTATGTTAAGCACTAGCTTTTGCCCGCGACTTCGCTTGCGTAAAAATAGCTTAATTTATATTAGAAAAAGTACATTTTCTTAAAATAAAATATCGTCTTTGTTACTCGGTGATAATATAGCTTTCTAATGATGAAAGAATTTTTAATATTGGTTGAGTAGTTTTTGAGTTAAATCCTTACAAACAAATATACGATTAAAAAAATCAAACCTTTCCTATTTACAATATTAGTATATCTATACTAATATTATAAAGAGGAAAGGTTTGATTATCTATTTACACACAGTAAAATATATCATTACTATGGTTGTTATCAAGGTGACATCTCGATATGACATAAAATAGCGCGACTGGAAACTTTACATACGTCGAATTCCTACGTTTCTGGCATACTGCTTCATTCATTCTCTCTGCATTATTCATATATTATGTCAATTTAGAGATTGGTTATCTTGACTATAACGCCCCTAATTTGGTCACTGTGTCACCTCACCAATCGACGTAAACATTATTTTCACGACAGATAATCTTGGATAATGGAGAAAAACAGACTAAATAATAATTTAGTCCGTTTTTCTTATTTTACCAATCTATAACTATACTAGCATTATAAATAAAAATATTTGTATATTTGTTTATAATTAATAAACTTAGAGACTAATTTATTCAGCAGTAACATCGGCTTTATAACGACACGCTATGAGCTACAAAAGCGAAACTGTAATTATTATAAACGTGAGCGACACCGCGGGAACAGCTAGCTTATTATAAAATCATACAGATATTGTTTCCAGACTATATTTCTTCTCTAATAAATAAAAATGTTAAAAAAGGAAGATAGTATATAAATACGGTTCTGTATGTATTGTCTCCAAGTAAACAGTACGCCATATTTGTTCAGTAAATTAGTAAAATGGGAAGAGACTAAGACTATAGTACTAGTTCTCGATTCAGGGTTAACGACTTTTGATTGACAACCAGATTTATATTTACCTACAAGACTGTTATTTTAAGCAAATTGCTGTTAAAATTGTTTATTTTGAAGTTATTTATATAAATTAGGATTATAAACTCCGAAACAGACCCAGTTGTTCAAGCAGTTTGATATTTTGTGAAGCTTATGGACAAATTCAAAAGTAATTATATTATACAAATTCAGTGAAAATGTATTTTAAGCAGAATTAAATTATCAGCAAATTATAATATATTTTTGTTAGTAGTAGGTCGGATTCATATATAAACATATTTGTTCAGAACACGTGAAGGGTTGTTAGTGGATTCCAGTTGAATAACCAATTTTAATGTGTGTTATTTATAGCCGTGAGATAATATTATACTAAATAATTAAACTTATAATACATTTTGTATGTTTAACGTGTTTGTATAACAATTTAGCGGTATAATATTACGAGCACAGTATATTAAAAACCAAATTACCCCGAAATAATATTAGTTATAACTTATCTGAAAAGTGAAGGCATGCCAGATTTTGTAATAAAACCCGAGAGTGTTAATGGAACGTTAAGTTAATTTACCAAATTACGTTATCTTTACAAATATTATAAATTCAAAAATTTACTGTAGGTATGTATGGCATAGTAAAGCAAGCATTTAATTGCTTCGCTTCTTCTGCGTCGAATAATGTGGATTTAAAACCCACAACAATGTATAGGATTCACAATTTTTTGCACCGAGTCTAGGTGTTTTTGTATTGTTTGAGTGTTTGTAAAGTCTTCCGTGACAAAGAAATTATAACTAAAGCGGACGTTGTCTTTTTATAAAAACATGTAGTAGCCGACTAGCTTTTTAATGCTTAGTGCTTTATTGCATACAGATACACCGCAGAGACAAATAGGCATATTTTTATTACAGAAAATGCACGGGTGGGATATATCATGAAAACGAAGGGACACCTATTCTAAGAATTTTAAAGACCACACCTATTCTAAGAATATACGTATATATATACGAGTAGCTAGAAACTGTTTAAATACCAGACACAAAGAGCACCTAGATTTGAAATAACTATTTGTGGATTACACAAACATTTGCTTCATGTAGAGATCGAATTCAGAACATTCAGTGCAGTGGCGAGCTGACCACGCAAACCAGTACGCAATCCGTATTAAATATTAAATTTCGCACCTTTTAACTGGGATGTTTGCACGAAGGGCACAATTTCTTAAATCGTCTCCGCACTAATACGCTCTTCATTGTGGATGCGATGCTCAGACGGGACACAGATAATTGCACTGAGTTTTGGTATTTTTTATGTCCACTGTATGAGTATATAGAAAGATACCTGCGGTACAGGGATTAGATCTAATTACTGATGTTGTTCATACTTAAAATATAACTAAATGTTATGGCGTTGAATGCTGAAAATTCTCTAGAACAACGCTCGTTGCTAGCACGCGTAGATGTAAAATAGATATAGGCTATATATAATCGGCCTTTAGGCATTATCTGCTTAAACTTAACTTAACTTTTAGCTTTTCAGCTACTTCTACAAAAGTATATTATTATTCTAGCTACCTCTAGGGAAGAATTCCTTTGTCTGGATGAAAGGTACCCTATGCCCTTTTCTGTATCTCTGACAACGTGTATGCAAATTTCATAATGATCGTTCGAGTAGTTAAGACGTAAAAGCGTAACAAACAAACAAAGTCACATTCACATTTATTTTATTTATTTATTAATTTTTATAGGAAAGCTTACAGACTAATATTCTAGAGTATAGTTACAATGTGTAATGAATGTTGCTATTAACAAGCTTCCACAAATATTTTTTTATGTATGTAGGTGCCTAATTTATAAACCAATAAAAAAATAAGAAAGTAATATAAAGTGACAAAAAGGAAAAGTACAAAATATAACATTGAAAATTATATAAATAATATTTTTTTAATTATGGATAAGATATGCGTTAATACATAAATAAATAAAGAAATAAATAGCAGTGCCAGGTAAACAGAAATATAATATATATAATATATAATAATATGTTATCTGGATATTATAATACAATTATAATATCCAGATAACACATCATCATCATTATAATATCAAAAGTTCGGAAATTAGGATAGTTAGAATTAGAAATACGTAATTCAAATTAAATTGACAACTGTTAGCAATGATGAGTTACATGATTTAAGTAGCTGGTGGTCTTCATACGGATTTCCAGCGCAGGTGGTTTCTGTGGCGCAAATGCTTCAACATATACATAACCTGATAGTCGAGTCATGTACAGTAGCTGCTATAGTTGTAGCTGTAAAGTAGTAGCTAGTATATGTGTATAAAGGTACTATTTTTGTCAGCAATATAATAAATAATCAGCATCGTTACTTCGCACTGTGTAATGGCCGAGCCAAAATAATAAAATTTTATTTGTAATTACGATTGCCGGATGTATTGAAAATGTATCATAAATACATTTATTTCTTAGTATTAATTAGTAACAGTAAGTGATCAGTACATTACTCTAAATGTTACACGTTAGTGTGTCAGGATCGTAGCAAATGGAAATCCGTAGTCTCTGCCTACCCCTCTGGGAAACAGGCGTGAATCTATGTATGTTTGTATGTTACACATTAATTGTTAAAAAATAAGTTTCACACGTGTGCATCCTACATCGTGGTTTAAACAGTATTTTAAGCTGTTTAGTTTATTATTTAGCTGTTTATGGCGCGTAGATTTTTCAAAAGAATTTTTGGAATTTGTGGATCGTGTAAAAATGATAATTTTTCTTAATATTTAATATTTTAATAAATCAAAGAGACAACGCCCGCTCTTAGAATAAAACAACATGTATCGCGGGGGACCTTACAAACATTAAAAAAAGGGTCACAAAGACCCGGCCTTGCGGCCCGGCTTCACACTCCCAGCTAAGTGTCCTTATTGTACAAGGACCACGAAGCAAGTCTTTAGCAAACCACGCCCTGACTATAGTTCTATACGTAAAGATTGTCTCTTTTATTTGTTTCTTAATTCATTAAAAGTGTATTTGTTATACCTTCTCTCATTGTACTTCCTAATTATTCTACAATTCTCCTAAAGTAAACCCTAAAGGTTACAATGGCCATTGTAACCTTTAGGGTTTACTTTAGGAGAAATGTAGATATATTTAGGAAGTACAATGAGAGAAGGTATAACAAATACACTTTTAATGTATTAAGATACAAATAAAAGACTTAATCACATTGACTCGGAACAATTATATGTGGAGCACACAAATTTTCGCTCCGTATCATCTCGAAACCAATAGACTTAGCGTAGTGACAGTAGCGAGGGTACCAAATAAACCACTACGGCAACCATGCTGTCATACGATCTGCGACAAGGAGCACCCTAAACGATAATGGTAGAAAAAAAATCTGCTATATACTAGATACATTTCCTTATGACGTTGTGTGAACAAAACTCGCGTGCTTACTAGAACCTTATACTAAAATATGTATGTAAGTATGTCTAAAGTAACGTTGGCACGTTTACCAAGATATGTTTCGTTTGTAGGTCGGAGTGCTGGCAAATATGATCTAACTGAACAAGATGGTCTCATTACACATTTGTCACGTACGCTGACACAAACGTCTCACTCGAGAGTTATACCTCACTGCCTCGTTTTTTATGTTGCCAACCCACACTTACTTTGCGCCGTTACTGCCATCCCCCAGTTAGAATAAAGTGCCTATTTTCTCTTTTATGCATAATAATATAAAAATGCTAGAAATCAAATTGGTGTTGAAGCAGAAATTTGCCTTACGAGCTTTTATAAAATTATCGATCACTAGCTTTTGCCCGCGGCTTCGCTCACATAAAAGTAGGTTAGGTTAGGTTATGTTAGTAACAATAGACACTTTTTTTAAATAAAATATAACCTGTTACTCAGTGATAATATAGGTTTTTAAAGGTAAACGAATTATTAAAATCGGTTTTGTAGTTTTTGAGTTAAATCCTTACAAACAAACATAAAAATCAATCTTTCCACTTTATAATATTAGTTTAAATATACATAGATTGGTGATTTCATTTAAACTTTTTAAATAAATAATGATCTTTTACACAGTTTAAAGAATGTAAGTATACGTAACGCTATAGCATATATATGTAGTATAACGTTGAAGAGTTTGTTTGTTTGGTAAACATTCGATAAAACATCATGCTACGACTCACAAGGGCGGCGCAGTAATCATAAACGCAGGTGAAACAGCGGGCACAGCTAGTAATATCATATACATACATCATCATCTCAGCCGAAAGACGGTTACACGTATAAGTATATATATAGTCTCACTATTATGTCCCTGAAGAGGTAGGCAGAGGTACAAACATCCACATTTCGTCTCCTATGGTTTTAAGTTCCATTTATTAGAGAATGAACCGCACGGTTCCAAACTCCGAGTTGTATTAAGAATTTATTGTCAGAGGTACCTAATAACACTTAGCCTGACCTAAGAATCGAATCCAAGACCTTAACAACAGCTGTCGCAATCAAAACACTACGCAATGGAGATATTCACACATAGTATTCACTGCCACTGCGCTACTAAAGTAGTCGAGGAAAAAGTGATACAATACATTTTAAATATAAAAATGACTGCCACCCCTGATCTGGCGACGTAGATAGACGATATAGAAGCTAGTTGCAATGACCAAACACTTTACTTCGCACACATAAAAGCTCGATCGGAGTGATCGAGTTGGTTTTTGGTAGCTGTAAAAACGCAGTGCAATATTGACGCATTCGAAAAATCGGCGTATAGGCCAAAGAGATGTATCTTGTTAATTACTATCCAGTGATTTTTTTAGATCAAAGAATTGATAGAAAAACGTATTTTCATCTCGATATAAAGTATATGTAGACAGTAAAACCATCCAAAATATACACAGTTGCGTGTGCCAATTCTTGTTTTGTTTCAAGTCACAACTACTTTAGTGATAGATTATTTGCCAAATTTATACGTAAGTGGCCTGCAAGTTGGCACCAGAGAATACCGTGGCCTATACACTTGTGTAATATCAAGAGTAGTAGATAGGAGGACTAATGTAGTAGTAGTAGTAGTAGTAGTAGTAGTATTAGTGGCGGTAGCCATCAATCATAGTATTCATCACTGATACTCTAGAAACCGTATCGCCGTGATACTAGTCACAAAGACAGCTTGGCTTTCTTAACTAACTCATAACACCCCTAAAATTTTCAACAGTAACCCAGTTAAATACTTGGTTTATCGCTACATTATTATAGGGTATTAGGTATTCTCTCTTGGACTAATCAAAGCTTAAGTAGACACAAGTCTTTCTTTTTCTATGGTGCAAAAAAGAGCTTGCTCACAAAACAAATGGAACAAAAAATTGCACAAGTTCGACTTCTATTCGACCGGGTTTTTTTTATTACGAATGTACAAGTTTTATTTGTAAAACTTTACAACTGCATTTTTCAACTGTGCTTTTTAGTTGCTGTACCTTTTTCAATCGTTTTGTTCGCGGAAATGTGCAGCTTGGTACTGTTGTTTGAAATGAGTCAATAACTGCCGTTCCTCGGGTAAATATGGGTTTTCACGTGGCACAGACCGCGTGTGTAAAGTTAAAAAGAAAAGTGGGCTGCAATCTATATTTGTATAACTGATATCGAGTTATATTGCTTTATTTTATATTAATAAAATGCAAAATTTTTCTACAGCGATTTAAATATGTGTAATGGGTAAGAGGTAAAAGGTACGCGGCGGTACTCTGATGGTTAAAATATCGCACTTGTGATTTCGAGAGGTCTATTTGTATTAGCGAACTTCAACTTGCATTATTTTTTAATCATTTTGTTCGCTATTTAGGTTGTATGCAAGTGTAAGTTGCCTTAATTTATCTCATAATCAAACTCAGAGATGTTTGACTGCTAAGAACATAATCTTTACATTTAAAATTAAAGACAAGATAAACACACTTTAACGTTTTAATGTTAGTACTAGCATTTGCCTGCGACGCTGCGACGCGTGGATTTGTAATTTGGAAATAATACCTATATACATTATATTTTCTTTCTTTGCAGGTAAGAACGAGCTGATCTACAGACATAATACTCGAGTTCTAGGCGGTTTATCAGGATGAAACATGAACCAGATTTTAAAGTAGACTACCAGTAATAAAACTGTGTTTTTTTAAATTCGTGTAATAGTTTTTACGTAATGCGATTACGATTTTTTGCTTTGGCTTCTATAGCTCTTATAAGGTCTTCCACATCATAATTTTTAAACATATACTATGTGCATACATTTACAATTTTATTATATTATTGTGTAGATATTTTAAACCCCAGTTTATACCCTATTGAAATTACTAATTTTGTTATAAAATATATTTGGTACCTTAGAGAGTATTTAGGCCATACAATATACACATATACACGCACAAACACGAAGTTCCACTTCTAGCAAACAAGTACATGATCAACTTCGTTACACGCGCAGTTAATTGGGTAGATAGATACTTGAATATATAAAAACGAACTCCTGGTACTTGAGATACTTGTATCAATAGCGGATGCAACCTTTAGCTGAACTACTATGAAAAATGTTTAGACTAATTACTATTAGCGCTTAGTGTGAATACGGCTAATTACGTAAAACAAGTTATTACTCGTGTGTTTAAGGGGATTACTTCTTGCACACCATTTGTTTATTAATCTTATTATTCAAATTTACTAAAGATTCATTGTAATACATATAGGTCTTGCTTGTGCACTGATCTTAATACTAATATGCCATCGTTTAAGAGAGTCTTATATTTATACCGGTTAAATGAAATACGTTTAAAATAACATAGACCTTTTACTACTACTACTTTTGAATATTCGCGAGTAGTATCGGATCGATATAACAGGCAATAAAGAAAATGTAGCGAGTGAAATAAAGTAAAATACTCAGCAGCGATTTATCAACATTTTTGTAATGTGTAAGGTCTGGGTGGAGGTCTAGCACATTTTTCACATTACTTACCTCGGCGGGTCAGGGGCGTGTTTCGCTACGCAAGTGAGATTGATGTCTGATCCAGCCCTGACAAACAGCTCGGGCCCAGACAGAATCTCCGCCTTTGACACTGTGGGAAACGATACAATTTATTACTACAGATTGCTCAACATAATTAGCTACGTAGTATATATAGTACCTACGATAAATGTAATAAGGATTTGCCAGCAGTTTTCATGTGAAATAATAAATAGGTGAGGGCTTTGAATTGATGGACATGCTTAAGATATTCAGTTTATCTGACCACGTTAAAAAAAGTAAATTTGTACAAACATCTTAGAGGGTTGTCCTGTGGGTACCGTATATTATAAATTAAATTTTTTATCGTGCCCGATATTTCATATTTTGAGAAGATCTGATCGTAATATTACTTAGTGTTGCATTTACGCGAATATAATAAATTGAAATTGAAAATATTTTGCACGTATTTTATTGCAGATTGCTTTGTTTACAATTTTACGTCTAATATTTGTAAACGTATCTTTTTAAGTTAATTTTGTTATATTGTGATAGCACATTTAATAAAATTTTAGAGATTTGGAATCCTATGTGACCTTAAAATAACACCTTACTTAACATGTAATGGTATACTGTCGGATAGCCGAAGCAGAAGAATATATATATATATATATATATATATATATATATATATATATATATATATATATATATATATATATATATATATAATACATAGCCAAAGTATATTATAAGATTATAAGATTATATTATATGAGATTATAAGAGTCAACCCATATAGGTAGATTAGATATACGTGAATTCTTTTTATGTAATCAAACGTATTAGGCATGATGTTGTAACTTAACTATACGTCATTGTTAGAAAATTTAAAATTTACTATCAATATTTTTAAATAGATTTAATTAATTCAATAATTTTAATATTAAAAAAGGAATTATCTTGACTAATTACTCCTTTTTCGGTCGCATGACTTATTTTTTGTCTGTGCTAATTCAACCGTGACGTTCACGGTTAAGAGGGGACTACTGAGTATTCGCGATTCGGGCCATTCGAGCGCGGACCAGCGAGTCGACTAGTTGTGTGCAAAGTTGAGTGTGAACCAGAAGGACCAACTGTAAGTCATTTGATTAAATTCATTTTGATCCTTTTAAATACCCTGCTAAATATTTTACTGCGGCTGTTATTTAACTTTAAAAGCGATTCACTTAATCAGTTATGTAATTACATATTCTATAATTTTAATATAGTGTGCCATATTCCTCTGAAAGCATACTGTTTATGTAATATACAAGCAATATCTGATTATAACCTGATAGTTAAATGTACTTATGGTTGTTTCATTTTCTTAAATATAACCTGATATTTAAGTACATCTACCTGTGTTTCATTTCCTATATATCCGTAAATTTGTAGTTGTCCTAATAACAATGAAATCTAGCTTCTATTAGTATATTATCCTAACAATTCAGAAGTGGGATGTTTCAACGCCTGCCTATAAAATATACATAACCTTATTGTTTGCACCTTCACATAATTTACCGCTCGAGTTGAATAGCGGCCGCAGATTAAATAAAATAGGTTATAGGTTATAAATGGAATGATTTGTTTCACTGTGCACGCATTATTTATGTTTAGATTGCAATGTTGTAACGTATGCATATGTTTATTTCGTCCTAGTCCTTGTTTAGCTTCGGTCACTTTGTGGGAACGTGGGCACTGTTAGTGGGGGGGCTTGTATATTTTGCCGGGGCTACTCTCCGGGGTATGCAATGCTTTCCTATGGTGTGTATGACTTTTCCTACAATATCGTTTGGCCGTGGCTACTCGATGGACTCATGGGCAAGTTGATAATGATGTGGGCGTGATGCAAGTGCGATTGAAATAAGTTATTTATCTTAATTACGGGGTGCTCTTGCGAATACTTTGCCATGGCTACTCTATGGAGGTATATGCAGATGCACTACAGTGATCGGAAGTCCGCGCCAATCCTGCTGGAGTTATTACTCCCCGGATGGGTGAGGATATTCTGTTGAATATCAGTTGCACTCTTTGGATGAACAAGATATTTGTCAAAGTTGTTTGCTCTACTGGAGCATATGCATTCAATTATCTATGTATATTGCCGTTTAATGCTTCCAAAGCCGCACACATTAGATATGGTGTCGCGCAGTGAATTAAATCTTATATTTGTATTACCTACATTGTAACTAAATACGTAAATTACTTTTGTATGGTATTTAAAATGAATAACTATGTTTATACTTGGCTGAATATTTTATTTATTTCATTTGTTTTACGAAATGCTCTTCAGATATGGACACTTAACTGTAATATTGGTTCACAGTGCCTATTCTGTGTGCCTATAAGAAACGCTTCATGCTATGCATTTTTTTAATGTATTCTAATGATTTCCTTATTTTCCTTTATTCTCCCTATTCCCGACTTGACTTCAGACTTGACGATAATACATCTATATTGCAACAATGTCTGATAGGGATGGTTATACACCTCCACATACAGCTGAGCGTAGGAGTAGATCTATGAAAAGGAAAACGCAGGGTCATTCTCGAAGGGCCAAACGGGCCCGAGCGCGTACGCGATCAACCACACATAATGACACCACTGACAGCTCAACATCGAGCTTCTCTAATACCGAATGTTCGAAACGTAGGCACAGTTCATTAAAGCGGAAAGGACATTCTCGTATTTTTCGATCCAATAGGCATTCACGCAGTACAGATTCACAATCTTTGAAGTTGTACAAGAGACGTTCGCGTTCACGTCTCCGTAGGTACAAGAAGCGCTCTCGGCGAGAAAACACCCCGAGAAGCAAGAGACGACATGATAGCAGAAGTTCTCTAACGAGTACGAGAACATCCAGTTCTTCTGGATCAGACAGCAGTAGGGGTAGATCACGCCAACGTAGTACACGACGAACATTAAGCGTTAAACACAGTAAAACAAGAAAAGTTGATGTCATGGCGAAATTAATTGACGCAATCAATAAACGCGATCAAAGTTCGTTCATAGGTGCTAAAGACGTTATACCAAAGTTCGATCCGGGACAAAAGAATCAAACTATGGTGTCATGGCTAAAGAAAGTTAACGAGACTGCTCATATATATAATTGGACTGATAAAGAAATTATTTATAATACATTACCTAAATTAACTGGTCTTGCACGTAAATGGTATGAGGGCCTATCATCTGTTAAGCTTAACTGGAAGGAATGGCAGGCAAAGTTATTAAAAAACTTTCCTGATACCCGAAATTATGCAGATAAACTTATCGAAATGTTAGATAGGAAGAGTAAAAGGGACGAGACTCTAGAAGAGTATTTTTAGGATAAGGCTAAGCTCGTAAATCATTGTAGAATTAAGGGCAAAAATGCAGTAGATTGTATTGTGCAAGGTATATATGATAATAACATCCGTCTTAATGCACTGGGTTCTGATTTTAAACGACCTAGTAGACTAATTAAGTATTTACGCAGTGTTTCTAGCAAAAGTATTAAAGAGGTTAAGAAAAACCCTATACAATTTAAAGAGGGCACAAGAAACAATAAAAACCCTCAATTTAAAGTAAATTGTTATAATTGTTCTGAGCCTGGGCACACTGTACCAAAATGCCCAAAACCATTACAAAAATGTACGAAATGTAATAGAATGGGACATATAGCAGAATATTGTAAGCGCGACGCAGATAAGGATAAGGATAGAAATACTTCGAATCATGTTAATAAGGTACAGCTAATCGAATTTGGTAAACCTACTAGAAATATTTATAATAAGAATATTACAATAAACGGCATACAAAAGACTGCATTTGTTGATTTCGGTAGCGAGTGCACGCTTATCAAACATGATACAGCAAATGATTTAAAACTAGATGTCTTAACAGAGGGATTACCTCTTTTAAAAGGTTTTGCAGCAGGTGCAGTAGTACCGTTAGGTAAAGTATCCGTTAGGATAAGCGTGGATTTTATTACCGCTGTAGTAGAAGCGTTTGTTGTAAGTAACGAGTTTATTAACTCTGACCTACTTATTGGTCAGAATCTTACTGAATTGCCTGAGGTGAAAGTTTACAAAACTAGTAATAGTTTGATGCTTTATTCAGAGACGGCCGAAGCAGCGAAATCAGAAGTCTTTGTTAAGTCAGATGTAGAGATTAGTGGAGTAGTAGGAGTAGATATTTATTTAAGAAGTAACCACACAGGTCTGATATATTTACCAGGAAATACTAGTTTTAAGACTGGTGAAGAAATAATAATTCCTCACGGTCTATTTGTAATTACGAATGGGTCAGGTAAAATATTAGTTATTAATCTCTCCGGAAATAAACTAACATTAAACAAGGGGAAGCTTATCGCAAGAGCTAATTTGTTACCAATCTCACTTGACATGTATGGTGATTTCCAAAAGACTGAAAGAATAGGCGTCTACAAACTGACGATTGATAAACCTATAGACGACGGTCCTAGATCTTTGACACTAGACATGCTAAAGATAGGTTCTGAGACTACGAATGAACAGAAACAACGACTATTAACCTTAGTTAATGAATACCGCGACTGTTTTGCTTTAAATGTGAGTGAGCTGGGAACATCTACTATTTCAGAAATGCACATTACACTCGGTGATGACTCCCCAGTCTCTTATAAGCCTTATAGATTACCATATAGCGAACGGATGGTAGTTCAAAGACTTGTCAACGAGCTCCTTGATAGCAAAATTGTGAGAGAATCTAATTCCTCATATGCAAGCCCGATCGTTTTAGTTAAAAAAAAGAACAACGATTATCGGTTATGTGTAGACTATAGGGCGCTCAATAAAAAGACTGTAAAGGATTCATACCCTATGCCAGTCATAGATGACCAATTGGACAGACTTAATGGCAAAAGACTGTTTACAAGTTTAGACCTGAAATCAGGCTACTATCAAATTCCAATGGCAGAAGATTCGATACATTTAACTGCTTTTGTGACTCCCGATGGTCATTTTGAATATACACGAATGCCGTTCGGATTGGTTAACGCGCCGGCGGTTTTTCAACATATGATTAATAAAGCCTTGGGAAAAGATAGATTCGACCTAGCCTTACCTTACATGGACGATATACTGTCCCCTTCGACTGATGTAGATGACGGTCTGGAAAAATTGGCAAGAATCTTTAGCTTCCTTCGAAAAGCCGGTTTAACTTTAAATATTGAGAAATGTTATTTCTTTGAAACAAGGCTAGACTATTTAGGCTATGAAATTTCTAAAGAGGGCCTTAAGCCTGGTAGTAGGAAGACTGAGGCTGTGGCCTTGTTCCCGACGCCAAGCAATGTCCATCAAGTCCGCCAATTTGTTGGTCTTGCTAGTTTCTTTAGACGATTTGTACCCAATTTTGCAAGTATCGCCAAACCTTTAACCTCCTTGACAAAAGCAAACACTCCTTGGGTTTGGGGCAGCCCCCAAGAAGAAGCATTTAACATAATTAAAACTAAACTAACCGAACGTCCCATATTGGCTCTATACGAACCAACTTATATAACTGAAGTACATTGTGACGCTAGCAAATTAGGATTGGGCGGAATTCTGTTACAAAAATCTGATGAACGATCTCCCCCTAAACCCGTGGCATACTTCAGCAAACAAACCACTAAAGATGAAGAATACTTACATTCTTACGAATTGGAGACTCTTGCTGTCGTTCTATCACTCAAGAAATTCCGTATTTATTTAATTGGCATACCCTTCAAAGTGTATACAGACTGCAACGCTCTCAGGACCACCTTAACTAAGCGAGATCTAGTACCCCGAATAGCACGTTGGTGGTTACTACTGCAAGAATATGACTATACTATCGAATATAGACCAGGTGAAAACATGAAACATGTCGACGCATTAAGCCGAAACCCATTAGATATGCAGGATTCCCAGGAATTATTAGACTCTAGAGAGTATGAAATAATGAATATTAGTGCAACTGATTGGCTACAAACAGTTCAAATGTCCGACCCTAAACTACAACATATCAAATTGATCTTGCAGAGTAACAGTAAAGATGTTAAAGATATTTTCACAAATTTTGTCCTCCAAGATGACAAAATTTATAGAATAGTAGGAGATCAAAAGAAATGGGTAGTGCCTAATGGGGCACGGTGGCGTATTTGCCAGTTATGTCATGACGAGATGGGGCATTTTGGAGTAGAAAAGACGTTTGATAAAATAAAACAAGATTATTGGTTTCCAAAGATGAAACGTTTCGTTCGCAAGTATGTAGAAGCATGTATTAATTGTGCTTACAATAAAGCATCTTCAAATAAACCTACTGGTTACCTACATCCAATACCCAAAGGGAATGTCCCATTTCACACTCTTCATATGGACCATCTGGGGCCATTCGTAAGGAGCAAAAAGGGGAACTCTTATATACTGGGCATCATTGATGGGTTCAGTAAGTTTATCTTTATTCGACCAGCAAAAGATGTAAAAACTAAAACCACTGTTAAAATACTGCAGGATATATTTGATGTGATAGGTAGCCCGAATGTTATTATCACCGATCGTGGCACTAGTTTTACTTCTGCGGCATTCACAAGCTTTGTAAAATCCATAGGTGCCAGACACGTACTAAACGCTGTAGCGACACCGCGAGCTAACGGGCAGATTGAACGATATAATCGTACAATCCTTGACTCTTTAGCAGCGACCAATTTTGACCAAGATGAACGGGACTGGGATGTTAGAGTAGGTAAATTGCAATGGAGTTTAAATAACACGGTCAACAAAACTACGGGTAAATCACCGTCTGAGATAGTGTTCGGGCGCCGTACAATATGTCCCGGGGAGGGTCCTATTTTAGTTGAACTTACTGACTCAATAAATACATCTGAAGCGGGTCCAACACGGGATGTGATACGAACAGAGGCTAAGGAAAACATAGAAAAGAGTCAAGAGTACATGAAGAAAAGATTTGACAACAGTAGGGCTCCTACAAAATATTTTGCAATGGGTGATTTAGTGATGATTCCCAATCACCACAACCCAACTGATGGCAAAAGTAAAAAGTTATGTCCAAAATTTAGGGGTCCTCTTAAAATTACGGCTGTTTTAGACAATGACCGCTATGAAGTATCTAGCATTAAAGGTCACTCAAAACGTAAATACAAAAGTATTTATCCAGCAGACCAGTTAAAACGATGGATAACTTTTGCACCTAGTAATGACACCGATGATGAAGACGACGACGTTACAGCTAGTACTAAAGATACTGACACCGAAGACAATGACATTACCAATAACATAAATGACGGAGATAATGACCGCCCTGATTCAAACTAAGAATATTTTTGCTATATATCTGTTACATATTGCCTAAGACTTTATTAAAACTTTATTCTTAAACTCGGACGGTTAACCTCTTGTATGCCGGAATACCAGACATAATAGAAAAAGCATTGTGTCTCGCGTAGATCCACGTTCCGGCATACCACAGGTTAAACATGACAATCTTCACTTTCCTTTCCAAATCTCTCCCAGTTTTGATTACAGAAATGACCCGACGTGATCGTCGGGTTGCATTCAGCCGTTACGGGCACTGCTCGTCAGTAAGTGTCTCCATAAAATGAACCGAGACCGAAGTACAAACGGTAGCTAGTAACAGTAGCAGATTCCGGAGTACAAGCGGTGTTCATATTGTTCCAGTAAAATGAACCGAGACCGAAGTACAAACGGTAGCTAGTAACAGTAGCATATTCCGGAGTACAAGTGGTGTTCATATTGTTCCAGTAAAATGAACCGAGACCGAAGTACAAACGCTAGCTAGTAACAGTAGCAGATTCCGGAGTACAAGCGGTGTTCATATTGTTTCAGTAAAATGAACCGAGACCGAAGTACAAACGGTAGCTAGTAACAGTAGCATATTCCGGAGTACAAGCGGTGTTCATATTTTTCTAATAAAGTGAACCGAGGCCGAAGTACAAGCGGTAGTCAGTAACAATGACAGATTCCGAAGTACAAGCGGTGTTCACATCCTCTAATTCGATATCCAAGTGTAAACTGAGCAATAACAATTATGGTTCCCGGACGACCAGTGTTTACTGATATTCTTACTAATATCACTATACCTAGTTATCTTGAAACTAACGTTTTATAAAATCGCTGTATAAAACTCATATGAGTAGTATTTCTTTACAGTACAATTAATTTAGACAACGAAGTACCTACCTATAATCTTCGCTCTAAGCACAATCGAACTTACATATATTTACATGTATTTTATGTTTCAGGTTCCTACATATACAGAACCACGCTAATTGTAATAACCATAATGATTGAAGAACAGGCGTGCATGTATGAATAAGAAACAATTCGAATATAATTTATACATTTACATCTTAGTTAAGCTACTTATAATCTTTATTTCATATAAATCAGTGTTATATATTTATAGTTATATAGTATTTAGTTGTAGTGTAGTATTTAGTTAATTATGTATCTCGATTACCTACTTGAAAGTTTTGTATAAGCTTTCTTTTTTTTTTGTAGACTGTTAGTACCAATATGGCCTAGTAATGTAATGTACTCATACTATCTTTCCTTTCTCTCGAATGTACGACTCGTTCTTTTTGTATAGAGACATACAAAAGTGCTCGAATGGCCGGAAAGAAATGGGGTCATTCCTTTCTCAGGACAGCCGTCTGTTAGAAAATTTAAAATTTACTATCAATATTTTTAAATAGATTTAATTAATTCAATAATTTTAATATTAAAAAAGGAATTATCTTGACTAATTACTCCTTTTTCGGTCGCATGACTTATTTTTTGTCTGTGCTAATTCAACCGTGACGTTCACGGTTAAGAGGGGACTACTGAGTATTCGCGATTCGGGCCATTCGAGCGCGGACCAGCGAGTCGACTAGTTGTGTGCAAAGTTGAGTGTGAACCAGAAGGACCAACTGTAAGTCATTTGATTAAATTCATTTTGATCCTTTTAAATACCCTGCTAAATATTTTACTGCGGCTGTTATTTAACTTTAAAAGCGATTCACTTAATCAGTTATGTAATTACATATTCTATAATTTTAATATAGTGTGCCATATTCCTCTGAAAGCATACTGTTTATGTAATATACAAGCAATATCTGATTATAACCTGATAGTTAAATGTACTTATGGTTGTTTCATTTTCTTAAATATAACCTGATATTTAAGTACATCTACCTGTGTTTCATTTCCTATATATCCGTAAATTTGTAGTTGTCCTAATAACAATGAAATCTAGCTTCTATTAGTATATTATCCTAACATCATCTTGTAACTTAATTCCAAATAGATCGAAAGTCAACCCTAACTATATAATTGGTTTGATCTTTAGACCAGATAATGAACGAATAATTAACACAATTACGCTTTAATCAAGCTAAATAAACGCATAGATAATTGCATTACTTGTCACGTCGTATTTTTATTACAGCAACTACAGCCTAAATAAAACCTCCTTTACAAAGCTTGTAACTTTGCCAAGTAGGATTTATTTAGACCTTAGACTACCCTAATTACATAAAATTGTCTATAGCTGACCTCTGTTCGGTATACAATTCAAGATATGCCTGATCGAGGGTGCCACGAAACCTTCTTAAAACCAACTCTGACATTTCATAAATAACTTTGAAATGAAACATAGTCGGAAAAAATTAAAACGGCTCGTTTAATATAGTAAGTAAATAAAAAAGGTCGGTATTACAAACGATGTTCAAAGGAACAAAATACTTCTAAAAGATGTCTCGTATAAGAACAGCTAATTTATTTTTATTTTCATTGGAGGATGAACGATGAAAGAAACGTTTTCTTTTTGCGGTATATTAGGTAAATATTTTTAAACATTTTGTATGCGCTGTGGTCCAATTTTGTACCACAACTCAAACCTACAATATAGTACAGGAGCAATAAAAATGATTAAGACAATAGAGAAAGATTATTATGTGTAAGTATGTTGAGCGCTGATATTGATAGTATATTTTAAGAAAGGTTCCACCTCATATTATGTATTGGCCTGGAGTTAGAGAAAGGTTTAATAATTATGTTATTATTGTAACAAATTCGACAAAATAATTTATGAAAAGGGCTTCCGAAGGTGTGCGAGTTTAAAGACTACATCACACAAGCAGCGCAACATGGGTAGAGGGTAACGCAGATGCGATGTGTCTGCCGCGAGTAAAATTGATAGTTTGTAACGGTGCGTGCTTTTATGGATTATAACGCACGCAAAATTAAAGTTATAGTAAGTAAGTTAAATACCATGATAGTGCAGATATCTTGATAAATTGTTTTAACGTGTGTGGCGGTTATCTTTCTTCACGCATGCAAGCTTATACGTAAAATGGCACAACGAAAATCAGCATTTATAAAAAAATTGCAGTCCATAATTTATAATATTTCCTATTGTGGAAAATGAACTAAATGTTTAGCCAAACCTTTTTAAGAACGTTATCTTAAAGAAAAAGTTACTCACCGACAACAGTAAGTCTGAACGACAAACTGATCTTCGGCTCAGTGGAGACCTGGCACTCATACGCGCCGGAGTCGCGAGGCTGCGCAGGCGCCACTCGCAGCGTCCACTCATCTGATCCGTCTGCATGGAGCGCGGCAAACCTCGCATCGCTACTGTACGTGTGTACACCCACTGTGAGGATATGAAGATCACGTTTGCGGATCCACGATACCTAGAAATAAATGTTGCGATATAGAAACAAGTCAAGTAGACTGCTATCTATATGAGATAGAAGATTACGCTTTATATCTTTCTTAATTGTTTTGAGTCAATATCTGGATATAACGTGGTTGTTTTTTATTAAATGAAAATAATAAAAATAATAAAGGAATAGTAATAAGGGAATAATAAAGTTTAAAGGAGAAGAAGAAGTTTTTTATTACATGAAGAAGCATTTTGGATTAAATTTTTTTATTTTGGCCTCTGCCTGATGGTAAGCAATCGCGTAGTCCAGGAGCAGAGCTCTCCACACCACGTCCTCGAGTAAAGTAGTGCCAAGGTTTCTACTTTGACGGCCTAAACATCAACACTCGATTTACGAAGCGCTGATTAGCAGTACAATTTAAAAGCTAGTTGTCAAACCTCATGTCTAATGTTTAAGTCAAAGTTTGATAAACTAACGTTTCTAAATTTTACATGCCTAGCAAAAACAAGGTGTTAAAACAGGTATTAATTGCTTAAATCAATTAACAACACATTTTGATTAAAAGGCGTATTATTAGAATGTTAATGCAATTTAAACAAATATGATGTGTGTTTCAGCATAAAATAATATGAAATGTTACGCATACAAACAGTGAATGTCTTTTGGTACATCAATATCACAGAATTTAGACTCTTGCAACACTACGAACATTGCATTCCTGCGGGATGCTAATCCTAACTAATATTATAAATGTGAATGCGAGATTACTAATATTTTTATTTAAAAAAAAGGCAACACTAAGAATAATTCCTGTGTCGAGGGGCCGAACGTATGTAGCCTTTAGTATCTTAGAATATTTACTAATCAGTTACATCAAGTTTCTGAATGGCCAACGAAGTGTCAAAATCATAAAAACATTCAAACAATAGACACAAAAAACACCCAGACTCGGAACAACTATTTGTGGACACCTTTGTCCCGTGTGGGTTCTATAACCCACAACACTTGGCGCGGCGGCAGTCGCGAGGTGACTACCTGAACCATTGCGCTGTCCGTGCAGTCAAAGTTAAAAGTTTGTTTGTTTGTTATGCTTTCAAACCTTAACTACTTGTTCGATCATTATAAATTGCCAAAAGTATATATATTTTTTTATTGGATGCAATCGAGCAGACGGATCCCCTGATGGTAAGCGATTACCACCGCCCCTGGACACCTGCAATACCAGAGGAATCGCAAGTGTGTTTCCAGCCTTTTAAATTTGCCCTCGCATTTATAATATTAGTAAGAACAGCGAGTTTTATAATAGGTGTTATTATTTTGTGTATTCTAACACAAAAAAATAACACCTGTTATAAAACTCACTGTTAAAAATAAATATAGTTTTATGTATAAAACAGTTAAAAAGCTCCATAGACGTTAATTGTGTTCGTAAACCCCCAATACACTTAACATAGATGAAATGAGAATAGAATAATGAGAATAGACCGGTGCATGTAGAAAGTGAATATTTCAAACCATGAATATCTATTAATATCTCTTTGTTCTTAATAAACGAGTGTTGTTAAGGTGCAACCAGGTATGTGAGATTTTAATGCCGATTACTTCCCTACTACCATAATGTTCGGCTCGGTTCACCAAATAGTGCAAGTGCCACATAACATACACATAATGTTGCATTTTCCCAAATACACTGTATTTTTTTACTTCAACTAGTATTTTTATGCTTAGAGGTGAGGAAGTGTAGACTAGCTAAACAAGGATAACACTCGCTATCGTTGTTGGCGAGCTACGAGCAACTAATCCCACCACTCACGACTTGGTGAATATTTGGTTTGGTACTCGGTGAATCTCGTGTATCTAGTAACGCCTTTATATATGTTTGTAGGTAAATAAGATGAATATATAATTAAGACAATGCCGTTGCCTTTCAGTGTGTAAACTATTAATAACCCTTGATGAGTGTAGGGTTCTGTAATTAATAACATTCATCCTTCACAACAATTGCCCCATTATTTAGTCTGAAATTGTTTCAGAAATGTTAGGAAGTTGCTTTAAAATGTTGTGTGTTATGTTTCATTACAACTCAATTTCCTTCACTTTGGCATCTGTTTTTCAATATATCAAACAGTTGGGTAATTATTTTGCCAATAGCAGAAAGAAGTTAAGGCTTTTGGTCATGTATATAATATACCTATATATGTATGCGTATCTCTTTGTTGTAGTCAAAGATATAAATTATAGCTTACTAATTTAAAATACGGGCACACATTATTTACGTTAAGCTGTCGTTTGACATACATTGCCAACATTGAATTTTAAATATACTGTAAGGCAGACTTACTTTTTTCACTTAAATCAAAAGTCAAACTCAAAAAGACACATAATTTCAATTTAATGATAAATAAGATACAAGCGTTTTGAATCTGGGAATAGGTGAAATTGTCAAATGGCAAGAAAGGATACACGTAACATGTAGTGAAGTACCTGTTATTTAAATTCTGCTGACCAAGGAAGATAGCAAGATACACCTACTTCACTTTTTCTTCTTGTCTAAATTTTAAATAAAAACCCAAAAAAAAAACCCAAAAAAATGCGCTTTACAATCTATAATTCTCTAGTTAAATCACACCTGCTTTATCTTATAGAAGTTTGGGGTAATGCTGCTAAAACTAAAATACAAGAACTTCAAAGAATACAAAATAAAATTATAAAATCACTCTTTCGATATCCGCATCAAACACCAACTGTTAAAATTTTTAAAGAAACAAAGCTAATGAGCATCAAACAACTTTATATATATAATACTTGCATCACAATAAGAAAAATTATAGACAAAAGCATCCATACTAACCTGTCTTTCGTAAAGAAATCTCAAATTTGCAAACGCAGTCTTCGTCGACTTAGCTTACTTGTATTACCAAAAGTTCGAACTAATTATGCAAAAAGTAATATTACATTTGAAGGAGCACAGCTATTCAACAAACTACCATCGGACATAAAAAATGTAAACTCACTTAGTAGTTTTAAGTCTAAACTGTCGCAATATGTATTTGGGCACATTTCGCCATGAGTTCCAGGCATAGCCTATATCGAGTGGAGAGTGACCAACTGCGTGTAATCTTAATTACCTTTAACTAAATTAATTAAGCTACTAAAGGAGTGTTCGGCGACTATTATTTGTATTTCACTAAATGATGTCTTGTTATTTTCATGTAAGTGACATATTGTATGTCTTTTTGAAAATAAATTCTTTAAACTCAAATATTGATTACTATTGAAATTAAGTTACGTTATATGGATTATGTTGTTTATTTTTTATATAGAACACTATTATCGGAAAAGTAGTTTAATTTCAATGTATAACATTCGCGCATTATTAATAACTACCTTATTTAGCAACCAATTTAGATATTGTTGGCCAAAAATGATTTTTAATTGCGTTTTAATTTGGCTCTTATGTGTAAATTAAAGTACAAAATGTATAGTCCTAGTATCACGTTCACTATTCGGAATATATTAATAAATAATTTGATGGACAAGGCTGCTATAATAAATGCTATAATGAATTATAGGTCAACTATAAATATATAACTTGCAATTTATTGTTCTAAAGTACTTTTCGTTTATTCCATTATCTTAGAAATATTTTGTTTGTTAAAATGCTATTATTAAACATCTAATGAGTCGTTAACAAGATTTATAAATTACTATACTCGTCTAAGTACCTACTTCAACAGAAGCGCATTTCTTTAACACTTCACTTGAAGTCAGACTAGAATCGTTTTAGTCAAGTATAATAAAAGGCTTCAGGCAATGGCGTTAGATTTGCTAACTTTGAGGCAAATTGCTCATGGCTTGTTTTAATCCGCTATATCAAGCGGATTAAGGTCAATATTGCTACTTATATGTAAATATGTAACAGGTTATATAGGTACATATGTGGCTACTTATTATGCGTATTTATTTAACCGCTGAAATATCGTTTTACAGACATGCTTTTGTGTGTACCCAAGTGTACAGTTAGCAACATAGCTCGATACGCACTAGCAAGATTTCAATTGAGTCTATATTTCAAAATTATAACATACCAGCGACTCGCCCGAGCTACGCACGGGTAACCTTAACAAATTATACACTTAAACCTTCCGCATGAATCACTCTATCTATTAGTGAAAATTGCATGCAAATCTGTTCAATAGTTATAGAGTTTATCGGGAACAGACAGACAGACGCGACAGGGGATTTTATTTTATAATATGTAGAGATGTTAGTTTTTGATATAAATAAAATAAAGTTAATTAAACCACAGTTCGAAAATTACAGAATTATAATTAAGATTCATAATTAATAAAATACTTCATTTGGTAAAATGTTCAGCTAATAATGTTGTTGACTTGCACTTGGAAATGGATCACACCTCATTTCACCTGTTATGTTCTAAATGACACTTAATGAGAAGAGAGTTCATTAATGTGTCCGTATAAATATCCAGACGCCGTACTATTATTGAGAATTTCCAAACACAGAAACCCAATTTCACTTCACATCACATCATAAAGGCAGTCAGAAAATAAATTATCGACAATATCATTTATTTAATGGAATGAAAATAATGAATAGTTTCGTTATACTCAGTACTACTTACTGATTATGTATATAAACTTTTAGGTGAACGAAGGCCACGTAAGTGCTTTTACTTAACATATTATTGTTAGGAATAGCGTGTCACTTAGAGTAGCTCTAATGTGCCAAGAATTACTGTTAACTTTAGCTGGTATAAGAAAATAGTCAATGAAAATGTTCTTGCTGCTTAAGTAACTTTCTAGAATTGTTTTCAGACATGATGTGTAAAATATCATAAAAGAAGCGATGTAGAGAGTTTGTTATTTTAATATATTGTTTTACAAAATATACCTATTTAAATAAGACTCGTTAAATTGCTTACATATTTTCACTTAATAATGAGACTAGGGCAATGGCGATTATTAAATATTTTAACCACTGCTATAAGTGCTATCGAAATACATTTATAAAGTTTAATGAACAGGAAAGAGTAATAATATTGTAATCAATCGTTTTATCATAAACATCGCGTAAAAATCCATATGCATAGCTTTTAAATTTTTGCTGGATTTGGTACCCGATATTTGTATTTGGTACCCGATAGCTATTTTCAGTAACCATGGACATAAAAAATATATTTTTATCTACCACCACAAACTTACGCTATTTTACTTACAAATAATAATAATATTTAAAAAAATATCATGCGATACATCATTTGTTTGTTGTAGTTTAGAATGGACTGGAGTCTAAACTAAGTAGAGTAAATATTTGAAGTAACATAAAGGCTAAAAGCTTACATTTTATTAACAGCAGCCATAGCCTCGTAATAGACCATTGGACTGCCACGTGAAGGTCTCGAGTTGGCTCTCAAGTCATTCACTTCTGACTTTTCGAACTTATGTGCGTAGTAATTAGTTATCGCTTGCTTTAACGGCGAAGGCAAACATCATGAAGAAACCTGCATGTCTGAAAGTTCTCCACAATAACCTCGAACTCATACTGAAAAGAAGCTCGGGCCTAATATACAGGCCTGTTCTTAAGTGGTGGGCAGATATCTGTATAAGAACTAATTTGTATTAAAAGAAATTGTAATTTGAGTTTTTGTATGTAAGGGACAGTAAACGACGCGGGTGAAAATGTGTATATTGTATGGTTCCATAAGATAACAGACACAAGTTCATCTTGTATACTTTGATATTCAAAAACAGTTATTATTATGCCGTTTAATGAATTATTCTCGTGCCTGTTGTAGATCAGTTAGTTCAGACACTACAGCACTAATTATAATTTATTAAATGTTATTGTCAAGTGCCGCGAGACAATCAAGCAAATTAATTAATTAAAATTAAATTAATGTCTAGACGGCCTTGATAGTCTGCTATTCGCAAGTGGGAAACCTAATCGATGCTCAAATCTTCAGCCATTTAATCAGTTATGTTATATAATTTCTAGCTATAGTGGCAATATACCTATATATCTTGGATTACAAAACAGAGGTTTTAATTACCAATTAAAACTGATATATTTATATATTATCTATAATACTAGATTTTGCCCGCGGCTTCGCTTGCGTAAATATAGGTTACGTTAGATTAGTAACAGTACTTTCTTCTCGTTGAAAGGTACTCTATCTCCTTTTCTGGACCTCTGACAACCATTGTATGCGAATTTTCATGATGATCAGTCGAGTAGTTAAGACGTGAAAGCGTAACAAACAAACTAACATTCGCATTTATAATATTAGTTAGGATAATATTATCAACCCTGTATTAAATTGTCCCACTGCTGGGCACGGGCCTCTTTTTAGTGCGAGAAGAGTTAGGTCATAGTCCATCACGTCGGGCCAGTGCGGGTTGGAAGACTTTACATATATTTGAAAACACTAATATTATAAAGCGGAAAGATCTGTTTGTTTGTAATCGATTAACTCTGACTCTACTGATTGTAATAAGTCTTTGACCATTAGAAAGCTACTTTCTCCAGAAGTAACAAAGCTATATAACATCACGCTATGAGCCACGAGAGTAAAGCAGTAATTATAAACGTGGATTAAACTGCAGGGTCAGCTTATATGCTAAAACACTTATCTTACGACTAGCTGACCCGCGCAACTTCGTCTGCCTCACATAAGAGAACTTTCACCGTTTTTGAAAAAAAATTAATTGGTGCTCAGCTCCTATTGGTTGTAGCGTGATAATGTAGCCCATAGCCTACTTCGATAAATGGGCCATCCAACTCTAAAAGAATTTTCAATTCGAACCAGTAGTTCCTGAGATTGGCGCGATCAACCAAACAAAAAATCAAACTCTTTAGCTTTATAATATTAGTATAGATGACATGGCTACACGGAGAACGCAAGTTAAAGTGGTTGCTTTGCCACCACTAATGTACTAAGTGTGGTAAGTCTTGACCTTTTATCCTATGTGGAGACTAAAGATCAAGTTATCATTACTAATAGTATTACTATCTGGGGTGTTCTTTATAGACATATAACAGACGTTATGTCAATGTTTGTGAAGTCCCCCGTGGCGCAATTATCATCACAAATGTGTGTAATTGTGTATACAATTTTAAAGATTGTGAAGTCCTTCGCGATGTAATAACACCCCTGCGCATAGCGGGAGGGGCCTTTTAAAAACATATAGGATAAAAGAAAAGTACCTGGCAAAATATATTTTGAAGTAAAATCACTAATAATCAATCTTAGACTCGCGTTATGGATCTTAAGAGAAACTTAGTTTTAGCATAATGCATACGGTAGTATTATCGCAAGCTAGGGGCTGCCTCGTTCGTGAAAACATCTGCATTAGAGCAGTATCGTGCAGAGGCGACACTTAAATAGCGAGTCAGCGTATAATGTATATGTGGCCTTCTCCAAAGGGATATGTGTCTCTCTAGAGAGGCACAGGTAATATGTTATATTACAATACGGTGTGTTATTTTACGTACAAAAAGTATAACATTCGTATGGATAACGTGGTTAATTATAGTCGCAATTTGTTAATTCTATTTTTTAATAAATTAAACTGTTTATATTTTAACGCCTTATGGCCTGTTGTGAGTGGCAACATTACGCATCAAAATCTTTCGACCCAATATCCACATAGTAAAAGGAATGCAAATAATAATCTTATAATCTTATTACATGTGTATAATCTTATCTTATTACATGTATGATAGTAGAGTGTATTAAAACGTTTTTAAATAAAGCCTAAATAAAATTATTACTTTTAAAACCCCTAAATATAACGTTGCCACAACAACAAAGCGTAAAGCTATTAAAGCATTTCAACAAATTATTACTATAATAAGCCGTATTAATTACTTTTATTTGAGTGTGTAAATTGGCTTCTAAATAAATAATATTTTACTGGAATATGTGAATACAATGTATTCAACTATAACCCGGTCAAATAAAAACATTTTATGCTTCTGCCAGTCTAAACATTTTTTTAATAGCCTATCCTAGATTAGATAGTAAAGTATTGTCGTGTATTCTGGAATATGTCTGTTAATATTATTATTAAAAGATTATTATTATAATAATATAACAATAATCTTTTATCACCTACACACAATGCCGGCCAGTATAACGTAGCCACATAGTGCAGTGAAAGTAACGCCTACTTAAAAGCCCCATTCATTCAAATTCGAGTAAACGTTACACTACCTACTTTAAAACTCTTTTTTTACCAGACAAATATCGTTCTAGAGAAAATATCAACGTCGCTGTTAGCTTTTCAAACATTAAAACAACAAAAACTAGTTACGATACTCAGACTCAATACAGATACAATATTGTTGCCATTCTGTTCTTCTGTTAAGAAATGTTTAATCTGCGACTGAGAAATTCTCTTCCGAATCATAGAAATGTGACCTGTAGTAAAGTAAATTCAAAGCTGACGAAATGTGGGTGTACAGATGTTATATGGTGTACCTAGTGAACTAGATATAGGTGAGAGACCATTTATAAGTATATGTATTAATATTTATATTTAAATTACAATTGATTTCTATTGAGAGCAGGATAAATGCTGTAGAAATGAGAACGCTGTGAAACATATGTGGTGTGACTCTGAAAGACAGAATAAGGAATAGTGTGATTACAGAGAGATGCGGCATGAAAGTGGATATAGTGACGAGTATGACTAGTTTGGGCATGTAGAAAGAATGGGCGAGAAAAGACTGACTAAGAAAGTTTATAAGGTTAGTGTGAATGGAACAGTGGCAAGGGGAAGACCTAGGCGAACGTTTCTTGATCAGATCGCAGACGTTCTGGATAAAGTCCATGTTAAGAGCACCTTAAATCAGCGAGCGTGTAAGGTATGAGAAATGTTATGAAAGTAAATGAAGCCAGAGAAGTGTGTCAGGATCGTAGCAAATGGAAATCCGTAGTCTGTGCCTACCCTCTGGAAAACAGGCGTGAATCTATGTATGTATGTAAATTACAATTACAATAAACATTCCTGCGACGTAAATCAATTTTTGTTTGATTAGCATCATTATACTATTACACATAATTTCTAGATAAGTAAATATTCGACATGTTGGCGATTATGTTAGGTGTTGTTATAAAATACATAATTATGGCTAATGATAACCTAACTTGAAAAGCATCTTACAGAATGTTTCAAATAACATTTTCTTCTCTTTAAAGTTAAAACTATGATTGCGAGCTACTTGCTCTCGATGTGTACTCAGAACCTTTGAAGCGTTAACGATCGAAGGCTTTCAACAAAGTAGAGTTACAACCTGTTCTTCTTCCACTTTTATAAAAATAAACTCTTATTCACTTTTCTTTATCCAGAAGATTATTTTGTTACAAGAAAACAAGTCGGAGTATAACTTGTTTTTAATAATATTGTAAGAAACAGACGGAGCAAACTTAATTTACAATAATCTCTTCTTAACTTAGGCTCAATATTTCACATTTTTCGCATCTTAGAACCAGGATAACCATAAATTTCCTTCACGTAAGTGCAAATTTGATAAATTTGTGAAGAAAAATTAAGAGAGAAAATAAAAAAGCCGCAGCAATTTATGGGCACCCGTCGTGCAAAGTAATTGTTAGCGTTCGAGTTGTTCCAATTTTTATGTAGCCGCATCGAGGGAGTTTCATTGGAATTTGTATTCGAGACTATTCGCTTGGAGGTTTTAAAACTTTCTTGGTGGCACGGTTTAAAGTCTGGGGACAGAACTAACTGGATATATCTGGATATCTCCTTACTATTCTTTCTCGCGCCGCTCAAGTTTTTATGGGTCAAGCCTAGATCAAGTAGGATTGGATACGCTGACAAATAAAATCAGACTTTATTATCACCGTATTATTACTTTCGCTAGAAAAGTAACAATTCTACTATTGTTAACATGTAATGCACTATTGAAATGCGCAAGGCAGTACTTTACTAACACAGGATGAAACTACCTGATTTAATAACTCGTGTATACGTGAAACAATGAAATGATGAAACATGAAACGTTTATGTTTTTATGCCGAGCTGCCAGTTGGCATAACAATGCAAAATCCCAATGTTCCCATAAAGCATTGGTGATTCCATCTATTTTCATAACTGAATATATGAAAGAGAGAAGAGCTTTTTATATTCGGAATACTTTTTCTGTAATGGGATCACTAGATAAAATGGAAGTGAAGTGAATCGGCGCAATCTACGGCTCGAATGAGTCAGCCCTTCACTGGCAATTTGGACACCATTCACTCGCCGCTCCAACGGAAACCACATAGAAGATTGCCCACTCCTCTGAATAGTTCCCCACTAGAAAGCCAACCTTTAATGTCTTTCACTAATCTTTTGGTCCGTCTCTGAAAAGGGGATTAAATATTGAATCCATTCGGGGTACGGTTCCATCGTGAATTGCGGCAGCTGAAACCGCGTTCGAATTTCATACTATTTTTTTGTGGAATATCAGCGGGTATGATTTGTTTGATACCTCATTTGGTGTGTAATCTAAATGAAACAGACACTTCATGTGTGCAAACCATTTCGTATACTTAATCAATTTTTTATTTTTGTAGTGTACTTTTCGTATCTGTTAGCAAGAGCAAGACTTGTTTTACTTATAATTAGAATGCCTTGTGTGTTTTTTTTTAATTGAACTTATATAAATCATCTATTTAGAAATGTGCCTGACCTAATTCGAACGAATCAACAGAAAGCCCTTGATTCGTTAAGACTGATCCGGCATTACATTCGGAACTATTTATACATACAAACATAGAATATTAAATTGGCTACCTGACCCTTTACTACGCGACCTCCAATATATCTTATTAATATTGTAAGAGGCAGTGGTTATGTATTCCTTAGTCAGCAAGGACGATACAGGTCTGTTTGTTTCTTATATTCATACAAAAATTGGGAAGGGTAACATAACTACGTGTTTATTTTAATATTTCAATGTTAACAACACTGCGGCGGCAAGATTTGCTTTCTTGTTTATACTTAGTTTATAAATTAGAGAATGACGTAGGCGTAAAACGTAAGATTGATCTTTTTTGCTGGATTGATCTTTAGAGCCAAGGAAAGCCCGAGAGTAAAAACAAGCTAAATAAGTTATTGAATTATACTTAATATCTTAAGTAATAATGGTTACTGCTGGGGTAGCAGTAGTGTTTGTGACTGCAGTGTATAAGGGTCCAGTGTCATTGGACTTTTCTGTCAAGAAATTTTCATGAGTAGTACGCTGGCAAATAAACGGATTGACGTTTGTTTTTTGCCCAAGTCGAGATAATTGTATGTTGACTCCTATTTATGTGTGATCTAAAACCATATATGTCGAAACGACTTTGTTTACTCGTTAGGGGATATAGGCATAATGTCTCATGCTAACATAGTTTTGTATGCACGTAACAAAAAGTACTGCTAGTAATACGTTATGTCTTATGGTAAGTATATGAGTAGTACTTAGAGCCTAGAGAGAACTGTTGTGTTTCGTTCGGTGAGTGAGAGTGCCTGAGGCCCGATCACCTTCTTTTCCCCTTCCCGCTCCTTCTCCTTCCCACTTCCTTTCCTAAAGGGTCGGCAACGCGCAAATGATGCCTCTGGCATTGCAGGCATCCATAGGCTACGGTGACCATTTACCATCAGGTGGGCCGTATGCTTGTTTGCCACCTGAGTTGTATAAAAAGAAACTACTACTTTTTATCCTACTAAAGCAGCAAACAAGCTTATGGCCAACCTAATGGTAAATGGTCACCGTAGCTTATGGACGCTTGCAACACCAAAGGCATCACTTGCGCGTTGCCGACCTTACTTAACATAAATGTGGCAGGCCATACCTTGAATTAATGTTCAGTGCATAGGAACAAAACAAGTAATGTAATTTGTAGGTACACATACTCTAATGTAATTTGCAGGTGCACATACGTTACGACTAGGCAATGAGGTTACTTTTGATTTGTGACTCGGTTACAATGGCGAATTAGTAACGATGAAAATAATTGTCACCGTAGCGCGGTATTTTCTAATTTATAAAGTTTATTTCAATTTCCCGAATACTGCTAATTAGTGTATCCTACGACGCGGCTATCCCTAACCAAAGTAATTCGTTATTGTCAAGCTTTTTCTATTGTAATAGTTGGGGTGAGCAGTTTGAGGGTGTGTGGCGGGTTCTTCTCTTCATAATTATTTTATTACAATGGATTTATTTATATTTAAGTACTCATCTCAAAACCTTTAGCTATACTTAAATACTTGTGTAAGGTGAGGCTTCATGTTGTTAGTGCCGTTGCTTGGGTTTTGAACAGACGATTTCTTGATCGCAAGTCTCATCCGTTGGGCTACCGCAGCTAATCATGGCATTTCTAATGGGTGCAATTAAATGGCATAGAGCATAACGGCATATAGATATTCTTGCCAGTCGCTTGCTTAGGTTTTTAGAATAATGACAACCCGATGTGATTTTAACAGTCTATCTACCTTCTTCCCTCTTTATTACACAATTTCACTTGCATGTTAGTGATGAGCTCACGAGAGCACACTGAAGACATGTGCTATTTTAAGTAGGATAATATAAAAAATGTGTGGCCAACAAATAATTGTACCGCGTCTGCGTTTTCTTTGCGTCCTTCGTTTGAATGTTTATAAAGGCATCTAGGATATAGAAATTATTCTTAGTTCGCGAAATATATTTTTTATCTAAAATATTCGTTTCATTTTTTGGCTTTTCGGGTGTTTTTTATGTACTTGGTAGTACATACAAAATATACTTGTTACCTACTAATTTCTAGCTCAATCATCATGCTAACCATCGCGAGCGAAAAAAGAGACATATTATGCAGGAAAAAAACAAATATTAGATTAAAATATTTAGCTAAACGTGTCAATTTAAACATCCACTGTTCAAAATACTACTCATTGTTCTTCCGCCTCCATATTGTTTTCTTTAGATTAATTTCCTCGTGAACTTTGAGATAATTAACCGTTGTTTGGGCTCATGCACCTCGATGCTCCCTATCCGTTAAATTATTTCATGGTAGGAGAATGTATGAATCTCTTTATGATGCTGAGAGTGAATGGAGGCATTAAGTACTTAAGATGTTTACTTTAGCCAAATATTTTATTACGAATAGGTGAAAAGTATCTTAAGAGCTGCAGTTTTAACTATTTTTATCGTTCGAGGTTAACACATATTTAAGTTACGTCATTGGTGAAATTTACATCTTAAGATATTTATGTCAAGAATAATATGTATTAGGTTTAAGTTATACAGGGTTTAAGTATCTTCTAATATTCGTTCTTTAAAATTAGGTAAATTTATATATCATAACGAAACCAAAACACCCAGCATAACATAATAATAATATTCTCCAGATTTTTGGGCATGGTGGCGGAGAAAGAACAATGAACGAGACAAGTCTTAACTAAGGCCAATACGCGTCAATCCGTCTCGATGGGTTTAAATGAAGCCGAAGTGTAACAGTTTTACGTGCTTTCTATGGCACAGGGATGCAACCTAAATCCACAGATTTATTGACAGATATATCCCGATACCTTTTTATATATTTGATCTGGTATCAATGACCCGCATCCGTATACACTAGTCACTAGACCGACGAGGCTGCCTGAAGAAAATTGATAGACACTGTAAATACATATAATAGAATAAAAAAATATAAAGAATATATTAATAAACAACCATATAATTTTTTTATGACTGAGAATAGAATCCGCACAACTCGGCACAATAGTATAGCAGCGAAGATCACTTAAGCCACTACGACACCTATTCAGTTATATAATTTTACAGAAGTTTTCCTCTATAAAACATAAGCGTAATATTTCCAAAAGAAAGAGCAGACAATTTATCATTTTCGTTGACATATATTAAGATTTCCATAATATGATGCATGGTATTCATTGGGCTAAATATAAAATATTTCAAAAAGGTTGCCCGAGGACATATCATTTGTGTTTGTGATTGATTAAACCACAGTTTGGTATACATTTGTCAATGTAATTGGAAACGCAGAGGGAATACGGGAGTAGTTCATTTTGTGTAGATAAAACATTTGCAGTATTCAATTTATTTCTTGTAGTGTGAGACAAGTCATACAAAACTGGTTATGTTAGAAAAAAGGCCTCAAAGATGACAAAGGGAACTGTCCACTTTATATGGGGGTTTGGCTTGGAATGGACATTTACTGAGAATAATAACTATATGTTAATTTAGAAGTATTAGCCAGTAGGAATTAGAAAAATAACAAAGTTTTGTGTCCAGGTGTTCCTAATTCGTTTTTTGTGGTGGTTTATATAAAGGTATTTAAAATGAAAAATCATTGCTTTTATGTTATTTTTTATTATTATTCTGATTCATATATTACTAAAATGTTATCTGGAACTGGGCTGGTGGATTTAAATTGTTTTGATATCTTGTCTAATTTAAAAACCAAGAAATTGTCATTATATGGGCGCAGCAACCTACTGTTCGTCGACCGTAGTATCGTTGTTAATTGTTTTTATGTATGAATTCTGTTCACGCTAAGCCAATAATGGACAGTTCCCTTTGTACACCACTTATGCGGCATAGTAGCTAGAAAACCACTTAGAAGTGGTTATGTGGCAACACACCACGTGTTGTAGATTTAATCTTCACACGGACAAACATTTGTGCGCTTCACAAATATTGTTCCACCTCCGCACTGGTGTTTGAGTTTGTTCTTTGAATGTTTGTAAAATTACTAGCGATACGCGATTTATTCTTAGTGCGGCAGTTGTCCAAAAAATGTTTCCAAAGTTTTGTTCTTAAGGGGATTGCATCGCTCAAACGTTAAAAACACGCTCGGTTCTAATAAGTTTGTAGATGAATCTTTTTATGCATTTACCAGGAAAAATATACAAGACAACTAGATTATAAGGGAAAAACATTGTATTGATTAAAATTTTAATTAAGTTGTCCAAATGTTACCAAAACATTTGAGAGAATAGGTCGTTTTAAAACTAAATATTATATTTTCTATATAACGGTGAAATATTCTGTATGAAATTTATACTAAAAAACATGTCTTCTTCTCTCTTAGCCTTTATTATTCCCAAGTCACTTGGGGTCGGCTTTTCTGGTCTAACCGGATTTGACTGAATATCAGTTTTTACACGGAGCGGCTGCCACCTGACCTCCGCAACCCGAAGGCTAACGATACCCTAAGGCTATACCAGTGTCAGGATATTAGAGGGTACTGACTTTCCTAATAACGACTGCCATAGATGTTCATAGCAGCCGGGACCAACGGCTTAACATGCTCTCCGAGGCACGAAGTAGGCGATAATTGTCAATTAATACGCACATAATTTCGAAAAGTCATATAACTTCCATAAGTCAGAGGTGCGCGACGTGGGTTCGAACCCGAGACCCTCTGCATTGCAGTCTGTTGGTCTCCCCACTGAGCTATCGCTGCTATACTAAAAAACCATGTAATACCCTATTTAACAATGTGTATTGTTTTTTTTCACTTATTTGTTTTAAAATTTTGTAATAAATAACAATAACCCAAATCTCTACAAAATTCCCCGCCAAGCAGCCTCGCTACGCCCGTGACTCTTTCTCGGGACTGAAAAGTCCAGATTTTTAAGGTCATTGGGCAATGTAATGCCCTTAAGGGCCTCCTATGCGCCAATGACCTTGAGCGTTTAACGTCTGCGACTCACTTCTAAACATTTTACGATAATTTACTACCACGTAGTGAGATGTAGCTGTACTATGATAATTTACAGACAATCCAAAATAAAGAAATTGTCCTATACTACTATTAGACTAATTCTAAACTATTTATTATCTTAGGTTAATCATATACACTCAAAGATTGATAAAATTACGTAAATATACGAGAGCGTTTTGGGGAAAAATTGCATACATGCATCCGTCACAAAGGCTGGCGCCGTATACCGCCCGTCGCCCGCGCAGAGACCCGCTAGAATGATTCGAACGAAAATTCGAGAAAACCAAATTTTTAAATGAAAAATCATGGTAAATTAAAAAAGAATTGCACACGATTTACAATATATGTATTCTCTACATATAAATGTGAGTTTCATATTCATACTTCTACAGATGAGGAAGTTTATACATAAACTTTGTGAAATCAATCATTTTTAATATTGCTTGTATATCTCAAAAAAAATAAAATATAAATAATATAAATGTATGGAATTAAAGTTTATAAATCGAAGTATTGTTTAAATGTTGTTTGAGAATTCTGGGACATCATTTAAGGTACTAGATACGTGTTGAAAATCGTGTATTTTTTACGTTTTGTGGTAGGAGGCCCTTAAGGTTCTCGTGCATGTTTGTGTTTAGTGAAATGTGTAAAAATGGAATAAGTCCTTTTTATATATTACAACGTAGATGTGTACAATAACGATGTGACATAACCAGGTAACTGAAGTATGTCTCGCTACTTCAGAGCATAATTATGCATCTTGTTTATGAGATAGTAACTGCTCCGTACAGTTTTACCCACGTTAATAGTTACTGCGCTGCTACTGTTACTCGTAATGTAATGTTATATATCCTTTGTTACTTGTGGATAAACTGTAAATCTACTGGTGAAAATCAAGCTAGTTATTTTAGAGTATATTCATTACAAATCTTTCTCTTTATAATATTAGTACAGACATATGGCTGAATATGACAGATATTATGGCAACTGCATGTGCAATATCGTGGCTACGCGTACTTCTTACTATTTAAATCTCCTTAAATGTTTCAATGATCGAGAATTCATATAAAATTATAGTCTTTTAATCAACTGCATTACATGCATTTGGTGGGGGCAGATTTAATAGGAACCCAACGCACTTGTGACTCCTCTGGTGTTGCGAGTGTCCATGGGCGGCGGTAATCGCTTACCATCAGGCGATCTCTCTGCACGCTTGCGTATCACACCATAAAAAAAATGCATTTGGAACCGCGAGTATTCTTCGCTTACGCGTACTAGATTAAGTAGTTATATAGTCTTAAAAAAATCATTACGTCATTTGAATTACATAAAAATGTATCAATGTACAAAAATTTATTTAAAATTATCGTCAGCACGGATGGCCGTCGCACCGAGTACTGTTTAGTTTTGGGTTCTATCCCTACACGGGCAAAATGTTGTGTGACCTACAAATTTAACCGAGACTGGGCGTTCTTTGTGTCCGTAGTTTGAATGTTTGTAAAGTCCCCTGCGACACAGGGATAATTCCTAGTGCGGGAGTTGCCTTTTAAAAAGAAAAGAAAGATCATTACATGCATCTGGTACCGCGAGTAGTCTTCATATAACGCTAATGGATGGTATAACTAGTTTTGGTACGCGCGCTAGTCTCTGGATGTGCACTTCTTTCCAAGGCGTTTTACACGATGCATACAATCGGTGCAAGCTCCCAATAAGCACATGCTAACCGTACCGCGTACAAGAGCCATAAATACAAAGGCTGACGTGAGCAAGCGCCAATGTTAACGTCGCGTGTCGTCGCATCGCATTGTCAAGCGAGTTCGCCATACATAGATTTATACCCGTATCATCCCGAAGGGGTAGGCAGAGATATATATAACATTCACATCTATCCAACTATATTTTTTAGATCCCACGTAGTATACTATCCGAATGTGTTTATTTGGTAGAAGGTACCGAGACTCCTTGCCACTACTGAGAATTTTCTAACAAAAACTACTTACCATGCCTTGAAGATTATATCTCCTTTTATGCAAGATTTTTTATATTATTAGTTATTTTTCTTGTCTCAAACAATTTATAGTAAAATAAGATAATTTATTTCGCAAATATGGGTACAGTGATGTTAGATACGAGTATATGTTCAGCCACATTTTACCATTTAGGCATGCGACATGCATGGTCTTGTACATGTACAAGACCAACAAAAACAGAAAGATTACATACAAATAATAATCCAATAATTAATGATAGGCGTATTTACATTATAAATATTTAAACCAAATCCTTTAACTTTTTTTGCAAAATCTCTGAAATATTGTAGTAGATTTTATTCAGTAAAAAGGAACTTTGTTTAGTTGATTAAGTGTTACCGTACCTATACATTCATGGTGCATGATGAGATGCCTTAAATAGTTATACATTAAGTGTTAGTATTAGTATTTCTTTTGTTAGAATAAGCATTAATATAATAAGTATTGGATTTCCAAGTTAATAAATAAATGAACTATTTTCTCGACTTCGGTATTAACATGTTACCTCATGATTGCACATAGATATTAGCGGGCTTATGCCAGAGAACTAACGAGGCCTCCGATCGATCAGAACTCAGAAATAGATATTGGATGTGATCTTATATAAACATATACTATAGACACCTAGCGTTTATAATTAATTGTCAACCTTGATGCCAAGTTAAAGTGGTTGCCGCGCCTATGCCACTACGTTGAGTGATGTGGATTATAATTTCATACGGAATAATTTGTGTGATTCACAAATAGTAGTTCCGAGTTTGGATGATCTTTGTGTCCGTAGCGTGCTATTTGAAGAGCAAAGTCTAAGTGTATCGCTCATATATTATAATCCCTGTGTTTATTAGTCAGATCATAAGACCGTAAGCTAAGTAACTATTGTGTTACGGAATAAACAGTGATACCTTATCAACCATTGACTATATTATTTCGACTCGTAATGCCGTAACCGCAAGGTCTCCTAAAGAATAGCGATAAAGCAATAAAGGAATTAAAGCTACTGCGGTAGTTGACTTTTAAAATGTAAATATCTTAAGTATATAATGTAAAATATATAATAATAGCTGTCCCGATAGACGTTGTCTTGACACAGGAAAAAAAACCCCAAATCTAAACCATCCTCGAATCCACATGAACACACACAAAAATTTGTATTAAAATCGGTCCAGCCGTTTAGGAGGAGTTCAGTGACATACACACGTACAGTAGAATTATATATATAAAGATAATCTACACTATGCACAATATCTCCAGATCTATTAAAGATAATTTGATAAAACCTAGGGTGGATTTCAATTTGATCGCCAAGATTATTGTAGTCAAGTCTATTCTTTTAAGAGTTTCATTACACATTCGCATATATTCTTGACAAGCAAGCAGAGGTCTATTACATCCACATTTTGCTAACGTAAGGCCCGGTATCCACCAAAGCAGAGAGGAGAGGAGACGACAGGAGATGTGTTTTAAATAAACCAATCAGATTTCGTTATTTCCACATCTGAAATGGATTAAGCGGAGGGGAGGGGAGATTCTCATTTTTTTATAGAATTTTCTGCTGCGAGCGAGCAAACGGCGCGGCTGAACGTAGATATGTGTATCCGGGTGGCAGGGCGGCGCCGCGCGCCCCGTTCCCTGCTGCCTTTTCCCCGCGCCTCGCACACCCGAAAGCGTCATTCGATTGACTGGTTTTGAGATCTCACAGATCACATCTCTGCTACACACAGCTCACATCTCCGCTCTGCTACGCATCTCCTCTCCACTTTGGTGGCAATATCTTGTCAGCTTCGCAGTTCTTCTCCTCTCGTCTCCTCTCATCTCTGGATGTGGGTGGATAACATTCCTTAGTTTTAGGGCCCCCTAAACAGAGGGCGAGCCTATTGCTGTCTACCAGGAACAGTTACGTGCTCCGTGTTGCTACTAAGAATTTTTGACAGAAAACAATACAACCCATTGCCCGACGCAGACTCACTTATCTCTAGAAGTTGCGTTTACTAACATTGCGTAACCAAAGCAATGTCATAACAGAATATACATATATATATCTTATTTATTATGTAACCTGTCGTCCATTCCATATTGTAATAAGTATATAATATGGCTATATACTCATGCATGAATGAACAATATACATATAATTAATGATATATGTAGAACATTATAACCTTAATGCTAAATAACATACATATTACATAATTAATAATTATATATTATATGTATTACATAATTAATACATATAATATTATATAATTAATTTTAAAATGAAATAATCTAATAACCTATATTTACAAACGTACTAAAAAAGGTAACATAATTACAAAAACACAAATAATTATAATACTAAATATTTACAAAAATGGTTTAGGCATCGTAGAATTCTTCAGCATCACTGTCAACTGGTAACGTGCCCAGAAGACTGGCAGCATTGCAACGTTGAATGGCAATGCTGATTCTTTGGGCTAAGAAAAGACCAGCCTTCTGATCACGCTAAACGTCGATCAGGCGTTTTGCGATCTCCCTGTACAAAATACGAGCGCTCGGACCCTATGAACCTAGGGTTTCCACCCCAAACGGCTCAAAAATGTAATTTTCAACAAAATTACTATATTTGCGCCGTTTGAGGGTTTTCGCGGTTGCAGCAGCAGCGCCGGCACATCCCGCAGTACTTGGAAGATGTGATGGCGCAAGGGTGTCAACGCATGTTGCAACCCACACCAAAGGCCACCATCTTCCAAGGCAACAATGATATTCCGTCCGGTCTCTTCCCATCGTCACGTACCAAACCATTGGGTTCAAGTACAGCTGGAAAGCCAGCAGTGACAAGAGCACGACGTATTATGTCATTAAGATTAGCGTGCCGAGAAATTCGACCAGCACTTCTGCTACAAGAGAGTTCACGATGTCCGAGGCTATCGACAGCTTTTCCACAGTGACAGCAATGTGGAGAAACACACGAAACACCTAAACGGAGGCAAGTGGCGAGGCGGAAAGTGGTATCGTCCAACATGGTACCTATATTAGACGATGGAAGCGCCTGAAGCCAAAGACCAGATTCCCACTCTCCCACAGCCAGCAATCGAGCACACTCAGCAACATTGGAAGATGTAGAAAAAAGCTTTTCTCTTACAGAGTTGCTAAGCGGCCCGTCCCACTGCCACTGGGAGAATAGGTTGGTTGGCAAAGCAGAATTCGGACAAGCCATTTTCCAGGCATTCACAGCGTCAGTTTTGCACAGCACTTCTGAATTAACCAGTGTGGGTGCTAAAATTTTCCTGGTTAATTCTTCCGTGCTGTGAACCGAGGACAGGAACGCCGAACCCACCAAGAGGAACAGGCAGAGAAGCCTGTAGCCAAGCTCGGTCGTTCAAATCCACATTTAAAATATTTTTTAGAGTATTTTGAATAATTTTATCAACTTTCAATTTTTTCTAAAGGTACTAAATTTTTCCAAAACTGTGAAGATCTTAGCGCATGCGTAAATTTGGGAACAAAAAGGCAATATCGAATAATTGTAAAAGTCGAATGAATATTAATTTTGAGGAGGCGATCTGAAATTTCACAAAAATGTTGTATCTTCTCATCTATGAAGGAATTAAAAGCTTCTTCAAAGACTGGTGACCCAAGGAGGCGAAGAGAACTTTTATCCATAATTTTGATGTTGGGAGCCAAACAATTAAATTTTGAAAGTACCAGATGTTTGATATTGTTTTCAATATTGTTTAAAAAAGTTCACATTTACTGGTATTTAATTCCAAGCCAATAGATGCAAATTTGTCTTTAAGAAGGGCCAAATTCTGTAATATTGTATCTGTATCACCTCCGAGAGTCCCATCGTCTAAATACCAGACATTAAGTTTTGAATTTATCTGCCGAATAATAGGTTGAATTGCCAAACTGAAAATGACTGGTCCAAGAGGGTCACCTTGTTGACATCCAACAGCAGATTCTAAAAGATTATCCTTATATAGTAATTTTTTAGGGTACCTGTAACATAGCCAAAGAAATTTAAAAATGTTAGGTGTTTCTAATTTTGCCTGTGTCAACAAGGTGTCTCTGTTTACTGAATTGAAAGCATTTTTCAAGTCAACCTTGAGAACGACCTCTCCATCACCACAACCTAGGTACGTGGAAAGGGCATGTATGGCAGCCTCGCAACCCCCTTTGGAACCGAAACCTAATTGAAGGGGTTGAATTTTTTTAGATAGCTCCTTGTTCTAATATTTACAACATATCTTGGCTGCCATAAGCCGATATGTACACCCCACAGCAATGGGACGAATACCATCATCCCTCTTATTAAGAGCGCACAAGTTGGCTCCATACAAGATGTCAATGATGGTATCATCCACATTGCCGGAAAGCATTAAATTCATCAGAGCGGTAAGCTCCTTCAAGAGCGCATCGCCAGCCTCTCCGGCGCTCGGACACACAAGATCCTTAAGATGCTGTGGTGTCAGAGCGTCGAGCCCGCCTGCCGAGCCATTCTGAAAAGAGCATACCGCTGCGAAAACGTCCTTGGCTGTAGTGATCAGGTATTCCGACTCCCTGTCAGGAGCATCAGGAAAGGAGGGACCAACAACCGGCGCTGGATGCTTGCTCTTCAGACCTTCAAGTGTATCCGGAGAGCAAGGCGCCACCACATCACTACTGAATAAAAGCCTAGACGCGCCCCTGATATCGCCTTCCCTTAATTTCGATTCTACATATTGATATATGGATTTATTTTTATTGGATGTAAATTTTGTATCAAAAGGCTTGGCCGAATCATAACAATTGCGCTTAATTTGTGCAGTGAGTGAATTTTTGGATGCCTGCTCTTTTTTAATATGCAAAATTCTATAAGGGAACGTCAATAATTGCTCCCAAGCCGTTTTGGAGTTCTCCCGGACGACAGTCTGGTAGTCTGCCAATTTTTTGGCCACTGAAGGTCTCGCGCCTCGAGAAACTATTTTTAGGACCAGAACGGAATTTTTTAGAATGGATAGTCTTTGCCAAAAAGGAATTTGAGTAGAGTATATTGAAGGACAAGATAATGATATTGTGGGATTGGAAAGTACATCTTGGCTTTTATGTACTTTACCAAAATGTACTTTCAATCCCCGCTTACCTTTGAAAAAATGAGCTTGGGAACAATGGGGGCAGCGCACCAGATCACTTAGAGATGTGGTAGGCTGACTTGATCTCACTTCCTCATCGCCAATGCCGTCACAATTATTTTTCATACAAAAATATTATACAACTAAAGATATTTACAAAAAAAATTATATACAAAATAAATTAATACTATAAAACACACTGGAAGCTGTCATATGTCATATTTTATATGGCGAAGACCGCAGTAGTGGGGCGTAGTCCTGCCAGTACTTACACCAATACTAGCAATAAAGCAAGTAGTTATAATGTATGTGCTTGCTAAAAGGCAGCTTTGTATCCAGGGCCGGAGCTCTTAGCCAGTGGCTTTTCTTTTTGTCAGATTTTATACAGTTATTATTATTTTGTCTTCGTCTTTTAGATCTTATTTTTGTCTTCCTTTATTTCTTATCAGACTGATTTCTTAAATGTTTTACAATAATTTTGTCGACATAATAAATTTAAATAAATTGTGATACGTACGTTACAAATTATATCGATGTATTCAGTAGGGATACAGTTAAGCAAATACCATAATAGATTTGAGGTTAATTAGTGAATATTGACTTGTAATACAAGTCGATTAACGCATTTATGTGGAACGGACGCAAGACGCAACTTCTCATTAGGGCGTTACGAGAATATCAGTTATAACGAACATGTTTTGCCTATTTGAAATTGGAATTAAAAATTGCCCGAGGTTCTTTTGTAATCTAGAAATGTCAATACATCAAATACGAAATTTTGGGTCTTAATTTCTATTTAATAGTGTTTTCCTTTACAGACTTTGAACCCCCATATGACTACCCCTAAGGGGTTAGGTTTAATTTCGAAGAAGCCGTTCTTAGCTGTTATCTGCTACCTATTAACTACCGACACGACAAATTTCAGTTTCATAGGTTAAGGACATTTCGAGTTTAATCAGTTAATGAGTGACCTGTTCAGTATTTTTAAATAAATATTTTATTTAGCTCACAAAAATGCAAGACTGTGTCTTTAACACAAAGACAGGATGTTTTAAGTAAAATACTTACTAGTGTGAGAGAATGAGTGTTTTGTGAATTGAGAGAATTCGATTCAGGAGTTGTAGTGTTATTGGGGATTATCGTAAAGAATTCTTCGTAGCTGCAGTCTTGCAATGCTCTTGATATATAATATTCGGTATACGTATTTCTTTGAAGGTTATATACCTTCATGACTATATACGACAAGGTTATATACGGCATGATTCTTTGTAACTATCCAAACGGATAGTACAAAAAGTATAAAATGATATATTCCGCACACAATGAAAGGCTTGTAAATGTATGTAGTACTAAATTACAAAGCGCGAACAAGTCAGTGTTGCCACAGATGTCCCCGCCTGATTAATACTTTATCTGAACCGTACCGCCTTTTTGTTGCGCGTGTTACGATATATTGAATCTGGCAATACTACATCATGACTCGGTATAAAAGTTACGTAACTTGTAAAAAAATGGTACCTTCGAGATTTATGTAATAGATGTTATATTGATTTCTATATAATCGTAAATGTTTCATGTGTAGGTACTGTCTACGGCGAATCAGATTTGTTTCGTGTTTCAAATAATATTTTCGAAGTAAAAACACATACTCTCATACATTGTATTTAAAAGAATGTAATTGGGTTTATTTGACCTTTCTTCACCTTATAATTATAAATAAAAGCAAAACAACTACATTTACTGTTAAGTTTTACCTTCGGTGAAAGCTAGTTAATAGCTCACAAGTAATGCAAAACAAAAAGTAGATATCAAATAGATGGCTTACCAAGTGCCTATTAAGATGTCAATTGTCAAAATTGAAAACCAAGCTGCAAGCGTATCGGGTCATCATAGCGAGTTAATAATGTTTTACTTGCTTATAACATGTACGCAACATGCACGCCGTGACAACGGAGCGGAACTTTGCTGCAGCTTTGAGAACATGATCGTATGTTCTTAACAACACAGAATGTGGCACTTGTGTTGCGTTTAAGTGACATAGGGATTCCTAGTTTTACATCGCGGCGCGTAAGCATCATACGTGCGTCCGAAAGAACCGCATGCCGCAATAACGCCTTTAACAAGGCTTATTGTAATAGCATTAAGAAAGTTTTCAATAAATTACTAATAGGTATTATACGGAATATATAGTTACAAATATTAAGCGAACTAATATTACAATTAATGTCAATGTGAGTTTGTTTGCAACGCTTTCACGCCTGAACTACTCGACCTATCATCATGAAATTTCGCATACACGTTGTCAGAACTATAGCAAAGGACATAGGGTATTTAGTCAGAAAAAAAATAACTGTTTCTGAGCAAAGCCGTGGGCAAAAGATAATAAACGCACGTAGCTTTGAGAATTATTATAGACTATTTATTGCCCGTAGTTTCGCTTGCTCGAGAACGCAGAATGAAAGGTATGTTCTTTTGCCCTATGTTCTTTTCTGTAACCCTGACATCATGAAAGTGGCATTTAAATAAAGATCGGTCGAATAGTTAACCCTCAAATTCACATTCGCATTCAAAATATTACTTAGGATATATCGCGCTAGTATACATTTGTGTGCAAAACAGCTTTCTCGAAAAAACACCACAATTTGAAAAGGTCTACCGCAAGAACCTCTTAAAGGTGCTCGACGATAGCCCGTCTTGTTCACTTACTTATTCCAGTTTAGTGATTCAATTAATCAAATCAATTCAGACAACCCTTAATAGTCTACAAGAGACCCCTTTTAATGAACAATCGAGGCAAGATACCGCCGTAATGACCACGGTCAGTTCTCGGATCGATGATCGTTGTTATTGCAAATATATTTGTATTATTAATAGAGGGTTGCTAGTAAATATTTGAGTTTATATAACTTAGTAGTGAAACTGAAGTGAGTTCGTGATTTTCATATACCACACATACATGCGTAGTCTCATAGGAGAACGCGTGATGAACTATTTAAGGTTATGCTATTCTTGTTTTCCCGCGGCTTTTTTCGGAAACACTACTTTTTTCTACTAAGTAAAAGATACCCTATGTTCTTTTTTGTACTCCTGTCAACGTGTATGCGCAATTTCATCGAGATGGGTGGAGTAGTTGAGGCGTGAAAGCGTAACAAACATATTCAAATGACTTTTATGAAAAATATGTCAAAATTTCACTGTCTGTAGGTAAACGATTCGTTTGTATATTGAAAAACTGTCTGTAGCTAAAACGGCATGCTTTTGTATTTTAAAACCTAAGTAGTGTTATTGACGCAAGTCGTTATGAATGTAAGATAAATAAAAGATTAATCTTACGACTATACTTTAAAATAACTACACTTTAGGACATTAAGACAATCACCAGTTTAGTCTCCCCGTGGCTGCTGAAAAAGCAATCGAAAGACCGGGGAAAGTGTAAACATAAATAGTTTGAATAATTTAAATAGCTTAAATAGTAGTTAAGTTTTAGAATATTAGTGTTATAGTTTTAAAATTATGTAAGAAATGTGTTTTAGAATAAACAACGCGATTAAATTATGAAATTTCGATAAATAGGTAATTTTATAATCGATTATCATCAACATCGTGTCTCTCAGTCCTCGGCAATGTTCTCTGATAGCTGTCACAGCATCCAAATTATATTTTACGGAATATACATAACTTACTATTCTTCCGTCATCATACTCTTCAAAATGGCGTCTCGGTTCACATTGATTGCAGATTATCGTCACGACGAGGATAAATCAAGTGCCGATCGTTCGCAGCGATGATCGACACGTAATTAACTATTCTTACTCACGCAAAGCCTAACTATGCTTGTTATATTGGATAAGCTGATATTCAATATGGCCTTGACATAAATTCCCAAATGGTGACAAATAGTAGAGAGGTATGTATGCAATGTGAAAAAGAAGCCATTTTAGCAATTATTAACCTCAGAGTCATTTTTAGAGGTTAATAACACTATATGGGTCTGTGTGTCTGTCTGTTAGTGACCGGCATAACTCCGGAAATACTGGACCGATTGACTTGTAATTTGGTGTGCAGATACCTTGGAGTCATACCTCGGTCGAATTTGAATATAGGCCCTGGGGGTCAAAAGAGTCCCGAGATATAGGGGTAATTTATTTTTATTACTTTTACATTTAAGACGAAGAGTTTGAATCCTGGGTTTTTACACCCATCTCGTTTAGTAGCAAAGCAGCTTGTTGATGTTTCTTTTAATGGGCTAATTTTAATTATTCATAGACACCTTAGAAAAGACAGTTTAAATCGTTCATTTATGCGTCAAACTGTGCGTAAGACGCGTGCGGCAAACGCGCTTCTTTTGCAGTTTCGCCAACGCCGAATATGACACACTTCTCACGCTACGGTTGATGCTGCGTCTCACGCAAAAATAAAAGCATAGCAATTGCTTTATGTGTAATGAAGTAGTACATGGTACTCGCAATGCATTCAACGTTCCATATGACGCATAAATAAACCGAGAGTTTACTGTATTAGGCTGCCGATTCATCAGCAATTTTTTTAAGTTGAGAAGCGACTGAATTTCTTGCCGTCAGAGGCCAGGTGCCAACAACCTTACGATACAGTTAGCCGCAAACTTATAATAATGTCATCCAAATCGAATAATGGTCACACACTTATGGCCAGTCTAAATCTCGTCAGATTTACCTTAACGAGATTTAGACTGACCATAAGTGTGTGCGTAAACACGAGTGCAGTCTCTATTTTCTAACTGTTATAATCTGACGACAATCTGCACGAACAGCTATACGTCCTTTCCGAAGCATGGCGTATGCTATTGATATTTTTTGACTGAAAAACCCAATAATTATTTGTTGGCCGGGCCGGTATACTTACTTAAATCATGGAAATAATTAGGCATCATAATACAAAAGTCACGTAATGTGGACAAGTCACACATATAGTACCATTTCACTAACGACTAAACTCTTATCATTTAAGACTACAATAACGCTGAACTGTCAATAAAACTGGCAATAGCATGAGTCAGATATGCTCATGCCAACTTATTTCTATTAAAATACAAAATAAAAACTTCTTTAAGCTTTCAAGATTTTTAAGTTGGCCAGCTTTCGCATTGACCTAAATAGCGACCTTATTAAAAAACTTGGCAAGACTTAAAAAGCTTAGAGTATTGCCAACTAAGTTTATCTTCATCACGAAGCTTTGGAATACAAGTAGTAGAGGTAGTTACTGCGACACAAATTATGTAAATATCCGTGCCAAAGAACACTGATGCTATTTACATGCGATACGAGCTCACCTTAGACGCAAGAGGATCCTTTAATATTTTATCACTTAATATGAAAGGATATGGTAATGGAGTATTACAGTGTTCCAGTTTTGAGTTGTCTACAAATACTCGATTGGACGGGTGGTGGTTACATTATGCCGCTGTATATTTGCGGATTACATAATAAATTGTGTGATATCTTTTCTTATTAAAACTATCTCAGGCCTGGGTAGACACACCCACATTTAGTCAATTACGATTTAGTTTCCACGTAATATAAGGCGCACGTATTGTCCCCTACCGCGTAATGACAAAAATTTCTTGATCAGAAATCCCAATTAAATTTGCTCAACTTAGATAGAGAATTAAACCCGATACATTGTACACAACAAGTACACACCTACATTACCGCTGCGTCACCGACGACTAAAAACAATAATGAAGTTGTTCCGGCTATCAAATTGTAAATTGTACAGAGTAGTAGAGGCCTCGCTGATTTCAGCGTGAATGGGCCGTCTCGACCGGGGAAGTACTACCCTCTCACAGAATATTGACGTGAAATAGCAATATCCCTACTGTTGTGTTTCGTTCGGTGAATGAGAGTGCCGGAGGCCCAATCACTCTCTTTCCCCCTTCCAGCTCCTTCTCCTTCCCACTTCCTTTCCTAAAGGATCGGCAACGCGCAAGTAATGCATTTGGTGTTGCAGGCGTCCATAGACTACGGTGAACACTTACCATCAGGTTATATATATGCTTGTTTGCCAACTTATATCTTATCTTATCTTATGTGGGGGCCAGTCAGTGCAGACCGGCGACACTTCGACCCAGTGGGATCTTTTGTGTCGACACTCTCCCAATAACGACTGCCACAGATGTTTATGGCAGTCCGGGTCCGACAGCTTAACGTGCTCTACGCGGCACGGAGCAGGCGATAATTGTCAATCAATACGCACATAATTTCGAAAAGTCATATAACTTCCGAAAGTTAGAGGTACGTGACGTGGGTTCGAACCCGGGACCCTCTGTATTGCAGTCTGTTGGTCTCCCAACTGAGCTATCGCTACTCTTGTTTACTAACATGGTTGAAAAAAAGAAAAAAAAGTGTCGATTGATCTACTAAATTAATGCAACAGTCGCCTATTACATAATATATATAAAAATAAAACGAGCTACCGAGATAGGTATGCTCAGCAATTAACAACGAAAAAATTGAGTATTTTGTAATTCAGTAACAACATTTTCTTTTATATTACTTATCATTTTTAAAATATAATTTTCAATAATCAGTTTCTGTTTCATCATCACTAATTTTGATACTCGTAATAATTGTGAATGAAGACCTAAGTCTTATCTATAAAGTGACCTCTCCAGAGATTATGGAACCTCATCTAATGTGTATCGATACATAATCGCGACTGGCTATTAGTTCAAATGCATGCAAATGAACTACTTTGACTGAGCTAGGTAGTAGAGATTCATTCACCAACTCATTGCAGAGTAATCCGGCTTCAAAGCAAAATATAAGCAGATAGCGACGCAGCTGCAACGGTATCGGTAAAATGAATGCGAGTGAAAATCTAAATAAATGCATACTAGCAGAATATGTGAACGTCTTGTGAAGTAGGTAAAGCAAGATGGATACCGTCTTTTTCATCTCCGGGGAGTAACGTTTGCGGTAACCAGTTGCCGAGAAAATCCTTCCTTTTAGTTTTAATGTCTATCGACCTGTTTACGTAGAACATTTTGCTTCGTTTTGTAGTTTAAGTTATAGACGTAAAACTCAGACTTTTAGGTGAGATTTTCTTTAAGGGTAAACATTGCTGTGTAATGTTAAAAGGCTATTAAATTTAATGCTAGGATGGCGTAATGGCTCAAGTATTCTTGTCGATGACATTATCATTGCGCCCAGTTTTGTAAGTCCGATCCTGACACGTGGCAAAAAATTGTGTGGTTCACAATTATTATTAGTACTTCCAAGAGTTCTTTGTGTTGATTTAATGCCTGTAAAGTCTCGATATAGAAAATATTACTAGATCATTATATGCTTTTTAATTAAAAATAATAAGGTACGAAATAGATCAGTTCTCACGTGGCAAAGATCAATATTTTTAGTACGGTTGGCTATTTATTTAGCATAATAATCAGTGGTTATTTATATTTTATGACTGTTATGTGACTACGCAATTGCGTATTAAATGTATGCACTAAAATAAATCTTAATACAAGGGTTTTAGGTTCAAATCCTTATGTTACTAGTTTCGTATTCACTCAAACTTTGACTCAGTGCGTTAAGTTCTCTTGATAACTTTAATCCGAGGCTTTCAAACTAATCCATAATAAAGATTTGGAGGGCTCAAAAGTGTTTAAAGTTGCATCGCGTAAAGGAAGACCGTATTTGTGGTACTACTGATGACTCGCCTATAAAAGCGACTGTTGTATATCTACCTATATACAGGTGTTTGAATTGCAGTATATTATAATTACGAGTACAAGGATGCTGACTAATATACAAATATATATAATATAACATAGACTACTTATTCCCGTGACATAAGATGGCGATTCTCGAGTTTAATCTCTGAGACGGATAGTTAGAGGACATACAGGCGAGATGACTTACGTCCATTATATCCGATTCAATTATATAGATGCAAGACAATGACCGTTACCGCACATTTTTGTGGAAAATTAGAAACGATCTTGATGCAAGTTAAGAAAGGATTAAAGCGGAAATGATTAGCGTACACAAGTCAGCTTTTAAGGTCCTCAAAGTATATAAGACAAAAATCTTTCTTCCTTTATAAAAGACATATTTTATAGTCACTAAAGGGAACGTGATAATATTTATGGCTATGTATACGTATATCGTATATGTACTGTATACTGTAAATATACTACTGTACATGTGTACTGTAAATGTACTTATAGTTTGACTCTACAGTATTATATTTGCGGTTTCAGTTGAAAGCTTTCAAGTTACATTTTGTCTATACTGATGTGTACGAAGATATTTATTTAGAGTAGTTCTATGAAATGTAATCAATTTTAACGTCATTCAAAGAAAATATTTGTAACTTTATACTCCGAATGTTTATTTATTTTTGTTACAAACGCCTGGGGGTTCGATTTCGTGGTAAGCAAAACTTAAAGAGAAAACAAGATACTTTGCGCTTCTTTTTTATAGATGCTCCTCCTACTCCTACCACTCCCACCAGTTGTCCGAAAATAGTCCAAATAGTAGGCATCCTATTTAGATTATCAATCAAGAAAGTGCAGGTACCCATTAACTTCACATGTGATAGGCTCTATGCTAGATACTATAAAGCGTCTTGACAGATTTGGAACTATTCAAAAGCAGTTTCTTTATTTCCAAATAGATTTTGCTTGATGTTTCGCTCGCGTTAATCTAGATTTCGTCAATACATTTCTATTCCTCGGCAACAGTACTTCTTTTATAGATTAAAGGTACGCTATGTCCCTACCCCTGACAAAGTGTATACGAAATTTCATGATAATCGGTCGAGTAGTAATGGTGTGAAAGCGTTACGAACAAATTCACGGTCGCATTTATAATATTCGCTGGGTGCGTTATTAACAACAAAGCTAGTATAATTAGGTATGGGGTCAGAAGATTGAAAAGGTTCTTTAAACTGGAGATGTAAAGTTAAAGTCTCGTTTAGAAGACAAACTATCAGTAGGGCTCCTTGTCGTAATAAATTCTGTTCGTACCACAAGATAATAGTAATAAATAATATGTATAAAATAAAATATATTGTATACTTTCTGCGCAAGGTGAACGTAATAACCAATACTGATAGAGAAAAGTGAATAGGGCATAATTATAGTACAATATTATTTTAAATGTTTCGCATGCCAAGCATGAATGTAGATTATAAATGAGGTAGAAGGCGTTTTATGTTGCAGAACTTGAACCTTGACCGTGTCTTCACCACTTTACCAATTGAGCTATTCATACCTCAGAGTTACAAATACTGCATCTAGCGCGATGCTGAGCGCTATCTATTGCAAAGTTTAAACTATAAGTTAGTACATATACGGAATGCAATATTTGTTGTCAATCTATCAAGTCTTTAAATACCACACATAATTGTGTTTTGTCACTGATGTGCGCCTGCGACTTAAAGACACTTTTATGTGTCATGCAATAATACATTTCTTTTGATTACATACTTGGACAGTTTTATGATGTAAAATAACATTTAAAAGAGGCGAATTAAAAGAAGACCATTTTGCTTTGATTTTTAATAACGCATCTCCCGCGCCCTACTGTGGTAATTGTCTAATAATAAATCCTGTATCGCGGGGAGCTTTACAAACATTCAAACAACGGCCACAAAGAAAATCCAGGCTCTGAACAACCATTTGTGGAACACACAACTTTTTGTTCCGTGTGGGATTCGAACCCACAACACTTGACGTAGTAGCAGTGGCGAGGCGTCCACCTAAACCACTACGACATCCGTGCAGTCATTATAAAAGTATACTTTGATTATGATGTCAATTAGTAATGTATTCATAGGCTTAGGCTCCCAGCTTGATGAGTATTTCTCGGAAGTCAATACGTCAATTCTCACTGAAGACTGAAACGGTATCAAGTGTTTTCGTTAATTAAACGTGGCTATAGCGTTACGTTTGATTAACTATAGAGTATTATTTCCATGATGGAAATATCGATGATACTAGTGAGATCTGTTTGTATTATATTGTCTTACGTTTAAGCGAATGTTATTCATTGAAATTAAACTACTTTATACGGATTTTATTGCGTTGTTTATTTAACACTTTATTACATAATTTTGAAACTGTTACACTACTACTCTTCTCTCTTAGCCTTTATTATTCCCAAGTCACTTGGGGTCAGCTTTTCTGGTCTAACCGGATTTGACTGGATATCAGTTTTTACACGGAGCGGCTGCCACCTGACCTCCGCAACCCGAAGGCTAACGATACCCTAAGGCTAGACCAGTGTCAGAATATTAGAGGGTACTGACTTTCCCAATAACGACTGCCATAGATGTTCATGGCAGCCGGGACCAACGGCTTAACGTGCTCTCCGAGGCATGGAGCAAGCGGTAATTGTCAATCAATACGCACATAATTTCGAAAAGTCATATAACTTCCGAAAGTCAGAGGTGCGCGACGTGGGTTCGAACCCAAGACCCTCCGCATTGCAGTCTGTTGGTCTCCCCACTGAGCTATCGCTGAGCTATTACACTACTACTATTAAACTTAAATATTTTTTAAGCTAATTATATTATTAAAACTATTTATTTAAGTTCACACTTTGATACTTTCTGATTGTATCTTAAATTTAATTTCGTTCCTACTAAGCATTGGCTGAGTAGGGGCCTAAACTAAAGGTAATAAGGACAATTTCTTATTACATTATGTAATAGTAAATCATATTTATCGCATTGGATAATAGCGTAAAACATACATATCTGGATAAGAATAATATGCAGATCTTATTAATTGTTGTGATGTGGATTTTATTGACTGTATATTGTGTGCAAGCTAACTGTAAATAAGTTTTGTTTTTTTAATAAAATGCTGTTATGTTTTATAATATAACGTAGAACTTGACTTGCTATTGCCACTGGTGTCGTGAGTTCGATCCCAACACGGGCAAAAATTGTGTGATCCACAAATAATTGTTCCGTGTCTGAGTATTCTTTATCAAATACGGATAGGGACTATCCGTATTTGTAAAATCCACCGCGACACTGAAATTACTCATAAGGTGGTAGATGTCTTTTAAAAAAAAGGTCATATAAATTTACCCCACTTGTTTTAGAAAGAGATTATCCAAAAAAAGCTATAATCGATACAAATATCGATTGCCTCTTTTTGTATTATTGGTACTATTATCATGTCAGGCCTAATTTTAAGGAGCGATCTAGTGGCATAAATTTGCCCTTATTCTTGCACTCAAAGTACAACGCCTCTTTATATAAGGATCGCCAACGCGTTAGAGATATCCATAGTGTTGTAAGCATCCATAGCCCACGATAAACGCTTTTATCTAGCGAATCGTATACTCTTTAATATAATACAATATCAGCACTGTATTAAACTATCCCACTTCTGGGCACGTGCCTCTTTTCAGTGGGAGAAGGGTTTGGCTTTTGTCCATAATTCTGGCCCAGTGCGAATTAACAGGCTTCACATATCTTCGAGAAAATCATGGAGAACTATCAGACATGCAGGTTTTCTCGTGATTTTTTCTTTCACCGTTAGAGCGAGCGATGATCAACATTAATTAATACGCACATAATTTCGAAAAGTTAGATATAGGTAATTTGGGATCTAACTCGAGACCTCTGCGTGGCAGTTCAACTGTCATCTACTAGGTTATCGCTGCTTATTTCTTCTCTACCTTAATTGCATTTTTATATATAAATCTTCTATGCGTGTGTTTGTAATTAAACTCCACCTAAACGGCTGGACCGATATTGATCGTGTATACGGGACAACTTGTTTCGGTCCGCTAGTAAATATATATAATGTAAAAAGTGTATTCTCACAGCTCTATCTGCTAGGTTCCGCACTCTGCAGTGCAGGTAGGCAGGCTGTCCCACGGCGGCGGTGGCCTCGCGCTTCGTGCTGTTGTCGAAGTACGGAGTACCCAGGGGCTCCCAGCCTCCGCCGCCGGCTGTTACACCTGTAACAAAAAAAACATTTAGATTTATATAACGAAAAATGGCTGTTAACGCGATTATTATCAGTATCGAGGTATATAATTTTCTTTTTAAAGACAGTTCTCCCACTTGAAATTAATCCAATGGTGCGGAGAACTTTAAAACATTCAAACAATGGACACAAAGAACACCCAGAATCAGGACAACTATTTGTAGACTGCACAAATTTTTGATCCGTGTGGGGATTGAACCCACAACACTTGGCGCAGAGGCAATGGCGAGGCGACCACTTATACCACTACACCATTCAAATATACGTAAATCATACAACACGAATGTATATATGCTTGCCTGAAAAGCAACCGAAACGTCGGGGAAAGTGTAAAATTAAATCAAATCTAAATAGTTTTAATTACAATATAATTAGCTTAAAAATTAGTAAAGTTTAATAGTAATAGTAGTGTAACAAATTTTCAAAATTATGTAATATTGTGTCAAATAAACAACGCGATAAAATCCGTATATAGTAGTTTAATTTATTTTCATTTACATAGTAACACGTATCGCAAAATTTAGAGTAAGTAATATGTGCTTAGTAAATATGTAATTGCCTCCGTGGCGCAGCGGTAGTGAATGCGACTGCTGTGCATGAGATCCCTGGATCGAATCTCGGGTCAGGCCAACAAAAAATTGGGTTTTCTGTTAAGAATTCTCAATAGCAGTTCGGAGTTAGGAAGTTGGTGGTGTTAGTCACCCCTGTGCCTCGGAAAGCACGTAAGGCCGTTGGTTCTGCGACTGATCTCTCTCCGGTCGTGTCGGATTACCGTCGCATCGGATCATGTGAGTTAGGGAACAGAGAGTACACTTGAGTTTGCGTATAGGCTTGTGCACTATAATATCTCCAGAGCAGATGGCTAGTCTCCGTTAAGATTGGCCGCCGTGACCGAATTCGGTCTGGAGGACATTTTTAAATATGTGACTCTTTGTAATGCAAGTATTTTATTAATAAATAGTATGAAAGGTCATGAACGCTTAGATTTTAAATAAAGGTATGAATAGAACAATAAATAATAAAATACGTCTTCATCATCACCAATAAGGCACTAAGGAAAAAGTACATTGATAGTTCTGATGACTTTTTCTGGGTGTTCTTTGTGTCTGCTTGAATATTTGTAATGTCCCCACGACACGGGATTTCCACATTGAGCGCAAGAAGAGTGCTTAAGCGAGGCAAGCATCTAAGACTTTCGATGAGTAATTTTATCTGCATTTTCTAATTATTTCTGAAGGGAAACATGGGTAGGTATAAGATTTTGATATAATATCAAGTGATCGCACTTGGTTTGGTATTATTTAAATTAATACTATAATGTTACTTTAGTCCTGGGGAGTATAGGATTAAAGTTATATTAGTTCTATGGTGTAAGTTTGAGTACATTTGCTACTGTCAAACTTAAAGCCTTGAATTTGATCATTTATGCATAGGCTTAGTAGCCAAATTATATATGGAATCATGCGTAATATATAGAAATAAACTCGCCCCATACCGTGGATCCTGAATATTGGTGGACCTAATTTGGCTGTGTCTCTGTCTAAACCTTTGTGAAAATAGAGAGGTGATATTATGTTATTAAAGTCGAGTCGAGAGGCCGATACCTTACTCAAAGTAAACGACCTAGGCCTGTTAATTTAATTAAATTATTGAGTGAGGTTGACGTAATAAATTATATTGATAGCGGTAAAGACTGTATTTATACGACATTATCATTATTTGTAACGTCCATTGCGTAGCATGACCGTCGCTTGTATACCGTTAAACTGAATGAGCCTGTTAGGGAACCGCTACAAACACATTTAGTCGACAGATTGCTGATTGCGGCAAGATGTTATTAGTAGTAACACGCGTAGTACACGGGTGAACGTCGCTGACCTCATCTGTGTAACCATACTATAATAGTGTCTAGGGCTTAATACAAAGTAAATGTTAAGAAAATAGGATTTAATACTTATATTCACTAACTGTACAAATTACTGTGTTTTAGTGGTCATCTATTTATTGTCGACAAACAAAAAATCAAATCTTTCCTCTTTATAATATTAATAAAGATAGGTCGAATGCGACTTCTTTCGATGCACGAAAAACATAATTATGCCAGTCTCGCAATATTCTTAAAAATCGTCGAAATGACGGATAACAAAATGCATTAGAAATCTTCTAAGTAAACATTGTAGCTTACAAAAAGGCTTCCATTAGAATAGTGACGATAATGTTACCTTTTATCGGTTCAATGTTTCTATTCTGCCGCATTATACAAATAGCGTTTCTAAGTTGTTGCATCGATAACCTCATTTCCTCCTCGTTAGTGAGCACTTTAGTAATAAAATAACAATTTAAAATGTTAGTAGTTTATCCTCAAGTATTATAAACTGGAGGCATATACTTACATTATGTGAAAATTTTAAGGAACACGCAACCAGGCCTTCCATGAGACGGAAATGCCAAAGTTTCGAGCCTTTTCTTGGTACCATTACTAATAAGAACCACATAAAGTAACACTTTGATCATCCTAAAACCTAAAATAAAGAAATCCGAACAACAAAGTAGGTAATGTGACTAAAAGAAAATATATTCTTAAGATTTCGTTCGTAGTTTCGGATATACCTTTACCGTAAAAAGATATCTCCGAAACTTATTAGCTAAAGGTACTTAAGGTGACTAACCTTAAGTACCTTTAGCTGAACACTCACCTACAAGTAGCTCATATTGACAAATATTTATGCTTACAAATCACTTGAAAATCAGTCTATTTACTAAAGAGATATTTGGTTATGGACTTTTTTAATCAAGACACTTTTCTTTTTCATTTGAAGTTATGCCTTTAGTGGATTGTCTTTAGTTAGCAGAAAACTATACAAGTGGGGCATTTCTATAGCTTTCTGCTATTCGTATTCGCATTTTGCACTTAGCAAGATACTTCTATTTTAGCTACCTCATTGTATATAAAGGTGTGAGACCGAGTTTCTATATATTATTTAAATGTGATGTTAATTCTTGTACCATATGTATCTATTATAATGAAAACACATCTAAACAAGTACCGAGTCTACATATAACATTCCAATATGAAAATGTTGTTCAATTTTGATAACTATGCGGCTAATTATGTGGTTATAAAACGTTCGTGAATTGAACTATCAAATAACCTTTCAGTAAAACTAGCTAGAGGTTTTAATATATGCGACCTTAGTGTATGTGGTCGTATCAGTGGGAGTAGTGTTGCAGGTTTGATTCTAGCTTAGAAACCTAGTTTGTTATAATAATTGATCTGCAGGTAGTTCTTCAATATAGAGTATTCGTGTTTCTTGCATACTAAGTTTTCAAGTAATCTTTATTATTTTTAAATATTGAATAAGAAGAAAATGTGGTCAACGATTATTAAATTAAGAGAATGCGGTATAAGGCAGCAACTTGAAAATGTAGCAGTGCGTGTAAGAAGTTCGAGAGAATTGCTTAAATAATTTATTTTACTTGTAGCATGGCATTCCAATTTCTTACTAAGTCAAAGTATTGACCTAAATAAAGAAAGGCTTTGGAATGGGATTAGATATATGGAATAGAGGACGCCTCTCTTGTGCTTAGACGCCATCTTATTTAATTATTGTGTAATTTAAGTAGTTCGATTTCTTAAGCAGGCAATGGTCCATTCGACGCTAGTTTTATAGTCCTTTTATGATACTATTGCACCTGCTGCCTGTTCAAAGTTATAAGGCAGCTGTGTCGCAACCGTGGTAGGCCATCTTACTATATTAGAACTATCTAAATATTTCTGGGCATGGTAACCACGGTTTTATGCGAGCTACATACTAGCTTGGCCATGATTGACCGATCCTAGTCGATAATCATAAGTGAAATGAATAATACTCAATCTATATATAATATGTAACGGATATTAACGCGATCATGCATAATGTGAAATCAAAAACTATAGAAATTTCAATAGGGAAGATGGTTTCAAATTATCCGCGACGTGGAATCCCGTGATCAATAATAGGCAACTTCGCTGTTTTGCACAGTCAGGTAATTCACAGAATACGGACACAACGGCTAGCATACGTAATAAGGATACCGTGAGTGTAGTTTGTGACGGTACATGGACAAATAAAAATATGCCAAAAGTGAGGGTGAATCAAGATTCTTCTGCCTCACAAACGGAGACATGACATCGCAGCACCAGTCAGCTTGTGACCACGGCCGGTGTAACCTGGTCGAAACGTCAAGCATAAAAAAGGTAAACATTATGCATGATCGCGTTAATACCCGTTACATATTATATATATATCATGCAACGCGAAAGTTTAAAAGTTATTAATACTTAATCTATCTCGATGAAATTTGCATTGCTGAAGCTTGTTGTTGATCGGAATATAAAATTTTCTGGTTAGGCCAATTAGTGTTATTGATTTTATAGACCAAAAATTTCAATACCTTCAACTGTACGTTAGATCAGAATAATTATTATATGAAAATGAAATCTTTTAAAGCATGTACAGTATATATCAGATATTTCTAAAGTATTTGGCAATTACAAGCAATTGTAATGAAACTTGTAGTGTCAAAGTAATAAATTGTATGTACTGTATTTTTTAACACATTTTATATAATACATACCACGAAATAAGCGATACGCAATATCAACTACTATTACACATTTTGACATAATAATTTACTACAATGAATAATTTGATTAAAATAGTTTTACGCGCGACTTCCCTTGTGTAAAAGGTTACCGATATAAAGTATCCTATTTCTTAATCCATGGTCTAAACGCGTACCAGTTTAAACTAAATCGACCAAATTCGATGATTTCATACATATAATGTATGGTCAAGGAAGGAATTGACAAAAGTTATCGCAATCATAATAAGGTTCGATTCCCGCACAAGTCAAACATTTGTGTGCATGAACATGGATGTTTGTCTTGGTCTGGGTGTTTCTATGTATAATATGTATGTATTTACAAAAAAAAGTATATATGTATGTTTATCCATTGTCTAGTACCCATAGTACAAGCTCTGCTTAGTTTGGGCTAGATGGTGTTGTGTGTATGTGATAGAATATTATTATTATCTGTGAAATTGTAATATAACGTCATCTACTAAAACCCTGCAACGTTTTTTTAATGGTATAGGAGGCAAACGACCAGACGGATCGCCTGATAATAAGCGATTACCGCCGCCCATGGACACGCAATACCAGAAGAGTCACAAATGCGTTGCCAGCTTCCCCCTTCAGGAAGAGGAGAGGGGAGTTGGGCCTCCGGTATCCTCATCACTCGACAAAACACAACGCAAGCGCTATTTCACACAGGTTTTCTGTGAGGCCGTGGTATCACTCCGGTCAAGCCGGCCCATTCGTGCCGAAGCGTGGCTCTCCCACAGTAAAATACACATAATAATATAGTCTCTGGCCTTTACATGCCAGTTCTGACAACTGTTGATATTCCCCGACTAACATCAGGACAGTAATCAGCCTGTAGAAAATAATATAAGATAATTATATAAGCGTGTGCTATGTGTACATAATACTATGAGACGCAGCGTTTGTTTAACGTTATAATTAAAAGACGTTTTACTCATACATATACTATGTATGAGTAAAACGTCTGTATATTTTAGAAGACTGAAGTCTGCCAACTCGCACTGGGCCAGCGTGGTGATCTAAGGCCTTACCCTTCTCACACTGAGAAGTGGCCCGAGCTCAGCTTTGGGGCAGTTTAAAACAGAGCTAAGAGATCTCCGAAAGGATAGACAAAAATTAAATCAACTTATATTTCACCAACTATGTTTTAAATTTCACGTTATAGCGGGTAAGACTTTTGTCTTCTACCGAGCACTTTATCAGACTCCGTGCTGCTAGTGTCAATTTCCTAATATAAAAGCCTAATAACTCTGAATCACTTGGCCCAACATTTTGCTTTACGATCGCATACATTGATAAGCACAAACTTATGCCACGGAACCAAAGAGGAGAACGAGGCTGTTTATAATTAAACATCACGTATACGTCAATAAAGAATTATTATAAATATCATAAGAAATCAGAGTAGTCAGTCTATAAATTCAAAACATAATATTTTTTTCCATCTAGGGATTTACAAACTGCTTTAAAATGCCCCATAAGTTGATGCAGTTCGAGGTGATTATTTTTTATTACTTTTAATATGGCTGCACTATGCCTGTACATTTTGTGTAATGTGTTTATCTGTTACAAGCTCTCTAGCACTAATAGTAACTCTGCTTAAATACGCCTTTACGACTCATAAGTGTGACATTATGGTTACGTTTATTACGTAAATGACTCCAATTCTTACAAAATATTGTTGTTACTCTGTGTTCTTAACATAGCAGCTAACAAAGGTTCAGCTTGCAAATTACTGAGTATTGTATTTAAAAGGATCAGAAAAAAAAGGCAAGTCAGTCTTGATGAAAAGGAAGTATTCTACTATGATTTGGTCTGCACGGATGGTGCAGTGTCGCCTTGCCTCTGCCAATGTGCCAAGTAGAGTCGATCTTCACAAAGAACAAGAAAGAGTATTATTAAGATAATTTAAGGTAATCTTTTAACTATTGTAATCCTTTAGTCACGTGGAATTCACAATCATTTAAACAACTTTTCTATTTGTTTAAAAGATGTCTAATGCAGTAGGTATAATTCGTGCAACGCAGGATATGTTACAAATATTCACAACGAATATAAAGAATACCCAGATTCAAATGCGTGGTTTTAAATACACAATAAGAATATATTATTTATATAATGGATCTGTAACTTTCGATACAACCAATATTTTATCTTAAAGAAGAGCAGAGATGAATAAACCAGTTTGTTTAATAAGTTATTAACTTCGAGTTGTCGATAAAACGTTTGGATTTAATCGTATAATTTAACAAACCAACAAGTCTACTTTCAGACATCATGTCATACCTTTAAGGCAAAAATTCCTTAAAAATAAAAACACCAATTGAAAAGCAACATTTTATATTGCAAAATTAAGTGAAATCTACGTTCATTCATGATCTGCAACAGACTAATAGACTGATTGATGACTACTTATTACTAATACGCTAGGTAGTAGCTGACGTACAAGTGGAGGCTCATAAATTACTATAGAGTCTATTGACATTATTAGGTCGCTTAATGAATATCATATTCTTTAAAAATAAACGTGAGGCTTTTTTATTGATACTCATTTTGATAGACAGTCAGCAGCATCAGTACGTAAAAATCCATCGCATGCATTCTATTTGATGTAACAAAAGACTTAATTAGATAATCATAACTAATATTATAAATGCGAATGTGACTTTGTTTGTTTGCTTGTTATGCTTTCACGCTTTAACTACTTAAATAATCATCATACCATTTTGCATCTTTCATCCAGAAAAAAGGTACTGTTACTAACCTAACCTACATTTATGTAAGCGAAGCCACGGGCAAAATCTAGTGACAAATATAACTAATTTACTACTAAGTCGTCGTAAATAAGAATATCATTCATTTTTACACCGGCAAGATACGATTTCACATAATTTTCAAATACTTATTAGTTTTTTGGTTAGCTAGTATAATTATCATAGTCAATCCGTGATAGTCCAATACTACGGGCTCTTCCAAAACGAAGCACTGAGTCTAATCATCGTCTCTACTTTTTAGGTGTTGCCGGTCAATTTGGGTGTATCGTCGCTTTTTCTGGCAGGAAAGCACACGCTATGTTTGCCAAGATGGGACAAATTCGTTTAATGGTTATCATTCTGCGGTAGATATGATCAGTTCACTCCCAGTTTAGCATGCAAATTCTTTAGGCTATGTCACTTACTTTCGCTCTTTGTGTCGAATGGCGTAATCAGATTTCCATAACTTGTATTTTTAGAATTACGGGAGCGATGGCGCAGGCAATATACTAGATATCTACATAGACAGATACAGATTTCTTTTATTAAACTTACGCATATTACGCTGGGCGCCATTTATAATGTTTTAATTTTACTTACATTACTATACAATTTAATTTTCTTACATACTTTATCTCATGCCGTTATGAGAGGCTCCCTTCTATTTAAATTACTTAGTTTTTAATTGTATTGGAAATTTCGTTACTATTCAGGATGTGCTTTATTATTTTAGAGATAAAAGCAGTGATGAATATATATTTTAATGAATAATAATAGAAGACAATATTAATGAATATTGTTATTACGGATGGCGTAGTGGTTACAGTGGTCGCATCGCCATTGCCACTGCTACCGAGTGTTGTGGCTATGGAGCACAGAAATTTCTGTGCTCCATGAAAAACGTTTCGAGTCTAGCTGTTTTTTTATTTTCCTCTTGAGACTGGAATTATTCCTAGTGCGGGGTCACATTTTTTAAGATAAGAAAATATTTAACTTCTTAGTTCTTTGGTTATTTCGGCAATATATTTTCTTATTATAGCAGCTAGACGTAAAAAAAGTATACAGACCGCCTAGTATAGCTTATAAGCGGTAGCAATACTAACGGCATTATCAGAAAGGTGCCTCTATACTGCCAGTCCATAGGACAAAGCTCAAAATAGTCCCCTGCTGACAACAAGCTGTCTTCTTAAGAAGCCCAGTTGCACTTTATTATTTTATTATGAGTGTTAGCTGTACGAACTTTTTACCAACATTATTTTATCATACTAAAGCTCGGGGTAAAACAATCATAATTTTATTGTACGTCATCCAGAAATGTTTTTAACTTTTTATTACTAGCATGTGCCGTTTTATAACCGTGCTTTAGCGAGTTACTGCCAATAATTTTCAATTAAATGTGCATAAGCCATTTACATTAATAGGTGAGTCACAAAACTTAAATTTGTACCGTAAGAATTTTTAATAGAACGGTTAATAAATGAAGGGCCAGAGACTTGGTAAGCTTTTAATTAGGACAGCGGGTCCTAAACATCAGATTAACTAACTAAAAGTTTGTCGCAAAGTTAGCGCACTTTAGTACATTCGACAGCAAAGTCCAATCCTGTTCCACTTTTGGTTTTCGCTGAGTTCAAGGAGGTTTAAACTTTATAAATTTAATAGTTTATCTTTGCAAAGAGTTCGTGAATGTATTAAAAATTATGCCTCTTGGGCATAACTGTTCTGATTCTGCGATCGTAATATTAATACCGTTCTGTTCAGTCATTTCGTAATATAAGAAGCTTGATAGGTTTAGTGCATGCTCTAGACTCAAGAGAGTGGTTTGAGGTAGTTTGAAAGATATTTTGTGATACAGTGTAGAAGAGTTATAAGAAAATCAAAGACTTCGATTTCGTACACTGTTTCATAATTATGTTTTAAGCATGACTGCTTGCGGATGGTAAAAAGTATAAAGAAATTCTTTCAATCGTATCCTAATTAATGGGTTAGGGTCAGATAGTCTGGATAGTAAAAAGTCGGCGTAAACAAAATTACTAGATTGCAGAATGACTGGGTAGGCAAAATATCTTAGTTGCACAAAGTCTGAGTTGCAGAATGTATAGGCATAATTGAATAGGCGCAAATTCTTAGAGTCATAGAGTCTGATTAAACAAAATGTCTTGATAGCGATAAGGACCATCCAACAGGGATTACAAAATGGTAACCCTTATTATTTAGTTCCATTAGCCTAGTAGAAGACCGTTGGTCTGCCACGCAGAGGTCTCGAGTTCGATCCCAAGGCATGCATCTCTAACTTTTTGAAGTTACGTGCGTATTAAATAGTTGGCTTTAACTGTGAAGGAAAACATGGTGAGGAAACCTGTTCTCGAAAATATTATGATGTCTGCCAATATGCACTGGGCCAGCGTAGTGGCATAGTCCAGCCATCTCATACTGAGAAAAGCAGAGCCGTGTCTAGCAGAGGGACAGTTTAATGCAGGAAGTAAAAGTTATAAAGATCTACAGATATCGGGAACAGGTTCAATTTACCGGTGATTAGTAGGGCTCTAGAGCGGAGGAGGTTCCTCTCCTCACGATGACTGCCGCTTTAAGCAGTAAGCCTTCTGCATCAAGGACTTGATCCAGGTTATGCAGAAAGATTAACCCTTTTTACTCGAGCCTCTTTAGATGATGACGAGAGATTAACCATTAAGAAATATTATTATAAAATAGGCATCTTTAATATCTTACGGTTACATATATACTTGTCTTGTCATTATACAATCCAGACATTTTGCAATTATAACGTTTTGCATACGTTTTTTTGTTTTGGATTATGCAATCAAGTCATTTTGCGATGAACTCATTCTGTCTACCTGGACGTTTTAAAATAAATATATGTAAATTAGCAACCTAGACGTTTTGCCTACCCACCCAGTCATTCTGCAATCTAGTCATTTTGTTTACTCAGACTTTTTACTATCCAAACTACCTGATTCAATTAAAATTTCGCATACACGCTGTCAACTGTACATAAAGAGATACAGGGTATCTTTCATTTAGAGAAAAGTACTGTTCCCGATCGAGTGAAACCGAGGGCAAATTCTAGTAATATAATAAATGCGATAGTAGTTCTGTCTGACTGTAACGTTCTCACGGTCAAACCGCAGATCCAATCTGAATCAAATTTGTTAAGGCTTACACCTGTCATTATGATTCTAAAACTTTATTAAAAGGTAGTTAAATAGAGGATTTCCGTTAAAGATCAGGTAAGTAATCAGTTTGCTTTCTAACATACAAACACCATAACATAAACCAAACTGATCACTATAGCTACCAAAAATAGCCTGTAATCGTTCTCTAAGGGAATTTACGTCACTACCACAAACTTAACTCTTTTTATGTAAAATCTAAGTAAAGAACCAGTTAGTGGAAGTGAAAGCGTCATTATTGCCAATTATACCGTGACATTGATGAGGAGCTTTCCATGCAAGTATTTTTACAAGTTGTCTTACAAATATAATATAATAGAACGTGCATTTAGAATAGTCTTTGTTGAATCGCTTGGCAACAACAATAACTCATTAATTCTGCGATAAAAACAGTAAATGATTCAAGAGGCTTACAACCGCACCCAAGCTATTCTATGTTGTGCTAGATTTATCTTACAATACCAGCGAGTAAATTCAACGACAAATTTTACCAGCATTGAAACCGTTTGGAAGGCTTACTGTAATATTAACAGAAATTAAATTTTATAGCAAATTTCTATCAACAACTTTCGTATTCTTGGTTCTTTGTTAATACTTAAGCACCTATTTCTTTTAATAGACTGTAGGTAGAAAGATTTGAGCTTGCCTAGTAGGTATTTTTTATTTTCTACAGAACTATATTATGATCAAAACAAAAACATAAATAGATTGAGGCTTTTATAGAAATGACGTGGTAGATAGGTTTATTACTTTCAATCTTCGCCAGCTCTATTTTACGTCCCACGTAAAAGAGAAATCTATGGCTGTTTTTTAGCCACATTTTCTATTTCATTCAGCATAAACGTGTTTTTGTAAATAAATTAGAGACAATATCCAATAACATTTTGTTCCACTCGCCAATTGAATAAGAATTTTGATTCGATTTTTGACAAACGACAGCAAATTGTAAAAAAAACCTGACTGCATGGATTGTGTAGCGGGCAAACAGTGAGTGTAGTAAGTTCGAATGTGGGATTCGAACTAACTACACTACTGGGCAACTATTAATGTAACTATTTTGAGACTGGGTTGAATTTGTGTCCGTTAAGTAATTGTACTATGTTTGTAACACATTGTCCCACGCGACACAGGTATAACAATACGAGGAAAAATATCACATCTTCTTTTAGGCGTAACTCGCACTGCATAGCATAGCGAACTTTGTTGTGAAAGGCTGCGGTTTTAGCGTTGCTTTTACCGAAATTATCGTACGGAGGTGCGTGATTATTTCCACAGACCGGAGCGGGAAGTATTCTATTGTAAGATCTGCTCTAACTTAAATTGTAAATGTGAAATGGTTTGATAGTTTTTAAACTGTTAATAGATTCAAACGTAATTTGGCATAGCAATATTAAAATTATCACTTTAAGCCTTCAACTTTAGCTTTAAAATATATCTATTTAATCAATCAATTCAATCATTCAATGCTACGTATAAAATTTCTTTATACATACATAGTCTTTCGCCTAAGATTATCCCCAAAAAAGTAGCCAGAGGTATGCACATACATAGCGCTAACTTTACTAAGTCCTACGTAAAAGAAGGGCGACCCCATTGCCGTCCACCGGGCATATATTTCTAGACTCCGTGCTGTTATAGTACTTTGCCCGACTCGGGGATCAAAATCGAGACCTTATCCACAGCAGTGGCATTCTCTACCGTTACGCTACCGATGCAGTCATCAGCCTTCAAACCATTTCATCATATTAATCTATTTTAGCGAGCCTTTTCCCCAGTGTTTCAAGTATGTTTCCAATCAAAACTAATGGACTTGATTACGAATATTCACACATACGTGGAACAGCTCGATCACTTTGCGACCTAATTTCAAGATATGTATATCGGCGGCGTAAATATAGGCTAGTTGGTACAATTTTAAAGCCAACTGAATTGAAAATATTCGTGAAAATATCATAAATTTTTACATGCCTACTGTGACCAATTAATCGCAATAATTTTTCAGCAAATTACTCTTTTAGAAAATGGAAAATGAAAACGTGTTTATTCTATTTGACGACATAATTGCTACAGAGTTAAAAAGTACAATATTAACCTACTTAAATATATTAGTTATTCTTGTGGTATGTGGTATACTGAAAATTTACACGTAAATTATAAAGCGGAACGGTTTTAAAAGCCCGAATCAGCGTGTGCTCGAGCTAGCTCGAAAATTTTTAAAGGAGTCAAAGATCATATAATAGTAAAGAAATGGGAGAGTTAAGCATTTGAACTCTGGAATTCTGACTTACCAGGTGAAACGCTGTAACTGTGTTTTACTTTAACCATGGCGTCCTGTAAGAGGGTGGTATGCCGCCAGGCAAATGGGCTTGTTCATGCAATCACCAAATGGTTGCGCTATTAGAAAGACGCAAAGCGTGAAGTTGAATAGAATTGTGACTTACTTAGGAGTTAATACAGGAGTTGGAACATAATAATATAGTCACAAGCTTGTTTCTCGGTAGGGTAGACAGAAGAATATTATACCTACTCGTACATCTCACCAAATATAATTTAGGTCCTATGTCATTGTAATATTACATAACATAAATATAAGTAATATACTTTTTCTGTCAAGATTGGAGATATTCTAGCAAAGCCAGAATAAAAGAAACCTTTTTTAACGTGGGTAAATGCCATTTAATCTGCTCTCTTCACGGGAATAGCGGAGAGGGTATTTCAGGCTCACCCGAGGGGAGATGGAAGTCCCACGACCTACCATCTAAACATACCATGGTGTGCGAACTCTCTGCTTTGAATAGTGGGTAGGTCACTGGAACCGGAACTACATCAGCAACCAGAATAAGAGAATCCTAAACCAACGTGCGTGCACGGGGAATGTAATGACAGTGAATGAAACAAGAGAGCTATGCTAGGATCGTAGGAGCTTATGATACTAGGACTGCTTTAACAATCGTAACAGTGAATATCTGTAGTCGTGAGTATATACTCACGATATGTCTGTATATCTGTACATGATGTAAGGCGAGAATAATGCTATGACGTGCTTCAATACACATTAAGTGTATTTTAAAGACTTTTATTTACCTTACTTTGTTCGTTAAAGGTTTGGTGTTTGAGTAAAATATTCCAACAGAACTTAAATCAGTACCTTCGAAATTATTGAACTGAAATTTTACAGGCACCTTTGTGTTCGATGACAATGAATTTTTATGATATGCATGATTATGTAGCAGCAGGCGTTACCTCCTAACGGTGGATATTCAATACTATTAATAGCAAGGATATGAACTTTGTATATATACGTTTAGTTGTTATAGCTATACATGATTGTTACTATCAACTAATGATACTACCAGAGGAATACAGACTATTCGCACAAGAGGTTTTTTGATAGTATACTAAATTTTCATCAAGCATAAAATACATACATATTATGTACATTGTCTCATGCCTATATTCCCAAAGAGTAAATATGAAATGTGGATATGACACACCTTACGTGTCATATCCATATTTTTCTTCGCTAAGCTCTAAGCTTCGGTTTTTAACACTCACATTATGAGCGGGCGAGTCTATTATAGTTTACGACTCCACACTGCTACTGAGAATTTCTGGATAAAAATCCCAAAAACACGTTGTTTGACCCGGAAAGCCGAGGCCACATGCACAACAGTCGCAAACAGTATCGCTGTACGAAAGCAGGCACATAATAACATTATTTTAGACCGTTTAAAAACAAGCTACCTGAACAACCTTGTGACGCGTAATGTAATAATTAGGTACCAATTGGTAATAGGACAGTCATTATTGGTTGATAAAAAAGTAGAGTACGTATATTTTTACATTCTTGAAGATAAAACAACTTTCTTTTCAAATGATGTTATTAATATATTTTTATTATTATTTCATTCATACTGACCGTCAAAACGTCGTGATGCGACACATATTGTGGCAAGCGGGCGCGGCATAGACTCGGCTTTGTCTTACAACGATATTTTTAGATTTGTCTTAAATAAATTAAACAATTCATGTACTAATTAAAATTATTATCCTTTATGGTCGTTCTCTTTGCAGGAAAAGTTGCATAGTTTTTGTACATATATGTACGCACGTTATGACTTCTGTACTTGATGCGGGTAGCATGCAGAAGTTGAGACGCTTGCGCGCGTTGTATGTATTGTGTTAAAGATAGATGCGAGTTACTGCAAGTTACCCGCCTGGTTAACTCGTGCATGTAACTCGCTCGGGTAGCTTGCGCATGTACGCCGCGCCAACTACTTACAATATGTACAAGTACCTACCATTAGTGCATGTTGGTTGGCGTAGATTGGTTGAAACACTGTATGTGAGAGTCTGGATGCTAGGCATACTAATTATTATATTATTCTTGCTTACATTGATATACGACTAGCTTTCGTCCGCACTTGGCTTGGGATCAGTCTTCTTTTCCATGAAAATTACCCTATGTGCTTTATTGTTCCCCTGACAATGTGTATGCAAAATTCAATGATGATCGGTCGCGTAGTTAAGGCTTGAAAACGTGACAAACAAACGAACTCAGATTCGTATTTATAATATTATCTACTAGATTTTGCCCGCAGTTTCGCTTGCGTAAATAGGTAGGTAAGGTTAGTAACAGTACTTTTTTCTGGATGAAAGGTATCCTATATCCTTTTCTGTACTCCTAACAATGTGTATGCGAAATTTAATGATTGGTCGAGTAGTTAAGGCGCGAAAACATAACAAACGCACATTCGTATTATCAAAACATTCTGTTGCATCCACAACACTCAAAACACAAACTGAGGATGTAGGCTTATTCCACGTCTAATTGATAATCAAACTGTGCACTGGTTACGTACGTGTTGAAGAATTCCAGTGGAGAAGAAGCGACTAAAGAATCTACACGCGCTGCATCGCGATTAAAACAGTGAATAATCTTCGCAAGTGGGCTTCTAATCTTGAATTATTCAGCAGGATATACATACCACTAGTATATATAATATAGTACCATGCCTTCATAACTAATGAATGGTGAGAGGTATATATTATATGAATGTTTCTGCTTATTATTATGTTAAAGTATTATGTAATAGGGAGTGCACACTTTTGTAGTTAAGCTAATTCCTACACTTTTTGAGTCTGAGTCTGAAAGATAAAGAGCAAAATTTTTCCTACAGACTGTTTTTTACCAGAATTCTAATTAATATAATATATACAATATATATTTGAAAAACCATGGCCTAATCATTCTAAGGCTGAGACCAAACTCTTGCACAGCATTGTTATTGTTTATTGTTCAGGCTGATTTCAATCTTTACTTATGATTAAGATAACCGAAAACAAAATAACGAGAGAAGGTTCCTCTATCAAAAACGTGTAATTGTAAGTCTACGGATAGTTAAATATTTACATATTCTCTGAAATATTCAGAGAATATATTGTGTCAAAAGTAGCTGGGTGCTTATTGCAAGTTATTTTTACGTTAGCGCGATCGAAACGTTTATCGCATTTAGCTCTCTGATTGGTTAAGAGCTTGGAGCGGGCCAATCGTAGTGTCAATCGTCATAAACGTGTCGATCGAATTAACGTAAAACAAACTCAAAACAAACTAGTTTGTTTTACGTAATTTTTACAAAGAATATGTGTCGAAATTTACTGGCCGTAGGTAAAACAATTCGAACAAATGAACGCTTCATTTCTTGAATATAGGAACCCTAAAAAATAATTATTAGAACATATTATTTATAAAACAGAATTTATGAAATACCTCTTAATTTACAATATTTCTCTTTATTTTGCCAGAGGCCCACAAGCGTATAATTATTATTTAACATCAGAGTACTTTATCAAAACATACTAATAGAAAATGTATTATAATATATTATTTCAATTTACAGAACTTAGCTTATTGCCATGTCAAATTGGTATATAACGATATAACACGACAGATCTGTCCGATATAATTAGGTACTTATGCAAGTTCAGACTAATTGCTTGTTAGGCTACTGTAAGACGTCTGCATGCCAAGTAGGGCCGAGGATAAAGCCATATACACAAGGGGCACATTAATATTGGAAGACGTGTGGGAGTAGTAAGGACATGTATGACGTTTTGTATGTCATTACTTCAATAAATTATTCCACTTCAGTAATGTCAATGTCTAAATTCTGCATGATAAACTCAAAGTACGTTAAACATTTCTGCGCGATGCATTCAGTGGAGATGAACGTAATAATAAAATTCGTGTCAAGTGTTGCAAACGACCGAGCGCAGACAGTTTAATAACATATGTATGTATGTGTCATTTATTGTAATCATTATCGTGCTTAGATTATAGAGAATATATACGAACTAGACTTCTTCTAGTAGAGAGCTAGGGTGTTTTATCTCGCAAATGATTAAAAAAACACTAACGCAATCTAATGGTGGGTTAGGTGATTTTAATAATATGTAGCTGTCTCACGCAGTTTTACCTACATTTATGATCACTGCTCCGCTCCTATTGCTAATATAATATAAGAATATTTAAAATCGTGGTATATTTGAAAAGTGTAGTGTCCATTGGTTTTAGTCGCGGATGACTAATTAAAGCAATTATTTTGCTAATCCTGAAGCCCTAATCACCGCAGTAACATAAGACAAGGTTATTTGTCTGCAAGTTCTGAGGCTAAACTCAGTTTGAGCGAAAGCCCAGATTTTAGAGAATTATATCTTTAGCTTTTAGCAATATTCCACGAACCAGACTCGATCTAACAGTATTGATTAATAGGTTACAGAATTTATTATATATATATATATGTGTGTATATATATATATATATATGTATATATATATATATATATATGTATATATATTGTAAGGCGGGATGTTAGAGAGATAAATGAGAACACCGAATGTTGAGACAGTACTGACTATATTGTAATAAACACATCTCATATATAGGATACAATAAGCATGTAATAGAGTAAGGTAACATACACACTACACCTCCTTTCAAAGAAAAAGAAAAAAAATATATATATGTATATATGATAGAAATTTTTTTTTTTATTTTTTTTTTATTACACAATTTGCAATACAAGTTAATTATACATTTGCATAGTAATAAGAGAGTAAATGCTTTCTATAATAGAATATAAAAATAGTTTTACATTTAAGTATTATACTAATACAAGTAAGGTTGTTGTGGCATAGTCAAACAATTTCATAAAATTTATATCATACAATTGGCGTAAACAGTTTTGTGCGATTTTTGTGTACTATATCTAATTTACCGTTTTTATTTATTTGTACATTTGGAGACATATCCTTGACAACTGTGTAGGGTCCTGAGTAAATACTATTCATTTTATTACAATTTTCATTTTTTAATAAAATTAAATCATTTGGTTTGTACACTATGGGATTAATACATTTATCATAAGAACATTTTCTTAGTAATTTGCTTTTGATTAGATTATCCCTTGCCTCCTTTTGAGATAACTGTAATCGATACTTTAATTCACTTGGGTAATTTTCATGGTTATATAAGGGTTCTACTATGTTGTTATTTAAATTACTAGGAAGCGAACAGATTTTTCCAAAGACTAATTCATAAGGTGTAAATTTCGTTTCAGAGTGCACAGAAGTGTTATAGGAAAAACACCAATATGGAAGCCATTGGCTCCATGCTTCTGGGTGGTTATCCGTTTGTATGCGTAAAAATGAGCTTAAATGTTTATGGGAATTTTCGAGCGCGCCAATGCTTTGATGGTGGTAAGCTGTGGAACTTAGATGATTAATTTTCAAAAGTTTACAAATCTGTTCAAATACTGAAGACATAAACTCTGATCCTCTGTCCGTCGCTATTTCTCGTGGTAGCCCATAGTGAAGTATAAAACTATTGACTAAAGCCTGAGCTACATCTTCCGACTTTTTTGAGATTAAAGGATGAGCCACAACATACTTAGTCAACTCGCATTGTAAGGTAAAAATATAAGAATAATTATAACAATCCCTATCTAACGGTCCTACTAAATCTAAGTATATTTTTTCGAATGCCGTTGTAGCCGTAGAAGTAATAACCATCGGCTCCTTAACACGTATAGCGTGTTTTTGCGTTTGACATCTTACGCACTTTTTAACATATTCTCGAATATCTTTCTCTAATCCTGGCCAGTAGAAATACTTTTTGATATTGTTGAACATCCTCCTCATGCCCGCGTGGCCACTTGTGGGCAAGAGATGGAAGTCATTCAGGATAACTTTTCTATCATCTTTATCGTCTATACGACGTACATCATTTAAGACATAAAATCGCGGTGCGCACCCATTTCCTAACGACTTAATTTCATTTAACAATTTTTCGGTAAACATTTTATTATTTTTGTTTTTAATTATATATATTTCGTCAACATGTATTTGTTTACAAAAAACGTCTAACTCCCTCACAAATGCGGCTCGCGTCAATTGTGATTGGAAGTCAGGGTTAATAAAAATTGTCCACTTGTTTTCTACATAACAAAACGCGTTTCTTTCCATAGTAATTTTATTCTGTCTTCTAAAAACGTCTAATTCCTTTTTCTCTATAAATCTAAGTTCTACGGCGTTTCTCGGTTTGATATGACTTCCAATGACACTTGGGTGATCAGGCCAAGTTTGATTAGAGATCATATCACACGGAGAGCTATTTAACCTCCTCGCTTGTGCCCTAGTAGTGACGTGTATATGAGTATCGCACATACTTTTTAATTGTTCTGACGTAAAGGAAATCCGAGACAAAGCATCTGCAGCTGCGTTGTCCGAACCCTTTATGTATTCTACAATAAAATCGTATTCTTCTAAAATAAGTCTAAATTTCATGAGCCTACTCGAAGGATCTTGCATATTGAATAAATAAACTAATGGACGATGGTCTGTGATAATTTTGAATTTACGACCATAAAGGTAAGGGCGAAAGTATTTGACAGCCCAAACTATTGCTAATAGTTCCTTTTCAATTGTTGGGTAGCGTTGTTCTGCACTATTTAAACCTCTACTCGCGTACGCTATAGGTTTGTTATTGTTATTACTTAAGATAGCGCCAATTGCGTAACCTGAAGCATCCGTCTGTACTATAAACTGGTTCGATTCCGAAAAGTCTGGATACTGCAATACTGGGTGAGAAACGATACAATTTTTTAAGGTTTCGAAAGATTTTTGACATCCGTGATCCCATATGAAAGGTACATTTTTTCTACACAATTGATTTAATGGATAAGCTATATCCGCAAAATTTGGTATAAATTTCCTATAGTAGTTAACAAAAGCTGTAAACCGCTTGACCTCGTCGACAGATTTTGGACAAGGATAATTTTTAACAACATCTATTTTGCCTGGATCTGGAAAAACGCCGTCCTTGGACACTACATGACCCAAATAAAGCATTTCCTTTTTTAAAAACTCGCATTTTGTGGGATTCAATTTTAAATTCACCTTTCGTAATCTTTCGAAAACGTCTTGTAAGTTTTTTACTTTTTCAACCAAATTTCTACCGAAAACGACTAAATCGTCTTGATATACTAAGCATTTTTCATATGTAAGACCTGCCATAGCCATTGTCATCATGCGGGAAAATGAAGAGGGACTAGTTTTCAATCCCATAGGCATTCTTGTTAATTGAAATCGACCTGAACAAAATCCTGTATATTTTCGGCTACTTTCCTCGAGTTTAACATTATAAAAACCTGCATATAAATCAAGATGGCTGAAATAGATACAACCCGATAACGAATCTAATATCTCAGATATGTTTGGGAGAGGAAATTTGTCATCTTCGATACAGTTATTTAATTTTCTATAGTCTATTACTAGTCTCCATTTTTTCTCACCGCTAGTATCAAGCTTTTTCGGAACTAATAATACGGGACTACTCCATTCGCTGGCACATTCTTCTATAATTCCTTCCTGTAACATTTTATTTATCTGCCTATCAATTTCTTTCTTATAAGCGTGAGGCAATCTGTATGGCTTAGAAAATATCGGTGACACATTCGGCTTTAGAGTTATCGAATGTTTATATATATTAGTAGTATTTAATTGATCTCCTGGTAAATAAAACACGTCATTATATTTAGCGCATAAATTCTCTACAGAAATCTGTTCCTCATTGTTTAAGTGTTTTATTTGCAACAATGAAAACAGCTTCTTAACGCGATTAGCATTCGATTCGCTCTTTGTAAATGTACAAATCTCATAATCACTTACGTTATGTATGATCGGTTTCATTTTATTAAGTGTAAAATGATTCTCCGTAGTGTTTAATATTCTAATAGGTATTCTGCCGCACATCGGTTTAACTATAGAACTTGCTAAGTATATTCCATCACTGATATCTGACGCACAGACTAAGCACTCATCCGCAAAGTCTGTCGGTATATAATGAATTGATTCGCATCTCGGTGGTATTTCTAAACGGTTATTACTAAATGTATAAATTGGCAAATCAATTTTATTATTAAAAGTAGATAACGTTAATATATTATGACTGAAATCCAACACCGCCTTGTACTTAGTCAGAAAATCTTGACCGATGATGCCATCAGCCCTAATTGGTAAGAAATCAAATATATAAAACATATGTTTCAATTGCTGTCCATTTACATCTAAATTTAAATAACAATATCCAATTGTCTGAATCTTGCCTCCTATACCTGTTATGGATATGTTTTCTTTGTAATATGAAATCTGATGATCTAAAACATGTTTATACTTTATAGCCGAGATTGACGCTCCCGTATCAAGTAACCAATTATATGAATGATTGTTTACAGATAAATTAATTGAACAATTACTATTACATGACAAAATTTTATTCTCGAAAAAACATATTTTCGGTATTATTTGTTTCCGTTGATTGTGGATTCGAAATTACATTAACATTATTGTTGCTCATCCTTTGATTTCGATGACTATTATTATAGTAAGACCTACCTCTGTATGGTCGGCTGCGGGCTGAAGCCTGTTGTTGTTGGTTGCGAGGTCCTATCCAGCCACCGCGCCGCTGATTGTAGTTGTGAGCCCCAGCTCTCTGTGGCTTCCGCTGCGAATATGTATGATTTGCGTATCCGCGATGTCCTCTCGAAAAATTCTGTCTGTAACCCCTTGAAGCTCTATTATTATTGTACATACCAAGTACCTCGCCGAAACTTGCTGACGAAGTGATTTCCTCATCCTGTGCCGCCTGTATCGCATCCTTAAGGGAACTAAAATTTCTGGACGCTATTATGGTACTCAAACGTCGGTTCCGCAGGCCATCGGCAAATTTTTTAATTGCATGCTGCTCATTTACAGGCTTAAAAAGATTAAAACTCTCAGAATTTCCCTTGGCCTGTGAAACCGTAAGATCTACGAAAAGCTCAGTTATTTGTTTACCAAAATCTTGAATGGATAAATCGTTCTGCTTCATGGAAGTTAATTTAGTCTGTATTGCTGTTGCAGACTTTTGAGGTAATAAAACAGTTTTCATATCACTTATTAACTCTTCAACGCTTGGGTAATTGGATAGTAACTGCATTTTTGCTGACTGGGATAATCTACTCTTAAGCACAAAGTTGACCAATTGTTTTTTACCCTCAGGTGTAGAAATAATAGAACTGTAATATTGGATGCTATCGATTAACTGTTTGGTATTGGCCTCCTCATCAGTCATGAGTGGCAATAAATTCAATGCAATTTTTATGTCAAACTTATCCATTGTTATAATATCTGTACTCTTACAGGATTTACAAAGATCAACTATATCAGAATATATACTTGGAACCGCTCAATATACTTATAAATTGATTCAAAGTCCTTACTTGACACTTTACATTTGCTGATGTCTTTTGAAACTTGAGATACACAATTAGTATATCTTATAAATATTTCATTTGCTTCACATAATTTTTTACTTAATAAACTTTCAGTTCTACGTTTTGGACCAACTTTAATCAAATATACTCTTATTTCCTTAATTTCGTTACATAATACTTCTAAATCAGATGCCATAACTTACCATAACATAATAATATAGCCAATATACTCCTACCGAATACATTTTGTTATAGCTGCTTACACCGTAACTAGAAACGTTGTTTAGTGTCTTTCATAGTCCATTGCACTTTGTTATTAGACGCAAAACGATGAGATACTCGCACTAATTTACGCAATTTGGATATCTACATTTATTTACGTGATTTTATACCGCCACTTGTATTTTTATAACACTGCACTGCACATTAACAATTTACCACCACTGTCGTACCGTTTCCTAAACTTCTTCACTGGTTCTGGGGTATTTGGGAATCGCTCGAAGAAACGAACGCCGAAGTGTATTATGGTGGAATTGTTGATCAATCCACTGAAGATGACATCTCTTGTAAACTCGATATATGGCATATGCCCAGCAACATCACAGTCAGCATCACCAGCAATATGATATTCGTTGTCCCAATATGAGCTCTGATTTCTTCAAAGGATGCCTGATTGGAGCCCCCGGCCGCGTTTTGGGCGATAATCACCTCCTCTTTTGATTTAGTTGCACCCATTTTCGTATTTGATAGATTGTATCCTCGTAATACGCAGTACCGAACCACTCAAGTTATAATTACGTCTAATCTTTGTACCGAACATCTTGTGTGGCAAATCCTAATACGTATATGGGCATGGAATTTTAAAACAAATGCGCAATATTTCCACTGCCTCGAAACTTCGGCAGGGTCGCCATGTAAGGCGGGATGTTAGAGAGATAAATGAGAACACCGAATGTTGAGACAGTACTGACTATATTGTAATAAACACATCTCATATATAGGATACAATAAGCATGTAATAGAGTAAGGTAACATACACACTACAATATATATATATATATATATATATATATATATATATATATATATATATATATATATATATATTATATAATCCTACTTGGTGTTTGATGTTTCGACCAGGTTACACCGACCGTGAACACAAGCTAACCACGGCTGGTGTAACCTGGTCGAAACATCAAACACCTAAAGGTAATCAATATGCATGATCGCGTTTGTGTCCGTTACGAATTATTGTTACCGACCGAATTCTTGTAACGTGCAATAGGCTCTAAACTCGCAACGTAGGTAGGTAACTACTTTAACAGTTTCGCCTATCTGATAATCATATACTGTTATCACATTATGCTAATGACTATTAAAAGAAGCCGATTGATATCTAAGTTAAGTGATTAAATTTGGTAAAGTAATATTGCCTATATTGACAACGTCCCGTCGCTAATAATGTAATGGTCTAGTTTGTTATATGTCTCACTTATTTTGAGCTTCATGGCACTGTTGCCCTTGCCTCGTCATTAAAATAATTATGCCCTATATTGTTTAGAGACAGTGTACCATTAGTAAAAACATGTTTAGAATCGGTCAAGTAGTTTAAGACTGCGCCGAGCGAAATGTGCCAAAACAGGCGGTCACAGTTAAGTGAATAAAATCAACACTTTTTGTTTAATACAAATAAAAAATACATATTTACCATAACAATGAGTGTGTTTACAATTACTCTGTGTAAAAAACTTAAAATAATTAATAGTTTGGCCTACAAAATTACGTAAATTTGCACGAAATATGCAAAAACGAAAGTTCGTTTTACGTGATTTTAGATTATAACAGTAGAAATCTATCCTATTTTACTGCTTAAACGAAACATAAATAGTTATATTTCAATTTGACCGTTCCAAATATTTAAGTTATTAGTAGACAGTTAAGATACATATTTATCAAAAAAGCACTTCAAATCCTCCAAACAATTTTACTATGGTGGCCGCGCGCCGATTTGAATATGCGCCGCACGAGCTCTGTCATTATGTGTCTTACGCTCGGCGCAGTCTTAAGAGATTGATGTCTTCGAACAAACATTCTATCTTTATCATATTAATATAGACGATATAAAAACACATGCTTATATTATATCAAAAACGGGAGATCGGGCCTTGTGGTGCACCCTGGGGGAGGCTTATGTCCAGCAGTGGACTGCAATAGGCTGAAATGATGATGATGATGATGATATTATATCAATTTAAGTATTGATATAGGTATAAGTAATAGGTAGGTAAATTTTTCATTTGTTTGTTTTAAGTTACCAAGTAATATAAGTGCGTGAGTCTATTGCCCTATACAGGGCTCAGTGCCAGACCCTGTGCTACTATTAAAATAACCCAACACAATAGCACTTAATCGTAACCTTATGTCACAGGACCAGAAATCGATCAGATCTTATGCACAACAGTCACATTCACACCCACTGCACCGCCGAAGCAGTCTGACACTTGACAGTGCATATTATACTTAGGTACTTGAAAATATAGTTTTGGGCAACCATTATTCAAACAATTATTGCTGATATAAGCATATGTGATGGACATTGAAAATCGCGAATGAAGGGCTCAGCTTTTGCCATTTTCGTACGGATTCTTAATAATCAAACGGGTTTCCAAATTTAAACTGTTTGAATAAAAACATTACTCAACTATTATTATTGGTATTCGATTCAAGTAAAACCTCTTACCCACTTCGTTAGCACTATACGAAGCGAAGCCAACAAGGCATCGAGCTTAAGCTTCTGAACGAATATTTTTATTTATTTTATTTCTTTCAGTCCTAGTTCCACTTAGCGATTAAGTCTTCTCCACTCCACAACTGGCAACTTGACGATCAGATTATTGGCTCTATGTTTCCACTGTTACTTGGCTTCAGATTTAGTATCGAAGTTGTTGAAATCTGATAAATGTGAATGTGTTTTTTGCAGTCCTAGTTTAAGTCGTCTGCCTTATCCACCTTATACCTTTGTTTTTAGCTCGGGGAGTGTAAGAAAGATACGTAATATAGTTTTAAATATTTTTCTGTATAGTAGTACTATATAATAAATACTATAAAGCTGATAAATTTGTATGTTTTTAAAGTTAATGGCACGAACTATAGTTAATTTCAATACAATAAAATCAAAATGTATACAAACGGTTAATTGACATGACCATAGACATTTTAGTGATGTCCAATTGTAGCGTCAATTCTAAATCAATTAATTACCTAATCGAATCGTTCGATTTGATGCAGCGAAAGACTTAGAAATGACATTAACACTGCTACAATTCTATCTTACCGCGCTATAATTGCGGCCATCATTCGACGTCCGCAGTTGACCAAACAGAATATAGTAGATACACAGTAAAAAAACATTTGCAAGGTACATAATTTTACATTGTTAAAAAAATAATAACCTAAGGAATAATTAGTAATTATTATTGACAGATTAACTTAAATTTAAAATTCCTCTAAATACCGTGTATTTTATTGCAAATTTATTTTATTTTTCTTTTTGTTGATGAAATTTGGATTAACTAATCAATTACTAAAAATTTTACGACATAAACGATTTTAACGATTTTTTGTCGTACAGCATTATGCAATACAAAAAAAAACAAATAACCTCACTTTTCATCTAAGATTTTTCAAATCAAGTAATTATTTATTAATCAAACGCCAATTGCTTTAAAATACACTAAGATATCATGTGAAAACATTAAAAATATGGATAAATGTGTTACTTATTCCATTTAGTAAGTAATTATGTGATAAATTTAATATCAATTTGGTTTGTATACATTTTCATCTTAATGAATTGAAGTCGACTATACTTGTCTTATTTTTCTTCAAAAATCTTTTTGGATTAGATAGCATCAAATAGCAGTTTTGAATGGATAAGCATGTTGGCAATTATTATATATATCTTATGTGGGGGCTAGTCAGTGCAGACTGGCGACACTTCGACCCAGTGGCATCTTTTGTATCTTTTTGTGTCGACACTCTCCCAATAACGACTGCCATAGATGTTCATGGCAGCCGAGACCGACGGCTTAACGTGCTCTCCGAGGCACGGCGCAGGCGATAATTGTCAATCAATACGCACATAATTTCGAAAAGTCATATAACTTTCCGAAAGTCAGCGGTGCGCGACGTGGGTTCGAACCCGAGACCCTTTGCATTGCAGTCTGTTGGTCTCCCCACTGAGCTATCGCTGCTTATCAATTATTATATAGTGATGGAACGAATAAGGCTCCTTCCGAAAAGTACCACCCTCTTACAGTTATTATTGTATTAATTATTATTTTAGTATTTTATAAATATAAATTATAATTTAATTGTTTTGTTAGACTTAAATCTTAAATAATTTATAAGTTTAGGATTAGGATACTTTGTGTAAAAATTGTTTTATTTTACCCTTAAATTTGCTCTTGATTTTATTTTATATTTCACTCTGACATTATTTCTTTTTATTTGACGTTTTGATTTATATAATATTATTTGTGACTATAGTTAGCTACCCTATTTTGTTACGATTATTTGTGAAATGTTGTGCACGCCGATATTCGGGTTGCAAATTAACATTTATACACTATTCACATATATAATTTGTAATCTGTAGATGTGCATTTAAATAAATAAATACAGGAAACGTACATAAGAGTAGTCGAATTCATACTACAAAACACATGGATTCTTGGTGAGTAAGAATCCAAGTGGCTCAATATTCCAGCTATTCCTATGCTTATATGGCATAATTAATTCCTATCCTTTAGGATCGGCAACGCGTTAGTGATACCAAGCGCAAGCGTGTTTGGCACTTTTGTTGTGTAACTAGTCACATTCATGCCGAACAGTAATTTAACGTGGGCCAATGTACACATCTAAAATAAATATAAATATTAATTAAAAAAATGGCTTTAGTAAAAAGATATGGTTCCCTATTAACAACCTTCTCTATTAACAACCTTCTCTATTTTAAACAAGCCTTGTAAGCGTAAGTTGGCGCTTATAATTACTGCTGGTCTACGTGGCTGACTTGGGCAGACTAGATAAGGAGCTACATAAGAAGTGGTAGGTATACTGCCATCTATTAGACACATCGTGATGGTATTGATACATTTGTAAAAAAACGCTTTACATTTATAAATGCAACAGACAAGAGGTACCGATCATTAAAAAAAGTGTCAGGCCTTACAGGTTCCGTGAGTCATCTTTTTAATTATGTCTTTCATCGTAGGAACTTATGGTTTTCTGGTTGTGGTCTCCGGAACGCATACCTATAGTTTGACAGATTAGAATTTTATATAATGTTTAAATTTATACAAATCTAAAATAAACGCTGATTAGTCTCGTTTCAAACGCGGACGAATTGCTTTACAAAGCAATTTATTAAAAACCGTTTGGGCGTGCAAGTGCGTTCATTAATTAGCACAATATATAGGTATGTTTGCGGGAATATTTCCCGAAAACATTTTAGCCAAACCCGTTAGGATCCAGCATCCATTAGTACGATCCCTTCCAACGATAAAAACGTGCTTTGTTCCGCGTCACGTCCCGTTATTTTTTATTCTTCCACTTTTTGAACATGAAACTGGGTATTTGTAAATATTTCATTATGTAGTCGGGCTATTGAAAAAGAAATTTCAGTTGAGATAAAAGGGTTCTGTTTGTTTGTATTTGAAACCAAATTGCGATTAGGTCATGACTGTTCTTTTTATTGTTAATCTGAAGGCAAACAATGTGCTTTTATAACTGAATTATACACGTCCATTGTTGTACTAATGGTATTACGTTACATTCGCAACTGGTAACGTATCAAATGTTACATTACGCTGATTGTGATTTTATTTTTAATCTTTGTAATGACGTGGGAGAAAACTTTGTAGCGAGATTTCAATAGACTAAGTGATTGTGCTAGGAGCGAATTCACGTTCATGTTTCTTTGGCGTCTCTTGGTAAAAAAGTGGTTTGTATGAGTTACCACTGACGAAATGTCGTCGTATTTAGGTAACTTTAATTATAATATTCGCATTGACACGTTAAAACGACTGAATAGAAATTGTTATACTATGTATGTTTGTATAATACATACATAGATTCACGCCTGTTTCCCAGAGGGGTAGGCAGAGACTACGGATTTCCATTTGCTACGATCCTGACACACTTCTCTGGCTTCATTTACTTTCATCACATTCCTCATACACGCCCGTCGGTTCAAGGTGCTCTTAACCTGGCCTTTGTCCAGAACGCCTCCGATCTGATCAAGAAACGTTCGCCTAGGTCTTCCTCTTGCGACTGTTCCATTCACACTAGCCTTATAAACTTTCTTAGTCAGTCTTTCCTCGTCCATTCTTTTTACATGCCCAAACCAGCTTAACATACCTTTTTCTATTCATGTCACTATATCAACTTTTATGCCGCATCTCTCTCTAATCACACTATTCCTTATTCTATCTTTCAGAGTCACACCACATATATTTCTCAGCGCTCTCATTTCTACAGCATTTATTCTGCTCTCATGCTTCTTTTGCCATACCCAACTTCCACTTCCATACATAAGTGTGGGCACTAATAGTCCTCTATGAACAGCCAAACGTGCCTTTTCGGAAACTTTTCGACTGTTCATAAAAGCGCGTAGAGCTGCATTCACTTTGTTTCCCGCAATCGTTCTCCTTTCAATATCTCCCTCATGTTTACCATCCCTTGTAAACAAAGTACCCAAATATACAAACTCTTTCACTTGCTCCACTTTTTCTCCATCAATCATAATAATACACATCGTCACGCACTCTTCCTTTTCAAATACCATTACTTTCGTCTTGCTTACATTTATTTTCATTCCATTTTACTCTCAAAAGCACCATGCATAATAGTTACCATCGCCTGCAACTCTTCTGCTGATGACGCAAGTATTACTTGGTCATCGGCATAAAGAAGACATTTGACAAGTAACTCATTCATTCTTAATCCCCACTTACAATCTTTTAAATCTTTTAAACAATTGTCCATGTATAGGTTAAACAGCCAAGGTGACGCTACACATCCTTGTCTAACACCTTTTTCGATGCTAAACCATTCTGTGTAGGTCCCATTTATCCTAACACAAGCTCTGGAATCATCATAAAGAGATTTCAGAGCTCGCGTGAGGTTGCTATTCACTCCATACATGGACAATACCGACCAAAGTTCATTCCTCACCACTTTATCATAAGCCTTTTCCAGATCCACGAATGCGAACGCACATGCACGAATTTGTATAAGAAGTAGTAAATACACACATTCAATCTGATTATCGTTATAATTATATGTTAGCTTCGTATTGGATTTTATCACGGATTATTATGTTTATAACTTTTAGAATCATTTTTGTGTTTTAATTATCTCTTAATATAAACATCTTAATTTTTTAGTTTTCGTTTTAACCGACGTTTTGGCTTTGCTCTTTGCAGCCATGATAACAAAGAGAGTGTGAGAAATTAATTTTAAAGTTTTAGTTTATAAACCGTATTGAATCAATTGTTAAAACGTACTTACTCTAAATTCTAATCGCCTGTTCTCCAGGACATGATGTTTAACCGACATAATACCGTTGATTGCTAAGAACTCGTTTATAACATTAGTTATTTAGTTCCTGGAACTGTTGTGAGAAAGGAGACGCGCGTTTATCCGCTCTTTAATACGACCTCTAGTCGTATAAACGTGGCTGAGCTAGCAGCCTGTAGCAGCTTCAGCGTTTGGTTGAAATAAAATAATCACTTCGTTAATCTATCTAATATTATAAACCTGATGGTTTGTTTGTTTGTTAATTTGGTTGAACGCACTAATCTCAGAAACTGGTTCGAATTGTAAAATTATTTTAATGTTGGATATACCATTTATCGAGGAAGGCTATAGGCTACATAACATCACGTTGCGACCCATAGGAGCAGAGCATAAATGATAAATGTTGTAAAAACGGGGCAAATTCTTTTATGTATTCAAATAGTATTAATATATTTACCTCCGAATGATACAGATTGAAAAAATAACTGGATAGAATAATATTTTATTTACATAGAACTATACTATCATAGGACTCCATTTGAAAACCTTGGTAAACCTTGGGTGAGGCCTATGTCCAACGGTGGACGTCTTTCGACTGAAATGATGATGATGATATTATCATAATTATGATATTACTCTTAGAATATATTACTTACAATTACTACATTACGAAATACTGTACTATCTATAAAATAAAATAATAAATGGAAACGTGGTGAATTTCACATATATCTACTATCTACCTTATAATCCGCAATACGAAACTGTTATTTATATACACTAAAAATAAAATTAGAAATCTTGACAAAATAGGTTCAATGTTGTTTATTTTCACTGTGCAGCAAATGATCAAGGTTTGACACATTTAAATTATATTAGCATTAATAATTTAATATAGTAAACTTTATCAAATGATTCTTTTCACCGCATTGAACTGAATGTATCTTAAAGTAAGTCTCAAGTTTCATAAATATAAATCACTAGTCTTTCAGCTCGGTTGCGACAGTTTATTCCAAAACTATGATCAATCAGAACTCATTTCGTATACTTAGCTCGTACATTATTTATGCTGAATAGTGAATCCATGCGCTGCAGATCCCTAATTTGCGTGGATACTGCAAGCCAATGGATCAAGCAAAGCTTCGGCTTGTTAGAGCATTACGTAAAGATTACGTACAGGATGTAAAGGCATGATCCTATATTAGGTTTTACGCTGATAGTATTATCCGTACGAGTAAATTGCATCGTATGTTCCACGTTATTATATTATTATAATACAAGCTGTGCCAACAGTTTCACTCGCGTTACCTTTATCGTTTCGTTGTTTTGAAGTATAATGTTACGTAGCCATAGGTAACCACGCAGCCTACAAATATATGTAAATGAAACACTGATGCCTATTACCTAGTTATGCTGACTTTTGTATCTTGTTTGTGTATTCCTCGTTACAGTACTTTGCACTATTCAGCTACCTTAGTACTAAGTTAATTTCACCATTATGCCATTCACCTAAGAAGATAGATAGATAGAATTACAAAATATTTTAAAATAATAATTCCTATATCTCAAAGGCCTTTACAAACATTCAGACAACGGATATAATGAACACCCAGACTCGGAACAACTATTGTGAATCCCACATTCATTTGGCACGGCGGCAGTAGCGAGACAATCACTTAAACTGTTATGGCATCTTTGCGATCTAATATATTGTTTTTCTTTCAGTAGTAGTCTTGAGTCTGAATTAGTTTCAGCTCAAAACTATTGATGAGATTATTAGCGTATCCTAGTTCAAAATATTCGTAGTATCTTCCATTCGTAGAATAATTAAATTATGTTTGTTTTTGTTTCTAAAATGAAGATCATCATTGTGTAGTTTCAGAATATTAAAATTCATGCTGCTATTACTTTCAATTTAGGCTCCCGAATATTCCTTTGATGTCAGACTAACGAAGTTAAATACATTGTTCAAACAATATGTCATTATGGTTCTCATTAAATATTGTTCGAGCAATATAATTTATAGTGAATAAGTTATTTTACTGATGACATCTTTTAATATCAATTAGGGTGCCAGAGCCTATCATTACCATATTGTGGTGACCGTACTTCCTTTTTTTTCTTTTAGAAGACTGCTCCCTCTTTAGGAATAATTGCTGTATTGCGGGGGATTTTACAAACATTCAAACAACAAACACAAACAACCTCAAATATCGGAACAAAAATTTGTGGATCACACAAATATTTGTCCTGTGTGAGATTCAAACCCATAATACACGGTGCCATGGCAGACCACTTACACCACTAAGCCATCCGTGCACTCCTATTGTTATAAGTGGACCATAACCTAAAAGAACATTTTATATAATTTGAGGATTTTATTTATATAATGGATTGGATCTAGAGGTCAAGTGTCACACGTTACGTAGATATAATGATGTTGGCTATCAAATAAAGTCTCTACAAGGTTCAAATACTGTGTGCAGTCATAAATGCTAAGTAATCATTAGTGCTATGAGTTATAGGAATACATAGGAATAGTGATAGGTGGATAGATACGAATAGTGTGATTAGAGAGAGATGCGGCATGAAAGTGTATAAAGTGACGAGAATAGAAAAGAGTATGTTAAGCTGGTTTGGGCATGTAGAAATAATGGACGAGTAAAGACTGACTAAGAATGTTTATAAGGCTAGTGTGAATGGAACAGTCGTAACACGAACTTAGGCAAACGTTTCTTGATCAGATCGGAGACGTTCTAGATAAAGACCAGGTTAAGAGCACCTTAAACCGGCGAGCGTGTATGAGGAATGATATGAAAGTAAATGAAGCCCTCTCGCTTACACACACTTCTCTAAGTGTGTCAGGATCGTAGCAAATGGAATTCCGTAGTCTCTGCATACCCCTCTGGGAAACAGGCGTGAATATTATTATATATATATATATGTATATATATATATATATATAAGGATATTATTATAATAGTATTTTATTACTTTGCCCGGAGAAGCATCAGCCTCGGGCAGGCAATTGGTATCCGAGTAGTAATAATTTTACTGCGCTTTGCCTGGTGAGCAAGAATTGAGGAGGCTTACCTTTTACCTTTACCATTTCTTGCCTCATATCCCATTTTTAATTAATTTCCCAAGGGAATAGAGATTACAACACAAGGGCTACGCGCGAGTGATGATGACTTTCAATACTAGAAGTGCCTAGTATTGAAAGTGATCATGGGCTATGATAAGTTTTTACCATTAACCGAATCGTAGGTATGTTTGGCTACCCTTATCGATATAAAAAAATCAATAAGTCACAAAGTAGATAATATTTATTATGTATTTTAAACGATGGCTCTTGTACTTGTAATGATTCCTGTATCACGCGTGACTTTATAAACATTCTAACACCGGCAACATAGAACACCCAGGCTCGAAACAACCATTTATGGATCACATAAATATAATGGACTATTATATTTATGTAATCCATGGTTGTTGCCAAGGGTTGTGGGATTCAAACCCATAACAATTGGCACAGTGGCGGTGGCGAGGCACCCACTTAAACCACTACGCCATAATGTATATGCAAGCATTGTCGTATATTGTAGGCTGTTCTCTAAATAGTACCTACAATACGAAATGTAATTATGTCCGATGTCTGAATCGACCATCTCGTCATAAAGCGTATACTTTACGCTATGGGCACGATGCAGACTACGCCTGCCATATGAGCCATACAGTAATGCTATTAAAATAAAATAATGTTTAAATACATTATAAAAGAAGATTGGCGTAGGAACTTGCTAGTTAACCTATGCATTAACGATGACGTCGCATTATGAGTAATAGTTCAATCCTTTCACTGTATAGTCGTCAGATAGTTCTGTTTTTTATATTATTTATTTCATGACAATGGTAGTGTATTGGTAGATGTACATATTTCAGTTTTATACTTGACAAAAGTGATTGTTAACATCAAGACGCGCTTTTAACTAGTTACGCGCCATATGCACCGCATAGGTGCATAAGCGCCAAGAGCACGCTTTAACTTTTTGACTACATAACCTATGTTATATACGTTAAACCTACGTTATATAAAAGATAACAATAAACATTATAATAATATGTATTAATAGCCCATTGTTTAAAATTTCACCCAAAAAATTATCCTATAGTCTTCTTTTTAATAAACTAGTATATGGCAGGGGCGACTGTACTTCGAGTCCATTTCTAAAAATAAGGGGTTTCTCTAAGAAGAAAAAAATACACAATAATTGGGCATGTCACGGTCTTTCCCGCGGGTATACAGAACAGCTGCTGTACTTTTGAGCCCGGATACCCCTGTAACTTTTCCATTTTTTGTTTTAAACGAGACTTTGTGCGGTTGTTAAGTAGCGCAATATAGAAAGAGGATATTGCTGTTTCAATTAACCATTCCACCTTTTTTATGAACATCTCTCACTCTTTGTATGGAAACCACTCCCAGATTATGAATAATTTCTGTATGGCAGAGAACTTTACAAACATTCAAACAAGAAACACGAAGGGTACCTAGACTTGGAACAACCATTACTAGACAGCATTGTTAGTAATAAATCCTGTCTGGGATTCAAACCCACTAAACATAGCACGACGGCGCCGGCGACCGCTTGCCTTTCGTGCAATCGTACTACGCAGATCTTCTTATTTTAATTTCAGTGGTAGTAGTTAGTAAGGAAGAACAGTTGTTGAGATCTAGAGATAACAGGAGAGAGCTGTTATTTGGCCACGTGATACAAAATGACGACTTCATTAATGTCTTTCCTTTCGTAATTTTGGGCTACCGCCCATCCCACACAAACTTCATATCATATAAAGTACGCATAGCATGTACATTATCCTGTCTAATATTATAAATGCGAATGTGAGTTTAATTGTTTGTTACGCTCTCACGCCTTAGCTATACGACTGATCATCATGAATTTTTGCATACACGTTGTCAGGGTACAGAAAAAGACAAAGGGTAGTAATTCATCCAGAAAATCGTACCCTTTCCAAAGGATAGCCATTTACTGATAAAATCTAAATTAACGTGAACGCCGTCTCTGTATTATCCTAAAAATGTTAGAAAATATTCCATTGTGTACAACTTGCGCTGGCTATATGTAGGGGCTACTTGCGTGGGTGTCTCGCATCGGTCAATTACACGATGCATACAACCTGCTCCTGTGTGAGTGTCTTAACTAATGTATGAAACCCACGTCGCGTATAAGACCCATTCTTACAGAATATGCACTTATTCTAATACAACTCTCAGTATATTATCATGTCATTGAAATATAAAAGGTCATTTGATGAGCATCGAGGTACATTAATTAGCTTGTCACAGTGCTTGTGGAGGTTATAATAATTGTGTTATTTTCAAAACAGATAAATTATAATTAGTAGTGTGGCAATGAATGCGAATGTTGTGCATGGGGCCTCGGGTTCAATGGCTTGGCAGTATTATTACGTTCTTCTATCAAGAAATTCTCGGTACTAGCACGGAGTCCGAAAACTGAGGCCAATAGACGCCAAAAATTACAGCTGGCGAAATGTGGGTAAAAATAATTGGGCATGTCACGATCTTTTCCCGTGGGTATACAGTACGGCTACTGTACACTTGGGCAGATACCCCTGGATCTTTCCTTTGGGTATACATCTGCCTACTGATTCGGGGACACAGGCGAGATACTGTATATGTCAAAGTAAGTAGCTGTTCCTTCTAATGCCAAATTAGATCTAGACATACGTAAAGCAATTTTATGTCACTTGTGACAAACATTAACGTAAAAGTATTGTTATTGTTTATGACATAAAATATAAATAAAAAAGTAATAATGAGCCTCGAAAGGTTCACCCACGCACTGTAATAATATGTTGAAAAGGCAACAAATCTTCGAAACTCATAAAAAGTTAAATTAAACACATCACCAATCACCTTGAATACACACGCAACTAACTTACTTCCATTATAATTTCAAAGACCTAGGTAAATGAAACTACCTTCACAACAAAAGCTGAAAAGGGTAAGCGTAACCAAAATAAAACTTAAAGTCAAACAATAGAGTTTGTTATAATACTAACTTTATTAACTTACCAAACAATATGAAAATACAGCTGAGGTGTGCTGCCCACATTTTGTGTATAGTCTGTTCACATCATGTCAATCACTATATCACAATAATCACTCTTCACTATTGCACCACTGGTATAATGTCACAGGCGCACTAAGCATTGTAACTAAGCTTTGTATATCAGAAGTCCTCAATTCCTCTTCAAAGTTGCCTTCAATTACCTGTTGAAAACAAAGCATCATGTTTATATTGTGTTATGTAACACACATATATATTTCGGCTCTTAGTTGTTCTCATTATGAGGCGTCGTTAGTGACTCGATTATATTTCAAGTAGTATAAATTATACGAATCGTTCCTGTGTATATTCGAAGAGGTAGGCAGTTATGAAATCTTAGATTACTAACATATATAAGCAAAAAGATGGGTAATTATTTTTTACCAGTAATGTCCTTTTTATTTACCTATGTGCTATATATTATGACAGGTTGATTCTTGAACGTGAGTAATTTGTTCCAATTACAGGTATGTATATGTTTATTCTTGTTTAAAAAGAAGACAGCTCCCTTACTAGGAATAATTTCTGTGTTACTGTTCAAACAACTGACGCTTCGACCCAATTGGAATCTACATCACTCTGCGCCAAAGCAGTGTCGGTGCGACTAGATAGAATCAAAGTTGATTGTGTAATGTCTAAAAAATGTAGATAATCTTAATGTAGCTTAAAATAATTGTTTATCCGGAAGGAGCAGTCAAGGGCTTTCTTCCACATTTCACCAAATGTGTATTAGGCCTAATAATTAAAACCTCTAATACACTCACATATGGTAGAACTGTAAAATTCTTTTAATGAATAGGAGTATTATGAACGATAATAGGTACCTTTGTTGTTATAATTTAGTTAAAGCCGAAAAGGCGATTAGTTACACACCAGCGCCTACACAAATATGATATTACCATACAGTAAGCCTTCCATAAAGTTCCATTATCATTTAGATTTCACTTTCAAATAGTAATGATGGGAAACTAATGGTGTGTGGTTCCAATTTATCTTTAGTTTCAATCACTTTGACATAGTCTTGTGTTAATGTTGCTGCTAAGTCTAGGTACCTATTTGAGTTTTATGTTTTTATTACTTTACTTTTGTCTATTATAATGACCTTCAGACTTAATTTCGTTCACGTCTGCCTATCTTAACGGAGACTGGCCACGTAGGCAGGAGATATAATACTGCACAAGTGTGTGCGCAAACAGAAACGCACTCTCTGTTTTCTACCTCTCATAATTAATTAGATAGAATACCAACCCAATACGACGAGTGAGAGATCAGGCGTAGGACCATCGGTTTTTGTGGGCTTTCCGAGGCAAGGAGGTGTCTAGCAACGCCAATTACCTAACTCCGAAGTTAGGAAGTTGGCGGCGTTAGACTCCAAACGAGGAAGCCCAGGCTGTTAAGGAAAACGATTTCTTGGATATTTATGTATATTATAAATATTACTAGGATTAACTTTTCTCTTTTTGTACGGCAGCTCGCATCAAGTCGGTTTTTGTTTTTATCTGTTACAAGTTATTTACGATGTGTGTCAGCGGTTTATTTTTTACATAATCTTTAGTCATTAATTGTAAAATTAAAGTTGCCTATAAAGGCTTAGTAAAGTAAAGAAACTTATTTACAGAGGTCCTTACACAATATTGAATACATACTATTCAATTAATAAATTAAGCTATTTATAGCTTAATAAGCAAAAGGGTCAGATTTATTCAGCTTTTTAAGGTCACGAAATAGAGACAGAATTATGGATGCGAATTTTACCCCAATAGTAATTTTTGAATCCGAAATCACTACAAACATAAGCACAAACATTTGCTTAATGATATTAATATTAACACATATTTCAATAAACTAGAGTACTGTTAAATGATCAAAATGATCAAAATGACAGCTGCTAGTTACTACTAACTTTTTATTAAAATTAAATTACAGGCGTGCATACATTTTATAAAACGAAGGATCCCTTATATAGCTGTATTTTGACATTATCTATGTACATTTTATAAAGCCAGACGATTAACTGATTGAATACTGTAGGCCTGAGAAACTTAATAATTCTTCAAAGTTGTTTAAAGAAGTTTAAAGCTTGTGAGCACGCACTTGACCAAAGCGTTGCGCTCTTTAATCTCTTGTTCCAAAGGATCTGTGCCTAGTTGTAGAATATTTTACATAGACTACTTAAACTTATAATAAAACAGTATCTGTTTTTAATTTATTCACTACTAGGTTTTGCTCGCGGCTTCACTCGCGTAAAAGAAGGTTAGGTAAGGTGTAACAATACCTACGTTTTTTAAATGACATATAGTCTATTTGTAAGTTACTCGGTGATAATATAGCTTTCTAATGATGAAAGAATTTCTAAAATCGGTTGAGTAGTTTTTGAGTAAAATAATTACAAACAAACAAACAAAAATTAAAATTTTCCTCTTTATTATATTCGTAGGTATAGATAATATCCTCAAAAGTGAACATATGATTGCCCTTTCAACCAACACTGGGCCAGCGTAATGAACTATAGTCTAACCCTTCTCATACTAGAAACAGACTCGTGCCCAGCAGTGGGACAGACAAAACAGGGCTGATATATGATTTTTTCTGCGATTTTGCCGGCGTAAATTCCATGTGAACGCGTACCAGGATAAAATATATAATGTTCCTATAATCCAGAACTTGGTTCAGCTGCATGCTGCTTACGTTAAAGTCTCTTCAACAGTTTTTGCATGATTGAGTAACAAGATTAAAAATCCAAACTTTTACATATATTATATATATAGTAAGGGTTATAATGGCTCTTGTATATGACGTGGGTGACCTGTACGAGCCTTCACATGTGATTAAGTTATGTGGCCCACGCATGTACTTTGCACAATTACTACCCACATCAAGTACTTGCGTCACGTAGCAGCATCTTATGTATATAATACATTTGCCCGCAGCTTTGCTCGCTTAAATGCAGATTAGCTTAGATTAGTAGCAGTACTTTATTCTGGATGGAAGGTACCCTGTGTTCTAATCTGTACCCCTGACAACGTGTATGTGAAAGTTCATGATGATCGGTGTAGTAGTTAAGGTGTGACAGCGTAACAAACCAACAAACTCACATTCGCATTTATAATATTACTAGATTTTAAATGCGCCTTCGCTCGCGTAAATGTAGGTTACGTTAATAACAGTCCTTTTTTATGGATAAAAGTTACCCTATGTCTTTTTCTGTACTCCTGACATCGTGTATACAAAATGTTATGATAATGGGTTGCGTAATTAAGGCGTGCAAGCGTAACAAAAAAACAATCAATCAAAGAAACAAAATCACTTTCACGTTTATAATATTAGTTGCAACAACAACAACTAGTGTATTTGCCTTCACCCAAATAAGTATATTTGGGTGAAGGCAAATACACTTGCTAGTTGTCTTATCCAAAAACAATGAAGTCAGTATCTGCAACATAAAACTCGTTTCTAGGTCATTAGTTCGTCGAATCCTGAGCAGTGACCACAGCCGCAATAAACTGACAATGCCACAAATATAAGATTTCACCAATAAAAGCTAAGCGTTCCATAAAGTACTTTTATTGTTTTTATGCATATTTTATTAGGAGTGATGGCAAAGATCAGTATTTTAACAACTTTCAAATGTATTTTACTTACTCAGCTATCTTTGAATATAATGTTTAACGTTCGTATTTTAAGAATAACGTTTGATTTAATATTGGCTGCATCAGGAACCGTGTACCAAATGTTCTGGTTTTAAGTCGCGTATAATATAGCATTTTTCTGATTCACAGTTAGGTAACGAAAAGCGAAATTTTTGATTACAATAATATGTAGCCTACATGAGTATAATCTAAAATATTGCTCGAATATTGATCGACTATCGATCACATAGCAAGTTAGCAATAATGGTTGGTAAGGCGACGCTCGATTGAACGATAGTAATAGCTTATTCACTGCCAAGATGCCCTGAGGACGTGCAAAGGCTCGTATAAAGGCAAAAACGTGCCAAAACATATTATTTGCTTTCGACGCAGGATATTGCAAATTATAGAATACTCGGCGATGGCATCCCTTATAAACAACAGAGTTATTAGGTATTGTAGGTATTTTGTATACCACACGTTGGGGTGTATACACTGAAGGAATATGCTGGGCATAGAACATAACTTACTTAAAATAATTTGTATATTATTTTATTTTATTTATTTAAATAATTATGTACAAAATAGTACATCGGAGGACTTAACAAAATAGTATATCGGACTCAACGGGGTAAAAGAGAAAGATGTTGAAATGACGATAATGGACCTCCCGGAATACCGACTAAACCTACCACGGTGTTCCTCGACAAAACCACTATCGACGGGGCCGCGCGAATCACTTGCACATGCGGTCGCGACCCCGCCGGGGTTTCGGCTCGCCGTATGAAACGGCAGGCCACTACACGACAAGACCTGCGCTATGGTCACTACTACTTTTAAAATCCCTACTGCCCCTCCTGTTGGCAATTATTCAGTAACTATCTGAATTAGTCGGCTCATCAGGGGTAGTATCAAATGACACTACGTCTGATGAGCTAGCTAATTCACATGCAGAAAAGTAATAAGTAATAACTTCTTTATTGGCACAAAGCGGTATTAGGCTAATAATACGAACGTTTGACCAGTAACTGCCTTTTTGCGGTAATAATGGCCGAAACATTCGCGAGGTATAAAATTATGGAGGCTCAGGCAAGCGATCATAGGCGACTTATCTTATCGTCTAAATGTCAGTATGCTCATACTTTCATTCATTTTTCTTTATAAACGTAGAGTGTACTTGCAAACAATTTTGTCGGCCTCGAAGGCGTAGTGGGTTAGTGTAACCGACTGACACGCCTGTCAAACATTTGTGTGCATGAACATGGATGTTTGTCTTGGTCTGGGTGTTTCTATGTATAATAAAGATCCCACTGGGTCGAAGTGTCGCCGTTCTGCACTGACTGGGCCCGACATAAGATACATGTATGTATTTACAAAAAAAAGTATATATGTATGTTTATCCATTGTCTAGTACCCATAGTACAAGCTCTGCTTAATTTGGGCTAGATGGTGTTGTGTGTATGTGTTAGAATATTATTATTATTTTAATTATAATTATTATAAACATGGCAACTTGGCTTTAAGCTTCCTAGAAATATCACTTGTTTATATAACGCTTTACTTGAGACTATCTCAAAGCACGATCGAGCATTGTCTTAGAACAAACAAGCTACCCAAGAATCTGTAAATACAATCAACAATTTGTCGATTAAGTAACACGCCCGTTTGCGAGAGCCTGAACAATTAGTTCTTCAGCTAACGTACTTTGTTAAGTGGCTAAGACCTGCGCTCGACATGGGTCAGTGTTGAGTTGTGGCTTTACCAACTACGTACTGTACTTACTAAAAGCTTTATTTTAAATCTTATTTGGACCTTTCATGACCAAAAAGTCATACTAGATCGTAAAGTGGACAAGAATTAAAACCACATTTAAAACAAAAATTGTGAATCTAGATGGCTTAGGTTGGTTATTCCAGTATTAATAGAAATCAGGCAAATACAGTTAGCGACATAAGTAGCTAAACATTGTAACAGTATTTTAAGAACGAAAAAATTTATGATTAATTTCCTGTAGTAATTAATTGTGATTAAAATAACTATCTTTTAATTGTTACTGCACTAAAATAATGAAATTAGCATTATTATGTTGTATGGTAAAGCAATTCAAAATCTAGCAAATGTTTATTGCTTTTTGTCGTTGACTCTACAGGTACTGGTAGTATACAATGGCATCCTTGTTCGAGCCTAACATTTAGATTTGTTGATATTATTATATTATTTAAATAAAATTAAATTATAAATCAGTATTCGAATATAATAAGTGAAGTTATGGGTAACAGAATATCGAAAAAGCAATTTTAGAAGTGTCATACAAACTCGGTTTCTCAAAAACTAACACGACGTGTCTAAATTCAGTCAGCCAATCACACTACTTGACATGCGTTGGACCGTCTGTTAATTAGTTTTTCTGTTTATCTGCGTATCAGAAACAAAAGGTTATTCCAGATTTAAATATTCGATCGTTACTAATAATCTTTAACACTAAAATATAAATTGACATTCGAATCCGAATTCAAATTTTCGAACCTATCAATTGTTTTTTATTGGTACCAGCCTCAATTAAGTTGTTGATAGAAGCCAAATTACATGGAACACTAAAACACATTGTGCGATGCAGTTTCTGCACTGCACTTTGTTTCCATAGCTATTGGAGGCTTTATGTGTGTCAGTTTGAAGATTTGCAGTCTTAGCCTCTTGACAGGCAGGGGCTGAGGGACTCGCGATATTCGTTATATTGCAAGCATCTATAGGCTACGAAAATCGCTGTCCTATACGTTTTGGTGTTTTTGTTGAGGTACTACATCACTTTATTGAATTTGAGACAACTCCTGCATTAGGAATTAAGTTTGTTCAAATGCCATAGTCTTAAAAAACATAATGTAGTTTATTCTTTATTTCGTGTTCTTTGTATACCGTTTACTTTTATTTTTACTAAATCCCAACTCCTGGGAATAACTCCTCCACAGCACTTTTTAATCTGATTGAACAGAAAGTGCAGTTTTGCAGCTTATACCTCTGCACGGCAAATACATTCACCAATAATTTTAAAGTCCCTCATAGCATAGAGAAAAGCAATGGTAAACAAAAAAGCGCGTGGCAAACTCGTCTTATGTGCAGTTGGTTCTGAATTATAGTCTAGCTCAGAGAACCTACTATCAATCACTTTTACTTTAAAGTATAATGGAGTCCCGATTCAAACTCAAAGTACCCCGACTCGGTATGAAAGTGAGCAACCTTGTTTTGATTTAATACAATGAATATCATGCAAAGTTCCTTAAAGTGACATTGTGCTGTCAGTAAGGGACTACCCTTTATCATTTCTGATTAGAACGCAGCGGTTTCTATTGTTTCCAGCTATACCAAGACATAAGCAAAATATTTCTAGAATTACAGACTATGGTAAAGGCTTACCATAAGCCGAGTCATATATAACGAGCATATGATTCTTCTCATATCTTAATACTTGTTGTAGTATAAAAAGTTCATAATTATATAAGTAAATCAATTTATAAATATATGCAATAGAAAAGTTGTCTGGTAAAATATTCGAACGATCAAGCAAAAGCTGATCCAAATAAGCTATCGCAAGCGTCTGCAATGTTGTGACATTCAAGTTATATACATATGTACATATACCTGACGATTTGAACAGGTACCTATTCCTATTCTGAAGGGTTCTTTTGGTAATATGACGTTCTCCCAGAAGATATCCGCAAATATTAGATGTGGTAAAACAAAGAATAAAAATCTCATGTATGTATCTTATGTGGAGGCCAGTCAGTGCAGACCGGCGACACTTCGACCCAGTGGGATCTTTTGTGTCGACACTTTCCCAATAACGACTGCCATAGACGTTCATGGCAGCTAGGACCGACGGCTTAACGTGCTCTTCGAGGCACGGAGCAGGCGATAATTGTCAATCAATACGCACATAATTTCGAAAAGTTATATAACTGCCGAAAGTCAGATGTGCGCGGGTTCGAACCCGAGACCCTCGGCATTATTGGAGTCTAAAAATCTCATACTATATGATTAATAAAAAGATTGATTCAAATTTGAAAGTGATTTCTGATGTGTACTTAACGTAACGTCACCCTGTATAACGTTGTATAATAATGCTTAACCTGATGTATTTACTCATTTCCAACAACCTCAATCTTTTATGGCTCTCTGAGTTCCCATTTACCTACACATTATTCCCATGTTACGGCCGCAAGAACGCCGATAAAAATATGAATACCACCATGTTACTTATTCAATACAGGTAAACACGCAACATTTATTTCCTGTCTGTGTTAAATAATAAATCTATGCAGATACAATACGGCATTTACAGCATATGAAAAACTTTACCACAAACTACAACAGAAATATCATAAATGTTGGCAACATTTGATTATACTCGTAATAAATCGAATCGAATCGAATATCAAATATTGCCTTTAGACGTGGAAACTCAAGTGTAAATAAATTGTTCTTAGGTTACTGTTGTAAATTTTGTAATATACCTATAACAATAGTTCTTTGTATAAAACAATATTACATTATATTACATCTATATTATCACGATATGGCATATTGGTTTAACCTTTTAAACCGAGGCAGCACACCGGTGGTCTACCTTACCAACGGTGTTTGATATTCTAAGACTTGACAGGCTAAGTAACTTCAGAGCTTCTCTCCGCCATACTTGTGATGTCTATAAATGGGGATTCTTTGTGTCCGTGAATCTTACCGTGGTTCATCACTGAAGGAAAATGATATTATTAATATCAAAATTAAGATAAAAATATGAGAATTAATAATTACTTGACTTGAATTATGAGCAGATAAGAGCTAATAGTACTTGTCTATAGATATGAAATTATCAAATGTTTTGTCAGTACGAATTTTTTTGTACTCTGTGTCATAGTAACGACAACACAAGCACAAATCTAAATCAAGGTTTTGTCATTCAATTGCCTAAAATGGCACTTCATAGAGTCTTTATTGAGCTGATATGTTGCCTACTTATTATGCCACCGCCAATTATTGAAGCGAAACAAAAACAGGATTAATTACCTTTATTATATCAGGAGAAAGTACTAGATTTTACATATCTAGATACCACATTTGTTGCCGAGCACACTCCGTAATTTAATTTCCGTGCAGACGAATTCGTAATATAATATACTCAGATTGATAGAAAATAGAATGACAATTACAGCAGTTAATTTTCTGATACATATAGTATTGGTACCATATTGGCAGTATAATTTCCCACTCTGCATATACCTTTAACCCTCGGGTATATTTATTTGCCGATTGACAAGTGTTTAACAAGCGCTTGTCGGGTTCCTAGCCAAGAACCGATTTAGATCTATCCGGTTCAAATACTCGCTTCAATAATTTCCTTAGCAGACAGGTGTCCGATCGTCCGATTTATTAAGACAAAGCGGTCTATGAAACAGAAGTATATGTTATATCTATTAATAACACACCTATGTATAAAATTGAATATTGATGTCATTAGCTTGCTGATGATTTAACTGCAATAGTGTGTAACGTTTTATTAAACGTCATCCGTTTAATCTTTCTATAGTATATTAATAAAATCAGCCCTATTTATAAACTGTCCCACTGCTAGGAATAGGGCTCTTCTCAGTGTGAGAAGGCCATAGTTGACTCAGTGCAGGTTGGCAGACTTCACATATCTTCGAGAACATAGGTCTTTACTTAGAGCAAATTCCGTAATGCAATCGAATATAACGCAAAGCAGCACGTTTTTATTTCACATCATATATAAATGCAGAGTAATAAAAAATCAGCGCCTTGGCTTTAAAAGTATTTATTTACATTTCAATTGTATTTTAAATATACATTTTTAAAAATCACATACTTTTCAGACTACGATCTGCACATTCATGTTATATAGACCATCCAGCATCAAACAACTTTACACCTTTATATTTAACGCAAATATGTTGTACGAATACAAATATATATAACAGATTTCGTACAAGTTGTTCATACACAAACGTATAGATATAGAGCTATCAATAGTGGTGTATTATTTTGTTTGTGAGGTTGTCTTTTTAAATAATGAACTGGTTGAAAACAGTAAAGTTATGTTGTTCGATTATTATCAGTTCTGGGCAAATATATTAATCGTTACAACGCCCACCTTATAAAGCGAGTAAAAACTAAATTCAAAGATCCAGTATGTGATTTATAATAATTATGAGAATGAGTGAAATATAATTATATTTGGAATATATAGTATTTAATTCAGGAGTAAATTAAAACTGTTCGCATGCGGTAATCATTTATATGATGTATGACGACTCTTATCCGAAATACGAGCTCTGCTTTATAATTTCATAGCTTTCATAAAATTTCAATTGAAATCGTCACCGCATAATAAGCACTGGAATGACAAGTGACAACCGTATATATTATTCACTCAGTGCCGCCGCATCTCATTTATAAACGTAATAGAAAATATTATTATAATACTAGATTTACTGAATACATTAACTTTCTTTGTGATGGATGGTGGCGACTTTTTGACTTCGAAATTTGGTTTACTGTTCTTATTATTGTGTAAAATGACGTGGAAAAGTTATAATGCTGTCGAAATAACATCGTTGTTAACTAAAATTGGATTCGGTTACTATATTTATTACTTTAAATATGGTTTATAATAAGTACCTATCTACAAGGCCATTTTACGACGTATTTAAAAAAGCAATTTTTTAATGCAAAGCGTAGTGTAATTATATTGATGAAAAGAGAACTTTTGTATATCAAAGAAAACATTTTTCTTTGATATACATACATTTTATCGGTTCATATATAACAATCACTTAATTTTATTGGGTGATCTAACCAGTCGCAATATCAATGATTAAAACTTGACATTTAATAGGTTTAGGTAATTAACCATACGTATATGAATATCCAGATACTTGAAATTATAATAAACTGAAACCCGTTAATTAACGGGTTTCAGTTTATCGACTTAGGGAAAATCAACTACCTATCTCGAAAGTAATGAGAGCTATCAAATATCATAAGAAGCTTTATATGGATAAAAAGGGTTTAAAGATTAGGCTTTCTATGGAGAATATTTCAATATTCCTGTATTCAATCATCTACCTATTGATTTGCAATACAATACCCGTTTCGGTTATTTACATCTATATATATCGCACTCTTAATAAAACAGCGACTTTACTCGAAATTTGAAAGTAAGGCAATTTGTACTCTAATTGTATATGTTAAATTCTAATATTATATTTGTGTTAAATCATTGCAATAGAGTTCAAATTTGTTTAATCCAAAATACTGAGATAAGTCTATGTTATATTAAGAGTGCGAATTATATAAAACAATTGCCACATGTATGACGGAGCATTACTTAAGAACAGCTCGACTGATTTGGCAGATTTCATTTTGTTGTGTTTGTAATTGGCAGGACAAGGTTTGTAAGAAAGAAAATTTTGCGAACAGTCCACGGGAAATTTTGAAAATTAAATTCGTATTTTTATATGAAAAGAAATTTATTGACGTCTTGATATTGACTTTAGTGACTTGAAATGTATTTTTGTATAGATTGACAGGACGACTTTCGGGTCAGCTAGTATAATATAATTTTCCAGCCGTATTTACTCCACGGCAGTCAATCTTAATGGAGTCCAGATATCTGTGTGGGAGACATAATAGTGTAAAAGTGTTTGAGAGACACCTACACTCTTTATTACCTTACGATCATCGTGCTATGGAAAGACTATTCGACACAATAGAAGACTGGTTAGGCAAAAGACTTATTACTATACTCGCGTTTGCATTGTATTTCTATGGGGCGTAGGATTTCCAGGTATCTTATAGAGCTACTGTGCTTTGCAGCTTGCTTGTGCTGGCAGCATAGTTAGTGAGTGATTGGGACTTTTGGTGTAGTCAATTAGCATTCATTAGACGGGCCATACGTTTGTTTGCCACCCGAGTTGATACACAATAGAAATAGCTTATGAGCTCTATTAAATGACACGATGGCAACAAAAATAAACCCGTCAATTAACCGGAAACCAGACACATTAAAAAGCATTGTGTCTGGGCCTCATGGTCCGAGCGTTAGCCAAGGGATTTAAAGATCGTTTTATATATGTGTATTATGTCGCGAATATAATATTATTAAAGATAAGCTCGAAAAAAGAACTAGAGAACCCAAATTACCACAAATAAAATAGTGAACAGAATTTTGCATAGAAGAATTTTATTTTATTGTCGGTCATAAAACAGTATTGTATTCATATGTTAGTAAAATAAAAATACTCCACACATCAATTCTCACGCGTTTTGCCGTAAGGGTATATAGAAGCTGTGTATTTCCATTTACTATAATCCTATCATGTTTGTTTTGCTTCATTCGTCACCCTTCCATTTTATATGCAAGATTCTTCTTCTTTTTGTCGTGTGGGTAGTGGCCAACCTGTTGTTCAAGCCACCCGTAGGCCACTCACATGGCTTAACGACTGCTGTCAATTTGACAACAACCGGAACTGACTTTTTACGTGCCCTCCGAAGCACGGAGACGCTCAAATGAAATAGCACGAAGCGGTCACCAATCTACAGACTGACCGCACCCAACGTTGCTGAACCTCGCTAATCGTTTACCGATCAGTGAGTGCAACTGGCTATGAGCTCTTAATATAGAGACTAGACTAGACTTTAAAAAGGACTAGAGTTTAACAAGGCCTTTTTGTACCATGTCTTGGATCTGGTCCGAGAATATTCGCCTAGGTTTGCTTCTTCCAACTATCCTATTAACATTGCCTTAAATATTTCTTGGTTAATCTTTTGTTGTCTTTTCTTGCCTCCTACCTTAAACATCTTATTCCCTTTCTCAATTATTATACAGAATGTCCGTTAATTAATGGATAACCTTGAAATGTCTTATAGAACTAATGGCCGTTCAGAAAAAATATGAAAAAAGATCTATCCTAACATACCTGAGATATTTTTTTAATTACCATTTTTAACTTTCTTGTACACTACGACCATAAATGAATGAATTCCATCGGGTTTTTGTTGTTTTATTATTAAACACTAATTATGCTAATAGATAGACAGTCATAAGTATGACTAGTTATTGCACTTCTTTTTCTTTTTTCTGAACGGTTTTCAGTTCTACTATAAGACATTTTAAGGTTATCCATGAATTACCGGACATCCTGTATATTATATTCTCTCATGCCATAGCGCTCTCGTGCCATTCTTTTTCTCATTATATCCTTTATACATATTGTGATACACGCATACTTCTAGAATTCATGAGCACCTCATTATAAACTTCACATCGTCTAAGGACAGAAGTACATACAATACAATATAACGTACCTATATAGGTATTTTGTCGATGACAGTTGGCTCACAAACGAGAATTGATTCGATAAAAATTGTTTTCATTCGACATCGCAAATTAGCTTCTTCAGCATGTATTATTGAAAAAGTGAGTTCATCTTTCAATAATTATTGTAATTGATAAATGAAATGAAGGTAGTCCAAGGATTATTAAGTTTTTTTTTCATTATAGTCAATCAGATCGGAGACGTACTGGACAAAGGTCAGGTACAGAGCACCTTTAACGTGCCCTCCGAAGCACGGAGACGCACAGATGAAATACCACTAAGCGGTCATCCATCTATAGACTGACTGCACCCAACGTTGCTTAGCCTTACTAATCGTTTACCGATCAGTGAGTGCAACTAGCTATGAGAAAAGTGAATGAAGCCAGAGAAGTGTGTCAGGGTCGTAGCAAATGGAAATCCGTAGTCTCTGCCTGCCAGACGGGTTCTGGGAAACTGGCCTGAATCTATGTATGTATGTATTTTCCATAACTCGTAGTAGCAATGCGAAGTTTGGAAATATGATTATTAAATTGCATTGTACAATTGCTGGTAAACGGTGAATCTTTATCACTTACATAAAACTGACTTGCAATGTATGCAGAACTATACTTCATAAACAACTAAATACTAGAAATAATAACATAATATCAGCCCTGTTTATTAACTGTCTCACTACTGGGCGCAGGCATCTTAGGCCATAGTCTATCACGCCGGAAACATCCAAATAACTAGGAATAGTCAGAGGTACGCACCTAGTCCTAGGGATCGAACTTCTGACCTCTGTGTGGCACTCTAAAGGTTTCCACTAGTATACCGCTGCTGCATAGTACTAGAAATAATCTGTAATAAAGACTTTATTTACAAACGTCACGGATTATTCTCCGAGAAATACTTATTCACATTGTAGAGAGGGTGCAGTAAATTTTTGGAATCGTTTCTACAATACCGTTCGCAAGCGTAGCCTACTTATGAATACCTACAATAAATCTCTGCCGAGATTCCTTTTTACGCAAAGATGTATTATTCCTTGAAAGAATAAGTACGTAGAGACGAAATGTAACCACGCGATTGGTAAAAATATAAAATACTAGATTCGTCCCGCGGCTCGCTCGCTCGGCTTTTTTTTATATAAAAGATAGCCTATTCTACTAGGAGGTAAACAAATCTTAAGAACTTTCTTTCACCATTAGACAACTATATTTTCTAATGGTTTAAGAATTTTTAAAATCGGTTGTTTGTTTTTTAGTTAAATCCTTACAAACAAACAAACTGTGCATCTCGATATTACTGTATGTTCTTTGAAACCAATAATATTATAATATTTTATTTTTATATGGCTTAATTATAAATTCTGTTTCATTCAAATTTTATCATATTATATTCTCCATGTACAAAATTATGTTTCGTTTTATAGATTGACTTATATTCTTAAATTATATTACGCTTGCGAGTAAAACGCAACATTTGTTGCTTTGTCAGCCAATAGAAGATATGTATAGGATCTCATAATACTCACGTTTATATAATATACAGGGTGTCCGGTAATTAATGGATAACCTTAACATGTCTTATAATAGAAATGATAGCCGTTCAGAAAAAAATATGAAAATCTATCCTTACTACTACCTGAGATATGATTTTTTTTAATTACCAATTTTATCTTTCTTATACACTACAACCATAAATTAATGAATTCCATTGGTTTTTGCTGTTTTAGTATTAAACACTAATTATGATAATAGATAGACAGTAAAAAGTATGACTAGCTATTGCACTTTTTTAATATATATTATTATTTTTTTGGACGTTTACTAGTTCTTCTATAAGAAATTTCAAGATTATCCATTAATTACCGGACTCCTTGTATATATGTATATATATATTGATACCACATATACTACATGGTATTCTTTAACGATTTACATATTATGAACCAAATGTATTCAATAGTTTAGCCACAGGACATTTATTATTTACATACATATTTTAGAAATTTTAGAACATTATGTAATGCAGATATAACTGTACTTAGGTGTCAAAGACCTTAAGCAGCGATGTTAAAAAACCGTCGTATTGTATCGCGCCCGGGAATTTTCGGATCCTAGCGAGTTAACAAAGACGATTTCTCGGAACCTATGGCCATTTTCGAACTGGCTACAGCACACGATTGGTTACAATGGCGTTCCAATTTGTGTCTAATTTTATTTTATTGCTTGTGTTAAAAAAAACTTGATTTCTGCGGGAATAGGATTTTTGTTTATGTTAACCGTCTTATATATCAACCAGCTTAAGGTAGTATATCATTTAATGTGATAACATTTGCGCCACTTTGTATATATTTACATACATATATATATTATATTCCATATATATGGATAGCTAGTTTTATTATAAAAGGCGCAGTGGTTTAAGTGGTCGCCTCGCTACTGCCACCGTGTGGTATTTGAATCCACAACACTCGGCGCGTGCTGCGGATTCAAATTCCACACTGGACAAAACTTTGTATAATCCACTAATGGGGTTTCCGAGTCTTGGTGTTCTTTGTGTCACAAAATAAAAACTAAGATATTGACACGCTAACAATGGCATTTGTCAGATAACAGATTCCAAGGTCTTTTTTAAAAAGACTCCTCTCACAGGCTAATAGGCCTGGCTGTAAAGTACTCCGCGACACAGGAATCATTCTATATACATATATTCCTAATGCGGCAGTTATTATTTAAATCTGTTGATAAAGCCAAAGTAGATATAAACGCTAAAGATCAACATCGGCATCTTTATAAATACATCACTATTATCTGGGTTGCACAGATAAGACGTCAAACAGTCGATAGAAATCAATACCAGCCTTATCTTTGTAAGACCAGAGATGAATTCCAATTTTACTATACTACATTACCACTCTTGTGATTGAGAATAAGAGAGAATAAGTTTATATTTTATTTGATTCCTAATATGTAATTAAAATATATCATAAGTCACGGTGTCACGGTGTACTTTACAGCCAGGCCCATTAGCCTGTGAGAGGAGTCTATTTGAAAAAGACCTTGGAATCTGTTATCTGTTAAATGCCATTGTAAGCGTGTCAATAACTTAGTTTTTATTTTTTGATCGTTCGAGTCTGATGTGTGCAACTGGCGGTTTATTTTGTTATTATAATTATTAGCGGGAGCTTGTAGTTCCTACTTATGACCAAAAACACGAGTTAAATATTCCACCACCTTCGACGTGCCGACGTTAATTTTTGACAGTATGGTAAGTTTTAGATGTCCTTATTCACAAAAACGGTAAGAACTAGCTTGGTCATAGACATATTTTAAGAAAACCTAACCTATTAGCCACGGGAATCTTATTTGAATATTCATACCGTGTTCGCAACTAAGTTACATAATCAATCATATTGGTTGATCTATTTGCGCTACATGGTTTACAAATAGTTTCATGAAAAAAGTAACTTGTATTATGTGCTAAGTTAAGTATTTCAATTATTTTATTAGGCTTTGGTTAGATTCCAATACGACGTAAGCGTAGTGTACGTAATGTTTATAATGTTGTGTTGGGCTTGTTTATGACGCATGTTGTTGACGCGGGCTACGTATGCATGCTACTCGTGCGGGCTACATATGTAAGCTACTCAGGCGGGCTACAGATGAAAGCTACTTGCGCGGGCTACATACGCAAGGTACTCGCGCGGGCTACATACGCAAGGTACTCGCGCGGGCTACATACGCAAGGTACTCGCGCGAGCTACATACGCAAGGTACTCGCGCGGGCTACAAACACAAGCTACTCGCGTGGATTATATGTCAATCATACGGGTGGTACGCAATACGACAGTTTCAATTTTACACTTTTTTCACACTCGATTCAACAAACTATTTACACTTGTTTGAGTTATATATATTCTGTCTAACTCGTTAGTTCCGAGGCGTAAGTGGAGTGTGCAGACGATAGAAGGATAGGATATTTCGTGAAAAACATCAGCACGGGTCTGAAATGTGGCTGATAGATACAATAGGTTCGCCATATTACTAAGCTTATCGCCTCTACCTTTACCTTCTATGTTTCCATGAGATTATGTATAAAAGATTTCTTTAATACTTTACTGGATGCCTAGACAATTTTAACATGTAGAGTTTACATAGTTTTAGGGACATTCGGTTAACATTATCTTTGGTGAATAACAAACACGTTATGATATGTCATGGATGACGGTTGCAGAGTACGGGACAATGCCGTGCTTTTACTTAGAATAAAAGTAGTTTATAATGATTATTCTCGTTAAGTGGCGAACAGCACGAAGCGCAAGAAGGTATGGACGGTAGTCCGTTTGACGGTAAAGGTTTAACATAGATATTTCTTAAATCTTTGTTTTTATTAGGTATATTTATCTAATAAAGATATGCCAATAATATCGTCTTTCATTTACGCGAATGTGGAAATGGAAATGAAAAATCTCTATTATAACATAATTTTGAAACTATTTAACTACTTCTGATAAACTTTACTACTATTTGAGCTATTTAAACTATTTAGATTTAGGTTGACATTTTTCCCAACACTTCGGTTACACAAATACATACAAAACAGATTAAGGGTCAAATTAACCGATCTATAAAAAAACAATAGCCACATAAGGAAATTTATACATAATATTATCAATTATCATTTATAGCCGACAACGTTTCTATAACCTTTAAAAATTATATGTATCGTAATCTTTCTAAGTTTTTCTTTACTGGTAAAAACTGATCCTAATTTATCCTGCCAACTATTCACAGATATTAAAATACATTGCATTTTTAAAACCAATTGAATCATCTGTTTGCTTTCGCAAACACGCTTGGATTGAATAAAATAAGATAAACGGAGTCTCTTGAATGAAATCACTCTGGATTTGCTTTCTAATCGGTTACTCAAATTTTGTTCAATGATTAAGTACGCCTATAAAATTTCAAAGGGTAAGTAGCAACACCTATGTATTGATAACTATGTTAGGTATATTAGATCCCAAATAATTAAATGGCGATTTGAAAGAATTTCTTATATGTATCTTCATATGGACTTAATCCTTCGCCCAGCAATTTACATAAATGTACACATTTAGTAACTCACTAATCGAGATAACCTTTGACGTTCATAGGTGTTACTTTGTGACCTAATCGTATACACTCTTAAAACGGGTACTTGGCCTAATCTAATGCTTCATAGCACTTTTACTCGATCCGGGCAACAATCCCATATTATTTACACTGACAGACATAAGCAAAAGGCCTGACCCGAAAATAGATTCTAATTACTGCTAACGATCGAAATTATTAAATGATCTGTCAGTTACTTTTTACATTGAAGATAAAGTGATTGTTATATAATGTGTTTGAACTGTTCGATTTCTTAAAGATTACTCGGATTCCGACAGGTCTGCTATCAATTCATTTTCGGTTACAGAAATGATAAATGTACTTAAAACATATAACGCAATTGTTGGCTGCTTTTATAAATGTCACAATATGAGTAAAATAGAAACGCAAAATAAAATGTTGCTATATAAATGCCCTAAAATGGGCCAACTGCGTGGATAGTACACTGTTTGAAGTGTTCAGCTTGCTACGAAGTCACGCTGAGTGAATGTTTATCTATATATTCTTTGTATCCCTTGCTTCCGTTGGTAATATTCTCTACAATACAGGAATTATTTCTGGTGCAACAGTCGTCTTAAAATGTAAATAATTTTGTCAGTTTGATTGATACGATTTTCAAATTATTCAATAATTTATTTCATCATTAACGTTGGTTAAGTACTATAGGTAGGTAAATAATAATAATTATAAGGTATAATAACATTTCGTGACCGACACAAACTTGGGAACTAATATATTAATCTTAACTATACTAAATAAAAAATATATATAATACGAAATATAATATTATAAATGCGGAAGTGAGTTTGTTTGTTTGTTACTCTTTGATACCTTAACTACTAGACCGATCGTCTTGTAATTACGTATTCACGTTGTAAGCGGTACAGAAAAGGACTTCTTTTCATCCAGCATAGTAATAACGAACTCTTTCCGAGCGAGCAAAGCTGCGGGCAAAAGCTAGTTTTAAGAATAGCCAGGTTAAGAGAACCGAGAGGCATGCGTAAGAATATTATTTTATTTTATTTAATGTGTTTTTTGTCGGAGAGCTTTCAGACAAATAATACAGATATGGTATAAGAATGTTCAGAGTACATGCTGACAGCAAACTGTCACAGATATACAATATAATGACCGTAAATGAAGCATGAGATAAGTCAGGATCATGGCAAGTGGCAATCCGGAGTACCAGTCTATTCCTTCAGTAAACAGGTAAGCGTCTGCATAGACGCAGACTAAACAACCATATACAGGCTGTAACAGAATGCTGTGGTCATATTTTAGGTATTTCTGATAAACAACCTGCGCCAAATTGCGCCTGGTCTTTTCGAGTTCACGGTGATCATCAAACACAGTTGGTAGTGTTGTTTAAGTATAGATTAGAATGTAAGAAAATGATTAAAAAAATGCTGTATCTAAGTGAAAAGAATATAATTATTTATAAAAAATAAATTAAAATATGTATATTATGTGACATTGAAATAATATGACCACACATATACAGCGTGTAACAGAAAGTGTTACACGCTGTATATAAACTAAAACTGGCTTTCTATTTGAACAATAATATTTTAATGCCATACACGACGTATCGGTCGATAGCGTAATTGCTGCTGTAAATAATATATTTGAAACTGAATAATATTAGTTGAATTAGCTTTTACTGTAGCAGATTTAAAATAGCACAGTTTATTCGCATCAATGTTCTAAAACTGACCATTATTCATTTAGTTTAAAAGATATTCGATATTTCCATAACAGCATTTTCAGTTTATAAATTCAAATTGTTGGGATGTTTTGCTACGAATTGATAGGATTAACGACAACAATAAAAAAGGCTAAGACTGAAAGTATTGATGTTAAGTATTTAAGACAAATGAAAAGCAATGTATTTTTTTATCGTCTATGTTTTTGATATCGACTTATACTATATTTGAAATCTGAACAAAGCTCTGTAAGCTGTAAGCTTATATTCTATAATACACCTACTTATATTAACGTTGTGCAAAATAGCGTTTATTATATAAAGCGTAATTTTGCTTGAGTCATTATATCCTTAGGCGTTAGTTTGAAAAATATTTGGCTAACAGTTTCTAAGAAATAGTTCTACCGATTCAGAAGACACAAATTATTCACAATAACGACTGAAATCTCATTAATTTCTCTAATATTTAACAAGAAATAAGTATATTATTCTAGCAACTTGTTTTATTTTCATAGCCTAAATATTTCATAAGCAATAGTCCAAGTTTAGTTTAAATAATATAAAACGAGAAATAGAGCCTATTACTGTAGACGTGACCTTTGAATATAATTTAGTAAGTATTTCTTTGCGACAACTCCGTTGGTAGCCCCGTGGTTTCGTCCAAAGAGTTAATCATGTTTGATTAGGTAATATTATGGTTTGGGCCGGAACGCGCTGTGCGGTTGCCCACAGCTTAGCCGGACGCAGTATTATGTGAAACTCATAGTTACATGGAACACAAAATGCGATTCTCTAATGGTGTTACTTTGTTCTATTGTATCTGCACTGAATGCGGTTTATCTAACTAAACCGGCGAATAATTGCTCAACTTCTGAGTGCACGGATATCATGGCGGTTAAGTGGTCACCTCACTATTTCCAACATGCTCAGTTTAGCGTTTAAAATTTGTGTGGACCACGACTAGTGGATTTGTGTGTCGATGTTCATTCTGACAGTTATTTCCATATGAGTACAATCTATTTCATATATTTAGCTCTCTAGCCACTATATATTGACATCAATATATAGTGGCTGTAAAAAGTAACGCTTATGAACATTCATAAGCGTTACTTTTTGCTATAAATGCATTTATGATATTTTATTTTGCGGTTACAAAAACTGCTGGGTTATTGTATAAAAAGCAATTTCAATATATTTAATCGTATTGTTATATTAAACCACGGATTTAAAAATTAAAAATTACGTGTCCTCTTGTAAACGTATTAATTATAAATAATTTTGTAAATATACGCTAGCAAGACAGGGACAAATTGTTGAAGAATATTACTTTAAGCTGTTATATAATTTGTGTAGTTTATTATTATATGGGATACTGAGAAAATATAATCATGGTAAATTATGTTGAAACAAAGTTTTTGGATGAAAGCCTATTTGCTTCTATTTACTTAGCGAAAGAAAAACAATCAAAAGAATCCCGTAAAGCTTTGTTTTCATCACTTTGTTCACTATCGAGTCCAAGCCTAGAGCCAACGCCGGAGGTTTGATCACCGAACTTTGTTAAAACTTCATATTAAAAATTGAACAAGCTAGTGCCTAATTTTGAAAAGTCAATCTTAAACTATGTTGTATAAATTACAAAGTACGTCTAAAATAATTACCTTAGTACAGTGGCGTAAATTGTAAATTGTGACATCTTTTGTTTCGATTATGTATTATTTTAGGAGTCTTTTAATCAGGAAAATCGCAACCCACACCACAACGCTATAAGTTAATGCTACATACTCCTTCCCAATTCTTTCATAATATACGAATATAATGCTTTCCTACTAGTTCTATCTTAGCTGAAGGGATTAACAAGACTTCTAGAATTGGAACCCCAAATTAATATAATATTTTAAAATTGAGCCGTTCAATTCGATAGAACTTCGAAATTGAAAGACCACGGCAGGATTAATTTTTTTTAAAAGGGACGACCCGTCGTTTACTTTTATCACGATATGCATTCCATTCGAGTGAGTGACCCCGCTAGCAGAATCTAGATCAGAATTAAGAGAGATCTTTTGTTTCATAGACTTATTGCAACGTTTATGCAGAATGTAGATTTATTGGGAATTAGTTAGCTAATATTGTCTTCTATTTACGCGAATATTATTCATTGAAATTAAACTGCTATATACTGATTTTATCGCGTTGTTTATTTGACACTTTACTACAAAATTTTGAAAATTGTTACACTACTACTACTATTAAACTTTACTAATTTTTAAGCTAATTAAATTATTATTAAACTATTTAGATTTAATTTATTTTTACACTTTCCCCGACGTTTCGGTTGCTTTTCAGCAGCCATGGTCACGGGGAGACTAAGATGGCAGTTGTCTCAATGTTCCAGTGTAGTTATTTCAAAGTACCCGAACATAATTTAATCATTGGTGTTTCTATTTACGCAGAATGAGCTCAAAGTATCATGAAGTCTAGCTGTGGTTTGCTTCTTCTTGGGTTTGACTATTTTTATTACTGGATCCCAAGCTGGTGGTACATTCCAACCATCTTCTCTATTAAAATTAGGTTGTTTTTTGATTTCAATAGTTAGCTATATAGCAAATACTGCATACCTGAAGATAAAAGATAAAGCCAAGAGAATGCGAAAAAATCTTACATACATGGGTTTCTTTACTACATAATTAAGTTAATACTTTAAGTCGGTTTGAAGACAGCTATCAATAGATTATTCTATCATTCCCACGGGTGATAAGTTCCGAAGGCAGAACTATGCGCCATAGAACCGATTGAGTTATATCCCATAGGACCAGGGTTGGTGGTCAAAGTCCCATGGGACATAACCGGCTAAACTGCGAAGAAACTATTGGCCTTTATGTACTAGTTTGGTTATATATTGTGATGCCATTGGGCATCTTGTTGAAAGTAAACATAATCAGTTAGTTATTTCTGAACGATAATAAAAACAGATCCTTCATATCTATATACTTACCTATTGCCGTTTACAAATATCTCTCCGCTTATATTGTCTTCCGTTTAAGCGAATGTATCACATTGAAATTAATTTATTTTATCCACCTGTATAGCGACCTTTATACTTTGTAAAGGTAAATAGTCATAGGGATTTCCTGTGTATAAGTCCGCTGCAAAAAAGTTCGAACTACGGGAAAATCGTAAATATAAATAGCTTTAAACGACAATTATAAATAGTCAAAATTATTATACAAGTGCCGAATTTTTCAAAATAATTTGCTTCGGATTTGTAAAAGAAAGCTTTATTTTAATTTTTCCTATTATTGTATTATATTTCGATGTTCATTAAATGACGTTTGTCGATTCTTTAATATTATACTTCTAATATGAGTAAAACTCGATCTTACTATTAGGTACTTGAACGACGTTTTAATAGTTGATGATTCTACTGCAATGTACAGACCAAGTGAACAAGAACAAATGAAGGCTGATGCAAAGTCAAACGATTATCTCAGGATAACTCAACTAATGCAAACGCCTGTGGATTTAACTCTTTGCATGTGTTCCTGTTCGTGTATTTAATCCTAAGCGTTTACTTATAAGCCTTCATTAATTTGTTCTGTACATTTTAAAGCTCCGATCACTGTTGAGCTGCTTTTTGATCTCTCTTTATTACACATTGACACATCATAATATTTTCTCTTTAGTTTAAATTTGTTGCAAATAATTTGCGTATATATTAAGTTATTTATGTAATGGTTTATTCGAAATAAAACTTTCTCGTTATTATTTGTAGTAAAAAAAACATTATCGCATCATAAACTATAATAAGGCTTTTAATCATCTTTAAATATCTTTGTTTTACTGTATCTTAAATGTTATTAATTCCGCATATATTATCATACTAAATACTTTGCATGTCATCGCCTTTGTATAACAACTATGCATTTAGCTAACACATTGGCCCCTGTAGCGCGCCCGAAAACTCATAATATGTGCTGATTTAATATTAAAATAACCGACGTCATTTCATTATTAGGGTTTAACAGTTATTAATGAACCTGTTACATTATTCTGTTAGGTACCTATATCGAGCAAGTATACCTATTATTTTCTGAAATAAAGTACCTACACGCACTAGAATACCTCTATTATTGATCATATTATCTATATTATATATATAAGAACTATTTGAATGTCAATATTTACATATTATTTCAAATTAGCGAAGACAGTTATTATACTTTCTTCGTAATTCAAATATGAATGATACTACGCGTCTTTGTAGTTGAAACGCTTAGCACATTTCATTTATATAAAACCGAACTATAGTGTACAATTATTATCAATGTGAGCGACCACGATAATAGTCTATTTATAATTCAGATGTCATGTTAGCATTGTGTGTCAGATGACATCTTAAAATATAGCTAGGTGAGTACATTTAAATGTAGTAGGGCGCATTGAATGTTTGATTTAAACACTGCATATCATCCTAACTAATATTATAAGTAAATGTGAATGTGAGATTGTTTGTTTTTTTACTTTCACGCCTTAACTGCCCGGCCGATCATCATAAAATTTGGCATACATGTTGTCAGTGTTACAGAAAAAGAAATAGGTTCCCATTCATCCAGAAAAAAGGGATTTTTTTAGGGAATGAAATTTATTGACAAATTCCACTTTAACGTAAGCAAAGCCACGGGCAAAATCTAGTATAATATATTCAACAGCTTGTATACATTTACGAAGTGTCAATGCCTGTCTACAATTGACTTGAAAATTTAAAAACAATCTTATGTTTTGTCACCAGGCACAGCCACCGGCTTACCCAGCAAATATACCCAGTTTAAAAAGTCATATTTTCTCTAAAGGTCTTTAGAATTGTTCCTCAAACATGTGTACGTAATAACAGGTACATTTCAATTATGTTACTGTCAATAACAAGCTCATTATCAGTTATATTATCATATACTACATTTTTACACACATAGTAACGGAACGTGCCACAATCTTCATTTAGGTTAGTAACAGTACTTTTACAAAGATTTTTGTTACAATTTAATGGTAATTATATTAATGTATACACGCTTACCGACTACTTAGCAACAATTCAGGAGTGATATATATATATTTAATGTGTTTATCTTTCCCATTATGTTTTTTAACTTAAGTCACGTTCGTGGCCTGTTAATTAGATAAATGTATCCTAACTTCCTAACTAATATTATAAATGCGTATGTGAGTTTGTTTGTTACGCTTTCACGCCTTATTTACTCGAATGATCGTCATTACATTCATGTTATCAGGGATAAAGGGGGTCGTCTCGAAAAATGATTAAAGTAAAGTAAAAAAATGGTTCATCATTGCAAAAATATACAGAGGTGGAACATTATAAAAGGAAAATATAAATACTTATAAATAGTGCTTGTGCCACACAATAAATATTATCACTATAGTATACTATAATTAATTATCATTGTTTGAATAATATTCTAAATTTAATTATTATTGTAATTTTCTATGTAACGACTTCACTCACTCACTATTCGGGTAGAACATGCTGGACTTTCAAAATGTATAAAATCAATACTGAAATGCATCACACATGTTTAATGCACATAAATATTTTCATTTTATTTCATACTAGCTGTTGCCCGCGACTTCGTCTGCGTGGACTTTAATTTATTACCCAATACCTACTTTTAATTTTTTACCTAATTTTAATATATAAAACTACAACTAAAGAAATTAATAAGTCTAACTACACCTATATAGGTGTAGTTAACTATATATATATATAGCTAATACTTAAAAACTACCTACTAATATTTAGAAACTACCTACTATATCTAAAGAATTATATCTTTTGAATGAAATGTCCGATTTTAATAATTTAAAACGTATTTTACGGGTATTGAAACGGTCTTTAATAAAATATCATTTAATGGGATAAGGATTAATACAGAGATATGAATAATATGGTTTGATTATTGTCGGCACTTTTATCAACATTTAAAATGTAAAAAAATTGTTATAGTAGCATAACTACAGTAGTTGGACATATGGTATTGCGGACATTTTTGTAGATATTGATACGTTCTATAATACTGTAGAACATTTTTTTTGTTTTATCATCAATAGTTTCCGCAGCGCACGTGATGACAGATTTTTATGACTAATTTTTTTACACCGTGGGTTATATTATTGCATTTTTATTAAGAATCCCTATTTTTTTTTAAATTTAATACAGCCTATGTCACTCAGTGAAAACGCATCTTTCTAATGATGATAGAATTTTTGAAATCGGTCTAATAGTTTTTGTGTGAAAACATTACAAACATACATACAAAAACACAAATGTTTCCTCTTTATAATATTAGTTTAGATAACCACCAATATGTACCCTATATAACTGCATACATTTTGAAGAGAGCTTAATTTCATAACCTATAAGTTTATTTCAAGTACGAAGTAGGTACCTTTTGACACTTCATAGCACGTAACTCTGCACATTTCATATAAATTGCTAAAATAAACATTTATTAATTATGGTACTAAAGATTATTTAAAAATAATTAGAACCTATACAAAACATGATGTAATTGTTTCACAAACATAAACAACTAATAATTTCTATTGATTAGAATAGATTGATTGATGTTTAAATTATTAAATAAGTTAAACATCAAAATAAAATAACATTTTACTACAATACCATGGTTACGTACTAGGGTAATTTTTTACTTATGTCATAGTGACGCGACAATATGAATCGGATAAAATCGACCTAATTCGAGGTAAAAACAATTGCCCGAGACATACTTTTTTAAATTTGTCTTCTTCTCCCTAGCCTTTATTATTCCCAAGTCACTTGGGGTCAGCTTTTCTAGTCTAACCGGATTTGACTGGATATCAGTTTTTACACAGAGCGGCTACCACCTGACCTCCGCAACCCGAAGGCTAATGATACCCTAAGGCTAGACCAGTGTCAGGACATTAGAGGGTACTGACTTTTCCAATAACGACTGCCATAGATGTTCATAGCAGCCGGGACCGACAGCTTAACGTGCTCTCCGAGTCACGGAGCGGATCATTGTCAATCAATACGCACATAATTTCAAAAACTCATATAACTTCCGAAAGTCAGAGGTGCGCGACGTGGGTTCGAACCCGAAACCCTCTGCATTGCAGTCTGATGGTCTCGCCACTGAGCTATCGCTTTTGTAAATTTGTATTTGGTATTAATCATTATTACGTTGCAACGTTCCTTAAACCCCATTCTGCAAACCCTTAATATATTTTAGTTACCGAAAATGGATTTGAAGATGCGATATTGGACGCATGGTTTAAAATTATCCCATAGTTTTTAAAGAGTAGTCGTCTTGAAAATCAAAATCTGTTCTACCACATTAGTTTTACCCTTATACTAAGTATGGAGTAAGTATGTGATATTAGGAATTAATCAAGGATATGTCCAGTTTTTTTAACTATTCTTCACGTTATATATAACTGTTACTTTTCTATTCTTTCGATATGTTAAACTTAGATGGACTCTCTACTCTCTCTTTTTCTGTTTCTATCATTTTTGTTTTGATTCTAAACCCATGATTACAGTTTGTTTAGAAAGTTAATCGGTAATCGATTTCGCGATGTGTCGATTGAAACGGTCTCTTCACCATCGCGGTTTAACGATCGTCCGTCAAATGGGACTTTGTATTTGAAACGCACTATAAGTCTGCTCAAGTTTTGTTCGCGAGGGATAGAATTGTTTAACAAAATCTACATCAATGCGAGCGAAACCTCAGGCAATAAATATGCCTTTATTTGAATTTAGATACCCTTAGTTATATTGATGTGTTATTATTTTATTATTATTAAAATAATAATAATATTCTATCACATACACGCAACACCATCTAGGCCAAACTAAGCAGAGCTTGTATTAATATCTTTAATGTATCCACACAGCTTCTGTATAGTCTCGTAATAGTAAACATATAGAGAAATGTCGCATGCAGTGTCCAGAGCTACTCATAAAATAATGCAGCACTTAAGAGGACAGATTTGCAGGGCCATAAACAGCTTAGATCACATAAACACACGGTACGGCGCGGTCCGCTGAGGTTGCAAGTTAATATCTTAGAAGTTCAAAAAACACTGGTAAGTGCATGATATATTTTTATAGAGTATGTCGCTGTTTTCAGCAATACACTCATACACAATCGTAACTAATATTATAAATGCAAATGTGAATTTGTTTATTTGTTATGCTTTTACGCCTGAACTACTTGACCGATCATCATTAAATTTCGCTTACACGTTTCCAGGGGTATAGAATAGAATACCTTTCATCTAGAAAGAGTACTGTTCCCAAGGGATATAAATTGATCGACGAAATCTAGACAAACGCGAGCAAAGCTGCAGGTAATATGTATTCGGTAGGTACAATGGTAGATAATTCACATTTTTTTATTGTTAAGTTAAATAGTTACATTACTCAAAGTCTCAAAGAAGTCTTGAGATCCACTCAAATCTAAATAAAATACAAACGCTTCTTATCAGGTAGTAAGGGTAATTGTTAAATGACAAAAAATGATGCATAATACAAACTGTGACGTAACTCCTAATTAAAGGCTATCCGATGAAGATATCGCGATATCCACATTACATTTTCATGTGCCATAGCACACATATTTTTGTATCTTGATTTCTTATAATGTTCTCAGCGCATACTGACTTTGACTCACGGCTTTTTTAGACGAAGCGGATAGCACGCAACCTATGGTTCTTGGCCGAGTTCTTGCATACAACTTGCCTAAAAGCCTTTATTTGCGCATGTTAGTTTATACGATGCGTAGTGTAAACTACCGAAACAACATTGGTCATCCGCGCAATTATTCCATATGATAAACTCACACATACATACTCACTCAACATGTAGTCTACGCTACCTACTTATATCGTATACAAGCACTATAACGTATCTTTTCTTGAAGCATTGTGTCTGGACGTTGGCGTCCTTACACCGAATGATAAACTATAGGTATTGAATCGTGGAGGCGTTTCGACTTTTTGAAGTTTTTGACAGCAGAGTATATTCAACGCGTTTTGTAACTGAGTGAATTCTATCTTTCCACTTGTAAAAAGCAATGATTGGCAATCAGATTTAAAAGATTCATGTCATTCAGTTATTTAACAAGAGAAAATCTGGAAATCAGCGCTGTGGCGTTGGTCCTTGCCCTGTGCCACAGCATTATGCTACCTTCCCGTCTATTGATCTTTTTAATTAAATATATCTTTTTATTGGTGTATTACACTATTCTTGTGACTGTGTGCGTCATATTTACAAAAAAGTAAACAAATTCTTTCTGTCTTCTAGACTGTAAAAAGATACTTAAAATATCGAACAATCAGTCAGTCTTTCACTCAATCAAGGGAAGCAGACCATTTGAATTTATAATAACACAACCGGCCTATCTAGTTACAATGCGTATGCCGGGTCAAATATATGTATGTACATAATAATAATTATACAAGAATACTAACTAAACAAAGACAGTTGGTATTCAAATCGACCCTCTCGTTATTACAGCAATGTAGTTCTGTAATGATATTCCGTACCAAGTTTCCCGACGAAAATAGAAAGCAAAAGATTACTAGAAACAAACCAAATAATATAATTAATGTGATTATTGTTTGTTCGGGACTTTGCTAAGAAGATTGTGTCTACAGTTACTTTTAGATTTGTTTATGGAAATTACGCCAAAGTTTCACTTATTTACGTTAGGCAGAAGATAAAATATTTAAAAAGGAAAGGATATTATAATTCGACATATATTTTATGATATTATATTTAGTAATTGTAATGAATCTGTCTTTTTATGTCCGGTATTTCATTAATTGTAACGATTTTTGCAATACAGGGATTGCAACAATCTCTTTAGTTCAGCTAATTTATAAATGCTTATAATTTTGACTATAAATTACTAAGTATGAGTGCCAAATGAAGTCAAAGATTCAAGGCGCCAGTAATGCAACAACCAAGTATACTTATGTTTTACAATATCTTTCACTCTCTCTCTTCTGTTTACCTTCCTTGATCTTCAGCTACTGTCAAACTATAGCAGTCTGAATGGATAATATCCTCTATCCTACAGCAAAACGTGGCTAAATAAACATGTTGCTTTCCCAGGATAGGTGGAATTTCCAGACTTCTTAAGAAGGCCTTATGCTGTCCGTAGAGAATGCTTGACTTCTTATTTGAAGAATCAGTAAAGCGATACCGATGTCATAGATGTTGCAAACGTCCATAGGCTACGGTTATCGCTTACCGCCAGGCGGGCCGATTGTTAGTTTAGTTTTACTTGTATAAAAATTAAATAACACAATCCTAGCTCAAGACTGTGATTTTGAATGTTATTTATACACGGTAGGGCAGTGAGATTAGTTACACAGCTGGCTGTTAAGCTAGTTCCAGTGCCCTAGCGTGGACTTATTACAGAAGCATAATTATAAGTATACATTTTAAGATATATTATTTTAAGCGTTTTTTATATACCTACTACTAAGGTGAGAATCAATCATACGTCCTTGTATATAATGGTTACCGTAATCGTTGATTAGGGGCTACACTAAAAATATATAGATATTAGCGCATTGCTGATTCTGCAAATAGGAGTAGCTGCGCTGTCAGTGTAATGGACAATTATCACTAATCCTCTATTGACAGCAGTGCTCTTTTAAAGAAACTCTGAATACTCCATACTTCTCAGGTATACAACACAACGTAATCTCGTTTCATTCTTTTGTAGAGTGAAGATTCTAGTGAAAGTGAAATCTTAGGCTTTAGCAGCCATTCTAATGAATCTCCATTTGCTTAAGATAGCTAGCCTATTTTTGCTAATTGAATCATTTAACAAAAATCACAATAATGTATATTGATAAAATTATAACAATATAAATAGTATAAACTAACAATTATTATGTCATCCAGATATAACAAAAACTTAAAAGAGTTTAAAATTCCGAATGCCACCTACAAAGATTGTTATATAAGTAAAAGGTGGAGGTCGATTCGACTACCTTGTTGAAGACAGAAAAAGGTGAGAAAAGTCAAATAATTAAATTAACAACAGCGAGACGGCTGAACTTCTGTTAAAAGTTGACATTTGTATTGATTGATAACTGGTTTTATTTGATTGTTACGTAATATTGTCTTACGTTTACGCGTTACTAGTACGCGTACATTGAAATTAAACTAGTATTTACGTAAATAATATGAAATCCGTAACTACTAGATGAATTTTAATTATTGATACGATTGGTACATCTTATTATAATAGTTTACAGTCTATAAACACCTCAACTGTAAAAAAGAGAAACATAAGAACATAAATATAACGAGTCATATACCTACAGAGTTAATAACACTGAAGTAAATAATTAAGACTTTAAGAAACAATAAAATCTATTGTATAGAACCCGTTCTGAAAGAACAGAACGTTGAAATAAGAATATCCTTTTGTCCCCATTCATAAAGACTCATTATCAAACCTAAAGCTAGATGTTTCTTTTTGATAAACCGCAATAGTCATAATATAATCTAGACAGCTTGTTATACGTAAAATCCACTATAACGAACGCCGGCTGAGCCAGACATATGGAGAAGATATGCAGACATTTTGTGTCCAAATTCGGATGTCCCAAAATTGTTTCGTGTGACGTTGACGGGTCACGTATTTAGTTGGCAACATGTTCCCGCATTGGAAAGAAGAATTTTGTGAGGATCGGAATTGTCTCTGCATGTCAGAACCATAACATGCATTAGTCGAGTCGTCATCAAGAACCAACGAGACGGAATGAAATTTAAACGGATTTTGCTTCGAAAATTGCAGTTAGGCTTATACTTCATTCACAGTTGAATCACAGCATTCAATATAAGTTGAACCCACTCGTTGTTGTACCACAAACATTAAAAATTCATTTCAATATTTTTGCCAACAATATTTTATATTGCACGTTGGAAAATGGTTTTAACCGATGAAAAGGCTGTGTCAATGGCGGGGATTTTTCGGCCGTTGAAAGGTGCCGACGGAAACTTGTCCAACTTGACAAGGAAAAATTCTTATAAAAATCTAAAAGCAATTAAGATTATCAAGAGGAAGATCAAGAGAAAACATCGTGGTGGATGGAGAAAACCATCAACCACCAAAAGGTATAATTATATATAATAATTATTGCTAAGAATCGATTTTACAATTATTTATCATCTAATATGAATTGGCTTTATAATATTTAAAAACAACAGAAATACTCACGACACACATTTTATGTAATATTTTAGCAAATAAAATTTATTTTCTATCTGTGATTAATGCCCAAAATATTAACGGTACCTCGATCAATCTATTTCCAAAAGTTAGCAAGAAGTCATGACCGACAAATTACAAGAAAATGAGTTAAAAATAAGTCACATGCTATGAAAACGACATTGCGTGATGAGAGTTGCGGTTAATGTTCTCAATACACATTAAAACTAATTTTTATACTCATTTTGTGTGACTGTATAAACTTCGTACTGAACGATGACTCAGGTTTATAATAAAAACATTTGTCCTTAATTCGAAAAAGTTCGTGCGCCATAATATTTAAAAAGAAATAATGTTTAAAATACCTTCTTTTATACACGATTTATCACCGAGAAGTGTAACGTGAACTTTTTGAAACTTTCACACAATAGTCACAAGTACGTTGCACAAATTATAAAACAACTAGTTTGTAGTGTTTACATTGCGGGCTCGCGCGTGTCGGCCATACGGAGGACGCGGCGCCCCCGGGTTCCATTCGCGAACTGGAGTGGTCCCTCTCCGACCGACTTGCAATGTGGCGCGGCGGCCCGTACATGCGCACTCACGCCTCTCCCTTTGAAACCATTGTGGAAGACCCCTGCAAACGTTTCTCTCCGCATTATTGAAGGTAAACCTTCTTGGGATAGTGTGCAGATGGTTTTATTGTTTTTCATTGTATCGCGAGATCTTTCTTAGCATTCGTTTGCGAGACTTCAGCTATTATTTTGCCGACTGTTAAATGTTCAGATTTATTTTTACTACAATATTAATCAAGTAATTTGTCTACTTACCTAATTTTATATGCGGAGACAGTTAATAAGAACACATATCACATGTGAACGTATTGACTTGACTATAAAAAGTGTTAACACACTTTTGAAATATCAAGTAGGGTTTTGATCATATCGGCTGCCAAGTAGGATTTTCCGGCCCGCAGTTACTGCTTTGGTCATGTTTTTTGTTGTTACTGCCATAAAATTCACAATACTCGAGATTCCACTTTCTCGCCTGACTTTAGATGTAACACGTAAGCCCCTTCTATCGCTTGAGTTATTCATAATATTTTACACGTTCTATTTAGACTAAATATTTTATTCGAACGCTAACGACGTCTTTAACGAAAGTCTAAATTGAAGGTGGCTTTAATTTTAAAACCAAAGCTAAGGAGATTATGTTGTCTGATTCTTACCAAGTTGTTAGCCGCTAATGCAGTTTCAGTCTTCCTTGGAAGTTCTTTTTAACACTTGTTTAATCGGTCTCAAGATTTCAAATCTAGGAATTACAACGTAGCTCAGAAACAAGACGGCAATTTGAGATCCAATCTTATTAAAACTTATTACGGGAAAATTTAATTTGGCTTAGTTGGTGGTTAATATATTGTGTTACGTTGGTAACAAAATATTTTATACCATTTATACATACAATCTGAAGTGATTTAGAAAAGTAGTACGTGATGATTATTTCTAGTAATAGTACCTATGGTAACCTCTTTCTTCTCCTAAAATTGTTTGTACGAAAACCATTATCAAGTCGAAGCTGCGGTGGGTGAGCGAAAGCCGCCTGCGCCGATAAGCACGCGTGGGACCGCCGCCGGATACCCGCAGCGCCGGAGCCATGACAAAAGCCAAGCTTTGTAATACAAATTAGTTTTAAAATCATTATTAGGATAAATAAACATTAAATAATTTGAATTTAGGACTTACAACTTTTATTGAAAACGGTTTTATGTCTTTTGTATTTTATTGATTGTAATATTTATGACAAATAAATTTAGGTCATATTACGTTCAGGCATTTTAATTTTATGACATATGATATTATGTGACATTAAGTTCGGGCAAGTTATCATTCGGACAACTTATAATTAGGACAAAAAAAAATTATGGCACTTTAGATTATGGAAAAAAAAGTTAGGTAACACAATATTATAGAGAACCAGTAGGTACCTATACTCGTATGTGGCATTGTCGACAGTGTAATTAGCGATACGCAGTGCTATAATTTATTCCGTGGCATTAGGAGCTTATTGCTAAGCTTGCTTCATGACACGATAAATAATATGATTTAAATCTTATAATAGATATTGAACATTTTTAATGGTTATATAATGATGCAGGAGTTTTTTTACTTACTAAACCATGTCCTAAGTCACAATTGACTTAGCACAAGGCCAATGCATTTAATAATTGTCAATCATGAATACTTAAGACTATACCAATATGTTTTAAAGCATTGTTATCCCATGTGCGAGAACGAAACGTAGCTATTCCCTTTGCAGCGCACTGTCTCGTTCTTGCGATTGCAATAATAATACTTTAATATAGGATGCTAACGCCCTTGCTAGTTTACCTGGGATAGGAAAACAGTTGTTAATTTGCCAGTCAAATAATTCTAAGTACATGCATAATACAACTGTTTTCGATATACGGCATGGCTACCTTACCTATATGTATGTACCTTACTGATGTACAAGAGCAAGCTGGGCTGTCGCTAGAAGCTATCGCGCGTCGTAGTATCATGCTACGATGCAAGTTATTGAAGACTAGCTTTTTCACCCATAACTTCGTACGTAATATTTTATTTTTATTGTATTTTCAAAAAGGGATAAGGTAAAAATTGTATTTATCTTTCTTTCCAACGCTCCAATTGGAATACAACTGTGGAAACCTCATTCAATTGTGAGCCGTAGTTTTTGCGTGATGTGCGTATAAACAGATAAACAGCTAGCCAAACGAAAATATTTTTTCTAAAATAGTTACTATGTATAGACATCGATAGGTTATATTGTATATGTATATAACGTCGTACAGATTGTTCAATATGGCGAGATTATTTAAAATGAAATTATAGTGTTACACGAACGTCGAGACGTTGTTACGTCTACGTCATGTAAGGCAAGTTGTTGCAGGGCAGGTACAGATCTGTAAAAGCACATTTTGATTCGAAGCTCGATGCAGAAAGGCTCGCCTGATGCGAAACTGTTGGTTCACTTATAGAATTTATATTTGTAACGGTAATATCAAATATACGCGTTTACTAACAATTAAGTGTGAAATTTTTTGTGATAAAGGCAATACTACAGACCGACATTAGTGACGTCGAATGCCAACCTGACCCAAAACGATGTTATAAAGATTATATCTTATGAGGGTAATTAGTCCTCGAAAAAGGCAAATAGAACGTGTTGTAAATGACTTTTATTGCCTTTGTAGATATTGCAAGCTTATAAAATTGTAGAAACATTAGAATTTTGTTTTTTTTCGCGTAATACTACTTCGAGCAAATCAGAGAATGTAAATAAACATCTAACTACTTCACAGAGATTTTCCAGTTAACTACGGCGCAATGAAACTTTATATTGTATTTTCTATTGGCGTCTGCTACGATTGTTACAGAACTTTTTTATACCCTTTGGTGGCTTAACGATCCAAAGTAAACGCATAGTGAATGGCAACCGCTGCTCATGGACATGGCTGTGTTTTATCCCTAGGAATTGTTGAAACAATGACTAGAAAATCCGCGGTAGTGAATGTGAGAACTGTGCATGAGGATCCAGTTTAGAAGTCCAGGACGGACAATTTTCTGTTAAGAAATTTTCATAAGCAGTGCGGCGTTTAAAACTGTGGTGGTTAGTCTAGTAATCAGCTTGCTTGATACGTGGTACAGTCAGCGACATAAGTAGCTGAACACTTAACAAATTTGTAACAGAACCTACCTAATTTATTATTAGAAATTAACTTATTGTTATTCTATAGAAATTAATTGTAGTTAAAATAATTATCCTTTAACGCAAGACGAAGAATTACTATGATTGTGTATGAGTAAGCCATTCAAAATCTAGGAAATGTTTATGGTCTTATGTCGCTGACTGTACCTAAAATCATAACTGACGAAATCTGAGTGTAGGTAAAACACCTCTAGCTACTAGCTATCCCTTTCGGGACAGTTTAATTAGGAACTGCAATTGGGTCGTTGTCTGTAAAGTAGATTGAATAGAACAAAATAAGAACCAGCATAGGAAAGCTTAGTAAAAATTAATACAGAACTATACTACCAGTGGTAAGAGAGGTCAGGCAGGCACAAATACAGATTTACGTTTAAATATGTTAACCTGGCTGGACGGTAAGTTGTTATCTGACACACAAAGCCAACATTAATTACATCTTAATTTTAAACATAGTAGGTATTATCACGCTCACTCATATTGAAAATTGTATACTATCGTTCTCTAAATATTATGTGACGTTACTCGTCTTAGTAGAGACACTTTTTCGTGCAATCGAAGTACAGTGAGGGCACGTCTATGATTTCAATATTTTAATAACGATATCTAGAGAAGCCGATAAACTTGAATTAATTGCATGACAACTGAACAGGTTGCAATCAGAACAACACTTTCTTTTAATATAAGATACGATAATGACTGTCAGGCTAAATTTGACACTTATTAGAATAACTTGAATTATCCAGATTACAGAAAATTTGTATCCGTACCGTGGTTAGGTTAAATTTCTATGAATATCGTCACCGTTCTGTTGTAATAAATAAATGTTGAATAATATACAGATTGTGCACATAACAGTAGTACTATTGAAAGAGCGGTTAAGCGCGTTTTAGAATCATTAATATATATATGTTTAAGTTTGTTTATACTTATGTGTATATTTATATACGTATACTAATTTTATACAAACTATTTAAGATAGCTTGTATGTTACCAAGGGCTTAAGTATTATTTTAAATAACAGACATTAAATTAGATGAAACACTTTAATCAAATAAAACATATTTTGTAAGTAACTATTGTCATATAAAGACTAACATAGGTACATTATTTTAGATAACAAACATGAAGTATACTTATCTCGAGTTTACAGTTGACTGGTAGGTGTGTACTGTCCCGTGGTCGCCGAGCAATAACGTGCCGTTTTCCACGCGGCAACGATTTATATAGCAATACCCCCACTGCTCGACAATCATAGGATGTCAATTGAATTACTTGTTATACATTAAATAATAATTTTAAAGAAATCATAGTATGCCTTTAGAATATTTTAAATGATGTAAAATGCTCATATTTAATTAATAACTATATAATTTATTATATTATTCAATTAATAGAATAACCACCTATATATAATATTCTAACACGCGCAGTGTAGCACATTATAGAAAATTCAAACGGTATTCTTGTCCAATGAAAAAAAGTTTGTTTACCTTTGCGAAAAAGGGTAAACATAGGTATAAACCTATGTTTTGGTAGCAACTTTTTTAAGCCCTACATAATACCAGGTAAATCTGTTGCCGGCTCTCGGGCACAGTTTCGGCATCCATGTTGCTACTGAGAAGGTATTAACAGAAACGCCTAATAATACGTTGCTGGAACCGGAAATCGAACTTGTGACCTAATAAACAGTAGTTGTGAAGAATACATTTAAGAATTTTGCTACTTGTGCAGACTACAGAGCGCGGTCGATGTCCAATTGTTGAAGACAAGGTCAGCATAAACTGTAGTTTTAAAGCTGCTGGATTTAAAACAATTATTACTACAAGTAAAACATGAATTCTAAGCTATTTTATCAACAATCGTGGCTGGATGACGGCAATTACCCTACCCAATGGCTTGCAAAATCAGAGATATCACGCGCACTTTAGACACCTTAAATAAAATAATAATATAAAGGTATAGGATGCAATAATGTGAATGGGAGAGATAAGTACGTGAGCATTTGCCACTCTAACTCACCGGGCGAAACGTAGTGGAAATGTTATCTGCTGCTCTTACGCCACTTCTTCCTTCCACCTCCTTTCCGCTTAAATAGCTCCGTCATTAGATCCACTCGATACTTATCAAGTGATTGTCGATGTTAAGGTTTTTTTAAATACATTTTTATTTATTTATCCCGTATTAGGAGTACCTACATCCTGATTGTGTCGTGGGGATCTTTACAAGCATTGAAAAAGGAAACAGAGTAATAGTCTAGTACATGCGGAATAACCGCTTCGTCCAGATTTTTGTCCAGAGTAGGGATTGAACCCATTATACTCGCCGCAGTGTCAATGGCGAGGCGACCACGTACAATGGAAAAATACTATATCACTCGTGCAGTCAAATCTTTATATATCTTTATGATATGTGCAATATGTATTTTTAACATAGCTATTAAGTATTTTTTAGTAATACGGAATAGTGCAGCTATATTAGGTAAACCATAAAACTATACCAAACAACCTAACTTGATATTATAAATGTGAATGTGAGTTTTTTTGGTGGTTTATTAGGTTGTTTATTTGTTGCGCTTTCACGTCTTAACTACTCGACCGATCATCATGAAAGGGGCATGCCAAGACACCATAGTAATTTGGGCCCACAGTGCACACCTATAAAGGCTAATGATAATAATAGTAGGCAATGCCAATAATTAATAAGCAAAAGAAGTGATTTACAAAAAACTTGGCATTTAAAACTTATCAAATATTCTTATATCTCATCAATACAATTTATATTAAATATGTGCTATAGATATCATTTTATACATTATTTAAATTTATTTATGAGTACAATAATTAGGAATACAATAAAACAGAATACATTGCAGTTTTATAGCTTATAGTTAAAAGTCGTCAATATTAACCGCAATAAATAAACACTAACCGTCACAATGGAGTTAAAAAACAAGCAATGATATTGACATTGACATTATCCGACGTCTGATAAGTTAGAGATGGTGTTGCCATAATAAACATAAAACTCGATACATCCATAATAGACATTAAGTTAATCAATGTAATCTTACAAAGATAAAAATAATTATTATTGTTACTTTTGTATAAAAAATGAAATGAACGAATAAAATAATAATTATATAATATAGCAATGGTAAATTACTATTTCGATTAATTACTTGTCAATATATTTAGTGTAAAGGCAACATTTTTACGTTAATGTACTTGCTTGCAAGTTCCATTACATAGTTTAGTCGTTTTCTTGTTTAATATTTTTAGTAAATATTACTGACTTGTACAGAATAATAAATACAAGGAACGTGTAGGATAAATATTAATATATTTTTTTAGTATAGCCAATTTCTTGTGCACCTCTGGGCCTAATACTGGCATGCTTCTTTCGCATACACGTTGTCATGCGTACAGAATAGGACACAGGGTACTTTTAAACCAGAAATAAAGTATTGTTCTCGAGGGATAAAAACTTATTGACAAATCTACATTAACACGTGTAAAGCCGCGGCAAAGTTTAGATATAGGTAATTAATATTTATTATATTATTAAAATAACCAATTTAAACTTCCCTCTTTTCTAACATCAATTTCCGTAAGCTTAATTACATTAATTAGAATTCTTCGATAAATAGGTTGTACACAAAATAATAATTAGCAAAATATATTCAAATATAAACGCCCACTGACGCCTACTCTTTTGAATTTACAACAATCTTTCATAATAAAGTTAAAATTTTCCTTATAGGTACAAACAAATTATAATTATTGTGTTAAAAAATAAGATCAATTCAAATAAGATATTTTATTTTATCGAAACCTTTATACAAACAAAAATCAATGCGAATGTAACACTTTAAAATACTGCATATTGATATTATATCGATATGCTCAAATTAAAACTATGCACGGCTCTTATATTACTTAGGACTATTAAATTATATAAAATAGATACTTTAAAACAATAATAATATAATTTGAGACCAGTATATAAACTGTCACACAGCTAGGTAGTTGGGTACTGGTCTTCTTAGTGAGAGAATGGTTAGGCCAAAGTCAACCACGCTGGACAGCGCGGGTCGGCAGACATTTTTCTTTTTCTCTTTTTTGGGTAATCTAACAACATCACAATAACAAATTTTAAAATTGTATGGTTCTAAATATTGTAACTAATTGTGACATCCACACCGTTTACCACGAGTAAAACAAATACGTAATACATTAGGTATACAAGTTGAGAGTGGTAGGTGTACTTAAAATTAAAAACTACAAAATGGTGACAATGAGATATAGCGCTAAATAATTTGTTTAACAGTCAGTGTGCAATATTTAAATTCAAATCGGACAGTTTTTGAATGACAAGTTTTTTGTAAGCACCCACACTATTCGCGTAAATATCAATGTGATTAAAGTGGCAGTTGTATGAGTCAAGTATACGACGAATAGAAGCGCGCTTGCCTGTGTTAGTACGTGATGTTGGTATGTCAAAAAGCGGAGTTGTACGACATGCTCGCCTGTGCAGTCTAGTGGGCACTCTATAATTAATGTTATTAGTTAGGCTGAAAAATTATTAAAATCGGTCCAGTAGTTTTTATGTTTATTTTCTTACAAACAAACGTACAGAAATACAAATATTTCCTATTTATAATATTGGCATAGACATAATTATACATAAGTTATATTCTAATCATTAAAAGCATTTATAGCTGCTTTAAATAACGAGCAGCTTCGATGATGAGTTCCAAATTTAAACAAAGCTTCGTACAGAAAAGGATTTAAGGTTTTATTTAAGGAGCATTTCCTGTATTTGATTTACAACAATAGATTCAATTATAGCATTTAAAATCGTGACGTCACTATTTATTTTAACAATTATATACATCAGTAAGAAACCTATTGAGTCGCAGCGGCACACCGGTGGCCAAACACAATATATTTTCAATTATGTCTTGTATTCTAAGACTTAATAGATTAAGATATGAATAAATCTACACGATGTTGTTTGTTATCTATCCACAAGAAATGCTGAATCGATCCTAATGCAATTTGGCAAGAAGATTTCATATAGGGAATGGCATGGACATATTCGACCTTTTACCCCATATAAATTCCATTGGAATTTACGCAGGCAAAGCTGCGAGCAGAAATTAGTAACAAATAAAATAAATAGTAAAACGTCACTCTTCACTTCACTACGTCTCATACAAATCAAGTTCTGTATCAGAGTTGCATACGTAAACCTATACAACAAAATTGAGAGGTCACTGGGTCATTTGAATTTTTTAATCATTTATTGAGTATTTTTAGAGTAGAAGAGCCTCGCTGATTTCAGCATGAATGGGCCGGCTCGACTGGGGAAGGACTACCCTCTCACAGAATATCGACATGAAATAGCAGTATTCCTACTGTTGTGTTTGGTTCGGTGAGTAAGAGTACCGGAGGCCCAATCACCCCCTTTCCCCCTTCCCGCTCCTTCTCCTTCCCACTTCCTTTCCTAGAGGGGTAGCAACGCGCAAATGATGCCTCTGCATCAGAGCGTCTATAAGCTACGGTGACCACTTACCATCAGGCCCACCTGATGGTAAGTGGTCACCGTAGCCTATAGACCGTATGCTTGTTTGACAACTTAGTTGTATAAAAAAAAAGTATTGCAGGTGTGTCTTACTGCTGTTGTTGCTAATCGCTTTACTACACACTTTTCTGTGCATAAGGTCTGGGGTTCGATTATCGAACAAAGTGTTGTTGAGTTTGCCTATAAAAGCATTCTTAATAGCACCACAGTGTATGGACTGTGCCCGGTATCTGGGATCTTAAACATAGTTGATGAACTGTTGGTGTAATATACCAATACCTGTAATATAATTTCAGCCTTTCTATATCTTTATGTAATACCATAAATACGCAATCAATATATCGGCTTGTAACGTTTTGACAACTGATACCAACGAATTATTTTTTATTAAAATGAATATGCCTGGATGACGTAATAGTAATAAATGTGAGTGCAATACATGAGACCTTGAATTCGATCTTAGATACGGACAATATGTTAAGATTTTCTAAGAAAGAAAGAAGCAACACGGAGTCTAGAAACGAATCCGGCAGGCAGGAATGAGCTCTTTCCCTATTTCGTAGAATCTAAAAACCGTATCTGGCGTAATGAGGTTGTAATATACCTATATCTTAAGATATATTTATAAGCGTGAGACTACATAGGTACGTATGAGGTAGCATTGGGCAACATAAAAAAGAGTGTAATTAATTGTACCTTCACACCGCTGTAGTATGACGTCACATTATCACAGCACTTGCCGCAACTTTAGTATTAACTTTCCAGTAAGTGCAAACGTATTAAGTATTTTATTGATTGATTGATGGCAAGATCAATGTTAGCTCATTTCGTATTGCATAATCCGTACATGTTAATAAGACTTCGTAATGTTGCTATTGGCGGCGAATATATGTTGACTTACGTCATTTATATAAACAACAACATTAGGTACCTACAAATTTAAGTGCATTAAATATGTCGACACATATGTGAGAATAATGATTTGATTTGATACAATTTGAATGGTACATAGATTGTGAACCCTCTATTGAACAGTAAGCCGAATTAAACTTCAAACGACGCTCTTACTGCCTGGACTACGACAGAAATCAATTGGTTTCAGTAAGCTCAAATCCCCGTTGTGATGAACATATGTCTTTATTTTGCATATTCTTGCTGGATCAATTAGTTATTGCCAGGCCTGACGGTAAGGAGTGCTGGAACCAATTGGTTTTCGTCCTCCTGTGGTTAAGAAGTTGTGACGACAGTGAAAATTTACTATCTACTTATTCCATAGAGCACGGAATAGTGCGCGTCATGCTTGTTCTAGAGACTAAAGTAATAATGATATTACCGAGTGCAGACAGCACTGTCAGTTCGATAATCATAACTGTTGGTTTATATTGGTCTCACCTGTGTTATTGTCACTTACAAGTGACAATTACACAGTTGAGGCAATAATAGTGACTTGTATAGAATGTTTGATTGCACAAATAGCGTAATCGTAGGTGCTCGCTTCACCTCTGCCACTTCGCCGAATGTTGGAGGTTTGATCCCAAGTGACAACCCAGACACAGGGCACAAAATTTTGTGATCAGCAAATAGGTTGTTCCAAGTCTAGGTGACCTTTATGTACGTGGTTTCAGTATAGATAAATACTTTAAAAGTTGCTACATTCCCGCACTATAAACTATGGACGAGGATAGAAGGTGTCTTTATAAAAAATATATAAATGAATATTGCAAGTTAGATTTTCTTTAGTAGAAAGTTGACTTATTTCGTGGAGTATTTAAATGATGCTTTGAAACCGAAAAAGGCTAGGCTTTCAACTGTCCTTAGCAGCAGATCATTATTTATTACATTTCTTGATAAAACAAGTGACAAGCATACTCTTTATGTATCCTTGCAAATTCAACGTAGATGTTTTTATGAGTATACAATATCTAATCTTATTTGCTGGAGTTCTTCCTTTTTATTGTTCCTCTAAAAAGACAACTCGTTCACTAGATATATTTCCTCTACCGCAAGAAACTTAACAAACACTTTCACAGCGTACACTAAGAACACCCAGACTTGGAACAATAATTGGTAGAACACATTTATTTCACTACTTCACTTAAGAATGACGATATTTATAGTAATATTATTTTGATAAAGTATCTCTGTCACATACGGGGAGAGGAAAGGTATAGAACTATGATGTGGAATTCTACGTAGTAGCGTGATTAGGGATCTAGCTTGACACCTGTCAAAGCGTATATCCCTAAGTATAACGTAAACTTCAAGGTACTATGCATTTTGATCCTTAGACTATATTATGTATTTCGTAAATTTCACGATGTCACATGGTTTCGTCACAAAAGTCAAAAAGTTTAACAACAAAACAAGACTTGTTACCATGTTCCTGGTATATTACATCCTGCTTTCCAACAATTTATATAAACAACTCTCATGAGAAACTTTGTGTTGTGTCCCGTGAAAATGTCTTAATTCTGTGTGGCATCTCGAGAAATGATTAAGTTTAAAAGATTACTTACCTAGGAGACTAAATATTGATGCTAAATCATACCTACATTTTAGTGTAATACATTAATATGTACTTTTGTAAGCCTGAACAGTCTGGAGTATTGTTTTATGTAACAATGTGCAAGCAATGCTATTCAATTCGAGGCCGCGATATAAAATAATACAAAAATCGAGGTTATTTATGAAATACTGAAAAGAGCTTTGCATTTCGGTTGTGAGCTCTATTATCACTCTCAGAGGACTTCAATTATTATTTTTAGATCGACAGAATACACTGCTTTTTTTTTGGTTACACGTCGTTTTTATTTTAATTTGGTCACAATAACGTCATGAACTCGTGAGCTGCTCCACATAATACCTTTTAAACTAGCTATGTTATTTTATATCTTTATGGTTAAATGTCTATCAGCTAGAGTCTAATCATAAACTTTGTAGATATTCCTCGGCTAACCATTCAGCATCCTATTTACACTAAAGTGTTAAAATTTGTGCCGAAAACTGGTGTCGATATTTTCACACGTTTTAATCTTTTCACCAAGGTATCAATATGGCTAACGTAGCCTACGTGAAAATACTACGCCGTAGCTCCGTAGCACGCGTGTAGCTCTTTAAACGAAAACGTATCTTATACTCATAGAACTGTTAGGGTGGAATGTATCTGTATAATAACTGTGTCATCATAACTACATGGTAATAGATAGGCTTACATAACTCGATATCTCGTAAACAGATTAATGCCACCCACCTCCACAAGTTGACTTAATGCTCTAATGAAAATAGAAACCCTCCTAGCTGGTTTATTGCTATGACAATTTTATTACCTTATACCTAGAGATAATACTATATTGTCGTCAATATTTCGTGACAATAATCATAAATAGTAGTCACTTTATGTGATAGTAAAAAAAAACAATTGTTTTGTGCAGACAATTGAATGTATGTACACTGATTTGTGGTTAAGGTCTGCCCGATACCAGCAGGTAATATAATTAAATGTTGTGGTTTTATTATGTGTGTGAACGTTACTAATTATATTATTATTAATTGAATAACTGTAAATTAGTTATTCAACAAGTTCATTTAAAATTCTGCTGATGAATCCATTTTATTTGGTTGATTTATCTATTGACTAATTTATTTAATTTTAAAATAACTTTATTGTATATAGCCGTAGATATATACAATAAAGATAACTAAGTCCATACATTTAATTTAAATAGTAATATATTCTATAGAAACCTATTGAGCAATATATTGGGTTCTGATATAATACGTTCTTATGTGGGATTTTAACGTAGGCTGCAAAAGAAACATGGCCATGATAAATTTTTACCGAATCCTTTGTGATATATGCAATGAAAGTTAAAACATTAAACTTCTACTGTTTACGGCTTTTACTGCAATTTGATTAAGAACACTAGTGTTAGATAATTTAAAGTATTTAAAATGTCACGGGAAGAGTAGGACCGTGACTATCTAAAACAACCGCAATGTCAGAGAAAGTGTAAATTAAAAATTGATAGTCTATTAAACGTGTTTTTATCAGCTAATATGCGTGGGCTGTCTTATACTTCATGCAGGGAAAATCTTTTTTAAGATTGGCAACGCATAAGTGATACTTTAACATGCGAATCATTCGAGCTTGAGACCTTGATCCTTGATCTGTATGGTGTACCAATAGAATCTTAACTTTTCTGTTTAATTTAATACTAAATAATTGTTTTGATACACTATACTGCTAAAACCCCTGACGCCTAGGCACAAATAAAAATACATGGATTCTGGAGCTATAATTAGATATAGATGTGTTTGCAATGTTCATACTTACGATAAGCTGCTTACGGTTTCTACTTAAATACGAGCGCTCTATAGTGTACATAAGCGTTCTCTAATATGTAAGTATATCGATTGAATTAAATTTTACATTAAAATGCACAATTCTTACGCTTAGAACTACGTTTTTCGCTTCTAGAAGTTACTGGACATGCGGTCGTTCGAACTATAGCAGCTGGCATGCTTACTCCACTAGGCTCGCTCTATGCTGTTTATAATCTCAGGCTTCAGCCGTCCACCGCCAGTAAATAAATTAATCGATTAAAATGAGGCGAGTCGTATGTTTATCTGTCAACACAATACGAATTATAATTCTTTTCCCTCTTAAAACGACAACTCCGCTACTAGAAATAATGCCTATATTGCAGTGTGTAGCGACACTGCTGACACGTTAGTTTTGTGTAGTCAGGCGCAAGTATACTGTAGCGCGGCAGTCATCTCTCCGCAACCACTCACTTAGGTCGTATCCTAATATGTATTTATATTATAACTGGTACCAGTTAATATGTTATATCCATATCTATCAAGCAGTATTTCATTTGCACACCCACAATGAGAACACTTCTGATCACTCCTACACAGTGGACTTTAGAAACATTGAAATAACGGACACAAATAATACAATGGAACAATAATTTGTGCATGATACAATTTTTTGTCCCGTGTAGGGATCGAAATCACAACACTCGCCGTAGATATATGCAGTAATAATTTGAAATAAAAATCTTAACAATATAAAAAGCATAGCACAGTTTAAGACTGCTGCTAAATATCTGCAGTCAATATTCAATAAAACATTAACCAATCACGTTATAACAGAATTCGGCACCATACCTCAAAGTAAGCTTTCACTAAGATATGTACGGCGGCAATAAAAATCAATAATTGATATTGCCTATTGTGTTGGTGTCAATTTAGTTGCTGGCTCGGGCTGAACCATATTATTGGAAGAACGTTTGTACGTGATAACGAAATGATAAACTATTGAGTTTGTTACCGCCGTAATAATACGTTTGGCGAAAACAAAGGCACTATGTTCTATAGATATAATTACTATATCTTTCGTGCTTATTTCTTATTGTTCAATATATAATATAAATTTGGACAAATATATTATTATTTGCCGATCTTCCACCTTAGTCTAAATCAGGTGTTTTTTGTTATTACTATTTTTTTTAATTTATTTTTTTTATTTTATTTTTTTTATTTTATTTTATTTTATTTATTTTTATTTTTTTAAGGATGAGGCGAAGATTTATTACTACATACATTTATAATGTCACGTATATTTTATAGGGTAGGCAGAGGCGTACCTCTGAATAATCACAACGAAATATATTTCGTCTTTTTAGGTCCCACGTAATAAAAAGTTTATTATTGTCTACTGGGCACAATTCCAGACCCCGTGCTGTTTCTAGAAACCTAATAAATTTATTTTCGATCTGAACCCCAGACACTATATACAAGCTCGTATTCACTACCGCTGCGCTACCAAGATATTATTACTAGCTACATTTTGGACCCAACTACAAACCTTCCCTATTAATTTCAATGAAGTTCAAGTTCCAGATACCAGAATATAACTATCCGAATAACAAAATAACATTTGCTCGGTTCATGAACTGAATTCGGAGCTTATTTACACCAAGTGGAGTTAGCTTATACATATATTTTGGTAATCAATACTATGTGACGATAATCAAAGCAATTTTACACGACTTACTTGTAATTAAAATAGTGGACTAGTTAATTTGTCTTTGGGCGTTCAGGTGTCCTAAGCAAGGATCAATTATTAATTCAAATCTTTAAGCAAATCGATATATATATATATATTATCTGGCATATATTCCAATACGTGAGCCTTTCATATCGATTTGTTTGTTTAATTACGTAGCAGCTTTAGGTAAATTATACGAATGTACAGGATCGTACAATTTTCGACTATTCGAATTTCCTAATTCAAAGCAAAGTCCACAAAACAGAAGAAAAAGGTTTGTTCTGTGGCTAAGTTAAGGTAGCCACGTATTCTAGCATGTGGCTAGAATACGTAGCTACCTTGGCTTAGGCATGGTAGCCATGCCGAGTTGTAGTCTGCTGGGTGGGTCGCTGAGGTAGTTTCTTTACCAGCGGCCCATCCACTATTCAAGGCAGCGAAGGGGCACACCGTGGGGTTTTAGTCCGTATGCCCGAAATACGGGAGAGCCGGACATAACCCTCTCGCCTCCCCAAGTGGCGGGGGGGTATGCATCAGGTGCATTCCGCACGTAAAAAAAAAAAAAAAGTCATGGTAGCCAGGCTTGTTTGCCATATGAAGACCGACTTTTTAATTGTCAGATATCAAATTGGTCATTTTGATATCTAATATCGAAGCAACGACTTAAATCATTCCTGGTTTAGGTGATCGCCTCGCCATTGCTACTGCGCCGAATGTTGTGTGTCCCCACCCGAAACAAAATTATATATTTTTCTGTCTATTGTTTGAATGTTTGTAGAGTGCTCCGCAACACAGAATTTATTCGTCGGCGGGAGGGAGCCGTCTTTAAAAAACTTTAGATAAGGTACTAAATGTCTATAATGAATAGACAGTACACAATCATCATCAACTCAGCCGAAAGACGTCCATTGCTTGGACATAGGGCTTCTACAAGGTTCTCCACTTAGATCGATCTTGGGCTGCCCGCATACAACTGCATTCCGCGACCCTTACCAGATTGTCAGACTACCTTGTAAGCGTACATAATTTGTAAAATATACATATATAAAATAAATACTAATAAGAAGTAGTATTTCCTTCCGAAGTATAACCAACACAAAACTGGTTTCTCCTATGTATCCTTGTACAGCTCCCGTATGTATTCGATATAGCGAATGACGGACGATGTAGCGACAAACATCCTTCAACTCGAGGCTTCGCTCAAGTTGTTTATGTAAGTAATTTCATATGTAATATTGTATTTCTGTAAAGAGGTCAGAGTATATAGTGTTTTCTGTTGAATGTTTGTGTGAGATATCATTTTCAGTTAGACTAATTAATGTTCGTGTTATGCCGAACCATCAGTTAGGTTATTATATATATGTCTATCAGTTATGAATAGTGTCTGTTAGTTTATTTGTCAGAATATTAACTTTCGTGTGTGGTTATTCCTTTAAGGTTTTTTATTAATGAGTTTTTAGTAGCCGATTATCTGATATCGTATAAATCCTAATCTTAATTAATATTATAAATGCAAATGAGCTTTTGTTTATTTGTTACGCTTTCACTTTTTAACTACTCGACCGATCATCATGAAATATCGCATACACATTGTAAGGGGTACAGAAAAGGATATAAGGTTTTCATTTCATGTAGATAAAAAGTACTATTCCCAACGCATAGCAATTTATTGTCAAAATCTATAGCGGGAGTAAAGTAGCAGGCAAAATCTAGTATCATATAAATTAATAAATATTTTTGTTTTATTTTCATTATACGTAAACAATTAATACGAACTTGGACTAGTAGGTTGTATGTAGGTGCGTTCGTAAGTCGTGGCAGTGTAATGGATTTGTTATCTCAGTTAATACTTTACCGAGATGTTAAATGACATCCGGAGATATTTCTCGCTACGACAAGACAAGATCTTCTTTCATTTGAGCGAAAATAAGTAGTCTACTTTAAGAGTAGTAAAAAAAGCACCAGGAAAAAAAAACCTGAGGTCGCGGGTTCGATTCCCGCGCAAGTCAAACATTTGTGTGCATGAACATGGATGTTTGTCTTGGTCTGGGTGTTTCTATGTATAATATGTATGTATTTACAAAAAAAAAAGTATCTGTGTATGTTTATCCATTGTCTAGAACCCATAGTACAAGCTCTGCTTAGTTTGGGCTAGATGGTGTTGTGTGTATGTGGTAGAATATTATTATTATTATTATTAATTATTATACTTAGACTCTCGTTGACGTTTTAGCTGCCTTTCAGTAGCCATGATCATGGATTAAAAATATTGTTATATTTGAAGTATGTATATGCTACAGAATAATTTAAATCACTTGTAAAATTCTTTGTGAGACAACTACAGAGACATCGTCTCTTAAAAAATCTCTCTAAAAACAACTGGAATGAGATGCATTCATATTTTCTGAACATTAACCATAAAATATAAATTACGAGTGGCATAGTTTAAGTAGTCACCTCATCATTGCCATTACGCCATATGTTGTGGGTTCATATACTACATGGGACAAAAAAATTGTGCGATCCGCAAATAGTTTTTCTGAGTCTGAGCGCACTTTGTGTCTGTAATTTAAATGTTTATAAAGTCTCTCGCGATGTAATATTTATAGTGCAATAGGTACTAGTGAGTAAGTTTTACTTTATTAAATAAAAACGAGAAGCTCAATATTGAGTTAACGAATTTTTGTCTAACCATATTATGTCAAATGGAATTGATATGACACGAGTCAAAGGAAGATAAACAAACTAATATACTTATCGTAATAGAAAAATATACGATCGAAGTACACATCAATAACTCACCTAATGTCATTGGAATCATTTAAAAAAATGCTTCATATATTCAAGCATGTAAAAGCTTTTGAATTCCCCAAGGAATTCACTAACAGTCATTTATGTTAAGTTTATATTATCTGTGCTTGAGAGATTGTCAATTAACCTTTGATAGTAGACCACTAGCTGAATGATAAATGATACATCGTTAGCATACATATTAATAACAATGCTATGGAATACTAAATGGATTCACTCATTGGTATATATCTTGCAGACATCATTCTCCTTCTACAATTTTAACCAACCAGCTGCCTGGTAGTAAGAAGTGAAAGTCAATGCAGGGGCGCATACAACTTGCTTAAACAGTTTCAGTGTCCCAAGCACCTTTAAGGTAGCATGGTATGTTTTTCCGGTAGGATCCGGGTCCATTTCATGTCTCTCCGGGTGAGCCCGTTATACCTACCCTCTTCGCTCCAGTTGACGCTTGTTACATCAGAAGGCTTACTACATGAAAATGTATATCAGAAACTTCAAACAGAACGAAATATTAAGAATATAAAAAACCGCACAACAACAACCTTGTATGTTTTCTGCTGATTTATGTACAAGTCAAAATAATGTCACATTATAAATAAAAAATCGGAAAAACATGATACGTACCTTATACGGTTTTTTTTGGTTTTCCCATTATTTCAGGTATTATTTCCTTGTTTGAACCCTTTCAGAGCAGTCTTAAAAATATAAAAATGTTTAATGGTAAGCATAGCACGAAAAAACAGTTCGGAATTTTGACATTTACGTGTCATGGTACGCCTACAGGGCTTATTTCTTGTACGTTAACGACTGTTTAAAAAGTCGTTGTGATAGCAGTGGAGGGACATTTGTTACTACTAGCACCTTTAGCATGGCACACTTTCAGCAAGATCCTGGTCTTACACCAGCTTAATGGAGCCTGGAAATCCTACTCACCTTAAAAACAAATTCAGGATTTTATTAGGATGCGTTCTTTTATAGCGTGGAGGTGGAGGTTGAGCAAATTCACATTGTACTGTATTTTTAATTTCATAGCATTGAACACTAGTTTAATATTTTTAATATGTTCTATGTTATTAAGATTATTATTCTTGCCAGATGTGGTTAGTACTGTATTATACTAAGCACATAATATATTTTGAATTTCGGACTATTTCCTGAGGTGATAGTGTGCTATCAGTATTTCTGCTGAAAGAAGACCGGTGTGATCTTTATCCTTAATGCTGCCAGTACGATACCCACTTTACAGAATTGATAACGCACAATGCAATGTGTTACCAACAGGCAAACTGCAAGCTTGCCATCTTAGTAATTCGAAAGAAGAAATCAAAGCCACACAACTAAAAATCTTTTTTATCAATTGCGTGCAAGTAATGATTTACCAGCAATTAATAAAATTTGGTCTCTTGCAAAGCGTAGGAGCCGACCTAATTGGTGGGCCAGACAATTTAATGAAAGTAGTGGAAATTTGTTATCAAAAGCTTCATATGGTGTTGGTGTATGTGGTAGAATATTATTATAATATCTATGTAAATGCAGAAAGGAGGCCTCTATTCAACGCTGACCATCATTGTATTATACGTGCTGAAATGGGAATCCTTCAAAATGTTACCAATTCATGAAAGTCAAATAAAGTCGCTTGCATAATTTTCAATAAAATGTGAACGCAATGTAAATTTTGGTTATCGATAGCACTTTCAATAATAACATTGATCTCACTTAGTTACTAGATACGTTATTTATTCAGTTCAAATATATTAAAATGAAATCAATCGATACGTATCTTAATAATCAATTCCAATATGTTATTAAATGTAATTTACGTCCTCGTCGTCAAATCAAAAAGCCTTTAAAGTAATTTAGGTAATTGCGTTATTGATATGCGATGAGAGTGTGTTTTAAATTAATCATATATGTACATAATATGTATGTATGCGTAGCTTTTAGCTTTGACGTTTTATGACTTCATTTCGAACGGTCCAAAATGTCTGTTATGAAGTTTGGCTCAATTAATTTCGATAAAATAGGAAATAGGTTACATAGCCTGTTGATCAAACACAAGTATGATGATAAGATTTTGCCACTATCCGTTAATAAATCGGAAGTTTTATGTAACTATAGTTAACAGTGGTTTTAGAAGTTCAGTTTATATGTGACGGGTTTAATTTTTGTTGCTCTGAGTCTGGGTGTTCTTTGTATTTGTCGTTTCAATATCTGTATACGTCTCAGTGACGCGATGACTTTGTCGTAAAAAAACAAACAGCATAAAGAAATAACTTAACGCTCTGTGGTAAAAGCTATTGGGGAACATTTCCGTGAATGGTTGTGTCATAAAAGTATAACGTCTCAAATATTTTGTGCACATGGCTAATTGTCAATAAACTCTATCAACATTGGCAAAAGAAAATATTTGTCAATTTACGTTTACTAAACTTATATTTTATATTAAATACTAGAACAATAGACTCGACCTAGTCTGGGAAAACATAAAAATATATAAATAAAAACTTTTATTATAAGACCAACCATTTTTGTATAGTCATCGGTGTTTAAACGTTATTGCCTAAGAAGTATGAATAAGATCTTCTTCATTACATTTGAAATGGAATATCGAATGTCACATTGCAGATTCTCGTTACCGTATTATTTAAATATAGTTTTGGGCTATATCTGGCGTATGCAGAGCCAATAATTGCTCGATGACCTGCAATAAGTAACAGCCGGTAACTGATAACTTTGGCTATAAATCTGGATAGCAGATTAGTTGCACTAGAACTCGTAAAGAGAATTTGAAAACCCAGTATATTTACGAAAGTTTTAAAGAAATTCAAAGTTTTGAAGTGTAGCTGGCGACATACGAAATTTTTAAATTCGAAAGCCCTTAAACGAACTAAGTATGCGTTTATTAGTATAAATATGCGATCACGTTTATTTCCGATTGTGGGACAACAGTTGAAGTGAGTAGAAGTATGAGTTATTATGTGTTCAATTGAATTTAAAAAAGGAAGAGGCGATGTGAAATATTTTCATTTACCAATTTCTCAGTAACTGCTTCATCAATGTGGATAATAACTTGTTTCTGATGGAAAATTCTTAGTCTGCTACTAAGAATTTTCATTGATTCTGGCGTAACGAAGCCCGGTAGAATGCTTGTTTTACCTGACAGAGGATATAAACAAATCTTTAGTATGGATTTCAAAAACTCAGAAGCATAAAGGTAGACAAGGTAACAATTATTTATTTTTCGTATGTTTACATATGATGCTTAGGGTGAAAATAATATGTGTCCATTGTGCACAGTCGTGAATCGCGACCTACCACACTTGCTATCCTAAGACAAGGAATATAATCTAAACTTTTTAACTTAGACCAGGTTCATTGTCTCAAGATGGTAAATCACCAGCAGTCTTCTGCTGGGGGAAAATAATAACACAGCAATAAAATGTCATATGATCTACCATCACGTCATTTGGTATTTTACTATATCAGGTAAGGGGTTATCGTAACATGATAATATAGTCGCTAGTTTAAATTCCCAACAGACCATTAGAGGAACGTAGCTCAAGCATTGCAGACTCCTTACTGCTGCCTGCGTAAGCCACAAGGACCATTGTCATTGACCAGTCCTTCGCTCATAGCACAGAATTTCTTTAAGAATCCTAAAAACTTTACTTATTAAAACACAAGCTTGTTTTGCTGCAATTTTCAGTAAGCTGGGAGTAATTCTATAGTTGAGCTTCAGTTTAAGCGAAATAGAAGTGGGCATCCCGCCGTGCCCCACCTCTTTACAATTACAAACATTATGTCCTCCATAAACCCTCTCTTAATAAAATATGCCACGTTAAATAAAACTGAATGCCAGAAAATTTTAACTACTTGTATCTGACAACAAATCTACAAAAATGTAGTAGTTCCTAAATAATGTTGGCTAGTGTTCTCTGGGTACATTTGTTGTGAATAAAATTAACATCTTGCGGCGCAACGCAAAGGAGTGAAGTGCCGAAATGCATTAAAGTTGAACAATACTACAAGTTTAGCTTTGCTTAAACAATTCTTCCGTACAGAAAAAGTTTGTAGGAATACAATGGCTGTAAAATTGCTAATAATTGCGAAGCTAACACAAAAGCTGTAATCTCAACTTTACACGTATTGTATAACAATTTAATAAATATATCAGTCTTACTATAAGATTATTTTGGAGAAAGACAATCAACTCACTATTAGGGGTTCACGTTAAAGGGACATTTGCGTCATTTCTACAAAGTGTACCTACGTAATATCAGCCTAATGCGGACATTATATAGACTTATTCGGTAAGTTCTATGTGAAATGAATAATCAGCCCAGATGCTGCTGCTTGATGATTGATGATTTCATTCAGCTTATTCTACACATACCTGATTGTAATTACATCACATTTCAAAGTAATTTGATTCGATTTCAGCAATTGTTCCAGTTAGGTCGGTAATCTACTTGGTCAACCAACTTATTTCTGTGATAACTGCAAGCTATTTCTGCTGGCAATGTAAAAGTCACCGATCATTTTACATTATAGTTATATGTTACTTGAGTTAGAAAATAGTTAATTACCAATCGCTCCTCGTCAGCGGTAAAACAAATACCTAAAGCTAAATTCCAACAAGAATTTGAAGGATAGGGCGCGAATAATTTAGTGAGGCTGCAGGTACGATACATATTTTCAAACTAAGATTATTTCGTCAATAAGTTAATGAAATGCATTAGCTTATTGATAAAATTAGCATACAGATAGGACGCGGACAAGTTAATGAGGCTACAGGTACGATGCATATTTTCAAACTAAGATAATTTCATCAATAAGCCAATGAGATGCATTAGCTTACTGATAAAATTATCGTAAGGATAGGGCGCGAAAAAGTCAGCGAGTCTTGAGGTACGATGCATACTAAGATTTTCGCCAATAAGCTGATGCATTTCATTAGCTTATTAACGAAATTATATATAGCGGAATTACATTATAATTAATAACAAAAATAGACCAATCTAAATGTTCGTAGTTACTACAAATTTATGATCAAACATTTCGTACCCTTGTCAAAGACAAAAAACATAGTAATATATCTACATTACACGTATAACGCGCAAATAACGTTTTTGCTAACAGTGAGATTCTAGACTAAATAATTGCTGTCAGTAAAGGGATTGATTTTAACATTGTTTTTGTGGATAGTAGTGACGGTATGTTGCCATTGAATAAATTACTAAAAGTACAGAGAAGAGTGAGATATAAATATTCAAGCTTCTGTAAGCAGTAATAAGAATATCATTTTTAGATACATCAAATAAAGTAATCTTTTGAACGGTTAAACTTACATTTGTTATTCGGGTTTGCCCGACTAGTTTCGAGCCCAATCAGATTTAATTGTAAAATAAAATATTGTCATATATGGTGGCATACGACGTAAGGTTAGCGGTAATCGCCCTTTATGGATACAGCCGTGTTGCTAAAGTAACTGCCTACTTTAGTTTACCGCTTACCTACGTTAAAACGTTGCAGAAGCAATACCCAAGACAGCTTCTGCCTAACATAAAAGCAGAGAGAACAATAACGATTTCTTCATGGAGTGCGTATTTGCCAACCAGAAAGCTACATATTTAGCGAAACCCAAAGTTCAAGCGATGATTGCGGTGTACTCTACTTCTCTTACATTATATTTGATGTCTTTCAATTTAAATAGGTACTGCTCTTGATTTCATAATATATGTTGTATAGCATGAACGGGTGACGCTGTTATATTAAGCACGAAATTATTGAAGTGTAATTAAGATCGGTTCAGTAATTAATGAATGATGCTCAGTAATTAATTGAACAATCATATACACGCATATTTACATATATCTTAGACGGAATGATCTAAGAACATTTGGCGATAAATATAGTGTAACTAAAAATATATAGCACAGGGTTCAAGCTAGCTTTTGCCCCCGGCGTCGTTGCTTGGAAAAGTATTTTTTACTGAATGAAAGGTGTATGTCCTTTTCTGAACCTCGACAACGTGTATGCGAAATTACATAATGATCCTAAGGCGTGAAAGCGTAACAAACAAACAAACTCACATTAGCATTTATAATATTAGTCAGGATTTCTGCTTAAAAATTGTCTGTAGTACGGTGGGCAATAGGCTACCCCTCTATGACGTGGACCAGAAAACATGACTCATAAAATATGGGTATGATACACCTCAGACTATCCGATCGGAAATAAATGAACGTGAAGTTAAGTATATATTATGACAAATAAGAAGCCCTTCGTGATCGGAATCGTAAAGTAAGAAGGAACAGGAATATCTACTCTGCCTAATTAAAACGCGAACTCACTTGGCGAAGGAAATAGGCACAATGGTGTACTTACCCGCCAAGAGCTAGCTTTACCATTACAAGAACCTTTCATCAGTTGCAGAAAGTAGAAACGGAAGGAACTGAACACCATTACTGCGCTTGGGACTGAGAGCACAGTATCAATGAGGCCGGTAGCCAGCACTTACTGACTACACGGATGGCGTAGTGGTTTAAGTGATTGCCTCACGCTACCACTGCGCCGAGTGTTGTGGGTTCAGGTTTAACCCAACCGGGACAAACATTTACTTGATGCATAAATTTTAATAGTTGTTCTGAGTTTGGGTTTGGTCACAAAGACCATTGTTTGTATGTTTGTGATGCCCCCGCGACACAGGAATTAAACCTGGTTCGGATGCTGCGTTTATTAAAAAATCTACATATAAAAAAGTAGTACGAAGAAACGAAAGGAATTGAACACCTTTACTGCGCCTGGGAGAGGAAATAGGGTATCGATGGCGCAGGAAACCGATATATCCGAGCTACTTATGTCGGCTAGACTACAATCAGAATAAACCTATGTCTATTAAAATGTTTGTATGTTACGTTTGAATTTTAGCTAAACCGTTGAATCAATTTTAATGTATTTTAGAAAGCATATAGCAAACCTTGAGTAAGAACGTCTGCTCCTCTTTAACGCGAACTCTGTTGCATATTATTGAGTAGGATGAGTTTTATTGTATTAACTAAATTTGCCCACGGGTTCGCTCACGTTAACGTAAAAGTTGTCAAAAAAAAAATTATCTTTCAGTCATAACTTTTTTCTGGATGAATCCTATGTCCTATTCTGTATCCCTAACAACGTGTATGCGAAATTTCAAGATGATTCGTCAAGTAGTTAAGAAGTAAACATGTAACAAAACAAACAAACCAAATCACATTCGCATTTATAATATTAATTATGATTCCTCTTTCGCTACGCCGTGTTCCTTACTTAGTTCTTACAATAGCCAACACAAAATATATTTATGAAATTCTTGTTAATCTCTCTAAGCAGCTTGTGCTTGAGTGACTGCTAGTCAGTAATACAATATATAGACATGAAAGCTTCGACCTCTTTATCGTCAGACGGATGCCTGAACCATTGACCTTAGGCTATAGGACAGACCTAATTTCCTAATATAGCAAGTAATCCATAGCGCCTAACTATTCTTTATTGAATAGGGTGACGTAGGTTTCACATGCCGCTGTCAATTAACATCGCTGAGAATAGAGTACTGAACTTGTCGAGGTTATGTATAAAGACGATGTGGTGGTCTATTTTTAGGCTACTCTTGTTTCTTTCACATACAAATCTTTAGCAAATATACTGTATGTGTACTAGGCGACTGTATATTTTTATGTAAAGTGTTTAATGCAGTAGTATGTTTATATTGCTTTCATTTAAAAATAATAAATGCTTTTTTTTCGTCTCGATATATTCCAATATACTCGGATTGTCTTAAGAATACAGCAATTAACTTATTTATTAACTACAATTAACTAACAGAAGTTAACTTCTCACAGTTGTCAATCGAACATGCAGTTATACTCTCGTATAAATAAACGAGGAATATCTACAAACAATATGATTATACTATGTTGGCAGTATATGATTCAAACTACACGGAGCTACGGAAATCAAACTGTAATAATAAGGCTCGCAAAAATACAGTAAGCCTGAGTGGGCAGTATACTTAAAAACGTGTAAACATCAACGTATGTGAAAATTACAATGTACACTGGGGCAGGTTGAAATTTATGGTGCGATCGTGTGGTTTAATATTGGGGTCCCGTGTATCACATCCTGAGGGGTGGTGTCTAACCCCGCCTCGCATATACCGAGCTTGTAATTTGCATTTTGAGTAAACGTCGTGCAGTTAAAACTTTTGCCGCTAAAAGCCGCAACGTCTGCGCTCTGGTGTATAAACTTGGAACGATCATTTTGGACTGTATCTTCTAAGATGTAATTTAATGACTCAGTAGTAATATAGAGTAAAAGTTGCTTTAACATGGTGTTGAAACTGCTTTAATTTACGTTATAAAGTACTTATGTTTTAGTATATGTAAAAATTATGACACGTGAAAAAGATAGGGTCAATCTCTGATATTTTACATGCGAAAGTATGTTTCTCATGTAAAATATTAGGGAATGCAGTGCATTTTAATATTATCAAGATACATTTTTCAAATAAATATTGTATACATATGTACTTTACCTAATGCCGTTATCTCTTATGGGGTAGGACGAGTGTATTACAGTAAGTCTACTATTGCCTACCGAGCTAAATTTAAATTCTGATGGAGAAACCAAACCATTTGCCCAAGCCAGGGATCAAAAACCTTATGCACATCAGTCGCATTGATTTCCGCCACCGAAGCAATTATTATAATATAAATAAAAACATATACATATAAATAAATCAATAAACTATTTTAAAGGGGTTTTTCGTAAGAGGGGTCTCTAAATATTGATTATAAAATTCAATCTATAAAACTATAGTTTTCTATTATCGTACCTACATATAAAGGTAAACTTCATTTTTTATTCGTTTGGAATACTAAATGCACGATTTCATAATTATTAAAAATAATTTTCACAAAATTGTATGCCAAAGTTTCATCTACGGCTTTTAACTTCGTAAGGAAGAAAAAATCTAACTCTATGCAATAAAAAGATATGACCTTTCAAACACGTACTTTCACACTAACTGGCACACTGGCTAATAGTCATAACCTATAAGAGTACTTCCCGTTGGCCTAGATTCCTGAAACTTGGCGTGTAGAGGTGGGACTTATGACCAAAGTAAAGTGAAATATCTGAAAGTCAAGCTTAAATCATAAGTTTATGAAATCTTATGAAATGATTAGCACTGTTTATGAACTTTGATACTGCTAACAAGAATATTCAGAAAAACTTTCAGACACGTAGATTTTTTTACGGTGTTTTACGTGTTGTTGTTTTCAAAAGTATATTACAATTATCTTTTTTAAATGGTTATAATTCCTAGGTTTTGGTGTATTTAATAGATGTTGAATTGACGGACACAAACAATGCTCAAATTTTTTGGGGACTACACAATTTTTTGTCCAGCAGTGGACGTCTTTCGGCTGAGATGATGATGATGATGACACAATTTTTTTACCTGTGTGGGTATCGGTCTTAGTTAGCCATAATATAGCCATAGGCTATTCATATCCCATGTCCCACGATCAAAATCTAGCTTATATTAGTCTCCGGTTCAAAAACTATCACTATGTCAAAAATGATAGCGATCCGTTGCTCCATTGTTACATGAAATAGAAAGTATAACTATAATCAAAAACCTATCTCTGTACTAAAAATGAATAAATCTTGCAATGCTAATTATCTTTCTATTCGAATCTTTGGGTCGTTTGTGTGTGCAGTGTCGACCTTAGGGTCTAGACTAGAAACTATCCAATAAATCCATTGTCTCCACTGCCCCAGGCGACAATCATAACAGCCGATATCGACTATACGTGCTCACAGAGACAGGGAAAGATGACATTTTTAAATAGCCATTTATACATGAGCATAACAGAGGCAACGTTGGTTAACGTCGACCTGCCGATTAGTTTATATTAAAAGCTATAACTCTAAAGAGAATTACAAAAGTAAACAAAGAAAAAACAATACAAAAGGTCGCATGCATGTGCGTTTGTGCTTAGTCTAGACACAGTAACCCTTCCCTGTCTCGTCAGTTTTGAAGTGGAGTTCAAATCCAAGTTACGTCACGTTTTACTAAGAGCGAAGTATGTAGCTAACACATTTGTATGATAGTTAACAAAATGGGACAGTTACTTACTACCGCACACGTGCCATTTATTACTGAATATTATTATATTGGGTTACAACTTCTGCATTAAGGATCGGCCCCGTTTCACGGAGGACTTTACAAACATTAGAATGGTTGGATCGAGCCTACAATACTCGGCGCATTGACAGTGGCGTATTGGAAAGACATACTTGTCAGAATCATAATTAGTGACGTAATGACTTAGAAGCCAATCAAAGACACAAAGAGGGGTATTTATTTCTAGTGTATTATCAACATTGCTACAAATGACACAAAGAACACTCAGACTCAGCTGATACATATTTCTAAATCACACATACATATTTTCCCCTGCCGAGCAATGTGTGTTATGGAAATCGAACCTACGACACTCAGCGTGATTTAATATTGATATGATTAATGCATAGCACCATGTGTACAGTCAAATTATCATTTGTTTTACAGTTACTAGCTACATTTGCTCATGTTTAAAATTATATATCAAAAATGTACATACTGGCAAGATAGAGATATAAATCTTAACAACTCAAAACTCGAAAGCTCTATAAAAGTTTTGTAATATGACCGTGAAATATGTGAAGCCGGGTTCGAACTTTATCTGAATAAGTTTGGACCGTGTCTGTTCTAGACACGCTGTCACGATTCACAATATGAAATCCTTATTGCTCCAATAAGTTCGATTTCAACATGCACATCCTATTTTCTTGTTTAGCTCGGTCGGTGGTCTGCGTCGCTGTTTTATTTATGTTTCTGCATCTAGTACCGCTGTATACAGTATTTAATTAATATATTCAAATTTAAAATTACTTACTTATATGACTTATATACAAGCAGCGATAGCCTAGTGGGAAACCGTTGGACTGCCACGCAGAGGGCTCGAGTTCGAACTTAAGGCGTGAATCTCTGACTTTTCGAAGTTATATGCATATGAAATGGTTCATTATCGTTTGCTTTACCGGTGAAGGGGAAAAAAAGAGTTCTCCATAATGTTCTCGAAGATATGTGAAGTCTGCCAACCCGCACTAGACCAGCGGGGTGGACTATGGCTTAACCCTTCTCACAATGGGAAGAAGTCCGTACCTAGCAGTGGGACAGTTTAATACAGGGCTGATATTATTATTATTATTACTTATATCAAACTTTGGCTTACATTCTACGAAACTACATACATAGATTCACGCCTGTTTCCCAGAGGGGTAGGCAGAGACTACGGATTTCAATTTGCTACGATCCTGACACACTTCTCTGGCTTCATTCACTTTCATCACATTCCTCATACACGCCCTTTAAGGTGCTCTTAACCTGGCCTTTGTCCAGAACAGTTACAAAACTAACAACTAAAATTAAAAAAACAGTTAGTAAACAGTTACGAAACTAGTCATGAGATAATTTCAAGACATCGTGCAGATTCTTAAAATTTCATGCAGAGTAGTAACATTATGGCTGGCCTGGCATGCGAGTCAGAAACTTAATAATTGGCCTATGCACTCACACTTAGGCTCAATTCATACCGAAATGGCAGCTGACTTACAAAGGGCAAAAAAAGAAATCGTTCGACTTTAAAAAATATTCTATTTTCTTTCTAGCTAGTTCACGCACACATTGTACATATATGTACAATGTGTTGTGTTATAGTTTTCTACAAGCAACGTACACGTATTTGTGAACAAAGCAAAAATAGGAAATGTGTTTATTTTTATTGGATTTTATTTACTTCATCGAAACTGTAGTTTTTTACGACGTCACCAGTCGTTAACACTATAAAACTGTTCCCCCCACACTCACTCACCCATTACCTGTCCCTTTGTCTTAACAACCTAAGTTGTTGAGAGTTTGATATGGGTATGACAGTTTTTGATATATAGATACGCATTACAAGTTGGTCGCTTAAAACTCACGTCAACTAACAAGTTTTGATTCATTGGAACTTGTTAAGGTATTATGTTGACAAACAAAAGCCGTCTGGTATATCTGGTACAAGGAGTATTTTAAATAAATGGTTATAATGCTTAGAGGGCAGGCAAAGGAGTTTTTATTATGTATTTATTAGATTAAGTTCAAAGGTTGTGAATATTTTATATTAACTACATTTTTACACATAGTAACACAGTGTCTTATAACCAGATTACGCACGTGATATTTAGATACAACGGTATTTAAGTATATAAATAAAGTATTAATAACGAAATTTTACAAAATACTAGGTACCTACTTTTAAACACTAACATAAAACAACCAAAACCCTAAAATAAACAAAGTATTTTTTATTATAGCAATTTTATTAGTATACGTATGTAAAACAAAATTTGAAAATTTCGTACTTAGACAAACAGTTTCTATAAAGCGCTTAAAAATAAACCTTTTATCTGCTCAACATATGTTTCACAATCTTGAAAGTAATATATAATATAAATCAAAATATGAAAACTATGTCAAATTGACTACCTACACTTTGTATCAGTACTAATTAAGCACAAAGCATGAGTGTGCGGTAAAATGCTGATTAAGTTTTTAGTTTGTCAAACCACACATTTATCATAATTATATTGACATCTTAGCAAGTCAATTCTAAGATGTTCGTGATCCAGGCCAAAGAAGAACCATACCAACAACCAATCAGCTGATATACCGGTCAATTGTCATTTAATTGACTGCCAATATATTTAATAATTTAGTTCTCTTTTACTTTTCGTTCTCCACCGAGATGCTGACATAGTCGTGGGTAATCTGTGGAGCCATATGAGAGGAGTTGAAGTAAAAGTACTCCAAAGATTATAACAAAAAATATCTTAAAAAAAGAACAAGGCTAGTTAGAAGTGGTTGCTAAAGGCATCAGTTCAATTAAAGCATCAAATCTACATTAACATAAATTACACTCAATACGAGCTGTCAATTTTGTCAATAAAAGTCTAACATTTAAGTTTGAAACTGCTCGTATATACCTATTATAAAGATACGATCCCAGGTACACTATGTAAATTTATTTTAATACTGACTTTGCATATTCATCGATAGTTTCAAATACTGAAGGAGCTTGGCGAGTAAATTTATATATCACTAACAAATAGATAATATAAAATAAAACTTTGTATTGCATTTTGCTTTATTCTTACCATAATAAAATAGTCAATGTTTAAGATACGACAAGATGTGTTTTGCCGCATTCCTTAGTGCTTGGAATTTCTTAGTTTACCCTTCGTATTATATGAGTTTCTTTTAAATGATAAGTTGTCATTTAACAGAAACTCATATCGCTGTATTGTCCTACGTGCTACTTAGTACTATATATAGTGTATTCTGTAGCACGTAGGACAATACATCGATATGTTAACATGTCTGGTGGACAGTATGAAAACAACACAATGACGCTGCGTTCCTTTAAAATTCGAATTCTTTGGACGTACATTTTCTAAGATCACTATATCAAATAATATATTAATATTTACACCCGATCCTACTAATATTATGAAGATGAAAGATTTTAAAGACAAATAATTACTCAATCATGAATAAATCGTTTGATGAATTTAGATGAAACAAAAAACAAACAGAGCATGTCCCTGATTAATGTATAGGATACTTAGAATTCTGAATTTTCGTGGTTTTCACGTGAACAAAACTACGGGTTGAAACCAGTGTTATAATATAAGATAGAATAAAACAAATTATATCTGTACTTATATTATGATTGCGAGGGTAGCTTTGTCTCTATGCTTGTTTGCTTGTTTATGTACTACTCTTAAATTACTAAACCGCTTGTATTGGTAAAAAGAATAGCGACCTTAAAATATTCCAGCAAAGCTGCGGCGTGAATACAAAATATCTATAGCTAGCATCACACAGTTTTAGAGACTTCATATTTTAAAAACGGTTTTTGTAATCTATTTCAAAGAGCGTCAGAGCGAACACTAACATGCGCAACATGGTTAAGCAAAAATAACATTTAGTGAGCATGCTCTTATGTACTTTAGCTATGTTTATTTTACTTTAAATATATAGGCTCTTTAAAACTATGGCCGTTGCGTTATACTAATATTATAACAAGGGAAGATTTGATTTCTTATTTGTTTGTTTGTAACGATTTAAATCAAAAGTACAGAAACGATTTTAAAAATTCTTTCTCCGTTAGAAAGCTGCATTGTCATCGAGTAACATAGGCCATATTATTTTTAAAAGCGCTATTTCTAACATGACCTAGTCTACTTTTACGCGAGCGAAGCCGCGGGGAAAAGCTAGTCTTATATGTTATTATGACCAAGCAGACAAAACAGCCACTCGATGGTAAGATTTTACCATTGTCTATGAACGCTTGTAATGGCCATAACTATAACAAGCGCGACTACGACTAGTCGTCGCTTGTTACATCGCTCGTTATCAACTCATCAAAAAAGAGTCTGCTGCCAGAGGAAGAGACAATCATTACTGGACACTTGCTCATAGTATCGTGTCTTCTTACGGAGTCTAGAAAACCTGCGTATCGCTTGAATATTACACAAGGTGGTTTAGCTGCAATCTTCTATAGTATGGAGGTACATACTTAGCTAGGCTGCTTACAGCAAAGCGCCTGACGATATAATAATAATAATATTCTATCACATACACACAACACCATCTTGGCCAAACTAAGCAGAGCTTGTACTATGGTTACTAAGCAATGAATAATCATACATATATACTTCTTTTTTTGTCAATACGTACTATACATAGAAACACCCAGACCAAGACAAACATCCATGTCCATGCACACAAATGTTTGACTTGTGCGGGAATCGAACCTGCGACCTTAGGCGTGGCAGTCGCTTTCACTAACCACTACGCCATCGAGGCCGATGCGACAACCCTCTTTTACAATTATAGCGAATACTCGTCAGATTAAACCATATAAGTTAACAGCAGCTCAATATGCAGACTAGCGATCATAAGCCACTAACTTCAAATCCTAACAACTACCTAGTTAAACTGCAGTGGTAAGCTCAGTGTACGCTTATTTTGTTTATTCGACCAGTTCTATTTATATTGCTTGAATAAGTTCAAGTTGATTCTAACATTCTAAGTATTACCAGACCATGTTTTATACTTGTTTGCTTTTAATATATTTATATTCAAATTTAAGGGGATCAATAGAAGGATCATAAGGCAAAAAGAGATGTCGTTATTGATTATATCGGACTGTCTTGTCAGTGGTTAGACTTTATTCGAATTAAGTCGCATGTACAATGACTTAACTAATGTCGCTAAATAAAAACAAAACAATTGTGCAACGAGTTCTTCGACTAAATCTAAACGAGTGATATCACAATATGTCTACTTTTACGTAAGTAGTTCGTCTTAGTTAATAGTTAACAGTTATATATTTCATTAGTCAAAACTTTTTATTGGCCATCGCCGTATTAATAGTATTATGTTAATTGTATATCCAGCAGTAAGGTTTCCTAAAATGATTAAATAAAAATTAAAGGCCTCTATGTTGTAGTAAGAGTCTACTTGATTATTCGCCACCAAAAGCTTGAGCGTTTTGTTTGTTTATGCGTCATATGTAGTTATGTGACACATCTGTGTGACTGAAAATGAAAAGCGTCTTACGTTGCGTTTAACATTACGTTTAACGCATAATTCAAGACATAACAATTTCTTTATCGTATTATATTTTATATGTAACAAAATAGAACGAAGCGAACGCAAAACGTTCAACGCGTCGTATGTTGCATAAACGAACCGAGAGCTTTAATACATATGTTTGTAGACGACGCAAGCAGCTGGCGCAGGCTACATGCATAAGTTAATCATATGGGTTACATGCGCGACATTTAATTGATTAGTAAATAAATTATTATTATAAAAACAAATACTGAAAATAGTAGGTCAGCACTTTCTCGCTCGGCACTTAAGTATGACCTAATTTGGGTACTTATCTATAGTGAACTTTATATGTAACTTGCAAAGTTAAGTTTACTAAATAAATAAATAATTATTATTTATTTATTACTGCTTACACGTGCATACAAGCAAGTCTCTCAACTTACTCACATTATCTGCATTGTGTAAATGCTATTACTACTTGTATGAATATCAAGTAATATGTCCATACAACACACGTTCCATGTACTGAACATTCCCATATTATCATTAGAATGCGCAGTTATTCGCATTAGTACCCGTGGATCGGTGTATCTAGTCTCAACAAAAGAAGTTAACGCAAACATTCAGTGCCGAACATATGCAGTTACACCTTCAAACTACTACCATTAGCATACATATATTAAAATGAATCTGCATCATAAATATACGCATTCTATAACATTGTTCCTTATTGTGTATCATATAATGAAGAGTAAATAATCACATTCCCTATCAAACTGTCCAGAGGATGCCTCGAGGTGAAACACGTGTCGACGCATATTTTGTGTTCGATGCGGCATGCAAGTTGGAGTATGCCCGGAGCTCACGATGCGGCTGTCTATCATTATAGGAATTCGGCACTGTAAACTTTTTCTATTGCAATAATTGGGGTGGGCAATCCTATGTTGCGCTCTAAAATCAGCTCTTCACAATTACGTCAATATATTCGCGAGAAACATAAAATTCACTAGCAAGTAGCAAACCATTTTATATAAACATGTCAAAAGACCTATGAAAGTTTAAAAAAAGTCATTATCATTGTTATATCTTGTTTCACAGACAATCCCGCAAAACATTCGCCGACTTTGATTTAGATTTTCTTAAACAAAGCATATAGCATCACTGTGCACCTAATCGCTATTACTATTACAAATTAAAATATCATTGTGTAATTCAATGGTTATTTCAACGCCTTAGTCATATTTATATTACTATACAATCGCCTGTTTTAAACGTAATTCATACAAAAGTATGAAAATCAATCCACCTGATCGATTTATATTCCCTTAATTTATATTAATAGCATGCCTATAGCAATCAAGTTGGCTCAGCGGTCTATACATAAGGTATAAGTGTCTTATAATATCCAATCTGTCCCTAGGATTGCGAGTAAATTTTATGTCAAGTCCATTCCAAGTGTTCCCGACGATTTTTTATTATTGGGTGAACGAATTTAGTATCTGGGGAGATATAAAAGGAAATGAAGCTAAGCCCTTCGGAAATCTCAGAAATTGGTCTTTTTCTCAGAGTGCGTATGAGGACAATGGTACGACTCCGATCCAATGAAACAGAGTTACTTTCTTTGCTCTAGGGAACAGTTTTTACGATCGACTGTGAGATTTACGCTTCAATAGCATTTCGAATACTTGAATATTTTAATAAGTTAATAATACCTTTTTTCTGGGCGAAGAATAATGGTTTCCTTTTCATTAATAAGGGCCCGATTGGCATTTTTGATCCTCCGTTTATTGGAAGCGACCCTACTTATCACGGTACCTTTGAAGTTAAGCATTGTTATTTAAAAAAATGTTTTAATATGTTTCGATTCCGTTGAGAATTAGTAATGAACGTAGAAAGCTTTTCTGGCAGTTAATTTTAGTGAAATTCGTCTCCAACGAAGCTTGACACAGGTCTGAGCGCAGGTATTAACACAAGTATAAGTATAGTTGATCGTACCCGCGGGTCCCATTGCAGGTTTACTGGCGGAGTGGGGCTTCTAATGAAGCGACCGTGCGGGCATGAAACTCAAAAGACAGCGACGTCGGAAATGAAACCATAAAAAGAAAAACAAGTAATTTCATCAGACGTTTTCCTTGGAAGATAAAACTACTCAATCAAAGACGAATGGGACTGTTGACGTACGACAGCTGAGAAGCGAGGTAGACGAGTAATCAAATTAAACAGTATCGCATTGTAGTGACTCACAAACAGTATCGCTGCTGAGTTAAATGCTATAATAAACTCTAACACCGTTGGTAAATAGAATCTGCTACGTCATAGGCAAACTTTTCGCCAACCTCGTAGCCATCGCCCAAAGTCTCTGTTGGAAACAGTAGCTCTATATATTTTGCGGCATATTAGAAACTGGCGCTCACCTATGCTAAAATATGGAAGTTTACGCCGCGAACACGCTCCGTTAATTGTAAAATTTGGAGTTTGATAACTTCACCCGAAACTTTTACATTGCCGGGTTGAATTTAGTGAGGCAGGTAAAGTTTTGACAATAACTGGTCACTTCTGTGTATACCCTGAAATCTGCGACTTTTCTCTTCATTAAATGTAAGCGCTGTCGAGAGAGTTGGGCTCAGTTACTGACGTATGAATCTTAATTTTGAAAAACTAAACTCGTGTTTCAAAACTAGGAGGCGTGGACCATATTTTATACTGTTACTAAAATATATTCTAGTTTATGTAAAAATGTATCTGATGATGAGTCAATTATAGAAAAAAAAAGATAATACATATAAAATTGTTATATACCTATTGATATAAGATTCTAGGCATCATTATCACATATTAGAAAAATACAAAGTTTCTCGCCGCGTCTATCTGTCTGTCTGTACGCGATAGACTCAAACACTATTGAACGGATTTTTATGCGGTGTTCATCAACAGACAGAGTAATTCATGAGAAAAGTGTTTAATAAGTTAAGGTTTTGCGAAGCGAAGCAGGGGCGGGTCGCTAGTCTATACTAATATAATAAACAGGAAAGATTTGATTTTTTGTTGGTTTGTAAGTATAGAACACAAAACTACTTAACCGATTTCAAAAAATATTTTGTCATTGGAAAGCTATATAACCACCGAGTAACATAGGCTATACATTATTTTAAAAAAAGTTCTGCTACTAACAGAACTTAATCTAATATATAATCTATATATATATATATATATATAAATAAAATACAGTTATAGTAAAACTTAAGACTAAAAAATAAATGTTTAGTTCACGTACATATAAAATAACATCTACATGCCACAGTTTTCGTTCTAAATCGCATACAGTTACACACGATACATCGTAAAACGATTGGTATGCGACGATAAATCTATGCTTGAATAGTGTCCGAGGGTAAAGAAATCCCATATGTATACATTATAGGATCATAATTTAAGCCATTTGGCGCACGCTGTGTAAAACATAACATAGCACATTTCTGTGTCGGTCGTATAGCACCAAATGTTAGATTACATATTTTGTTACGAATGCTCTAGATTATTTTCTAGATTAATATATTTGAAAAAGGGAGCGTTTTGCTATCTTATAGCTGTAGTACCAGTTTCTATGAATGATTTCCAGACATGAGAATCTATATATATAAATAACTAGCCAGTCTATACTATTAATTTTGAAGAAAGTGTTATATTTAAAAATGTGCGATCATGAATAGTTGCTATTTAAAATTTGCAGCACTTTGGTGCAGGGTAAGTTAAGTAAAAATTGGATAAGATTTTTGTTTGCAATAATCATTTCAATCGAAGAACGTTTCAAGTGTTCCAGTAATGTGTAACATTTGAGACTCGACATTATATAACGTGAATCTATGTCTGTAATCAAAGATATTTGAAGAAAAAGTAATCATACATAGATTCACGTCTGTATATTTTTGGAGAGTGTAAAAATCTTAACTTTCCCCTTTTTGCCAGCAATATTCTAGTTCCACGTAGGAAACAAGCCTTTAATATCTATGCAGCTACCAAGATTTTCGAACAGAAGAACCCAATAACATTTTGACCGACCTGGTCATCGAAACCGAGATCTATAGCTTTCAAATTATACCAGTACAAATAACCTACTTATGACCAGCAAGCAATACTTAGACTTTATAATTTTGCCAGAAACCCCACGAATAAACAAGACAAGCTAGTAAATCTATTTAAACATAATCCTAAAAATAAAATAAAAATAAAATAAGGAGCAAAGCTATTAATATTTTCTATCGTGAATAGAGCAGTTGGTAAGCTAATTTACGTGATCAATGCACGTCGTATCATACATCACCATGGCAGATTGTGGTGACATCGATCAGAATAGTTTGCTTGCAAATTTGGCAGCTGCAAACCAAACGGGATTATGTGATACTGGCTACGAGGATTCGACAATAATCTGATTTATGTACCATATGCGTATTATGCGAGATGGCTTATGTTCTGTATGTGTCACCTTATATTGTTCTACGAGAGCATTATAATACATGCAAGATGATTTAGGCAGATGTTAATTGACTGGATGAATCATTAGATTGATGGGGCATGAATGTTTGGTATTTGTTGTCTATTCAACAAATGCTGATTGATATTTGAGTCAATCTCTTATGCTGTGAAAGAATATGTTGAGGCAATATTACAAATTGGTCTAGTAAGTACGAAAAATAATTTTTGATTGGTGCTGTGAAAATTTCCAATCAATAGATCTTGTTAACTTCGAGAGTTGTTAAGACTATAGAGTCTTAGCTTAACTGTCGGAGTTGAATTAGTTACAAGATCCACCCCAGTGCCGGACACGCCACGATCGTGGCGGTAAGTCCCATGTTTGAGGACTGGCTGGAGAGGCGGCATGGTGCCCTCACCTTCCGGCTGATACAGGTAATGACTGGCCACGGTTGTTTTGGCCAGTTCCTATGTCGTATACGCCGGCAAGAGACGCCCGGTTGTCACCACTGTGGTGACTGCCGCGGCGTTGTTCAGGACACGGCGCTGCACACTTTGGCGGATTGCCGCACCTGGGCATCGCAGCGCCGTGAGTTGATCGCGGCAGTCGAATTGGTTGCCCTCTCGCTCCCGGCCGTAGTTCAGTCTATGATCCGGAGTGAGAGGTCGTGGAACGCCGTTGCCTCCTTCTGTGAGGAAGTGATTTCCAGCAAGGAGTAGCTTAGTGGCTGTAGGTAACCTAATCTTGTACTAATACAAGATTAGGTTACCTACAGCCACTATATATAAAATACTGAGCAGCGATAGCTCAGTGGGGAGACCAACAGACTGCAATGCAGAGGGTCTCGAGTTCGAACCCACGTCGCGCACCTCTGACTTTCGGAAGTTATATGACTTTTCGAAATTATGTGCGTATTGATTGACAATTATCGCCTGCTCCTTACCTCGGAGAGCACGTTAAGCCGTCGGTCCCGGCTGCCGTGAACATCTATGGCAGTCGTTATTGGGAGAGTGTCAACACAAAAGATCCCACTGGGTCGAAGTGTCGCCGGTCTGCACTGACTGGCCCCCACATAAGATACATATATAAAATAAATTTATTTTATGAATATTTTCGAAGAGAGAAAGTATTGATAGATAGAGCATCTACTAATTCCTAAATACATCTTCTCACACCTACAATCTCCGAAGGGGTAGGCAGATGTGTATCCCACCCACATTTCGCTTAATATAGTTTTAGTGCCAGCTTATTAATCTGTCAATAGTTGGAATGCCAGACGTAATTCAAAACCTATCGTGTCTGGCCGCCGGTGTACCGCTGCGTTTCAATAGGTTAACAGGCTAAGCTATTGTCGTCTACTAGGCACATTCTAACTAACAAAACTAACTAACAATTGCATGCAAACATAAGCGCAAACTTACTCCAAGAAGGCAGTCTAGTCAAAGTGACGATAAAGGCACTGACATCCATCTATATAAGAGCCAACGGCTAAAGCATTCATCACTGCTAGTCTTCATATGATTCAGTTGCTAATGACGCTAGCGACAGTCGATGTATATGACAGTATACACTCAGTACGATCGTTAGTGCTACTCACAAGTTTCGTAATATCTACGACAAGAGTTGACGCGTTTAACCTTGCAGTAATTATGCATCTGTTGTGACTTCACACATAGATAGGTGTGTAACTAATTTTAAGGGGAAGAGCGAATGCATACAAATAGTTTTGTCTCTTTAACTAATAGCAGACAATATTTTCTTCTTTCTTTATTAAAATGACATTGTTGAAATGCCAGACATAATTAAAAACCTATTGTCTCTGGCTGCCAGTGTACCGCTGCGACTCAATAAGTTTAAGAATTTTGACCATTCTAGTATGTTGGTTTAATATAAATAAAAGTCAGTCTTATTCTTTCTTAAATCACATACATTTTCATTATTTTTTTTGCCTGTTATGTTTTTTATTATATTATTTTGGTTGATGGACGTGTGAATTATTTAAGAACGCGTACGTTATAAACTAATAGACAAACATGTATTACTTTTTATGTATAATTATCGATTCTAATCACCTTTATGTAACAAAAAAATCAAAGTTAGTTGTATCGCCGCATGCGTCAGCTTAACCAGTGCCAAAACCAGATATTATAAAAAAAAGAAAACTAGTTTTTGATTCTCATTTACGTGGTATTACTTTGCACGTAGCAGAGATTTCTATGGGTTACGCTTTCGATTAAAATCTTAATATAATATTGTTAGAATATCAGTGAAATAACCTGCTGCAAATCTGGTGACGAAATGACCACCGGTGGTCCTCTGTATAAACTTGCACTTACGCTTCCACTCGTAAAATTTTTAGTTTGAATCTCGGATCAAGCGAATTTTCAGACTTTTTCAATGGAGTCCATAAACGGTATAAGACTCGCTACCTATACCGTGGAACCTTAATTATAGCTGGCGAAATATATGTATAACATAGCGATGTGCAGAAATTCGAATCGTATTCAAACGTGATGACAGTACTATACATACATATGTAAGTATGTTCGCTGTGTCCTTCCCCATACCAAGCAGGTATAGCGATGTGCACAACTATATATTATTTTAATAACATTCAAGTACATTTATCTTGACTTGTCACTTCATGATTATTTAAAGACTACTTCCGCATTACGCAACAAGCAAAACTAACACCCAGACTCGAAACAACAAATTGAAGATCACATAAATTTGTGTCCTAGTGTGGATCGAACACACAAACCTCGACGTGGCAGTAGTGGCAAGGCGATCAGCTATTAGATATAAAAATCAAGCCTTCCTTATCAATCCATCTGTAACTAAGAGAGTGATTGCCAGATCATCTTATACCAAACCTTAATTCCTCAACTTACCATGTACACGTCTTTACGATTATACACAGAAAACTTTATATGTCCCTGAATCCCTGAATCTACTCACACACGCTCGTAACACATTGAGCTCATAGCATTGGCGAGTCGGTTGTATAATAAGATGTCTTCATACATTTTACTAAACTCTAAACTTTGAATATTAACAATGTTGACTGACTGATGACTGCACAGATGGCGTAGTGGTTTAAGTGGTCGCCTCGCCACTGCCGTCGTGCCGAGTGTTGTGGGCTCGATCCCCACATTTGTGCTCCACAAATGTTTGTTCCGAGTCTGGCTGTTCTTTTTGTCCGTTGTGTGAATATTTGAATTAAACCTACTGCGAGAGGTGTATTTATCAAAAATGAAAAACAACAACGCATGGTATTTAATATTCAGTTTGATAACCATATGGTAAGCGCCAAGAAAAATCTAAGAAATTTTTTCTCGACCCAAAAATCAAACCTGGGATCTACCGGTTGTACGCCAACATTAACGCAACAAAAACTAATAATCGCCTCGCTAATCCTGTGGATTTACCACAGAATTAGCGAGGCGATTATTAGTTTTTAGATTTTAATAGACTTTTTCATTTTACTAAACAAAACAATTATTCATGTTTCGTAGAAAACACTGAGTACTTCTTTATTTTAACAGACGTAAAATAAATATAATTATAAATGCTTAGATAAATTTATCATCGCCAGACTAATAGCCCAATTAGATACAACTTATTTCTAGGATTTTTATCAAAAACAGATGAAAAGAGATTATATTTAATTGAGTTTGCAAGAATACTTTAAAAGGCTTTAAAGATAAAATTAACACTTAACAATAATTTTAGAATTCTTTTAATTTTTTTACCAAGCGGCTGAGATATTTTTTTGTGTGTAACAACGCTCTTAATGTATGTTATATATAGTATGTATAATATATTATCTCGATAAAGAATACAGCTGCCTTACTGGTGTACATGTATGCGTCTGCTGTGCATGAGATCTAAGATTCGGTTCCCGGATCGGTTAAAGAGTTTTTGATTTTTTGTCAAAACTTTCTTAATAACTACACAAGTCTAGAACTGTGCCCGTAAACGGTAATAGGCTCACATCTTTTTCATCACCTGAAATCAGCTGGTAAATAGTCTCGGTCGTTGTAGGCCCATAACATTCGGCGCATTAGGTATTAGTGATTAAGTAACCACTTGCGCCATCCATTCATGATAGAAATAAATAAATATTATGCAGAATCATGTTTATTTACACACACACTCACACATACACACACACACACACACACACACACACACACACACACACACACACAAACACACACACACACACACACACACACACACACACACACACACACACATACACATACACACACACTCACACTCACACACACGCACACACACATATCTTCACTAACACACATACACACACAAGCATACATACTCACCACATTATAACATGTTAGAATTATGTTTATGAAGTCTCTGTTTTTACGCCTCTCACTTCTGAATACCAATCAACGTGGTTACACTTACTTGAGGTACGGGTTGTCTAGAGTTAGGAGAGGCTGGTTATCTGTCATACAGGTCCTCGTAGTGCAGATACCAGTCTCCCACACAGACTTACTTACTCAATCATGTAAAATCTACTTTAAGACCAGATTTTTGTAATCATTCTGTGTGAAAGAGAAATAAATAATATTATTATTTATTTAATGTTTTATTTAACTGATAGCGCTTTCTGGTTTTGATACTTACTTTTTAAATAATAATGGAGCTACACGAAGTATCACAAGCGATGGCTAGTAAAGAGAAATATTAAAAATATTACGATCTTTTCAAAATAGCAAAGTTTACAGTGGAGGATCGTTTCTGCACTCAGTGAGTCTGCTCCAACGTTCGCAACAAAGCAAGATTAATTACTCACTTCATCAGAAATTCCTGAGAAGTGTTTGTTTTCACACTCTCCTACTTTGTGCGGTATAATCTTAGTGCGAATCGGCATAATAAAACCGCACACCACTAACATTGTTAGTGATAAATTGTTGTTGGTTTTAAAATATGTGGAACTTGTGCTTTTGAAGAAATTCGTTGGTTTACTTAGAAAAACGTCAGTTAATTTAGCCATTTTGAACAATGGCATGGAAAAAGTACACCACTTAAACAAACTTTAAAAAGCAGTCTTTAATTATAGAAATACCGCGAAGTAATTATAGTCCTTCTTTAGCTTTCTTGGATTGTTTGTTCTCATAATGTTGTCACCTAGAATGTTTAGAATCGTTGTTTTAATTTACTTTGTGAACTTTCTGAGAACTAATATTGTACTCATTTTGTTAAAGAATAAATGAATTTGGTAAGATTATTTTGATATTGTTTGTAGAGAGATATCTTAGTACCATTGAAATGTAATTCTATTTTTATATAGGACGCAGTGGTATTTCCTTTGTTTTATTAACCAATCACAACCGTTAACACATAACTTTAGTAAGCCTGCGTATTAGTATTAGGAGTTACTCTAGTCTGAGAGATGTAAACAAAAATAAGATTTTTACTCCTAAGCATTTTTAAGTTCTTAAATTAATCATTATTATTCTTTGAGCGAAGTAATTTCATTTTGCTTCCCTTTTTGTACAGGGTCTGTCATAAATCTTTAGCAGGAAGCTTAACTCAAATTCTTCAGAGATTAAAGACGGCACTTACTGGTTTAGAAATATTAGCTGTTAAATAAATATTTAAGTACTTTTTGTTTGAGACATCCTCCTTGTGTTAGACGTAATATTAGTCGATAAACATTTCGTCCTTGTTTTATGTTTTTTTATAATGTATATGAAGTAAGTTGTATTGCAACAAGCTTGGTACAAAAAAGCAAGGTAAGGTGGTCTTGTCAGATGGACTGCGAACCCAGTGGACCCAGAAATCGGAGAGTTATATAACTGCAGCAGTTGCCACGGTACATTTAGCGGTGGCGTGGATCTGAGTCTGTCATTAATGTCATTATGTATAACCAGTACATTAAGAAATATTTATAACCATTCGCATGGTAAACAAGATTTAAATTTGCCAACAAATATTTATAACAAGAAACATATTAAGGAAGAATTAAAACCATAAACGAGGATAAGTAAACCATGCAGCGAAACTCTAATCCACGACCTTGAACAATCGTGTCCACTGTCGGTCAACTGATATTTCAAAGTTCCGTCTATGTTGACATTTCCCTCTATAGTTATCTTAGGCGATGCTAACTGGCGAGTGGCGCGAGGCCGCTCGCCGAGCCATCGTGGCCCGATGGTCAGCCCGGCTGGAGGCTCCACGTGCGGGTTTTCGCACGGTGGAGGCGCTCCGGCCGGTCCTTTCGTTGTGGGTGTGGCGACAGCACGGGACCCTTTCCTTCCGGCTGGTGCAGGTGTTATCCGGGCATGGGTGTTTCGGATACTATCTGCACAAGGTCGCGAGGAGGGAATCGAGTCCCGTCTGTCACCACTGTGATTGTGATGAGGACACGGCGCAGCATACGCTGGAGTTCTGCCCGGCGTGGGCGCAGCAGCGTCGTGCCCTCGTCGAGACCATCGGTGCCGATCTCTCGCTATCGGCCATAATCCGCTCCATGGCCGATAGCGACAGAAACTGGTGTGCGGTCGCATCCTTCTGCGAGGATATCATCTCGCAGGAGGCGGCGGAGCGGGCCAGGGAGGAAAGTCTCCTCGCTGACCCGATCCGTCGCCGGCGAAATGGGCGGCGACGGCGCGCCGATGCGCGCCTGATGCCCCCCTAACAAAGCGGAGGGTGGGAGATTGGGGTTTTTATTCTCCCACCCGCACTCTTCCGCGTAGAGGCGGCGTCTCTGGTGCACCCAGACGCCGCCGCCAGTGTTGATGCCCGCGAGGCGCGGGCAGTCGCTGGGTGGGCCGCTGATGTTGTATCAGGTTCCAACGGCCCACCCGTCAAGGCGAATTGACGGTGCACAGGGGGGTTTTAGTCGGTATGCCGGCCGTGTTGTAGGCCGGTGAGCCCGACATAACCGTCCCACCACCCCAAGTGGGGCGGTATGCATAAGGCGCATTTCCCCCCTCAAAAAAAAAAAAAAAAAAAAAAAAAGGCGATGCTAACTGCCATCAATATCATAACTTATTCATCATTCATAGTTCTTTCCTCGTTTATAACTGACGTCTAGAAGTTTTCTGGTTTTGCTCATGTAAATAGAAACATGTAAGAAGAACACAACCGTCATTTAAATTTAGCAATTTAATAAACACGTTACTGTAGTAACATATAAATAACTAACTTTTTTCCGCGTCTTTGCTCGCGACTTGTGTAAGTATGCTTACACAAAATCTATTTCACCAGTAAAATATATTTTTGCAGTTATTTCAATGTATTAAAATAATACTACATAGTAGTGCCCGCTTTGACTTCACCTGTCTGATCTACATATCTAATTGACATACAAAAAAACCGCTTTGTTTGCTTTCAATATGTTTAGTAAATAGCTATAGGTCACACATTAATTTAAACACATATGATTGACAATGTCATAACAGTAATGATGATAATCCGATATATTACTATATAGCGGGATAGTTTATTTTGCACTAAACTTAATAAAAGTATAAATCATTATTTAAAACCTAGATTCTTCCTGCGACTTTGCTCGCGGTAATTTAAATTTTGTCAGTATAATGCTATCCCTCGAGGACAGTACTTTTTTTGTGGGTAAAAGATTCTATATACCCTTTTCTGTACCTGGACAACGTGTATGTGAAATTTCATGATGATCAGTAAAGTTGTAAAAAAAAAGCATAACAAACAAACTCACATTCACATTTATAATATTAGTTAGGATACCAACCTTTGCTGTGATTTTGTTGAATGCAGTTACTACGGCAATTGTTTGCATGTAAAACACTAGCATCCACCCAAAATTACATAATTTTTATACCTATAGGAAGCTGGAGAGAGTTTGGAACTAGGAACTGCAAGTATATGCGCGCACTTCTTTTGACATTACTGCTATAACATTACCTATATGTCTTTTACTTGAACTTACAATAAAGGAATTGTTATGTGTGCACTTTTTTTTAGATTGCCAACTACGAAAACTTATCCAAAATGGCATAAGTGTCTAATTTGAACAAGGCTTTCTCGTGTGTTTTGTAAGGTTTCGTCGCGTGAATTCCGCCTGTCGATCGATAGGTAATTCACGCGACCAGTATTAATTCATTTAATAGTAAAATGTTATACGAATTACCAATATACACTATACTTTATAATAAATAACATATTTGATTTATCGTTTGATATTATGTTAGCATTTCATTTGACCTGCATACTATTTAAACTGTTAAGCAGAAAAACAGATAGTTGTAGTACAAATTAACACTAATTAATATCGGTAATTCTGATGTCCTTGTTGCACCGTCATATCACTTGTCGTAATGCTGAGAAATGCGTGAAGTTCGAGTATGACGTAGAACAATTTGATTGGTTTATTTGAATCGCATCATTAAAACCATGCACAACATCACTGCAAAAATTGGTTGAATCAAAGAACAATGGCAGGTTTCTATACAACGTTTTACCTGATATCGATTTGAGGCGTCCTGAAATTAAAAATTTAATGTTAGATTAGTTTATGGGTTACACAGTATAAACATAATTAATCTTAAAGATATTTTTTATTAAGATGCCAAAAAAGGTTGTTGTCATTTTTATATTCAGAGGTTAAATCTATTCAACACTGTAACAGGCCCTTTAAACACTTTGATCAACTTTGTGTGATATGTCATCAACCGACGATTGCACTCAAAATAGGAAATATAACGATACGAATAGTTGTCATTGCTATTCTTATAATCACCGTACCTATATGTACATGTTAACAGCCTGACATATAAGGCAAACGGAGATATGATTTATTATATCATTACTAATTGGTTATTCTGAATAATAATAATAATAATAATGGAATACATTATTATTTTTGGCACTTTTAATAAGATATATTTAATTAAATAAATCATCTTGATGCATTTTTTTTAAGATGCAACACATTTTACGGCACACTTTCCAAGAAGCAAACTGGAATCAATTAAGTGCTTCATATTATAAATGATTTTTGTGGCGTTCACAGCTTAAATGAAAATCATAAAAATAACGAACAAATAAAATAATTGAGCGTATGTGTATATGTATATCTAAGACACCTTCTAAAACATTTAGGTAAAACTTGCCATGATTCTTTTATAGTTTAAGTTTGTATTACGGTCTAATCTCTTTTCATGTACCTAGTTGCACTTGGGTATAAAGATTAACCTCTTATAAGTTATAATTTAGTAGAATATTACTTTGACTGATGAATTTATTACAATATTAGATAATATTATAGCCTTCTGTGTCTAAAGTTCTCGTCTTATTCTAAGAGCTTTCTATCTTTGATATTCTAGGAACAACTATGATATGCTATCTTAATGCCAAACGATCATCTGCTAAACAATAGATGAACTCCAATTTAGACTTAAGCTAATATCATTATTATTATATTGGGTGTATTTAATATTTCTCACAATACATCCTAACTAATATTATAAATGCGAATGTGAGTTTGCTTGTTAAGCTTTCACGCCTTAAGTACACGAACGACCATTATTAAAATTTGTATATACGTTACCAGGGAAATTAAAAGGGACTTAAGGTACCTTTTATCTAGAAAAAGGTACTGTCGCTAACCTAACCTAAATTTACGCGGGCGTAGCCGCGGGCAATATCTAGTATTCTATGCATCCAAAAACTTAATGTCCCATTTTGCACGGAAGGACACTATTTGGTCGTGATAGGTATATACAGATCAAAATAGAGCACACATCGTACCCAATTGTGTAAAGAGAAATATCGGCAATATCAATAAGCCAATTTTGTCACAATGTTGTTTCACTCACGAATGATGAAAATTGAATGTCGAATCGTGTCGAATTCGTGGTCAATGTTTGGCATTCAGCAAACGTATGCACGTCACAACCGTAGTTTGCGAACGATTTAAAATACATTTAAGTTTTGGTTCTCTATTATTAGGATTTGAATCGTAAGTCTTATTTTACTTGAACAGTTTGCGTAGTTGTTAATATGGTCGCCTCGCGACTGCGCTAAGTGTTTTCGGTTTGATCCTCACGCGGGACAAAAATGTAAGTGATTCACAAATTATAGTTCCGAGTCTGGTTGTTCATAAAGTCTCTTGCAACACAGAAATTATTTTTAGTGTTGGTAACATCTTAAAAATATTGCTAGGATATACTGTGTATGATGAAGAATACAAAGAAAATTACAATGATTTTCATATAATTTAAGTGGAATGGAATTTTTTATTGCAGATGATGCATGCTAACAACACCAGTGACAGCAGTCACAGTTTGCTGACTCAAGCAATGAAAGAGTTCCATCGCTGCTAGCGCTAGGGACAGAGATCAATGGCACTGACAACATTGCAAATATTTTTGCCAAAACACTGAGACACGTAATCAATTTGTGATTATCTGTAGGGTGACCTTTTAAAAGGAAGAGCCCACCGTGTCGTATTATTTCAGGCCAGCTTGTCTTTATGAATACTGTCTTCTATGTATGAGCAACCAACTAGAGAGGAATATCATCAATCCGGCAATCATCCGTTCTGAATAGATGTCCATATACTATAATATTTTTATTCTAAATTTAAATTTTAGCTGCTTTTGGAAATTATTTTAAAAGAGTTCTTAATATGAGCACTCCCATATGTTACACGCTTTTAGTAGTGTCAAAATTCATTAAATGATTAAACGTCATTGCAATGGACTAACGCTTTTTAAGTAGCTTTATTACCTGGTATATTGAGAAAACGCTGAACATAAAACAAAATAAACAAGTTCTCTTTGTCTTGGTTCTAAAAACAAAACATTGGGTCGATGGAACTAAAGAAAACTAATTACTAAAGCGCCCGTATCGGGCGCGGAAAGAAATCTCGCTGTTACATAACCGTAGTATATACTCGTAGTATAATAATACCTTTGGCTTTGTTTGTTGTGAATCCAATTCTATTTTAAGAAGCCACCATCACATGAAATAATTTTTGTACCGCGGACTTTACAAATATTCAAACAACGAACATAAGGGACACAAATCTTGGAATATTGAATTGAGGATCATACCATTTCACATCACATCTACAAGTCAAGCCCAATCCACACTACGTGGCATCAACGTAGATGCAAGACATGCTGTTAAAATCTGGAAAGTTTACCATCACACTTTGGCATCTGATTAATTTTACATACGAGGATATACAATGCTTCTTTACCAGCATGGTGGCAAACAAACGTAGGCTATGGACTCTTCTTATATTGAGGATAGCATTTGCATAATCCGTAGTCTGTAAAAAAGACAAAGCGTAGTCCTTGCTGTCAGTATAAAGGGCTAAGGCAAAAAGAAATTTAAAGAAATTCTAGCACAGTTTTTTACAAAGATACACACTATTGAGCTGTCTTTTATGAAGGGTCAGTACCTGAGAAAGTCTAAATGCTTAAAATGCATGTTAGTATTATAATATGCTTTCATAAACTTGTCAAAATATGTGTATATCGATTCATAAATTTACTGATATTATAACTAATGTTTAACAATGAACCAACTTTTAGCTTCTAACCGTACGTAATAGCTACTCTAGGACTTGTTTGAAGCACCATAATTATGTTATTCGGATGCCTACGTTAAAGAAACGTATTTAATTAAATACTAGTTATTCCTAACAGTGCTTCTTTCTAGATAAAAGGTACCCTTTCTCCTTTTCCAAATCCCTGACAATGTGTTTGAGAAAGTTATTTTTACTCGGTACTCACATTCGCAGTTATAATATTAGTTAAATACATTCGTCAGTCATCCATGAGTATAATTAAATTTTGTTGGGGTACCTTATACCAACGGAAATAAAATTTTATATATCTAACAAAAGACAGCAAAATCTTTACAATACAGCCATTTTGTCACTGCCTTCAATCCCCTTCCAATCAGATATCTTTTGAAGGGATACAAGTCACTAATTACAAGATGACCGGCTCGCACTTGACCGCTTTTTGTGCGAGGCGTTTTTTACGAGGCGCTGCGACAAGACTGCTAACAAGCGAGTACATCATTAGGCTGATTCTTAATGAGCGCTCTGACCTGGACGACGAGGATTATAGCACACGGAGAACGTGATATACTTTATACGTGAACCTACCTACATGTACTAGAAAAGTATGGTCTAGTTAAGGCATTGTCTATCTACTTTTTTAATAAAATGACATAAATGTAAAAAAGATGTAATGATTCGTTATATTCATGTAAAAAGCAACATAGCACATATGTTAAATATTGTACATTACATTTGATTTAAAATCTTAATATTTTAAACTTCTTTTAATTGGTAGGATGCGATGTAATACACTCTATATAAAACAGTTTTAAACATTTTAATTTATTATTAACCAGTCATAATTCGCGTACCAGATTTTTTTAAAACGATTAATTAGAAATATATTTTTCTCTCGTATTAGCGGCTAAAATACTCTTTGGGCTTCTGATTTAGAGATTACTCAGTTTCCGTTATTCTAGCACGTGTCAAACCGCTATACTTCAGCCATAGTCTAACTAATGCTAATTCATAGGCTGATCATTATCGTTGTCAGGTGACTCAGGTATTACTAAACCAACAGCTAGCCGCAACTTGCCTCTACAGTCTGTGACCCTGTAGTCTACTCAACTCTAGTGTACTCAACAGATTGCAAAAATGAGCTTTAACTACTCAGACTGTGCTATAGGGATTATCCGTCGTAGCAGTATTTTTATTTAGGACGCATGAAAATATAATAAAAGTGTACGTTTGCAAGAGAAACTTCTTTAGCCGCACTGAAAGAAAACAAGGTCGCATCACGTCACGTTTCGAAGTTTAAGTCTCATAAAGACGGTATGTATTTAAAAAGAGTAACACAGGACCTATTACTGTGAGCCGCGCTGGTACTTGAAACGAAAATAATAAATAATATTCATGTCAAGTGACCGGTGCCAAGCGCAAGATGCTCCGTCAATTATATGTTAAATTTGTAGTATCTGCATAGTTGTAGCTGACTCGCTGCTTTTGTGCTGTATACGACAACCTAGAGTCTCTAGTTGGCAGCTAGTATCATCTGGCTCGTTTCTTTACTGCAACCATTATAAATAGTTGTGGCAGCCGTCAGCCGACATCCATCTGCAAGGACAACATTTCTAACATTGCTTAACCAAGTACCAGGCCTGTACTGTCACCACAGCAAGCTTTTCTACTATTAATCCTATGGTAATACAAATCATATTACTATTACAAAGGAAACTACAGCATTTTCATAACACGGCTCGTAAATTAAATTAAAGAAGTTGTAAAGGAATTGAGAGGTGTCTAAGAAACTTATGAATTACTTATTGACTCAGCCAACTTACTTGCAGCCTGTGATTATAGTCTTAAGTGTGTATTAGTAGTCGTTATAAAAATACTCCGTGGGCTTGTTTAATATGCATATCAAGTAAAGTAATAGAAAAAATGTGACCTGATCTGTACCGATACAGATTCATTAATTTTTAATAAAAAGCATTTGAATTGTTTTCTTATTTCGCAAAATAGGTACCCCTACGGGCTAAACGTTATGACGATTCCATATTTTTTTTTAAATTTGAAGTTATACGTATTGTAGTCGCTAAATGAAAGACACATCTTTTAATCCTTAAAATCTCCTTGTCATTTACCAAAACTGTAAAATGATAATTTATTTTTTAAAAAGTTTTTTTTTTTACATATTTGGTAAATAGTAGATAACATAGAAATTATATACATATTATCGGTGGTTCTTAATCTTACTCTCTAATAAGACTACTACTATTACAACAACAAATAGTGCAGTGATCATGCGATAAAGAATATTAAAGTATTAATTATAAAAATGTAGGATTTCAGTGACTTGTTTATTACATACGGAAAATTAGAAAGAAATTAAAAGGGCACTTCTGTAGGCAAGTGGATATCATTAGAATCATATATGAATTAACATGTTACACGAAATATCATGCATTTATCCGTCACCTTTATTAACATAAATATATGTATTTACAATTAACCGAATCGTAAATATTCCTATACTTGACAGTATTCAATGCTCTCATTCATCTCATTCTGCTGTTGTGCTAAAATAAACATAACACCATTCTACCTAGATTAGGGGGAAATTTTCTAACCTGATAACACCGCTCATCGAAGTTCAAATAGTTTGTTTTGACTACAGCATCATAGCGGCGTTAAGCCCCGGATTATTCATTCATTTTTACCTTTCAAAGTAAAAACTTGATATACCTGCCTTTAATATTGAATATTTCAGATATAGAGACCAGTGCACTGGGATAAATGATAACACTGGGGAACAGTCATTTTGCGGCATGGTAAGTCGAAGTCAATTTTGTGTAAGTTCAGTATGCTGAATACGAGAAAATGTCAGATTTGTTAAATTGACTCTAGTTTATGAAATAAGACTTTATAACTATATGACTGAAAGAAGGTTGAAATAAAATACAATTACATATTAAATATAATTATATATTAGAAGCGGCTATTGGTATAATAATGACAAGGAAACATAATACTTAATGCTATTAACAAAAAATCATAAAAGAGAATATTAGAAAAAACTTTATCTGTAAGCTTTTCTATTGTGTTTATGTTCAGGACAATCCCTTATTAAACTCAAGCAATAATCTGCCATCATAATATGGCTGTCCCACAGGCCTTGGTATCCTTTCTTTCATTGTTCTAATGTCTTGATGGAACCGTTCTTTATGTTGAATATCTCAAGAACCAGAGTCAATCTATACAAAGTAAATATATTTCGGGTATGACTGACGAAGGTGTTTATTAAAACCAGTAACAAAATTAATGTCGCAGAAAATATATATTTTTTTGTTCTCCGGTGTAATTATTTGATAAACATATTTTGCATCAATTGATAATATACCAGTAGCTCACTTAATTTTAGTCTACATTTTTATAATTTAATAGCTCTTGTCCGTGGCTTCGCTCGCTCGAGAATAGTTAGTACTTTATTTCTAAAAGTCTATGTTCTGTCCCCTGAAAATCTATATGCGAAATTATATGGTACTTAGTCGAGTAGGTTTGGCGTGAAAGCGTTACAAACAAACAAATTCGCATTCATATTTATAATATTAGTTACGAATTGATTTCAAACATCTTATTTATTTATTATTTGAACATCGTAACTAGTGCATTTCATTACTATCAAAATTGTATGACCCAAATAATTAATGTAAATTTTGCCTAATTTATTTATTCTATTTCTAAATGTCATAAAATTTGTCTTATTTAGATATTATAGAGTATTATTTTATTTACGTCATATAGAGTTGTTAGGTGCATTAATATGGATTTATGATAATTTGTTATATTTGTTGGGTAATGCTTAGGAGCCAGTTTGGTAAATTCATCAATTAAAAATTATTAAAATAACTTGCTATTGGTTGCGGTTCGCTAATTATATGCCCATTTACGTTTTTTTGTTTGTTCAATATCATCCTTCGGTAGTACTGTATTATTGTTATTGATAACATTCCAAATCGCTTTAATTTTGTTTCTTGCATTGTTTATATAGTTGATGATTTGAGACTTCTGCGTCAGTTTAATTATTTTATTAAGTCTACATGATAAAGCGTAACTTATTTTCGATACTTCGCTTTTTCCTATATTCCCACAAGTTTCCTTTTCTGTTTGCAGCATACTGCGATTCCTTTAGTAATCCATTTTGGTCTCATTTTTGTAGATATTCTGATACTTATATTTTAGGTAGGTAGTTCTAAATTTAACATATTACAATTATTATCAAATAATGTAATGTTTATATTTCTATTGTTGCAGGTATTTCAATTAACTTAGATGTCCAATGTCATTGAAACATGCTCCAAATGACAGGCAAGTGGCAGAAACATCCCTATAACTAGAACTAGAGATAATACTTATGTGTGAATTTCATAGTTGCATAAATCGAACAATAAATAGAACAATACCTATATTGTTCTATTTTGTAATGGAATTAGCCGCATTAGGTATATTCGCAATGTCGTAAAGGCAACTAGGCGTCATTAAGATTAAAGTAAAATCTAAAGGCAGCATAATTTTCTCGAATTTTATAAGAAGAGATTTGCAGAATGAGGAAAATCACAAGTCGACAAAATCAATTAATAAAATTAAATGAACGTTCTGTTACCAACTGTTATTCTGGAGAGTTCTTCGTGACTTACGTTATACCGCGAGTAACAGAAAAATGAGATCATATTTATGTGTAGTAACGTGTTTAATAATTTTCGAACAAATTTTGAAGGTTTTTAGATTTTAAATCTAATTATGTATATTTAGATTGGTGTTATCTTTATTTCACACGGATATTTTTTTGGTTAATTTAGACATTCCATCAATATTTTTAAGCTCGATTATCTAAAAATGATATGTATATAATATAGAAATTATGGCATTTAGTAGTAAAAGATATATTAAAAAAAATTGAACATACTATTGGGATTATATGACGTCCTTGTTATTTAAATATAATCTGACAACAGAATGAAAACCGAATTAATTGCTAAGAACCGGCAATAAATGAGAATTGAAGAAGTAGAATGCTATTAGGCTAATACAGCAGAAATCCGCATTCGGCCCGCAATGGGCCATTTAGCTACCGCTGGATTTACAAAACATTGCTCCGTAAGCCGAGGCCGGAATAACGTTTATTAGGAAAAATGTGTTTACCCAAAATGTAACGCATGCTTATTTAAATAAGCGCCACGACGATTAGAGGTGCCTTCGCCGAGGCTCAGATTTCTCTTTGTTCGCGTAATGATATGCTACGACCGGGGACAGATTTACTCATGACGCATATTCGGATTGTCAACATTACGAATAATAAGGTTTCAAGGATATTTATTTTTATAATATAGTATCAACGTTATATCCCCAAAGCTTTCAGTTAGTATTATGCGATTTTCTAGAACAAATATGATCGCACACAAATATAATAATTACATAAATTTAATATAATTATTATATTTTTATGCGATCATATGTATTATTTACTTGCAGATACTTAGCGTTATATCCATTAAGGCGTTGACTAATATTGGTTTAAAATTTCTTTTGATGTATTAAAAAACAGGCTGCTTGGTAACGCTGCTTTATTTGATTAATTATATTCAAGCATGAGAAGAGTTAGGCCGTATAGTTGAATACGTTGGCTCAGTGCGAGTTAGCAGACTTCATACATTTTCGACAACATCATAAAGATCTCTAATATATTATGTAAGTTTGTATTGTCACTGCAAGAGATAATTACCTGTAATTACGCACACATCTTTAAAATCTCAGGAATCTTGGGATCAATCTCTGCATGGCGATCTAAAATAATCTTCAAAAACTACTCAAAAATGAGAATTCCCTTTCAAATCAACAAATATGCATAACTTGTATATCTACACTTTACAAATGAATATTAGAACACACTTTACTAGAATGACGTCAGTCTGATGGATCCAAGACTGAGATATTTTTTCTCGTACTAAACAGACAAAAACTCTGCTAACGGTTTTATTATATTACTTCTACGAATCATTTTTACGACTACTGATAACGAAACCAATAGATACAATAAAATACTTAAGCACGTTTATTATTCCCAACTAAACGCATTCGTCGATTTAATTACTATTACTCCTTTTTCGATGCTTTCCATTCCATTTAACCATTTTTGCATCATAAAAGACCACACCGTAGTACAAACTTTACCTAGGAGATTAAGATGCCTTAAGCCCTGGATTACACCTGATTTGCTGCGCTGCATTCGCCATCGTGACCGCTTGCACTTTAATTATAAGAACTCAACTAATAATGAAATCCTACGCGTTACATATAACCGATATCGAAATTTCTGCAATTCATTGCTACGCAGACTTAAACGTGATTTAAAAAAAGCGGAGTTTTCTAAAGCAAAGCATAATATCAAAGCAACTTGGGATGTAGTTAAAAAAGTTTCGAACCTTCAAACTCATTTTTCTCTCGTAGTTGAGCGTCTACATCTTTCTGATTCTCCTATTTCCTCATTGAATTCTATAAATGATTACTTTGCCGGTATTGGCAAAAATCTAGCAAGTAATATCAATCCCGTGTCCTCTGTACCAGCAAACTCTACGTTAAATTCGGGCAAGTCCATGGCTCTTTTTCCTGCTACAGAAATGGAGATTGAAAATATAGTTTTGAATCTCAAATCAAACACTGCAACTGGTTGGGATGACATTCCCATTAACATTATTAAGACCACACATAAAATTCTAGTCCCTATTATAACTCATGTCTGTAATCTTGTTATTTCTTGTGATTTTTTCCCAATAGTTTTTAAGAAGACAATAGTTCACCCAGTTAATAAGACTAGGCGCAAAGACGACTTAAACAACTATAGACCTATCTCCGTTCTTTCTGCTCTTTCAAAGATTTTAGAATGTGCATTGAATAAGATGCATTCGAGGAAGCTTAGTAAGCTTCCTCGAAATTAATAATATTTTATCCTCCAACCAGTTTGGATTTCGGAAGGGAAGAAGTACTGAAGATGCTCTAATAACTTTGTCTGAAAACGTAGTCAGGACTCTTGATAGCAGGCGTAAGTGCTTAGGTGTTTGCCTTGTTTTAATTAAAGCTTTTGACACTGCATCGACGTCAACCTTACTTATGAAGATGGAGGGCATTAGTATTCAAGGAAAAGTTTTGGACATCTTCAGGGATTACTTGACGGATCGAACTCAAGTGACAAAAATAGGGCAATATGATAGTACTGATCTTCCTTTTACATACGGAGTACTGTAGGGCAGGATTCTAGGACCTACTCTTTTCCTTATTTATATAATGAGCTCTGTAATATGTCTATTAAAAATTGTAAAATAATTACGTATGCTGACGACACTTCCCTGCTAATTGAAGGAGTAGATTGGGCCTAATGCAATAAAAATGCCGAGGCGGCTTTATCACGTGTAATGGAATGGTTGAAAAATAACTTACTTTCGCTTAACCTTAGCAAAACAACTTATTTGTCATCTGCTATAAAGTCAAATGTATCTCCTTCACCTTCACTTAACATTATAGCCCATGTATGTGACCGCACTTCTCTTTGTAACTACAGTCCCATCACTAAGTCGAGCAGCGTTAAATATTTAGGTGTGTATATTGACCAACATCTGAACTGGCACAAACACCTGGACACACTTTCCAATAGGATACGCAAGCTTATGTATATCTTCAAAAAAATACGATTATCTGCTGATATGGATACGTTAAAATTGCTATACTTAGCTCTTTGCCAATCGATCTTAAGGTATCGTATCCCCGCTTGGAGTGCAGCCGCTGAGTGCTATTTCATGAGACTTGAACGTGCGCAAAGAATAGTGCTTAAAGTTATTTTCTCACGGCCGCTTAGATATCCCACGATACAGCTATATGCGGAACCGAATATGTTAACAGTTCGACAGCTTTATGTCCTTATATCCATCCTGCGTAAGCACTCATCTCGCCACCTTTCGGAGCCAGTTGGCAGATTAAAACACAAAATCTATTCTCGAGTTTCTCATAAGACCTCATTCGCAAAAAAATAATACTACATGGCAAGTACTAAACTTAATAATAATTTAAATAAAAAACTGAAAATATACTCCAAAACTAAATTTCAACTTAAACTTGCACTAAAGGATTTTCTTAAAAACCTTACCTTCCGTAATACCGAGGAATTCCTGTTGGGGGATTAACAGTTGGATAATACACATACACAGTTATGTAGAAAATACTCTCACACACTCATATTTATTTATATATACACTCATACACACTCAAACATCCTTATAAATACCCACCCACACACATACACACACACACGACACACAACAATTAATTATAAATCTCACACTTTTATTAAAGCAGACACTTGCAGATTTTGTATTCCTACTATACAATAAAGAAAGATAGTTTTCTCCATTTTCACTAGCCCTTTTTTTTGTACTTAATATTTTCTCACTATTTATGAGAATATCAATGATTGTAACTATTTGTGATGCTTATATAAATGTAACTATCAGAAGGTAGAACTGTCTTCTAAGATACAGGTGTATACCTAGTTTAGAAGTCAGGGTCTCCAGTTTGTTATGTATTCCTTAAGCCCTAAATTTTGTACCTAGATTAAGTGTTATTCTTATGGAGTAAAATACTTTATTATTTATATACCACACGTAACGATATATTAAAGCCATATAAGGATTAGAGGAACGCATGAAACGAATACAAACAGCTATCAATGACAATTCGAAAATACAATACTGCAGATAAATTGACGAATTTGGTCGACCTCATTTCTTTCCTAGATCCCAGATTTAGCAAATTGTTCATTTGGTTACCAAAAATCTCGGATGCAATGCCGGGATTGATACTATTCACAGTAAATCCTTCATTTCCATGCAAACCTGAAGATGAAAGGACAAGCCCCATAACATTGGAATCCACATGACGGGACATGTTATCCGCAAACTATGTGGGTACAACATTCAGGGATCCTTTTTACAAGATGACATTTTTAATAAAAGAAAATCAATGTATGTGTATATAGGTTATGAAGACGTGTTTTTATAGGTCAATATTTACGTTAATAAAGTTGCTTCCCATAAGTGTTAATAATCTATACTAATATTATAAAGCTGAAGAGTTTGTTTCTTTGTTTGGTTGAACGCGCTAATCTCAGGAACTACAGGTACGAATTGAAAAATTATTTTAGTGTTGGATAGCCCATTTATCGAGAAAGGCTATAGACTATATAACATCACGCTTTGACCAATAGGATCGGAGCGTTCATGAAAAATGTTGCAAAATCGGGGAAAATTCTCTTATGTGAAGCAGACTAAGTTGCGCGGGTCAGCTAGTAATTTATAATTTCATTAAAAATCGATGATAAGGTTTCTGAATGAGAAGCGCTGGCTTTGTTTCGGGCAGTTTAAAGTAATATTGCGTGTTTGTTAGACAGTTCTTAGTAGCGCCTTTTCTAAGACAGTACGCGCTCAACAGGATTGTCTCCTATTACGTGAGACCTAAGTCTGTAGCTGGTGAAATATGTTTTTTTAAAGACAACGCCCATACTAGAAATGTTTCCTGTGTCTGAGGGCTTTACAAACATTCAAACAACAGACACAAATTTTTGTCCCGTGTGGGATTCGAACCCACAACACTCAGCGTAGAAGCATTACACCATCCGTGCACCTCTGCATAATCGATGTATTATGTACCTATATAGTCCATCAATTTTCAATATTGCCAGGACCTTTTAAATTTTTTTATTTTTAAAGTTTTGGGTCATTCCAATGTGGTACCATTTTTTTACAGTAAAATTTATGAAACTTTGATAATCATAATAAGGAAAAAAATACTTCATCATTTCCGACCTTGTTTCTCTAAAAATAATACTGATATTATCTAAATTGCTATTTTGTAACATGGGCAAACAAATAAGCAATATTTAAAAAAAAAAATATATATTAATATTTGCTGGACCAGTGTAAAAAATCTTGAAATTGGGTAGTAAAATTAAAAAAAAAACAAATGTGTCAAATCTACGGCTCAAAAAAATATCATCCAAATCGTTTGAAGATAATTAGGCAAATAATCATTGCCTTACGCTTGGACCATTATTTACAGGATACCTTGTATATACTAACGGTCGCCAAGTAGTCGAAATTCGACCATAATTAATGTAAATTTTAAGTTTGATCGATATTAAGGTTTTATTGTCTATAATTATCCCCTTATAATCACATTTATTTAGACACCTACTCCACATACATATCTAACCATAGTTACGAAGAATTCTACGACATCAGCCGAACAATGCCGAAATACTACAAACGCGATTCATTTGACTGCGTGTGTCAAATGCGTGGTTGTGTGCGTGTAGTGTTTTTTCATTAATTTAATGTATTTCTAATGCATATTTTATAAAAATATTAGGATTCGTCACTCCTTCTCCATATAAATTTTAACTGTGTCAAATTTCATACTCCTCCCTCCGCGCAATTTTAATAAAAAGGGGTACAAAGTTTATGCTTCACGTATTAATATATAGAAAAATGAACATTGCACCGACACTAAAAATACGGAAAATATTTTAAGTCGGAATAAATATTTCATGCTACGTAATTAAAATTATACATTAAATTTAAATAACAACTGGCTGGCACTGAAATCAAATACCTGACAAAAAGCTTTAATCCTTTCGCTGGATAAAATAGCAAATCATTTTAAATACGTATAAAATAAATGGCGTTTGTATTATTTATCAAACTACAGGACGATTTTTGCAATGCAATATCAAAAATATATGTATATAGCTAATTGGCAAGCAAAATTGCTACAGCGAGATAACGTTTTGCGAACAAGGAACAAATTAATAAAAGTATGTTTATCAACGTCTTAGAGCATCGCAGCCAAACGTTCCTTAATCATATTTAAAGATTTATTAATTAATGCGAACACTTTGACAACTTCAAGAGGTTTCGGAAATTCCCTAATTGGTTTAATTTATACTTAAGTCATTCATCACATCTGAAATCCAAAACAACGTTTATTAGTCAAAGGTGGGCGTAAAGTAATTAATTAACAAACTTTTAGTGAGATTTAACATTGAGAGGTTTCCTATTAATTTGCCTTATTGGTTGTAGCCGTTGTAGGCTCTAGTGATTTTACCTCGGTTCACTCAATTGTGCAAACTTTAAATAAGTTTCATCAACAGGTATTAACTTGTTAAGAGTTTGAAAAGTTTTAAACGAATTAACCTTTTATTGTTTAATCTTTATTGTTTTCCTGTCGGCGCCAGTCCAGAATTAGATTGGGTCAAAAATAATGTTAAAATTTTTGTATTTTGGATCTTGGTTACAGTCACATCATCATGAGAATATGATTGCTTCTTGTATTTCTTCTTCATACACCGAAGCAATGCTATTCGAAGTTTCAGCTATTATGTACTCACCGCTGCATATCGAAATTATTTTGTACTTACAATCGGGCAGCACTGGGCATAGTATAGTTATTTTCACGTAAATATATGAAAAACAGCTGTTGGTGTAGATGAATAAAAGTTTACGGCGCTCGTACGCCAAAACTAAAGATCTTACATATATAATGTTATTACATAAAATGTAGGCAATTTTCTCTTGTTTAATTTTGTAAAAATCGTTTTATCGTAAAATATTGTCAAAAAACTGCTATCCGGCGCCAAGTTCCCAATATGGCGGCGCGAGCGGCAAGGGTACGAGGTGACAAAGTTGAAATTCGAAATGAGCACATCGATATCTACAAAACTACCAATTTTCAAAACTCCCGTAATCTTTCCAGGTATCTCCTTCATTTCGGACCAAATGACTGTATTAGTAGAAGTTCCGTATAAATATTTTCTTAGTCTTGTCCTAAACTTTAATTATTTGAGGTAAATGTTCCTCCTGTGCGAAACAAAACATTGTTTTTTTGTTCGTTACGACAAATATGAATAGATCTGTTATGTTAGACTTTTTTTATGGATTAGGTGGCAAACGAGCAGACGTATCGCGCCTGATGGTAAGCGATTACCGCCAACCATGGACACACAATACCAGGGGAGTCACAAGTGCGTTGCCGGTATAGTAAAAAGTAGTACGGTCTTTTCTTGAAATTTTGAAGATGGTATTGATCCGGAAGTACCGCAGGCGACAGATCATTCCACAGTTTTGTTGTGCGAGGCAGAAAATTTCTGGTGAAACGCACAACCATCCAAATGATGGGGATGAAAATGCTGTCGCGGAGGACGATTGCGTAAAGAGGCGGCAGGGATCAGTCCGAACAATTCCTCGGAGCACTCCGCATAGTAATAGCGATAAAAGATGCATAGCCAGGCCACATCTCTAGATGTGGCCTGGCTATGCATATGCAGTCTTGGCGCTGCGTTTACCCAGCAAGACTAATTTCTGAATATAACTTAATAACATTTTAAAATTTTAACATTAATTAGTTTTTAATATACCAGGACAGTGTTTTCAAGTTGTCAATACGTCATTATAAAGAATAACCACAAAAATTAAAATAATACTCCAAACATACGTAAAAGAAAATAAACTTCTTTAAAAAAAAGTCAGTAAATCAAAGTATTGTTTATTAGTAACTACTTAATAATTATATTCCATTGAAATAAAGTAAAAGGAAATTTTCTTCTTTTACGTTAAACTTTGAAGGGCTATTTATTAATAAGAAACTATAAGAGATACATGTATTAAATTATAAAACTAATGCACTTCATCATCATGTCTACAATATTATCCTACCGTGTATTAAAAACTTCACCTCATCAGAATCAGAATCAGAATCAGAATCATTTATTTGTTAAACATAGGTAAATATTAAGGTGTTACATTTGTTTTAGTACTTCTATGTTTTGTCTTCAGGACATACAAACATTTGATAAATAAAATAAAATTGTTAGTGATATTAAATTAATTGAATAATTTTGAAACATCATCGTAAAATACAATTTAAATTGTGAGTAACATTGAATTAATTATCATAATCATAAAAATCATTAAGAAACATAATAGAAAATAACATTAAATTAATCATTAGAATTACAATTTATCATTTAAAAAATCGTCCAATGTATAATAACATTTGTCAATCAAAAATTTATTTAATTTGTTTTTAAAAATTGTGGTCGGCATGCTTTTGGTTTCATTCGGTATTTTATTATATATCCTTGACGCAATACTAAAAAAACTCTTCTGCATCAAGGACGTTTTGCATTTAACATGAGACAATTGATTAAGGTATTGAGCACGCATTGGATTCTTCCTTACAGTAGATAATTTCGTAAACAATTCAGAATTAGTTTTTACAAATAGTGCAATCTCTAATATGTATAATGATGGGAATGTTAATATCTTTAAGGATCTAAAATAAGATTTACAGCTTTCAATTGTTTTAAGACCACACATTGATCTGATACAACGTTTTTGCATTTAAAAAATTTATAACTAGATTATTATGACAAAGCCAATTTATAATTTTAGTTAGGGAATTATTGATATCATTTTGATAGCAGTTAAAGTCAGAACATTCTATAATGGCTGTGCTGTCATCTGCAAATAAGATCATTTTATGACTCAACACTTTTGGCAGATCGTTAATATATATTAGAAAGAGTAGTGGCCCGAGCACGCTGCCTTGAGGTACACCAAGTTTTGTTTGTCTAAGTCCAGAAATATATTTTATTTCTAATTTATTCTTAGGGCATATTCTAGCGATTTCTGTACATTGATATCTATTACTAAGATATGATTTTATGAGTTGGAGGATGTTTCCTCTGACACCATAACCATGCAACTTTTTCAAGAGTATATTATGATTTACGTAATCAAAGGCTTTGGTCATATCGGTATATATCGCACATACTGGGTTACGTTTATCCATAGATGTCATGACACTTAATAGGAGATCATATATTGCCATGTTAATATTTGTATTTTTTCGGAAGCCTTTTTGTTCGTTGCAAAATAATTTATATCTTTCGAAATACGTGTACAATGACTTATAGATTACCTTTTCGAATATTTTAGAGAAGACTGGTATTTTAGCAATAGGTCGATAATTTTTTACATCTAACTTGTCATTTTTTTTATATAATGGCTTTATTATGACTTTCTTTAACTTTTCTGGAAATATGCCATCAGTGATGCATAAATTAATAATATGCGTTAATGGCAGTGCGATAACATCTTTTACATACTTTATTACATTTGTAGAAATGCCGTCATATCCAACAGTATTGGTGTTATTAAGAGTGTTTATTATTTTAATAATGTCATAATGAGTAACTGGTGGCATAAATATTGATTGCGATGTCAAATTATCAAAAGTAAAATTATTATTAAATAAATACGTGTCAGTTTTAATGTTATTCTCAATTTCGTCAATAAAATAATCATTAAATTCATTTGCAATGTCAATTGGGTTCGCAATATATGAATTATTTCTCCTTATGGATAATATATGTTCTTGTGGTAAACAAAACTTGGACCTGCTTATGATCTGCCATGCAGCTTTTGATTTGTTTCGTGCTGAATTTATGTAATGGTTGTTTTGGGCTTTTTGCGTTAATCTAATAATTTTCTTATAGAGAGTTGTATATTTTTTAAATTCAATTTTATGTTTATGGATTGGATTAAGCCAGTATTGCCAAAGTAACTGCCTTTGTTTTCTGCTGCATTTTTTTTTAACCCACGAGATATCCATTTTGTCTTTTTGCTTGTTTTAATGACAATTTCTTTTTCTGGTAAGCATAATTTATAAAATAATGTGAAATCTTCCATAAAACAGTCAAAAGCCTCGTTAGCTCTTGTGGTATTAAACACGTTAGTGAATGATAAGCAACTTAAATGTTTTTTAAAGTTGTTCAAGTTATCTATCGAATGGTCTTGTTTTTTGATTTTCCAGTATTTTAATTTGCATACTTTATTAATAGGTACCTTTAGCAATTGAGATGTATGATCTGAAAGTACTAAATCTATAATTTCGGCTTTACATTCTTTTGAAAAACTATGTGCAAAATTATCTATGCAAGTATTGCAATGCAACCTGGTAGGGGTTTGTAATGCTAATTTTAAATTATATTGCAACAAAAAATATTCTAATTCTAAAGTTATACTATTTCGTTTTAGCACATCAATATTAAAATCCCCAGCTAGTATAATGTTTTTGTTTGAATTCGAACTGATTTTTCTCAATATAATATCTAACTTTTCATAAAATATTAGATAATTATGTTTTGGTATACGGTATATACAAATAATAATAATGTTATATGCTACAAGTTCAATACCACAGCATTCGATAACTCCTGATACCGATTGTTTTGATATGAATGATATCTCTTTGTACTGTATTCCTAATCTAACAAGTATGCATGTACCTCCTCGTTTTGTTTTCCTTGAGAAGAAAGCAGCTAAACAGAAATTCGGCATGTACAATTGATCTTCATAGCCCGATTCAATAAAATGTTCTGTAATACATATAACGTCTATGGGTGTTCCATTAGAACATAACTCTTCAAGTTTTATACATAGTAAGTCTGTTTTATTTACTAAACCTGCAATATTTTGGTGAAGAATGTTGAGACAATTAAAGAAAAAACTGAGAATTAACTTGTGTTTGTGAATTTGGTAAATTATTCTGAAAACTGTCCACTTCTAGGTGCGCTGTATGTAAGTTCACTATTAGGTCTTGCAGATCAGACATTACAATACTCAAACCCATGTTATTCAAAGTACCGTATTTTTGGCAATATGTATTGCTTAAATAAGGCAGATTCAAATTAGAGTCCAAAATATACGCATATTTATAAGTTGTCGAGTCTAGGTAAAGCAAGTTATTAAAAGTGTCTATTCTGCTATTAAACATTACGTTAGTATTAATCATATACTTAAAAGTAGGTAAACATATTATAACATTTGTATGATTTAACGGTAATAATATTTCGCGAATGAATGTGACTAGTTCTATATAATTATGAGTCTTTACAAAATCTTCCTTACCAATGTAAATCACACAAAAATCAGATAAGGTAAAGTTTTGTACTTTTTTATGAATATTTTCTAACATAAGTTTTAGTCCACAATTAGTTTTGCGATAATGACAAATTTCATAATTACATAAATCAGTTTTTTCAATAATTTTATATAATCTGTTAGAAGTCTCGCTGCTTAATAGACATATTTTGTTTCGCTTAGACTTTAAGGCCGTGGTCGATTGCAAGGGCGGTAGCCTATTTTGTATAGTAACTGGTTTTGCTTGAGTGATATTCGAGGTAGATGATATGTTTTGGCCTTTGTTTATACATTGGTCTGTAGATGAAATACGACTATTTTCTGTTTGTGTTTCTTTGGTGTTTGTACTCCTCAGTGTATCTTTTCTTGGTGTAAGATTTTTGTGTTTCGTTGGACTATTTGTTATTCTTTTATACATGTCATTTTTCTTAATTAAATCTTCGTTACTCTGCTTCAAATGCATATTTTCCAAGGATAATAACTCAATTTCCTTATGCGCGCTATTTAATTGGGATCTAAGAGTATCAATTTCGTCTTTTAATAATTTTGTACTTTGGTCAATTTCGTCCTCGGACATCTCTGGCATGCTATTTATTGTACAGTTCATTGTATGCGAAATATTATCGCTGTCATCATTACTGGGCTCCGATCGTGTACGAGTGCGACGGAATGTTATATTTTCAAGGAAATTCATTCTATTAGTTATTCCTAATGCTCAAAAAGTGAAATGACTTTTGGGGTTTGAACCTGCAGGCACAGCGTTACTCGGTAGATAGGCGGCAACGTTTACCGCACAGCCACCCGTTCTGTTAACCAGATGACAAAATTGTTGGTCTATTTGTACAGACGGTTTTCTATAATGGTTAATAGATGTCGTTATACTCAGTAGTTATTGTAGTCTATTAGTAATTATATTCTGTGCACACTGTTTTAAGTGTGGCAATACAAACTTCGATTTTGTTTATGTACTTGATGCTAGATGGTGTTGTTATCGAATATGAACGATAACATTCAAATAAAAAACGGAGATTTATGTACTACAATATTTAGTTTCTTCTTATGACTGTTATATTGCCTACAGTTATAGTCAGGATGGTTTATCACTTTTCACTAAAACGGAATGGAAGTATTTAAAGCACTTATTATTTGTTTATTTTTATTTATAGTCACTTTTTGTTTACTTTTGTGTATCACAGTTTTTCGACAATAACGCAACACAGTATACGTTATTAACACTAACAGAGTTAGATTGTGTGTCTTTCACCACTTTTATGCACTGTTCGTTGTCCAATTAGGTAATTAATTAATTGTTAAACAAAATATTACGGGAGCTCAATACTTTTAATGTTTACATATATATGTAAGTTAGAAGGCTTTTTTATAATACAAAAGGAAGTATCATTTGTCCACCATTTAATCAAGCTTATTTCCGTAACCTGGAAGGGACAACTAAATCGTCGCCAACCTTATAAGATGAACCAACTTTCCGGGACACATCAACGCTATTACGCCGCAATATTTGTCCCGAATGGTAAGAATTGCGAGGAGTATTGTTTCAGAAATAGATCGCTCAAGGTTACGTTAATTAATTAAAAGAAAATAGTTAAGTACATAACTATTATCTTTTTGTACAATAGTAAAAAATACTATACTAGGCTGCATGGGTGATGCTGTGTTTTGTGTATCACTGCCTAGGTGGAATTGTGAGTTTGGTCTCTACACGGTACAAAAAATTGTGTAGCCTACAAATAGTTGTTCTACGTTTGTTCTTCTAGTCCGTTTTTTAATGTTTAATCATTTTCTGCGGCATGGTATATTCCTATTGCGGATCAAGTGAGCAAATATAAGTCACCATGCATATTCTCCTAGAATAAGACAACATAATATTTACATACAAAATATTTTTCTTCACGAGAATCTTAGCAAAACTACTCAGATCTTTTATAGTTTTATATAGAGGCAAAAATCCTTGCAGAGATGAGTGAGTAGTGCTATACTATAGTAATAGTGCAAACTATTATATATATAGATACATAATGCTAGAAATGGTTGGTATATCTTGATACCTATTCAGGGTTAACTTATGGAATATATGACTCAAAAATATTAGGAAATACCGTTCAAGATATTAAATACGTCAAAAAACAATATTGTTACACATTTTAAACTAAATTAGCCTTTAAACAAACGAAATGTTGACCCTAGTACTATAGTATCATCGGTAGTGCTCGCCAGTCGCGCTATTTTCGCGAACAGCCTAACCGAAGCCTTGAAGGTTAAAGGGCGGCCATGAAAACAAATATAGAAATAGACTACAGTCCAACTTTATTCTTTATTAATATTTCTTCTCTTTCGACTAATAATATTGTTTATTATCAGTTAATCTACTAGTTTCATCATATCGTTGACGGTAAATGAAAGCAGCAAAGTTTTCCGGCCATATATAAGTTTTAGCTATCAGCTCAGAACTATTTACGAGTTATAAGTGTGTTTGCACTTATTACTTTATTCAATTTGGAATTGTCTGCTAAATTGTCTATATAAGAATATTACAAACAAGTAATAAGCAACCATCTAGTAGCTAAAATAATAGTGTTTGTGTATAACGCAAGTGCTGACTGAGGCTACAGCAAGCTACTCGCGCAGGCTGTATGCGTCAATTAGTCATACAGGCTAATTGCTTTTGCGCTTGCTTATATCGATTATTAATACAATGTATACAGCTCGCGCAAGTGCCTCAAGTTACGCAAACACAACACGGGTACACAATACGGGCAGCCCGTTGTGTACGCTTTTTTCAAGAACAAGCAGCGTAAGTGGTATTTCCCGATACTTTTGCAAAGCAACTCCTACCTACAACAAGCTGAATTACGAAATATTATAAATAACTAGGTGATTTATTTTACAGAGGTTTGTACTACTAAATCCGCTAAGCATCAAAAAAGGTAGAGTAATATATATAAAAAAACAGGTAGTGTAACATTGCCAGACGAATAGTACCCTGTCGATGAGAATTCAAAATTCAGTAGTTGAAAGATCATCGTGATAAACTATATGAGCCTTATCATCTATCAAAAACGGTCTTAGACTTTAGGTTGATCAATAGAGATGATCAAAAAGTCTTGACTCCGTTTACATAAATAACCAAGCCTTCACATTGCTTGTAAATCAACGATATAACAGCGTTGTTCAATTAGATTACTTTTACTGAATAACCAAATCAATTATGTTCATGACCCAACAACCAAAACAGTTCCATACTTTACTAGTACATGGTTTAAATAGCTGATTAACATACATATCTAATTATAACATAGGTACATAGCTAATTATCAACGCTGTGACGTCATAATATTTTATCTTACTTATAGATTATATATATAAAGACGTACAGATTCCGTCTTCGGTCCGCTTAACCTCTTTCACCACAAAATTTCGAAGTTAGCCGACTCGCCGAATTAGTAGCCGCCTGGCTCATAAAAGGTCAAAAGCACAAGCTATGCGACCATGAGCTACATTGTTTGCGACAAGTGCCATAGCATATCACGGACAATGAAGGTGGAGAATCTACACAAATTATTTTTATAGCGGTCGATCTGTGCTTTTGCTGTTCTGCTGTGAACATTTATATAACTATAATATAAGTTTCTATGACAACGTTCTACAAGACTTACACATTTTTTCAAGTATACTAGTGACCATTGAATGTCCAGTTACTTAGTATGCTCTTTCTGATTTAATCAGGAACAAAATGAGGTCTAGTTACTGTGAAATCTATTATATTAGGTATTATACGATGAAATATCTGTTTATGTCGTACATCTAATTTCAAGGTTCTTGTACAAATATAAATTTGATATTATACTTAATATCAAATTATATTTGTTTTCAACGTTATGTTTCTTAGTGTCTACAGCAAACCATAGTGGTCCAAATACAAGCAACTACACAATAACATTAATTAAATATTTAGTATTAAAACCACAACGTTAACGATTATCTTTATACAAAGCGGTAACTGCATATTTAAACCCCTATTATTATCTGCTTTATTGCAAGTACCCAGAACTCACTCACTCATTATAAGGATAAGCACACCTTATGTTCGTAGAAAACAAGGGATAATCAGCACAAACTCAAAGAAAAGTCTGATGAATACAAAATAAGCATAAGGGAACAGTTAAGAAAACTTAGACTATATTATAACTGTGCGGTATCTGGGCAAGTAATTCCTACTCCACATCGGGTCTTACTTAAATTGCAACCGCTATCACCTTTGCGTACTCTCTATCGATATGCTTACACATTATAATATAAAGTACACTAAGAAAAGTTGATTGCTGTCGATAATGCACTACCGAAAGCAAGGCATATAAAATTGTTTCATTCCTTTGAATTGATTTGAACTGAAAACCACTAAAAAGGCTAAATTATTTGATTGCCATTTATTTATTTTTCACGATTTGTTATAGATATAATGTGAAAATAAGTAAACAATGTCATAAAAGAAAATACAAAAATAGTAATTCAGAACGATGCATATTGATCTAATTGCTAAGTTTGTATATATTATTTATAAGATACTGAAAAATCTATCAGAAAATGTTTTTAATAGGATGTCAATTTATACCATATACCTCCTACAACTATCTTCATTATTTTAGCAAAGTTCAGTGAAATGTCCTAGAGGATACATAACATAGTAAAACCGCAGAGCTAAATTATAATAATTACTCTTTAAAATTTTACAGAATTAACTAAAAGTCTGTCTCAAAAATGCAAATAGAACTTATTTATGTTCTAAAGATAATATGATAATTTGTGCTCGAGGGACTGGAAACATTTTTTTATTCATTTTATATCTGTTGTAGTTAAAATAATAGATGCAGCAGAAGTCGTTGTGGCATTTCAATTGTGGAACAAACGAAAGGTGATATTCATCGCAATTTTCGGTAAAACGTCTACATGCCAAACAGTTAAAAGTTCGTCTTATCGGCGTGACTTCATCCAGGAGGGACTTTACTCGAGTATTTTTATAATTCCCCTTCGCCCTTTGTGACAATCGTAAAGTTGATGTATAAGTAATGGCTGTATGATAATGTCTGAAAGTTTACGTAGACTAAAAAAAGGAAAGAAACATCGTATATTTATGCAAGTTATTGTAAAATTATATTAAGCCTTGTTACATAATATATTGTCAGTCAGTTTCTTGAGAGAATAATGTTATAAGTTGAAGTAAATTTTGAGTGCAGAAGCTTTATGAAAGGAGAATGCTTGAATACTTTTCCGAGAAACATAAATTTGTATGGAACCACAATAGAGTATTAACTTGTTACGCCTAAAAGCAATGGTGCTCTTTGTGTTTATAAATTTTAAAAGGCATGCTATCTATTGTAAATTTATGGAAATTTTATGAACTGATCTTGTTATAGCTTTTGCCCGCGCCTTCTCTCGCATGAATCTCATGAAAACACATGTCAGGATTAAAAGAAACGTTAAGAACTTTTTGTGTGGCTTGTATCCAAATACAGTTAACGGTTTAAACTATTGATCATCAAACATTTAAACATTATAACAAAGATTCATATTTATAATAAAAAAAGTAATTAAATGCACGAATTGCATTAATACTCGTAATAAAATAAAACCTTTTAAATACAATAGATTACTCTGAACAATTAAATAAAAGAACCATAAATTTATATTATTTCAATTTATTGAATTTTAAGTAAAATAACAATTTAACTTCAAATTCAATCACGCCGTAGAAGTGCCTAGGGTTGTAGGTTTACTCTCGACATGAGACAAAATTTGTGTGGCTCAAAAATAGTTTTTTCATGATCTTTGTCAAAGTCTATATACATTGATTATAATAATATTATACATAAGAACTGTGGCGTACAAAGGAACCAGAATAAGTCATCTATGAGATCACCCTACTCATGTTGCTAAAGTAACGAACGCCTGTTCCAAATCTTTGCAAAAATAAATTCTCTACTAAAAATAGTAAAGATAACACAGCGAAAGAACAACATGAAGAGTGGGTTCGTATTTTATGTGAAGTTTTCTTTTTGCTGTGAAACGTTTTTGCACGTTAACCTTTAGAAAATACATAAAACTATCTGTATTTAAATTTAGATATAACTCTTCAACTATATAAAAAAAACTATGACAGTTTTATACAGTTGAAGAGTTTTCTAACTTTACGTTCAAATTTGGGACAATATGGTATGTTTTTTTCTTGCTGAGTGATAATTTACACTATAGCGCCATCTAGGCCATCTGCAAAAGAAAACACTTTTAAATATTTCAGAAATCGTATAAGTGATTTAGAAAAGATATCGCTACACATTTTATTTAAGTTATTTTTATTACATGATGACAATCTTAGTAAAATTCTCTATTTTAAACAAAATCCAAACCTTTATGAGGCCATTAATACGTTATTGTATGGTAAAAATAAAAGTTGTACCGTTTGGAAAGCACATCAAACCAAAGTTTGAAAGTGAAGCCCAAAAGTTGGCGTCATTTCCGTGAACATAATGCTCAATTAACTACCTACGTCCAATTGTTTTCTTATCTCGGCTCTAATTAGAGCACACAAATAATCTCAAAATCTCTTCCTGCTTCCCTTTGCTGGAACAAGAGAAACAATATATGCAATTATATATTCCGGGTGCGCCGGGCAATTAACATGGAAATTCTCGTTAGCGTCGCAAAAGGGAACTTTTGATGTTAAGGAAGTGGGGAAAAAATTCAAGAGCAACTCCCAGTCTCATTAACAGGCCTTTAATACTAGTGAGATGCTTTCGACCAACGGCTTCGTAAGAATTTTAAGTCCATTGCATATTTAAAATCTTAGCCGTGGGTCTCCGTTCTACAGTCACTAAATACAAGCGCTTTCGCCTTACCTTGCAACGAGAAATTTAACTTTAAAGATTTTCATGAAAAATAGTTACGTTTTCTTTACATACTTTTTTCAGTACTAGGATAGATGGATGAACTCGACTTTGGTTGTGCATTTTATGTAAATGGGATAGTGAAATTGTTCTCGAAACAGTGATAAATTTCTTGTCTGTTGGTTTGAGAGCGAGTAAACTTCAATTGTTCGAACTTAAGTAAAGAATGGCGAGAATGGTAATGGTGAAAAAACCTTAACGCTTCCAAATGTTTGTTTGTGGGGTATTTATTGGCACTCAGTTTTCCTTGTGTACCTGACGGCGGACCTGACTCGAATGTTACCTACATGTTGGTTTCATGAAATAAAATTCAGATTTGTTAGTGTTTGTATAGTAAATAAGATACGTGAGCTCGCGCTGACAAGTATCGCCGTAGATAAAACTACTCCGAGAGCTTCTATTCACGTCTTTATAACGCGGGACGGCCAGGGATACAGCGGCACGTGCTGACATTGAACCGTAAACAGTCTTCCAGTCGAACCTCCGTACGTGGCTCACCCAAGAATGTTATTAAGTTTCATTCTTTTATAACCTTCGCCAACTTTTGGAATTTTTGCGGCAGTGCTGAATACACTTTTACAATATTGTGTCGGATAAAGGAATAAGGACGAGATAAATATGAAAATATTTTTTGTGAGCGCCGTTTTTTCGTTTCATTTTGAACTTTATTTACTCGGTAATAAAATATTCTCACCTGGGCTCAAGGCAAAGAAATGTCCTAAATAGTCAGTCGACTCAACAAATAATTCAAGTATTCACTCAACCATATAACAGATTCTTGTACTCACTGCCGAATATTTGAAATCGAGATGAATATTTCATTTTGTGCTATTAAAACAATTTTACTCAATTGACTGTTCTTAGAACCAAAATATATTGTACGGACATTACGCTCGTATATTCTTTCTTAAGGCGAGCTAGGTATAATACCCCTACATTATTTTAGCTACATTTATATTTCCACAGTAACATATTTTTGACACGATGTCACGTGTATGTCAGTAAGACATATGTATGTTAAGGCCATCTGATGGAGCCTGTGTCAAAAGTAATCTCTCAAAACTTTATAAAGATTGATAGTTATATACGTACAGACAAATTATGTTGTGATTGAGAATATGAATGCACCGCAAATATTGACACTCAAAAGTGCTGCGGGTATGTCAAAATTTGCCCGGGAAAGCCCAGGTAAGAAATTTTGAAGGTGAATTACTCATATCGACATACAAACATAATAAGCTGTATTTAAAACAGTATCTTCATGGGAAAAGCATAATCCGAATCCATCCAATTATCATTTATTTGAGCTCACTGTACTATTTATCACTGATTTATGACTTAAAAATATGATCACACTTTACTACATATACACAGTATAATCTTCCTTGTTATATGAATTAACTAAAGAGTTTAAGCACTTGTTCTTTTTATTTCAATCTACAGCTTAGCCTAGCAGATAAAACAGGCGGGTGGTATATTTAGGTTTTGTCTATATATCCGACAAACTAAACATTAATATACTTTCATTCGATTATCGGACAAATAAATTATACTTATTTACCCTGTAAATACATACATGATAATATGACTTTATTGAAATATTCAGTAACACATATTTACGGATGATAGATATCATTGTACGCCTAAGTACAACCTAATATTTTATTGATGTACTCCGTATTAAATTGAGACTACTATTAATATGAGAGTCAAATACACCATTTATTGCAAACCATACTACCTCTAATGATGCGGGCAGGAACTACAGAATGGTTTCTTAGAATCAATGCCGAACGGAGTACTGGATGGCCGTTCGAGATTTGTAGTAAACAAGTATGTGAGTAAACAAGTTCTACAGGCACAAAGTTCACTTCAAAATCCAGTTTATGGGAAGCAAACTTAAGTATTATTGGTTTACTAGAATCGATTTATGAATTTGCTTATATGAATTAGCATAAGTGAATTAAAACACATAGGTACCATTTTTAGGTTTTTAACCAGATTTGGTCTGTCTGTGTACTAAGTCTCGCTAATATTTATTATTACCCTCGCACTATGGATAAATTCTATATCCCGGGAGACATTATGCAAACGCTTAATCAGCGGAACCATAAAGAACGCCCACCTCGGACCAACCATTTGAGGATCACACATTGTTTGTCCTTTATGGGATTCAAACACACAACACTTGGCACAGTGGCAGACGCGACAACCTCATGATGAATGACCACGCCATCCATACAATTTAACGGTTTGCGCACAAATGACTTACAAACATCTTGAAAAACTTTTTTAAAAATAAAAGAAAGATATCATTTTTTTATAGTTTACAATTATATCTAAGTCTTACTTTAGGTACGACTTATAGAAAATGTTAAATATCAATGATTGCGCTTAGTTTTCCTAGTATGGTATATTCATATTTGAGTAAGACATTTATTGTGCTTTAATAATCACATGGAAATCTAATGCATTAAGTACCATAATAACATCAAAGGTAGCCTAATATTCTTTTCTGTAGCTATTTAGTATGAAAATCCAAGCTGTTTCTTTACTATATTCTGACACAAAGGCAGAACTAACAAACGCACTTTCCATGTATAATATTAATTAGAGTTTCATCATAATACATTTTTGGAATTAATAAAGAAATGTAGAAAAGGTAATACCACAAATAACTCATTCATACATCTCTTGAACGCGCGAACTGAATGCGCTCATCATACTACATTCAACTTCAAAAAGCATTTCTGCAACAGAGAGAACGTAAGTATGTCTAAAATAGAATGAAGTAGGGCAACAAGCTTTTAAAAACGTCGGGGCTGAGAGCTATCTGTGTGGAGGCGACGAAAACTAAAGTTTTGTAACAACGGAGTGATGGTCACCTGCGGGCCGGCGACAGAGGTGACTATCCCCGCGCTCAACCATCTCTCCTTTTTTGTTGTTCAGTTTAGTTTATTTACTAGTATACGGGACTGAAAGTCATTAACAATATCAATGTGGTGCCTATTTTAGTGACTCATTTTTAGAAGCCTGGTTTATTTTATAGTTGTGGTTATTCGTCTTATTTCTAATCAATTGATGATTGCAAATAATAATTGTTATACGTTTTCAACTTTTTGAGCTTTGAACTCTGAAACTTTAATCTATTATCATCTCTATTATTATAATGAAAATGAAATAGGTATAAACGTCAGATACATATATATATATATTAATACGTGAAGCAAAAACTTTGTACCCTTTTTACAAAAATTGCGCGGTCGGAGGAGTTCTAAATTTGGCACAGTTAAAATTTATCCATATAAAAAATTCTCCATAGAAGGAGAGGCGAATCCTAATATTTTTATAAAATATGCATTAGAAATACATTAAATTAATGAAAAAGCACTACACGCACACAACCATGTATTTGATAAGGCAGTCGAATCGCGTTCGTAGTATTTCGACATTGTTCGTCTGACGTCGTAAAATTCTTTGTAACTATGTATTTATATATTTATGACCTATACCTTATTTATATGTAATAAAGAAAAACAGAAAACAAAGTAGCAAGCTTAGGAATTTTGGTCGAATTTTGACCACTAGGCGACCGCTAGTATTGATAATTAACTCAAAGACTACTAACGGATTTTCGGAGAAAGGTTTAGTTGTATAATTTGTTAAGGTTTTGTACTACTCGTGCGAAGCCGGGGCGGGTCGCTGGTTTATTAATAATTAATATGTATTTAAGTAAAATTATGTCTATATAATGTTTGTATATCTACTTTATTAACTTCAAATATGTTTTATTTCTAGGTATTGCCGATCTCTATGACGTTATATTCCCTCTTATCAGCTATATGTGAGTATTATACACTTTTTAATTATCATTTAGGCCACTAACCACACGAAAAGAAAGAAAGAAAGAAAATTATCATTTAGGTGCGTACTTACCTTTCCCCTCACATTAATAGCGACACACACAAAACTATATATTTGAATGTTGAAAAAAGAGGATAAGTGTTCTGGCGATTGCCGTTAAAGTACATAGCTGTTTAATATACTTCATTATTATGTAATATTTTCTCTTGAAGCATAATTGAAACATAAATGAATTAGTATAATTCAAATATTTTATAAAATGTGTGACTCACAGTGACTTTTTCCATAAAACTTACAGCTGCTGCACTTAGTATATCACGTGATACTTTACAAACATTAAACGCGTTCTAAGACTAAGGAATGTCTGTAATGATCATTACACATTTATACCACATCTACCATTATTATACCACCATCTTTAAAGTCTACATATAAGAAATACATAAGCATGGCCGATGTTTAAAATAAATATGTAACTTAATGATATGATATATAATGATATAATATCTAAATCGTATGAGGAATGTAATGAAAGTGAATGAAGCCAGAGAAGTGTGTCAGGATCGTAGCAAATGGAAATCCGTAGTCTCTGCCTACCCCTCTGGGAAACAGGCGTGAATCTATGTGAATGGCCTAGCTATGATTAGACAGTTTCAATCAAATTAAATATTTTAATTGTCACAGTCAGCAGCATACGTCGAAAAACAATTGTGAGTCTTTGAATTGCTTTATATAATTTTTATTAATACACAATTATTTTAATTCTCGATCTTTTACAGCAATGATAAGTTAAAAGATAATTAATTTTATTATGATTAATAGAGCAATAATTAGACATTTCTATTTCAGTCTTATTTGTTCATCAGTTTTATTTGTTCAATAAATAAAATTGTATTTATACAGTACTGTCACAAATTTATTTATTATCTAGCTACTTAAGGCAGTAAGGTAGTCAAATCTGTATACCTAAATAGCCAAAATTTAAAAACGTGTGTTTTTTACTTAACCAGTTTTACTTAGAGCAGACCAACATTCCAGTAGCCCGGCACTTAGCCTGTAAGTCGCAAATATTTAGAAGGATTTTTACTTACGTACCTACGCTAAATTATTTTAAGAATTTAACTCTCAAAAGTACGTAGTCGTTGACAAAACCACGAGCGTCAGCTTGCTTAAAATAATACCTCTAATCTACTCCCTACAGCTCACGGCTTCTGTTGTCGGCCGCCACAATTATACCATTAGACTCGGCACAATTTTACCATTAAACATTTTTTATAAGATTACCTCATTTTATTTGACACAAATTCTTTCCATTCTAGTAAAATCATGATCGTGCTATTTCATAGAAATGTATTATTAGACTTCCCAATATCAGGAATACATTAGAAAATATAGAAGTGAAGAAAAACATTGTGAAACATGAAAATGTCTGACAGTTCTCCATAAATCTAATCTGTAGAAAACGCTGTGGTTATATTAATTATTAACAAGAAAAATGTACTATTTAAGTTTATACAACGTAATCAAGTATTTTTTCTAATAAAGTAAATAAAAATAAAAATAATGTTCTCGAAGATATGTGAAATATACCAACTCGCACTAGGCCAGCGTGGTGGTGGCGTGTAAACCTTCTCATAATGAAAAGAGGCCGTGCCCAGCGGTGGGACATATTAATACAAGGATATTATTATTATATATATCAAAGTGTATCGAAATGTCAACGCAGAGCATTTTATTAAAAATAAATAAATATAGCCGAGTTACAACCTTTCTAATTTAACTTGCAGCGAGGGACGAAATTCTTGTTCGATCAAAGCGAGGAACTAATTATTCCACTACAGTTACTGTAATCTTCAACAGAAAAATAAATTCAGAATGCCTCACAATTCTCAGCTGTAAATGTAGTAGTTTATAAATTTCTTTAAATAAGAGTAAAAAGTTTACCTAATAATATTTTTATAAGTTTGGTTTGCAATACTAACTAATATGTATTACAAATGCCAATGTAAGTTTGTTTGTTTGTTACACTTTCACGTTGTAATTTCTAGAACGATTATCATGAATTATTGCATATATGTTGTCAGAGGGACAAAAGAGCACTGTTTTCGAGCGAGGCCGCGGGCAAAAGCTAGTTTTAAATAAAAGGTATATATGTATGTATCTTATGTGAGGGCCAGTCAGTGCAGACCGGCGACACTTCGACCCAGTGGGATCTTTTGTGTCGACACCCTCCCAATAACGACTGACATAGATGTTCATGGCAGCCAGGACCGACGGCTTAACGTGCTTTCCGAGGCACGGAGCAGGCGATAATTGTCAATCAATACGCACATAATTTTGAAAAGTCATATAACTTCCGAAAGTCAGAGGTGCGCGACGTGGGTTCGAACCCGAGACCCTCTGCATTGCAGTCTGTTGGTCTCCCCATTGAGCTATCGCTGCTCTAAATAAAAGGTAGGTTGTCTATAATAATTTATAAAATCATTTTTATTTCTTATACACACTTTCTCAAAAAAACAGATACAAATAAAAACACAGAGTAACTATTAACGGCAAACTAATATTTACTGAAACAACAATAATAATTTTACTTTCTAAAGTACACAAGTCAATGCCCCTAAAATCAGGGAACATCTGTTGTAATTTTATTTAACATTATGTACCTATATAAAACGCCCACGAGTTTAATCCTTTAGACATTTCTCACAATTTGTGATAGAATTTCGTTAACAAAACCTGAATAGGAATGACGAAATGTCGAAGCGACAGAAATTGAATAATACGTTTCCAAATTTTATGGTTTTCCTCTTTTGATGCAGAAATAATACTCGCAGCTTTGAATCGATAAAGGTGAGGTTTGAAAGGGCGCCGCCCGTGGCGAAATACCTCAGTAGATTCATTGAATGCAATAAAATTTTCTGCACAATTGAAACCATTAAAGAGCGTCGCCACTGCGCCGAGCTGAATGTTAATCACGAGCTTGTGTGAATGGAACAATCACATTGTGGGGAAGACCTCATTTTTATCCAATTTTCATTTGAAACAAAGAAATCTTCATAAGAATGGAATAGAATTAAAATAATTGAATAATATTTATTCAAGTGGTAACGCAACCAAAATAATAAACAATAAGCTGATTGAAATAAAATATGCAATTCATTTGAAAATATTATTTACTAGATTTTGCCCGCGGCTTTGCTCGCGTAAATGTAGGTTAATTTAGGTTAGGTTTGTAACAGTACATTTTTCTGGATAAAAGATACCATATTATGTCCTATTCTGTACCTCCGACAACGTGTATAAAAGCGAAACAAACAAACTCACAATTGCATTTATAATATTAAGTAAGTTTAAGATTTATCGCCGACGCAAAAATATATTTTGTTTAATTAGAAGAAAACATGTACGATACACGAATAGCTAAAATTCTCAGCTCATAACTAGTATCCTTAGGGGAAATGTGTTTAACTTACAAGAGGGTGGGTTGTCAGGAATTCCTTTGGTCACAAGAAAAATGTGATTTCTCTGAGTTCCTTTGTCATTAACTGTGCAAATTGTTTTTCCTGTGCAGCAGTCTTGGTGAGGTCTGGATTAAGCGACAAGCTAGATAACTACGTGCACTTTCTACATTTTAATCTAATACTTGTAAAGGACTTACGTCGTGACTAGATCTGTTACAAGAAAAATGATTTTATAATACTATTAAAGCGGCTATTTGTTTGATCACAAAATAAAATCTTTATGTTTAGTCGGTGAGATTTGTTTCAACCTTGATAGCAAAATCATATTAATGTTAATGACACGCTAACATAACAATGTTGACGTTACATTTATACAGTTAGAAATACACCAAAACCACAAATAACACCACCATTTAACACCAAATAGGAGAAAAACAGCGCTAGATGCTTCTATCACAATTACCGCGATTTTGCATTTATTAGGCACTGAATGCTGTATGAGCATAGCGATCACTGTAGATTCACGGAAATGTAAAAGAGATCCGAAAACAAGAAATAATAGCTGTTTCAGGTTAGACAACATTGACGATCCGTAATTTTTTTATTTTTCTTTGTAAAATAAAGACAACTCTTTTACTGTATGTCATGGGCTTCACAAAAATCATATAACGGTCTCTGAAAACACCCAGACTTGAAACAACTATTAGTGGTTCACATAATATATTATTGTCTCGCGTGGACGACAGGTACATATTTTATTTGAATAACTATAAGGGACATTATATCATGGAAGTTTAACAAAGAGAATTGTGTTCTAAAGTGATGGGCAATACTATTATTTTGGGGAATCAGAAAAAGAAATAAATGATTCTAAAGTTGTGATCCCTGATCTGATATCATTGAAAGCCCGTTAGAAAACTTGACGAACTTATAATATCAATATTCCAAAAACATTTGTCTCAATATTCCAATGTACTCCGGCGCTTGAAACTACACTTACTTCTACATTAATAAGTTTAATAAAGTCAAGTAAAGTCAACGCCATTTTAAACTTTCACTCATAATTACGTGAATGAAACCGGTGCTAAGTATAATTATCCTATGGCAATAATACCTAGTGCTCGTGTAAACCAATTTTTGTTAAGTACATAATACAGATTTGCATAATTTATACCAACATCCATTATTCCACCTTCCGCTCTCAGACGGTATTTGCAATATGCATAAGCAGTGTTTGAGTAATAATTACCTCACCGCAGATACTCGTATCACGTACATCATTATTACTAAGAGTGTGTACAGTTAGTAAACAATCCAGCTATTATTATACCAATATGAAACTAGTTTGCATATAAAGGTGTTAATTACAAAATAAGAATAAAAGTGCATGATAATGGGAGTACCGTTTATGGTGTAGTTATATTTTATGCATATGACTGCCTCGGTAGCGTAGCCATATTCAATGCGACTACTGTGCATGAAGTCTCAAATTCGAATCATAGGTCTCAAGTCAGGTCAAGTCAGGTTTCGATCTACTAAAAAGTTATTGAGATTTCCTGTTAAGAAATTTTCAACAGCAGCCCGGAGTTAGACATTTGGATTTATTGAAAACGATATTTATTTGCCTGAACTCTCTATGAAAGTTAGAAAACAGAGAGTGGTCTTCTGTTTGCGCACACACTTGGGAATTATCATATCTCTTGCGCAGATGGCCAGTCTCCGTTAAGATTTGCCGCCGTGATTTGAAATTCGATCTGGAGGACCGTACTATATATTTTATATAAGTCAGGCGGTGAATTATTCTGAAGACACATTTTGTGTACTAATCATTCAGATATTTGAGGCGATTACATTCTATCGAATGTAGTTTAAGACCTCGCTCTGCTGCTAAAGTGAATAATACTCTTCCAGCCTTAAGGTTTTTTGATAAATAACCTCTTTGCTCGAACACTAACTACCTCAACAGTATAAGTATGCATTGATATATGTGGTCGATCCCGGATTCTAAGGTACAAAGGAAGTATCAGTAACTGTACTTAGTACGTTTATATCACAATTAGATGAAACGTTTTTTATATTGAAGATGAACTCTAAGGTATTATACTGTGAAAGTTGTGTGTTAATTAATTTCAATGGTATTTGCTTTAAAATTGTGCAAACAAATAGATAGATATGGAGAAAGAAAACTTAGTTTTGAAGTGAGAAACTTTTAATTAGTTGACCTGTATTTAATTTTTAAATATAAAAGACAACTTCTTCATATTTCTTAGTAATAATATGATATAGTAATATTATTTGCTACGCTTTCACTCCGTAACTATTTGACCGATCATCATGAAATTGTATGCACATTACAGTACATTGCATGAACGTAGTCAGGAGTACAGATAAGGACATTCATCCAAAAAAGTTCAATTCCATAAGTTTTATAATAAATTAACCCAAATCAAAAGTAGATATAATATACTTCGAACAAACGCTGCTAAGTACAGACGTGGAAATCTATTTGAAAAATGAATGCATTATTTATCAAATCCTACGTATAAAGATATGTATGTACAGTCACGGCCGCGATAAATGTCCCATAATCCCATGTCTCCAGTAACAGAATAAAATGAGTTTCGTTCATTTGTCGGTGGCGGTCGCACGTCCCCGCAAAGGCTATCGGGTGTAACATTTTTCGTACGACCGGCCGACGACTTTCCCTTCATAAATCAAAGGGGCACGTGACGTCACGTCCCCCGCTCGATGTGTTGGTCACGGACGTGACAAAACACTTTGCGTACTCTTGTTAACATTAACTCCCGATGCTGCATACACTATCGATGTACGGGTTTCTCTATTGACACGAAGTTAAATGAACTCTCCTTTGCTAGGGAGGCGATACTATCGATAAGATTTCCAATAGTGTGCTGCAATCTATGTGCGGCATTGATGATGGGTTTCATACTTTATCTACTTTAGCAAACGTGTTAGTTTTGTGCTTTATGATTATGTCATCAAGTGTAAAGATTAATTCCTGCACTTGATACTTTTAATACACTTTTAATACAACAACCGATACTTTTATTACAGTAAATGAGGCCGTGAAAAGGCAAACTGGATTTGCATAATTCTTTTTTTGTTGAGTTCCCCAAAACCAAGCAGTAAAAAGATTACCCTTTAAAAATTAGCGCTACCGCTCCTTTTTCATTTGTAATTCAGTACAAATGGCCTGTTCTTATTTAAATAAGGGTTCCTATTGATATAAAATCTGCAAATGAATTTTAACGTTCCTTTTTTATATGGTTGTTTTTATAATGTTCTTTTCTTTGTAGCAGTACAAGCTGATTATACTGGTGATAAGCGTTATAAAAATTGCATTAGAAACCTGTCAAAATATAAACAAAATTACTTATTCTCAGAGAATCGACGGAAATTGCTTCCGCATCAAATAATTCCGGTGTATAAAATTTTCCTCAACTGTACCTTTCATTCATAAATCGAATATGGAAATACGAAATACGGCATCGTCTAGCTAAACTAGTTGTGCAAAATGGCGGATGTGTCATGTCAGACTGTCGTACGCGCGCGACAATTCACCGAAGCGACGTTGTTTTTTTTTGCGTAATACTACTATCTACTTCACACGACTTCCGCACGGCTTATTCACGACTTTCCGACACGACTTAAAGGCGTAATTTGAAGTCAAACATAGTCTAAAGTCGCTACAAATCAACCGTTCTACTTTCTTTTATTTATTCAGTAGTAATGTGTTACAAAAGGGGAAATAACATGTGTTACAAAATACAGGTCATATTGAATGTAAGACTTTTTATGATTCAGCTGTGAAACGGCGTATCACATAACGTTGTGTAATAAAACATTTCGTCAACGTCGAGTTTGAACGCAAGAATAGTAAACTACTTATTGTAAATAAACTCACCAACTAATTATCCAAAAATCTGAAAGCTGATCCGCTAACTACCATGTTTACTCATAATTTACTAGCTTTTAGTAGCTAGAAAGCTATTATTACTGTACGCTATAAACTATCTATTAACCCATTCTTGATAAAGTTTTAAATAATTTGGGAACAATTATGAAATGAGGATATATTTAAATAAAGATATGTGTAGCCATCTGCTTTTTATCTCGTTGTGCAGTTAAGATTGTGTTGGTTTCGCATAATAATCAATGAGTATATGTTAATAAATATTTATTAATTTAAAACTTTATGTACTAAATAGTACATCGGCGGACTTAATGCCACAGGGATTATCTACCAGACAAGCATTGGGTGATGCAGAGATTAAAAGGAGTAGGTGCATACATTAGGAGGAAATATACATTTACATATACTAAGCATATTATTATACTAAAGAATATCATAATATAAAATAAAAACGATATATTACATAATATATATAAACCAATAAACATATTTTATAATCTAAATAAAATATATATATATATCGATACATGCATACATACATAGGTATTATATTATACCTGAGAGGAATTTGATAAACTGTACTTTCACCTTGAAAGTGTTACGGTTTGTGGACATCTTGACTTCATGAGGGAGCGCATTCTATAGTAAAACGGACTGAACGAGGAACGAAGAATGTAGGAAACCAGATGTATGGGAGGGACAAAGTAAAAGGAGTTTATTGGAATAACGAAAATTTATATCGTGAGATATATATTTATATTTATAATCGTATAGGTAGGTATTCGAAAAGGCAGGTTAAATAAGTGGGGGCATTTGATGAGGTTAGAATAGAAAATAATGTTGTAAGTGCACGCAAACTACGGCATTGACGAATGGGTAACCATTTTAAAGTGGATCTATGAGATGAAATATGATCGTATTTACGAAGATTATAAATAAATCGAATGCAGATATTTAGAAGTTGGTCATATTTATTGAGTAGATCTGCATTCAGGTCATAATAACACACGTCATCATAGTCGATTAAGGGAAATATCAAAGTCTGCACAAGCATTATTTTTGTCTTGGATGGGAGAGAATTCTTCAGGCGATACAAGGCGCGTAGCTAGTACGTAGTACGCGTAGCCGTAGTTCCGGTTACCCTCTGACTGACACTAGTAACCCGAGCTTGCCAATTTAAATTGGAGTCAATGAACAACCCCAGATCCTTTACAGTAGGACTGAATGGAATAGGAGTCCCATCATATACCACAGGTGGTAAAGTACTGGAGTCCAGCCTGCTCATCAATCGTTGACTTCCAATTATGATTAACTGACACTTAGTCGGGTTAACAGATAATCCAAATCTGCCAGACCAGCTTTCAATTGTTTCCAGATCAGCATTTACTTTAGCAATGGCTTCAGGTAGATTATTCGCAGTGTCTTGAGCATATAGCTGCAAGTCATCGGCATAAAGATGATACGAGCACTGAAGATTCTAAGTTATGATGTTAATAAATAGAGACAATTATAACGGAGATAGAATACCGCCTTGTGGAACACCAGAATCGAGGTCACGCCAAGTCAATGACGTGTCATCGATGCGTACTGACTGCTGGCGCCTCTCAAGATATGTCGAGATTCGTTTTTTTTAATAGTTAAAGTTTGTTATTTTCCGAAAGCAGAGGTAAGTGTACTCTTTTTTATTACTTTACTCCTTAACTTTCTACTAATAAAATTCTTTATAAAATATCTTTTGTAATTTTAATTTGGCTTTAAATGGCTTAATGCACGTTGTAGTTGACTAATAACGTGCCACGATTTGGCGATACGCCGTTTTATTTTGCACTCTAAAAGAAAATTTATAATTTTATTATTATATTATTAATATTATTTTTAGGCAATTACTTAATTTTTTTATTATACTGTAACAAAATCACAACACCCAAGCGCTCGAGCCGTGGGACCATCTACACGTCATACTGGGCGTGGTCTCCCCGCAATCGGCTGCCCCACCGTGCGCCGCCGAGCCCTGCCGGCCGGCCGGCGCCTATAAAACACGACCGCCGGCGAGTGCGGACACAGTGTTCACTGCGCTCTCGGTCTGCTTCAACCTTCCTGGTCGGACAGCACTGAGAACCAGCTACACGCTAGCGCACGCACGGGGTCCCGCTCCCTGTACTGCACTAGACTATAGTTTGTTATTTTATGTTCGTACAAATCTGCTACAATCTGGCGCACAACGTAAGGCCGAATCCAGGGAGCAAGATAGAACATCTCCGAAGACTCCCACATCGAACTTTGCGAAGATTGCGAAACCCCTGACTCGCTTAACAAAGAAGAATGTTAGTTGGGAGTGGACAGAGGAACAGCAAAACGCCTACAATGAGTTGAAGTGTCGTCTGTCTTCTGCTCCAATTTTGAGACAAGCCAATGAAACCGAACCGTACGTCATCAAAAGCGACGCCAGCTCTTACGCAATAGGAGCAGTTTTGGTCCAGGGGGAGGGTGAAGACGAACATCCTGTAGAGTTCGCTAGTCGTCTTCTGACATCCGCTGAACGGAATTATACAACTACCGAAAGAGAGGCGCTTGCTGTGGTGTGGGCAGTATCAAAATTTCGCGGATATATCGAAGGGCTGCCTGTCACCGTAATCAGATATGCTCCTGGGAAAACGAACGTCGTCGCTGATTTCCTCTCCAGACCGCCGTGTAATAATGAGACAGTAGGAACCTGTGGTATCTGTACAGTGACCATTGATATGCCCATGCGGAGTCCCGCTGAAATTAGAGATGAACAGCTAAAAGATGAAAGATTACAACAGATAGTGAAGGACCTAGAAAGTCTGAACAATGACGAAAAAGCAGTATACTGGAGCAACAAGGGCTACCTGATGAATAATGGGCTGCTCTACCGACACAGTCCCCATTCAGATTCCGAAGAGGCACAGTTGGCAGTACCCGAGCATGAGTGGGCCAATATATTGTCAACATACCACGATAATCCTTTGGCCGGTCATTACGGTTCAGATAAAACCTATCGCCGAATCTCAACAAGGTATTACTGGACTGGCATGAGAAGATACATTGAGAGTTACACAAAGAATTGCTTGGAGTGTCAGCGTTACAAGTCATCAAATCAAAAACCTGCGGGATTGCTCCAAACTACTATAATGAATCAAAGATTCGAAGTCATTTCCTTTGATTTGTTTGGTCCATTACCAACCTCTCTAGATGGCAAAACCTGTATTTTCATCGTGGAAGATGTGGCAACACGATGGGTTGAACTCTTCGCCTTACACCAGGCCACTGCAGAAAATTGCGCCATGACTCTGATTAACGAAATATTCCTTCGCTTCGGTTTTCCTCGTCGTATGATCAGTGATAATGGACCCCAATTCGTCAGTGCCGTCATGCAACAGGTTGCTTTTACAATGAACATCAAGCATGCCTTCACACCTGTATATCACCCAGAAACGAATCCAGTGGAGAGGAAGAACAGGGATTTAAAACCTCAGCTAGCTATCCTAGTCAAGGATAAGCACAGAGAATGGCCGGAGCACCTCCCAAGTATTAGGTTTGCGATGAATACCGCGAGCAGCCTATCAACTGGATTCACGCCGGCATTCTTAACCTTTGGCAGGGAACTGAGAACACCAGATGACACATCCCATGATTTTAGAAAGATTCTGCAATCCGAGAACTTTGTCCCAGAGATCACCCCAAAGTTGATGCAATTAGCCAATACCCTGCAACAAGCTCGAGAAATTCAGGAACATGGCGAAGAACGACGTAAGAAGTACGTCGATAAACAACGGCGAAAAGACCCGGGTTACAATCCTGGTGAACTGGTACTTGCTACAACCCATACATTGAGTAATGCCTCACGTGGTGTAAGTAACAAATTCGCACCACGACGTGATGGACCTTACGTCATCAAGAAACGGCACGGTCCATCCTCTTACGAAATTGCTGATCCTCAAAAGTCAGACGTTGTGATTGGGATATATCACTCCTCAGCTCTGGTGCCTTATGTCGGAGAGTCATCCATGCTACCAGCTCCTGTACAACCCCTGCGGAAGAGAGGACGACCACGAAAGCAAACCCTGGAGCATGTCAGTGACATAGGACAAGCGGGGAAACGCGGAAAACCCAAGAACACGCCTCCACTTGCTGGATCATCGTCGGGACGACTTCAGATCCAGAGGGGGAGACTGTAACAAAATCACAACACCCAAGCGCTCGAGCCGTGGGACCATCTACACGTCATACTGGGCGTGGTCTCCCCGCAATCGGCTGCCCCACCGTGCGCCGCCGAGCCCTGCCGGCCGGCCGGCGCCTATAAAACACGACCGCCGGCGAGTGCGGACACAGTGTTCACTGCGCTCTCGGTCTGCTTCAACCTTCCTGGTCGGACAGCACTGAGAACCAGCTACACGCTAGCGCACGCACGGGGTCCCGCTCCCTGTACTGCACTAGACTATAGTTTGTTATTTTATGTTCGTACAAATCTGCTACAATACTCAATTTATTTGCAATAAATTATTAACAAGAAAAAGAGGACCCACCTCGTACCCTCAGGCCAACTAACCTATTGCACCCCTGTGAAAGTGCATAGTAGCGTCATGGGATCCGGGCGCACTCCAACTTACAGAATTCCACTTTAAACACAAGTATGCTCCGACACATGTTTTACCTTCACACAAGGCATGCTCAGCACAGTTTACCACCGAGTGTGCCTTTATTTGTAATAATACTATTACTACATATTAATATATAAAACATTGTCCCTCGCCTCGTCTGTACGCGATAAACTCAAAAACTACTAAACGGATTTCCATGTAGTTTGCACCAATGACTGAGTGATTCATGAGAAAGTAGGTGTATAATTTATTAAGATTTCGTAAGTACTACCCGTGCAAATCCGGAGCGGGTCGTTAGTTAATTATAAGATAATATAAAAATGTGTGACTGGGTTTATTCCGGGGCGGCTCAAGTGCTGTGATATTTTTTCTAGCAATACGTATTCTGTAGAATGGATGGTAATCTTCATAGATTAAATATACTCTTATACTGAGAGTAATCTTCTTCGGCAACATATATGTATCTATGATAATTAAATATTCAAGTAACTACTTAAGAAACTACATTAACATAACACAACATTGTACCTCTACTCCTCAAACTTTCTCGTACCTGGACAAAGTTGTATCCACAGAGCTAGGAACATGTTAGCTGCCTACTAGAGACGCTCGCTTGTCATATATTATACAATTTAAATGTAACAATGACAACTATATATACAGGTGATACAAATATGATACTTATTTTCTCAAGCTGAGAGCGCTGCCTGCGCTCAGCGCTGACCGTCATTCAAAAGGATTGTTATTATTATTTTCGTCTCCAGCAGAATCCCGTCTTGGTGGATATATGGCATAATTACATCCTTACCTGATATTTAATACGATAGTTTCATATGTTTGATGATGTAGATTATTTAAGAAAAAAAACATTTTTGTTAAAACAATATATAAATAGATATATAATGAGGGAATAATTAAAATTTTTAATTTGGATTTAAGAAAGAGTGGGTGTGTAGTAGGGACCTCTCGCTATCTCTCTCAGACAGATGTATTAAAGAGATTACGTTGCAGTTTTTATTGTGCATTCTTTTTTATAATTTGACGACTACCAGATACGAGAAGCTCCACGTTGAATACTCAATCTCATTTATTTTCAAGTAGATTTCACATATTTTTTTAGTTTGAGTGATGTAACTATTTGACTTAAATAAAATAAAAAATGTGGGTCAAATACCCAATTTTAATAAATGTTTACTCTATAATTGTCACTTTTATAGTTATATCATATATTTATTCACCTTCAATGCTTATCTCTCCATCAGTAAGCTCGACTGGTAAATAACGCCAACAAAGCACTAGGTTTGCGTCGTGCAATGTATTTGCAGAAAGTGTAAACAAACATATAAAAGCGACATTAGCGCGTTGTTTGTGCACGTACTTCCAAAGGTTATCGCGCTTGTGTTTTTTCTCATAAATCAAGTCAGCGGAATCACGTAGCTTTTGATACGTCATATCTCCTACTTTGAATAAAAATAATACAGTACAGGTCACGTCACACAAAACATCTTTCACTTTATTTTTGATAGAAAAGTTGTAAGGACTACATTGGTCTCGTGACGCAATCGTGAGTCCATATATACGGCTCCATAAGGACAGGAAGCCCAAAAATATCCATATTTTGTTAACGTTTACGAAATCTATATGTATGGAATATAAAAAATCTAATATAAAGTTCATACATGTTAAATACTTTACAAACCGTAATACTTACAACCTGTAAGTAGTACAGTTGAAATCCGAAGTTTATAGGCCGATGCTGCTGCGCATGAAAAGTAGGCTAATAGAATGACGTACACACGTACTATAGTATATTTTTAAAACAATATCACGAGGAAAGATAATAGAAGATAATATAATTGGTTTCAATTGCGTTTATATATATAATAATTAATGTTAAAATGAAATAAAACAAGCTGTGTGTGAGGTATTAACAAAATTCTTTTTTTATTTGAAAGTCCCATATATGCCATTTAATGTGGTATGTAACATCGTTCAAATCCCCGCTTCGGCTTCTTACAGCGGCACGGATCCGATTGACACAATTTGAGCGATAGCCTGTGTTATAGTCAGTAACGTAACACAGGTCATCGCTCAAATTCAGCCGGATCTATGCGGAAAAGTAATTGAAAATTGCACCACTCGAATCCGTGCCACTGTAAGAAGCCGAGGCGGGCATTTGAACGATGTCATATTCCACACTTAATAGCATGTATATTCAAATAAAAAAATAATTTTGTTAATACCAGCTTGTTTTATTTCATTTCAACGTCTACCCGCTCTTATTGAAAAACCCTTTATAATGAATAATATTCGATTCGTCAAATAAAATCTGAAATCTGAATCAGTAAACGTAAGACAATATTATATAAAATCTGAAGGATAAAGATGGTTGCGATTGCTGAGAATTCAGTTTTTATATATTGTTCAAGCTGTCACCGTCATTTCGTTGATATAAACTTTAGTTTTATTATAAATCGAGAGCCACGAAACAGACGCTTTAAGCGAATAGGCTTGACGCGTTGCTTTGCGTTTTACATTTGTATCTGACGCTTAATTCACGTCCTGACTGTGCTACGCGTAGCGTAAGCGTAAAGACCGACTAACAGGGTGCCTAGTGCGAATTGTTTTTACGTTTACGCGATCAAAACGTTTACCACAATTGGCTCTTTCATTGGTTAAGAGCTTAGACCGGGCCAATCGGAGCACCGAACGTCATAAACGTGTCGATCGCATTAACGTAAAACAAACTAGCACTAGGCACTCTGATCTGTATACACCAATATAGTGGCTCTCAAGTTAGCTTACTACGTTTAGATTCCTACTACTTTCTTATATATTTGAATTATAGGTATACATTCAAATACCGTGTTATGAAAAATATTGAGTCATGTCACCAATCGTAATTATATTAAAAGTAATATATTTCTTCAGCTATTGTTAACCGGTTTTCTCTTAAAGTTAGTAAAAATAAGATTATTTTAGGCAAATGGGCATTGTACTAAGAAAACAATGTTACTAGAACGGGAAGTTAGTGTGAGTTAAAATAGTGTGGCTTACCGCCACGATCGTGGCGGTAAGTCCCGTGTTTGAGGAATGGCTGGAGAGACGGCATGGCGCCCTTACTTTCCGGCTGACACAGGTAATGACTGGCCACGGCTGTTTTGGCCAGTTCCTGTGTCGTATACGCCGGCAAGAGACGCCCGGTTGTCACCACTGCGGCAACTGCCGCGACGTTGTTGAGGACACGGCGCTGCACACTTTGGCGGTTTGCCCCGCCTGGGTATCGCAGCGCCGTGAGTTGATCGCGGCAGTCGGATTGGTTGCCCTCTCGCTCCCGGCCGTAGTTCAGTCTATGGTCCGGAGTGAGAGGTCGTGGAACGCCGTCGCCTCCTTTTGTGATGAAGTCATTTCCATCAAGGAGGCGGCGGAGCGGGAGACGGAGCGTTTAAACCCTCTCCCCAACCGCAGAACCGGGCGCCGAAGGGCGCGAGATGACCTCCAGCCACCCTGAGGATTGACCTGGGGGTGGTGGGCTTTGTGGGCCTGCCCGCCATCCGTTCAGCACCAGGTCCGAGAGGCGGCGTGCGTGTTCCCACGCGCGCCTCTGTTTCGAGTACGTCTCCCCTCTAGGGGGGGGGACAGTAGGGTTTAAAGTGAGTCAGTGCCTTTGGGTGTCGTTTCATACGGCGGGCCGAAACCACGGCGGGGTCGCGACCGCATGTGCAAGTGATTCGCGCGGCCCCGTCGATAGTGGTATTGTCGAGTAACACCGTGGTAGGTTGAGTCGGTATTCCGGGAGGTACATTATTCCATTATTCTTATTCTATCTTTCTTCTTTCTTTTACCCCGGCGAGTCCGACATAACCCCTCCGCTCGCCCCCGCGGAGGGGCATGCGTCATGCATTCCCCAAGTAAAAAAAAAACAAAAAAAGTTTGGCTTAAACAAAGTGGGTTGTTGCAGAGTGCTTTACTTCACATTGTTAAAAGTTACTTTGAAAACGAAGTTAGTTTACTTTAAAAAGGATAATATAAAAATACTCGAATGTTATGAGCAATCGACAATGAAAGGGAGAGTTGTTGCACAACACTGGCTTTCACGATGAGGAAACATCGCTACTACATTAGTGATTATTTTATTTTGAATGAAACACAATGCGCTTGCAATGACGTGAAACATACAGTTAATAAGTCCCTTTGACGCATACACTTGCGTTGGGTTTTCTATTTTGTAGAACAGCAAGATGATAGAATAAAAAGATGCGTGACAATAATCTCCGATTACCGGTTCATAATATACACTAATATAATACGTAAGAGTTCGGGATCAGGAGTCATAATATGATCATCTCATAAAGTATTCTAGTTACATGCGCAAGAACTAGACAAAACTATACACGTTTTCATACGATGTCTCCTTGCTTAGCATATGCAGAAATGGTAGTAAGCGCAAGCAGACTGCTTCATCGGTTCTGACAAAGATAGATGTACTCGTAAACAATATTTAATAATTACGATTTATAAATTGTGACCGCCTTTAATTGTTACATTGCTGAGTGATGCATTTTTGTTACCTACTTAATGCATATTTTCGTTAACAATGAACTCTTATATGTGAAGTGATATAATATTATACTATGGAAAGTAGCCCGGGTAATAAGAGCTCTAACTTTGATATCATATTAGATATCGCGTCTACATCTAAGATCCAAAAACAAATGTCATCCGTCGAACAGCATTTGAAAGATGTTTACTCCATCACCGTGGATAGGAAACTCAATTCGGACCAGAAGATGAGAACTTCAAACCTGTGTCGAAAAATTGGCTATAGTACCTACCTAGCAAATGGTAGTCCTGTACCAATCGCTAAAACAGAAAGGGCTTCAAGTTTCCAGCACAGTAGATGTCCTAAAAGTAAAATGAGACCTAACAGAACATCTTTCGGAGCTCAAGCAGACCATCCAGGATACCTGTACTACTAAAAAAGTATTTTATGCGGACATGATTAAGAAGAGATTAAATAGTTTCGTTCGGCCAAATAATCTAAGCTATGTGGCAACATAGGAGCCCGGGAGGTATTAAAGAGGAGTGATTAAACGAAAACTCTGGTACAGAAACTTATTCGTTCGGAAGAAATTAATTTTGCAAGTACGTGTCGTTCGCAGAACTAGAAATGGAGGAGTTATTATCAGCACAGAATCTAAACAAGATGCAGAAAAATTTAAGCAGGCCGTTCATCTCTCTTTGTCCGGTCTTACAGCTGACGAACCTGCCAAGCGTATACCACGGATTGTGGTAGTTGGTGTTCCCGCTTCTCTGTCCTAAAATGAAGTATTCAGCTGTATTTTCGAACAAAATATAGGCGATAAGTTTTCATCGAAGGATCTAAAATTGTTCTTGACTTTAATAAAATTAAGCTACAAGTCAGACCAAAAAGACGCTCCTACCTGCAGCTACATATATTATTGAGGTTCCGGCTAACATAAGAAAAGCCTTAATCACACAATCAAGAATTTTTTGACGTTGGACGTCCTGCCCTTTGAGGGATTTTACACTAGTAACAAGATATTACAAATGTTATCAGTATGGTCACGCAGCAAAAACTTGCAGAGAGGTTACTTATGTGTGGACATTGTGCCGAAGCTGGACATTCGATGACCGAATGTGTAAAGAAGGCAGATGCCTCTAAATGTGCTACATGCTTTCGTTTTAAGAAGCCTAGCAACCACAAAACGGGTGAAACTGATTGTACAGCCAGGAAACCAGCGGAATATAGGTACATAAACTCAGTACAGTTCATAACTCAGTACAAAACATCAGGGTGCCTAGATCGCCGTGTATTTAGATTTTTATCACTTACACCAATCAACATAAATTCACATTATTAGACATGTTCTATGTTTATTTCGTAATTATATAAATAATTAATATTATTTTCATTATAATAGTAACTAATTATAGAATAATCTATATTTGTAAATATTGTTAAGAATGCTCTTTCTATTACACTATAATAGCATATCATCATGTACATAGATTGACGCCTGTTTCCCAGAGGGGTAGGCAGAGACTACGGATTTCTATTTGCTACGATCCTGACACACTTGTCTGGCTTCATTCACTTTCATCACATTCCTCATACACGCCCGTCGGTTCAAGGTGCTCTTAACCTGGCCTTTGTCCAGAACGCCTCCGATCTTAACGAGAAACGTTCGCCTAGGTCTTCCTCTTGCGACTGTTCCATTCACACTAGCCTTATAAACTTTCTAAGTCAGTCTTTCCTCGTCCATTTTTTCTACATGTCCAAACCAACTTAACATACCCTTTTCTATTCTTGTCACTATATCCGCTTTCATGTCGCATCTCTCTCTAATCACACTATTCCTTAATCTATCTTTCAGAGTCACACCACATATATTTCTCAGCGCTCTCATTTCTACAGCATTTATTCTGCTCTCATGCTTCTTTTGCCATACCCAACTTTCTCTTCCATACATAAGTGTGGGCACTAATAGTCCTGAATGAACAGCCAAACGTGCCTTTTCGGATACATTTCGGCTGTTCATTAAAGCGCGTAGAGCTCCATTCACTTTGTTGCCAGCGATCGTTCTCCTTTCAATATATCACCTGTGATACAGGTATAATCTAGTACAGGCGTCCAAAGTATTGTATCCTACTTTTTAGTATTTCTAAGACCTATTGTTAATCATATTTGTACCAACTTAATCTGAATTAACTATTACTATTATGTGTTTCTCTTTCACGAGTATTTGCCTAATGCGTTAGAAAAATCTGGCCCTATGGGAGGCTTTATTATTATTATAAAATACCTCATACCTCATCTTGAATACGCTGTATATGCATGATACTCTCTAAAGCTGATAGGTTAATAATCGCGTAACAGTAATAAATTTAATTACTGCACAGCCAATGTATTTGTTCCAGATCAGAATTAGTTTGTAAATGTTTTGACATACATATAATAACAATTGACTAAACAAATAAACATTTATTGATGTTATTCGCCTAATGTTTTTGTAGCTTACAACGTGACTATAGCTATGGAGAACACAAGATATAATCTGTGGATGATACCAAGGAATTCATCTTGTATTGTCTATTTTGTGGTCTTATGACGATTCATATTGAATGCACGTATGACGTAGTGGTTTAAATGGCCGAGTATTGTGAGTTCGATCCCCACACGGGACAAACATTCTGTGAATGTTCCTTTTTAAACAAAAGTTTGTTGCCATCTTCCCACCACGTTTTCAAATTTCTAACAGGCAGCATGATCACAAAATTATCTCATAGGTCCATCGATGAAGAATCAACGAAACAGTACTACGAAAGCAACGAGATAATAAGGCCACCATAATTACTCCTCAAGTGATAATCTGTAGTATACTACGTATATGAATATGTATATAGTATATATACTATATACATATTCATTAGTAAGTAATACATATTATTAACAAACACAGCATAACATTACAAGCACCTACTTATAAATTGATTAATTACTATTATTTTGTTCTTGTGTTTATAATAACGGCATACTCCGGTTTTAAAATTAATTAAAACGTTATTTGATAAAATAATGTTGTTAAAGTAGGTACATAATTAAGTGCGAGTATATTAAACGGGTGTTCATAATAAACGCTGCTGTGTTTATCTTATACATAAAATGAATATTTGTTTGTTCGTCTTCCAAACGTTTCTGTACCTTTCATCGGATGAAGATGTAACTTCAGGAGTTGTGTGCAATATTCTAAATATGTATAGCATTCCTGTGTACGCACGGTGCTTTCATACTGCTTATATAAGAAAGGTATTTCTATGTCAGTCACAATTAACATGCAATAAAATTAGTTTCATGTAATATATACAAAGAAAATAATAATACAATATACAAGCGCCGTTTCTAATTGTTTCTATGGATTCAACTGACTGAAAAATCTCATATTTTATACGTATAATAATAAAATTCACTTATTTATATAAATTAGAAATTATCCACGGTTTCAAAGGCTACGCGCGTAGGACCCATGTTTGTCGTTTAAGCTTCTCAAAAGACCATGTATTTTTCTAACACTTTATGTTAGAAATGTACCGGTGATACGAGAAACATAATAACAATTGAAACTGAATGTTATTAATATACATAGTTTATTTTTACATACAGTTTCAATCATAAGCTAATTGTGTATCACCCATATGTATTGACATACGGGGGATTCACAAATAGCTTTTCTGAGTCTAGATGTTCCCTGTTTCTGTTTGTTTCAATATTCGTAATGTCTCCGGCATAAGAATTATTTCGTGTAGTAGATTTTTATACATAGAAAATATAATATAATAGAAAACACAATCGTTGTAGTATATTATTACTGAGTTATAAGTAACACACCCAGTATCCAATTAAAAGCAATAAAACATAACAATTGTTTTTCTTTTTATTAAATCAACTAGATACCGCGAAACGACCTTTTATCATAAAGATTTGTTGGGATTGTTTTTTCTAATTCTTACTGGTTTATTTTTCTAATTGTGGCTACGCTCGGTTATTACACATGCACATTGGCACACACTTACATATACTTTGTTCTGTGGAATATAAATAACTAGATTATGCCCGAGGATTCGTTCGCGTGAACGTTGGATATGTCAATTTTTATCTTTCGGAAATAGAATTTTTTCTAGATGAAACGTACCCTATGTCTTTTTCTGTACTCCTGACAACGTGTTTGCGAAATTGCATGATCATCGGTCCAGTAGTTAAACAGGGGAACACGATTACCTGCATTTGTTCGGCACGGCTCCAATGCAAAGAATTGGTAATCCCGTGCTCTACGTCGGTAGACAGATCTAGGTACAACAAATTTTATCTCATTGCTTAAATCAGTACAGTCTAGTCTAAAGGTAAGTAGATCATACAGTGTCAGTATCTGAATAAGCAATCGTCTTCTCTCAAGCGGCAACATATTGTACTGCGTTAAAAGTTGATCGTTTGATATACGTGAACGGTAACACTTGTAGTGCATAGTTCGCAGGAATTTCTTTTGCACTCTTTCTATGGCTATTTTGTATTTGTCATAAAAGGGGTCCCATATTAAACAAGCATATTCCAACTGCGAGCGGATAAGAGAGCAATATAGAAGTATATATGTAGAGGGGCGTACAAAATCGCGTGCAGATCGCACGTGTATCATTTACATATCATAAAAAATCAGTGAAAAGTGAATACAGTAACTGCCTAACCAGGCAGTTACTGTATTCACTTTTTGCGAGCTATATCTAGGTATCATGTCATAGCAGGCGAGCTTGTCGTCTTTTAGTGACTAGTGAGCACATTTCCAGACATCATAGTTCTACTAAAATTTATTGACTTCACAGGAAAGAAAACTATATTAAAACTGTAGTGTAGGCAATAAAACTGACCCTGACCTCAATATCTATAAAACTAAAACATAGATGTTTTACACATAGTAACACTTGCTCCACAGAATCAACGAAAATAACTTTAGGTGCCTTGTGGGCCCAGCATTAATCTTGCATGAATGCGCCAGGCTCGTGATATTACGGGTTTTATTCATCGGTTGGGCATCAGTTTAATTGGACGTTTCTATAGGAAATACCGAGTTAAAGGGACTGCTTTTTTCTCTTCCACTGTGTAGCGAGAACACCAATACTACATGAAAATATCATCACTAGTATAAGTGCCAGACTACTGCACAAAGTGACTTTTAAGTCCTTTAAAAAGATCTGTGACTAGGTTAACTAGATACTAGCTATAAGGAAAGAAAACCCAAACAACGATTGACTTATGCCACACAATTCCATATAACTATTCTGTATTTGTATCACATACAGGTAAGGAAGTAAAACAGCTTTGGGTATTTGTTCTAAGCGGCCACATATACCGAACGGCGAATATAATCTCCCGGCGGCTAATGCAAGGCACGTACTATTCCTTCTACAATTTCTGCACCGTTTCCTATTTTTATAATACATCTAGTTTACTGTTATAAGCAATTTTGTATTCTTTATACAAGTAACTTTGTGTCCCGACATTTGGCGCAAATTGCCGTATCGACCCCGAGAATTGCGCAGTCAAAAGAGCCAGCTGAATTATGTAGAGTACGACGAGGGAAAATTGATATAAAAATTGCTCGTAAAGCATAAAATTAAAACGTGGATCGTGGCGGACGGTGTTGCAACACGCTAAATACCTGTCGTATTTCAAGCGCCATCTGTCGGGGACGGCGCTGAGACTGCCGCTTTTAATTTATTAACCAATTTGCTGAACGCCCTGAACCGCGCTCCACCCCCGGTATTTTGTTTCTTGACTTAATAAATTTGAAGTCATAATCCGTAAGAGTATTTTCGTGACGATGATGACTAATTAAGTATTAATACTATATTAGCCTCGAATTTTTCAGATACGTTAAATTTCATTTTATACGAGCTTCGAGAGAAATGTTGATACAAGGCGTACTTTAAATCTTCTAAAAATAGTTGTTCAGTGGAGTGTTGCCTTTTTATGTCGTTTATTAAGTAATAAGTATATAATAGTACACAATACAAATCCACTCACCAAGCTCCACAGCTTGTTGACGAGATACGCTCGTTAGCAATTATATATATTATATCTTTAAATTATATTCTATGTAAGTGCTTCTATATAGCACATGTATTACGTTACGTAGCATCATGTACACAACATTGAAAACTATAGATCGACTGCTCCGCGGGAAAGGACCTTGTATTTGTGATTGTGAGGTCCAGCAGTAGACCCTTCAGTTTCAATTTTAACAAGTTATTACTTATTTTAGGTTCTGTGCTTAACAGTTTTGCACTGCCATGCGGCACGCCACTACAAAAAATTCCTTAACAAAAAACTCTAAGAAACCTTGTCACGATTCGGGAATCAAATCTTGAATCTCAACATGGGTGTGTACGTATGGCATCGAATCAACGACAAGCCAAAGCTGAAAAATTAAGGTAATGGAAACTAAAATAGATTGGACCAACTGAACCAATGCTCCCAAAACCAGTTAAAACCGAATTAGTCCACATGTCAACAGCTAAAAGCAAGTTAACATTAGTATACGTATTTACCGCCAAACTTTAAATTATATTTAACTTGGTCATGCGTTATTCTAAAACTAAATTGCTAACTAATACATCTATAGTACCAAATATTAAACTTGGAAGTGTCTGTGTATGCACGTAAACCTACATATATAGTGTAAATATAATTCAGATTAACTAATTAAACGGTTTTGAATTCGAGCTATATTTATCATGTTTGTTCAAGATTCACGCCAATGCATAAAAACAATTTTTCTACAGTTAAGTAGATTACAATCTAACTTTTATAAGCCAATCTCAAATACTTAATTAAGACTGCGCCGAGCGTAAGACAGATAATGCCAGAGCTCGTGCGGCGCATATTCAAATCGGCGCGCGGCCGCCATAGTAAAACTGTATGGAGGATTTGAAGTGCTTTTTTGATAAATATGTATCTTTATTGTCAACCAATAACTTAAATATTTGGGACGGACAAATTGTAATATAATTATTTATGTTTCGTTTAAGCTGTAAAATAGGATAGATTTCTACTGTTATAATCTAAAAATCACGTAACATGAGCTTATGTTTTTGCATTTTTCGTGTTACGTAATTTTGTAGGCTAAGATATTAATTATTTTAAGTTTTTATACGGAGTAATTGTAAACACATTCATTGTTATGGTAAATGTATATTTTATATTTGTATTAAACAAATAGTGTTGATTTTATTTAATTACCTGTGACCGCCTGTTTTGACACATTTCATTTGGCGCAGTCTTAAGAAACAACTAAATATTAATTTGTATCCAATCATATCCAACGATTGGATACAAATTATGTGTAATATTCAATAATGTGTAAATATTACTTAACGTTGAGTGTTAGTTGAATAAAAGTCAAATAACCGTTGCCCCATCGTCAATTTGATTAATAATTGACATTGATCAATGACTTGAAACCTATCACATTTTTATAAGTCTATCCAGGCTCAGTATGATAAATATTTAAACAACAGATTCAAAGCACAGCCAGACGCAGAGCAACAAAATATCATTGATCACACAAATTTTACGCCCGTATGTGTTTCGAACCTACAATACTCGGTGTAATGGCAGTAATGAAGAGACTACTGAAACCACTAAGCCATCCGTGAAGTAGTAAATGAGGTTTTTATAGATAAGTATGTGAAAGTTCAACTTAAAATTTAAACCACGTTTCTAATTCCGTTCAGTAGAATTGGAATTATGGTCCATACTGTGACCCAATTAAATGGCGTTTTGGTAATTGTACACTATGCGGACAAAATCACGGGCATAAACTAGTTCCACAAAAAAATAAAGACGGTAACAATATCAAAAGATTTTCAACGAAAAGTAGGAAAATTAATTTGCAATACTCGATAATCCTGTTCATCAGATTACTATAGAATTATATTTTAATATTTTACGGTCTCGTGGGAGAGTTTCTTCTCAGATCACCGAAATTGTATTCTGATATTTATTTAGTGAACTGACAACAAAATATACGTAAATAAATACAATCAAATACAGGCATATAAAACTAGTGCCTGTGTGTCTCAGTTACGGTAGTTAATGCGTCTACAGTAGAAGAGGTCTCAGTTTCAATTAGGTTTTAATTCAATAATTTTTCAGAAGCAGTACAGAGTCTAGAACTGATTCCAGTAAACGCAAACAGGTTCACTTCTTGTTACGTGAGACTCAAAACTACAATTTGCGAAAAGTGCGCGTAGCGCATACACCTCAGCAAGAGAAACGCGATGCGATGAGGATATAATAATATGCGTAAGGCTACATATGATTTAAAAACAGCGATTATTTTAGACTGCCAAATGTAAAAAGTTCTTGGGATGAATTAATATGAACACGTATGGTATTGAAATTAAACTGCTATATACGGATTTTATCGCGTTGTTTATTTGACACTTTATTACAAAATTTTGAAAATTGTTACACTACTACTACTACTATTAAACTTTACTAGGTAATTTTTAAGCTTATTAAATTATTATTAAACTATTTAGATTTCATTTATTTTTACACTTTCCCCGACGTTTCGGTTGCTTTTCAGCAGCCATGGTCACGGGGAGACTAAGATGGCAGTTGTCTCAATGTTCCAGTGTAGTTATTTCTAAGTACCCGAACATAATTTAATCATTGGTGTTTCTATTTACGCAGAATGAGCTCAAAGTATCATGAAGTCTAGCTGTGGTTTGCTTCTTCTTGGGTTTGACTATTTGTATTACTGGATCCCAAGCTGGTGGTACATTCCAACCATCTTCTCTATTAAAATTAGGATGTTTTTTGATTTCAATAGCCTCGCGAAGCATCCTTGGTAGGAATCGGAGGAATCGGTGTTCTTTAGCGAGAATCTGTGGTTTGTCAAATCTCAGGTAGTGGTTGGTCCCCTGTTGCACATGTTCACACACAGCAGACTTCAACGAGCGTTGGTTTTTTACATCAGCTATGTGTTCTTTTATGCGGGTGCCTATGTTTCTCTTGGTTTGACCAATGTATGAGAGTCCGCAGTCACAATCTATTTTATAGACCCCTGCATCTTGTAATGGTAGTTGGCACTTGACGGATGGTAAAAATTGACTTATCTTCGTTGGCGGCTTGACGACAATTGTGTCGCAATGGGCTCCCCAGTATCACCTGTCGTTGCTGACATATATATGGAGGACTTCGAGGCTCGAGCTTTACATACTGCCCCCATCACACCCAGGATTTATAAGAGGTTTGTACCAATAGATAGTGCAAGTGTATTCCTAGAACATTTTAATTCCATTAATAATAACATCCAATTTACTATGGAATTAGAGGCAAATAATTCATTAGCTTTCTTAGATGTACTTGTCATCAGGAATCCTGATCATACTTTGAGCCACTCTGTATATAGGAAAAAGACCCATACAAATAGGTACTTAAACGGTGAATCTCACCACCATTTGAGCTCATTCTGCGTAAATAGAAACACCAATGATTAAATTATGTTCGGGTACTTTGAAATAACTACACTGGAACATTGAGACAACTGCCATCTTAGTCTCCCCGTGACCATGGCTGCTGAAAAGCAACCGAAACGTCGGAGAAAGTGTAAAAATAAATGAAATCTAAACAGTTTAATAATAATTTAAAGCTTATTAAATTATTATTAAAGTTTAATAGTAGTAGTAGTGTAACAATTTTCAAAATTTTGTAATAAAGTGTCAAATAAACAACGCGATAAAATCCGTATATAGCAGTTTAATTACAATGAATAATATTCGCGTAAATAGAAGACAATATCACATATGATATTTTTGAAGTGAAGTTGTTATATAGTATTAATGCACAAAAATAACTGAGGAGGTTGGTGTAGTCAAACATGTTTCTATTGCAATAGTTAGGGTGGATAAACCGAGCATCCGTGGCCCGTTCTCTCCACAATTAATATATTACAAGCAATTTTTATTAATTAACACCTAACTCTATTCAATGCAAAAAGCTCGTTTAAAAATTCATATAGTTTTTTTGTGTTATATTGTCTTGTTCCTACTGAGAACAGTTTATTTATTTTTCTATTACCTATATCTTTTTTATTTTATGATATTGATTATGATACTGTTACATTATAATTGTGCATGCTGTGACACCTTGGAATGTTGTGCATTAAGTCACTATTTATGTTTGTATTATATAATAAAGTAACAACTACTGGATGTCTAAAAAAATAAATAAAACTGGACAAGCTATAAACATTTAAATAATATTGTCGTAAAGTGATTTTCAAGCCTAGATAGGTAATACCAAGAAAAGTGTAAATCTCTTACAGTAATCTACTTATATCTGTTTACTTACTCAATATTGGCAAGAACAGCGAAAAGAAAAATTAAGTGCCCGGCTTTTCTCTAAGTAATATCAATATTTAGTTTTCAAACCGATTATCCAATTGATTATTCGTGTTTATTTCTGTGCTCTAATTTTAAGCTGCTAGAATAAAATTTAGATCTCTCTGTAGAATCTTGATGTGTCTATGATTTATTTGTATTGATCTAGACTTACTGTTAATTTGATATGACTATAAATTTACAAATATAATATTAATTGTAGTTATTTTTATGCTTAGAAGATAATTCTTCTTTACGAACACAACACACAATCAAACAACGGAAAACAAATAAGAATCGGTCTTGGAACAACTATGTAGATCACACAACTGTTTGACCCGTATGGCGAAAACAGTCGTGGTATAATAGCGAAGTGACCGTTGCGCGTTCTATGCAAGTCTTTTGTAAAATGCAATGGTACATTTTCATCTTAAATTTATTCAAGATAGTTAATTCGATCACCAATGCATGTTAAAAACATAGTTAGGCAGATAGGTATTACACCAATATCTTAATTTATATTTACAAAACATTCCTAACAATTAATATTACAAATTAGTTGTAATCTAGTTAACCTTTTAGCTAAGCTAAATACTGGGTTTAGAAGTGTCATTTCACATCAATAGTGCAAGTGGAGGGTAGAAGTCACGACTCCTTTGACATTTCACTAACTATGTACAGAGCACACATAAAAAGCGTGAGCCTATTGTCACCTACCCGACACATTTCCACTGCGGCAAAATGTTATTACGTTTTTCTGTTAGGAAAATATTAATAGCAACACGAAGTTTGATAATGAACTTTATTAACAGCAGTATCAAAAACTGTTGTTGTTATCATGTCTATATTGGTATTTAGATGTCGCAAATATGTTTTTTTATATACTACATAGGTACCAAACAAGCATATGGCGCGCCTGATGTTATGCGCTCTGTAGCCTATGATCTTTCGCAATACCGTTGTTATTACTTGCGCGTCATGTATAGAGAGGAGCTCTAGAGCAGAGAGAGACGTTCAATTTACAAATGGATTATGGAGCCTTATAGCTTACTCGGGCTATGAACTTTTTTTAAACTTGATTACTTAATAAAATAATATAGTTTGGAGGACGACTATGAAAAATTATATTATTCGAGAACCATAATTATCTATGTACCAGTAAATGAAATCTGACGAATTTAGTTGGAGTTCATACAGTTAGTGTTAATTACTTAGGGTCATAGAATAAAATTGGAGAAGCTCAGTCCTATAGCTAGTGCCATTACGGGGACTCGGGCAGCCCGAGGCCTTATGGGGTTGACGCCAGTGAGGGATGATGTGTATAATAAAGCGCATAACTGTGTTCGTACGATGCCTATTTGAATGCAGTCGTGAACAACCTGATACAAATTTTGTATGCACTTATGTATGGTAATTTTATTCGAAAATAATTCGGATGAAAATGTACAGACTTAGAAACTCATACAACCTCAATTACTTATCTATACTGTCCCAGCCAGTGTGAACTATAACTATTTATCATCCATATTAACAAGGTATTTATTACCAACCCTATAGTACAAATCGCGAACTACCCTGACATCATATTCATGGCCTCTATTTTACTACCTCGCCTAAAACTTTGCGGAACATTATTGCCATTAATGTGACACTAATTACTGATATTACATGTAATTATGTGTCATAAAGTACCCAGAAGTGTCTATTGTCTTGGTAGTGTTAGGCGAAGGACGTGGAAGCGCCCGCATCTTGCGAATATTGCAGCAAACTTGGTACCGAGTATTGGTTTAAACTTCTAACTATAGAATAGTTAAGGTTAAGTAGACAGAATAAGCTGTATAGTTAGTAATCAAAACCTAAAATGATTTACAGTGTAAATGCAAAGAAATTTACATTTACACTGCTGCTCTGCTTCTCAAACATTATGCTAGCTTTTTATTTCCGAACTAAACATATATAAATTTAAAGCCACAATTCTTAATACAGCTTACTGCAATGATAAAAATTATTAATAGTATTCTGTTAGATAATTATTTAAAGAGGCGTATTATGTATTTCTGTTAAATTTATAATAGAAATACATTTAGTTTAGTATAATTGTTTTGCTATATTTAAGTATAGTATCTGTTTATAATCTGTTTCTAACTGTATAATATGCATGCCGTGGTAACCTTTAAGTAAGGTAGCACTAAACACTAGCTATAAGTACTAGCTATAAGCACAATTGACAGTATATACCTTGTTGGTTGTCCCAATAAAATAAATAAATGTAGCTTATTTTATGATTATCTTAATAAAGAGATCTGTATCAATGTGAACCATGGTTTTTGTATTTTATAGTACATTGACTGTGTTCTAAAATGGGTCACATAAAGGTATTTTATTCTATACCAGCTGTCCTCCACGTTTCTGATTACTGCTCCGCCACGGTGGCTTGTAGCATGATGTTATATAGCCTGAGTTACTTCAGGATTATAGATCCTTCTAATAGTCAATTTTTTTTTTAAATCGATATTTTATTTTTGCACTTTATTTTTTACAAACAAACATATGTATCTAAATACAAAACTTTCCTCCTTATAAGTTCACAGCGGACTCAATATATGTAACAATCTTTGCTCAAATAGTGTTTGATAATGAGAGCTTTACATCAGCTATAGTTACTTATAATGTACGCAACCATTTCAATATCTAACCAAAGAGCATATTTGACAAAGTAATATCATAATAACAATGCTTCATCATTCTAGCAGATCCACGATTTCGACACGAGACGCGCCGCAATGCGTCCATAATAACAACCTTGTTAGCCTTTAATTAAATAATAGACGATATCTATTACAAGTTGATAGTACTAATATCACTAAAACGTAGGTACTACAAGTTATCTCGGTAATCCAATATCGGTCTTGTCGATAAATTTATAACTTATTGCATATTCATTACTATGTAACCGAGCTTTATTTTATTTGACCTCAAACGGTATATTGAGGACAGCAACTTCGTCGTGTACATTATTGCATTCTACACAACGCAAAGTATCGATAAATTTTATTACTGAAATGTACCCCGGTTGTTTTGTTTCTTTCCCCTTTTGTTTTATACGAGCAAAACGCATCAAAAGCATTTTCTGAAGCTGAATATGCTCTAAATCCAGAAAGGCTTAACATCGACAGAGGTGCTCTCGGTAGTGAGTGTCACGCCCGAAGCGGATTGGAGGATTTTCCGATTTTCCGATACAACGCCACGGCTGTTGTATTCCTGCCTCAATTTTACACAGCCCGAATGGGGACCAAGGTTACCCAATACGCCAAACAGATGGCTTGCTGTTAACCTAAAAAATACACTCCCGAATTCGTTGTCAATAAAAACATTTGGACAATTTAGCTAACGCCGGATTTACACCGGGAAAATTCAGGTTAAGAAATCGGAGATAGAATTTGTTGTCGGAAAATACACCACGTAGTGGATTTATCTAAACGATGAAAACACTTACTGGTGTGTTTCGCACTTAATCTCAACGCTAAGAGGTAACTTGGACTACCCAATGAACGTTAACAACGCCTTCAACACGGCACAATAAAAGCTCGGGAACCTCTTATTAAATACGCAGCGCCCCTACAAAGCAACTATCGAACAATGAAAATGGAAATATAGTGCAAACGAAACAATGCTTATACAGAATAAGGGTAATATTTTCCTTGGAGAGGAGTTCCCTTTAACGAAATGTAGGAAATTAACGGTTAGTGGGCCCATAAAGCGGCCGACGCGACTTTGTAAGCATTGAGTGCTTTTGGCTATTAGGTTAACTCGTCCATTAACTACGCTCAGATTCGGCGTCTCGTGTTGACTTTCTTGAATTGCTTATATTCTCCCACTTTATTGGCCCACGCCCACTGCTCACTATCACGCAACCCTGTCAAAACCGTCCCATTCTGCTTTATTCATCTGCAGCATTTATTCCCAGTTTAATTAAACTTTTTCCTTAATCCGTAACATTACAGTAAAAGTTGATTCCGAGAAAGTTCTTTTAAAAGCCTACTACAATGGAAATAATAATTTTCTTCAATGTGTATCATTAGAGGTTCTCTGAGCGGCAATCGTGAAAATAAACAAAACTTACTAGATATCAACAAATTAATATATGACGACGGGCAACAAATTGTACAAAGTGATTTCAATCAATTAATGAATAAATTTCTTCCCGAAATAGGAACAAACACTTAAATAATGATAATAAACAAAGGGTTGTTTGATATCATTATTTAAGTATATTATGTCCCTAAATCGATCACAACAATAGGTACTATTTACTTACTTACTATTTTTGACTGATAATCATTTAATTATAACGGTCTTATTTGGAAGACAATTTACTATAATATCATAACCTATCATACCTAAATTTCAACTTTGACTAATTGGACATTCGTCATATCACATATTTTTGTACAGACTTAATTCACAAAATATGAGATTTCTACTTCTATAAGCTTAATAAAAGTATTGTCAATGTAAATAATTATTAAAACAGAACTTATCTTATCTTAATCGTATGCATTATTCAAAATATAAGTGGCTTTCTATGAAAATCAAACAGCACAACTTAATTTATATGCATAATATTACAATATTTTTATTACATTTGTAGACCAATTTAGACTATAAATCACGACACGAAAGTTACATTTTAATTGTCTTTTATTAATTTTATCGTTATTTTCATTAGAATGAAACTAAGTTTCGGCATTTATATTAAAACTGAAATATTCAAATTAACCGTTGGAAACGACTCAGTGTTTCAAAAAAATAGACATGTCAAAGCCTCACTGGGACTGTAAAAGCGTAAACTGTAAATATTTCACAGGAAAACCAACAGAGTTCACACTCTTTACCAAAACATTCATGTCAAGAGATCAAGTTATCTGAAACGTCGGCGGTGGATAAATAAAAGCGAAATTCAAAGATCCGTGTGGAGAATGGTAGTGATGTGAATTGATGTCCCGGCTGAATCATTCAAGTCAAATTCAAATTGACATCAATCGAATTTGAGCATTATTGGTTAATTTCAGCGAACTTCCACATTATATTTTAATTTAAACTATAAATATTGGTTATACTTATTTATATTTGATACATTGAAATACCACTTTGAAAGCTATAGACGTTTTCTAGACGAGAAGATATTATAATTTAATATTACTAGAACATCTTTTAATGATATCTTGACAGTCATATTTACTTTGGGCCGTCTAAAGTCTTTCATAATTAACACTAAGTTGAGTTGATACTTTTTGACATTAAAGAGGAGCGAATTCCGGTTTGCGGGTTCGTTATCTGATCAATAACTGTTATTTTGTCACTTCAAGCGTCCTTTAGTACATTAATTAACGTGGGTGTATTTTAACTGACTAAAATATTTTGGACAGAAGAATTTGTTCTTAATATATTTTCTCAAGCGTATTATCATTGAAGGGACACGAAAGGTTGTCTCTGTTGAATCGTTTTGCCGTTTTCCTCAGTAAGTCGTAATCGATACATCAGAATACGTATAATCGATTTTCGTAACGAGCAACTCGGTGTCTCTTGTAGCATTGTTTGCTTGGATGGCAGCTGTTTGTCGACTGGTGGCGTCCTGCGCCGAAGATTGAATTCTGAATTAGACCGGGTCATGCGTGTCACCGAAAATGGGGTCCTGATTGTAATTCAATCATTAATCATTACTGTTGAAGCATTCGTGAAACGTTACATCTGTACTAAATGCGCGGCAAATGCCGAGTTTATTTCTTGTTCCGATTGCATGGAGCGGAATACCGGTGAGTTATTGGAAAAGTGTTTGTTTTTTCGACGGCTTTAAACTCAGGACGTACTGCTCAGTTTTAGTTTTATTTCTTTGAGATTTTATTCAGTTAAATGAAGCTTACTTAATGATAAATTAACATTAATGATAATAGCTTCCATTCGTTCATGTGAATTAATATATAAATTATTCATTCGAACGCTTATAATATGCATAACAATGTTATTGTATAATAAAACAAACAGTTAATGTTATATCATTTTTAAAGAGTCCCTTGTATTTACACACACACACACACACACACACACACACACACACACACACACACACACTAGACGCCTAAGGCTGTCCGCTGCGTTAAGCGGGTGCACGGAGCGGGTGCCTGCCGCGGAGACCCGCGCCTTGCTCCGTCACGGACAAATTAACTTATCGCGGGCGCCCGCGACGGATTCCTTCTTCTCGCAGCGCTGGCAGTAACGAAGCGGCGCATACTGATTTCCTAGAAACAGCTACGCTCGCGTGCTCCTTCGCGCGGACACACGTTGCCCGGGGGTCGGGCTCCGTCGCCCGCGCCGCGTGCGACTGGAGACCCGCCTCACGCAGCGCTGTTCTAAGGATGTTAAAAGAAAACAACACGCCGCGCGCTTAACGCAGCGGACGGCCTAAGAGGAAGATGATTACTTACCCACATTTCACCAGCTATATTTTTAAATCCCACATAATAGACGGAGAGCCTATTGCTGGTCATCGCATATATTGCACATTTCACAATGCTGCCACTAATGAAGCGATTAGTGCTTTTGGAATAAAGTTGTGCACAAAGCGGTACTTACTTTATATGTTCAATGGCTTAACGCGTGCTCTTATGTCTAGTGTGGTCACCACATTCTAATATAATTTAAATACTCTGTCCCAATAGAATTAATATTTTATGTAAACAATCGTTTTATGCCTAATTAAATGCCGTATGAAAGTCCATCTTTTGATAAATATCCATAAATTTATTTTACAGAGAAATATTTTATAATTTTCTCACTAAAAGTTATTTACCTTTTTCTCATATTCTATTGGGATAGACTATAATTGGTATAATTGAAGCCTCGATGGCGTAGTGGTTAGTGTAACCGACTGCCACTCCTGAGGTCGCAGGTTCAATTCCCGCACAAGTCAAACATTTGTGTGCATGGACATGGATGCTTATTTTGGTCTGGGTGTTTCTATGTATAATATGTATGTAATTACAAAAAAAGTATATAATTATGGATGTTTATCAATTGTCTAATACCCATAGTACAAGCTCTGCTTAGTTTGGGCTAGACGGTGTTTTTGTGTATGTGATAGAATATTATTATTATTTGTTTCTCTTTCACGGGTATTTTCCTAATGGGTTAGGGAAAACTCGGCCCTTTGGGAGGCTTACACATGGACATGGGTCCAACATGCAGAAGCCCTTCAAGAGTTTAAATTTAAAGTAAGATGGAACACGTAAGTGCGAGAACGTAAGAACGGTAACGAGTCACTAGCCGCGGAAAGTGTAGGAGATTATTGCTACATATGGAACCTAAAAAATCTGGGCTATAGGCTATATAATGAAAACTATGGATAAATATGGATGCTTTGAAGCTAAATATCTTTTGTGTCATTATATCAGGGACTATAAAAACAGTTGCTTACTTATAAACATTGTTAATTAATCAATTTGAGCATTTGAAAGATATTTTAGAAAATATTACCGGTGTACTCGTATATCTCGGTATTTCATAATACTAGATTTTGCCCGCAACTTCGCTTGCGTAAATGTAGATTATGTAATTTATATTTTTTTATCCCACAAGAACAGTAGTTTTACCAGGATAAAAGTAATAAGGTACCTTCATCGTCCTTTTCTGTATCCCTTTATGACAATATGTATGCAACATTTTAAGATGATCGGTCAAGTATTTAAGGCTTGAAAGCGTTCCAAAAAAACAAACAAACAAACATACATTTAAATATATAATATTAGTTAGGATTATATTTATTTGAATGCATAGCTGTGCATTCAGATAAATATAATCCTTCGCAATTCTTTAAATCGCCTCGACACAGTGAATGTGCCAAGGAATATGAATTCCATCCTAATATGGTACAAGAATTAATTTGTATAATTCTTGTACCATAATGATATGATACATATCCATGTTATCCATGATATGATACATAGATGTAGATGTTCCAAGTCGGGTTGTTCTTGGTGTTAATTATGTAACTTTCTAATTACCCTAATATAGTGCTATAGATGGTCTTATCTACATATACAGCAGTTAAATGGTATATAGCTCAATAATTATATAACATTAAATTGAAACAGCATTTAAAAAAAAAGTAAACCACTGCTTAACAATTATAAGCAATAGAATATACAACACTAAACTACATAAATAATACGACGCAATAGCTGCCATATCGCTGGCAATACGTTCTTAATTATCGCCTCGATTTGCAAAATACATAAAAAATGCTGTGCAGTATTATATGGATTTGCCCTAAGGCTCGGTGGAGAGCAACAAGCACGATTAGCATCACGCCTTAGCCGTTTTAAAGGAGCTTAGCTCATCGCCCGCAGTCATCGGCGAGCACTTTACACTACGGTTTTTAGGCAAATACAAATTCTCTATTTCTCCAGTACTGAATTATGCATTATACTTAAATGGCCTTTTTCAATCAATCTAAATAAACGAAGTTTTGATGGAAAATAGTGTTGTTTTATTTTTAAGTGAAATGTAGGCGTCACATATTTGTGCACTTGACATTTTTATTTACGCTTGAACGGTTCCAAAAGTGCTTTTAATGAAATATAGTATGACTATTATAAAACTGTAACGAGGTTGTGCTTGTCATTTGAGTTTTTTGAAGTGAAAACTTCTTTAGGCGCGTTGAGCACTTTTTGGGTGAACAAAAATCATGGAACTGCGGTCATGTCACCGAACGCATTCAAAATTCAAAAATAATAATCTTGTCGAAGTGTCGCCGGTCTGCACCGACTGGCCCCCACATAAGATACATACATACATACTTAGTTTTCACTTCTATTAGCAGTGCCCAAAGACTGCCCCGAATGGTATTTTTCTTATTATTATAGTGTCGACTACAGGATCCGAACTCATTGCTATGGTTTTCAGAATTTTGTTCGTCTCTCTGTTCAACATCACTTACAGCGGCTTTTAATTAGTTTATCATAGTTTGGTTGAACGGAGTTCAAAAAATATCTATGCTACGTTATTGTTCATTCAAAGTGCCAGTTGTGCGATAAAAAGCGATGTAGTGGCTTCACAACTGTCACACAATAATATCCCAGATCACCAGAAACACTTTTCCAAATAATATTCGTCACAATAGTCTCACGAACGAAATAGTTCTCACTCAGACTCTCCACTTCGAGTTGAAATATCTGCTAAACGCTCAGACGTTTGTTTTTCGGAATTTAGAAACAACTGACTTAATCAGGAGCCTGTAAAGTGTCCATATTCGTGACATTAAAGTATCTAAAAATCCATGGACCCACAATAGAACGAGAATGATAATTATAATTCCACAAACAAATCTCAACCATACACAACATCGATAATATAATAGAATTTATAAGCTTGATTGAAGCCACTCATCGCGTGCATTATTATATGTATATGTCGTCAGAAAGTACGACCAAGTTAAATATGCATTTTATACTAAAAATATTATAATATCAGCTCTGTATTAAAGTGTGAGAAGGGTTAGGTCATAGTCACCACGCTTGCCCACTCCAGGTTGGCAGACTTAACATGTATTCGAAAACATTACTGAGATCTCTTAAATATGAAGGGTTCCGCACGATGTTTTCCTTATCGTTTTCAGCAAACGACAATTAACTATTTAATACGCAGAAACTTCGAAAAATCGGAGTTGCGCGCCTAGGGAACAAACTCGAGTCCTCTGCGTTACAGTCCAATGATGTCCCACTAGGCTATCGCTGCCTTATACTATGAGCGAATAAGATTTCGTAATCGAACTCTTATAGAATAGGTATATACAACATATATTTTTTAAAGAGAATTCAAAATACCGTAGGTAATGCTAGTATGAGTAACCATCTAGTCAGAATATAAAAGTTCCTGTTCTAGTACGATGGTAGCAAGGCTTACACGTACATGTTTCCTCTCTGCTGTATGCTCCTGTCGGTGACATTTTTTCATTAACTATGAATAATGTTTCTCTGACAGCGAAACGCGGTACGTGGTGTCTATGTAAGCGTCCTTTTATATAAATGAAATATGCAGCCGAGCGATGTTCCTCCCTGCAAAATATGTACCTGTACAGTAATTAAAATTGAATTCATTGTTTCAAAGCTTCAGCTTACATCAGCTCAAATTTTTGTCGTGTCGAACATGGCACTTACCACTTATTTTTCACCGGTTTTCTTCCTTTTTTTTATTAAGGTTTGCGTTCCGGAATTTTATAAGTTGCAACATTAACCTAGTTCGAAGTTATGACTATGCTTGCCGTTTTGAGGTAACAGATTCCTTTTTCAGTTTGAACATTGTTATTGGATTGTAATACTATTTTACGTAAGTCGCATATAACCCTGTAGTCAGACTGATGTTTAACCGCTTGGTTACCATACCATCATACAAATAGTGTAGCAAGCGCTTCTTAACTACTAACGTAGTAAAAGCATGTTGTTCTAGTAAAAAGTGTTAAGTGCGTGTGCCAAGACAGCTCTAGCTTTAATAAATAAATATTGCAAAATGGTTAGCCAAATGTACCCTTAAGACATAGAAAAGCTCGCCACCTATCATATACTATTTGATATTAAAACAAAGTGTGGATGTGAGACACCTCTGCCCTAGCCTTTTGAATAGACATGCATGGTTTCTTCATATGTATACCTGTGTACTTTGCACATGTACTGTTAGCAAGACGCTGTAGGCAGCATACGTTTGCGGTCTTGGATATGCAGTAGACATGTTACCAAGCAAGACGTGCTATGTATCAAATCGTACAAAAAGTTTAAAAAAAACAACGCACAGATTGGGATGCTGTATCCGTAGTTTTAGTATTTGAAAGGCTCTGGCGATAACAAAGACTTATTGCTTGCTGTGAGTTATTTTCTTTTTGCTATAAGAACTTGAAAAGATGTATTGACTTGAACGTAACGTTGCAGCTGTGAGTTTTATGAGGGATAAACTGATATAGATATATTTTCAGACCAAGCATTATATTATACTGACTGCCTAAATGGCGCAGCAGTAGGATATATGAGCGCTCAGGTTGGATTTCCGGGTCAGGCTAAGTGATACCTATTGGATTTTATTTAACAGCACAGAGTCTCGCACTGTGTCTAATAGACGATAATAGAATAGTATATTTTTACGTGGGCTTAAGATCAAGCGGGCGAAATATGACTGTTATAGACCTGTCTATGAGACTATGTACTGAGTTAGGCACCATCTGTTATTCGGCATAAATATTTTTGATATTTTAGTTAGCGCTGTAATAAGATAATCTTTTGAAAGAAAGAGGATTTGGACATCTAAACATTCTTTCAAACCAAACATTTTCTTTTTAAAAATCTTCTTGCTAATATTTTTATTGTTTTTGATTGGTAGTTCTGATTATTAGTTCTTTGTTATTATCTTACAACGAAGATATTATAATCATAACTATCAGTTTTATAAGTTACTTGTATTGACTTTGCCTGGGTTAAACCTAAAATATAGCTATCTAAAATAATTTACTTTTTAAATACTCAGAGAATTTTTAAATAGGAGCTGTGGTTTCGAAGGTTACTCTCCACGTACATTAATACACAGCGATAGCTGAGTGGGAAACCGTTGTACTGCCTCGCAGAGGTCTTGAGTCCGATCCCAAGGCGCATATCTCTAAATTGTCGCTCTAATTATCCCTTGCTTTAACAGTAAATGAAAACATCGTGAAGAAACCTACATGTCTGAGACTATCCCATAATATTTTCGAAGAAATGTAAAGTCTACTAACGTGCACTGGGCATGCGTGCTAGACTATGGTTAAACCGTCTCATACTAAAAAAGAGGCCTGTGCCCAACAGTGGTAAAGTTTAACACAGGACTGACATTACATACACGCATACTCACGAAATGTGCAGTCTTTCTTTTATAATATTAGTATAGATTATCTTACGAATCAATCATTGTCACTGCGACAAATAAATTACTTGCACAGTTCCTAATAGCTCTAGTCTAATCATTTTGATTAATTATCAAACAAATTTCTCTCTTAACGACCTAACTCGAACACATGTCAGAGAAATGGGCTATAACGTTGTCGAAATGTATGTATGCATCTTTGCCGATAGGTATTGTAAATTCTCGAAGGGACACTCGGGGACTCTTCAAACCCCATGAATATGGTTCTCACAATGGTAACATTAGGAACATAAATAACTAAGATTTACCTATTCAAATATACCTCTAATATGAACCCACCCCTACATATCACTTGGATACTTTTATTTCTAGCGAAAGCTTTTTCTAACATTATTTTTGTTTCTTTCTTTTATTACAGTCTTCCTCAGTGCCTTAACAATATTTTACTATTGAGTTAACCCTTGTCAATAAGTTAATCCACGCGTTTTCAAAGGATATTCTTATTTTTCTTTTAAAACTGTGTATCAGTTTATAGCTCAATAGTTTTTGGGATATATAGCCGATAGTGGCTTTAGCGTACGTTTGTGTTATGACCTTTTTAAAGAGATTATTGACCTGGCATTAAGTAAGTCTTATGCTATCATAATTTATAATTTAAGCCTTCACCAAAATCATTTTTATGACAACCTTTCTTTCGTGATAACCTTTTTTTTTTTTTTTTGTTTTTACGTGGGGGAATGCTTGACGCATACCCCTCCGCGGGGGCGGGCGGAGGGGTTATGTCGGACTCGCCGGGGTAAAAGAAAGATGGTAAAGATGTTAAAGTACCTCCCGGAATACCGACTAAACCTACCACGGTGTTCCTCAACAAAACTACTATCGACGGGGCCGCGCGAATCACTTTCGCATGCGGTCGCGACCCCGCCGAGGTTACGGCCCGCCGTATGAAACGGCAGGCCACTACACGAAAGACCTACCCTATAGGCACATCTAAAAACTCCCTACTGTCCCCCCTAGAGGGGAGACGGACTCGACACAGAGGCGCGCGTGGGAACACGCACGCCGCCTCTCGGACCTGGTGCTGAACGGATGGCGGGCCGGCCCACAAAGCCCGCCACCCCCAGGTCAATACTCAGGGTGGCTGGAGGTCGTCTCGCGCCCTCCGGCGCCCGGCTCTGCGGTTGGGGAGAGGGTTCAAACGCTCCCTCTCCCGCTCCGCCGCCTCCTTGATGGAAATGACTTTCTCACAAAAGGAGGCGACGGCGTTCCACGACCTCTCACTCCGGACCATAGACTGAACTACGGCCGGGAGCGAGAGGGCAACCAATCCGACTGCCGCGATCAACTCACGGCGCTGCGATGCCCAGGCGGGGCAAACCGCCAAAGTGTGCAGCGCCGTGTCCTCAACAACGTCGTGGCAGTCGCCGCAGTGGTGACAACCGGGCGTCTCTTGCCGGCGTATACGACACAGGAACTGGCCAAAACAACCGTGGCCAGTCATTACCTGTGTCAGCCGGAAGGTGAGGGCGCCATGGCGCCTCTCCAGCTACTCCTCAAACACGGGACTTACCGCCACGATCGTGGCGTGCCCGGCACTGGGGTGCACAAGTCGTTCCTTCCAATTCGCCACTAGGACCTGGCGGAGCTCGGACCTCGCCGCCTCGAGAGCGGGAAGAGCCGGTCCTTCGCCCCGAGCTAGCGCCTCCCGGCGCCAACGATAGAGAGACGCCAGGAGCGCCGCTTCCAGGTCCCATGGCATCGATCCGGCGAGGAGGCTCGCAGCCTCGAACGAGATCGTGCGGTAACCTCGTATCAACCTGACGGCCATGGCGCGCTGTGGCGCACGAAGCGCCGAAATGTTACGGGCCGTCAGGTTGTCCGCCCAAACTGGGGCCCCATACAGGGCCATGGACCGCACGACCCCCTCGTAGAGCCTCCGGCAGGAGGTGTTTGGCCCCCCGAGGTTGGGCAGCAGGCGCGAGAGCGCTCCCGCAGCGCCCCGAAGAATGGGAGCCAAACGACGAAAGTGGGCTGTAAAGTCCCACCAGCTGTCGAGCAAAAGACCCAAATATTTCAGGGTCGACTCGACGCCGATGCGGACCCCTCCTACCATTATATGGGCCCCTGGAGGTGGCCGGTTCCGAGGACCGTGAAAACAAACGGCCTCGGATTTAGAAAGGGCCACCTCGAGGCCCAACCGCCGGATACGACCAACGACTTGTGCGACCCCAGCGGTCGCCAGTATGGCCGCCGCCCGGTGCGACTTACCCCTCGCCGTGACAAGTGTGTCGTCGGCGTAACAAATGACGCCGACGCCACGGAGGAGCGCACCTCGCAGCACCCAGTCGTAACCGATGTTCCACAGGAGCGGACCCAGAACCGATCCCTGTGGAACACCGCACGACATCTCTCGCCGACTCCAACCGTCGCGACCCGGGTAGACTACTACCCTCTCCGATAAGTATGCCCCGACTATGCGGCGGAGGTAGGTCGGCACTCGATGGAAAATGAGTGCCTCCCTGATACAACTCCAGGGCAAGGTGTTAAAGGCATTCGCGATGTCAAGAGACACCGCGAAGACGACCTCGCCCCGGGACACCGCATCCTCCGCCAGGCTCCTCACTTGCAGAACCGCATCAATTGTGGAGCGCCCGCGACGGAAATCATATTGGTTGTCCGCCAAATCCGGACCCACAGAAGAAAGACGCTGGACGAGGCGCTCCGCGATAACAAACTCAAACAGTTTAGCCACCTCGTCCAGCAACACAATGGGCCGGTAGGCGGACGGACTGTTCGCCGGGCACCCTTCCTTCCTGATCAGGACCAGTTTCCCCACCTTCCACTGGCGCGGAAACTGGCCCTGCTGCAAACATTCACTGAGGAGCCCCTTAAGTCGGGGCGCGAGCTCCTCGAGGACCAGGGCCAATGCAAGACCTGGAATGCCGTCGGGCCCTGGGGCGGTGTTTTTCGAGCGAAGTCTCGACACCGCCGCTCGCAACTCTACTCGGGTCACTTCGGGAACCACGTCGTCGTCAAAGTCCGCGCTGGACGCCATGGAAGGCAGAACCATCGGCGGAGGAGTGTGCTCCGCCCGTGAGGGAAACAGAGCGGCCACCACCTCCTGTACCAATTGTGGCGGGAGACTCTGGGACAAGGGGGGCGCCCAGGGGCGAAGCTTGCCCCTTACCATAAGGTATGGACGCCCCCAGGGATTACGGTCCAGAGTCCCCAGCAGCTCTTGGCGGGCCTGATCTGGCCCGCTTTATGGCTATCTTAAGGGCCTTCTTGGCCGCTCTGTAGACCTCGTACAGTTCCGCCTCCCTGACGTTGAAATCGGGAGGGCGGCGACGCCTCCTGCGAAGCCGGATGTACCGGCGCCGGGCCACCACGCAAGAATGGCGTAGATGACCAATGTGGTCCGACCACCAGTACACCCGACGCCTACTTGGAAAATTTCCAGGCACTCTAGGCATCGCCGCATCACACACTTGTGTTATGGCCTCCCGGAACCACTCGGCCTCCATCTCGATATTGTCAGGCCTGGCCGGTGCTGGCACCCAGGCCTGAACGATGGAGGCTTCCAGGAGGACCTCCCGATTCAGCTTTTTCAAAGCCCAACGCGGACCGCCCCCAATCGGGGCCCTTGGGGCCGGGGGGTCGGAGGTCTGGGCGGAGACGTCGAACCGTATATACCGATGGTCCGACAATGTCTCCACCTCCTCGACGACACGCCAGCCTTGGACACGGCGTGCTAGCGCGGGGCTGGCAAAAGAGACGTCAATAACTGACCCGCCCCGCTGACGCACGCACGTGTGCACTGACCCACGATTGAGGACTAGCAGGCCGTTTTCTACGGCCCACTCCTCGAGCAATTCACCCCTCGCGTCCGTGGTCGCGGAACCCCAAGCCGAGGATTTGGCATTGAGGTCCCCGACGACGAGCACGGGCCGAGGGTGACTTCGAGCGACGACGACGTTCAGTTCGAGGAGATACTCCTCGAAGTCGGCGAGAGGTCGGTTGGGTGAGAAGTAACCGCCCACCACAACCGCTTCTCCTACGAGTGCTGCGACGCAGCCCCGTCCCCGGACGATGTTTTCGAAGGACGGGGTGCCGGCGGCGGCCGACGAAATTAACGCCACCGAGCCATCGAGGTCCCCTACCCAGTCAGCCCTGGGGGGGACAAAATAGGGCTCGGCTACTATGGCGACATGAATTAACCACTGCGCCATGCTCTGGAGGAGAAGATCCTGAGCCCTGGCGCAGTGGTTCAAATTGCTCTGGAGGAGACGGAGGCGTGGAGGCATTACGTCTCCATACTCACCTCCGCCTCTCCAACCGCGGGAGCGGCGACCCTGGCGGCTGTTGACGACGCGGCAGGCGACCTCGGGGCCAGTTTTCTGTTGGTGGCGGCGCACTCCTTGCTACCCGCCCGGTGCTTCGCCGATTTGCCCGCCGCCGCACACAAAATGCAGTGCGGCGTGGCCTCACAAGTTGCGGCCATGTGACCAGGCTGACCGCAGCGGAAACAGCGACCAGTGCAGTCAGCCTGCGAAGGGCACTTAACGCCTACATGGCCGCTCGAAAGGCAGCGATAGCACCGGGCGGGCCTGGGATCCAAGGCCCTGACCTGCGCCGACACCCAACCCACTAATATGCGACGTCCATCGGCCAGCTTCTTGGCGGCGGCCACGGGACAGCTGATAATGGCCGTCCCCATTCCGGCGCGGCCCTGCTTTATGTCGCCACACTTTACTTGTTCAGCAGGGCACCCTCCAGTATTGGCGACGGCAGCGACGACCTCTTCTTTAGTTACTGAGTCGTCCAGGCCCGTAATGCGCAAATCAACGCACTTTTGGGGCCTGGAGACGCGGACCTCTTCCGGTTTCAAAACCTGGCGGAGACTTTCCGCCAGGCGGTCCGCCTGGTCGCCGCTAGCGACTCCCGGCACTTCTATTAGGCGGGCACCGGTCTGGGTAGTCCGGCACCGCAAGCCCGCCGTTATCCCTAGCTTGCCGGGGTCGATCGCCGTCCGCGCCTTCTTGAGGAGCTCCGCGTATGTGACTCCTCGCTCGATGGCATCCGGCTGCAGTGTTAACACCACCGCAGTAGAGCGAGGGGCCTGGAGCTTCCTCTCCGCCTTTTTAGCCGCCTGCCTGGCCTTCTTGGCCGCCTTCTTCCTTTTCTTGGCTGCCGCCTGCTTCTTGCCGACAATCTCCCAGTCGTCGGCTTTACGTGCGGTGGCAGCGGGTTGTTCTACGGGAGCAGCGGGTTGTTCTACGGGAGCAGCGGGGCGCACCTTGGGAGCTACGGGTGCGCGCTTCGTCTGCTGTCTTTTCCTGCCTTTTTGGCTGACAGGGATACTTGTAGCAACCGCTGGAGCAGCTGTTGGAGGCCGCGAGGCCCCTACTTTGGCCGCATACGACGTTGGCGATGTAGGAATCGGAGGAGCATGAGGGGCAGGCTCCCTAAGTCTGTCTGCTGCCAAAGGAGGGCGCAGCAGCCGGCCCTCCATAACCGAGAGCTTGGCGCGAAACTCGCCAAGCTCCCGCCGGACCAGAGCCACGAGCTCCGACTCCTTCCTGGAGGTGTCCTGGTCCTGCCACTTCTCATACTCCTCCTGACGTCTCTTGAGCTCGGCAACCTCCCGCGCCAGTCCAGCATTTTCAGCCTGCAGTTTTAGGACTTCGTCATTGGCTGTGCGGCTGAAGACGGCCTCCGCAATGTCACGAATGGCCTCCACCGACTCCTTAAGGGTCTTCTGGCACGTGCCTTTCAGACCCTTCGACTTTTTGGAGACCAGACGGATTGCCTCCAAGGCCTCGCTTAGCCGTGTCTTCAGCTGCGTTACCGGTAAGTCCTCGGCATCTTGCTCCACCACCAGCTGCTTCCTTCCGGCAGTTACTCGCCGGGCTGCCGCAGCGATGAGACTATCTTCTTCTAACGTGCGCTCCTCGGCGTCGGCCTTGCGCAATGCGGCAGCAAGTTCGGCCTTCGCCTCTTTCGTGATAACCTAGTATAAGATACATAGACTATTTACTCTATATTCTAACCTATTTTTGTCTTTTGTTGCAGGCAGGTACGAATATTTATCTTAATCTTTTTTTTAATTTTTTTTAATGCTCTAATAGGTTTGTGTTTGACCGCGTTCTCACCAGATCTTAAGTGAAGATGCAGTCGACGATGGAGCACGCTTACCTAGAAGATACCTATTCACTCGCGTGTCTCTAATGAAAATGCCTATATCAGTTTAAGACTGCGCCGAGCGTAAGACAGATAAAGACAGCGCTCGCGCGGCGCATATTCAAATCGGTGCGCGGCCGCCATAGTAAAATTGTGGAGGATTTGAAGTGATTTTTTGATAAATATGTATCTTTATTGTCAACCAATAACTTAAATATTTGGGACGGACAAATTGTAATATAACTATTGATGTTTCGTTTAAACTGTAAAATAGGATAGATTTCTACTGTTATAATCTAAAAATCACGTAACACGAGCTTACGTTTTTGCATTTTTCGTGCAAATTTACGTAATTTTGTAGGCGAAAATATTAATTATTTTAACCGGAGTAATTGTTAACACATACATTGTTGTATTATTGTGTGCCTGTTTGGCACATTTCGCTCGGCGTAGTCTTAATGATGACCATAGTCCTCTTCTAAAGAAAGCAGCTAAGACGTTGAGTTAGCTTTCTTTTTTTAAATATTCAGCCAGTTTAGTTATTATTCATTATTGGTATGAATAGCGGCTAGTTACACCAACGACTGTTCAAAAGAATTATGTACTTTTGAGTTTTAAGTGTCCTTAAAGTAGAACAGGTTGGCGGCGTTGGTTTAGTAGTGGCTTGTTGCTATACAATATATACATTTACATACATTTTAGAATTTTATATAACCATAGTAGTTTTCCCGGGGTTTCAGCGGCGTAAGTCCAGGGTGGAATTTCCAAAAATCCTCTCTTAGTGCTCCCCTACACTCTCCAAGGAACATGCATGCCAAATTTCAGCTTCTTGCGTTCAGTGGTTTCGGCTGTATGTCAGTCACTCAGTAACGGAAGAGTTTTATATATTATAGATATAGTTTATTTTCAAAAACACCATGCAATATGGCAATGTTACATTGACCCCAAACTAGCCAAGCCTGTATCTTGGATAATTAAATTATAATGCAACATAAATTTTAGCACTTACAAAGTAAAACAAATGGAGGGACCAATTTATTTGTATGTTATCTAAATTACCCATATTCGCAATAAATGAGTTTGAGTTTGAGTTTGAAATGACTACTAAACTAGTCACTTATAACCGTTTTTTCATTCTAGTATTCAGAAATCGTTTCTCTAGTCACCGAAGGCACCCAATATTACGCTACCTTGAACAGATATTCGGGAAGATCTTATATGTAGTATGTTCATTCGTAGTATGTACCTAAGGAACCCAGCTACACGGTCTCATTTCCTGGTATTGAACAACATCCGGCGTGGTTACAAGACATTACAATTACATGAGCGCGGGCACTATTACTGTTAGGCAATAAGGACTTCAGTTAAACGTAGAACATTATTCGAGATAGAGTTCAGACGTATACACGGCGGGTTAGTCTATAATTTTTATTTACCCAATATAAATTACTAGATTTTGACCGTGGCTTCACTCACGTGAACAGCACATTTTCTGGATGTAATCTACTCTATGTCCTTTCCTGCACCCTTGAAAACGTGTATGCGAATTTTCATGATAATTGATCGAGTAGTTAAGGCGTGAACGCATAAGACACAAACAAACTCACATTCGCATTTATAATATTAGTTAGGATTACTTCAGAGAAAATTAGAAAATTAGGACATATTTCTCGATTCTTTATAGAATGGTATGATAAGAGAGCGTTGTCGTGTAAAAAAAGGTATAATGCCAAGAATTAAGAAAATGTGTGTTAGAACGTTTTGTGACTGTTGAAAGAATAAACGACAAAAGAACGACGAATTCTTATATAAGACATTCACGATATATAATTTTTTGGAATCTGAATGAGACAGCCGTAAGGGAATGAATCGGCAAACCTTCTCTGATAACGTCAAAGATATTCTGAAGATAAGTTAAAATCAAAAATATGTTAATTCATCTAAGTCACAGAGTAACACTACGTTTACGTTTACCTGTTGCCATGTTCAGTAAAAGAAGGGAGTAGAACCAATGAGAAGAACTGACAAGAAATTCACAGTCACTCTTTTTAATCGCCAAGTTTTTAATACTGTTTATTTTCAAATCAGTTCTATAAGGAGCTACAGGAGCATCAGGCTAAGAGTACCCTAAACTGAAACAACCTCTGATAAACTGGTGTTAATATGATTTTACTAAAAAGTTGTGGTACATTTGCACTTACAAATAATAGTAGTCTATACTAATATTTGCTAAACAAACTGAAATGTTTGCTATGATTAAGTTTTAATGAGTTTTCATCTATAGAGGGAAGATAATTTTTCACTTTTTAGAAATGTCTGAACTCAATTGTACAAAAATACTTTTACAATTCTTGCATATCTGTCTATTTTGACGTTTTGCTTGTTTAGGTGTCCCGCAAAAACCAAAGAACAGATTTTGATTGAGATTTGTAGCTCGGCGTCCAATTTAATTGAAACCATGTTTTATCTGATTTTGTTCTGTATACATCTGGGGACATGGTATAGTTTGATCTACGTAAACAAAATTCTGAACGAACCGTTCTCAAAAAACAGTAAGCGAACTGGAAAAATTAAAATTTTTAAAAAATAAATAAAAGAAACGAATTTAAAAAGGGGCAATTTGATAGAAATGTCGTGTTTCGAAATCTACCCATCCTAGCTACGCCGAAGGCTTATTAAGAATACTAGCAAATTTTAACCGTAATTACTAATAAGCTTAATAAATTAATAGCGTGCTTTATAATACCTTATTTGTCTCTAATAGCAGACGAACGGTCTATTTGGTGATATATGTATATGTGGTAATTATCGGACTTCGGCAATATCAAGTGTAAACACAGTCAAGCCACGAACAAATCTGATAATAATTGTATATCTTTAAACAAGTTTTAAAGACGAAGAAGTCTCTATAAAGTACAAAAATAATAATTAAATACACCCTCGTTAACACTTACCTATATTAAAAGATTATAATTGCTGTAAACCTAGTTTCAATACTGCTCGTTTTGATTGCTGCCAAGATTAATCAACGAGACTCTAGTTAAAGCGGAAAGTAGTTAATAATTTCTAGTAGCTAAGCTGTGTAGCAATATCGTTAGGAATAAATTGACGGCCCGATTGGCGTGATTACAGTCTTCGCCTTGCCCAGCGAATGTAGCGCTGCGTATATGCGTATCCGCGTCTATATCCTGTTGCAACTAATAGGTTTGCTTAGTTCGGCATATATAAATTATATACTAGCTATATTAAAAATATAAGAAACATGATATAAGAGTTGCGACGAGGGGGAGACTTCTGCGACATCAACAGTTCTGGTGGACTCCAATTAAGACATTCAATGGAGATAAGCTTATCAGCAAGTATTTCGATAAGTATACATAATTAAAGATTTCATCTAAAATTCTTACTTTAACGGTGTTCTCCATAGTGTTCTCGAAGATATATAAAGTCTGCCAACCCGTACTGGGCCGGCATGGTGGACTATGGTCTAATCCTTCTCACACTAAGAAGAGGCCGGTGCCCAGCAGTGGGACAGTTTATATACAGGGCTGACATTATATTATTATCTAAAATACCGATAGTGCAGTCGTTCAAATTGTTGCCTCGACACTGCTAGTATGCTAACTAATGTGGGATCCATCGCAATACGGAACAAAAAATTATTTGATTCACAAATATTTGTTTGTAAATTTCTGCGAGATACAGGGATAATCCGTAGTGATGGAAAATGCTTTAAAAGAACCAAATTTCAAATATGTGTACGCATGTTAAAACATAATAATAATATCAGCCCTGTATTAATCTGTCCCACTGCTGGGCACGGGCCTCTTCTCAGTGTGAGAAGGGTTAGGCCATAGTCCACCACGCAGGCCTAGCGCGGCTTGGCAGATTTCACATATCTTCGAGAACATTATGGAGAACTCTCAGACATGCAGGTTTCCTTACGATGTTTTCCTTCACCGTTAAAGAAAGCGTTAATTAACTATTTAATATGCATATAACTTCGAAAAGTCAGAGATGAACGCCTTGGGTTCGAACTTGAGACCTCTGCGTGGCAGTCTAACGGTTTACTACTAGGCTATCGCTGCTTTTTTTTTGTTAAAACATCCTAAATACCAAAATATTTACAATAAAAAAATACGTTTCAAACAATCTTGTTATCAAAAATGTTTTCCGCTGCTGAATATGGGTCTTATTTTATGAGATTAGCCACTGTATAAGTGTACTAAATTATACCTTACTGTTTGCTACTGACAGTATAAGGTCCAAATGTCCTTCGAAAGGTCTACCCATAACGATTTATCATGCAAAATTACAATCTTAACTTATAGCTATTTCCAGTCAAGAGAAAAATCGACGCACATAAAAATTGAAAGTCGATCAATTTATTTACTTTTAATTAGCATAGAAAAAGCCACTTACTCTTATTAAGTGAGTTTTACGTTGCTCATAATAGTCCGTCGAACAATATTGTCTTTTCTTCGAGAAAATCGGAATGATAAAATTCTAGAAAGTATGCAGAATCTTGACTTTAGGAATCTGTAGTCTCAACAACACTTGTTAAGCATCGGCTTAACAAGTGTTATTGAGATATAAATCGTTATATAATTATATTTTCTAACACATACAGCCGCTATACAACCAAGTAGATGATAGCAGTTTTTTTTAAATCATTGACACTAAGACGCAAGTATTATTTTTTTAAATGCCTCTTTCGAAGCACCGCCTGTTTTATTTGTTACAATAGCTATAATGCATATGTTATGAAGTAGATATATATAATTTTAAATTTATTTCTAAGTAAGTGTCTTTAATATATATGTAAAGGTTGCCTAGATAAATGCCTCGATGGCGCAGCTATAGCGATTGCAATTGATGTGCATCGAGCAAAATGTTATTTTGGTTTTATCTGCACAGGTTTCAATGCCGCGCGTGTCTAATATTGTGTCTGGTAGAAGACAACGGGCTTACTCGATTACGTGGGATCTAAAGCCATAGTTGGCGAAATGAGGTTGTATTAATACAACACAGCTCATTTTATCGGGTGAATTATTCTCAAAGAGGGCTCAGCCACAGCATAGGCATACATACATATATAGGCTAATGCCTATGTATGTGCGCATATGTATGTAGAAAACGCGGCTTGTACGCTAAAACAAATGTTTCACAGGCACATCATAAATTATGAATGTATGTTGATGTATGAATGTATGTGTGCACCTAGAGAGTCCTCACCTTGTTAAATAACCATTATTAAATAAGTCTCCGGTGTGACGCCTGTATAAAAAAAATAATGTGTCATCCAGATTAATAAAGTGTCGGATAGCATGTACACCTATATCGATGAAGCGTGTAAAGCCGTTACCGTCTAAATATAAGCAAATATCATTGGCCCTCGTTTAAGGATTAATGCTTCAATCACCAGATAAAGTATGACTTGGGAAACATTTAGCTTATTGTCTCGGTAGCTCAGCGGTGTGCATACGATCGCTGAGCTTGAGATCTCGAGCTCGAAACCCACTTCGAACTAAGTGTTAGTTACTTGGTTCCTCACTCCAGATATAAAAGAATGGAGTCTGTTATTGACGATAATAGGCTCGCCTCTATTGCGTGGAATCTTAAACCACAGCTGGCAAACTGCAGGTATTATATACCTCTGTCTACCCTTTAGAGAACAATGATTCCGTGACTATGTATGTATATTACTTAAAAGTTTGTCTACTATTGCAGTAAATGCATAGATTATTACCAGAGGATAATACAAACTTTGTCCTGTGCGGTGATCAAGTTATCAATACTTGGCGCTATTGTAGTGATGATAACATCATCACTTAATAATCACTGCTAAGAGAAGAAAACCTAATAAGAAAAAAATTCAAGCAGATTTTTTTGTTGGTTTATCGCTTATGCGATAATTGTTACTTTCTTCTTCATCTATTAACATGTTTGAGAGATAGCAATAAAATTGAATTATAAGCATTATTAGCAACAACAAACTGCTAGCAGTTTATATATTATAATGAGTTTTTACCAACGATCTCGTTAGCAGCTACGCCAATCTTCAAATATAAAATATGTTTATAAAATCTCAAATATCTACATAATAAAATCATCGATATCTAGAGATTTTCAAACGTATTAAAACTACTTAAACATGAGTGAATCTTTTTTTCGATTAATTAAGAAGGTTCAAATAGGCTCTCATATAATATAGTTATTTTATTAGATTTTTTAAAGATGCTACAACCTAATGTAAATAGTGCTTTTTAATTAAATATATATACAATATGCATGTAACCTATATTTACAAATGTACTAAAAAAGTTAACATAATTAACATAATTACAAAAACACAAATAATTATAATACTAAATATTTACAAAAATGGTTTAGGCATCGTATAAACCTAAATTTATATATATATTAAAACGAAAAATAATATATATATATATATATATATATATATATGTATATCAATCAGTCAGCATATTGCAGTTACTGTATGTATAGAAACAACTAATTTAAATAACTGACTTTGTCACTTTATTATATAATATTGTTTTGTGTTTACGGGAATGTTATAACTACTTTATTATACTTCCAATAATCTCTAATATAAAAAATATCAAGAAAATATATAATAAAAAAGAAATATACATTAAATAAGTTTACCATAATTATATATCTTGTAACGTATAAAACTTTATCAACATATTACACATGCCTTTTGTAAATTGTATTGTAAGAGAAAAGTTTTATCTTTGATAACTAAAACACATTATACGAAGTCTATAGACATGAGGCCACGTTACGTAATACTGTAAACCTTAAGTTTGGAGTGTTATCTGAATACTCTTCGTAAGATAAAAAGGGGCAACTACTTGCTTTCATTGCGGTAGCACGGGCGGAACAAATCGAACTAACACTCACGTCTCACAATGACCCAGATTCTCCCAACACTCATGTCGTAGACTAAATAATTGTAACTTGGGTTTTCATGAGTTATGTGAACACATAAATCATAGATACTATAATTGTTTAGGACCCAATATTCTGAGAACCACTATTATTTATTATAGACCAAACATTCATATCATTAAGGCGTACAATCTCAGAGTTGTTATATGAACGTGTTAAGAGATACGGCACTTTTATGTTATCTGTGTTACTATGCAAATCAGTTCGATGACTGGATTTCATAGAACATAGAATAACAGAGACAGTTCTAACTAATTGTCAAGTGTCTTACTTAGCTCACATCTTGGGGACAACGAAATCTTACCACAGTAGTAAATTGAGTTTATAGGGATCTCTTTATGCGTTTGTTATACACGCACAATCGTGAGCACTACTCACTGTTAGCTGGTTTTTATTATATGACATATTACTTTAGATTTTACATTATACCTAATCATTCCAAGTTTTTAGATTGTGTGTTCTGTGGTAACGGTATAGCGTAAACAGAAACCAAATTCTAAGAAAATCAATCATATTCTTGTATACGGACGGACGCCTGAGATTTGTACTGTCTTTTTCTTATTTATAAGAATTTCTATCATAAGTCATAGTAAATATTCTGTGAATATTTTAGCTGACTAGCTGTTACGGTTTAACAGAGATAGCATTAAAATCTAGGAGTAACAGACATACAAGATGCGTAGCCGAAGTTTCACTAATATACTGCTAAGATACGCTAAGTATATTAATAACTAACATATTTATTTAATACCTATTTAAAAAAAAAACAAATTTTGAATAATTATGACTCGAGTTATTTTAAGGTGTAGCTACCAAATATACTCAAGTGAAACGTCTTGTATTAAAATAAAAAATCGCGATATTTTCTGTCATGTTTCATACAATTTGATGCTAATGAGTGAATAACAAATGAAAATGATTGTAATAACAAAGCTTCACCATTTTGATGAATTATTTACGAACTATAAATGATATTTAAGACAATTTTGGTAATGATAAATAAAACATATGACGCATTAGTATTTATACGACAATAAATAAACCACAGAACATAGATAAAATACATGTTCGTAACCTTTTCACATAAATACAATAGAGAAAAAGGTTTACTTAAATTAAACATAATGTATTAGTGTACAAAGTGCCTAGTTCGAATCCTTCAAAAACAGTTCTTATAACAAGACATTGAAATACTCCTCACAGAAAGTACACATCCCAAAATCCCTCCGATACGCGAACAAACTTGACATTGGAAAATTCAGAACAATTTGTCCGAAAAATCGCGCACATCTTGTATTTTTATTACTTCTTTATAGTTTTTTATCTGGAGCTTTCAGTTACATCTCCGAGTGGGTACTTTGTTCTCGAACTTTCTCGTAGTTACCACATTAAACTTGAACTATTCATAGCGCTACTTCAACTCTTGTTTGATTTTCTTTTACAGTGTATATTAATTTCGTTGAATGTATTTGTAAAGAGCAATTTTTTAAATGTAATAAAATGAAAATTGGTGTGTTCAGTATCAAAAAAAAAATAGAAAGCGTAATTAAATTAAATATAGGCATTGCGATTTTATAAGTATTTTACCTGACTTGTTGTTAGATTCAAACTTATAAAAATTATTTTAATGAGTGTATTTGATTAATTCTGTTTTATATTATATAGACAAGGTCTAAGTCTGTTTGCTTGTTAAAGTATTAGAAATATACTCTTAAATTGAAATACTGATTCTTAAAACGGTCTTGATTCGTAAATATAATTTTAAAACTTCGACGTCAACGTAGAGTGAAATTAAATCGCTAATACATTATATTACGAATTTAAAAGTGTATTGGTTTATTGCTTTATCTTCACCACGAATGACAATATTTCTATAAAAATAATAAATAAACGTACGTAGACAGTAGCCAGGATAGATAATTATTTGAGGCTTCTGGATAACAAAATATATCAGAACAAATCGTTTGAGATGAATCTCGACTACTTTGTTACTTGCTGTTGATGCGTTCTGTAACTTTAATTCGTTCTAGATCTAAAATTATGTAAGTTCAAATTTTATTGAGTAAGTAATTGTAAATAAGAAGTGAACTCCTAAATATGTATTTACGTATTGTAACATTAAACCTACCAAAACGTGTCTAAAATCTACTCCGAAACCAATCCCTAAGGACAACACCGAAATTCTAATAAGCATAATATACCAAGTGACGTCTATTTTGTCACCATAACAATAGTAAACAAAGCTCGGCATTTAGCTAGGAGCCTTCTAGTCCTGCGACATGTCGTGACAGCGACAAGCAAGTAACAAGATAAGCGTCGCCGGTGTCCAACACGCGACCTGCCCGGCGCGAGACGGTCGCCCGTCCACCTTAATCTCCTTCAACCTACTACAACTTGCGACACCGCATTTAGATCGCCTTCACATCGCTCTCATTTGTCAGAATACTCATCTTAAGAAGCTTTAATGTTTCATGAATTGTTTGCGCAGGTCAATTGCTTGCCACGAAAATTTGGAGCTAATTAGTTCAGTATTAATATATCATTTAACTTGACTATTTGAATTAGCACTAATTTGAGCTGTTAGTGTAATATTATGTTATTTTAGGACTCAATTTAGTTCTCAATATTGCCATTGCTGGATATTAATATTGCATTGTTATGCAGAATATAATCTCAAATGAGTCGACTTACTTGAGATGGACTGATTTGAATGTTCTAGAGATATATCCATACTTATGTAAGTATATTATAAATGTTTGTTACGTTTTCATAGGCAAACGACTACTGCACCGAACTTAATGAAATTTGATAAAAATATACCTTACGTGCACATAAATAATTCGGTCATATAAGCTTAAACAATGTACTACCTACTAAGAAAAAACGAATTTAGTATTTTTATGGTAAGGACTTTAAATAACTTTTATATTTATTCATAACAGATATTGTTGCGTAAAAAAATACTAGGCATATTACCAAGCAATGTTTAGGTGATTTATTAACCGTAAATCTAAACAATATATAAACAAATAATTTCATCTTCTCAAATTATTAATAATGTAAAAGTAAGACCTATTTAGCGTGTTATTTTCACGTGTAGTTTACAAGATAAAGTAAAATAATGAAAGCGGAAACAAATATTAAAAACAGTGTTGCTCCTGAGCAGAAAGCATATCGGACCGTGCTATATATAGATACATATGTAGGTGGCGTTGGGGCTATGGCGTGAACTTTATTTAAGTATATATGAATACAAAATACTATAACCTATCATCAGGTCAAAACAATCGTTAAGAGAAATTCGTGTAGCATTTCCTCCATACAAATATATTCTTGATTCCTCTTTGAATAACGAGACTAGTGCAAAAAAAGATGTAATTAATATCTGCCTGTTATTGATAGTTCATAATTAAATTATTATACGAACTAGGAGGCACCATTTATTCATAAAAATCACACGACTTTTCCCTTTTTATATTCAAACATCCAGCAAACAAATTTAACAAAACAAATAAAATGAATAAACATATAGAAATGACCAAAATCATCATATCATACATTTATTAAAATCAATGTAATGATTTCAGAGGCATAATCATTTGGAGCTGTAATTACCTCTTTTGCTCATTAATATTTTGTTTGAGCCCAAGCAATAGATCAGTGTAAAATATTTTCTTAAAATGTATAGATGCGGGTATTTCAAGAATGTGTGCCCATGTAATGAGCGATCCACAACACATGGAGCGACATTGTGGTGATGTTACTTTCACCATTGCGCCATTCCTCAGTATTATCACAATCAAAATATTCATCTCAAATACGCTTGAATGACTCTAACCTTATCCTGAACAACACTATTTTACAACACACCTTAACAAATTCCTTTATCTTGCATTTTCTTACATAAAAGGTATTTTCGATTATATGAAAAGCTGGTAGCCGCAAAGGAAAGAATTATATAAGGTAAATAGGTCAAGACGCTAGCGGGCAGCCGGCGAACAACCTGTCAGTGCTTAATGCATGGTGCATTAAGGCATTAAACCTAATAAATTGCTGCTAGGTGCCTTGTGAGGCACTCGGGAAATACCGAGATCTGATACTGTATTGATCGTATTGGTCAACATGAAATTTCAATATATAAGTCTGACTTTATATTGCTGGATGGAATTTCAGTCTTTAGCGTTGTACAAACTAGTAGTTCTACGTTACTCGATAGTCATTTTTGGTGAATAAAAAGGCTGATCAAGATCTCTAAACAAGGATGATAAAAAAAAAATTGTACTTAAAATATGTTGCTTTACGCATACGCCTACAGCGTTCAAAATCAACCATCATATCATACAACAAAATGATTTCTTCAAAACATTTGCTTAGATTATGAACAAATTTAAATTTTATTACGTTGTTGCAAAAATGATATTGTTCTTGCAACAGAATTTAATGGACTTTGAATCAAACAGCTAGTTTAGCTTTATCGTGAGGAATATTATCTATATAAAATCTGCGAATCAGTGATGCTGTTAATACTTTAGTTTAGAGCTATACATCCACATTCCACATAGTTTAGTTCAGCCATACAATATATTCCAACATTTAACCCATGCTACTCTTGAGCCTCACTCGATCTTAGTCCAAACCCTATCGGTTCAACGCAAATCCATGGTTCGACATGAAACATGGCCAAACTGCGAATATATTTCAAACGACACTCCTACTACGAATACTCGACCCTTTCTCCATTATTAGTTACAGAAGCAGCCAATAAAACTAATATAAAATATATAACTGGGATGTCATATTTGACACCGAGTTAAATTAGTATTTGAAAATAAAGTAGTCACTTATGATGCAGATGTGCTATTAGAATAATGTTTGATACACAATTTTGATACAATTGTGCGCAAAGCAAGCTTTGTGTGGTCAAGGACACAGCTGATGCACATAATAATGTACAGTAGACACCGTAAATAAAATTAAGTATCCTTTGAATGCAGATAAATTTCATACAGTTATTAAACCTGAATGTCATATCAAGCATTTATTGATACTGTGAAAATCTGGTAATAATCCATGTCAATCCAGCTACGAGAATTTAGCACAGGTCATTGAGATGTCTTTCATTTTGTGAGATACACTGTATGTTATATATTTTATTTATCTGACAGCCTTTTAAAATGTTATATTAATAAATATACATAAAAAGAAAATTCCTGAGTCATCAAAGACAAACTGTTGGACCTAAAAACTGAATTTTTACGCAGAGATTTCTTTTATGATGTAGTAAGTAATAAAGCTGGATTTGTCGTATATAAATTCAAACGAAATTCTTATAGGAAATGAATTACATTATATACTTTCGTGAAAATGTTAAATCACTTTAATTTCCAAATAACCAATGAAAATCTGTAATTTATGAAGCTCTTATATATTTCAAGCTTGTAAGATTACGCTATGACATGACCGGTTGAACTGCTGGACATTTCGAATACCAAACTAAATGTAATATAAGTTACGTAGTCAGTGACATGCTGTACCTAATTAGTTTGGCGATCGCCAATAACTAGCGGCGGCGCATGGATAAACAGCCCAATGTTAGCACGTGCGGGCCTAAGGAAAATGAGCTACTGTTACTCGCTGAAAGCCTGGGTGATTGGTTCAGTGAAGTACAAAATCTGGAAGGAGTACTCAAGGCATACCATGTTCTAGTGAGCGGAAAAAGCTCTTCTAAATATTGTCATGATTATATTGATATGAGAAGACAGCTTGTTTATAACTATTATAGTAAAAACATGCAGATCCCTTGTTATCATAACTCTAACACTAGGTTAGCTGATATTAATTAGTCACATAAATATGGACCAAAACTTCAATGTGTTTGAATAAAAATTTATTTAAAGTAGTACCGGCACGCCTCGGTTCTTGTGATATAGTTCTATGTGTAATTAAAATCTTCCGAAGAATTTTAGATGTTAATCATTAGTAAATATTATAATATTAGTATTATTGGAGCAATTAAATCTCCTGTGCATGGCACGAACCCTAGGTTCCAGACACATTATGTCTGGTTACCGACTAATACTTTAATATCATACCCATACTGTAATAATAAACTTCACTAATAGACTGGCTCGTTGGCTCCTTCGTATAAGTTGGAAGCCGATCACGAGGCTTTAAGTTCGATTCCTAATTACGGCAGTGTTTGTGGAAATTCTATTTGAAAATTTATAGCAACAGCACCATATATAGAATTTTTTGCGATAGACGGTGCTATGCTTAATTCTTATACTGCCTATCTCCTTGGACATACAGGCGTGATTAAAGACCAACAAAAACTCGTTGGAGTGTTAATCCATGCTTACGTCACAACCATAACTTGTTGTAAATTCATTATTTTGACTTTCAAATAAGCACAAGATTATTAATTTCTTAGTTACTTAATTATTATATTTGTCGCAAGTTTACTTAAAGGCTTTGAACTCGTTTAATACTTGGCTACAAACTTTATTTTTCCTGTTACCACAACGTCTGTAATTAAAATAAACAGAAAGTATTGAAAGCACGAAAATTGTTGTTTTCTTTGCGTTAATGGGTTATCTTAAAGCTTTAGGGTGCAATTTAACTGTCAAGGCCCCTGTTAAACCGGTTGACTAATTGATTTACTTAAATTATATCACACATTCTGTTTGACGGGTAACAAAGAACTTACAAAACAATTATTTTCTTACTTATTGTATTAAGTATTACGATGATATCGAAATAAATGATAAACAATAATCAATGATATATGAAAAATGAGTGTTAAACAATATTTACTACTTTACAATAAATGTACACTTCTAGACATTGCGAAAAAATTGCCTTTCCGTGAGCGAAGCGTTCAGAAAAGTGCAGTATTGATTAAAAACAAAATAAACGGGCGAAATTCCATCTTAATTAAAGTAATTTCAATGTGTTGCGTTCGCGTAAATTAAAAAGAATAATATGTAAATATTTTTAATTTAATAAGATTGTAAATCTGAATCATTTAAAAGATAAAATAATCCGTAATAATTACGAGTGTAAAAATATATAACGTAGTACTTTACCTAGTCTGCACCTACGTGAGCTTGAGAGACATTTTTCGGAGTAACTGTAAGACATCCATTTGAAAGAACGCCTAAAGTGCGAACGAAGGCAAAAAGCAAAGAGTCCCAAGAGAAATGTGATTCACATGATGCGGTTCAGTTGCTGCAAATGCCATTTTTCTTAATATAATTATAAATTAATTAAAACGCTGTAAAGCTCAATCAAGATCACCAGGCTAGAAAACTCGCTACGAATGGCGTCTATGTTCGTGACGTTAATATTTTATCGACATAATGTTTTACTATGTTAGAGAAAACATATCATTATGACGTCACATATTGCTGTCGGGATTATTTGGGAGTTCGTGACACATCATCGGTATTGATGACATAATAAAATACATTGTACTTGATTTAACTATGATTTAAAAACTGAGAAGATCTATAATCATCTTTCTATATACGACGTGATATTGTTTCCTTCAGCAACCCAATACGATGGGGTAGACGGGACATGGCCATATTTGAAGAAGGTACGAATGAATAAGCTCGCTCGGAGAAGTAATTATCACGCTCTTACAGGGAACTTGCGAAAGAGTAGCAATACTACTATTACGTTGTCCTGGTAAAAGACACATGCATTGAGCACTTAGTTTTGGGTGAGCCGTAAGTTTCTTTTACCTTTGTTATATAAAAATATACTCCGTGTCATGTACTCCGAAAGCACATTATGGAGCTCGATCTTCACAATGATCCCAACACGCCTTCAAGTTCTGGCAGCTTTTTGTCCCATGCTACTTTCTCAGAGGCGCAGTACCCGCTTAATAACTTTATTACGATTAAACATCAATATGACGACATTCGGTAATGAACTGTCTCTCTCTTTCGTACAGACTTTTATTTTATTAATTATTGCCATCTGATGCGACCTGCCTTTTTTGTCCCCGCTATACATTTTGATCGTGTAATTGTTTAAAAGGTAGGTCATTTGAAACAAGCTGGGGCAATCCAAGTTTGACATTCAGACTTTGTTTAGTCTGCTAATAAATACTGAGTAGTTTATTGTTGATTACAGATAAAGAAACAGTAAATTTAAAAAGTGAAAAATTAAGTAGCATTTCTTTTAAATGACGCGTTCGTTTACCTTTGGCAAACTATTTGTTTAAGAAAGCCAAGGTATAACAATTTTAAGGGCTGCAATAAAAGATTGTTAAACTATCATGGCTGAAAAATACATAATAAATTCTGTATATAATTTTTATAACGCTACGTTGTTATAAATTACTTATAAACTTATATAATGTTAGTATAAAAATATGCAAATAGTTTATTGCATATATAGATATAATAATTATAAAAATATTTACTAATTTTATGTATCAATATAGTCTACTAATTTTAAATAGTAAGTGCACAGATATAATGGCACGATGCCCTAATTCCGGTTTATGTTGAACTAAAACATTGTTGGCTTGAACATCAGTACACACGATATCTATTTGTGTCTCACTGTGATCTGTAAAGTGTGTCGGTTGTTGGATCACTTGGTTAAGACCGGTGTACTGTAAAAATTGTTTTATAATATGCTACTGTTCTCACTGCTTTTTAGACAATTTATATTAAAGTCACCCACTAGTATGGTTTAATCAGCTTTACTGAATGATGTCAGAGAGGCCGTAATCGCATCTAGGAAGTTATTGATGTCACGCCTCGGTGAGTTGTGAGCCTCGGTCGGTTTGAGTGTTAACCGTAAGTCTGAGCCACATTTGTTCAATATTCGGCGTGACTGGATGTGCCATGGTTCGAACCCTGAGATCCCGGCGTATATAGAAGCCCGTTTATCCCGCAACCAAGTTTCGTTGATTGCCATTATGACAACTGCAAGATCATCCAAGGCCAAAAACTCATCATGGTGCATGCCCAGCTAACCAGCGTTAAATAAACCTACTTTTGAGTATTTAGTCCTTGTCATTATTACTTATTTAAAAAAAAACTAACTTCAAAAATGTTTGATGCCATTATGTGTTATTAAAAGAAAATCAATACAAACAGTAATGAGATACAAAAATAAATATAGCATAAATATGTAGATATCATAAAGCAAAGAGTAAATTAAGTTTATAAAATACATAAATAGCAAGGTATCATAGATATTGGTCACGTGAGTAGGGTTATTAGGCCTCAGCTGAAAAACAAGGAACAAATACAAAACCATGATATCTACAACTAGTGCATGTAAGACTAAGAATGATAGTTCATCCAAAGCTTACGCAATGCCGACAATTCACTACCAAATTATAATGAGATAAAGCGGACAAACAGTAATTTGTATCGACATAATTGGTCAACATGAGCAATAAACATTTATAAAAATGTAAGTTAAAATAGCTGGCCGTACTAATTAATTTAAAAGACACACATATATATTTTACAAATTTACACAGATAATATCCGGATTAAAAACACATACACAGCAAAGAATATCGCACTTTAAAACAAAATGAATATGTGCAATAAATACATAATCATCATACAAGCAAAAATTTATTAGCATTTTGATTATATGATCCCCGTTCAAATCAATAATAATTATTATATCATGGAAATGATGCTTGTTAAAAGCGATACATTTTAAACAACCAGATAAATGAACTTCCTATAAAATAATCATACCGGATAGAAACCATTCACAAAACAATGACACAAAATAAGTGATACTAAGACGTATAAAATTAAAAGATATATATAGCATGCACACACAGGGTTAATACGACATGCACTTTCCCTACTCATAACAATATAATAACGTAGTTTACTGAAAAGCCAACATAAGCATAAAATATCACCATATGCAGTAAAGGCGTCAGTCAAGCAGGCACGCTTTGCAGCCATATATATTATTTTTATGCTGATATTATGCTTATTTTTAAAATAAATAAACTTTCGTCTGCATTTTTTCATAACATAAGTAACGACAGAACTGTCGTACACATGACCATTAAACGCCTGCCGGGCCAAAAATACGTACAATACATCATACATGCCTATATTCTGTAGGCATCTATATTAAATTGCCCAGAAATAGTGTATCGATTTACCTTATAAATAAAACCACGGGCGAAAACTAGTATAATAAACAAATAATATTATTTTGGCACTAATTTGAAAATTTACATTTGATACTGTAAGTAGCTTAGTTTTTATAAAAACACTACGCTACAGTAAATATAAACAAGAGATTAACATTTCGATTCTAAAAGAGTACAATACCGATTCCGCACAAACAACAATCAATGTTCAAAACCTTTACCTTCCAATGCTATCATAGCGCTACCAAGTCGACGTAGTTCGTACAAAACGATGTCGCAACACTCGACGATCTTCAGAAACAAAGACCAATCGAAAGCAATTTAAATTCAAGACCCCACTCGACCGCAATTATTTACACAACGACACTACACTATCCTTAAATCTGTATAAATATTCATGAAACTGTTTTATAAGCAGACCCTTGCTCTCTTTAGCTACGTAAACGAAACTTGAGTGACTTTTCAGTTTTCCTTCATCAGTGTGCCGCCGTATCACACCCAACTCATGAACTCTTTTAGCATAATATCATATTATTAAGGTTTAAGACAGCACACACTTTGGGTATTAAATTCCCTTGAGAAGGTACGACTTAAGTGCTATTATATGGGACTATGTCTGTAATTGAAATGTAAATCTTTGTGAATTTGTTGAAAAGGTTTTTATTCGTTTAAGGCACTTATTTGTGCTGTAGCACGCAAAGCGCCGTTCGGCACATTCTAATCTGGAGTAGGATCAAATTCGTTTTATTAGAGATTATAGTCAAAAGACATTGGCAGTTTATAACAGCGGCGCTGTGCCCACGATTTTATATACGCAAATATAATTATATTATCTAAGTATTCCAACGAAATTAAATTAAAATTTATATTTAAATTTTCACAAGCATAAAAATATGACTTTATTTTAAAACGATAGGAATTTTAAGCTTGTAAATACATAATTGAAAATCACTAATATTGTAAATCAATACAATATGAAGAATGTGATCTTTAATTAAACTTTGCCTTATATTCTTCTTACGACAGTGGAGGAATAAATGACACATTGGATAAAAACATTTCTAAAAGTATAAAAATATTTGTTCAGGTTCAGCTACGTGTAGTGTTAGGATTTCAATTCTTCTAGTTGTCGAAAACTGCAAAACTTGTATGAATTTTATGAAAACATGTAAGAGGTCCACTGCTAAGCACAAATCCCTCGTCCCTCTTTCGGATTTCAGAAAATGATTGATGTAGAGCTGTCCAAAACCAATGACTTGTCGTCATTTTGACTATATCGTTTATCCATTTGGTGTGATGAAAGGGCCGTGTCACAATGCAATTTGTTATCCAAGCTCACCAGTCAAAAACCTTTAGTCCGCAACTTACTACTTTCAAGGATTATGTTCTTTGTTAAAGATTTGACAGTTATCTGTGGTATTTCAAAGTTAGATATTTGATTTCTTACATAGACTCAGTATAAAGAGAACACAAGATATATTAACATTTGATCATTCAGTGTTAACATTTGTGCTTTTAAACTCCATACTTTGCCAGTACGAAATATTTTCTTCTATGTTATTAAGTATTATTCTGTATTTCGTGAAATAGAAAAAAAAAGAACAGCAACAACAAATTAAACTCAAATTTTAATAGTCTAATGAGCTCTTGTCGTCTTATTTAGGTCACTTAATTTACCAGACATACCGGATCCTGCATTTATGTACCCAAAGGCGTTAGCGTAACGAGGTGGATTTTACCTACTTTTCACCAGTTATGGATGCAGGTCTCATGTTAAAAGGTTTAAGCTTTCTGTTCTGTTCGCCCAGCCACAGTTCCAAATTCTTTGTTGCAACTAAGAATTCCTTGACGAAAAAACCTAATATCACTTTGCCTAATTCGGGCATTAAACTTGGGCTTTTATGCATAGCAGTCTCTTTTACTACCGAGCGTATTATACTATATATGTAGACCAACAAAAGAACTTGGTAATCTTAACTTAGACTAATATAGAGTACATAGACGTCACCACCAATAGCAGTCGTTCACGACCCATGGACATTGAACAAGCCACCGTATCGCCCCCAAATATAATATAAAGATTATTGTATTAAATAAAACACTGAAAGCAAGACCCTATCGGGTTGTTAAAATAATAAGAGAAAATATCATTTAAGTTTGATACTTAGCCGGGTAGGAGTACGCACATGAGCCCGCAAAATATGACGAGGGTCTGGTGTCAGATTGTTTGCGCGGGAAAACAAAATTTTAATATCTCCGCTGTCTACATAGGCTTACCTATTCACAATTTGCTTACAAGTTATTGAATAACACTTTGTAATTTGAATGTAACGAAGCCTGTACTACGAAACCGTTCCAGTATCCCCGATTAATTGCGTACTTTGTTTAAGTATTAGGTAGAATAATTTAATTATAGTTGTATTTACGTCATAGTTGTGACGTCAATTCCTTTGAAAAGAGAAAATTATATTAAGGTTATACTTACCGTTCATGAATATTCTATCAATTGTTTTGTTTTACAAACTCAAGCGGGTGAATTGATTACAATAGAGTTTTAATCTGTTTTGCATATATAAATATGATATTTTCTTTGTACGTTATGCGCGAATTTTGTAGGCAACCTTTGCCAATATCCTTCGTTGAGTTTATTTTCTTTATATTAAGTGAATATTATACGAGAAATACTCTTAAAACTAAAATATATTTGGAATTTTTATTCAGTAAAACGCTTCAGAATATTCTTCTGAACCGGTGTTTCCCGAGGGAACTCGCCAACTCCCCCGATCGTTGCTTCTACGGTATAAATGCAAGAATGCGGCACGGAGATTTAAATCATGGCATTTTCTGCTTACGCTCCCACAATAATTCTCTTTCGTCACACAATGACAATGAGATAAGTGCGGTGATGGCGATAGAAATGAAGATAATAATTTCTCGTCTTCCCTGCTATTGTTTCTAGTGGTTTGTTTATGCAAATCCAACATAACGCTATCTAAGTCATGGATAAATATTTACACTTGGCATCAAAACATCTGCAGGATAATAGGAAACTCACCTAGTTTCACAATGTTATACAATATCACAAACATCTGTTTTAATGGCGAGGGACGGATGTATGTCGTTTAGGCCACGATGACATAATAATACGTATACGTTTTACCATTATTAATTCGTATGTAAAAGTAATCACTCAGTGGTATTTAATATTATCAGTGGTGCAAGCAGCGATAGCCTAGTGAGAGACCGTAAGACTGCCACGCAGAGGTCTCGAGTTCGATCCCAAGGCGCGCATCTCTAAAATTTTGAAGTTATGTGCGTATTAAATTGTTAATTATCGTTTGCTTAATCGGTGAAGGAAAATATCGTGAGAAAACCTGCATGTCTTAGAGTTCTCCAAAATGTTCTCGAAGATATGTGAAGTCTGCTAATCCCCAGTGCGCCAGCATGGTATATGACCATGGTGGACTATGGCCTAACCCTTCTCACACTGAGAAGAGGCCCATGCCCAGCAGTGGGACAGTTTAATACGGGGCTGATATTATTAAATATATTTAAAAGTCAAATGGGGACACTGGCGCCTGGACCTAGTCCTGGGTTAAATTTCCAACTTGGGCAAATTATTAGGTTTATATATTATGTATTTATAGAAGTTCTTTTTTGGAAATTATTCCAATTGCTAGCAATAAACTAAAACTCCATTAAGTGATTAACGTAAGGCCTAGAACGTAACCAGCATAGCATGCTAACTTAATCAGTTCCTCTAAATCCTACTGATATAATAAACTTCAAAGTTTGGTAAGATATTTCTTAAATTCTTTTTTTTTAAGGCAAGTCTTGCACTAGTATTAAGTCCTGCGTCACGTTAGTCTTTACAAATATTCACACAACAGACACAAGGAACACCCAATATCAGAACAAAAATTTGTGGTTCACAATTTGACCCGTGTAGAGATCGAACTCACAACCAACTCGTGGCTAGTAGCGTCGCGACTAAGAAACGTCGTATTTGGCATTTTGTGAATGATTGTTACTTACTCTTGCATTAATCGTTGAACAGATTTGGGTGAAACTTAGCACACATATGTATATGGTGTATTTATGCTCTGGATTAGCACATAAGATATTTTACTCAATATGCGTTTTTGTAGGATTCACGCAAACGAAGCCGCTGGCAGAAGGAAGTCTACATAATATATATATATGTATATATAAACGTTAAAGGTCTCATCGATTCAGTTTGCCCTTCGCGTATACCTATAAACTCATATTACGTGTGCCAATGAACATAAAGACGAAAATCAAACAGCTCTCAAGATTCCCGGAGGTGATGATTAGCGCCACCCTTGAACATTGGTTGTCCCGTCACGTAACCCCCAATCTGCTTAGCGGGACACCTTTGTGTCGACCCTTTTATTTGGGGCACAAAGTCCTTAGATACACAGAAACAGATTCACAGATAAACACAACCTAGTCGTTAGCAAGATATACAGACCTGCTTCTACACCTTTATTTATTTTGAATAGTTTAATCAATATCGCTTCAATTGAACAATTTTACTCCATGCTCATTTTCTGTACGCCTATTCACCAAGCAAGATGCATAATTGTAAAGCGCTTTACGCGAGCGTCGACTGACAATGACAAACAATACTTAAAACTCGAGTCGAAATTATGAGAACGACTCATTCTAAACTCGAGTAAGTACTTCACAGCTTATCATTCAGGGACAGGATCGTTTCAGTTGAACGAAGTAATCGTGAGGTGTCTGAATGAGTAATGAGAATGGTTAGTTCAAACGAGTTATTCGTATAGTTCGAATCACATTCTCACTAATCCCCAGCATCAATTATGAACTGAATACGAATGTTACAACCGATGAAAACCATTGGAGTGCGACAAACGGCCATTAAAATTCGGGATCAGACCGGGGATTTGGGTGAGATCCATCAGAAATTAATATTTGAGACGTCAGCTGTTCCACACCTGGAAATTGTCTAATAAAGTCGCTTTATGAACTTGGCTTTTATAAACTTTGTGAGTCTACTGCGTTTTAAGGGCCTTATCTCGGCGGGTAGGTAAGAAAAAAGTTACGCGGCTTACGTTCTTTGTTATGTACCCACGTCATTTTGTAAGAATTTGATGAGCTTGTAAGGAAATTGTTATGGTGTTGTACTTAGTATGCATGTTTGGAAGTTGTTATGAGCTTTGTTTAAATATTCTCATACGATGAGGTCTGATAAAAGAATAAAAATTGAGGTTAATTTGAAAATATCTTTCCGTAGCCAACAGTGAGTACTTTAAAGAAATGGAGTGTCAAGATACGTACACAAAATTGCTGGAAGGGTTCCGACGGTATTGCAGTCGCTCGCTATACAAATTTCTTAAAGAATAGAAATAGAAAATAAGACGCCCGAGGGCCGCGCCAGATCTACCGACTGCTCTGAGGACCGTTGAACTTTGCAGCTCTTTGCAATATTGCACACTCCACATCCTGCTTTAGTAAGTTCGCTTAATTTAAATAAATATTATTTTACATAGTACTGCAGTGTAGATAATTTAATTAATTTTATATATTTCTATACAAATACTAGAATTGACTCGATGGGTGTATATTATGCTTTGAAAGTAAAAGAAAGTAAAAGATGGTGTATTTGAATAAATTTACTATGGCAAATAATAATGGTAGTTGGATAGTTTATGTGTAAATAATTAACACAGTTGTAATACGTTATTTACAATTGATCACAAGGCTGGATCAACCTTATTACTAGCCGGAACTTTTCTCACCCGTCTTGGACCGCACCGTTCCGCACGATTGTTTCAATGCAATTGTTTGAATAAATTAGCTTTAGCGATGAAACAGCTCTAGCTAGTCTATAACACCTCCGCAACTTCATGACTGCACTGAGCTAATCATTGTAGAGGTTGAACTCATCGAACAGAAGAAGGACAACGCTACATGTAAGCAACGAATAAGTAATACTCCATTACGTGCAACTGGTGACAGCCGAATAACTCCGGCACTGCAGTACTGCCAGTTGTACTGCTACGCGAGTGTGTGTCCTTCTTTACGTAATAAGAGTTACTAGCGGTCGCCTAGTGGTCAAAATTCGACCAAAATTCCTAAGCTTGCTACTTTGTTTTCTGGTTTTCTCTATTACATATAATAATAATAATATCAGGACTGTTGTGGCCAACAAACGTAATATTGTGGTGATAGATCGATCAGAGCGCCGTGCAATGATTATCGATGTCACCATTCCGCATAACGGCAATCTCGTGAAAGCTGAAAAGGATAAACAAATTAAATATCTCGATTTAGCTCGCGAGGTTGTCGACATGTGGGATGTGGATTCGGCAATCATCGTGCCGATAGTCATATCTGTCAATGGTCTAATTGCCAAGAGCCTCGATCACCATCTAAAGAGGATCGCGTTAGGTGCTTGGATCAGGGGTTTGATGCAGAAGGCAGCGCTATTAGATACAGCACGCATTGTGAGGAGGTTCCTGTCTCTGGAATCCTAACCACCGGCAGCTTGGACCCTGTTCCCGATGCCGGTGGTGTACCCTACATTTTATATTTTTAAACATATATTTTTTTATATATGTATATTTAAAAATGAAAAATGTATTGCAAAGAAGGAAATAAAGAGTATAATAATAATAATAATATTCTATCACATACACACAACACCATCTAGCCCAAACTAAGCAGAGCTTGTACTATGGATACTAGACAATGGATAATCATACATATATACTTTCTTTTTTTGTAAATACATAGGTACATATTATACATAGAAAAAAAAAATATAAATAAGGTATAGGTAACCATAGTTACAAAGACTTGTACGACGTCAGACAAACAATGTCGAAATATTACAAACGCGATTCGACTGCGAGTGTCAAATGCATGTTTGTGTGCGTGTAGTGTTTTTCATTAATTTATTGTATTTCTAATGCATATTTTATAAAAATATTAGGAAGTGCCCCTCCTTCTCCATATAAACTTTATCTGTGTCAAAATTCAGGACAGATGAGCTATCCGCGCAATTTTCGTAAGAAGGGGTACAAAGGTTTTGCTTCACTTATTAATATATAGATTATTCTTAGGCAATACTATAATTTAAATAATGAATGCAATTGGTAAAAGAATTTATACATATAACTACAAGTATTTATATTGTAACTAGTAACCCGCTCCGGTTTTGCACGGTTAGTACAAAATCTTAACAAATTGTACACTTAAGACTGCGCCGAGCGTAAGACAGATAATGACAGAGCTCGTGCGGCGCATATTCAAATCGGCGCGCGGCCGCCATAGTAAAATTGTATGGAAGATTCGAAGTGCTTTTTTGATAAATATGTATCTTTATTGTCAACCAATAACCTAAATATTGTTTTTCTTAGCAATTTTACGTAATTTTGTAGGCGAAACTATTAATTATTTTAAGTTTTTTCACGGAGTAATTGTAAACACATTCATTGTTATAGTAAATGTATATTTTATATTTGTATTAAAAAAAGTTTTGATTTTATTCACTTAACTGTGAGCGCCTGTTTTGGCACATTTCATTTGGCGCAGTCTTAAACCTTCCTCATGAATCGTTCTTCTATTTGTGAAAATGCGTAAAAATCCGTTTAGTAGTTTTTGAGTTAATCGCGAACAAATAGATAGATGCATACGGCTGGGGCTTTGTTTTACAATATGTAGTGATAATGCCCGGTTTTACTAACATCGAAACATCACCAGTATAGGTATAGTCTCTATCAATCCCTCTCAGATATAGGTGTATCTGAGAAGGATTGGTAGACTACGGATATTCACCAAAATTGTAACAACAAACCTACACTACTATTTGTGGATGATAGAAATCGTAACACTCGGCTGAGCGACAGAGGCGTGACAACAACACAAACTGTTACACTACACGTCCACTACACTCAATTATAATATCGTCCAGACAGGGTCACGCTTGTTTCTCGGAAGCGTAAACCGATTTACTCTTGTACGTTCTCGACTTATCTAGGATAAGGATAAAAATAACAATTTTATACATTCATAGAAAGAGAAATTACTTAACCGGTCATGTTTCAAATGTCAGGCATAATTGAAGATATCTATTGTGTCTGTCCGCGGTATACCACTGCGGCTCAATAGGTTAAGTAGAACTGAATTTACTGTGGGCTCTAAGCCTGCTTCTCTATATTGGGCCCCTTTTGATTTATTTATTTCTTTTGTTTAATTTGTAGCCTACCCTTCAAAGATGACAAATAAGAATAAGTTCCACCTGATGATAAGCTGATTCTGAAGGGTATAAAGGCTTCTCACCCGTGAGGTAACTCACGCGCGCTTACCAACCTTTCAAAAAACGGACTTGCTGTCGGTTCAAGTGACAAAGATTTAAGTGTTCCCCAGTTGACAACACTACGCTTTTTTCAGGAACTTAGCAACGCTACTCATCGCATGAATACAAAACAATGTAATTTTCCTGCAGTCTTCTGAAGGAGGCTGGTACCCGGCAATTTCGCTAAAACTGGAGCCACCGGACAACAGTCAGGTGGCAAATTTCCAGAAATAAACGGTGATCTCTCAGTGTGACGGTGAAAATATATACATAAAAATCTATCAATAGCATAACAACAATTTCAACTAACTAAACTACCATATACATTTCTAAGAATATACAAAAACGATTATAGACATTTCGGTACATTTAAGTAGAAATCTATCGACACGTGAGCAAAACCGTGGGCAACAGGCTATATTAACGTAAATAACGGATCGTAAAGCCTCTTAAACTCGCAGGGGTACGATTAATGAGCCAATAATTATTCGCTAAGGGCCTTACCCTGTACGCGTTCAGTCAACCTCTATATTTATGTACCTAGCTAAGTAATATAATTAATTTATGGTACATGATTGCTAATCGACATGTGATGTGGCTCGAAGCAGACATACATAATTATATGCTTATACATACGTCTGTTTGGTTTTTACATATACAAATAGTATGGCGATGTATACCATCTAAGAATTACAGTTTACTAGTATAGGTACTATGTTATAGTGAGTAAATCTATTACTGTACATGGAACGCAAAGCCAGATTACATGTTACAAAAATCTCAGTAACAATTTGCGAGACCCGGCAATCGGAAAACGGGATCACATGTTTGACAGTAGCATATGAACTTATATTATTACTCTTCTGTGATGTTATAGTAGCGACTAAACTGACGGTACACATACATATTATATAAATTTCACTTTGTTTAATATTAAAAAATATTAAACAAAGTGAAATTCGGCATTCTAAGTAATATTATTGATGCGAATGTGAGGTTGTTTGTTTGTTTGTTTAGCTCAACGCCAGTAAAAATCCCTGGCGTTTATAATTAAAAACAATTTGAATGTTGCATGCACTGCCAAAATTAAATGAATGTAATAGTGGCAATAAAAATATATACAATGATATTATGATGTAAGTAGAAAAAAAATCTAAGCAATTATTGTGTCAGTACATCATATTTTTTAGGGGAACATGGACGATCCTGTCAGTGCATTGTCAGTGACGAGATGACCAAATAAGCCACTAGGACATCCTTGCTCCAATATCACACTTAACCCGTGTTTTCGCTCCAACTTATTTACAAACATGGTGCATAGTATAATTTAATAAACAAAACAAAGGAACTGTGAATTCTCGTGCGATACTCGGTCCTCAAAACAAACCGTGATATTTCCGAAAGTCAACATTTAGCGGAGTGTGAACGTGCGACGCGCAAGCCTTGCATCCACTGCTATCATGTAAATGAACACAATACATGTAAGCGAATATTCATAAGCTTGTAAAGCTAGGAGGTGCTGTATGGTGAAACCTACCGTATCAGAATATGAACCAGCAAGTGTTTATGATAAGCATGGTACGGAATATGGGGCAATAGAGAGAGAGAGAGTGCTTATTCCGTCGTTTGATTCATGAAACTGATAAACCATTTTACAAAGTTGATTACGTTTAGTTTCATCATAGTGAAGAACTATTTCAATTAAACGGATTCTGACCATACCAATCAAAAAGTATTGTCTGTAACTATAAGCGTGAGTCCACATCCCTGTAGCAATTCACGGGCTGAGAGCTCGGGCCGTGACTACACGGGTAGCAAGTCGCATGCGTCATCTATTCAAACTTCTCTTAAAGCACAACAATCGGCCAAATGCGAGTTTTAACCAAAAGCAAATCTCTGGGCAATATGTCATGCCGGCTTGATAACACAACGGATATTTTAAGAAGTCACGCGGCATCCCGTCAATTTGCTGGTAGCGCACACGTTGCTTATTAGCCTTATGCCAAACGCAGCCTAAATAGCAAACATTACGCGTGACTAAGTTCAAACGTTTGCAAGAAAAGATTAACTCATGGTGCCCTCGCCACATAGGACGGCGCATGTACATTATTTTTAAATGTCACTGAAAAGGCGTAAGTAATGTCCGATACCAATCCACACATACCGTTACAAATATTAAACACGTTGACGTTACGTTACGTTACATTATCTCTATCTGAACGAGCCATAACAACTTTCAAAGATTATCTATATATATTACTATAATTTAATCCTAAGTTTCGGGCTCGTGGTCCTTGAATAGTAAAGAGATCAATACAGTACCTCTAACTTACCTACCGATATGTCATTCAAATATTGTACTAAAGGAGACTAGTACAGAAGCAGTTTCGCAGAAATTGTGTTTCATTTTGGACGAGTGCCTTGTTCCCAGTATAACCAGTTCCTCCATAATACATGAATAATTTAGATATTCCTTAAAATGAAGCTCCTTTCGTCGAAACCCTAGTGTTTCTATTTGAGTACCTATTGTTTCAATTCAGACGGCTGGCTGTGAGTCATATATATGAAGCAGATTATTTTATTTAAACTCGACGAGTCAATGAACACTAAGCCAAGTAAAAGTACTATAACTCGGCCGCGGTTATAATCTATTTAAAATACGAAGTCCCTTTTGACACTTCATAGCACGTAACTCTGCACATTCCATATAAATTGCTTAAATAAACAATGATTACTTATGGTACTAAAGACTATTTAAAAATAATTAGAATCTATACAAAACATTATGTAATTGTTTTACAAACATAATCAACTAATAATTACGATTGATAAATAATTTAAACATCAAAATAAAATAACATTTTACTACAATACCATGGTTACGCCCTAAGGTAACTTTTTTACTTTCGGTCATAGTGACGCGACAATATGAATCGGATAAAATCGAACTAATTCGAGGTAAAAACAATTGTCTGAGAAATATTTTTGTAAATTTGTATTTAGTATTAGTTATTATTACGTTGCAACGTACCTTAAATCCCATTTTGCGAATCCTTAATATATTTTATTTATCAAAAAATGCATTTGAAGATGCGATATTGGACGTATGGTTTAAATATCCCATACTTTTTAAAGCGTAGTAGTCTTGAATATCAAAATCTGTTATACCACATTTATTTCATCCTTATACTAAGTATGCAGTAAGAATGTGATACCAGGAATTAATCAAGGATACGTCCAAATTTTGTTTTTACAATTAAACAAATTATATATATCTTTGATGTAACTATTCTTTCGATATGTCAAACTTAGATGGACTCCTTTTTTGTTTTTCTGTTTCTAAACCCACGATTACAGTTTATTTGGAAAGTTAATCGGTAATCGATTTCGTGATGTGTCGATTGGAACGGTCTCTTCACTATTGCTGTTTAACGATCATCTGTCAAATGGGACTTGGTATTTGAAATGCACTCTAGTGGTCGCCTTTTCGTTAACACTGCATCGAGTGTTGTGGGTTCCTCACACGGCTCAAAAGTTGTGTGATCCAAATAGTTGTTCTGAGTCTAGGTGTTCTTTTGTCCATTGTTTCAATGTTTGTATAGTATTCTGCGATACACGTAATATTGTTAGTGCGGGAGACATAATTTAACAAAAAATATTTGAAACTTTTATTCATGATTTTTTACAAAATTACAAGAAAATTTTAAAGTAGTAATTTTAAAGAATAGCAAAGAATTTATCAAATTTGAGTTAGCGTAGTTTCGTATATTTGATTACAATTTTCTGTAGGGAAGCGAAGTGATTAGAAAGTCCTTCAACTGTATCAGTTGAGATACTTTGTATTTGCTTCACTTAGTCCATTAAGAACGAGCCCTACCGTGCAATTCAGATCACTAATGCATCTTATAGTGTTTCTTGGAAGCTTGCATACAACAAGAGTTGTTAGACTTGTTGCAGAATATTTTATATCTCCGCCAGGACCTAGTGGAGAAATGGAAGGAACGACTTGTGCACCCTATTGCCGGGCACGCCACGATAGTGGCGGTTAGTCCCGTCTTTGAGGAGTGGCTGGAGAGGCGGCATGGCGCCCTCACCTTCCGGCTAACACAGGTAATGACTGGCCACGGTTGCTTTGGCCAGTTCCTGTGTCGCATAGGCCGGTAAGAGACGCCCGGTTGTTACCACTGCGGCGACTGCCGCGACGTTGTTGAGGACACGGCGCTGCACACTTTGGCGGACTGCCTCGCCTGGGCATCGCAACGCCGTGAGTTGATCGCGGCAGTCGGACTGGTTGCCCTCTCACTTCCAGCCGTGTTTCAGTTTATGGTCCGGAGTGAGAGATCGTGGCACGCCGTCGCCTCCTTTTGTGAGTAAATAATTTCCATCAAGGAGACGGCGGAGCGGGAGAGGGAGCGCTTAAACCCTCTCTCCAACCGTAGAACCGGGCGCCGGACGGCGCGAGATGACCTCCAGCCACCCTGAGGTTTGACCTGGGGGTGGTGGGCTGCGTGGGCCTGCTCGCCCCACCCGATCAGCACCAGGTCCGAGAGGCGGCGTGCGTGTTCCCACGCGCGCCTCGGAGTCGTGTTTTTGTTCCCCCACAAGGGTACAGTAGAGGAATTGTCTCAGGTAGTGGCCTGCAGTTTCACACGGCTGGGTCGCGATTGCATGTGAAAGCGATTTGCGCGGCCCCGCCGTCTATGGTTATAGACACCGTGGAACACGAGGAACACCGTGGTAGGTTTAGTCGGTATTACCGGGGTATCTTTTCCCCGGTGAGCCCGACATAACCTCTTCGTCGGCCCCGCAGAGAGATAAGCGTCAATGCATTCCCACACGTAAAAAAAAAGAATATTTTATATAAAATAATGTTGGTCTCATTATTTTTCAACTACCTACATACATACCTATATTTATGCCTCTATCCCGAAGTGGTAGGCAGAGAAGCCGAGCACATTTCGTTTCCGTACCACAAAAGTTCTAAGCAAAAAAAAAATCGCAATCACCCACCTTAGGGACAAAGAGGCAGCTAAAATAACAATAAAAGTCAAGTCAACAAGTCGTAGTATTATTTTAATACATAACACAGCTTGTATACCAGAATTGTAAGGCCAGTAGTAGCCAGACCAATAGTGTATTACAACAACATTTCTCGAGCTATATTCAGTTTCCACGTAACAGGATACAACCTTGATTCCCTCTATCGGCCGCAGTGTCTGACCCATGCTATTATAGAAATTATTTCCGAAAACCCTATCAGATTCATGAATGGCATAAATAATACAAAACCCAGAGCCGCGAATTTCGCAAAGCCTAAATTGCATATATAGGTATATTATATGGATGATTATTTCGAGATCTGCAGACAAAACTATAGAGAATAGTCCCATTTAAAACTATCGATACGTTGTTGTTTATTTAAATATCGCTTTGATGCCTTAATTACTCGACCGATCGACTCAATCATAATGAAATTTCGCATACACGTTGAGTGTTATAGAAAAGGACATAGTGTAGCTTTGATACATAACAAGTACTGTTCCCGAGGGATACAAACTGATGGACAAAATCTACATTAACGCGAGCGAATCCGTGGGTAAAAAATAGTAAGATATCGTAACTGTAATTTAACGGGAATATGAAAATCACCATAAGTTTCTTATAGTCATCTTCTTATAGGTATGAAACCTTCTAATTCATTATTTTTAAGGCTATCTTGCTCCAGTAACAATTTCTGTGTAGCGGGGTACTTTACAATAATTCAAACAATGAACACAGAGAACACCCAGCCTTAGAACACCTATTTGTGGATAACACAATTTTTGTCCCGTCTGAGGATAGAACCCACAACACTCGGCGTAGTGGCAACTGCAAGTTCACTACTTAAACCACTACATCAACGCTATAATCTATATAACTGTGAAGTGAAGATATATGTATATAAATGAAATAATTTCATTAGCCATAAAATGTTGACGTGCATAAGTGCTTGTTTTGGTTCTGTAATATGAAACACACACAATTATTTAATACTGGATTTTGCCAGCGGCTTCCCTCGCGTAAATGTAGTTTATGTCAATTTTCTTTCCCTCGCGTACAGTACGTTTTCTAGATTGAAAGGTGCCCTATGAACTTTTTTGTACCCCTGACAACGTGTACGCGAAATTTTATGATAATCGATCGAGTAGTTAAGGTGTGAAAGCGTAATAAACAAATAAAATAACAAACAAACTTACATTCGCATTTATTATATTAGTAAGAATAAAAAAACAGCTGCATAAATATTGTTTTTAATTCCCTGTAGTAGTTATAGATCAAAATAGTATCAATGTTAGTCAAGCGAAACTTAATACTATCGTAGCAATTGAAATATGTATTTTTAGCTATGCTACGATATCGTAATACAACAATCGCCGATTTAAATTAAATAGAAGTCATATGAAAGGTACTTGTCTCGATTCAAAACCGTTATATATAGCGTAGTAATTGTATAAGCGTAGGCATGAAATCAGTAGCAATAAATCAGACCATCAATTCAACTGACGTATCAACCTTGATGTATCAACCAGCTGTAGCTTAATTGTAGTAATTGTGCGATCAACTTGAACAATCTACTCAAATTACGATAATATTTTGTTTTGTTTTATTGTTTTTCCGGAAAGCATTTATATTTTGTGACTCGATGGATGATATGTATCACATGTAACAACGGACCTGGGGATCTACTAAAGTATTCATAGTTCTCGTTGCATCTAGATTTGTCAGCATATCCTTACTTAATACTATAAATGCGAATGTGAGTTTCTTTGTTTATTTGTCACGCTTTTACGCCCTAACTACTTGCCCGATCGTCACGAAACATTTTATACTCGTTGCCAGTAGCATAAAAAAGGACATAGGATACCTTTCATCCAGAAAAAGTACTGTTCCTGAGAAATAAGAATTAATTGACAACATCTAGATTAACGCGAGCTACGCCGCGGGCAAAATATAGTCTTTACATACATTTAGATTAGTTCCTCGACGTTGCTGCTCCAAATGCAGCTATGACCAGCCCTTGTTTAGCGATGTCTGAAGTCTACACAGGTAAGGCACACAAACTAAGCCACTGCGTATCGTAGCCGTACTCGTACCATAAGCATTTCATGGATCAGAAGAACCGGTAATATTCTAGATATTACTTCCTTAGCTTTTATAGCATAAATTGAATCTTCACAATACTATGAAAAACTTTTCCTAGGATCCCTATGAACTTTTAGCATACAACAACTTTCTAGTTGTTGTATGTTAAAAGTTTTAACAGAGTGCGAGGGTGCTAGTATTTCGAACATGATCGCAAGCAGGCTAAATCGCAGATATGTGGATCCCTACAGTTACTGTATCATGTCTCATGGGATACTACAGCGGTGATATACGTGATCTATTTTATAAACAGTCTGTTGTACGCATTGCGAATGCAAAGTGCTTGGGTGTTGCAGATAATTGAATCAAATATACCAATGACAATCTGTTCCTTTTATATTTTGGAGTATGAGCAAAAGATTCTGCATGCCGTTCTTAATTACTTGGAGTCGATGCCATTGAGTCACCATGCCCAGGGCAGTATGAGTATGCAACTAGAATCCACCGCAAGAAATGTAACATTGTAACTACGTTTCGCCTAAAAAGTGAAAGACCTGGCTTATATACCTCTCCCATTCCTTCACCGAATCTTTAATTTCTTTTACTAAGGACATTGATCCGTACGCTTCAGTTAGCCCTGGTGTTGAAGTTGCGATAACCCCTTGCCACCCTGCAGCATCGGCTAATTCACCATCTGGTTCTTATAAAAACTTCTAAAACTCTTTTAGTTCTTCTTAAAGTAACATTAGCGTTCAACAAAATAATATCATCGTAATGTGCATAATTATATGTATGTCTCGAGAAAACACACTGTGTGCATACCAAAATAGTCTCACTCCTGTACCCCTAAAAGGTTAAGTACGTGTATGATACTTTTATTCAACCAGCCATGGTTTCAGGGCCTACGTTACAGGGACAAGCCTATTGCTATGGATAGGATACATTGCCACGCTCCGTGCTACTACTAACAAGTTTAAGTCAGATAGAGATTTTACCCAACCGAGAATCAATCCAAGACCTCGTATGACCTCAAGACATCATACTTAACCATCGCAATCACTACCACTATGCCATCAATGCAGCAATAAATAGCAAAATATATACGGCTATAATACTCATAAAAGACCCGAATGTTATATTGAGGAAAAAGTATTTAAAAATAAAAATCCTCTTTGTACATAATACCGCAATTTTCTTTATTCCATTTCTATCGAATTTTATTATATTTTATCGTTGCTCTTTAATAAATTCGAGTTCGGTCACAGAAATCTCGGCAGAAGTGGAGCTAATAAAAATATGAGCAATAATAAGATTGGCTTCGGGTTTATTAATGGGTAAGAGATTAGTAAGGTGGAAGAGGCGAGATAAAGGGCCCGGTTTTATTTTAGTACGTTAGTAATTAAGATACAAACCTCGATACCTTCTCATCGGTGGATCCATTACTGTTCTGAAATGGCCTATAATTGCCGTGGGAGTATTATGGGAGCTTTGCGAGAAAATATATCGTTATTTCAAAATATTGCTGTTCTTTTGTTGGTATTTTCTGGTGGAGCTGATAATACGATGCTTATGGATAATTAATCGAGGCAAATTTATTGTTATTATGTATTGTATTTATGGCGCCTAATGTGATAACATTGTATAAGATGTGCTTTCTTCGGTAGATGATTAACAAGGCTATCGCTTGCCCGACCATAAGCGCTTTGATATTGACAAAGACATTATTTTATGTGATATACTTCACCAGAGCCAAGCCATCCAAACCAGAGATAAAGAAAAAGAATTCGCTCATTAATATAATCTTGCGTCGAGTGAAGTTTGACAGGATACCCAGAAATTAAACAATGATCTTCTCATTTCATAGCTTTTTTGTAATACGCCAAACGTATTATTCGCTGGATAAAATTAAAATAAAGGTCGCGAGTACAATTACCGAAATGCAGATTTTCCCTATAAACTTCTTTTTTTGTGGTTCTGAACAGAATCCCGAAAGTCCTCATCGATACATTTGCCAAAAAAAAGTTATACGAGGCCAAAGGCCATGGTAATAAACTTATAAGCTGGTTTTCGCGAAAATCTTGGATACGGTTTGTTAACTTTTAAATAAACATAGTGGTTATCAAAATTGTAGCTCTGGAAACAGCAACAACAAACAAGAAGTAATCCAATTACTTGTAACTTCTTTTGCGGCACATATTACATCAATATGGAATTTAGAATTATTTTCAGGAAAAGCCAATAGTTTAGGTGAAATCCCAGGTTTAAGTATTGATTTTGCTGTGCATAACTTAAAACATTATTCTGATTATAATACAAACTCAAAAGTCTAGTCTCTTCAAATACACATCTTCTTTCTTTCGGTAAAATTCAGGTGTCATATAACGTTTATTTAAAAAGCTTTTGACAATATAAAAAATATTCGTATAAAGTTAAATTAAATGGAATTTCATAATAGCCAGTACAAATTTTAATGGGATTACGAACATTATCATTTAATGGAACGATAATGTAGTTTCATTACGTAATTACAGATTTTATAACCCATACATGTCTATTTTACATGGATTCTGATAACAGACAGACAGTGTGATACATGCTGTACAATAATTCAGCATGTAGCAGTTATGTGTGGTTTTATATTAAAGTCAGATAGTGGTCTCTATAGCTAACGAAAAACTCTACAAGAAAATAAGAATATTAATCTGAAAATGACTTTCAGTGAAGAACTTATTAGATAAATCATAGCGGTACTTGAGGGATATCGAAATTACGCTAGCAAAGTTTAACATAGCTGTCTGCATACCATATATCACCGAATGATCCTAAAATGACCACCAGTCTCACTCTGTATAATGTTTAAATAAGTGATTTTACCTGTAAGAGTTAGTTAGATCTGAATACACACTATTAACTTACCATTATGTTTAGGTCTGATGTAATAAGAGCAAGCGCCTGGGCAGAGTTTTAAACTGACTTCCAATAGTAAATAATTCTTAGCAGGTTAACCAAATCACTGAAAAACACTTAGTCAGCAGTAGCCCACTGTATCTTATCTTATCTTGTTACGGGGGCCAGTCAGTGCAGACCGGCGACACTTCGACCCAGTGGGATCTTTTGTGTCGGCCCCGAGATCTATACCTTAGCTATCTCCCTATGAATGTACTGCATCAATCGCAGCGTACACTTCAGAGGGAGAAGCCTGAAGTCCTCAGGGCTCGGATATGCCAACCCCATCAGACCCATCCTTAGTCCAGCCAACGCGTCACATTCAGACAGTAGGTGTAATATGGACTCGTCCCGCTCACCACAGGCTCTGCAGATCAAATTGTTTGTCAAACTCAATCTGCACAGGAAGTCATTGGTGCCAAAGTGACCAGTAAACGCTCCTGTGAGCAGGCGTATTTGGCCCTTGTTGTACCCGCAGAACTTCCGGGTGAAGCTCGTGGCTCTGTTTGCAATGAATTTCTTGGAGTGTTCCAGACCCCTAAGGGCCATCCACTCCCGCCTGTGTTTATCATTGCCATGTGCATTCATAGCTGCCTTGACGGTACTCTCAGAGAGTCCTACAAATGGCTCGGGGCCAACAAATAGTTGCTCCGAGCCCTTCCTGGCCAATTCATCTGCCTCCTCATTACCCTGCACACCTGCATGCCCCGGAACCCACACAAGCCTGACTGTGTTTTTCCTGCCTAGTTTGTTAAGGGCTTTAACACAGTTCAGGACTAGTCCGGAATCCACCCTACAGGAGTTCAGAGCCTTAAGAGCAGCTTGACTGTCACTGAGAATATAAACAGTCTTGTCAGTGCCATTTTTGTTGATATTCTCCTGCGCGCAGGCAATTATAGCATAGGTTTCCGCCTGGAAGACCGTTGTATATTTGCCCATGCTTTGGCTCACCTTACAGTCGTTGGCATAAATACCAGCGCCTGATCCTGATTCCATTTTGGAACCATCGGATTCCACCGGATGTACCAGATGAGACAACCCTTGTTAGGGGATTGTAGATCTTGTCTCCATTCCTCCCTTGGACCTTTATTGTAAAATTCTTTTTGAATATGTGTATTGGTTGCATTTTGTCGCATCCCATGCTCATAATCACTTTGAGATCCTTTGAAATCTCCAGTTTTGTGTGTCGAGTTACCGGCATGTTGACGCTCTACAGCCCATGCACAGACAGTCTATGTAGCGCCTTCAACGCCTCCAACTCCACAACAATGTGTAGCGGCGTTAGGTCTAGCAGGATCTCTAACGCAGCCGTTGGCGTAGACGGGAACGCCCCTGTTATAGCCATGCAGGCCAATCGCTGCACCTTAGACAGCGCTTTCCTGCATGTTGCTAGTTTAGTTCTTGGCCACCAGACAATGCTTCCATATATGAGTATGGGTCTTATCATTATCGTGTATAGCCACTTGATGACCTTGGGCTTCAGGCCCCAGGTCTTCCCATAAGTAGAACGAATCATGCCGAAGACCCGCTGGGCCTTCACTATGGCTTTGTCTACATGAGGTTTCCACGTTAGCGTGCTATCCAGGGTCATGCCTAGATACTTCACCTCCGTGGACCATTTTAGCTGTGTACCATACATGGATAGAGTTTCCAACCCTGTCAGATCCCTCTTCCTAGTAAACGGCACAACAGTAGTTTTCCCTGGGTTGATCGATAAATGGTTGCTACTGCACCATTTTTCTACCATAGTCAGGGCCCTCTGCATGAGACTGGATACTGTGCTCGGAAATTTTCCATTGACGAGTATCACCAAGTCATCCGCATATCCGACCGTTAAGTACGGACCTTTGTTGAGTTGTTCTAAGAGTGAATTAACCACCAAGCACCATAAGAGTGGTGAGAGTACTCCACCCTGAGGGCAGCCTTTGGTGGTCGTTGCAATTATTTCATCCCCTAACAACTCAGACCTAATAATTCTTCCCCTGAGCATACAATCGATCCACTTGCAAATGATTGGCTCTATGCCGTGATTTGCCGATGCCACACTAATGGCATCAAAGGTGGTCCGATCGAAAGCTCCCTCAATATCCAGGAATGCAGCAATGCATAATTCCCGGTTATCTAATGCATGTTCTGCCTTGTTTACCACAAAATGCAGTGCCGTCTCAGTTGATTTGCCCGACTGGTAAGCACATTGTAGCCCGTGGAGGGGGAATTTCCCTAATGCTCCCTCCCTGACATGTCTATCTACTAACTTCTCCAGGGCTTTCAGGAAGAACGACTCAAGACTGATAGGTCGGTATGCCTTGGCTTCCTCGTAGTCAGCTTTGCCCGGTTTCGGTATGTAGATGACTTTAACTCGCCTCCATATCTTTGGAATATATCCAAAAGCTATGCAGGCTCTGTATAGTCTGCACAAATGCGGAACCAAGAGTGCAGCTCCCTGTTGTAGGATAATGGGGTAAACCATGTCTAGCCCACTGTAACGAATTAGTATTGTGTTCAAGAGTTTGTGGGTTTGACTCCAATCTATTACACTACCGAAATGAATCCCCAACTAACAAAACCAATTAGATTAGGCGTTGGGTTGTTTATATATATTATTATATATTTTATATATATTATTTATAATATTAGTAGTTTACAACTTATAGCATTATACTTAAGAAGATGCCAAGAAAGTGTCTTTTGCAAAGTAAATATGCAAAACTACAAAAGAATCTGGACAGCAAGCCTAGTATACAAACGTTCAATAAATTATATGGTCAATTTACAGATCAGCAAATAGATGATGTAAAATCTACTTCCTTTATAAAGTCGGCAAAATTAATACTGATAGAAAGAAAACACTCGTATAAAGATTTATATTTTTCTAAACCTTTTCCTTTACAATAAATTTAGATCATTTTTTATTCCTCTGGGCGTACGTTATCTATTTTATTTTCGTAAAAACGTTACGTACCATTCCTTCTTTATAAATATTTTATATGTAACAACTTTTAAAATATCTGTACGAGAAATTATTTGAAATATTTAATAACATATAAAAGTGCCAGTTTAAGAGCTTTTTTTTTATATACTACTAAGGTGGGAAACAGGTATACGGCCCACCTGATGGTAAGTGGTCACCGTAGCCGACAGACGCCTGCAACACCAGAGGGATCATTTGCGCGTTGCCGACCCTTTAAAAAAAGAAATGGGAAGGAGAAGGAGCAGGAAGGGGGAAAGGAGATGATTGGGCCTTCAGCACTCTCAATCACCGAACGAAACACAACAGTAGGAATACTGCTATTACTTCCGGGGGAGTACTTCCCTGATCGGGCCGACCCATTCATGCTGAAATCAGCGAGGCCTAAACTACCATGTCTATACGTAACTTCTGAATATCCATTCTCTTATCAGCATGGCGACATTAATCACTCCGCTATCTCAATCAAATCTTGGTCAATCGATGATTTTAGTCACTTTTACAAAATGAAGCAGTTAAATCGTTATTTTTGCCACACAGTACTGGCATAATATTTTATTTTAGCAAGTAGCGTATTAATAATATAATCCAAAGTAACAACTTTTTATTGCAATGGTAAAAGATGTTACTACTTACTGTCAAGTTAGCCGATGATGTCATGATGATCTATCACTTCTCCGATCATTAGGGATTCCAGGATTATTATAAAGATACTGTATCGCCAGTACCAATAAATCAGTCTCAGTCAGGTATCTTTATCCACTACGATGGCGATACAGCCCTTCCTTTAAAGGATCGGCTATGCGCGAGTGGTGCTGTTCATATTACAAGCACATAGTCTACTAGTTAGACCTAGTAGTAGACTATGGGCTTTTGTCTACCGTAAGCTTGTTTGTCACTATGATTGTATAAGAAAAACAGACTAAAATCTTGCTTAAGCTAGAATGAAGAAAACAACAGCTAGATATAATATTTTGTTGCAACACAGGGAAATTCAACGCGTTTTAAAATTGTATATTGTAGTGCAGCAAAAAAGTCTAGCAGCTGCGTTACCCTGCTTCTTTTTAAAGACTAAACGCAAGTTTATCTATGTAAAAGGGTTGCTTATTGACCAAAAATGTACGCCAGCTCCCAGGGAATAGGCTTTTATAGATTACCTATATAATTACCCTGAATTAGATATTATTGTCGCAATTAACTACTGTAATTGAATATTGATATCTGTGGCTTAAATGACGTTTAACCCGATCAGTAGATAGATCTTTGTGATAACTGATATTTATTTTTCAGAGTTCTTTTTTGTGATGGCATAAATTTAATAATATTATGAATATTAACATAAACTTTATTCAAGAAAACATTTTATATATTTTATAACAACTATACTTCTGTATATTTTAACACAGTAGACGCTATAATCCGATTCAAGCAGAAGTCAACACGGTATATAGAGATTAACATAAAATAGATATCGATGATGAATAGACTGTATAGAATAGCTTATTGCCGTGGTCACAAGGACAAGTGGAGCATGTACACCGCTTTGTTGAAAACGGCACGGTAGGATACTGCAATATGGCACAAAGCTGCTTCGCTATATAAGACTACCTACGTAATTGTCTAGCGAACGATATTGTACATCCTATCATGAAATCTGCGTGACAATATACCGAAAGTATTGAAACGATCTTATGGAATATTTACGGTTAAAACTTGGTGGTTCTATGACCAGTTTAAGGGTTTTTGTAGTTGCGTGTTGCCAGTGCAGGGTTGATACCAGAATAGGACTAATATAACTTATATAATTAGCGTTGCTTAGAAGCTGTTGTTTTACTTCAAACTAGCGACCCGCCCCGGCGTCGCACGGGTAGTACAAACCTTTACCAAATTATACACTCAAACCTTTCTCATGAATCACTCTGTCTGTTGGTGAAAACCACATGAAAATCCGTTCAGTAGTTTTTGAGTTTATCGCGAACAGACAGACAGACAGACGCGGCGGGGGACTTTGTTTTACAATATGTGGTGATAATGATATAGAAAGAATACTTCTCTAAAACTACATTTTAGATTGAAACTTATGTTTCCGACCGATCTTGATGTCTTGAATATGATTCCCGGGTCGCACAAAGTGTCATTATTTCGCAATACTCAGAAACAGCACAGTAAGAGGCAATGGGCCTGGTATATTGCAAATAGGTCGCCCTTTAGAACGTAGGACTCAAAATATAGTTGACCAAATGTGGATATAATACATCTCTACATTTAGGACATACATGCGTCAGTAGATTTGTATTTATTATTTCTACTAGTTTGACATTTTTGGTTTAGTTTACGTTATAGTAAACTTCGCAAGTAACAATATAGTTTCGACTTAATAAGTCTGGGAGTTCAAAGTGCACAGCTTGCCTCATGAAAAGTAATTTTTTATCCACTTTGAACTATTAGTTCAGGTATACAACCAGTATACAACATTAATACGATACTTATAATACAGACACATTATATTATTTTTATAAAGTTACGTAAATAGATAGCTCTGTGTATCTAAATACAGAACATAATTCCTCTGTAGATATTTCGTTATCAACGTCGCAAAAAACATTAAGATTAAGACTTAAGAAAATGCTCTCGATAGAATAATAAAAATGTTTACGAAAAATAAATCGTGATGAACAAATTATTCACATCCGAAAGATAATCCAGACATCGAGATAAACAAGACTAGGTACACGAAAGGAGTGCCAAACACAATAAAGACTTTCTCCGTTGGAACGGCTGACAGGCGTAGCCAATCGCCTTTGTAGGCAGTTTATGTGCCTTCATTGCTCGCAGGGGCATATTGGTTTACGCTCAGCTACATATCCACCCCTGATCGCTTGAAACTTCTCTCAAAGAGCCCCGTTCAATGACATCCAAATTTGCTAAACAATTTGTTTCGTGAAAACCTTGCTAATGACAATCGCTTAGAGTTTTAACAATTGCTGAATATATTTTATTTACAAGTTCTCCTCTTAACATTAGTACCGTTAAACGAAAAACTGAATAAACTTAAGAACTTGGCATTTTTATCTATATTTATGAGGGAGTCAAGTTGTTAAAATACTGCTGACAGACCCTTATCTATTTTGTTGAAATATAATTGGTGTCATCCTTCAAAGGCAGGGTACAGTTTGCAAAATAAATGCTGTAAACGCATTCCCTTGTGCGCGCCGACACAGGATTTGCATAAAGTATTCCTTTTAAGAAAATGCAAATAGTTGGATTCTCTAAGAAAAATGGAGGATTACAGTCGGTAAAAATATATATTTTTGTATTCGATATAGGGTAGATTTTAATATTATACTACAGTACATATATTGATATATAATAGTCTAATCGTATTCGACGTCCTTTCGTTCGTTCCTGACGTAGAGTTTGAAACATATACATTTATAGAATTTAGAAGAATTTAGCTCAAATAAGAATCTTATTATTACATCAATTTCTATGATTTTCAATCGTTATTATTTTATACATTATGTTCGGGTCAAATTGGGTATTCCACCAAATTCATCAATTTTTCTTACTTACTGGCTTATACAGACATTTAAATTTTTCCTTTTGAACAGATATTATTATAAATGATATTATTATTATAGTATCAGTAAAATTAGAATACCAAAATTTCAATTATGTAATAGTTTCCTATGCAGAAAATCTTTAATTTTTAGATTTAGGATTAAGCTTAATCATGAATACCACGGCTATACAACACTTAAATATGACCACATATTTTTGTTACTCGCCATAAAGACATAAACGTATTTATAAAGCATAGAGCGCTTGAGGAAACAAAACAAACTCTCAACGTTATGGTTTAGTCAAGTATCAAGATTGTTGTTTGAAGATTTGGTTTCTAAGAAACGAATTTGAATTTGACCGATCCCTGCTTTTGTTACTATGGCGAGTTCTAAAGAAATAGATAATATCCAATTCACTCACAATTTTCGTAATAGTATCTATATATTAAACGTGAAGCATAAACTTTGTACCCCTTTTTACGAAAATAGCGCGGACAGAGGGTATGAAATTTGGCACAGTTAAGGTTTATATGGAGAAGGAGGGGCGAATCCTAATATTTATAATAATATGCATTAGAAATACATTAAATTAATGAAAAAACACTACACGCACACAACCATGCATTTGAAACACGCAGTCGAAGCTCGTAACTATGGTTACATACATCAATATATAATGACATATATCAGCAATATGTTACAGGCAAACTTTGGTCGAATTTCGAGCACTCGGCGACCGCTAGTTCGAATAAATCTCTCTACCTAAAACATCGAATCAGTTAATACATAAATATAAAAGCATCATTGATTTCGTACTACAAAAAAATAGTTTTTTAATTAAATACGAAGGGCTTCAGTAAATATACGCTTTTTACATCCGTATTATTAGAAAAGAACTGGCACAAGATAATAACCCTTGCGTCGTGAGGCATTTTACAAATATTGAAATCATGGATACAAAATACAGAGATTTGAAAGAAGTAATTTCAATCAGATGTTCCTTTTTCGTTTTGGTCGATAAGTAACACACAGTGTGCACATATATGCATAGATTCATGCTTTTATACCTCCGTACGGGTAAGTAGAGTTGATTTAAATCCATATTTCGACAGATAAATTTGAACGTCTCACGTAATAAGACGTGACTCTACTACCATTTACCGGGTTCATTGCTGCTACCGAGAATTTTCCAGAAAATCCAACAGCATTGTGCCCAATCTGGAAATAGAACTGAGATCTCTGGTGTTTTATCTGAAAGTCAGCGCTATGGTCATGCATAGCCATGGTGGTGCAATACATGTATCTGAATATATATGTCAAAGTCAAAAATCATTTATTCACTTAGGTCACAAAGTAACACTTATGAACGTCAAAGGGGTTAGTGAGTTTATTACATTTACTGAATTTACATTTATGTTAGTTGCAAGGTCCAGGCAAAAGGTTGAGCCTATGAGAAAAGACCTGCAAGAAACTCAAGGCAACTAATTTCAGTACTTTACAACTCATATATGTACCAGTTACTCTCCATATTAAACTGAATTCTAAAAATAAAGGAAATGTTAGTAATATTATGTAAGAAGCATTTCAGGTTTAAAATAATATTTCTAAGTAGTCATTTGTTATAGACAGTAGTTTGGCATGAGGACACATACCCTTACACTTTGTGACATATGAAAAGGTAGTTCGTGACTAAATGTAGTTAAAACAAAATTTACGTTAATACTTACAACGTTTGTTTAAAAGAAAATAAAGATACTTTAACATCACAAAATAAACACGAAGTGCCTTCACATAACTAAATTGAGTTATATAATAGATATATTTTTGAATCCTGTGTGAAACAAGCAACTAGTTCCATGAGTTTTTATCATTTAAGTAATAATTGATTAAATAATAGCCCTTTCCGATAAGTTGACTATTAACAGCACTTTTAAATTTGAGCAAAGGTAAATTTATAATATCAATCGGTAGTATTAAAAAAGAGTATACTGGATGATGGTACAAATGAATTGTGAACTTTATGTAAACGATGATACGAACCTACCTACTAACTGATGCTTATTTCTAGTGTTTAGGTTGTTAATATCACTATTCTTATTATACAAGTGAATATTATGTTTTATAAACATAATATTCGTAAATACATATATATTGCGACGCAACGGTAAGATTGAATTGCAATTTCTATAAAGCGCTCTTTCAGGGAAACTCGTAGCCCTAAATTATAAATCTTACGTACTGCACGCTTTTGAAGAATAAAAAATTGTTTCAATATCAGCTGCCTTACCCCACAACAGTATGCCATAAGACATGATGCTGTGAAAATAACTAAAAATATACTAGTCTCGCAGTATCTACATCAGTATATATCGCGAATGTGGCTGAACTAAGTCTCCCTGCAAGACACGGTATTTGAGCGCCCCACTGAACTTCGTCATCTAAAGTAATGCCTAAGAAAACTGTGGATTGTACAAATATGACTGTTTCATACTGTAACCTACTGGCAACTATTTGATCATAACTTCTTTTTAAATTGATTAGAAAAGCCTCATGCCCTTTCACCAATTCACTATTACACTGTGTAACATTTTTAAACTTGTTTGACTTTAAGATTAAATCTAACTTTTTAATTAACTTATTTAACTTCAAGTATTGCCTTAATTTCTTACTACTTTAACAAAAACATGACTGAGCTTACTTTTATAACTATGCAGTGTACTTATTTTTTCCAAAGAGCTCCGAGTAGAGGTTCAGAATCGCAGCACCATTTAGCACCTGAATGGTTTGTTCCTAGGAAATAATGTTAGTATGGGCTTCGTTCAGGTTGTATTGTTTCCGGGCACGCCGCGATCGTGGCGGTAAGTCCCGTTTTAGAGGAGTGGCTGGAGAGGCGGCATGGCACTCTCACCTTCCGGCTGAGACAGCTAATGACTGGCCACGGTTGTTTTAGCCAGTTTCTGTGTCGTATAGGCCGGCAGGCAACGCCCGGATGTCATCATTGCGGCGACTGCCGCGATGTTGTTGTGGACACGGTGCTGCACATTTTGGTGGATTGCCCCGCCTGGGCATTGCAGCGCCGTGAGTTTAACGCGGCAGTCGGACTGGTTGCCCTCTCACTCCCGGCCGTGGTTCAGTCTATGGTCCGAAGTGAGAGATCGTGGAACGCCGTCGCCTCCTTCTGTGAGGAAGTGATTTCCATCAAGGAGGCAGCGGAGCGGGAGAGGGAGCGCTTAAATCCTCTCCCCAAACGCAGAACCGGGCGCCAGAGGGCGCCAGATTACCTCCAGCCACCCTGAGGTTTGACCTGGGGGTGGAACGCTGCGTGGGCCTGCTCGCCACCCGATCAGCACCAGGTCCGAGAGGTGGCGTGCGTGTTCCCACGTGCGCCTCTGTGTCGTGTCTTTGTCCCCCCCCCCCCCTCAGGGGGACGGTGGAGGAAATATTTTTGGGAAGTGGCCTGCTGTTTCAAACGGCGGGCCGAAACCACAGCGGGGTCGCGATTGCATGTGAAAGCGATTCGCGCAGCCTCGCCGTCTATGGTTATGTCAAGGAACACCGTGGTAGGTTTAGTCGGTATTACCGGGGTATCTTTTCCCCGGTGAGCCCGACATAACCTCTCCGTCGCACCGCGGAGAGGTATGCGTCAAAGCAAAGTAAGAAAAAAAAAGAAGTTTGTATCGTTTCAAGCTTAGTGCTGCGGCTCAGTGACCTAGAAATGACATCATTACAATATCTGAAGGATCTAACTTTATTTTCTAGTCCGTCCCGCTGGTTCAAGATATCCATATATTCTATATGAAGCTCCGTCACTTGCCTTTTAAGCTCCAATACTTTGTTGTTGACTGCTTCAATTTCACCTTCATAATCGCTGCGTTCCTTTAATAACATATTGTCGTCTGCCTTATATTTCTTCAATTCCAACAGTGCTGTCTTTATTTTTTGTTTTCTGTGTCTTTAGCTGTTGCCTTACGAGTCATTATTTGAGTATTCATTGTTAGTTGAAGGATGTAAGAATCGCTAAACACCTAGAAAATATGAAAAAAGAAACAACTTAAGTAATTGAAAAGAAAAGTGGGATGGGACAGATAGGTATATGTATAAATGGTTGAAATATTTGCTTTAAACTTACAGTAGAGAAGATTAAATGAGTATTAGTTTTAAAATGTATAAGAAATGTTACTATAATGTATTGGAAAATATATTTTCTTTATTTATTAAGATGGAGGGTAAAATAAAATAATCTAATTGGAAAAGATAAAAATATACATAAATTTATGGTAAAATACAAATAAAATCACTACAGTAATACTATTAGTTAAATGTGTAGTATAAACATGTGTGTATGCATGCCTGGGGCGAATGTTTAGTCGTCAATTTTGCTTGCACCTATTGTTTATTTATTCCCCAAGCAAAGGCAGACAAAAAATGTGCCGGTGTGTGGTGTACAAAGCTCACAGTATAATGAGCAGAGTAAACAAATGTTGTGGAGTGTCTGTTAAAGTTGATAAAGTAGAATACTGCCCAGGTTTACACGAAGATTGTTCAAATTTCGTCCATTGTCACAGTGTTGACTCCAACGACCAGTATAATATTTGCAGATTTATATGACACGATTTGAACCATAGCATATATCACTTCTATGAATACAGATATACTATTTTATTATACTAAACGTGTTTAATAAATGATAAAACAAATTAGAAATTAATTTAAGTTCTTAAGGCACTATTTTGCCGTCTGACGTTTCGAGTTGCCTATGAACGCTTTTCTCTAATTTTAATTCATAGCTTTATTTTTGTACGGTGTGTGTGATTGTGCACGTGTATACACACACGCGTTTGTGTGTATATATTTGTTAAGGAACACACAAAACAAAAAAACAAACCAGTATCACCATACATATACAAAAGACCTTACACATAGCTTTAAAAGGACAAATATTATATTTTTTTGAAGTCACGTGTCAAGAATCTAAAGCGAAACGAGTCTTTGATTTGTTCTGGCTTTAAAGGAATTGAAGTCAAAAGTGAATTCGCCAACCTCTTGGTATTGTAACGCCTTTGAGGAACACAGTAACGGGGAGTGATCTATAGCACTCACTCTTGAGCTCTCACTTATATACTCGACGGCCTAGTATCAAAGGGCCTCAAGTTGCCGACTCAACTCAAAGTGCGGCCTCCTTTTTAATAACTTTGAAAACAAGTACGTTCGTGAATTTATTAGTCGGACGATGACGCGATAATATTTTTGTACGCATTTGTTTTGAAGATTCCGTATCTAAAATTCTCAACGATCAATTTACAAGACAATCAGAAATGTATTTCTCTAAATACATTAAACTTAATACCATAGAAGTAAAAAGCATATTCAGTGCACTGAAATACTTTTATTTATGGGATTCTGCTGAAAAAGGTTTACAAGCAAAAGAAAATATCTTTCAAACTTTTTATGCTACCAATTTACGAGTCTAACTAATAGCAAATGGCTACCTTAATCTACATATATGCGCTTGCCATACAAAGAAATATCACTCAGGCGTACTAATTCTTAAAAAACGAGTCATTGTGCTGTTAGCGCAAGGAGCAATGATCACACTGGACCTCGGCCCATAGCGCACTGTCTCGTCTGGTAGCCTATAACAACCTCGTGTCGTGTTGAGTGAGACCATCCTAGCACAGGAGTGCTAGGATGGTCTCACTTCAGGAAAACAGCACAAGGTTGTTTGCCTACAATAACCTCCACTTGAATGAAATCTTAGGTTTTCCCTTAAAAATGTAGCGATGAAGCTCTAGTCTCTCTCTATCCTTAGACAGAGGGAGACTAGAGCATCAGAGTACTCTTAAGTCCTCTGTCCTCTCATAAATACATATTGAACAAATATAATTTTTAAGTTCTTTATGATAACAGGAAAGGAGGAGGGAGAATCAATATAGATATACAATGTAGGTTTGAGTTAGAAAAGTAAGATGATCATTATAAATAATATTAGTGTTAAAATCCGATCTTAAATACAGAACTCCAACTTTACCCTCACTTGCCTTTTGTTGCTTTCTTGTGTATTTTTATGTTGTTTATTTTCTTTGTTTTGTATCGTTGGATAGCAAAGACAAGCTCATACCATCTGTTTTTCTTACAATCAAATTTACCTTCGCTGGTAAGCGGCGCTCAAAGGCAAACAATATTAAGGATACTATGCTAACTGTATTTATAGTAAAAATACGAAATAACTGTGGTCTTATCTAGCGAGAAATTGTTATTGATGAATTTATATAAAATACAATACAATCCTTACTAATATTATAAATTCGAAAGCAACTCTGTCTGTATATCTGTCTGTTACCTCTTTACGGCTAAATCACTCAACCGATTTGGATGAAATTTAGTAAAGAGATAATTTAAAACCTCGAGAAGGATATTATGTCCTGGGGCAGAAGTGGCTATATGCTTTTTATTGATGTAGGTAAAAGCTAGTATAAAAATAAAAGAACAAAAATACTGGCATTTTAAGTATGCATGGATTACAGTAAGTATGAACGTGCCGTATGCTTGTTCGCCACCTTAGTGATTGAAGTACAAGGCACATTTTAATCACTAACACTCCTGTGACGTGATCACAGTATTATTTTAAATTTTACTCGGTATAAGCTCACTCCACCAATCAATATACAAACGGCTCTTTCAACGGTTCTTTTAGTTTAAAACTGTCCTCATCCGTAATATCAATAATAGTTTAACCGCTAAGGATTTTTAAACTTCTGTAATCTTCTATATTTGATACATGCCAATCTAGGTAGTAAACTCTTTCTGGTGAATTCAATGAACTGATGGCTGGTCCGACATTAATAGACTGCGTATAACTAGGATGATTTCGTGTCGCAGCTTTGTAAATGATGTACAGTCAATTTGTCTAAATTCTCTGAATTATATCTATCCATTATTTAAGGGTATAATATAACAATGTTTCGTTTCGAGCTTTATCTGTAAATCTCGCCAAGGACCCCATTTCGCAAATTAAATCGTCATACACTACAAGTGAACTCATTGAGTAAAGTTATATGAAAACATCAAAACTTATCATATTAATAAGATTTTGTGATATTTACTTGGCCTCTAATTATTGTATATGGAAAACTCGCATCGTCGTCACTTAGTAGTTTAATTCTTCTATCAGCGTACGAACGACGGCGTTCTGGCATAGTGTTCTTATCATAATGTCTTGAAATGGTTAAGCTGACAGATTAATACTTAATGTATTGTAATCTATTTTGGTTATTTGATTATATAAAGAAAACCTATATTCGAAACAAAAATTATAATTTCCTGTGGCGAATAAAGAATCTCTACACATCCAACCAAACACCCCAACACTTGTCAATCAAATTAATTTCTCTCCACTTGCATAATCAAAATAGCTTTTAAATAGAGCGGTTATATGACATCCGCTGAAAATCGTTCGATCAATTAATAACAGTTTTAGTCGACGCTTAGCTCGTATTAGGCAGTTCGCATCTCTAAAGTCGATTAACTAAAGCTAATTCGAATTTAGCTCGCTCACACATTACTCGCCTGAAAAGCGGCAGATGCCAGGTTATCAAACTGTACGTCATATGGAAATGTGGAATGAACTTGCGAACGGTCTTTGATGACTTACATGTTTATACTTTATTTAAACCAGATATTACGGTACTAGATTTAGCTCGCGGCTTTTCTCACCTTAATGTAGATTTTGTCGATAAATTTTTATACCACGAGAACAGAAGGTTTTTTCGGATGAAGGCCCTATTCAGTACCCCTGAAAACGTGTATGCGAAATTTCGTGATGATCGCTAGAGTAGTTAGTTAATGCGTGAAAGTGTAACAAATACCCAAACTCAAATACGCATATATAATTTTAAATAGGATTACTTTATAGTTAGAGAATATGCACCGTGTTCTCTTACAATAAAATGAAGTCTTTATAAATAAGACAACTTACTACACAAGTTCTATTGCTTTATTTCACCAGTTATTAACGAATATATATTTTTTGTTATAGCATTTTCTATCAATAAATTATCAGTATTTGTGCTGAGTCTATAGTTATGCCCAATGGACGAAAAGAGGCTTCTACTAAGTCACTAAAACAGCTGGTAAAATTGGGGTGGACGACCCGTCTAAACTAACCTTTAGATACATCTATACCCATAATATAAAACTGAAGAGTTTGTTTGTTTGGTTGGTTGAACGCGCTAATCAGTAGTTAACAAAAAACTATCCTTGTTTTTCATCACCTAAATATAATATAATTAAAAGTAAGCATATTGGCATTATTATGTATTACTATGCATATAAACATTCACAAACCGTAATACATTATTTTATAATATACAACATGTAACATAATAAACGCACATCCTGAAAGTAGTTTGTTCAAAATCGGCTACTGAATCAATTCCAGCAATATTTGATATAGGTTACTTTTTGTCCCTAAAATTATTAAAACGAATTGAATTATAGTCACCCATTTATTAAACAGCTGAAATAAACGAAAATGTATCATAATTCAAGGCAATAAGATTTTGATGCAATAAAGGCAATATTGTTAGATTGATTATAATATACCCATACTATCCGCGCACAATACGGAGAACTAATTCGTTAAATTAAAATATTTAAGTACATAAAAGTAACATTTTAATGATTCTATTATTATTACGATTTAATAATCTAATTTGGATGTTTGAGATTGTGCGTTATATCTGTGACATGTTGTAGATTACAGGATAGATAGGTTTATAGGTTTTTCGGGCACGCCACGATCGTGGCGGTAAGTCCCGTGTTTGAGGAGTGGCTGGAGAGGCGGCATGGCGCCCTCACCTTCCGGCTGACACAGGTAATGACTGGCCACGGTTGTTTTGGCCAGTTCCTGTGTCGTATACGCCGGCAAGAGACGCCCGGTTGTCACCACTGCGGCGACTGCCGCGACGTAGTTGAGGACACGGCGCTGCACACTTTGGCGGTTTGCCCCGCCTGGGCATCGCAGCGCCGTGAGTTGATCGCGGCAGTCGGGTTGGTTGCCCTCTCGCTCCCGGCCGTAGTTCAGTCTATGGTCCGGAGTGAGAGGTCGTGGAACGCCGTCGCCTCCTTTTGTGAGGAAGTTATTTCCATCAAGGAGACGGCGGAGCGGGAGAGGGAGCGTTTAAACCCTCTCCCCAACCGCAGAGCCGGGCGCCGGAGGGCGCGAGACGACCTCCAGCCACCCTGAGGTTTGACCTGGGGGTGGCGGGCTTTGTGGGCCTGCCCGCCATCCGTTCAGCACCAGGTCCGAGAGGCGGTGGCGTGTTCCCACGCGCGCCTCTGTGTCGAGTCCGTCTCCCCTCTAGGGGGGACAGTAGGGATATTATTGTGAGAAGTGCCTTTGGGTAGGTCTTTTGCGTAGTGGCCTGCCGTTTCATACGGCGGGCCGAAACCTCGGCGGGGTCGCGACCGCATGCGAAAGTGATTCGCGCGGCCCCGTCGATAGTGGTTTTGTCGAGGAACACCGTGGTAGGTTTAGTCGGTATTCCGGGAGGTACATTTTCTTCTTAACATCTTTCTTTTACCCCGGTGAGTCCGACATAACCCCTCCGCCTGTCCCCGCGGAGGGGTATGCGTCATGCATGAACCACGTAAAAAAAAAAAAAAATTGTTCGGTTTGGTTTTAAAGTGTTAGGACACTTTTTATTTAAAAAAGGTTTTTAACTGGTTTATTAGTACTTCATTATTCAATACTTCAAAATTATAAGACAGTCATATCTACTTCTAATTCTTTACCATGCACACCATAAAAATTTACTACGACAATATAACACATTATGCAAAATTAGTAAGTTTTATTGTGTTGAATTAGAGCTTTCATTATCAATCATTTAAATAATTAAAATCTAAAATAATTGATGAACTATTGATACATATATAAAACAGAATTTTGTCAACCTAACCCAAAATATATACTATAATGTTGCGTTTAATTGCGGAAATTTATGAAAAATATGATAATTGTTAAGTATTAAAACATATGAACACCTGGCATGCACCATTAAGCGGCCTCTATATGAAAGGAAGGACCATTTAACTCTTGCAATCCGCTTACGAACCAAACCGCTATTCGCACATTACATCCATTTGTTGTCCACCTAACGATATTATGATGTCAGCTTTTGTTAATTCAACATTAATAATTACATTTCTGTTGTTTCTATTTAAAAACAAAATGGACGTGATAATTAGTCTATTAAAAAGAACGATATTTTAATTTGCTTTGAGATCTAGATCGGGATCGAGACGATGTAAAACCTTATTATAATTCATTCAATAATCGTTCTTTCACATTCTTTTTACTATTCATCAACAAACAAATTTGTCTTACAATACCATTCTTCCTGATTTTTAGATTTTCATCTGTATTAATGAACTTATTTAAACGAGAACGAATTTTATTAATTATTTAATTAACACAAAAAGAAAGATCACTGTCTTAGCACATGCCTTTGTGAGCTACAATATCCGCTTGTTATTCGTCGCGTCAGACTCAAGTGACGAATAACGAATCATCGACGCTCTTAGTATTAGTGTTCGTTTACACATTCGCATGAATGGCGAGTTTGAGCGAAAAGCGAATATTGTGGTGAACGTGCAAAGATTTTTATTTATATATTTAAAGGACATCGGCTTCAATGTCTTTAGAAAATTTACTTCAGGCTCGTGTCATAATAACTAATGTAATCAATCAACAACGAGCGATCATTCTATACTAAGTTAAATTGATATTATTGTTTCAGTATAGGAAAACTTTAAAGAATCGTATAGGTCAATTAATCTAGGACTAATAAACTATATTAAAATTATAGAATCAAAAACATATGTTTTAAATGCAGTAAAGGTCCTTAACAAGTATGATAGACTAGTGATATGCGTTTATCGGTAAAAAAAACAACGAGTATTCTAATTGAAAAAAAAAACGACTTAGACGCAAGCTTATTATTATTAATTCGTCCATCGAAGGCTGCGGGCCGACGCGGCGACGTTCAGACATCATGATTTTATCATTATGCCTCGATATAGTTAATGGCGAATTCAGTTATCGTTATTATTTATTTAGTTAGGCGTATGCAAATGCGAATATACATTCCAGCATAATTATAATAATCATGATTAAAGGAGGCAGACCTAAAGACGTCACTACAAATCGACCACTACGTACTTATTGATCATGCAATTACCAAACCAAGTTCCTAAATTACTATTTAAAAATAATTTAATCAGTGCCTGTGTATCGATCATTGCCATCATTACTGCACATTGGCCATGATTGACCATGGTTATTGTGATGATGTTTGTTACGACATTCGTTAATTTCAATAACTTAGTAAACTCACAAACCTATATATTTTGACGTTCATAAGCGTTACTTTGTGACCTAAATGAATAAATCATTTTTGATTTTGAATTATGGTCGATAGCCACATGTCCACAGATACAACCTATGAACATTTGTAACACCAGCGAAGTATTCTCATCTCATGCTCATGCATTGCCGGCTTAGTACAAACCTCTTGATCAAATTGTATGATATTATTAATTAAGCAAATGAAATATTTATTTTAAGTTATAACTTTGCCTTTATAACGCGCAAGTGATGCATTTGGTATTGCAGGCGTCTATAGGCTACGGTGACAACTTATCATCAGGGCGTATGCCTGTTTGCCACCTTAGTTGTATAAAAAAAAAGTTTAGTTACACGTACAAAAAGGAATATTTAAGGATTCTTTACGAGAACTGGATATCGCATTACTGATTGTGTGAAGTGATATTACATTTGAGAAACCTTCGTATTGTTTTCCCTGTGTTATGATATATTGCAAGAGCACTTCGTCTTGTAATGGAAACAAACATTTGGCTTCGGCCAAAATAACATTTATTTATGCAAATGAGGGGAGTAACGTTGAGTGTTACAGCTTCATTCAAAGTATAATCAGTTTACAGACCTATTCGAGAGTGCCCTTTTCATAATTGCAGACATAGGATTTAATGAAGGCGCAAGAACGCGATTATTTTACAAATCTAATATTTTGGCTACTAATAGAGATGATTATTTCGAGCGAAATTGCTGAGCGGATTTGTTACAAATAATTTTCAGTTTACTTTCTTTTTTGTTCCTTCTCCAATTACTTAATTCGAGCTCAGGGATGAAGGAATTAGTATAACTGTATATTATACAAATTTAATCTCATTATGTTGAGAATGCGGCGGATATAAATACCCGCTAAGGTTTTTAGAAAAGAAACAATTGTTCAAATTCTACGAATTCCGACTTAGAAAGGATCATTTTAAATATAAAGTAAACGGTAACAATATAATTAACATGTTTGATTTTTTTATAATTATGGTATAATAATTCGCTTTTAAAAAAGATATATCTAAAACGCGTAGACCATACTGGAAAGAATTGTAATCGAAATATGGTGTATTTTGATGGTAGGTATTGATCTGAGTGCTTTGTGTGGTTTCAGGATCAATTCCCGGGCCAGACAAAGTGCTGTCGAGTTTTTATTCTACAAAATGCTCAGTAGGACAGTAGGACGACACCTGGATCTCTGACTCATTGACGGTAATAAGCTCTCACCTAACCTCTTCCACGCAGGAATTAAAGCGAAATTTGGATAAAGCTCACCTCAGCCCAAGATTTTGAGGATATAGTAGACTAATATGTATTGTCAGTTTACGCTGAAACCTGCCATTTGTTTTCTTTATGCATAATTATATAAAATCAATAAGTACCTACCTAAAAAGCATCGTACTCGATCGGTTGACCTAACAAGTGTGACATTGACCGTAACACATATCATATAGTAGTAAAATAGTATTAGATAATATATATATAATAAAATATTTTAACATTACCTTTGGTAGAGATAATAAAAGTTATAACAAGTAACTTATCGCTATCGCTTCATCATCCTTGGTGTATGGACCATTTATCATAGATATATGTCCGTACAAAGACTAAACAGGTTAAGGCAAAGCAAATGTACATACATATATTATGACCACACTTCGCCAGCCATACTTAAGCTCACTCGTTATACTGGCACTTGTCGTGCACATTTCTAGCTCCGTTAAGTCTCTTAAAAGATCATTTTTGACAAAAAGTAATATTATACACACATACAGAGCTCATGTAGCAAGCTACATCATTGAGCAGAGTAAACATTTCTATGATATGAAACACATCATACAATAGGTAATAATCAACAGCTCAATAAAGGGCTATTGGAGATATATTTTTTATCGTTTTAAAACAAATTACTGGGGACTTCAATCTAGGTTTTATTGATTGGCGCGCGGATAGTAATTATACACACCTAACCCCATTTAATTATAATGTAAATTTAGGATACTCCCTCATAGATTTTATGTTGTCAAACAACTTAGCTCAATTTAATTGTATTAAGAATAGTGACGATCGTCTCTTGGATTTAGTTATTAGCAATATATCAAATACATATGTAACTAGGCCATTATGTTCCTTAAGTAAAAGTTACCAAATACATCCTAGTCTATTAGTAAATTTACCATATGATGGCAATATTAAGTATTTAGTTCCTAATCCTATGGATAGATACAACTTTTATGGGACTGATTATAAGATTGTTGTTAAAGATTTAAATAGGATTGACTGGCATAGTGTTTTCTATCAATGTAAAGACGTTAATGAAATGGTGAGCGAGTTTTACATAATTTTAAGACAAATTATTTCCACACATGTGCCACTCAAGAAGGCTAAGAAGGCGCGTTATCCTCCATGGTTTAGTAATGCACTGATCAAACTTTTAAACGAGAAGAATAAAGTTCGTAAAAAATTTAGAATATATGGTAATCCCCGAGATAAAATTGAATTCCACTTACTACGTAATCGCTGCCATAAACTGTATGATTCTTCTTACAATAATTATAAAAATACATTAGAGTCTAATATATCTTCAAACCCCAGAGCTTTTTGGAGTTACATTAAAAGCAAGCGCGGTGGACATTCAACACTACCAGCTAAAATGTTTATGGACAATATAGTAACGCAGGACGGAAACGACATAGCTAATCTATTTGCGACTCATTTTCGTTCCGTGTACTCCAACATTTCTAACATTACCTCGTCAGATTCAGTAACTTCCTCCACTAACAAGCATATGTCGAAACTACAATTTACTGAAACCAATATTCAGTGTGCCATAAAAAGACTTGATGGCTTAAAAGGTGCAGGACCTGATATGATCCCTCCTATTTTCATTAAGCGGTGTGGACGATCACTTGCGTTACCCCTTATGTTAATTTATAACACTTCCTTATCAGAGGGAACATTTCCTAACGAGTGGAAAAAGGCACGTATTTTACCCATCTTCAAGAAAGGGGACCATGCTAATGTTAAAAATTACCGGCCCATATCCATACTTTCGTGTTTTTCTAAACTATTTGAATCCATACTTTATCCTTCAATCGTGGCATTAGTCAATAATAGTCTCACTGAACATCAGCATGGGTTTAGAGGTGGTCGATCAGTTTTAACGAACTTAGTTGACTTTGTTTCCGATTTATCTCAGGAAGTTGATGCCGGATCTCAGATAGATGCAATATACACAGATTTTAGTAGTGCTTTTTATCAAAAGCATCAGGGTGAATCACGAAATTTTATTAAAAAAATTAAATGCTCACGGTGTAGGCGGATCGTTACTCAGCTGGTTTAAATCCTATTTGCAAGATAGATCTCAAAAAGTAGCCATCAATGGATTTGAATCACAAGTTTACCTTGCTGTATCTGGCGTGCCTCAGGGATCTCATTTAGGACCAGTGCTGTTCCTTATATTTATTAACGATATAAGTTCTCGCATCAAACACTGCAAAATATCCCTATTCGCGGATGACCTAAAAATGTATCGTTCAATTAAAACAACCAGTGATTCCAAACTAGTCCAAGATGACCTGAATGAAATTCTGTGTTGGTGCAGCGCTAATTATATGACGCTTAACGTCAATAAATGTTTTTACATTAAATATACCCGCAAAAAAAAACCACTTGCCTCAAAGTACCTGATTGGCGGCACTTATGTAAAAGAAGTCACTGAAATTCGTGATTTGGGCGTTATCATTGATACAAAGCTGACCTTTAAAACACATATTGACCAAACTGCCACAAAGGCTGCGCAAATGCTCGGCTTTCTGAGAAGAAATACAGTAGGCTTTAAGAAACTTGATACTAAATTGCTTCTGTATAACACACTAGTCCGCAGCAATCTTGAATACGCCAGTATTGTCTGGTCACCATACTATGCTGTTAGTTCGCAACGGATTGAAAGCATTCAGAGAGCCTTCACCAGAAGTCTTGCATACTCTTGCAGTGGGTTTTCCCATAGAAACCCATACGATCAACGACTATGTAAATTTAATATGACCACTCTAAACAATCGTAGACGTATCATTGACCTTTGCTTCCTCCATAAATTGATCAATAATCATATACAGTGCAGCTTTCTATTAAATAAAGTGTCTTTAGCCATTCCTCACTCTTATCCCCGGCGTAAAATCTCAAAAAATTTTCACACGTCTTTTTGTAGAACCAACTTGGGTCGGCAATCACCAATACATAGACTTCTTGATCAGTACAATAGTATACAAAGTCGCGACACCGAAATTGACATCTTCAACGATTCCTACAATAATTATAAGACTAAATTGTTAAAACTATTCTCCCTAGATTAATTCTCCACACATTTCGAATTTATTTGTTGTTATTTGAATGACTAGTCGTTATAAGTTAGAAAATAAGTAACTACCTTATTATAGCCAATGTTATGCATACCGTAACTGTCATATGTATCAGATGCAATACTATGTAATGTTTCCTATAAATGTATAAATACATATGATGTGGTTGTGCTAAATAAATAAATAAATAAATAAACAAAAAAAGCGGTATATTGTTACTAGTGCTTGTGGCACAGGTTTTACCTATTACAAGTACCAGCCGCAAACAATTTGTATCTAAAATTATCGTTATGTTTTACATTTAAATGTGTATCTCATATGATATGATCTGTGAAACAATAAACTCATTCATTCTTGTTAATTATCGCTTGGTTTAACGGTGAAGGCAAACGTGTGAGAGCCTGTATTTTTGAGAGTCCTCCATAATGTTCTCGACGTTGCGTTGGTGAAATCTGCCAACCCGCACTGCGTCAGCGTAGTGGACTATGTGGACTAATTCTTCTCACATCGAGAAAAAGCCCGTGCCCAGCGGTGGGAGAGTTTATATACACAGCTGATCTTATATTATAATAGCACAGTCTATAAAAAGCAGTACACAGAACACTGCACAACAAAATTATAACTTTTGTCTGATGAATTATTTTTATCATAATTATTATGATGTTTACTAATTAACAATATTAAGTTTTCTTAATATAATTTGATATTGCGTCATCAAGACGTGTTTGTGTGAATAATCCGAATCATTTTTGTATCATTTGCAGAGAGTATATAAATAATAATAAATATTAGTAATAAGCTCAGCTTCAGCAAAGAAGTCAAATAAAAGAAAGATTTTTCAACTTAAGAACAAAATAAAAAAAAATAAAAAAAATCCTTTCTTAATAAAATTAAATAAAAATAAAATAAAGATAATCTTTAAATATACTGTGTTTTATTATAAAATATGTGTCATATTTTGTTAACTAGACCTGATAGAGAAATTTCAGTCACAGATTTGAAATTGTCAATGAAAGTTGGATTAATATCAAGTAACATAACCTAATCATCAGACATGCTGTTGTGCAGTGTAATATTTAAGGTCACAGCCCTTAAGCTTAGATTGCAAGGGGTAGCCAACAAACACAAAATTGCTTGACAAGCTAATCCCTCACAGAGCGTTACATTTTAACTCGAACATTGGCAGTGAATAAGTCGCTTCTTAAATGAAATAAGCTTATTATTTATTCAGTAACACTAAAATAATACTGAACCTAATGTTATCTATTTGCAAAGAATAAAGACTGCCTTAATAGATCTATTCTCAGGTTCAATTCCAGAATCGTGCATATTTTTTTTATATATTTCTAATGTGGTAAACTAGCATACGGCCCAGTTGATGGTAAGTGGTCACCGTAGCCGATAGACGCCTGCATCACCAGAGGCATCACTTGCGCGTTGTCGACCTTGTAAAAACCTTTCAACGCTCTTTTTTAAAATACCCATACTGTAGTTATGTGGAAAACCTCGCCAGGGAGTTCCTTCCACAACCTGAGAGACCGCGGAAGAAAATTCCTTTGGAACCGCTTGGTGCAGCACCAACTAGGTTGTTAGGTGTGAGAATGTAATCTATTTGCAAAGAATAAAGACTGCCTCACTAGACCTGTTCTCAGGATGGGTGCTTGATTCTAGAATCGTGCGTATCGAGATTTAGTATACCTGTCAATAAAAAAAATCTTATGTCTTAGTAGCAGCAAGATATCTATAACAGAAAACGGCAATAGGCTCGCCCTCTGCTATGTATCATCTAAAACCATATCTGGCGAAATGTAGGTTCTATGCACCTCTGCTTACCCATCGGTGGTAATAGCACGAGACTATGTATATATATACAATAAATCGTATCACAAATTCAAGCAAATTCAATACTATCCAATTTGCTAAAAATAGCGAATATTGAATACCTTTATGAAATTTTAACAAAACCTTGTGAGATTTTGCTGATATGAAATCGAATATGAATACGCTCATATTGTTATCGCTCATTTCATCGAAAGACACATGAAAGTAGTCTCAAAATTATTTTATATTTCAATATTAATATATTTATAGTTTCCACTTAAATACCACCGTGTAAATAAAATTTTATTCTAATTTAAAAATTAAATTCATATTTGATGTAAAACAATGGAAGCTATATGAGCAAATAGTATTTATATTTATGTTTAATTTTAAACTCGTAAATTGATTAAAATATAAATGATATACTAGCCTTTGCTCGCAACTTGATCTGTGTTTAAATCTATTGATTCGCAGCGGTATACCGGTGTCCAGACATAATAAGTTTTCAATTATATCTGGCATTCCAACAATTGACAGATTTAAACAGCTCACTCGCGATTATTTACGTGGATAACACTATGCACCATATCTCTGTTTTTACTTTACATATTTTGATAAAACTGGCTCAGCCTTTAAGTTGAATCCTGAACTATTAAAACTGTGAGAACCGCACAATAATCTGTTAAGTCGTATTACGATTACCAAACAAACTGACAAACATAATTTGAAAACCATTGTTTTTGGTTTATCCTTTTTAAATAGTCGATCTAATTAAGTTAAAATTAAACTACTGTATACGCATATAATTGCGGTTTATTGTTCAGAAAGTGTACTTATATGCTATTTATAAAACATTTAAACTTATAATTACCCTTTTGGCGACATTTCGGTTGCTTTATAATAGTCGTCGTAGTATATATATCTTACATAGAAACACCCAGACCAAGACAAATATTCATGTTCATGCACACAAATGTTTGACTTGTGCGGAAATCGAACCCGCAACCTTAGGCGTGGCAGTCGGTTACACTAACCACTACGCCATCGAGCCGTTAAGTTTTGAGTTTATTTATTATAAACTGAAATTTAAGTGTTTTCTCCTTCTAATATGAAGTGTAGATGCAGATAAATTTGTAGATATAGATTGTAGATAGTCACAACAGAGCATAACTAAACTCTCATTTGTATGGTATTCATTTGTGTAAGCTGAACAAAAGTACGACCAGATTTCCCAGCAGTGCTACTTTTAATTATCTCGGTCGAACTTGAAACGTTGACGTCACAAAACAAGTTCACAAAAATATTAAGATATTCATTCTTGTATCAGAATATACACTCGCTCTTCTACCGACGTATACAAGGCTATAAAGGTGCGGTAGTAAAATAATTCACACATTAACGTATAATCGGTAAACCCAGATGATGCTTGAGACATTAACGGCAAGACACCGAAAAGCCTAAGTTAAACATTTACGACTTTACGCCTAAAACACACACACATCGAATAAGTTTGAACAATTTTATGAAACGTTATAAGGTGTAAAGAGGCTTTTAATAAAGGCTTGTTCCGGGCACGACAAAGGCCTTTGTTTCACGGCAGCGGTCGCATCTATACCGTATAAGGATCCTTTTATCATTGCCTCAACATTTTCGTCTAAAGAAAACATTGAAACGTATTACTCAACGGTTTCATTACGGCGATACAGTAGATAATTACAAAATTGATTATACACTCTCACAATTTATGGCAATCTTGTATTTAGAAGCTGCGATAGAAGACCTTACTACCGTGTTCTTAAACATTGCCATTACATGCGTAAGAGCGAGATATAGCGATTCGGCCTGTAAATTGCTGTCTCATCCGCTCGCATGCAAGGCCCTAGATATGAGTGCACACATTCCTTGGATTTATTTTATAACAAAATTTGAATTTTATTAAGTAATTAAATATTGCTGAGAAACGTTTTTCTCTCGCAAACCACTCTTAATAATTGAAAAGCTTTAAACAATGGGTAACTTTCTACTTGATAACGATTTCAATGGTTTAGCCATAGTTTATTATAACAGTTATTTTTAGCTGTTGCTACTGTTATTACAGATATGGTTGCATTCAACGTAATTGTAAATTTTATAAAGAAAAAGAATTTGTAACTATTATATAAATTTAATTATCTTTCTGTTCAGAGCGCATGGGGTCAACTTACTGACTTTGTGCTGAATTTATTATATAATATAATAATAATAATAATACATTTATTTCGGACATAATCCATATAAGTTAGTAACAATTTTCTTACAAACTATGTTAGTAAAAAGAAATAAATTAAGCATACATTACAGTTTTCCCGTAACGATGCCTACCCAGTGTGCCTGTATAGGACAATCATTACGGGAAGCAATCATTTGCAGAATGCTGTTGGTGCTACTACGCAATCTCTGAAACAGATTGATAATTCTGTTAATCTAATTAACAGAAGAATATAATATAACTGTTTTGTGAAACGTGAAGAGTGTTTTGTGTATGAGAAAGTATACATACATATTAAAAAGTCATATGGTTGAATTATTCAGATAGTTTCTATAGAAGTTTTAATATATCAACAAAAAACATATTTGTAGGTGAGGTACTCTTTCTTACAAGTCGAAACGCAGTGTTACTATTTCTAAGTCAGTGTTTGCAAGAGTTTTTCTCATACATTCATACAATCACCAATAGCAATGAGGGGCTGAACACTTTATATTTTTTAAATCATATATTTACATTACTGAACTCTAAAATACAAAGAATTTTAAATCTAAGTATTTAAAATAAATAAGGTACAAATTTTAAAATCTGGTATTAGAGGTGATTTTAGAATGACAGTTAAAGAATGCAGGTGACAAACTGTGATGTAACCGCCATTTAAATGCAGCTGTCTGAGAGAGATCGCGCGATACCACCCACTACAGCCCACTTTTTCTTATATCCATATTAATTACTCCATAATCCCCTTATCTTGCAACGTGTTCTGATACTGTTTACACAAAATTATTTCTGTTGATTGCTAGTTGCTCTTAATGTGTAAAATAATGTACAAAAACAAACATAGGCAACTACCCTATTATTTGCAATAGCCCGCGCATCCATACAAAATATTATACGTATAAAATAATGCATTCTTAAATGTCTCAAAACGTATTAACTAAATGAGATATCTCAACTCCAAATCCTTCCTAAAGCACCACATCAACATCGATATAATCATCAGAAACACAAATGGATGTAATTTTTTATGGCTCTCTCTATCACAAGCTCGACGTCGTGTGTATCTTCATCCTTGTCATAAGCACAATATCTTCCTATCTTCATTTTCTCGTATGTGGGCTGTCTCCTTACATTGTGACAGCTCGATCTAGGTTCCCATTGATTTATAGCCCCTAGCACTCATCTTCACGTGACTGCGGACTTAAACGAAAGTCATGTATTTGACACTTTATGAACGGAGTACCAAAAGAATTTTGTAGACTTTTTATACGAGTATATTATACAAAATCTGTTATTGAAATTAAACTGCTATATACGGATTTTATCGCGTTGTTTATTTGACACTTTATTACAAAATTTTGAAAATTGTTACACTTCTACTACTATTAAACTTTACTAATTTTTAAGCTAATTAAATTATTATTAAACTATTTAGATTTAATTTATTTTTACACTTTCCCCGACGTTTCGGTTGCTTTTCAGCAGCCATGGTCACGGGGAGACTTCCCGGAGAGTCTCCCCGTGACCATGGCTGCTGAAAAGCAACCGAAACGTCGGGGAAAGTGTAAAAATAAATTAAATCTAAATAGTTTAATAATAATTTAATTAGCTTAAAAATTAGTAAAGTTTAATAGTAGTAGAAGTGTAACAATTTTCAAAATTTTGTAATAAAGTGTCAAATAAACAACGCGATAAAATCCGTATATAGCAGTTTAATTTCAATGAATAATATTCGCGTAAATAGAAGACAATATTAAACAAAATCTGTTAGTTTTATAAATGACGTCGGTTAATATCTTATATGACGTATACATTATGTATATGCGTTATATCTTACGTTTAATATCTCATGACCCGCAGCTATATACTAACTATTATAGGTTAGTTTTTACAGCTGCGGGTCATGAGATCCCGAGTCGTACCAACAAAACAATTATTATGTTCTTCTGCTTATAAATTCAGCCCAAGGCCAGTAAGTTTGATATAATAGAAACAAATTAGGAAAAGGGTCTTGTTCCTGTACCTGATCTCTTAACAAGCGTTTCGGCTTGCCGCCCTATCGGTCTTTAAGAATACGGGATAGACGTGAGAATAGATTACGCTTGTGTTTGGGCACATACTTGTAAATTCTAACATGTTCTGTGCAGATGGCTAGTCTCCATTAAGATTGACAGCCGGGGTCGAAATTTGGACCGACTTTATAACATGCAACACAAAGAAATATTTCGATCGATGCACGAGCAAAAATTATAATAAACCAATTTTAGGAGGCATTTTGACGATTATGTTTTCTGTGTCTACTTTTCAATATTTGTAATGTTTCTAACGCTACGGAAACTAACCAAAGCGTTGTTCAGATATCTTATTAAAGAAGTGGTAATGTTTATTCCAAGCTATCAAAACTTAAATTAACTTTTTTAAATGAGGACCGGACATTTAAACGTTCCACATTTAAACGTGACCAAAGAGGGAGGCACCGCTGCGTAGTTTTGTGGGTAGTTAGGTATTATTTTCACAACTTGCTTTTAAGCCTTCAAGTTTCGAATGAACTTGTAAAGTCGCCAACTCACTAGAGTTTCTACGTTTTAATTGGACGCTACATCCTGAATTTTAGCTTTAATGCTATTTCCTAGAACGTCGATATACAACCTGTTCTTCTAGTTTTATTGAACATTTGACAAAGTGTTAACGCAAAATATTTGTGTCATAATAGCTTAATTCGTATACAGAATACATAAACTTTATTGCTGCGTGAAATATGTAGCATACGTGTCAGTGATCAACACATTAACCAATCAATCATACCAAAAAAACGAAGTCTTTAAAAATATATTTGTTGTAACAGTTATGAACGCAATGCAGAGGGTCTCGGGTTCGGACCTAAGTCGCACACGTCTGACTTTTGGAAGTTATATGACTTTTCGAAATTATGTTCGTACTGATTGACAATTATAGCCTGCTCCGTGCCTCGTAGAGCACGTTAAACCATCGTCCCGGCTGCCATGAACATCTATGGCAGTCGTTATTGGGACGTCAATGCCCTATAATATCCTGAAACTGGTCTAGCCTTAGGGTATCGTTAGCCTTCGGGTTGCGGAGGTCAGGTGGCAGCCGCTGCGTGTAAAAACTGATATCCAGTCAAATCTGGTTTAGACCAGAAAAGCGAATCCCAAGTGACTTGGAAATAATAAAGGCTAGGGAGAAGAAGTCATGAATGTCAAATTTACACTAATTAATGTGAATTTACATCTACATGTCCCAATATTCAGCAAAGCAAGAACGCAGTACCAATGAGAAGAGCTGGCAAAAAATTCACATTTTAAATTATTTCAATATATTTTCTGTAAGGAGATCTGTAAGGAGTCTAAAAGAGAAAGAAGAGAGGAGAGAAGATAACTATTATACCACTTACCACTCATGAAAAACTAAAGTAATATTTAAAGTAAGCCTGTAGCAATAGAATTAGGTAGAATAGGGTAAATCCACTTACATGTAAAGAGAAATGCGTATGGTATTTATAATAGTGTATATTAATAAACAGCTATAGCCAACGGGAGACCGTCAGGCTGCCACCCATACGTCTCGAGTTCGATCCCAAGGCACGTGTTTCTGACATTTCTAAGTTAGGTGCCCATAATGTTGTTAAAGATATGTCTGCCAACCCGCATTGGACCAGCGGGATAGACTAGGGCCTAAGCTTTTTGACACAGATGATATATAGGGCTGTTATTATCATATTAATATTATAGGACTGTTTATAAATTTTCCTACTGTTGGGCAAGAATCTCTTCTCAGTAAGAAAAGGGTTAGGCTATAGTCCACCACGATGACCCAATGCATTTCAGCAGACTTCACATACTTTCTAAAACATTGAGGATTGCTCTCAGACATGAAGGTTTCCACGCGATGCTTGCCTTCACCGTTAATACGAGTGCTAATTAGGTATTTAATATGCACATAACTTCAAAAAATTATAGGTGCGTGCCGTTTGATTGTGCTAGAGGCTTTTGCAAGACAGTTCATTGGTCTCCCCTTACTGCTTCTTTGTATTTAAATACGGGATTAAATATAATGACCATCAAAAATACTAAATGCACAGCAAATATTGTACAGCATAACGAGCACCTATACGCCTCAAATCACTGCATTCCGTCTCAGAAGGGTTAGGTTATGTTAGGTTCCTTCATAAACCCACCCAAAAATATGAGCTCCGCGAAGTGGGGCGCCGTCGACTTAATTTGATCTCTTTAAATATATTTTGCTGTGCAATTAATATTTTTGGTGAGCATATTTTGCTGTGCAATTAGTATTTTTTTGCTGTGCAGTTAAATACTACCCTTTAAATACATACAGTTTATTTGACAAATAAATAAATATTTTCGTCAATATTGACTTCTTAATAATATATTATTACCGCCGGATAGGGCAATACCTCAGAGCTTTTCTGTAAAGAAATTACTAATTCAGTAGCAGTCGAAGTCTGCAGCTGTGCCCGAAAGACGGTAACTATTAGTCCTATTACATGGGACCGATAACCATAAGCTGACAAAAATGGGTGTAAAGGTGTGTCCAGATCTGGCGAATGCGCCGCTCACGAGCCGCTAGCGAGCTGGGTGCATGCATTTTAAGTTCGCGCGCCGTTCCTGCGCCGTCCGCACGCCGTGCGCGCGCCAGCTACGCGCCGTACATGAACGCGAGCAGCGCGAACGGCGCATTCGTGGCGCATTCGCTGCGCGTTCGACAGATCTGGACGCACCCTAACATATCTCTGTTTTTATGGAGTGTATAATATATACAATATTACTTTAAGTATAGTATAGTAAAGTAAGCTTTATGTTTGTTACAATTTCACTCCTTAACTATTCTATCGATCATCATTCTATTTTGCTTAAATGTTGTCAGGGGTACAGAAAAAGACATAGGGTAACTGTCATTCAGGAAAAAAGTACTGTAACCGAGAGATAGAAATTTATTGGCAAAATCTACATTAACTCGAGCGAAGTAACGGATAAAATCTAGTAGAACATATCTATACTAATATTATAAAGTTGAAGACTATGTTTGTTTGAACGCGCTAATCTCAGGAACTACTACTACTAGGTACGAATTAAAAAATTATTAGTATCATTTATAGTATAATTTATCGAGGAAGGCTATAGGCTATATAACATCACACTACGACCCACGGTGGCGGCGCAGTAATCATAAACGCGGGTGAAACCGCGGGCACATCTAGTTTAAAATAAAAATGTTCTCCTACTTATCAAAACTTCGTTCAAAATATCTTGCACATCTTTTTTTATTTGGTTGCGTAGCAAGCGTTACACTTTTTATTTTTATAATATTAAAAAAGAGTTTGTCTGAAACAAGTGTAAGAGTAATAAAAGGCCGGCGGGTTAAGAGTGTTAGACCTTCAACAGTATTCCGTTAAGTGGATGTTTTATGCGTTTCCTAATGGCTATCTGAAAACGCTTTCCAGCCTATACACGCAACACCTTGTTGCCATGTTTTTGGATGTAATTAGAACGATTTGATATTATAGCTTACAGTGGCGTAATGGTAGGTGGATTTAAATGGAAAATGATTGCTATAACTCATAAAAAAGAAAATCGCTTTATATATCAGCGAGTAACAATAAGCTGTGGTCCTATTTAGGGGCGTCTAATGGACACTACTGTGTCCACTAGACGAACCTTATTAACAACGTAAAAATAAAAAACCAATAATTATAATGAAAGAAAAATAATTTGGTATTCAAAATGTGACCTTGAAAGATGTTGATACTGTGTCTTTATCATTACATAGATAAGGTATTTGGAGTTAACTGTAGGTAATGGCTCTCGAGGGTGCTGATGTCATTACTGAATCTTACAAAATAAGTCCGTATAACAAAATAATTATGTTGCATGTATGTTTACTGAAGTCAATTTGTATAAGTCAATTGATGTATGTATGTCAATAATAACATAATTACTGGTAATTAGCAACTATATGCATAAAGCAAATAGAATAATAACATAATTGATTATAGGCTCTACTATTTATAGTTCACAGTCGTAAATATGGAGTTGAAGATATATAGATAGTTTATTGCCTGCTTGGCTGGATTAAGGGATTAAATAATACTGCCAATTTATATATATGTATGTACATAATTATGTCCGACCGATTGCTTTTTAAATTTACTGACTAAATGAGGACTGACTACATGTTATATACGCTGAACGACGTTTAGAATATGACGGCTAAAGCTCACGCTACAAATAAAACGATATTACTTCTGTTTATATAATTAAATATGATTTCTACCTAGCAACTACAGATACTTCTGAATTAGTCGGCCATCTTGAGAAGACAGTGAAAAAGAGAAAATCAAAAGCTAAACTTCAAAAACGCGGTATATACCCAAGGCCTTTTTAATCTACCAGTATATAATTAAGAAAAAGAAATGAAATACCATTTCATATTTTTGTAGTGACATTTTTAATTTAACAGAAGTGGCGGCAGCTAGCCCGGAACCATTTGCGGGTGGAGGCGGCAGCGCCGGCGGCGTACAATACTGGAACCTTCTATTGAAGTCGTCTATTGTTCCACATAAACAAGATTTTATTAGAGACTCTAAACCATATCACTTTTTCATTTCGTTCGCGTACGATCGAGAGGGATCGAATTGTGTTCGTGCAATGTACGACCAATAAAAATTCACCACGAAATTGGTTACGATTTATGGACAGTTGCAACTTGCAGCGTTATATTTGGTAAAGTTTCAAGAAAAATCCCCAGGCACATATTTCAAATAATAATTTTTAAAGTTATGGTAATTAATTGCATTAAATTTTTTTTTACTTTAGATTTTGAAAAGTATTATTTATGTGATAGCACACTAGATACAGACTGATTCTCGACTATTAGATAACGTAAATGTAATAATGCAGTTATCTAATGATACATTACCAACCATGTCACGTTTGAACTAACGCCCAAACCTGTTACGAATCATATAATAGAAAATGTGACAGCACTCCAGTTACATGGATAAAAGCTCGAACTTAATATGTCAGATTGACATAATGATTGCCTATATATTTGCATAGGTTAGTTAGTTTGAGAACCTGGCCCACTCAACTTAGTCGCCACTTCACCCAATGAGATAAATGCGAAAGTTTATGTAACAACTAGAAGGTGCTTGCCAGTTGCAATATTCTAATACCCACTTCAAATTACAAAGGACAGTGAATTAAAACCGTGAGGCTTGTGTAGAATGCATGGCATCTGTTCGTATGCCGCACGAATAAGTCAATTATCGCCGAACTATTTGTGAAGACGAGGCACTCCAGATCGTGTGCGCAAATAGTCCTTAACACACAAAAGCTAACTAGCACTAGCCGTATGGAAATAACAATACAAAATTCGGGGACAAAGTTTTCAATTAACTCTGGATGGTTATTAAGTATATCGACAACATAGTGCAGTATTCGATAGCGCTCAAGGCCAATGTGTTAGCAATTAAGTATGAAACAAACGAAATCCGTTTTATAAAAAGTGGACATGAGTTTTTTGCAGGCTAAACATAGGTTCAGCCTTTAGGAACTAACGTAAAAGCAACTCACTAACCACAATATTTTGACGTTCATAAGTGTAACTTTCTGTTCTAAACGAATAAATTATTTTTGATTTTGTCTATGTTCTACTAACGCATCTAGCTGCGTGCCTTTTCAGTCATGGATATTTTAAGTGACTAAAGTATATCGTCATAATACATCTCTACAACCCATTTTAAATAACCTCAGTTTGATTACCCATCATGATAGGTACGATAGTTCATTTGTCAGTCTAATACATAATTTTACAACCATTCAAAAAAGGACCATTTTGTCACCGGCGTTTATACTATTTTTAACAGGGATAGCTAATCTTCGTCTTCGACATAATCAAAGGATCAATTCCAACGGCCAGCTACACATTAACAAACTGGCAACATCAAAATAAACATTTAATTAAGCAGATCAAACAATATCAAAATCATAGTAAACAACGTTAATCAGAAGGAAAATACTTTTGAAAACAGAACTTAATTACTCCAGCCCACATTACAAGATAAGGCTACTCTTTGCACTTGCCAATTAGTTAAATCATTTCATAAAATAGAAGCCGTTGAAAAATATTATAGGGCTGTTTTTTTACCCTTGACTTATAATATAACATGATATAATACCTTCTCCTAATAAAGATCTATCCACGTAGATCTTCTACGCACGTAAAAATGGCAGTGATACGGAAATGATGTGCTTTTATTATAATAAATAATAATAATATTAAATAACGTTTATTTCATAAAATTAAAATTATAGTTTATATAATATTGTCTTCTGTTTACGCGAATATTATTAATTGAAATTAAACTACTATATACTGATTTTATCGCGTTTTTTATTTGACACTTTAATACATAAATATATCATAGTTTTAATAATAATTTAATTAGCTTAAAAATTAGTAAAGTTTAATAGTAATAGTAGTGTAACAGTTTTAAAAATTATGTATTAAAGTGTCAAATAAACAACGCGATATAATCCGTATATAGAAGTTTAATTTCATTTATAGTTTATGTGAAGTCCCTGACACCTGTGCTAGGTGATAAACCTGTGTTACAGGAATCAGTACCCCTCTCCCTTACTTAGGTACAATAATAATCTTATGTTATAAGGTAATCATCAAATAGGTACGCGATTTAAAAATAAAACAATTTATACTAGTGGAGTATCCCTAATATACATAGTATCGAACAATTACAGCTCTATAATTATTTTGTTTTTCTCTGCTGAGCTGGTTGTCATAGTTCTTTATGATATCAGCAAGTTGACTAGTATGTTTCTGTTCCTTTCCGCTGACAGTGCAACAACAAATATAATAAAGGTTGGCAATGTGGAAACCCTCGGTGCTGCAAGCGTTCTTTGGCCTCCACTTACCACTACTTGGACAGTATGCTTAGCATACAATCCATCACTATTAGTATTAAAATATGATATTATTAGTTCCTGATAATAATATTACTTTTATTGCAATCTATGTTATAGGTAAATCCACGTTTACGAGTAGACAATACCGCCAACCCAAATTTTATTTTTGTTCTTTTATTATTTTATTAATGATCCTGTGTTTTATTACGTGTTAATTAATTAAATTTGATACTTACTGAATGAACTATGTGAATTATCATTACCGAACCACACGGAAGTAGTAGTAGTAGGTATTTATCTCTCAGATGTATGCATTTTTGGGGGTGAAAATATTACAACGTCACTTTCGGGTCTACCATTTTGAAAAAAACACGTTGTTCCGTTGCAGCGCGTACGGAGTTCAAACCAACATATCTAAAAAGATACTTTTACATTTATAATATTAGTCCAAAATCCTATTTCCTTTTTAAAACATATCTACTAAAAGGAAAAAAAATATATTAAATCTTAACCTGCTATTTTTACTGAAGTGTTGCATGCGGCGACAAAATAACATTCTTATCCAGCTCTCTAAATACGAGTTAGTATTTCAACAACTGAATTAAAAAAGAAACACCCATGCACACGTAACTAACAAATATCTTAAGATTAACTTTTCACCGTCGACACCGTATTTTTCGTGTTTCTTTACTTACGCCCCTTCTCGTAATTTATGGCTGATCAAATCTCGACTCCAGACAATATACACCCATACATCACCATTATGGAACAAGTTAAATTTTGTTTCACCAACTCTTTTTCTGTAACAACGCATTTATTTTGTTGATGGATATAAAATGGTGCAGAATTCAATTTGGTGTCGTTATTGTTTCATAATGCTTGGTCATGTTCATAATTATTAGAGTAATTCAAGCGAGATGAAGGCTAACTAAATGTAATGATTGCCTATGATTATTTATTTATAAAAACAGTAATGAGGCAAACATAGTATTGTTACTGTCACAAATGAACGCTGCTGGTCGTTAAGCGTAAAAAAGTTACATATGCTTCTTAAAACAGTCACATATCGTTTGCCTCTTGGGAAAAGCATGAAAGGCGTCACGCCTCAATCTAGGTGCCGCACCAAATTTCAGCTTGCAGCTCAGGTTAATGGATTCACATATTTCCACAGAAAATTTAGCAATAACAGCTTGCCCGATGGAAATCGTACCAGGAACCCTATAAGCACATAAGGCACATATTCAAATATACATATGTATATTATATTATGTTATATTCTGTATGTATATTCTCGCGTATCTTACTGAACCAATGGTGGGGTATTTTTTTTTTTTTTAATAGTAATAATAATAATAATTTTATTTATTTCCTCCACAATATAGTTACATTGGTATAGTCATCATAAGTAACATTTCATTAACAAATAAAAAGAATTGTATATTGTGGGAGACTGGTGCCTAAACTAGGCTTGAGGCCTGTATTTCAGGACACCAGGTCTGCCCCCTGGCGGACATTTACAGTTTTATACATGCACTCATATTTTACGGACTATTCTGTAACAATGTTTGAACAATATTTTCTTTCCCTTTTTTACTATGGTATTTTGTTAGTAGGTAATTAAATACGTAATTGGATTGTGTAAGAGTGCGTGTGTGTGTGCGTGTGAGTGTGTGTGTGTGTGTGTGTGTGTGTGTGTGTGTGTGTGCGTGTGAGTGTGTGTGTGTGTGTGTGTGTGTGTGTGTATGTGTGTTTGTTTATTATATGTGCGTATATTTTAGGTAAAATTATACTTGATTAAATCATTTCAAAAGTAAGTATGTAATTTCTAAAGTAAACGGTTTTACTACACCAATACAGCGAGAAGTTTTTCAGTGTCATGGTAAGTTTGATCCTGTAGCCAGTCGCTTAACTTCATTTTGCACTTGATTTTTTGAAGTTCATAAATTGGTAATAATCCATTTACTTTCTTATATAAATAAGGGCCAAGGTGACAAAAGAAGCGTTTGGAGTACATGGTCGTAAGACGTATAGGGTTGGGACGTACTGGGTTGCATTTCCTTTTGCCACGGGATAGAGTGGGGTTATACGTCAATAGGTTATGCTGCATCAGAACGGTTTGCCGTATGAACAACTGACGGACAGTTAAAACTTTCGCTTTCCGGTAGAGAAGGGTAGTGGGATACCTGAAAGGCAAGAACAGTGATACCTTTAGTACTGCTCTCTGCGCCCTTTCTAATTCTAAGATAGTAGTTTGTGCAGCACCACCCCAGGAGGTGATGCCGTAGGTTAGTATAGATTGAGCGAGGGCAAGATAAACTGATTTTTTGAGATTCTCATCCGCTACAAGTCGCAGAGTCTTAAAGACAAAAATTAGTTTTCGCATTCTGCTACAAAGTGTGTTAATGTGTTCCGTAAACCTTAGACTACTATCAATTATAATTCCCAAATATTTAACAGCATTAGCTTTGTGAAGAGGTGTGCAAGAGCAGACGGCGTTTTGTGAATTCGGACAAGTGTGAGCAATAATAGCGTGCGGTGTAACTGGGTGTGATGCCTTTTTGTGTACAATTTCGAATTTGACGTAGTGTGTTTTGTCTGTGTTAAGTGTGAGTACATTATTTCGCAGCCATTCTGATACAGTATTAAATCCTGACTGTGCACATTCATAGGCCTCATTCCACGTGTCGGCGCTAAATAGAAGGGCAGTATCATCTGCAAAAGATATTATTCTACCTTTTGGGAGACTGAGCAAACACAGGTCATTTATGTATATGAGAAAGAGTGTAGGCCCGATTACACTACCTTGAGGCACCCCGTAAGTAACCAGACGCTCGTTACTCATGTACTCGCCCACCTTTACACGCTGTGTTCGCTCACTAAGGTAATTCTCAAACAGTTTGAGTTGCAGCCCTCTAATTCCTATGCACTCCATCTTCCGGATAAGGATAGGGACAGAAACCGTGTCGAATGCCTTAGCGAGATCTAAAAAGATTCCTAGGACCTTTTGCTTTCTATCTAGGTTGGTAACAATATAGTTAGTCAAATCGTGAACTGCATCAGACGTTGACTTGCCAGCTCTAAAACCATACTGTGACGAAGAAAAAACATTGTTTTTATTTAAATAATCCATAAGCCTTTTGTTCATGATTCGTTCCAGTATTTTGGATAGGGCCGGCAACACAGCTATAGGTCTATAATTGTTGACACAATTTCTGTCCCCGTCCTTGAAGACAGGATGAATGATGGCTTTCTTAAAAGACTTGGGGAATTGACCTGTACTTATTGCAAGGTTACATATATGGGTGAGTGGGGGTACGATAAGGTCTTTATGTTTTTTTAGAAGATTTCCAGATATTCGGTCCCATCCCACAGCACAATCATTACGAAGAGACATAACTATTGCTGAAACTTCTGTTTCATCTGTAGGTAGAAAGGCCATTGATTGTGATGTATTATTGCCAGTAAGTGATGGTAACTTTGGTGAATTATTCGTTTTTGCCGCGAGATTATTTCCTATGTCAGCAAAAAAGTTATTAGCATCATTTACAGATTGTTGAGGTGTAGCCGAAGATATCAAAAGTTCGTCATTGTTGCCTTGGTTTTTGACTCTATTTGTAATGGAATTTATTGCTGTCCATAATTGCCGGCTATTGTTGCCAGCGTCACTAATGCTTTGCTTATTGTAATTCATTTTGGCTTGTTTGAGTATTTTAAGACAGTGTGTCCTGTATCTTATATATGTAGTTCGTAGTATTACATTTTCTGGATCTTTTTTAACTTTTTTGTGTAATGCATCCCTATGTCGTACACAGCGTAGAAGGCCTGGAGTGATCCATGCCTTAATGATCTTTTTACGATTTGGAACTTTAATTATTTCAGAGTTTGTCTCAATCGTTCTTGTGATGATATTAATCATTAAATCTGCTGCTTTATTAGGATCTTGTGTCTGATATATACAGTCAAAGTTAATAAGTTTCATGTCTGCGTCAAGTTCGTCGTATTTAATTTTAATAACAGTTTTTTCACCATGTATATTGGTTTTCTTTCTTGCAAGAAATAGCAGTACAGTATCATGATCGGTAACCGAAGAATGGGCAACCATCGTGAAAGCAGGCAGAGCTGATTTTAAACACATGTGATCTAGACATGATTGTTTTCGTGTGGGTAGAGTATGACCAGGGAGAATGCCGTGTGACGCAAGTAAATTCAGGTAAGTGTTTTTTATTGTGTCATGACATTGGTGAAGAATGTTTATATTTATATCACCCGAAATTATAATATTGCTGAAACTCGAAATGTCATTTAAAACTGTGTCTAACGATGAAAGAAAATTGTTAGCATCCCCGTAACCCGGTGGGCGGTATATTGATAGTAGGATGGTAGTTTCGTCAATTATTATTTGAAGACAATTAGCGTCTTTGAGTGACAACTCTTTTACAGACACCCTAAGGTCTTCAAGCACATAAACAACTATGCCCTCAAAAACTCCCTCGTTCAAACTTAAAATAAATTAAGGGTATCATTTTGAACATCTATCTCATAAATCAACTAATAACTAACTAATCACTCCATCCAAGACTGCACAAGAAAAGCGGAGTCACCAAAATGTGCAACATGCTTGCGCTTCAAAGAGCCAAGCAACCACAAGACGGGAGACGCCGATTGCCCAGCTAGACAGGCAGCTGAATATAGGTATATTAATTCTGTTGATTATGAAGGCGCCTAAGAGCGTCGCATATTAGCTTGTATATATTAGATCTACCCCTTTATTATAATAGTTTATGGATATTGATTTATTTACAGAAATAGATAATGTTTCTGCCTCAGACGCAAAAGCGTGTACAGTGGAGGACTGCAGACAATATCTTTCCGTTTATCGGGACTCACTAACCATACTTACCCAAAATATACGCAGTATTTATAAGAATATGGATAGCTTTCATATTTTTCAACATAGACTAAACATTATATGTGATGTAATTGTTCTTACTGAGTGTTGGTAATCTAATCGCAGCGAAACTCTCCCGGTAATTGCCGGATACAATACATACCACAGCGCGTTAAACCATAATCAGAATGATGGTGTGGTAGTATATATTAAGGAAGCATTACAATTTTCAATCGAAGAGCTACCTTTTCAAGACTGTAATTGTTTAATTATCAAAATTGGCACGAACACAGCGATTATTGCTATATATAGGTCTCCTTTAGTAAGAAATTTAGACGCCTTTCATAATTTCCTTAATCAGACTCTGCAAAAGCTTAGTGCGTTTAAAAATATTATTCTAACAGGTGACATAAACATAGATATCGGATCTGAGCATCACGATACAGGAACACAATATTACCTTAATCTGTGCTCATACCATGGGCTTCTCCCCACGCACACATTACCTACGCATCAGAGCGGTTCCTGTCTCGATCATATGATAATCAAATCCAGCTTATCATCTACCACGCTTGTTACTAACTCTACTTTTACTGACCATCACGCCGTCGTACTTGCTATAAATTTAACGCTACCTAGGCAAAATCAACCTACAACAAAGTCTAATTTAAATATAAACAAACTCGAGTATGATTTACGTAATATTAATTTTAGCCCAGTTTACAATAGTGCTGATGCTAATTTATCTTTATCGTATTTAATACAGAATGTCCAACATGCAATATTACAAAACACATCAACAATTGTCTTAAAAAAGAAGTATTTCAATATTAAACCTTGGATTACTCCTGGTCTAGTTCGAAGTATAAGACATAGAGACAAACTCCATCAGAGCGCTCGACGATCTCCAGATAATTTAGCGCTTCAAACAACATACAAGAGGTACAGAAACATATGTAATAATCTTTTGAAGAAATTAAAAATTAACTACGATAAATATATATTGCATAGAGCAGGTAATAACAGTAAAGAAATTTGGAAACATATTAAAAACGTCACTTATACCTCAAAACACCGTGAATCAAACTCGAGTTTATTGGATGCTAATACTATGCCACTGCTGTCAGCTAACAAGGTAAATAATTATTTTGTGAACGTAGGTAAAAAGCTCGCCGAACGGACTCTGCAACGAACTAGTAGCCATTCTACACCTCTTAAAAAAGCAAGTAACAATCCTAGTCTAAACTCTTTTGTTATGCTGGACACTGATGAAGGCGAAATAGAGCGAATCATCTTAGGTATGCGTGACAATTGCGCCATCGGCTGGGATAACATAAGTAATAAAATTCTTAAGCGATTTAAGCACATTCTGGTACCTCCACTATCGCATATTTTTCGCCTCTGCCTTTCTGAAGGTATCTTTCCGACATGCCTGAAAAAGGCGGTAGTTATACCTGTTTTTAAATCTGGAAGCAAATACCTAGTCACCAACTATAGACCTATATCGATTCTCCCTTCAATATCAAAAAATATATTAGAAAAAATAATAAACAGTAGATTAGTTAATTACCTAGAACATAATAATTTTCTTTCACCTGCGCAATATGGATTTAGAAATAAATTATCAACAGCTGACGCGGTGCATAATTTAACTAATTTTATCACTGGTGAACTCAGCAAAGGTAATCAGACTCTAGGGATCTTCCTTGACCTTGCCAAGGCATTTGACACTATCTCAATTTCTTCATTGCTAAACAAATTGGAGGCACTTGGTATAAGGGATACGCAACTGAGAATTTTTGCAGATTATTTAAGCAATCGGCACCAATGTGTTAAAATAGGAAATGTCGTAAGCCATGATGAAAAAATACCAGGATATGGAATTCCCCAGGGAAGTATCCTAGCTCCTACGCTCTTCCTGGTATATATTAACGACCTATGTAATCTTACCTTAAAACATGGATAGATAATATCCTACGCTGATGACACCGCCCTAATTTTTACTGCCAAAACTACCAACGAATTATACGATAGCGCCCAGTCTGGCTTTAATATTGTCTATACCTGGTTAAATAATAATCTTTTAACATTAAATGCTGACAAGACTAAATACATTCATTTTTCGATGCGCAAAAATCAGTATACTGTGACTAACAATTATATATACGCACACCATTGTCCTCTCTCCTACCACAATTTGTCAGTGCCCTTGTGTAATTGTCCTACTATCCAGGAAACCAATAATGTAAAATATCTAGGCATCATAATCGACGACATCCTCTCTTGTAGAAAACACATAGATAGTTTGGTAAGTAGAGTTCGTAAATTAATGTATGTATTTAAAAACTGCGAGCTATAGCAGATTTAAAATTAATCATTCAAGTGTATTTATCTTTATGTCAATCTATCATCCAATATTGCATAACTTCATGGGGTGGAGCACTAAAAACAATATTACTGCCGCTAGAAAGAGCTCAAAGAGCAATTCTAAAAGTAGCCACAACGCGACCTTTCATTTTTCCCACAATTATGTTATATAAATCGTGCAAGGTGATGACTGTTCGCCAAATTTTCATATATCACACAGTACTAAAACAGCACACATTGCTTACATATCACGAAGATGTTACTAACAAAAGACGAAAAGATATAGTCTGCGCCTCACAATCAGTTTCAAAATTCATTTTTTCAAATAGATTTCTTTCTTTCCTATGTCCATTTTTATATAATAAATTAAATAGAGAGTTAAGTATTTATAAATTAAATTATGTTAACTGTAAGAACATATTATATAATTATTTACAAATTTTGTCGTATGAGCAAACTGAGCAGTTACTTCAAGTAAGCAAATAAAAATTTTGCTGATCTATCTTAACGCATCATTATTATTGACCCACTTATTACCGGTACTGCTAGTTGCTTATGCAGGTTATTAAAATGTTATTATTGAATTGTAGTTATGTAAATTTATATTGCTAAAATAGTTTGTAAGCACTTCTTCGCCCGAGCCACAGGTTCAATCTAGTTCGGGCAAACAACAACAAATGTATTTTATAAATTAATAGTAAATTAGTCATTTATTATAAATTATTGTACCTATTATTTAAATAAATATTATATTATATATTATTCTTTTTTTTAACTTGTGGTAATGCATGACGCATACCCCTCCGCGGGGGCGAGCGGAGGGGTTATGTCGGACTCGCCGGGGTAAAAGAAAGATGGAATAAGAATAATGTACCTCCCGGAATACCGACTAAACCTACCACGGTGTTCCTCGACAAAATCACTATCGACGGGGCCGCGCGAATCACTTGCACATGCGGTCGCGACCCAAATCAACCATTTTTTTTTTTACGTGGGGGAATGCTTTGACGCATACCCCTCCGCGGGGGGACGGAGAGGTTATGTCGGGCTCACCAGGGAATTGATACCTCGGTAATACCAACTAAGCCTACCACGGTGTTCCTCGACATAACCATAGACGGCGAGGCCGCGCGAATCGCTTTCACATGCAATCGCGACCCCGCCGTGGTTTCGGCCCGCCGTGTAAATCGGCAGGCCACTACACAGAAATACTTCCTCCACCGTCCCCCTGGAAGGGACAAAGACACGATACAGAGGCGCACGTGGGAACACGCACGCCGCCTCTCGGACCTGGTGCTGATCGGGTGGCGAGTAGGCCCACGCAGCTCACCACCCCCAGGTCAAACCTCAGGGTGGCTGGAGGTCATCTCGCGCCCTCCGGCGCCCGGTTCTGCGGTTGGGGAGAGGGTTTAAGCGCTCCCTCTCCCGCTCCGCCGCCTCCTTGATGGAAATTACTTCCTCACAAAAGGAGGCGACGGCGTTCCACGATCTCTCACTCCGGACCATAGACTGAACCACGGCCGGGAGTGAGAGGGCAACCAGTCCGACTGCCGCGATCAACTGACGGCGCTGATATGCCCAGGCGGGGCAATCCGCCAAAGTGTGCAGCGCCGTGTCCACAACAACATCGCGGCAGACGCCGCAGTGATGACATCCGGGCGTCGCCTGCCGGCCTATACGACACAGGAACTGGCCAAAACAACCGTGGCCAGTCATTACCTGTGTCAGCCGGAAGGTGAGGGCGCCATGCCGCCTCTCCAGCCACTCCTCTAAAACGGGACTTACCGCCACGATTGTGGCGTGCCCGAAATCAACCATTTTAGTTTAAGTTCTTCGAACTCATTCCGAGTTCACAAGCCCGGATTCGAATTACGCGTCGAGCCAAAAATAGTGTGTATTTTTTTTCTTTTAAGAAATTCTCCATGGGAAGCTTAGATTGTGTAGTTGCCTGGGTTTTGAACTCTGCATAAAGCACGTAAAGTTGTTGATCGTAGGATCAGCTTTACAGGACCCAATGGACTATGAAAGTACGGAAGTAGTCACTATCATATGAAAGAAATAGAATTGACACCTATTGTTCGTCACGGTAAGCCTCTAGTTAAGATCAACACACCAACATTTATACCGTAGATTTTCTTTAGACAAATTCAAGACATTTGTCTTATAAAAACTATTAAACATTATAAATTATATATAAGGCTATCTACAAAAAAAAGAAACAAAATATATCAGCAAGTTTTAATTGAGTTTCTCCCGGGCGTAATGAGATCGCCTACATAAAGCTGATCTTTAAGCGCGCAATATAAAGAAAGCTATTTAAAAAACGCCCCTAAAACAAATATTTCAATCTTAAACTTTCGTCTTAAAAGCAATGTCTGTGTTAATACTCAGTAATTTGAGCGTTACGAGTTTACGACTTAATTTGAACTCGTAATCAGTTTAACGCGACGCCTCGCCCGGTCGGAGATTACCCCGCGAAAACAAATGACTGACACATAAATCTTCCTATCCTGAATTACATTGCTACTAACATAACGTTTTTATCTTTACTACCACCTTTATTGTCATAGTTTGTGCTAACTGTCTTCACATGTTACTCGCTAAGATTACACATCCCACCATAAAACTGCTCCTACGTTTGTTTTCAATTAAAGTTAACATATTTTCGGGGCAACGCGCGATCCTCCGTGTTATTTTATTACAAGAGGTATGTAGGAGGCACGTACAAAAATATATAAATGTTTTAACCATTTTTGTAGTAAGTTTAGGTAGAAGGTTATATAGGAAATATAATCTTAAATTAAATGTCTAGATATATAATATTTATTCACTACCCCAAGTTAAATTTAGACAATGTGTGAGGATTCACTCTTCAAAATAAAATAATATACCTATATTTACACCATGTGTATTTTATCGCACACTTCACAAGATTTTATTTCTGGCACAGCCACCTGCGCAATGTTTGATTCACTCGCGCATGTTGCTTGCGCTAACGGCATGTGTATGTAACCTGCTTCAGTTACTTGTATCGTGCTCAAGACCTAATAGGATCGATATTCAATCATCGCTTAAGCTTCACTAAGGTTTAGATTTGTTACCGTCAAGTGTAAGCTTTTCTTATGTAAATTTAACAAAATACCTAAATTGAAAATGTACCTTGGGTAAAGTTACAAAAAAGTGACGTATCTTTACCTTACACCTAGATGCTGATTCTAAAGCAAAATTACAAAATCTACATAAGGGAGATTGACGGCTTTGTTTCACAAGTTAGTTGCATTGATGCATAATCTCTCATATACATTTTAATAAGGAAGAATGCCATTTATGCACTCCGCGGAAAGAGCGGAGCGAAGAGGGTATGTCGGGCTCACTGAGGTAAAGGAGCAATGTCCCGGGACCTACCGACTAAACTTACCATGGTGTGCCTATACGCTGCCATGAATGGCTGCCTGGAACTACTTCAGCGACCGATCCAGCAGCGCCTAACGCGAGATAAACGCATTCGGGCGTCGACTCTTAGGCGACGCCCTAGCACAAAACCTCATACAGACAGAAAAAACATTTTGGTAGTTACTTAACCTACTGAAATACGGTGTTGCTATATATATTATAGGTTAAACATAGGTGTTTGTAGCCATGGTAAGATTAGGAAACACAAAGGAAGCTCATCATGTGATGCTGTCATTGAAAATTGCCTAACATCTCTAAATCCGACAAGTAAATCAAATATGGTATGTCGCGATTGACAGCATCGCACACACGCATACCACTTGACTAATAAGACAGCTCATTATAGAAACATTTATGCACCCACTTAAAAAAATTACTAATTCCCAATTTTATTAAGAATGCAGTCATAATTATTAAGCTTATGGAAGTATTTTCGGTATAACACATATCAGAAACAAAACCACGCAAGACTCGACAACGCCTCAATTTAAAATGAATTTAAAAATTTTAAACTGTGTTTTTCTTTCATGGCATAATAAAAGATCATCTGAATTTCTCTCGTAGCCAATATTAATAAATTTTGCCAATATTGGCGTTGAGGTAAAAATGTCTACAGAAAAATACATATTTAAAATTTTTGTGGGAGTAAATTCGATAGTATGATAGCCGAAATGACTTCGATTCTCGCACGTATGCATTTGTGCTGCATCAATAAGAATTTTTGAGTGATAGTGTTTTTGTTATATATGTGCAATATGGGTACATAATAACTTAATGTATAATGTATCCGAAAAATAGTCCCTTAGCTGCGTCAAAAATAATTAATTTTCTTCTACAATTACGTATGTAGGAGTAGAGTTTATGTTAAATATTCGTGTCTTGGACGTCCAAGTGAAATGTTTATGGTAGATATGGATTTATATTTAGTGGTACCAGTTATAATTCAAATAAACACAACTATGACCTAACTGAGTGATTGCGGGGAGACGACTGTCGCGAGGTGCTATCGCATTCTTGCACTTGAGTACAAAAAACTAATGCGTCAGCGTTATCTCTAGAACTATTTTATGAAATTGAATCCGTGTTATAACATTAACTTAATAAAACGTACTTTATAAATACATTCTTAGTTCAACTTGTAATGTTATTGAAACGTGACGTATTGTAAATACTAAGGCAACACTTTTAATCCGACATTAATTTAGACTTTAATATATTCGTATGACAATTAATATTCTCTACATTATACACGGTTATCAACTAACCAGTGTGTATAAACTAACCAGGCCACTACAGAATCGTTAAAAATTCTATCACAATAATGGACTCATTCATATATTAATTACTTCGACGTTAAAAATCCTCACAGAAATAAAGTTGACACGCGCTTGTGAATACCAATATAATATATAATATCAAAACTAAAATAATATTCTATCAAATAATCAACAAAATTCCGCAAAGATATCCCTTTAATCACGATTCTTACTCTTGCTCTGGACACATAAATATTTTAGAAATACTATTTTACTTGAACTGCTTCTTATCGGATAGACCATTATGGATGTCTGTCACCTTTGTAATATAAAAAATAAATAGTCAACCAATGTCTATTGACCAAAGTTAAATTTAGGATAGTGCTGCGTGTTATACAATGTGTTTATTACCAAAGTATTTTACCTTTAATATTTTAGCTGTTGTAATATCTTGATAAAAAGTCGTAGCCTAAAATTGAATTAATAAAACTCTTACCTAATCATTATTAATGAACTTCATAACACAATAACGCAGAATAATTTTGGTTACATTTTTACTAAAGTTTTTATTTGCTGTTTATGAAGTTTCGACCGACCGGTAAAGCCCTTAGCTTTAATAATCGTAATAAATATTTTATATATAGCTTAGTAATCAGTCATTAGAAGCAGTGTGAAGGCTACGAATAAAAGAAACAATAACGACTGGTGAAAGGGTAAAAAATAAATTCATCAATGATTTCTCATTACGATATGAAATAATAATAATAATAAATATTTATTGCAGATTAGGGTCAGGGTTAGTAACAGACAAAATCCTTAACCTAGTGTTAGTAACATATCAATTTCACACGTAATATTATGAGACAGGCCCGGTTTCTGGACACTGTCTACGTCGTGTGTAGTCGTATCCAGTGTCCTAAAATCGGACTGTCCCACCGATCACACAATGTGCTCAACAAGCTGTGTGAGCTACCACGCATTCTGCGTAACAGGGAAGCACACCGTTTGCGGATAATGGCATGAAAACCGTCTACCCTTGCCTCCGCAAACATCCCAGAAGCGCTGCAATAGCGACGCAGCCCAGCCAGCATCCTGAACGCATTAGTATATTGAACACGCAGAGCGCTGTAAGCCCTCTGCGTATAATCAACCCACAGACTGCACGTGTAAAATGTCTGACAGTAGGCTCTAAAAAGAGTTATTTTGACATCTTTGGTACACCGTGCAAACCTACGGATCAACATATTACATCGGACTGCCAGCGCTCTGCGATCCCGTTCAATATCCATGTAGTCATTGAGCTCATCTGTGACCCAGTGACCCAGGTATTTAAACTCAGTAACTCTTTTTAGCGGAGTATTATTAATTGAAACCTGTGGCACGTTCGAGTAACATTTGGTGCCCGCCTTGAACACAAAAAACTCTCTTTTTTTTGGCGTTATATCTAAGCCCATGGGTCACCGCATAAGCTTCACATATCCTTAGCAGCCGTCTGAGCCCGCTGATCGAGGCACTCGGCAACACCATATCATCGGCATAACTTATATTATTTATGCCTATGTCGTCAATGTAATAACCGACATTAGTGTTGCTGAGTTCAACGATCAGTCGATTGATATATAAATTGAAAAGGCGTGGTGAGGTTATCCCACTCTGTCTCACACCACTCTCCAACCCATACATATCAGATAATGCTCCCGCCCATCTCACACAGTTGGTTTGGTTGTTATACCAATACATTAGCAGAGAGATCACCGAATTGTCTACGGTAGTTTCCCTGCGCATCTTTTCCCAAAGCGTATTGTAAGATACCAAGTCAAATGCATGGGACAAATCAAGAAAACGGGCATTAACTGGTGTACTCCTGGCTGCATAGTACTGTACGGTCTCCTTGAGACACAAAATGGCACTTTCTGTCGATAGGCCGGGTCTGAACCCATACTGAGCGTCATGGAGTGTAATACGGCTCACCATGTGTGTATCAAGAAGACAGTCCAGCACTTTAGCTACAGCAGTGGCTATAACAGGGGTCCGCAGCATCACCAGTATTATTTTTTATGATGGGTACAACAATTTTTTTCATGAGGTCACCCGGCAGGTATGTATGACTCATGCATAATGTAAATAACATAGCCAATAACCTCGGCAAATGTTCTCCAGCATATCGCAGATGCTCAACGCTTAGGTAACCATGCCCTGGAGACCTTCCACTAGTCATGTTTTTGATCACATCGGCAATGTCTTTGGCAGTAAACTTTACATTGAGCTCCATGGGAATGCCATCAACGTTAGGCACCGACAATAACACTGGCACAGCTGACTTCAAAGATAAATCAACTTTGAAGTGTTTCATAAACATATTTGCTATGTCCGAAGGGTTACACTGTCCTGCTACACTCACTGGAAGATTCGGCTTGGGATTCATTTTATTTGTATTTTCTAAAACTTTCCAAAATCTTTATTTTCATGGTTCTTTGCTAATATATTTAATTTGATCTGGGTTTGATTGTTGCGAGACCATATTAAACCAGATTTAAACTTTTTTCGCGTATCACGCATGTTGTCATCGACATGCCCCAGAGACGGCTTACCATTTAAATTCCATAATATATCCCACGATTAAAATAAATATTATTTCTTATTTTTTAAAATAAGAGAACTCCCACTTCAGGAGTAATGCCTGTATCGCGGGGGACCTTACAAACATTCATACAACAGACATAAAGAACATCTAGATTCGGAAAAACCATTTGTTGATCACACAAATGTTTGTCCCGTGTGGGATTCGAACCTGCAACACTCAGCGCAGTGGCAGTGGCGAATCGACCACTTAATCCACTACGTCATCCGTGCAGTCTACTTAATTTCAAAGCCACCTGCACATTTTCAGTGTTTTCGGTAACAATGACATCGGATCTGCTAGTGTAATTTTTTTACCAAAATACTTTGAATTCACAACGGCCTGATTGATTATATCGGTACTCGCTTTACCGGTACCGATGCCCCGATATCCGTCAACACTGTCCACAATGTTGATATTTATACAGCGTGTATAACGTTTAAATATTGCGAAATATATATTGTCAATAAGACTGTTCCTTGGTTTAAGTAAGCATTTATGTTTGCGGCTGATTGTGCAGTCCTAAAAGAGATTTCCAGATCTATTCCTATTGGCGGTGTTATTCATTTTATGGAAATTTGAAATTCTGTGTATGTATATACATCTGCAAACAAGCCCAGTATACTCCAAGGCGTGTTAAGAAGTAGTAGGGAGTAACTCTATTACGTAGAACCTTATCTTACTTTATAGTCAAAATATAAGCTGTGCATTAGTATAAGATTATTAGAAGCCATCTTGCTACTCTCAAGTTTTTAGCAAACAAACATACAGACAAACACACATAAAAAAATTAAAAGTAGTTTTCTAAAATTTGTTTCTATGCTTTGCCATATCAATAATTTACATTCACAATGGTTTTTATAGTTTCTAGATATGCTTATATTAACTCGTTATTCTAAATGCTCTAGAAATTCTATTATCATAAATTTTACATGAAAGCAATCTTTATGAAAACATTAAGCCATAACATAGAGCTCATAATTATATGAACCTTGATAAAGCCTTCTATTATAAAAAATAAGCCAGACATAATATAAAACTCGTAGTTGCGTCGAATCAGATAAACATTATACTTACACAAGGAGCCTGTCTATACCGTTACTCACATTATTTCAAATGCCTTATTCAGAATATCACTATTCAATCAAATCAATATTGTTTCGCAATATTGAGTATACACGCAAAGAACCGTTCTGTTAAGATAAAATAAATCCAAAACAACATTTATAAATAAAAACTACATATTTCGGCTGATACACTGATATCGATATTTTAACGAATATAAAAACATTATCAATATTTTCAATTATTGGAAGCTGTTCAAACTCATATGACCAGAGAATTTACTACGTAAAATATAAATGAACAGTTGCGTATTTATTGCTAGGCTGCGCTCGTGGGTCCTCTCACGTGGTATGTCATTTAAACATACAACATATTGTACTTAAGGATAGCGTAGCTTTTTATTAGTAATATATGTTTTCAAATCGGCTTTGTAGTTCTAGAGAATGCTAACATATTACAAATAACCATTTTTATTTTCTTTTCAAATATTTCTTTTTATTTTATACTATGTAACTACATATGTTTGAGGTACAGTTTCTTTTCGTAATAAATGTTACACTTGCTCTATGTCATTTTCTTTACCTCTGATAAATGTTTATACAAAGCGTTTATAGGTATATGCTCTATAAACGCTTTGTATTTCTAACAAACGAACAAACTCACATTCGTATTTATAGTATTAGAAACGATGAATAAATACGGCATTAGTGCAACCCCGCTCAAACTCAAACTCGATTACAGCAATCTCTATTCTAGAGAGAACTCTAAGTTCACACGTCCCTGTGTCGTCGCATCAGCAACGCGCTAGTGATATGACACATCTATTATAGACTACGTTTAGTTATGACTCATCTAATATTGTCTGCGTTACGACGTGTGCTTATTATCTACTTAACTAGAAAACATAAACAAACTATTAAATTATAAGATTTTGCCTGCGGCTTTGCTTGCCTAAATGTAGGTTAGGTTAGGTCAGTAAGTTCTTTTTTCTGGATGAAAGTTACCCTATTTCTTTATCTGTACCTCTGACAACGTGTATGTGAAATTTAATGATGATGCATGGCAAATAACAAATAACAAAGGAACAAATTCACTTCTTCATTTAAAATATGAGTTAGAATGTGGTTTGTACGGTAGAACCATACACTATTGTCAAATAAGGACTTGACTTTACTTTATAATTTGATGTTCATTAAGTAATCCCAGCAGTGGGACAGTTTAATACAGGGCTGATATTATTATTATTTTTATTATAAGTAATCGTACTATATAAGCGGTCATCGTCGCGTCCCCTCTCGCTCCTTTATATCGTTTAATCTTTGGTCCAGTTATTAAATTAAGTTTAACTTAAAACCATATCATTTAGCCTTACTTAACAACTTCTACATAATTAATAAACAAAGACGAAGGAACACAGGCCCTAAACTATCGCTGCTCTGTATGCTTCCCACTTACCAGTCGAAGTAACTAAAATATCAGTACACATGTATACCAAACAAGCAGCCTACATTCGATCTAGAAGTTTGAACAGACCAAGAACTTCAGAGAATCCAACATCTACAATATTTCACAATCGTTATGAAAATATACTCGTATTTCTACGGAGAAAAGTTGTACGATGTAGTTATTTATGTTACATTCATCCAGACAAGCGCATTTAAGTTTTAAGTGCTTTTGCAATCAAGCAACGGCGGAAGGAGATTTGTTAGGTTTCGTTACACAAACAAACTTGACAAACGCTAATCTAGACCGGGTCGCTTTGATAGTTACAACTTTGATACGCGAAACATAATTAGAGTTGTGTAATATCAGATACTAGATTTTGCGACTTCACACAGAAACAGTCCTGTTTTGTATTATAGTTTCTTATGATCTTTTCTTTAACCCTGACAACGTATACGCGAATAGTTTGTGCATGAAGCCTTGCTTACGTCGCGTACAAGCATGATTAATAATCATATTAGATTGCGTAAATAAATTTGATATCTATTGGGAACAGTACTTTTTCCTGAATGAAGAATAATCTATATCCTATACTGTAATACATGACGATCGATAATGTAGATAAGGCATGAAAGCGTAACAAACAAGTAAACTCATTCTCGCATATACCTATATACATATATAACCTACATGAAAGAAGCCACGAGCAAAATCTAGTAATATTATACAGGGTGTCCGGTAATTAATGGATGACCTTGAAATGTCTTATATATATATATATATATATATATATATATATATATATATATATATATATATATATATATATATATATATATATATAATAGTAGAACAGAAGGCCGTGCTGGCCTATTTTTGTGTGGCTGAATGCGATATCAAGGATGTCATAGGTAGTCACAACACCATGCAAAAAAGGTTAAGAGGAATATTGTTGTCGAAGGACAATGGAGTTTTGGAAATCCTACACAGCTCCTACAGTGTTCTTATATAACACAAGGTAATTATGGCCTATGGACTTTCGTGAGCTATGAACACATATAATCGGGTATCTAAGTCTTAGACTACATTTTTCTCCTGCCCTATTTTTTAGATAATACTGACAGAGATTCTTAATACAGTTTCCTTATTTTTTGTTGTAATCGTACATTTAAATATCTGAAATAACTAGCTGAACTTTGTTATAAAAGCTTTAAAACTTATCTAGTTTTTGACCGCAGCTTTGTACGTTGTAATCCCATGGGTGAATATACATAAACCAAAGAGTACCCTCTATGTTAATATAGCATATGGTTTACCTGTGTCTGAAATGCGAAAAACGTTTTACACGTGATTAAAACGCAAACATTCAAATCACTAAATATCCAAACTTTCATATTTAGAATTATTAAAATAGAATGATTATTATCTATTCTTTCTTTGTCTCTAAAAACGAAAAGAATACTTATTATTATGTATGGCAACACGATTTAAATCTCAAAATGTTTAAGTTTTTCGTATAGATTCAAATACTGACTACTACGTTCTATCCATTTGTTTTTATTGGATCTTTTACGCACAGCGTTTGTCAGTTATCCATTTATTTTGTACATTAGAAATACATGCCTATTAAGTATTACAGCATATTGTAAGGTAATAAGCATTGTTCCTTTACTTCAAAATCAATCTAATCTGTACTTTTAGTCTCCGCCCAAAAGGTACAGTCTATTGTTTTGATTCACGCAATTCATTCACCGTCATTACTTTCGTCCGTCCAATCCTTTACAAGGTAAGACTTATAAAGATCAAAGGTAAAATATAAATAGTTATATCCAGCAACAGGTACACAGGTACAACTCATATTAAAAATGAAGGAAATCTTTTCCTTTTTAGGTGGGCTTATCAATTTCAAAGGAGGAATCAGTTTTTTCTTTCTTTCAATAGATGTATTTTTTATGTCTTGTTAAGATTTGGTAAATTAACTTTTTGGTAGAATTTTAATGTATAATGTTATATTTGGTTAGAAACTGCCTCATCGATCGCTAATGGTAGTAATGTTTTGTGTGCGATTTCAGTATTCAGCATGAATAGAATAATGTTTATTATGTTCAGATAACTATGTCAAATCAGAATGGACAGTTGCAATGCTTTCAATGTTTATAAATTTATTACATTTATTAAAGTTTCGTTTCTTAAAAAGATTTCTTTTGATTGTATTTGCTGATATGTTTAAAAAATTATCAATATCAACATATGCAACTTCTCTATTTGAAAAGCTTTACAAATAGTGCGCCTCTCTGTTACGCTACAGAGGTGAAAATTCTACTAATACTAGTTTTATATATAAGCATCTTATAATTTGTATCTTACTTAATTAAATCCCTTTTCCCGATAATCGTCAACGCGCTAGTATCTCATACACGGATCTTTAGAATATTTGTTTGCCAACGTTAATAATTAAAAATTACCAGCCATGTTTAATATGTAGGTACAAGCTGGATAAAATTGACAAACTCTACATTAAGTAAGTGTATGTAAAAAACACATACAAACCAAAGTGAGTACATCAATCAATTGAACGAACATCTTCACAAACGGCTCAATACCGACATTACAAACATTCTCTATATCTTCTCGACGCTCACCTGTCTTCGTTAGTAATTTGCGTCTATTGACGCTCAAACATGCAAGATTACAAACACATACGGTCACTCTGACCTCAAAGCCTTTCAATACAACGAAGAGACTGTACTCAAAGGCACAGAGGAATTATGCAAACGATTGACAACAAGTTACTTGTCACCATAATCGTCTCAGCTGCCATCTTCGACAACGCCGCAGAGCTAGGAAGTTTCGCAAGCTCTTTAGAGAATATCGTGTCCATAATTATTGTAAGGAATTTATGTAAACTTACTTTAAATTTTATAGTGTCAGTGCTAGCTTACTGAGGGTACCATTGGACTTTCAAGATGAAATCTTGGTTTTGATAAGTATTTTTACATATAAAAATATATTGGTATATGTCTAGTAAAAAACGTCTTACTAGACGCAGAATAATAAAATTTATTGTAGGCAAGCATAGAACAGTACTCACATATATAGGTATATTCTCTTTTCGTCGGTAGTGTTTTTAGACACACCGTCAACCGGAAAACCATATAAACAATGCTACTTCTAAAAATATCCTAAAAGGCACTTATTTTCATTATGTCCAATCCAAGAACCGAACGCGAGACTTCGAAGTTATCCTTACAAAAACAAAATGCATATTACGTCACAGGGCTAATAAGGAACTAAGAAAATTCCATGGGCACTAGATTAGTAAACAAAATTTACATAAAACGGTCCTGTCAACTCGTACCTAAAATTACACTTGATATTATTTAAGTAAACACTCCACAATTGGGTGATTAATTTCACGTTAGCAAATAACTGCCTCTAATATTAGTACAATTAACATAAATAAACAGAAACCCACTCTGGGTCAGACCCAACCTAACGAAGCTCCTGAACTCGACTTCAACTTTAAATTAAGCAAGTCACGGAACGCCTAAATACGTAATGTGGCACCGTCTCGCCAGTCTCTAAACACCTAAACGCAATCTGAAATTCATACGTGCAGTATTCGCCTACTGTGAAACTTTTGCTTCTACTAACCTTGTCTGGTAACACGAACTCATTTTCTTATATAAAAGTCAGGGCACAAGTAGCAAGTTCGTGTTTTGAACCACCATTACCTTTAAACTATGTTTGTCTACTAGCCAACGTTATAAGCTTTACCGCTTTTATTCCAGTGTTCCATGAGTTTGCTGCTACCAACAACTTAGGTACTATGTCATTAAACTTTATGCTCTTAAATTATTGCTGTAATATACATATTAAACATGCAAGTACATTTGTATTTGTCGAATATTATCTGTCTAGATTATGTACGTAATCCTAGTCCTAGATGATATTATAAATGCGAATGTGAGTTTGTTTGCTTGTTTGTTTGTTACCCTTTTATGCCTTAACTACTCGACCGATCATCATAAAATTTTGCATACGCTTTGACTGGGGTCCTATTCTGATTATACTGATTACACTTTCAGTAGTTTTTTCCTGGATGAAAGGTATATCATCCAAAAAAAAAGGTGTTCCCGACGGATAGAAATTTATTGATAAAATCTAGATAAACGCGAGAGAAACCGCGGGCAATATCTAGTATGATTATAAATTATGTTTGTACGACAGGTAAGTAAGGTGATACGCGTACACTACTTGTGTAGGTGCGAATTAATCATACGCGTTACTTGTACGGAGAACTCGTGTTGGTTGTTTATACGACGCATACATATTATGCGCGGATGTCTATCATAAAAATGCCTCAGCTTGCACTATTTCTCAGGTTGAATACGGGAGCCATAAATCATAAATTTTACTAAGTTATCAGAGTTATCACACCAAATTTACTTAAAGACTATGTTTTTGTAATATATGTATTTTATGTAATAAAAGTTTTTAGACTATCGCGATTTGTACACATACTTAATATAATGCTAGACAACGGGTCTTACTCGTGATAAAGTATTTAAAAGGTAATGAATACCTATTGATTGCCCGACGTTTTGACCGACTTGCTTCGACCGTGGTCACGGGTTGACCCATTTATTACCTTTTAAATACTTTATCGCGAGTAAGACTCGTTGTCTAGCATTATATTAAATATATTTTATGAAATAACCATATATTACATAAATTCTGCTATCGGACAATTCACTTTTATTATATTATTAGTTTCGTTTGTAATATATATGTATGTACATTTCCATACTAACGCTATCATTTGGTAAAAAATACTACAAATACCTATTATCATTTGTTTATTTCATATTATTTAAATATATATGAAATAGTGAAGTTAACTCACATTTTTTTATTATTAATGTCATATAGCTAAAGGTATTATATAAACTCTTAAGTACATGTAATTTTAAAATCTACTTTAGTGCAAATAAATAAATTACAAGCGTTTCAAATCAGGTAGCAGGGGAAATGTCAAATGACAGAAAAAGAATGAACGATACAAACTATGACGTAACGCTATTTAAACATTTAGTTAATGATGTGGAGACCTATCACCCAATTTCAATCTTGTCAGCACTCTCTAAATTATTTTAAAAGCTCGTGCGTAAAGAAATATATCCAATATTGCGTCGCATTAATAAATGAGCATTAATAAATGTCGCATTAAAAATAATAAATGAACAGCACGGCTTTGTCCAGGATAGGTCATGTATAAGCAATCTCCTTTTATTTTCTACACAACTCTTTGAAGGAATTGATAATAGGCTACAGATTGATGCGGTATATACTGATTTCCAAAAGGCGTTTGACAAAGTGGATCATACATTATTACTCAACAAAATCGCCTACAATGGTATCAGAGGTGATCTTCTTCGCTGGTTTGCATCATATGTAACAAACAGAACACAGAAAGTAGTTGTTAATGGTTTTGAGTCTAGTATTATTAAAGTCACTTCGGGAGTCCCCCACAAGGCTCAATTTTGGAGCCTTTGCTGTTTATTTTATTCTAAATTTATTTTATACGCAGACGACTTAAGTTTTCAAAGTAATCTATAATGTATCTGACTGTACAGAATTTCAACAAGGTCTTGAGAGACTCTCTAACTATTGCTGCCTTAATAAATTACAGTTAAGCCTAACTAAATGACACAGCATCAAATTTACTAAAAAAACTAATTTAATTAAATTCAATTATAGCGTAGCTAATACCCTACTTAACAAAGTTACCTGTCTTCGTGATCTTGGTGTGCATCTTGACGTTAAACTTAATCTAGATGTTCACGTGGAAAACATAGTTAGCAAGGCATACCAAATGTTTGATTTTATAATGAGAGCATCCCAAGACTTTCGCCGTCCATCTACTCATCTGCATCAATATAAGTCCATAATCAGGCCACAAATGGAATACGCAGTACCCATTTGGAATCCGTACTATGCAAAATATAAGGACGCCATTGAACTAGTGCAACGTAAGTTTCTTCGCGCAATGCAGTATAGATGCTTTCGTAAACATATCATACCAACAACTTCTTAAGAAATATGACGTATTGACCTTAGAATCTAGAAGAACTCTTCGTGGTATCATGACCTTATTCAGTGTATGCCGCAACAAATTTGAGTACCCTGACTTGGTAAATAGATTGTGCTACCTTGTTCCTCGTACAGTGCACGGACATGAGGTGCGCACCAGACGCCTATTTGCTACTGGTCTGTGCAGGATGAATTCTGGCATGCGCTCTCCACTACACTGTTTGGTAGACACTTATAACAAGATCTTTACTGACATCGATATACTACATCTTAATAAGCCGAGATTTAAAAGTAGCATCATTAAAATGTTAAAGGAACGGCAGTAGGTCCAAGAGGCATATATTAGATAAGATTTTTATTAGCTTTTATATATATCTTATTTTTTAGTACTTTATTCTAAATAGGCATAAATACAACTTTATACTGTTTGTAAAGCACGCACTTAATTAATTCTAGTTAACTTGCTTATGTACCATAGCCCGTTATTTTAATTTCTTACTTATATTTTCTCTTTTGATTATGTTACTAAGTTAACCTTTGCTACTATTGGTTAACGCGAGATGACAGCTATTGTCTGCTTACAGTTTTAAATTTAAGTATTACAAGTAATCTGTGGAAAATGTAGTGGGTAGTATATTTGTTAAGTTTAGTGTTAAGTACTTAATGTATCCTCCTAATATGCTACTGTTTGTGTTCCCATGTCCAATATATGAATAAACGTTGCTGTCCAACGGCGAACTCTATCTAGCAATCTCCACCACAACCCCACGTTTTCTTATATCTAAATTTAAAATATGAATACTCCCTTATACTGTATTTAATTTTGATATGGTGTACATAAAATTATTTCTTTAGACTGTTGCTCTTGTGTATAAAATAATGTACAAAATTATCTGCTTTTACACATTTGTTAGGCATCTACTCTATTGTATAATTATACAATACTCACATGTATGTCATAAAATCTGTCGGAAAATCAAGTGAAGAAATAATTTTGGGCAGGCTATTATTATAGCAGATCGCGTTCGTGAGCACAAACATACATATGTATATAGACGGTCATAGTAGACACCGCGATCCTTAACTGAAGTGCAGCAGGTGCCTCCGTGGCTATGAATATTAACACACATGAATATTCCGACTATGTTTGCGCATTTTGCGCACAATGACGTCTGTAAGAAAATGTTCGGTAACACGGTTGATATTTTTTAAATGAAAAGCGAATGAAGATGAAGGAAAATGTTCATGATTTTACTAAAAATTTAAATTTGTATTGTTATATATCGTATTTCAAACCATTTAAATAGTGAAATGTAAGATACATTAGAGATCTGGCAATATGCCAAAGTAGAGATTTTAGTTCCTTTATAGTATAGCCTCCGTATTTTTCAAGTGGAACGTTTAGTTTAGAGTACATAATATGTATTGCAACAAATTTTTCGCCATTTATGCACCGGGCAGTATTTTTAATAGTAGTGTTCGCGTAAGCCAAGAATCAAACTCCAGTCGTGTTTTGTATCAGAGTATTTATTAATTCACATTTTGTACACACACTTCAACAGTCCGATAACGAATGCCCGTGCGCTGGCTCGACCGTTATTAAATATGGCGACAACGTCAACACCGTCGAGCCGGAAGTGAAATCATTTTATATAAATACAAATAGAATATTGTCGTAATAAATTGGTGTAATGTTAGATGTTTACAATATTTAAATTAAGTTAATTATTTATTAACCCATTCGCTGTCCCGTGATAGACACAATAGAAAATCTATTGTTATGTATCATATGTGATTCATCGGACAGGGAACCTGTATAAATGATTACAAATAAATACTTTAAAATACATCGAAATGTCAAAATCAGCAACATTCACATAATTATACAATAATAAAGTAATTCTACCTAATACTTCATCTTATTCTTACACATTATCTGAAAATATATATATATAATTGACCTTATATTATACATAACCTGATTAATTAATCAATTCGGTTTATAATTGACCTTACAGTAGTATCCTAACTAATATAATAAATGCGAATGTAAGTTTGTTTGTTTGTTTGTTACGCTTTCACGCCATAACTACTCAACTGATCATTATGAAGTTTCGCATACACGTTTTTAGAGGAATAGAATAGGACATAGGGTATCTTTTGTCCAGAAAAAAGTACTGTTCATAGCATCACATAACCTACATTTACGCGAGCGAAGCCGCGGGCAAAATCTAATAAATAATATTTACAATAACTTATACACTGCCATCATGTCATTTCATCCCAACATAAGCGATTTAGCTCGTCTGTTCCACCCATAAACTATAAAACATCAAAAGCCGTCCAAGTGTATCCATCTATTCAAACGCGTCTTAATAGAGACAACGGATAGGCAGGTCTTGAAAGGGAAATGCCGGATATTTCATATGTCGGCAGTGCAATAAATCCCTCTTTATGGGCAGTTAAACGCTTGTTATTCCACAAACATAAGCAAGGTTCTTACATAAAACACAAATATACGGTAAGCAAGAATATTCTCTCAACACCGTGAGCCTCTTAATTTAATGTGCCTTTTATGATCATTAGATTTATGTCAATTTTCTTAATGTGTATTGTAACTTCTTAAGGCGTTCGTCTTCAGTAGGCGAACAGTTTGCTTGCCGCTTAACTGCAGGCATGCAAAATTATGTGAACTTTCCGTCAATATGCAGCAAATGCGTCGTTGGCCAAAGGAATTAGGTTACTGAGCAAATAGCATACCGTACCCGTACCGTATGCCAGATCCGCAATGCACATTCCACTTGGCTAGTGACGTGTGCATTTATCCTCCGGTCTATACATAACAAAAGAAAGTGCGCCTTAACAACAACAACATATAGTACCGTTTACTACTACTACTAGTAAACTATTACAATATGAAGATACGACACTATTACGTTATTATGACAGATATTTCACTTAGAAAAATTACAGTAATTAATATTGGTCTCTTTTACGGCTTGTATAACTTAGAGATACTATACATTAAATTAAATAGATACTTTAATTAATTACTAGAAAATATAATACAGTGTAAATATAAAAAACTAATTATGTGCTGATTTACCTGTCAGGAATCAAAGATTAGAAAGGTAATGCACAGAGGGATACACGCACCGTACAGATTATTCGAGCCAAAAACTTTGTGTTGTGTTCCACCAGTGACTAGGATTGTTAATATTGACTGCACGGATGGTGTTGTGGTTTAAGTTGTCGCCTTGCCATTGCCACAACGCCAAGAGTTTGATCCCCACACGGGACAAAAATTTGTGTAGCCACAAATAGTAATTCCGAGTCTGGGTGTTCTTTAAGTCTGTTGTTTAAATATTTGTAAAGTCTCCGCGAAACAAAATTTATTTCTAGTGCTACTGTTGCAGTCTTTTAAAAATATATATATTCTATCACTGTGGTTTGTTTTAGTCACATGCGTTGGCTGCAGAACGTAGCCTTGTTTTAATCGTCACCACGTGAATAATAGCCATGGTATCGCAAGATTTAGGCTTTAGGATTTGCTTTTTCTTAGGCTACAGTAACTGCTCACCATCAGATGGGTCGCCTGGCAGCTTGTCAGCAAGATATTAAAAGATAAATGTTCCATTCCGTAAATAGGATTGTAAGCTTAATTCTACAGTCAGCAGCAAAATGTATGTCTTATAAGCACAGGGTTTATATATATGAACTTCGCGTTTATCATTACGTTCGTCACAGTCACTTCACACGATTCTTTTATTGAAGTATTATTTACCTTTCCCCGCCATATATTTGCGTAAAGAATTCATTGAGCTATTGTTCACAAACACAGATCAGTATTAAGTTATTTTTTTATTTGCATGTGATACATCATAACATAATGTCTTTTTATCTAAAGCTGTTACTGAAATTTGGTAAATTGTATTTTTTTTTATTGTTCGATGAGCATTTAAAATATTTCCCTCGACGAACGTGGTATTAATTTGCGCAATTTATAGAGTAAGAGAGTAAATAGATAATATGGTTACTTACTAGATAGTAATACGTCACTATAAAACAGCATTGATTATTTACTGTACCCAGTAACTCAGAAGGCCGCTTCTCGTAATCAGACTAAATCGGTATTTTATTATAGAAATGGTCTTCTTGAACTTGCGTTCACCGATTTCTTGATAACCGACCGAAAACCCTTAACTATACCGTACCAAAAACTAACAAACAACAGGAACCTAAGATCAAAAGCTTCAAAAGGCGAGTATTCTAAAACCCTTTAATAAATTTCGCTGTAACACATAAACTATCATTCCCTGTTCCAACACATATATACTATCATAATGCACGATACCTGACAGGCGATTATTGAACGCAGTGTGCTATTATGAAAACGCAGTAGGTGACTGAATATACTCAATAACTAGCCATAAAGTGATTGTTTATGACGAGAGCATCATTTTTTGGGACGTATTTGTAATCGCGTCGTACAAGACGCTAACTAACATGGTTTTATTATAAAGACAACTTTTCAAAGACCTCAACCGCATTAGGGTTTAAGTCCTATGTTATGGAAGATTTTGTTATCATACAAACACAGAGGAAACCCAGACCTAGAATAACCATATGATAATATCAGGCCTGTATTAAACTGTCCCACTGCTAAGCACGGTCTCTTCTCGCTGTGAGAAGGATTAGACCATAGTCCACCACGCTGGCCTAGTGCGGATTGGCAGACTTCACATATCTTCGAGAACATTATGGAGAACTCTCAGACTTGCAGGTTTCCTCACGATGTTTTCCTTCATCGATAAAGCAAGCGATAATTAACTATTTAATACGCATATAACTTCGAAAAGTCAGAGATGCACGCCTTGGGTTCGAACTCGGGACTTTGCGTGGCAGTACAGTGGTTTCCCATTAGTCTATCGCTGCTGTCTGTAGAATAACCATAAATGGTTCGTTAAATAATCATTGCGTATTAGACTTAAATTCACAGCCCTCGGCACGGGGGCAACGACGATCGCCGATCAAAAAAGCGGGATCATTATAATGCTATAAGAACGGACTCGAATAAAATAAATAATAGGCTTCAATAAATAATAACTTGTAATCTTCAAGCCTCTTATGCGAATTCAGTAAGTAAGTGCCATAAAAGATATTCAAAATCAGTTCAGTCAGATAATAGTAATTTCGATACAACGACCCGATTATAGTTCGCGTATGTTGAGGACTTATGTAAATGCTTTTTCGGCTTCCATGCTCAGGCACTGAACACATATGTGTTCAGTGCCTGAGCATGGAAATTTTTCGAGATGCAGGTGCTCTCAAATATTTTAGAGCACCTGCATCTCGAAAAATTTCGTCTCGTGGAAGTTCGATTACGAGAATAGCAATACCGGTTCTCTCATGTCAAGGAATAGCGTAAAACTATACACAAAGCTCTCTTGAAAAGCCGCTTGGTAAAAATACGATAAAAAAATTGGTGAAAATGATTTGTAATAATTATTTGTTGATGAAGCAAATCTGCTTAAATAGTGCTTCAAGAATTACAAATCTAGGTAATTTTGGAAGAAAGCTATGAGTATAGTCAAATATTTAATAAATACACACATTCATATGAAATCGATAGCTGAAGGTACTATATCAAATAGTCTAAGCAATTATTCGTTCAACTGATATCATACCAGCCATCTAATATTAAAAATATTGATGACCTCTTCAGAGACAAATCAGATACCCTTGGGTTTTAGGAGTGGTCGATACCACGCGATGAATAGATTAAAACCACTATTTAATTGATAACTATTTGTTCAAGTGACCTTTCTAAAATCGTGGCTTGTATATTTACTAATTACAGTGCAATCTAAAAACTTCAGACTTTTGTTTTAATGTGTCTTATGAAAACAAATGTAAGTGATATTTTTTAACTCGCATAAGATTTATTTACTTAAAATTTTTCTTTGAGCAATTTGCGCTTACTAAGCAGCTTATTTATCACCATTATTTGAGCGACGTATGTTGTTAGAAACCAACGCAATTAGAATTTAATCATATTTTACATCAACTTTTATATGTAGATATTTAGAAAATAATAACTTAGGGTCGTTTACAGGAATAGGGATAGGCATGCCTGGAATTCATATATACATATATTGTATAGTATTTAAGTAATAATTTTCTATATTATTTTCCTATTTAATACGAGTTATTTGCTTTCGTCTTTTAAACTACAAAGATTGTTCACTTCACAGAAGTTGTTACTCGTTTGAAACAACGAGCTAAATACAACCTTTGCAAAGAGATAGATTATAGAAAAGTAAAAACAAGCGAGCCTTAGGATATTTCGACTCTAAATAATATCAGTGATTCACACAAAGGTCAAGGATTTACCACTAAAATATTAAACCACTAAAACAACATTCAGTTAACTAAAAAATCATTGCAATAGGTAATTCTAAGATCTATTAAAATTTACATGAATATTCAAACGACCCGAATGCCTAAATTCAGAACTAAAATAGTATATATAAAATGTCTAAAACGCCAATGCTAAAACTTGATAACAAAAGACGGACAGAAACACACCCAAGCGAGAGCTTCCCGTTGTAAAGATTAACTTATTCAACTTCAAATTAGATTTTGGCGGAACGACCTTCAAAGTTTTCCTCTTGATCGACACAAAAGATTACAACATTCCACGTATTTTCTTCAAAATCATCACAAAATAATTGCTTAACGGCTGACATCCACCATCGATTGAAATAAAAACAATCAAGATTTACTTTCAAGTGGAGTTTTCTCTTAAATCTTTCGGTAATTTGCGCTTTTTGTTTCCAAAGTAAATTTATTTTAGAGTGCAAATACTTTATATAAAAATGTGATTATATTTTCTACATTGTTTGTGTTATATGCTTCATTACCTCGAATAGAATAAAATTGAATTTTTATTTATTTGAATGTATTATTGATTGCATTTGAAATAAATAATGATTAGATTTTATCTTACAAGTAAAATAGTGTGTACAAATACACATTACTTTAATATATAGCTGTAGTTAAATGTATGCTCTTTAATGAAAATAAAAAAAACTAAACTCCTAAATAACACAGAAATTGCTCCTTTTAAACATACATTAACCAAAGCTGTACAGCTAAAACTTTTATAGAAATAGTTGCTTTGTCGAAAAAGTAATTAACCTCAAATAAGTTGACAACACGTCCAAATTATTCGGTCGAAAATGAATGAACGAACATTACCCATTAAATTAAAAAGTACTTGTTGTGTCGAAGAACTTATTCCATCCGTAAAATTACTAGATTATAAAATAATAAAACACTTATTATTAATATTGACCATATAGTAATTAAAATTAATATAAATTAGGATCATTTACTAACTTGGTGCACATCGATTTTTATAAAATAATTAGCTCAAGCTACCTTCATGCCTAATTTTATCTCACGGTTCAGCAGCTTAATTATAGAAACGTAACAAAGTCAAGCTTTTTCGCATCTTCTTCTTGTTTTCGTGTGGTTAGTGGCCAACCTGTTGTAAAGCCGCCTAAGGGCCTTTTTTTTACCTAGAAAAATCCTTAATGGATACCCCCTCACCGGGTTGAGGGGGATCCATCTCTCTCCGCTCCTGAAGCCCTGAAGGGGGTCGGTATACACACTAAAAACCTGGGGTGAGCAGTCCCTCCGCCGACGGGGTGGGGCGGGATAGGGTCGCGTTAGCAATCACCATCCCGTCTCGGCGGTTGGTCCGGCTGGTGGTGACCGGGCCACGGCACCTGTGGAGGGGTGGCCTCGCTAGCGAGTGCCGTTGCGGCCCCCACGCAGCACATGCCTCCAGCGTATGAAGCGCCGTGTCTTCCGGCGCCCCACACTCATGGCAGGTCGTGGTCGCCTCCCGTCTCGCGATCTGGTGCAAATACTTTCCGAAGCATTCGTGCCCGGTAAGCACCTGAAGCCGAATGTAGGCCTCTGACATGGCTTAACGACTGCTGTCAATTTGACAACAACCGAGACCAACTTTCTTTTACGTGCCTTCTGAAGCACGGTGACGTTCAGATGAAATACCACTAAGCGGTCACCCATCTATAGACTGACCGCACCCAAGGTTGCTTAACCTCGCTAATCGTTTACCGATCAGTAAGTGCAACTGGCTATGCTTTTCGTATTTAATATAGATTATGTTATATAAAATTATATTATAGCAAGTCTGTGCTAATAATAGCAATATAAGCAGTCTTGCTAATCAATACAATTTGTTTTACAATTATTGACATAAACGTTTTTAGTTTAGTTACACATTCGCGATATGTACACATACCTAATAAAATACTATATATCGGGTCTTATTCGCAATTAAATTAAATACTTCATCGTAATAAATACCTATTCATTGCCCGACGTTTCGACCGACTTGCATCGATCGTGGTCACGGGTTGACTGACACTATAAATACCAGGTAATATAAAGTACTCGGTACGTTCCTAGCCTGATTCACTCCACGCTCTCCTAGGGTTATAGTTAGCACTGCATTAATTAGCCAAACTGCGATATTAGTATTAAAGTAAAAAGGTCTTAGTCAAGGCTATTTACAAATCACGTATATTTGTCTTCGACCTTAGATTTGGCTCTCAATTTAATTTACGTGGATCGCTCTATCCACATCTTTTTTGGGTCTACTATTTCTTATATTATACGATCAAATTTAAGCTACTAGACTACATAAAACCATGATGCCGACACAAATAAACATACATAGAGACAATAGCTCAATAAAACTTTGGTCGCGATAGAGAGATCGTGAGTTCGAATCTCACCTATTGCACTATTGATATGAACCACTTCTAACAAAGGCTGAAAGGGTTAAAAAGGACACAAGTAGTTCGTAAGCCAAGTTGTGAGTATTCATTAAAAAATATATAACTTCTATAAAGTACTGAAGCCCATTTAAAATCGGACACCTTTTTAAAAGCCCAACAGCTCAACTAGATTAAAACATATCTCCAACGTAGAGACAATCCCGTTCCAATTTTATAATAGGGGTTATAAAATTGGTTAATATGAAATTGCCACTTTATGAGAAGTAAATCAGTAACATTGTGATTTCGTACTGTTTCATCAAACATTTTTGAACGGCTAATTCGAACACTGTTTTATTTTTAATTTATAGTTACTCTTATTTGGTGGCTATGGTTTGTCTTAAATTAACAAAAACATCAAGGATCATGTTATTATGGCGAATTGAAACAACGAATACGGGCAGACGCTAAGCGATATAACTTTAAATAAAAATCGTATAAAAGGTTGTTATTATTAATAATACATGTTATTAATATATAGTGTATTCTCGAAAGATAAATTAATTTTAGAATAACCTTTGTATTTTGTACAGAATTTACGAAATTAGATGTAGTAAAAGAAACATATTTTATTTGTATCTCCATAACACAATTGGTACGATAAAATATTAACAAAAATACAGAACAGTAGTATGACCAAATCAGGTTAGGTATATATTACATTACATCAGTTATTAATAAGAACATATCCTCTTGTTACACGTTGAAAAGCCTAATTCTAAAGCCTTATCCACTACAAACTAGTTCAAAAGCTATATGCTTGTGGTAAATATCCATAGATCGTCTTATCCCTTTACCGGTCTTTGTGTTTAGGCTTTGAGGCTGGTACGAGGGACGATATCCGACGTGCCTGGAGCTTTGTTCTAGGCTCAAGTCGACCTTTCTTCATATGCCGGTGTAGTATAATATATTGTGATGGTAATTTTGTTATACATTGGAACAATCGTCTTTGTACAATTAGTTGGGCCCTTAGTTTGTCAAAATTGTACGTTTATGACCAATACTGAAATAATTAGAACAGAAAATGTTTCTAGATCTTTTTGTGATAACATTGTTTAGTTAGTTTCGTACTAGCATGGTATATGGAAATGTACTCGGCTGACTGCAGGAGGCTTACTCTCTAATATGTAGGACCTAAAACAGCTACCAAAATAAGCGAGTATTACATTTCCTGCTTAGACCTTTGGACATTTAGGTGGCTGTATACGTATGTATACAATATTTACTGTTATTTTATTTAATACTAATTGTTATCCGCGGCTCCGCTCGCTTAAATGCAAGTCATGTAAATTTTCTATTCTTCTTTTTCTGAATGTAAGGTGCCCTTTTCTGTTCCCCTGACAACGTGTATGCGAGATTTCAGGATGAGATATAATAAAACAAAACTAGAAAATTCTTTAAGTCGGTCAAGAAGTAAATAATATGTTCATTTTAAACTGCCAACTTAGGCTTAGAATATGAACACAATACATATTTGCACGCCATGTAAGGCGCGAATTATACTGACACAGCATTATATCATATTTTAATATTTATTTCGACAAAGCAGAAATAAAAACATAAAAGACCTGCACTCGAACGTAGGTACTATTATGATAAACCATTATTTAGGACATAACAAATATTTTAAATAATTATACCGCTTAGCAACTTCAATTCCAGCGCGACCATTCGACCGAGAACTTTCCCTAACAATAAACACGTGAATATGCCATTACTGTATAACTTACTTTCTCTCAGGTAATCTCCCAATATGGTAAACCTTTCAATAAGGATAGGGAATTGTATTTCATGATTTTGCCAATGAATAGAGATGATTGTAAAGGAGCTCCCTTTTATCCCAGTTATTGTATCTCTTCTTACAAATCGCCCCTTTTATTATACCGCCGTACGAAGTAAGAGAAAATATCAAGCCATAGTACAAAATTGGACTAACTTAGAACGAGGGGAACTAATAAATATTAATGCTATATAAATAATAGAATTGTATGGTGTTTTTTCTTACTTTTAAATGATAATGCGCTTAAATTCGATTCCAAATTTAATTTTATAATAATTTAGCTTTTTTTTCACATTGCATATATAATTTTCGTTAAAGCAATCACGGAATATGATATGCTACATAATACGCTTCTGTCGTTCGAACGATACGTACGTCATGAATATTCACGGTTGAGGATTCTGCTCGTCAGACTTAAATACCTATAAAAAAGTGCATAAAACCAAGGAAATCATCGTAAGTATTCCTACAATCAAACTCCAATACCGTACACATAGCTAGAGAATGCATGAATATAATTTTCTTTTCCTTATATTTGATTGAGAGTTTTCCCTAAGAGATTGCTCACCATTCATTGCATGGTTGTCTACATACGTAATATTAAAATATGTGAGTGTTACTGTCGGCCACACAGAGAAACTATTAAAATGACGCCATTGGCTTTAAGCCAAATCGATTTGTAACTGCCGTACAAAAAGCAATAAAAATCGGACGTGCATACATGATAACGCCGGAAAAATAGCTGCATTCGTCATAGTATAGCGCTTCCGTGATAGCACTGAAATATATTGTTGTCAAAAGCCTTTGTGTAAGAAATAAACTTCGTTCCTAGTAAGCTATTCCACAGAATTTCTGGCATCATGAATACAAAGCTCAATTTTAGTAGTTGACATCACGTAGGGTGGACTTAATCGCAACTACATTAATAGGCGATTAATTTGATGGTCGAGCCATCAATATGCCCCAGGATGTTAAACCTAGAAATGCGAAATGAAATTGGAAGGGCACATTTCGGGCGTGACGTAAAGTCGGCCGATCGGGTCATTTACATTATAATGAGCCTGAAACGTGCGTGCCTATATCCAAATACGTTTTCTTGTACACATAAAACGGAGTAATGAATATTTTATGCAATAAAAATAACTTTTTGGAAAGTGAATACACAACATTTTGTATATTTCTTCCATGCTGCCTTTTTATGGTTTTAGTATTGACATATTATTATGGATGTGGCTACGTGGAAAGCAAATAGCATCGTCAAAGTCAAAAGATTCTTAAGTAGTAAGTCTATCATTTTGATAAACCGTCAGTAAATAATAGACAGTGTACGAGGTGACATTTTAGCCGATGTACTCTTACAAAAAACACCATGAAATCAGTAGGTAACACTGTTAATGCATTTCACTCGGTAAGTAAGACTACCGGAGAATCACACAGTTACCTATATTCTTTCCGCTCTTTAATAATTGAGTTCGTATATACTACGAGATGATTTTTGCAACACAAATTAGAGTGCATGATCTTAACTAAATCTCAAACGCAATTTCAACCAGGCGATTACTATAACGACAAATTTGTGTGCAATATTAATTAATATTGTTAATATAATTATATAATAATAATATCATTGTAATAATCGCCTGACTAGGTTGTCCATGCAATTTCACTGGTGTTTCAAAAAATATTTAAATTATATTTTGCCCGCGGCTTCGCTCATGTAAATGTAGGTTAGGTCAGAAAAAGTAGTTTTTCTGGACGATAGTTACCTTATGTCCTTTTTAGTACACCTGACAACGTGTATGCGAAATTTTGTAATGATCGATCGTTACTCGATCGATTAAGACGTGAAAGCGTAATAAACAAACAAACTCACAATCGCTTTTATAATAGTTAGGATATCTTCTCTAATACGTAGTACATATTAAGACAATGTCTTAAATTCTCTTTTTCCTAAAGTCAGTAATGCGCAAGAGATACCTCTGGTATTGTATGGTATGATGATAGACCGTAGTCTATCATCATACCATACAATACCAGTGTGTCTAGTAGTAAGTGGTTACCGTAGTAACCGCTTACTACTAGACACTGTATACTTGTATGCCTAAATGATAGATATATTTATTTGTATAAATGTTGATACTTGTAATTGGGAGACACTCAAATGAAATTAAATGTTAAAAACCTTTGCCACCAGAATGTTTTAATAAACTTCAACCAAACTAACCTAAATCGTAATAAATTCTGCCTATTTTGTAATTATATATGTATGTATGTATCTTATGTGGGGGCCAGTCAGTGCAGACCGGCGACACTTCGACCCAGTGGGATCTTTTGTGCCGACACTCTCCCAATAACGACTGCCACAGATGTTCATGGCAGCCGGGACCGACGGCTTAAAGTGTTCTCCGAGGCACGGAGCAGGCGATAATTGTCAATCAATACGCACATAATTTCGAAAAGTCATATAACTTCCGAAAGTCAGAGGTGCGCGACGTGGGTTCGAACCCGAGACCCTCTGCATTGCAGTCTGTTGGTCTCCCCACTGAGCTATCGCTGCTCAATTATATATGTAAGTACTATATTAATTTATCGTAGTAAGTGTAATTATATTATTTATCTTTAGTATGTACATATATTAACACATTATCATTTTGCCGCAAGTTAAGCATAAGGTTCCAAGAAATCTATTATAACTAAACATGAGTAAAGTAATTCATTGAATTTGCATTGGTCTAATAGTATTATATGTAAAAACCAGAATTTTATGAGCAGCAATAAAATTTCTATAAACCTTTATAAGGTACCTAGAAATATAGTATTAGAAGAATATTTGCAGACCGTGGTCGAGATTAAGTCGGTGCGAGAAATAGTTGAGGCAGGTAGCCACGGAATATTTTCGGTGGCCTTGCCTCATGATGAATAGGTTAGGACGTGGAATGGTTGCCAACTAGCCTACAAAATAAGGGTAAAGATCGCCACTACCAAGCTAATAAGGTAAACGACTATGTCGACACGTATATCTACTTTATATAAAATGTATTATGGTGGTATAAATTTTGTATTATGATGTATACAAAATCAATTGATTTCATGAATACATTGACGCCTAGGCATGAGCCCAAATGCGAGGTACCGGATACATATACCGGATTTTTGAGGAGGGAAAAGTATAGAAGATGGTAGGATCTAATTGTTAAAAGCTTAGTATATAATATTCTATCACATATACACAACACCATCTAGCCCAAACTAAGCAGAGCTTGTACTATGGGTACTAGACAATGGATAAACATATATACTTTTTTTTGTAAATACTTACATATTATACATAGAAACACCCAGACCAAGACAAACATCCATGTTCACGCACACAAATGTTTGACTTGTGCGGGAATCGAACCCGCGTCCTTAGGCGTGGCAGTCGGTTACACTAACCACTACGCCATCGAGTCGTCAAATGTGTATATGGAACATTTGTAGTAGATATGCTCCTTATTTAAGAAAAATCCAAATTACTGTAAACTTTTAAACGGACATTATTTTACTGCAATACGTGGTGGCAACGATTTCAACTATAGCTTGCTCTAAAACAATTGAATGTATCGGCCATTCCAAACATAATTCTTATGTAAAATACTGACATGTGTTCTATAACATGGCTTTAATTACCGGCCAGTACATTGCAGCCACACATCGCAGTATAAATAATGTCCGATTATGATTTTTTAAGGATATTGCAAGGAATAATTTGTGTTCTTATTTCTTTAATACTCACTTTAAATAAACACAGCCACAGCTTGAGAACACAAAAGAAAATGGACACAGGTCACCGCTGGAATAAGAATCACGAGAAATTTAAACAACATTACTTCAATAAATACTTAATACAGTTACTAGGGGACGTTGTCAACTCACTGAGATTCAATAACTCTGTGTTTAGTATATCTAATATAATATGATATATGTCTTTTACAAATAAATATAAAACAAGTTGTCAATGTTATTATTTTTTAATATTTCTATCATTTAGGTCGAAAACGAGCAGACTACACTTGATGGTAACAGTGTAGCGAGTACTTTATATTTATTTGTTTTAAGGACTGCACTCGCACAAGGAATAATTAATAATTCCTATGTCACCGGGGACTTTACAAACATTCAAACAATGGACACAAAGAACACCAAGACTTAGGAAAACTTATTTGTGGATCACACAATTTTTTGTGACGATCAACCCCATGACACTCGGCACGGTGACAGTGTCAAGCCATCCGCGCTGAGTTCTGCAAACAGCCTTTGAAGCTTTTAACACTAAAGCAGCTTACAGCACACAAACAGACACAGCAATTTTTAAAGGTGAATACACGTATTTATTTATCAAGTAAAATAGTGTAATGATGCTTGCAGTATTATGTTATCAATCAGCTAAAGAATTTAAACAGCACCTCCGTGTTCTACCATGGTTCCCTGATAGGTAGATTAAGTTTCTATAGTTTTTTGTAAATCTTTTATCAAAATCATACCAGCCTGTTTCTCCCAGTTAAGGCTTGTCGCTAACATAAGCATACGATAAAAACCAGCGGGTGATTTCAAGCTCTATACAGTTTCACATACACAGAAGCAAATAGAGGCTCAAGCAGTCCATCCTAATATGTGAACCTACAACCGCAGTTAGGAAATCGGTGTAAGCCGGAGGGTGCGAGAACCCCTGGGGGCATTTGGCTACCCAAACACGGTACAATTGGCTTCGTTTAACATTTGGAAAATGTTTTCAGAACATTATTGCAAGTAATACATACCTACATATACACGAACATTATTTTATAATATATAATATTTTAAATTGATATGTTTAATAAATACATTTAAGGCTAAAAGCTAATTATATTTGATCATTACTTGTTAAATTTTGGTACAATCAGTAAATAAAGGTAAATTCTATCAAAAAGCATTTTATATGAATCGATATTTAGTGGTCTTTTTTTAAAGACTTCTTCCGCACGATGTGTTTCGTAGACTACATATGGTGTAAATATATGCTAGTATAATTATAGAATATACCACCATCCTAACTAATATTAAAAATGCTAATGTGAGTTCGTTTGTTGGTTAAGCTTTAACTACTTGAGCGATCATCATGAAATTACGCACAGTATTTTTTTCCGGGTGAAAGTTTTACCTGACAACTTGTGTCAGGGGAACAGAAAAGCACACAGTGTACCGTTCACCCGGAAAAAAATACTATCACTAACCAAACTTAACCTACATTTAGAAAGAAAGAGAAAAAGTATCGTACCGCACACGTACCACAGATAATATTAGATGCGTCATACCAACACGAAGTCTATATCAGATGTGTACCTTTCATCCTAAAAAAAAGGCTGTTACTAATTTAACCTTCACGCGAGTGAAGCCGCGGACAAAATCTAGCAAAATATATTTAAGCTGAGACTATGTAAAAAAAATTAGGTCATACTTGGCAGATCTGTTTCTATTGTACTTTACATACTGCCTCCATGGCGCAGCGGTAGTGAATGTGTGAATGCATGCTGTGCATGAGGTCTCGGGTTCGAATCCCGGGTCCGGCCAAGAAAAAGTTATTGGGTTTTTCTGTTAAGAAATATCAATAGCAGCCCGGAGTTAGGAAGTTGGCGGTGTTAGATACTCCCGTGCCTCGGAAAGCACGCAAAGCCGTTGGTCCTGCGCCTGATCTCTCTTGGGTCGTGTTGGATTACCTTCCCATCGGATCATGAGATTTAAGGAGCAGAGAGTGCACTTGTGTTTGCGCACACATTTGTGCTCTATAATATCTCCTGCGCAGATGGCCAGTCTCCATTAAAACTGGCCGCCGTGACCGAAATTCGGTTTGGATGACATTATTATTTACGGATATGCAAAGGTGTATAAAACCCACTGTTCCTCAGTTATTCTTAAGATTCCACGTAATAGGGGGCGAGCTTATTGTCTACCAGACAGTTTCAGACTTTGTCCTGCTACTGAGAATTTCTCGACAGACAAATCTTAATAACACTTTGTCTGACCCAGTAAATAACCACGAGAACTCGGGCACACGAGTCGCTTTCACGCCACCAAGGCAGTCTTGTTTAAAATGTAGCCAGCCAAGTTTTAATTTCATACAAAATCGATTAGATGAATCTGACACTGTAATTACCTGAAAATCAATTAATATTTTGATGCGTAAATCGAACTCAAAGCCTCATGCCCAGTAGTTTTATTCACTACCGCTACGCCAACGTAACAGTCTCAGGGCCTGTCCCACCACCTCCAAATACCATTTATCTACCCTACTAATACTACAAATGCGAAAATTTTTGAGAATGGAATTATGGATGTTTGTTACTCTTTCACGCAAAAACGACTAAACCGATTGCAATAAAACTTGGTATGTAGATAGCTGGAAACCTGGATTAACACATAGGCTAGTTTGTATTGTGATATTCCCTCGGCATCTGGATTTACGCGGGTAAAGCCGCGGGGTGCAACTAGTAAGATGAAAGTCTCGCCATATCTCTTCTTTAACCTAACAAGAGTAAGACAGCATGTGATTTATCTTTCTGATTACTTTTACTTGATAGTTGTGAAACTGGCCGTCAATATCCTAACCCTAACTATTATCATAAATGCGAATGTTTGTTTGTTTGTAACGCTGTCACGCCTTCACTACTCGACCGATCATCATGATATTTCACATACACGTTGTCAGGAGAACAGAAAAGGACATAGAATAACTTTCATCTATAAAAAAATACTATTACTAACATTAACCTTACTTAACTTACATTTACGAGAGCGAAGCCTCAGGCAAAATATAGTTTAATAATAATAATTTATTTCCATTAACCAATTACAGTTCCTAACATAATATAATTTATATTAATTCATAATATAATACAAGAACTTGCTTCTATATCCAAAAACCTCCCACACTAGGCTAAGCCTGTCCTGTGGTTTTTTTTATAATATACTACGTATTTTAAATGTAAAACTTAATAATACTGCGTTTGTATTCTTTGCAGTACGTTTCAGATACGAGGCTTCATTTCCCATGGGTATGGTTATGCAGATTATATATGTAATACTCTCCGTACTGTGGTAGGTACTGAAAAACGTATGCCTTCTAAGATAATACGTACAATCTGCTTAAAACTATATATAGGTACATTTCTGAGAGCAAGAAATATAAGGATAGAACATCCGCTAACGTACCGAAATATAAAGTGGATACAGCTTTCATATTTGGTAGAGTGTATAGTAATATAATACCTGTGTATTATTAGTAGAAGCTGTGTTCTTAAGAAATAATAATAATAATAATATTCTATCACATACACACAACACCATCTAGCCCAAACTAAGCAGAGCTTGTACTATGGGTACTAGACAACGGATAAACATACATATACACCTTTCTTTTTTTGGAAATACATGCATATTATACATTGAAAGACCCAGACCAAGACAAACATCCATGTTCATGCACACAAATGTTTGACTTGTGCAGGAATCGAACCCGCGACCTCAGGCGTGACAGTCGGTTACACTAACCACTACTCCATCGATTATTACTTATGTCTATATCTATACTAATATCATAAAGATTTGATTTTACGTTTGTTTCTTTGTTTGTAAGGATTAAACTCAAAAACTACTAAACCGATTTTACAAACTATTTCACTATTAGAAAGCTGTATTATCACCGGGTAACATTGGCTTTATTTAGATTTAAAAAAGTTCTGTTACTGACATAACCTTACCTAATTTAAACTACTTTTATGCGAGCGAAGCCGCGGGAAAAAGCTAGTACATTATAAATAGGCAAAGACAAAATAGTTCAGTACCATTTTCTCCTCTGTTTGACAACCGATATTCTAGTTGGTTTTAGCTCGTAAAGAAACATTAACAGTGAGCTTTTTTAATGCAAATTCATGTATGTTTTCCTCATATTTTCAATAATGATTATGTTCGAATGTCGACCACTGGGTGAACACTAGTAATTCCAAATGGTTAATATCAAACTCAATTTTATCTGTTTCTTAACCGTTCGGTAATATTAATCACATGATGTCTTTGTCTTGTTCATTTCAATAACAGTAACGGCGCAATATATTTCTTATAGATAATGCTACTAGAAGATAATGATATAAATAATATAAAATTAACTACTTTCTTTTTATATGATTAGAATTACACAGAAGTAAATAAAATAAATAGTAAAGACTCGACTGATATTTAAACGGTTACTGTGGGTATGTACACGAAATCTATCCTCTCTCGCCTTGGTGAACCGGTGAAATAGGAGTAATGATGCTGAGATGGTATATGTCTATACACGTATATCAGCAACCTATAATACATAGTCTATATTCTCTAAGAAGGGGTTGACAGAACTGTATGACACCACAATTTCGCCAACTATGCTATTAGATCCCACGTATTGACAGGCGGGAGTATTATCGTCTACCGGACAAAGTTCCAAACGTCGTGCACTTGCTAAAAAAAACTTGACAGAAAACTAACACCATTTTGTCCGAAGTGGAAATCGAATCCGAGATATGATGCATAACAGTCGCATATCACTGCGATACTGTCTTAATAATAATAATGTTTATTGACATAGAAATGTAGTACATTGCGTGAAGCTTATTCTAGGACTTAGAGTTAGCACAATATTTACTAACGCTGATTCCCAAACTAGGTTATAGCCTGCATTTTGGGAGACAGTTAAAACAATGCAACAGTGGACACAAAAGAGAGTTATTAGATACATAATTATCATCACATATCGTCACTACAGTTACAAGTATTATTTCTTTATTCTTTTCTTGGCCAATGCTCAGACTTCGGGATCCAGACAGAATGATTTTTAATTCATCATCATTATAAGCATTATATATACAATTATTATTTGATTTAAGACAACATTGTGCTATTAAATTTAATTTGTCTAGTCTTAGAATACCAAGAATAATTATAAATCTATTGTGTCAAGCCACCGGTGTGCCATATATAAAACCATAATTCAAAATACATATGTATAATTCAAGACACCCGTTTGCAACAACTGTGCAATTAATACAAACTGGCTATATCTCTTAGAGGCATTTATAAACGATCTAATAGAGTATTCTACTAGCGTTGCTACACATACTTTGTACACTCAACCAATTCTTTATTTAGTCTGTGAAGGAAGGTAGCTATTAAACATGAACATACCAAAACCGTTTAAAATAAAGCAGCACGCGAGGAGCAACAATCAGTGGCTGAGATCGCAACAAACATTTGAAAGCAAAACAACGGCTTCCCATTGTAAACGTGGCGAAGACAAAGGGTGGTTAGTTAACATTTTAATCTGGCGCGCGGGAACCTCACTAATGGCCTTACCGCTCACTGATATATCGCCCGGCCAGGATGCAAGCGGGCTTTCTATGACCCTCTAGATGATCTACGACCAGGTGCAAGCGCCATTGTGTCCCTCAATTTAAACTTTAAGCCTCTCGGTGAAAGTGATCCGAGTGGCATAAAACTTGCTTGATTTTCTCGTAGAAAGGTTGCTAGGAAAATTATACGTGATTTCTTAACAACGTTTACGCTTGCGGTTCTCGAGGTATGCCTAGTCAAATATAATTCTATTGGGAATAAGGCCTTTTATTAGTTCGCTGAACTGGTTCAATCTCTAGACGTTTTTAAAAAACTTTGTATGGTTCTGATTTTAAGGACTGTGCATGCATAAGTCGTATTCCCTGTATACTTTATATTAAAACAACGCCTCAAAACAGACATGACCATGACCTCGACAAAAATATCTATAAATAACCTAAAACACTGGATAACTAGTTAAATTCCTCGATCATTAGGACTATTTGAACTATATACATATAATAAATATATACATATATCACTATTCGAAATATATACATAAAGTTTGTTAAAGTTAAACAGGCATTGCTGTGTTAATCTAATACAGAAACGCTTGTTTAAGCGCCTTCAACATACAAGGATAGGCAGCAGGATAGCTGTATAATAAACCCACACTGCGCCAGCAATATTTTAAGGCCCACGTTATAGCGGTCAAGCTCCAAGTCATCTACCGGGCACATTGCCAGACTGGATGCAGTTACTGGGGGGTATTTAAAAAATCGTAATAATATTTTACATAAGCTGGGAATCGACCCCCAGTCTTCACTAAACTGAGTTCACCGCAACATAAATGGGAGCCAATGCTACAACACCGACAAGCAACCTATTTCACAATAAATTCGTATATTGTTCAAACTTAGATTGCGTATCTGATGTAGTTTCGATACTTGTAATAATAGTTTAACTAGACGATTTGCTTAAATCCTAACACGCTAACTGTTGGTGAGAATGTAATATAACACGAACGCCGACATAAACGAGTATTGTACTACATTCTAGCTATGCTAGCTTACAACTAGATCGCATATCTAAGAAACAAATGCACAATTCACACGTCTTTACATACATAGACCTAAAAATGTATGGGATACGGCGTAGGCAGCCGATTTTTGTTAGTGATGCTTTAGGCACAGGTAATTAGAGCCTACTGCCTGACGCTGGACAGAACTCATAATATAGAATAAAAATGAGACAGTTCAACTGTTTAATTATAAAAGTCGCTACATTTTAAAACATTCCGTCACCGAGCTAACGAACAGAATTCGCATATTAAATTCTGTACCCGTTCAATTTAAAATTAGAGAAAGCACTTCAAACACACTACAGCGACCATTCAAACAAAAACATTAATTATAATCCAACAAGTTATATGTGAATGAAAGTCAGAGAATAACGTAACGTAATACAAGCTAGGGATCGTGCAGGTGGCGGGAGCGGTAATGGCTTCAGCGACTTGATGAATAGGCTAGAACGTGCTCCGAGTGCAAAATGCCTCATTCTATTGCCGTCTCCTCTAAAATATTGCCCAAATCGACCGTTCAACATCAACTAATTCAATGTATAGATTGATTTACTTACCCCCCTCTCTGTCTCTCCCCTCCCCTGTAGCGTGTCGCGTAACGTTTACAAATGGTTTAATATCGTTGAGTAAGATTAAGGCATTCTTACACGATTAAAGCGCGACGAAATTTCAAGAACAACGTATATATATATCAAAGTGGACTACTATAAAAATATCTCACACGTATGTTATTCTCATTGTATTTTTGTGTTACTCATGAAATACAGACTCGTTTGACAGCTTAGCAATAAATAAATCTCCCATCTAAAGCTTTTAATGTCGCTTGACACATTTGCACAGTACCTACTACCGAAAATATCAACAGAACAGTATTTATAGGTTTATGTTATAATTTATTTGACAACGAAATGTAGCAGCAAATATCTCGAGCACGAGTAAATATTTTTTGTGTAAGATTGTATCAGCGAGGTGAAATGTTATCGAAGCTTAAAAAACTACAAAACGTCTTTGGCAAATTCTCACGAAGTCGAGATTTATTGAGAGGGCTTTGATTTATGGTTCAATCCACACATGGGCCCAAAAGGTTCAAAGACAAAAAGTAAAGTTTATTTTTGCCAAAAAACAAAGAGATATCTCATCATTGAGAACCGAGGGAGGATTTTCCAGCCAGCTTTAACATTTTGCTTTGTTTACCTCATTCTTATGCGCATAGCTAATTTATTAAAGTCGTTGAATTAAAGGCTTATTTTATAACCCAGAGATAAGCAGCCGTTACATTAATTTATAGTATAATTATTTTAACTAAATACGAACGGAGTCAAATGACATACCTCGCCTCGAATATCGTTACTGATATTGTACGCCTAAAATAACTTTAGTCTACGCTACACGGTTTTATTTGATAAAATTTCTACACAAAGTAAGTTTACGAACTAATAAATCAAAATATCACTTTTATAAAAGAACCAAATGTAACGTTATGAATCAATGTCATTTTCCATAACCGGGAGCCGGCCTCCGTAAAGAATGATTCCAGTTCAAAACTACTTCTTTCATCTTTAGTTAAACCTATTTCCGAACCGCAAGTTTACTGGAAGTTTCGTTAAGTTCAGCAAGACTCGACGCGGATCCGATCAAATCAATTCGAGTTGGAAAGAATAGACAAGCTGCTGGGCTCCCTCACAACTTTACCTATTTTTACCTTCGAATAAGTTTTCCGGGAAGGAAAATTAATTGATATAACTTTCATGTCGTATTTTTTATATAATAAAAATACCTGATTTCGTTCACTTGACTTGTTTCCTTAAAGCAATATCTTTTGGGCCTTCTTGATTTGTTATTACTTCGGCTAAAAAGAAATCGAATCAATTTGGGGAATGCAATTTTTTCTGTATTCGACTCATATAAATGACAATTCAGATGATCATTCTCATAAATTACGCGATCCATTTCAATATAAAATAAGGAATTTTCTCTTCGATGCGGTGTGGACATTATTAAAACCCATTTCACGTAGAGAGCTCTCTCGTATTACAAAATGCGTGTCATCGGTCACCCACATTAGGGCCGATCGACGTCCGTGATAGATAAGTCGGTGTATCCAACGGGATAATAAAAACCGCACCGAGGAAACGGATCCACATTTTCTAGCTGAGTTGGAACCGGTGTGGGAAGGAAAGAAACCATAAAACAATATAAATGGGACGTGAGCGCCGCTTTTCGACTAACTTTGGTCTGACTGCGCTGTAAATTCGCGCAAGTCGTATGTATGTCCTAACAAATTTTTGCTGAACCAACCTTTTAATGGAAGGCCGTCGTCACATAAATTGCCGTTTACGTCATGATATGTTGCTAGCCAAGTAGTTGCGAACCACTGCGAATACGTCACTGACCGTTTACTTTTATTGCCGAATAAATAGAATATACTGGAACTGTCAGTTCTCGGAATATACCATGTAACTGTATTAAATGTACATTCATTTACACGAATATAACTAAGGTATTAATACGGTCATACTTTATTCAACAGGTTTAATGGTACCCATGACTGCACGGATGGCGTAGTGGTTTAAGTTGTCGCCCGCCACTGCCGCCGCGCCGAGTATTGTGGTTTCGATCTCCATACTGGACAAAAATGTGTGTGATTCAAAAAATATTGTTTCGAGTCTAGGTGTTCTATTTGTCCGTTGTCTGAAATTTGTAAAGTCCCACTCGCCGCGGAATCAATCCTAGTGCTGGAGTTATATTTTTTCTAATCTTAAAGTAAAATTTAAAGGTGCTTATAGTCAGATGGTCCTCTCAATCAGTTTTATACTATACTAGATATTGCCCGCTGCTTTGCTCATTTTTACCAATAGACAAAGTGATATATGAGGAAGGTTTAGGTGTATAATTTGTTAAGGTTTTATACTACACGTGCGAAGCCGGAGCGGGTTGCTAGTCCTAACTAATATTATAAATGCGAATGTGAATTTGTATGCTTGCTACGCTTTTACGCATTAACTACTCGACCGATCGACTCGACTCGACCGAGGGGAATAGAAATCTACACCAGATACCTTTCATCCAGAAAAAAAAGGAACGTTGTTTTCATTTTTTTTAACGTGGCGGAGTGGTTATGTCTGGCTCACCCGGGAAAAGATGGCAAAATCCGGTCCTGCCGACTTAACCTACCACAGTGTACCTTCTCGCAATCTGTAGTCGAGGCGCAGGGATCACTCGCGCATTCATCTTGCAGCTCCGGCAGATTTGGGCAGACACTTGGTCGTGGCGGTCTAGTCACGTTTTTAGTAAGACTTCGTTAAGAGGTGCGCGCGGAACCGCCGCCACCGCCTGTTTCTGCACGCACGTCAGACTGCCCTAGTCTGATTGGGGCCGGAGACCGTTTAGCGCCCTTCGGCGCCCGGTGCGTCGATTGCGGGCCGGGAGGCTGGTGTTTGCTTCCCTTTCTCTTTCCGCCACCTCCTTAGCGAAAACTACTACGTCGCAGTAGGAGGCGGCGGCTACCCATGCGCTCTCGGTCCTGACCATAGACTCTACTATGGCTGGTAGTGAGAGACGTTCCACCCCGACTGCCGCGATGAGGTCACGGCACTCTTCCGCCCAGGCTGAGCACTCATCCAGCGTATGCTGCTCTGTGTCCTCGAGGCAGTCCCCACAGTAATGGCACCGGGCCGTTTATTCTCTTCCGATACGACACAGGTACTTCCCGAAGCACCCTTGCCCCGAGATTACCTGTGACAGCCGATATGGTAGGGTACTATGTAACTTAACCTAAACGCAAGCGAAGCCGCAGGCAAAATCTAGTTATATATAACGTCAAAATAATAAAACATCGTTGCGCATTGAAGTATACAATAGCCAAACTGAGAACATAAGGATATGTTCATAATATATGAATTTACCCAACGACATAATTATGTACTCTTTTACAATTTTCGCGAGTTATCCAAGAGGAGTACTCGAACAAAATAATTACAGATTTCGCCTTACCTTCAAAGTAATTTATATAAAGTTCTATACGTAGGTGCAGGTCGGGTACTGAGTAGAGGCGTCGTCGCTCCCCCGCCTCTCATTATTCAGTAGGCTCTACTTTACTGCTGACTCCAGCTTCTAATTATTTCAACATTCTCAGCGCTCTGTTCCTTTTGACAAATCTTTGAGAAGATTTACTCTTGCATAGCACCTCTAAATACAGACGTTTTAAGTATTCAAGTGCTCGCTTGAACGTGAAAATGAACACGTTAGGTCAGATTTCGTACTTAAAAATATGTCTTAATTGAAATTCCTTCATTACAACATTTAACTTTGTAAATGTTGCGACTTACGTAAGCTTGCGATTTAATATAATGTAGTACTTAGAAGAAAATAGTATCTGAAGTTATTAGTTAGCAAAGTGTTTAAACATGCGCTTCGTACGCTACAGTAAGGATCCGTAACATTTTTCATGATCCTAAACAAGAACATTATGCATTAATGTGAAACTATGAACAATTGTTATAAGCCACATGTTATGAGTTAGTAAGCGATACTAATTTGGAATACTGAATAGATTGAGATGATTTTTAATAACATAAATTCTTAACAACTGTGCCAATTTTGATAAGGCAATCATACAGAATTGGCAACAAAAGAATCTATAACAATTAATCTAGCTTGTATTTTTAAATTTTAACTTGATGTTGAATACATTCACTATTCTATACTCACCACCATATACCATAAGTGTGGACAAATTTTATTATAATCGGCTTTTGAAGTACTAGGTTGTTTTGTAAGTCACCAAAAAATAGAAATACCTACCTACTTAAAAATCACTTCATAAAAATAGCCATGATGCCATTTCACTAACAAATAGCTCAGTTCTTAACTACACAAATGAAAAACACTTTCAAAAGAGCGTCTTTATACAAAATTATACAGTGCGAAAAATGTTATGCAAATTCAGTGAAGTTAATCAAAAGCGGAACGTGTGGAAAGTGAGCCGTCTTCATAATAATCGTTTGTCACGGGAATGGCAATAAAGCCCCGTAAGTCACCCATACCTACTCCACCCCATACTCCCCTCTTGCTTTTCACCGGATTTGTAAACCGATTGTTCCCCAAGTACCTACGCAAATATTATACGGGGCTTCTGAACTAATAGAGTATGAAAATTCAACTATTGTTTCGAAAGGCAAAAGGCAAACTATACATTTTGAAATTCGATTGCTGTGAGTTTTAATCAGGTGTTCGGATATTTTATCTAACTATATAATATGTTACGTACACGTATTATACACATACAAATGGTGTGTTATAATTACAACCACTTTGTCCCATACCTTTCTCTGACATGTATATTTTAATGAAAGATCTTGTTCACTTAAATTTGATATTGTTAAATACGTGTATGTCTAATTTGCTACGTGTGTGGTGTTTTATACAAAATAATGTTTAGGTAAAATATTTGCAGATGAATAATGTTTTAAAATTTCGATATTTATATTAAACATGCAATATGCTTTGTTGGTGACAAAAATGTGTGTACATTCGTATAAAAACGCAAAAGGTGTTCAGATTGACACAGAATAACTCATATTTGATTGAGTAGCGATACCGGCATGTCGGCCTGTACCGAATCGTAGTTTTTGTAAAGTTGATAGATTTTGCATTAAATTTGGCCTCGTTTTAATTTCACGCTCGAGAGCACTGATTTATTTGAATGTCCCGAAAAGCTAAACTTTGCCAACTTTTGATCAGTGATCATGGCGTGTGATTTATCCCAGTAGCGGGGATATATTCACGGCCGCTTCACTCGCTCGCCACGAGCTCAGCAAAAAACGACACTATTATGACTTATGCGAAAATTGTTCAACCAAATTCTGCAGGCACTGACAAAGACTGGTGGAGTTTTTAATCAAATGTCGTCTGAAAACCCAAACGAGTAACTTATACACTTAAAAAGATAATTTACTTTGCATTTAATAGAGTAAACCAAATTAGAACCAGATTTCTACTATCGTTCGTAATATAAGTAGGTATGAACTAAAACCAAAGGGCTTATAGAAAAACGTTGTCTTAGGGTTTTGCGGGCGCGACGCGGCGACAGGGTCCACTGTCCGCCATGGTCAGGCCCATGATTAATTACATCGGAGATTTATGACGCGGTAAATCGATTATTCGTGTCGATAACATAATACACAGAGGACCTATAGAATATAAGTATAGATAGAAGAAGAATAGCTGCTTTTAGAATAGATATCATTGTAATAAATTCTCATAGACGGTATTGAACGGGTCTACAAAGTGATTCTTGGTATCAAAGCAAATGTTTTACTTAGAGATGGGACTAATTGCGAGCTTTGTTCGCGGTTTGTGTTCTTTACATTTTCGGTTCTGATTTTGGATAACATAAAACAAATGGTATAGCTATATATATTGCACTGAGAAATTTAGACAGGTGGTAATCTGCGATATAACTATTAATTCCAAATTACATTTACTATATTTAAAGTATATTCGTAAATAAACAATTTCTGGATATTGAAAATGATCGTATTTGATTATTTTAATTTATTTATTATATGGATATTGAACATAAATATCGTAAAATGGAATGCATAATTGCACTTCAACAGATCTTTGTTATGTTATATATAAAATGTTTAAGTAAAATATCGATGAAATGAAATTGAAATCAAAAGTCGAAATATTTCTACAATATATCAATGGCAACAAGTTATCAACTACACAATACTGTCAATTTATGTTCACTGCAAAATATTCATATTTATACAGTAAAAAATATATTTTCAGTCATCGACACGTGTAGATCGTAACATTTAATTATTGAAAAAGTGAGTGTAATAGATGCTGATGTAATTTAACTAACAAAAAAGCAAATTCCATTAAATTTAAACTTTAAATCATCTTGATAACAATCGATTTTATGAAATTCTTTGGGAGGAGATAAATGAAATTTGTTACAAAAGTTCCATTGGATGGCTCTCGGTTACGATATTAAATTTATGCCATCAAGTGGCATTCAAAGAATGGGCATTTAACTTAGATTTTCAATCATGGAATTCAATAATGCTTCAGTGTCTAAGCACTTACATATTGCGTCGAGACTTCGTTAGCTAATGAAATTATAGTTTAGTTTACCAAATTCTTTTTGGCATAATAAATATTAGATGAGCTCTTCAAATAGATTAATGTAATGTACATTATCTTAATATATATTTTAAATCATTGTATTTAATATTGAAAATAATCATCAACTTCTTCTTTCTTAGCCTTTATTATTCCCAAGTCACTTGGGGTCGGCTTTTCTGGTCTAACCGGATTTGACTGGATATCAGTTTTTACACGGAGCGGCTGCCACCGCAACCCGAAGGCTAACGATACCCTAAGGCTAGACCAGTGTCAGGATATTGGAGGGTATTGACTTTCCCAATAACGACTGCCATAGATGTTCATGGCAGCCAGGACCGACGGCTTAACATGCTCTCCGAGGCACGGAGCAGGCGATAATTGTCAATCAATACGCACATAATTTCGAAAAGTCATGTAACTTCCGAAAGTCAGAGGTGCGTGACGTGGGCTCGAACCCGAGACCCTCTGCATTGCAGTATGTTGGACTCCCCACTGAGCTATCGCTGCTATTAAAATAATCATCAACAATAGCGATTAATAAAATAAAACGACAAAACCAGTAGGCACCAGAACGGGTAATAATTTGTATGATCCACAAACAGTTGTGTCAATTTGCGTCCACAGTTTAGTAATGTATTAAGACAATAACAGAATTAATATAAATGAGAAGACTTTACTTAATTTCCTCTTTTGCAGATTTCATACTAAGAACGTTACTTTTTTAAAATATAATTGCATAACTGTACTGGCTAATTATCCTTTTTTATTTTTATGCGTCGTTATGTGTCTCAAACGAGCAAAGCCCTTTTCTTTACCGAAAGTGTGTATACGTAGAGTATACTCACTTATGTATTATATTTTCCAACTTGTATACCTATGTGTGCATACTCATGTTTTAACAAATAAAACTATCTTTATCTTTATCTTTCGTTGCAATACATCATGCCATTGAAAAACATAATACATAAGCGTTCATTTGGGTGTTTTTTGTGTCCGTTGTTTGAATGTTTGTAAAAGTCACCCGCGACACAGGAATTTCTAGTGGGGGAGTTATCTTTTAAATAAATAAGAGAAATATAAACAGAATTAAAAAAACGCATCAACCTCAACCTCTATTGAGCACTTATTCGTCCATTAGCTCAGCCATAACGTAAATCATATAACGATTGAAAAACGAAACGTATATTAATACGTTCCAGTATTAATATCAAAACCTTCTGCAACACGAACACAATATTTGATTAGATCTTGTGTATTTTTATAGACAAACAACTCAGTATAATAAGTAACGCTTCGCACGCCACGTGATTTTACCTCCATACAAAAATTGTTTGAAACGACCACTCGAGCAACTTGGTCAGGATCGTAAAATGTTTACTACATTCGTGATATGTGTTTTACAACAGCTATTGCTAGGTCTAACTACCCTAAGTAATGTTTGTTCGACATGCACTTATCTGATAAAAATATACGCGTACTAGGGACGAATGACTGCGCCGGTAGCAGGATTTATTTGGTGCAAATTGTTTTTTAGAATTATCTGATTTCTTAATGATTAACCGTTTGCTTAAACGAATAATATTATATGTTACCTAAAAACGTTTGTAGATAAAGTTGTTCCTATCATGAATACAATATCAAAATACTAAACCAAATGACAAAGATCGGAATATGCCTTAAGAAAAATTGATACTTATTAAAACATATTAAATTATATAAAAAGTGGAAAAATATCTTATTGAGTTACTTTTTTCGACAGTGTCATTTTTGTTACTAATTAAGCATCAGGATGTTATGGTTACTTATTTATGACTTTAATAAAAACTAATGAATTTATAATTCATCTTTCATTGTCATTTATTTAAATTAAATTGATCGTCAGCCTTACCATCTACGGTAATTAAGATAATTAATAATAGATGAACCATTAAAGCACAAAATTATTGCAGAGAATGAAAATCATTCAATTGAAATCTTGAACGGGCTCGTTAATCTCAATATCTCTTTTCGAGTTATAGAGTTTTTATCATTAATTCAACTCTGTCTTATTTAATGTTGTTTTAAGATCTGTATGATGAACCTTTCGTTGATGTGATAGTTTTGATTCATTTTGTATAATTACTGACTCTGTAAATCTAAAATTAAATAATTTCTTAATCATATTAGTCCGAATAAGATTCTTTTTTAATTAAAATATTAGTATTATTAAATCGTTATTTATGATAGATAATATCGGAAAGCAAAGCAAGATAACATAGATAACATCACAAATAATCACGATGTTCCTCTACATTACGGAATTGACTTTTAAGTAATACAAATATTTGAATGCCGTATCGAACAAGCAGTTCCATGAGTTTTTGTCGTTTAAGTAGTCGTTGACTGAATAATAACCTTTCCAAATTAGCTATACGACGCTATAATATTAATAACGCCGCTTTTAAATTTAAGTTATGGTAAATATATTAAATAAATTAATATTTATTTACAAATGCTTTGCAAACTTTATGTAAATTATGATATGGACTTATAAACTAATACTTATTTCTGATGTTTGAATTACATATAAATATCAGTATTCTTATTAAATAAATTAATATTATGTTTAATAAACGTAATATTCGTAAATACATGTTGCGACGTAGCGGTAGATATGCCTATTCCTTGATGTAATATTAATATAACAGATTAATTCAACAGCAATAACACAAAACCACTTCATTTATACACAAATATGTACCATCTACATAATTGAATAATATTAATATATCCACAAGCTAGGAGTGCCAATTTTACTAACACAAACATAACCAAAATTAAACACCATTTGGAGACAGAAAATCAATTTCCCGATACGAATGAATAAATTATACCTTAATTCGGATAATGGTGCGTTATTAGATTTGTCAATACTGTCCGGAGGGATTAACAAAATCGATCAGTGGCCGTATCGGTCTTACTGACCGTAGCCGAAGTAGCCATATTGGAGGTGCGGTAAAGGAAAAATATCGTGGCGGTAATCTGTGTAGGCGGACCCCGTGGTTTATGACCACAGATTTTCGACATGTCTCCTTTTATGCTTCGTAAAAGTTTTATCCCTTCTTTATATACCTACGCATTCAGGCTTTTGTAACTTATTGGTATTATGTACGGGTTTATATCGAACAAAAGATATTCATAAGACCGAAGTTTCGACAGTTTTTGTGATCGTTTTCAATAATACCAAATTCTATTGTTTACGACTGTAATTTGTGTTTTGTATATTGTGTTTTATTTTTTGCTGTCTTTATATGGAATGTCATAAATCTGTCAGATGTTGTTGTGTTGGTATATTTGCAGCCTTAGTACAGTAAACAGAATAGATAATGATTTAAAAAAAGATGTTGTATTGTCACCTTCAAGAATGTATTAGTCTCATGAGATAACGACTGCCACGTATTATTATTGTTACCTAATAACAAACTGCAGTCATACGTAGGGTCAATGTATAAAATCATCCTTAATGTAAATATAAGTGTATTTAAGTATATACACATGACATTACAAAAGAAACAATATTTAAATATATGGAAAATATAATTAAAACAACGCAATTTGTGAATTGTCAGAAAAACCTCTTAGATATGTGGCAAACTATCAACAATATTTCTATTAACAAAAACGTGGTTAATTAGGCTTCTTTAAAACTTAATATCCGTTCAGGTCAAATTACCGATACAAATGAAATCTGTGAATATTATAACACCTTTTTCTCTACAATATAGACTGAACTCGCCAATAAAATTCCTCAAAAATATCACAATAATTTAACACAAACACTACCATATAACATACATAATAATGACAACCAATTATCTGTATTTAAGGAGACTACTACTAGTGAGGTATTGAACATTATTAATAACTTAGACAGTAATACTAGCTCTGGAATAGACAGAATAAGCACGAAAGTTATAAAATGTGTTATGGATATTTTAGCAGAGAATTTAACTAACTGTATTAATAGTTGCCTTAGTGAAGGATATTTCACCGAGCACTTAAAATAGCAAATTCAGTCCTATCTTTAAATCTGGAAATAAATTGGTTTCCGGTAATTATAGACCCATATCAATGCTACCGGTGTATTTCTAAAATATTTGAAAAATACTGCATAAGAGGCTAAGTCTGTTTTTTGCTTCCATAGATTTCTTATATAAAAAACAATATGGTTTTCAGCCTAAATCCAATACTGTCTCTGCAACTATCGATCTAGTAACCAGTATCAATATTCATCAAAAGATAATTGCGTTAGGAATATTTATCGCAGGCTACATTCGCAGGCTACATTCGCAGGCTACATTCGCAGGCTACTTGCACAGGCTAAATGCGCAAGCTATTTATACGAGCTACATGCGCAGACTACTCGCACGGGTTACATGCACAGGCTACTCGCAGGGACTATATGCACAGGCTACTCGTGCGGGCTACATGCACGGGCTACTCGCGCAGGCTACTCTCGCGGGCTTAATGCACATGCTACTCACGCAGGCTACTCGCACAGGCTAAATACGCAGGCTACTTGCATGGACGGCGTACACAGGCTACTCGTACGGGCTACTGGCACGGGCTACATGCACAGGCTACTCGCGCAGGCCACTAGCACATGTTATTCACTCAGACTTCTCGCATAGGCTTCATGCGTAGGCTACATGCATAGGCTATTCGCGCAGACTAGACGTACGGGCTACATGCGCAGGCTACTTACACGTACTACATGAACAAGCTACTCGCGCAGGTTATAGGCAGAGGCTACTCGCGCATGCTACTTTGCATGGACAGCATACACAGGCTACTTGTACGAACTATTGGCACACGCTACATGCGCAGGCTACTCGCACGGGCCACATGCATAGACTACTCGTGCAGGCAACATGCACAGGCTACTCGTACGGGCTACATGCGCAGGCTACTCTTGCAGGCTACTTGCACGGACTGCATGCACAGGCTACTTGTACGGACTACTGGCGCAGGCCACATGCACAGGTTACTCACGCAGGCTCCTCGCACAGGCTACATGCGCAGGCTACTCTTGCAGGTTACTTGCACGGACTGCATGCAGAGACTACTCGTACGGGCTACTCGCGCAGACTACTCGAGCAGGCCACATGCAAAGGTTTCTCACGCAAGCTATTCAGACGAACTACATGCGCAGGCTACTCGCACGGCGTTTTCTCGCATGGGTTATTCGGACGAGCTACATGCACAGGCTACTCGCACGGCATTCATTGAATTTTGTTGTAGTTGTCTAAGTGGTGGATGTTAGGAATTGCCGGGTTCGTAGAACCAGTGTCGATCATAACCGGTATTTTTAGATTTATATTTAAATTTGTATGTAAGTCTTATTCTTTAATTCATTGTCATTATCGAAATTTATATACAATATACGTTACTGTTGCATTATTCCGAGTGAGCTGGGTCATTCGTAACGTAACATAATTACGAATGATAGACTTTGGCCATTGGAAACACGTTCAATCGTGTCTCATCGTAGTTCAGTCTTGAATCATGGCAGAATGTGTACCACTATTTCAAAAAAACAAAAATAGTTATGAATCGGAATAATAAACAATGGTTGTGTAGGAAATTAATACCGAACTGCGACCAAGGCATCCTCAACGTAAATTAATTGGAACCTAGATATGACGGTCAAATAATGCTAATTTATCCAAACCGAAACTACTATCTCTTTCATTATGCCAAATTACCGAATAATTTACCACTTGGCTTTTAAAATTAGTACACACGGTGACACAGTCTATGTATTTATGAAAGATTTGAAAAGAAGGTTTCCGGGGTAGATGTTGACATCGTACATCGTATGTATTCGGGACATATGAAAGTGAAGGCCGTTGCCGTTGTAGCTGTGGAAGCAAAAAGGTTCTGATGTGGCGGCAAGGTACAGAAAGACGCAGCATTGGTAGGTAACACAAGGTAGACCGACGACCAGACAAGGATCACAAAAATCTGTTGGCTAAGGCAACCTAAATGGGTCTGTGTGGAACCTTGGAAAGGCCCAGTCCCGCAGTAGATGTCTTCCAGCTGAGATGATGACTAGACGGCTACTATGCTGCTACTAGCAGTTCCTTGTCCTGTATGCTAGTTTCTTGAGAGAACACCCGAATAACTCATTATATGTGCGGATGAAAGTGAATGAAGCGAGAGAAGTGTGTCAGGATCGTAGCAAATGGAAATCCGTAGTCTCTGCCTACCCCTCTGGGAAACAGGCGTGAATCTATGTATGTATGTATGTATGTATGTGCGGATTTTACGCTACTATCGGGGTTGCTAGTCTTGATGTTTCACATTAACTTATCTGGCGATTACGGAGTAGGCATAAGTAATTGATATAAACTTTTTTTTCGTTTAAATGTATAATCACAGTTTGAATGTTATATATTATTATATTATTATTATTATATATTATTTGTATAAATTTCATTGACATATGAGATAAATTGTACTTGACAAGCAAACGTTGCGCGCGGAAATTAAAATTTAATGTATCTAGTTAATTACGAATAAATAATAGAAGTTAATGTGGGAGGACATATTACTTTCTTGATCCAAGAATATCGAAACGCTCTACAATGAGCGAACCAATTTACTTTTTAATTTTTGATAATTGTAAGTTAGCTTTATATTAAAAACTGGCTGTCCCTTGCGGTTTCATCCAAGTTTATGATTAGGTACTGCTCCACTCCCGTGACTTCTATCGTGATAATAGCCTATATTGCTTCTAAATAAAGTAGTTTTCTAACAGTGAATGAATTATCGAAATCGTTTTAGTCATTTTTGAGTTTATTTACTACATACAATACAAAATTAAAAAAATTAAATAAGCTAGTCGTTCCACTTTAAAATTTCGTTTCTATAAATTTACTTTCTTTTCTGTAATCACTACCGACAAAATCTAGTTAATAAGACCCTTAGTGCTCCAATCCATTAAACTACGTATTTCATTATTTACACGTCAACCGCTAAGTTATAAACTTACGGAAATAGCAATACGTGAAAATAAACATTTCGCCTGGAAATTGGTGCGGAAATCAGCGAACTACATCTAAATGTGAATACACTTACTGTGGTGTTGGGATCAACCACCTCAATATATCAAATTTATGCTAATATTTTACTGACGAAGTTCTCTCGTGGTTTTGTCGTCGACATGCATGTGTTCATACTTCTTATACTCGTTTACGTATCATTAGGCGAGCAACCAAATGTTTAAGATACATGATACTTGTGTTCTATGCTTGTGTAACAGGCTATTCTAAGGAATTGCTTGAGACGATGTAAAGGGCAACTTTGTATCGTCGCACCGCTCGCCATTATCGCTATATCAATTACTGGATCCTAAGCTGGTGGCACATTCCAACCATCTTAACTAATAAAATTAGGATCTTTTTGATTTCAATGGCCTCGGGAAGCATTCTTGAAAGAAATCAGTGTTCTTTTGACCACTTGTACTAGTACTTGTCATTGGCGGCTTGAAGTATGTGTTGATTAAAGTACTCTTCGTTGGGGTTTACCATCCGTCAAGTGCCAATTACCTATACAAGATGCATGCTCATACGTTGGTCAAAGGAGCAAAGGAGGAGGCAGCATAGCCACATGCATAAAAGAACAGCAATTCTTTGAAAGCAATACAAAATAAATTAACGGAATATTTACTTTAAACGTGAAAGATATTCTAAAAAAAAAATGTATAATCGTTTTCTTACATGCTATTTTATCATCAGTAGTGGGGTACTCCTTTTAAGTAAGTATTACCTGTGGTGTCGTCCCGGGCAAGACGTTAAACTGCCTTGCATTCAACAGGTACAATCGAATGTATTAATGCGGTTCTCTCCCGCTTTGTACATAAAGTCTGTTTCGGCAAGGAAGGCAACCCACAGCAGATATGTAGCGGGTTTGGCGGACTTGGCGGAACAGCACGGCAATTGTAGAAGGCCAAGGGCGACGGTAGAGAACGTATAGTTACCGTCGGCCAGACACATCATCCAAACTCTCCTCTAGTCGTAGCGGTTCTCCGTTCCACTAGAGATAGGAGGGGAAGGACGAGTGTGTGCACCTGTGTTTGCTCGTACACATATGCACCTTAATATTTCCTGCGCACCTGACTGCTTCCGAACATGGACTCCGATTACAGCAAAGTCCTGTGGCGTTGGGTTGAGGTAGAGAGGTCTGGATTGATGCGAACCAGGCTTTGTCTGATGCCTGCACACGGGCGGCTCTGGGGGTGTATGTACGTATACACCGTGGTCGCTTTCGCTCTGCGCATGGGGTGACAGAATGGATTCGGCAGCACCCAGGGTGACAAAGCAGCCCTATTTAGGGAAGCACTGCTTTCCCTGCTCAGCCAGGGAGGGGACTAGAAAAGGTGTCCCAAAAAAATGCTCACCCCGAATTTAGAGAGGGTAGTAACCACGGCTGCCTCTGCATCTATTTCTATCGTGGTCGACGCTACACAAGTAATAAAAAGAAAACCCAACCATCATCCAATACTATGACATTCGGCGCGTGGAACGTTTGGACGCTTCTCGATAGTGATGCTAACGCCTGTCCTGAGCGAAAAACCGCTATTGTAGCTCGAGAACTTCGTCACTATAATGTAGATGTGGCTGCTCTCAGCGAAACACATCTCGCTGACGAAGGGGAGCTGGTGGAAGACGGCGGCGGGTATACTTTTCTGTGGAAAGGTACTGCTGCCTCTGAACCGCGGCGGTCGGGCGTTGGTTTTGCTATCAAAAATCACCTCTTGAAGCGTCTTCAGGAATATCCTGTGCACATTTCTGACCGCGTGACCACATTGCGCTTGCGTCTTGACCACGACAATTATCTTAATGTCATTAGTGTCTATGCTCCAACGCTGGACAAGTCTGATGACATCAAGGATAAATTTTATGAGGAGTTGACACATTGTATCGAGCGCGTACGCCCCAGTGAACAGATCTTACTACTGGGCGATTTTAATATCAGAGTCGGGCGGGACTATGAAGCCTGGCCTAAAGTTTTAGGCAGACACGGAATAGGCAACATGAACAGTAATGGCAGGTTGTTGCTTAGCCTTTGTGCTCAATTCGATTTGGCTATAACGAACACTATGTTCCGACTTCGCGCCAAGCACAAGGCTACGTGGATGCACCCACGATCAAAACACTGGCATTTAATTGATTACGCAATCGTACGACAAAAAGATATTTCCCAAATCCAAATAACCCGTGTAATGCGGGGAGCACACTGTTGGACTGATCACCGGCTTGTTGTCACTAAATTGAATATCTGCTTACGTCATCTCCGCAGATCAGGAAGAGTGAAGCTTACGTGCTTAGATGTAGATAAGCTTCAGAATCTCGAGACTAGACAACAGTTCGCACAAACTTTAACTAGTACGCTCCCATCCCTACGAAACAGCGCGGAGGGGGTTGATGCAGAGTGGGGAGCTTTATCTTCTCATATTTTAGACACTGCTCAAAATACTTTGGGTGTCAAAGTCCGTAAGAACGAGGACTGGTTTGATGAGAATGATGGGGTTCTTACGGATGCAATCGGCAAAAATCGTGTCCTACTTAGGAATGGTAGCAGAAAGAAGCAAGGTAGAGGCGCTGCAGAGATCAAAAAGAGTGATCTGGAGTTGCGAAAACTTTCTAGGGAAATAAAAAATCGGTGGTGGCAAGAAAAAGCTCAGCATATGCAATGGCTTGCTGATACGAATCAGCTTGGAGAGTTCTACGGTGAGGTTCGAAAACTGATTGGTATGAGGAATTCGCTGAAGGTTCCTTTGAAGTCTATGGACGGCAAAGATCTTCTAGAATCTAAAAACGCTATATTAAAGCGATGGGCTGAACACTTTAGTGCCCCACTTAATGTTGATCGATCAGCTGATCTAGAACACATCAGATCGATGCCTCAGATGTCCGTAGCAAGTCAGCTGGACGAGCCACAGTCACGCAATGAGATCGTTCTTGCCATAAAACAACAGCCAAATAAGCGTGCGGCTGGCATGGACTGCATACCGGGAGAATTGATCAAATATGGCGGTGACGAGTTGCATTCAGCGTTTTATGAACGTTTTGTTCTTATGTGGGAAACGGAACGTATTCCAGCAGACTTTAAAGTGTCTCGTATTTGTGCCCTATACAAGAACAAGGGCGACCGTTCCGATTGTAACTCTTACCGCGGTATTTCACTTTTATCAGTCCCTGGAAAAGTCTTTGCCAGAGTATTACTAAGCCGCCTAATGACCCTATCTGAAAAGATTTTGCCGGAAACCCAGTTTGGCTTCCGACCTGACCGAGGCACTTGTGAGGCGATTTTCTCATTGCGTCAACTACAAGAAAAGAGCCGTGAACAGGGGCGAAAGCTATACCTGTGCTTCGTTGACCTAGAGAAGGCCTTTGATAGTGTGCCTCGAGAAGCCCTCTGGATAGTACTGGAAAAGTTAGGATGCACGGATAAATTTGTGAGACTCCTGAGACTCCTGCATGATGGCATGGAGTGCTGTGTCGCTGTCGACGACGATCAGTCAGACTTCTTCCCCGTTACCTGTGGGGTGAAGCAAGGGTGTGTTCTTGCACCTACACTGTTCGCGTTGTACTTTGCAGTCGTAGTCCGCGAGGCCTTGCAATTATTTTCCGATGGAGTTCGCATCCGTTTTCGAACAGACGGCAATCTTTTTAATCTAGCCAGATTTAAGGCCCGCACCAAAGTTTCGTATGCAATGATCACTGAGATCATGTATGCAGACGACCTGTGTTTCGTGGCGGAATCCCCAGATAGCCTGCAGCAATTGATGTCCAACTTTCACGAGGCTTGCCAAAAATTTGGCCTGCAGATCAGTGTCAAGAAGACGGAAGTTATGTCCTTGGACAATAACGGTCACGAGACACTGACCATGAAACTCGGTGAGGACTCGTTAAAGCAGGTTGATAAATTCCGGTATCTGGGGAGCACATTAACATCGAAGTGCGACCTCGATGCTGAGATCAACGGCAGAATCGGTGCTGCTGCTGCAGCATTCGGCAAGCTGGATGCCAAGGTCTTCCGTTCCCATAACCTCAAACTGGCTACCAAAATATCGGTATATACGGCAATAGTATTGCCCAACATCTTATACTCCGCCGAGACGTGGACTGTATACCGTCGGCATATCCGCACACTAGACCAATTCCACCTTAAATGCCTGCGTAAAATACTTAAGATCCGATGGTCTGATCGTGTGCGTAACACCGAAGTGCTGCGACGAGCCAATGTTGGTGGCATTGAAATTTACCTAATGCGGCAACAGCTTCGATGGTGCGGTCACGTGTCTCGAATGGCGGAGGAGCGAGTGACTAAGCGTATCTTTTATTCCGAGCTAAAGGAGGGGAAACGAAAGCAAGGCGGACAGTTCCTCCGATATAAAGAAGTGCAAAAACGCCATATGAAAAAATGTGACATTGAGCCCTCATTGTGGGAAAGGCTTGCGGCCAACAGACCTGATTGGAGAGCTCTAGTCAAAAACAAATTGTTTGACTTTGAGGAGCATCGTCGGTCAGAGCTTGACTCTAGACGTGACGTACTAAAAGCCCGACCACCTGCGGCGATCAGTTATAATTATAATAATGGTGCGCTCACATGCCCGCAATGTGCGTGGACCTTCTCAAATAAGATTGGCTACTGTAGTCATATGCGAGCACACCAACGACAACTATCTGTACGGAGTTGAGGTAGTCGCCGTGACCGAAACCGGTCTGGAGTCATCATCATCATCACCTGTGTTAGGAGAGCCCGCTCTTCACATTATAATATAATTCCAAAAGCTCCACAGTAAATTTGTTTTACTTTAAACAATTGGTCAACTAATACTTGTGTTCTATGCTTGTGTAACAGGCTATTCTAAGGATATATAAACATTTTTTTTTTTTGATTTGTTCCCTTGAGTAAATGTGTGTGTGTGTGTGTGTGTGTCTGTGTGCGTGTATGAAAAATTAATACTAAATAAAAATAAATTAATAATTATTATTATGAATTGAAATTAAACTACTATATACGGATTTTATCGCGTTATTTATTTGACACTTTATTACATATATGTATACATTATTATGAAGTTATATTCATTAATCCTTCAGTGCTACTAAAATTTAAGCTTTTAAGCCAAGTTATTAATATCTAACTATTAACATATCACGACTGCAAAAGTCATGATATGTTAAGAGATATATTTGTTAGATTTTAATTATTTTGTTATATAAATAGGAAAATTGTCTATCAAATTGTTTTCTTGCGAATGTTATAGCAACAGTGCAGGTAGGGATAACATTGTGATTAAGTCTTTTCATAAGAAGGTAGGAGTCGACTTTAAGATTTTTATGTACTTTTTAGACAGTGAGCAAAATATATAGTTGCCTTACAGAAATAATGCTACTTAGTTTGTATAAGTTAGTAGGAAACCGGTAAGGTTTAAAATACATGATTTTTAAAACTGATCCTTGGGCTCTCTCAATTTCAATAAATTTGGTTTTATTAGCGCCGCCCCACGCCGGTACACAATATACTAATATTGACTGAATCAAAGAAATGCAAATTCTATTCATTGTTTCGGATATTGTAACGTGGCGCAATGTTTTGTAGACCCATATACATTTTCTAATTCGGCTCATAAGTAAATTTAATTGTAAGTACCATGACATTATTTTAACAATAAAAACACCAAGATATTTTATATTAGTAACATTCGCAATGAAGGGAAGCTGTAGATACACGACTGAAGATTGTTGCAATTATGAATGCGAACTCCAAAATCTACGAATGGTTAAGAAGAAAGTGTAATAGAGAAGCATATACATATATTTAGATTTAGCAGTATTTAAAGTCAACAGATTACTATTAAGCCAAACACCTACTTCTGTCAATCTAGCCTCAGCGTGTTTGTGACCTTCATTCCAACCGTTGCCCGTAAACACTACGGTAGGGTCATCAGCATAAGAAAACATACGCTCTGCGGTAATATTTAGAGAGCATAGGTCATTAATATATATATTAAAAATAGAGTAGGACCGAAGACACTGCCTTGTGAAATCCTGTACAAAACATTTTCGGATTCGCTAATGTAATCACCGATTTCGACTTGTTGTTGACGTTCCATAAGGTAGTTTTTAAAAAGCAAAAGACTATTATCCCGTATACCAATATTTTCAAGATTCTGTATAGGCTTGGGAATAGATACAGTATCAAAAGCTTCTTTTAGGTCAAGAAAGGCAGCCAGGCATCTTTTGCACTTATCTAAGCTATTAACTATAAGGAAACTGATTTTAGAAACAGCATCTTCAGGAGACATACGTTTACGAAAGCTGTATTGCGCTGGTGCCAAGATGTTGTACTTACTTAAGTTGCTAAGTAACCGTTTGTTTAAGAGTCTTTCTAGAATTTTTGATATGGCGGGTAGTACTGATATGGGTCGATAATTATTCACAACATCTCTGTATCCACATTTGTATACTGGTGTTACAAGAGATTGTTTTAAAACTTTAAGAAATACACCAGTATTAAAACAAAGATTAACAAAGTGGCTGACAGGCACAACAGTTGATTTTGCATGTTTTAAAAATGTTGTAGGGACATTTTCCCAACCGGGGGTACTGTTGGAATCAAGGGTCATAAGCACAGTTTCTACTTCCTGGGGTCTGATTCAAGCAAACAACACAAACGATGACAAAACGGTGCTATTTAATGTTATTTTGTCTGAACATGGAGCACTTCTATCACTTAGTAGATTTTCAGCCAGCTTTTTACCAACATTAGTGAAGAATTTATTTATAGAGTTGACAGAATCGATAGGGTTTGGGAAGATATGTAACAGATTTGTATTTGTCACTTTTAAAGGTTTGTAGTGCGTAATATCATTTATAGTTTACTATTTTGTTTTCATTCTTATTTATATTTTATAAATAGCCACTGACGAATGTATAACAAGAATGTTACCGCCGCAATTCATTGCTTGGGATGCAGATAGAAAGCTATCCGAATAGGTACTAAAGTTAAACAATGTATAATAATATGATTCATAAAATACCTCTTAAAATGTATAATAAATTAAGTTATGAATAAATAAATCATATTATAAGATATTTTAGTCGTCGCAACAAATAGAACGTGATTTTTATTTATTATTTGTCTATAACGATATAAGTCAGTTACCTTAATCGGTTTGCTTTAAAATACACGACACAACCACTTGAATGCAATCGCAAGTCTTCCTTCTTCAACACTCACCCGTTCTAATTTCCAATATAAGCATCTTACTCTGCGCGGAGAAGTTGCGACTCACTGGCTGTCGCGTTGCTGACAACTTACATATATCACACTACACTTATCTTATGGGTGATGTAATTTAAATTAAAATTAATGATTTTTGATTTAAATTTATTTTTATTATAAAACACTTTATCCAAAATTATGTTAATATTGATACAGATATCACATTAGATTTGAAACATTTTCTTTTCCACTACAACATCAACTTTTTAATGATGTAAATATAATTGAGCCTGTTTTTACAAAGATGAATAGAAATACTGATAAATGTTTATTGATAAAAGTGTAATTATATCAGATTGTAATAATTTCAGTTTAAATATTTAAATCGTGTAATAGGAGTTACTTACATTCGTAATAATAAACATTAAGGAAATAAAAATATATGTTCATTTCACTTTGATATTAATAAAAATGTTCTTTTTTTATACACTTTGATAAATGTAAAAAGACCTTGTTTAGGCATTTTACACCAACATTATCTTACTGAATTTATTACTTAGAGGGACATCGATTAGGCCACAAAATAGCAATCTATTTACTGTTTAACATAGTATGAAAATATTAAAACTGTTATAGGTCAAGATGTATCACTTTTCACTGAAGGTACAGAATTATTTTATATTATATAATATAAATGAATCGAGCCGTTTAATAAGGCAAGCCGTGTTTTCGAGCTTATAATTATAAGAAGATGTTATTATATTATAACAATATAATATCAGCCCTGTATTAAACTGTCCCACTGCTGGGCACGGGCTTCTTCTCAGTGTGAGAAGGGTTAGGCTATAGTCCACCACGCTGGCCCAGTGTGGGTTGGCAGACTTCACATATCTTTGAGGACATTATTGGAAACTCTTAGACAAGCAGGTTTACTCATGATATTTTCTGTCAGCGTTAAAGCAAGCGATAATTAACTATTTAATAATGTGCGTATTCTACTCCGAAAAGACAGAGATGCGAGCTTTGGGACCGAACTAGAGACCTCTGCGTGGCAGTCCAACGGTTCCCCACTCGTATAATATGCCTATACATATTATACGATAAAAGTATGAGATTTTTATACATGCAAATAATTTTAGTTGCTCTTTAAACTATTTTAAAGAGCAACTAAAATTATTTGCATGTATAACAAATCATTAATGAAATAGCACAATAATTTGAAAGCAGTATTTTCTATTAATACATATAATTTTGTATTAGTTTAAACAAACAAATATTTTCACATATCATCGGTTGTTTTTACTAGTATCTCGTGCAAGCTTGAAGCTAACAAAAAGTTGCTTCGAGGGTCTCGTTCCAATCTGATACTAGAGGTGGTTGACCGTTCGACGACCAATCGGTCAACCCAGATAATCTTTATGCACAGTACGATCTTCACCTATTCTTTAAAGAGCCAACAGAGCTTTGTCCTTTCGTTTATCTATATTCGAATCTAGCACAAGTTTGACTATATCGGTACCAAGATTTTTGTTAAAGATACTATAGGATTAATATACATATAATTGTAAGCTAACGAGTAATCAACAATAAAGTAAAAGTTTACAGCAAATTGCGATCTCTTACAAGCAACTTTTCTACTGCCACAATTTGGTAACGTCATGGCTTGCGCTATTTTTGAGAGCTGTTGCTGCTTATAGATTCCTTAAGCTTGCTATGGCAGCTCTCATTATGATACTTATACACACAATATCAATCATCTTACTCGAAGTGTACGCGTTACGCAATAGCTCTGCGAATAAAATCTAAAAAAGTGATTAAAAAGTGTCTAACTCTATAACAAAATATATAAAAACATTCAGTGATTGACGCTCTATCAAACCATATAAAATACTACTGTGTTATTGTGTAAACCAATGTAAAAAACAAAAAAAAGTGCACGACAAAACTGTTAAATTTTAAATATACCCACGAAGTTTTAAGTAAAATTATGGATTGTCACTGCGCCGATAAACAAAGAACTGGACTTTGAACTCATTAGCAGCGGACTTCACATTGCGTTAAAGAGCTTACATCTAACATACATTTACCATTTTCAAATACCTTGATAACCGCTACGATAGCCGCCTATGTCGTTAGATAGATTGGCGTGGTTGTAGATACGGGTTCGATCCTGAGATTAAAGGGTCTTTTTGTGACTTCTTATTTTTTATTCTTCCTTCTTATCATACATTTTTCAATACGTGCATAATAAATTCATATTTTCTGGACACAAATATTATTATTTATATTTTTAAAATACATATATTGAGAAAAATTAAATAATGCCTCAGATTGGGCGTACTCCTCCAAAAACCGCCGATACGAGCAATCTTCATGTTGTTCAATCAGAACCAAATATACACAAAGCATCTTCTGATACATCGGATATATCAAATGTGACAGCCCGTCAAAAACGTCCTCGCATGGACAATTCACCTGATGCTCAGCGCCCGTCAACTGATGAATTGCTCGACACCATCCGCCACGAAATTAGAGCAGTAATGATGACAGAGACTTCGACATCCATAAAAGCTAGCATCGCTGAAGAACTGAGTGAAATGAAGGAGGCTTTAAGCCTCATTCGCAAACTCGAGGCTTCTGTTCAATTCATGAGCGATGAGTTCGACAAAGCAAAAAAGGAACTTCAAGACTTTAAGGAATCCAACAAACATATCCAGAAGAAAAATGAGTTACTTAAGCACAACGTGTCAGAATTAGCCATAAGAGTCAACCTCCTGGAACAGAATACTCGCCAACAAAATATTGAACTTAACGGCGTACCTGAAAACAAATCAGAAAATTTGGTCAGTACTGTAATGCAGTTAGGCAGGACAACCTCAAGTAGTTTGAAAGAACACGATATTATTTCGGCCGTCCGGGTCAGAAAGTTGGACTCACAAAGCACCAATCCGCGAGCCGTCATCGTTAAGCTGAATAGTACAAAATCACGTGACGAATTGTTAACATCGGTTATGACGTACAACAAAATGCACCCAGAGGACAAGTTAAACTCCCATGTTTTAGGCTACGGTGGACAGAAAAAAGCCATATTTGTATCGGAGCACCTCTCTCCTTTAAATAAGCAGATACATGCGGCCACTAGGAAAGCTGCCCGCGACAAAGGGTACAAGTATGTGTGGGTGCGCGATGGCCGAATTCTAGTCCGGAAAGCTGATGGCACACAAGCCAAGCAAGTGCGCAGCCTTGAAGCTGTAGAGCAGCTGTAATAAATGCGTGCAGGGTGTCGTTAATAAACCACTAACACAGTACCTTGGATTTGTATCAACATTCAATATCTATTATCAGAATTTCAGAGGAATGAAAACAAAACTGACAAACATTATGCTAAGTGTTCATAACTACCAATACGATGTGATTATTGCTACAGAAACATGGCTCGACGATGGCATAAAGGATGGCGAAATATTTGACTCGAGATATACCATTTACCGAAGAGACCGAAACTCAACTGCCTTAGGAAATAAAAGGGGTGGAGGTGTACTGATTGCCGTATTGAAGACCATTGGTTCTACTCGCATGACGCAATGGGAGACTGAATCAGAAAACCTGTGGCTTAAATTAATAATAACTGAGGGCAAAAGGTCGTTATGCATGAATATATGTGCCGTATACCTACCACCGCCTGTACAGATACAAACTCTAAATTCCTACCTAGATAAAATCACCTCTATAATCGACGCAACGGGCAATCCAACACTTGTAATTGGCGACTTCAACCTCGGATTCATCAGCTGGGAGCTGGATTGTAATACATCGCAGTCGACAAGTATGTCCCCAAATAATTATAATAATTCCTTGGGTTATTCTCTTATAGATTGTTTATCTCTAAATAACCTTGAACAATTCAACTCGGTAAAAAACCATCATGATAAATGTCTTGATTTAGTTTTGTGTAACTTTCAAGGAGTATTTGTTCATGAAAGCACCAAACCCCTATCTACTGTAGATCCTTATCATCCACCGTTATGTGTTACTGTTACAAATAAGTCACCTGCTTTGCTTAAATGTAAACTCTCGTCTAGATTTAATTTTCGTAAGGCAAACTATGTGTTGATAAATGAGAGAATAAAACAAGTTAAATGGATTGACAGCTTTTCGCAGTGTCAGGATGTTAATGCTATGGTGGACGTGTTTTATAAGACACTGAATAATATTATTAGTGTAACGGTACCAAAAACAAAAATGGCTCGAAATAAATATCCTACATGGTTTCCTAAATCACTTATAAATATCTTGAACGAAAAGGAAAAACTTAGAAAGCGATTCCATAAATATAAATATCCTAGAGATAATTACGAATATAAAATGTTAGGACAAAGATCGAGTGAGTTAATCAAAACTGGCTACAGGAATTACCTTAAAAACATGGAGGAAGGAATCAGACACAATCCAAAGCTGTTCTGGTCCTTTGTTAAAGCTAAAAGATTCGGCTCTAGTGGAATACCTATGGAAATGAAGCTAGAAGGTAACTTGGCTACATCTGGGGACGATATTAGCAACCTCTTTGCGAGTTTCTTTTCCTGTACTTTTATCCAGTCGGGCGACGTAAGTTCAGATCCTCCTGAAGAATCACATCAATACCCACAAAATGGTTTGAGCAGTGTTTCCTTTACAGAAACGGATGTGCTTAGGGTACTTAAGAGATTGGATAGTTGTAAGGGAGCTGGTCCGGATGGTCTACCGCCACTGTTTATAAAAAGATGCGCAGTCAATTTATGCCTCCCACTTAAAATTATCTTCAATTATTCCATGAAATCATCCCAATATCCCTCCGAATGGAAATTAGCACATGTGGTACCAATATATAAGAAAGGTGAGGCAAACAATATTAAAAACTATCGTCCTATATCCATATTGTCAGTCTTCTCGAAAGTGTTTGAGTCTCTTCTGTGTCCTATTTTAACGTCTCACTCGAAAGTACAGTTAGCTCCACAACAACATGGATTCTGCGCAAATAAATCAACTGTAACGAATTTGGTTCTGTATGTCAACGATCTCAGCCAATCCGTAGACTCACATAAACAGGTAGACTCTATCTACACAGATTTTAGCAGCGCATTCGATAAAGTGGATCATAGACTGTTATTGCAGAAGCTCGCAAATCTTGGTATATTTGGCCAACTTTTGCAGTGGTTCAAGTCCTATCTCTCCAAAAGGAAACAAAGAGTTGTTGTTAGTGGTCATCAATCCACGCTCTACTTTTCCACATCTGGAGTCCCACAAGGATCCCACTTAGGGCCAATTTTGTTTATTATATTTGTCAATGATATAGTAAATTGCATTAAACACAGCTCTTGTTCCATCTATGCAGATGATGTAAAATTATACAAGGTGATTGAATCAGATACAGACATATCTCTGCTCCAAAACGACCTTGATTCGGTATATTCCTGGTGTATTATTAATAGAATGATTCTTAATCCTGAAAAATGTTACCATATAACATTTACTAAAAAACATAAAGCGCTTGAGTCGTCATATATCCTCAATGGAAAACTTCTGCAAAAAGTCAACACAATACGAGATCTGGGAGTGCTCTTAGACTGTAAGCTCACGTTTATACCACATATTGACAATATCGTCGTTAAATCTGGAAAAACACTGGGATTTGTAAAAAGAATTTGTCATGATTTTAACTCCACCCAAGCTCTCAATGTGCTGTACAATACGTATGTACGCAGTGTTTTAGACTACGCGTCGCCGGTCTGGAATCCTGCTTATAGAACACATGTGAATCGCATAGAGCGCATTCAAAAAAATTTCACGCGTTATCTACGGTATAAATCCAACACCCTTTCATATGATACGGATTACAGGGAGAGACTTAGCCACTTCAATATGATATCCCTAGAACATCGTAGGCTAGTTCACGATTTAACTTTACTGTACAAAATTATAAACGGCTTCATACAGGTCCCGAGACTGACCAAAGAAGTCTATATATCGGTGCCACGTGAGAGCATCCCCAGAGCCGATCGAAAATTAAATTTGTTCTATCCTCGCCCAGCTCGAACTAACCTCGGTCATTTTGCGCCAATGAATCGACTAATGAGAGCATTTAACGAAAATCACATTCGTTCAAATGACATTGACATCTTCTCCAACACTCTATCACAGTTTCGCAAACTACTGTCAACCTGTCAGCCTAAACAGTAAATGACAATATATTCTATGTCAAAGGAGCAACCCTACCATTTTATTTTTTATTTTTTAAGTTGTTAAATGTGTTCTTTTTTTCTTTTTGTGTTTAGATTGAATATTAACCGTGCTTTAGTTTTAATAATTTTATTAGATTTAGTTTTAATTTCATTTACAATAAATCCAATGTATTTAGTTTTGTAAGAGTTAATTTAAGTTAAGCTTTATTATTTTAATATTGTATGCATATTGTAGTTTTTAGTGAGTAAGTTCAATGAAAGTGCTGTGCACTCCTGTAAGTGACTGGTTCACTCCAGTATAAAAAGTATATGTAAAGTAATCTAATGAAAAGTGTATTAGTGAATAAGTCGTTGGGGTGCCATAAATAAATAAATAAATGAATAAATAAATACTTACATCTAATGGTCTGACGGTATATGACCATTACTGCTATTCAGTAACGCAAGGTATCTATTTTTATTTACCACTCAAGTATATTTTTCTCAATACTGGTAATTTACCTGCTTTAGAACGCCTTATCACTACTTCTGAAATTTACCTATTAAATATCCTAAAACACATTAGGTATAACTTGGTGAAAATATATAGTGAAATAATATTCGGACCACAAATCCTCACACTACGCATCCCAATTGAAATAGATTAACAATACGGCATTTATATGTAGATAATCAGCTCCATCATACGATGCGGGTGCACTCTAACTGGAAATATAATCCTTCAAGCACCAGATATTCTTCTTTATATGTTACGCCCCTACGCGAAGCGTACTCAGGATAGTTTGGCGACAAATGCGGCTAAACAGAATGCTGTTTAGATGCATTTGTCGCCAAATAATTTTTATATCTAGCCTTTATACAAAATGTCCCACTGCTGGGCACGGGCTTCTTCTCAGTGTGAAAAGGGTTAGTTCACAATCCACAAGCTGGCACAGTGCGGGTTGACAGGCGTCATATAATATATTTAAGAACATAATGAAGAGCAGACATGTAGATTATCTCATGAAGTTTTCTTTTGTCGTTAAAGTGAGCGATAATTACTTATTTAATACACACATAACTTCGAAAAGACAGAGCCCGTGCCTTGTGAACTCGCTTATGAACAGTACTTTTTCCTGGATAAAAGGTACACTATGTCCTTTTCTGTACATCTGACAACGTGTATACGAAATTTCATGATGGTATGTCGAGTAGTTAAGGCGTAAAAGCGTAACGAACAAACAAACTCACAATCACATTTGTTATATAAATTAGTATTCTCAAATTTAAACCCACAACAATAGATATAATACTGTACAATTTAGCTAAATTATATATTAGTAGAATAAATTATAGTATTGTGTGCGGTAAATTGATTTGGTCTACGAATCGTTTAACTCCAAACGTTTCACTGACGATTCCGTAAATTACAAAAGGCAGTTACAAACAAACCGTATGCGACATAGTACAGAGGTTTAATTTGCAGCACATTTTGTAATTTCCGGCGGTTACCAAGTTGTTTACAAATTAAATTTTGTTATTTATGCTATTGAGTATAGGATTGCCTCGGTACGAAGTGGCATTGAATTTGACTGCTGTGCTTGAGGTCTCGGCTTCGATGCCTAGGTCCGGTAAAACGTTTTTAAGGTTTTCTGTTAAGAAATTTTTAGTAGCACTCAGTCTAAAATGGTGGGTAGGCGGTAATAGGCTCGCAAGCTATTACGTGGGATCTAAAACTATTTGTTAAAACCTCCGTTAAAAGGGTAACTTTCGAGGCTATAAATGTAAAATTATGACTGTATTTATGAGTATAAGATGATTCGTGTAAAAGAAAAACTCCAAATTAGACTTAGGGATGGGAGAAATAAAATTTGGAAGTGCAAGGTACTTTAACACAAAGGTTGCATCCACACTATATTTACTATAAAGCTTAACAATTAAAATATATATAATACCTTGTCTAAAACTAGACTATAACAAATTTAAGCTCACTGATTTTGCTACTAACCACACGAAAAAGAAAAGGAAATGTTAACAAGAGAACACTGCAATTAGTTTCTTACATAAGCCAAATACCTGTTGGTATCTAGTGTAATATTTTATTACGAATATTAAAAAAGATTCTACTGCACATTTTTTTGTTAATCTTTTCAAACTGAATTCAGTTAACACATAAATCAGTCAGACATTTGAATAACAATTTATAAATAGGTTATAAATTGTCATAATATTGTAGCGCTTCAATTTAAGCAATCCAAACACAGCAAGCGAAATGGATGACCTTCGGCGATCTACAAACATCTGACAGACTAGGTTACTCCGCAGACCGTTCAATACGACCACGAGAGCCTTTGCCGTGTCTAAACGCACTGGTCTGTTAAATTCCTACTATAAGTGTGTTCACAGTAAAGTTAACCTTCTGGCTACTCCGAATGAACAAGGCAGTCCTCAAAGCAATTAAATGTATGGCCCGTGACCATTCTTGCTGACGCTGCAATCGTTTTCAATATCCATTATCGTACACTTGCTAAGACAATCTGCTGGAGACTTACCAGTTTGGATAATATCCAAGATTTTATCATTCGTTTAGTTTTATAGTCCGATTGGTTGAAACCTGTTGGTACCAGTAACTTTAACATTTTAAATAGTCTTCATTTTGTGACGTCAATCTTGCTAGATAGTTTAAGAATTTGCACTAAAGGTTAGGTCGAATCCTAAGATGCATTAACTTGGATGAAGTAAAAACAAAAGTAGGTCACTTCGGAAAGTGACCATTTTTTTTTTAATGAATTATAATTAAGTTAAATAAATCTTAGTTGTAATTTTATTTTGTATCGACATGCACAAAAAAGTATGCGAATTTTTGGAAAATTATATTTGTCACGGCTCATACTGTCCTTATTAAACTTATAGTACGCTTTCTATCATAGTTCAGCCAACAATCCAGACATTTTTATTAAATGCATAAAATAGTTACTACTTAACCAAACTAAACCAAATCCGCAGTCGAAAGTTCGCGGTACGATCGTTTATCTCCACATCATTTTAAAACAACCTCTATAAAAGAACAGCAAATATCTGTCATAGACCTGATTAAACCGAATTAGGCATTAGCTGGAAACAGTTTAACATCACGGCATTATTTTGATAGATTTTCTCGTCAGCTTTTTCATCTAGGGTTGCATAATGTTTGCTTCGTCAACGGAAATATTTAACCTTCCCAATGCTAATGGTAATATGTACCGTGTCGTTCTGAGTAAGTGCTATACCGTGTACACTACTTTGAATGAACGAATGGTCAGAATATGAAAGCAGTTTTACGTTTGTTGCGAGTGCCGCAGACAATTTCTAGCACTGATATTTAGAGGTTATAATAAGGCCTTGTTATATTTATGTTATGCTTGCTGCTAAAACTTTAATATGTGCATATTTATTATTTAATTTGACTGCAGATACGGTGCAGTGGGCAGACGCAAGTTACACCACTATGTGTATGTACCGCATGCTGTGAGCAACGGAAGAAATAAATCTATGAGCCAAAGATTGTACCAGGGCTAGGAGTTTAACCGTGTGGATGAATAATAGAATTATTTTAACAATGTGCTTGTTAATATGACACGCGAGAATAATTTAACGCCTTTTTCTGTCTCGTCACGGAGATTCTTATGAGAAAACAAACATTTACAAAAATTTACATTAATATGCTAATTATTCTTCAAGATAAACTTTTAGTAAGTAATTTTATTAGTAATTTAAACAGTAACAGTAATTTAAACTTTTCATCTACTAAACGTATCTAAGAACGTCTATACATGTATCTGTCATAATCAAATAGAAGTTTTGTGTCTGCTTTGTGTAACCTTTTTAAAAAAAGACTTCTGGGGTTTCTTATAATGTCTTTTAGTTTCATAATACATTCACACAACATTCACCATATTATAAGATAATTACGCACGAGCTAGCTAACACCCTTATCCATAAAAAGCCGACAAGTTTTACACTACTTCTTACTTCGTAATCAAAACGCCGATTGCTCATTAAAGAAATAGTGTGTCTCCGTTAAAGATGTTTAACCGTAAAAAGGACACGTTGAAATGAAACTGTTTCTGCGGTGATACACGCAAACATAAAACATAGATTACAACAGCCATTCCAAGTTAATCGCCAAAACGCTGTTAGTTCGTTAAACTGCTAATCGGCCCACAAAATTAGGTTACATAATAAATGTCCCTCGTAATTGTACGCGTTAGCCGAATCGCCCGCACGATTCGCTACACTACGCTGAATCACTGTACCTGTGTACTTTGTAAGCTTTATTTGATTACAAAATAAATGATAAGATTGCTATTTAATATAGTGATCGGTCTGTGATTTGGACAAAATATTACTAGTATATCAATAATGACTTTATTAAATGATAGATATGATTACAGAAATAATACGTCTTACGTTTACACGAATGTTAAACATTAAAAGTAAACTAGTCTATATTGATTTTAAGGCGTTATTTATTTTAAAACATTGTTATAACATAATTTTGAAACCAATAAACTACCACTGTTGAACTTACTAGTACTCGTTTAATGGTTTTTAAGCTATTTAAATTATTAAACTACATATTTAGATTTAGGTTAAGCGTTTCCCCGACGTTTTGGTTGCTTTTTAGCAGCTGCTATGACCACGGGGAGACTGTCCTATAAAGTAGTTAAATTTCAATAATAGATATGATGTAAAGGTTAATTTCAATTTACGTTAAATGTCCAGAGTAGGTAACTAACTTATTGAACTGCATAAGGATTATACTATATCGAAATCGTGGGCTTTGAGTGCTGTTTTAGGGTTAACTTTGCTTCGTAAAATAGAATAAGATATAATATTGTATTCTATTTACGCGAATATTATTCATATAGCCATGGTCACGGGGAGACTCCCCGTAACCATGGCTGCTGAAAAGCAACCGAAACGTCGGGGAAAGTGTAAAAATAAATTAAATCTAAATAGTTTTAATAATAATTTAATTAGCTTAAAAATTAGTAAAGTTTAATAGTAGTAGAAGTGTAACAATTTTCAAAATTTTGTAATCAAGTGTCAAATAAACAACGCGATAAAATCCGTATATAGCAGTTTAATTTCAAAGAATAAGATATCTTATATTTACGAATTTATCAATGACATAAATATTGATTACTATTAATAAATTCGTAAATATGATGCGTACGGGAAAACATTTTATTTAAAAATATAAGCTTCCTTACGTGACTTAAATAAGCGCAAAAGATACATTTTTAAACTATCGGATCGGAACTCGGCGGTGGTGGCTCCGAAGATCCGGCGGAAGAATCCGAGCGCGTTGACACATTTCCGCGTTTTCCCATCACGTTACTATCTTATATGAAACTGCATATTCAGTTTTGGTCTCGTCAGCAATATGTATTTTTTTTTGTTAAGTCTCAATTAATACTTTTAACATTTTGCCTATATGAATCTATATATTAATACGTGAAGCAAAAACTTTTTACCCCTTTTTACGAAAATTGCGCGGAAGGAGGAGTATAAAATTTGGCACAGTTAAAGTTTATATGGAGAAGGAGTGGCGAATCCTAATATTTTTATAAAATATGCATTAGAAATATATTAAATTAATGAAAAAACACTACACACACATAACCATGCATTTGACACACGCAGTCGAATCGCGTTCGTTGTGTCTCGGCATAGTTCGGTTAATGTCGTACAATTCTTCGTAACTATGGTTACATACCTATTGCAATTGGCGACCGCTAGTTTAATTATTGCCTTGGTAAAACAGTGGTACTGAATGCTACTGCCGTGCATAAGGTCGGATCGATTTGTGAGTCAGGCAAGGTTATATTAGGTTTTTCGGTTGAGAAATTCTCAGTAGCAGCCCGGAGTCTAGGACTGTGTCCGGTTTGTGGCTCGCTACTTACATGGGATCTAAGACATGGCTGGCCAAGTGTGGGTGTTACACATGTCTGCCTACACTTTTGAGGATAAAGGCATAAGACTATTTGTGTATAAATATTCATGTAATTATGACAATGCCAATAGGTAACAATAAAAGTGTGCAAGTACAAAATTATCAATAATAATAGTTTTAAAAATAGCGTAAATATACTGTTACTGCCCTGTACCTACTGGAAATAAACCGCGATAAAATCCGTATAAATTAAAGTTACAAGCCATCTAAGTACCGCCAAATCAATTATAATACCAATCTGTATCAAAAAGCTAATATAGTTTTAAGACAATTTTTCACTCTCTATTTTGATTAATATCACAAATTGACTCATATGGAAAATTTGTATATTTTCTGAACAACATTTTTTTTAGAATGTATCGTAAACCAGAACAGTTCTTTGTCTTAAAATCATTCCAGAAACGTTAAAACCAGTTTATCGACTCGATACCACACTAGCTGTTCATACACCGTATCATCTCCGTTTATTCGTATTAAAACTGAACTCGCTGTACCTTATCGTTTGCGGATATTACGTCATAGTTTGTGGCTTCCGTCGTCAGCATTGATACGGGCTCCTACCATATACCTATACGCGTTACGCAAATGTGATATTTACTTGTGGAGAGTTACGTTTCCGAGGAGGGAGTTTTCCTTAAAGAGTCAGTGCTGTAAGCTCAGTGGTCAATGTCTCTGACGATGGCAATAAGTCCTTATTGGTGGTTGGCAACGCACCTTCCGGTATTACAAGTTGCCATAGCCTACGGTGTTCGTACACAGGCGAATATGTTAACCATATGCTTATTTAGTATATTAACAGAAAAAAGAAACAGTAACCTTTAGAACCAACTTAATGCCAATGGACAGACATTTGGTTCATCTAAAGAAATCGACAGAACTTTGAACCTTTTTGGATTTTATTTTAATACTTTAAAATAAACCCTTTTAAAAGATTATTTTACAAGGGAAATAAAAACTCATTTCATCTCGATAGAAAATAAAATGTGTCAATATTAAAGTGGAGTGAGGGACATTTTATCGAACGTCGTCAAACGAATAGCCAGTATTAGACATGATCGCGGGCACTGAGTGCTTTAGGCTATTATATGAATAGTTGCTTTAGCTTAGCAGCCATACGCGCTCTTAATAAAGACGCTGCAGCACGAGGTCATTGTTTCTGTTGACGAAGTTAAATAATCTTCTCTTACAAAACGTAGTATGTAGTTTATAATTGAAGGGTACACCGAGGTGTATGATATCCATACTTCGCCGACTATGTTTTGGCAGCGAGCCTATTATTTTGTACCTAACGTAGGTCCAGACTTCGGCTTGTTACCGAAAATTATCTACCTAACTGAATAACACTATATCATATTTGTTAATCGTTAAATTGAAACTCACATTTACACCACTGTATAAACTTAGGTACAAATCCAAAATAAGAAAAATAACAATATTATAAAAGAAGACGACTCAAAACTACAAAGTTTGAATTTGTTAATAAAACTATAACATGAGAAGTAGACTGGACGGTTTATAAATTGCTGACACGGCACAGACCAAGACACAATCTCAAGAAAGTTTATTAACATTGGACACTGCTAACGTATAATTTTCAACACTATTGTATAGTACGTTTTATTAAAACTGTTTGGTATAATTTACCAATATGTACCGTACTGTTATTAAATAATTCTGACATGAAAACTCAATATTATTTTTGATAAGCTCGGGGCATCAAGCATAAATTCCTCAAATCACTTAAATGTATGTTTCATAAGATCCAGTTTCTTTTTAAAGAATTGTCTTCACAAAATTAACATAAAATGACTAAACATAATTTTTCGTTTATTGAAACAGGTTGGTGGTCGAACCTACAATAGAATTTACAGAACCACCGTATGAGCAAGCTAATCGCATAAACTACAATACAAACAATACAATATTTTATACAATATGTCCATAGCTTTACGTAACCAGTATAGACCTACAAAATTAAACAATCTTGACAAAAGTCCGTTGCATGAAAAATATGGAATCACAGACGCAACTGCTGAATATCAAATTGTTTATGGTAATGTTGGGCTCGTGATATGCGAAATAATATCGAGTTTTACTAGCGGCCGCCGGCGACGCAGAATGCACCATTAATGATGCTATTACTCCCGAACCGTGTTCGGCGCAACATCGCTACACTTCATGCTCGTATCTTTATATGTCAATAAAGCCAAGTATTTTATATCCAAGTATTTTATAACCAAGTATTTTACGCGTGACATTTGTTTGCAATAAACAGAATGACATTGCGAATGAATATTATTTCATTAAGAGAATGCATAATACATCATATATTTTATGAGTAATAGAGCCTCGCTGATTTTAGCATGAATGGCCCATTCATGCTCGACCGGAAATGGACTACCCTCTCACAGAATATCGACATGAAATAGTAGTATTCCTACTGTTGTGTTCCGTTCGGTGAGTGAGAGTGCTGGAGGCCCAATCACCTTCTTTCCCCCTTCCTGCTGCTTCTCCTTCCCACTTCCTTTCCTAAAGGGTCGGCAACGCGCAAGTGATGCCTCTGGTGTTGCAGGCGTCCATAGGCTACGGTGACCACTTACCATCAGGTGGGCCGTATGGTGGTTTGCCACTTTAGTAGTATAAAAAAAAAAAAAATAATACGAAGCAGGTCTGCAAAATTGATATGCAATCGTGAATATTATAAGAGACTCGTTAATAAGAAGAATAAAAATATACACGTGAGATGGTAGACGCCCGTTTCGTATCAAGTAACGATAATAAAGACAGATGGAAAAAAATAAAAATATTCCACAACAACATACCGGTATGTATGTTTAATTCTGGCGCGCGGCGCCATAGTTCACAGATTACTTTTAGTCTCTCCAAAACTCAGTAAAAATATCCAATCCTACAATGTATAAGCTCGTATGAGAGTCTTAGTAATGTGGTGAGTAATATTTTTTATAACAATAATAATAAAAGCTTATTTCTCAAAAAAAGATACATAGATTTTTACGAATAAACATCTGATAATTACAGGACAGCCGTTGGTAAGATTTACATACATATTTATGCTCAAATAGTGGAAAACCCTGCCATTTAAACTAGGTGAGATCTGTATCTTAAAAGACAGTGTTCGGCACTATATTAAATACAATATAAGAAAGTACCTAGTGCTAGTGGATTTGTTGCTGCTTTGTATATTATTATTATTAATTAAATGTTTATGAATAAACTAAAAAGGAAATAATAATAATAATATACATTGAAATGTACTATGAAGTGTGTGTGTATGCGCCTGTGTGTGTGTGTGTGTTTGTGTTGAGTGTAGTATGTATGTGGGTCTGTTCGTGAGTGAAAGTATGTGTATTTAATTTGTTGTTTTTATACGATGTAAGTTAGCAATGATTCTGTACGGATGTAATCTAGTTTTAGTAGCCATTCAGTCAGGACGAGCTTTAAAGTGTGTCTGTTTATTTCGAGTATATTGAGTACTTTGTGTATTTTTTTGTAAATGTGCGTGCTCAATACATAATAGTGGTGCTTTGCAAAAGTAGTCCTATGCTGTGTGCCCAACGGTAAGTTACTTCTTTTATTTTTATCTGGCATGGGAATACTGGTATGTTTCCTTAAAGTACATCGTAGCACAAATAGTTGCCGAACGGTAAGTACTTTACAATATGTAATATGTTGTTAATTTAGATATATATTTTTATCAAACCACGTTATAAAAACAAAATCTCTTAGAAAACATACGATTTAAATCCATGAAAATAGTCAGCACCAGCATTAATTTTGATACCGACTGAACCTAAAAAGTTTCACAAACGCGATGCAGCTTCAACCTATATACGATCAATGAGTATAATTGCAGACGCTAGAAGGCGCGACTTTAACGTTTTTAGATGTTTATATTTAACTTGTCGCCATCTGTCAAATAGTTAATGATCATCATTTTATTAGTCGTCTGAATAGAAATTACTCATCATCATCTTAATTATTAGTTGTTGCAGCGTTGCAGCGATAGCTCAGTGGGGAGACCAATAGACTGCAATCCAGAGGGTCTCGGGTTCGAACCCACGTCACGCACCTCTGACTTTCGGAAGTTATATGACTTTTCGAAATTATGTGCGTATTGATTGACAATTATCGCCTGCTCCGTGCCTCGGAGAGCACGTTAAGCCGTTGGTCCCGGCTGCCATAAACATCTATGGCAGTCGTTATTGGGAAAGTCAGTACCCTCTAATATCCTGACACTGGTCTAGCCTTAGGGTATCGTTAGCCTTCGGGTTACGGAGGTCAGGTGGCAGCCGCTCCGTGTAAAAACTGATATCCAGTCAAATCCGGTTAGACCAGAAAAGCCGACCCCAAGTGACTTGGGAATAATAAAGGCTAAGAGAGAAGAAGATCTTAATTATTAGTTGTCTGACAACAAGTTTATCTTCATAATTTTAACTATTATTTATTTTACTAATAATAATTATCATGTTAACTATTAAACGTCTCTGGAGTAACTAATCATCATAGAAATTTTTAGTCGTCTCTTTAATAATTAATCATTAGCATCATCTTAACTTTTAATCGTCTCTCTAGTCATAAATCGTCATTAGCATTTTACTATTAGTCGTTTTACTAAACGTAAGTAATAATCATCATCTTTACTACTAATCGTCTGTCTTATAGTTAAACATCATCATCACCCTTTGTCAGATGACAAATAGCTTAGAACGTTTTATTTTTAAATGTAATATATAGACTATAATGGACAACAACACCTAATTCGTTTCACAATATTCTCTAGATGCTAATAAATTAAATGTAACTTGGAGTCACGAACAAGAGAGCTAAGAACCTATACACTAACCGGAATAAAAAACTGTAAGCCATGTACTCGTAAATTAAAACTTTGAATGTGAAGGCAACTATGAATCTAGCGTTGCGTATCCGTTCTGACAGGAGTAGTTTGAAACATATTTCTTACATTAAACAACTTTAAATTTAAAATATATATTTTAATAGAGTAAGGGCTTATACCACCACCTCCAAATAACATTTATCTTTCGGATAACTTTTACTTGATAGTGGTGAAACTGGCCGTAAGACTTGCATAATTTTATATTGATGTCACAAAAGGATAAACGGAATAAGCCATGGCCAGTAAAATGCGTTCGAAAATACGTACACATACAGAAAGACACGAGCATCCATGCAGTATTTTCGGATCAAAGCCGGTTAATGCAGTACCTAATTGACTTCCAGCCATCTGTGCCTGTTTGATTTCTATCGATGCATATTATTTGATGATTATGTCTGAGCGTCACTAGCGAAGCGGTACTATGTAGGTTCAATCTCTAATCTATTTTCGGTTATCTTATGTACAAATATGGATATAACATTCGCAAAAGTATAATTAGTGGAGTACTCATATTTGCTAGCTATTTTATGTACTATGGATAGTCAACCATTTTTAATAATAATAATAATAATCTCTATTTATTTCATAAAGCAATTGTAGTACATAATAAGTTTTCACAGAATTCTAAATTATAATTTTTATATTCTTCTAACTTTTAATTTTTTATTAAGAGAACTAGCTTATATTTTTATAACTCTAGCCTTTTATTAGAAGTCCCTTCACGTCGGTGGTGGTATTCAAACCTGCGATCGCAAGTCATTTAAATTATTCATTGGGCAATCGCTGTTTTAGCCGCTTGAGACAAAATTCAATATCAGGTATTAACGTAATAATAAATAACAATACTTATTACAGGGAAACAACGCTTAATAAGTCATCCACAACAACAACATCTTATTACTTTATTTATGGGACGATATATTTCCACGATTATTTTAAAAAACGCTAAAACAGGATATATTATACTTTGAGTGCAGGCTGCAATAGATTTCCTTTGTTATATGACATTTCGCGTGACATTTCATTTTAGTGAAACCAAAGTAAATTAGTCGTAATTATATTTCGTTTATAAATAGAATGCTTTGTATTTTTGGCCAGCCAACGTTGCGACTGGTGTATAGCAGTATGCCACACTTTCAGTCCATATTATTCATGATCCAGTAAACATATGCAGTAACAATAAGAACATTTTTCAAATCACAGATTCTGTCTTCTTTACTAACCTTTTATACAATCACTTGTGGCGCTGAAATTGCTATATAAGGGGTTGAAACTCGTTTTTCCCTAAGATGTACCTATTTATTTAATCGAAATATTTACCCTCATTATCTATACATTGCTGCTATCTAAACGGAAGTTCATTTATGCCTTTACGATATAATTCCGGGGATCTAGATTCGACAAACTGTGTGAAAGCATTTTGTACTGCCTCCTGAGAAGAAATTTTTTTATCACGTAGAAAATAGTCCAAATCGCAAAAGAAATGGTAGTCCGTTGAAGCAAGATCTAGCGAGTACGGAGGATGACGTATGGTTTTTAACTGCAGATCCTGTAGAGTTACAACGGTTTTCCGTGCAGTGTGAGATCTTTATTTTTATACTTTAATAGGTTTGCGTTTGACTGCGATCTCACCTGATCTTAAGTGAAGATGTAGTCGACGATGGAGCACGCTTGCCTAGAAGATACCTATTCACTCGTGACTTGAAGACACCCAGACTGTACTCATCGGGAAACACAGACTTAGGTAGTGAGTCAATCTTTTGCGGTACACATTATAAAAGTGGAAGCAAATCGCTGCGTGCGTAAATGTGGTATATCAACCATGTACCTGTGCCACTGGTCTATTTGTCTGGATAGTAAAAAGAGGAAGGAGGAATCAAATTATGCAGTTCCTCTGTACACTCTCCGAAATGTATGCGATAGAAAACCGAAAGACTGGCAACCTTACGACGATACTCCAAGCTTTGAAGTTGACCAGTTGGTCATTGCCGATAAGTCTCCTGGCCTTTCACTCAATTGACTCCAAAGCCTCCAGCTGATATCTTGCGTTATCATGGAGCAATAATGGTGAAGATCGATTCACGAGTCGGGGCTGTTTCACTGCCGATTTCACTATCATTGTTTGAATTTCGGCACAGTAAACATCTGCTGTTATTGCTTGACCAGACTTAAGAATTCTATAGTGAATAACACCATGAAGATACTACCAAACAGTTACAATTATCTTTTTATTGGTAAGCTTTGCTTTGGGACACTGTTGCGGCGTCTGACCCGGGGTCAGCCATAGCATTTTTCGCTTACGGTTATCGTAAGGAATCCACTTTTCGTTACATGTCACAATTCGATCCTAATATTTCTTCATATTGTACCGATTCAGCAAGGCAACACAAGTTTCAACACGCATTTCTTTCTGCAGATCAGTCAAATCATGAGGCACCCATTTTTAATATTTTTTTATCTTATTGATTTAATGCAAATGAGCCAATATTGTAGGTAGGGTAACGTTAAACCATGCCGCTAATTCCTGGGTACTTTGACTTGGATCGGATTCCACCATCTCCTTCAATTCAGCGTTTTTCACTTGTGTGGGTGGTGTTCCACGTGGTTCATTTTGCAAGTCGAAGTTTCCATTACAAAAGCTTTTATACCAAAAACGCACAGTGCGTTCATTAGCAGTCTCCTCTCCAAACGCAGTGTTGATATTGTGAGCCGATCCTGCCGCGTTAGTTCCGCGTCAGAGCTTGTATTAAAAAATGACTCAGATTTTCGAAGTACCCATCTTTCCCGTGCAGCTGACTAACAAAAAAATTGAATGTCGAAAATCGAATATCGCACATTTTTTTAAAGAAAAATCTTATTGGTATTATGTGAAAAAAAAAGGTTTTATGTCAATTCAAAGTGTCTATTACTAATATACAAAGTGTCTATACAATAATAATAAAAAATAATACAAAGTGTCTATACAACGGCAACTTCATACTTTGACCCCTATTATTTGCATCACAGAACTCGCACCAAAATAAACTTACGCTGTCAGCACAAAGAATAAAAATAGATTATATACCTGAAAACGACAGTCAGTCCTGCAGTACTGTTAAAAAGCTCCAGCAACTTCCAGAAACCAAATTGTATTGTGCTTGTGTTTCGAGTGGTTCCTTCAAATTTGGCGTAGGATGTCGCTGTCTATGCGACCTAAAATGATACATTTCTTCTTTCTAATATATTTTAGTGCTATATTCAATGTCGAAACAAATTGTATGAAATCTTATTATATTTATTGCTTGTATTAACATTATAACAATTTAGTTGTAAAATAAAACTATTCCACCACTTCAACATAATTAGATTTGCCGACAACTTATTACCATGTTTACATGTTAACTGTTATACTTGGATGTTTGACTATGTCGCTACCGCCCTGTTTATTGTAGGTTTGAATCTTACGTGGAACAATTATTTATGTTATCTGTATAGTTATTTGTATCTGTTTAATGCATATTTATAAAGTGTCCGGCAATTCAGGCAACGTACACTAGTACGGAGGCTGTCTTTTCCAAAAGAAGTAAAATAAAGAAGTTAAAATCACTCGGCAAAAGTACCGCTGATCCGCAGGATTACCCGAATCAAAATGCCAGACACGGTAAAACCGGAGCCTCGTGCCCTTAATAAGTCTTTATTTCGTAGCCAACTGTAGGTAATGGTGCGTAAATACAAACACTTCTCAGCCGGAAATTGAACCGAACACCCCACGTAAAAGTGCCTAGTGCGTTGTGTTTAACTATGAATATAGTCCCTCCTCCTAGGTCTTCTTCGTCTGAAATCGCCGACTTAATATAAAGGTATTCGTATCCTTTAAAAGTTAATTCAAAGGATGTCGAAGTCAGATTGGAGTAAACCAATCGTTGATCTAAGTTCAAATTCTGTTTTACGGAAAGGCATTAATTATATATGGAATATTTCTCGTGTGTATTTTCTAAACAAGTAAGCAGAGTATGATTATCCAATTATCATTTAAAGCATTAGTTTCAAAAGTGGTCCAGGTGGACCCCCAGGGGTCCATGGAAGACTCGACGGGGGTCTACGTTGTCGTGATAAAAAATGGGGGTCCACAATTCGTAAGCGGGTGTCCATGAAAATTTATTTGCTTTCGATAATTTATTTTATTTTTTTCGTCGCCCGTAGACCTCTGTCATGGCTTTGGATAATGAAGAACTAAAATATTGGCTTAAACTTCACCTATCAGTGTAGGTGGTAGATAATATTTTAAGAAGCTCGTCAGCGACTGTTACTTGTAAAAACTTGCATATTCCATATTCAGTACCAATGGTCTCGAACCTACCGATTTATTGGTAGAGAATATCTAAAAAAAAAATCTGTCCCGAGAATTAAAGGGTTTTAGGTTTAGGCTATTCACCAATATAAATATGAATGCCAAGGAATATGGTAGAAATGTAGCTGCAGGGAGTCCACCGGCACCAGCTAAATTTTGAAAGTGGTCTATGAGAAAAAAGTCTAAAAACCTCTGATTTAAAGGCAACGTATAAAGTAAGATAAATCGCACCAGAACCGGATACAGGACGCAGATTTCCACCAGAATTGTCTCTGAGAAGAATAATATATTCTCCTAATATGACTATCTGTAAAACTACAAATCAAACCGGCGTAATCGCTGCCCGTTGACTTGTAATACCTACGCCAAAAAGATATTGATTGAAAATTCCTAATATGTATACAGGTTCTGAATACTCGTTCTGTGAAATTGAAATTACTTTAGTCTGTATACCACAAAAGGGAATTCAATAAGTATTATTGAAGCTATGCAAAGTATCTAAAGTACTTGTTAGGCAACATCTGGTAACTTTTAGACTGGAATTTCTTCAGCTTCATTTTCAATGCTAAATTTTTAACGTTTACATACATATTTACATGGCAATAGTCTCATACCCTTACGTTGGAACTAAGTACAACAAAACGTAATACAGTTCACAACAAATATAGTTGTGAAAGAGGTTAGGATTTTGGCGACGTGTTCATCTGTGTTTAGGTCTACATACTGTTTTTTTATTCATTGCTGTTGGTTGCAGACAAGTCAGCGTTTCACCTGGATAGCAAGCGCTACCCACCTCTCGGCGAAGTACCAATCTCTTACAGCGTTACAATATAAGAGTTGTAACACTGTTCCTGTGTTTCGCCTGGTGTGTAAGAGTCTCACATAATTTTATTTCGTTTTCCTCTGTTCGGCAATACGCGAGTAATATCCCTAACATTGTAAGTAATCATAGGCTTAAGCAACTACCTACCATTACGTGGGTCATATGCTTGTTTGCTACTTGGTAGTGTAAAATAATATATTTTTCTAAAAGTACCTACCTAACCTACCACCTATGTACGTAACATATTTTGAGTCCTCGAACGTTTTCTCTATCTACAGTAATTGTAGACAGATTGTTGCAGTTATACCGCCACGCATGCCTCATCCTATCATACTGGGTCCACGAGTGATCAAATATAACGCAATATTATATAAAGTAAACAAAATATAACAGTTAATTATAAGAACAAACAAATTACCACTCGTAAAATTTCACAAGTTTATCTGATACGTTTTGGCATTGCCATAAAATCGCGTTGATTATGTCAACATTTAAAATTTTTACGACATTAAGAATATATAAAATATACAAGTAGCGAGATAAGTGACGCGTACCACGTCCCCCCGTATATATCAGTAGCTCGAGTATCAGCAAACCATTACGTGAAAGCGATACGTCAATAACTTCAACCCACCTACCTCGAAGGCGAAGCTTCACGAAATAAAACGCCTTCCACCAATTTATAAGATTATTCAGACTTGCCGTGATATGCGATATGCTTAATAATTTAATTCGTGGCATAAATATCAGACAACGGAAAATTTTATGCGCAATCACCTGTATGCAAAATTTCATGATGATTGATCAAAAATATGTGTGTGAAAGCCGAACAAACAAACACACATTCATAAAAATAGTTAGAGCATAAGTTGCAATATACTGAAATTATTATTGAATGGCGATTTAAAAGAGTGGTCGTGATTATCTAGCTATCTTTTCGGAGTGAAATACTAATAGTTCAATCGCAGTTCTACGCTATGCACATTATGCACCAAATTATCTTCTAATTTAATCAAGAGAAATTTGATAAAACGGGCTTCAACGTTAAGTTGAACTTCAAGCTAGAAAATTATAAAACCTACAATCTATTTCGTTCAGTGATTTTTACGTTAAGCTTCAACAAACATAAAGAAAATAACGTCCGATTTGGATCGCGAAACCGTTAATTAGTTAATCTAAGTTATCTTTTCATTGAAATTAAACTACCTGATACGGATTTTGTCACGTTGTTTAGTTTAAAACACTATTATTACATAATTCTGAAACTCTAAAACTACTATTATTGAACTTTACTACAATTTAAGCTATGTAAATTAATTAAAACGTGAAAAAGTGGTTTGTCAAATCGTAAGTAGTGGTTGGTCCCCTGTTGCACGTGTTCATACACAGCAGACTTCAACGAGCGTTGGTGGTTTACATCAGCTATGTGTTCTTTTATGCGGGTGCCTATGCTTCTCTTGGTTTGACCAATGTATGAGAGTCCACAGCCACAATCTATTTTATAGAACCCTGCGTCTTGTAAAGGTAATAGGCACTTGACAGATGGTAAAAATTGACTTATCTTCGTTGGCAGCTTGAAATATGTATTGATTGAAGCTCGCTTCAAGATGTAGCCAATCTTGTCAGAGAAACCTCTTACATATGTAGTATGGCAGGCTGGCGCTTAAATGTGGCTGGCTTTTCCCGGGATCTGTGACGGCGGCGCGGCCGTTGGAGCTTGTTGTCTTGCAGTACTTGTTTGACATGTTGAAGCTCAGCGTCCAGGTGTTTCTTGTCACCGATCTCGTGGGCTGTCTGAAACAAAGACATTCCCACGGTAGCTAACTGTTCAGGATGGTGTTAAGATTCACCATTTAAGTACTTATTTGTATGGTTATTTTTCCTATAAGCAGTGTAGCTCAAGGTTTGATCAGGATTTCTGATGACAAGTACATTTAAGAAAGCCATAATCTTATGAAGTTGAAAATTATCTTTTTAACTTCATAAGATTATGGCGAGGCGTTCAGCTATATATAGGTCTAAGTAAAAAAATTTTATTAATTGCTATTGGGTGTTGAAGTATCACTCTCTCACTGCGTTACAACATAAGAGTTGTAACATTGTTGCAGCGTTTCGCCTGGTGAGTAAAAGATTCGGTATAGTATGATTCACCCTCTAAACATTGCTTTGTTGGCATATATTTGAGCTGCCTGCTACGTCGTGAAATCCATATTACAAGCACTGGTATTGTGAATTTCTATTAGAAAATTCACAATAGCAGCACGATTCCTGGAAATGTGCCCTGTACGAACGGCAATACGCTTGCCCACATGACAAATAGAATACAGTTAAAAAAATAAAATATAACCCTAGCTGCTCTTTCAGATATATACAGAAGTCTGAGTCAGGAATCAGGAGATGTATATACATATATGTATGTATTTAGAGTAGTGAAACATAGAATTTAGTACAGTCAACCTCACAAATGAAGCTTCTAAACTATGTATGTTTGCGGTAACATTAACAATGTTGTGCGTTAACAACACGTAGTTACATTACGCTGACATACATGCACGTACTCGTATGTACTGCTTAATGGTTTTGGTAAACTAGATTTACTTGTATTATTAATGCTAAATCATTTACCTATATTATAATAATACTAATATATTTTTATTTTTTTAATGAAAATAATTTAATAATTATTTTCATATTTATTTAAATGTACAAAAGCAATAAACATAATTTCCAACAACTAATATCAATAAATGTAACTACTTATAAGTAAAACAAAATGAAAGGGCACAAAATATCCGACTGTAAAATAAAAAATAGGCAAAAATATTAAAAATGAAAAAAATATTATACGTAATTGTGGCAGTTGCCACGAAAATCGATCACTCGGTCAGGTTAACTAATACTGTCGCCGCAAGATATGGGTGACAAAGAGAGCCCTTTGTGATTCGGACAGCATGTAAAGCTGTGTTTTTAAAATGATTTTGTTACCATACTGATGTTGTGAGTAAATCCGACGGTTGGGCAATGCATTGCCCACGGATTTACTCACATGTATTAAAGTTTAAATTGATGATATACTATATTTAATGCTGAATAGAGTTCATAGCTTCTAAATACTTTTCATGAAATAGTTTTATGAGTATCCAGCACCAAATAGCTTTTAATTTAAAACCGCAATGAAATAGATCCATCCACCTGGGACCTATAAAACCACAAAGAGATAAGTATAGGTATACAGACAGAAGCGAAAAGAGCATCAAACTTATAAAACCTTTCATTTATCATTAGGGGTAAAACACTCCCATTTAAAGCATTATTGGAAATATGAGTAGGTGCTATTATCTATTCTGTGACAAATGTGACTAGTGGCGACCACTAATGTCACGCTCGGAGCTGTGACATTTCGAGACAATGTGTAATCCACCGAGCCAGCATTATTGTCGCTTTGAATTATGGGCGAGATAATAATAATAATAATAATAATAATAATAATAATTTTTTATTGATAATAAAAGTACAGTACATAAGAACAAATTGAAACCCTGACTCCTGAGCTAGGCCGAGGCCTGTGTTACAGGAGACAGTGTCTTCCCCAGGAAAAATATAATTACATAATTATCAATAAAATAATATAATAGTGCATGCTGTTGTACGTGTATGTGTATGTGTATGTGTATGTGTATGTGTATGTGTGTGTGTTGTATGTGTTGTGTGCATGTATGTGTGGTGTGTGTATGTTAACGTATAAGCGTCTGAGTGTGTATGTGGTTTAAGTAACATGTGTGCCCTGCCAATCTTAAATGATGAGTAAATGGCTGTTACTAATAATTTAAAGTAAAATATTTTCTGTTTGTGTGTAATCTAGTGATAAAAGCCATTTCTTAATCTTCTTTTGTGCTTCGTTTCTAGTTATTGGGTTAATCCTAAGGATTTTATTCACTTTATTATAAATATAAGTGGCCAGGTAGCCATTTTGATGTCTAGCTGCTGAGGTCCTACATTTTACGGGTGTGCAAACTTTAGTAGCAGTTCGTTTCGTTAAGTTTGCATGGTCAATCGGAGTGACACGATGTTTTTTAGATATTATATTAAATAGATACAATTGTCTAACCGTTAAGACGCCACAATTTTCATAAAGGCTTTTAGTAGAGAATCGGTATGGTTTAAATGTCATGACTTTCAGCAGTGATCTTTGGGCTCTCTCTAGCTGGATGATGGTGGTTTTGCAGGCACCACCCCAAATAGTGATGCAGTAATTTATGATAGATTGGGCTAGGGCGTAATATATTGATCGTAGAAGCTGGTATTCGGCTACATGTCGAAGTCTCTTAAAAGCCCATATAAGCTTTCTAACGCGCGAGGTAGTGAGGTTTATATGGGGGCGCCAAGTAAGGTGTTCATCTAGAATGATACCCAAGTATTTTACTGTCGCTTGTCTACAGATTGACAAACATGAACACTGGGGATTACAGTTGGAAAGTCCACTAGGAGGTATGCATGAATGTACTTTAATATTTAGTTCCATGGGCTTCGTTTTAGCAAAGGTGAATTGTACATATACGGACTTAGATATGTTGAGTGTAAGCAGGTTATCCACAAGCCAATGACTAATTGTGCATAAGCCTAGTTCTGCAGTATTGCGCACCTCATCCCAAGTTTCTCCGGAAAATATGAGGGCCGTATCATCGGCGTAGCTGAATATTCTACAATTGTGTAGTGGTAGCTGGCACAGGTCATTTACATAAATGAGGAACAAGCTCGGAGAGAGGGAACTTCCTTGTGGTAAACCATGGCACACGTCGGTTTCATGGCTAATGCGTTCTCCAATCTTAGTTTTTTGTGTGCGGTTAGAAAGAAAATCTGTGAATATTTTAAGAGCTTCTCCCCGTATTCCGATATGCTCTAACTTTTTCACAAGGGTGGGGACACAGACGGTGTCGAAAGCCTTGGCTAAATCTAAAAACACCCCTAGACATTTCTTTTTCTCGTCAAGTTTATTAGTGATGTACTGGACGAGGTCATTTACGGCGTGATCCGTAATTTTGCCCGGTCGAAAGCCGAATTGCGCATCTGATAGAGTTTTGTTGTGGTCTAGGTATTTGATAAGCCTCTTATTTAACAGCTTCTCAAATACTTTGGATAGTGTTGGCAAAACTGAAATAGGCCTATAGTTTCTGACATCGTCCTCCCCCCCGCCCTTGAGAATAGGTGTAATAATAGATTTCTTAAAAACTGTAGGAAATACCCCTTGCTCGAAACATTTCTCTAGGAGTCTTGTAAGTGGTGGGACTAAAACCTTTTTTCCCATTTTTAGTAAAGTCGCAGGGATGGTATCCCAGCCCGTGGCACAGTTATTTTTTAGGGTATTAATTATAGACTCTATTTCGATCTCGTCGGGAGGAAGCAAAACGATAGAGTTTAGAGAAGCGGGTGACTTAAGTATGTATGAGTGTCGTGTTGAGTTGCGATTATGTGCCATCGTGTTTGCGAGGTTTCTGCCGATATTACAGAAGTAGTTATTTATTTGATCGAGCGCAGACGAGGCATCACCTGCAGCTGGTAAAAATAAAATAATAAAAAAGTAGATAATAGTATACATGACTTATGTATGTATATCTATGCCTTACTGGGATGACGAGTTTTATCGAATGTAACATCAGTAACGTCTATTAAGTAACTTTACAATTTTATTATCAAAATACTAATTTCTGACTTCTGCCACATCAATCCTTCGGAAATCATTGGTTGAATAATAATAATAATAATTTATTTCCAATAACCAATTACAGCTCCTTACACAATAACATAATATAATTTATATTAATTCATATTATAATACGAGAACTTGCTTCTATTTCCAAAAACCTCCCACACTATGCTAAGCCTGTCCTGTGGGAAGCTTTTAAGTACAAATTACCAGTATCTGTAAAAGTCAGCAATCTTCATAATTAGCAAGCATTAAATTAAAAATTAATTAATTATTTATTTATTTGTAGAACATGGGTACGTTAAGTTCTTAGTTAGATTAAAGAATGCCCTCGTCACATTTAGCCAATTTCAGCATATAAATATTATTTTTAGTAGGTAAGTACATAAAACATTTTGTTTAAGGATAAGCTCCAATTGAAACCGGAATAGAAAGAATCGTATGTATATTAACCCAGGACATGGTACCAAGTTTGATTAAAATTTAGAGTTAAACGTGATTGAGTAACAAATACATTTATAGGAAATATATGATTGACAGAACTTACATATTACGGAGACTTTTCACTATCTATGATCAAATAGAATTTAAGCACATCCTCAAAAATACATAAATGGTGAAAGCTACAGGAAATAAACACCTCTAATTACTTCGCTCAAAACTGAAATAAACTTACTTAACTTTATATTATGATGGTACAATGATTAGGCTACACAACTGTTATAAAGACTATATCTTAACAGGGAGACCAGTAATATTTGTTCTATGCGTTGGCGCAGCCGTGACTACAAATTAAGGACTCACCAACGTGCAATGAACGTCTTTAATTTATCAAGTATCTGTAGGCTATTCGTATGTGAAGTGAGCTGTATACTAGTGCTACTTTAGTGCCATAATAAGTGTAAATAAAAATAATAAAATACCACGTGATAAATACCAAAACGCTTCGCTGTACCTAAAATATGTTAACTTTAATTTTGCTAACGATACATACAGTAATAAATAATGCAAGACAATAAATGCAGCCACATATTATGTATGTAGTTATCATCTCAAAGCACGACGCGACAATCTGTTAAAAAAGCGTCAGTTGGTAAAAAAGCGACAGGACCGCACTGTTTATTTACTCGAAAAAGCTGACAAAGCTATTTTTAGTTTGGTTTACGTGTTGTTCTGTCGGATTATGTCAACTGAGTCAAATAAATTGTTCAGCCATTGTGGCAAACGACGTTTTATCATCCGATGTTCAACAGAAATCATTGCACTTGTGGTATTTTTTTTACTCTTGTTAGCAATAAATACATTTGAAGTTTATCTAAAGCTCATCTTGAAATTCTTAGCAAAAGACCTGACACTATATATTTATTTCTAGTAATCTAATACGAGGAGTATAAACGGTATTCTGAATATTACTTTTTCGGTCGAAGTATATACTTTAGGGAAGTCCTTTGCTGAGTCAGTTAGGAGCGGTAGCAGCGCCTAGCCAAGTGGGGTACTCGGTAGGCGCAATATATACGTATAGTTAAATAGAAGACGAAGAGATTTAATACTTAAAAATTCTTCAGAACTAAGTACTCACGTAAAGTATTGAGAAAATCTCTATAGTCAACCGTACCTACATGAATTTAACAATGTATCTCACCATACTAGCTGAAAATCCTAAACTAAAATAAAAGCAACAAAGTTAATATTAAATCCACAGAAGAAAATCAAATGAGCCAACAAATTCCGTATAAAACTACGCTTTAAGACACGTTACACAATAACCGCATCAGCCACAAAGGGTCGCGGGTTCAGCTTAAAAACGAAACATTTTGCACGGACCGGATAAAGATCTCGCCTCGTAAAAACTAAGTAAATACAACGAAGCTCTTGAGTTGAGTGTGCACTGCATAAATTGCCCCCTATCTGACCATCGCCTGACCCTTAATGGCCACAAGGTGGGACAAGATCGTTATCGTGAAAATGGGAATTCTGGTCGCCAGCTACTTTGTCGATACAAAGAAATTTTGTAGCTCGTTTGCGCGCGACTAATGTTACCAAACTTGGTGACTGATTTTCCTGATAAAAGTACTAATGATTTATTGTGTTGACGTTTCAAGACGGTTTCTAGAGTTCGAAAAAACTCTTATACAACAGCTTTGTTCGTCCGTCCGTCCGTCTGTCTGTTATACAACTTTCAACTCAAGAACCGTAAGAGCTAGAGACTCGTGGTTAACGCTATTCGACTCAGCATAGTCGATATACCCCGAAATGACTATGACCTTTGACCTCTGACCGTTACCAAAAAAGGTCACGTGATACAATTTTTTCGAAGTCTGAGATTTACGGCAATTCATTGCCGTTTCTCACTTGTTGTTGAGTTAGATATAACGTACCTATTTAATATTCACAAAAAAATACGTTTCAAAATGTCATTATAAAGAACAATAGCGATCAATACATGTACCTATCAAGTGAAATTGCCGCGTTTCATGACTAAAATTTGACCAGTGATTTCATATTTAAATTAATTTTAAGTTTACTATGTAATATCTCTATTTTATTAAGTATTCATCTATTTATTTGTAAATTAATAGGTCAAATTTAATTTGAATCTGATAACCAAACGCAAAATATCTAATTACGAAATATTAAATATTGAAAGACCGCAATTTCATTGGTGAGTATTTAATATTAAATATTATATTTCGTAGGTATCAAATATTAAATATTTACCTAATAAAAGTAAGCAGTAATGAATGTTGCTGTTTACAAATCGAAATTTTAAAGTTGTACTAGCCGATATAGGCAGATTTCCAGCGAGTCTTAAATCTGCTGTTGCCAGCGGAAATATCGATATCCAACTGCAATAAAAACTGCGATTGTCAAAGTTTATACTGCTATCGAATAAAAGCTGTAGAAACGGTCCGTAAGTTACTTAAAGTCTATTGAAATAGAGAGAGGCATCTTCAAGCTATCGTTCGCAGTGGAAAACTTAAGAGGTTTTCCATGCAATTTCTCACGATATAAGTAAGAACTGAAATCGGTAGTGACACAAACCGAAATAAAATGCAAACTTTGCTAGTACAAACTTATTGTTACGGAGCTTTCCATACACAGGATATACGAAAACTTGCATAGTCGTGTCTTTTTATGACGTCTTTTGTGTTTATGTCTAAACAGTCTAAAAATAACAGTTAGTAAAAACAGTAAGACAGACATTCGGGCAAACGAATATGACAGAATTGTTTGAACTCGTTGGAGAATTGCCACACAAGATGATCTTTACTATGCTATTCAAGACGCTACTTCGTGCTAACATTATCTTTATGACGACGACAATGGCTTAATTGAGAACACGTAAATTCCATTCAATCTCTCACCTGAATTAATATTAGCGATCTTAACTTTACAATTAGAATTCAGGTCTCTGGAAATTACGTGAAAGCCTATTTCCGCCCAAACGTCGCCTCGACTATGGTATAGAGCAGCTACCGCTAAAGTGATTGTTTAAATAGGAAAACTTTGAGTAGTAGATATGAGAGGCGGTGAGGCTTCAATAAATCAAAATTATTGGCAAAGTTTTGGGCTAGCTAGGCACCTGAAATATTAATTCCTCCATATTTCATTACACTTGAAACATTTCTCCATTACCTACGGATAGTTTGGTAGGTACACTTCCGCTGCGAAACAAAGCATTGGATGTTTTCGTCAAATATGCATTACATGATTTAATTAAAGTGGGAGTGTGTTTGCGTCATGATTACGTAACGTTCACGCACAATGACATGAGTTCCGACTAATTAGATAATCAAAACACATTATTTATGCACACTCGGTTTAATTATTTAGAAAGTGATAAATAAAATGGCAAGCTAATAATAATGACTAAAACGTTTCGTCGGTCAGTAAGTATTAGGTTACTCTACCTATCGGTTGTAAGACCCTAGTTCCATTGCCAAATCAGACTATTTATGCGTTTTCGAATAATAAAATTCTCAATAGCAGTACTTTGAGATGTTATCTATTAGCTGTTGGCGGCTTGCCTTCAATTTAGTTATACTTAAAATATATCTGACTAATTCTTCCTGCCTAGTTGTTCGGGTTAGGTTAAACATAGAGTATGTGTATTAATTAGTTCTACATAATATCATAAGTAACCAGCTTATTAGCTTGTAATAATCCATCTCGCTACTTGCTAAAATGATCATAGTAGGTTAGGTATGCTAATGTTAAGAAATTTTATAACGATATCGAATATTTTGGCTACGCTCGCAAAGTTATGTGAAGTTTGATAGTGTTAAGTCAGGATGGAACCTGGGGAGATAACCTGACGGCCCGTAATATTTCGGCACTTCGTGCGCCACAGCGTGCAATGGCCGTCAGGTTAATTAGAGGCTACCGCACGATCTCGTTCGAGGCAGCGAGTCTCCTAGCCGGATCGATGCCCTGGGACCTGGAAGCGGCGCTTCTGGCGTCACTCTATCGTTGGCGCCAGGAAGCGCTAGCTCGGGGTGAAGGACCAAGTCTTCCCGCTTTAGAGACGGCACGGTCCGAACTCCGCCAGGTCCTAGTGGCGAATTGGAAGGAACGACTTGTGCACCCCAGTGCCGGGCACGCCACGATCGTGGCGGTAAGTCCCGTTTTTGAGGAGTGGCTGGAGAGGCGGCATGGCGCCCTCACCTTCCGGCTGACACAGGTAATGACTGGCCACGGTTGTTTTGGCCAGTTCCTGTGTCGTATAGGCCGGCAGGCGACGCCCGGTTGTCATCACTGCGGCGACTGCCGCGATGTTGTTGTGGACACGGCGCTGCACACTTTGGTGGATTGCCCCGCCTGGGCATTGCAACGCCGTGAGTTGATCGCGGCAGTCGGACTGGTTGCCCTCTCACTCCCGGCCGTGGTTCAGTCTATGGTCCGGAGTGAGAGATCGTGGAACGCCGTCGCCTCCTTCTGTAAGGAAGTAATTTCCATCAAGGAGGTGGCGGAGCGGGAGAGGGAGCGCTTAAACCCTCTCCCCAACCGCAGAACCGGGCGCCGGAGGGCGCGAGATGACCTCCAGCCACCTTGAAGTTTGACCTGGGGGTAGTGGGCTGCGTGGGCCTGCTCGTCACCCGAGCAGCACCAGGTCCGAGAGGCGGCGTGCGTGTTCCCACGTGCGCCTCTGTATCGTGTCTTTGTCCCCCCCGCTCAGGGGGATGGTGGAGGAATATTCTTCGTGCAGTGGCCTGCCGTTTCACACGGCGGGTCGAAACCACGGCGGGGTCGCGATTGCATGTGAAAGCGATTCGCGCAGCCTCGCCGTCTATGGTTATGTCGAAGAACACCGTGGCAGGTTTAGTCGGTATTACCGGGGTATCTTTTCCCCGGTGAGCCCGACATAACCTCTCCGTCGCCCCGCGGAGAGGTATGCGTCAAAGCACTCCCCCACGTAAAAAAAAAAAAAAAAAAGGTATGGAACCTAATTTTTAAATAAGTAATTTATACTAGATTTTACAAGCTACTTTACTTACGTTAATCTAGATAACAAATTTATTGACAAGATCTAGATGAGTCAATAAATTTCTAACCCTCTGGAATGCGTGCTTTTTCTGGATGAAATATATATATGTCCTCTTCAACAGTATGTATGCGAAATTTCATGATGATTGGTCAAGTAGTATAGGAGTGAAAACGTTATAAAAAAAACAAATAAACGTACGGTCAAAGACAAAAGTCGAGTAGCATCGTAAGGTACACATTCGCTTATTGATCTGAGCGAATATCTTTGTGTGTATGATGTTTTAACGCAAACAAACATTATTTAATGTAATGATAGTATGTAAGTTCGTCATGCGTATATGTGCAAGGCGAGACAAAAACGAGTTCTTGTATATATAACTATAATAACTACTATCCCTTATATTCAACAACAGTGTCTCTGTTAGTCCGCATTTACAATTAATGCTTAAATTTGCCTATTGTATCGCAAGTTGCGATAGCGGAGCGGTCAGTGAGTCTTCTCACTTTATTACTAAAATATAATGACAGTGGTTTAAATCCTGGGGTCCTCTACTTCCACTTTTTGTTTTTTTATTACTGAAATTTTCAAATAATAAAGATAAACGTTATTTTTGTCTACTTATTACGTTAGAGTGATAAAAAACACAAAAAGTGTTTATTTAGGCATTAAACTAAAATTTAATTATTTTATTATTATAATAATGATTATTTATCAGAATTAGTTTAATTACTAAACAATAACTTTTTTTAATAAATAAATAAACAATGCAAATTATAATTAAGAAAACAAAATTTTATTCAATTTATAACAATAATATTTCATTATAAAAAACGATGTTAAAATATGATTACCGAAAATGAACTATTATTAAATTTTCCGTTTATGTTTCAATACTAATATTGTCTTCTGTTTACGTTAATGTTATTCATTGAAATTAAACTTCTATATACGGATTTTATCGCGTTGCTTATTTGACACTTTTTACATAAAGTGTAAACTTAAATATGAATAGTTTCATAGTTTTAATAATTTAATTAGCTTAAAAATTTGTAAAATTTAATAGTAGTAGTTTCTAAACTATGTAAATAAGTGTCAAATAAACAACGCGATAAAATCCGTATAATTATAGTAATTTACTTTTAATGTTTCAATACTATATAATAAAAAAACATCTTTAGTCTCCACTATTTAGATTAATTTTACTTACAAATAATATTTTACAATTATAATTACAATTGAGGTTATAACTTAATTATTATTTTTCACAAGGAAAAGAGGATTGAAACTTAACCTCAATTCTAACATCGTTAACTATTTGAAACAACTTTGTTTAATATTTAGTAAGACCTCCATTGTTCTTGATACAGCTCAAGAGACGTCTATGCAATATGGAGGTCACAATATTAGCACATCTAGTTCGCAACGGTCTCGTCAGTATGATACCCTTTGACTCATAAGCATTCACCATTCATCTTCGCTGAGTTTGGTAAATAAGAAGCGGTCTTCCACTTCCCGCCCGACATTTTAAGCTCCCTTCTTCAAATCGTTTCACCCAACGACTTACTGTATTTCTCTGAAATAAAATCAAAAATCTTATGACATAATCGTAGATAATGATTCCTTAACAGCGAAATCGTAAATCACAATACCATAACATAATATTTAAAAATAACTTACTCTTAGAGTTTAGTCCAGTTTCGACGGCAATTTGAGACATATTAAGGCCATAATTATGCCATATATTTGCCCTGGATTCAATATTTATATTAGTTTGCATTTTAAATGTAGACTTTCAATCCAAATATTAAAAAAAATATTGCAATAATAATAACACAAACACTCGTAACAAAGATCACCAACCAACAACATCACATAATTCTATTCAAGTGAGAAATTATAATATTTTTAAATCCATTCTCATCTTTTGAATAACTGCGGTTTAAATAGGTCTTAAAGTAAAGTAACAAGACATCGACGATCTAATTTAAGAAAAATACAAAAAGATTATCACTTGCTGGGGATCGAACCAACAAGCGTTACATTTTAGATCGCAATATCACCAACGTAGCTACAATATCACTTCGTTGTTTATATGAAATTAATACTCTCAATCATAATTAAAACAGACGACAGTATAAGTGAGGCGGATTTGGGTGTGTGTGTGTGTGCAATGATTTTATTGAAAAAGGTCATAAGTACAAATTGTTGTGATTCTATCGCTTTTTAAACTTGCCACTCGACTTTTGCACCTGATTGTAAATACAAACTCACTTACGTATTTGTAATATTAAGTTTCGATTATGTATTATTAGAGGTTGTGGATTAAATAACACACTGTACAAATACTTTAACTATTTATTTTATACTTTAACACAGGGAAGTTTTATATATCCGTTCACTTACAGCTCACAACAAGAAGTGATAGACAGCAGTACTGCTAGTCTTTTATTGCTAATCAAACTGTTCAGTATTTGACTACTACTTATATTGTGTGATGTTATACTACACAATTACTAAGGTGTAATTATTCTAAATAGTTAAATATAATAACTAATTAATTTTTGCATATACATATATAAATGTATATAATTCAACATGTATATGCGGTGTGTTTTCATTCATCTATTTTATAAGGTAAGTACATATTTTTGCTTTAGGTTTGTATACATGATTATCTACAAAACGCTTCAAACATTATTTTATCAAAACTATTTGTTTGATTTCGTAGAAAATCTTTTAGAGGATCTATCTCCATTTGTATCCACATACATTTACTGTGACCTAATGCCCTAGGCAGGTACAGATACAAATCCAATAACCTTAGAGTAGATGCGACCGCACCGATATCACAGGGGAATAAAATCACGTTTATACGTTATACATGAGATTATTTTTGCGTTTATAGCGATAAGGTTTTCGTGTAAAATTTAACCTTGCATACGACTACCTACCTCTAAATTATAAAGCAGTTGTACATCCACATTTTGCCAGGTATATTAATTCTAGATCTCAGGTAATTGAGGGTTAGTCTGTTATCGCCCACTGGGCATAGTTTCTGACTACGATCTGGTATTGAATTTTATATTTTGTAAACAGAAAATGGCAATAATACTTTGTCTTGACCGCCAATCCACTATAAGATCAAGAAATCCATCGAAGCTTCCTAAAAGTACGCACATTATTATAAATACTTATGAATCCTTATATTCAAATTAAGAAGATTAAGTGAGGTCGCAAAAGAACGTTTGATATAAAGACGTTATAATTTTGTGTCCACATTTTTACAAAATTTGTTTCTGGGTCAAGAGTTTTGTTATTTTTGTAGATGTATCTTGGCAATCTTTTCGGAAGGCGAAACATCTTCTCAATTGTAATGCGAGTGGACAATAAAAGAGAAAGCTCCACGAACTCGTGGCCTACAGACCGGCGACACGCCACAACTAAGCGTTGTAAATTTAGCGAAAAATATTTCTTTCGTGAAGAAAAACAAAAGGGACTTTATCCCAGGGTTGAAATTTATGAGATGCGCCGCGGATTAAAAATGTTTGCCGTGCCCTCGGGCGCGGCCTCGGCTTCATTAGACCGTGTTTCTGGAATATTCTGATTAATATTTACCTTCCACTTCTTACGGATTGAAGTTCATTAACCTTTTGTCTTGTAATCGAGGCTTGTGGCAACCAAATTAGGTGTGCTGAATATTTTTTAATAGAATTAGACGTATAAAGAAAAAAATAAGCCTAATTTAAATAAAACTGCGCTGATGACGTATAAAAATGTAGTATAGCAATATCTCCTAGAGCATTCAAAGGAGCATCGCAGATAGGAACCGTGTTAGCAGTTGTCTCGATCTAACTTAATAAGATTGGTAAAGTGCGAGTAGACAGGATATGCAACAATTTTATAAAATTGTAAGTAGCCGTACAGCATAACAGCAATAGACTTGATACTCTGTTATGTGAAACTTAAATATGGTTGCAAATATGAAGTGTGCACCTCTATTACTACATACTGATGAAATAGTATGTATTGGATTACATAGATAAAACATACCTAATAGAAAACTAACTTATAATATGATACATACTAATGAAACATAATGGAATACAACTCGACTCCCTCATATTGTTAATTCTTTTTACTGTACAATGTTCTTATGAGAGGTAATTCTATATTAATACACATACATAATACACATAATTTAATAGGTTTGGCATAGAAGTACTCTACAAGCATATTATATTCGATTAAGTTTTAAAGTTACACAGTGAGCATAACGACTGTACATTTCGCATGCAATCAATAAATTATGTTTAACAAGGATCTCTTGAGAGTTCAATTTCATGCACTTTACTATAAACTATATTCATAGCTTTGGATCTTGGTTTGAGAACACAGGACGCAGTGCGATTTTATGTTTCATGAATTCTGTAATATTATTTCACATTCTATTATGATTGTTTCGCAGACAAGCGATGGGTAGACACTAAGAACTGCCATATTTATGAGCCGGTATTACCGATAAAAACTTACAAATTAATCTTTAACGCGACAGTGTCTGTGCATTGAAGATATTTCAAAAAATTGTGATTGTAGATTTCCAGGTATCTGAACCCAACACAACGCTTTAAATATTTTATCTGTCTGTTTCTTTCAACATCACATAAAAATCACAAAACAGATTTTGATGCGGATTTCATAGCTTAGTAGGTTTGTGTTCTCCATAATCTCAAGTCAAGTCATCAAACGCTATCGAATTCAAGATAATATTATGCTTATTGTAAACCAGCGACAGTGATAGAGTAGTCTACTGGGACGTTGTCAATCATACATAAACTTATTAATAAGTACCAGGTACTTGTTAGTGACTTCGCGTGGATTACATAACTGTACAGTTATAATAAGTTTATGTATGATTGACAACGTCCCAGAATTACCCCTGATAATCCAGAGCTGAGATATATATTTTTTATACTACTAAAGTGGCAAATAAGCGTATGGCTCACCTGATGGTAAGTGGTCCCGTAGCCTATGGACGCTTGCAACACCAGAGGCATCACTTGCGCGTTGCCGACCTTGTAAAAACCTTTTAACGACCTTTTTGAAGAGCCCCATACTGTAGTCTATATAATTATATATTTGTTTGTAAATCACATATGTTCTATTTCCATCCAAATATTGTCCCAGAACACCAATTGAAAGACAAAGGCGCCCACAATACTGCGCTATGCGTGCAGTCAAAAATATACCTACGCAAACTATTCACGATGTCCAATCTGTCAAAACTAGGTGCATAGCAACTGCCCGTCCTTGCGACAGCGCATAGCATGTTATGTGACGTATCCTTCGCAAGCGTTTATTCTATTTCAAAAGCACGTGTTACAAAAAGGTATGATTGCAATTGAGGGACATAGACCACCATCAGAAATTGTAATATACAATTTTGTCATGTGAAAATGTTTACAAATAAAGGCAAAAAAAAAGTTCTAAGCGCGTAAATAATATTGTGTTTATTATACCCATTATTTCGGCTTGCAAATTTTGATAATAAAACACGATTGGTAAACACTTTACTATTTGCTACTAGTGCTTGAATATGATCACATACATACAGAGTAGACAGATAGGCTATATAGCTGTATTCTACATTTTACCAGCTACGGTTTTAGCATTATTTTCGTTCACTGTTAAAGCAAATTATATTATTTCATAAGTACATAACGTCTTAAAACACTTAAGTGCATGTCATGGGATTGATCTTAAGACCTGTATAAATATGGTAGTGCAAGACAACCACTGCTTTTACACATATTCTTACTGATACTGATCTTGGGCTGAACCATATAACACGCATATTTCGCCACCTATGTTTTTAAGTACCCTAATTAAAAGTAAACCTTTGCCAGCACCGTACTCCAACTACGCACGGCTTCTGGGAATTTCATAAAAAAAGAAACAATTTCTCATTGCCTCACCTGAGAATTGAACCCAAAACTACATACACAACAGTCGCATTCACAACTTTGACTTTCAAAACACCATCTTATAAACCTACAATAATTATAAATGAAACTCTTAGACTCTATATGTTCTAATTAAATTCATCAACTGCTTGAGTGGAACTCCCAATTCACATTCACAATTAATTATAAGAGTAATGATCAAAAGCGTAATAGATTACACGGTGTTATTAGCTGAGTCGGGGTCGAATGACTCAGGCTGACGATAATTAATACTGTCCCGTGCGTTTTAGACATTACTCAACCCAAGACCGCTATCGACCTTATCGGCATTGCCCGACTTTGAGCACTTATACTTATGTATCTATAGTTTACATGTATATCTAATGCTATTTAATACTCCTAACTCCTACTTGTTAAGCGGTAGGTTTCCGATTAGGTAAAGTGTTATTAGATTTTGTGCAAAATTATTAGTAGCAGCGCAGGAATAATTCCTATGTCGCGGGAGACTTTACAAACGTTCAAACAATAGATACATAGAACAAAGAAAACCCAGCCACAGAACAATTATTTGTAGATCACATTTTTGTCCGGTAAGGGGATCGAAGCTATCACTTAAACCACTACGCCATCCCTGCAGTCTATCATGAAAGTGGATGGTGATTAAATTATACGTAAATTGAACACCCACCATCAAATTTAAATTCGAATGAAACCAAGTAAGTACTTATAACCATAAGTCGTACAAACAGCGACGCATCAACCTAGACTATTTGGACTTTTAACTATTAGAAGTTGAACGCAGCGATTCGTGCGAGAGAGTGCGTTATATTTTTGTTATTTTGTCTCATTCACGCTGAACAGGACGCGACGCTCTATCCTTACCATTACGTCGACGCCACTATGCACCGTCCCTTTCCAACAATTATCTATTTTGTATGTAGCGTAGTTATGCGTATATAGGATGTCTAACTTGATGTGTAGCCGTGTGTACAATACATAAAACAAAGCTGCGAATTCTCTAAAATAACTCTTGCCTGACCCTGAAACCGATTTAAGGCTAAAATTAGAAACCTACAGATCTATGCCGATGGTTTGACCTACTCGAAATAGAATTTGACAGGACCTTCAGTGTGGTTATTTCGAATATCTATCTTTGGAAGGTAACAATTTAAAGGTGAGTAATTAATTTTAGCCTTTAGTGTCACCAGTATTATACACATATATAGATGTTGTTAGTAGTTGTGGTAGGTGTCCGAAGTTTATGTCTATGTTTGTTTAATATAGTTAATCTAGAATCGAGTTTGGATTACTCAAATTGTCTTCTCTATTAACTTCCGTGCACTATACCGCTGTACGTTGCATCTAATTTAGCTAGAGTTAATAATAATACTATACTAAAGGTATATTTATATTTCATTAGGTGTATTATTTTTGACAGTTAATAGTTTTTAAATTGAACTACTTTATACGGATTTTATCGCATACTTTATTTTAAAAAAACTTTCATGACATAACTTTGAACTATAACTCTACTATTATTGAACGTTACTATAATTTAAGCTATTCAATTTAATTAAATCTATTTATATTTAAGACACTTACTTACTTTTACACTTTTCCCTGACGTTTCGGTTGCTTTACAGCAACAATGTTCACAAATAAAAAATAGTTTAATTTCAATGTATAATATTCTCGTAAACGTAAGATAATGTTAAATTAATAGTTTTTCTATTAAGGACCATGTAATAATCATTATTTCTTTAACCTGTCTTAGAATACCAGACATAAATAATAACCTATAGTGTCTGGTCGCCGGTGAGCCGCTGCGACCCAATAGGTTGAATATAAATTAAAATGGTATTTTGTAATAGCAATAAGCACTTATTTAATAACTAGATTTTGTCCGCGGCTTTGCCTCTATAAATGTACTTTAGGTTAGTTACAGTACTTTTTTCTAGATGAAAAGGTACTCTATGTCCTATTCTGTAACTCTGTCAACGTGTATAATCACTTGAATAGTTAAGGCGTGAAAGCGTAACAAACAAACAATCAAACAAACATTCCCATTTATTATATTAGTTAGGATATTTCTTTAACAAAAAAAACGCGCCGTGATGATACCTTGAAAGACATGGAATTTCACACATTAACAAATTGACTACCGTGCAATAAACAAACTACAATAGATAAGTCATTAGTCGCGATAAACGGTGACCGCGTTGCCAAAGGATTAGAGCAAATTAACGACACTTCTGCGCTACCACAAATGTCCTTTTCCTCATGCTGTGCTGATAGGAGGTAATCCGTAACATTACGCATCGTGAAAAGCCTACCTAATACATAATAATGTTATAGTTTAGCACACATTTTAACAATAGATTTTAAAGACTGAATGATGAAAACTATCACAAACATCATTATCAGAATTCGCAAAATATCTACCTCGATTGATTTATTAAAAAATTAAAAATCATGTAAAGAATAGAAATCAAATTAATAATAGTAAATAGATCTATGTTTAATTACGAATTACGTTTAGAACTACGATTGTTAGAATTCCGTTTTTAATTATTTGAATTTTGTGACGTCCTTACAAATATTATAAGTGCGAATGTGAATTTATTACGCTTTCAGGCCTTAACTGCTTCACCGATCATGACAAAATTTTGCATACACGTTGTCAGAGGTACAGAAAAGGAAATTAGGTTTCTTCCATAAAAAAGGACTGTTCTCGAGGGATAGAAAATTGAGATAATCTACATGTACGCGAGCGAAGCCGCGGGAAAAATCTAGTAGTAATATACTTTAGCAAGTGATTTTAAAGACAGAATGCTAAAAAGTTTTACAAATATCGAATCAGTGTAGACAGAATATAAAAAATAAACGCTGTAATACCTTTTATTATACGTTATATAGGATTATTTTCACTAGTTCCCATCGATATTGTGCGCCAATAAACTAGTGACACATTATTTTTTCACTAGTAATACCTAATATATTTATATTTATTTATTCCCAGATAAATATTACATGTAGCATGTATACATCTCTAAACGCAAACGAAACTTGTACACGTTACAAAATCCAAACAATTGATGCCGTAATCCAACAATTCGAACGAAGATCGACACTCTACTCAAAACCATAGACATCCCGCTTTATTCCTCAGACTTTCACGACAAAATTGATTGCCTTAAAACATGTGTTTCAAAATATATTACAACCGAGGCATATTAAGTCTCAGTTACAGTACAGGAAATGTAATTTTCACATACAATTTCATACTTAATGAAAAACGTCATGAACGTAAACTGTGCTTTATATTTAGAAATTTAATCTTGCTCTTCGTCAACAAAGTAAATTGAGGATCTTAACAATATCAGTAGCAATACTGACATCCAATTATTCATAATGAAAACAATTCTTGTACGGAATTAAGGCATATTAACGCTTGGCAAATGGGTTGTAGCTGACTGTTAGCTGAACGAATTTTTGATATAGATATGAATTTCATGACAGTCAGTCACAATGTTGAGTCAAACTCCTCAAATTATATATAAGAATTTTTAATCAATAATAGTGATATAATTAATTTGCGAATCATAATTAAACGATTCGATATATTGATAATTATTCACAGCAATAATTGTTGATGTTGAAGTTTAAAAATTTTTGGCGATGGTTTAAATAACCATGTATTTAATACAATAGTGCCTTACAAGACAGGTTAGTAACCCTTGAAAAAAGAAAAGTATCATAAAAACTAAAGTAACTTGGGTATTCTTTACTTTATTTATATGTAATCAAGCCTTCTTGCGATGTCGGTGAAGCGGAAGCGAAAGCGGTAAGTATAATTCTTTATTATAAATAATAAAATAATAACGAATTAAATTTACTATTTCATATAGCAGGAGCACTCTTTTGCCTTTATGCAGTATACAAAGGCAGCAATTTAATATAAATCCAAAAGACTGACTTACCTTATTAAAATGCTCCATCTAGTATTGCCTAGTACTAGATTAATTTTTTAATTGCCTTCAGTGTTATTTGCTGAATATAAGTAATAGAAGCATTAAACCTGACCTATTTCATTATTTTTTTGAAAACATAAATGGCTAGCTTAATTCTTAAGTAATACGCTACTGCCAACAAATAGAATGCTACGAACTATTGGCCTAATTAAACCTATCCTTGTAGATAAAATACAAGGTGGGGTGTACTATCTAGTACTTAGGCACGGTTGAACACGCCATTCGCGAAGATATCTACGAACCAAGCTACCATCGATCAGGGACCTTATCTGATATTCAAAGTACATCATTCAACATGAATTACCACTTTGTTACTTTATTACCGAATACAATGCCTCCTTTGTGCTTTTAAGCCTTTTGATACAATGCGATTTGGTAATTCAAATAAGGTAAAATAAACTGAAGTATTGGAACATATTATGATGTATTTTTGACTTCGTGGACTACATTGGTACCATGGAATAAGTTCGCGACCGTTTGTGGAGATTAGGGTAAATTGTGTTATTGGGTTTTGCTGATGAGGTAATTTGCCCTAGTGGCACGGAGTCTGAAAATATACACAGTAGACTTCAATAGGCACGTATGAGCTAAAGCATAGCGGGCAAAATGTGTGTGCTCGTCTGCTTAACTCTTTGGAGATATACAGACAGACATAAGTCTATGTATGCGAGACGTAATTTTATACTTCACTAGCGGTCGCCTAGTGGTCAAAATTCGACCAAAATTCCTAAGCTTGCTACTTTGTTTTCTTTTTTTCTTTATTACATATAAATTAAGTATAGGTAACCATAGTTACAAAGAATTGTACGGACGTCAGACGAACAATGCCGAAATACTATGAACGCAATTCGACTGCGTGCTTCATATGCATGGATGTGTGCATGTAGTGTTTTTTAATTAATTTAATGTATTTCTAATGAATATTCTATAAAAATATTAGGATTCGCCCCTCCTTCTCCATTTAAACTTTAACTGTGCCAAATTTCATACTCCTCCGGCCGCGCAATTTTCATAAAAAGGGGTACAAAGTTTTTGCTTCACGTATTAATATATAGATTATTATGTGCAAAGAAATATTTTTGCTGCATACATTAATAAAGTGGTAATTGTAAAAACTATTTAAACGTAAATTAATGTCAATACCAGTGTACCAGTCCGTCAAGACGGACGAACGGACGGACAAAGTTGTTGTATAAGAGTTTTTTGGAACTCTAAAAGTAGAAGATGATATAATATACGTTTTTCAGTTGCCAACTTTAATGTCTATTTATAAGAATAATTGATTTTATTATTTCGTTCCTTGTAAATATATGTATATGTATTAAAATTTATGCAGCGCTCATCTGGTTTGTCATACTACTTTGTAAACATTTAAAAGTATACATTGTTTGTAAAGGTTATGAAATTGTAAGATAGATTGCTAGGGGCATCTTAAGGCATCTAAAAGTAGGAATGTATGTTTAAAGCACTTAACATCTATTTGATTAATTAATAGCCTATTTGGAAACAGAAGGTACAACTCAGGTTAGGAATGTTTGAGTGTCTAAAATTTAATTAAATTAATTAGTCAAATACTTAATAGTTTTTGAAATAAAACCGTAGTCATTTTGATAAATATATGTCTAAATAAAACACAAAACGAGCGTGCTTTGATCTTTGTTAGCTAACTAACCTTTTCAACTAATTGAGACCTCAAATAATATAATCAAAGGAAAGTAGCGAGAATATTTTCATCACTAGTTTTGTATATGATTGATATTTATTAACAAAAGCTGCAAATTCATTTAAATGTTTTGTATTATAATACAGTCTATATGTTAATACGTGAAAAGGAAACATTGTAACCCTTTTTAAGTAGTGGTAAGAGTGTGAGATTGCATAATTGCAGATCACATGGAGAAAGAGAGCTGAAAGCCAAAATTAAATGACGAACTTTCTTGAATTTCGACCCTTAGGTGACTACTAGAATATACATAGTATAAATATTTCATTAAATACTTATAAAACTATACAAATTATAAACTTTTCCAAAATGTTTTATACATTGGTTACCTTGCAAAAATAACGTTACATGATATATCATTTTTTTGCATCCTCCTTATTGATGTAAATAGTAAAAACAAACATTATCAAACAACGTTTTCACATTTATACTTTTATTATGATAACGAAAATTTTTGATGCATGAAACAATAGCGGTAGAAAAACGTAGAAAATGAAAACGTTTAAAACTAACTTTTTATATAGCTAACAATTTTTCACAACGACAACTTGGCTTTAAGTGGTGAAGTGGCAACCAAGTCTTCACTACGCAGCAGTATTGTATATGAGCTTACGAGGGTGCAGTGCGGTACGCGGCAAGGAAGCGACCGAGCCGGCTGACAAGTGCAATTGTACGATACGAGATAGCTCAGGCACGCCCCGCTGTTAACACTTCCCTAGCACGCTTGTTGTGTTTAAATGTTGTTTGTTCGCAAGGGGTCAGTGTTCTGTAACACTGACCCCTTGCGAACAAACAACATTTATTAGCTCATTTTGACCCAAAACCGGCTGTTATTATGATATTTAGTAGACCTTACTTGGACGCCAATTTGGTAATGAAAAACAAGCACGAATTACTAAGGATTTATTTATAATAAACTAGAATTCACCCGCGGCTTTGCTCGCGTAAATGTAGGTTAGGTTATGTTAATTACAGTACTTTTTTCTGGATAAAAGGTTACCTATCTTCTTTTCCATATTCCTGACAACGAGTATGTGAAATTTCATGATGATCGAGTAGTTTAGGCGTGAAAGCTTTACAAAGAAACAAAGTTACATTCACATTTATAATATTAAGTTAGGATTTTTTGAAAGATAGCATACCATATTAAAATGTTTTGACTACGTACTGTGTATCTTTCAAATCACGTCCGTTTAATTAGTTCAGTTCTATACGCAAGTTTTATTAGATTTTCCAGATATACTGCGCTTTTGATATGTACAGTTCAATGTTAGATTCCTTGAAACGACCACCATGTGTCCTCGGGTATTCGAGGGATATCACAATTTCTCTACTTATGATACTAGCTTTCAATACATTTGTTACTCTTTAAAGTTTAGTATATTAACTATATAAAACATAACGGGTATTAGCGCGATCATGCATAATGTACCAGGTTGTATATAGGTACACATATCATGCAACGCGCAGGTTTAAAAGTTATAAGAATCAAAACTCTTATTTCAAAATTTTCCATGTTTAGGTAGAATGTAAAATTATAAAGGAGGGACAATCTATGAAACAGGACTTGAACTTTCGACCTCGACAAACCGTGTCGTGGCTTTGCCAACTATACTAATACTATTCATGGTCCGACGTCACGGATTGAAATTTGCCTCCGTATTTAACATCTAAGGCGACCCATGCCTTGCTTATAATTATAGAATTATGCAATCAGTAAGTATCTACCGAATGTACCAATTCTTGTTAAATATAAACGCAGGCTTGTTCATCAGTATATTAAGATTTATATTGCTTTAACCTCTGGTATGCCGGAACGTGGATCTGCGCGAGACACAATGCTTTTTCTATTATGTCTGGTATTCCGGCATACAAGAGGTTAAATGGCAAATGCTTAAAATGAAAACTGCATACACTAAATATTTGCGTTACAAAAGAATACTAAATTACTGGTGCCTACAAAATTTAAATGAAATAAGAGCGTGTACACGAAGCAAGTTGCTACCGCAGGCGTCATGCGCAAGCTATCGCACGGGATACATGCGCAAATTAATCATGCATATCACTTGTGTAGGTGACACGCGTCCATAGTTTACACAATGCATACAAACTGCGCATGAATCTCAACCGCGCATTTACTCAACTTGCATATCGTATATAAAAGCCATAAGGCTCAAGCCGGTATGTATTCTATAAATAATAAACCACGCAAGCTAAATATCAACACTTGTTAATCGAACCTAGCTAGCCTAGCTTTTGCATTAGCGCACATCTACAAAAATAGTATCCATTTCATCAACGTTATGCACACATGAATCTGGATTTTTCAGTTAAATCAGTAGTATTCGTGTTCAAACTAAAATCATGAAAGGTGTGGTATTGTAGGTTATGTGTGGCGACTATAGCCCGCGGAGAATCCTATACTATATGGATCAACGCGCATTGTTCTAAACTCTTAAATAAGCATTTCATCATGTTATTGGTAAACGCTTGCGTCTATTTTCCAATTACTTATTTGGGTACCAGGTAGCATCCTCGTATAACGTGTTTTTATTTTCTGTACATCTGTGTGCCTGTAACTTGTGAATAGTTAAACCTCGTAGGAAAAATTAACTAAATACATGAGATGCTGAATATAAAGAAATTTAGTTGAATGTTTTTTATTCTGGGAAATGTATTTATATATTATTTAAGTGACTATATTAGGAGAATTTGTATACGATTAAACAGATGCAAGACAGAAACTAATGAAAATAAGCTATTAAAGAAGCGGTTACTTACATACCTATACATTATTACAGTATTTACCTCACCTATGATAGAAATCTTAACTTTGCATAATATATTATAGGTCTAACGTCTGTACACATAGAATCTTGTACTATTGTACCTAATACACTAGAATTATATCTAAACTGTATTGATACAACGATAAATACAGTTTAGATATAATAACGATAGGGCACGGAATAGCACTATAATTCAATAATTTTGCTTTTTACACATATCTGTTACAATTTGTTTTATTAAAAAATATTATTATCTTAAAAAGATATACGAGTATGCGCGGCGCCACGGCTGCTTAGTTTCACTCTTACTATTTATGTATATGTGTGTATCTGTAGGATGATTCGATGGATTCCTTGTCCGAACATTCGTATACAGAGTCCCTAGCGTAAACACAATATATCGGCTCGCAACAACTACACTGCATGTATTTTTATTTACAGTAAACCACTGCCCCCTTGGCATAGGTTTGCGTGTGTAAACGTGAGCTTCAATTTCATTTTTGTTTCGGACAAAGTGTACCAATATTACTTTTTGTAACAGTAAAACATTATTTCTGTTATGAAATTCTTTATGGCAGTGTGAGCTCTGTATATATATATATATATACATATATATATACATATATATATATACATATATATATATATATATATTATATCTGATAGATGGCAATTATATGAAGTCATCCGCTATTACATAGAAGGTAAAGAAATAACTGGCACGCTCTGTATAATTTACGTCTGCCTTACCTCTCAATGCGTAAAACCTGTTTATATTTCTGCTGCCTGCTGTATTGTATTGTTGTGACCGCAAAAGTTACTACTAAGACAAAACGAGCAGTATACACCATAATTCGCCAGCTATGTCTAAGTCTCATGTAATCTGTTACATGAGTCTTAAAGATGGCTGTCGAATAATAATACTTATGGACACAATTCCAGAGTTCTTCCTTGTGTCAATAAATGATACTTTTTCCTTCCGAGGAATAGAACCTGTCTACTCACAGCCGCTTTTAATCAACGATGCACACTTACGGCACTGAACTAACGTTTCTTCGTTAAAAGATTACTTTGAAATTATGAACAGTATTTAACAACAACGTAATTTACGCTTGTAAAGATATTTTTATCTATGCAAGACACGAAATTCAGGGCGCTAGACGGTATATTTATTGCTTTCGCCTGCGTCTTACACCGGATACCATCAGTACTACAACACTAGCTAACGGAAAGGCGCACTTTGCACCAAAGACTGTGGCGCAGCGTTTAAAAAATGTAGAAATTAGACAAAAATATAGTGCACAGTGTTAGCTTTGGAATAAAGGTTGAGTTATACTTTAAGCACAGAACAAAGAGATGCTTAGAAGCATTCGGATGCATTGTTCTGTTTACAAAAGGAGTTTTAGTATATTACAGTTTTGTAAAAAGAAGGTGTTTTACGTATGTTCCTTTTGAAATAGGTTTTTTATTGCTACGATTTATCTAAGTTATTTGTAACGTAGTATAATCCTAACTAATGTTACAAAGTGAGTTTGTTTATTTGTTACGATTTTACGCCTTAACTACTTGATCGATTATTATGAAATTTTGCATACACGTTGTTAGGTGTAGGTACAGAAAAGGACATAGAGTTTTTCATCCAGAAAATTTCCAAGCAAAGCCGCGGGCATAAGCTAGAATTTTTTATAATGATTTTAACGATTATTAAATATATAAAATTTGAGAGGGAATGTGCATTAGATCTCGAGTTCGATTGGCGGATCAGACAAAGTGTTATTCGGTTTTTCTGTTTATAATTCTCGATATAATTCTTGCAACTCACGAAGGCGAGCGGGCTTTATTTGTGGTAAACGCGTATATGTTTGTGTGTGTGTAAGTGTCACTAGCAACTGACCGCTCTGTCAAACACGCACACTACCACATTGTGCATGTACACGTTCAACTACAAGTAAAGCCCGCTCGCCTTCGTGAGTTGCAAGAACTGTACCAATACCCTATATTCAGGACCCGAGTAGATAGGGTTTCGGGGGGAGAACTACGGGGTCTCCCCCTTTCGTTCAGGGTACTGCGGGGTCAAGAAGACCACTGCACCTCGAAACGTGTGTTCTATCGACCGCTGATTAGAGTGCGCGGTCCCTGACATTGGTGTTGGACCCGCAGGGGTATGTGGTTATCCTCAGAGAATGACAATGTTCGTTGCTTGGCAAGCACGTAGCGTTCGAGCGTCGTTCTCATGCGCGGCTAATGCGAATCAGTCGGTCGCGTGAGGCACGGAGTTGTCTTTAGCGAAGTGGCAGCGTGGTTTCGCTGTCACAACGCATCTCGGCGCTTGCCTGCTCAGCAAGTAAGAGTCATAGCTGGAGTGACTCGGGCCACACCCGGCTTGTAGGCCTATTTGGGTAGGCGTATGGATGTACGTCGGGAAGTGACCGTGCCTTACACAGCTCCGGTACCATACTGGAGATATGGGGGGCGGCTTCTCCGTCGACTTCAGCGAGGTTTTCGTTAGCAACTCCTAGAGTTACGGGTGGTGAGCGGCTTTATTGCTCCGATACCTATCTGGAGAATAGATAGCTCGCTCACGAAAACCGGATCTCTGAGGTTAGGGTGGAAAGTCGAGATTTGGGGACAAGACCTCTCTATACCTGGTCCCGGAAGGTGCTCTCGGGCACTGGAAGGTACAGCGGCTCCCCTAATATAACCTTACGGTTGGTGTAGGGGAACGCTATATTATAAACTGGACTAGTCGTAGAAGAGGCGATGTACCAATACTGAGTATGGACCTGGGCCCGGTAGACGTCAATATGCTCGGCTACTATTACGTAGGATCTTAAACCTTAGCTGGCATAATGTTGATGTAGTACGAGTTTCACGCCTATTTAGAGGTAGGCAGAGCCCCACCTCTAGATAAATATGTGCATGAAACTCTGTATCTATTTATTTATTTAGTCATGTTTTAAAACAATATAAAAGCGTACTTGTTATACATGTACATTCTGCACATACAGTACATTTACTTCGACGGCAATAAGTGTAAGCGTTCCGGATCGCCGTTCAATTGCACACTTTCCGTATATTGGCAGGGACCACTGTCTCAGAGTTTTGCATGCACTGTATATTGCGCAATCCATGTACAATCTACTTTGAATTGCTTTATGTACGGAACTGTTTTCTAAAATTGCCGTTTGATTCTACCCGCGCTGTATTACAACGTGATATGTAACTATACAAACTAGCGGTCGTCAAGTGGTCGAAATTCGACCATAATTGATTTAAATTTTAAGTTTGTTAATTATTAAGGTTTTATTGTCTATAACTGTACTCTTATAATCACATTTCATTTAGTCACCTACTCCACATACATATATAACCATAGTTACTAAGAATTTCACGACATCAGCCGAACAATGCCGAAATACTACGAACACGATTCGACTGCTTGTGTCAAATGCATTGTTGTGTGCGTGTAGTGCTTTTTCATTAATTTTATGTATTATTAATGCATATTTTATGAAAATATTAGGATTCGCTACTCCTTCTCCATATAAACTTTGACTATGCCAAATTTCATACTCCTCCGGCCGCGCAATTTTCGTAAAAAGGGCTACAAAGTTTTTGCTTCACGTATTAATATATAGATAAAATATAGAAAACTACCTTAATGTTAAGTACATATTTAGTTAATACATGTTAGCCATGAATTACTATTTCTTTGCAGAATCATAAATATTATTAATATTAGCCCTGTATATAAACTGTCCAACTTCTGGGCACGGGGCACTTCTCAGTGTGAGAAGGATTAGACCATAATCGACTTTGCTGGTCCAGTGCAGCTTAACAGATTACACATATCTTCGAGAACATTATAGAGAACTCTCAGACATGTAGGTTAGTTCATGATGTTTCTCTACACCGTTAAAGCGAGCGATAGCTAATTATTTATCTTGAAATCATAAATGCTAATATGAGTTTGTTTGTAACACTTTCACGCCTTAACTAGTCAACCGATTATCATGAAATCTCGCATACATGTAGTCAGAAATACAGAAAGGGATATAGGGTACCTTTCATCCAGAAAAAGTACAGTTCCCGAGAGTAGTATATTTTTTATAAAATCTACATTGATGCGAGTGAAGCCGCGGACAAAATCTAGTGTTACATAAATCTCCAGAACCATTATTCATTCTTATTAAAATTTGTTCGCCAATCATCTTTACCAAAACCCATGGCCTTTCATCGTCACTAATTCACAAGTAGAAGATATTGTAATCAAGTACACCACAGTCAAACTAATCCAATATCCATTACTAATAATAATTAAGACTAGTTAGATTAAGCTCATTGTGATGCGTCATTAGTAAATTAATTAATCGTATCAAATAACGTATTCATGTACAAGCTAATAGGTTGCTGCACAACACATCGACGGCTTTTATATTGACTTCGATGTTTTAGAAATTAATATATACCAAAATTGCAGCACGAACTAAATACGAACCAATTTGATTCATCAATCTTAATGTTACTGGCAGTCAAGAATAATTTGCAACAAAGCAATTAACTATGTAAACTCATTTCATTAGCATAGTTTTAATTAAAGTTTAAATTGTCCACAAATTAAAATTCAGCCAGTTTCAATTAAGTCGTATGCACCCTGCAACAATGTTGGCTATCCAAATTAAAATATATACGTTTGGGTGACCACTGAATGCGTGATCATGTCGTTAATCAAAACTTTATTATTGTTTATTCAATCTCATTAATGTGTAATTGTACATTTTTGAGTGCATGTATTACACAGTGGTTTACTTAGGTACCTCGTATCAAATCATTCGTTTGATAAACGGCTATTGAAATTTTCATTTTTTTTATTTATCTAGTTCACATGCAGATTATTGTACTGATGCATTTGATGATGGTATGTTTTTGTACTGATCTTGGAATTAGCGACTTTATTCTGCGGTCTCTCATTAAAAAAGCAAAGGAAGTAATATTCGCAGTACTTGTGTTTAACCAATAAATAAATTATTTTTGGTTGGCTGGTCAACTCATATTTCTCTACGACTACTCTCATAATAAGAATAACAAAAAAAGAGCATGCTATGATTGTGGACAAGAATATACAATGACTTACCTGTATTTAATTGATGAATATTTAAGAAATTGTTAGGTACAAATATTTGCTTTAAACCTAAACATATATATAAACAGATTCTTTGTTAAGGAATTTTGGCAACGAATGGTCAAACTTGTAACAATGCTTAGACGTTGCTCTATATAAGTGTATCTTGACATCGTAATCATATAATACTATAGAACTGTGATCACCAACTTGGTTGCCAAGATCACTTAATCATTACCTATTAGAATAGTATAGATATTCTATGGCGATACAGCAGCGAAAAAGAAATATAACTTCGAATAAAACTATTGAAGTAGTTCTATTTCTTTTTTATTAAAAGGCAACTGCCGCACTTGGAGTAGTTCCTGTATAGCGGAGGACTTTACAGCAACGGACAAAAATAATATCCAGTCTCGGAACAACTATTTGTGGATCACACAAATTTGTGCCCCGTGTGGGATTCGAACTCACAATACTCAGCGCAGTGGCAATGGCGAGGCAATCACTTAAACCACTACGCCATTCGCGCAGTGGTTTCAGCAGTTAAACAATTAACTTAACGAGCTTCAAATAATAACAAAGAGAAAATTATTCACACTACACCACCCGAACTTAAAGTAACATTTTATTCTTACAACATCATTATAAATGGAAAAGTAAAACAAGATTTTTAAAAGCTTTTCTTTAAAAGTATGGAACAATATAAAGAACAAACACTCGACCAGATTGTAGCTTTTATAATGAGTGACATATCTCATACCAAGTCTAAAATACCAGACACAAATAGTACTGAAATAATTGCTAGAGTATATCAACCACAATGTCTGCCTAGTCCTATGTCAAAATAAAAATATTTTCTTAATCCTAACTAATTTTATAAATGCGGGTGCGTGTTTGTTTCTTTGTTACGCTTTCAAAACTTAACTACTCGACCTATCATCTTGAAATTTTGCATACATGTTGTTAGGGGAAGAGAAAAAGACAGAGTACCTTTCATCTCGAAAAAAGTACTGTTACTAACCTACGAGCGAAGCCGCGTGCAAAATCTAGTATAATACATACGTTTGTTAAAGGTTCTCGCAAAAATACCTTCTTCGCGTTCAATTTGACAAGGCTACCAGTTTGTTTAGATGGTAAAAGCTTGATCATGATTACATTAACTGCCGCTCCTTAGCTATTGTGCTTGATCTGTCAAAGATATATATTAATTCTCTTTTAGAAAATTGTCAGTTGCATTATAGCGTATATTGCTGCGCGTGCACCTTTAGGCGCGTTATGCCCTAAGGACAATTAACGATGTGTCTGCGATTCGATAGTTTTGTCAATATATCATCCTAAAAATATACATCTGCATAACCCTCTATATACAAGTGTGCTGTTATGTCTTGGCGAGATTACTAGCTCTGCCCGAGATTAACGTTCATATTTTAACTGCGAGGTTAACGTACTACAAAGCTGGTGCAATATATCCCACACGCTGTATTTACATACCTCTCGAGCGCAGCAGCCCACAGCAACAATTTCCACGGATTTATCTGCAATCTAATCTGTTTTTCATATCGGCACGTAACGTGCATACCATTAAGGCCGCAACTGACATGTGCAAACACGATTTCATTAGGGATATGGGACTAAAAGCCGAGCGAATTCATCGCACTCGTCAAAATGTTCATTTGAACAGTACGTGCTCACATTTGTACGAGAAACAATGAATAAAAAGGGACAGACTATCTGTGCATTACATCTAATACCTTCCAAATCCCAGTTTTAATTTGCTCGCCTTGTACAAAAGTTGCTCTGGCGCTATGGCTCTGCAGTGTGGCCACTTCAGTTTACACGCAAAATGTAAAGTTACACTTTAAGAGATTGAAATGAATTTGAAATGGGATGAGCATTCGCATTGTTGAATGTTGAATTGAGAATTCAGGTTCTTCATTTGAATTCAAATGCATTTTTATGAAAGAATGAACGGGTATCATAAAACCTTTCTAAGTTTTTTATTCCATATTCTTTGATGTCGCTTTGCTTACTGTCCCCATTCCCATAGTCACTTAAATGTATGTGTTCAACTCCATTTGATTCTTGTTTATGATGTTTTTATACCACCAAGCAACAAACGGGCATACGGCTGCCTGATGGTAAACGATTACCGTAGTCTGTAGTAGCACTGACAAAACAAGGCCGCATACGTAGCTAAAATTTAAAAAGAAACAGACCATCGTTATTAGTTTTCTACTAACAGTGTAGGGACCCGTATACTAATTGTGCTCGTTTAAGAAAATCCCTCAATGAAACGAGGAACCCGTTGTTCTTTTCATTGTTATTGATCTCTTAATGTGTGCTGCACTGAAAAGATGTTATCATGTCTGTATATTATATTTAATGTATTATACAAATATGTATGACTTTCACATATCACCAGGTGACATATAGGCATTATTGCCATCTGCAAGATACTTAAGCTGCGTACTGCTACTTTTAATACGCAGGCCAATACCCCAATAACACTAATAATCGACCCTCAATCTGTTTCTAAAGATGCTCGTGCTAATTATTTTAAGAAGGCAGAACTGTTTTTCATATTTCGAGTTCGGTAACTTTATTTTAAAGGTATCGAGTTAGTAATTCCTTTCTTTCTAATAGCAGTAGGTATGACTCGCCGGTAATATAGCATGACAAAAAGCGTTTACTAAGTACTTAACTTCCTACCATTTGAATAAGACATTATGTAAATGAACACTTTTGAAAGCTTTTAGAGAACTATTTCAAGTCAAGGCTGTTAAATAAAAATTCAGTTCTCGCACCTTATAATTAGTAGGTGGAGTCACCTTGAGCAATTTATTTTGCTTTGGTTTAGTTATATTGTGCCTGGTTAATTTGTCTAGTTGACACTGGCAATACCTATTGTCTCGTTCGCAGATTAGACAAAATGACGAGATTTAGTCTTAGGAAAATAGCAACACAGATTCTGTGCGCTTGCGTGTTTATATAATTTTTCTATACTGGTTAGAGATAGTAAGCTTGCTACTGTCTACAGGAGAACATTTTTTTTTATAACTGTTTTGTCATACAAGCATTTGTCCCACCCGATGATAAGTGGTCACCGTAGCCTATAGACGCTTGCAACACCAGAGGCATCACTTGCGCGTTGCAGACCCTTTAGGAAACGAAGAAGATAAAAAGGAAGTGGGAAGGAGAAGGAGCGGGAAGGGGAAAGAAGGTGATTGGGCCTCCGGCTCTCTCACTCACCGAACAAAACACAACTGTAGGAATACTGCTATTTCACGTCGATATTCTATGAGAGGGTAAGTAGTCCTGCCGCGGTCAAGCCGATTTCAGCATTCATGCTAAAATCAGCGAGGCTCTACTACACTATCTACTTGAACATAGCTATAAAAAGTCATAATTAAATACATCTAATACTCGTACTACAACAACATGTATTCTATGCAGATTCCGGCTACCTATTACGGTTCAAAACGACCAGCAAGAAAGTACTGCTCTCTAACAGATTACCGATGGAAAGTTGCAGTATAAGTAATGTTACCTAGTCCACCACCTTTCTTATCTTCTCCTGCCCCTTTTTCGCCATCGGACTACAATAACTGATTACTATCAAATAAATTCGACGAGTAATGAAAATACCTCGTGGTCATGCTTATATAACTGTCATTATAAAGAATTCAGTATATTCAATTATCAAAAAAGTGTCCAATTATCTCTTTCAGTGACAAAGATCTGAATGAAATCGCTTGTTAGAAAAACGAATATTCATTTGTATTTGGTTAAACTAGGAGCCGGACTCGAGTCGCTTGGGAATAATCAGGTAAAAACAAGGCGAAATGAGTTTACCAGACATGTCTCCCTAGGCTCGATGCAGTTTGAACCTAGACTCACGTTTACTATCGGAATGAAAAACAGTTATCCTATAATTATAATAAGGTGGAGCTTAGTTTAGTAAGCTCATTAAACTTTAGTTGATTCCATTTACCACCAATAGTAAATTTTGCCATACTAGTAATACTGTTTTGGGAGCAGTTTGAAACTAGCTAAATAAGCTTTTGCTACCGTTTTACACATTTGGATTTATAAAGTGATGTAAGCAAAATTGTTTTGTGTGTATGAAGTGCAGTGGTTAAAATGCTGTTACGTTCAAAAGGTAGTGTGGTAGGCGAAAATCAATAATAATAATAACAAGGGCATAACTACGGGGAAACCCGCTCCGGGTCTACGTTGTCACGAGACCCGTGATGGTGAAACCGGCGCCGCAACGCTCGACACCCCTAGCCGCTCGCACCGGTGTTGCCCTCTGCTGCTGGCTTGTATGCCTATTGTGGCTATTCAGGGGGCCCATCTAGTGAGTTGGCGAGTCACCGTCTGCCCATCCGATTGAAGCTATTAGAGTATTCAGGGCAGACGCTGTTTTTCATCCATAGTTACGAATATACCAGGCCATCAAACACCCATACCCATAGTCCGTATATTAGAATCCATACGTAGCAATAGTCCTACGCCTGCTGCGGCTAGTGCCACTGTAGGTGTTCCATCCCACCTTTGATTAAAACTCTCAAAGGGCCTCTTCACGTTGGACCCATGACTCCGTGTAAGCCTCCCAAAGGGCCAAGTTTTTTCCTAATATAATATGTTTGAAAATACCTGTGATAAGAGAAACACAATAATAATAATAATATTCTACCACATACACACAACACCATCTAGCCCAAACTAAGCAGAGCTTGTACTATGGGTACTAGACAATGGGTAAACATACATACATACTTTTTTTTTGTAAATACTTACATATTATACATAGAAAATGTTAATGTCAATGTTATTTCGTTGAGCATAATTTCGTGGCGCTGTGATTGCCAATGGCGTTATGTATGGTAATCTGAGTTATTTATTTTAATAATCTTTATAATACATTAAAAAAAAATACATAGCTGATACAGATAAATCACTGGTCTCCACACTAGGATTCCCTGTGTCGTGGAGGCCAGTCTCTTTCATCGTGGTTCAAAAGATATAATATAACATATACATATGTACAATAAAGGAAAATTAAACCAAAAACAGAAATTATATGATGAATACATGGCGTCTTGCAGTAAGTGCGTACGAAAGTATGAGTAGTGAGTAGTGTGATGTTGGTGTGTGTGTGTGTGTGTGCGTGTTTGTGGATGTGTGTGTGAGTGTGTGCGCGCGCGCGTGTGTGTGTGTGTGTGTATTTGTGTGTGCGCATGTCGTGTCTCCATAACAAAATATATCATGATAGTATGTAATAAATGGTTTAAGAAGAATTTAATAGTTTCTCTGTGTCGTCGTAATCCAAAACTTTTAGGAAAATTTTGATGTGATATTTGCATTCAAATCTCGTCATAGGTAATAAATTCATTTTGTTGTTTAATTGACTATAAAGGAATGGCCCCATATAGTAAAAGCACCTTTTACCAAAATCGAGTCTATATTTTGGTTTATGCCATCTAGGTTTCCTACGGGAATGCACTTTGGATTCGACTTTGACTAAAGCCTCTTTATGGAATCTTAGAGCTACGGCCATAATATATATCTGTCGCACGCGCATTGCACCCGTCTCTTGATATAAACTATTTGTTGGATATCGCCTTGGTTTTTTATAAGCTACCTTGAGAATGGCCCGTTGTGCGCGTTCTGCTTTAATCAAATGCGTTTTTAGTGCAACTCCCCATGCAGATATACAATAATTAAGAAGAGATTCGCACAGAGTGTAATAAATGATCTTTAAAATGTTCGTGTTTGCAATCTGACCCAATCTCTTAAAGACATTTAGAAGACATGTGTTAAAAGCTTATAGCTACATTTTGTATTCGTTAAAATTAAATTTCTAGCTATTTTGGTTACCTACAAATAGCAGCAGCATATAAACTGGAGTAGTTAGATAGAATACCACTAAATAGTATTGTTATGCCAATATACTGAATAAAAACTTTAATGGCCACTAGATATTTGTGTTAAAAATGGTTTTACGAGTCGCGAGCCGCAAAAATTGTTAACCTGTAGGCTCTCAGCTGCAAATTTATGAACAAATAGTTATGCATAGTTTCATTGTATCAAGTTGTTTATGATGAGTACTATATTTCCTCTTCGGTTCTTTTTCATTTGAAATCTCGAGTAGTGTGAACAATTCCTATATCGTTGTTAACTTTATGAGCATTTAAACTACAGGTACAAAGTACATCCAGACTAAATAAGAAACGACTATTTGTGGACCACAAAAGGTTTTGCCCATTTGGAGATAGAATATATGAATTAGGTGTACTCAGATTACGTGTAAGATTAAACTTAGGTTATGGATGCAAGAGCTCTCATTTTACAATATGCGAAGCTGATTCGAAGTAATTCAGAAATAGTCATTATACCATATGCATTGATTCATATTTTTAAACACAAGCATCATTTCAACAATAGCTTAGAGAAGAAATACTCTCATTAGAGCAGAAAGTGTCATCCCTGTAGCACAATATCGTAATAATATTTTATAAGTAGTGTAGCGAGCCGTGTCGGCTGGAAACTTTGAGCTGGGCTTATTCAATCTCGGAGTCAGCCGGTTTTCACCTACACCGTGAGCTGTGAATTGAATAAAACGACAAAATGCAAACTAAAAGCAACACAAAGGTGAAGAGAAGTGTACGCCAGCGAAAAAATGTATTTAAAATACAATCTCTCTCGACTTAAATATTAAAATACGATATGTTAAGCTAGATATCTATGATAGCTATGTTTACCGTGGGAGAGCCATGCTTCGGCACAAATGGGCTGGGTCGACCGGAGTGATACCACGGCATCACAGAAAACCGGCGTGAAATAGCGCTTGCGTTGTGTTTCGTCGAGTGAGTGAGGATACCGGAGGCTCAACCCCCGCCTTCCCCTCCTAGGGGGAGGCAATTTTAAAAGGCTAGCAACGCACTTCTGACTCGTCTAGTGTTGCGGGTGTCCATGGGCGGCGGTAATCGCTTACCATCAGGCGATCCGTCTGCTCGTGTGCCTACTATATCATAAAAAAAGATAATGCATAATGGATCGTTTTGTATGAAGTAAATCGGCATGGTTGTGTTTTCATACATGCTATTTTATTTATTGGAAAATCCGAACTTGATGATATTCTACAAATCGTTACTCGACTTTATGCTAAATTATATATTAAGTTATATATATTATCAAAAACAGCAATCATCATGCACTTTTAGCGAATTAAAGGCAGCGAATCCGAAGTATATTATTATGGCTTTTCTATAAGGCAATTATCAGTAGCAACACTGAGATAAAAATGTACCCAGTAAACAGATAAAATACTCGCCTCTTAATCTATTCTGTCGTAGCGGCACACCGGCGTTCAGACATTATATTATTTAATTTTGTCTGTCATTCTAAGAATTGATAGGTTAATACGTAGCACTTTTGCCTATGACTTCATGGCAATACAGGCATGAATCCATGTTCTGTATATGTATGTTATATCTTTATTAATTCATTATATAATTAACTAGATAGGCTCGCAGTTTCACCCGCGTTTATAGTTACTGCGCCGCCCCCTGTGGGTCGTAGCGTGATGTTATATAGCCTTCCTCGATAAATAGGCTATCAAACACTAAACTAATTTTTCAATTCGAACCAGTAGTTCCTGAAATTAGCACATTCAACTAAACAAACAAACTTTTCAGCTTTATAATATTAGTATAGATAAATGAACATTTAACTACGTAGCATAATTTATAACAGTAATGTCGTCTCAGTATGAAGTGAGTGGGATGTCATTGCACATACGTTCGAGGTTATCCCCGTATCTCATTGTAGATTCATAGATGCTTTCAGACATGCATGCTGCTTTAAGTAGCTCTGAGTAATCAATGTTCTCAAAGTTGGCGCTAAAACAGTTTATTCCAACGAAGTAATAGAATCTCATTAACATTGTTCATTGCCTGTTCAAACCATGCTCAGCATAAGTTTCACTTGCTTCTCTGTTCAACTTCTATTACTAATTATAATCTCATGATCTCGAACATAAAGCTATAATTGTTCGGCAAGGATTAAGGTCACTGTAAGCATAGTGTTTTAATAATATTGTCTGCTAGTTTTTGCCCGCGAATTCACCCACGTTTGTCTTGGAAACGCATACATTTTATATATCAATGCAAAACATTGTCTAGTTGTCAGCTAGGTAGCAAAATCCGTTCTACGGTTTACGCGTGATTAATAATAACAATATTAATAATATTTATACTTTATAAAAATTACAAATAATACAGAACAGGTTTTAAAATTCAAGAAATGTTTACATTGTTCACAATTTTTCTGAATCAATTAAATTCCCCGCACTAGGCTAAGCCTATCCTGCGGGTAATTGTTGGATAAGGCCGATTCATCCAAAAGCTATTTTTACATAGAGCGGTTTTGAACCGAGTACAAAATTATAGTGTAGATAAAATAAAATAGTAATGGAACAATTATATAAAATAAGAAACGTATTGTGATAGACATAAACAAAACCAAAGTACAATTAAAATTCAACATTAAGTATAATTAATAACATCAAACAAGACTAATATTTACCATATTAAGGTAAATAGGGCAATCATTCTTAACTATATAATAATTTTAAAGACATCTTCTGTTTGGAGGTAAATCAACGTTAATAACGTCTTGGTTAGTTTTAACTTTGCCTCACGATGAGACAGTAAATAAAGTATACAAATTTTATTTATTTTATTATATAATAAGGCTTAAAATATGCACTAAACTTCTTTGCAAACGTTGTCTTGACTGGTAGAATTGCGAGGCTAAAGGCGCGTTTCTTGATCATTTCTTTATAGTTTTCTGCATTTAATACCTCTTTGTGGGATCGGAGAATAATTTTGCTTAGAAACAGTCGTCTGACACTATGGACCTGAGTGTCATTGAAGAGTTCAACAGTTGGGTATCGGAAGGTCTTTCCCAACATCGTTTTAAGCACTGCACGTTGGGCCCTTTCTAGAGTAATCAAATCAGGCCATGTAGGTATGGCAATACCACCCCAAGCCAAGATGCAGTACTGTAAAATCGATTGCCCTAGTGTAAAGTAAACAGTCTTCAACAAGCTTGTTGGAGCCACGTCGCGTAATTGTTTCATAACGAAAATGAGCTTCCTGATTCTAGCAGACGTGGCCACAACATACTCCTAGAATGAGAGTTTTTCAACTATAATAACCCCTAAGTACTTAAGTAGATTAAGTAACAAAGATTCAAACCTCTAAAACATTTTTACAAACATTTCAATTTATAGAGCCCAAATCTATTAACATCAAATTTACAAACCGGGCTGGAAGTGCCATGTTATACTTGATTTGAAAATTAGCAGCATTTAACTTAAACAGAGTTTGGCGGCTAATAATTGAATTATTGTAAATTAGATTTATCACATTTTAATCAAAATTGAATTTATTTATTTAAACAAATGTATCACATTTACATTTATACAGCCAAATTCTATGAAACATCGAATTTACAAACCAAGCTTAGATTGCTCTGTAATAATTGATTTAAAAATTAAGGGCATTTAACTTTAAAACAGAATTTGGCAGCTAATATTTGAATTATTGTAAATCAGATTTATTACGTTTTAATGGACTTGGCTTGACTTATGTAATAAAACAGATGCACGTCACAGCATAGGTATAGCAAATGATTAAACAGTTAGCACTTATAACATTATGTTACATGAATATTTACACACTACATTATTATTGCATCTCCTTACATTAGTACAAAAAGTATTCATACCATAAATATCACAAAATATCAGACAACTACGGCACATATTCATCCATCTCGCAGCAAATAGATCATATTCTGATTGAGATGTCAGGAGCATGTTCAACATAATCAGTGCTGAAGCAGCGAATGGCGATTGGCATTCGCTATAAAATGTGCACAAGGCACAGCCGACTGCACGGATGGCGTAGTGGTTTAAGTGATCGCGTCGCCACTACCACTGTGCAGAGTGCTGTGGCTTTGACCTCCGCACGAACACAAAAAGTGTGATTATACAAATAGTTGTTCCCGAGTCTGAGTGTTACTTGTGTCCGTTGTTCTAACGTTATAAAGTCTCATGCAACGCAGGAATTATATGTAGTGTGCTAGTAATCCTTTTCAAAAACCTAATAATTAGAAGTGATCAGTATAGTGTAAATAGTGTTAAAATCAAACAATTAATTAGTATTATCATCACGTGAGTTTAATACAGAGAACTCGTCTACTCTAATTCTTTGTCTTACTCTTTAAGAGTACAAGGCCGCGTAATTACGTTCAAACAGAAATAAACATATTTCATACCTGATCTTAAATCACTGATTACACATGACGTATAACGTATTTCTGTGTCATATAAGTAGAGGCGTATTAAACTCGTATATTGTCAGCTACGATTCGGTACCAACTTATTAATATCAATAGGAAACAGTGCCAAACTTCTAAGAATTACCTTAAAAGAGAGCCTATAAAGTTCTGCACGACTCGGATACCAACCCAGGGCGTTTCGAACGCCAGTAAATAACCATAAAATCTAATAATCATCATCCCAAACGTTTTTTCGAGTCAGTGGTGCAGTTTAGAAGGTTTTTCCTTTTTTAGTAGGTAGCCGGGGCAATGACAAAATGTGCCCTCTGAGACTAGACTGCATACGTAGAAAATCACCCTATACATTTTTACACGGCAGTAGAATGTTATGTCTTGGGTTTAAGACGGTAATAATACTCATACATACATAGTAATAGGTTGTAACCAGGAGTACCATAATAAACCTTACCATAAGATGACACTTAAAACTTACGGAACCGTAAGAGGAAACATTTTATGATTTTTCTCTAGTACCGCCCAGTTAAGACTCATGAATTTAATATTTTATTCATCATGTTTATGTAATTGCCTCGTTGCTCCTGTGGTATATTCGTTCTTATGCTTTTGAACATCGAAGGGCCTGAATACGATTACTGGATAGGGAAAAGTGCTACTGAGTTTTTCTGTCATGGAATTCTCAGTCCTCAGTCAATACAAAGTCTAGAAAAGTACCAATACAGGGCGACTATAAACTTGTCACCTTTTACGTGGGATGAGTGGTAGTACGCGTCTAATTACCCTTACAGTGATATAAAAATGCGACTTAATGTCTCGGCTTGCTATTTTTATTTTCATCTTATAAAGATTATTAGAGGGTTAGGTTTCAAATTACTAGTATACCTGTTAACCCCAACAGCTACGCTTAATGATTGTGTTAGGAATAGAATCACGCCTTTATGCAATGGGTCGACTCATGACTTCTCAATCACAGGTCCTATGACTTATCCATACAGCGGTAACCCAATGGATGAATCATTGTACTTCAGACTTATTTATGCGACAGTGAAATAATAATAATAATATTCTATCACATACACACAACACCATCTAGCCCAAACTAAGCAGAGCTTGTACTATGGGTACTAGACAATGGATAAACATACATATGTACTTTTTTTTTGTAAATACATACATATTATACATAGAAATACCCAGACCAAGACAAACATCCATGTTCATGCACACAAATGTTTGACTTGTGCGGGAATCGAACCCGCGACCTCAGGCGTGGCAGTTGGTTACACTAACCACTACGCCATCGAGTCGTCATAAGTCGATTATGTAAGTCTATATGTTATGTGTCAAATGACACATAATATATAAACTTTAACATGTATATACCCAGAAATTCCTTATAAATATAATTATCTTAACAATTATTGTTGGAATGCCAGACATAATTGAACACATATTGTGCCTAGTCGCCGATGTGTCGCTGTGACTTAATATGTCAATGCATAAGCAGCCCGATACAGTCACTGGTTAATAACTCTACAATACAGTATGTTTTATGATGAAATAAAATTGATTATCAAAACCAAAATAAACGAAACACATTTTGTCATAACGATACCAAATAACACTTACAGGCTATCGAATATCAATACTGCGCTTGTTGATACGAAATCAATGTGCAATTTATTCAAATTGTACATTTTTCCATTTAACTATCCACTTAACGATGGCCATGGAAAGAAATCGGAATCTCTCACTAATGTTTCTGAGCTGATAAATCGACGATGGAACAGTGTCCGTTAAACTTTTAATGACTCATGAAATGACTACCTATTAAATTGTGTTCCATTTCGACATTCAATACACTTAAGCTTTACCTGTGTGTATCAACGATTTATTTGTAGAAGAACTGGAGATATCCATACAGATCAATGGTGCGTCTGAATAGCCTCTAGATTAGTACCTATGTAAGCGATATTAAGTTGTTTCATTTGAATCAATGATTCAGAAGCTTTCTATTTTACATACCAGAATACCAGTACTGTGTAACCTCTATGGTTACACAGTACTGATATCCAAAATCATTTAGAGTATTTTTTTTTACTTGTTAATGATTTTGGGTAATTTATAATTTATTTATTATTTTATTTTAGTTGTTTATTAATAATTTTTATCTTAATCTATACTAATTTTGTTTTATTCCAATTTATACAGATGACATTCTATTTAAATTCATTCCATTGTGTCAAATGACACATAACATATAGACTTACATAACATATCGACTTATGACGACTCGATGGCGTAGTGGTTAGTGTAACCGACTGCCACGCCTGAGGTCGCGAGTTCGATTCCCGCACAAGTCAAACATTTATGTGCATGAACATGGATGTTTGTCTTGGTCTGGGTGTTTCTATGTATAATATATATGTATTTACAAAAAAAAAAGTACATATGAATGTTCATCCATTGTCTAGTACCCATAGTACAAGCTCTGCTTAGTTTGGGCTAGACAGTGTTGCGTGTATGTGATAGAATATTATTATTATTCCAATATAATATACATAATTATGTAATGTTAATAAATTATAATTATTTGCATGTCACTTAAAGGTACTTGTACTGTTGATACTTGTACCTGTTGAACAATTTATAACACCACTGTAACAATGTTTTCTGTAAATTAATAAATGATTTGATTTGATTTATAATAGATTTATGTATGTTTATATGAAATCTGCCTCAACATAAGGATTCCCAAAGCGGGTTTTAATTTTTAAACTTAAAGGAGAATGCCAAGATTTCCTATTAGACTCGGCCAGATCCGACAAAGATGAACTATATATAATTAAAAAGGATAATAAATATTGAATTAGATAGTAAAATTACTTTTTTATTAGAAGTTCACTAAAAAATGTTACAGCTTCATGAAAATATCATTTGCACGCGATATGGCATTCAGATATTTAGAGTTATTACTGTGGTTATTACATTAAATCAACCCATCGAAAGCCGATAAAATATTTAAATACTTAGAGAAATCTAATATCAATATCTATACTATGTAACAAAGTGGAAGAGTTTATTTGTTTAAACGGAATAATCTCAGAAGGTACAACACTAATTTCAAAAATATTTGCATTGTATAGCATATTTATTGAGAAAAGTTATAGGCTATATCATATCACGTTACAATCCATGGGGGCAGCGCAGTAACCATAAACGCGGGTAAAACCACGGGCACAGCTAGTATTTAAGTGTACATCATTTAAATATCTATTAACATATATACGTCACATTTTTCACAATATAACTATACAGACCTTCACCTGTACATATATTTCAGGATGCATAAATAAAACATCAATGTGTATTTAATAGATATTTTTTATTCTCCTTCAAACAGTTGATCGTCGTATTAATTAGTTAATCTCCTAGTCATTGGGCTGGAGGTGATATATCACTTTAATATCTTCCCCGCCCGAAATACCATAATGTATTCATAGTGTGTGCAGAGCAACCTACAGTTCTACGTCGCAAGTCAAATGTCGTCGCATCCGAAAAACATTTACACCACAATTAATACAGCGAATCATGATGTAACTTCAGATGTCCGTGAGATGTAACTTCAGATGTCCGTGAGAGCAAGCCAGTTCAACAGAATTATCAGGAACAGAGTCAGGGTCATTAGCTAAGGTAGTCGTATGGAGTAGAATATTCGGAGTCCAAAAACACAGCAGTAAACAGCACAAAAACAAACTCAAGAGATCAAACAAGTCACCATTAGTCGCACCGTAGACGCATTGGTAGACGCAGTATCGCAATTGTTTGACATTTTTGACAAAGAGAACATGTCAAGATTGTTGCCCGTTTTTACATTATGGTACGAACTATATTAAATGACAATCATATGTTGGAATTGAATTGCGTACAAATATCGTATTTACGATAATATAAAAATAAAAGATTTTTGGCGATTTTTTTTGGCGATTTACATCAGGGTCCTTAAATACAGTTCTGAATGTGATTAATTTAAATAAGATTCTGATACTGGCAACATTTCTGTGATTGTAGGCGTAGTTATGGACTGGTTGATATTATCGTTAATAAATTAAATCGCCATTTAAAATGAGATTTCGTCGGTGAAGTTCTACAGTTTTCTTTTATATCACAGTAATCATATATTTTCGACTTTGAATTAAGAATATAATAGGAATTATGTCGGAGGCTTTTTAATTCTAGTACTTTCTAGCCGAATCTTGGCATTCTCCTTTGAATAAGCTGGTTGCATGAACCCTCTTAAAAGCAAAGACTGCTTACAATGCTGTAACTGTTACCAATGTTTTGATTTGCTATGCGCAAATGTCGCTGAAAAGCGATTTAAGCTTATGAGCCATGAACAAAAAAGCTCTTGGCATTGTCCTGCTTGCAAAAGTAAACAGCCCAAAGGTGACAATACAAATACACCTGTACGTGTTACTCGACTGGAGAGTCCGCCCAAATTCGCACAACGGTCGCCCGCAGCTGCTGATATGAACGTCACGTTGCGTACTAGACAATTACGCACTCGTTCACCTGATCAAATAAGTGATGATACCCTTGTTCAGTTTACAAAAGAAAGTTTGAGAGACATAATACAGCAAGAGATTCAGAGCGCTATAAAGGATGCGGTAGCGGAACAGTTCCGGCAAATGAATGAACTCATTGCGGATTTTAAAAGGTCATTATCTTTCTTTAATGAAAAGTATGAAGAAATGAGGACCATGCTAGAAGAAAAAACTCAGAAGATAGAGTTGATTGAAAATGATAACAGCAGTTTAAAGGATAGTGTTCAAAAACTCAGTAAGCGTTTGAACTTGATGGAACAGGCCTCCAGGTCTAACAATATAGAAGTACAATGCGTTCCGGAAAACAAGTCGGAAAATATAGTCACCATGGTACACCAGCTCAGCAGAGTTATTAAGTGTGATATCAAGGACCAAGATATCCAACACTGCACAAGATTAGCTAAAATGGATACAAGTAGCAAAAGACCACGATCTATACTTATCAAATTTAGCAGCCCCCGATTGCGGGACAACTTCCTTGCTGCATCTATTAGATATAATAGAACAAATACGAAGGAAAAGTTGAATGCTAGCCACCTGGGAATTGCGTCCGATTCACCAATATATGTAACTGAACACCTATCACCTGAGAACAAAGCAATTTACGCAGCAGCACGGATCCGCGGCAAAGAACTAGGTTATAAGTTTGTATGGATTCGTAATGGGAAGATCTTTGTTAAAAAAGATGAAACTGCCCCAAGTGTTATTGTCAGTAGCCTCGAAAAGGTAAAATCCTTAAACTAATATTTTGTCTATATTAATAATTAGCTATATCGTATGTCTGTTCTGTATTAAATTCGATAATCTGAGCATATACTATCAAAATGTGCGTGGGTTACGAACCAAAACCCATAGTTTTTATAGTAATTTATGTTGTTGTAATTACGATATTATAGCGTTAACGGAAACGTGGTTAAATAGCAGTGTCTCAAACTCTGAATTGTTTAGTGATAATTACCTTGTATATAGGAGAGACCGTGAAACTTCGGCAATTTGTATCGACAACCAAAAATATGAGGGCGGGGGTGTGTTGTTAGCTATCTCTAAACGATATAAATCTAGACGGTTGGCCACAAAAGAGAGTAGATGTGAAGACTTATGGATCACCCTTGATGTTCTCGATGACAAGAATATTGCCCGCCAATTGGCCATTTGTGTAGTATATCTTCCACCTCCAATAAAGCAAGTTAATTTAGATCAGTACATAAAAAACTGTAATAATTTTTTTGAAAATTGGGATGGCTTTACTTGTATCATGGGTGATTTCAATCTTAGCAATATAAGTTGGATTCAATCAAACTACACTGTAAATTTATCGTCTCTCTGTCATTCATTTATAGACTTTTTACACGTAAATAATCTCACGCAAAGGAATACTGTATTAAATTATAAAAATAAGGTCCTTGATTTGGTTCTATCAGATATTGAAGGATGTCATGTGAATATATCCAGTGATGCTCTGTGCTCGGTCGATCCTTACCATCCGCCACTTAATATTTCTATTGCAGTTGTTGGTGATGCTAAATTGGAACAAGCATACTATAAGAGAATGAATTTTCATAAAGCAGACTATCATGCTATTAGTGAATATTTGGACAGCATGGACTGGTTATCATTATTAGGTAACCAAGATGTAAACACAATGTTGGAAGGTTTTTACAGTATTATTCATAAAGTTATGAAGATGTTTGTTCCCTATTACAAACCTAAAAGTAATAAATATCCTGTTTGGTTTAGTAAACAACTAATAAACTTAATAAGAAAAAAAAATAGACTTAGAAAACGTTACAAAATGTTTAAAAATCCTCTTGATGAGATTGAAATAAATTTTATAAGATCTGATTGCAAAAAGCTTTCCAAATATTGTTACGCTAATTACATCAATACAATAGAGAAAAATTTAGGCAATGATTGCAAAAGTTTCTGGTCATTCCTAAAGACTAAAAGAGGCGGTTCTGGGGTGTACCCAGCTAATATGTCCGATGGCACTAAGTTTGCAAGTGATGGTACAGAATTAAGTAACATGTTTGCTGCACATTTTGCCTCAGTTTATACACATGATTGTCTTGGAAACAGTTCTAGTAATGTGTCATCACTAGAGGAAAGTTCAAGATATAATATACCAATCAGCAACTGCTTTACGTCACTGACAGTCGAACCAAAATTAGTGCTTACCAAACTGAAAAAATTAGACAAATCTAAAGGTGCGGGCCCTGATGGAATCCCTAATTTGTTGTTATCTTCATGTGCTACCAGCCTAGTTACCCCATTATGTATGATTTACAATAAATCCCTAAGTACCGGTATATTCCCAAACAAATGGAAAGAAGCAAGAGTTGTCCCTGTGCCAAAATCAGGTAATGGCTCATTAATTCAAAATTATAGACCAATTTCTATTTTATCCAGCTTTGCCAAAGTTTTTGAATCTGTAGTTAATCTATATTTACAGCATTTTATTAAACTACATATCACAGATCATCAACACGGTTTTTTGAAGGCTCGGTCTACTTGCACAAATTTAAGTATGTTTGTGGAGACTTTGTCGGAGGCTTTAGATAAGCAGAAACAAGTGGACGTTATCTATACTGATTTTAGTAAAGCCTTTGACAGGGTTTTGCATGAAATACTTTTACAGAAATTGACACAGTATGGATTTGCGGGCACTATTCACAAATGGATCCAGTCCTACCTAACAGACAGGATTTTTCATGTCGTATTAAATGGTTACACATCCAATTCTTATAGAATAACTTCTGGCGTTCCGCAAGGTTCCCATTTAGGTCCCATTCTCTTTAATATATTTATTAATGACATTCCTAATTGCTTCAAACACTCTACTCCGTTTATGTTTGCTGATGATCTCAAAATTCTTAAAGTAGTCAATTCTCCAGACGAAATCCAACATCTGCAAACAGATCTAGACGCACTGTCAAATTGGTGTTTAGCTAATAAAATGCAGCTAAATATTTCCAAATGTCATCACATAAAATTTACCCGAAACCACAATATAATCCCATCTACTTATTATATACATGGTAACAAGTTGAAAGAAGTTGACTGTGTCAAGGATTTGGGTGTAACTCTGGACAGGAAATTGACGTTAGTTCCGCACATGGAAAACATATTAAAAGTAGCCTCCAAAATGCTAGGTTTTATTATTAGAAACGGCAGGGTTTTTCGAAATCCTAGGACTAAAATATTACTTTATAATTGTTTTGTTAGAAGTTCTTTGGAGTACTGCAGTATAGTATGGCGTCCACATTTTTCTGTTCACAGTCTCCGAATAGAACGTATACAGAAACGTTTCATGTGGCATTTAATAAATACATCCAGAAATAAAAATGAAATAAAAACGCTTTCCTACTTTGAAAAACTAAAGTACTTTAAAATGGATTCACTTGAAAAACGTAGGAAAGTACTTGACTTGATATTTTTGTTTAAAGTTTTGTATCATCAAATAGACTGTCCGATGCTTCTCAGTAAAATCAAACTTCGTGTTCCATCGCGATATCCCAGATCCACAATTACACCTTTCCACCCACCATTGAGAAAAACCGTCTTAGGCGCAAATTCTCCAATCTGCCGTTTGATTAGGATGGCAAATGAATACAGCAGCTCGCTGGATATATTCAATATTTCTTTGTCACGATTTCGTCGAATTCTTAAAAAAAATATTAATAACTAGTTTAAATTAGTACTAATAAAAACTTATAAAATATTACCTGTCTAGTCCTTAATTTAGATGTCTATATAATTAAAATAATAAGTTAGTTCTGTCTTAGTTTTAGTTTAGTTTTTATGTATTGTAAAACAAATATAATTTGTGAAAGTTGTGTTTGCTTCAACGTGGTTGTGCATTAGCTTATAATCCTTATGTATGTCATTAGATTAAGTAATAATGTAATAACTGTAAGCAATCCTTAAATAAATAAATAAATAAGTTCAAAATATTTATTATGTCTTTTTGACCTGATTCACAACCACGGGTTTCCAAATTAACCTGCAAGAAATCCTCGACCGCTGTTATTAAAAAATCACTTTAATCATGAGCATACAATCTGAGCGCAATAGAAAAAGTTTTAAACCTACAAATATTTTAACAGTTTTATTCCTACAAATATGTACAAGCTGCAAACGTACTTCAAAATAACGTTAATATCACACCATATTTACGTTTAATGGATTGCCAGTTGTCTATACAAATGTAGCCAAACACATGTGGTAAAAAAGTAAGAATGTAGTAAAAAGTAGGCTCAAGGGTCGAGAGCACTCACTAAGCGAAAAACCGACATTAGGATTCCATTTCCATAATTCTACCTCTTGCAATATAAAGGCTGAAACTCCCTTGTTTCGTTTTTCTTGACACGATGCCGAAATCTGAATTTCTATTATAAAGCGAATGTGAGTTTGTTTGTTACGCTTTAACACCTTAACTACTCGACCGATCATCATGAAACACATACAAGTTGTCAGAGCTACAGAAATTATATAGTAAAATATAGGGTATCTTTCATCAGAAAAAGTACTGTTCCTGAGGGATAAAAGAATTACATAACATTGCATTACATAACATACACTTACGCGAGCGAACCCGTAGCCAAAATCTAGCAAAGCATAAAGGTTATAGAATACATAAATAATCGAAACACGAAACTATCAGTAAAAGTTCTGTTTAAAGTGCAATATTACATGCGCATATATTTCAAAAACATCTCGTTATTTCTAAAACAAAGCGCAACCACTTTTACGGAATAGTTTAAAGCTTATTTTGCACCAGCGAAGGAATGTGTTGTTTCTCCTAGCCGAGGCTAAAGAGAACATTCGGGCAATTTGTTTGTTTGCGTCGGGAAACTAAGAGATTGTCTTAAAACATCCCCAGATTCCTTGTTTTACATCTCATTTGCTCGGAAACTGCCGGCCAATGTTTGTATCCTACGACGAATTTAATGAAACTAAGAATATTCATGGAGCAATTTAAATTGTATATCAGTTTAAGTGGTTAAGGGAATCATTATTATTATTGTTTCAGGTCAGAGGACAAAACAATTAGATTAATTTGTTTTAGTAATAAAATAGCCAGTCCTAGTTGCTTAAAAAATCACGTGTCGTCGTTTCGTTGTGATAAAAACACGCTTATATGTAAAAATAAACATTTCTTGTTGTAATACACTTTACTATACCTGATAAATATTTTCAAAACATTTTTGATAAAATTCCATCGTAAATCAATTATTACGATAACGAATCCAAGTTAAATATTATATTTTTTTTTAAGTTTCTTCTTTCACCGGAGCTGTCTTTATAGCGGGCGGACTTGACAAACATTAAGACTATGGACACAAAAAACATGTCAGAATCAAAAGGACTACGTGTGGATTATATAACATTGTGATCCCTAAAATATAACTAACGACAAACGAAAATAAAATTAACTGAGATATCCAAAGCTTGGTTCAAAAGTTTTTGAACCAAGCTATGGATTTCTCAATAAATTTTTATTAGCGCGAACCAATAAGCCCTATTTATTATTGGAGATAAAAAATATTTGCAGGTGTGGATGTGATGATTTTGAATGATGTCTCGGAAATGATTACGGGGTCGAGCAAATGTTATTGATTACTTCTATCAAAAGAATCTCAGTAGCAATAGGGCAATGGGCCTCTCTATTACGCAAGACCTATAATCACAGTTGGTGAAATGTCTAATAATAATAATAACCATTTTAGTTCGCGTGGCATAGACGCATAGATAAATACCTTATAGACTATAATATACATACAATTATTTGTGTTAGTATTTATATAACTTATTAACTATGTTACTACTGCTTCACTTGCACTCTGTTGTTGTGCGTTCATGTGGCACCTGTCCGTGGAAGCGACCGAACACCACACCCTTCGGCCAAAAGTCCTCCTTCATGAATACGTGCAGAAAGCAAGTCGGGACTCGCACCACGAACGCCTTGAAGTTGACGTTGCGACGCGATTCCAGCAGCTGCACTCTTGGCATGTACTTGGACTTCTGGCGTACATATTCCGCGATGTCTTCCGCCTTTGTGGTGTAATGTAAGCGAGAGGTATACACTGGTGTATTCGGTGCTGCAGCACGCAGGTTTGCACCAGGCTCCACAGGAGCCGTACCGCAGCTGTTCTTGTTCGTTTTCTGACGGCGCTTCCTCCCATGCACCATCACAAAACCATTCTCAGCATCAACCTCCTGTTTCTTTGCCATGAACAATGGGTGTGCTCGCAGTTACCTGCTGAGCCACATGTGTTTAGGTCGCGCAGCGATACGGGGAGAGGCCGCGGGGACGGGGCCGGGGCTGCAAGGTGCGCGTGCGGCGCACTCAGTAGTCACAATATTCCGCGGCGACAAAACTCCTGACGCGAAACTTGCGACCTATGTATCGAAGCAGCCTGCACCTCGACGCGTGTTGACGTTGTATTACGTGCAGATGACCTACTTCAAAAGCCATAGAGTTGCGCAACTCTTCAACCTCTGTACGCAAAACCATGAGGGTGTCTTGGGATGCCTCCAACTTCTTGTGTACATCCGCTAAACTGGCCTTAAGTAAGACGATGTCTTTCAAAAGGCTTGTAACATCGATGTGGTCGAAAGTGACGGGAGGTAACTTACTTAAGTCCTTCGCCACAAACGTCGGCACGTTTCGGTTTCCCTCAGTAGCGTGATAATATCCTGCAGACTTTTCTTCATCCCGTCACGCCTGCGAGACACCATCTGGTCACTTTTATTGAGCGACCTGTACACAAGCAGCTTGGCATCAGCTATGTCCTTCTCGCTGAAGTTCGTGCAACATATCTGAATAGCCGACACCTCGTCTATGACATCCAGCTTCTGTTACAGGAACGCCAGCAGTCCATTCGCCACAAGTGTGTCACTCATGGCGATAAAAAATACGAGCGTCAGCTTGCGCCACGCTAAACCATAAATTTATTATATTTATTAACTTAACTCCATAGTTTAACTTAACTGTTAAACGATGGAGTTGACTATAGCCTATTAATTGATAATTTAAAACTAATATTGCCGAATAAAATTCCTCGAAACCCCATCACTAAAACATTTCACAACCCCTTCCGCTTGTAGGTATCTAGAATAGTTATTAATTTGAATGATTCGATTCAATTGAAGTTGATTGAAATTATTGATACAATTTATTAATATTATTCTATATAATCATCAGTGGCTTACAAAATTATTCACTTGATAAATGAGCAACTTCAATATAAGAATGATTATAAAAATATATATAAACACTCACAATAAACTCCGTTGCTATAATTATATAGCAGTTTGATATTTATTAATACTGAAATTATTTATATACAAGATTTCTTATCGCAATCTATAGTGGCCATAAAAAATGTCTATATGTACGAGACATAGTCTGTAGTCGATATTCTATAGAGACATGATCGCATCTAGCGTAATTATTACGCTATTAATTTTTATTAAATTATTTACAATACTGTATTATACTATATTATATTATGACGTGACCTAACAAAAATATTACGTTAGGCTTGATGTCGAATGACTCGGCGGTACTTCTGACGTGACCCAAGATTAGGACAAACATCGGTGTTCTGATTCTTTTTCATTCAATTTACGTCATATTACTTTTAACGTAACACAAAAAGATAAGCTGACACGTCTTATCCGTTCTTTCATTTGAAACAGTAATAAATAACATAAAAAATAAAACTTATTCGTGATAGCCGACGGCCACATCATCATCATCATATGTCATTGAAACATAGACTACATAAGTAAAAAAATAATGAATTAATTTAGGTCTCAAAGTAACACTGATGAATGTCAAAAGTACTAAGTTTACAAAATTCACTGAACTTACATCTATGTTAGTTCCTAAGTTCAGTCAAAAGGTTAAGCCTGCGGAAAACTCACGGCCACTCTTTTAAACGCCATTAAATTAGAATGTCCGTATTTTACAAGTCATTTACACGTAACTAAGTCACTCATTTATAGATACTCATTGCTAGTGTAGCTTTCTATTCGTGAAATAATTTTAGTATCGGTTCAGGAGTTCCAGATATGAGTTACCTTCTACATACAAACATATAAAATGTATTACATGAATAAAGATTCTTCTGCCTAGCAGTTCTATTGACTTGTGTAGCTGGCAGTACAGTATATGTATCACAGTAATATTGTTAATTTTGTTTTTCGGCCTATTTTTATATAGCACTCAACAATACGGGTTGTCAATTACAATCCATAGCTCGCAATATACGCTGTAAAACAAAATTTTGATTGAATGAAGGCTAAAATATCAGCGTTGTAATGGAGCGAAATCAAATAATAAAAAAGCAATACTTTTTATAGGGATATTTTCTTTAAATAGTTATTTTTAGGGATGTTCTAAGAAAAGGTCTTTGAATTATTTTCTTTTCTGGACCTGGACCTTCACCTGGATTATGAAAATACAAAAGAAAGAGAATATCGGATTTAAAACATCTTGATAAAAGTAAAGCGTTGGCGTTTTGCAATCCAGCAAAATAAAAAAGCGAAAGTATAATATAAAGTACAAAAAAATAAAGAAATATTTTATTAATTTTACCTTCCTTGCATTAGGAGTTTTAACAATACAGCACATGGCTAAGTATGTTTAGAAACCAATGTTTATAAAGTCTGAATGTCATATTTTGTGTCCGTTGTTTCAATAACCATCAAATACTTTCAATAATTTGTAAATCGCACCAATTTTGGCCTCGTTTGGCAATGCCGCAATATTTGGCGAAATTTATTGAGTGCCAAGATGACAGTTGACACAGGCGCAGTAAAAATATAGAAAGATTTAAAAGATTTTATAGTAAACGTAAAGTTGTTTATAACGCACTTAAATTATCGTTTTGACGCACGATCATATTGATAAATCACAATACATTAATTTTTATGATTGCTTACTTCAATCTCTACCTGAATAAAGATTTAGAAATCCCATTATTGAATTAAATAGAGGTCACGACGCTGCAAGCAGATATTGCGTCCTTCAACCATTGGGAAAGAGTGACCTTGCCTCATGTACGTCTTTTCTCCGTCTGTAAAATTTCTGTCAATATCGGATCTCCCGTTCGCATCTATGACAAAAAAAATAGCTGAAAAGCAGAACCGGCACTACATACTCTTCGAATTGTACGAGTGTGTTGATAAAACAAAACAAAACTCGCGATAAGTTGATATCGAGTCGCTCAACTCTGTCTAATTAGTGTAGCCGAACAATCTGGCGAAAGTTTGTTAATAAAACTGGTCTCAACTATTAATTGCTCCCTTTCAAATGCTTCTGACGCGTCGGGCGAAATTTTTTTTTTGTTGTAAACTTATATCGGATGTTTAATTGTATTGTTGTATTGCTGTGTCATGTCTGCTGCAAATATACTTGGATAGCGAGGGCTGGTATAACTAACAACAATGTTTAACGACTGAATAGTAGACCAAACTTATTGAAATCTCTATTTTCGGCAGAATTTTATTTATATGAAGTAGTATTAAACACGCAGTATATACAAGTTTAATTGAAAAATTCTAATAAATATACCCGTGATTTATTTATACCTTACTTAAAAACTTTTGTTCTACATATTTTCATAATACTTTATTTGATTTTTCCATACAAAAATACAATTTTGTAATTGTTTGCTCTAGATGCATGATTAAGACTTAAAACTACACGCGGTGGCAACAGAAAGCAGTGGCATAACCAAACAACATACCGCAGAGATGTCTAGAGGGCAAGGCGCATGCAATTTTTGAAATGTTAAAATGTTTTTTGGAAAAATATTCAGTTTTGTTAAAAGCGGCAGAACAAAAGTTGTAGAAAAAAGACAAAAGGTTTATTAGATTTTTTTTTAACTCTGTATAATAAAAAGGCAGCGCCTGCTGTTGTTAGTTCTTAGGTGATGATTCAATTGAGCTGGCTGATCTGCGAAGTCTCTTCCAAAAACCGGCGTAAGGCTAACAAGACTGTTAATGCGTTTCGCCGCCTAAGTAAGAATCCCAGAGGCGGACATACTTACTTACTTACCCATTCCGTTCATTTCTTGCCATATTTAATTATTTTCTTGGGATTGGTTACGTGAAAATTATACAACAGTGGGCTAACCCATGTTGTCAACGTTGGGTATCCATATATTATAACATTATATGACAGTCTCCCCGTGACCATGGCTGCTGAAAAGCAACCGAAACGTCGGGGAAAGTGTAAAATTAAATTAAATCTAAATAGTTTAAATAGTTTTAATAATAATTCAATTAGCTTAAAAATTAGTAAAGTTTAATAGTAGTAGTAGTGTAACAGTTTTTCAAAATTATGTAATAAAGTGTCAAATAAACAATGCGATAAAATCCGTATATAGTAGTTTAATTTCAATTATATAACAATCGCTAGCATCTTAGCGTGAGCGATCTAAAAAATCGCTACAAGCGATCATAATCGCTTAAAAGCGATTACGGTAAGCGTATACTATCAGGCCGATCATACATATACTTATTTATAAAAATAAACCACATGTAAAGTACTTACTGCAATTATAGATTAATTCAACAAATGGTTGTATAACAGAGGTGACATGTTCTTTCACTTTTCAACTTCATACGTCATAGGTATAGTCGCTTTGTCTGGCCAACGAAACCGCCAACTTATCTCAGCACATACGTATACCTATAAATACATTGAAATTGACCGCGCATTATTCGTGTTTGAACAATAGAACAAAAGAAAATGTGAGAACAGTTCAGCCAGCGTCCATCCAAACTCAATAGACTTTACTGATTCAAAATAAAATATGTTTGACTGTTCCATAATATGAGAAAACTTTCATATATTGTTTGTGAGTGAGGCGTCAATTTAAGAAGAACTATTTCGTCTCATATTTTCTTAGCTTTTAGGAAGCTTACTGACTCTAACAATTACAAGATTTACGAATAAATCACAAAACGCTATAAAGAACAAGTAATTATTATGATACTTTAATTATAATTTTGAGGACAAAAATAAAAACAAATAATAGAGAATTGTTGTATTCTATAAAAAAGAAAACTAAACCAAAAAAAAATTGAGTGTTATGTTTTTAAACGGTGAATCAAAAGCAGATTACACGACGAATAATAGAATAAATTATTTATTTTTACGCAGACACCAAATGCAAAACGAGATTCGCAGTAAAGCAATGACCTGAGTGACAATAAAAATGTTAATTAACTCAAGGAATTCAGACCAGGCTTTGATTAACTCTATGAGGAATGCTCATTTCATTTTCACCGGTTCATCATATTCCCACTCACCACAACCGCTGCTTCGGTTCTATGAATTTTTATTAATTGCGGAGGATACATTAAAGTTACGATGTTGCTCCAATGATAGTGGTTTAAAACTAATAAAAATAAATAATTATGATGACTTTTATAATAATAATGTGTAACTAAATAATGAATAATGATTCATGTCTATGCGATTGTCTATCACATCCAAATTAGTTGCGCTATTGTCTAAGTACTCACAAGCTGAACAAATTTAGATGTGGTACTATGTGATGTAATAATCTCAACATTTAGAGTATGATTTTTAAATAAGCTGCTAAAGTGAAGTGTACCTGAATTTTGGCGTCGGTTCATAGATATATGATTGCATGTCTGGTATCGAAGGTTTATCTGTGCTTAAGCAACTTCAAAAATGGAAGTCATTTTACATAATTGTTAATGTCCAATCAATTATCTCTGAGGACACGTTTATGAAACATTTTAAATTAATATTAAAACACAAAATAATCGATCGTGCGTCCAATGCCAAACTAAGTAATTGAACATAAGTTCGATATGCAAGTAAAGAAGTTTTCTTATCAGTTACATAAAGAATATTTAACAAACACTTCGCTTTTACGCGATATAGAGCTCATCCTAATATTATTGCTTAATCCTTTGTCAGTCTTCATGAAGTGAACTTATCTAGTAATATTTCTCACCTATGGAATATAATTATTTTATTACTATTGATATAATAAAGGTACCAAACGGGATCCTTACATGGTTTCTCTAAAACCGGAGCGATTGATTGACTACGGGGAGACTACTAAAGATCGCAGTTAAATAATAATCTTGAGTTTCTGCGTGATTAAGCAAATATGAGAACAAAATAGAATATCATATTTCATATTACACACTTTTTGCTCAAAAGCAAGCAAATTATTGAGCGCTTTAACAAAACTTAGCGCTCATCCTTTCGTTGCTAGTAAGTAAGTAACGAGAATATCACGTAAATGAGTTAGAAAGAGTTATTCGCGTCGTCGTAGGTAATTTTCTACGTTCGACGTATATGGACCGTGAAGCATCACTCGAGAACAAACTCGGTTCGTGAACCAGATCGACGTTATTTTCTTTATCTGAATTTTTGTTAGCTTAATGTATATAAATTACTAGAGCCCGCGATTCTATTATATAATCAATTAGAAATTGCCAGCGGCTTCACTCGCGTTAATGTAAATTTTGTCGTATCTATCTCTGGGCAAAGGATATTTTTATATCTGTTTCCGTACTCCTGGCAACGTGTATACGAAATTTCATGATGATCGGTCGAGTAGTTAATGCATGAAAGCGTAACAAAGAAACAAATAAACTCACTTTGTCATTTATAATATTAGTTAAGATTCTATATAAAGTATATAAGTATTTTTTGATTTTAATACAATATGTACATACGTTAAATGGACGAAGCTTTAATTTGTTCATGTTATACAATCCTATTTATGTTTGAATGTGATTTTTGTGTAATGTTTGGATATTTGTGTCAATTTCGGGCAAACCATTGTGACGTTATGGTAGTCAACCCGCTTTAGAGGCGTGGTTGACCTAGGATTTTAATAGAAATTAAAGATGAACAACGCGGTCAATAAGCATATATTTTCACTTACAACAGGTGTATAAGAATAAATAGAACTACAATTAAATTCGACTAGATATTTAGTGGTATTTCAGGGCGTGATTCAAGATGAAGGCTTTTTACGTGGTCTCGGGTAGAATGGACCACTTAACTTCGGTAGGCAGCGCAGCGGAAAGAGACCGGCGCCAGGGCGCGTTCCGCATATATAGGGCCGCCGCTGGGGAGGAGGAGGCGATGTAGGGGCGCCGCGAGCACGGCCGCTCAGCAACGACCGGTCCGCGACACACCATTGAATGATTTAAAATTAAACAAAACACAAATAAACATGTCCTGGATTAACTATAGAATGCTTATATCCCGCTATGCATTACCCTGGGATTCAAACGGGCGAAACCGCGAATAGAAACTAGTGGTAAATAATAATGACCGCGGCTATTTATTTTATGTTGTTACTTTAACACAGAGCGCGATACATGCTAAGTTCTCACTAGAAATATTTCTTTTGAGTATGCCAAATATCACTCCTCAGTGTGCGCAATATCCTTAAATAAAGGGCTACAGTTTCGCATACCAATATATAACTTCTAAGTATGTTATTGACTACACATGCATTACAAATGTTATATTAGTGTAGTTGACCAACATAATTGTTGTTCCGTAGGTTGACAACTAGCCGAGCGCAAGCAGCTGTCTACTCTTGGCGAAATACGTTACAAGACACGTATATTATTATTTCTTACACCTCCAGAAGCGCACACTATTCCGAGATCTGTACTATAGCAGTATCGAAATGTTTACCTTTTTTTTTTTATACACTATAAAAGGCCAGTAACGAAACAACCCCACTGTAATACACTTCTCATCAGAAAAATCGAAACACCTTGCAAGTTTATGTTTTGTAAGGATTATCAGAAAAATGTGTATATTTAGGAATATACATATGTCAAATTTTATTTAATAGTGAATAATATGAGGTTTTCAAATCCTAATGTTAATGTTCTAAATTCAAATTAAATTTTCATAGGTTTTGTATTTTGTTTAACAAGTCATTTTTACCCTGTATGGAGTATGAAGGAAATTGATAAAACTATACACGTAAATGAAAAAAAAAAGATAAGAAACGTTTATTTAGCGTAACTTTATTTATTTAACCCATAGTACAAGCTCTGCTTAGTTTGGGCTAGATGGTGTTGTGTGTATGTGGTAGAATATTATTATTATTATTATTATTTAATAACTTGTATTCCCTCCCCGAGCTCTTATTAATGCTTCCATACGGTTCTTCATCGATCGGATGAGAGTCACGATCAAATGTTGTGGCACTCCATTCCATTCCTCTTGGATTGCGTTTTGCAGCTGGCTAAGTGTTTCTGGGGCAGGATCTCTTGCACGAATTCGTCTCTTTAATTCATCCCATAGATGTTCAATCGGATTCATGTCCGGGCTTCTTGCTGGCCATTCCATAATGGAGATACCGACTTCGGTAACATAATCTCGTGTCTCTTTAATTCATCCCATAGATGTTCAATCGGATTCATGTCCGGGCTTCTTGCTGGCCATTCCATAATGAAGATATCGACTTCGCTAACATAATCTCGTACGACGCTCGCGGTGTGAGCCCTAGCATTGTCGTGCATGAATATGAAACCGTTGCCAGTAAAATGTGCATAGGGCATCACGTGAGGCTCAAAACACTGTTCGATGTACCGATGACTGTTTAGTGCAGGCAGACGTGGCCCAGACGCAAAGACAAGCTCTGTCTTACCGTCGGCACTGATTCCTTCCCAAACCGTCCACGAACCGTCATCATAGCTGACTTTTTCTTCAATGCAGCATTATGCAAAGCATTCTCCATCTCTTCTGTAGACCTTGTTCCTTTCGTCGTTACCATACAGCATAATTTTACACTCATCAGAAAAGAGGACTTTGTTCCACTGGAGGTATGACCAATTTAGATACTCAACTGCAAAATTAAGGCGCACTCTTCGATGATCTGCAGGTAATTTCCGCTCATTTGCTGGCTTGTGCGGTACCAGTCGACGTTCCTTCAATTTTTTTTCTATTTGTAGTGTCTCCTACAGCCACCCTACGTACAACATGAAGCTGCTGCTGCATTTGAAAAGCATTAAGGCGCCGATTTCGTAAAGAAGTTGTTACAATAAATCGATCATCTCGCTCAGAAGTGACCCGATTGCTGGCAGATCCTGAACGGCGCGTGAACAAACCAGTCTCTCGATGGCGTTTGTAGACTCTATGAACAGATGACAGGATGAGAAGCAATCTTTCAGCCACAACACGCTGACTAAGTCCAGAATCCAGCAATGCCACCTCTTGGGCGGCTTCTGCGGGCGAAGTATCCATATGTTTTAGAAAAAATCTTTTTCAGACATCCCAAAGTCACAGTACACACACAGTATACAGAACACAGAACAAAAAGTTTTAAGATACGCGCTAATTTTTAGTTTTCAAAGGTGAAATGTACTCCAATTCTAAACACACATTTGTCTCAAAACAGTGAATCATTTCATATATACGATAAACAAATGAAATTCTAATTTTGGATTTTGAATTTTTGCTTATCACTGTAATCGCCAAACTGCCAGCTATACAATCATGTGATTTTTTTCATGGAATGAAACCTCTTTTGTGTTAAATTAGAACAGAAACCATAAAAACGGCAATGTGTCGATTTTTCTTATGAGAAGTGTATATATTTGTAAAGAGAACGAATTACGGCTACACCGCGTAGGTATATACTGTTGCCTGTCCATTATCCTAGTCAATATATATTGATAAGGAGCAACTTATACATCAAACCCATCGCATCGACGGTTGGCGTAATAATACACACATTTTAAGACATGTTCAGCAATGGCTCTAACTATCAAAGTTTGATTACACCACAAAAATAGATTTAAGTACGCCAGCAATCCCTTGTATTGTCTGTATCATTTATTCGCAGCTATAAACGTTTTGTTTTCAACACTGTATATTAATGTTACAAACATTTGTTACTTAGTTCAGGCATTTTCATAAGGAGCTCGCTTCGAAGTGTGTACCACAAGTGGAACACTCGCAATCCTAGATACCTTGCTGCTTTACAATGTCGTAAAACAAAATGTCGCGTTTCCGGGTCAACTTATTGTTCCGCTCAGTCCGAATTGTTTGCACTCATTGCAGATATTTCAGCAGACACCTGCGCCGAATATCAAGCATATCTGTGCCGCATTTCTGCTCCGGGTTGATTAAAATATTTACTTGTTTTACATTTTTGACTGCTGCTGAAATTATTATAGTTATTGGGAAAGATTTTCGGAAGAATTGAATTTTGAAGTAATATACCTAACATAATAAAATTTAATTATGATCGGTCGACTAATGAAGGTGTAAAAGCGTAACAAATAAACTCATATTCGCATATATAACATTAGTTAAGATTAAATTAAATTAAAATCGTTACCATCTTAGTTTTAGTAGAATATAATTATATTATTTCTATGTATAATATGTATGTATTTACAAAAAAAAATATATATGTATGTTTATCCATTGTCTAGTACCCATAGTACAAGCTCTGCTTAGTTTGGGCTAGATGGTGTTGTGTGTATGTGGTAGAATATTATATTATTATTATTATTATATATTATAATTGAAAGTATACATCGGTTTCAAAATTTATTAAAATATTACGATAAATAAATAATAATCATAATAATACATATGTGTAAGTATATTTACTATAATAGTAACAGTGCGTTATTTTGAAAGGAGAAACATTGCAAAACAATAACTATAGTATACAAATTAATACGCATAGGTATCTAGTTGTCATAATAACCAAAACCGACAATAAAATATATAAATTTATCCAATTCTCAGCAAAATGACAAATTACCTTTCGTATATAAGATCACGCGGTGAGATATGCTCTTTCAGGTCAGGCTACTTATGTCAATTCTACTGAATATTCTGAAATGGTGATCACGTGGTACAAGCAAAGTTTATAGTCCCAATAGTACAGTTCACAGCCGGAACAGTTGACAAAAAAGGACTTACATAAATAAGTGCGATGGCCGAACGGCAATGTGTATGGTGACGTCAATCTCGACGCTCCAAATAAATTGTACGAACGATAAAATGCCCCGAAAACACAACATTGTACTCACTGTAGTGATATCTACTGAATATTACAATGATTTATACAATGCATAAAATAATTATTTAACACTAAATGTACGTCATCTAGCAAATTGTTTAAATGAAAACAGATGTCAAACAATAAATATACGCAATAAAATATCTGAAGCTCAAACTTCCACTATGATGTCAATACATCGCAAGTAAAATTTTTTAATAAAATCGATGCTGATACCCAACAAAGTAGGTTAAAATAATCTAAAAGAAAAGACAAAGAAAGCATAGGGCACGTAGGTAGCGGACGTTAAACGCGAAACTCTTGTGAAAATCGACGTACACCCTTTTCTTTATCCGTTTGCTTCTCATTTTAATTCAATTTACTGGATGAAGGAGAAAAAGTAATCTCCAGGGTTGGGTCGGGACATGCTACAGAGAGATTGGAAGTCATCGGCGCAGTATTGGGACGAACTCATATACTTTTATGGCGGCAAAAGTTTTTTATTCGCGGCAGAAGAAAAAAGATTCGCGTACCGCGCAACCCTCTTACATGTGAGCCGCATACGTGAATAACTATGAATACGGGTATGAGGAATGAAAACATTAGTAGTCCGTTCGATTTGATCACGGATCAAATCCATCGGGAGCATCTCAGCTTTCACTGCATAAATATATTTTACTAGCCGCTGTCCGAAGCCTCATATGTATTCATTCGTACCTTTGTCTGAAAATAAGATTAAATGGGGAAGCACATACCATAAAGAAAAACTCAATGAAAAGTTTAAGGTTCTTCTATAATTTTAATACAGTTAGTATAGAAGAAGAACATAACATTGTTTAGTTAGTATTATACCATTTAAAAAGGAACATACATTCATACCGAAATGCCTAACGATGCTGCTGATTACATATGTATAGGTTCACGTTAGATGACGTCTTGCTATGTGTGCAATAGATGCGTATAAATGCATTTGCCCCGTGATATAAGTTTACGCTTACGATTTCGTGGGATTATAAGGTCGCGACCTCGGTTCGATTACCTGGTCAGACAAAGTATTATTGGATTTTACTACTAGGAAATTCTCACTAACTCATAGTGATTCATGAACTGTGGTATTGTGCCCGCAAGCTGGCAATAGGCTCGCCTCCATTTACGTGGGACCAAAAAACATAGCTAGCAAAATGTCGTTGAAATTCATTTTTGGCTATTCCACCTGGCGAATACAGGCGTGAGTCTATGCTTGTATTTTCATCAAAGTTTATACAAAGTTTATAACTCTATGAAAACACAATGTTAACTAATTTAGTTAGTGCTACGTTCCATCAAGTTCAAGATAAACCAAATATTAGTATGGATATCGTTTGTTTTTTAGAAGGTATAATTTGAGCTAAGAACCTTTAAAAACGAAAATACTTAATAATCAGAACCTTAACATTATATATACAGAGCAGTCCACACCTCAACGCGCTTATTTCATGCTACGTGAAAAATAGACTTGTTGAATCTTAAGTCTATGTAAAATACAGAGTTTGTAAATTGAATAACTTGTTATAGACGTTTTGACAAAATACCTACATATTTTTCTGCCCTTGTCAATACTATTCCTGCGGGCTTTAGATTCCAATGCAATAACTCAGGTTTGATAGGCATATTGAGCTGCATACAGAGTAGCAGCGCAGCATATATCCTGGAACAAAATTTAGTCTACTGACCATAGAATAAACATGTTAAATAGAATCAAAAGAATACATAATGTGTGTTAGACTCTTCTGCTTACATAATATATATCATAGCAGTAAAATTGAATATACGAGAATATTATACAGCGTAACTATTGTTCAGATTCGATTTAAGTACTTACTTTACTCAAAGCAAATATATCATGTACTAAAAAGAAAACTAGTCATGATAGATGTCTCCACTTTTACCATAATAAGCATCCTTACTTATTGACGAAAGATCATTTACTCAGGCAATTCCTCCAAACGTGTGACCTCACATCACTTGACTGAGCATTAGTAACCGTGGGTTCGAAAGGTCAAAGGCGAGCCAGTTGGTCAATTTATCTTCTGACCTTTATTTCCATAAATTAGTAATACTACATATATGTATGATGGCTGAGCCGATTCTAGCTTAATCTCTGTAATATTAGGAAGAAATGTTACTATAGTCGATCCTTAAGGTTTAGTGGAAAAGTGACTAAAAGTGTATATAGGCATAAAGTAAACTAGAATTTTGAGCCTGCTATGTAATTTAATGCTTTGATGGTGCAATAGTTTAAGAGGTCACCTAGCCTCTGCCAGAACTTGTTGTGGATAACCCATACGGCATATAAAATTGTGTAATCCATATATGGTTACTCAGTATCTCGGTATTTTGTGTCAGTTTGAATTTTTGTAGAGCAGCAGTAACAATATAGAAATAACATTTGGCGCAGGTCTTCTTATAAAATATACAAATGAAAATAAACTATAGTACTATTTAAACTATTTAAATTATGAAAGTATTTAGGTTTACGCTTTCCCAGCATTTCGGCAGCCATAGTTACGAGGAGACTAAGATAGTGGTTGTCTAAATGTCTTGAAGTGTAGTTATTTTAGATGCCCTAACAAAATTTAGATATTAGTGTCTCTATATACGCAGAATGAGCTCAAAGTATTGTTACGAGCTGGGCTCGACAGATAAGAATATAAACAATATTACCGACAAAAACACGTTTTATTCAGACACACAATTAAATTTAAAACACAACAAACACTATACCACACTTTTTCACTGTACTGCTTCAAACTCCGTAGTATTTCCGCTTCCGTTCGCTTCGATGAACACTTGACCGCTTACGATTGTAAACTGACTCGGCGGTGCGCGTGCGCCCTATTTATACACGGGTAAAGCGCTTCTAGAGCTTTCCAGCAACGCCGTACTCAGCGTGTAAACAGCACGATGATTCGAGAAAGTACCAGCATTCTCTCTAAGATTCTCGTACCGTACTACGCAGTTCCGTAAGATGTCAATAGATGGCGGTGTAAACTATTAGACGGAACCGCCGAGTCCCTCCCACAATGCCGAGAGATGTCACTGGGCGTAACAGTATCATGAAGTCAAGCTGTGTTTTGCGTTTTTTTGGAGTTTGACGATCTGAATAACTGGATCCCAAACTGGTGGTACATTCCAACCATGGTCTCTGTTGAAATTTGTTCCTTAATAATTTGTTTCCTAATTTCAATAACCTCGCGAAGCATCTTTGGTAGGAATCGGTGTTGTATTGCGAGTATCTGTAGTTTGTCAAATCTTAGTGGTTGTTCCCCTGTTGCACATTTAGTAGTTGTTTACTAGTTTTAAAATTATGTAATAATAGTGTTTTTAAAATAAACATCGTGATAAAATCCGTATAAAATAGTTTAATTTCAATGTATAACATTAGTATAAACGTACAACAATATTATGTAAACATATACCATCTAGGTAACCTGGAACCACCTGGTGCCATATTTCGAGCTATATTTCTTGTTCTTTTGTGACAGCAGACCAATTACTTAAGGCAAGGCTACATTTACCTGTTTATAAACAGCTGTTTGTTTGTTCGTTGTATCTGATCTATTAAGATGATCCTGATAATCCTTGATATGTCGTTATCTTCGATCAGATATTGACGGATAGGTACTTAATGCCAAACCTATTGTCAGTCGAATGACGCAACCAGTACGTAGCTCTATATTTTCAAATAGGTACATTATAATTATCTATCTTAACTATTTAATATTATAAAAGCGAATGTGAGTTTGTTTGAAACGCTTTCACGCCTTAACTACTCGACCATGATCATGAAATTTCGCACACACGTTGTTAGGCGTACAAAAAAGGACATAGGGTACCTTTCATCGAGCGAAACCGCAAGATAAAGCTAGTATTTTTAAAATGTAAACTAAAGTACTTAAATATTGAAATTATTGTATAATAACAATTCGGCAAAACAAACAAGAAATTCCGGTAATAAATCATACGCAAAGTAGTATTTAATATAGCTTGCACTCAACATGCGAACTGCCGAATGCTTTTTCCACTCGCGAACTCTTTGCTGAACTACAAACAACATGTTTTTAAATAAGTTGAGTACAATGTCGCATATAAATTACGAAGTGTATTACAACTAAACAGCCTAGTTTTAAATGTTAATATATGTGTTTATATGATATGAATATTGATAGTAATATTATCAACATAGCGATCCTATCAATAAGGATGAATTAGCTTAAAATGTTAACTATAACCCTAAAAACAATTTGATTTCTAATCAAAATTATCATTAAATACTATTCATTCATATATCATTTAATTTTGCCAGCAAAATTTAATATTGAGTCAAAGTCACATCTGCATTTATAATAATTATAATACAGTGCTTACGTACTTTTCTCAGAACTCTAACAAAATTATTATTTACTGTTTCATTTAAGACGTTTATACCGCGATCGCCCGGAGGAGTTCGTGAACGTTATTGATTCAATATATTTTAATTGCCCTATTATACATTCTGTATCTGCTTCACGATGTAACAAAACTCAATTGGGACATCAAAGCATTTCTTAACGTATCTCCTCTAATGACGGGTAACATTCAAACAATACAAAAAATGTTTAATATAAATCATTAGCGTACCTCCACTCCATTCAACAGCACATCAAAGAAGGAATAACTCATAAAACTCATTTCAAATACTTCCTCGTGCAATTTTCTTGACCTTTAACGATCAATACGAAAATTGAGCTTCGAAATAAATATTCTAAATACGCACTTTTAAAGAATAGGGCGTATACGTAGAGGTTATTTTGCCGCGTCTTTCCTTGCATTTTCTTATATTTCCTTTGCGGAAAATTTATTTGGCTTTAGAAAGTAAGAGTAATAGTAAACCGGACCCCGAATAGTGAATATGCGACACACGGCACGTAATATATCACAAAGGCAAAACTTTAATCTAACCCCTTCCAAGTTTCCGCATAGAACGTAAACGAAACGTACCTATGTTTGTGCCGTATATCATTATGTGAACCGCGAAATATTAACTGCGGTACACAACTTATCTCACCAATATTATAAATAGATAATTTTGCTCGTGTGTTTAACAATGGAGCCCGCTCCGATGCGCGCACCTTGTTTTCTTTTTAATTTATACACAAGATGGTGTAACTTATACCTGCCAAAGCAGTCTTTTTATCTGTCGTAAATATACAGATACATCCAACGCAATAAATACATACATAGATTCACGCCTGTTTCCCAGAGGGGTAGACAGAGACTACGGATTTCCATTTGCTACGATCTTGATACACTTCTCTGGCTTCATTCACTTTCATCACATTCCTCATACACGCCCGTCGGTTCAAGGTGCTCTTAACCTGGCCTTTGTCCAGAACGTCTCCGATCTGATCAAGAAACGTTCGCCTAGGTCTTCCTCTTGCGACTGTTCCATTCACACTAGCCTTATAAACTTTCTTAGTCAGTCTTTCCTCGTCCATTTTTTCTACATGCCCAAACCAGCTTAACATACCCTTTTCTATTCTTGTCACTATATCCACTTTCATGCCGCATCTCTCTCTAATCACACTACTCCTTATTCTATCTTTCAGAGTCACACCACATATATTTCTCAGCGCTCTCATTTCTACAGCATTTATTCTGCTCTCATGCTTCTTTTGCCATACCCAACTTTCACTTCCATACATCAGTGTAGGCACTAATAGTCCTCTATGAACAGCAAACGTGCCTTTTCGGAAACATTTCGACTGTTCATAAAAGCGCGTAGAGCTCTATTCACTTTGTTTCCCGCAATCGTTCTCCTTTCAATATCTCCCTCATGTTTACCATCCCTTGTAAACAAAGTACCCAAATATACAAACTCTTTCACTTGCTCCACTTTTTCTCCATCAATCATAATATTACACATCGTCACGCACTCTTCCTTTTCAAATACCATTACTTTCGTCTTGCTTACATTTATTTTCATTCCTTTACTCTCAAAAGCACCATGCATAATAGTTACTATCGCCTGCAACTCTTCTGCTGATGACGCAAGTATTACTTGGTCATCGGCATAAAGAAGACATTTGACAAGTAACTCATTCATTCTTAATCCCCATTCACAATCTTTTAAATCTTTTAAACAATTGTCCATGTATAGGTTAAACAGCCAAGTTACACATCCTTGTCTAACATCTTTTTCGATGCTAAACCATTCTGTGTAGGTCCCATTTATCCTAACACAAGCTCTGGAATCATCATAAAGAGATTTCAGAGCTCGCGTGAGGGTGCTATTCACTTCATACATGGACAGTACCGACCAAAGTTCATTCCTCACCACTTTATCATAAGCCTTTTCCAGATCCACGAATGCGCAATAGACCTTTTGGCCTTTGGCCAAAACTCTCTCGGCTATGCTCCGTGAGGAAAAGACCTGATCCGTACATCCCATACCCTTTCGAAATCCCGTTTGTGCATCCCATATTTTCTCGTCGGTTACTTTCACAACCCTTTCAATAAACACTTTCGCATATAATTTACCGACGACGCTGAGCAAGAAATATATATATATATATGCAATAAAATATATCCTTATAAAGTAGTTTAATTTCAATGAACAAAGACCTTTTTATGAACGCCTCTATTCTAGTACCACCGAAGTAACCTACTTATTTTTATAATGCCAATGATAACCTCTGCCAATACGATATTCAATAAAGATGGCGATCTTAACTAACACATCTGAATAATATGAGTCCTTCACGTGTAGCTCAGCCATATACAGAAGTACTTTAGTACGAACAATAAAACACAAGTGCATAATTTACAGTTTTATTGTGCATAGTTCTAGAAAATACATTTGATTTTTGCATACGCTCTATGTTGTTACGTAAAAGCGATGGATATTGACCGTGAGAATAAGTAGACATTTCACTGCATAGATAACAGAGTAATTTGTGCGGTCGCCTCAACATTGCCAGTGCGTTGAAGGATTTAGGTTCAATCTCTACACTAGATAATCGTAACTGTGATTCGTAAATAATTATCCGATTCCGAACCCCGGTGTTATTTGTGCCCAACGTTTTAATATTTTTAAAGGCCCAACAACTGTAGAATTATTTGTAGTACAGATGTTGTATAATATAAATAAATAAAAATCTACTAGATTAAACTTCTTCAAAATATAGGTCTATCAATGGACCAACGGATGAACATGATTTTTCCATTGAGTTAGTTAAAGATTTTGCCTGAAAAGTGCAGGTTACTTTGGAATAACAATATTTCCGTAGAACCACAGGACACTTCACAATCATGAAGATTATATATCTTGAAATTATTTGTGGTTTTGATATCAATTTGCTGTTCTATTATTATTCGCTAAGAGCTCTACTGTGTACTATTTTAGTTTATATACCTATATTTTGATCAAGACAAGCTTTAAAATAGCTGAGTTACTTACTTGTTTCTATTCAGTCTGTATCTTTTGTATAGCCTCTATACCTCCTACTGAAAAGTAACCTATAGCCAGTAGTGGAATAATCTATATAATTACATATATGAAATTATAAATTAGTTTTCTAAGAATACCCGATCCTTTGGATGTCTTATACAGATAAATATGCGAGGTTCTGGCTGCAGGAAATAAAAACTATAAAAGTATATATATGTATGTATCTTATGTGGGGGCCAGTCAGTGCAGACCGGCGACACTTCGACCCAGTGGGATCTTTTGTGTCGACACTCTCCCAATAACGACTACCATAGATGTTCGGCAGCAGGGACCGACGGCTTAACGTGCTCTCCGAGGCACGGAGCAGACGATAATTGTCAATCAATACGCACATAATTTCGAAAAGTCATATAACTTCCGAAAGTCAGAGGTGCGCGACGTGGGTTCGAACCCGAGACCCTCTGCATTGCAGTCTGTTGGTCTCCCCACTGAGCTATCGCTGCTTAAAGTATATGTAAGAGATAGGTATTAATTATAAAGCCTGTTTGTAGCAGTAGTCACTCATTATAGCAAAACTTCCTGTTTCCTTATCTCTTTTTGTATGACTACGGGCTAAAAACGACATCTCCCATGAATACCTTCATGAATCTTAATCAGATGGGCAGACAGTGTCAGGCCGTGTCGCTAGATGGTTCTCCTAAATGTCCCCAATAGGCATGTGAACTTTAAAAGCGACAGAAGGCAACACCGGTGTCTATTATTATCCTAACCAATATAATAAATGCGAATTTGAGTTTGTTTGTTCGTGTATTTGTTACGCTTTCACGCCTTACGTGACCAAACATCATGAAATACACGCTTGCATACACATTATCAGGGAAACAGGAAAGGACTTAAGGGTACCATCAGAAAATTAATGCATAAAGAAGTATTGTTAGTAATCTAACCTACACAAGCAAAGCCGCGGGGAAAATCTAGTAGTATTATAATTATTTTATTACCTGAGATATGTTAACCTTATAGAATCAGAATACGCAAAAAAAGCACAAGTACATGATTTATAAATAGTTTATTTATGTATAACATTTTGCTGGCAGTACAAAAATTACATACACCGTGTAAAGTTGTCCACAGGTGCGATCCTATTCTTAGCTGACTCGCATAGTAAGTCTTTCAGAATTTTATTTATTCATGAACTTATTCCTAACACGCAATGTGCCTGATTTTCATATGTATGTGATACAGAAATCTTAACGATAACAGATTTATCGCGATTTGCCATCTTGGTTTTATAGGTGCGTGACTGCGTAAGTCGAGCACGTAACGACCAAACATGGATATACATCAACCGACAACCTCGGTGAATTTATACGCTTCACTATATTTATTGCTGCTATGAAATACTTAGTATTTGTTCCAAATGCTAGTGCTGACGTCACACCAAGTTGGTATGTGCTGTCATAACCAAGTGAGTACTGTTAGGGATCGAACACACTATCCGTTTGTTCAGTATGAACATACTTTACCATTATTCTATTTCTCGGATAGCACAAAGTAACACGCGTTTTGCCCACTTAAAAAGTGGGCATAGGGTGCCAATATATAACGCCATATGCGAGAAATCGCGACCATATGTCCGTGATTTTTCAGACGACACTCTTGGAGTTTTCTTACATCGTCATACCCGTTTTATACCTATTTTTATTTTGGTACAGTACGGATAGTACAGCAGTTTAAACGGTTTACTCGCGATTATGCCACACCGAGTGTTGTATATTGGATCCCCGCACTGGACAAAAGTTTGCGTGCTTTACAAATAGTTGGGCCGTATCAGGAGTTTTTTCTCACTGTTCCACTGTCCCAATGTTTGCAAAATTTCCCGCGATACGTGATATAAGTAACTTTACAAATATTGAGACAGCGGGACGGTCATCTTTATAAACGCATCGCAATGGCATTGGCGATCTACTAGGTGCAAAAGGAGTAATCCCTTTCCTGATCTGAGTTTTCGTAATCCATAATGGAATGTGGATATTCTATTAATTATTTGAAAGCCGCATTGAAACGGATATAAATAAATTGCAGGTAATCAGCTGCAATTTGTCATTAAAAAAATTGGGCTGTCTATCTATCGGCTGCTCGTGACCCGTCCTATTTAACCTTTATTCCAAAATGTCAATTAAACGATAGGCACTTTTAAATTTTAAGAAATGGACATTTAGTTTTAAGTTTAATTTAATGTATTACATGACCAAATTACTTTTTCAGGACATACATGTCGAAATACAAACATCATGATTCAGAACAATTGTATCTAATACACGATACAATTGTTTCGTGCGGGCATTGAAGCTAAGAATAAATAGACTGAAGCCAGTATGTTTCCGATGGGATAGGCAGAAGTGTGACAGTCATGCCTTCATTTAGCCAGCACATAGCTGGCTAATGTCGACGATTTAATTACGAGTCTATTGCCGTTTAATGAGCAAAATTTCAGACTAAATATGCTTTCTGGGTTATCCATACGTGACTGAAGGTTATATTAAAATGGCCATAAACTTAAGTGAGCTCATTGTCCACTATATACGAACAATTCCTTATGTTAAACTGTAGACTTATCTACAGTTGGCGACAGCCATAAATCACGTCGCTCAGTACTAGCTGAATGACCATTTATAGTTCAATAAACTTATTCTATTATCATCCATCTTTGTCATACACTACAACATACTTCTTTTTATCTTCTGTTTAAAAACTGCTGCGGTAAGCTATAATTCATATACAGCCAAAGAAGAGTGAGTGGGTTTTTGACGCTGTGACTTGCTTGTTTCTTTATATTATAAATGCAAAGTTTGCTACTAAACTGTGCGCCATACGATAAATAAGTTTCGCTATTTGTTATGAATATACGTAATTGTATGGAATAAAACAAAAAATAATCACTCATTTAAAAAAACAGGTAATAATGACTCAATAAAAAAATATATATAATATTTAAAAAGAAATAGATCTGTTCAAAAAACAACCATGTTAATATTTAAAGCAGGTATGGACAGCAGCACTACCGTATCGTAACGCAACTAGTTTATAGTTGACGGTGACTTTATACATGCGTATAACAGGTATAAAACAATCACTCGCCAAACTTAAAACATCTTTACTAATTAGTTATTTACTTTATTAATAAAATAAATTCTATTTAGCTGCTAGGACATACTTGGACAACTTATTTTTTATTGATAGACTTCTACTAGACGTACATAAACGTGACAATTGCAGCTTTAAATTTCGAATCAATTTTAATCGTTACTAATATCTAATAGTAATTTCATTCTACATTTGTATGCCACGGTTGGCGATATAGGAAAAATAAAACGAATTCTACATGTGCAAGCGTAAATGTAATAAAATGTGTCAATTATTTATTCTGTGCATAAAACAAGGCGAACACCGAGTACGTCCCACGCACCACCTGAAACAATAAACGATGAATTAAAACAAACTGATGAGCCAATGACCAGAATTAATAATTAAATTAACGTACGTTTCACATATTTTGTCGAGTGCCTATACACTTGTGGAACTTAAAGGCTTAATGTGAATTTTATTATTAACTCATTGAAATTTGTTTGCGAAATAAAATACCGATTGTGCGATATTAAATGTTATGAATGGTGAGCACTATCGAGCTATGGATCTTAAAACAGTTTTTTTATATAAAAATTTTTTTTTTATTAAAAGTAGTATTAATTGTTAGTTGGAGTTAAAGATTACGTAGTCTTTAGAATACTTTGTCATATCGGTTATTTTGTTGCCTAGCAACTCGCATTCGTCTTGCGTTGTGGACTAGAAACTAAGAAGAGGCCCGTGCCCAGCAGGGAGACTATAATAATAATAATAATAATATTCTATCACATACACACAACACCATCTAGCCCAAACTAAGCAGAGCTTGTACTATAGGTACTAGACAGTGGATAAACATACATACATACTTTTTTTTTTGTAAATACATATATGTATATTATACATAGCAACACCCAGACCAAGACAAACATCCATGTTCATGCACACAAATGTTTGACTTGTGCGGGAATTGAACCCGCGACCTGAGGCGTGGCAGTCGGTTACACTAACCACTACGCCATCGAGGCCGACGAACGACGAAGACTATATCCGTTATTTCAGTTTGCCTGAGAAAACGGTAACGATGACACGATAGCGTGCGCTATATAACCCTTGAACAATTACCTATTTGAAAAGACACTCTTTATAAGAGTGCCACGAAAAAGTTTTTACTCTTTGTGGACAGCAAATCGCCTATTGACTAAATAACACTGATAGGTTCGTAGCTAATCGGACAAAATAACACACAATAATATCATTTAACCATTTACCCATAAACATGTGTGTATGTGGTAGAATATTATATTATTATACATATATATATATATTATTTATTTCATTTCATTTTTAAGAGACTGCTCCTGCACTACGGGTTAACCCCGTGTCGCCGAATTTTCACAAAAATTCAAACAACGGACTAAAATACACCCAAACTCGGGACCACTATTTATGGATCTCACATATTACTGTCCCGTGTGGAGATCGAACCCACAACAATTAGAGGATATTTACTAAACAATGTAACAATAACATTTAACTATAATGATTGAGCTAGAACTAGAATATATTATGCTTAATTACTACAATGAAAGCTTGAATCATAATTTGTGAAATGCAATAAATATTTAATAAATACATACATAAATAAATAGATTTACGCCTGTTTCCCAGAACATACATACGAACAATAGGCAATATATAAGGGTAGGCAGTGACTACAGATTTCCATTTGCTACGATCCTGACACACTTCTCTGGCTTAATTTTACCTGACACACTTCAAACTGACAAACTCTATATAATATATAGAGTTTATAGATACCAAATTCCAAATGAATTACACAAACAGCCTTAATTATAAACCAAACTCCAAAATAAGCAAAAATTACCCATAAACGTTAATGTTAAATGTTAGTTTTATTATACAATGAAATAATATAATAATAAATTAAAAACAGCGGCAGACCGTTCAAGTCCTTGATCAAAGGTTAATCATTGATCAAGAACTTGAGCGGTATTTCGTTGAGAAGTAGCTTAATATTAGTTAGCAATATTTTATAAGTAAAGCTCATCAAACCTCACCTAAAGGCATAGGCAAGGTGGGACGATCCCACCATTTTGGTCCAGGAAAATACTTGCACACATAACATCAGCCGGGTTAGGTGTACGTATGCGGCTCTTAGAACGCTCCGCTAGACCCAGGGGCATTCCGTACTTTTCTCTCTCTTAGTTGGAATTGATTTAGGTTTGAGACAATCACGTAACATGAACTCGTAGATTAGATTTATTTTAGTATACTAATATAATCTTAAAAACTTGATTACCTCACTAGATTACTTGTACGGTCAGTTCAGTCCCTAAGGGGACATTAAGGGCCCTAACTTTAATAAGCAGAAATTCTCTGAGAATAAAAATTCTGCCGACCTTAGCAGTCGACGGTCGGTGGCTAATTTAATAAAGGCTTAATGCACTATGTCCTATCGAACTCGTCTATTTATACAAGTATACATTCGTATGTTCTGTCCTGCTCTACAACAATTGTCGGCAAGTATCGATTCTCATGTAGGAAGTTTACAAAGTCTAGTGCGATATTTTCATTAATATGATTGTGAGTGGCCTGCGGCGCAGGGGAGTACACTTAAAAAATGTTACGATTGAACGAGCGGATATGGTTACCCATTTCCAAAAAAATCACGCCTCTTCCTACCCTAATAAACCTAAACTTAATTATAATAAGCATGTATTACAATCGATAAATGCCTTACTGGATAATAACTCTGGTCTTCTGTTAAAATATCGCTATCCACTTATCGCACACTATACCTTCAATACCTATATAAACGTTATACATAGAAGGTAACCAATTTTGATGCGGATTACGAACAGCGCTTTGCTTCATAGCTCGTGTTGACAATTAAAAGCCACATATATTTCGAGCTAATATATTTCATACCGAATGACGCACAGATATTGCGCAGTGGTAGCCAAACTATACACGAGGAAAGCTACAAAGAAAACTGTTATTTCCATAATACATGATATCAACAAGTCTCGTTACAAGGATTTAAAAGAAAACATACCGTTATCATACTCGCATTATAATAAAAATAACGGTTCAGTTTGTTTCTTAAACATTCGTACTGCAAGTTTATATCTGGAATCTTTAGTATTTTGGCTACCCTACATATTACATATTTAAACATGTGTATTCAAAAATAGGATTATGTGCGTTGTTTGAAATAAGAATAGAATTACATAGAAATAATACTAGGCAGATTTTGTGAGAAATTAAATATAGGCCAATGTATTGACGCTTAAAGACTTGTAAGGTCGGATAAAATGCAGAAAACTATACATCTGAATTTATCATCCATCATGCTTGTGAATAATAAATTGCTTTTAAAGGTAAGACTAGCCTCTGTACATTATATTATATCAACTTATTATGTTAAAAATTATTATTCTATACTAAACACTAACTAACTTCGCCGGCGATGAAAAAAGAAACATTTATTAAAATCCACTGTCGCATATTGCGTTCTGGCGATTCAAGAACAAAATATTTATTATTTAAAATCCTCTTTCGCATATTTCATTATCAGATCTAGTCGATAGTAATATTTCACTAAAATTTAACAAAGATTATTCGAGTCTACGTCAAAGCTCGTATGACCGAAACAGCGTGTATCATTATCGCAGTCGGTAGAGTGGAAAGCTTGCTGTCAATACGTCACCATGCATGTCAATATAATAATTAATAGCCGTTTAAGCGTTTAATTTCACTATTACAATGAATAAACATGTCAACTAGAACCACTTTAAATCAATAAGAATGTATACACTGAAAATATAATAGTCAAAACCCGTTGGTTTAGAATGTCATGACATATTCTTGCGGCTGATTGTAAGGATCTGGGTTTCGTTCCCGACTTGATCAAAGGGTTTATAAAATTTTCTCAGCAATTAGTAGCACGGAGTCTAGCAATGTGGTGCTCCCTATTCTATGGCTGTGAGAGTATGATACTCTCTCAACGATGGGAGAGAGTAATACTCTGTCACACATACATACATACATACATACATACATACATGCGCTCTTACTTTGTTTCACACTTTCTCCCCTTTCTGTCACATGTATGATCTCCCGCTTTGTCTACCCTTATACCATGTGTACCATGTGTGTATGTAGAACATTCCATAACGAAAGTTTAAGATATGATCCACCTTAGTGTTCACCTAGTTTTGAATAATACTGTAATATTTAGTAATAACAATAAATTTATATATACAAAAGACGCTGCCTTATTTGAAAACTTTGTTTGGTTACATGTGAATTTATTGCTGTAGTATTAAATGTAAGAGGTTTTACGTGTTGTGGAAGTAGTAAAATTTGTGATGGTGTAGGAAAAGCTTAGTTCAGCTCAGCGTAAAGGAGAAGATTAATCGCATTAATAATGTAGCTGAAATTGCATACCCAAGACATTTGAATTGCAATCCAACAGATTGTAATTAGAAAAATCCACTGAATACAAGAATTCGAACAGTAATCCTAACTAATATTATAAATGCGAATTTGAGTTTGTTTGTTCGTTACGCTTTCATGCTTACTGCTTAACCGATCATCATAAGATTTTGCATACACTTAGTCTGTGGTACAGAATAGGACATAGGGTACCTTTCATCCAGAAAAAAAGTACTGTTGCCGAGGAATATAATATTTTTGACAAAATCTACTTTAACGCGAGCGAAGCCGCAAGCAAAATTTATTCTTCTTCTCCCTAGCCTTTATTATTCCTAAGTCACCTGGGATCGGTTTTTCTATTCTAACCGGATTTGACTGATATCAGTTTTAACACGGAGCGGCTGCCACCTGACCTCCGCAACCCGAAGGCTAACGATACCCTAAGGCTAGACCAGTGTCAGGATATTATAGGGCACTGACTTCCCAATAACGACTGCCATAGATGTTCATGGCACCCGGGACCGACGGCTTAATGTGCTCTCCGAGGCACGGCGCAGGCGATAATTGTCAATCAATACGCACATAATTTCGAAAAGTCATATAACTTCCGAATGTCAGAGGTGCGCGACGTGGGTTCGAACCTGAGACCCTCTGCATTGCAGTCTGTTGGTCTCCCCACTGAGCTGTCGCTGCTATAATCAAAATTTAGTAATGTAATAAATATTCCATGTAGCAACCGGAAACGTTTCCAAGATTTTGACATAAATTGACATAATTTTGTCACCTGTTTTGCGCTCTGTCCCTAATGACTGCATTGAGTACGCTAATAAAAGTAATAAGATAAAAGCGCGACGTACGACGTAGTACATAATTATCTATTCAATCTATATTGCAGTCAAATCCTGTGTTTTTAATTTGCGCTTATGATTAGGTAGTGCTTTTTTGTAATGTAAAGTGGTTTGTAATATCAGCACAGGATCTTAAGCCATGCATTGAGAAATGGTCCTGATGCATACCCCCTCGCCACAAGGGGAGGCGAGAAAGTTATGTCGGACTCTCCCGAGACTTCGGGCTTACCGACTAAGACCACCACGGTGTGGCAGCTCACTGCGTTGTATGATGGTTAAGTCACTGGAACTGAAACTACATTAGCGACCAACCCAGCAGTGCAATACAGAGATATAGTGTAGATACTACATCTTCTGGGGCGGCGTATTCTGGAATCTTGAGCCATGTCTAGTTGACGCCAACATGTTTGCCGCCAATTATATTGATCGTAAGAATTTAGCTGGCGAAATATAGTGGTGGTGATAATACAGCTCTGTCACTCTATCTCGCTCTCTTTTCCACTGTCGCTTCCACTTTTCTTCCTCTCCTACAGGGATGTATTTAAAAAAGTTCTAACCAGCAAAAATGTTCCATAGGTAAGTTCCAACATCTTGAAGGCTTTCATGACGAGCGGCCGTTGAGATTGAATCATCGCCAGCAGTACCAGTTGCCTGATATTGCGCTTAGGCATATTGTTCAGCCGCGGTGGAGACAGTTGCCAGCCACAGTAGAATATTGCATCCGATACCAGAGCAGCCTGAAAAATATATTTAAAGTAGGTAAGGCAATTCTTTTTAAAATTAAATTTACGTTCTACAGACTCTAATGCCCGTTTCTTTGTTCGATTTGTTGTTTATTTTGGAGTGCGTGATTTTATTCAGGTAAACAACGCTTTACTATTTATAACTATTTGTCATACAATTATTGATCAAATCGATCCTGATCGATTATACGACATCCAACGCATCGTTAGCAAAGAGTTGACCACTTAAAAAGAACTGTCCTCACAACATGTGCAATCCCGTATTCGAATGTTGATTAATGCATCTGCACTGCCTAATTTTCAAATACTATTAAAATATTCGAAAGCCGATTGATTTTCTATTGCCAAATAACAACAATAAATATAAATCTCCGAGGGACCGTATAGGTGTTATTAAACTGCGAGCCGTGTTTCGTCAAGCGATTATTTTATTTACGTTTTAGTCGTTTTTCGATTCGATATTCAATTCAAATGCCGTATCATTGCACATGCTGCTGTCTATGTATTTGATCTCGATTTTATCAGTATAATCAAACATCTATCCGAAATTAATTGGTATTCAACTAACCCGAACACGCGAATAATTCAATTGTTTCTCGAATAATCGCAATTTTCTTTTAAAGACAACTCTCTCTCTAGGAATAATTCCTGTGTTGTGAGAGACTTTACAGTCATTCAACCAAGGAACCCAAATAACAACTAGATTCGAAACAACCATTTGTGGATGTCCCATGAGGGATACGAACCCATAACACTCGGCGTAATGGCAGTGGCGAGGCGACCACTTAAACCACAAAGCCATCAGTGCAGTCTGACACCTGCACAGCACACTGCCAGCCTGTCTGATAGGTATTTTAAAATGTCCTTCAATATTAACTAAATGATATATATATAGCAAATAAATTTTAGCTATCATAAAATTATGCTTAAAGCAAATTATGAAACAAGTTTACTGAAATTTGCATAGTTTATACGTAACAAAATGGTAAATTATTTTTTCGATATCAGGCCATCGCGTTATAAAAGTGAAGACCTAATTTGTTTAAAGATAATATACAAATATGGCACACACACGCACATACACCGTGTATTGGTGTAACTTTGTAGAATAACAATAATGTATAAAATAAACGCTACACAGTAAAAATAATGTTGTAATTATAATCTACGATACATTTTGGGTAAACCGACGAGTATGTTTGAAGAATGGGAAAGAGAGAATGGCAAGTAGGGAGGCCAAAATGAAGGCAGCTAAGAATTATTTTGGGTGATAACAACTCTGCTTAAATCTCAGCGTTAAAATTGGCGTAAGCATTGACATGTCATTTCATTTTCAAAGTAATGGATGTCCAAAATATGATCCGATTATTTTGTTATTAATAATTGCAAATATATAAACAATTTGAACTAAAAAGTAGCCATTAGTAAGCCATAGCTATGAAAATAACTCATGTGAAAGAGATAATTAGCATCGGAACAATTGCGCTTTTACTGTTTTGCAAGGGATTTTGTTGAATCTATTTCGTTTTGCGGCCAGTAGAAAAACGTCCTAATTTGGACAATTTCGGGGCTTCACTTTGCGTGCGCTAGTAACATATCGTTTTTGTTTTCTTTTTTGTATTGCAATAATAATAATGTTATGAATGCGAATGTGAATTTATTTGTTTGTTTGTTTGTTACGCTTACACATGTTAACTACTCGACCAATCATCATGAAATTTCGCATACACGTTGCCTGGGGAACAGAAAGGGACATAGGATACCTTTCATCCAGAAAAAAAACGATATCTAAACTATTACGCGAGCGAAGCCGCGGACAAAATCTTGTAATAATTGGACGTAAGTCAGCATATTATGTATATAATGTTAAAACTCTCTTCCAGCGTGCTAATACGTGTACCTAACCGTAAACCACATTTTCCAGTAAAATAAATAACAAGGGCGTAGGTACAGAAGTTTGTGATTTATGTTGATGGCCGTGGTATCTGACCTTATGTCGTAAGTTATTTTTATGTCTGTACGTACATTTCTATGAATGTTCGCGGCTGTCGCATTTGGGCGTAACGCGACATATTTTTGCTTACAAAATTATTTTCAATGACGTATAAACCAATGTTATACGTCTTTGAATATAATTTTGTTTGTTCAACGTGGAATCATGAATAATATTATAAATGCGAATGTGAGTTTGTTGGTTTTGCTTTGGCGCCTTAACTACACTACCGATCATTATAAAATTTTGCATACACGTTGTCAGGTGGGACATATTATGGCACCTTGTTAGATACAAAAAAATACTGTTGGGTACCGAGGGATAAAAAATACTGACAAAATCTACATAAACGGTAGTAAAGCCGCGACAAACTAGTTGAACGTATTTTGACATGGATTTTGATAACTTTACTTATCTAAGAACTTTAACTTCCTCGGTGAATAATTTTGCAACTCACTTTGCCAAGCGTTATGAAAGTTGCAGCTTTTAGAAAATAAACTATTCTCAGCATCGCATACTTTTAATTCCATTAAACTACTTGTTCTTAATAGTGGCGACAACGATAAGTTAGTGGTTAAGTTATGGTCACCGATTGCACAAATTGACGTCACGCCTTTTTGCGGTTGGAATTCTTTGTAATGGAGAATAGCTTTTAATATAGAATAGATTTTCTATACAGAACTCGGTGGTTACACTTTGTGCGCCAGCGGGCAACCGCAGGCATTTCAGAGGAATAAGCGCAACGGAGTCCTACGCCACACAATTCTGATAGCCACTCTCTAAATGGCTCATCAACTATCTAACATACATTCTAGTAAGGCATGACATGACCAAAATCTACTGGTGTCTCCACCGCGTCATACTGATGAACCCATTTAGTGGCCTCGTACGACTGACAGGATATATGTACCACAGTGCTATTTATACAGGATTAACATAAATCACTTCTAATAAACTACTAATGCACAAGCATTTAGCTGAGTTGGACAAATACTAGGACAGTGCAACGCTAACTAAGAAAATATAAAAAAATATGTAATATAAGTAAATTAGTTACATAAAATTACGTCTACCTGATGTGTGATTTCTCCAGCATTGCATAAAAATAATCCCAGTAGAAAAAATAATGCGATCACGAAGAATATTAGCTTCGCTGCGGCGGCAAATTTCAGGTCATGTGACAACTGAAAAATACGCATATAGCCATAATTTACAATACTTAAATAATGTACATAAATCATAAAAATAAAGCAAGTAAGTGTCGTGAATAGTCTCTAAAACAACTAAAATAACTGGTATCTCAATAAAAAACAACACGTAGGCGCGTAGGGGCGTACATTACGATAAGAAGAAAGAAAAATAAATAATAAAGTATATACATAGTATCTCTGTTCTCAATAAAATCGCGACTATTTTTCGCAAACGCAAACCTTATCCGCACAAACAGAGATTCGGAGGGTGTAATACGATGAATACGTAATCAAGACAAATAATACGCACTTTTACAAAATTTCGGAGCAGACGACGAAGGTACCGGCGTAACAATTCGATTACTTACGGCAATTTGAAGTAGGATAGAGACGGCAGAACCCGAGCTTTGACAAAGTTGTAGCGCCATCACGGTCCCGAATGCTTTGTCGATCTCTTTCGATAACCTTATGAGATAAAAACAAATTAGAAGTTCCTGGCTCGTGCCGTGAGAAAGTTACCGTGTGCCCTGACCTCACCTTTAATTTACTACACATTTAGATTATGAAATATATAGAAATAATTAGAACAGGATAGAAATAATTTAATACAGCTAGTGCTTAAATAGACGTATAACGCCATTCAACACATAACTTGGAACTACAGCCTTATTTTTAAAGTCTATATCAGCAGTGTAGAAGCAACTCGAATGAGTCGCCGATAAATCTGTTTTTATACAAATATGCACGATCGTGACTGAACCGACCCTGAATTAACTTCTTTGTTCAGGAATGGGTTATAGCTTTTCTATCTCCAAATTCTCAATATATATAAAATAAGACCTGTTTATGTTTGTCCCACTGCTAGGCACGGGCTTCTTCTCAGTGTAAGAAGGTTTATAGGCAAGAGTTGACCACGATGGTCCAGTACGGGTTGGCAGACTTCACATAAATTCGAGAATTGAAATTAAACTGCTATATACGGATTTTATCGCGTTGTTTATTTAACACTTTATTACAAAATTTTGAAAATTGTTACACTTCTACTACTATTAAACTTTACTAATTTTTAAGCTAATTAAATTATTATTAAACTATTTAGATTTAATTTATTTTTACACTTTCCCCGACGTTTCGGTTGCTTTTCAGCAGCCATGGTCACGGGGAGACTAAGATGGCAGTTGTCTCAATGTTCCAGTGTAGTTATTTCAAAGTACCCGAACATAATTTAATCATTGGTGTTTCTATTTACGCAGAATGAGCTCAAAGTATCATGAAGTCTAGCTGTGGTTTGCTTCTTCTTGGGTTTGACTATTTTTATTACTGGATCCCAAGCTGGTGGTACATTCCAACCATCTTCTCTATTAAAATTAGGATGTTTTTTGATTTCAATAGCCTCGCGAAGCATCCTTGGTAGGAATCGGTGTTCTTTAGCGAGAATCTGTGGTTTGTCAAATCGTGGTTGGTCCCCTGTTGCACATGTTCACACACAGCAGACTTCAACGAGCGTTGGTGTTTTACATCAGCTATGTGTTCTTTTATGCGGGTGCCTATGTTTCTCTTGGTTTGACCAATGTATGAGAGTCCGCAGTCACAATCTATTTTATAGACCCCTGCATCTTGTAAAGGTAGTTGGCACTTGACGGATGGTAAAAATTGACTTATCTTCGTTGGCGGCTTGAAGTATGTGTTGATTGAAGCTCGCTTCAAGATGTAGCCAATCTTGTCAGTGACACCCCTTACATAAGGCAGTATAGCAGGCTGGCGCTCGACTGTGGCTGGCTTTTCTCGGGATCTGTGACAGCGGCGCGGTTGTTGGAGCTTGTTGTCTTGCAGTACTTGCTTGACATGTTTAAGCTCGGCGTCCAGGTGTTTCTTGTCACAGATCCCATGGGCTCTCTGAAACAAAGACATTCCCACGGTAGCTAACTGTTTAGGATGGTGGTGAGATTCACCGTTTAAGTACCTATTTGTATGGGTCTTTTTCCTATATACAGTGTGGCTCAAAGTATGATCAGGATTCCTGATGACAAGTACATCTAAGAAAGCTAATGAATTATTTGCCTCTAATTCCATAGTAAATTGGATGTTATTATTAATGGAATTAAGATGTTCTAGGAATACACTTGCACTATCTGTTGGTAATATTGTAAAAGTATCATCTACAAACCTCTTATAAATCCTGGGTGTGATGGGGGCAGTATGTAAAGCTCGAGCCTCGAAGTCCTCCATATATATGTCAGCAACGACAGGCGATACTGGGGACCCCATTGCGACACCATCGAGTTGTATGTAGAATTTATTGTCCCACAACAGATAGCCAGTTGTTAAGCAATGCTTAAGTAGTTCTGCATATTCCTCAGGCATATTGTACTGTATTAGCTTCCTTTTAGTTATTTCAATACAGTCATGTGCAGGTAAGCATGTAAATAATGACTGTACATCAAAACTAACCATTGTTTCATTGTTAGTGAGACGTAGGTGTTTAATTTCACTCACAAAATGGTATGAATCCTTTACATGTGCTCTCGAGTTGCCTCTGAGTGGTGAGAGTATCTTCGCTACGTGCTGAGCCAGTCTGTAAGTTGGTGTGTCGATCTGACTCACAATAGGACGTAGGGGAGCGTTTTCCTTGTGTATTTTTGGTAACGGTTCGGGTACTTTGAAATAACTACACTGGAACATTGAGACAACTGCCATCTTAGTCTCCCCGTGACCATGGCTGCTGAAAGCAACCGAAACGTCGGGGAAAGTGTAAAAATAAATTAAATCTAAATAGTTTAATAATAATTTAATTAGCTTAAAAATTAGTAAAGTTTAATTGTAGTAGAAGTGTAACAATTTTCAAAATTTTGTAATAAAGTGTTAAATAAACAACGCGATAAAATCCGTATATAGCAGTTTAATTTCAATGAATAATATTCGCGTAAATAGAAGACAATATTATATAAATTCGAGAAGTTTACGGAAAACTCAAAGACATGTAGGGTTTTCTCGCTATGTTTTCCTTCACCGTTAAAGCAAGCGATAATTAACTAATTAATTCGCACATTACTTTAAACAGTCAGAGGTGTTTGTCTTGGGATCGAACAAGAAACCTCTGCGTAGCAGTCCAACGACCTCCCACTAGGCTAACACTGCCTTTTTAAATAGCAGCGTCAAGTTTCGTCTACTATTCTACATTAAACCGAACAAAGGTCTTATCCTCCGTTAGGTATTTATGTCATATTATGATATGTGAACCCTCCAGGTACCTACTTTAAAAGATTACCATGCATCTTGATTCCTTCAATCAGGCCGTTCGCTAGTTTCTCAGCTGCCAAATCTTTCTCTCCTTGAATATGCAACTTTTCTACGTCTTCTCTTAAATGTTCGAAGTAATGTCTAAGAGTGATGAATTTGTACTTGTACATAATGATGTAGACCATAGCAAAGGAGTCGACAGCAACAATCATTGTGACCATCATCACAAATAGTATTAGAGTGTTGATCACCCTCATAAATATTGCTACGAGGGAGTTGTCTTCGTATGATGGGTAATACGTCACCACTGTTACGAAATGAGAACCTGTAAAATAAAGAATAAATATAACAATGTTACAGAAGGTGTAACATTTTTCTTTTTATTGTTTTATAAAGGACACTAAGAATCATTTCTTTGTTTGTTATATTACAGATATTCAAACAACGGCCACAGAGAACACTCCGGAGAATATCAACAAAAATGTCACTGACAAGACTGTTTATATTCTCAGTGACAGTCAAGCTGCTCTTAAGGCTCTGACCTCCTGTAGGGTGGATTCCGGACTGGTCCTAACCTGTGTTAAAGCCCTTAACAAACTTGGCAGGAAAACACAGTCAGGCTGGTGTGGGTTCCGGGGCATGCAGGTTTGCAGGGTAATGAGGAGGCTGACGAATTGGCCAGGAAGGGCTCGGAGCAACTATGTATTTGTTGGCCCCGAGCCATTTGTAGGACTCTCTGAGAGTACCGTCAAGGCAGCTATGAATGCACATGGCAATGATAAACACAGGCGGGAGTGGATGGCCCTTAGGGGTCTGGAACACTTCAAGAAATTCATTGCAAACAGAGCCACGGGCTTCACCCGGAAGTTATGCGGGTACAACAAGGGCCAAATACGCCTGCTCACAGGAGCGTTTACTGGTTACTTTGGCACCAATGACTTCCTGTGCAGATTGAGTTTGGCAAACAATTTGATCTGCAGAGCCTGTGGTGAGCGGGACGAGTCCATATTGCACCTACTGTGTGAATGTGACGCGTTGGCTGGACTAAGGATGGGTCTGATGGGGTTGGCATATCCGAGCCCTGAAGACTTCAGGCTTCTCCCTCTGAAGTGTACGCTGTGATTGATGCAGTACATTCATAGGGAGATAGCTAAGGTATAGATCTCGGGGCCGACACAAAAGTTCCCACTGGGTCGAAGTGTCGCTGGTCTACACTGACTGGCCCCCGTAACAAGATAAGATAAGATAAGAACACTCCGACTCGGAACAACTATTTGTGGATCACAAAAATTAGTGCCTTGTGTGGGGATCGAACCTACATACATCATTTGGCGTTGAGGCAATGGTGAGGCGACCACGTAAACCGCTACGCCATCCATGCAGTCAAAGTATTAACGGACATATATTATAAATGTGATCGTATATAACGACTGTATAACCGTTAGCAGCGATAGCTCAGTGGGGAGTCCAACAGACTGCAATGCAGGGGTTCTCGGGTTCGAACCCACGTCGCGCACCTCTGACTTTCGGAATAAATATGACTTTTCGGAATTATGTGCGTATTGATTGACAATTATCGCCTGCTCCGTGCCGGAGTGCACGTTAAGCCGTCGGTCCCGGCTGCCATGAACATCTATAGCAGCCGTTATTAGGAAAGTCATTACCCTCTAATATCCTGACACTGGTCTAGCCTTAGGGTATCGTTAGCCCTTGGGTTGTGGAGGTCAGGTGGCAGTCGCTCCGTGTAAAAACTGATATCCAGTCAAATCCGGTTAGACTAGAAAAGCCGACCCCAAGTGACTTGGGAATAATAAAGGCTAAGAGAGAAAAGAAGATATAACGACTGTATAAGTAAACTAGACAACCATATCATAAAAAGAAACAAAATTATAAAACCTAACTTATATGTAGAGGTTGTCACAGAAGCACCAAGGTTTTCTCTTGATTCTATATGAATACGAAGACGCTTATTTGTTATATCTACGTTTTATGAGCCCTAAATCGACCACACCGTTATGTTAATATGTACTTCATATACATATGTGCCATAGTAAACCTTGTAAAAGTATTAGATATTATCATTTCTTTAGAAATGTTCAGTTTTATCGATAAAACAAAGACCCCTTACAAATATCACATCACAACCCACATGTTTACTACATAAAGCAACATTACTAACCCACACCCCACTATTTTTATAGCTGTGACCCCTTAGTTTTATATGCCGTCACCCGTTACCCACTTTCTACATAAAAGATCACAAAAACACGTAACTTACCTGCGTACATCTTCCTCAGACCTTCAAAAACAAAAAATGCAAAGGAACCGTAAACCGTCGCGATGTAAGCAACCACATTTATTTTCATGATCTTATATTTCTCCGCCATCAAAGGCTGTTCTTCGTAACTGTTACAAACGGTTATCATTTTATGATTCAGGCTTTTTATACACGATTTGTTAACAATAACGGAGAATATTTTGATCATAACTATGGTATGACTGACGGCGAAAGTCATTGAGTCACGTTTTTCGTCCTCGGGAAAATCTCCCATCGTGGCGGCCATAATTTCCAATACTGTCATGAAAATGTATATGAGGTATAAAAGGGCACCGCACGCCCTATAAAGTATTCGACGGTCGTCACCTATCTCCTTTTCTTCATACCAAAAATTGCCGCTGCCTATTATGAATATTCTTTTACAGTACGTTTTTAGAATGTGATAATTTTTCATTTGGAAATGTTTACTTTGTCACTTATTTAAGCGTGAATGTATTTATGATGCAATCTGTAAATTAATATAAGATGATTTGTCAAATGCAAGCTATACGACAAAATTATATATTTGACAATCAGACACAAAGTAAATTATTTAGTATAAAAATGACGTGTAACCCTTGGTTTTTAAACTGGTGCAGCATATCTAGGATAGTGCCTCCAAGCTACAAAAACACTCAAACAATTTTATGGCTTTTATGATATGTTCGTACTATGAATAGAATCAACTTCATTTTTAATAAGGCGCTTTGGTATATTAACATACGATACTCCTGGTTGTGCAAGCATCAACGAGCCACGGTAACTGCTAACCATCCACTGTCTACCGTTAATTACTTTAGAATCAGAAATCTGACAGAGATGTATCATGTCCACATTGCACAACTATGTTAACGTCATATTTAAGATGGGGTGGATGGAGTTAATAAGTTCTAGTTATAAAAGTTTAACCAGCTTCACGCTCCTAAAATTCTCTTATACAATAATCCTTAACTGACTGCCTCCTCATACATATACCCTTGTGAAAACCCAGTAATATTTTCCTAGACCCGGGATTAAATTCTCGGGATTTGATACTATTATACCAATATATATATTGTATACTAATATAAAATAATAATTATTAGTATTAAACAACATAACAAAAATTGGGTACTTGTTTAGGTAAATGGCGCATATGGATACATCAGATTCTGCTTTTTTCTTTGATAATACAAATAAACTGTTATTCTAGGAACGTAAAACAAATATATAGTATAAACAATAATAAAATATATCATGATCAATTATTCATATTATTAAACACTACATAATTACCGAAGCAAATTTATTAATTAAATTTCACATATATATTAAATTGATTAACATTTAGTAAGTGCAATAAATTAAATAAGCTCGTGGTAAGCAGAAATTTTATTAATTACTCCAAAATAAATAACTGTAAATTTTAAATATATTTGTAAAATATTTTCTATAGAATTCTTACATTTCGTTAGGATGTGTCACAGTATACAAGTAACCTATTGCCAACTATACTGGTTACCTCCAAAGTTATAGTTTATAACGAGCCAATTTTCGCCTCTACTCTAATTGGTTATAATAGGGCTCGTGGATGTATGAAATGTAGACAATAATTTTATTTCAATAGCCGCGAAGTATTCTCGAACTTGGGAAACCCGTACCCGTAACGCAGTTACGCAGTTAGTTAACAAGCGTAACAACGCTTGTTAACTTAACAAGATATAAAGGTGTAACGGTATAGAAGGGTGACTGTCTTGGCGTGCATGTAAAGTTGTCCATTCCGGATTCAATGATAGTCGGAAAGAATCCTCTAATATTATGACTTTAGTTTAAGTTTACAATACCATTAACCATATAGATTCTGGAGAAATAACCAATATTTTACCGAACCCAATGCAATTGGCAAAATTAAGACTAAGTAGGACGACTTCGTTTGTGGAAAAGACTTAGTTCATCATGATTCTCAAATCATGGCGTTGGAAGTTTGCATCACCTGGCGTAACCGCAGAGTGCTGTGAGTTCGATGCAACCAAGAACAAGTAACAAGTATTTATTGTAGTATTATTAGCATAGATATAAGCGATTTGGTGTATACTGTAAGCTTATATTTTTATGAATGAATTAATAAATAAAAGTTTGTATTCGCCATATAATAAAATATTTTGTAACTCATAACTATGACATCTTTTAATTACCTGGGCAATCCCAGGGTATAGACATAATGATAAAATATTGTATCTAGATTATACATTAATGTGAATCTATTGAAATTAAATTAAATTTAAAGAAAACACAACTCTTAGTTAGTTGTAGTTACTACAAAGTAGAGAGTTCCTACATAGGCCAAACCAAGCGTACTATTGCTGAGAGGGTCAAAGAACACATCGCCGCTGTGAAGAACCGGCAGACTAGCAAATCAGCAATTGCAGAACATATACTGGAATCAGGTACTAATCATTGGATTGAATTTCATCGTCCGGAAGTCCTCTCCACCGATCGCCACTTTTATCCAAGAGTAGTGCGAGAAGCTATTGAAATAAAAAAATATAGAAATCTCAATAGGGAAGATGGTTTCAAATTATCCGCGACGTGGAATCCCGTGATTAATAATACGCAACTTCGCTGTTTTGCACAGTCAGGTAATTCACAGAATACGGACACAACGGCTAGCATACGTAATAGGGATACCGTGAGTGTAGTTTGCGACGGTACATGGACAAATAAAAATATGCCAAAAGTGAGGGTGAATCAAGATTCTTCTGCCTCACAAACGGAGACATGACATCGCAGCACCAGTCAGCTTGTGACCACGGCCGGTGTAACCTGGTCGAAACGTCAAGCATAAAAAAGGTAAACATTATGCATGATCGCGTTAATACCCGTTACATATTATATATATATCATGCAACGCGAAAGTTTAAAAGTTATTACTATTGTTACCTAATTTTGAAACTTTAAACTACTATTGTTAAACAATTTTACTACTTACTGTTTACTTGTATTTAAGCTATTGAAATTATAAAATCTATTAAGAATTAATTTTACATTATCCCCGTCGTTTCAGTTGCTTTTCGGGAGGCATGTTCACGGAGAGACTTTTTGCATAAACGTAAGAATACAATATTACGTATTTGATACTCAAGAATCTCTATACCCCAGTGTTATCGGTCCACCAGAGAACTATAATTCTTGCCATACCCCACACAATATAACAAAGTTGCCCACCGTAGAACATTAATATAATAATACACAATACTTACCACCTCTACGTGGTAAAACTTTCATTAATCCACTGAATGCTCTAAGTTGTAAGTAAATGTAGGTGATTACTTAAGAAATAAGTTTTTCTAACAGCTCATAATAACACCAAGTTTCCAACTTAAAGAGGGTATAATAAATGTTTGATTGGAGTGCACGGAAAAACACACTAAGAAGGTAGTTTAGAAAATACGCTCTATCAACTTAAATTAGTTTTACCTTCAACAAAGAGAAAACTTTTATATGACTAATATTATTCTTAGTGTTCTTTAACTTTAATAAATAATAGACATGATAATAGACTTGATTCTTAACCTGTCAACGCTTCTTCGCTTTTTAGGCATAACTCAAAACCTTTTGTGTCTGGCCGCCGGTGTGCCGATGCGAATCAATAGGTTAAAGTGAAATTAATCGTAAACAAATACGGATAATTTACTATTTTTTATTACTTAGCGTAAATTTAATACTTTAAAGATTCTACCGAAATAATCAAAGATCTTCTCACGGAATTGACAAAAAGGGTGCGATTCAGGTTTCTTCTAAAACAACAGAAAACAGACCTATACATTTATATTTTAGCCAAATTTGTATAGAATACCACGTGGAAAGTAGGCCAAACTACGCAATGAACGCTAAAAATTTGGTTGAAAAAGTCGTATATTATAAAGTTCACACACACACACACTCACGCGCGCACACACACACACACACACACACACACACACACACACACACACACACACACACACACACACACACACACACACAGACACACACACACACACACACACACAGACACACACACACACACACACTAACACACTCAGTGTATTCACTCTCACATCATGCACATGTAATTGCTTGTCACTGTATAAAAATGAAATGGGGGCCTGGTGTTCTAAAATACAGGCCTAGGCTTAGTTTAGACTCCAGATCTCCCACAAACTACAATATTGTCACATGTAATTTTCACAGTGTATAATGTAACTATAAATATTTATAATTTGTGGACATGAATAAACCATTTTTATTATTATTATTTATTATTATACGGTATAACTAGCGATCTACCCCGGCTTCGCACGGGTAGTACAAAACCTTAACAAATTATACACCTAAACCTTCCTGATGAATCACTCTTATCTATTGGTGAAATCCGCATGATAATCCGTTTAGTAGTTTTTGAGTGTGTCGCGAACAGTTAATCAGTTAAAGATCTTGGAGTGTTTATTGACAAAAAGTTGAGCTTTGTAGATCACAACGACAGTATTATTTTAAAATCTTGGATAATGCTGGGTTTCATTAACGCACGCACACCTTTCAAAAATACTGCTGCAATTATCAACCAATACAATACTCATTCCGAAAGGTTGGAGCGTATTCAACATAATTTTAGTCGTTTTCTAGCATTTAAGAATTGTCACTGTCTATGGACAGTCTTGTATTGTAGTCAGTACGATATGTCGCGCTGACTACAATACAAGACTTAATCATTTCAAAATGAAGTCATTAGAGATAAGGCGCCAAGTCAATGACTTAATAACGCTTCATAAGATAATTCATGGAAGATTAATTACCCCAGAATACCTTAGACAAATAAATCTGACCGTCCTTAGCAGTATACCCAGACGCCCTATAGAAAGAGTTTGTAGTCCATTTCGAAGCAGAACTAATTTAGGCAAACACGCTCCTTTGAACAGACTTATGAGTTCGTATAATAATATTACTTAAAAAAATAGCAATATCGACATTTTTTACATGGCAGACATTGATAAGTTTAGAACTCTCTGTATTCAGGTACTGTGTTCCTAATATATTATGTGCTGTGTTTTAGGATCATAATGTATTGGTATTTTACAACATTTTTAACAAAAACATTATTTTTACTTTCTTATTAGAACTATTGTTATTCCGTTTTTAATTTATTTTTAATTTATTATGTACTTATGTTTGTTTTTAATCGTAAGTGTTGTATACACCTGTAAAGGCATTCCCTATCTGTTTTAAATTATAATTGTATAGTGATGTGTCGATGGTGTAACTTTAAATAAATAAACAGACAGGCAGGCAGTCAGTCGTGGCGGGGGACTTCGTTTTATAATATGTAGTTATATAGTTGCAGGCAGTGTAAATAAATAAATATTCTTCCTAGTCAATCTTTCATGGTCCATTGTGTCGACGTGACCAAACCATCTAAGCACAGCTTTCATTATTATTATCATAATATCCTGTTTCGCGCCAAAGCGTTCTCTTGACACACTGTTCCATGACAGATATACTAGAAGTCACCCATTGGTAACACCTAGAAAGTAATATTTTTATTTTTCATAATATATTTAAGTTATCTGCAGCGATAACCTACTAGCAACCGTTGAACTGTCGTACAGAGGTCTGAAGTTCGATCCCAGAGCATGCTATGACTATTCGTTCGTTATGTGTGTATTAAATAGTTTATTATCGTTCGCATTAGCGATGAAGGATGACATCGCTTTTACATAATGACCTCAAACATATGTAAAGTCTATCAACCCACACTTGCTACTTACAAGAGGCCCGTGCCCAGCTGTGGGACAGTTTAAATACATAACTGTTATTATACGAGAACAATTTTAGCATTCTAAAGTTTATTGGATAAGGAGTGCCTTATCCAATAAACTTTAACTATGTCAATTCTAACACTGCTCCATGCGCGCTATAAGCTTAAAAAGGCATACAAAGTTTTCTTTGTCGGATTATATAATGCTAAGGTCTTGCATAATACTAAAAAAGTAGACTTTAAAGACACAATACACATAATTGTCAACGCCCTCATTACCTCTGCAATAAATCTATTTTCATATCTGTTTAATAAATCGTGTATTTAAAAACAGCACCGTCAGCAAAAACATATTCGTTTATAAATTAACTAATAATGGATGTAGAATGCGTTACAGTTTCATAAGAAAAGCAGTTGAATACAGTGACATTTTCTTTATTGTCGCAAATTCCCAGATTTTAAAAGTAAGCGTTGTACGAATTTGTCTTAGTTCGCAAAGCTCCTTGTGTCCGCTGGCTCAGGGCCAGCTCCGCAATGGACTTACGAAGATAACAATGTTCACTCTTACACTATACTTCATATTAAACTGCCTCTCATGACTCTGTGCTAGGCCCATCGATCACGGGAATGACTACAGTTTTCTTAAACAATGTACATTTCACCCAAGACTAGGAAATGAACAATAAAAGTGCCAAATTTTATAACATTTGGTCGATGCCAATAGTGCCATTGAAAACTATTGCTGATTTTTATGTTTTAAGGTTACTGCTCGCATATATAAGACAAAGGCAATAAACCTATTAGATAGTGTTGTCGTACTTGATATAGCTAAAGGCTCTTCCCGTGACCATGGCTGCTGAAAAGCAACCGAAACGTTGGGGAAAGTGTAAACTTAAATATATGTAAATAGTTTAAATAATTTAGTTAGCTTAACAATTAGTAAAGTTTAATAGTAGTAGTAGTGTAACAGTTTTCCAAATTATGTAATAAAGTGTTAAATAAACAACGCGGTAAAATCCGTGTAAAGTTGTTTAATTTTAATAGCTAAAGACCAATATAAATACTAGGCTGCACCCATCGCACAATAGTTTGAGAATACTGTGAGCTGGTACTGATGCCAATGGGCTGGCTGGACCTGTAACTTATAACGATCTTACAAGAAACTAGTGCGAAAATAGCAACATTGTAAGCGTTTATCCCACTGAGTTAAAAATGTTGTCGGCACGGATGGCGTCTTGGCTTAAGTGAACGCCTAACCACTGCTGTCGCGCCAAGTGTTGATCCACTCGCATGATAAAAATAAACTAATTTGCAAATAGTTGTTCGAGTCTGAGTTTTCTTTGTGTCCGTTGCTTGAATGTTTATAAAGTCCCCAGCGACGCAGGAATTATACCTAGTACGAGAGATATATTTTTAAACAGAAAAGGAAGAAAAATTCTGTATTCTGACACTCTGTCTTCTATACCTTTCTTTATATATTTTCTTTTATTACTATTCCGGCAACACGAGATTGATTCCTTAGTATTATAAGTTACTGCAACTATTATTTACGGTAGTTTGCCACCCTGATAGCTCCAAAGTCATGAATTTTATGTCTTTATCAAGTATCTCGTATAAAAGAATAATCCTAATGAACGAATAGTTGGATACAAAACCCCTCAGCACCCACATTCTTTTATAAATTACAATACAATTTGCACCATACGACTAAAAGAATCTAGGGCAGTGCTTTACAAGGCAAAATGTAAATTTCGCTCGCTTTGAACGGACGCGATTCTATATCTGGCTCTCGGTTCTAGTCCATCTTCAAATACATCGATCTAATGTAAACAGGTGCCAAAATTCGGTGCAATCTGTTAAGGTCTGCACTCCAGTGCAAATTACACTGTACACAAGTTTCGTGCATTGAGACCTAGGTCTTTTTAAATTATGCATGCCGTGTTGTGATTTCAGGGCCCGTACGCACCATATTTTTTGTTATACGTTGTAATTTCTGGTCTGGCATATTTCATGTCAATTACAGCAGCGATAGCCTAAACGGAGATCGTTGGACTGCCACATCGTACCACAGGTCACGATTTCAAACCTCTGATTTTTCGAAGTTATACATATGTGTATAAATAGTCAATTATCGCTCACTTTAACGGTGAAGGTAAATATCGTAAGGAAACTTGCAAGTCTGAGAGATTTCCATAATATTCTCAAAGATATTTGAAGTCTACCAATCCGCACTGGCCAGCGTGGCGGACTATGGGCTAAGACTTTTCTCAATGTGAAGATGCCCAGCAGTGGAACAGCTTATATACAGGGCTGATATGATTTTATATTATTTAACACTAACTACTGAGGTAGTATAATATTCAACTACAACAACAGGAGTTAAACTATTTTTAGATAGTATGATGAATCAATTCCAAACAATGATTTGGCTCTCAAGGGATTACTAATGTATATCAAAGAGTATTCGTGATCCCTGTCATTATGGTAACTACGCGTATCAATCAATTAGCAATGTCAAATAACGAACTGAACTAGTGTCAAGATGGATGATCGTTTACAAAATGTGACCATTGTGGGACAAAGATAACAAGACATAAACGGTACAATTTGGTAAGGTTAAACGAGATCAAAAGACCACTGCTATTTTCGACCTTGTTGCCTAAAAGCTCAGTCAAATCTTATTTATTTATTTGTCATGTTATTTTTTTCAGTACCTTTAAAATGAAGTCTTTATAACAAAACTGATATTTGGGATAAGTCATTTGGATAGTATATCATCCAATACGCTCAGTCATAGTCGAGTTAGACTGACAATATGGGTCGAAGTGTCGCCGGTCTGCACTGACTGGCCCCCACATAAGATAAGATAAGATAGACTGACAATATTATAACCGCTGGTAGAGTGTATATTATTCCATAAAAATATAACATTCCAGCTGTCCCCCGCGGTTCACCCACATTTATGATTATTGCTGCGCTTCTGTAGTTCAATGCTACTTCTGGATAAATCAGCTTTTTACTGTTGAAATAACTGTTAAAATCGGTTCAATAATATCAGAGTTTATCGATTACAAATCTACAAATCTTTCTTATTTACAATATTATTATTATAGGATAATATATATAATATATAATACAATAATCTAAGAACCAAATACCTATATTTTGGTACCTTGCTAGCTATTAAGCATCAATGCAGCGACAAGGTAAATAAACCTATTTTTATCCAACTAACACTGTTATTATTCTTTAAACTAGTAAGAAACTATCTTGGCAAAAGAAAAATATAGCAGCAATAGCCGTTGGAAATAGCGACATTGTATCGATGGCAATGCAGACCAAACTGCACAGACCACTTCCAGGCTTCGGCGTTGTATCAGTTATTTATTGCCTACCACTTTATTGCCTCACTGCGGATTTGGGAAATGGACACCCTCTGTGGCGGCGGTTTCTATCCAATCGGCCTTATATTTGGTTTGCAAAATACATTTGTAATATTCAATTACGAGTTCGGGTCGTTTGATATATGAGTTCTCTTCAGATTCTATATCCGGTTTTAGGATAACATGTACATTGTACGTACTTTATAAACATGCACTATGTGTATATAAGTAATGAATGTTTATATATCTGCCAAAATGTAGGACAGGCCTCAAGGCACGTAATATAAGAATAATATGAGATATTATTAATTTGGCGATCCCAAAAAGTGGCTTGTGTTAACACAAGCCACAAAAAAAGCGCAGAGTCTATGAAGACTCTGCGCTTTTTTTATGAAAGAACAAGTAAATGTTTATTACCATGTAATACTCAGTAAGGGTAAAGGTACAAGTCCGAGATGAGCTGCAGACTGCAACCGCAGGCGACACTGCGGCTAGCGGCTGCAGTTGACCGCAGTGCTGCCTGCGATCGCGGTTGCTTTTATTCCAAGCGCGGCGGCATGCAGCGGCTGCACAATGCATAGGACCATGCCTCAGTCACTCCAGTACCTGACAGCAACGCTACCGATAGTTTACTAATGTTTCTTTTGTTAAAAGAGGAAGATAATGACGACTTGTCGTTACTATGTGGTATCTTTCCCATTGCTTTCCACACATTATCTTTGACCAAATTATTGCTGTAATTTAGATTGGATGTGTCGTAAAGGACTGGATAACCAGCAACAAACTTAATTATTTTATCTTCATTATCTGCCGAAAAAGTCGTAATTTTTGTACGTGTGAACTCTCTGCGGTTCAAAACACCACTGGCGCTGCAGTCTGCGGTCGCTACGCGCCGCGGCCGCAGGCTGCACACCGCGACTGCCGGCTGCTCCAGTGTTGCCGCGCTCGGAATCTATTTCATAGAGGTTCATAGAAACCAGTGGTGTCGCTTGTAGTTCGCGGTTGCAGTTTGTGGTCTGCAGCCCATCTCGGACTTTTACTTTAACTTTGACGTTCATATGTATAACGCGTAAAGTGTATCAACCCTCTGCCAGTAATGCGCCATGTGAGGCGATATAAAATTGTGTGATGAACGAACACTTTTATTCCATTCTATGATATCTACAATATCTCTAAAAAGGGGTTGCGTTACTTTAAGAATAAAAAAGTAGTTTGTTTAGTAGTTCTCAAGTTGTTTACATCGTATTTTTACATGTGATCTTATTTGTTAAAGCAATTTATATTTTTATCATATATTATATTTAGGTAATGTCATGTGTTAAATTTGAATGTGATTATTCATCTAATAAGAACTCACCTCCTTTACTCACCACCGTTAAAAAAGTCAACCATAGCGATAATTTGATCTCACAGAAACTTTTGTCAAAACTGGTAGACCACTTTCTTGGCCGATTGTTAGTTTACATACGCATTATCATTATAATGCGGCGAAAAAGACATACATTTTTTGTAGAAATAACAATCTTTTCTCGTCTTTCTTGCCAGTGTTATTCTCGTTAACTCCAAAAAACAAACAAACAAAACTCTCTTGCTATGATTGAACCTGGTGACTTTAACTTCACACCTAATAATTTACTTATATAGGTATATAAGCACACATAGGTATGTGTGCTATTAATAGACGTTTTTATGTATTTTAAAAGACTATTCTTGCATCCACAGCAACAATTAGTGGTCTGTTTCTTGCCATAAATAGGCTTCCAGGAATTTGGTAAAAAGTCCTTACAGCACACAGGATGGCACTGAAAAATATTCCTTAAACCATTTACCACTGTTGATACCCCTTTTTATTTTTTACCCACGTAGGTACCTACTACATTCAAACAAAATATATACGTTATACATACGTATTTCTAAATAGTTAATATGACTGAACTTAAATAGTTAATATACATGCTTCAATTCATTTTGATAACATAAGCGTTCTAATTGTTGTCTAGGTAGTTATTAGATAATGGAAAAACTTCATATCGATGGACTCTATAAAAACATACAAATCTATATATATAAAACTCTTCCGTTACTGAGTGACTGACAGATAACGCACAGCCGAAACCACTGAACGCAAGAAGCTGAAATTTGGCATGTATGTTCCTTGGAGAGTGTAGGGGAGTACTAAGAGAGGATTTTTGGAAATTCCATCCCGAAGGGGGTGAAAGGGGTGAAACTCGATATTCACACGGGAACGGGACTTACGCGGGTGAACCCGCGTTAAAACTACTAGTATAATATAAAATCTTACAATACATAAATAGTTACCTGGAGAGCAAAAAAAAGGCGGCGTCAGGCTAAAAGCCTGACGTCCAACATTAAGTGACGAGGCGTTAATTAGTGGGCCTTCTTGTCTCCGATGGAAGAAAAATATTTGTGAGCAAACGTTTTTCGTTTTATTTTTCTTGCGTCGGAAATGGTTTAACAAGAATCTATACACCTATACTTAGTTCTGTTATAGCCTTGTTTTAGTACTTTATTGAGAAAAGGTGAGATTGAAGTTAAGAAATTTTCGTTCCTATACACATAAATACATACACAGTTTTACACCTATACAAGGCTAAGCATTAAGAGTTATTATACCCAAATTGCTCAACCAAGTTCTAGGTCTTATATATAGTGGCGAGTCCATTGACGTTCAGCGGTTTCTGCCCAGACGTCGTGACGTTACTATTTCAGGCAAACCCAGTAACACTGTGCCCAACTCGAGAATCACACTCGACACCTCAAGCACAGCACACACTACCGTTGCGTACTGAAATTTGTTAGATATAATAAAATACAATATAATAAACAACACTTTCAGTTTAAGGCACAATCCATCTACAGATGACGCAACAATCATAAAACAATCCATGACCTTCATCATAGCATACAAATGGGTCTTTAAAATACTAATCATTAATATGGATCTCTTGATATTAATGGTGATCTAAATGATCAGTGCTACTAAGCATAATATATCGAAACCTCTCTACGGAAGGGACACAAGCCCATAGTTTCCGAATGTCCCCCAAATGTCCTCTGTCGATAAGGGCGTCTCCAATAAATTGTAGCAAACCACCCTCAAGAAATATTGCCGTGACAACCACCATGGTAAGAAGCTTTACTATGGGTAAAAGTTATGAGTAGATACATGATACTTCCCATCCTTTCACTCGTAAATGTCCCTAGTAAATTATATCACGCGTATCAGTCGGGTACGACCCGAATCAACAAAAAAATACCTTGTTTGATATAACAAAATGTATTTACATGTATCCTTAAACTTTTTTTGCTTAAGTCAGCCATTGTCTTACATTCATTTTATGGAATGGTAAATGCAAAACAAGATATGCAAAGTATTAAAACAGGGAATATCCATTAAAGACTTTGCTTAAATCATATCTCTGACATAAAACCCAAACTCTACCCGTATCGGAAATCGAACCTAGGATCTTTCATTCGGCAGTTGTGTACGCGTTCTCACTACGTGACTAACCAGGCAGTCATATACTATCGTATTAGAAATTAAGAAGTATGGAGTCGAATACGTCAAGCTCACAGACAAAACTCAATGAGATCAAATATTTATTCAATAATATTGTTCAAATATATGTATACTAGTAGTTTTCCCGCGGTTTCACCCGCGTAAGTCCCGTTCCCGTGTGAATATCGGGTTTCACCCCTTTCACCCCCTTTGGGATGGAATTTCCAAAAATCCTCTCTTTGTGCTCCCCTACACTCTCCAAGGAACATACATGCCAAATTTCAGCTTCTTGCGTTCAGTAGTTTCGGCTGTGCGTTGTCTGTCAGTCACTCAGTAACGGAAAAGTTTTATATATATAGATATAATTTGCTGTCTGCCGTCGTTTCACCTACGTTTATGATTACTGCCCCGCTCTTGAGGCTTGTAGCGTGATGATATAAATAATGCCAAAAGCAAAAATAAATACGCCTACTGATAGAAAACAAAGAAACAACCAAAATCTTCAGCTTTATTATATTGGTGTAGATAAAAGCATGTATAATATTACCGTGTTAATACGCGTATTATTAAATGTATGCATATGAACCGTAACACGACGTACACTCATATCTTAGTCCCACTCCTGAAGCTCACGGGAACTCGTATGGTTATATTATATTCTATGTGAATAATTAATATCAACCCACTAATCTGCCATTCATTCCCTGAAGACGATCCCTTCTATTCTATTTACCTCATGATTAATCTAATTTCATCTTCAGACCTATCCAAAACACAACTTTGAATATCTCTGAGCCTTCATTTATGCTTCAAATTACATAATTACCCTGCTTACATAAATTAAGCCCACAAATAGTCCAATTTTCTTAACTAAAAACAATTTAGTATTCTAAAACGCTTGCATCTGTGAGGGATTACATGGCTTCATGCTAAGCAAGTTATTAATTAACATCATTTGGACCATATTATAAAAGTTTGACGCGAGGCTTGGCCGGATGCTCGTATTAAAAAACTTTTTCTCCGTTTAAAACATGCAACAACGTTGAATTATTCATGATTCGGCTCGTGTGTGAACGGCCAAATTGGAAGAATAAAAATATACTTGACAGCGAGCGAGACCGGCAGTTTTAATGCTGTATTTGTAGACTCCATCTCCAAATACCTACTTATATTTTAGACATACATAACCACAACCACTGCCTGATATTTTATGTGTAATGTGTACTTATTAGAAAGCATCGATTATTAATGTACCGAGATGAGCTTAACATACAAAGGTCAATATATCGTGAACATAATATGTGTGGGCATCATTGAGAGATGTGTTCTCATGAATAAAATAAGTACCATTCATGCAGGTTTCAACATGAATGGACACGAGGCGACTGGGGGAAGTACTACTCTATTATTGACGTGAGGTAGTAGTAGGTTTATATACCGTTGCGATTTGTTAGGTAGATAAAAGTGCCAGATGCCTCACCACCCCTCAGTCTTTACCTTCATTCTTCTTCCCCCATGTAATCGCCAAACCGCGAGTAATATCTACGCCTGCTTTTGCAAGCGGTCATAGCCCACGGTAGGCGCTTACCATTACGCAGGTTAAAGGTATACTTGTTTTCCATCTTAGTAATAAAAAACAATAATAAAAGACTAAATGCACTATGACGCTGTTAGTAAAAATAGTATTTAACCAAACATAGATTATCAATCCATCATCAGAAAGATAAGAAAAATGCATATTTTCCAATTTTGGTACCCCTACCGCAGCTAAGGAACCTTATATGAGAATTCTTACTGCCTTAAATTTACGCCCTCTATATAAATTTGAGGCCAAAATACACTCTATTGCTCGTGACTCTTAAAATAAATAATAATAAACAATCAATTTGCGCTTTGTTCTACAATCTAATATAGGTTTATCAATGCTGTTCATATAATGAAAACATACCGCTTTATATATGCATATTTGTTTGCCAATATGGGGAATAGATGATTAAGGAAAATGATCAGATTGCTGTCTCATCGGACTATGAAAGTAAAGGAATAAAGAGTGCATTTGTGTTTTCCTGCAACATAATTTAAACTTGCGCAGGAACTACTTAGTCGATTCTAATAATTAATAATATTTTTTTATCTCAATAAATAAATGTTTATGATATATTTTAGCGCACTTACTTGTGTATTGTAATATCTCCTGCGCAGATAGCAAAGATTAATATTTGCCAACGTGACCGAAATTCAAAAGTCATATGATTTTCAGACCGAAACTGTGGCACTAAACTAACCAAACTGTGAGATATATGTATATGTATGTATATACATATATACCTCATAGTTTGGCTAGAATTATATTACACTTATATTCTGCCGGCTATCTCTAGTTAATGAGACAGTTGTCTACCAGTTACGGCTTTAAATTTAGTGTTGCTACGAAGGCTTTCCTGACAGTGAAACCTAATAACAGTATTCTGTTACTCACTTACTCACGCTAAGTTCCAAACATAAGCAAAAACCTTAGAAACCACCAGACATTCTATAATAATATGAAATCATTAACATAATCACAGACATACATTAATGTACGTTAAATGAACTGTAAAACACATTAACAACATTTTAAATTAGATTTTCACCAAACAATTGCAACAGAACATCGTATTTCCTCTTATAAAACATTTTCTCTCACCAATAAAATCTTTGGCCTCGCGAAGCCACCCTTTCCTTGTACCATTGTTGTAAAAGCTGTTAATACACTCGACGAACATTCAATTCATTTCAAACAAGGAAAACCCGAGCCGCAATGTTAATTCTAGCAATCAAACTAGATAACAAAGATTGGAACAAATTAATTAGCTCATCGTTAGGGCGCGGTCGAACAAGACAAACAGTGCATGAATTAAGCGATTGCAATCGGTTGTCACTCGCTAATCAATAACCGATCACTACGAATTAGTAATTTTAGTGATCAGTTAGTTAGTATCAGCCTTTGGCCGCCACTTCGTACGCTAATCTGATATCGTCCGCGACGTTATTTCATTGAACACGCTATGCACCAAAATCCGTTTAACCTTATCCTTACTACTACATTAAATTTGAAACTAAATCTGTCTGTCTGTTAACTCTTCACATCTAAACCACTCAACTGATTTGGATAAAATTTGGTACAGAGATAGTGTAAAAACTGGGGAAGGACATATGCTACCTCTTTTTACTGACTTAGATACGGGCGGCACCGCGCGCAAACGTTTATCACAAAATATGTTCTGATTCTACTAAACGGCATTAGATGCAACTTGGCTTGGTCATATCTCAACTTTAATATAAAAGTGCCGTTATTCATTTCTCACAGCAAATACTTGTCTTGTAGGGTAAGACGGGCAAGGTCATTGACCACGAGACAAATGTAGAAGTTGAATGATTACCTACCTGTCCTACGTCTTGGTGCATTTAGTAGTAGTGTTACGTGACTTTAAGAGCCATACATATGTATGTCGAATCGTGTTAGATTCACGCATGAAAGTCAATATGAATAATTCCCTATTTATGTTTCAACATTATCATTATATAGCCTTGCTTATAAATTATCACCGTGCTATGGGCTTCTCCCTAATATGAGAATGGTTAGATCATAGACCACTCTAGCCTAGTATGGGTTGACATACTTCAAATATCTTTGAAAACATTTTGAAGAGCTCTCAGATATGCAGATTTACTCACGATATTTTCCGTTACCGTTTCATTGCACAATAAATGTACTCATGAATACGCACATAACTTATGAAGCTTAGAGATGCATACAACGGCATCGAACGCGGGACTTCTACGAGGTAGACCAGTGAGCCCCCCAACAAGTTATCTGTTTCTACCTTTGCTAAATGTCATTGTGTGTTTAACCAAAATCTTATTAATAATATGGCCACGAGTAGCACTGACAACTGTTTTAATTTATACAAGATGTACCAATTTGAAGGTTAATAAGAACTAGATTTTGCCCGCAGACTCGCTCGCATAAATGTAGGTTGTGTTAATTTTCTACCTCTAAGGAACAGTACTTTTTCTGGATAAAAGGTACCTTACGTCCTTTTCTGTATCCACAACAAAGTGTGTTCTAAATTTCATGATGATCGATCGAGTAGTTGAGGCATGAAAGCGTAAAAACAAACAAACTTACATTGGCGTTTACAATTTTATAGTTAGGATCTACCGATTTAATATTCAATAAGTATTTCTATACCACCTTCTGTTTACTCATCTCCTATTTTGTCTTGTTTTTAACACGTCTAACTATGCCATTAAGGTTAGCATGCCTTGTGTCCAATCTGATAGAGCAAGCTAACACTGTCAAAATCTAAGGAAAGATTTTGACAGTGTTAGCTAGCTAGTGAAGAAACCCAAGCAGATTTTATACTCTTGAAATTGCATAATAGTTTTATTCGTTTCGTTCGTTCGTTTCGTCTCTCTTTATAAAAAAGACAACTAACTATAATAATAATAATAATAATAATAATAATAATTGTTTATTAAGTTTAAGTTAGCACAAATATGAATAACAATAGGTCTTAAAAATACTTAAAATACGATACATTACTTTGGTCGCCTGTACTAGGTTATACCTGTATCACAGGCGATGATTATGTGCTATTATAGTGTAATAAGAAGGGCATTCTTAACAATATTTAACAAATATAGACTGTTCTATAATAAGTTACTATTACAATAAAAATAACATAACTTATTTATAATTTTGTATTTAAATATTAGTTGACATATATAATGTTTATGAGATAAACATAGGATATGTCTAATAATTGGAATCTAAGCTAACTAGTGTAGTATTAATTATCTGTTAAGAAATTCTTAATAACAGTTGGGATTAGACGACATTAAGCGCGCTCCTTATTTCGTGGGACCTGAAACGTTGCAGACAAAACGTATTAAAATACATTTAGCCCTTTACCTTTGCAGATATAGAGAATAAAACCTAACCTTATTTTACCCTTAAATCCGCTAAATCGATTTATGAAAGTTGGCAACCCTGTGCACGACCCCTCTCTGTTTATCAAAAGCTTAAAAAGTTAACAACAAACTTAATTATTCAACAGTTTAATTATCAAAATGTTTTATAACATTTTCGTTTTAAAACGTTGTTTGTATTTTGTAGTTGAATGGGTCATTCAAATGAAGGGTCACGTGTAAACTGTTACCCGTTACCCAAAGGGTAATTGAGACATCACTATGTAATGTTATTAACTGCCAAGAGCGTCAGTTAACCTTTGTGGGCCATCACAACAGGGTAATACGAGTATAAATATAGACCTATTTCATATGGCGAGCTTCATTTTCGTCTTGTGCGGCAATGTTTGGTGATATAATTAATCTTTAGTGTCTAAGTCGCTTATTATAGGATACATAGTAATGATATCTGTTAGACTCTACGTCTTTTTCGAAGCGGTACTCGGCAATGGATGTACGTTGAAATGTCGGACCTGTATTTGACCTATTCACCGTTGTACACCGGTGGCCAAACACAATAGATTTTTAATTATGTCTGGTATTCTAATACGAGGCCGACAACATTTTAAATAAAATGAAATTATTAAATAACTTATTCACTGCTTCAAACATGGTACAAATTAAAACGTCACATATTTGGTTATTTTAAAGCATGCAATATTGGACGTGGTTCTTACATAACGGTAGTATGTATTAAACTAAAACTACAAGTTAATCAATCGCACATCTGTTACAATTTTGCTTTGCTTATCAATGAACTTCATAAACGACATTTAAATAATAATATTGATAGGATTCTGTAGCTCTTAGGCAGATTATTATGAATTTTAATAATTACTTAGTCTGACCATAAATACAATTAAAAAGAAACATATTGCATTTGAATTTGGAATCTGTCATTCTTATATGAATATTCATTGTGTTTTCCCATTTTCACGCCAGTCTGTGTTAATATGTTTGTGATATTAAAATGGAATGGGGTGATAAACAAAACCGAATTGCAGTGATAGCATTACACAAAGTAGGTATGGAGCAACCAAATGAATTTTTTCACTTGGTATTGCTCGATTTTTTGTATATCGCACTATTGATAGGTACAATAAAACCTCATCTGTTTGTGCTAGAAAAAGATCTAGCCGCCCACGTAGTTCTCGTATGAAAAAGGTGATCAAAGCAGTGTAGGGAAGAATTCGAAGAAATTCTTTCCGAAAGCAAAAGATTTAATTTCGGGCAATGAATATGGCACCTAGAATCATGTCGCGTACTTTAAAATATGACTTTGGACTTGCAGCCTTTAAGAGACGCACTGGTAATTATTTATCTGATACATTCGTGGATCTGGAAAAGGCTTATGATAAAGTGGTGAGGAATGAACTTTGGTCGGTATTGTCCACGTATGGAGTGAATAGCAACCTCACGCGAGCTCTGAAATCTCTTTATGATGATTCCAGAGCTTGTATTAGGATAAATGGGACCTACACAGAATGTTTTAGCATCAAAAAAGGTGTTAGACAAGGATGTGTAGCGTAACCTTGGCTGTTTAACCTATACATGGACAATTGTTTAAAAGATTTAAAAGATTTTGAATAGGGATTAAGAATGAATGAGTTACTAGTCAAATGTTTTCTTTATGCCGATGACCAAGTAATGCTTGCGTCATCAGCAGAAGAGTTGCAGGCGATGGTAACTATTATGCATGGTGCTTTTGAGAGTAAAGGAATGAAAATAAATGTAAGCAAGACGAAAGTAATGGTATTTGAAAAGGAAGAGTGCGTGACGATGTGTAATATTATGATTGATGGAGAAAAAGTAGAGCAAGTGAAAGAGTTTGTATATTTGGGTACTTTGTTTACAAGGGATGGTAAACAAAGCAACAAAGTGATGGAGCTCTATGCGCTTTTATGAACAGCCGAAATGTATCCGAAAAGGCACGTTTGGCTGTTTATAGAGGAATATTAGTGCCCACACTTATGTATGGAAGTGAAAGTTGGGTATGGCAAAAGAAGCATGAGAGCAGAATAAATGCTGTAGAAATGAGAGCGCTGAGAAATATATGTGGTGTGACTCTGAAAGATAGAATAAGGAATAGTGTGATTAGAGAGAGATGCGGCATGAAAGTGGATATAGTGACAAGAATAGAAAAGGGTATGTTAAGCTCGTTTGGGCATGTATAAAGAATGGACGAGGCAAGACTAACTAAGAAAGTTTATAAGGCTAGTGTGAATGGAACAGTCGCAAGAGGAAGACCTAGGCGAACGTTTCTCGATCAGATCGGAGGCGTTCTGGACAAAGGCCAGGTTAAGAGCACCTTGAACCGACGGGCGTGTATGAGGAATATGATGAAAGTGAATGAAGCCAGAGAAGTGTGTCAGGATCGTAGCAAATGAAAATTCGTAGTCTCTGCCTACCCCTCTAGGAAACAGGCGTGAATCTATGTAAATGTTTAAAAATGAATAGGGTAGTAAAATCAAAACAACTTCTTACGCGGTTCGCGAAAATATTTAATTTTCTGACGAGGTTTTTTTTACTATTGAGCAATGTTTTAATAAGCAGAATGACCGAGTTTATGTTTAAAGTTTTACAGAAGCTTCCCAATTAGTCAGCAGAGTACAATGTGGACATCATCCGAATTCAGTGATGGTTTGATGGGGTGTTAGCTATTAAGGAGTGACTAAGCCATATTTTTGTAAAAATGGTGTCAAAACATGGGCACAAGTGTATCAACATACGCTTCTTGAGAAGGTGGTATGAACGTTTCGGACTTCATCAAAGCTGAAGACTGACTGTCATCTAGTCCCAATCTTAATCCGCTGGATTATGATTTATGGTCAGTTTTAGAAAATATAGCATGCTCTAAACGGCATGATAATTTGGACTCCCTAAATCCATAAGATTGGCACTGAAGAATTTTCCCATGGAGGGAGTGCGTGTTTCTGTTGATAACTGGCCTTAACGTTTAAAGGACTGTATTAAAGCCAATGGAGATCATTTTGAATAAGCTTCATATATTTTTAATGTTATTATATCAATGTATATTCTAACACACATTACAGTAATAAATGTTTAATGCAATAGAAATAAGAAAGATTTTTCCTTGTAACAATATTAATGGCAAGACTATTATAGACTAAGTATAGGTTATAGCTATATTATTGCGCCGATAACGTTCCATTTTTATGTTAGATAACATTAAGCGGTCAGGATACGTGTTACTACTTACTTACTGATATGTGTTATAATTAAATACCAGCATATTACCAGCAAGATAACAAACAGTCAAACGTCCCACCTAATGTCAGTGGTAACTGTAGTACTACAAATAAAATTTTTGCATTTTATTCTGGGTTCCGATGCACTCACTGATTGGTAAACGATTAGTGAGGTTAAGCAACGTTGGATGCGATCAGTATATAGATGGGTGACCGCTGAGTGGTATTTCAATTGAGCGTCTCCGTGCTTCGAAGGGCACGTAAAATGTCGGTCCCGGTTGTTGTCAAATTGAAAGCAGTTGTTAAGCCATGTCAGAGGCCTTTTTTTTTTTTTTTTTTTTTTTAACGTGGGGGAATGCTTGATGCATACCCCTCCGCGGGGGCGGGCGGAGGGGTTATGTCGGACTCGCCGGGGTAAAAGAAAGATGTTAAGAAGAAAATGTACCTCCCGGAATACCGACTAAACCTACCACGGTGTTCCTCGACAAAACCACTATCGACGGGGCCGCGCGAATCACTTTCGCATGCGGTCGCGACCCCGCCGAGGTTTCGGCCCGCCGTATGAAACGGCAGGCCACTACACGAAAGACCTACCCTAATGGCACTTCTATCACTCCCTACTGTCCCCCCTAGAGGGGAGACGGACTCGAAACAACAGAGGCGCGCGTGGGAACACGCACGCCGCCTCTCGGACCTGGTGCTGAACTGATGGCGGGCAGGCCCACAAAGCCCGCCACCCCCAGGTCAAACCTCAGGGTGGCTGGAGGTCGTCTCGCGCCCTCCGGCGCCCGGATGTCAGAGGCCTACGGGTGGCTTGGACAACTCTTGACAACAGGTTGGCCACTAACCACACGAAAAGAAAATAACAATATCAGAGTCAGATAATCTCTAGAATACTTTAAACAATACTATTGCCGTCTCCGAAATCGTAACCGGAGCTTGCAATTAACCGTAACCGGTGCAAGTTCTTACAAGACGCCGTCAGGACTTTTTAGAGTTCGAGAAACTCTTATGCAACAGCTTTGTTCGTCCGTCCGTCCGTCTGCCTGTTATACAACTTTCAACTCAAGAACCGTAAATGAAAACAATGACTATGACCCATGACCTCTGACCTCAAGGTCACGTGGTATCACGTCACCTTTGCATATTACTTGAACATTTTTTTTGATCTCTAAGATTTACGGCACTTCATTGCCAGTTCTCACTTGTTTATTGTAATAAAACTAGTCCTGTCTAATATTATAAATGCAAATGTAGGTTTGATTAGTTTATATGATAAATATTATTTACCAAGGGATAGAAATTTATATACGAAATCTACATTAACGTGAGTGAAGCCGCGGGCAAAATCTAGTATGTAATAAAATAGCTCAGAAATACTCTAACTCTTTGGCAGTTACAATGGTAGCCGCTACTCTCGGGGACGGGCGAAGCCGAACTTTTATAATCTTACTGTCCTACAATTATGCATGCGTCACCACAACATGCAAACCCGCGTTAGAAATGCAATTAACCATAATAACTCTGCAACTTACCTTATTAATCAGCTTTTCCAGTGTCACTTTCTAATTATCTATATCCATTATATTCACTGCCTTTATTTGTGTGTTTAGCTGAGCTAAGCTCCACAACTACTGAACCAATGTTAATATGAATTGCAGCGATCTATTGAAATATACAGGGTTTATTGTATGTATTCTGTGATTTTTCTGTTAAATCACTCGAAAATAAAAAAGATATGTAAATTTTTAGTATGTTGCGATACGTAAGTTACTTATATTTGCGTGTGTAAAACTGTAGGCAGCTAGGCATGATATATTATAGTCGCACCGGGCGGCGGCCATACTGGCGACCGCTGGGGTCGCACAAGTCGTTGGTCGTATCCGGCAGTTGGGCCTCGAGGTGGCCCTTTCCAAGCCCGAGGCCGTTTGTTTTCACGGCCCTCGGAACCGGCCACCTCCAGGGGCCCATATAATGGTAGGAGGGGTCCGCATCGGCGTCGAGTCGTCCCTGAAATATTTGGGTCTCTTGCTCGACAGCCGGTGGGACTTTACAGCCCATTTTCGCCGTTTGGCCCCCATTCTTCGGGGCGCTGCAGGCGCGCTCTCGCGCCTGCTGCCTAACCTCGGGGGGCCAAACACATGCTGCCGGAGGCTCTACGAGGGGGTCGTGCGGTCCATGGCCCTGTATAGGGCCCCAGTTTGGGCGGACAACCTGACGGCCCGTAACATTTCGGCGCTTCGTGCGCCACAGCGCGCTATGGCCGTCAGGTTGATAAGAGCTTACCGCACGATCTCGTTCGAGGCTGCGAGCCTCCTCGCCGGATCGATACCATGGGACCTGGAAGCGGCGCTCCTGGCGTCGCTCTATCATTGGCGCCGGGAGGCGCTAGCTCGGGGCGAAGGACCGGCTCTTCCCGCTCTCGAGGCGGCGAGGTCCGAGAGCTCCGCCAGGTCCTAGTGGCGAATTGGAAGGAGCGACTTGTGCACCTCAGTGCTGGGCACGCCACGATCGTGGCTGTAAGTCCCGTGTTTGAGGAATGGCTGGAGAGGCGGCATGGCGCCCTCACCTTCCGGCTAACACAGGTAACGACTGGCCACGGTTGTTTTGGCCAGGTATGGTCCGGAGTGAGAGGTCGTGGAACGCCGTCGCCTCCTTTTGTGAGGAAGTCATTTCCATCAAGGAGGCGGTGGAGCGGGAGAGGGAGCGTTTAAACCCTCTCCCCAACCGCAGAGCCGGGCGCCGGAGGGCGCGGGACGACCTCCAGCCACCCTGAGGTTTGACCTGGGGGTGGCGGGCTTTATGGGCCTGCCCGCCATCCATTCAGCACCAGGTCCGAGAGGCGGCGTGCGTGTTCCCACGCGCGCCTCTGTTTCGAGTCCGTCTTCTCTCTAGGGGGGTACAGTAGGGTTTAAAGTGAGTCAGTGCCTTTGGGTACCTGTCGGTGTAGTGGCCTGCCGTTTCATACGGCGCGCCGAAACCTCGGCGGGGTCGCGACCGCATGCGCAAGTGTTTCGCGCGGCCCCGTCGATAGTTGTTTTGTCGAGAAACACCGTGGTAGGTTTAGTCGGTATTCCGGGAGGTACATTATCTTCTTAACATCTTTCTTTTACCCCGGCGAGTCCGACATAACCCCTCCGCCCGCCCCCGCGGAGGGGTATGCGTCACGCATTCCCGCACGTAAAAAAAAAAAAGTCATGATATATTATAAATTAAACATATTTTATTTATATAGTACACATTAATAATGTCGTATCACATAAATTTACTTACTTACTTACTTAAAATGTAATAAATGGAGACATTTTTTAAGATTTATTCTAAACGTACAATATTTATAATGTGGCTACATTTCATAACGGATAATTCGAAATATTTTATATAGCCTATGAAAAAATGTTTCAGTCCAACGTGGGTATAAAGTACATTTATTTTTTTGAGATATTTCGCAACTCCAGAATGTTTACTAAAGATTTTTTACTGGTAGAAATAACTCTGAATAACCGTGATTTAAAACTAAGTAAATTACTATCATAAAAACTTTTTCCAGTGACAAAAAAGTTACGGCGTTATTCGTATTTCAAATTAATATTTACTTCAGCAAACTTTAACAGCTGTGTATATAGTTGCAATTAAAAAAGCTTGTATTGTTTTTTCTCCCTTTAGAAAAACTCATGCATTATCTCTGTATATGTCCTTTTGTTGCCGTACGTACTAGTTCCATTACAATGTATAACACGATGAATATGAATAATAATATTAATATTTTCGAGTTTCGATTATTCTAGTAATAATACTCTCCAGACCGAATTTCGGTCGATGCGGTCATTACCAACGGAGACTTGCTATCTACGCAAGGGACATTATAGAGCTCAAGTAAGTGCGCAAACACAAGTGTACTCTCAATACACACTCTCCCATAGTCTATGGGAACGGCGATCGAACACGATCTGGAATCAGGTGCAGCTTTAACAGATTTATCTGCCTTCTCAGGCACGGGGTGCACCACTAACTTCCTAACTCCGGGTTGCTAATAATTATTTCTTGCCAGAAAACTCGATAACTTTCGCTCGCCTGAACCGGGCGTTTTGTACCTCATGCACAGCAATGTTCTTATCCTATGAATTAGGCTACTGTTTTAGACGAAGATGATAAGCTGACATATTGCTAATCTAGAGAAAAGCATATCCTTACGATCAGAAAGCTGTAAGCTTTAGTACCGTGCAGTACAGATAGATGATATCTCCAAGTATGGACATGACCACTGGTGTCATTACTGACAGCACATTGCCTACTAATTGAAAACTGCAAACCTTACTTACTGTGGCAATACCGGACAAGGTTATTTGATTCTAATTTTCTGTAAGGTAGGTAGTGCAATAAGTAGGATTTGAAAACACGACCACCGATCACAAGTCCGATGTCCTATCCATTGGGATAGCACCGCCTTATAAGAATGCACCATATTAAGATCACTTTAAATAACCATCTACTTTCTTTTTTATTTTTCTTATCGTGTTCGCAGTTTGAAATTGAGTCAAGTATATAAAAGAGAAGACAGAGCAAACTCTTATACGCTTCATAAAACGGTCCCTGTAGAATTCTTCATTACAGCGAAGCTACTTAGTTGTAACGAAAAACCCAATATCCTACACGCGCCAATATAGAGCATATTTCATATTTCACAGCAAACCTCGTTACCCCCTGCCGGAGTACTAAGTATAAAAATGTATGAAGTAAAACATTTTGCACCAAATCATGTTATAATAAAAGACAAATGTTCATAATCTTGATAAACTATGTGCTCGGGCAACAGCTAAATTGAATTACAAATTTCGGACGAAGTTAGGTGGGACATTATGCAAATGGGCAGTCTTACCGTCTGCAAACATGACATTACTGAACCTAAAGGCAATGTTTGCTGAGGCGGTTAAGGAACTTAAAAAGGTAAACATTCCCTCCGTTCACTTTGTCTACATTGTACAGGATTAATTAGTACTTATGTGGTCTTCACACCCGCACCGTATTGTTATAGGGCGAGCACACACAAGCCAACGTCACACCCATTGTACCCTTATCCTTAAATGACATAATGATATTCTTTAGTGGTTTTGTCACTCTTTGGCTTTTAATTTATGTGAGCCAAACCCGTTCAATTATAAATGTAGCACTGCTAATTTTTTACCTTGTAACTACAAAAACGCTAACGTTTTGATGATATTACCTATGGAATTGATTTGAGTTCTAAGAAACTGGCCACTGCCATTATACCGAGTGTTGTGGGTTCAAATTCCACACGTGACAAAACGTTGTGTGATCCACAAATGTTTGTTCTGGGTGTTCTTTGTGTCCGTTGTTTGGGTGTTTGTGAAGTACCCCGTGACAGCGGGTTTCGTCATTTTCAAAATAAATTTGAAATATAATTTATTTGTGTTGATACATATATTACATTCACTAATTTAGTATGGTGTTATTGGAGGCAAATTTTCATTTTGCAAAATATCATTTGTCAAAACAACTTATCGCAATTTTTCAGTTAGCTAATTCTTTTTCGGCATGTAATTGATTAACAAATAATTACTTGATCATGTTTAATTTTAGCATATTATACGCTTCCCAAAAAAAATTCACATGGGCCTTCTGGCCCAAGAACTCACCACCCTGCGTTCGGACCACAGCATGGCTCGACAGAGCTCCTATTTCTTATATATATGGCTATAAAAAAAATAAACCCTAACCTAACCTATTCGAGTCGGATTGCTCTAAATAATATTTGCCAAAATAAAACGTTTACTGAATAAATATTTGATTTAATAAAACTTGAAATCTAAAATGATATCAAATGATAATAGGACCAAGTGAATGAAACGCGAAATGAAAATCTGCTAAATATTCATTTGGTAAATTAAACTAGGGCGACAAGTTTTTTGGGTAGTAAAATTTAACCAAAAATATTTTGTACAAAGGGCATTACACCATTATAACCAGCCTTAAACAAAAGGAGACATCATTTCGTCGTCGTCATCTTCATTTCGCCGATGTCTTGGCCTCTTCATAGTAAGTCTTTCAATAATTCTACAACTCATTTAATACATACTTAGAATCACGCATGTATATTCCCCAATGCGGAAATGCATCACATCAACTATATTATGTCCAACAATTTAATTGACGAGCCTTCTAAACTATATCAAGTACACTTTTAGAATGAGAACGCTGATGCTAGTGAGAATTTCGTAACAAAAAACCAATAACATGATGTCCAACACGGGGTGCCAACCCGGTTTTGGAGCTCAAGTTCTGCAATATGTCATTGCACGCACACGCACTGGCGCTTACCTCGACTAGCCATCAAACTAATATGTGTTATTTTATTGAAAGTACATATTATGTATATAAATAAGTAATCCTGACTGATTCACTGGCTCATTAAGACCTTTGAATCCAAAAAGCCAACATTTTACAGGTTGCCTTTACGATGTATATAAGGAACAATGGTGATTTATTTGAAATTCTAGTTGAATCCTAGCTAATATAATTAATTTGAATGTGAGTTTGTTTGTTTCTTACGCATTCACGCCTAAACTACTCGACCGATCATCATGAAATTTTGCTAACACATAAATGAAAGGGCCATTCGACTTTTATCCAGAAAAAGTATTGTTCCTGAAGGATTCTAATTTGTTTATATTATATTCTGTTATACCTATATTAATTTGGCATGTAAGTAGATAAAATATAGCCAATAATAACTTTTCCAGTAATTGTCGATACTTCCTCAGGATATAATAAAAAGCATTTTACAAATATGATCATGCGAACGAAGTCACCGGCTAGTATAGTCTATAAATAACAAATTTTTGCACCAAACATAAATAAACACTATTGTATAGTTACCGTCACCGCAACGTTACGCTACGGTGAAGCTACGCTTTTGCTACGCTTTCGCTAGGTGTAGTTCGTAGCGCTACCGCGATATTGTATACAAAGGCATTAGAGCAGAATTTCTCTTTCATTTCTAATTATTTTACCTCAATTCTTAAGATATTATATTATACATTAAATTATAATGTCACAATCCCAAAACAAAGGCAATATCCAAAATCTCAAATCAATATAAAATATAACTATGGGTACTTAAATATAACATTATGTAACTAGTTACGCTTAAACTGTAGTTGTGTAGACAAAATTAAATCATACCACTTACAATATATGTATAATATAAGATGACACCTATATAGATGTATTATTATAGTATTGGAGTATATACTCCACACGAGTTAAACTGCGATATTACCCAGCTGAATAGCGCCAGTAAAGTATACATTTAAAAATGGTTTATTTAATATTTAAAAAGAAAATGCTCCTAAGCAGTAGGAGACTGTTAGTCAAAGGTATTTTGATAGGCAACTTGGCCACAACTGTCTAGCTAAAAGCAATCCATAGAGTTTGCCAATGATCGTCAACAGGTACCGGCTAGTCGAGTAGTTAGCTGGTATTTACGTTGTTAGTCTTACCGTACCGTACAATTGCTTTAGCAGACATTCTTTAGAAATCTATCCAGGCAAATATAATCTATACGAGCACGGATTATTATATTTTTATGGTATTGATATATGAGGTATTAACAAAAAAAGGTTAGTCATAACCGGATAAAAAAACAAATTCCTAACTACTAAAGCATTAATAGCACTCGATTACGCAAACTTACGCCACTCCACTGTAATATCAATCATTTTAATGTAACTAGTAAATTCCCAGTTTTTCATCACAATTCCCCAAAATTTCTTCTAATAAATATATTAGGATCACGGAGGAAATATTACGTTCATAATCACTCGGCGCTAGTATAATATCTTTAGGTTGAATAACTAATGATAGGTGTATTTATCTTACGGACTGGCCATGACCGGGGTCACGGGAAATGTTGGACGTTTCTCAAATGGCCATAGATTAGACGGGTGCCAGAAGGGAATCTATATAAAAAATTGCCTAGTTAACATTTTGTTTTAGGAAATCTGTGTTACATTAGCATAATTAAATTTTACGCTGATTTGGTACTTAAGTCTTTCGTTATGCCTGACGTGAGCGCTTGTTGTAGGCTATGAGCACTTGCGATTTAGAATAAGACTGCGCGCTACAGAGAGCTTTGTCACATTTTCGCGCTTGCATTGAAAATGTTTTAAGAGGTCACAGCAAGCTATGCTAGCTAAGCTTATTGCTGATGCTTTAAAAAGTTGTCGCTGAGCTGGCAGTAGCAGAGACAAGTTACTAGTTCCTTGCCGATAGTACAGTGCTGCCTCATAGAGCCTTGATGCTCATTTCTAGAACACAACATAATTAAAGCATTATTTGTTGATTAAGGGTACTTTCCTTGCCGGATACTCCGTTTAATACTTTTAAAATATTACATTCGTATTATTTTCATATGCATACATTTATTTATGTATTTTTATATTTTAAGGGGTAAATATTAATACTGTATTTGCCTCTATCTTTTTTTTTACCTGGGGGAATGTATTAACGCATACCCCTCCGCGGTGGCGGGCGGAGGGGTTATGTCGGACTCACCAGGGTAAAAGAGAAAGATGTTAATATAATGATAATAGACCTGCCGGAATACCGACTAAACTTACCACGGTGTTCCTCGACGAAACCACTATCGACCGAGGTTTTGAACTCTACACGAAGAGACCTACCCAAAGGCACTTACTTACTTATAAATCCTACTGTCTCCCCCCCAGAGGGGAGACGGACTCGACACAGAGGCGCGCGTAGGAACACGCACGCCGCCTCCCGGACCTGGTGCTGAACTGATCGCGGGCAGGCCCACAAAGCCCACCACTTCCAGGTCAAACCTCAGGGTGGCTGGAGGTCATCGCGCGCCCTCCGGCGCCCGGCTCTGCGGTTGGAGAGAGGGTTTAAGCGCTTCCTATCCCGCTCCGCCGCCTCCTTGATGGAAATCACTTACTCACAGAAGGAGGCGACGGCGTTCCACGACCCCTCACTCCGGACCATAGACTGAACTACGGCCGGGAGCGAGAGGGCAACCAATCCGACTACCGCGATAAACTCACGGCGCTGCGATACGTATACGACACAGGAACTGACCAAAACAACCGTGGCCAGTCATTACCTGTGTCAGCCGGAAGGTGAAGGCGCCACGCCATGTCGTCTCACTCCTCAAACACGGGACTTACTGCCATTTGCCTCTTGGTATAACTCAATCAAAGCGTAATTTTGCCAGTTAAGACTACGTTCCTCGAAAGAAGGTCAAAGATAATTTTATATTTCATTATACACGTCACTGAAAATTAGGATTGTCTATTATACTTCACTTAGAATTTATTCATCTACTTCAATTAACCTAAGCCGATATTAGTTCTGAGAGATGTAGTTACACAGGTAATTTATTTGCACGGTTCAGCATTCTTGGATCTCATAGATTATAATTAAATTCTCCTACGATTAGGACATAACATAGCTAGTTCTAAATTATTTAGGCACTTAGCAATATATTAGCAGCTTGAATTACAATAATTATTCTCTTACTAGCGTTTTAATTATCAACATACTCGTAGTTCCATTTATTGCTATATTATTTTGTTTAAAAACATTATGTATAAATTCATTTTAAAATAACATTCACTTTGTTCTATCAAATTTTAATCTTAAGTGCCTAAAGGTAAATCATATTTGCCATAGCTAAATTTTATTTTGTTTAATAATTCTCGACTTTATCAAAATTAAATACTTTATAAAGAAGATATATACAAAATAATAAATTATATAAAAAATATTTTACCAATTTTTTAACCCCCTTTTCTCTTCATATTAGGTGACAATTCTCAAGAGATGGACCTGGTATTGCCAATGGATTACGATAACTGCTTGATTTTACTAATTATCAACTAGCATACATGAAAATGATAATAAATTATCCTATTTTGATTAACTTATAGTAAAAATGGTGTATAACTTTATGTCTATTCGGATACATTTTAGCTTTAGGTTTAAACTGTTATAAGATAATTTAATAATACATAGTACTTAGGCAGCTGTACCTCGGCTACACGCCATTTTTTTTTAACCCTGGGAAATTTGCATATCACATTCCCAATCGCCGGTTTTGGGGCGGGCGATGGGGATATGTCGGGATCCAGCCCATAAGATGGAAATTTGGGCTGAACCGACTAAAACCACCGCGGTGTTCCTCAAACCTTTATAGCGGGGTCGCGCGGATCGCTCTTGTATTCAAATCGCGACCCCGTCAAAGGTTTGACCCGCCGATAGACGTGGCGGGTCCCACACAACCATCACACAATTACAAATTGGGGGACCTGGTCCCCGACAACAAAGCGGGAGACCTAGCCCCCTTTCCGATATCGAGAGGCGTGCGTGGAACACGAACGCCGCCTACTCGGACCTGCGCTGATCGGGCGATGGACGGCCCCAATGGGTCCACCACCCGCAGGCTTCTATTCAGGATGGCTGGAGGTCGTCTCGCGCCCTCCTGCGCCCGGCTCTGTGGTTAGGGAGAGGGATTGAACGTTCCCTCTCCCTCTCCACCGCCTCCTTCACTAACATCACCTCCTCACAGAAGGAAGCGACGGCATTCCAAGACCTCTCGCTCGAAACCATGGACAGAATCATAGCCTCGAGTGAGAAGACGACCCTACCGACTGCCGCGTGCATGACACGGCGTTGCGTGGCCCAAGCAGGGCAATCTACCAATGTGTGCAACGCCGTGTCTCCCACAATGACGTGGCAGTCGCCGCAGTGATGACAACCGGGCGTCTCCTGTTTGCCTATTCGACACAGGTACCGACCGAAACAACCGTGGTCGGTCAGCACCTGCGTCAGACGAAACGTGAGGGTGCCATGACGCCTCTCCAGCTACTCTCTAAGTATGGGTCTTACCGCCACGATTGTGACGTGGCCGTCGGCTACATGCCTGACCTAAAACTAATTAATTTCTAGTAACCCTTTTATTAATTCACCACTTCACTTGAGTAACCCAAAACATTATACAGCTTTGGTAAAAACCTATACGTTATTAAATTGGCTAATCGACCAGAGATATTTTAAATATCTTTTATCAAAACTGACTTTAAATATTTGCCAGCCTAAATACATCCTTACAAAAAGACGTTGAGTCAATTTTTTTCTTCTCGATCATGTAGCCTAGTCCGATCACGGTTCAGCCAGGTGTTTTTCTGTTAACATTAGCAATTTATAGTCTGAAATTGAGTTAGATAGACGGCAACAAGCTCATTTTTATATACTCAGGACCTAAACATAGCTGGTGAAATAGGGGTGCAACCTACCTCTGCTTAATTTGTCGCTACATTAATACTAAAGCTCAATACTTTGTCATAATATTGTTAGGAATCAGAAGAGAAACAGCTTAAAAAATAACAGATGCACTTTCACCTTTAAATAATTATGGAATTACTCAAAAAATGCGTTAACATAAAGTTAGAGGTAACTGATAACTCAACAGCAATCACACAGCACGTTCGTTCCGTCCGCCGTCCGATGTCAAAATGAGTCATTGCGCGCCGAGTGCGCCGAATTATCAATGTACAGAAAACTCCACTTCAGTAACGGTGTTGTGGCAAAGATTTTCTCCAACAGCAACCAACTGTTTTTAGTAATACAACCTTTATTACTCACAATATTTAATTGAATCTAACGACTTCACATTTGATAAGAGTTTATCAATCCGTTTAAACTACCAATGCCAATGAAAAAGACATACAAACCGGGCATTGAATTCAAGACCCCATGAACAGCAGTCGTATCCGCGACCCATGCGCCACCGAAGCAGACGATAACGCGTTAATACAAATACGGTTGCTGCAATTTTTCTAAGAAATTTCCAAACAATAAATTCCAAACAATAAAGCTTCTAATCTTATATTAACTTTTTAACGAAACCAATATCAATAATAAAACAAATTTCATGAGGTATTGCAGCAATTTTCTGACCTATCGATCACCGTTTGACAAAGTAAAATGTAATGTGAAATTAAATGTTCTTACTCTTGGGTTCATTTCAATGTATGAATATCTTTGCCACTTGTTCTAATGTTTAACAGTTATTTAGTATTGAACTAGTTTATTCTAGTCAAGTTGTCTCTAGTTGTCTCGCTTACGCCATGTGGCTACGTGGGCTACATTGTGACCACGTGGTTGCAACGTTGCCACTCAAAACACAGTGGCATCGTTGCCAATAAGTGTCATATCAATCAATACATACTTCAAGCCGCCAACGAAGATAAGTCAATTTTTACCATTCGTTAAGTGCCAACTACCTTTACAAGATGCAGGGGTCTATAAAATAGATTGTGACTGCGAACTCTCATACATTGGTCAAACCAAGAGAAACATAGGCACCCGCATAAAAGAACACATAGCTGATGTAAAACACCGACGCTCGTTAAAGTCTGCTGTGTGTGAACATGTGCAACAGGGGACCAACCACTACCTGAGATTTGACAAACCACAGATTCTCGCTAAAGAACATCGATTCCTACCAAGGATGCTTCGCGAGGCTATTGAAATCAAAAAACATCCTAATTTTAATAGAGAAGATGGTTGGAATGTACCACCAGCTTGGGATCCAGTAATACAAATAGTCAACAACAAATCCAAGAAGAAGCAAACCACAGCTAGACTTCATGATACTTTGAGCTCATTCTGCGTAAATAGAAACACCAATGATTAAATTATGTTCGGGTACTTTGAAATAACTACACTGGAACATTGAGACAACTACCATCTTAGTCTCCCTGTGACCATGGCTGCTAAAAAGCAACCGAAACGTCGTGAAAAGTGTAACATTAAATTAAATCTAAATAGTTTTAATAGTAATTTAATTAGCTTAAACATTTGTAAAGTTTAAAAGTAAAAGTAGTGTAACAGTTTTCAAAATTATGTAATAAAGCATCAAATAAACAACGCGATAAAATCCGTATATAGTAGTTTAATTTCAATGAATAATATTCGCGTAAACAGAAGACAATATTAAGTGTCATATTTTGAGGCTTTTAAATATAATTTATTTATTTAGGCTTCATTCAATAAATTATTTTAATACACTCTAAAGACTAAATAAAACTGTATCATAAATGTAATATAATTATGTTTGTAGTCCTGTTACTATTTAAAATTATGGATCAAAAAAGGTTTAATGTGCATAGTAAAAATATTACAAATATGTTTACATTCCATTTATTATACAATTTGACCTTAATCTGTAGAGTGTATTAAAACATTTTAAATATAAACCCAAAGCACTTAATTACATTTAACAACCTCAAAACATGACACGTGCGTTGCAACGTTACAATTACAACGTTGCGACGTTGCCATTACGATGTGGCGACGTTGCCACTTAACAGACCTCTCTTATTTTTAATTTTTTTGTATTATTATGTTGGCAAACAAGCATACGGCCCACCTGATGGAAAGTGGTCACTGTAGCTTATGGACGCATGCAACACCAGAGGCATCACTTATGCGTTGCCGACCTTTTAGGAAAGGAAGTGGGAAGGAGAAGGAGCGGGAAGGGGGAAGAGGGTGTTTAAGCCTCCGGTACTCTCACTCACCGAACGAAACACAACAGTAGGAATACTGCTATTTCACGTCGATATTCTGTAAGAGGGTAATCCTTCCCCGGTCGAGCCGGCCCATTCATGCTGAAATCAGCGAGGCTCTACTACTCCTATGCAGTTGCTGACCGAGTAAAAGCGCACATGATCAGCAGTTGAATGTCCAGTAAATGGCGTAAGTGTGAACTCACACTAGCGCCACTATGCTAATAATGCGATTAAAATGAAGTGTAGATGAATTCAAATATTGAACATAAAGTTATGTTCAATATTTGAATTCATCTAAATATTAAATAATGTTTCTATATTATTTAATGTTCATAGAATACTAATATTTATTTTAGATTTATTCAATTTTAGATGCCTTGATAATTACTTTCGGTTCGTTATTGGTTCAGATGATAACAGATCAAACTTTACCTTGTATATTTATTTCTAAGTAAATATGTTACGAATCGCTCCACGAATTATATTGTGTTGCTGAAGATATAAAAGTTACATACACATACATACATACATACATAGTCCCACACCAATATCGCTAAAAGGGGAGGGCCTTTTGGCGATATTGATGTGGGACTAGGCAAAATATTGACTTGACTAGGCAACATTTTGCCTATTATCATTTTACCGTTTACTGAATACAGTTGCAGATATCGTGGTGCTAATAAGAATTTTTTGGACTGTACTGTAACCCAATAACACTTTGTTGGACCCGGGAATCGAACCAGAAACATCAGGCACAGCAGTCGCATTCACTAACACCACCGTAAATATACTATTCATTAAAAAGAAGTGGTACAAATCACAAACACAAACGTCAGTTAGTCGTAAAACTACAAAGTTTTTGTGACCCCTCTGTAGTTCGTGCAATATTTTACTCTATAAATGTGTCCATACATCTCATGCTTTATCTGATATAAACGTCGAAAGCGTCCCGCTTATCAGTACGCGAGTAATGCATGACATTTGTCTTGGTCTGCTACGTCTCATCGTTTAACTTTGTACCATATTCTTCTTGTGCTATCAGCTTAATAACTTTAGTATTAACTAAGATGTAACTATTAGTGTGATTATTATTCTCAGTCGATTTTAATGTATTAAAATCTAATTGAAATTAAACTTTTATTACGATGAATCTTGCGGCGACGGCGATTATAATAATAATAACGAATCATTTATTTGTCAGAATATGAGTACACAAATGATTATAAAAATGCATGGTAGTTCTGTACATGTTCTGTCATTAGCTGGCGTACAAATATTTTTTGGTTAACACTTAGATAAAATTTATCTGATACATTCTTAATTTTTGTGTGCATTATTATTTTAAAGAATATATTTCTATATATTTATATTATTAATTTAACAAATTAGTCTAACAATTAGCAGCGATAGCTCAGTAGGGAGACCAACAGACTGCAATGCAGAGGGTCTCGGGTTCGAACCCACATCGCGCACCTCCGACTTTCGGAAGTTATATGACTTTTCGGAATTACGTGCGTATTGATTGACAATTATCGCCTGCTCCGTGCCTCGGAGAGCACGTTAAGCCGTTGGTCCCGGCTGCTATGAACATATATGGCAGTCGTTATTAGGAAAGTCAGTACTCTCTAATATCCTGACACTGGTCTAGCCTTAGGGTATCGTTAGCCTTCGGGTTGCGGAGGTCAGGTGGCAGCCGCTCCGTGTAAAAACTGATATCCAGTCAAATCTGGTTAGACTAGAAAAGCCGACCCCAAGCGACTTGGAAATAATAAAGGCTAAGGGAGAAGTCTAACAATTAGATAGTGTCTAATTCAGAATATCGAATAAGAATAGTATAATGCAATATGTCAGTTAAATCATCAAATAAAGATATAACATGTCAATGGAATAAAGAATGTCACACAATAAATAGCAAAATATAAAATGTCAAAGAAATCATTAAAAAAATGAAAGAAAATAAAGAATGTCACAAAAAGAAAAATAAATACAAAATGTTATTGTATGCAGTCATTTTAAAATCATTCTAATCATTTTAGAGCTATGAGACGACAGACGGACTAGGACTATTATAGAATAATATATTCGTAAATTTGTGTTAAGATGACGCAATATGAGAACATTGTACAACGAGCGTGGCATATAACCGTCCACATAAGACATGATACGTCGCTAGCTTTTGCCCACAGCTCTGTTCCCTTTTTTTGGCTGAAAGATGCCATATGTCCTTTTCTGTAACCCCGACAACGTGTAGCGAAGTTTCATGATGATCGGTCTAATACTTAAGACGTGAAAGCAAACAAAGCTACATTTGCATTTATAATATTAGTTAGTTATTTATATTTTGGGTATGCCACACGCAAGCGAAGCATTTCAGGCATATGTTGGCAGTAGTGAGGAGTTTTGACAATCTCAACTTGCTATATTCGCGAGACGCTAGCGAAATATACGCATAGTTTTTCATGAGCGCTTAGCTACGCGAAGAAATAGATATGTTAGTTCGTAGCATCTTATAAATATGGGTATCGGCACAAATGTGTTTCCCATCTGGACACGTCCTTACTCAGATCACAGAGTACTTAAGTTAAATAATAAAACTAATTTATGACCCGCTAAAATTGTCCCATACAGTCAAGAAATAATAGCATTTACGTATTTATATTATGACATGTAATTACAGCTTAAAGTAAACTCATGACATTATATTACGCCGCTAATTGCCAAGTAAAGACCGCAATGACATATTTGTGCATAATTACGTTTATTTTAAACGTTGTGCGACCATTTTGGCGTCCTTGTTTCACCTTTACGGTACGATACACTTATGAAATGAAGATGGACGTGTATAGACATCAGACATATTCTCATTGTACTTTCAAAGTCAAACTCATATTTGTGATATTTCTATGGCGCACGCTAACCGTATTGACAAATGTGACTTGGGAACCAATAACTGTCTGTTACCAGCCAGTATATCAATCATTGCTTAGAAATGGAATAGGATTTAAAAAGGCAATTCTTTGATTCCTTATTTAAATTCTCTTGTAGAATAGTTTATATTGAAATGACAAGATTTTAATATAGAATAGGTACTGATCACGAAGTGTAGCATTTACATTTTTATAATGTGGTTACCCCATTACCGTACTATCATATATATATATAATACACAATCATGATATTAGTAAGATAAAATAGAAGAGAGATGAAACAAAATGCAATCCAAAGATCATGAGCATTGAACTCCGTGATCAATAGGCGTCTCATTAGCACCATATCAATTTATAGGCCGCTTCCGTATACAAACAAAAGAAAATGTGCGAAAACGATCACGTCGCATCTAGTAATTATGATCCCGAATATCACCAGTACTTAAAGCCATGTGATCGATTCAGCTTACAATCCACTAATGTCAACATTTGCGGCAGTGAATGAACAATATTAACTCTAGAATTTAGTTCATCAGATTTGTAATATAGTTCAACTAACGTCCGATAGTTCATATGTCAATATGACCCCTGAGGGATCAATAGATGCCTAATATGTAAGCCACTGTTGACAATTGTAGAGATTACAATATTAATTTTCAGATTCAGTAACTCAAATAATAACTTTTAAACTTTCGCGTTGCATGATATATATGTATATAATATGTAACGGGTATTAACGCGATCATGCATAATGTTTACCTTTTTTATGCTTGCCTGTACTTGCTAATCTCTGGATGGAACATTTTGAAGAGAAGGCATTGAGCCTTGGCCCAAAGACTATACGACTGTGGAAAAGATATGTTGACGATATCTTCAGCATTGTCAAGGGTACTAAGCAGGACGTGGAACAATATGTACAACACCTTAATTCCATTCACCCAAAAATTAGGTTTACTTATGAAATGGAGACTGACAGATCGTTGTCATTTCTGGATGTCAAAATCACTGCGAGAACGAATGGGTCCTTGTCACACTGTGTGTACCGTAAACCTACACACACGGATAGATACCTACACGCAACGTCCAACCACCACCCTCGTCACTTACAATCCGTTATAACATCATTAAAAAACAGAGCTCATGATCTTTGTGACCCCGAGCATTTAGAGTCTGAACTCAATCATGTTGGAGGATGGATATGTAGTGAATGGACGACAGAGGCAGCCGACTAAAAGAGGCAAGCATCCTGAGGTGAACAGACAACCCGCCTATATGCCATATGTAAAAGGAATTACGGATAAGATCGGAACGGTGTTAAAGAAATATTCCATCAACACTATTTATACACCGGGGGCCAAAGTAACCAGCATGGTGGGCACACCAAAGGAAGTTTTGTCTTTACAAACGCCAGGCGTATACAAGATAAATTGCAGCTGCGGGAGTTCCTACATAGGCCAAACCAAGCGTACTATTGCTGAGAGGGTCAAAGAACACATCGCCGCTGTGAAGAACCGGCAGACTAGCAAATCAGCAATTGCAGAACATATACTGGAATCAGGTACTAATCATTGGATTGAATTTCATCGTCCGGAAGTCCTCTCCACCGATCGCCACTTTTATCCAAGAGTAGTCCGAGAAGCTATTGAAATAAAAAAATATAGAAATTTCAATAGGGAAGATGGTTTCAAATTATCCGCGACGTGGAATCCCGTGATTAATAATACGCAACTTCGCTGTTTTGCACAGTCAGGTAATTCACAGAATACGGACACAACGGCTAGCATACGTAATAGGGATACCGTGAGTGTAGTTTGTGACGGTACATGGACAAATAAAAAATATGCCAAAAGTGAGGGTGAATCAAGATTCTTCTGCCTCCCAAATGGAGACATGACATCGCAGCACCAGTCAGCTTGTGACCACGGCCGGTGTAACCTGGTCGAAACGTCAAGCATAAAAAAGGTAAACATTATGCATGATCGCGTTAATACCCGTTACATATTATATATATATCAGTAACTCAAAGACAATTAATTCTACAAAGGCAACTTGTACCTTAGATATACAGCATACAAACTTGAAATTATTCAAATAATTATATAAATTTGACCGTAACAGCTTGGTCTAGCAATTAGCAAGGCTGATATATTGGATGCCTGATACTATGATGTTGACATAATTTGTATCATACTGGCCACCAATAAATGAAACCTTCACTACTTTCTTTCTTTTCTTCTTTTTTAGTACATTTTTAACAATTTTACATTGCTTTAGCTTTAGGCTTCAGGCATGATTCTTGCACGTATCTTTTCATGGGCTCAACTCTTTGTGTGAAATTAGAAGCTAACCTAATATAACAGTAGCTCACTAACAATTAAACATACATATGTATGTATGTAGAGACCACATGGTCTCCCCGCACCCCACAGAGGTAGCTGTATTACAAACACCCACACTTTGACAACTATATTTTCGGTCCCTCGCAATTGGGGCGAGCCTTTTATCGACTATCAGATCCAGTTTGAGACTCCGAGTTGCTACATACTTATAATAAGTCTAAATGAATGAATTATTTTCTTTTATTTGAATTTACAAAAGGGCCAAAGGTTGGAATTATCACATTTCTAGAATCATGTGGTGGATTCGAATACAGAAAGAATATTTTATATATTATTAATAGGAGGCCGCACTTATTGTATCACAAAAAGAGCTTCATAAGATTTCGTTATGTGGCGCACACACCTCAGAAAATAATAGGTGATCCACTCATGATCGCAATTCATACCATTAACTGGTAAAGCAAATGTAACTTTAAAACAACTTAATGCCCGCAGGGTTTGGTGCCAAAAGATCAAAAGAAATCCAAACAAAAAGTAGTTTTAATTTAGTGCCGAGTCGTTAATCACTTAGCTTGCCTTCTTAAATTAATTGCAGAAAGTTTTCCCGGCCGTTGAAACCGTACCACAAGTCCAAAGAGATCGTTTTATAAAGAATGTCAGATCTATACAGGAAAAGCTGAGTCTGGATTTTCTTATAGGTACCTTGACGATGTGTGTAATCTTAATTTGGTAATGCAACTTAAGAAAAAATTCAGGCTGCGTTTTCGTCCATACAAACGTATTCTTCTATTCTCTCCCTGAATAAAGAAGGTAGAGCATAAAATTAAGATATAATTTATATCTACCACTGCTATAAATTATATCTTATTCTTTTTAGAATTTGGGCATATATTCTTGGTATTATCATAATTTAATATTATAAGAATTATGAACCTTTAAATATATCAAAATTTGTCTGATTTAAAACATCCCGCCAACAAAAACACTACTAATAAAATAAATAAAGTCATATAGAGGATTAAAATATTTCTCATATTGTTTATAAAAATATATTAAAATTGGTTTAGTTATAAATGAGGAATTAGGGAATACAATATGATGATTTCTGAGGTATAATCAGTCGGCCAAGCCGTAGTTGTCTTTTTTGCACATCGATATTTCGTTCGGGCCCAGTGCGACAACAACCGACCTCTTGGAAACATTTTCTTAAAATATATTATGCTATTTTATCTCCTGAATGGATTAATAACTACATAGTATTGCCAAAATATTAATATCTACCATTATCATTAGTAGTAAACTAAACTTTTAAACTAATACGCTCTTTCTAAGCAATGAGCTGTTTAAAGCGACCAAATAGTGTCATGGGTTTGAGTCTAAACTGTAGCACTGCTGACCTGACACTTTACACAAGCATTCAATAGCTGCTGCATAATAATATTACTAGTCAATTACAGCACAAATCACTTGTGATGTGGCAAAAACAATTAAATTTTATTCCAGTCCGAGTTTACCAGTGGTGTTGTAACAACAAGATGATGCTCAATGCACTAAAATGTCAACACATACGTTTCACCAGAAAGAGGAAGGTGCTTGAGTCACGTTTTCATATCAATGGTGAATATATCACTGTTGTGCCACAAATACGTGATTTAGGTGTGATTCTTGACTCAAAACTAAGCTTCATCCCCCAGTACGAGAACATGGTAAGCAAGGCCGCTAAAATGTTAGGATTTATTAGACGTACCACAAAGGAATTCAAACGCATATCTTCCAAAATTATGCTTTTCAATGCTCTCACAAGAAGTGTGCTTGAATTTGGAAGCGTCGTGTGGAACCCACAATATACAGTACACTCTGATCGCATAGAATCCATCCAAAGATCGTTCACTAGGCATCTTGCGTATTGCGCAGCCGGTATTAGCAGCAGAAGTTCTTACAGTGAAAGACTGTTCTTTTTCAAAATGTGCACATTACTAAGCCGTCGTCGCATGCTAGATCTAATATTTTTACAGCGCATAATCAAAGGAAATTTATGTCCTGATCTACTAGAACACATCCAACTAAATGTCCCCAAAATCAATGCACGCAGGAAACCCACTACCCCATTCAACGTTCCTCGATACAGAACTAACCTAGGAATGCATTCTCCAGTAGCAAGATTAACATCAACTTACAACAGTTGGTGGAGGCGGTTAGACCTTGATATCTTTCACGACCGACCCACGCAATTTAGGAGAAAAATATTGGTTAATCCTCATTATAATAAGCAACTAAAGATCTCAAAAATTTAAATTATATTAGTATAGTATATATTATAAAGTTTTAAAATTTATTTATTTACAATTTGGTTATAGTTAGTGAAACACAAATACTTCATTGTTATCATAAACATATCTATAGTTATATGTATATTATATAAGTATAATATATTTTATTTTCAATTTAGTTTTAAGCGCTATTTTAAATATAAGACAATTGTGGATACTATTTTAAGATATATAATGTTGTGCACGTCTGTAAATGATGTAAACACCAGTTCCAAAGCTATGTAAATGTCATAAGTCAATGTTTGTGTTTATATTGTTGACGAGCCTAATTTAATAAATAAATAAATAAATTCCAGTTTAGAATACACGGATGGAGTAGTAATATATACGTACTCAATAGTAACGTGGGTTTGATTCCCGATACACGGTACAAATGTTTGTGTGATACAAATAGTTGTTCCGGGTCTGGGCGTTTCTTGTGTACGGACTTACTTTATAAACATTCAAACGACGATGTTTCAATGTTTATAAAGGATGCGACACTGCGATTCTTCCTAGTGCAGGGATTGTCTTTTATAATAGAAAGATATAAAAGGATATAATAATATTAGAAGTAATATGGAGAGCAATGTAAGTAGTATTGAATCTAAACTATGTTTCTTAATCTCCATATTAGAACTATATATAAGTGTCCATAACAATATACCTCCAACTGTTGGCTATCCGTAAACATTCATATATCTCAGACTTCGAACAAGATAGAATCGTGCGGAAGGAAACCGCCAGGTCTGAGCGGGCCAATGAACAAACTAATTCCCTCCGATGTGTAAAGCTGGGTGTGAAACAGAAACCAAGATTACACCGTACTACAAGTAAACTGTGCTAAACTAACTTTGTTAAACGCAATGCTTCACCAACACCTTCATTTATTTCCTACCTTATAAATGAGACTTTAGAAACAAAATAATAAAAAAATAATGGCTACTAATTATTAGAAAAAGAATTTTGCATTTGAATTCGATGCATATTTATTCGTTATTTGATTACTATAATATACCTCCTTGTATCGTGCATTCTGAGTATCTATATATTAATTCGTAAATTGAAACTATGAACTTATTTTAAGCATATTAAATAAAATCACTAGTACAAAGTAAATACAGACTAAGAATTAGGTAACTGCACGCTTGGCACAGTCGTCTAAATGGTCACCTCGGCATTACAATGAGTATTAATAGTTCGATTTTTAAAAACTTCAACAACAAGAGATTGTAGGGTAGTCGCCTATGTTTGATTGTATACATCATTTTATACACATGAGTATCTTATGTGGGGGCCAGTCAGTGAAGACCGGCGACACTTCGACCCAGCGGGATCTTTTGTGTCGATACACAAGAGTAAATAGCAAACAAATAACTACACTGGAACGTTGAGACAACTACCATCTTAGTCTCCCCGTGACCATGGCTGCTGAAAAGCAACCGAAACGTCGGGGAAAGTGTAAAATTAAATTAAATCTAATTAGTTTTAATAATAATTTAATTAGCTTAAAAATTAGTAAGGTTTAATAGTAGTAGTAGTGTAACAGTTTTCAAAATTATGTAATAAAGTGTCAATTAAACAACGCGATAAAATCCGTATATAGTAGTTTAATTTCAATAAACAAAAGAAATCTTATTGTTCAAAGAATATCAAAATTGGTTGCAAAATAAGGAAGTAATTAATATTTTAAATTTTGATCTAAGGAAAAGTGGGATCGTAGTCGGGATGTCTCGCTTTTTAACATAGCATAGCTGCAGTTAAATAGCGATTACATCACAGCTAAATGGTGGGTATGTCATAGTTCGTATCGTGTATACTTTTCCTGTCATTTGACAATTACCCCTTCTATCAAATTTAAAATGCTTGCGTCATATTTATTTTTGAGTAGATTTCAATAAGTTTGTATTTTAGAGTTTGGCTAACGTAACAATTTGGCTCCAATGATAAAAAATGTGTGTCAACTACCCTATTCGTGGTGATATTTGTTAATAATGTTATAATTGCTTAGAAATTTAAAAGTTATTTCTAAACAAAAGTCTATTTTGGAAGGTCAATACATTTGGGCAGGCGAAAGTCTGATTAAGCAAACGTTCCATTACAAGATATAGTTTACTTTTACTATCTATCCTTTCTAGGAGAAGCGAGCGCGATGTTATATTACATTGCCTTCGATACATTGTATTTTTAAGTAAACGACAATACGTAGATCACGAAACAGATGAAATTCAAAAGCTCACTGAGCTTCAATAACGTCGTATAGGTATAAAAGCGAACTGGAAAAACGTTATGTAAATATAATGAAATAGCCGTACATTCAAATACGAGCTCATCGGAATACGTTGTTAACATTTGAAGGTAAGCATATAAAGAGTCAATATCGGCAACCCACGAATAAATGGGACATAATGAAAATATATTACAGGGCCTGCCCTCGTAAACGAGTGCGACGGACTCGAATGTTATTCAAATAAACATTACCCCTGATCGAACGTCGTCACGGAGTTTCAGGAATCGTAAAATTTATAACTGTGCTCATGCGAACATCCACTTCGTACGTATATAGGTATACCATCACTTAGTAACCCGCGATACCTAAAAACGATTGTTGAAACATCCTAATGATTATATTTACACTATTAAGACTATCCTATTATAATTGCCTGGCACAGATCGCTTATAGACCACGCCCCTACATACTTACAAAGGCTTTTCGACTGATTGAGTTTAAACTTAATAGTTATGTCATCACAACAGCTTGTATAAATTTAGATAGTTTTAATTGATAGTTTCATAACAAGGAAATGCATTGATGCAGAGATTCATGCTTGAGGGCAAGGGCACTTATATGACGGCAATATTTTTAAGTAGCATGTAATAGAGAGCCAACCTATTCTTGTCTTTTGAGCGCATTTCCAAACTGCTGCTACTGCAAATATCTTTAGAGAATGACATAGAGACTTAGTCGCGCCCAACGGCTACTAGATACTACACGAGATTTCTTTTTGTATTTATTCATTCTTTGGTTTGTGTTCAGATACGGTGAACCACAGTATATGTTCTGTGCAATTAACTCAAGTTGACGTAACTATACTGTTCGATTGCATTCGATACTCGGCGCGTTGCATTCGATTATTCATATGCTTGGTACGATATAATGGGCTTGGTCTTTTTGTGAAAACAGCATTAATATTTTTAAACTGTGTATGACATAAAAAGGATAGGTAGTGATTTCTATCCAATGCCCACACTTGAATAGTGATTACGTCAGATTTTGTACCAAGCCTTATTTTGGATCATTTGTCAATTATCCCTGCTACCAGATATAGAGGCTACCACATTCATAACAGATTTCGATTTATAAAAGAATATTTATGATTTTGGTTACGTTAGTTTTTAAGAGGCTGATTGATTAATTGAACTTTTAGATTAAAATAATAAAAAAATATAAATATAAACTGCTACAATTATTTTAATATTTGGTACTTATCGTAATCGCCTATCGATCTCCCACTACTCTCGATAAACACTGTAATGAGTTTTCAGAATCAATTACTCGCTCCATTAGGCTTTTTACTTTAAAGACTTTAAGTTTTCTTGTTACATGATTCGTAAAAAATAAATAATATTCCTGAAAAGCTTTAAATATTAAGATTTGTTTATATTTGAAAAGTTAGCTTTGATAGAAAAATATATCGTTAAAAGATCGATTACAACGCTACAACTGGGGATCTAAGGGCAGGGCAGAAGAATATTTCACGCATATGCGTAAAACCACTCTATTTATCTGCTATGCCTTTCTTGGCGAATAACACAACTGCTGGTGCCTGAGCCTAGGTATTTAATCCCAGTTTACTGCAGAAACAATTAAGATTATACAGCTTTTAAAGTCCCTGCCAGCAGCAGGACTTTAAAGCTGGATGAAAATTAATTAAAGTCAAGAAATACAGCAGTATTTGATTTTACTTTAACCAGAATAATAAACAACAATTTCCCTGATAAGGGAACTGCATCTAAATCTCACGCAAACAAAAATGTAGACTTATGTCATGGTACCAACAAGACAGCCCATGCCATCATTTTAAATTACCAGATCAGAATCATATCATAATAGGACCGGTTCTGTTGGAAATTGAATATTATCTGTATCGTTCAGGTGATATTATACCCTCATAATCGCATTAAAAACAAGGGCATGGGCGACTTATTACAATTACCGCTCATTTAGACATATTAATAAAAAGCTACAGTCAAAATCATTTATTCATTTTAATCACAAAGTAATATGAACAGCTCAATTTGCTCGTTTGTAAGTTTACTGAAGTTATATTTATTTTATATGCTAGCTTGAGGGATGGGATTGATCCTATATAAAGATAATGCATATACGCAAAACACTCGCGGCTACTTTATTAACATTAGCATTGAATAACTATTTTAATAATATACAACTCTTATCGTCAAGTTGCCAGCGATTAATATTACGAAAGATCCTTTTTTATAGATTACCAGCTAACGTAGATTTCGTTTATAAACCATACGAAGTACCTGACATTGTTTCCTAGAACAAAGGTACGACACCCCATAATTTATGGTTGTTGGTATCATAATATTAACAATCATATATGACATATTGATAGGTCAAAAAATATTTTGTTATAGTACACATCCCCCAGTTCTGAGCCAGTTAGGACCTAGGCATTTACATTCACCCTGCGGACCTAGGCAGGCCTTGCCTGGATCGGGACTAAGTGGGCCAATAGTATTACAGGCTCTGCCCGGTACCCTGCCCGGTAAACGACGCTAGACCTAACAATGCCGCCCCAAAAAAAAATACTTGCAATGCTGTACCTAATTATAATAAGCTTCTGCCTATATCGTCGGATACCTATAAACAAACGTTGTTTTATGTATAGAAAGAGATATATTATATTCTGTAATACATTCTTATTATATGGACACAAAATATGAACTGAAATGTCGAGAATTTTTATTTAAAGTCCACATCACGTGAAAACCTTTCTGCAAAATTTGACTTTTATTGCGCAATAGCTAGCTTTCAGAAAATGCAAAAAGAGGTTTGTTAGAAATCCAAACGAAATACATAAGCACCTGGACTAAATTCTAACTAATAATATAGATACAAAATCGTGACTATTTTCACGTCGTGGAGCAATGCCATGACGTGGTATTTAAAATAGAAATTAGAGATATCATAGAAGGACTCGTATTTTAATAATTCATGCGAGTGAGATGGATATTTTATGGAAACTGCAACATGTTATGTGTGTGAGAGTGTCGTTGGCAGTTATAATTACGGTGATATAAGAGTACATTGTTATTACGTTTCGCCCTGTTATCAAATCAAGACTTTCGAAGACTAACAGAATAAGAATAAGAATAATTTATTTCTGCATAAATTTTTGACAATAAATCTGGTTATCAATGGTATCGACACTAAACTTAAGGTTTGTATCGCCGAGACCTAAAAACTTAACTTAAAGCTATGAATAATTTCACATTTATTATACTTATCGTGCACCGGCTCGTTAAGCAAAATTAACAAAAATTAAATAAAAATTCTAAATATAACAATGTTATACCTAACTAATAAGTAAGAATAAGTAAGACAAAATTAGCAAATAATTTACATAGTTTTCTTAGACTAATAGTGTGTGTGTTTGCGTGTGTGTGTGTGTGTCTGTGTGTAGGTGTGTGTGTGTGTGTGTGTGTGTGTGTGTGTGTGTGTGTGTGTGTGTGTGTGTGTGTGTGTGTGTGTGTGTGAATGTGTGTGTGTGTGTGTGTGTGTGTGTGTGTGTGTGTGTGTGTGTGTGTTTCCGTGCGTGCTTGCGTGCGTGTGCGTACGTGTATGTGTCTGTGACTCTTTAGCTGTGTATCACCTGATAGTTACACCAACGATCAGTCGTAAACATAAACGCATACTTATACCATGCAATGAACAAGGCAGACTATACATTCAGTTAATTTACGTACGTAGTAAGACTAACGTTATCCTTAAAACGTCTGTCTAACTTAGTGATATATAACAACTAGGCAAATGAGACGAGTACATCGTCCTTAGTATAAATTAGGTATTCGACGAAGCGATCGGGTTCTATTAACTGATAGGTTGGCGATGAATACTAAAGCAAATTTGGTGAGCCTGGTGGGAGCGAAGGAATGATTGATCATGAGAGCAGTCGCCGCGGTGATCCGTCACCCGTGGCTGTCCCGCAAACCCGCCCGATTAACCGTATTACTCCGACAATACTTGCTAATTTATTACTATCGAAGCGTTATGAAAAGCAAATAAATAATTTACATACATAGTCTTACGCTTGCTCTCCGCAAAGTGGTAGGCAGAGCTGTTTTTCGTCCATATTTTGAGAGCTATGGTCTCACGTAATAGAGGGTGAACCTATTGCTATCTGCAGAGCTTTGTTTCAAACGCCCTGATGATTTATTGTCAGAAAAATCCAATGGCAATTAGTCCGACCCGCGAATAAAACACAAGTCTTCATGCATAGCAGTCGTATTTACTACTGCTGCGCTATGGTGGTAGTACAGTATTAGATATCTAATCATATCAAATTCAAGTCACCCAAATCAAAGTCAACTTATACTTATTTTAATATGTATGTGTAAATTATGTAAAAATACATTAAGTTAATGTAAAAGTACAATACAAATAATTTATGCTACCTTGAAAAAATATTAAAAGGTTCTGAAGAACAATTAAATTCGTAACAAATTAGGGTTTAAGCACGAAATTATTTTTAAGACAAATGCTCTCCTAAATTACGATCTTCGATACGGTGCATTAATTGTACCAAGAAAACATTTTAAACAAATTGCAAATATGAAATAAAATTTATTCTCATTTTATTACATCTAGATAATTCACAAAATATAGACGTAAATTGTTTTATACACGCTTCGGTTTGTAAGAAATTACTTCATTATTTTGAAAAGATTCAATTTATTTGAGGCCATTTACAGTTACGCACACCTGATTCTAATATTTGCAATTTATAAGGGGCGTTATTTGCGTGAATACGAACAACTTATACTTTACCTTAATGTCTAGGTACTCTGTGATTAGCAATAGGTGTCACGGCTTGCATAAAGATAATATAAGAGAAAAATATCGACTGAGAAGTGCAAAAATATTAAACAGAAGCTCTGTTTAATATTTTTGCACGTTGCGTAATGATTAAAATTTTCTATACTGTATGATGGATATAGTATAAAATGTATCAAGGGAGTATGTATTACAAGTACCTTTGGCTATTCATATTTAACCTTTGACTTTCACATGTGATACTTCGTGACATAGATACATAAATATTTTTACTTCGACAGTGACACTAGTTAGCTATTATGCACGACACCAACCAATGTAGAGTCACTGACAGAAAAACGTACTGACACAAACTGGAACAATTATCAAATCCGAGAAGTCTAACATAACAGTTTGATTAGGTGTCGCTTATACTTCGCCACTAAGACGACGACCGTTTAATACATTACCTTTGCTGAATCGAAAGAACTCTACATGAAAGATTACCTATTTATTATTACCCACAAGCAGCCTTACAAATAAACCCATTACACATTTTGAGAGGTAATTAAGTATTAATTACCGACTAATAAGAAAATATCAACCATAAACATTGGAGAGGTCGTCGAATAATTGTTAAGTAACTGCATTGTTCCGTTAATTAATGGTTAATTTTTGATCAAGGATTTGAGAGTTATTTAGTTGAGAGATAACAGAGTATTTGTTAGCGATATTTTTTAGAATATCGCTAACAAATACTTTAACCTTATATATATATAAGGTTAAAGAAATCTTACGTCATACATATTATAAAGGCTCTTTTAGGGTTGAATCATAATAAAGTGATCAGCGGGCTACCGTTGATGTTCTGATGACGTCTATTAGGGGTATTTGGAAAATTCGCTACCTCATCCCTTTGAGTTACGTGACCCGACGGTCAAACCGCACGTGACGGGAATTCTCTCACTCGAGACATTTACACTTACAGAGAAAAATAAGATGGCTAAACTCAGTTCTAAAACTACCAACGTTATATTTGATACGTGTAACCAGGTAACACATTTTTATCTAAAGCACACGTATTGAAGTTTCAGCAGATTAGCTGTTTTTGACGCTGCTGGCGTTTATTCCGGTGCTATACTCTACTGGTGTCAAAATTAGGACAGTACAAAAATGGATCAATTACCGAGCTAAATTAGGCTGAGTATCAACTGCTACGAATGCTGTCTCTTCAAAAATTTATAACATGCTTGTGAAGACATTACCACACCTCGATGTTGTCATGTTTTATATGTCCATATCCAAATTAAAGATCTAAGACAGATATAGTGTAAAATAAATTAGATCGTTTGTCCGTGCCATGGTGTATTTGTGAACGATTCTTTTAATGCAAAGAGCTTCACGATACCAGCAACTTTTGAAATACCACCACGTTAGTCAGTGTTGTCAGTGGAGTAGGTTAGTCAAGAAATAGTAAGCATAACCAAGAGTCTGGATGTAGTACTCTATCTGTTAAAATATTGTTATTGCATGTGTGTGAACGAGATGACGTTATACGCGCTATAATGTGCGGTCTCGTTCTCGCGCATATGCTTTAAGAGAGGGTGCCATCTTCTATTAACTTAAATAAGCTCATTTTCTATTACAAAACATAGAACATAATTTTATTTGACCCTTCTTAATATAGCCTAAACAAAAATAAATATAAGGGCCTTATTATTAAACACAAAAATAAATTATCAGTCGTATATGAATTTCATAAAATGTTCCCTACATATATTGCATGGTTTATATAGCGTAATTTCAAATTAGAAACATCTCTATTTAACCCTTTTTGATAAAATATAAACGTTTAATTTAAATAAGGGTATCATACCAAAACACAGATAATGTTAAAGGTTGTTATATAATAAGATAGATAAAAAAATAGATATTCATATAGCATGTTATTCTAAAAGAAAAGATTACGACGAACGGTATCATTAAAATAAATTGCTTTTATTATTTTGAAATTAAACAAACTTTATAAGGATTTTATCAGGTTGTTTATTTTTTTTAAAACACTATTATTACATAATTTTGAACCTTTAAACTACTATTGTTGACAACCGAAACGTCGGGAAAAGTGTAAAATTAAATCTAAATAGTTTGTACAATTTAAATAGCTTAAATTGGAGTAAACTAATAATAGTGTTTTATAAAAAATAAACAACGCGATAAAATCCGTATAAAGTTTGTTTAATTTCAATGTATAACATTCGCGTAAACATAAGACAATATAATATTTTTATTATTATTTCAGTAGCAAATAGTTCAGTTGTCCATTTGAACTGTAGTTAATTCAGCCGGCTGTTAGATGGATGACCGTTCACATACTGTATCCGCTACCCTCGTGCCTCGTACACTGAGGTAAGCCATAGATCCCACTTGATGCTGGTAGCTGACGTTGATTGCTACAGCAGATCAAAGTCAAAGTACTGTGTTGCAAGAGATACCAACATTACTGGCTGACTTTTAGTCATGTTATTGCAAAGTATTATTGTGACTTTTTTAGTTTATTTATTGGAATGTAATGTGAAAGAATATACTTTTGTTTATTATTTTGAATATTGAGCACCCGCTACTTAACAAACATTCAATCAACAGACATATAGACTGGAACACTAGGCGTTATAAGAGTGGTACAACAACCATTTAAACCATTCTAACCATACCTATGTAGACATTTTATTCATTACATTATATCTTCTTCTCCCTTAGCCTTTATTATTCCCAAGTCACTTGGGGTCGGCTTTTCTGGTCTAACCGGATTTGACTGGATATCAGTTTTTACACGGAGCGGCTGCCACCTGACCTCCGCAACCCGAAGGCTAATGATACCCTAAAGCTAGACCAGTGTCAGGATATTAGAGGATACTGACTTTCCCAATAACGACTGCCATAGATGTTCATGGCAGCCGGGACCGACGGCTTAACGTGCTCTCCGAGGCACAGAGCAGGCGATAATTGTCAATCAATACGCACATAATTTCGAAAACTCATATAATTTCCGAAAGTCAGAGGTGCGCGACGTGGGTTCGAACCCGAGACCCTCTGCATTGCAGTCTGTTGGTCTCCCCACTGAGCTATCGCTGCTTTTTATGCATATTCATTACATTATATAAAGAACCTAATTTAGTGTTACTAGGAGAAGTTCGGGATTGTCAACCTTTTCCTATTTCAATATTTTGGGTGAACAATCTAATATTTTATACTCTGTACATAATAAAAGTCTTTAAAAGTTATAAAATTTAACTTTATGTAATATTTAAAGTTAAATTTTATAATATTGTCTTCTATTTACGCGAATATTATTCATTGAAATTAAACTGCTATATACGGATTTTATCGCGTTGTTTATTTGATACTTTATTACAAAATTTTGAAAATTGTTACACTACTACTACTATTAAACTTTACTAATTTTTAAGCTAATTAAATTATTATTAAACTATTTAGATTTCATTTATTTTTACACTTTCCCCGACGTTTCGGTTGCTTTTCAGCAGCCATGGTCACGGTGAGACTGCTGACTATTGTAATAAAGTGTCAAATAAACAACGCGATAAAATCCGTATATAGCAGTTTAATTTCAATAAATTTTATAACTTATTTAAGTTCACAGTTTAAAATATTCAGTTAACATTTTCAATAATAGAGGTATAGTAGGCATAATAAAACCGACTTTAATCACAATAAAACCGATTATTGTACACAACTAATAACCGCTACTTAGTTTAAATGATAGACATTTTGGTCGCCTCCCCACTGCCACCGCGCCGAGCATTATGGTTCGATCTCCAAACTAGACAAAAAATATGATCCACAAATGGTTGTGCCGAGTCTGGATGTTTTTTGTGTCCGTTGTTTGTTTGTAAAGTCCCCCACCACACAGGTGTTATTCCTTCTGCGGGAGTTGTCTTATAAAAGCAAAAAAAGTAATTACTACTATAAAAAAAGGTTAATCAATTCAGTTAAAGACTTTCAGGTCTTAAAGATGTCAACTGTACTATGTTGACTGCACGGATGATGCAGTGGTTTATGTTGCTGTCTTGATTTTAATGTTCTCCACGATCCACAACGCTTGCCCTCTATAGCAAACAAAATAGGGAGGCGTGAGACTATATATGTTTCTATATACGTCTCTGATCTAATCACAAAACGTTCGCCTATGTAAAAAAAAGTCTCCCTTAGCCAATTTTCAGTAGCTTTATATCCTTTTTTAGCCTTTTGTCGTACATTAATTCCACAATAATTTCAAAGCAACTTATGCATCTCTACTGCCATACTACTGCCATTTTAGTCTAAAATAATTGACTGTCAAGGTGATCTAACCCCACATGTACCTTGTCATTTGTCTACAAAATACATACCGATTTTTAATACCTACGTAGTTGTACTATTTGGGAGACGAATAAATCCTCACACGGGTCAAATCCCTTTGACAGAAAAAGGTTCTCAAAGTGTAACTAAAAACAGAGATAGTTTTAGTGCCGAAATTTTCACGAGAGGGTTTATAGACCAGGAAAATTAATCGCATGTAGGATAAGCGCTTGATAAAAACTATATAAAACTAGTATCGATATAGTTTTCTATGTTAGTACGTATATTCTTGGCACAAAGCGAGGGGTTCATACACTGGTGACACTCACACTCAATGTATTCCTGCGTTCCTTGTGTAAGGAACGCAGCAATACATTGTGAGTGTGAGTTATCAGCCGCAAGACCTATTTCAAATAAACCATTAGTGGTGCGTATGGTGTTTGTTATTTAAATGTCTGTTAATAAGATATTATTGCGTGTGCATTTGTTCTAAAAATATATTATCTAGACGTAATAACACAAATATATACATGTATATTATTTGTAATAGCTGAGCATGCATTTAGTTTTAATAAATTACAGCTACGTTTGAAAACTTTTAGAATCTATATAGGTTCCATGTAATTGAAAAAGTACACAAAGAGATAATTATTTATTCATATAAACTCTAATGATATATTGATATTGATGTAATCATGTTTCTTATTATATTGTTGATTTGACGACTGATTGCACACTACTTATATAATAAAGAAATATGTATGTGAAACATCTTCTAAATCAATGTCACATTCACAATCAAAATTATTTATTTTATTTTAGTTTCATGTGTTTTAACTGATTTGTTGATGTTGCTCCATTTATCATACTTTCTTGAAATGTTGACTGTTGATTCAGCTAACCTTCTCGATATAAAGCACTTGCTTACTAACTACGTTAGTTCAGCAATCCAAGGTTGTTGACTCCCGACATAGAAATATTTAAACAGAAATCTATTACAATTCAATAGTCTCTTAACTTTGAGCATACCCTAAGATCTCAGAACCTCAGGAGCTTTACACTTCACACATTTATAATAAAGTGTAGATCAGACACTCGAAACATTATTGAGAGTATGTTTTAATGTCTTCCTCAAAACATTCTTAATCATTATCATGTACGTATATATTATATACATTTGGTTAAAAATCAAACTTGATAAGACTACTAGACCGTAGTTACAAGGATTCCTCCAAAATTTTACAACGTATAAGTCTCTACAGAGTTTATTTTACAGCAAATTTGGTGGCAGTTTAGAATAAAGGTATTCGTTCTTTTCGTCTAAAGTTCGTAATTCAAATGATAAATAGTAAATTGTTCAAATAGTATAAAATACAAACCTGAAACAGCAGGGCAGTGTAATTGATGCATTTTCTTTAATTGTAAATTATTGTAACTATTTTACTCCTTCTAGGTACTTCAAGACATATACAGCATTAAATTGGTATTCTGGTTTGATTGACTATCTAACGAAATGACTAAAGCTTTTAGCGAATACGTGAACATCCGTACTCGGTTTATTTTTACCGATACTCACACATAGAAAACGCATATATAATCAGAGCCAGAACAATACCGTGACGCTCTCTTAAGAGGTATAAGCATAGACGTAGTTTGTTATTCAGGAAACATCCGTGTTCGCTACATAATTAGAAATTCGTTGACCTGTAAATTTCCGTTTTGCGTTGCGGATTATTCTGTTTACGATATCAACAGCTGCCGCTCGCCTACATTTGTAATAATTTCGTCATTAATTTCTATCGCTCGAGTGACCAAAGTTGAAATTGATTACAAAATCGTACTCACAAGTCGGCTCGATAAATACATTTTAAATGTTCATGTGTAATTGTACGTACGAAGAGCACAGCGTAAAGCAAGTAATTACTCAGTAATGTAAACTTAATTATACATATGTGTATTTAAAATTAAATGGTTTTGAAACATGAATGGTGATTTTCAGATTCGTTTTTAACCTGTTACGGTCCGTTGTTACATAACAATTAAGTATGTTCACGTATCAAGGGTATGAATAGAATTCACCCTAAATAATAAATATGTTTGGTTCGATCTAGGTTATCTCGTAGGCCCGAACTTCCTATTAGGATCGTAAGGGATTACGGCGAGAGGATGCCCAATACCCATCCTATCTGATAGTAATAACATCTTAGTGTGGTCACCAGTGTATCTGTCTGGTGATTGGACTGAAGGAGATAAACGTAGTCACGGTGAGCCACATAGTAAGTGTTCATTGTAACTATATACTGGAAACCTTTTGTTCAACTATGGGTACTTTGAAATAACTACACTGGAATATTGAGACAACTACCATCTTAGTCTCCCCGTGACCATGGCTGCTGAAAAGCAACCGAAACGTCGGGGAAAGTGTAAACTTAAATATAAATAATTTTAATAGTTTTAATAATTTAATTAGCTTAAAAATTAGTAAAGTTTAATAGTATTAGTTTCTAAATTATGTAAAAAGTGTCAAATAAACAACGTGATAAAATCCGTATATAGTATAGTTTAATTTCATAAAAGTATAGATAGATACCTTACGACCCATGAATACTGACTACATCTTTATGTTAAACGCTGTAGATATAATTTAATTATTTATTGATATCATAACCGTATCTGTGAAACACCCACATATTGAAAGGCTACAAAATTATAGGCTCGAATGAAGTTACTGGCACAACCGAATATTTTATCATAATTTCATATGGAGTCACAAAATAATTGGAATATTGGCTTGTTTGATATTTAGCATAGAATTATGTAATATTTAGCAATATCCCTAATTACATGACCTAATTAAAGTATTAATAATTATATATACGATTAGTTTTGCGGACCCAATGTTGCTACTCATTTTACAAATAGAATCAAATAATGGGGACGACTACCATTGTTAATAATGCAATAGTGAATTTGTTTGGTTTCAACCATTTATCTAATTCTTCGTTTCGTGTTATTTATATGTAATCTGAATGGCGTTTATAAATAGTCTGTAGGCCGGGGTCGTATACTGTATAGGGCTGTTAGTTCCTAAATCTCTATACACGTTGAATTACAAAGTCTGCATAGTTTAGACATTACAACGCATTACTTATGAAAAAAAAATGATTCACCAAATTGTTCTGTTTGCAATTAAATTGAAGATGTACAACACTTGCTGATGGATTGTGTTGAAAATAGAAATGAACGAGAGCGAGTTTTGAATGAATTTAAGTTAAATAGATTAGGTATGGGGTACTTCAATCTATGTAGGCTGTACAGTCTTCAGAGGCTGCTAAAAAATGTGTAATATGATAGCATTGCTTCAGTTGTAAATTTTCTTTATTAACATGTACCTTTAATGGTTTGTTATACTTAATAGCATTTATGTTATAACTAATGTTAAAAGGTAATACGTCTGGTTTAGACAAAACCCCAGAAAAAGGAAAAATAGTGGCCATTATTTTTCGCTTTCTCAATCTTTGACGAAATCTATGCTCCATTTTTTTGTACTGATCTTATTTATTTATTTAACAAATATGGTTAACTACTTGTTAAAGATGATACATGGAGACCCATACGTAACATCTTTCTTCTTTTTGTAATCCTTTCTAGTAATATTATAAATGCGAATGTGAGTTTGTTTGTTACACTTTCACGGCCTAACTACTTGACCGATAATCATGAAATTTGGAATACACTTTATCAGGTGTACAGAAAAGAACATAAGGTACCTTTTATCCAGAAAATAGTAGTGTTGCCAACCTAACCTCACCTACATTTACGCGAGCAAAACCGCGAGCAAAATCTAGTATCTATATATTAGAGAACAAATATAGTCTGAAAGTACCTACGAGAGTCGATAGTAAACACTATATTCAAAGTCAATATCGCTCAACGCCTTCAAAACAATTTAATCAGTAAGGCAATTACTAAAATCATAGTGTATTTTGTCCAGTCAATCGGATTATTACAATTATTGAGATGGCCCGTAATAGTTGGTAGTGTTTATTCTATAGTACCGTAATAGTCCAATGCTGGGGTTATCCGCTAAATCGCCACAGTTAACGATCACTGCGAGCCCGTAATTAAAGCGCTTCGCAAGCAAATTAGTGATTGCACAGAAGTGTTTATTTGACATGTGTCCTTAACTATGGTACTATACTGTCTTAATATTAACGCATTCGAGCATTGCATCTCGGATGGTGCAAGATAAAATAGGAGTTATAGAACCTATTGAGCATAAAGATGCTGATCCTGCTGAACACCTCACCAACAACAACGACAATGACAATAACTATATGCTGTCTATATAACTAAGAAACTTTTCTTTGTGTGCCATACTTGGTGTTTATTTATTAATAGTTTTATATTTTGCGCCATTTTTTTCATTTTAACTTCTACTGTAATCATTTTAGTTAATTTGATCTTAGTATTGTTGTGAATCTCTTTCTCCTTTGAATAACACTATTGCAACACTTTCGTTTGGGCTTAGTTCTTAATGATTAATATCTATCTTGTAAATTGTGGAAAATGGGATTGGTGGTTCTTTTTTATACGCTATTTTATACCAAGTACTAAGGTTCCTATATATTGTAATGTATGTACAATTGCTTATTTTTCGAAAATTTAAATAAAATAAGATTTAGTTCCCAGGCCTTAAAAGTTGTAATGATTAAAACTTTTCAATAGCATAGCGAAAGGTCTCGTGTAATGAAAAGCCTTTAGCTTTACAGGCTTTTATAGTTTATGTCAGCAATTTTAGCACGAAGTCTGGAAACCTAAAACTTGTGCTGACGAAATGTGACTGTATGCATACCACCTATTTTCAGTAATTTGTATAGGTGTGATTGAATGTGTGTATTGATGTGACAAACACAAGCAACGTTTATATACTTAACCCGATCTATACGATGTTATTAAAGTAAATATACACTATTAAATAATGTCATGTGTATAACTGAAAAAGTGAAACTATTTTTCCTAAACTGACAACTATAGTCAAGCAGATAGACGGTACTCTCTTCGCCTATCTTCTCCTACATTTCTCCACGCGGCGATAACCGTATCCTAGTTTTGATCATTACCCTACCAACTTCCGTATTGGATTGTAATACAATAATTGCAGTCCAATACAAAGTCTTCACAATCGTTGCGGTCCACATATTCACGCAAACATGCTTTAAATTTAATGATTTCGTACTAATACCAGTAATAAACGAAAGGTGTCCTGCAAGGCATCCCTACAACCCATACACAATTTCTGTAAGCATGGCTTATGAAAATATGACGTAGCCCTTCCAACTACAACAGTCGTAACTCGTAGGTATTTAGAAGGGAAAGCTATTTAACTAGTAGCAAACAATTACGGAGTACCACGTCGCCTCGCTTGCCTTCACTCCCAGACGTCTAAACCCGTAATACATTACAATTTGTACAACTCGAGTCATACAGAATACGGCTGTCAAAGTTAAACCACACAACTTGGTACTAATGAATGAAGACTTTGCAAACTAATTTGCCGCCACGCCGCAATGACAGCGCTCCTTAAAACTATTAATATTATCGTGCATGTAACATATACAGTGTACGTGTTAGAACCAAGCATCGGCTTGCTGAGGAGTGGTGAAAAGTCTTGACTTTGAATAAGTCAAACTCTAGAACGGTCTATTTATAATATAAAACATATTTATTGTGCCTGGCTTTGAAGTTAATACTTTCGCTAATGTTTAACTGTAAGCTACTTTATTTTTTATTTTCTATTTAACAAGCTATAAAATTTAATTTTAAAGAACTATTCTTGCACACTCTACTGACATTGTGGGGCTAGGAGCGAGTTGAGGGTGAACGTTCCGAGAGTGCTTGTCACCATAAATATTACACACGAAGATCAGAATGTTTAAGCTTTTGAGGATGCAAACTCACCACTGATTGGATGAATAGTGACTTTGGTTTGCAAAATGTCTAACATGAGGCAAAAATACTGACTTGCTACATGTGTGTTTTCTTTGGAAAGTTTAACATTCTAAATGCATACTTCAAGATTGGTAATGTAATCTCTTAAAATGAAGATACCAAAATAACTTACTATGCCACGTCACGTTTATAATGGTACGCCAAATAACGCTACGGATTAAATCGCAGAAAAACAAAAAACAATGTGCTATGCAGTAACGCTACGCTGCGCTACGTAACTCTACGGCGAGCTACGACATTCTACGCAACACTGCTGCAATCCATTGTAAGTTGCCTACTCTACAACTTATCTATAATTAACTAAATAAAAACTAAATTATACGTAATCACATTTCCAACCTAATTTCTAGTAAACAAATGTCATAATCAAACCTCATAGCCAGTTGCACTCATTGATCGGTAAACGATTAGCGAGGTTAAGCAACATTGGGTGCGGTCAGTCTATAGATGGGTCGGGCATCCTTTGTCCCAGAGTCTCCGGCCACAGTTGGTTGAGGAGGTGGTGGCCGCTCTGTTGTCTGTGAAAAACACCGCCCCAGGGCCCGACGGCATTCCAGGTCTTGCATTGGCCCTGGTCCTCGAGGAGCTCGCGCCCCGACTTAAGGGGCTCCTCAGCGAATGTTTGCAACAGGGCCAGTTTCCGCGCCAGTGAAAGGTGGGGAAACTGGTCCTGATCAGGAAGGAAGGGCGCCCGGCGGACAGTCCGTCCGCCTACCGGCCCATTGTGCTGCTGGACGAGGTGGCTAAACTGTTCGAGTTTATTATCGCGGAGCGCCTCGTCCAGCGTCTTTCTTCTGTGGGTCCGGATTTGGCGGACAACCAGTATGGTTTCCGTCGCGGGCGCTCCACAATTGATGCAGCCCTGCAATTGAGGAGCCTGGCGGAGGATGCGGTGTCCCGGGGCGAGGTCGTCTTCGCGGTGTCTCTCGACATCGCGAATGCCTTCAACACCTTGCCCTGGAGTTGTATCAGGGAGGCACTCATTTTCCATCGAGTGCCGACCTACCTCCGCCGCATAGTCGGGGCATATCTATCGGAGAGGGTAGTAGTCTACCCGGGTCACGACGGTTGGAGTCGGCGAGAGATGTCGTGCGGCGTTCCACAGGGATCGGTTCTGGGTCCGCTCCTGTGGAACATCGGTTACGACTGGGTGCTGCGCGGTGCGCTCCTCCGTGGCTTCGGCGTCATTTGTTACGCCGACGACACGCTTGTCACGGCGAGGGGTAAGACCAAACACCTCCTGCCGGAGGCTCTACGAGGGGGTCGTGCGGTCCATGGCCCTGTATGGGGCCCCAGTTTGGGCAGACAACCTGGCGGCCCGGAACATTTCGGCGCTTCGTGCTTCACATCAGCCTTCATGTTTTTATTGTAAACTTTATCTAGATTAACACTAAGCATATCTGATTTTGTAATAAGGCCATTCTATTTTAGTGCAACATAGTAGTTATTACTTAAAAAAAATTGAAATATTATTGCTGCGTACTGGTAGTATTATTATTGTTATTTTCCATACGCACTTTCCATAGGCGCTCATAGTCAGTTGCACTCACTGATCGGTAAACGATTAGTGAGGTTAAGCAACGTTAGGTGCGGTCAGTCTATAGATGGGTGACCGCTGAGTGGTATTACATCTGAGCGTCTCCGTGCTTCGGAGGGCACGTAAAAAGTCGGTCCCTGTTGTTGCCAAATTGACAGCAGTCGTTAAGCCATGTCAGAGGCCTACGGGCGGCTTGAACAACTCTTGACAACAGGTTGGCCACTAACCACACAAAAAGAAAATAAAAAGAAAAGAAGTCACTTTTCATTTCAGTTTGAGTAGATCTGTTTATTGTAGCGCGTGAGTAGTGTAAAGGGTTTTAAGGATTATAATTATTACAATAGTTATCAAGTTATAATTTGTAGAAAATTTTCAAAATTTATTTTAGTAAGAGTTGGGATTTATGCAAAGCAGACAATCTACATTTTGTAATAAATGTACAAAAATTCATATCGGCAAATGATGTCACATAATTAAATTTAGAGTGTATAAATTTTAATTCATAATTAAATTTATATTCATTCAATGTTTTATTATACGGTATTTCAGATATAATTACATTTCATTATTAAAAGAAAAAAATATTAAAATGTTGATGCGTATATAGACATAAGTGAGGCTACGTATCCAGAGCTATGTGTATTCGACAATATATTTCCGTATATAGTTATTTGTTCCTAATGGGGGTCACGACATGCGCGCATAACTGCCGCTGTCCAGATGCTGCAGATAGTGCCTTACAATCGCGATACGGCGCTGGCTAATTGCCAATATAGCTACGGCCAGCGGACATACGCTACAAAATTACTGCCGAATATTTTTATTACTCTATATTGCGTTTCAGATTAAGTGTACATAGACGAGACTGCTCGGTTGCGGAGTGCTTAAAGTCGCGAGATTTAGCTTTGAATCCTACACGGGATAAACACTCATTTACTTTTATCAATCACACCACTATACATCGTTATGAGTGATCTTCAACTGTTCTTATTATTTAAAAAAGGTTCTTAGTAATAACTATCGCCAACTTCTACATTGATCAAGATCAATGATCAATGAATCATTGATTGAAGAAGAATCAAATACAATAAAATATACCCAATGGATGTCGAAACATTAAGACCGCAGCATATAAACTAATAAACACCACAGAACTGCATGGTCGGAACATCTCGAATTACAGCAAGCTGATATCAAAGGGTAACTCGATTCTGTACATACAGGCTGCCTGCCTGGGTCACATAACTTCACACTAATGAATGACAACTTCACCCCTGACGCGATGAAGCTCTTTGCGACTAATGAAATTGCGCTACCAGAATTTTGAAAGTGAAGTGTATTTCACGCCAGTTTTGTACAGCCGAAGAAGCCTTTTGAGATACGCTGCAGGGCGTACAGCATTAGATAATGCTTTCAGTTTTTAGTACACACATTAGCGGTGAGCGTTTATTACGACCAAAACTATCGTACTTATATTGTACGATACAAGATTCGAATGTTAGTAATATGTTCGTTGACCCTGACTATAACTATTGATTATTATTTGAAGACATATTGTTAAGAACGCGATACATATTTTGATTCGTCGAATCTCAATATCGAAATGATCGGTCACCTCATTAATTGGGTTTCGAGCCGATATTTGACTTCACATTAATATATATCGCTAATTCATTCAATCAGCAATCAACGTCAATCATATCAATAACAGAAAATATGATTCAAATACATTTGATTCACTTCAACATTCGAATAATTAATCTATAATTTTACACTGCTAGTGCATACATGGTTTATTGACATTTTGTTAGGCCACAAAGTGGCAATGTTATCCTACCTAATATTACAATATTATTGCTTGTTTGTATATTTCGCTTACACGTCTGAATTACTCGACCAATCGTCATGAAATTTTGCATACACGTTGTCAGGGATGCAATAAAGAACAAAGGGTATCATTCATTCAGAAAAAAACGTACTGTAAAACGTACTAGGTAAAATCTAGTATTCTATATTTAGACAAGAGCTTATTAAAAATCATAATGTTAATCTTTTTTCACCACGCTCAAAATACATCTATAGTACAAATACACAATTACAGATAGACAGACAAAATTAGAGATACAATAGAGATAGAGGTACAATTATATATGTCTTAAAGCAAAAATGTTAACATATTAAACACATTTTCAATACAATTATGTATTAAATAAAACTCTGAAGAATCAAAATTTGTTTCACATTAAATGTGTCAAGCAAACAAACCATAAAAATCTATCACCCACTCCGAATGTTGGGAAAGAGTGAATCTGCTAGATTTTAAATGAAAAGTAAGGATTAGGCTTTAAATTTGCATGCAGCACGTCGATGGTAAATTATCGGGGTGTTTGGCGAAAAGCCAGCCGACATTTACCAGCCGTATTAAGGACACCGAATGCTCTGTTACCGAAGAGCAGGCGCGTGACTCTCATCTGAATTTTGTAAAACGATAATAAAATTGAAAGGCCAGCAATTCAGCAAGCTGTGTTAGCGCTATGAAAATATTAGGATCACCGTTTAGACGGTCGTAACTGAATAGGACCTGGGCTATTTGATTGGCTTACCCTTAGAATAAAGGCAGAGTTTTTAGTGTCTCAGCACAGATAAAGCCATTGACCTTGGTTTTTGTTATTTTAGTTCAATTTACCTTTTTAGCCAATGGCCTTTCTTTATTACATATGTCAATAAACTGGCTAACCCATAGAATAAAGACCAAGTTTTTAGTGTATCAATACAGATAAAACCATTCACCTTGGACTTCCACTTTTCAGTTCATTTCACCTTTTTTTAACAATGTCCTTTTTGAATGCAAAGATATGTAATGACATATCTTAATTGATTGCCTAAGCCATACAATAAGAGACAAAATTTTTTGTGTCTTAACACAGAGCTTGGACTTGCAGTTCAATTCATCTTTGTTTTAACAATTTTTGTCTTTGCCTCACATTTATCAATCAGATCATCCTCAATGTCGTCAAACGTCACACACATAATTATGCAGTATACATCGAAAGACTCTATAATACGACAATACACATAAATTTGACCTACGTCGGCAGTCTATATTCCTCGCCACGGAAGTTCCAGTTAGTTCCCCCGAGACCGCGTATATATCTCTAACCTCCCTAACGTACCCAACTTGCAAACTGTTTAACATAATATTGCGCTCGTTTTACCTCAGACTAAATAAAAACAAACCCCTGGCGCGCGGGTTTTAATTAAATCAAAGCTTAGGTATTACACGTATTGTTAAATTTTAATATCGTAGTACTACACGCGGAGAACGTATAATAAATTGCTGTAGTATATTAAACGCCTAAGTTATTCATCATACTGTTACCCCTCTGTATTGAGGTTAGCAGTTAGTTACGCGACTAGTTCGTCTGTGTATACGCAAGATTAAAACCTTTATAGCTGTATTGCACGTATAGAGTAGTAGATTAAGTGGTCAATTCGCGGCGATAGCTTGTTAAATCTTCTCACGCAACAAAATATAATTAAACCACGGATAGTTGTTTATAATCTGCAAGTGCCTTGTATGTATAAGTGCCTGTATAACATATATAGTCAGTAAGATATAATGTAATGTTCGCGTTTATATCGCAACTGTAACGTAATGATAAATGATAACAGCCGCCCATAGACTTCAGTAATGTCAGAAGTAAACACAGCCAAGTTGCTACATATACTCCTTGATATTAATACTCTATTTAAGGGATACAAATCGCTTGAAATTTAAATTGCGTCAGATATGTCATTCTAGGTCTGCACATAGGAGATATTACCACTGAAAGCGTACTGCATTGGACTAGGACACATCTAGGCAGAGCTCATCTCCCTGCTTTGATGTCAAGTGGTACAATGATAGATCAATAAATAAGACACTACAACTACTGAATACACTCGAGCAATAAATAAAAATAATTTGTACAGTAAGCATTATTACGAATGTATTTTATATTTAAGCGTAATTAAATGTACAATAATCTATTTATCTGAGAACATTAATTATTTAATTTAGAACCCCCTGTCTTATGTGAACCAACTATTAATAAGTAGTAGAGCCTCGCTGATTTCAGCATGAATGGGCCGGCTCGACTGGGGAAGGACTACCCCTCACAGAATATCGACGTGAAATAGCAGTATTCCTACTGTTGTGTTTCGTTCGGTGAGTGAGAGTGCCGCAGGCCCAATTACCCTCTTTCCCCCCTCCCGCTCCTTCTCCTTCCCACTTCCTCCTTTCCTAAAGGGTCGGCAACGCGCAAGTGATGCCTCTAGTGTTGCAGGCGTCAATAGGCTACGGTGACCACTTACCATCAGGTGGGCCGTATGCTTGTTTGCCACTTTAGTAGTATAGAAAAAAGAAATATAATTTTGTTGCTATTTGTCAAAACTGAAAGGCTGAAAAATCTCGGTAAGTTTTAAGTAAGTACATATTATACAATATTTAAGATCATCTACTTTGCATATAAATATTATAATATTTTAGCTCTAATGAGATATTGATCGATTTTCCTGTAGCACATACCATTTTAAGCTTTCCAGTCGAGGCAATCCTTACACAAAGCATCCACTTTGCACGTCCTTACATTTAAGGAGCGTAAAATTTATCTAGTTGAAATAATCGGCCAAACAGCCACTGCCATTATGCCTGGCCACCTGCCAGACATGGAGTCTTCCGGCGAACGTACTAAAGCACTATTAGTTATTGCGTTTATTTATTTAAAATCGTTATTTTCACATTAAGGAGATGCAATTTGCGAATTTTATATTTATTGATAATATAATAAATGTTAGTGATCTTCTATATTTACAGTCTGTGTTTTTAACTTATGGAGTCGCCAGACACAATAGGTTTTTAATGATATCTGGTTCACAAGTTTAAGTTACTTGACAAGTTAAAGCTTCGATTGTAGTAGAAATCGCTCAAGCCGAACCTTATAAAGTCTGCTAAAAGTTTTATCAACGTTCCCAAACTATCACGTCTTCAAGAGTGACTACAATCTAAAGGTTTACTTTTACTAAGTTTGTGGCATCAGTATACCTTTAAGCGCAGGTCACAAGTGTTACTTTTCGTAAATGGTTCGTATGCGTCTGATATGTAACTGTTAGTTACATATCAGATATCTATTGGCTCGATTTGTACAGCACGTTCCAAAGCGACCATCGACTTAGTCCTGTCTTAGTGAAGTTCAAAGATCGCAGTCTAAAAATAAGTTTTATATAACTTTCGAAAATCTTGACTGTTGATTTGAAATTCGCCTTTACATTTAATTATAGTTTTACCATATTTTGCCCACGGCCTCACCCACGTAAATGTAGTTTAGGTTAGGTTTGTAATGAAGAAACTTTGCCTGGATGAAAGGTTCCCTATGCCCTTTTCTGTTTGTCTGAGAACATGTATCAATGCGAAATTTCATGATGATCGGTCGATTAGTTAAGGCGTAAAATTGTAACAAACAAACAAACTCACATTCACATTTATAATATTAGTTAAGATTAAGATATTTAATTTATCATTCACATTTATTTTATTATATGCTGGCTTAAGCCTACGCCTGTACATACCCAGAGGAGTAGGAGATATATTATACCAATCTTCTTTACGCGAGTGAATAGACATCGCTTCCTTTAAGCAAGCCAATGTATGAGATACCACATCAATAAAGGTACTTAGCATTTTTTTTATAATTCCTGTTTCGCGGGGAGCTTTATTATATTTAAACAACGGACACGAAGAACATTTGTGCGATCGACTCGGAACAACCATTCGCGGATCACACAAATTTTTGTCCCGTGTGGAAGTCCAACCTGCTATAATAACGCTCGGCGTAGTGCCAGTGGCAAGGCGATCACACAAACTACTACGCTATCCGTGCAGAAAATTGAAATTAAACTTCTTTATAGTTAGTAGTTCCCTAATCTTGTCATTCACTGATACTCGACTACGGCTGGCTTTTCTTAGGATCTATGACGGTGACACAATTGTTAAAGTTTAGTTTGCAATACTTGTTTGACTTATCGAAGCTCAGCATCAATGTGTAACTACCATGTAGCTTCACGTTCGATCAAGACTAGAAATGGATACGGTGTCGTGGAGTAAAAAAAATCATATAGCCGTGATTTCAATAAGATGTATACGTAAGACGGATCTTTTAACGGCAATATTTCTGGTAGCTACTATAATCGCTTCAGGCAGAAAGAATGTATTCTTAAAAAACCGTCTAGTTTTCAAGTATATTAAATCTCATTTAAAAATTCGAAGAAATACCGTATGTTTATTTTCAAAGTTGCTACGACTCGATAAAAATCGCCGTGTGTCCATGGCTGGTAAAATGCAAGCGAACCGTCTGGAAAAGTGTAAATCTCAATAGTTTAATAGTTAAAATCGTAATCAAAACACTACATTATTTTTTTAAATATAGCGCGATATCCGTATATCCGATATACATATATATGTAGTAATTGAATTCCAATTGGTGAATGAATGTTTGTTTCAAAACAAGTATCAGTAATTCCATAGTATTGTGTAGTAATATCAGCCGTGTATTAAAGTATCCCACTGCTAGGCAAGGGTCTCTTCTCAGTGTGAGAGGGGTTAGGCCATAAACCACCAAGATGGCCCAGTGCGGGTTGGCACACTGCACATATCTTGGAGAACATTATGGAGTACTCTCAGACATGCAGGTTTCCTCACGATGTTTTCCTTCACCTTTCAAGCGAGCGATAATTAACTATTTGCATACATATATAACCCGCTAGGCTATCGCTTCACTATTATAAAACATAGTATTGTACATTGTTATATTAGAATGGAAATGTTTTAGGAATGTATTTGCACTATCTGCTGTTAATATTGTGTGACATCTGCGTTGTGGCTTGTATACCAAGCAAAGCACTTTATATAATGTGAATATATTTCATTCTATCATTCAAATTTATTAGATTATGTAGTTTAATATAATTTTACACGCATAATTATAGCAAGGTGGTGATTTATTACTATTTATTATACTTTACCAACCTTGTTTTTAAATCGTAGGTACGCAATTTGGGGCCTACGATATGAGCCATGTTCTGTGTCTATACTGAAAATAACTTATCATAAAAACTGAATAAAATTTTGCATAATCGAGTTCCAATTCCGGGACCTCATAATCGTCATATGCACAAACGAAACCAAACAGGTTCTCAGTTTGACGTACACAGTAGAGTGTCATAATATTTTTATAAAAGCAGAAATGATAAATAACTATTCAGGTTCACTTTTTTTGTGTACATGTTATTTAATTACATTATCGAATAGTTTGCTTACGCTCCTATTGGTGCAGATTTTATCCTCGTAATAAATATTTAAAAACATATATTGTTCTAAGTATGTGTGGCTTTAGTTTAAAACATATCACCATCATTACATGGAGCCAAAACCATAGCAGGTGAATGTACATACATAGGTGTAATACAGTTATGCCTAATATTTTGACGATATAGGCATGATATTATGTAGTGTATGTGTGTATGCATATCACACGTGAATTCGCTTTAGTCTGTCCTCATTAATATCTTCGAGATACCACACGGAAAACAAAAATCTAAAAAAGTCTATTTATATTAAGACTTCGCATAATACAACAGAAATTAAAAAATAATTTGCAACATAAAATCATCTTAATAGTACAAAAATTAAAGTGAATGTAAAAATTACGCAATACCCGAACGAATGGGCATCATAATTTCATTTGAGGCCAGAGCAGGCATCCCGATCCCCAAATAATAAACCTAAGTGAACTGAGTCTAATCTAATAATGCTAGTGGAGTCTTAACAGAGACGCGGTTATTGTTAACCAAAGGGAATTACTATGAGTGCATAGTTTATAAACGACTGTAGTAAAGAATTAGGTTAGGTAAACAATAGATTCGGTTTAAAGGCCAATGTTGTTTGATGATGCATAGTAAATATAAATAGTTTTACCTGTCAATTGTTAGAATAATATCGACCTTGTATATAATCTATCCCACTGCTGGGCACAGGTCTCTTCTCAGTGTGAGAAGGATTAGACATTTTTGGAATACCAGATATAATTGAAAACCTAATGTGTCTGGCCACCGGTGTACTGCGGCCAGTTTTGGCACCAACGATGTACGACGTACGAGTAATACAAAGAAAAAAGGAAAATAACATTAAATATAATAATTTATCAGGATTCCAGGTACCTTAAGAAACTGTTGAACAGTTATCCGGGGACCAGTATTCTTTGACCTTTACCATAACAGCACAGCAATTTTTTTTTAATCAATTGGTAACACACTCAAAGCCAACGATATTCTTTATTAAAAGTATCGGTCACACGCGTATTATACCTCTGGTCTTGCAAGCGTCCTTAGGCAAAGATAATCGCTTACCATTAGCCGGGCTGTTTGCTTGTTTGCCACCATGGTTGTATAAAAGACTAATATCGACGGTACATTTGTTTTTAATAAACAAATGTAAATCTTCACAAAGAGTACCTAGACTCTGAAGGACTATTTGTGGATCACACAATTTTTTGTCCCAGTATTGGGATCGAAACAACAACAGTCTTTGCAGTGGCCATGGCAAGATTATTACTGAAACCACTAAGCCAATCGTGCAGTCAAATTTACGACTGGAAAAGAATTAAGGTAAATGGCAGACATGTTATATTTTTCGAACGATAAATAAACTGTAACAACAGCGATAACTTAGTGGTAAACCGTTGGACTGCCACGCAGAGGTCTCAAGTTCGATCCCAAGGCGCGCATCTCTGACTTTTCGAAGTAATGTTCGTATTAAATAGTTAATTATCGTTTGCTTTAACGGTGAAGGAAAACATCGTGAGGAAACCTGCACATCTAAGAGTTCTCAATAATGTTCTCAAAGATATGTGAAGTCTGCCACCCCGCACTGGGCCAGCGTGATGGACTATGGCCTAACCCTTCTCACACTGAGAAGCGGCCCGTGCCCAGCAATGGGACAGTTTAATACAGGGCTGATATTATAAATAAGCTGTGTCCAAGTTTACTTACTCGTGATGCCTGAATCACTGGTGTGCCACTTGGAGATAAAAGGTAACCGCTACTTATAGATATTAAAAGTGTTGTCTCTCTTTCGACCGTAAAACTAGTTATACTTTGTAGATCCTACTCAAGCTTTCGTGAAAACATCCTCATCCATCCCCATCATCATTTATGATGTTAATAAATACGAATGTGATCCTAATATTATAAATGCGAATGTAAGTTTTTTTATTTGTTGGTCACTTGATACTACGTGACCGGACCGAGGTCAAAGGTCATAGTAATTTCGGGGAAATATCGACTAAGCTGAGTCGAATGGCGTTGACCGCGAGTCTCTAGCTCTTACGGTTCTTGAGTTGAAAGTTGTATAACAGACAGACGGACTAACAAAGCTGATGTATAAGAATTTTTTCGAACTCTAAAAAGTGTAACAGTGCAGTGAATGTTGTTTGTGGAAATCGAACAAACAACGTTCACTGCAGTAGCAGTGGTGAGGTGACCACGCCATCGTGCAGTCAATGCAGTTTACGGTAACTACGGTCATTCTCCTCATTCTCCTAATCCTAATTAATATTACAAATGCGAAAGTAAATTTGTTTGTTGCGCTTTCACGCCCTAACAACGACCGAACATCGTGAAAATTCGCATACATTTTATCAGTGATACAGAAAAGGACATAGAGTGCCTTCCAACCAGAAAAAGTATCTACTGTTCCCAAGAGATGGAATTGATAAATCTACACACATCAAAAAAAGTCCGCGTTCACTAGGAAAAGTTAAGATATTTTTTTTATTGCTTAAAATATATTATTACGTTTGTGTTCTTTATTTAAGTACACATCATTTAAATGTAGAAAATATAAAATATTCTTTTTTATATAAAATCGAGGTCAATGATAAATGACCCTCATTCTTATTTCTACCTGAAAGCTGTTTTAAACAATTTCTCTAAAATTGTTCATTTGAAAAATGCCAGGTAGACTGTCTGAAGTCTTGCGAGCAAGAATAGTGTTATTGCATGAAGGCGGATATTCTACAAGGCAAATCGCAGCCAGGGTCTTCGTTCCTCAAAGCTGCGTCGTTATTACCCTGCAGAGGTACTAGAGCACGGGCAACTTGGCTGATCGACCTCACAGTGGCTGCTCGTCCATAGTGATATTCAGAAGCGCTACATCAGACTTTTTGCCGTCCGTGATCTAATAATTAACGCTACCAAACTGAGATTAGAGCTGCGAGCTGCTACTGGACTGGATATTAGTACTAAAACCATTCGTAATTGTTTACACCACTTTAGATTACGATCAAGGAGATCCTGGCGACTATCTTTGAATACACGGGAACGACAGCGACGCAGATTGCAGTGGGTTAGGCAGCGTCAAAACGATGAAGACGAAGAAGAAGATGTCTGGCGTAATTATCTTTCGTTGTCACCCTGATAACCGACGTGTCCGAGTTTGGAGACGGCCTGGGAATTCCAAAAGGCAAAAACAGCCACTGGAACCGTTCAGAGAGGCGGCAAATCGGTATATTTTTGGAGCGGCATAATGATTGGAGCATGAGCGCCTTTGATCCCGTACCAAGGCTCTATGACAGCTAATTTGTACAATACAGCTGTTATTGATGGCATCATCATATCATTCAGGATAAATAATGGTAACTAATTCGTGTTGACCGACGATGCACATCGAGCTCAACATGTGAGCGGTGCTCTCCGGGAGTACGAAATCACGCGGTTAGATTGGCCTGCCGGCTCGCCGGAATTAAACCCAATCAAGCACGCATGGGACGCTTTCAAGCGAGCTGTTTGGAGTTATCAGCCACCTCAGAGAATTCTGTCAGAGATCAAGGAAGCCGCCATTCAAGAATGGGACAGGTTACCACAAGAACTATTGAAAGTTGTTGTGTTGATCTACAGCATGCCCAGGAGGATTTCCGCATGCATTCAAGCCAGGGAAGGAAAGAAGGAAAGGAAGAAGTATATTAAATTTGTAAATTAAAGCATATGAAAATTAATAAAATTATTTTCTTTAATCAAATATTCGCATTTCCTTAAATTACAAATTTCACAGAGATTGAAATTTCAATTTCTAAAGAGAAACAAGAAGAATATAGAGATTTTACATTAAAATTATGTTTTTAAATGATAAAGCAATAAATAATGCATACATTAATTATATTTTGACACCAGAAAAAATATCTCAACTTTTTCAAGTGAACGCAGACTTTTTGATGTGTGTATATTAACGCGAGTGAAATCTTATAAAATAATACATCCGAAATACAAAACACACACACGTTGTGTAGTTAGAATGAACTAGAGGTATCCGAGTGAATTCCACTGAAACACGCGGTATTCACAGATCTTAATTTAGTTTCACTCGTATAAACACAAGTATAGCAACACACAATTGCGACGAAGCAGTCCCAATATTCCGAACAGTTACTGAATGCTCCCCGTGTTGGATCAGAGCCAGTTAACATTACTTATTCCAACAAATTGCAGATTAAGTACGACTTGGCTGCCACCTGTCGTTAATTTACCAATAGCGCAACAGCATTTTAATATTGTTATCGATATATAAATCTACTTTGATCGTAGTCGTAATATGGCTAGCAAATTGAAATCATAATGTTATAAAGATTTATTCTCAAGTACACTTGCACTATAATCTACTTAACCTATTGAGTCACAGCGGCACACCGGCGGCCATAAATTTTTAATTACGTGTGGTATTCTAAAACTTGACAGATTAACAAAATTTTAAACTACAGGCAATGGCGACTCAGAAAATATAGGACAGTCAGGACTAGTATGTAGGAATAGTCAGGTACATGTAGATGATAAAATGATATTGTACCGTTCGAGCATAAAATACGCAGCTCTTGACATTAATAATGAGATGATCACATAAACCACAGCACCTTTCTCATATACAAAAGTCCTATTTTCCTAAAAAAAAGGAAATCAATAAATAGTTAGTTTCCTTTGCAAATTAAATAAAACAAGGAACTTCAGACTTCCACCTGTTCTAACGAACATGACTTTTAATCTTAATGTGAGAAAACCAATGTGGCTGGTAGCTGTATTTCGCTATGTCGATATTCGTCACACTTGAATTTATAAAGAAATACACATGTCAGGATTGTACAAAAATATCAATTCGTAAAACCTACCTACCTATCCTATAAAAATAAGCAAACTTAAATTTGTAAATTTGACGTCTATTTAATTTAAACTTTCATGTATACACCGTACATCATATATTTTTCGGTCAGTGCTCCCTAAACAAACCAAATTTATTAGATTCATTACCGAATCAATTCGATATCGCCTAAAACTCGATCATAAACAGAAAGTTATTGCTCCATTTTACGAACTCGGGATATCTCGGGTAGTTTAATCCCGAGTAAAAATGAGATCGGAGAGAAACCGATTTAGAGAATAACGACCATTTTCCAACTTGAACTGTGGAGAATACAGCTAGACGAAATAAATTAGTTAGGTGCACACTTTCACAAAACTATTGCTGAGTTACATTACATCGACAAAATCGTTTTTCTGATAGCTCTCCGCTAAATAATGATTTATTACTACAGAAATGTTTTTGTTCAGGACGAGAAATAATATAATATTGTGTTTCGAATATGAAGATAATTACTTGAGCCGCTACGAAGTCTAATTAATCTCCGTTGATCAATATTATTTATACAAAAGAACAATCCTCAGAAGTGACAATGAAGTTAGTAAATTTTTTATCAAGCTAGCTACAATGTCTTTTACACTTTACCATTTATACATATTATAAGAAAAGCGTGTAATATATGCAGAGCGTCATAGAATGTCATATTTCATTCCTTAAATAATATTCTAATCATTACATTAGCAAAATTAAAAATTGTATTGCCATAAAATTAATTGTATTAAATAATTATCTAAAGTACTTATAGTTAATGGAGTGTCCATGTAAATAAGAATCAACGAATTTCTATTTAATTTTATTAATTTTAGAATATGCAAAACACGACATACATATATCTTTCGCTGGCGATGTGCTACGGATTTTTTAAGCAGTTATATTAAATTTGTACTATCCCGCATTCGAATAATGATCACTATGTCGTAGTAGTATTATAACTATTATAAGCCATTCGTAGACTATTCGTAAGTCGATTTTATGTGTTTGGGAATTTTTCAATCTTCGATATGCCTATGCTCTTACCCCTATCAACAACATGGCGACTAGTTCAAGTTTTTTTACGCCTAAAATTAATCAACGTCAACAATTAATGCATTCAATGCGTAATGTTTAATTGATAAACGCTGATTATTTATGAAAGCTAATGAATGTTTGTAATCAACATTGCGATCCTTTAACTTTGTGCCTACTATTTAATATTTGGCTCGGAGGTCTCGTGGCTTAAGTTTGCGATTGTGAAGTCGCGACTTCAACCTGGGTCGGAAAAAGTTTTATTGGGTTCACGGTAGGAAATTCATAGTAGCAGCATCTTTTGACTCATTTTCTTGGTTTAATTCATACGTCGCTGTTATTTGACTTAATTAGAAAACTTGCAATATATACCTATTCAATTCATCAAACCCCACTAAAATCGATATGTACCTACTTAGAGAAAATATTTCACACAACTACCGCGGCGTTTATTAGGAACCTAACTATAACAAACTCTTAAATGATAAACCAACACAACAATCAACCAGTTTCAGCGATTTTGGAGATCATGAATAAAAGACATAGAACTTTAATGCATTTCATTTCTATACCATGCAGTATAAAATTGCTCGTTTACACTAATATATTTTTCATTTAAATTATTCTGTATTAAGTCTTGCAGTAAAACGTTGGAAAGGTTTTCATTATACTCTAAGAGACTTAGATTAATTCAAAAATAATTCAAACTTGGCCAAGATATTAATAAATAATGTTAACGTCCTTCAAGTAAAATTGTAATTTAGATTAAGAATTATAAATATTAACGAAAAGTGAAAAGCCAAGATTTATAACCATTGACTTAGTTGAGTATACTCTGTAATAAGTTATGATATATAAATTAACTTGAATTAATATATTCATTTGAGTTTAACAGAGACCACGATTCACACATCACATTATTTTCCTCGTCAATCTTATTTCATATATTAAACTGATTGCCTAGTTGGTAGCTTGCGGCTCTTTTTCGTGTGATTTTTGGTCTAGTCGAATGCCAGGACGGTCAAAATATTGAATTTGAATATATAGACAGGCTAACCCAGTAATATTTTGAAGACTACACGAATAGCGTAGTGATTTAAGTGGTCGCATCGCTACTGCCGCTGTACCTGGTGTGGTCGGTTCAATCTCCACACGGAACAAAAATTCATGAGATTCACAGAAACATAGTTCATTTTGTGCGTTGTTTAAATGTTTGTAATATTCCCCGTGGCACAGGATTTATACCTAGTGCGGGAGATGTCTTTTTTATAGAATATAAAAGAAGTAGTTGTTAACTGTTCTGTTATTACCGAGAAATACTTTAAAATTCTCGTTCCCAGCATGGATTCTGGAAATATGCAGACAGCAATTCACACGCTCTCTATTACCTGGGACTTAAATCATAGCTGGCTAAATAAGTTTAAGTTACTTTAGACTAGGAAACATCTCCCCAAAGTAAAAAAAAAAAAAAAAAAAAAAGACTAGGAAACCAACCAATGAGTACATAGTACCTAGTAGCGTAGTGCGTAGTGAGTAGTGCGTAGGGCGTAGGGCGTAGGGCGTAGTGCGTAGTGCGTAGGGCGTAGTACGTAGTGCTTAGGACGTAGTTTGTAGTACACAGTACATAATAGGGAAACCTGTGTTACGTTGGACAGTGTTATACCTAGGACAAAAGTATTTTTTCGAAAACTCCCACGCTGTTTAATCATATTGTCTATGGCAGTCGAAGCGTCCTTTGTCAACTCTAACGTGAACTTAGTTGTGGATTGCCGGCGCTGCGTAAGTGCAGAAAAAAAATTTGTTTCTTGCTGAATAAGTACGTTTTTGAACTTTACTTATTGGTTATTTATTTAACCTGATATACAAAAATAAAGCAGGCATGGTTGGACTGGCTATCTGTCAGAGCCAATGAAAGAATGCAAGAAGCAACGAATGAGGATGTAAATGAAGCTAGAAATAAGTTTATATGAATGAATAAGGTAGTGAAAGATGTAATTAAAAGGAAAAAAGAGGAATTGAAAAACGAGTTTGATAGAAGATTATCTGAAGATTGCCGGACCAACGCTAAGTTCTTCTGGAAAGCCATTCGCTCGGTTCGAGGTAAAACCGTAACCACAGAGCTGAAATCAATCAGAGATAAGAATGGAAGTTTACTGAATGAAGAAAAGAGCGTACTGAAGCGATGGAAGGAATATTTTGAAAGTTTATTTGAAAGAGAGAAATGGCAAGGGCAAAGTTTTGAAATGAATGATAATGATAGTAGTAATGATGAAAGCCCTATTAGTATGGATGAAATAATGAAAGCTTTGAAAAGCATGAAATTAGGAAAGGCTGGTGGGTATGATAGGATTACAGTCGAAATGCTGACAGCTGGACAGGGTCTCATAGCAACTCAGTTGTGCCGCCTTTTAAACATGTGCTGGAATACCGCCCGTGTACAAAGTGATTTGTGCAAGGCCATCATAGTACCTTTATACAAGGGAAAAGGTTCACAGTAAGATTGCAAAAGCTATAGAGGCGTTAGCTTTCTCAGCGTCGTCGGTAAATTGTATACGAAAGTGTTAATTGACAGTATTATGAAAGTAACCGACGAGAAAATATGGGATGCACAAACGGGATTTCGAAAGAGTATGGGATGTACGAATCAGGTCTTTTCCTTACGTAGCATAGCCGAGAGAGTTTTGGTCAAAGGTCAAAAGGTCTATTGCGCATTCGTGGATATGAAAAAGGCTTATGATAAAGTGGTGAGGAATAACCTTTGGTCGGTATTGTCCATGTATGGAGTGAATAGCAACCTCACGCGAGCTCTGAAATCTCTTTATGGTGATTCCAGAGCTTGTGTTAGGATAAATGATACCTACACACAATGGTTTAGCATCAAAAAAGGTGTTAAACAAGGATGTGTAGCCTTAAACTTAAATCTTGGCTGTTTAACCATTACATGGACAATTATTTAAAAGATTTAAGAGATTGTGAATGGCGATTAAGAATGAATGAGTTACTTGTCAAATGTCATCTTTATGCCGATGACCAAGTAATACTTGCGTCATCAGCAGAAGAGTTGCAGGCGATGGTAACTATTATGCATGGTGCTTTTGAGAGTAAAGGAATGAAAATAAATGTAAGCAAGACGAAAGTAATGGTATTTGAAAAGGAAGAGTACGTGACGATGTGTAATATTATAATTGAAGGAGAAAAAGTGGAGCAAGGTACTTTGTTTACAAGGGATGGTAAACATGAGAGAGATATTGAAAGGAGAACGATTGCTGGCAACAAAGTGAATGGAGCTCTACGCGCTTTTATGAACAGTCGAAGTGTATCTGAAAAGGCCCGTTTGGCTGTTCTTAGAGGACTATTAGTGCCCACACTTATGTATGGAAGTGAAAGTTGGGTATGGCAAAAGAAGCATGAGAGCAGAATAAATGCTTTAGAAATGAGAGTGCTGAGAAATATATGTGGTGTGACTCTGAAAGATAGAATAAGGAATAGTGTGATTAGAGAGAAATGCGGCATGAAACTGGATATAGTGACAAGAATAGAAAACGTTATGTTAAGCTGGTTTGGGCATGTAGAAAGAATGGACGAGGAAAGACTGACTAAGAAAGTTTATAAGGCTAGTGTGAATGGAACAGTCGCAAGAAGAAGACCTAGGCGAACGTTTCTCGATCAAATCGGGAGCGTTCTGGAAAAAGGCCAGGTTAAGAGCACCTTGAACCGACGGGCGTGTATGAGGAATGTGATGAAAGTGAATGAAGCCAGAGAAGTGTGTCAGGATCGTAGCAAATGGAAATCCGTAGTCTCTGCCTACCCCTCTGGGAAACAGGCGTGAATCTATGTATGTATGTATATACATAAATCTTTTATTCTTAATCTAATTTCAGTAGATGTAGGTTAATATTGTCATCTGTTTATGCTAATATTATTCATTGAAATTAAACTACTATATACGGATTTTGAGAGATTTAAGACTCAGTCTCCCCGTGACCATGGCTGCTGAAAAGCAACCGAAACATCAGTGAAAGTGTAAAATTAAATTAAATCTAAATAGTTTTAATAATAATTCAATTAGCTTAAAAATTAGTATAGTTTAATAGTAGTAGTAGGGTAACAGTTTTTCAAAATTATGTAATAAAGTGTCAAATAAACAACGCGATAAATCCGTATACATTAGTTTAATTGCAATAGATGTAGGTTGTTACCTACATAATAAATTTGTTGATAGCATGAGTGTTCGAAACTCAACTTCAAGTGTGTTTTTAAAAGTGGTTTACAGAAATTGTTACGATGTACTATGTACCTTGGACATTGTTCATATTGATTGCACCTTGGACTATGTAATATGACACTATGAATGCTTTTTGATGTCTAATTTTGTAGGAAAAATGCCGCGAAGCAAGCAAGGCATAACAAAAGCTCCATTAAACACCGATAAAATTGAGAAAGCAATCAGATTATTGAAGGAGAAGAAGTTAATACTTCATAAAGTATATAAAGTGTATAAAGTATATATATATCGAGTATATAAAGTATACAAAGTATATAAAGTATATAAAGTGTATAAAGTATATAACGTTTATAAATTGAGTGGTAAGGTGGGGTTGAATGCAAATAAATTGGATTTCAATAGAACCAAACGCTCGGTAATAACTATCTCTCGCACGCAGACTCCTTTGCAATACGAGTATACAGTATGTATACTCGTATTGAGCAGCGATAGCTCAGTGGGGAGACCAACAGACTGCAATGCAGAGGGTCTCTTCGAACCCACGTCGCGTACGTCTGACTTTCGGAAGTTATATGACTTTTCGAAATTATGTGCGTATTGATTGACAATTATCGCCTGCTCTGTGCCTCGGAGAGCACGTTAAGCCGTCGGTCCCGGCTGCCATGAACATCTGTGGCAGTCGTTATTGGGAGAGTGTCGACACAAAAGATCCCACTGGGTCGAAGTGTCGCCGGTCTGCATTGACTGGCCCCCACATAAGATAAGATAAGATACAGTATGTAAGATGGAAGCGATACCGATGCTACGAGTATCACACGTAAAGGATCTAGGAGTATGACTAACCCCGCAATTAAGTAGGCCTATAGAAACCTACGTTTTGTACTGAGGCAGTCACAGGAGTTCACAAATATTACTGCACTTGGTATTGTATGACACACTAGTCAGAAGTCATCTAGAACATAGTGCAGTTACATATATGGACTCCGCATGAAGAGAAGTACAATATTATGTTAGAGCATGTCCCAAATAAATTTACGATACGCTTGTATTTTAAGATGTATGGGGTATATCTGTTTTACCTGCTCGTGTACTCTACACTATTTGTACTGGGTATGGTTGGGTATAGCGAGCTAAGGGTACGAAAGGACTTTTCACTGGCATTTTTGTGGTTACACTACTGTGGTACACTACGGTGTAGCACATAAACCCGGAATACTGCGACACCTGAACCTCTACATGCCGGACGAATCTATTGGCGAAATCACCCCTTAGCCAAACCATCCGCATAGTTAATAAGGGACATCAGAATATTATAATATTTTTGCGTAGTTTGAGTGATTTCGCCAATACATTATTACATGTTATTAGTCATGTTGAATGTTAAATAAAGTAAGAATAGTTATTTTTATCTTATTCATCGGCTTAGATGTAATTCGTAAATGTTAAGGTCCATTCATAAGTTATATATATATATATATATATATATAATTAAACTATATTATAATAATTAGTAGTATTGTCATATATAGTTAGTTGATGGTCACTCTATTGAATTAGGTTTAAAACTGGAAAGATAATATTGATAAGAATAAATAAATAAATAAAGTATACGAAGTAATGTAGCGAATTTATATAGCCACGAATGTACATAGTCATAATTCTTTATAACTACGAATCTTCATAGCTACGAATCTAAATTGCTACGTATCTATTACGTTTCTTTATAGCTACGAATCTACATTCTTGCGAAAATATTGCTACAAATCTATATTGCTTCGAATACATTGCTACAAATCTACAACGCTACGATGCAATATAGCAAATTTATATAGATATGAATCTTCATAGTAACGAATATATTGCTACGCATATATATTTTCTCTTGTTTCTTCTATTTACATATTTTAAATTTTGAAAACACTATAAAAGAAATTTCAGTCTGTATACAAACTTATGGCAACTAAAAAGATTTTAAACTATAAAGCATAAAATCTCTCATAAATAATTTAGGTTTAAGGTATCCCTAGATTCTGTTGATGTGTGTATGCTTACGATAATGCTTTTGTGGTCACTTAATTCTATTGCAGAACATTCAACAGTATTAATATATTTCACTTATGGCTATGACGTTTTAAAATACAAGACCCCTCATACCTGTTGTGTCTGGTAGTGTACGATGCTAGTTGAAAGTTGGATACGTTCAAATAGCTGATATCCTCCTCGACCATATTGTGTTCACTAATACATATCACATCAGCCTTCATGTTTTTATTGTAAACTTTATCTAGGTTAACACTAAGCATATCTGATTTTGTAATAAGGCCATTATATTTTGGTGCAATATAGTTGTTATTACTTAAAAAAAAATGAAATATTATCGCTGCGTACTGGTAGTATTATTATTGTTATTTTCCATACGCACTTTCTATAGGCACTCATAGCCAGTTGCACTCACTGATCGGTAAACGATTAGTGAGGTTAAGCAACGTTAGGTGCGGTCAGTCTATAGATGGGTGACCGCTGAGTGGTATTACATCTGAGCGTCTCCGTGCTTCGGAGGGCACGTAAAAAGTCGGTCCCTGTTGTTGCCAAATTGACAGCAGTCGTTAAGCCATGCCAGAGGCCTACGGGCAAACAACTCTTGACAACAGGTTGGCCACTAACCACACGAAAAGAAAATAAAAAGAAAAGAAGTCACTTTTCATTTCAGTTTGAGTAGATCTGTTTATTGTAGCGCGTGAGTAGTGTAAAGGGTTTTAAGGATTATAATTATTACAATAGTTATCAAGTTATAATTTGTAGAAAATTTTCAAAATTTATTTTAGTAAGAGTTGGGATTTATGCAAAGCAGACAATCTACATTTTGTAATAAATGTACAAAAATTCATATCGGCAAATGATGTCACATAATTAAATTTAGAGTGTATAAATTTTAATTCATAATTAAATTTATATTCATTCAATGTTTTATTATACGGTATTTCAGATATAATTACATTTCATTATTAAAAGAAAAAAATATTAAAATGTTGATGCGTATATAGACATAAGTGAGGCTACGTATCCAGAGCTATGTGTATTCGACAATATATTTCCGTATATAGTTATTTGTTCCTAATGGGGGTCACGACATGCGCGCATAACTGCCGCTGTCCAGATGCTGCAGATAGTGCCTTACAATCGCGATACGGCGCTGGCTAATTGCCAATATAGCTACGGCCAGCGGACATACGCTACAAAATTACTGCCGAATATTTTTATTACTCTATATTGCGTTTCAGATTAAGTGTACATAGACGAGACTGCTCGGTTGCGGAGTGCTTAAAGTCGCGAGATTTAGCTTTGAATTCTACACGGGATAAACACTCATTTACTTTTATCAATCACACCACTATACATCGTTATGAGTGATCTTCAACTGTTCTTATTATTTAAAAAAGGATCTTAGTAATAACTATCGCCAACTTCTACATTGGCAAAGGGGCATAGGCCCACGCCATTATCTCTGAAGAGGTAAGTATCACACCCACGCTTTGCGAGCTATAGTGTAGGACCCCATAATAGAAACCCTGAAACGGGAATCGAACCAAATACTTAATGCACAGCAATTGTATACACCACCGCTGCGCCACCGCGGCAGTCACATAAGTAGTATATTCATTTATACTAAACTCAATAATACAATATCTTTGTTATAACTTAGTCGGGGCTAAGACAAAAATCTATAAGTACTATGTATTCCATAATACACAACACTATGTTAGTCTCTACTAATATTATAACATTTCCTCTTTATTAGATTTTTTGTTTGTTCGTAAAGATTAAACTCAAAAACTCCGTAACCGATTTTAAAAATATTTCCACCATTAGATAGCTATAATATCACAGAATAACATGGGATATATTTTATTTCAAAAAAAAGTACTGTTACTGACATAACCTAACCTTCTTTTACGCAAGGGAAGCTTAAGCCGCAGCATAAGCTAGTTGCTAATTTTCTGTTAAAAGTGTTATACGTGGTCGATATCATTTGTCGAGGTTATGGGACAAGGTCCTGTTTCATGAATTGTCTTATCCTGCCTTTTTTATTTAAAATTTACAGGTTAATCTGCTTCCACCGGTAAACCGTCGTTTTATGCTTGATTTCGTCGTGCAGAAAAAATAAACAAACATTTTTAAGCTTGGTTGTTCGTAAACATTTACTTATTTACATTTACATTTTCTCAGTGCGTACAATATACGTAACTTTACCTACTGGTAACTTTACGTATATTTTACGTCACATGGTATGTCAAACGAATTGCATTGTTAACTTTACATTAAATTAGAATATGTGACTTTACAAATAATTCATTGCATTTACATTTTCTTAAAGTATATTAAATACACTGAATTCATGAAATTATTTCCTCCGTAGTACATCGATAGTCAATGCGACAGTCAAGGCTTCGATACTCAAGGCAAGGTCAAAAACACATATTGGATTTTCTGCAAAAAAAATATCGGAGTCTAGCAATTTTCCCGATAGACGAGAAAAGCTCGTCATCTATTACGTAGGACTTAAAACCATAACTCGCTATATGTGGGTGAAATTACCCTCTGTTCTCTTCCGGAATATAGACGTGGCACTATATACGTAAGTACATATTATATAAATACATCGTCATATAATTATATCAGCCCTGTATATAAACTGCCCCACTGCTGAGCATACGGGCCTCTTCTCAGTGTGAGAAGGGTAGTCTGCATAATCTGGCTGGCTTATTATGAATTGGAAGACTTTACATATCTTCGAGGACTTTGTGAAGAACTCACAGATAGGCACTCCTTTACAATAGAAAAGAATAATAAAGAAAATCATCATGAGGAAATGTCCTCATGATGTTTTCCTTCATCATTACAGCGAGCTATAAATAACTATTTAATATGCACATAGCTTGGAAACTCAAAGGTGCGTGCATGCAACTCGAGATCTCTGCGTAGCAGTCCAACGTATATTTTACGTAAATACATAATATATAATTGGGAAGAAAGTAACTCACTACGCACCTTTAGATTGCCCAACACAACTATTGCAATAGTAAAGGTTTACAATATCGAACTCCTACGGATAGGGAAAGCCGCGTCGTGGCATTCGGGCGTATTCCAACTTGCAGTTCGAGCACAAAATATCCGTCGACACGTATTTCGCCTCAGCGCGAGGGATCTTAGCAACGAATGAGCAATGACAATTATGGCCCACTGTAGCAACACTTGCTACAAGCCGGTCATAATTATTCTATTACTCCTATTTTGATTCAATAGAATATACAATTGATAATCATACCAATATGTCAGAAACATTGGCAATTTGAATCTAATATTGAAATTAGTACATTAAACAAACTTCAACGTCACCACAATAACACTAACTTTGATATATGAAACCCACATTAACCACGCACAATAGTAATTTATGCACTAATTGTGTTATAAAATAATACAATTTCTTTTGCGAGATTCCCTATACATAATTGGCACGAGCTCGTGACAAAAGCATTATATGACAAGTTAAAGAGCTTTGCGACATACTTAAATATAAACGTAAAGTAACACTAGGTAGATATATTTATATTCTAAACTTGAATATTGCCTTATAAACATAAGATGGCTACGTGATCCACTTTGATATACATACATATAGTCTCACACATTAAATATTTGATCTACTATAAACGAACATTACAGAAGTTCGATCATTTAGTGATAAACCAAGCAATCGAAAGATAAGTTATTAATTTTGGCCTATAGTCGGGTCGGCTGATTCGATTTGGCAATTGTCTGCCAATTTGAAAACTAGTCTGAGCCGACTAATCTTGTACAAAATATTATGTCCGGCTTTCATTCGACTCGCCTGCGCGTTGCCAAAAATCATCGCCAGCAGGCCGCTGTCCATGATTTGCGAAAACATGACAATATTAAACTGTTAGGGTGACATGATATTATACTAGAGTTCGCAAGTGGTTTTAGATTTTGTCAATATATTTCTATTCCTCAGGAACAGGTATTTTTTCTGGAGAAAAGGTACCCTATGTCGTTTTCTGTACTGCTGAACACGTGTATGCGAAATTTCATGATTATCAGTTAAGTAGTCGCGAGGTAAAGGCGTTAAAGCGTGATGAACAAAAAAACAAACTCACATTCGCATTGATACCATCAGTAAGGATATCTATCGCCTGATACATTCAGCATAATAAAGCAAAATAAATATAGTGAAAACTCATGGCAAAAAGCGTAACTAAAGAAAGTTTTAATTTGATCCGTTAAAAAAATGTACGCGGAACAAAACAGAACCATTGCGATAGATACGTTGTGTGCCAAACCAATCGTCCTTAGCTGCTACAACCCAAATACTCGTACACACACAGAGGTATGTACATATGTATGTATAGGTATATAGTCCAAAACGACCTCTGTCAGATCCAAAAAACGTTACAACTTTCCCACTTTTCCTACTGCATGAAATTAGACTTGCGCAATTTGCAGGGACACGTTCAAATGGAGCACTTTATCTACGCTAGAGAACTTTGTTATTTAATGAAAACCAAACGGTCACTGCATCACAGAACATAGAACTACTAACGTACACTATGTCGTGTAGGCAAATGTTATTCTTGGCGCGATGTTAAAAAAATATGATAAAGCTATGATTGTCACAGTTATGAAGATCTGGCCACCATATCATATTTTTCAGAAATTAAAGAATTGAAACATATTAAATTTTTTTTATATCACGTCAGCGATTTTACATAATATATCCCACGTAACGTATTGCTATTTAACGCTAACTTTACCAATAAGAATATATTCAAACTTACGGAAAGTCTGAATTTATTATCATCGGTACTTTAGATATCAGCCTCGATGGCGTAGTGGTTAGTGTAACTGACTGCCACGCCTAAGGTCGCGGGTTCGATTCCCGCACAAGTCAAACATTTGTGTGCATGAACATGGATGTTTGTTTTGGTCTGGGTGTTTCTATGTATAATATGTACGTATTTACAAAAACAAAAAGTATCTATGTATGTTTATCCATTGTCTAGAACCCATACTACAAGCTCTGCTTAGTTTGGGCTAGATGGTGTTGGGTGTATGTGGTAGAATATTATTATTATTATTATATTTTCTTACTTAAACACCCAATAGGCGTTAACCTTTCCGTTAATACTGCTTCAGCAGCAGAAATAAAGGAATTAACCTAAACTTACATTCCAATATCTGGAAAAGTTTATTCTTGGCTATTTGTAAGCCTACTAAATTAAGTTATTATAAACGCAAATCTTCGCTTTGACAAATTAACTATGATTATAATTTACTTTGGTTAGTTTGGTTGTTTAATAACTTAATCCATTTTAAAGTTCAAAAACATCTTTTAAGTCAAGTTAAAGAATAATTTAATAATAAATAGAATTAATGGTTTTACTACGAAACATATAAATACCCTTTTACTATAAAATGTAAGCTACAAATTAAGCCACCCATAGACATAAGCGAAAATAATATTATCATTTGCCCTGTCCCATAAGAGACATTATAGAAAATCTATAGCTATGTTCATAATTGATGCATCGGACGGGAAACCTGTTAATTATATTTATGCCAAGTGGAGGGTGCCGAGCGCAGCCAGCTCCATTAGGTCTACAGTAAGGTAGGTGCCTCATTAGTCCGTTGCGTTGCGTCGTCGCAGCATCAACGCTATGTCGTTTTCCATATTTGCAACGCCGTGCGACGTCACAGCGCAGGTGTGGCATACAATGCGTTGGTTCGTTGCGTCGACGCAACGCAACGCACTAAAGAGGCACCTCCCTAAAAGTGTCACGCTTGTGTTCCTTGTGTAGTTATCACTCACATGCTTAGTTACTATACATTATAACTAGAAAGGTCGATATAGAGCTCTATGCAAGCAAAAAAAGCAATGAATACTATGCGTCGCACTCAACAAGTGTAATGTTGACTTTAAATTTGTCAAAATCTACTGTCATAAACTAAACAAAAGGAACCTACAATTGAATGTTAAGAACTTTTATTGATATACATATATATGTCGGAGGTAGTTCACCCATTTGGAGTACTTTGTTGTCAGAGTCCGAGTTCGACATGGTAAAAGTACGAAATAATAGTCTCTACACGCATTACAATCGTTTATTTATTCGCTCCCGATAACAAAATAACAAAATCATAACTGATCGAGCCAATGGCAATGGATTATACTTTGATTAAAGTACGTAAATGCGGTAAGTTGGATACAGGTTGGCAGAACGACCTCTCGCGCTCGTGTCTCACCAAACAGTGAAGTCCCTCCAGCCAAATGCGTCTAATGACCAACAATGACAACAGACAGCTGTCAAACAAGACCCACGCCCTGTATCGACCTCACCCAAGCATGCTGCTTGACGTTTGCGACAAACGTTGATAGATGGCGTTATTCTAAATTAACGATAATCAATAGCGATTCTAATAATTGTGCCTCTGTGTTAATTCTGCGACATAAGTCTATATACTCGTATGCATATTTTATCATATTGATTATCTCAATGACTTGGTTATAAAGGGCTGAAGATCTTTTGCCAGCATGTACTCCACAACAAATCAGAATATCATTATGCAAAAAATAACGAATACAATTTTATATTAAAGATACCTCAAGCACTAAGCTCTACAAAAATTAAAACACTAACCAAAGATTAAAAAACCGAGTAGGTATGTATAATATTTTACTCATTCTACTCTTACTAGCCCATTTTAAATTTTACTATATTTTGCCCGTTGCTTCACTCGCGTTTATATACATTTTGTCAATAAATTACTATCCCTCAGGAACAATCCCTTTTCTGGATGAAAGGTAACCTATGTTTCTTGTAGCCCTAATAAAGTGTATGCGAAATTTCATAATGATGATAAGGCTTGAAAACGTAACAAACAAAGAAACTCACATTCGCATTTGTAATATTAGTTAGGATAACGCAACAAGGTAGTTGCTACATACATACATCTGCCCATTTTTATATTGGCAAAGGGTCATACCACCTACACGCATTGGTAAAGTAAGCATTTCAATCACCGTATCCCTTCGCAAAGAACCTTCAACATTACTTATTATTATGTTATTTGGGTTACGGCAGATGATTAGTTTTATACACGTGTCTGAATATTCGACTTAAAGTTATTTCGAGAGGTACCTTTATATAACTCCTGATATTAATAAATATTTAATAATGGACAAAACCTATTTATAGAATTATTGACATCTAAAAATAATACATGTTATTTCTAATTATACAACAAAAGTATTAAAGTGATATTCGGCCCACCCGATCATAAGTGGTCTCTATGGTAAACGCTGAGGTCTGGATCGTATTGCTAACAATTATAGACTACGGCCTATGATTACTGGCAACACTAGTATCACTTATGCTTTACCGACGATTAAGAAAGTGAATACTAAATTAAATGAAATAAAGTAGGTCAGCCTACGAAACGCTTCGACACGTACGTATGTATCTACCAAATAAATGCCTACGTACGTACAAGCTTATTACTCAAACTATTAAATACTGCATACATCTTTATTCATAAAAATCCAAGTCATAACGCCCAAAAATACTCCACAAGCCTGACTTCACTTTCTTAAAATTGAATAGATCTTTAGTCTATTAATACAGACCTCAACGATGTCTCGATTACAATCGACAGCTTGTATGTATTTAAAAGCTAAGACTTTAAAAACTAAATTGAATCAATCAAAGATATAAAAGAATTTAAATATAGACATCGAAAGTTTTCCTTTTGCTACTCAAAAAGCTGTGCTAAAAATATATCAGAGAATAATTCGAAGAGCTATAAAAACTAGGCCGAAATTAATAATTTTGCGTGTAGCTTAACATAACCGTATCCAGTGAGTATCTGGACTTCGGCCAACTCGTTATGAGCGGGGAATTATCCAGGCGATCGGGCAGCCAGGGACAAGCCGAGCACGCCATCGCACACACGTGGTGGCCTCCATTACAATGCCGCTAAATTAAAATTAGACGTCTTACCCTACGCTCGTACGGAGGCGAGCGCTACTGACTTTGTCTGTATATTATATTTATTGCCACCGCATATACACACTGCCCGCCATAAATATCCGGCCTATATCAAAAAATCCTTTTAATCGGAGATTTTAATTTTGTTTTTTGTTAATGTATTGAACGATGTTTATTAAATAAGAACATCGCATAACCTTAGACACATGTCTAAGCTTATGCGAGATGAAAGGTGAAGCCTTTCATCTAGGGTCAAAATATTACTTATCAAATCATATTACTACTGGTATCTCTTTTCCGTTTTACTAATATGTCAAACAAGCTTCTAACTGGAAGTCATATTAAAACTATTTGAAACTGATAGATGGCATAAAGTCCCCTATGAGTTTTCGACAAATCCTTTAACATTCCGAAATATTATTACCACTGGTACATCTATCAAAGAAACGTCCGTCAAAGCTCCCTGATCTATTCAGGGACCCATACTTTGTTTTAAATTAATGACGTCCATATTTCACGATCCTACGGAATAGTCCTTCGTATTTGTCACATAGATTATCTACTTTTTCTGTTTCCTACGTGTGATATATGTATGTGATATTCATCTTTCACGTTTTCGTTCGAACTAGATCATTGCTTGTTACGAAGAATACCTACGTACTGGCGGTAGGTACTTTGACACCAATGACACCATCGAAATAGCCACGAGACTAATGCAGAATTGATGCTGAGGAGATAATTCATTACGATTGTACTAAAAATTATAATGTTTTTATAACCTCTTATCATATTCCTAAAGGACTCTATTTGGTATTAATCAATGAATAGATAGGAATAAATGTAGTCAATTGAATTTAATGACAGTTGTTAAACGAGCTTAACAAAAAAAAACGTATTCATGTATTATTTCTTTACTTCGGCCATTGACTTCATCGACCGTAAATTATTTAATTATTACCCCGTTTCATGCAACTAAAACGTGTTATAATTCAATTTAATAAGCGATTCATCAAATCAACGGCTTTTTTGGCTCTTAAGCAATGACGATTAACAATTGAATAACATTAACTTATAAACGGGATCCATCGCTGATAAGCTGCCAGTTAAGTTAGCCCTCGACTATGTACTATTACTACTAAAAATGCAATATTACGTCCTAACTATCCTAACTAATATTTTAAATGCGAATTTGAGTTTGTTTATTTGTTAAGCAACTGAAATTTCGCATACATGTTGTCAGGGTTACGGAAAAGGACAACGGGTAACTTTCATCCAGGAAAGAGTACTGTTCCTAATCTAACCTACTAATAATTACCCTACATTTACGCGAGCAAAGCCGCGGGCAAAATCTAGTTATTCAATAATTTTATAATAATATTATAGTATTGTGTTACCGGCTATAATAATTTAAATCAACAAATGCATATATGATATACCTTTGCAACCACACTGTGTCAAGCTGTCCTTCTATAGTTTATAGATTGTGGCTTATTTATTATAGTAAATTATTTTTAAAGTCATAAAACATCACCAACCAAACCATAACCGCTGCCAACATAGTAAGTTATTTGGCAAAGAGACTAAAACAATTTGTGAATTATTTTATTTAAAAAAGCTAAGGATCAAGTGACGTCACGACTGAATTTATTTCTCAATGATGGGAAGGTTAACGAGCTAGAGGTGTTCATCGTTAAGCTTGTCGTAAAGTACGTTAATGTGACGTAAGGTTGCGCCAACAGCGTTTCAAGTTCGCATAAAAAATAACTCCAATCTTTTCGTGCGTAGCGATTGGTAAATAGAATTCAATGGTACCAACATAATAAGTTAATATAGATATTGCGTGGATAAAGCTACAACATAAAATGTATTTTTTCGAACCGACAATTTATTTGATTTAAGACCAGTAATTAATTAATGAACGCTGAATATGGCTGCAAATAAATTAATATCTGCTAATGGATCGTTGCCATAATTTTCCACAGGAAATATTAGTTCTGCTATTTTGTGAAGTGGAAATTCAATAAGTGATGTGACTTAGTTAATATGTACAGACATGAGTAAGTGAAAGGTAAATACATAAACCAAGATACTTGCATATCTTACTACCTGTCACCTACGACTTAATTTGCTTTATATACTAAAAAGCAAGCCGCATTGAAATAAAACCATTCCTTTATTTTCTTTTTTTAACGTGGGGAAATGCTTATCATACATACCCTCTCGCCACAAGAGGAGGCGAGAGGGCAATGTCGGGCTCTCCCGAGACTTCGGGCCTACCGACTAAAACCACCACGGTGTGCCACCTCGCTGCTTTGTAAGGTACCCGCCTTCCAAAGCAGCGTCAGGGAGGGCAGCAGCAGGGTCACTGGAACTATAATTACATCAGGGACCCACCCAGCAGGGCCCAATGCAGAAAAGGAGAAGGTCTGCGGGCGACGACTCCTGGGCGATGCCTCGGCACGACAGAGGGCGTCGCTCTGACTCAATGGTTGGCGGGTAGGAGATCCCCGTTCTCCCACCCACGACCTTTAGTACGGCTACATAAGGTGCGCGTACGCGCGCCTGCGCTGCCGCCCGGTACGCGTCAGGATATTTTTCTCACAAATCCGCTTCGCCGCCTCCTTCTACGAGATGACTCCCGCGCAGAAGCATTATACCGCTATGCACTTCCTCTCACTGTCGACCTTGACTCTGATCACGGCCGGCAGCGAGACGTCCGCACCCACTACGTCCTGGAGTTCACGGTGCTGCACTACCCAAGTAGGACATTGCTCGAGCGTGTGCTGCGCCGTGTCCTCCTCACACTCGCAGTGGTGCCAGACGGGACTCGGTTCCCTGCTAGCGACCTTGTGCAGGTATTTGCCAAAGCAACCGTGCCCTGACAACACCTGCACCAGCCGGAAGGAAAGGGTCCCATGCTGCCGCCTGCCCAGGGTGGACGCAGTGCCGAGAAGCTTTGAGACGTGCTGTCTGACCAGACCGTCCGTCCGTCCGTCCAGGACCAGACCAATACAGCCACTCCTAGTACCACGTCACATTTCATACCTTCTTTGTGCCACATTGTTAACGTTATTCTGATTACCTTATTGACTCTGCGTCCTTCAGTTAACTCCTTTAAAAGCTTGTCATATCGCAGTTGCTTTTATGTAGCAAACACACTTTCGCGTTTGTAATATAAGTTAGTATTCTCTAATATTCATAGTTGGTTAAGTCGTTACGCTTCAAACCTTAACTTTGCGTAAAGTTTCGATTAATTTTGAACAAAGCATCACTTGAAGTAGAAAATTATCTTCAAAATAAAATTTTAGAGTAACGGTATAAACAGAAAACGCTCATAAACTGACTTGGATAGAACTAAATTCGGGGGTGGCACGCTTACAAACTGCTCTGCCAACGGCAGGATTAATCCCTAGGGTGACGCAACTTTTTAATAGGTTTAAGACCAAAAATCCTCAGGAGCAGATATACAAAACAAGCTTTAGACTCACCTGAGTAATTAGTTGGGCCGAGTAATGAGTTTATTCTTAATGGTTACGCAATTTTTAAATTGTGTTCATTAATTTTATTCAGCTTCTTTAAAGTATCAGGGATGAACATTATATATTAAGTGAACATTAACGCAGGCTTTTAAAGCGGATGCAAAGGATAAAGCGACGTAATACGCGATGTCTGTTAGACTTATAATAATGTGTGTTTATTGCTTACTCAATGCTTATGATATCACATTTTATTTTTTTAGGCTGGCCATTTAGCTAGTAATCACAAACACATTAACACCGAAATAGCTATTTAAGAAGCATGACATTTGTACCCATTCAGCAGCAAAAAAACAGTTAACTGTTTTGTCACCGATGACATTAATTAGGTCCCTTTCATTAAGATATCAGATTTTTTTCGAGGCTTACCACGTAGATAAAGTGTAGCGGCGTTCTATGTCCTAATACAGAACACGGTTTATCTGTATGCCAATATTTATTACAATCAGTTCTCGCAAGAATAGCAGTAGTATAGTAAAACATATAAAAATCTCCAAGCATTCATATATATTTTCAAAAATAATTATTCTTACACTTTCGCACTGCAAGATTTATGTGATAGGAAACCAGTATTAATGCGACCATGCTAGATATTCCCTCTTTGGAAGCTTGACTTTTTGGCCAGGTTGCTACGACCATGGTCACAAGCAGATGCAAACTGGTATGGTGTTTCCTTTTATATCAATTATGTAACGTGAAAGTAAAAAAGTGACTATAACAAACCGCTACGCTATTATACTTGTATAACGGTACTACTATTATATGACCCATTCCTTAATACATCTTGACTGGAATCACCAACATGCGAGTGATGTCCCTGCTACTGCAAGCAATCATAGTTAACGGTAACCACTTACCATCATGCAGGCTGTATATATTATGTCACCTTTTTTGGCGGCGGCGACGGCGTAGTGGTTAGTGTAACCGACTGCCACGCCAGAGGTCGCGGGTTCTATTCCCGCACAAGTCAAACATTTGTGTGCATGAACATGGATGTTTGTCTTAGTCTGGGTGTTTCTATGTCTAATATGTAAGTATTTACCAAAAAAAAAATATATGTGTATTTTTATCCATTGTCTAGTACCCATAGTACAAACTGTGCTTAGTTTGGGCTAGATGGTGTTGTGTGTATGTGACAGAATATTAGAATAGAATATTACCTTTGCTGTATCAAAACTTACAGCCAACTAGATTTTGTTCTCTGTTTTACTCGCCTTAATGTAGATTTTGTCTATAGATTTCTATTCCTCGAGAACATTTACATTAACCCTATGTCCTTTTCTGTACACCCAACAACGTGTTTGCGAACTCTCAAGATAATCGGCTGAGTAGTCAAGTCGGGGAACCGTAGTAAACAATCAAACAAGTAACTTATAATATTAGTTACGATAGTATAAATATTATATCCCAATAAATAAATAAATAAATATCTTTCCTAAAGAAAAGCAAAGAAACTAAATTAGTAGAAGGCTTTTTGCCATCATTATCCTAATTTCATTTATGATAAACCGTTTTCACTAATTCGCTTCGTTATAAGGGATATTTCCTCGGAATAAATTAATTGAAGTTAAGATTCGATGCAAATTAAATAAAACGCAATTTCACACATAAGTCGAGAATTTATTGAGCCGTGGAATTGGATTTTCTAAAGCGTTCTATCACTGTTTCTTAAAAGTTATCCAGACATGTAATTACATGCAAGTATTAGTTATATTAATTACGAATTAGCTTTTACTCTCGACTTTGCTGCCGTGGTTCTTGCAAGGGACAAAAAGTTATACATGTCTTTCCCGCCCAGACTCAGTCTCCAAGTACAAATCATTAAGTCATCGATAGTCGATCTGTTATTCCGTTGCTGAAACATGAACAACAAACTTTGACATTTATAATAGTAGTCATGATTATATATTTAGAATATTTGTATTTAAATTTATACCACAAAGAGCTTTACCAAAGAATATAAATAAAAGTAACCAGCAAATATTATCAATCTTAAGAACTGGTAAAGAAAGCATCGATCAATTATGTTCAAAATGTGAAACTCGAAAAAAATACAAGCATCCATCATTATTTATCTTGATCTCTTTTATATATACTTGTTGCCTCACTTAATATGCAAATGTCGACACATATGTAACACATTTTCCAGCAAAGAATTTTCGATTGAACTCCGGAATCAAGTGAATATTAAAATGATAAACGCTCAACTGAGCATTCAATAGCATAGATGCTCTTGATTTATTCTCACTTGAATGTATTTGAGAGTTTGATGTAATATAAATATAAAGCATAGATTAACCCATGCATTTCAAACAGGATAAGATTTTGCTAATTTGAGTAGCCTGACTAGAAAAAAAAATATCTCCACTCCACACTAGTTCGCAACTTCCAAAGAGCCTTCTCACAACGCCACTTCAAGTAGGGTGTCCAGGCGATCTGACCTTATCACTACAGCTTCAGCGATGATTTTTAGGAGGTGCTATGCACAAGAATGGTTAGTATGATATATGCCCCTTACGCTGGCTTGTAAAATAGTACGTGGGCTGACTTTACAAAAAAATAATGCTCTAAAGCTGTTGTTTGAATATAACACACACATTTTGCCTCCAAGAAAGGTAAAAAAGGTACTGAGCCTATTGCTATCGACTCTGTTGCTAATAAGAATTTCTTGGCAGAAAATTCCTTAGCTGACAACCAAACTTCTTCACGATCTACAGTGAAAGTAAAAGTAAACTTACGATCTGAGTCCACCAAATTACCTAAATGTATAATATTGGAATACAAACTAACCCACAGACATACAATAAAGGCAACCAAATTACCAAAGTGTAATATCGTAATACAAAAACAAAATATTTTTTAGCCTTTCCGGTTTTCTACCACCATTTTCTGTTGTGGTTGTACGGTGTAAAAATAAGCAATAAATAAAATGTTTCGACGGGCCCATTAATCACCGTACACAACGCTGTCTGTCGACGTAATCACGTATTTCGTAGTGCGCTCTTAAATGCGAATCGGTTGGTGATTTATGACGCGACCACTTATGGAATTTAATTGTACCCAAGCATTTAGAATGCACGTGTGGATTTTTCATGCGGGGCTTTCAAAACTGGAGCCTTCATCGCGTTTTAAATGCAGTCATATGTCTGCTAGCTATGTATGTTAGAAAATCAAATCTTGATAAGGTTTTTTGATATAATATTATCATAGCGTTCATCCCACACTAAAATGCCAGCACTCGAAAGGATTAACGGATATTTGACCACCTTTGTTCTACGTTCCACGTAACAAGAGTCCAGCATATAGCTGCCGACCGGGCTCATTGCTAGAATTCATGCTGCTTCTCATCATTTCCGTAACACATTACCCGTCTTTATAATTGGCTGTGAGACTAACCGAAAAATAATGCCAACAAACAGTAAAGGCAAGACATTCCATTCCTTTTACTATTTGTAATCACAAATAAATTGATTAAATTACGTAAACTAAAAGCCGTTACTCAAACTATATACATTTACCTTAATGGTGCACACTGGTCATACTCAAAATGTTTACGGACCGCTATTGGTTCCCATCCATTAGCAGCGAGCCATTAATTAACTTGCCTTACTAGTTCCCAATAGAAACTGCATTGACGACCTTTTACAATTCAAGTTGCAGAAAGTATTTTTAGAGCTATTTGCGGTATATGGTGATAAATTTATGCCGTGGAAATAAAAGATGAACTAAGAGGAATTAAAATGATTAAGGAGCACTATATTTTAACATAATTATGCTATTTAATTTAGTCTATTTTTTCACATTAGGTTAACTCAAAACCAAAATCCTAATCCGAACTAATATTATAAATGCAAAAGTCAGTTTGTTTGTTACGCTTTCACGCCTTAACTCCTCGACCGATTGTCATGAAATTGCACATATACGTTGTCAGGGGTATAGAAAAGGACATAGGATACATTTTATCCATAAAATGTACCGTTACTAACCTAACCTACATTTACGCGAGTGAAGCCGCGGGTAAAATCTAGTAATAAACAACTGTATATCATATATACAATCACTCACCAACCGCTTACCAATTTCCATTTACTAAGCATATTACGAAACCCGCTACTGCTTCTGAAAAGTTCCTAACTTAAAATCTTAATAACTTTACGCTCAACTCGGACATCAAAGCCGGCACCTCTAGATAAAGAACTTAAGCCACGGTATCAACCAGACTTCACTGAGCTATTGTATAAAACTTAAATAATATATGGAGCGTGCTGTCACAAGAATCTTCGAACAACAACATACTCATAAGTTACGATGTAAATTCAGGCAACTCAATGGTATTGTTCCACAAGCATATTGATTTAGGTGCAAACTGGTACTCAATAAGCTCTCTATCTAAAACTGGAGCCAATGAGCCGAAGTTAGCTATCTATTGCAAAAGTTTAGCGTAAAATAACATCTTTACCGGCGATATTAAATTTCTGTTGTCTCATATGATTTACGATGTCTTTGTCCTCGTATTAACGGGACTATTAATTACATATTGATTGCCAAAAACTTCAATCCTACTCAGAATGATAGCTTATTGAACGTAGTATATATTTGTATAGAGGAATGAATGCAACTGCTAGGCATGAGATCACGGCTTTGATTCTCGAGCGGTAGGAAAAATGTTACTGAGTTTTTCATTTAATAAATTTTCAGTACCAGTACGGTGTCTTGTGTCCGATAGATCTTGAGTCAAATCTGACAAAAATGTGAGTGTAGTACAGATCTACTTGCGCTACAGTACTGCCAGTCGTACTGCCACGAGACTGAGTAACACTTCCTCGCATAGTAATAGTTATTATTGCTTGCTAACGAGCTTTCTACTAATCGCCTTCATATACAAGGTGCCGCAAATGTTATCACATTAATTGATACCACAACATACACTACATGGTATTATTTGACGATTTACAAATTATGAACCAAATGTATTTAGTAGTTTAGCCACAGGACATTTTTTTGTTTTCATAATTTAGTAATTTTAGAACATCATGTAATGCAGAGATAACGTACTTGGGTGTCAAAGACCTTAAGCAGCGATATTTTAAAAACCGTCGTATTGTATTATCGGGTTCGAGAAAGACAAAGACGATTTCTCGGAACCTATGACCGTTAGCCAGCTGGGAACAGTGCACGATGGTGTTCCAATTTGTGTCTAATTTTATTTTATTTATTTTGTTGAAAAAAATCATTTCATACTTTCTGCGAAAGTAGGTTTTTTATTTATGTCCGTCTTTTATCAACCAGCTTAAGGCAGTATATCATTTAATGTGATAACATTTATAAATACATTTTATTTATAAATAAATAAATATCAGTAGTAGACGCTACCTTGTGGAAATGATGAATGTGTTCAATACCAATCATGTCTGCAAGGTGATGTGTCTACTACACCGTTGACACGGAATACGCTTCTGGATTGTAAATATAATATATTTCAGGAAAGTACCAAACGCTACTCCGTTATGAAGGATCGGTTCTACCTGAAGTCACATACAAGGGGAAAGTATGAGCTAAATGAGTACCTGTTATAAGTTTTTACTTTATTAGAAAACTGCCTTTAATCAGCTATCAGTTAGTAATTATTAACTGCAAAAATACTTAAACTTATTCTCTGAATTCAGTTCAGTTTGTTAACCTAAAACCGGTTTATACGATTATTCAACCCAAAACAAACATGATCTTTAAAATTGTCCCGTCCATCTGTCTGTTTTTCGGGTATCAGTTATAAATTATTTGGCGAACTTGAGTAGTCCAATTGATAAAACCAAACGCAAAAGCTAGTAAAGCTACACTAAAGCGGTGATAAATGTTTTGAATTTAAATTCGCTCAGACTTCACACGACGCCATTTACATGCCGAAGCAATTTGAATCGCTCCGTCGTAGTTGAGAAATGGTCAGTATAATTAAATATTTAATTGAAAACACACATCACATACTTCACACCATTTTACTTCATTATTATTCCAAGACCATCAAATACGTAGAATTGAAAGTGATTTAAATACATTAGGCATTTTGGGACCTTTCCACACGTCGTATGTGAGGGTCCACCGAAAGGATTTATCGAAAGTTTCCACGGAGCATTGTGTGGGCCCTTTGGCAAGGGAATACTAATTCAGGCTCTGTAACGCCCTCACTAACGGGCTAAACAGACGGTTTAAGGCCTTGTCTATTTGTTTCAATTACATTAAGAACTAAATGGTGTTTAGAAACTATTCGTTTTGTTGTGCCGTTTAGGGATAAATGTGTGTTTTATAGTGCAATTGTAAGTGTATCTTGTACTAAGCCATGCCATCATGCCTATATAAAGCTAAAAGGTTAGGTAGGGGTGTGACTCACTCATTTTTACTGCTAACCTTTAAGATAGGGGTAGGCTAAGGAAACGCTGACACGAAAATCTTGACATATTTTTAAACGACTAGCGGACCGAAACTCTAAATAGACTGTTGGAGAAGCGTAGGGGAGACCTTTGCCCAAAAGTAGAGTTTAAGAAAAGAAACCTTTATATCTAAAAATACGCGAATCAAAAACTTTGTACCTCTTTTTACGAAAATGACGCGGTCGGAGGAGTATGAAATTTGGCACAGTTAAAGTTTATATGGAGAAGGAGTGGTGAATCTTAATATTTTTATAAAATGTGCATTAGAAATACATTAAATTAATAAAAAAAACACTAGTTCATTTGATCTCGTATAATTCTTCCAATGTTACACCTAAGTACCTATTGCAATTGCAGGTTATTGGCCATTAACAATAAAACTTTAATAACGACCAAACTTAAAATTTAAATCAATAATGGTTGTATTTCGACTAGTGGGCGATCGCTAGTTAAAAGTAATATGCAGGGAAACTGTCAGCAACCACTGAGCTCAATTCCAGACCTAGTACTGCCACTTATAAAATTGGACAGGAAACCCTATGACACTATGCTTAATCGGGTAACTGAATCCAGTATCTAACATTAGGCAATGGTCATATATTTACGCTTACGCCAAAGGACAAATAGGACAGCCCAAAAAATGGATTCTATATATTAATTGAATACATATTATAAGTTGAAATAAAATAACTTTAACAAAAAGTTAGTCTGCATTTTATCAATAGATCTTATTATAATTGTCTGTCGTTCGAGCATTAAATTCTATATTTCTTATTCAAATCTGTCCGAAAACTTCATATTTGAATAACGTTTTAATATGTAATAATATCTTAATGTCACAGTATACTTTATTTTCGAATTAAACATTATTTCCAACATACATATAAATAGAAAGAGAAACGTTTATTGCAATAAAAATTACGTTAAAAAAATATCAATACTAAAACAAAGAAAAATTATAAAGGCGTTAGTAATAATGCACATACATATAAATTTATTGCACGATATCGAAGAAATGAACGGATAACTTATAAGTGCAAGAAAAGTGCAACATTTCAATCATTTATAATTAAATATGTGCTACTTTGTTGTTTCGCGTTGAATGCAGCAAACATTACTCGCCCCGCTGGTAGAACACTGCGAAAACTGAGTACGTCATTCTTGCGACCTGGAAAATGAACTTAACTCAGTATTACCGAAATACAGATTTTGGAGTAATACCCTAGTAATAAAATTACAATGAACATTTTATTTAAGTGTTCTATTTGATATATGAGGCAGGACTTCAACCTGTGACCTCATTATATCATATTGCTACTTTGCCTACTACAGCAATTACATACGCCTCATAAGGTGTTAAAGAAATTGGCTGCATACACATAATATATAGTCAATATATCCATTTACATTACATAGTTTGACGCCTATATCCCTAAAAACATAATCAGACAAGTATTACCCCCAAATTTCGCTAACTATGGCTTTAGGTCTCACGTAATAGCCGCTATTGCCGTCCTACGTACACAAATCCAGACTCCGTGCTGCCAATAGGAATCTTTTGACAGAAAACCCCATCCAGAGGATAGACCCCAAGAAGTCTATATATAACCCTAGCTTTAAAAATGTACTATAACGCCCATCGACTATAACGCTCACGTCATCATTGACGTCTATGCTATTGTATAAAGTAGGATCAAACCACTTAAGGATAACTAGACCGACATGAGACATCACCAATAGTATTTAATATGTACGAGACCAAATTATAACATCTATTTAAGTATTAAAACTATATTACAAGCACCTGAACGGACGAACATCGTCAACAAATGCTACAAAGCAATTTAATAACTAACATTAAAATATTCCCCACTTTTATAATTCAAACACAGCATTATTACACAAACCATAAAGTTTTTCAACGAAACACGCTCACTATTTTTCAAAAGAACAAAATTTAATTAATTCGTATACTCTTACAAAACTAATTAACGCGCTCATTTTGTAACAAGATGGCGTGTGATTTTAATTAAATAGTAACGTAATCGATTTTTGTAGTAGGTACTTACCGAAACAAAGGTTTCGTATGACAGGTCTTGGATACCGAACGCTTTAAGTATAAGCGGCTTTTGTGCTTGAGCGCAGCCGATGAGAATGAGGCGGCGAATGTCGCGATGCCGCACTTTCTCCATATCGCATAGATGCCAACCGCAGTTGAACATTGCACTAGACAGCAATGAAGCCTGCACAACAAAATATCATATTTTAATACAGAGCACAGAACAAGCGTGATCCTAAGTATGTTCGTATACATACAACTGGCGCAGCGCACTTCTCTTCGCGAGGAAACCTGTGTATTTTGTGCTCTATGTATTTTAGTTTGTAATACTAGTATTAAGGCATAGTTTGAAATTTTGGATGTACGAAGTAATCTTGGGAATTACTCGGCTGATTTAAATAATTATTTCGTTATTTTAAAGGTATATTATTCCAGATGGATATAGGCTATTCTATATTATCATGTTAAACCAGGATGAGGCAGGGCGGAGCGCTGGTTCGGGCACGCCACAATCGTGGCGGTAAGCCCCGTTTTTGAGGACTGGCTGGAAAGGCGGCATGGCGCCCTCACCTTCCGGCTGACACAGGTAATGGCTGGCTACGGTTGTTTTGGCCAGTTCCTGTGTCACATAGACCGGCAGGAGACGCCCGGATGTCATCACTGCGGCGACTGCCGCGATGTTGTTTTGGACACGGCGCTGCACACTTTGGCGGAATGCCCCGCCTGGGCATCGCAGCGCCGTGAGTTGATCGCGGCAGTCGGACTGGTTGCCCTCTCACTCCCGGCCGTGGTTCAGTCTATGGTCCGGAGTGAGAGATCGTGGAACGCCGTCGCCTCCTTTTGTGAGGAAGTAAGGTGGCGGCGGAGCGGGAGAGGGAGCGCTTAAACCCTCTCCCAAACAGCAGAACCGGTTCCCCCACATTAAAAAAAAAAGGTCGGAGCGCTGGGTAGTAACTACCAAAAAGCTCATGTTACTCATAGAAAAAAAAAAGAAATACACATATAAGCTATAGTCATCTATAGCTTATATGTGTATTTCTCGCTCATGTTTGCGACGATGACGATCGGGAATGTGTTATTAGGTTCTTTCGATTGGTAATTCACAAGAATAGTACGTTACCTAAAAATGAACCTGGTGGGTGACTTGTTAGGTAGGAGCCAGCAGCGTAGCTTTGACAGCACGAATGCGTTGCGAAATAAAGGTAAGTATAATATACTTCTGTCCATCCGCTCGAGAAAACATTGTTAATGCGTCAATAATAAGGCTTTATGTATTTTTATTGTCTTACATAAGTACTTAGTTATAATTATTGTATAGCAAACACTTAAAGTCTATTTCTACCCCTCTGAGAGAAATCCAGTCCAGTGTTAATTTCATGTCGAATTTAGCTTTATAGTTTTTGTTAAAACTTAGACACACAAGCAAATTTTTTTTTTTTTTCGCATATTCATTATTATCATGGGATGCGACAAAATGCAACCAATGCACATATTCAAAAAGAATTTTAAAATAAAGGTCCCCACAAAGGACTAATGGAGACAAGGTCTACAATCCCCTAACAAGGGTTGTCTCATCTGGTACACCGATGTCTCCAAAATGGAAACAGGATCAGGCGCTGGTATTTATGCCAACGACTGCAAGGTGAGCCAAAGCATGGGCAAATACGCAACAGTTTTCCAGGCGGAAACCTATGTTATATTTTGCCTGTGCGCAGGAGAATATCAACAAAAATGTCACTGATAAGACTGTTTATATTCTCAGTGACAGTCAAGCTGCTCTTAAGGCTCTGAACTCCTGTAGGGTGGACTCCAGACTGGTCCTGAACTGTGTTAAAGCCCTTAAGAAACATGGCAGGAAAAACACAGTCAAGCTGGTGTGGATTCCGGGGCATGCAGGTGTGCAGGGTAATGAGGAGGCTGACGAATTAGCCAGGAAGGGTTTGGAGCAACTATTCGTTGACCCCGAGCCATTCGTAGGACTCTCAGAGAGTACCATCAAGGCAGCTATTTATGCACATGGCAATGATAAACACAGGCTGGAGTGGATGGCCCTTAGGGGTCTGGAACACTCCAAGAAATCCATTGCAAACAGGTTTGGCAAACAATTTTATCTGCAGAGCCTGTGGTGAACAGAACGAGTCCATATCACATCTACTGTGTGAATGTGACGCGTTGGCAGGACTAAGGATGGGTCTGATCGGATTGGCATACCTGAACCCTGAAGACTTCAGGCTTCTCCCTCTGTAGTGTACGCTGAGACTGATGCAGTACATTCATAGGGAGATAGTTCAGGGATAGATCTCGGGGCTGACACAAAAGATCCCACTGGGTCGAAGTGTCGCCGGTCTACACTGATTGGCCTCCGAAATAAGGTAAGATAAGATAAGAAATATTCTTTTTGCTCCGGATACGTATAAACGTCAAATACAAGAATCCTCAATACAGAGATCCTATTTACAAACAAAAAAACGTTAAAATAGTTGGGCATCGTGGCGTATTGTTGCTAGCCAGGCGTAGCTCGCCCGAGGAAATACAACTTTGTATTATTATGTGCCATGCAAAGTACGTTTTCCAGAGGCCTTAAGTCACGTTTAGCCATAAGATAGGAATGCACTTTCAGTGTATGAAAGCGTCTTTGATAAAGTTCTGGGTTCAATTCTGGGTCAGGAAAAATATTATTTTTGTTTTAATAAGGTCTTGAATTGAAACTTGGTTTAATTTTCCGTCCATGGTACAAATGACATAGACTTATTCCGAATACAAGTATTTTAACTTAACTAGATGGATTAACAAGAATACTAGTAATTTGCAATCAAAGTGAAAGTAAAAAACATCCTAGTAGTATTTAAATAAAGATGTACAGAATCAAGCCCTAGACGACAACAACGATGTTACGCAGGTCATAGATAATTCTACACGTGTTTTTTTATAGACTGCATTCCAGTATTTATTGCTTTTTTGTTATTATTTATTGCCGTAGTACGATACAATCATTTAAACAACAAACTAAAGGGAAGCCCGTAATCGGAACAATTATTTCTGGATCACACAAATTTTAGTGTCCTATGGTGATCGAACCCACAATACTCGGTGTAATGGCTGTTCAATACACATATGCCCCTTTGGGATACACAGGCATAGACTATACAAAAAGGACATCGTATAGAAACACGGCGGTAAACAAATTATGATGCGGTCGTCGCGTATTCGCATAACCGAGGCGTGGTCCATTCAGGAGAGCTTACTGATGACTTAGGTCGTTACCACGTCTCGTTCAAAGCTGTTTCTAATTCATACAACATGCACTATTCACACACGTCTACACATTTTGTATAAACTCAATATACGAGGCTAAATTGCTTAGTATACACTACATGTTATTGTACATTTTTGCAACATTACACTCGCTAAATATATGCATGTAGTAAACTAGCATCAGTCTGTATTATTAACGTTTAACAGGATGTCTGCTCACTCGTAATCTGTTTAGGTTTAATATTTATTGTTAGTAGCTGCTAAAAGGAACAATATTTGAAGTTAATTTTGAAAGACTCCAATATAATTTTATATACTAAATTTTTTTCGCAGCTATGCTGGCGTAATTGTAGGTTATGTCAATCATATATTGAGATCAGTACTTTTCCTGGATTAAAGGGGGTACCTTTGTCCATTTCTGTTCCCCTGGCAATGAGCATGCGAATGCGAAAAAAATGAGAATTTTATGATGATCGGTCGAGACGTTAAGGCGTGGAAGTGTAACAAACAAACATATATTCGCATTTATGACATTAGTTAGGTTTTGCATATTTAACAGCAATATACATACTGCAACCTATATTTGTATATTTTAGCATGGGGTATCATGAAGTTATTCTTTCAACTATGAGCCGAGCATATGGGTATGCCTGGCTTGTATTGACTAAAACCACACCTATGTTCCTTCTCTTGCTTTTTGTATAGGTATTAGGGACAAGGTATTTTTGTCGGTTTGTTTCACGTCTTTGGTTTAAGTAGTTACCTCGTAACTACTCGCCGAGTGTATTAATTTTAATATCCGCTCAGGACAAAAACATTTTTTTGACCTGTGTAGATATTTAAATGTATTATTGGCTGATACCTGTTTTGAGTCCGTCATGTCAATACATAAACACAATCGGTGGAGCGAACAATGCTTTATAAAATGATTTAGGTTTCGAATATAATTTGAATATACGCAATTGATTTGTTCATAGTTTTCTACCAGGTAATTCGCAACAATAGCAAGGAAACCAATTAATTTTAAATAGGACTCGCGAAGTGGTATTACATGTGACCTTAATATAGCTGATAAAGTCTGAATGCGTTAAACTACTACTAAATCTTTAAGGGCTACAGACACTATATTGGTATATTTATTAAACCAGCTAATTATAAATTACTGCAAAACGTTTACTCTAGTCTAAATATACCCTTTTTGAGTTAACTTGCAAACAAGATTTGCGTCCTTTTGCCAATATGCATGAATTCGAAGAATGTTTAACGAAAATTCAGGGTTACTGTTTAAATACCCTTACCCTTATGCCCTTTGGACTACACGGACGGCGTAGCGGTTTATGTGATCGCCTTTCCACTGACACTGCGCCGAGTGTTGTAGTAGTAGTAGGTACGATCCTCAAACGGTACATATATTTGTGTGATCCACAACTGGTTCTAAAGAGTTTAGGTTTTTGTGTTTGTTGTTTGAATGATTTAAGTGAAATATTTACCTGGTAAGTAACTTCGCCAGCGTTCCAGAGGTTCAGAGCTAACAGCAAAAACAGAGAGCCCACAAACGTGTACGTCATGAAAGCGTTTGTCAGATCGAGGTGAGGAGATAGCTGGAATATATCTCATATTAAAAGTCATAACAGTTTTAGTAACTAATCATTTCTACCATACATATAATCATCTTTTACCATACATATCGTAAGTTTAAACAAATCCCTTTGAAAACATAGATTTAGTATTGGGATCCCGCTTATACGTATCCTTTTTATCACTTACTAGCTGACTCGCGCAACTTTGTCTGCTTCACATAAGAGAATTTTCCCCGTTTTTGCAACATTTTTCATTGCTGCTTCGCTCCTATTGGTCGTAGCGTGATGTTATATAGCCTATAGCCTTCCTCGATAAATGGGCTATCCAACACTAAAAAGATTATTCAATTCGGACCAGTAGTTTCTGAGATTAGCGCGTTCAAGCAAACAAACAAACAAACAAACAAACTCTTCAGCTTTATAATATTAGTATAGATTTGTTCGGATATCTACTATAATAGCACATACTTGGTAGAAATTTTACCTGGATACCTATTACTTGTGTACCTTTTAGAGATAAGACAGACAGACGCTTAGTAATAGGGTCCCGTAATCCCAAACGTATCTATAGGGTACTAAACTTCAAAATTTTCAAGAATAATTGGACCCATAACAGAGTAAAGCTTATAAAATCAATAGCTTGCCAAGTCCAGATATCAAGTCCCTACTTTTCTTATGAAATTAAAATGTTTCAAGAAACAAATAACTTGAGTAGAAACTGTATGACAAAACGTTTAACATACCGCCAAACGTAGCAACAGCAAAACGGCGACAGCAGAACTTTCACAAACTTGAAGTGACATTATTATTCCGAAAACACGATGTATCTCGTCGACTAAACTAAGCAAAGAACATTACATGATACTTTTATACGAAAAAATGTTTCGCTTACGTTGTCAGTTTGTCAATTTTGTTACAAACATATTTCAATCTTTCTACTACAAATGGGCTTTTTGTAGCGATATTATTCACAGACTTAAAAGATTTTCCTACAACTAATACAAAGAAAGGGTGCTAGTTTAGTGTATGCTGCCATACGGGTATCGTTTTACTTTATTGAACAATGTACAAATAAACTAAAGTTATAGTCATGTAAGCATGTAAATTTTTTATAACACAGCGTCTTTTATCTTGAATTTCTAAACACCGTTTATTTCACTACTTATAATAAAAACAAGAAATAAAAACTTACTAAAGAAGTCTCTGGTGCATTCGTATACCTTCCAAACACCTCGCCTTTAGTCTCTCTGTAGCTTCTGTTTTATTTAACGTCAGTAAATCTCCATCGAAATTCTTCCGTATGCTTTCATAGTGATGACACAGAGTAATAAACTTGTACGTCATGGTTATCAAATGCGTGATGGGCATGCAATCCGCCGACATCATCGGAAGCATCATGTACAGCCATGTTAGGTAAAAAAATATTCGGAAAATCAATGCCACGACCGAAATGTCGACATAAAACGGCAAATATGTGACCACAGTATAAAAAGGGGCCCCTACAAAAATAAAATAAAGAATGTACGATTATGGCGATGTGTTCACAAGATTACGCTGTGAGAGTGACTTTAAGTTGCCTGCATAACAATAGTAATTTGTGGTGTCGTTAAGAGAGGGCGTACAAGCTACAAAGCGATCTGAATGTAACAAACCTTCTGCAATGGCTCGCCTGGCGCTCTCAACCCCATATGCAGTAAGCGACAGGTAAACCGAAATGACATACAGGTATATACCGACTTTTGCCTTAGTGTATTGTCTCTTCATTACGTATTCCTCCTCGAGATTCTCTCCTACCCTGGCCATTTCATGGTTTAATTTCCTTATGGATTTTTTATGATACAGCAACAGAAACATTTTAGTTAGGACAATGTTGTGTATTGCGGCGAACATGACGGCTGAATTCTTTTCCACTTCAGGAAAATTTCCGAACAAAGCGGCGAGATTTTCCAGGAAAATCATTGTCGTGTAAATAGAAAATGTTACCACGCTGTACAGTTGATAACAGTTACTTTCTGGGTAGATATCTTCGTACCAACAGTTGCCAGCGCCCGCATAATACACATACTTACAAACATTCTTTAGTAAAGACCTTGTGTTTACAGGCATATTTTACTTATTCCGGAATAGAATGTATTTCAATATTCTCCTTGTTATTATTGAAGCCAGAAAAATGTGTCGATAATATGAAGTTCGAGTACTTTATAACATAAAGTGAGAACATTAAATTGAATGTTAATTAAGGTTCATTAATGATTAATTTGTTTCGTTAAAATAAGGAAAACTTTGGACGATATAATAATAACATTATAATACAACTTTCAATTAATATCTTAAGGCCGTAATAAAAAATATTACAAGTAGTATTGAATACTCATGAGAACTAAAGTGATTATAGTTCAACAGTAAAATTGATTTTCTTATTTTTTACAGATATATTTGTAAGCACTTCTTTTGGCAAGTGGTGGTATAAAGTAATCACTTGCCGTCAGACTGGCCTCATGTCTCACAAGAGGGATACAAGTGGAGATGAACGACTGTAACAATGCCAGTATTAAAAAACCACCCTGAAATTTTAGGTAAGCTTGGCGACGCTGAAGGTTTGTATGTATTTATTTAAAATTATATTAATGTAATTACTTAAATTTTGCACGCCACATGTGGCAGAATATGCAGTTCAAATTTAAAAATGGCCTACTGTATTCCTGAAACATATTCTATCAAATAAAGATTATTATTATTATTATTACTGCGTTGTCAAACCTGCAGAATATTTTTATGCCTTTTTAATGTTCCCCATACTATGTTATCAAGCATAGTGCTTTTTGCTTCGAAGTCAGAAATAATAAACACATATTCGCAGGTTAAAATTAAACTTCTATACGATGATAATCATCTTAATCCTGTATATAATTTCCTATCCTACTGCTAGTTTGAGTAAGATCAGGCCATAGTCCAATATGCTGAACCAGTGCGAGTCGACAAACTGCACACACCTTCGAAAACATCGTAGAGAATTCTCAAACATAAAGGTTTCCTCATGATGTTTTCCTACACCGGTAAAGCAAACGAAAATTTGTTATATAATACGCACATAACTTTGAAAAGTCCGAAGTGCGTGCCTATCTTTAGACCTCTGCGTGACAGTCCAACGGTTTTCCACTAGGCTATCGCTGCCATACAGATGTTATAAAATACATGCAGTTTATTTCAATGTGTAACATTTGCGTCTACATAAGAGTATTTTACATATTCGCATGAATATTATATAACGTCTATACATGACGCAAAAAATGTCTACGTCTTTTTCTTATAAGTTGACCGTATAATGTCGGTCACATTTAGTATTGCACAATTGTAACGTCTGGCATTGTTATTCCCTAAACGCTGTCGTGGACGGCGGGAACACCCACTTTTAACTAAATGATCGTTTGCTCGCTTTCAACGATTCCCATAACCGGTAATGGCGTCGACTATTTTGCAGTTAAAACTGGAGACAAATACATATAAATAACGGTTTTATTAAAATATTTTAAATTCACTTTTACATTATGCAGCGATGTTAACGTAAATAAACAATTTGCTTGTTGTTTGTTGGAATGAGTTTGCGCTTGTTTGTTTCGCGTAAGGTCCCGAGTTCGGCTTTCGGATTAAGCTAAATATTACTAGGCTTTTCTGTTAGTCAACTTTTCAGAGCAGCACGGTATCTAGAAATGTGTTCTGTAGACAGCAAAAGCTTCGCTCCCTATTACGTGTTTTCCTAAAAAAAGTGGTTTATTATAAATATACACCTCTGTATACGCTCTGGACTAGACTGGTGTGATCATGTATGTCAGAGTTCTTACCAATATTATATTTAAATAGGCTGGTTGCATACTTAATAGATATAAAAGATAATTTACTAGTCTTCTATAATTATGTTAATACGTACTTTATCTTAATAGAACTATTTGAAGGATTAAACCCACAAAGCCATCAATTCAATAATTAGACTGACGACTCGCGAAGTTTACAAACAAGTTAACCTCAAATTTCTAAATACGAATTATTTTCACATTTGAAAATGTTCCAACAAACTTTAAATGTATATAAATAAGTATAATGTACAAATATGCAGTAATATCCCAATGGGATACCGTTTGACAACCATGCAGCTGTGACTTTTCAAAGTTATATGCCATGCCAACCCGCACTGAGCCAACGTGGTAGACTAAAGCCTTATCCTTTTCACGCTATGAAAAGGCTCATGCGCCGCAGTAGACAGCAGACTGTTTATATACAGGCTATATTCATTGAAATTAAACTACTATATACGGATTTTATCGCGTTATTTTATATATATTGGAGACTGTCTCCCCGTGACCATGGCTGCTGAAAAGCAACCGAAACGTCGGGGAAAGTGTAAAATTAAATTAAATCTAAATAGTTTTAATAATAATTAAATTAGCTTAAAATTAGTAAAGTTTAATAGTAGTAGTAGTGTAACAGTTATCAAAATTATGTAATAAAGTGTCAAATAAATAACGCGATAAAATCCGTATATAGTAGTTTAATTTCAATGAATAATAATCGCGTAAACAGAAGACAATATTATACAGGCTATATTATTATTATGAAGTATAAAATTCATCATAGACTGAACCACTTCTTGCTTTAATCACAACTTTACCTACCACTAAAGAACTTAACTAGTAATTAAATTATAGATACATACATCTGTAACGAGTGTAATAGGCTGTAAATTGAGAAAGTTCGCCGTAGGTGTAACATATTGTTTATAATTAATTACCGGTGTAATTAATGTGGCAACCGTTATATCTAAGTGTTTCATTGCTGACGTTTCAGCGATAAACTTTAATTTATTAACCGGTCGTATACCGCCGGCTCGCATACCAGCCGGCAGATTTGTACCCGTCGTAGGCCGGTGGCTCGCATGCGAGCCACCAAATTGGCGCCAAAACGCCGCGCGCCGCCTTCGCTTTAGCTTAAGCTAACGTAAAACCAATTTGGTGGCTCGCATGCGAGCCACCGGCCTACGACAGGTACAAATCTGCCGGCTGGTATGCGAGCCGGCGGTATACGACCGGTTAATATACGCTATTATATTACCTAAATTATCAAATCATTGAACGTCTGCCTGCTTATATACTGAGGCGTGTAAGTAGAGCGTTAGGCCTGCAGACAAACATGATTGGTTCTATTGCCAAATCGGACAAGGTATTATTAGGCTTTCGGTTGGATTTTACCTTTATTAATTCCTTTTTAATTACAAAATGTAACAAAAGACAACGACGTGGTACTCAGAATCCTTTTACATCACAACAATTAAAGATAAAAGGAATAAGAACGCAGCTATTCAAGTAACATGCTGCTCTGATAGAAATGTTTTCTTGAGAAATAAAATTAATGAACGTAACACGACCGTATTTCCTAGAAGATCTTTCATACATTTAATCAGCTAGATTTCAGTTCCAGGAAATAGAGGTTGAGTTTGTCGTCTTGTTTTTAGTACTGCTGCCATTAGCATGACTGTATGTATATATATCAACCTCTTTTACAGACAGCTGAGGATCTACGTTGCTGTAGGGCAAGTGTTTACTTTTTAAATTTACTAGTAAAGTAAAGTAAAGTAAAGTAAAGTAAACATTTATTTTTCTAAATATATGTAGGTACACGATACACAAATATTAGAACACAGAAAACAAAACAAAAAAAAAGTACATATATTATGAAAAATGAGGTTACCACTCAGGTTTATTGTTGGTTTGCGGTTGATACCTCAAACCAACCCTGATATTATTTGGTAACCCCAAGTGACGCCCGGACGTACATCGGCTACTCTTGTAATAATTTACAAACACAAAACACAAAACTACGTAAGATATATATTACTTATATAAATTATAACTGATAAGTATATAACATATATATATAAATTAATATATAAAAATATAAATTAAAATAGATGTAACATGAAGAATAAATAAATTGGCGCCATAGTATAATGTTTATAAATATAATATTCTATAAAAACCCACTAACGGTTGCCATACATGATTTAGCGATCAGGTATTTAAATGTCTTGTCTAGCCCATGTTGCTTCTCGCTTGCACCTAACGGTGTCTCACTCGTCTGGCAACGCGATTGCAACGGTGGCGAGGAGCCCGCGTGATTCAATTTGGCCGTCGCGCCGCATCAACGCGCTACTACTAGCGATTTGTGTTACAAATGTCTAGTACTCTTGTTGTTCTTTGGTTAAACTAGTGTGCTCGTGTTAGTATAGGTTCACATGTTGCTGATGTAGTTTCCGTTCCAGCGACCCACCCACCATACATAGCAGCGAGCTGGCACACCATGGTGGTTTTAGTCGGTAGGCTTGAAGTCTCGGGATATCGCAACATAACCCTCTTGCCTCCACTTGTGGCGAGGGGGTATGCATCAGGAGAATTACCCCACGTAATGAAAAAGGAGAGATTCACATCGGTTGCGTGGATGGGATTTAAACCTGCCAAAATCTGGTCTTGATCGCTAGTCCTATGCTTTATCCATTGTGCTACCGCCATGTTCGTTAGTACAGCGACTAAAGATTTGTAACCACGAAGAGAGTTTAGTTTGGGTGACATTCGAAGTGAAAACAAACTTCTGCATGCATGGCAGTTTGAAGTGGTGGTAGCTCAGTGGATAAGGCGATTGCGATCATAAGGCCATAATTTCGAATGCCACCTTTGCACTACCGGCGTAAACCCACTTGTAACACAAGTATTTAACTTTGCTGAATGGATTCTTCTTCTTCTTTCTTCAATAATACTAGTAATTTGCAACCTAAATTGCTAGTACTGATTAAAAGTAACACCTATGAATGTGGTTTGGCAAACTTCATAACCAGAAGAGGACATAAACTTTACCTGTATCGATAGCGGCAACCCGCAGAGATACAGACGTAAGTTTTTATAAGTACAACTTCATAAAAACCACTTATACTATCGCATTGCATGATTGTTTTATATATCTGGAAACGATTATTAACGCGGTCAGATTTCGACCAGGTCGCACTAGCTATGGCCACAAGTAGTCTTGTGACCGCGGCCAATGGAACCTGGTCGTAACGTCAAGCCTTCAAAAAGGTATGTAAATACCGAGCATGGTGCCGTTAATAATCGTTTTTTAGTTATATAAATTATAAAATACTGACAATTTCTAACTGTGACACATCCCAAACAGCTTACGCTCAAGCCACACAGAATTGGCGTCCGGCGCTGGCGTGGTATTATGTCAACACACATTATGTTCACGTATATTTCATTCAAAACTATGTTTCTTATTTTGAAAAAATATACGTGAACGTCGTGAAATAGCATGTTATGGCACTGGCGCTCGAATGGCATACCCACGTACTATACACTACACCAGAGCCAGACACAATTTCTGTATGGCAAGCGCCTTTGAATCAGTGACATCATTTACTGAGCAAATGAACGTTAGACATGACAATCAATCAATTATTAGCGACACGTATAAACAAGGGCGTCGATATCTGTTCTTACGAATGTGGAGGAACGTGGCACTTCGGATTGACTCGAACGGAAATTTCTTTTCAGCTTCAAGAGATGGATGCCCTTTCATATACTAGTACATAATCTAAATGTAAAATGTGTAAATGGGGTGGGAACCTGGTGTCCTGAAACACAGGCTCCGAACCTAGCTTAGGCACCAGTCTCCTACAATATATATACCTGATTTATTATGTCACCTAGTTAATACCGAGTTTTTTAAAACATCTATATATTGATGTGAGAAAATAAATAAATTATTATTATTATTATTATACTATCAACTTCAAACATTTCGCCTTCATGACGATTGTATTCCCAGAATAAAACAAATCAGAACGCGGTCAAGTACACGTTGGACTAAGCATTGTAGACCATTCCGTAGTCTTGTATCTGAGAAATATAAACAGACAGCACGTAGTGGTTTTAGAGGTCGCCTCGCTCCTGCCACCGCGTCGAGTGTGGTGGGACACGGGACAAAAAATTGTGGGAACCACAAACAGTTGTTCCGAATCTGGGTATTTCTGTCTGTCTGTTGTTTTAATGTTTGTAAAATCCATACATGCATTAATCCTCATACATGCATGTGCAAAAACAGAAAAATAAAGAAATCTATCTACATATTTAAATAATAAACGTAAATTTAAAAAGAACATATATTACACTAAATTTATCTTAATCACATGTTATTTACATATAATATTTCATTTTTGAGGCTTTGGCACCACATATTTCACCAACAGATGACTTTAACATACATTTTTTCCAAAACATCCCACAAAAAATCCTCACACGTTTATGTGCACTGGAATTTATTTTCCAACCTTCGGTTACATGTATAGAGAGCCATCCTTTTTTCTTTATTTTACTAGACCTTCGTATAGCCGTTCGTAGAATTCACCAAATTTTCAAATTTCGTCTACATATATAGGATACAGACAGATCGACATGACTAAATTAAAAATTAACTTTTCTATTCGACTATAAAACTTTAAAATCAACAGACATAGAATTGACTGTTGATAGTATGTTAGTATTTCTTATTTAGTTTATACGGAGTAATTAAAAAGTGCGAATATATTTTCTTCCGTGACTTATTGAACAACTTTTTCTGTAACGCTTTTCATAATTCATTGTTCGACTTTTGCCATAAAAAAGTACAAATATTGAAATAGGTTGCTCTAAACGCACAAATAAGACTTAAGACTACACGCGGTTACAAAAGTAAGCAACGGCATAACCAAACATCACGCTGCGAAGTGAGAAGTGCTGTGCGGGTGGCGGGGCGCAAGTAATTTTAACTTGTTTTTTGGCAAACGTATTTTAGTTTTGTAAATGTTTGTCTGTGCTCGTGGCGCCCCTCCTTCGGCTTCCTCTCCCCAGCGGTGGCAAATAAAAACTCGGCCACGCCCTGGATCAAGACTTTTCCGCCGGCCGCTGTTTCAAACTAAAGTGGTCCACTGTGCTCCTGCCGGACCTCGTACCGAAGCCTTTACACTAGAACCACGCCCTGTTTCATATTGTATAATAAATATAATTCGCATACTTTCTCCTATTGTACAACTCTCATTAAATAACGTGTAATTGCGAACTTTAGTGTTACTTTAACTGCACTACCTTAACCTTCCTCGTCGGCCACGTTCTAAAAACGTGACCGACTAAGCACTACTTTGCATATTATAGAATATTAGTATTTTCCATTTAACCCTGTATAAGATGGTAAACAAGCTTTCATAGCATTATAGCTTATGGTCGCACAAAATAACACTTGTTTATAGGAAAAATCAAAACCACAACACTGCATATTAGCAGTTGCGAGACGACCACTTAACGTTTGCGCCATCTGCGAAGTCTAAATTCCAGTGCATATTTTGATTACTAAAAATGTTACTGCCAGAGTAGAGCAGCGGTAGTGAATGCGATTGATTAAGCGTTTCTCATTTGATTCCCCATACAGGATCCCCCGTAAGTGATAAAGGGATTATCTGTCAATAAATTATCAGTAGCTACACAAAGTTTGGTACTGTGCCCGGAAAACAGCAAAAGACTTGCTTCCTACCACCTGGTATTTAAAACCATTCATCTCTGCTACCACTTCGGATCAATATTTCCGTAAGAATCCTAACTAATATTATAAATGCGAATGTAAGATTGCTACGCTTTCACGCCTTAACTTCTCGTCCGAACATCATGAAATTTCGCATACACTTTGTCAGGGTACAGAAAAGGACACAGGGTATCTTCATACGGACAAAGTACTGTTGCCGAGGGATAGAAGTACATATTGACAAAATCTATATGAACGCGCAAAATCTAGTAATATATACGAGTAATTTGACAATGATTTCTTAATCATAAATGACAAGTATTCAATATGTTAGAATAAGTAAAATAAAAAGAAATCGCCATAACATCTGTAAAGTTCTGATACCCTCCTAAATTAATATAAATAATGCAATGTCTCTAAGTTTGACTTACACACAGCTTAACGGAAGGACTGGTTTTGATGCCGATGTCAGACAAGCTATTTTGAGCAACACGTAAGAAAATCCAAAATAAATACGGTCATAATCACTGGTAATGATAATAATTAAAATTCAATTAAACGATACCATCATAACGTTCAAACATTTAGAAATTTTCATAATCAGCCAGCTCTTCATTTAATTCCCGAATTGGTGATTCAATTCTCAGCACGATATTAAAGGAGAGCATGTTAAACGTTGTTACCCCTCGTATAAAACGACGGAAGAGACCAAACTCAACGGGACCCTTGGGGACTCCACACGGCTACCGTAAAAATAATATATTTTTCTTGAGAACACATTATTCTTTTATCTCTTAGCTGTCCCCGCGTGTAACATGACAACTGACATTTTTTTTGCCTATGGGAAATATTTCTTAGGTCTGATACAGAAAACTATTTTTCACGAAGTTAGAAATAACGCCGTTTGGAAGATGAATTAATTAATATTTTTACACGCTTCGTTTTATCTGTATTTGTTATATATTTACATTGTAACATTTACTGTTTCGTAGCAACTGTAGCAAATGGCTACGCCGTAGCCAATGTGTAGACATTTTATATTGTACAATTTGGCTGCCTTATTGGTCTGATGCCTTATTGGTTTGAGTTCGCACTAATTATTTGGTGTGTTATTGTATTTCTCTGTAAAGTAATGGTAAATAACAAATATGGAATCAAGAAATTCACTAGATTTGTAACTATGGATAAACTCGACGCGTTGCTATTGGCGACCTTTTTAAGTAGCTTTGGATAATTAAATTACTGTAATCACTACATGCAGATTGAATACGTACTTACGTGTATTTCCTTATATTATTTTAAATTAAATGTTGAATGGTGATAGAATAGTTCTATTATTTTTGAAATTACTATATATTGGCAGGATCAATGATGCTCAAACTTCGTACTCAATCTCAAATCGTAAATTTAAGTCAGCGTACACAGAATATATTAGTTAGTATATTAGACATTCAATTAATAAATCGAGTCGGGAACACTCTCAATATACAATAAAGTCTGTAATAGCCCGCAATAATAGAGAGTATAACTTCGTGATAAAGATTATTCGTTTTCATTTATGGGAAGTAGACTGCAGTGGTCTCACTATAATATCCGATTAGGCGTATCAAAATATTGCCACCTTTTAGGTTGCGACGGTATTTAGTTTTAAAGTATGACACACGACTTTATACAAGTTTATTTTGATAATTTTCTATGTTCAACGCAAAGGTACAGTCAAAAAATTCACAAATTGTTCATCAAATTGTTAAAATATTTTAAAGACTAGACACATCAAGATTGTTTTCCTTTAGTTTAGTACCTAACCAAATGGAGTATAGAGACAGACAATGTTACTTTGACATTTATAATATAAAATTAATTTCCATAAAACATAAATTATAACTAACCTAATTAAAACAGCAATAAAGTAGTAATAATAAAAATAAAACAGCCCTAAAGAGAATGTCAAGCGGCCGTTTGAACTAAACAGACGATGCTCACTTAAATAAGCTAGCACCGACGCTATTCGCCAGAGACGAACACTTACCACGCGCGATAAAAGGCTGGGCCTTTAATTGACCCGTTACGAAACCGTAAGTATCTTAATATATAGTTGGCTCACACGGAAAAACACTTAGAATTTCGGCAGTGTATTAAACTACCTGATCACGTAGGTGGAAATCTGCCTGACCAATAATACACCTTTACCCTTTACCTAATTTGTATTCAGGATGGGAGCGCGAACCCAGCAAGGATTACAAAACTGTGTTCGCCAAGAGACTGTAAACAGCTATAGCGCCTTTATTGGTGTTAGGCCCTGTTTTCAAGTAGTGTTATATTGAAAACTATGTGGGTACTCTGTACACAGGTGTTTCGTTCTTACCTTTCCTTTCAATTCTTATTTAACTTACTGATATGGAGTGAGAATTTTCTAATATCTTTATTTATATTTCATTTCACTGACACCCGCTTTTTTCTTTTTTACTAGGAATATTTCCTGTGTCGCGAGGAACTTTACCTATATTCAAACAACGGACAAAAAAAAACATCCAGACTTGGAACAACTATTTATGGATTACACCATTTTTGTCCTGGGGATCGGACCTACAATGATCGGCGTAGTGACAGTCATAGCCACTACGCTATCGGTGAAGTCAAATAAAAATCTATTATGAAATTCTCAATGGATCCACGTAGTCAATAACTATATTAGGTAGGCTATATTAGGCACGATCATGAGTTCGCACCCTAAATGGTAGGACATAAGCATCGCTGGCGTACTCGTAATATGTGTGTGACATTCATCTGCTTAGCAGGATATTAGCTGTCCACATACATATGTAGCATTATTGCTACGATTCAAGTAGCAAACAAGCATAAGACAGTAAGCGGTTATAATAGTCTTTAGGCAGAGGCATCCCTCACATGTTAAGACTTCAAAAAGAAGTTTCTGTTCTGTCAGTAAATTAAGGAAAGATTATTGCTTCCATATTGACAGAACAACGCTTTCTTATGATTTTTTTAGGATTCATACTATCTTCATACTAACATACCACAACAACAAGACACCACCATCATCACATACAGGAAATTGTTTAGCTAAGTCCTTTTAAAGGCTGATGATCCTTGCCCAGCCATGCTGCTCCAGTTTGTGCAGACAAGAGACAAAGATAGCTTCTACTTAAGCTATAAAGACAAACTCTCCTCTTAATAGAACTAGTCGTAAATGACCAGAGGCATTTTTAGAAGGGTTAGTTTTTTTATATAGTATTGTTATGCATCGTTTGATTTTTTATCACATCGATCGATAATAGAGTACTCATGTTCTGAATTACTCTGCTGGACCTTAATACAATTGGGCTATGTACGATGAACATATAAAACACCTAACACTAAGCAATATACCGTTGTTATATAAAAATGTTGTTACACTTTCATTAAGCTTTTACGCGCAGATGTTCACAAACATCGACAATAAATAGAGACACAAAGCTGCACTATTTTAGTTTTAATAAGTTACAATCCCGCTCTTAAAATGCAAACGCAATCGTATTGTTACAAAATTCGTCTATATTTTATCTATTGCAGCCATTGCAACGAGACTAAGCCGACTATGCGCGTTCGGGGCAAACAGACCGTACAGAAAATAAACCTATTTGGTTATTTATACCTACACGCGTTTTCAACAGTTAAATCTATTTGGACCGTCCAACCTAAATTGATTAAAACAAACAGATGAATTGAATTAATCTATGAATAGTAAACATATTGGTGTGAATGTTTGATTCTTCTTTGTTTGTTGAACCAAATAAATTTGGGTATATTGTGGTGTCCACGAATCACAGTAAAGAAGACCAATTCGTGAAGTTAAGCTACGTTACTGCAGCCATATCTATAGATGGGCAACCATTTACAAAAGATAACATGCCTTTACGCTTTGAAGCGCTTGTAAAGCCGTAGGTTTTTTTACAAACATCTATGACAGTCGATTTAGGAGACACCGAGACAGTAACTTCAAATTTTGTAGTCTAACTAACTTTAGTATCTAGTTATCCCTAAGGGTTGCGGGGATTTAGTGGCAATCCTATGTGGTAAACTTACATTGAGGCTTATATGGTAAGACTAGTAAACTGATCGCAACACATTTGAAAATAATAAGGGAACGGATATATACGGGGATAAGATTGATCGTAGGTATGGTTACTTTTTCTCACAACAAATACTAATTTTTCACAGATTAGACAATTTGTATGAATTTTTTAAGTGAAAACTTTTTTAGGCGCGTTGAGGACTTTTTTTTGGGTGAACAAAAATCATGGAACTCGCGTCATCGTCACCGAACGCATTCAAAATTCAGAAATAATAACTTGATGGTACAATTCACAAGTTACTTAGTTTTCACTTCTATCGGCAGTCCCCAAAGATGCACCGCATGTTTTTTTTTAAAGATTGCCTTTTGAAAGGTGAATGTTAAATTTTCGGTGTAAATGAAAGGTAGAATAATTGTTGATCGCTGCCTATTCACATTGCCAGTGTTTCTCTTCACTTATCAGTTGTGATAACAATAGTTATCAAAAGAACTCGCTCACCGACAATCGCTTGGGGATCAAAACAGCCAGTCGGATACACTCGTTAAATAAAATACTCATGCAGCGGTAGAAATTATGGCCCAATACACACTCGCGTAGCTCCAGCGCTATTAAAATAATTCAAATTTGGTTACTTTTCGTGGACACCAACTTGTTACTAGGGGTCAATTCTCGAAACAAGAAATCTTTCAAATAGAGTTCCCATCTATACTTAGTGCTTACTCTCGGTAATTAAAATGAACGTCAAATATGCAATGTTCATATTCCAGTTCATATTTGATGTTTATAAGACTAGACCGACACTTACTCCTCGCCAATCGTCGCCAATGGAACAAGTGTCTAACATGCATATTATAAATACAACAAAATGTTTATAAAATTAAATTCTTTGAATATTATAAGTTATGTATCAATAGAGCAAAAATACAATTTACATGAAAATATAAACATCGTTTAGGCGACTCTGAGCCACCTCTTATAATATAGTTGAGACAGCGTTTATAAACTTGACAAAGAATACAGCCCAACAAAGTTAGCCTTGCAAACATTCTTGTTTCAATAAGATTATCTAGTTTTTATGGCCACGCTTTTGTACACAATTTATCGAGCCGATTTATATAAAGAACCTTATAACAACACAAAGGGGCGCGGTGCGATACAGTTCTAGAGATGTTGGCTGGGGATTTCAATTGCAAGATATTTAACGGGCTTCCACCGACACATCCCAGCCGGGCACCTATTCATTGTAAAGTTATAAATCACTGCGCACACCGCCGGGATACCAGTTTAATTCAACTGTGTCGATACTACACCACTACCGCGCACGATTGATTGCCCCGTATGGCACAAAAGAAAATATTTATCGCCGTTGAAACGGCTCCACGGCTGTTCATAATTTCACTCATCGTCGCGTCTGCTCAAACAGCTCCATTTCCCATCGGCACAACAAATTCGATATTTAAATGTGAGAACGTAATGTTCCAATTATAAATCAACGGATATAACCACAGATGTTTAAAAAGAGGTTTTGTACTTTAACTCGTTCTTAAAATTAAATGAAACGCTTTGGAAACAATTTATTTAAATAAACAGTTCAAACACATAAATTAGCATTATTGCCCGCACAAATATTTAAAGACTAAGTCGTTTGTTTAGCATATTAGACTTTCAATTTAATCTCCGAATTAAACAGACGTTTATTTTATGCACAGTATCTAATTTGTTGTATAAAATGGTAAGTTATCTCGTTATCAAACAGTGATTTTAATTTAAAAATAATTACTTTTCTTTTTTTAGAATGTATATACTTTGTGTACTGCCAGTTTACTACGTAAGACAGGCCGTAAATTTCAGTTGTTAGATCCTAACAACACATGCGGCTTACACACCTTTTAAACCATCCAAATACGTTTAATGAGCAATAATTCTTCGAGCGGGAAGATTTACACACTCCACGAGAATAGTTAGGTAAGATAGGCTCCCAGCGAGAGCTCTATCCGATACTACAATATATCAATAAGAGGTTCCCCTGGGATAAAGTGTGTGGATCACGTATCACGAGTGTTTTTCTACGAACCCTAACATTATCTCGAGGTGAGAGAAAAAGTTTTGTGCCCAAGTTATTGGGGTATTCGATAAACATTATTTAGATTAGGTGCCTAAGAGCTCGTTTAGTACCTATTTACAGTTGCCAACCCAGGTAATAGCGTGTCATCAAAGAAAATTAAAGTTTCGTTTATATTGGCTCGGTCTTGATAAATTTAACATTAAATACTAATAACTATCTCGTAGTTTGATACGATCTATTTATTTAGTTGAATATCACAATTTTAGACTGATGTCTTCCACCACGATTATAGAAAATTAGTATTTACGGTTTCGCGAATGGCGCAGTGGTTTATTTTAGCCAATACGCGGGTATACTATACTATATATAGTAGCAATAGCTATGCACGAAGTTTATATCATTCTAACGTACTAGACAACTACTAGTTACTTGCAACTTGCGAATAGGATTCCATTGTAAAAAACAAAAGCCTCTTTAATTAAAAAGTAATCATTAAAAAAACCATCGTCCATACATATATATATGGCTAGTGTAACCGACTGCCGCGCCTAAGGTCGCGGGTTCGATTCCCGCACAAGTCGAACATTTGTGTGCATGAACATGGATATTTGACTTGGTCTGGGTGTTTCTATGTATAATATGTATGTATTTACAAAAAAAATAGTACATATGTATGTTTATACCTTGTCTAGTACCCATAGTGCAAGCTCTGCTTAGTTTGGGCTAGATGATGTTTTTGTGTATGTGATAGAATATTATTATTATTTGTTTCTCTTTCACGGATATTCCCCTAATACGTTAGGAAAATACCCGGCTCTTTGGGAGGCTTACACGGAGACATGGGTCCAACATGCAGAGGCCCTCCGAGAGTTTTAGTTTAAAGTGAGATGGAACACTTACCGAGCCACTAGCCGCGGCAGGTGTAGGAAACTATTGCTATATATGGAATCTAATTATTCTGGTCTATGGGGATGGGTGTTTAATGTTTTGGTAAAATACAAACTGACCATGGCTGCTGAAAAGCAACCGAAACGTCGGGGAAAGTGTAAAATTAAATTAAATCTAAATAGTTTTAATAATAATTTAATTAGCTTAAAAATTAGTAAAGTTTAATAGTAGTAGTAGTGTAACAATTTTCAAAATTATGTAATAAAGTGTCAAATAATCAACGCGATAAAATCCGTATATAGTAGTTTAATTTCAATGAATAATATTCGCGTAAACAGAAGACAATATTATACAAACTGTAGTTAAAAAGCGACGTCTGCCTGATATACTGTTTCAGTACAAAGTCGGAATGGCAGACGGTGACTCGCCGACTCACTAGATGGGCCCCCTGAATAGTCGCCATAGACATATAGGCCTTAAAAGCAGCAAGGGACAACACCGGTGTAAGCGGCTAGAGGTGTCGAGCGGTGCGGCGCCGGTTTCACCATCACGGGTCTCGTGTCAACGGAGAACCGGAGCGGGTTTCCCCGTAGTTGTGCCCTTGAAAATGACACTTCCACCCCCAAGCATATAGCTCTAGCGGCCTTCCTCTGACCGGCCGACCAAGGCAAGCCAAAGTTGAGTCCTACGGGCGCTCTTCTATTCTAGTTCCACCGCAGCCAACCAGTAACGGCAAGCCGGGGACGAGACCCTAACCGACTCTCTGAGGCATTCAGGACCGCAGTGTCGCCACTCACATTCAGCTCGCCACAAGCTGCCCTGCGGTTTTTGCGCTTTTATTTAACCTGGTGATAATTTTTTTGTTTATATCACAAGGCGAAGGTGGTAGTTTAAAAGCTAGTGTACTGTGCCCTCCGATACCGCATTATTCTCATGATGAGATAACGACTGTCTCAGAGGTGTTTATTATTATTATATACCATTTGGTCGTAATATAACTGTACGCTAACTACTTAGTACCTACCTTGTTTTAAAATGTTACATAAGCAGTTGAGTAAAGTAACTGCACAGATGATATAGTGGTCTCAGTGGTCGCTTCGCCACTACTGCCGCACTAAATGTTGTGGGTTCGATCCCCAAATAGTTGTTCCAAGTATGTGTATGCTTTGTGTGAATTTAAATGTTTTGTTAGATTTTGAGTATCAAGTGTATACACAATAAATTATAAAAAGGCTGATTTCTACTTTGCGGTACTAATATAGAAAGCTCTGATCAAACAATTGGGGGTATACATAGGCATATTCCACTCAACCAGGACCGTGTGTTTATAGTTGAACCAATACCTAATCTGACCTTTTTGATTCTTAAAACTTACCAAAGCGTGTGCTTTGTGACGTTTACTAATGTGTGGTAACTATAGAATTACATGTTAAGCTATTTGAAGCACGAGTATTAGTGTGCGTTTATCATTTCTACTTAAAACGCATAGCATGTATACACCCTGAATACAAATCGGTGTTGTAGTTGTAAACGCGCGTCAGCAAAACGCGCGCTACGTTTGTCATCTGAACACATCCTTATGTTGTTTACAAATGTCACCAAGAGAGATTAGTGTCGTTTGCTGGTTGAATACCACGTATACACAACATGGAACAACAAAAACAACCATAAACTTTATACTACACCACTACATTAAAGAATAACCAATGAAAAATCACAGATACTCAATTATCTAACTGAATGAAGAGAAGTAATGGAAACCATTCGCTGTTATGATCAATATTAATACAACTATCGGCCAACTGGTAGGAAAATTAATAGGTTTCGGTACTAATTGCATTACTGTACAATTTCTAAGGATAGACAACGAGCTAGAGGGACCAATACGGGCTAGAATAACTAGTAAGTTGAGTTTTCAGTATTATATTTGTTAACACTTCGCTAACTAACCTCCTCTGGGCAATATTCTACTGTCACTGTTTGACTATTTTGTATTACGATTATCTTAATGTTCTGTAAGTAATATTACTTTTTATGTTTTAAGTCTGATAAATTAGGTAACATATTAGGGGTTAAAGTATGAAATTGCCGATATGTACTGAAAAATTTAAACTCGGTTTTCTAAGATGTACCATATTTATTTAATCGATATATTTACTTACCCTCATTATCTTTATATTGCTGCCATCTAAACGGAAGCTCATTTATGCCTTTACGATAGAACTCTGGGGATCTAGAGTCGACAAACTGTGTGAAAGCATTTTGTACTGCCTCCTGGGAAGAACATTTTTTATCACGTAGAAAATTGTCCAAATCACGGAAAATATGGTAGTCCGTTGGAGCAAGGTCTGATGAGTATGGAGGATGACGTATGGTTTCTAACTGCATCTCCTGTAGAGTTACAACGTTTTCTTGTGCAGTGTAAGGTCTTGCGTTATCATGGAGCAATAATAGCGAAGATCGATACGAGTCGGGGCTGTTTCACTACCAGTTTCGCCATCATTGTTCGAAGTTCGGCACAGTAAACATCTGCTATTATTGCTTGACCAGACCTGAGAAAGCTATAGTGAATAACACCATGAAGAGACCACTAAACAGTTACCATTACCTTTTTATTGATAAGTTTTGTTTTAGGGCACTGTTGCGGCGTTTGACCTAAGGTCAGCCATTGCATTTTGCGCTTACGGTTATCGTAAAGAATCCACTTTTTGTCACATGTCACAATTCGATCCAATATTCCTTCATTTTGTTCCGATTCAACAAGGCAACACAAGTTTCAACACGCATTTCTTTCTGCAGATCAGTCAAATCATGAGGCACCCATTTTTCATATTTTTTTATCTGATTGATTTGATGCAAATGAGCCAATATTGTAGGTAGGGTAACGTTAAACCATGCCACTAATTCCTGAATACTTTGACTCAGATCGGATTCCACCATCTCCTTCAATTCAGCTTTATTCACCTGTGTGGGCGGTCTTCCACGTGGTTCGTTCTTCAAGTCGAAGTTTCCATTACGAAAGTGTTTAAACCAAAAACGCACGGTGCGTTCATTAGCAGTCTCCTCTCCAAACGCAGCGTTGATATTGCGACCCGTTTCTGCGGCGTTAGTTCCGCGTCGGAACTCGTATTATATATTTTAAAAGAAGAATCTTATAGGTATCATGTGAAAAATGTTTCACTCGAAAATCTCAAACCATGAAGGTTTTATATCAATTCAAAATATCTATTACTATACAACAGCAATTTTATACTTTAACCCTTATTACTATAGCTTCACACCTGCAAACGAAGTTAACCTTGTTCATGATAAAACCGAGGTGGGCCTGATGGGACCCAATATTTTCAGACGCCATGCAGCTATTTTAATAGCCCGTCAAAAAAAACATCACTTTGTCTGACACAGGTTCTGGACCTCCTAATCAAAAGTTATACTTGTCCTGTTCTTATATTTTTATTGCTATTGGCGGCAGACGACTCAGCGGCTAAACTAATAATAAGCGATAACCGATGCTTATGGACATGACTGTGATCTATTGATGAAAAAAGAAGGAGCTCGGCCTACCAGATGGTACGGAATTATCATAGCCTATATGCGCTTGCAACACCAAAGACAGCATACATTGCTGTCTAAGATGAAAAGTATCGCTTCTCGATACTTTCCAATGGATAAGGCATCGAACTTGCAATCGAGAGATCGTAGGTAAACTCACTTCTTACACTAGAAAAAAAGCATAGCTGAAGGGATTAACAATAATACAAGTTACCACTAATCCAAATTACTACTACCTTTTTAACAAAAACCAGGGGGACCAGCCGAAGTATGATTCTTCGCCTCCTTTTCTCTAAGGGGTTGATTGAATCGACATCACTTTCACTCGCCGAACAAAATGCAACAGTACAGATACTGCCACGTCGATATTCTATGTGAGGTAGTAGGTACTTCCGCAGTCGAACCGGCCCATTCACGCTGTAACGCAGCGACGCTCTACTACACACAATTTCGTGTTTTATATTCCTATCAAATCTAACCAAGGTAAACATATTTTCAACTTTAAACATTGACCAATTAACATAGACTGAACTTGTGACGATATCCTTTACTAAGCATTTGCCAATTTAATCGGATAGATCGAAACATAATTAGCGATATATCAGCTCCAAGCTAAACAAATATGGCTCCCCATTCAAACAAACTAATATGCATACATTGATTAGTATAAAATTTCAGTTGTGCTAATCATGGTCTGGCCACTCTAGGATCTGAGTCAAAATGGTATGAGAGCCGAACCCGAGCGATTGCAATTATTTTGCTTATTTTAATCATATAATAGATTTGCGTATCGACTGAAGCGTAGAATACCCGTTGTCATTTACTGCGAACACTTGCTTGAGTTTCCTATACATTGTTTTGCACACTGCCACAAAAAGCCAGCAATGTCTATGAGCGACAGCTACTGCTTACAATGCATAACCATCAGATGAGTCACTACCTCTAAAGACAAACAACCTGTCTCGCAGTAAATCATAATTTATTAAATAGTTAACAAAAAGTCTAGCACATAAAATTGTCTTCTGTTTACGCGAATATTATTCATTGAAATTAAACTACTATATACGGATTTTATCGCGTTGTTTATTTGACACTTTATTACATAATTTTGAAAACTGTTACACTACTACTACTATTAAACTTTACTAATTTTTAAGCTAATTAAATTATTATTAAAACTATTTATCACTTATATATATTTAATAGTAATATAAGTTTCATAGTAGTAGTAGTGTAACAGTTTTCAAAATTATGTAATAAAGTGTCAAATAAACAACGCTACAAAATCCGTATATACTAGTTTAATTTCAAAGTCTAGTACAATTATTGTACGTTTGAAGCTCATGACTAAACCGCAACTGCGCATACGCTGACGCTTATACAACAGGCCGAACAAAGCAAACTAAGTATCTACTACTTAAAATTCAGTTGTTCATCATTGTTAATACAATAGTGAGTTCGTAGTTTGATCCAAGCATCTGCTTCAACGGGCCGCTAGCGAAGTCTAACTTTGCCGGTTGTCTTTATTATTCCCAAAACAGTGGCAGCAAAACAGTACAAGTTTGTACATCCCTAGATAGTCTGAAGCGGCAGTGTTCATTCCACAAAATTTGTGTAAAGAAATAACTGCTGCTTGAATAACATTGAATACAATGCGGTCTATTTTATGTAAAATACAAGGAAAATAGATACTTAATGCAAAATTATGGCTCAGGCATTAGTGTAGCACATTTCTCAGCCTGTTATATGGGTAATAAATATATAATATCAGCCTGTATTAAACTGCCCACTACTGGGCACGGGTCTGTTCTCAGTGTGAGAATGGTTAGGCTATAGTCTACCATGCTGGCCCAGTGCGGGTTGGCAGACTTCACATATCTTCTATCGAAAACATTATAGCGATATAGATTCTAACACATGCAGGTTTCCTCACGATTTTATCCTTTGCCGATAAAGCGAGCGATAATTACTTATTTTAATACGCACATAACTTCGAAAAGTCTTAGGATTGAATTCGAGACCTCTACGTGGCAGTCCAACGGTCTCCCACTAAGCTATCACTGCTTATCTTAATTTTAAGTAGCGTAATAAGTCTGTAATACATCTCTACGTTATGAGATCATATAATCATCACTCTGTAACGTAATAAACAAGACGAAATGTTTGAGATTAACTATATGCACACCTAGCTAATCTAAAGTACGGCCATTATTTAATAAGATTGACATTTTGCGGTACCATGTGTCCGCTCAGAAAGGCAGCATGCAATCGAAATGTGCAAACTTTAAACTAATTTAACTTTAAAATAGCTTTTTCCCAACTCCAGTGAAAATATGTTGACACACAAAGCCCGATTTGCGTTTCTAATCTTACATCGCCGCGTGCCACCGAGTTTGTACATAGTTTCAAATAATAATTTATTATGTACTGAACATTTTTGAGATTTATCTATAGTAATATTATAAATTAACAATATGTGTTACATGTTAACATCTAAATTATGTATTTAAACAATTGTGATAGACCTACGGCAATACTTTGGCTACTTATAAAAAGTGACAATAGGTGTAAAGAACATACATACTTAACGTGGTTTATGTGTTAGATAGAAGTAAATAATGTGTTCAGTTTATTTACGTTTCGTAAAGATTTTAATTGGTTTATATGTTCCTAAAAAGTTCCTAAGATTTGATGTCAATGACTTTTGTCATTAGCTCATCAAATGCTTTACAACAACGCTATTCTATATGTTATAGTATTTATCCTAAAAATGACATACAGACATAAACTCATGTCTGCTTTTCGGAGTAGTAGACAGAAACAGAGGTTTCTACTTGAAACGCGTTACGAAGGTCATACAGACTCAGTCTAAAGTAACCTTAACTTTCTCCAGAATGTCTTTGTTCTCTTAAAATCATAATATTCTCAAAACTTGTCCATCTCTTAAATTCTAGAACTCACTTTAAGTAGCTAATTAAGAGAATTAACCTAAAATCTGTATTGAATACTCCAGGTTCGTATTTGATCATAACTTTCGGGAATTCAAGAACATTTATACCCTCACATAATAGGGTAAAACCAGAAGATAGCTAAATTTATTTCATATGATACCGTAAAGATCGTCTCTTATGATTACGATATTTATTTGGGTACCCATTTCGTCCATCATGCTTCTATACACATCTAGGTATTCCTTCCCTATTGTAGACATATTAAATGGCACAAGTGGGCACCGAGATAGCGTATCACATGTTCGTATTATATGTATTAGGAATAATACTAATCTAATCCTAGTATTACAATATAATGTTAAACGTATCTGTTTGTTCATCGTATGTTTCTCTTTAGCATAATAGTTGGTGCTCATGGACGGAATAGCTTTACGTTTGGTGTATTTACCAATGAGGTATGAGTATAATCCCCGTGAATAAAACATTATCTGATCAACAATTCGTTTCAAAGTCCATACTATAAACAAATAATAATTAAAGAGCACGATAATAATTTTAAAAAAAATTGTAAACTATCGCAACCGTCCCTTCTCTTAAATTACTTCTTGGTGCCCTAACAATTGGATCAACGCCGCCATAATCAAATCTATCGCAGTCGTTCACTATGTCTGGGGTCTCAGGCGATTTTATTGGATAAGGTGACAGAACTGTCACGTTCCATGCGATCTCCTGAGACTAATAGAATTGCATAGCCGCAAAGAAGCTGTCGGTATTTACTGAAGAGATTCCGTTAGCCGATGTCAACAAAAAAGAACTTACTGCTAAATTTGACATCTGTCGTATTCGGTTATTACACGTTTTATAGGATTCTGTACTAAAAGCATATGTTATATGTCATCACGAACTAAGTTACGACAACTTACTCTGCTACTCAGAGTAATTAGTTGTGACTACGTATTTCTGCTAGAAATTTTTAAACCAAGCATGTCGACTGCAAAAGTACCAAAACTTAACAAAATCGCAGCCCAAGTAGACTTAGTTCTATTTTTTTAAAATCGTTAATATGTAATGTAATTAAGGGACACGGATCGCGCATTTGCCAACAAGGTTCTTTTAAGTCAATTAATAATGCCAATATACTGGCAAAACAACAGACAAAGACTAATAAGTCGATATGTTCGATCTCTATAAATAGGTGTAGAAATAATTCTACAAATCGACGCTGAAAATGTGCAATGGGCTCGGTATCGGATAGCGAATGCCAATCCAGTGCCGAAACCAAGAACAGCGTAGATTTATTCCGCTGGTTATTGCACATTTCCAGCAAATGTGCACAGAATATGCACCCACACTGAATATTTCACAGCTTGAAGTGCTCTTAGCGCCGAAATAAAAAGCAAAGCACCATTTACGATCTCTAATTTCTCACTAAACTACATAGCTGAATCGCTTTTAATCTGCACTCATATTATAGATAAATATATGTGTTATTGCATCCTAACTTATATTATAAATGCGACTGTGAGTTTATTTGCCTTTACTACTCAACCGATCACTATGAAACTCTGTATGCACGTTGTCAGGGGTACAGGAAAGGGCATAGACCTTTAAACCAGAAAAAGGTACTTTACCCGAGGGATAGAAATTTAAACCACGGGCAAAATATACTTTTATATATAGTTAAACTGCTGAACTGGTTGAAATTATACTTTTAGAGAGTATAATATAGGCAGGAAAAGAAAATAATTGTTTAAAATTTGACTCAGACAAAATGGCAGATATTTTGGTAAAATTTGTAAATACATGACAACATTTGCCTATATCTTCTGATACGTGAAATCAACTGACCGCAAAAGGTGTCCAACCTTTCACACCCGTTATTGCAACTGAAGATACGGTTGATTTTACAATAACACAATACAACAGGTGTTTACCGTTTATATTTTAGTTATATAACAAAATATGAGTACTAAAAACAAATCAACAGCACATGCTTTAACCAATAAATAAATTAAATTGTTAATTTACCTTGAATACGTCGAAAGTAAATGAATTTACATAGTTCTGTAAGACATAGTCAACTATCTAAAGAACTATGGCTACCTTTGTCTTTATGTAAACGCTTACTAATATACAGGATGTTTCATAAATATCTGATAATATTTGAATATCGTAAAGTGTAGTGCAGAATAGCAAATTGAGATAAATAAAATATTTACGGTAGAATTTTCTATAATAATATCAGCCCTGTATTAAACTATCCCACTGCTAGGCACGGGCCTCTTCTCAATGTGAGAAGGGTTAGGCCATAGTCCACCACGCTGGCCCAGTGCGGGTTGGCAGACTTCATATATCTTAGAGAGCATTACGTAGAAGTCATGACATGCAAGTTTCCTCACGATGTTTTCCTTCACCACTAAAGCGAACGATAATTAACTATTTAATACGCACATAACTTCGAAAAGTCAGAAATCGCGCTCTGGGATCGAACTCAAGACCTCTGTGTAGCAGTCCAACGGCCTCCCACTAGAATATTGCTGCTTCTGGCTATGGCTATCTTGCTTTAGAATTTCCTATTAATCTAAAAAAAAGTCAGTTTTGATTTCCACGGAGCTACACAATTTTAAACACAGTTTATGCATGATTAAATCAATAAATTTACTAGGTAATTTTTAATTGAGAATAGCCTAATGAATTTGGACATACAATTTTCACCCTCAAGAATGATTACCTACAGTTAATTCCATTTAGTTTAACTATATAACGAAAAAAAAAATATATAAAAAAATCACAATTAATTCAGAAAATATATAAGCAGTACAATCTCAATGTGTAACATTCGCGTAAATGTAAAACAATGCTAAGTATATACATATATATTAGAATTATCAGTAGAATTAATTATTATTAGTACATACTAATAAATAATTCTACTGATAATTCGACCTTAAAATATGATTACACCTTAATATTACACGCTGTATTTTTGACAACTATTGCCTGCATGTTTCCCATGCTAACGCATATATGCAGGTTAAAATATAAATAATCCTATCTGTTAAATCAGGGGATAGCCCATTTGTGTCCCAAGCTTCATCCAAATCCGCTCAAAAGTGTCATTAAGTAGTAAAGTTATCAACATTAAATAAATGACTCCCAGTCAAAAGATATCAGAATAATGGAGTCATGTGAAGTTGTGTTACGTCCCTAGGCATTGCATAAGCAATTGCAAAACGGTAGGTTATATCATCCTTTACAGGGCCCAACCTACTTCGTAGCGGTAGTGAATGCATCTGCTGTGGGAGGTTCGATTCCCGGGTCAGGCGGTGTTATTAGCTTTTTGTGACAAGATAATCTTAGTAGCAGCACGGCGCGCGGCGTCCAGAACTGCGCCCAATACACGGCCCCTTATGTAATACACCTACGCCTACCCCTACAAAAATAAAAATATGAGACTGAATATGTATGTAATAAATTCAAATATAATTTTATGTTATGCACGGAACTATTTGTTTCTAAATCAAGTCTTAATTTTGCATCCGTAAAATCGCAGCACTAACCTTCCTTGTGGGGTACGATATTAAAGTGCCTCTACTAAAGCTCAAAATCTAATATTAATTTTCGAAATTAAGAACACAATAGAGTCAAAACGACTAAGTGCATTATTTGATTTGGAAACATTTGGTGTTATTCGCATTTAGCTGAAGTTATTTATTGTGGAACTGCTACTTTTGTCTTCTATATTAATTAAATATAGAAGACAAAAGTAATTAATTTGCGGTCTTCGGCGGTATGCTAGAGCATACCGCCGAAGACCGCAAATTCGATCCTGATACTAGGTGGAGGACTACTAGGTGTTATGGGATAGTTAATATTTACCTAAATACTAAGTCAACAATTTCTACGATGCATGTTATAACGGATAGGTTTCAGTAGATTTGGTCACGCCATAGCGATATATAGACGATCTAGGAAACCTACTTCCCTAGTATTACCTTGTATTTTATTGCTCTTATAAAAGCCGGAGATTCCGAAACCATTTCCGAACAAATATACTTTCATGGATACACCCTTTTGGGCACAGCAGGCACAGTATCTATTTCATTTCAAATTCATTTGATTTAATTTAATTACTTATCTAGTTTAATTTAATTATAGTCTTTATTTCTATCTTTCCAATACATTTTTCATTTTTAAATATATATACATATACATATATAAAAATACATTTAAAAATATAAAATGTATGGTACCCCACCGGCATCGGGAACAGGGCCCAAGCTGCCGGCGGTTGGGATTCCAGAGAAATTAATTATAGTAATTATTGTTTTATCATTTTTTATAAATAATTTACTGTTTCGACATTTCCAATTTTATAATCATTTATAATCAATATTTTTAAATTTTATCTCCTTTTTAATATTATTTATTTGTAAGCATTGTGCATTGTGCTTTTAATTTGACATAAGTTTTGTTATATTAACGCCATTATTTGTTTGCACTTTATTAAATGTAATTAGTCATATCACGTTTTAGTCATATTTTTTTTACAAACGAGCATCGATCGTAAGTTTTTTTTTAGAATGCATGTCGTGGCAGCCTATATTTGAGGCAGCACTATATAATGGATTTCTGTGTATGTATCATTACAATGTTTTAGTGTATCCTTTGTTGGCCTTAAATAAATAATAAAAACAAATTATCCCACAGAATGTTTCCACTAATATTGTATGAACATATTAAATGTTAATTTGTATAATCTAACTAGAATAGATGGACACTAAAATTTGAATTAAATAAAACAGTTTCCTAATAATTTATCACAAGAAGTGATGAATTAATATGGTTAAGCCAACCTACTACTGGTATGTCTGGTAAAATAATAAAAGATTTTCTACCATCTGCATAAGAGCTGCCATATATAAATTGTAATAGCAACATTCGTTTCATTTTATTGAAATAGGACACAAACTTGGTAAAATACCTACAGGTAAAAGTAAAAATCTGTTTTAAATAACAAAATCAAGACCGGTGAATAATATCGCATTTATTGTCTATTTTTACAAGACAAGATGTCCGTTTTGCAAACACAAAAACTTCACCTTCATTCGTAAGTAAATAAAACATGGAAAACATTTTAGTGACAACAAGGTGGTTTTGACTGAATCCTTACAAACGATGTTGTTTACGTTGTATAAAAACACACGTCAAAAGCCGCAATCAGTTTATAGATTCGAACGATTCCAAACAAAATACATACATTTGCTATTTACATTTGGCGTTCACCTAAATATTGGAACGAGTTGTCAGGAATATTCGCTCCGGAAATTGAACGTGAGTGCGTCAAATATTTACCCATCACATAACTGTTTGTATTTACAAAATGTAAATTTGCTGTTCAAATAAAATAATACAATGAGTACTTACTGCATTTTCAGTTATGTTAATTGTTGTTTTACACAATTCTCCTGAACAATGGCATGTGCTTTAATGTTGTCTTACGTTTATGCTAATAGTACATTTTTATCTATACCGGCCAGACAATAGGTTTTTATTTATGTCTGGCATTATATCAATTGACCGGTTTAAAAACTTTTACTGTTTTTTATAAGTAATATTGCCTAGTAGTGCTACTTTTTATATACATAACAAACTCTAGTCCCTACTTATAATATTATAAATGCGAAAGTAACTCTGTCTGTCTATCTGTTACGCTTTCACACCTAAATCACAGAACCGATTTTAAGGAAATTTGGTGCATAGATAGACTAGACCTTAAGAAAGGACATATCTTTTGTTGTAAAAAAAGGACATGAGGGGGTTGAAATAAGGGATGAAAGTTTGTATGGGAATTCGTAATTATCCAAGACAAAAACAAGAAACTTTGTATTTAGGCACTTGATAAGAAGTAAATAAACATTAATTCCAACGTTTTTTTAATCGTCTGGATTTTCATCGCCTGCATAGCGATGAAAATCGATTCGAAAATCGTATGGAAGTCCAAACAAATCTGTCTATGTTTACTATACGCATATTTATCGGAAACATATCTGTGATTAGTAAAAATGTCGTCAGCAGTATGTATGTGTATTATATGCAAACTAAGTACCGATAAAATATTTAAATGCTGCCCAGAGTAACTATTCCACGCTGAAGAAATCGCGGGCAAAAGCTAGTTTTATAAATAAACAATAACCTACATTTATCAAAGCGTTTTGGATGGTTTTAATATCCCCAGCAGAAAACTCAGCTCATGTTTGATAGAGACTACGATGATTAAATCCGTAATAGTGGTATGAATTCATATCTTTTTACTGCCTGGAATAATATTTGCCTCGAAATGCCCCATACCTAGGTGCGAGCCAGGCTGTGAATTAGAATATACGGCATTATTAAAATATTACATATTATGACTTATATCTTTGTATTTTATATTTTAGAATTGACGTGCAGTAGAACGTACATATATTATATTGCCTCAACCCTTCCTATTAAGTACTCGAAACTGTGTGAATTTTATTAAACTACACTGTCGCATGGTAGGCTATGAGTTATTTCAATAATTATTGAAAGGAGAAATAGTATTCTTTCTCTAATAGGTACATGTTCAAGAGCAATATTTTTATTGTAATCGTTATAAGTTGTATCGTCACTTATCCAATATTAAAGCTACTTTTCAGGATCTTTGCTTACGAATCATAAGAGGTACCAGCTGCTTCAATGCCTTGATGTTTCTCTAAATAGTATCTATCCTAACTAAAAGTGCGAATATGACTCTCTTTGTTTGTCATGCTTTCACGCCTTAACTATTCAACCGATCATTATGAAATTTCGCATAAACGTTGTCAGGGGTATAGAAAAGGATAAAAAGGTAGGTACTGTTCCGAGGGATAGAAAATGTATGGACAAAAACTAGATTAACACAAGCGAAGCCGCGGGCAAACATCTAGTATATAATAAAACAGTATAAAGACTCACGTACGTGTTACCCAAAGGGGTAGACAGAGAAATCTAGAACCCTTGTATCGCTAGCTATATTTTAGATTCCACTTAATATATTCCTATTATTGTCTTAATTATTATTGTCACCATAATTAGTACTTTTATTGAGAATTTTCTAAGAAATCCCAGTAATATTTATCCCGTCCCAGTAATCGAACCCAGAAGCTTCAAATCGCAAACATAATCCACAGAAATAACTTGTCAATAAAAAATAAACATAGTATAAATACATCTAAATTGATCACACATGGTTACTATCGGATAACAGTCAGCCGTGAGTATTTATTTAATTACTGGCTGTAAACAATGCAGCCGTGTTTATTGTTGTTAGGCAAATATCAGCCTGACTAGATACCGGGCTGTACCGGCAATTTGAACGTTAATTGTAACAATAGCTGATGAGATCGACACTGTAATTTTATTAACCTATCTTTAGATTATTATTATTTACTTAAACCATAGTACACAAATATTCTATATATTTTTTAATCATATAATATGTCACAAAGTTACACGTATGGACGTCAAAGTTGCACTTATTTATTTCATACTTGTTACTATGTTCAGTAGTACTATGGGGCAGAATCTCATCGTTGAAGAAGTTTCAGTTCCAGCGATCTACCCATCATTCAAGGCATCGAGTTGGCACACCGTTGTAGTTTTAGTCGGTAGGATCCGCGATTTTTCATCACCGGGTGAGCCCAACATACCCTCTCCGCTCCCCTTTTCCCACGGAAAGCAGTGCGTAAACAGAATTACCCCACGTTAAAAAAAGGGGACAATAACTTATAGCACTTACCCCCTAATACACTAATACAAATATTTAAAAAATATTCTATATGAGCAACAGCTTTAATTGATAAGCAAAATATTTTTTATTTATACAGCAAATTTAATTGTGAATTCAAAATCTAGCTCATATCCATGAAAATAATTCAATATTTTTTAACATTTTAACATGTATATATCTACTCGGAAAACCCGAAAAGCCTTTTACTAGCATTTTTAAATTAAAACAGTTTTCAATGGAAATCAAAACTATTGAATTTATTTTTGATTTGCATTAAAATCCATTTCAATTGATAGTTGCTGATATGGTTGGTGATGGACATACAAATAGTTCTAACATGCTCATATTTTTAGTTAGAAATATTGATACATATGCCATGTATAAATATTTCTAACTAAATATAAATTGCATTTTAATTTGCATGTGCAATATAAGTTTATCATTGGAGATAGAAAAAAATTGGTACTTAATTCAAATATTTAGTTGATTCCTTTTTAGTGTAATATATGTAAATTGAGGCAAGAGGAATTGATAACTGTGTGGAAAAACCGTAGACTGTGGATTAGATGTTTCAAATTCGAGCCTGTGACAGGCAAGTCAAATTTTCAAAGTATTAATCGGCATTCCAATTTTTTTATGAAATTGTTGTTTTGTATGACTACCACCTCAAACCTTCTCGAAGATGTGAAAAGTCTGCTAGCCTGCACTTCGACCAGTGCAGCGTGTTGGAATATGGCCTTATTCTTGTCATACTGAGAATACGCTCTGCTATTGGCAGTTAAAAGAACTTTTAATAGATTAGATTTTAAAGTATCGCACATGTTTTGATAATAATTCCTAAAATAGCAGTGCCACGTCCAGATGTATTAGTGTTAGCTTCCATTTATTTATATCACGCTACCAGCATATTTTGTAATCCCGTCATACTCTATATTTTGTGAAAATGTCTAATAGGAGAAGCTTTTATTCCTCTATCGTTGTATTTTTAATTGTATGCTTTTAAATAATCTTTATGCAAATATAATTATTGACATATTATTATATCAAAAATCAAGCTGCAATTCAAAAGAAGTGTTGATTTACTTTTTAACTTCCCTTAATTCAATATATGCACGTTAAGTTTATAAGGTGCAATCTGTCTATTAATATTGAAACTAGCTTTTTTTTTTTTTTTTTTTTTACGTGGGGGAATGCATTGACGCATGCCTCTCCGCGGGGCGACGGAGAGGCTATGTCGGGCTCACCGGGGGAAAGATACCCCGGTAATACCGACTAAACCTACCACGGTGTTCCTCGACATAACCATAGACGGCGGGGCCGCGCGAATCGCTTTCACATGCAATCGCGACCCCGCCGAGGTTTCGGCCCGCCGTGTGAAACGGCAGGCCACTTCACAGAAAATACTTCCTCCACTGTCCCCCTGGGGGGGACAAAAACACGACACAGAGGCGCACATGGGAACACGCACGCCGCCTCTCGGACCTGGTGCTGAACGGATGGCGGGCAGACCCACAAAGCCCGCCATCCCCAGGCAATCCTCAGGGTGGCTGGAGGTCATCTCGCGCCCTCCGGCGCCCGGTTCTGCGGTTGGGGAGAGGGTTTAAACGCTCCCTCTCCCGCTCCGCCGCCTCCTTGATGGAAATGACTTCCTCACAAAAGGAGGCGACGGCGTTCCACGACCTCTCACTCCGGACCATAGATTGAACTACGGCCGGAAGTGAGAGGGCAATCAGTCCGACTGCCGCGATCAACTCACGGCGCTGCGATGCCCAGGCAGGGCAGTACGCCAAAGTGTGCAGCGCCGTGTCCTCAACAACGTTGCGGCAGTCGCCGCAGTGGTGACAACCGGGCGTATCTTGCCGGCGTATACGACACAGGAACTGGCCAAAACAACCGTGGCCAGTCATTACCTGTGTCAGCCGGAAGGTGAGGGCGCCATGCCGCCTCTCCAGCCACTCCTCAAAGACGGGACTAACCGCCACTATCGTGGCGTGCCCGGCACTAGGGTGCACAAGTCGTTCCTTCCATTTCTCCACTACGACCTGGCGGAGCTCGGACCTTGCCGCCTCGAGAGCGGGAAGAGCAGGTCCTTCGCCCCGAGCCAGTGCCTCCCGGCGCCAGTGGAAGAGTGACGCCAGAAGCGCCGCTTCCAGGTCCCAGGGCATCGATCCGGCGAGGAGGCTCGCTGCCTCGAACGAGATCGTGCGGTATCCTCTTATCAACCTGACGGCCATGGCGCGCTGTGGCGCACGAAGCGCTGGAATGTTACGGGCCGTCAGGTTGTCCGCCCAAACTGGGGCCCCGTAGAGGGCCATAGACCGCACGACTCCCTCGTAGAGCCTCCGGCAGGAGGTATAATATTGAAACTAGCTAGCTTATCCTTACTAATATTATAAATGCGAAAGTTTGTATGGATGTATGGATGTCTGTTACTCTTTCACGCAAAAAACTACTGGACTGATTGCGATGAAACTTGGTATGTAGATAGCTGGAGACCTGATTTCACACATAGGCTACTTTTTATCTCGATATTCCCATGGGAACGGGACCTACGCCGGTGAAACCGCAGTGAAAAACTAGTTCACCATATTTTAATCAAATAAATAAGGCACCTAACTAAGATAATGGAAAAATATTTGTATGAAAATGGTATACCTAAAACTAAAATACATTTTATAAAGAACCTCACAAATTGAGCTATTTTCCGCTTAACAATTAGTATGAATGACAACATTTTGGAACGTGACACCTGTCGGAGGCAGCACAGTCTACCTTATATGAAGCTTGTTCGATACTAAAGAGAGTATTACAGTGCATTCTGTGTTGCGAGCTACTTTGGCCTTATTAAAACACGTGAATGTAATTCATTCCCTAATTCGTAACACGCAAGAACATCATTGGTGGCACATTATTTTTTTTATATCCAACCTGACATAGTTATTCGGGTCAAATCTAACACGTCAATATTGTGACTATATTTTTATAATAATTCTTCTGTTATTTACTACTCGCTTTAATTCAAGTCTACTGTATTACATATCGCTTTAACGGTAAAGCATGGTAATATGCATTTTGTAATAGCCTGCATGTTAATCGAGTGGGTTAATCTATATTAATATTTTGCTAACTTAACTAATGTTGAATTCTTAAGTCAAATTTTATAGTTAACGGGAATTTAAAGTATTTTCGAACTATGAAATATGAAATAAGAACTCTTTGGCAGTTTTTCTTTATCGATCCATAATGTCATAATAACATATACAGTATAAGTACCTACCCTTTGTGAAAGAAAATAAATAAAATTTATTATTATTATTATTATTATCCAATGAGATGGCAATGGTTAAGAACGTTATCTCGCCACTATGCCAGGCCAAGTGCTGCTGGTTCGATCACCGCTAGAGACACAAAATTATGTGATCCATAAATCATTTATCACTGCCGGGGAGTTTCTTGTATCCGTAGTTTGTAAAATCGCCTGTGCCACATGTATTATTCCTGGTACAGATATGTCTTTAAAAAAGAAATATATTCTATATTTGATTGAGACAATCATATGTTAAAAAATGTAAGCAAGAAAAGCATACTTATCATCAAAGTTGAAATCAAAAACTGACTGAATCTGCAACACAGTCAGTTTTTGATTTCGATTGTAACATACAATATTAACTACTGATGATAATTCATCGTTTTCATTGCTCTGAATGCCATTCAAACGCAATACTGATGAGGATGACGCACCAATTCCTCGTAATCTGGGATCCAATTGCGTAAAACGAATCCCTTTAGAGGTTTTAACACTCAATGAACCGCTGAAATGGAAATACGTCGCTATTTTACGAATAGATGCTATAGTTTGCTTATTCACGTAATCCACTTACAAATAATGTAACAACATGAATGGACAAAGTGATGTGGCATTTTAGATTAAGTGTGGATTCAAAATAGAATCACAGGCTAGCTAAAGTTTTGTCCAACAGACTAGTACCATTCTCATTCAATTATGAGTGGTTGCAGCGCAACATGGGCGAGAAAATTATCGTCTGATTATTAGGCTAACTAGTACTTTATATATGGATTAGTATTGACTATATGAGTGTTGTACATATATACTAGACATACGAATAATTTTAGGCAAAAGAAACATCTTTAGAAGAAGAGAACATCCTTTGTATCCTTCGACACTAAAGAAGTAAAAGAACATCCGCATAGCCATTTAATTATTATAAGCTCTTTCGATAGAATACAGACTAATGCTGCCCAATCTCAAAATTGCGATCCACTGCGGTATTAACTTAGACGGTCTCGCTGTTGACTTTTGTATTACCAAGCAAGTGTTTACCAGATTGCAGGTTGAGGGTAGAGGGAAAATTTTTGCGATAAAGAAGTCCCAGGGAAACAGTGCAATACACAAAACCTGATCAGGTCAGCACAGCGTTTTAAGGATTTCCAGTGTTGAATGCTCCATATTTCTATACTTCACAACGTTATTTGACTGTAATGTACCGTAGCCGAAAATACTTCCTCAATCAAACTTCACCCTACATTTCTTTGCATCTTTTATCTCCATGTTACGTTAAAGGCTCCGTTCAAGTTTGTACATTTTTAACAGCTTGGCATTTCCACTATAGGAACAAAACTTGAGATGATAAACAAATTACATCCAATCGCGGTATCTATACCCATAAGATACCTAGCTGTATCTACATAGTTATGTTAAGAACTCGATGAGCCAAACAAAGTTTTAGATTGGAGTAATGTACTTCGATAAAATTACCGCAGCGAGCCGTGCCCCGTTCAGCTGAGAAACTTACTTTTCAAGTCCTTTATAAACAAATTTAAGTCAAGTTATGAAATATCCATGAGGGCTGCACGCAGTATTTAAAGTTGGTGAATATCCGACATTTACCGATTCTTCTAAATCATATAAATGCAATACTTAAGTATCTGGTTTCTTAATTTAATTATTATTGAAGAATATAAAACCACAACCGCATATAGTCACGGACTGCCGTTGCATAGTCACAAAGTGTAGGTGTATGCGCCATCATGCCATCCTACTGTCTATTTTAGATTTATATTAAAACACCTACCTTAGCCCAAATGATTTCATTTCTATAATATTATTAAGTTATTATTGCTATTATCTTTAGTTTTTATAGTAGTAGGTATATGGCATAATAATATATATATAATAATAATAATATAATATTCTACCACATACACACAACACCATCTAGTCCAAACTAAGCAGAGCTTGTACTATGGGTTCTAGATGAGAATGGATAAAAATACATATATACTTTTTTTTTGTAAATACATACATATTATACATAGAAACACCCAGACCAAGACAAACATCCATGTTTATACCACACATGTTTGACTTGTGCGGGAATCGAACCCGCGACCTCAGGCGTGACAGTCGGTTACACTAACCACTACGTCATCGAGGCCGACATGACTGACATGATAATGACTGCAACACCTTGTTAATCTGAGTTGTAAAATACTGAAATTATATTTAATGGGCGATTTAAAAGAGTTGCCGTAAGTTTCTCGCAGGTTACTTCTCATAGGCTCAACTCTTTGCCTGAACCTAGCAACTAACCTAAATGTAGCTTCAGTAACTTAGTAAACTCACTAACCTATATATTTTGTCGTTCATTAGTATTACTTTGTGATCTAAATTAATAAATGATATTTGACTTTGACTTTGACTCTAATTTAGTAGTGAATAATAACATACCGAGAATCCAAGACTACCTTTTTCCCAATAACATCCTACAAGGATATAGGACCCAAGCTTTAAAGTTCAAGAAGGACTCGTTACATAAATACCTCGAAATGGAAGTATAGAAACTACACGGATATAGAGGATATTTCCTTATATTCTAAAGGTCCTATTCAAGAAGACTGTGATCCTTGGAGATAGGTAGTTGTTATTTTCTTGTAGAATGGCATTATAATGGTGTCTAAACTTATCCATAGGGTAAAATATGTAGACCGTGTACATAATACTATTCATTCAAGTATATCTATTTGTAATATTTGTCTAAATACAGGAGACGATAATTAAATAATTGACTTTATACATATTTCGATAATAAAAAGAAGCTTCAATCGAATACGGAAAATCACGAAGACATCTTAACATCCACACTTTTTAAGTTTAAATAGGTTTTGCAATACAGTACTGTACGTGAGCCTCAAAACCGGAGATTGAGCCGACGGCCGGGCGGCCGGGCGGGAGCGCGGTAAGCAAACGCCCAACTTTGACAAAGAGTAATGATCCAATACGATAGGAGCGACACCTCGCCCTGCAAACACAAATTCTAACCCGTTTATGTTTCCACAGTGTAAAAAAAACGGTAGCATTTTACTACCATTTTACGGAACGAATGTGCTTATAAAAACTCCTATAGAAAAACCGCACGTCTCTTACGAGTAGGCAATAAATTATTGTATCCGCAGAATATAGCAGCGGCGCCGTTTTATCGTTCGATAGTGTACTATTGTATCGACAATCTTGGAAACGAAGTTGTTATCTTGGCGGCTCTCACGTTTTGTTGAATTAGTAAGAGGGTACAGACAAATGGCCATGTAAGAAACACGGAACGATCTCCGACTCGCTCCGAAAACGATAGTGCTCCACTAGTTACGATAATAAATAGGGGCTTAACGCTAGCAAATGGCCGATTAGGGCATTCTTGACTACAACACGGGCATTCTGATAAAGTTAGCGTTTGCTCTGCAACGACTCTCGAGGGTTTTATGGCTAACAAATAGATTGCTCTAGCATTAAATCATTCACTAGTTTTTATGCTTGTATTGTTTGAACAAGAACATACGTGTATCGGCCGTGTGTGTCCTAGATAACGGCTATCCAGAACAGTAAGGCTTGAACTACATTCTATAGTTGCGAGAATACCCAAAGGAACACTTAAGCTACAAGCTCACCGAATGTAAATTACACTGAAAAGTCAACTTATAGTGTATTCACCTTTAGCCCCTTTCACTAAAAACTATAAACACTACTGTATGAAAATAGTGGACATGAAAACTCATCTGTATAAACTTAAATGCAAAGACTAATTTGAATCAAGTACATTTTTATTGCGTGTCTGCCCCGCTTTGCCTAATCTCATTATAAAATAGTATAAATGTTGGTTAACATGTGCGGGGTGATTTCATGTTATCAGTTAATGGAGCATAGCAATATTACCCAAAGAAATCACGGATGCTTTGAGTCCAAGCTCTTGTTATAAAGAAAATTATAACATTGCCATTCTGTCTGCTTCAACAGTTAGCCTGTTTGTTAGCTGATTTATTTAAAAATAGTCATTTCGTCACTAGACATAAAGCATGTACCTCGAGTGACTTCACAAACATTTTAAACCGACCCCAAAGAACATCACACTTGTACTCAGCGAAACATAATGGCGGTGATCTGTTAAACCAATATGCCATACGTGCAGTCCAGTATTGTGGATGTATTTTATCATTTTATGTATTTGCGGCCAGCTTGCCTACGTATCTCTTATCTTCGCTTTCATGTCCTCCTTCCATCTTGCCACCCTCTCCTCTGTTTTCCATCTCCACTTTGGTAAGTAACAACCCTTTGATATGATCATTTCGTGAGTCTATGTGTGCTTGCATGCCAAACAAAATTATCTACCTGATCGTTATTAATATCTGAAGAGTAATCTTTGTAACCCTTTTAGGTATTATTTAAGGACTAATATAAAAAATTATTATAATATAGCGCTTTTAGTTCATAACCGTACTGACATGTTTGTATTTTCAGTAAAGGCGCTGTAAAGTTAGTCATCCCTTCGATTCTCTTCCGTATCCTACATCTTTCCCTCTTTCTTTCTTCAACGGCTTAGTTATATTTCATTAAAAATGCTTCTGCAATGCTAATGGAACATAACCGTATTCATTGTCCATGAGCGGCGGTACCGCGTCATCATGTGGGCCATTGACACATTTGCCAATGGCAACAAATAATTAAAGACGAAGTAAATATAGTCTTTAGGTAATCCATAATTATTAATACATCTTAAACATTTCCACGCTTTAATAAGTCGCAAGTTATACAGCCGTTAAGCCCTAAACCATAGCTTGTTTACACAAACAAGATGACTGGCGAAGAATCGTATTATTATAAACCTGACAATCCTTCCGCTAGTTTCGAAAACATAAATCACAGTGAATTCTATAACATACCGAACTGGGTCTTAACATAAAAAGGCTAGGGTAACCTAAAAGGAAGACGACTGAATCCTCATTTATTGGCCACAATTTCGGTCCCGAAGCTAAAACCTAGATGTTTTCTGATAGAAAAACCCAATTACTTTTTCTATAGCCTGGAATGTTGGGCGTATAAACAGAATATAGACATCGGACAGTGGCTGAACTGTCTTAGTCAGTCTGCTTTATAGCCGATGTACTTAACTCGAACGAATCATACAAGTACATCAACTGATTACACTACATAATTCGCACCTATGGGAACAAAGGGCCACTTCTGCATTTTTGTAAAAACTTGCAAAAGTGACCCTTTGTTCCCGAACCAAGGGTCACTTTTGCAAGTTTTTCAGAAGTGACCTTTGTTCTCAAAGTTGCGATATATCGTAGGATAATAAGAAAATCTAGATATTGCGAAATGCCTATCTATCAAATTGTAACTCCTAAACAGGTGAACCATTTTCTTTTTCTACGTGATATTTTTATTTGAAAGCTAGTGCCTATAATATAAGGCCACATTTGATGATGAAATTATTTCAAGATTTTAATATAGCGTGATAAAAATTATATATAATTTTACTCGATTAATCAATTGGTAAACCTAATTGATTGATCGAGTAAATCGACAATATCTTAAAGACGCAAAATAGAAAATGATTATTTGAATGTTATAAGCAGCTTACGCACTTAGTCTCTATGCAATTAACATTTTAAATCAGAATCAACAGTAAATAAATAACAATGCAAATCTTATAACTACTTGAATAATGTGTCTATAATTTCTATCACGTTAAATACGTTTCCATCAAAATTAATTCAACCACGTTTTAACGTAATTCATCCAGTAGACCTTTTATTAAAGCCAATTCTACAAATTGAAAGCTTACGGTTTAATTACGTTAATTTCTAAATCTATTACGATCTTATTACTGGTATTGACAGTTATATTATTTTATTGCTTTCGAGGATAGAAAAATATATACCAACGACAATCAATTAGGTAAGTCTATTGTGAAGGCATCCTTACCCGTTCTCGTAATGTGAATAGAAACTGAACAACTGAGGACGTTTGAAACCATTCTTTGAAATACAATATAAATTAGGTATTGTATTACAAAAATGTACGCATTATATGACTATTATGGTACTATCCAGTGAAAATACTACAATAGACTATTCTTTGGGTGCCTTTCATGGATTTTCATATGAACATTGACCAAATAAAAACACAGTAACTCAACTTGACAGCAATACCTAAAACTCTACCAGCCTTTATGAATTTTACCGCGGTTTATTTATGGCTCTTATTCACGACACAGGTATCACAACCAAGTGGCTCTTGTGCGCGTTGTATGTATCGTGTTAAAGATCGACGCGTGCCACCCGCGCAATTAACCTCTATGATTGATTCGTACAGGTAGGCTGTGCGAATAAATTGCCAGTTACTTACGACGAGCACATGTAAGTTTAGTTTTTCTACGAATCATCTACACATATACTGTTTTGGATATCTTGCAGAATCCATCGCTCACTATAAGTATTCACATCGCCATATTCGGTAAGAGGGATATATAAGTTCATGCCATAAAAAGTAATTTATTCTAATTGTTGTATTATATGCATAAACGTAAGACATTCCGTTAAAGTACTTAGTAGTTGTTCTTTAAAATGGTATAAAGAATCTTTACACACTGGCATAGTCGGTAATTGAATTAGATTGAGAATTCACTTTATGAAAAAGTATTACTGCTTACATTTTACTGTGGCTATATTTTAGGTAGTTTCAATAATATTAGTTAATTACACATTATAGAATATAATCCATTCGTAAATTATGATTTATTTAAAATACACACTTCCTAATAACGGTTGGCACTCATAGCAAGAAGTCCTGTCATAAACATCGTGTCATGAATAACACAGATTTCAAAAAGCGTTAATGAAAATATAAGTAATACGGTAACATTTGAATCTTAATACATTGGGCAAATAAGCTAAGAAATACTATGTTGAAAATAACAGTTAAGGAGAAGCCCACGTTTAAGAAGAAACGTGATAATTACGCAAGGCGGTTGAAGACCAAGAAACTTATTAACTATTTGCAAAGCGAATTACGAACTTCGACTACACACGGGTTGCCTTACATCGCCAATACAGACATACATTGGTTTGAGAGGTAAAGTAGGGATCTTATTAACTAGTTGTAGCTTAAGACACAGCTAAATTTGAAACACTGAATGAATGAGAAATAGAAATACTTACAGCCTACCATTATTTCTCAGTCAACCTTTTTGAGCGTATTACGAAGTTAATATTAACCTTGTGTTATGCTAGTACGGTGAATATTCTGTTTTTGAAACGCTATTTAAAAAGAGCTTAGAAGTCAGCAGAGCACAGGGATAGGTGCACTAGACTACTTCAGAATGTATTTCGACTAGATATGTGCAAGGTAGCTTAGCGGTGTGCAAGGTTAAAACTCATGGCTTACCTATACTTTATATGAACACTACGCGCGAACCACTAGCATTGCATCTGTAGCTTGCATCCCTTGCTTTAATAAGTATGCAGAAGATTAGGCTTTATCGAAACCCTTTTTACTATGTTAATTAAGCTAAGCAATAAAAATCAAGTATCTAATTGGTGGGTTTTAAACACATCTCTAGCTACGTTTCCACTAGCTAGAGATAACCTCTGATAGAAACGTAACCTCTTTCTCATCAACGCGCTTATGAGACCCTGCTATTTCAAATGTACTACGTCTACAGTAGCTGCTTACTATCAAAGGGCTTATGCCTGTTTTACTTCTGTGTTTTAGTTATATATAAAAATATGAATTTCTATTCGGAATAGACTAGACTCACGCGACTGTTGCTTAAAAAAATGGAATAAAATGTTCAAGTGTCGAGTCATTAATTAAAACTATATGGTATTGAATTCAAATATTCGAATAACAATCGAATATGCAAATGTTATCATTATCTGATGATGAATCACAGCTGATGGACGTCCACTGCTGGACATAGGCCTCCCCCAGGAATTTCCACATAGACCGGTTTTGGGGCACCCACATTCAACCGCTTCCCTTTACCAGGTCGTCGGTCTACCTAGGAGCTTACCCCTGCAGTATGATTAAAATTTAAAAGAAGGCTTAACCATTAGATTTATCTTCCCTACCCTCTATGTTAAAATCCTACTTCTACGTTTTAGTAACAGCCGAAACAAACGAAAAATAATTAATGCGACCAACGAGAATTATTGTTACGAAATCTGTTCCTTAAACATACACATACTTTATTATAAAATATGAAATGTCTAGTATTACAAACTAAACAATGTTTTAAACTGAACTGTTTAATATTTTGTTTAAAGAATGCGATAAATTGTGGCGGTGTACTAATTTGGCGGCTTTACTATATTTTTAGCTTCATTATATAACATTTTTACTAAATATGAATCCAGCTAGTAATTTGATCTACTAAAGACTAAAACGACAAAAATCATAGCCATTTATATAAAATGCGGATGTCGTATCAACCAAAAATATTTGTCATTACACCCAAAGATCTTCTACAATATCTTCGATTATACCTATAAAACAACTATTTTATTTCTTTACAGGTTATTCTGGGCATTATGTTTCCTTGGCTCGTGTGTAATAATATTTTTTCTTTTGTCAGCACAGTATACGAGACTTGTGGTAAGTCAAAATTGATCTGAAATTATTATAAGGCCTCTAGACCCTAGGCCGGCTAATTTAATTTTATTGGTTTCCAGGCAGCGCCTATAGTGATGAGCGTAGAGAAAGACTACTTTAACTGGAATGTATCGTATCCCACTATTATCCTTTGTCCACTTCGCAAAATTGATGATGAACTGCTCAATAATTATGTCAAGTATGTATGAACATTTGTTTATAATAATTAAAATGATAAAACATTTATTTGAATAAGATTAATAAAATGTTGATTGAATTTCAAGCATATATTTTGATAGTCTAATTATCTGAATACTCTAGCTACTAATTATATATCCAATACTGTCTTACGTTTACACGAATTCTTTACATTAAAATTAAATTTTACTTTATACAGATAATGGTACTTAGATATCTACATACCTAGTCTGATATTTATAGCCAAACCTATAATGCCACTGGACAGAATCTCGAACCTTACTACACGGCGATTGCATCCGTCTCTCTGGAAGCTTTAAATGTTTTGGATCTACCACCATCTGACGTATTAAAGGTATTATCAATCGCACATTTTGATTGCATTGCCTTATAATTATAATTGTAGGTACTAAGAAATTATCCTTACCAATATTATAAATTCAAAAGTAACTCTGTCTGTCTGTTACATATTCACGTTTAAACCACTTAACCGATTTGGATGAAATTTGATACAGAGGTAGCTTACAACCTGGGAAAGGACATAGGGTAATTTTTATTGATGTAGGTACCACGCGGGTGGAACCACGCGCAAAAGCTAGTTAAATTTATTTTTATCTCGTAATTTAAAAAGTACCTATCCACTTTTTCTCATAAAGAAAAACACTCTTTTCGAGAGAGATAATAATGCAGCACTATCCCCTTTCAAACCAGAGAGGTAATAACTAATAACACAGCGGAATCTTCTTTCAAATTAGGAAGTCATTAGTGATAAATTAATCTGTACATTTTAGTTAATAGACCCTAAAGACTACGCAGCAATAGCGGCGAGTTTATTCAAGACATTTAAAAACAATACATTGACGTCACTCATCAAATGGCCCATAAGTCTGGACGCCACTATGACGGAAATGGGCATGTGTCATGTCCTCAACTCCAACGTGGCGATAATGGATGATCCGAAGTAAGATTCATCTTAGTACTCCTACAAAGCTAAATGGAATAATCTAGCATTAAGACATTTTCTGGCGCGTATGTCGTGATTGGGATGCACGATGTAATACAATGTAGATTGTATGCAAGTAATATTGTCTTACTACATGTGTTTGCATTAACTGTTATATTTTTACCACCATATGTATCTTTCTATGTGAGAGAAAACAATAAACTCTTTATAATATCCTCTACATATTTTCCCACTTGGTAGGTAACAATTAAAACATAAGTGAGTGGCAGTTGTTTTAGTAAGCAGTCTAATTACTTCAATGCATAATTGAAGGTTTAGACAATCTTTTCAAAGACATCTTTACATGTATAAACATATTACATATCGTAATAACATCCATTTTACGAGTTATAATATTGCAATAGCAAATACCTTTAGGTACAGGCAGTTACCCATTTAAATGAGCACTATGATCATAAATTTGTATTGTATTGACATATGTGGTAACCTACATAACATGATGAAACATTCAATATTGATGGCACCGGCCAATCAAACTTTCAACAAAACTGTTCACTCTTCGCCACAGTTCTTTTTTATTGTTCAGCTGGTTGGATGTGCGTCCAGTAAATATTTCATACGTAACGAAGCATCTAACAAGTACCGTGTCCCATAAACTAACGTTATTTTTTTGATATTTCAAGCAAATGGAATGATGCCAGTGTTGGGTATACAAAAAAAAACATTGATCTCTCGGTGCACGACATCGACTTCTTTATTCAAATTTTGAATTACGCTGATGCTTATAAGGTTCGTACTTATGAAATACATTCTTAAAGTCTATAGTCCCCGATGCAAGAGAAGATGTATAAATGACTCTAGGTCATTTAAAACCTGTTTTCCACAAACAGAATATAGCAACTTATTTAGTGTCCACAGCCCGTCTTTTCATTCCAACAACTGTAATTATATTATAGATGGAGACAGCGGTCGAGTCGAGACTAAGAAGTCTTGAACGGTATCTTGTGTTGTTATTATTATTACGATAGATTATGGATATCGAAATTATCAGGCATTTAAACTAACTAAAACCAATCGTACCACTAAAATCTAGACATTTCATTGACTATTATCACACTTATTCTATACCTAAACACTAAAGAACACGTGCCTATGTATCTATTAAAGAACTTTTCGATATACCCATATTTAATTTTATAATCATGTCGGTCATCAACATCAACTCAACAATGACTGGTGTACCTAATATAAAACATATTTGTCTTTTCTCTGTGCATAACGTCATGTCGTCAAGCATAGGAGAAGCACGCCAGTGGTTACAAGAGATGCCAAGTATAAACAAAACATGTAGACAACTACACTTGGCAAAAGTCATGTAGGTATTGCGAAAGACTTTACGAACATTCAAACAATGAATGCAAAGAACACTGTTAGTGTTGTGGAAAAACACCGTTGTAGCCTTTAAGGGTTACCTTAAAGGCTACAACGGTGTTTTTCCACCCGGGTGACTTATATTTGTGACTGTATCTTTTTCGTATTTATTTTAACTCAGTGCCTTGAGATGCCGTGTATTCTCGTAAGTCGACGGTAGCTCTCGAACACGTGGGATGAGAGGTTGTGCGAGAGCGCCAGTCCCAAGATAATTATGTACACTCGCAACCCGATGTTTTTTCACCCATTGTAGTCATAGTGGGCTACTGAGATACATTATTGTGTATAATTATAGTATGTATCATGATTATAATTTTTATATGTATTATTTTTGTGTGTGTTATTATATTTATATGCTATTTGCATTTTAGATTATGTAACTGTATAAAAAAAACTGTTGTATTAATAATTACTAATTACTATAGTCAAAGATTAACGCAATTTATGAGTGATTGCATATGTTCATTATTGTAGTCTATAATTACTAAAAAGAGGTTGATTTTATGTTTATTTTATCTGAATAAAACATCTTTAAAAAAGATTGTGGGTTCCCATTTTGATTAAAAGAATATATAATATGTTGTTTTTTTTTTGAGATATAGTTATAGGTTATAAGTAATATGCCAAAATAAAGGGTCTTCTGTAATTATTAAAAAAATATTATATAGACTAATTCAAATAATACTACTAAGTATTTGTTTTCAAGGTTTTCTATAGACCTTCAAAACTACCATAATTTTGAGAAGCTCCTATTCATTCGCTCACAATTTAAAGTATTCTTTTTTTAAAGATATTAAACCAATAAATTAAATGACCATAGGGCACGATCCAAAATTAAAGTAGGTACATATAATAATGATATATGCCAATTATTCAATCCGGGTGTTTTTACACCCATTGTAGTCTTAGCATATTACAATACAAATGCATTGAAGTCTTTAAGGGCTAATACTCAAAGCAAGTATTTGTTAATCACACAATTTTTTGTTCCATTAGGGAATAGAATCTCACTTGGCGCAATAGCAGTGACAAGGCGACTCCTTAAACCACTACGCCATCCGTGCACTCAAAGTATTTGTCGTATTGAATATTAAGATTGACGAATTTCAATTATTTAAGCGATATAAAACGTTTAGACTACCATTAGGCAGTTTTTATTATAAATGAATATCACTTACCTGTGGCCCTCTAGTACCTATCATTAACTAATTTTAAACTGCAGATTTATACGCTCAGTCCTGACGAAATTGTCCTGAGCGGCGCGCCATCGTTAACTTTCGATACGGAAGGGTTCTTATCGTTTGGAGTGCGAATCACAAGCACCAGAGCTTCGGCAAATCTCAAAGAAATACCTTTACAATTTCGCACATGCAGGTAAAACTGACTGACATTACTCAACTCAATCCCTCAAAAAAGTAGTAAATTTTAAAGTTCTTTTTATTCTCTTTAGTTTATATTTCTTGTAAATAATTTGTGTATATATATTAATTATTTAATTATGTCGTGGTAAAAATATAGTGATTATAAATAAAAATAAACATTGTAAATTGTTTCATAAATATCATATAATATAAAATTGTTACTGACTAAATCGCATTCTTAAATCAAATTAGCAAATCCAAACAGTTTTGTCAACAAATCCCAAAACGTTTACAAAATTTATCTAGCAGTTAAGTACTTAGTTACATAGTTAAAAGATCATTCAAAAAGTAGTGTGGCCTCACACATCGCATCCTTAATAAAACAGAGACTTATCTCAGTATTTTGGATTAAACAAATTTGAACTCTATTGCAAAGATTTAACACAAATATAATATTAGAATTTAACATATACAATTAGAGTTCAAATTGCCTTACTTTCAAATTTCGAGTTAAGTCGCTGTTTTATTAAGAGTGCGACATGTATTGCTTTGCTAAATTTAATATCTATTAACTTTTACCTCTACTTCGGCTACGTCTAAGTTAAAGATAAAATTGTTAGGTCATGTAAATCTGTAGTCTAGGACCGAGATCTTCGCATATCTCGATATGCGAGGATCTAGGTTCTAGACTACTGAATTTCAGGTCGCCGCGTTCAGCATTGGGACACTACCTGCTTATTTAATACGGCCTGTATATATGGCCACACTATACCGGCATGATATTTTATATTATTATAATGACATGTAACATAAAATAATAAATTAAAAAGAAATACCAGCCCTGTATATAACCAGCTGTCCAGCGGGACACAGAAGGATTAAGGGTATAGTCCACTACGCTGACCCAGTGCGAGTTGGAAGAATACACTATCTTCGATAACTTTATGGAGGACTATTTAACATCGTGAGGAAACGTGCAGGGTTTCCTCACGATGTTTCCTCTACTTTTAAGTATTTTATTCTTTGCTATTATATTATTTTGTCCAAACATTTTCAGATTTATATACGAAGCAGACAGCAACAGGTACCCGGTTTACTCGTACAACCGTTGCTTGTTAGAATGTAGAATAAAAATGATACTCAAACTATGTGAATGTATTCCACACTTCTATAAACCTTTGGGTAAGTTTACTAACCAGTTTTAGTTTTTTGTTTGCCACTAGTCCTTCGTCATTAGCAAACTCAATTGAAAACTATTCGTGTTTCCACATTAAAAGACCTTGAAGACTGTTTGCAAGTTGCTAAAATTACCTACTTCAAGTTTCTTCTAAAAACGAATTCGACACGTTTTGCTAAGTTGTTGCTTACGAATAGAATTTAAATAATCTTTTAATTCTCATAGACGGCGAACGAGTATGTAACCTGGCTGAATTGGAATGTCTCATAGAATACAAAAAGGAAATCATAACACTATCAACAACTAATGAAACTATAAGGAAATTTGAAGACACTGATGGTTTGCCGAAGTCCTCTCGTGATTGTGGTTGTCTCGGTAACTGCGAGGAGGATGTCTACAAAAACGACCATGAGACCATTCTACCTCTAGAGAAAATGAACAGATTGAAAATAAGTGTGGCAGCGTTTCCTAAAGTGCGAGTCATGAGAGAGGTTATTCTTAGCTTCTACGACTTATTTCGTAAGTAATTGTTTATAAGACCAGCAAGGCATGTGGAAGGGTAATTAATAACGGCCACGTTAAACATAATATATAGGTACCTACTTATAACACGCTTATTACATTGGTGGCTATGATGTCAAACCTCGACGGTGTAAGCAAGTCATGAAAGTTGACCTAAAGTAAACCAAATACTATCTTTGAAACTTAATTCTCACTAACTCTTTGAGTCTAAGACATAAATTCAAATAAAAATTATCAGATCCCGCTCCTTTACATGTAGTATCATAGTGTTGTACAAATAAGCACTGAGCGTCGAGCTTTGAGCGCTGAGTCGACGCTTTTTAGCGTTCAAGATGCGGGCGTTATGCGCTCGAGCCTTTAAGACTCGCGAGCGTTGAAGACTCGGGGTTCAACGCTCAAGTAGCGCGCTCAAGTGTCGGACCGTAGCCATTTTTACTGGAGGTATGTTAATAATTATTTGATTAGGTAGAGGGTACCTATTCTTTATTTATTCATCCACTACAACAAAGTCATACTACTACTACTTCTTACATTCTTTGCTTCTCTTGTATACTGGTGGATTCTTTTATGGGCAAACATAGTGTTTGTCACACAAAGATTCCACTCCAAACACAGCTCAAGCAACCTTTTTCCATTCTCATTCACGCTTTCGTCGCCATACTTGAAGGTATAATGGATCAATTTTAATACAAAAACATCTTAGAAGAGACAATGATTAGGGAATCATTGTCGGTGTAGGGACACCGACGGCCATTTGCCTGTGACCTGAATCTTTCAGCACGATAACGACCCTAAACACACGGCCCGCAGTGTTAAATCCTTTCTTAGTGAGCAACGTGTTACCATGTTAGACTGGCCTGCGAATAATCCCGATTTAAATCCTATTGAAAATTTGTGGTACGTCGTTAAAAAAAGTCTCCGTTAAACGTAATTCCAGTCCAAATTAACTTTACGAAGTCTTTGTTGAAGCATGGAACTCGATCACACTCGATAAATGTATGAAATTACTTGAATCAATGCCACGTCGTTGCAGAGGCGTCATTAATAACAAAGGCTATGCAATTAAATATTAATTTTTAAGAAATTTAGTAAACCAAACATAATTTTACATAAATAATTTGAAATTAATGACTAACACGTTAATAACTTTGATTTTTACCTCATTTCTTTATTGCTTCTGATTACTTATTCATGACGGATGGTACTGCAAATGTCGTTTAGTTGTTTGTACGTAACTAAATATCTAAATGGTAATTGTAAACTCGGATATTTAATGTTTTTTAATGAATTATAAGTTGTTAAACGTATTCTATGCATTTTGTTGTTTTATTTCCAAAAACAAAAGTTTCACGGCAATGTGCCTTGTATAATGTGAAATATGTCCACCACTGTATGTCCGTTTAGTGGACGACTAGCAACAGCATGGACTAAGTATTGCCGCAATAAAATATGACACGCGTTTCTAGTTAATAAAGATAGTAATTCTTCTGCAGAAGCACAATGGACAGAAAGATGGATAGAGAAGAAAGATCTGTCTGTTAATCTGTAAGCCCCGAGTTCTGATACGTCTTTTATAGTAGTCTTCTTCTCCCTAGCCTTTATTATTCCCAAGTCACTTGGGGTCGGCTTTTCTAGTCTAACCGGATTTGACTGGATATCAGTTTTTACACAGAGCGGGTGCCACCTGACCTCCGCATCCCGAAGGCTAACGATACCCACTAGGCTAGACCAGTGTCAGGATATTAGAGGGTACTGACTTTCCCAATAACGACTGCCATACACGTTCATGGCAGCCGGGACCGACGGCTTAACGTGCTCTTCGAGGCACGGAGCAGGCGATAATTGTCAATCAATACGCACATAATTTCGAAAAGTCATATAACTTGCGAAAGTCAGAGGTGCGCGACGTGGGCTTGAACCCGAGACCCTCTGCATTGCAGTCTGTTGGTCTGCCCACTGCGCTATCGCTGCTTATTATATTTAGTAAGTCGGTATTTTTCGTTTCAGTGAGGAGTGGCGGCGTGGTAAACCTGTGCATCGGTACTTCAGTGATATCAATAATGGAATTAATAATGACAGCTTTAAGGATCCCTATTTATGAAATAATGCAAATAATAAAAGGAATTTGGCGAAGATATACAAGACCACAGATACAAAAGATGTCACTAATAAAAAAACAAAGTTAAACTAAAGTAGTATATATTTGATAAATTATTTTCATTTTTACACAATCGCTTAAATCGAAGCCAACGTCGACTCGTGCCGCCATGACCCGTTTCTGAAACAATGTGCCAGTCGTTAGATAAGGTTTTATCAAGAAATTTATATTATAGCTAGCTAGCTCAAACTAGGTTCAAAACGTTGATAAATATACATTAATTTAGTAGCAGTACCTAAAGTTGATTTCGTTTGAAATCAAAACACAACATTTCACTGGACGGACGGCAACAATGTTATCATTATACAATTTCATTTCAGACTATACTAAAATAAAAATGTAAGTTAAGGAGTTCAATATTCGCGTATCACGTCGAAATTACTTGATTGTTTAGAATGACTAAATAATAAAAACATGGCGTACATTTCTGGGCATTATAAAATATTTATGTTATTTTCTTTTATAATTATTATTTTGCTTTTTTTTATATCGATCGCAATGATCAATGTCTCTTAAGAAATAGCAAGCAATTGTGACGCTATGTTCGATTTTTACCGCATACTGCTGCGGGCAGTTATTCTAATAAATTATTTTGATGGAAACTGTGCAAAAGAAAGGAAATGAATTAAAGGAAAGAAATCTGGAAGGCAGATCTATGATATGCTGATAAATAGGAAGTTATTTAGATAGTAGATTAAAAAAATGCGTTACGATTTACACAAATATGAGCCAGACTCGGGCTTGACCAGACCTTATGCTACAATGATTACCTGACTTCGCCTTTATACCTTGCTCTTTCATCATTGCAGACCATCAGCTTACATCATCAACAGCAACTAAAAAAATAAATACCTCGTTATTAAAATGCATAACACAAGAGTTGAATTGAATTTTTTTTAATTATCTTATTATCCGTATCTTCTTTATATCATACTTAACCATTTTTGTTCTACCACATTTACAAAACTTTTACCTTTTCCAAAAAAAAGCATATTTTAACTAATTAAAAATTGCATGCACGTCACACGCATAACGCCTAGCTGTGTATTGTTTGGTTACGCTGCTGAATTCTTTTGCGGCCGTGTGTAGTTTTAAATCTTATTTTTGTATGAAAAATCAAGTAATGAATTATAAATAGTGGTAGAATAATAGTTGTTAAGTAAGGTATAAATAAGTCACGGGTAAAAGGTTATTAGTATTTTCATTTAACCCTGTAAGTAGGTATATTAAAAATCAACTAAACATGGGCATAATTACCTTCGTAATTTTACAGGCTGTAGACGATGGCGAAATAGATTTTAAATAGCCAGTAAGCGCTTCGCCATTGTTTTAATCAAATCTGTGATTTCGGCTATGTTCATCATCAGTGATCAGATCCGTTTTTAGCGGTCCTGAAATAAATAACAATTGAAATAGAATGGTAAAACATGTTATATTGCTAAATAAATAAACCCGAAAGATCTGCTCAGAAACAACTAAATTTCAAAACTTCTCGAATCAGCAAACTGTCGATTTGAAAACACGCAGTACCTACATCAACTTGACACACGGATCGCCACCAATTGTTCGTCGTGATCACCTCGCATACGCTTATGTGAGGATACGAACGTATCGCGCAATGGACAGTAAGGACCGACCCAACAAATCTTCTTGCGAGATGACACAACCGAAATGTTAATCACTCAGTCCGTGAAACGCTGGATACGTCATAACATGTAGAAGATTTGTCGTGCATGAACATTTTAGAACAGGCGGCAATCTAAAGAAAAACAATATACTGAGTGGTACGACTATGAAATGTTCTAGTATAGTAGCACCCAATCGGTTAACTATAGAAAGCCCCATGCAATACCCAAAACAAATAACAAAATTCCAAGTTCGATGAGAGAAAACTTACCATTCAGATCAAGGAAGCCTGAAGACATGATTTCATATTAATTGCGAGGCATCTCAGACAACTTTTGCAATCTTCGAAAATCTTTTCATGATGACCGAGACATGTCGATGTGTAAGTATTTTAGATACTCATTACAAAGTTAAAACTATCGGTTACCTACATATCTTCGAATCTAGTTTTCACAAACAACCTTCTTGAATAAAGTTAGCGAGTGAATTCCAAATCAACCTGCCGATGTTCAACTTATTTCCACGTGTTGATGCTGTTTAATTACACTGTACTCTTGGTTCGAAATTGTTTCGATTATATTCAAATTGTACACACAAGTAGATTTACAGACATTTCTGTGTAAATATTCAATAAACTAAATCAATTTACACTTTTTACGAAAATCAGTTTTGTTTCTAACAGTGAGGATCGAAAAGTCAACTGAATCAAAAATATATTACGGTGCCTCGAGACTATGCTATATTATAATTTTGAAAAGTGGTCGTGCGACTCAATTGCTTCAAGTACCTTGGATATGGGGTCGATTTCTTATTTCAACCAACATGTTTGGAGCCTTTGCCTCACCGCAAGCGAGTGAACGTCCGACGATCGCGCTAAAGAGACTACAATAAGATTATTTTATTTAAAAGAAATACATGTTTAAATAATTAATTGATAGACGACGACTTACAACGCCGGCGAGCAAACAGCTCGCTGTACTTGTCGCCCTCGGTCACTCGCTGACGCCTAGCAGCAACGAAACAAAAACTCGCTTCGCGATACTTGCATGATACAAGCGAGTAAGAAATCTCTAAGTGAGCGAAATGTCGATAACTTGTCGCTCTACGCTAACGCCTAACGACAGAACTGTGCCAGTTTACCGCGCAACTCGCTACTCACCGCTGTGAGACAATTGCCTAAACTTAGTTGGAAGAAATCAAAGAAATATCGACATGCTCCTTTACTGATACAAAAATATATACAGTCGAATTTTGTATCGATGCAATCATCAAACTTAGCGAATCACCAATTACACAATGACAATATTTACCTGCAAACTCGACACACCATAAGACAGACATAAAATGTGTACATGTTAAAAGGAAATATTTCAAATGAAATTAACGACACCAGGAAATCATTAATAATGAAGGTAACATAACAATCATATTTTCCTCAAATGAAATTTATTAAGTTTTATCATAAAGGCTACATGAAATATTGGGACTCTTACATTAACTTAACCTAGGTACAAGTATTTATCGATAAATCAAAGTCAACCGAAACAAAATTCGGAGAACACATCATCACCGGACACAATTCAAGACGAAGATTAAAAATGGTTCATTATCCAGCCGGCTGAGTGCATACAAACCCCAAATCAGATAGACTTGAATAACTTTCCTGAAATCACAAAAATTACAACATTTAGATGTCTGTCCACGCGAGACTATTTCTTCTTTATAGGCGCCAAAGTCTCTCAAAATCTTATCATCAAATTACGATGAGGAGATTTTTCAGCAGTGACCTAATAATGTTTTTAAAGCAATTCAAGACAAATAAAGAACTAAGGACAGATGTTAGCCAGATGTACGTCGCCTGAGCAGGACAATATGTGAAGGCCGAACGAACAACATTAGCAGGAAATAAACATGCACTGCTATTGACGGAAATTGATAGCAGCCCACCACACACACGTGTTCAATTTTATATTAACGTTTACACACCAGGTTGATATATATTTATATTGTTCAGTCAACACTCGATGTGGAAAGGAAAAGTAGCTGTTATTTATCATCCATGTCAGGCAGTAGAAAGAAAATATAAAAATATAGAGTTATAAATATTGGATTTTCGGGCAGTGTTGAACAAATAAAGGTACTGGATAAGAATCCAAAGGCACCAAACAAACATTTGCGAGTGAATAGAGGTATTAAATGCAGGGGCGTCCCTAAACACGAGACTAGACTAAACTGGAAAACAAACATCCCAAAAAATATAATGCAATCAATATGAATCGTACCACTTACTTATATTTCTCTTTAGAAGAAGCGAACGTCTATAGTCCTGCCGTCGATACGTGTTCTGTCAAACATTTCTGATAAAATGTATTAAGAAAATTATAAGAGTGCAACAGTAACAAAAAATATGCATTTAATTCCACGGTTAAAAAGTATGAGAATGTTTAAAACCTCACTCAGCAACACATTCTAAAAGGCATGATTTTGAAAGCGTGGGCTCCGCTTTCTCATTGCTCTTTTATAATAAACCATCAGTACTTATGTGCTTAACGGTCAAAAGCACACCAAATAGGTGTAGCGCCCTTTTAAACTTCTGATATAGGCTACAAATATGTAAAATATATCCATAGTATCTAAAAGGCAGGATTGTGAAAGCGTGGGCTCCGCTTTCTCATTGCTCTTTTATAATAAACCATCAGTACTCATGTGCTTAACGGTCAAAAGCACACCAAATAGGTGTAGCGCTCTTTTAAACTTCTGATATAGGCTACAAATATGTAAAATATATTCATAGTAACTAAAAGGCAGGATTGTGAAAGCGTGGGCTCCGCATACTCATTGCTCTTTTACAATAAACCATCAGTACTCATGTGCTTCGGTCAAAAGCACACCAAATAGGTGTAGCGCCCTTTTAAACTTCTGATATAGGCTACAAATATGTAAAATATATCCATAGTATATCCACACGCTTGCCACCCCTCATAATAACACCAAATAGAAATTACTATTCAGCGCTGTCTTCCGAGACCGATTCTTTACGACAAATGTTTGCTAACACATCATGTTTTTGGAAAAAGGATACTTATTGCCCTTTCGGCGTCCCATTCCTTATGGAATCGGACGACAGCGGTATCAGGCGCCGTCATTTCAGCAAACTTCACATCGCCACACTCGCTAAACTTCTCGCGAATCAGTTGCCATGTCACAGTTGGAGGGAGCTGCAGAACATAACATATAATATTAAACGTGTCATTGACAGTATGAGTTTTAAATAAACCATATTATCTGTATTATATAATAGATCAGTAGGAAAATTCATAAGAGTGAATATTCTCAGAATAAGAAAACTCTTAGAATGCACTCATTCTTACAGTTTTTCTTATTCTTTTAGCAACATCATGTTGCTAAAGTAGTGCATTCTAAAAGTTTCAGCATCAATATGCCGAAACTCTCAGCAATTTACTAGTGTAATCCCCAGATATGTTCTCAAGATACGAGCTTATATTATAGCGACTTGCTAGAAAAATCACTATCATAAATATTAATATGTATAATAAAACAGTCACGTGTAATTTACGAGATAACGATAATAGATCGATAACTATGCAATTTTTTAAGTGATTTTGTTTATAGCTTGACACTCTGTTGTAGAACACTTAGGAACTTACAGGGTATATGAATATCTCATTATAAACCAATATCTAATGGTAAATGTACGTAATGTGACTTTAGAGTATAGGGATACTTTCAGAACCAGTATATCAAGCACCATACTTACATTTGTAATTATGACCATATCAGACTGCTTCTCCCTGCTGGATTGTTGAGAACTATCTCGACCATAACCTTGGCCAGACATTGACACTCCTCCCATTTGCCTTCCAGCTCCTTGTCAAGGTAATTCACTATTAAACTATATATCCTATACATTTAATTCAACATTCAACATATACATACATACTAGTCAAAGTAATAATTATCATTATTTTAATAGTAAGTAATTATGAGTTTAATAATATATCATAAGTGTAACTTAGCAAATAACTATATGTATGTTAAGGTAACTACTACAAAAATTATTAAACGGGAAAAAAATTAATTAAATGTGGATACAAAAACAATGTGAATAGCATTGGTCAGAATTTCAAGGAAAATCCTTCAGCATAATTATGGTGCCTTGATAATAAGGTAAATTTGTGATGTGTATGTACATACATATTATATTATGTAAGAATTGTTTTATACATGCATGGTGTATCTACAAATACACAAACCTGACAAAGGTCCAGAGCTGAGTGAGCTGTTTCCCAATACACTGTTGCTCAGTCCAGAATTACCAAGAACACTTGATCCCATGTCAGTGTTAAGACCCAGGCTTGAAGAGTTTACATTGGCCTGTGCAGTGAGGACTGTCGCCAAATCATTTGCAGTCAAACCTTGCTGAAGCAACTGGTTCTGCAGAGCTCCCAAACCTGTTAGGCTTAGTGCCTGAAATTGTAAATTTGCTGTATACATGGTAATATTATTAACATGACTATCTGTGACTATTTTTATCACAAATGTAACAATAGCAAAACTGATTAAATTCAATTTGGCGTGAAGATATCTTGAAACAAAAATAACAAAGTATTAAACCGATCATCATGAAGTATCGCATATACTCATCAGGGGTATAGAAAATACATAGGGTACCTTTATCATACAGAAAAAAAAAATATTGTTTCTGAGTGAAGCCTTTTGCCCGCGGCCTTGCTAGAAAGTTTATAGTCCGTCATACACAATAAAAAATGACAGAGAAAATAATTTCTTATAACAATGAAACAAATTTGCAGAAGTTAAATATTCAATATCACAAAATTACCGTCACTAAACTTATAATTACCTGTAAGCCGAGACTATTACCCAAAGCTGCATTGGCGTTAAGAGAATTGGTAGATAAGCCTGTGCCAAGACCATTTAGAGTTACTCCAGCAGCTGGCACAGCACCCAAAACCCCTGTCCCTAATGCAGTACCAGTGTTTCCGAGACTCAAGCTTGTTGTAGTTGGCCCTTGAGGTGGCATTACATTTCGGGCAACATCTCTCAATGGCTCTCCATTAGGGCCTAGACCAAGACCAATACTTTTCAATCCCTCAGGAAGCCTCACTTCAGATTTATCAGTTATACCGCGGTCCATACGTACTGTCATTCTTCTGTCAAACAGCATTTGTTTATCAAACATAGATATTGCCTGAAATAAATATTTATGTTTAGTTACTGAAGACTTTATAGTTATTACCTGATGAATGATAATAATAAATTAATGATATTATTTAAGAAATTCATGTCTGAGAAGATATTGATTAGTATGGTTTGATAATGCAAAACATATCTTAAATTATGATTTAAACTATATAGATAGGTTTAGAATCATAAATTTATGTAGATTATAAAAAAGAAAATGTAGAATTTAGGCTACTAACACAATGTTAAATATTACCTGTACAGCCTCCACTGGGTGATCATATTCAATAACAGCAAACCCTCTACTGTTACCATCTTTGTCAACTGCTAAATCAATATTGCGCACTTTGCCAGCCATCTTAAATACTTCCTTTATTTTGTTACGGTCTGCTTTGTAATCAAGCTAAAAATGATAAATTTTACAGACAACTCATATAATTGAAACTTATGTACATAATATCAAATAGTTACATAAAAGAATAATGTGCAAGACCAAAAAAGAAAGCTATAGAAAATTGCTTTTTCTTTGTGTGATGATACATTTAGAGATTTTAGTTGATACTTAAACACATAATCTTACATACATACATAGATTCACGCCTGTTTCCCAGAGGGGTAGGCAGAGACTACGGATTTCCATTTGCTACGATCCTGACACACTTCTCTGGCTTCATTCACTTTCATCACATTCCTCATACACGCCCGTCGGTTCAAGGTGCTCTTAACCTGGCCTTTGTCCAGAACGCCTCCGATCTGATCGAGAAACGTTCGCCTAGGTCTTCCTCTTGCGACTGTTCCATTCACACTAGCCTTATAAACTTTCTTAGTCAGTCTTTCCTCGTCCATTCTTTCTACATGCCCAAACCAGCTTAACATACCCTTTTCTATTCTTGTCACTATATCAACTTTCATGCCGCATCTCTCTCTAATCACACTATTCCTTATTCTATCTTTCAGAGTCACACCACATATATTTCTCAGCGCTCTCATTTCTACAGCATTTATTCTGCTCTCATGCTTCTTTTGCCATACCCAACTTTCACTTCCATACATAAGTGTGGGCACTAATAGTCCTCTATGAACAGCCAAACGTGCCTTTTCGGAAACATTTCGACTGTTCATAAAAGCGCGTAGAGCTCCATTCACTTTGTTTCCCGCAATCGTTCTCCTTTCAATATCTCCCTCATGTTTACCATCCCTTGTAAACAAAGTACCCAAATACATAATCTTATATTCCATATTAATTAGATGATATACAGTGGTGGACATATAATTAGAAATAGTACATAAAACTTAGGTAAACACAGAATGAACTATGAGTTATGAGTAAAAACTATATAGATTAAATCACTATTAACTATGCCAGAATATAGCCAATGACTTAAAAATCTCATAAAATAAAATCAAAAGAAATCTGTTCTATCTTTAATTATTAAGAGTTTAAATATGAATGATAGTTGAATTTCTATTACTGGCTGCTTGAACAACTAATTAGAAAAAGGATGCATGCTCGATCCATTTTTTTTATTTAAAAAAACACCTCGTTCTACGCTTTTTCTGTAGTTTCGGCGGCAATTAAACGTCAATTTCGAATTACGTGAATAATATAATGTGACGAGTCAACTAGGCAATTAATTGTTAAATTACATTTAGATTGAAAGTGGACTTATAGAAAAATTGCTATCATCTATTCTAGAATGTTCTGTGACGAAAGTTTTCTACGCTATTGCTCATTATAAAAGAAACGGAACTACTAAAAGTGTTGTTAGAAAGGCTCGTCCAAGGAAAACGTCTCCCCGGGAAGATTTGCAAATAATACGTGTAGCTAAACAAAACCCGTTTAAAGGCTCCAACGAGATTAGAAATTAAGTTTTTATGACCCAAAGAACATATCCTGTAAGCTGGTACGACGCAGATTAGAGGAAGCTAAATTGGTCGGGCGTGTTTCTCGAAAGGTACCGCTTCTTATCAAGCATCACTGAGAGAAGCGATTATTATTTGCAAAGAAATATCTTAACTGGACCATACGAGAATGGAAAAAGGTGTTATTCTCGGATGAAACAAAAAATAAATATGATGAATTCAGACGGCAAACGCTACGTTAGACGTCCAATAAACCATGCTTTTGATTATAAATACTCGAGGAGCATAGTCAAACACGGCGGTGGTAACATTAAAGTATGGGGATGTTTTTCGTTTTTTGTTGAACATATTCTATGCATTTTGTTATTTTATTTCCAAAAGCAAAAGTTTTAGAGCAATGTGCCTTGTATAATATGAAATACGTCGCAAGTGCTTCTAATTATATGTCCACCACTGTATATCTAATCAATTAAGTATATGTGCTGCAGAAATAACTTTAACCTTTTGAACACCACGCTATAACGGCACCTCCAAGTCCTGTACGCCAAGCCCGAAAATCAATATATTATATATTGTTTTTTATGATCAAATATTTCAATAACTAATAACAATTTTGTTTGATGTATACAATTAAGTAATAATTGGGGATTCAATTTTTAAGTAGTATCAGTAAAACACAGAAAACTTATGATTTAATATGTTTATTTTGTATTTTTCTGTGAACCGACAAAAAACAGTTTTGTCGAGTATAGACGACGTTGGCGCACAGGGTACGCTTGCGCATGTCGAGTATAGACGACGTTGGCGTTCAAAAGGTTAAAAAGGCAATTTAATTTGTTTAGAAATATATCAATCTTTGATTTAGTTTGTAACTATCTAACTTTGTTAGTATCTTAAATTAAATAGATCAAATAAATAAACAACATTTGCTGCCTATAGAGGTAACAAATAAGATGTGCATGGAAATGAAATTGTTCGGACCCAGATCTGGGATTGACTGACACTTACTTTTTTCCCCCAATTCAATTTTGCTTCTACATGATAATGTGTGACAATTCACTGAATCCATCTAGTGTATTATTATAAAAAATATTGTTTCTTTTATCCCATTAATTACTCAATCAATGAATTTTAGATTGATAAGCTTACTTTTAGGTAATATACCATAATTATCACTCTCATTAGTATAGTTTTATATGCTATCAGTTACAAGAAATTGTTTATTACTTACATTAGCCACAAAAACTTTCTTGACAAGTGGTGGCTGTACATTTATAGATTCAAGGAACTGCAGGCTCAGACCATATGTATTGTAGTTTTCAGGTTCTCTTGGCTTATTCATTGTCCAACTAAAACATTAAACAAAACTTTTGTCTCAATCAACTTTGATCAACAAGGTTATCCAATAATTATATATTTTTATGTAATTTTCAAGGTATGCATGTATAAGTTATTTAAAATCCATTATACTATGTAACAGACAATTGTAAATATTGTGCAAACATTTAAGAATACATACTCTTTATCTTCCCTATTATTTCTGCCGCCACCACCACCACCACCACCATTACCTCCGCCAGACCTTGCAGAGTTCATTCTATTTCTTTCATTGCCTGAAATTCAGAAGATATTCATTATATAATACAGAATATAATATATATTTACAGACTATTTTCAAGATATGTGGGTTTAAATGATATGTTAGGTAAACTTAGTAGTAGATACCTAACAGAATTATGTTATTTAACTGTAATCAAATTAAACTGTTTGCATACCTGTTTCCTCTTTCAACACAAGTTTCCTCCCGTTTAATTCATAGCGGTGCATAACAAACAGCGCTTTTTTCATTGCTTCCGAGCTGGTAAACTCTACGACACCACATCCTCTGGGCTTACCATTCTCATCATTGAACAATTCGACGTAAGCCACATCTCCAACCTAGACAAAATAGTAAATAGTTAGACCATTTATTGATTACAAAGCATAATTAACTTAAACTTCAGCGTTATGATATACCTTTTCTTTGAACAAATCCTTCAACTCAGTCCAACGAAACTCGTAAGGTATGTTAGAGACGAACAACCTCTTTCCTTCAGGGCGATCTCGGTCGTTGGAACGATCTCGAGTCGCATCAGAGAACCTTGATGGACGGTCTCCGCGCCTTGAGCGGTCACGCTCTTTTTCTCTCTGATTATCCATGCCGGATTCCAGTTAAAACAGTGCTGTTTTAGATGCCGAATGATATCAAAACAATCCACAATTACGATTTAGCTTACTGAGCAGTGTTGTTTACAAACTGTAGTCAAAAATCTAAAGCACTCAAATGCAGTCCTTAAACAAATTATATTTCTTTGAACTATAATCGCCACTTTCCTATCTTAGGCTAGTTTTCTAGTTGCCTACAAAATGGCGTCTTTTGATCTTCCGCACGCCACAGCCGGAACTCACAATTTAGGGATGGACGATATACATCAATGTATTAAAACCATCGATGTAAAGTATCGATACATCGAATCAATCTGATGTTTTGATTAAAACGTCAACATCGAGTAAATATCGATGTATTTTAGTCGATGCACCGAAGAGGCTGCTAAGATTTTTATTATTTTTTATTATGAGTTCCCAAACGCCACGTATGTATTATATATTTTTCGCATAAGCGCCACTTTGCGAGTAGTCATCGAAATAAAAAGACAAATCCCGCATCGTCATCTATGGAAAACGAATTGACAGGGAGGATTCAATTCGTTTTCCGTAGATGGCAAGGCGGACTTCTTCTTTCTGTGGCGCTTATGTGAAAGCAATGGCATATACCTGCTACACTCGTTGTCATTAATGCCTGGCCCCCTGTTTGGTTAAAATTTTCTAATCTGGGAGACCAGACATTAATGACGAATGTAGTACTAATACTTTGTAACGAGTTGTGATCAAAACCTACGTTGAATGTCTATTGAACTATTTTTGTTTTTGATTTAGTTACTTCCTTGATTTAATATGTACTTTTAGAAACCAATTGGATGGCAAAAGATTAGGCAAGCTTGTGTTTTTACAAAGTATTGATAAGAAGTATTGGGATATTTAAAGACTTCATATTTAGCCCTTTAAATTATGTTTGTTTTATTCTTGCCCCTTCTTTTGTCTCAAAAATGTTAGTTGGCAGTTTCAAAATTATAAACATAATAAAACTTTTTGATATGTAAATTCCTTTTTTTTAATTATATGTTTCAAAGAAAATATTTGAAAAATTGCACCTGGAGTTTTCTTTTATTTTCTACAGGTGCAATTAATTCCTTTTTAACTTAAATTAAAAAAAAATCCATAAATTGTTAATTGTCTGCTAACTGCAAGATCATTTTTTTTATATACGCCACATTCATATCTAATTTGTTAAATAAAAATTTCGATGTATGGTAAACATCGATATATTTTTTGATATATACATATAACATTTTTATTAACGTCCATCACTACCACAATCACAAAACACTTATACTCAGAGAGAAGAATGACAACTTCATACAAAATTTGTGAGAAAATTTTTGCTTAGCGTCTTACGCCATCTATTTGCAGCCCGCACAAATCTACCGTAAATGACATGTTTGTATTAGCGCGGGTAATTCAAAATTGGTGGTGTGTAAAAAAACGTGTAGGTATATAAAATATGGGTATGTATATATTGCTTGTCATTAAGGGTTAAAAATAAGAAGCACTGTAATTTTCGATTCGAAGAGATCCTTGAAGTTAATGTGTTTAGATTTAGATTTGTTATGTTATTCTATAGAAAACTGGTTATTAATCAAATCAGCGTTTACATATTCAAAGAAAAACTTAATCGAAATACACAGTTTAGAGAGTTCAATAAAATATGTACATAACTTTATTATAAAAGGTTTGTTTGTGAATAGAGCAATACATACAAATCTTACTATGAATTCATGTACTCATATTATAAAACAACAAAAACAATTTATGAGAATAAACCCAATTTCTCACAACTTGAGTCTATATCTCACAAAATAACACTTGATTTCACCAAAACACTACAACAGAGGAACAGGGTACTCGTCTCAACGTTTTTAATGCGGGAGAAATCAAAACTAGTTTATTTATCGAAAATAAACCGAAATTACAAGATAAACGGTGCGCAGGCGGTAGCATACATTTTGCTTGTAGTGTTGCCAGTAAATACACAACACGAAATTAATTGTAAATATTTATATATTGAATTATCTTTTATATACTGCAATTAAGATACTTTGCTCTATTGTTTAATTATCAAAATTATAATACATAATTATTTCCAAGTTTTTACATTGTATTTGTAATAATACTAATAAATTAAAATAAAGACATTTTAAAACTTAAGTGTATATTTTCAATGGTATCATTACAGCAGGAATGATATCGCTATCCTTGTTTTCCACAATCGTTATCTCTGTTGAATCTAACAACCTCCAATCAACATTTTGTAGAACAGAGTTGACCGACCCTGACCACGACTGCGACAGCTTTTATGCAGTGTTGCCAGCCTGTAGGATTTACTAGTGAACGGTTCTTGATGTAACTAAACTCACGGTAACGGACTAACGATCCCTATTGAAATTACTATCAATCGTTATTGTTCAATATTCTTTTAACAGAGGTTAGCGGTTAGAGGTTAGAGTTAGAATTTGCTTTCCCTAAATACTAGCAGATGAAGGTGAAACTACATGTGCCTTAACCCCCTTAAACCACTTGCTTAGTCTTAGCTCCAGTGATGTTATCCAAGATTGTTATTATCAGTAGCGCAGGCTTTGAGAAAACCGCGTGCATATTCATGCCCATTGGATGACTTGTTTATAATTACATGATTACAATGTAAGCTGCCATACGCTACAATATCGGCCTGGGCATTCAGTTTTAAGCGATATTTATAGTCGAGGTATTGACCAAAACCGATTACCAAACAATTTTAATACCTATGGTGATGGGTGCTCCTCACTCATTATTTGCCTTTCGTGTTTTCGCTCAAGGAGTCAGTGCCCCTGGTTACTATTACTCCATTGGGGATCACAGCTATTGCAATATCGAATCCACATAGATACCACCTGTTTGTATCGCAGAGCAAGTGGACGATAATTGAATTAAAAATCTTTTTAATACGGTAGCGTAACGGACAGAAATAATAACGTCTTTAGGCATCTTATTATCCTTAAAGTTATGGAATTTCATGGAATACTTCATGACAGAAAGTATTTGCTTTAACCTAGACTATAATTATGAATCGAAGGATATCACTCGATCTTAGCTATGTGCATGACAAAGTGGTATGAAAAGACAAAATAGACTGTAGGGATCTAAATAGGATTATAGTTTTTATTGTAAATGTTAATGCCATTATACACTTTAATGTCGGCGGCCAAGATTCACTTTTGATCGCTGAGCCAGTGACGTAAGTAAGTATTATACAACAAAACAGTGACATTTGTGCAAATAACCACTTAAAATATTAAAGTTATAATACTTTATTTATAAAATCTTGTTTAATCAAAATAGTTATACATTCATCATAGTTTCATTGTGTAAAATTCGTAACATTCTGTCTTTTTTGGAATAAGTTTAAATATTTATTACCTTGCTATTAGGCTAAAATAAAAGTTACAGGATTCATGTAATTTTGTCACTATTGTTATTTTTATACGAATCTATGCACACGTATAGATATGACTGATGCTATCGAGAATATAATTTGTTTTTTAACTATACACTTTATAATTTGGATACTGACAACCCTACAATATATTAGCCAATGACTAGCAACGTTACACCTATAGTAAGCATAGAAAGCCAATCAGATGAGACTGTCATAATAATTGCCATGGTTCTTTTTAAAATATTACGGTAGATTTACCTTTCTACCGTAGCCTATGGAATATTTTTACGAGGACACATCAAATACCTACTAAAGCGCTCTCTGTCGGCATTTTCTAACTTTTGTTTGGCCCTCACGGTCGGTGACATATACACGCACACATTCATGTTTGTGATTGTATTGCTTCATAAATATTTTTCGCTTACGATAGCCATGCAGGAGACAACCTGCGATAGATTTTTATTAATATAAGTAGTTTTAATCGTCAACAAATTATGGAGCAGAGTAAATCTAATTCACCTAGATTATTCGTGTGCACCGCCATAGAAAATAAGGATGAGGTTGAGGAGGTACTGTGTGAAATTTAGCAGTTTTCCAACAAAGAATATATAGTCGGCCATGTACAATCATATTTTCTAATACTAGTAGTGGTGGCGCTGCAGTGTATGTGGCGCGAAATTCAATTTGTTATGAATGTTTTCTGTCATCTTATTAGTGTTTGTTGTTTTCAGAGATACGAGAGAGCCTACATTTATTTTCAATCATTGGTCGCCGATTGCAGTGAGAAAGAAGCCCACGATGCGTTAAATAATGCCGTATGTAAGAACCATGAAGATGTGTCTCTTGGTATGCTAATGTCAATACTTACTGAGCCACATAATGCTACCAAGTGCTATCGAGATCTTACACTCATTACAAGAGATGGTCTGACATGCGTGCTCAATAACCTGTCCAACCTGATACTAGAAAGGTATTTAAAGTTTCATGACACCTCCCGCAATCAACTATTATGGCTGATAAAGGAAATGATAAGAAATGCAGTGAACGGTGTGGATAGTGTATGTTGGAATTTAATGCGTTATGCATCTGGAGGAGATATAACTCCTAAGAACATACAACTGGTTGAATCTCTTTTAGATATTTATATTGAAAATCGAACATGGCTAGACAAATTTCCTGTACTTATTTGCATGGTAGTGTATACTTACCTGAGATTAATAGAAGATCACAATATTCCACAGCTTATGAGCTTACGACAGAAAGAAGTTAACTTTGTTATCACTCTTATCAGGGAGCGCTTCTCAGATGTTCTTACTCTGGGTAGAGATTTAGTAAGGTTACTACAGAATGTTGCACGCATTCCTGAATTTAATCAATTGTGGCAAGATATCTTTATGAATCCTAAATCATTATGTCCTACTTTCACAACTGTACTACAATTGTTGCAAACAAGAACATCTCGGAGATACCTGCAGTCAAGACTTACTCCCGATATGGAAAGGAAACTGGTATTCCTTACATCACAAGTCAGGTTTGGCCACCATAAAAAGTATCAAGAGTGGTTTCAGAGACAGTACCTTGCCACTCCTGAATCACAATCTCTTAGAAGTGACATGATCCGATTCATTGTTGGTGTAATACACCCAACTAATGAATTACTATGTTCTGATATCATTCCAAGGTGGGCTGTGATTGGATGGTTGCTTACTACTTGTACTTCAAATGTAGCTGCTTCAAATGCTAAACTGGCCCTTTTCTATGACTGGTTGTTTTATGATTCTGAAAAGGATAACATAATGAATATAGAACCAGCTATTCTTGTTATGCATCACTCAATGAGATCACACCCAGCTGTTACTGCCACATTACTGGATTTCCTGTGTCGAATCATTCCAAATTTTTATCCACCTTTTGCTGATAAAGTAAGACAAGGGATATTTAATTCATTGCAACAAATTATAGAGAAAAGAGTGTTGCCTAATTTGCATCCCTTATTTGATTCTCCTAAATTAGACCGTGAACTAAGAACTACAGTGAGAGAAACATTTAAAGAGTTTTGCACAAATGGGAATGGTGAAGGGGTCTCTGGCTTACGTGACGAAGGTAATGAAGATCTACCGAGAGGAGGTCCTGATGAACCTGCCTTTTCTGATGATGAGGATGAAGTGGCTCCCAATATTGCAGAAGATACAGATGACGATGATTTGCCACTGTCCGAAGTTCGAGCACGCGAGCGCCCAGAGTTGGCAGCGGCGCTTCCATTAATATTGCGACCTCTCGCTGAAACATTATTAGACGAACGCTCGTCAGCTGCAGCCACTGCCCTGTTCAATGCTTGCAGTCCGCCGATGCCGACTGCGGCTGCTCTTGCGGATCTATTCGCAGCAGCTGTCCAAGAAGTACCACCTCTACGCATCAATCGTAATCCATCGCAAGCCGAACTTGACGCAGTTTTGAATTCTCCCTTGTTTGCAATGTTTTCGTATCTAACAGGTTCAGGGCATGACATTGAAACTAAGCGTAAACTAATTATGGAAACATTAAAAGAAATTCACGGTCAAAACACTCTTCATAATGTTGGCTACTGCTTGCTATTTTATTTGAAAGTATGTTACGAGCGGGAACGGCGCGGGGAACGTGACGCTGCCAAAAGAAGAAACGTTAAGTTCAAAGCAGAGGTGTACAGAGAATATTGTAGTTATTTAGAGATAAAGTTGGCTGATAGCTTAGCATTTGATTTTGAAAGATGTCAGGAGTGTGATGCAAATGTTTTAGTGTGGTTGATACCAGATGTGTACAGAGAGTTCAAAGATCAGGCTCAAAACCACATTAGATTACTACATGCTATTGTAATGGCGTTGGACGCCGGACAACTACAGCGCCTTGTCTGTTTGACGCTACAAGGTACTCTAATGATGTTTAAGTCTGACGACATTACAACGATGCTGTCGACGAGCCTAGGCTGGGAAACCTTCGAACAATATTGCCTCTGGCAACTGCTAACAGCGCATGATATATCAGTCGAGGACGTCTTACCCATCATACCGAAATTATCTTATAAAGACCACTCTGAAGCTCTTACATCAGTACTTTTGATGTTAAAACAAGAAAAGCCTACAGCCGATGTCGTGCGGCAATTATTTTGCCGACCAGTTGACGAAGAGGACACTTTCGTGGTGTCTACATTAATGTATTGGTGCCAAGATTACGAAGATAAGGTCGGCGACTTACTTTCAGTACTACTAAGCACAAGATATCCAGGCACGAGCCCTAATAAACGAAAACGCCCTGGAAAACATAGCATTCCACCAAATGCTCCACCTTCTGCTGAACTGGTAAATATATAAATTACTAAATGAGGTTAATGAATCAATCAATTAATCTATAATGCGTTTTATTTTGTTCACTATAGGTGCTCGGCCATCTGGAGCAAATGAGAGTATGCTGTGTGGAACAAAATGACATGTCAATTTTTAATATGGAATGTATGCAAAAAGCGCTTCAACAAGCACAGTCGAATAGTAGTGATAGTTTAAGGGTAAGATATAATTTAACTGGCCATATTGTACCAAAACTCATAAAGTAAATATTCCTAGTTTTAAAAACGTTAATAAATAAGTATATCAATATATAAGACAATATTATATATCAATATAGTTGCAATTTGGATGGTATACCAGTCAATGACATTTATTATTAACTAGCAGACCGCTCCGAGTTTGTCGCCTGGTTGAACATAATATATAGTTTGTGTTCATATAAAATAATGTACCTTTCAAATAGTGAAACAATTTATCACATAGGTGAAGTAGTTCTAGAGATTGCACTGCACACATGTATGTATGTGTTCATTTTGTTGTATTGAGTTCGTGTATAAAAGCTCACAAAATTCGCACTCTCTTTATAATATTAGTATAGAATAATATTTATTCCTAAATGACCATCAATCAACTGCACAGTTGATAAGATATTGGCAATAGTTTAAATACTTATCTTTGAAATTGTAAAGTCAGGCAAAGAGCATAGCTGAATGCCGCATAGCGTTTTGTGTATACATCCTATACACACAAACTATGCGGTATTCTATATTGGCGAGTTAATCATTTTATTGTTTTTTATATTCACATGCTATATTTGTATCGAAAATAACAGAGCATGACTCTTATTTTAAGAAAGTTTTCTTGTGTATGTGCACTTTAGTTACAATTGCCTTCTTAATTTTTCAACCACGACCGTCGTAATTGCGAGTATAAATTCATAAAATAGACTGTTCTATTTAACTTCCACTAATCCCAGATACTGTAAAGCATGCAATACGAATGATTTTCAGTATCCTTGATCACAGGCAGACACGTCTTTGATAGTGTAAAGTACGGTCAGCAACACAAATAGCTGAACTTTATACAAAGTTTTGTTTCAAGTCATATCACTGTGTAATAGGCATTTAAAAGGTTAGGATATGTGTAGAAAATTTAAAAAAAAACTAAATTAATAAAGTGCAGTAAAATTCATAAATGGACTTTAATTTCATACGCTCTTCCTTCGTTTATTGAGTAGCGCAAATCATTTCATGGATTAGTTAATATTAAATACTTTTCACAATATTCTTATTATTGAATCTTGTTCAAATACTTAACTTTACGCGTAATACACAGCACATGTTAAAACTACTAACTTGCTCGCGTCTTATTATTCCAGAGACAATATAGTGAATTACTCGCTCTGGCGTGGGAAGATGAGTTGCCTATATCAAGAAGAGCCAGGAAATTAGTGTCAAATTCATTACCGATCAACCAGAATCTGCATTCATCTAATGAAGATAGTGAGGTAAATACTTTTATATCCAATTGATAACAAATATCAGTTGCAACTGCAACCAGAAGCTGTGCTAAAACGAGACAGAGCTATACACTCTATAAAGCCGCCTGTCTCTTACGCATATCCAATAGACATTGAGATGGTAGTGAGACCTAAGGCAACTGCCATATATTTAAGATACGTGTGTTTTGTCTTTAACTCACGACTCGTAACTAAATATAGAACAAGTTATTTTACTTAAAATAAATTAAGTCTCTCAAGAGTCTCTTACAAACTATAATAATTTATTGCTACCTCAATATATACTTGTTATCAGAAAAGTAATAAATATCGGCTATATACAAACTAATACAGTCATATAATACGACGATGTTATGATTAAGACTGCGCCGAGCGTAAGACAGATAATGACAGAGCTCGTGCGGCGCATATTCAAATCGGCGCGCGGCCGCCATAGTAAAATTGTATGGAGGATTTGAAGTGCTTTTTTGATAGATATGTATCTTTCTTGTCAACCAATAACTTAAATATTTGGGACAGACAAATTGTAATATAACTAGTTATGTTTCGTTTAAGCTGTAAAATAGGATAGATTTCTACTGTTATAATTTAAAAATCACGTAACACGAGCTTACGTTTTTGCATTTTTCGTGCAAATTTACGTAATTTTGTAGGCGAACATATTAATTATTTTAAGTTTTTTACACGGAGTAATTGTAAACACATTCATTGTTATGGTATATTTGTTTTAAACAAAAAGTGTTGATTTTATTCACTTCACTGTGACCGCCTGTTTTGGCACATTTCGCTCGGCGCAGTCTTAATAACTTGAAGTAAGACTATAGTATTTCTTAGTAGACTGCAATGTACTTAGTACACTTTTAATAAACCGCCGACTGTAGTCCTAATCCTTTTGCATTAATTAATTATTAACGTTCGCCGTACATATACCTATCTAACAGTTACTCATTCTCATAATACACACACATACATTTTCTAAATAAGGACAAGGATAATAATAAGAAAACACTGCACTTTCTGTGTATATGCTATAAAAATGAAAATACTCACTCGGATTTAAAATTTGCTTTGACAATGTGAATATTAATTTTGGAAAATTGTCTTGTAAGCATTTTTCATGTTTATGTTTATTCTTTTTCAGGAGGAGGAAATAGTAAAACCCAAACAGGCAAAACGAAGAAAGAAGGCAATCTCCGATAGTGATTGACATATCTTATGTAGAAAGAACGGTAATTTTAAACACCAAAGTGCAACTCTACAATACAATAAATATTAGTAGTATGTGTAAAACATTGTTTGTTACCTTATGTTATTACACAGGTGCCGTTCCAAGAATAGTACCTTACTTCACTGTCAAATAATTTTGCCTTGGTAAATGTAATGTAGTCTATGAAAAGTTTATCCATGGTTTGTTTTATATTATATTTTCGGTGGTTTTTTTTAGTTCTGGTATTAAAATTACGTTATTTAATTTCGTAAAGACCATGGTACTAACGTGTCGGACTCAACAGAACAACCTCACTGCTGTTGTTGGTGAATCAACACTATAAGATGTAATAATATTCTTCCATTATAGTATGTGCAAGTATGTTATGATGTATGTTGAATGTCGGACATGTACTGTAAATTTGGACACAGTAGTCATTTATTGTAAATGTAGGTACCCTATTGATTGTTGTACAGATTTTTTTATCCCCATACATGTTGAACTTATTTTAAGTATAAGTATGAGACCAAGAATTTTATTCAAAGGATATAATATTGTATTCTGGAATTTTCGAAATACATTTTACACTAGGATCAATAAAGTATTTCCCCCTTATTTTATGTTTTTATTGACCTAATAAGTTTTGATTTTATGTAAGAGTAATTAAAAACGAAGTACATATTGTATTTTAGTTTTATAATTTTAAAAAACATCCAGAATATAGGAATAGTGATTGTAAACAAATTTGTTTATATATTTCAGTATTTAACATAACTTCAAATATGTTCTAAGTACAAAACTAACATAACTATATAAAAATACTAAACATGGATTAAATATTCAGGAAATTTTAAATATTTTATTATAAACCTTCATTATTATGAACAATTCAGAAAAAATGTATTATAAATGTCTTTATGTTAAGTCTTTGAAAACTGTGCTATCTAGCATATTTTTTAGACTAGCAGAATCTTTAACAACACAACACCCCTCACCAAGCAATTGATACACCCTTACAACCTAAATATATGTTATAAAAATTGAACCATCAAATAAAGCAAACTTTCTTATAACTAAAGTTTCCCTTGCTTATATCTTTGTCTTGCTTGTGCCTTACTGTATTTTGTTTTCTTCTCTGATGCTGTTGCATCTTTTTCTTTAGAGTTGTCATTCATGTAATTTACTGAAATCAATAAAGATGCATGCTTAATAATAATTTATACCAATGTTAAGTGTTACACATTATTATTACTTATATTTTCTCTTATTATTTAGTGAATGATTAAGTTAAAGTTTGCTGCTTAGATGCATCCTATATAAAATGTTTATAATTTTAGAACTTTTATCAAATTAATGTAATTTCTTGACAGACCTTTCACTTTCAAGTTAAGATTATGTTTAGCTCTCAACAGATTCTTAATTTAAATAGTTTGCTCTATAATTTCATGAAGCAGCTCTATCAAACTGGAGAATAATGCTGAGAAAACTTTATTACTCTATGGATTTTATGACTAAAATCTTTAAAGAAATACACACAAGCATTTTGTAGTAGAGAGCTACTATTAGATTTCTCTCAATCAATAATGGGCAGGAGAGTCTTCACTAAAGCTTGGGAAGTTGCTTGTACTAGGCTGACCCCAAATATATATTTCTTTTGAATATTACTAGCAATTTGGGTTTCATATTCCTAGTATTCTTGTTCATCCCTCCAGCTAAGCTAGAATGCTTGTATTAGGAGTGGGTTCACGTCGGTAGTGCAATCAGTGGGATTCGAACACGCGACCTCTCAATCGCCAAGTCCAATGCCTTATCAATTGGGCTACCACCGCTTCAAACCCATTGAGGAGGTACCTCTACATATCTTACAGAAGATTGTAGTCTGTGTTTATGCAGTGAGTAGGGCTTTCTTAAGTACATAGAATGCTTGTCAACTATGATCAGCGTAATAGCTGTCGCAGCTAATCCTTGGGTTGATTGTACCATAAATCCTCTTAAGAAGTAATATGCAAGTGATATTCCTAATGATGCAAGTGCCCATATGTTATATATTCAGTTGTAGATTAGGCATATTGTTATATATTTATTACTGTAAAAAAGCTTTAGAATTAACTGACATTGCAAGGTTATAAAATAATAATTACCTAGGTCATCCGGAGGCTGCAGTGATTTTCCTTCACTCCATGTGCCCATTAATGTCACACTCTTGCCTATTGCCCATCCAAGGCCTGATAGAGCAAATGCAAATGCTAACATGCTGAATGGGTGCTGAAATCAAAAGAAGATCAAAATTATGTTTTATTCTAGACAATATGACACCATCTTTGAAGCAGTGTGTAATGTCATTGTTTCTCAAGATTTTTAAATGACATAATTATTTCTAGGACACAATTTTGTGTCCCGTGTCATGATAAAACCTATAACACTGGGCATAGCAAAACTAGTAATAGCATGATTAATTTTTTTGCATTATTTATACACTCTTGTAGTTAATAAATAAATATACAAATAAAAAGATTTGTCCATGACTGGAAAATTAATATTTAAATGTGAACCACTTATTAGCACTGAACCAAAATAGATATCATTTGGTAATTTGTCAACAATTGAAGTCACAGATTGCTGCTGTCCCTAAACCTAATCTTAATATTAGCAGCTAGCTCTCCTTGTCTGCCTACTCCATTTGTGTCTGTCCTAAGTAGTTGGTGTCTTATGTACAGCTACTCAGTATAATATCTTACAATAATGATTTATTTGTACATACCGTTAGTGTAGGATTTGTGGTTAAAGTATAATCTAGTACAACAACAGCTATACCTATGACTAGACCTACACAGGTACAAATCCATATTGTATTTTGACTATCTGGAAATAAAACGGATAACATTTTAATGTTTTATTGTAAGCAAAGCATTTACCTAAATTAGACTACTAGTTCCGTATTATCAACCTTTTTCTATTGGAATAGTTAGGGTGGGCAATTTGAGGGTGCGTGGTGGGTTACTCTCTTCCCAATAATTTTATTCTGTGCATAGGCCTAGAATAACATGTTGGCCAATCCAACTTATTGAGTTGCAACCACACACTGGCAGCCAAACAATAGGTTTTCAATTGGCAATCCAACATTTGGCAAGTTAACCTGCCCTTTGACAGAGGCTCACATACGAGCCGCTACATTTGTACCATGTATTTGTTACGATAAAGCTGATATTGCTCAGCTACAAATGTTTATGTTTTTGGTAAAGGACATATTATAAGTTATTACAAATATATAAATACCTATACAATAGATTAATAACAATATTATACATAATTTAATATAAGCAATATGCATTTACCTCGAATTTTCTTTTTTTGAGTATCTGTAATATTTTTAATAGATTCCATAAGCTTAATATTGTGTGGGTCAAGTTGTAGGGCCCTTGTATAAGAGATAATAGCTTCATCATACAATTCACTGGCTGCTTCAACTTCTGCACGACGAAAGTAACCCTAGAAAAAGATAGAAACAATTAACACTAGTTCTGACTTGTTCAATCAATAAGATTCTGACCGATCTTACCTTAGCCCATTGAGGTTGTAATCTGACAGTCTCATTAGCATCTTGCAGAGCTAGATAGTGTTGATCTAACTTAAGAAATGCAAATGATCTGTTGCTGTATAAGACGTAATTGTTAGGGTCCATTTTACTTGCTTGGGTATAATGTAGGACGGCTTCAATGTATTTCCCATCCTTGACGCATTCATTACCTTTTATTCTAAGATCTTCTACACTCGCTGATTGACTTTTTTTGGTGTCTTCCATGGCGTTAATGAGTGAGAGTCAATAGGTAGATATAATGTAACAAAAAGTAATTCATAGAATTGTAAATTTGTACAGATTTCACTAAAAATATCAATATTTTGCCCGGTTTAGATCATTTCGACAGTGACTATAGTGACAGAAACATGACAGCAATGTCAGCAGGTAGACAATGACATCAGACATTATATTGTGACAGTCACACAACGATATAAAAATAAAAGTCAGGCGCTATCTATGGTTTACATATCGTCTGCTGATAGGTGAGTGAAAAGTCAAACCACAAAATAATTTATAATGTAATTTCTTAGTATTTTTAGTAAGTATTTTCGGATTATATACTAAGTAAATCGCGTTTTGGTAGTTTTTCAAACTTTGACATTCGGTAAGGCTGTATGAGTAATACTTTTGCCGAAGTAGTTGTTAGACTAAAAAAAAAAGGTATAAATTTATAAAATGGCTGAATTCTGAGTGACGTATGTGTTGTGTGTTTATGAATTTCGTATATTATCTCAATACAGTGATATAAATAATGAAGTGAGGATTGTTTCCATAAAATTATCATCTTATCTGATTGTCGTCATTCTGGTAAGTTGAATATTGTTTTGCTTCATATCCACAAGTTGATGTTTGTCACGATGTTGGTACTTGGTAGTTGGCTGTAGATTGTAGGCGGGATGGAACGTCCTCGTTTCGTTATGCATTGCATAAACTAAAACTTTGTATTACAACCGTTTTTTCTACCAAACAATCTTATTATGAAATGCTTAATGAAAAACTACCGCAATGCGCCTATGCACTGGTAGACTGTATTCGCGTCATGAACCTTGGTCTTTTCTTAATAATCTAATTAGGTAGGTATGTCCCGGGAGCTCAAGAATCCTTATGAATTCGTAATAGATATAATACTCAATTCGATAATAGACGGGGATATATATAGAGTATTGCCATATATTTTTCGAAACAGCTTGTAGTTAGAAAAACAATATTTTATCACAGAATTCACTTACAGACACTTATAAAATCATGTTTTATTAACAAATCTTCAATTTAAGTACTAAGATTATAATAATCTATATAAATACTAGCTATTAAAAACAACAAAACCATGCAACAAATAACAAAGAAGTGATAGGTTTCACACCAGATGTGTATAAAAAGTCTTGAATCCCATTTATGATATTGTGTAGTGATTGTTTTCTTATGTGCAGTTTTCTTTAATGTGGGAATGGAAACTATTGTATTGTGTTCATACTAATAAAACATAATTATATAGTGTTTGGTCATATTAATGATTCTATTATAATTAATAATATGTTACAGTTATTCAGTGTTTTATCAGAAACTTGAGTTGGTATAAAAGTGGCAATAAAAAAGTCAGTAAATTGACATGTTTTGTTGGCTCATTTAATTTTTAAAAAATTGTTTTAATATTTTAATTTGCCTACTAAATTCAGCTATCAAAGCTATAAATTTAAAGTATTTGTCATAAGAATTCGCATACAAATGTAGCCTCAAACCATTATCCTTGAACCAGTAGGCAGATGTAACATACCCACATTTAGTCAGATATGGACTGAGGTGCCATATAATAGGGAAAAACATTACAGGTTACCAGGCACAATTTCAAGTTTATACTTTGCTTTGAAATCTTCTTACAGGCAAACCAACTAACACTATCCTATCCACTATCCTGAAATTATACCCTGACCTCATGCACAATAATCAACTTCATTACTGCTATGCCTAGGTTCATTTTAAGATCTTTTAAAACCTGTTATATGTATAACATTCTGCCTGTTGCTTAGCATACTAAATTAAAAGTATCAAATTTGCTAACCCAGGATATGATCTATTTTTCATCAAAAAACCACTTAATAGTTTGTGTAATTAACTAGCAAACATTTGAATATCTTCACAACCTAAAAATCGTATAATAAGTTGCTACAGTTTGGCTTTATAACCACTTAATCAGAAAATAATGTAAAACCAAATAAACCAATAAGGACCTTAGGAATTCAATAACAAATACTATTTATCTGTAATAATTATATTTGTTTGTCCTTTAATTTACTTATATCTTTGAAGAAAAATATATATAACAAAATAGTAAACTATATGATAATAAGATGTGTTTACTAATTAAGACAGAAACATTCCAGCTTCTTATCATCCCAATAATACTTTAAAGTTAATAAGAGAAATAGGCCACCAGCAAAAGCATTAATCAGTTATAATTAAACATGATATCAACTGAGCAAATTAATTGGATGACCCATAATATGAGATATAATAACAATTCAAGATATAAACAAAATCATCATGACTTGTTTGTTATTTATGGAGATTTTCCTATGTTTCCTGAATTAATATGTGAAGTATTTATGTATGTATTCACACACACAATGTTTCTATTATTCCATGTAAATATTACAAATTGAAAATTAATTTGATAACCTATGTCATTTACTCTAGTGAAACAAGTTTAGGATGCCTGTTGAAAACGAAAGTTATTATGACAGAAGAATAGCTATGCTATTTTAACAGCAGATGTTTTCATGAAACAGGAAATATCTCAAATGAAACTGGGTGTTCACTCCACACATTTTACTTCATGTACTCCAGCAAAGTTTTGTATAAGCACTTCATCCAACTGTCAGGCTATTGTGGGCAAGAATTCATTTAGTATCATAGGTAGTAGCACTTCTTGATATTTATTTACTACTATAACATCATCATGCAACTTCTGTTCCATTTTAATGTTAAGAATAAAGCTGGCCTTTTTATTGACTAAGCAATTTCTTTCTAAAGGTTGTGTTCTGTAATTGTTTTCTCAAAATGGATATCATTATCATATGGCTACTTGAGGAGATGGAGTGCTCTCAGCAAGGACACTGAGACTTTTTTAAAGGGATGGCAATACAGGCATTATCAGCAGTATTGCAAGTATCCATATGCTATGGTAACTAATTAACATGAGGCAGACCATACTCTTGTTTGCTTCCTTGATAGCGCAAACATTAGTCTTATTGTCATTCTACTACTAATATTACTCATGCGAATCTACCTCACATTCTATGAAATGAAATGAAATTTATTAAACACAAATAAGTAAGATACAGTTATTATGGAACACTGGTACCCAAGGTAAGATATAACTTGTGTTATGTGTTCTATATTCAGGTCAAGAACTGGATTTATAAGAATTCCAATTTTGTATACATATTCTCTACAAATAAATATCTGCTGACAAGATAGTGCAAGCTGAAGGTCACCTTGTCACTGTCAATGTATCAAGTGTAGTTAATGCCAAAAAATTATGTGATCACAAATTATTGTTCCAAGTTGGAGGGTTCTTTATTTCCTTTGTTTTAATGTTCCGAATTGGAAATACGCTTAAAAAATTATTTCTATTGTCCTGTTCCTGACCTTCTATTGTCACAATCGATACATTAGTCTAAATTGCCTAAAACTTCTATTATGAGCTTAATATACGTCATATAGTAGAAAGCGGAAGCCCAGTACTTAGGGACTTGCATACTAAAATCCTAAATATATCATGGGCCCAGTGCAAACGGTAGGTATAATTAAACAGCCGCTGTCTGTGCCTATATTTAGAGTATACATCAGTGCGCAGATGTCGAAGTATTCTGACTCACACAGTCATTGATCATAACTGGACATAAGGGTCCGCAGGTTCAACGCAAACATTTTTATACCCTGTTCATACGTTACAACGTAATTATAGTGTCGACAAATCTTTTAGGTAACATGGGAATCAGATAAACAATACGATGTGGCAATGATGTTCGAATAAAAATTTGTTTGACCCTGAGACCACATCTATTAGTCTATTATGTTAACACTTTTACGAGATCGCACTGAATATTATTAACTAATATTAAAATATAAATAATGAACATCAGCAGAAATGTAATTACAAAGAGCTCTTATGCTTCTGTAGAACCTATGTTTATAAAATATGAAATCATGTTTAAAGCCGGCTACTCACACACCTGCCGCAGCCCGCAGGGGCAATATTGGAATTGGACCCTTAATTGTGATGCCTACTTAATTGTGATGTGTATGGGCAAGCATGGGCAATTTTTAGATTGGGCCTGCAGCAGAGCGGCAGGGGCGCAGGACCTTCCTAGCTCCCTAGGTTGTATCTACCGCCCTGCTAGATTACGGCATGTGTAGTAAGATTGGGGCAATTCCAGTCAGTTTATTGGCGACATTGGCTTTAACACATCGTATATGAAATTTTTCTCGTTCATTTGTTCTAAAAACATGAGACCTAAATGCCATATTTTCATTTATCGTCTCAATATATTGACTAAAATAAATTATATCGAAATCGTTCTCAAATATCTAAGGATTTAAAATTTCAGTTTATTTTCTTACTTTACGTGAGCACCTATTTCTTAAGTGTATTGTGTCATAGCGTGTCTTCATTGTGAAATTAGTATTCTTCTCAGCTCTTAGTGAGTCAGACGATGATACCCAGTAGCGGTCACGGTTGGTTTAAACTCTATTATTACTTAATTCACTATAAAAACAGGCGGATCACAGTCGTCCTTGCCGTTTCGAAGTCAACAAACTGGACGAAGATTTGTCAATAACAATGTTCATTGTTGTTCTATTTTACGGCACAGATAACCTATCTAAGGCCATAAAATACACCTATTAAAAGTGGTGTGAAGGTTAATGAGGTTATAAGTTAATCAACCAACTCTTAGCAAGACCAGCGACTGCTTCTCTATAAAGTTCTCTATCTACCTTGTTGTTTCAGTGGCAAAAGTGTGAGCAACATATATCGATGCTCGATTCGCGTATAATATCTTCTCGCAATTCTTCGCCACAAACAAAAATTTGGATTGGAGAGACTGGTCCATATAACACAAATAAGTTCAGCGCAGACTTACATTAAATACTAAAGGTAGTCCGTGGTTTAGCATGAGTGTGCTGTATGTATAACAAGATTACTCTGACATGCCGTCTAAATCTGGCTGTATATGGTCCCCGTTGTATAAACAGGCCGTAAACATTATGAACTGGTAAAAATATCTACCTACAATTGGTACTGCGTGTTCAAAGAGAATAAATGTAACATTTACGTCAACAAACAAGGCAAGCTATTTGTTACAACGTAAATCAAACATTTGTCGCTATATGTATACGTAGAACATAAGGTTAAAATCCATAATGCATAATTCACAACGCCGGGTTACGACTGCGGCGTGGTGACATCATCGGCGCACGCCTTGCCTCCACACTGTTTGTGGAGTCAATTTGATGAGCAAGTAGTTCGTCGCACACCGTACACGATAACGAGTAACCATATGCTAAAGCGCTTAGTACCTAATACAACTTAATATTTTTAATCACTACTACTATTCCATCCATCGAACAGTTTCACAAACTACCTCTATCGAAATGATGTTCAGAACTTAACAAGTACGGCCATACACTGAGTGCATTGGGATTGAATAAAACGATGACATATTCTCGTAATACCCGATTACAATTTGTCTAGGTTAAGCATTAATACTTACTAACAATATCAGCTCATGATATGGCAGAGACAAGACGAATAAAGGTCCTCAAACTAATTTCAATCTACAACGTTCTAGACTGATAAACTTTCTTAGTAATCCTCTCTAAGCTTTGATCAACAATACTACACTCGGCGTCACAAAAATCGCACCTTTTTAAAATTCAATATTAAAGTACTTTTTCTCAAACTTTGTCAATAGTGAGAATATGATTGTAGGATATCATTGGAAAGGTTATTAAATTGCCTTTTAGAAATTATAAAGCGCGAATGGTTATTTTTATGTTTTAATAATAAAAAAATCACAAACTTAGAAAATAATAAAATTAATAAAAAAACAAATTTAAAAAAATACTATTTCGTCCTTAAAATCTAGTGTTTCCGCCCCCAGCCTTGATGACAGCTTCCATCATGGACCTCATGAGAGTTACTACTCTCTCTTGAGGTATGTTATCCCATTCTTCGATCACGGCATCCTGGAGCTCTTGGAGAGTTGTGGGAGCAGGATTTCGTGCTCGTACATGCCTCTTTACATCATCCCAGAGGTGCTCGTTAGGGTTAAGGTCCGGGTTTCGTGCTGGCCACTGCATAACAGAAATCTCGACTTCTTCCAAGTAATCACGCACACTGGCCGCGGTGTGGCAACGGGCGTTATCAGGCATTAGTATGAACCCATCGCCAACAAAACCAGCATACGGGACCACATGGTCTTGCAAGATCTCCGTTATGTACCGAGCAGCATTCAGCGAACCTTGCCCTCGACCACCGCCAGTCCGAGAGACGCACACAAGTTCCGTTTTCCCGTCCACGGATATCCCACCCCAGAACATACAGGAACCACCCCCGTATTCTGTTGTTTCTTCGATGCAAGCTTGAGCAAAGCGCTCTCCTTTTCTTCTGTAAACTCTTCTGCGTCTGTCATTACAGAAAAGACAAACTCTTGTCTCATCGGTAAACAGAACGGCTCTCCAATGGTCAAGCGTCCAAGTGACGTGCTCCTGAGCAAATTGTAGACGGTCTCTTCTGTGCTGCGTGGTCAATTTGGGACCTTTCGCAGGTCTGTGGGCAGTGATTTTCTTTTCTTGAAGTCTTCTTCTAATCGTAGAGACACTCACAGCCGTTCTACGAGCTAATCGGAGCTGCTGTTGCACCTCAACAGCATTACTGAAGCGGTTGCGCAACGATGTGGAGACAATGAAGCGGTCGTCTCTCTCTCTGATGTACAGCGTTTTCTTCCTTATCCACGTCTTCGGATAAAGCCACCAGTCTCTTGGAACCGTTGATACACTCGTCGAACAGAGAAACGACTCAGATTTAATTGTCGAGCAACATCAACCTGACGTACTCCTTCTTACAATAGTGCAATGACTTGAGCGGCTTCTTCAGAGGTGGTATCCATCTTCAGGTATTTTTTTCTTGAGTATGCTGTTCCAATGTGTACACTTTAAAGTCTGAGCAATGATTGACCCATTTTTTACCTGGACATGACCTTTTATACCCTATTCAGGTAGCTCAACTAGCGCTCTAATGGATGAGCATTTTTTCACCATTATGTTAAATGTTCCCTAATAATAAATTTTATTTTGGTTTTTAATTCTACCGACTAATAATGTAAAGGTATTGAAATGCTCTTAAAAATGATATATTTTTTTATCCAGTAGAATCAACGCGCTAAATTTTGGGAGGTGTTTATTGAAAAAAACAAAAAGGTGCGATTTTTGTGACGCCGAGTGTATTTACTCAAAATCTACAACTTTTCATATCTCATAAAACTTACTGTTGTTATCACAGTTTGCAATCATCATCATCATCATCATCTCAGCCGAAAGACGTCCACTGCTGGACATAAGCCTTCCCCAAGGTTTTCCACAACAATACGACATTATATTTAAACAGGTCTGCCAAAATATCAAAAAAAAAATAAACGCTAATAATAAAGGAATCGTTTGAAGTCGTTTGTCTTTTTTATTTAGACTGCACTTACAAGCAATTTTACTTTTGCACAATAACGATCTTTAAAATCGTGACTCAGCTCAAACAGAGCCAAATTATATAACCTGCCAACAAAATCGGCATCTTCAATATAAAGTACTGCTTTTAAGCAAGATATGCTTAAAGTTTAAGTTACACTCGCTACTTCATACGCTAAACAAAGTAGTATCTAGTTAAATCTTATCATATAGAAATTGATAAAATTGGTTTTTATGTTACATTCCTGCTAAATGTAGAATACACAAAACGAAAAACATGACAGCCGAAATTTCGAGAAAATAGAGACTACAATTTTATTCATCTGTAACGATTGTGTTACCGATATTAGGTGCAGGTGGAATACGTTATATAGTTGTTGCTGCGGGCAGTTAGTAGTCGATCGAACCTAGTTTCTCATTGCAGACATTCGTGTGAATAGAGGACGTTTCGATGACAACCGTGGACACTTGGTTCCGGGGCAATGCGCCGCGAACTCTACCGTACGCCAGATTCCTCTCACGCTCCAGTTGCCGCAAATACCACTAATTGTATTGCATTCTGTCTGCGCGGATGTGGAATTGTGGACTTTGACGATCCCGTTCTGCGCTTCATGTTAAATTGCTGTCTTTCTTTCTGTTACTACGCGTTCAAATATGTCTTGCATCAGATAGTAGACTGTCACTAAGTATCGACAAGAGTGTACATTTACTTGCCTACGTCTTATTTTATGTTGAGTTCTCAACAGTCTTCCAGTGTTCAACAGGGTTTCAATTCAGCATACTTTACTCTGCTAAGTGTTATGTTTATAAGACTAACTTTAGCTTTTAGAAGACCCATGTTCATTATTTGGTAGACATCATCGACCGAAACCAAGCTACTCTCGTTTATGTAAACAAGTTACTATTGAATTGCGTCCTTTAGATCCTCTTAATGTCACTAGTTTCAACGTCTACAGTTACTGATTTCCCGGTTGTATGTTAATTGAATTATCAGAAAGAAATAATATCGGTATCATGTCAATTTTATAGTTATTTAAACTTAAAATACTTTGTTATCGTTTGCTCTATGAGTTAGCATTGCAAAAGCCACAAGTGCCAATAAAACATAAAAATAATACTATTTCATTAGCAGCATGGTATGTTTATTATACCCAGGTATCGTCATATACTATATATCCTAGTTGACAACATACATGAAATAAATAACTACGACTGTTTTCCTCATGTAAACTGAATGGAGAACAAATGTATTCCATAGAATATCTTGCAGTTTTTTGATGTGATTACAATGTTTTGGGTTACATTACAGTTGAACAGAATTTGATATGTGATTAATCGCTAAGCCGCTTATTTTGGCTTTAGAGAAAAGTTTTTTTGACCCGCGTTTTTCTTAGGCCTGTAATTATTTTACTTGGCGGAATGCTTGACGCATTCCTCTCCGCCGGGGCGGGCGGAAGGGTTATGTCGGACTCACCGAGGTAAAAGAGAAAGATGGAAAAGATGATAGTAATGGACCTCCCGGAATACCGACTAAACCTACCACGGTATTCCTCGGCAAAACCGCTATCGACGGGTCCACGCGAATCACTTGCACATGCGGTCGCGACCCCGCCGAGGTTTCGGCCCGCCGTATGAAACGGCAGGCCACTACACGACAAGACCTACGGATTCGACACAGAGGCTTGCGTGGGAACACGCACGCCGCCTCTCGGACCTGGTGCTGATCGGATGGTGGGCAGGCCCACGGAGCCCACCACCCCCAGGTCAAACCTCAGGTTGGCTGGAGGTCGTCTCGCGCCCTCTGGCGCCAGGCTCTGCGGTCGGGGAGAGAGTTTAAGCGCTCCCTTTCCCGCTCCGCCGCCTCCTTGATGGACATAACTTCCTCACAGAAGGAGGCGACGGCGTTTCACGACCTCTCGCTCCGGACCATAGATTGAACGACGGCCAAGAGTGAAAGGGCAGCCATACCGACTGCCGCGATCAACTCACGGCGCTGCGATGCCCAGGCGGGGCAATCCGCCAAAGTGTGCAGCGCCGTGTCCTCAACAACGTCGCGGAAGTCACCGCAGTGGTGACGACCGGGCGTCTCTTATCGGCCTATGCGACACAGGAACTGGCCAAAGCAACCGTGGCCAGTCATTACCTGTGTCAGCCTGTGTGAGGGCGCCATGCCGCCCCTCCAGCCACTCCTCAAAGACAGGACTTATCGCCACGATCGTGGCTTGCCCGTAGGCATATCTATGATAAGATCTATATGGCTTAAAATCTCTTCTGTAGTAAACTAGTTCCTAAAGCTATGGTTAATATTGAAAGGCTTTAAACTAACTATAAATTTACTGCAATTTATGGCATCTCGAAAGCATTTAGATGGCCATATGAAATATATTGACATGTAATCTTCAATATAGCTGTTATGGTCACCCAGTATATTGTAGCAACAACATATTGTAGTAAAAATAATGTCTTCTTATGAGCCTAAGAAAAGAGAGAAGAGAGTTTAAACTGTCTGGACGTCAAGATTATAAAATACTTTTCATGCCTTAAATTAAACTATAATTGATATCACGGGTCGTAGCTCTGAACAAGCAAACATTCTTTCATGCAGTAAATGAAAACACGCCAGTGAACGAATATAATATTTGGTAAGATATTATAAGTTACATTCGGCGAACAATTATTTGCTTTATTCGGTGCAAGTATCACTCGCGAAAGTGCAACTGCGCTGAGCGTACACAATTACACGTGCTCGATAGATGCCCAAACATCTTTTGTTGTTGTAATACTGTAATTAAAACATAGATTTCCGATTTGAGCAAAAATCTGCTAAATAAATTTGTCCAGAACAAAATATTTGCTTTAGTAGGAACGAGGTTTTAGATGCCAATATTGGGTAAACGTTTATTGCAAATAGTTGTAGAACATGAGATATAAAAGAGTTTAGTTTTTCTCTGTAGAAAGGTGTTGGCTATCTGAATCCTGTTGGAATTGTTTTCGCTTTATCTTTATTGCGATACCCAACGAAAATACGTTTCTCAAAAATAATTCAATGTTCTTACACGACCTTTGGAACGATTTATAGTATACTAGATGTTCCCGCGGTTTTATCTGCGTTTATTGTTACTGCGCCGCCCCCGTGGGTAGTAGCGTGATGTTATATAGGCTATGCGACACTAAAATAATTTTCAAATCGAACCAGTAGTTCAAACAAACAAACTCTTCAGTTTTATAATATTAGTATAGATAGATGTACAAGCCAACATATAAAATAACATGTGAAATATGTTGTAAATCCATGAAATATTACTAGGATTAAGTTTCCCTCAATTAGATTTTTATGGAGGTTCATGGAATAGTTATGACTCTTATCCTTACTTCCTTACTAATATTATAAATTCGAAAGTAACTTTGTCTGTTTGTCTGTTACCTTTTCACTGCTAAATCACTCAACCAATTTAAATGAAATTTGGTACAGTTTTAGTTTAAAACCTGGGGAAGGACATAGGCTACTTTTTATTGATATAGGTACCATGCGGGCGCAGCCGCGTGCAAAAGCTAGTAATCTATATATATTAGTAGACATTCGATTAATTGCTAGTTTGTAGGATGTCATGAGAATGCGGCCCTATTGTCTATCAGATTTTTCTGTACCAGGGAATGATTCGCGTAATAGTAAGCGATTACCAAAGTCTACAGACTTGTGCAAGACCAGAAGGTTCATTTACGCGTTGCCGATTCTTAAAAGAAGGCCTATAGTACTTACATGTGATATAAAATACTGATTATTTGTTAATCCTTAAGGAATCTGGAACTATACTTGCCGCACAACACAAGTTCCTTTGCCAGCAATCTTCTAGGGTGGATTTACTCTTTCAGCGAAATACCAATTTTCTGTGAAATCCTGCTGTTTTCTGTCTTTTCTTATAATGTAGCTCTTTACTGCAACTCGTTAGCCGCACTTATCTTTAAAACAGGAAGTTATGCAGTGATCTATTTGTAGCCAAAAGCATGCAGCATGTTGTAAGACAATACATACATATGCATTCCTTAATTTCGCACTAAATATTGTGTTAGCGTTGAGTCATGTACAGTTCTTTCGTAATGTAATCATTCGTTTGAGCCCAGTAAACACGTGGTAACCAGTGCACTCGTGTCAATTACAAAGTATCAGTGTGTAGAACATTTCCTGTGTGCAGTTCGGCACGGAGTCGGTTTGCCGTAACCCGATAACCGTAGCGATCGCACCAGGAAATCGACACTCGTTTGCTTAGTATTCTATATACATAATGCACGTATTGTGTCTAGGATCGTTGTCTAGCAATCCACTATTGTATAGTTTAATCTATCTAAATTATAAATGCTTAATTAGTTTTAAAGCGTTAAATCGAAATCTAGACTATAATAAAAGATGGCGTGTAATGTCATCACAACAAGCAGCAAGTTGACTTAGTTTACTAATGTTTACTCCATTGCTTCTAACCGTGAAGATTTTCTGTGTCCAAATCTGTCGGCCTCCGTTTACGATTACGCAGTAAAGACGAATGGCATGGACATAGACGGTCGTTTGTGTAATACCTTAACTAATAGGGATATTCACGAGTCGGTGGGCAGATCGTGAGTCCCCCACTGACAGTTCGCAATTGGCTGTCGCGACATATGAACGTTTATTGTTACGGAAGCTCGGCTTAGCGCGTCTGTGTATAGACGTGTTAGACATGTTATGTTCGTTATGATGTGCCGTGCTGTGAACATGTATCCCATGTAAATAAACAAAGATACCACCGCGCTCGGTTGACTCACTATTGAAAATCGTCAAGTGAGTGTAAACACGACTGCAGTGTCGCTAAAGAAACAGATTATTTTGTCTTGTGTTTGTGACCAGTGTTACTTTTGAAGGATTAACATACATTGTTTTGCTTTTTCATCAATATCGGAGGGCAGTTGGCAAGGTTTGTAAAATAATAGTAATAATTGTTTTTACTAAGATCTCCAAGTTTATACCTTTCTAACTAGTTAGTGTTTACTTACTTATAGAAAACTATACCGAGCGAATTCTGCGTAATTATCATATTTTAGTATATCCAATATTCCAGTATGGGTAGTCAGGCTTTAAAGTTAACTAGAAAAATATTAAGTGGCTCATTAATAATGTTACATTGTAGGTAAAGGAAGTCAGAAGACGGAAAATATACCGATTCCTGGTAATAAATACAGGCGACAATTACGAGGTTACGAGGTCAATGTGTTAACATGTCCACCTTGGTAGCTTTGTCGTGGGTTGTTTTGCCATACATGCGATGATTTGATCTTCATTTAAAATAATACGTGTATTCCAAATAGCAGACGTTTAATTAGTAATTTTTTTACGTCTCATTGTCTCATTTAATCTGTGTGAAAACAATCCGGTTTTATTCATACTAATTTGGCTATAAATCTAAACAGCTATGACAGGCCATATAACAATAATAACAAACTGTAAAAATAAAATATAATTTAATTCTAATAAAACTCCACTTGAGAATTTCATGTCTAGGTTTTTTTAGAGGCGAAACGCAGCGATTAGTCGAGAAATTAACAAGACGTGAACAAATTTTGTGCTTACTGGCGTATCGGCTATTCCACAAATTAATTCGGCTTTATAACATTATAATAGCTTATCTCACGGTTTCGAGTAATTAACTATTTAATTACGCTTCTTATAAAAATAAAACGAGTTAATTAAGACAACCAACAATTCGGTGTCATAAGCAAACAATACGGTTGAGTCATGATGTGTCTCACCAAAACGAGGAGTGGCCTTTACCCTATGGTCGACAATAAAAGCGGGGTGTCACTCGCCAAAACAGGATTAATGGTCTCCGAACATGGAAATAGCGTCCGGAAGTACTTATTTACAAATGTCGTACCCACCTTGATTGCTGCAAGTCTTATTTCCGACATGGTATCGTAAAATTGTATCGTTTGTGTAATAAAACACTAAAATGTTAATTTTATATTCTTATTTTATTTACATGTAGGTAAATGGCGATGTCTCATTGGTCTCTTGTAATCAGGTTTCTTATAAAATCTAAACTATAAACGATTCTGATTGTTATAAGAAAAGGAATATAAGGCATATTTCCTCAGATTTAATTTCACTTACGTTACTTGTTACTAGTGCACCGACAATGTTTTTACATGACCTTACGAAAGGGAAGGAAACGATTTTTACCGGTTAAAGGCCGAAGTTTTTGCAGACATCGTAATTCTGTTAGTACGTTCTAAAAATTGCTTACCGTCAACCCGTATTCAAGGCAATTTGTCTTACTTTTTAATATTTTATATCGAGATACGAACTCGAAGAAAATACAATCATCTGTTAGAAAGCTAAGTTATTGTATATTTTTGATAATTTTTCCTTTTGGTGATGTGCTGAATCGTTGACAAACTTTAAAGTCTAGCAGTTTCTAATTTTCCATTTATTTTTATAAAACATTATATGTATACAAAATAAATGTAAACAAATGTCAGTAAATGTATACAGTGATAAACGAAATGTGTCTGCTGTTGCGTATATCATTTCCTAGTTCCTGTATTTATTTTAAGGCTAAAAGTCATTGACCGACACAGTCCACTTTGGCGTTTTTGGCGATATTGTGACAATCGTATTATAAATATGTTACAATAAGTAAATAATTGCTGAACCAAACGTAATTATTGTGTCATCTCGATACGTAGTCAGAAGACCGGTTCTTAAATCGTAAAGAATGTGTACGATCTCGTGCGATCAAAACTCTCGGAATTATCTAATAGTATTAGCATTCAATGAATCGTAATGGGCGAAAGTGGCGGACACTAAATGTCAGCGAAACTAATAGAATCACAGACAGAAAATAATTTTTAATTGTAACATGTTTATTCAATCACCGTCAATGTTTTCTTTCTAAGTATAGTATAAGAAGGAATCGAAAGTGTGCATTCATGCTACTGTAACTGGAAGTAACATTGTTGTTGCTTTCAGATCATGTTTAGTATAAAGAGTAGTAGTTAACACAAGAGTGTACCAAAAAGTCAAACAATCAGAATGCTGATGAAGTGATGAATGATGTTATTCTGTAATGGCAGCAACGCGGTATTGGCGAGCGGCGCGGCGGCGGGCGGGATGCGATGAAAGTGAAACGCGCGCGTGGTCCCGTGGCCGCGTGGTCGTTCAACTCGGCACGCGCCTGCCAGTCCTCTGGCGGCCCATCTCATTGCTCGTGTTGTTTTTCGTTACGATTTCTGTGGAGCCTGCCAAACGACCTGGTGTTATAGCCAAGCGCCGACAGCTCACGTCGCGACACTAACACGTGCTTTACTTGCAAAACCTACTTTGAATGCAGCTAAAACGTGATTTGTTGCGCTGATGTATTTTATTATCGTTTATATGCTACCGTAAATTAAGCAATCTAACGCCAAATAATCTAGTAGAATTAAGTTGAAATTTATTTAGACGATCGAAGCCGCGCGTGATGCCGTTTATCTTTCGATCGATTCGAATGATTAAGTAAGATTGTTGCGGTCATGCCTTGGATAATTGACTTCTGTTTACTTGCTTATTCGTACAGTAACCTAGTTACAGTCAACCGAAGCTGACGTATAAAAGTCAGTAGTTACGTTCGCTCATTGCTGTTCAGTAGGTACTTAGTCATATGACGTAGTATTGAGAAACGAAAGAAGAATCTTCTCATTTCATTTAATATCTATTTAAGCTAGTTTATTAAAGAAACTTATTAAATCTTAACGTTTATCACACATATACTTGTATATCAGTTCTCAGTACCCTTAATTCGATTCTATCGTATTTATAAGTACCTACTAGTGGTCCCCTAGGGGTCAAAATTAACCCATAATGCAACAAAAATATTTCTCTATTATATTTTATCCTTCTACACTCCTTTCTCATATAAAGTTTAACTATGCCAAATCTCCGTACGCGCAATAAATATGTTTAAAAACGGGTACAAATTTTTGGCATTAAAGCATTGATAAATATAACTAGCTCAATAACTAAGTCTTCTATGTGAGACTATAATGATAATAATTATTATTTATTTATTTTTATAATATAATGTCTATATTTTATTAGCTTATCTCCCAGTAAGTAGTTTACGTTCAGTTACTCCATATACGGATCTGTGACAGATTCCAAAGTAGTGATCTAATAACAAACACACGATAAGTCCCTCTTGCCTTAGGGCGCGGCTTGAAATCTTTCGATCACGTTTCTCCTCTTTCGCATGCATGACGAGAGTTTAATAAACGTATGGAAAGGTATTGTTTCTTAGAAAACCATCCATACCTTTGTTAAGTTTAAATATATACCTACATAGTCTCACGCCTGTCCTCCTGAAAAGGTAGGCAGATGTGTATCACACCCACTCTTTACCACCTAGGCTTTTTAAGCCTCACCTTATAGAAGGCAAAGCTCCAGACTACGTAATGGTACTGAGAGTTTCTTGATAGAAAACCCAAAAACATTCTGGCCGACCAACTAGGGTTTCGATATTAAGATCTCATAGTTTAGCGTTCCCTACAGCTGCGCCACCAAGGCAGTCTTAAGTTCACAATATTGAATATAAATACTATAGAAAAGTGACAAAACTGATAGGTATGTCTGAATCCCTACTGTGAATTGCGCCATGAATTGTAAAGAAGATTTGGGACCAAATTCCTTTGACCACAATTGGATATATGTAATATCCACTTGTTAAAAAGGTTTAGCTTTTTGTAGCATCCTTCTGTTACAATTGTGGGTTACTATAAACCTACAGCATTTTTTTTTTGTTATATGGTGATCTTTTATTTGACTTGTTTTATGAGAAATTGGAAAAGAATAACACGCCTATCATTTGTATTACACCGTATTCTATAATGTAACCAACTAAAATAATGTACCTCTACGACATGGAGCCAGTTTAAATATTTCTATAACATTAATCGGTGTTTACATTAAATCAAAATTAAATCAGCTATTAATTTTGTACATGCGTCATAGACTAATTTTTCATCCCAATATAATAAATAAAGTTAAGAAAGGTAGTTCAGGATTTTCGCTTAAGCCTAGGATTTCGTTCAACCTAGGGTAGCCCAACTGAGGATCTTCAACTTTATAGATGTTCGCAAGCATGTAACTTGTGTTGTGTTACTGCTGCAGTAGCGTGACGGGGATTTCAGAATGACGCCGATATCCTATAATTAAGTAAGACATGCTGGGCATTTGTACACTTATATGAAAGTTCGCCACAGCCGCACATCCCTTTCTCTACGACTAGTCCAGTTTATGATATAATGTTTCCCTACACCAACCGTAAGGTTATAATAGTGGGAGCCGCTGTACCTTCCAGTGCCCGAAAACACCTTCCGGGACCAGTTATAGACAGATCTTGTCCCCAAATCTCGATTTCTCCATCCCAACCTCAGAGATCCGGTTCTCGTAAGCGAGCTACCTCGCGCCCAAGTGGCACTACCTATTCTCCAGATAGGTACCGGAGCAATAAAGCCGCTCACCACTCGCAACTCTGGAAGTTGCTAACGAAAACCTCGCTGAAGCCGACAGAGAAGCCGCCTCCCATATCTCCAGTATGGTACCGGAGCTGTATAAGTCACGCTCACTTCCCGACGTACATCCATACGCCTACCCAAATAGGCCTACAAGCCGGGTGTGGCCCGAGTCACTCTAGCTATGACTCTTACTTGCTGAGCAGGTAAGCATCCGAGATGCGTTGTGGCAGCGAAACCACGTTGCCACTTCGCTAAAGACAACTCCGTGCCTCGCGCGACCGACTGGTTCGCACTAGCCGCGCATGAGTCGCACGCTCGAATGCCACCTGCTTGCCGAGCAACGAACATGTCGTCCTCAGTGGCTAACCACATAGCCCCTACGAGTTCAACACCAATGTCAGGCACCGCGCGCTCTAATCAGCAGCCGATAGAACACATCTTTCGCGGCCACTGCCGCACAGTGAGAAAAGGCTCTCCTTACGAAAATGCTGTGATATCGGCAGGAGATTAGTAGTCTTTTCCCTAGCCAAAGCGGGACAGCTACTTATTTTTGGGCGTGTTGGCGACACACCATCAATACACGAGTTTACTTTATTTCGGAATCACATTTCTACTTGCTAAAATCTGATTTACCACACTCTGAACATTCTCATTCTTTAGGTTTCTTAGATCTGATCATTCTCCATTAAGTTTCCGATTTAGTTAGAGAATGTGACTAAGGTATTGTTTACAAGTTTCATATCAATCTTATGATTATTCAGATTAATAATTGATATAACCACTGGCACAACCAATGTTTATAGTGGCACTCAAATCTTTGCTATAAAAACGTGTTTCGTACCAGACGTCAGATACTGGTGATAATGCAATAGAGAGATAAATTTCATGTTAATATAAAATGCTAATGGTATTAAATGTATTTAATTAGTCCTACTATCTTATATCTACACTCGATTATAAAGACAAGCTATTTATTGATATACTTACGTAGTCCTTTGTCTTTCTGCGTTGCTGTTTCTAGACCTATACTACCAGCAGGCTTGAGGCGTTTGTGTACCTATACGTATATTCTCATATAAAACTAAAGTGGCAAATAAGCGTATAACTCGCCAGGTGGTAAATGTTAGCCGTATTCCTAAAACCTAACAACTAACATAAATGTAAATGCAGCGGCATTAATAAACTCACTAACTGATATCCTTCATAAGTGTTACTTGGTGATCTAAATGAATAGATTATTTTTGATTTTGACTTGGCAATGCAAAATACTCCACGTTGGTCTCTATTGAAAATCATTAGTGGTCTTTTAAACATGCATATATGTACATGTTAAAATAAAAACATAACGAACAACAGCATAAAAATGTTTATATTATGTTGATATAAACTCACAATAATATATTATTTTATTGCGTTTGCATCCGACACATGAGGCTAGGCTGACTAAACATGATAGAAATATTTTCCTGTTGATGTATCATTCGGTTGTCTTGTTTACTCATTACATCCAGTAAGGACAATTTAAATAAATTAAACTGTGCTTACGACCTTCGTCATTATGTGCTCAGATGTGTTAATACCGAGTCATTGTAAATAATACGTTTTGTAATTTGTATAGAGATGATACGGTCGCGTTAAGCCTTCGTTTCAACCATTTCCCATTTTATGATCAAATATTAATCGATATATTCGTTTATAATATTCCGAATCTCGAGTTTTCTTTACCTTTATTGTATTACAATATTGATGTAATCTGATATTGAGTAGACAAATGAGCCGGTAAGAGGTTTACCCGACGCAATTTCACTCCTGTTTTATCGCAGGGTAAAGGTGAAAAGCAAGGGAAATCTAAGAGAATCGGTATTACGAAATTTCTGCCAAATAATGCAATGTATCAAATGACGAAGCGAAATTTTCTACAGATTCTCTAAATACATACTTGCTCATTAAAATAATCCTGTTTAAAGCGATTAGGGAGTCATAGACTTTCTTTACTTGTTCTGTTTCGTTGTACACCATATTATTACACCAGACGAGTTTTATGATCCCCTGGTCTGTAGCTCGTCTTGGAGAAGAAAACCGTGGATTATTATTACCATTCAACGTAACGTCTTCTAGAATATTTAATTTTGGGGTCTACTAGACCATAGCCTTTTTAGCTTTTGGTTACCTTGATACTGTCAACTCTAATACATAATCCGTAAAATAAAGTCCAGTACGCTTCGTAGCTCGGATTGAACTTAAAATATGATTATTGCTCGTATTTATTATTTACTTTTTCATGCAACAACAAGTCGCTACTCCAAATAGTATTACCACAGTAGTATTACTATAATCATTTGTCTATTGTAAGTAATCGTGTTATTCAGATTGCGTGTTAAAAACAAATCTGTTTTTTTAGAATATGCATGTGGCGTATGCGGCGTGCACCCACGCGCGTCACAGTAGCACGACGAAAAAACTGCAAGTAAAACAGTATATTGCGTTAGTTGAACAACATGGTGCTCGTGCATTCTCAACTTCACATTCGAGCTAGGTCTAGTGCGTGAAAATCTATATATTATTGCTACATCCGTATGATTGCGAGAAACAAGCGCGCTTAGAGAAATTCTACTCAACTTTATGAACAAAATTACATGCTGCGTGGTATGAGCTCGCGTCTACACATATCGATCGGTCTATATTTACGTAGAAAACGTTTCTGGTTACGGTCTGCTCTGTCACTATGATATATTAATCATTTATGGGTCGCCAGTATTGACATTTGCGAGACTGTGCTTTAGAGACTTTAACCCTTTGGCTTTTCTAGTGCGTAGTCTAACCTTTTTTGGAGAATCTTTACTGGTCTTTTGTTACTTCCTTTTATAGAAGCGCATTTAAAATAGACCACCATATTGCATCTCAGCAAATCTCCAGAAATACATCCATAGCATTAAAAATATGCGAAAGTACCGTCAGTTCATTCAGATATTAAACATATCGTTTGGATGACCTGTCATTTGAAGTCTAATTGGACCCTAACGTTTTGTTGCTATGTTCATTGCCGCCATATTGATAAATAAATGAGAAGCGAATATATATAATTATATAGTATGTATAACAACTGTACAAATTTATTATGAGAATAATTGTAAGTATATTATTGACTACCGCTCATCGTATTCCGAGTAGGAAAGTAAGCAACAAATTAAATACATTTTCCTGTTCTACAGCTAACAACCAGTTATTTTTATTTTATAGACCACCGAGGTTCTATCCGCTATTCCACTACTAGATTGCTTCCCTGCCTTATTATATATCTACTCAATTAGTAAGATGTGATTTTAAGCCAGTATAATTTTATCCTAGGATGCTATTATGTTCTTGCGTTCAAGGTGAAAACACTTTTTCGAAATGAATAATTTCAGGTCTTTTTTAAAAGATGACATATCCCAAACCTTGTTGAAATGTGCTAAGCTACCCGAAAAGAAGGTCGTCTTGCGGTTCGGTAAGCGACATGATATATTCGCAATGTCCAAAAATAACTGGATTTGTTGAAACAGAAGGGTGGCGTGCAAACAAGGAGACTTACTCATAAGGCTGATACTTCTGGTGGCGTCATGCATTCATTTTACGGCAGTTGTTTAGCTTTCCTAGGCCTTTCATAACTTTAAAACAGATAGTTACTTGACATATTATGAAGAATTGCATGACGTGTTCTTTTCATTGCTGAATTCATATCAAAGGAACGACAGTGCATTAATCCGTGCCAATACCGTTTTGCAATAGACTTAAACTGAAACATAACAATATCACGTGACGTACAATGCTTCAAACATAAATTAACTATAGGAGCTTCACATCGCAGCACGTTTAAACAACGCTATAAATATAAGCGACAACTCACTTGCTAATAATTACGTGTCGTCATCTGCATTTCCACGTTCCACCTGTGTATGTTACATAAGTCGGCTCACACACGAACGGTAGCTGTACAGCTGTAGTCACGATACCGATGGTCGTCCGACACGGTTGAGGGCGCGCCACCTAACGTTAGTTCCACATCATCGGTAGAGGACGAAAGTGAATCAGCACTAGCACTCCCAGCCCACGCCTTTGCCTTCTGCCATTAGCGCACTTGTAAACGCTACGTTTGTGTTTGTACCAATTATGCTCTAAAGATTACACGAATTTAAAGAAGCTCACACTTCAAACATGTATGTATAGGTTCTTTGTTAATTTAGATTTACTACTGATGTAAAGATTTATCAGAGGTAATGTTCACTGGAACCTCCATAACAAGGGAATTCAAACACTGGAATATCCAACTTCCTCTTGGAGCAGTGCCACTGCGCCACTTAGCTTGTAGCCAAATTCTCTACCATTGTATACCTGTTCTGTGTAGGCTTCTTGAGAAGATCGCGTACTGTCAGTAATGGGTTCAGGGTAATATTTGTCTCTTATGCTGACTTGTTTTATGAGGAGTTGGCGACATCCAAAAGCTATATAGCTTAGCCAAGCCTAGCTTACTATCAGGCGAGCCGTATATATGTATGTCACTTTGGAAACATATAACATACATAAATTTACATTTACAAGATCTGAAGACACCATCCAGCAAGCACTTAATATTTAAGTATTCGCGTCATAGTAATATCTTAATGTGTCTCCAATGTGACATATTAAAACCGAAATTGAAAAGACGCGCAGCGTTAATATAGCGTTACATGACGTAGGTAGTAGTTAAAATTATTGATTGTCAAGTGAATTAAAAATATATTTAGTAAGCAAAAAGAAACCTGTGACTGCACAGATGGCGTAGTAGTCTAACTGGTCACCTAGCCACTGCCGCCGCGCTGAGTGTTGTAGATTCGGTCCCCGCACGGGACAAAAAGTTATGTGATCCACAAATTGTTGTTTTGCAACAAGTCCCCCGTGGCACAAGAAGAATTCCTAGTGCGGTTGCTGCTAAGAAAACCACTGTCATCCGATTATAGGCCATCAAACAAAAATATGTCTCTTATTTACTTCTTTGATAATAATTAATCAATTGATGTTTAACTATTACAAAAATTAGTTCTACAGTACAATATGCACTCGATGCATATTTAAGAATGTAAAAGTATTTATATACTTCAATCTTCAACTTAGAAGATACTTATGTATACAGAATATAATATTTAAAACCGCCTGCTATTCGCCACGTTCAGTATAACATCCATTAACAAGAGCACCCAGTCCACTTACCGGTAACTGCTTTACTGCTTTTCTTTTCCGCTCCTTTAATGAAATTGCTATTAAAGAGACGCTAAGACTAAGGGTACCTAATAAAATGTTTCTAATTCGATATGTTTGCATAAAACATCGCCATCAATATATTGATTTATGGTCCCTATTTGATAACTAATAGAAATAGTTGTTTCACCATCCATGATTTAACTTAGACTGATTATACCCTAGACAATAAAATTAAATTCAAACGTATCATAAACTTTTGAATAAGAAAAGATAAAAGTTATTGGAAAAACAAAACGTCATAAAACTAAAACGCGCAATTCTCTGACTAGATCATCATATTCGGCAGAAAGGTCAGGATCAGAGTACGCTAAACCAAAAAGCGTTCTTTACATACGACAATCGCTTGTTGTATGTAAAGAATTTGAAAAAGAATGAATGATCCAAGAGATATCTGCCAGGATCCTAAAAAATGCAACACCATAGTCTCACCTTACCCTCCGGAAAATTGGCGTGGGGCTCTGTATGTGGGTGGTTGTAGGTTACTATTTGGACCAGTAAAATAACTGAAGCGATTTTAATTAAATTTTGAGTGGAGTATCTAGAAGATATCACCGAGTAATAATAACCATTTAATATTACAATATCTACATATATACAATATAAAATATTTTTATTTTATTTATTTTTATTTTATTTATTAAGGTTTACTCACAGCATATACATACATGTTACAATAAAATATTTTAGAATTGGTACATATAATCTCATGCATATGCCTATTACGAGTTAACACAACATTGTCATATATATTTCTCATTGAGACAAGCTACTTAATTGATATAAACTTCAATATTAAAAACATATACATATACATGCATAACGATACGTATACAAAAAAGGACTACTCCTTTTTTGTATACGTATCTATCGTAAAATATTTTCATTGGCTTGTGAATAAACTTGTAGATGAAATATTGATATCTATTTACTAAGAAAATAAAGCTTTGTTTACGTGAAATTGCTTATAATCCTGTTAAATGTCGTTGTTTACTTGTGACTTTATACCTAAAGTAATAAATATGTCGAATTATAAATGTATGAAGCAAAGAAAACAAAGCCATTATATAGATTTATTTATGACGTGATATTTATTAACTTATTTTGTTTCTCCTATAAGGAAGTTCTGTAACAAGAACATATTCATAGAATGTTTATTATTGGAACATGGTATTGTCATGGATGGCAATCATGTATCATTAAGTAGTCAACTTGGCTATTGCGCTTGTTGTTGTGTGTAGCTTCAGTCAATACGCAAGTCAAGAAATCTGTAATATAAAGCTGTTTTTAAATCCTGTTATCTATCTGTCTAGGAAACCATGAGACACAGAAACCTAACGAACATAAAATAGAGCCACAAGATACAACGTGCCGTGGAGTCTATACGTTCTTTGTACAATTATATTGTAGCAATATTTGTAAAGTTGCCTGCAGTACAGAGATTAAGGACCCATTTACACAAAGCTAGTTTCTTGAGTCAAGTCTAAGTGAGACTTAGATAGCCCCACATTTGTTTCAACTACTTGCCTGGTGTCAATATACCATTATCCCGGAGCGTAGTAAATCTTTCAATAGATATAATGAATTATGATGAATTTTATATGACATTTGAATACGTATAAGAATTGATCGCCAGATTCCAATAAGCAGACTTGACAATTAGAAAAACGTGCAATGTACTGCAGGGACAGATAATTATCATAGATTTCACGTTTGATGCAGTGGGAAAATCTTGGTCGCGCTGACTAAATACTCGCTAGACACAATAAATGGTGTGAATAGATTATTAGATACTAGATTTTCTAAACGCTACGTTGTTATGAAAGATTTCACAGAATAGTCTCATCGATAGTGTAGAAATTATTTATTTAAAAAGTGCAGAGATTGCTGGCCCGACGACCTAAATAAAATATTGGCATCCGTTACTAAGAATCGTCACACGTTCAAATATACGAATATCCATTTGTAATACCAGTGCTAAATCGCAATTATTTTGTTTGTCAACAGATGATGAAGGGTAAGCAGTCGTGGTAGGAGTTGCACGACATGAATTCTGACGTGCACCGTCACCAGGCGCACCCGCCATTGGCACAGGTATTTATCAACTCCTATTTCTTCGTATAAGTAGTGGTACATATTGACACTCTTAAACCTTTAAACATAGTAATAATGTATTAACGGCTTACATAATAACGTAAAGATTGTAACGTACCAGTAACTAGGATTGTTTATACTGCTAAGAGTTACGAGCCCGTTCGTCCCTCAAGGTTCGCCCCCTACTAGGTATTTGTTAGGTTTCTTCTTAAAATCTCAGGGCTCTGTCTTTCTATGAAAGGGGCGAAAGTCAAGAGTCGTACGGGCTCGTAGCCCTGATAAGACATGAATTGCTCTACCGACTAGTACCTAATAATTAAAGAGTTAAAAGAAGATGTGTTTAGTGTTTTTTACGGACTGACGTCTTTGAGCATAAATTATAGCATAAGCAGCTAAATCTTTCACAAATCAGTAATCTTACTTCACATGGCATTCACGCATCGTTATAGAAATTATTCACGAACGCGCTCTCCTCGCAAAAATCCTCTTTTAATAACTTGAGGTATGTGGGGTATACTACGTATGTACATATATATGTATACGCAAAGGAGCACGGGAATCAAATAAAATCTATGTTGGCTCATGTCTAGTACTACGAAATACGAGACTTTACCAAATTCTTAGTTATTATAATCGATCAGACATTAATAGAACCAAAGATACACACAACAAGGTATTCGAATAGTATAAAGTTACATCATGTGTGTCAGCAGAATTTCTAGTGGCATGTGTAACTAAGCTAACGTTACAGCAATACAGTTGTCGAGTTGACCCTACTTAGTGAATTCTTTACCGATGTATCAGTCACTCTGTACGCAGTCCTTGTCGGCGATCCGTGCCAGTTTGCAAGTACTTCGATGCTCGACTTTCTTTAACGTATTTAGTCTGCAAGCCACCAAAGCAAAAAGACGACGTTAAACTGTCATAAACATATATTCACAGACCGCATATGACCTTACCTAAACCGCATTCAATACCGCTATTTTGTATATTGTATTGTTACGATTATTCCGCACATTAAAAGTAGTGCGAATAAGAATATTCTCATAAGAAATTGTATACAACGTACCTGCATCAAAGACTTTGGCGCTTAGCCAAGGTTGTGCGTTTCAATGGATAGTTACATGAAACATTTAACGTTTATTTAAGTACCTCCCATTCGTTATACACTTAGATAATTACGGTTGTATAATGAAACATGTATGTAAGGCGTGCATTCGCAATATCAATGGGTTCCTAATACAAGTCCTCAATATAAGGAGAGTGTGATACATTTGCTGTTTTGCATTCAGTACTTGTCTTCATGAACGATTGGTTTGTGGTCAACCTTGCGTGTCACGTCAGCCACATTTATTTTATTTCTGGCTACTGTGTAAACTAACCATGTTTTAAAATCAATGAATAAAAACATGTAACGATTCCATATAGAATGATTCTTTTAGCGCTATGACCTCGATACGAATATTTAGATATGAATTCGGTCGAAGGAATTTGTTAATGCATTTTTCCGAGGTAGTAGTTTGGAATAAGCCATTTAAGTTGAGACGCACGGTCTTTACAGTACGATATAGAAATACTAACGTTAGAAGCGTTCTAGAACTGTATCTAGTCCGAGTGAAATTTGTTATATAATTATATGTGTGTATACCTATAAAGCGCGCCGCTTCCCGCACCACGCGCACCCCTTGCACCTGTCGTACGCAGTAAACAGTGCATAGCCTACTACCTAGCGTTTCACTCATCACTTCCTATACCTGCAGTGACGACGTGGATGGCTTAATGATATAGTGCCAAAAATGCTTAATGAAATGTCATCCCACTATTGATAAATACTACAACGAAAGAAAAGAATTGTGCCGATTAACAAAAATAAAAATCGCATTGTGCCAGCTGCAATCGATAACGTTATTGATAACTAAATCCTAGCAAGTTATAAATGAGTATATTATATGCTTTATGTAGGTACTCTAAAGTATTCATGTTTTACCACACAACACTCACACAGTTTATGTTTATCAATATCCATATTTTATTTGAAAGCTTGTTACATATTTGTTTTTATGGTTTAATGATTAATAAAGGTTCCTTTTGTGTCTATTACACTATGACAGTTCCACAATAAGGTAAACAATATTATAAACGACTTAGGTGTTTATAATATTGTTTACCTTACTTTACTTTACATAAATATAAAAGCAAAATGAACAATTTTATCTCCCATAATATGTTTTGTTAAACTGGCTGTGGATACATGAATCCTATTTGTTGCCTACTGTAAAAGCAGTCGTTTGCGGGAGGCATATAATTTTGAAAGAATTTAATGGTTAATCGGAACGGACGTAAAGTAATGCTGGTCTCTTTCCAGCACGGAGTGCACGGAGCGCAGGCTGTGGGCCCTTGCGGCTGGTACTCGGCGTCAGCCGCGCCAGCCCCCACCGCACCGGCTCGACTGAAACGAGCTCAACCGCCTCATCAACTGCCAGTAAGTAAATAAGCAACAGTGCCAATACCAACACCGATAATGTTTTTTTTCCCATTGTCAATACGATTGCAACCTGCTTCGGTTTCATGAAACCGCTTTCAATTTAATTTGCAATCCATCTCTTATTGTCTAACACGCTTCATAATTCTAAGTGCAAATCTTAAGAATAATATTTTAATTAAACAATTCCATTCGGTTTGCTAATGAGATAATGTATTGATTTCATCACAAATTAATTTGCATAATCTATAAATAAGCAGATATGTAGCTGTACGAGTAATTTGCACCTCAAACAATAGAACTAGAACAAGATACGATAATTCTGCCTAACGACGCTGTTAAGAAACTCTTCAATAGGGAACGTACCACGTTATTTCGATAGGCGAGACTTATTGTATTCGTCATAGAACATTAAGAGCGAGCAACACAGTGGCATAGTTATTACAACGATGTCACTTAATTTATGTCCCTTTGTGCGACCACATTGATCTATTCACAAGGCTACGAGCGTAAGACAGTTCCCATTACACGTTGTTCGAGTAAAACAATTGCAACATTGTGATCGTGCCATACTTCTATCGATATGTGACAAGTTTTCTTAAAATGATTTGTAGTTTATTTGTCTTCGTGTTAACCGCACATTAATTTTGCGAATGCCGCTTCATGAGCGACGGAAAGTAGAGTTCATATTCATTCAAACCCTTTGTCACATAGAGTATTGTTTGCGACGAAATTTCTCACGGCCACTTAGAAAGTAATAAGGCAGTATATCAAGTCAAAGATAAATATTTGTTCGCTACAGACAGATGTGGCGGTACCGCTAGGTCTTGTATCTAGTATTCGTATTTACATTACACACGAGAGGTTATTTTTACCATAATTTTAAACATTGTTTCAGTGTGGAGGTAATGTGAGCGGTAGTAATGGGCCACACGCGCCTCTCTCGCCCACCGCACTGCAGAATTCCATTCCACATAATGTGAGTGAAAATACTTTACAATTTATACTATTTTTGCTGCACAGCGAATATAGCTATTTGCATTCAATTGCATACTTTACATAACCGTATTCTTTATATACATAATCATGTTTACGTTTGTTCGTAGTTCGTATGTAGTAAGTACGCTGATTATAAAACCATTCACGAGCAGAGAAAGAATGAATTCGATTTTCTATTCGTAATATTTAGTGTAATCTTTAGGAGTGATGGGCAGGCCATAGCTGGCTATGCTGTGGATATACATATTTCACACTCGGTGCTATTAAGCTATAATTGTATATAAATCTACATATATAACCTTGATAATAAAAAACCAAGTATACTTTGAGCGCTTGCAAAAAAACACAACTCTTTTAAAAATATAGTAAACTAGTATGACCCAGTTTCGAGTGAACTTCACCTAGTTCCATCTGCATATTTATGAACGTGAATTGCCGCATACCTTTGAAACCTGTCACTACATTTTTTATCAGTTCACGTGTATATGTGTATCGTTTGTCAACAGATTGTAATGTCGTCATCGGTTAGGACGCCTGCGCCGACCGGGCCCACGCCTTCCGCCATGCACACCTCGCAAACAACGCCTGGTAATTGTCAATTACATACATACATTCATTACACGTATAGCATACGTTGAATACGTCATATTATCTGTTTTGTTGTTGTTGATCCTTACTAACAGGGTTTAGGGCTTCGATAAAGACAAACAGAATACGTAATATACTGACTACGCCTACACGGAAATTAGTTTGTGCCGTATGGATTGCCCTCGGCCTCGGGAAATGAACACTCTCTCGAGATGTAGGACATGGAACTGTATTTCATGCGAATCTGGTCAGCTGTTTGTAACATCTTGTAAATGACACGAATGGGTTTAAGTGGTAATTCCACCTCCAGGAATAAACCGATTCTTCTTTATACCTTTAAGGTGGAAAACAATCTTACAATGCCGATGGTATGCGATTACCGTAGTCTTTGGACGCTTGCAAGAACAGCCGAATCACTCGCCCGTTTCTTCGCATCTGGCGGGTTTAATACGCGAAACTACAGTAATAAATTTTGCGTGCTTCACTGATGTTTGTTCCTAATTTGGATGTTCTTTGTTTCAATGTTTGTAAATATTATCCTTAACACGGCTTTGCGTATCTTTTTAATATAAAATATTATTTCTATATTTGAACAACTGCAATTCACAGATTCAATTGTACTTTGAATTAGAATAATACTTTTAATTGACACGACCTTGCTTTGTTTTCACAAGACTTGCGAAAGATATAAAGAAATACTACAATGACGTCAAACGGCTGTTATCCACTAGAATAGTTATTAATAGTTTTTTCGCAAGTATCCAATGCGATTTACATTGATTTGTGTAGTTAAATTGAGGTAATGTTTTTCCGTGAGCATTTGAATAAAGTTATTACACACATGGACGTAAATGTGAGTTGTAAATGACATGCAATTCGCGTATTTGTCATCTCGCTACACGTCGCCGTTAGTAGCTAAGTTCATTTTGCCTTCATGCGTGGCACATGCCTATTGTCTCTGCAATACATAAATAATTTTAAGTGCTCACGTTGATTGTTTATCGTTTATCTCTTTTGATGACGGGAGTAAATCTTTGAAATTTTTAATTTCTTGATTTTTACTCTCATACTTGGAGTAGCACAATTTTAAGCTCATTCCACAGAAAAACACCATTGCATTATCTTTTGCGTTCCTCCACTGATTAGTATTTTCAAAACAATTCTTCGTAGTTGTAAAAGAGCGCTGTGCATAAAATTCAGGGCGCCAATTTGCGCTGTCAACGTAGCGTTTTTTTTTAACACGAGTGACTTCGCTTCAAGTTGCTATTGCGAGCTATGCTCCAAAGAGGTTTATCATTAGGTGGCGTCTGCAGCTTTCTGCCTATTTCTCACCTCAATGCTAGTATAAAAATACACTAGAACCAGTGTACCAATACCAATACCATCTATTCTCAATTGATCATCTGTCTAAACACTCGTTAACTGTCGACCAATTTCGGAAGGACTCATGCTTTACTTTCTCTCTATTCTCGAATACGTTTAAAATAACTTACACCTAAAAATATTGAAGCAGAATGGAAAAGCGCGCACTGGTGACTTATATAGTCATTATAAAGTTGTTAGAGTCACACAAATACGGTGAAATAAAAAAACGTTTCCAAAATACGTAAGAGTAATGCGTAACAATAACATATTCACACAACGTCTTATCAATCTTTAATGTTTTACCAACATTTCAAACATATTTCTGTAAAACGGAGTGTCGAGTTCCTTAATAACCACATATTAAACAACCTGAACTTTTACCAACACTCGTCCCTTAAATGTTAAAATTTTAAGAAATTGTATGTAGTTTGCCATTAATCTATGCTACCTAATTATAAATTATAGAAATTTACTTTTCCCTAAAAATGTTTAATTCCTTTTTTTGTTACTATTAATTTATGTATTTATTTTAAACTTTTCTAAGTGTTTTCTACGACTGATTAATTTAAATAATAATTTTCAGTAAAGTTTGGACCTGGTGACCCGTAACACAGGTGTTAAAATACCTATCACAGGCACCAGTTTCTCACAAAACATTGTATAAAATCCTTGTATTATGAAATTTGTATGTACCTTTTTTGTGAAGAGAAAATAAATCAATTATTATTATTATTATTTAATTTATAAAATACGGTACTAACGCCAGGGATTGTCGCTAACTTCACATAAAATAAACTGACTTAAAATAGCTATCCGTGAATAACACCATATTTTAGTCCATTTGAGGATTGGCGTATCTAGAGATTTTTTCTAGAGAGGGCCTGGCCCATAAAGAGCTATAACTGTCTACCGCCAATCTTTGAAGAATCCCATGTGTTGAAACATAAAATCATTAACTTTTTTTTTGACTATACCACTATCGACGGGGCCGCGCGAATCACTTGCACATGCGATCGCGACCCCGCCGAGGTTTCGGCCCGCCGTATGAAACGGCAGGCCACTACACGAACAGACCTACCCAAAGGCACTGACTCACTTTAAACCCTTTAAACCCCCCTAGAGGGGAGACGGACTCGAAACAGAGGCGCGCGTGGGAACACGCACGCCGCCACTCGGACCTGGTGCTGAACGGATGGCGGGCAGGCCCACAAAGCCCATAACATCATTTACTTACGCCAACGCATGCAAGGATTACATTGCAAGATTTTTCATTTATATTTATATGTGACCATTTTCATTAATGCGCTATTTACCCAGTCAATTGTTGGAATGCCAGACATAGTTTATTGAACACAATAAACTATCTGAATTTGTGTCTGGCCGCCGGTGTGCCATTGCAACTCAATAGATTAACCAGTCATAACTAAGTAATAATTTTAAAAATTATTTATAAATACAATTTTCAGGAAGTACAATTAATATCAGAATTTACTAAGTAGCTATATGCATACCCTATTATTACAGTTTGTTTATAATTAATCTGTTCAGCAGCTGTGTCGAAAGGCCCCAGCGACGTGTTGGTGAACTCATCATCTGTCAACCCACCGCCCGCCGGCAACCGACTCGTCAACATGACTCAGTGGCCGTAAGTATCTTATCACTTTATCTCAACTGATATCACTTTATTAACTACATGTAGGTATCGTTCGTATTGTTTTAAGCCATACCTATGTTGTAGCAGTGAACCACATTTCATTACAGATGATACAGCATCATTCTTCGCTACCTCTGTGAGGTTAGGTAAAATAAGTAGACTGAGGGAACTTTAGGCCAAAATGGCAGACATGCATAGGTGCATACCTATGCATGTCTGCCATTTTGGCCTAAAGCAATGGTGCGAGTATAATCCCGCAGAAGAACACCAAGCCTAGTAACAAAAGCACTGCTGCGCCGATTGTAGATGTTAGTTGTTTTAATATTCGTATCAACAAACAAAAATAAATAAAACACAAAGAAAACTAACAGTCGAAATTAATAATCATTTTAATCCAATATCTTGAGGTATAAGATTTTTCTTACGACGTATATTTTTTTCCTAATTCTAAAGATATGGAAAGTCGAACATTATGCAACATGCAATTTAACGCTGCAGGTAGATTATACAGTTAGTATTACAGCAATACTAGAACAATGACTTCGTCTTGATGAACAATTTTGTAACTAGGAAGTTTGTGTTCTTGATTATAATTCTTGACAGTAACACCTTTATTTCTTCTTACATTGTTATACAATGAACTAAGTACATTTAATGTCAATTTTCCTTTGTTAAGGGGTTCAAAGTGTGAGTCATGCGATTAGAAAATTTTAAATATATTCTTATACTGGATTGTATTAAAAATTAAAATTGTTTCGTTATCTCCTGACTCATTACAATGCGACATTTTAGCGCCAGATTGCCATTATTTAGATATAGACAATCTTAACGTCGTTTTTAATATGCAAATAGGTATATAATACAAATTTGAGAAAGCATACCTACAGTGCAATTAGTCGGCCTCGGTGGCGTAATGGTTAGTGTAACCGACTGCCACGCCTGAGGTCGCGTGTTCGATTCCCGCACAAGTCAAACATTTGTGTGCATGAACATGGATGTTTGTCATGGTCCCAGACCAATGCGTCTATGTATAATATGTATGTATTTACAAAAAAAAAGTATATATGTATGTTTATGCATTGTCTAGTACCCATAGTACAAGCTCTGCTTAGTTTGGTCTAGATGGTGTTGTGTGTATGTGATAGAATATTATTATTATTATTATTTATTATTAATTAGGCGTATTTAAAGAGTCAGTCTGAGATATATTATCCCATTTTAAGCCATCTATGTTTGCGCCACGAAACAGGAGTTTATTAGTGTATACTTGTTTGCTACTAAACGTTTTTGTCAGATATTTTTATTGTGTTGAAAGTCTTCTGTTAAGCAATGGGTCCCATAGTTGAAAGAAATATTTGAGTTATATCTTCAATGCAAATAAAAGTCGTGTTTTGAGCGACTGGTTAGCCATTCTATTTCTTAAGACATTTCTGGAAAGAACTGACTATTGTATTTTCCTGTGTACTAATTTATAAAGACACAATATTCATTAACCGGTCGTATACCGCCGGCTCGCATACCAGCCGGCAGATTTGTACCCGTCGTAGGCCGGTGGCTCGCATGCGAGCCACCAAATTGGTTTTACGTTAGCTTAAGCTAAAGCGAAGGCGGCGCGCGGCGTTTTGGCGCCAATTTGGTGGCTCGCATGCGAGCCACCGGCCTACGACGGGTACAAATCTGCCGGCTGGTATGCGAGCCGGCGGTATACGACCGGTTAAATGACTTAGCAGACTTTTGATAATATCAGTGGCCTTATCTCTAACACGATAATATACTGGTGATAAACGGATAATGTAAGTCAGTTGGATACAATGAAAAGTATGGAGTGCATGTCCGATATAACCGAGTGCTTTTATAAACCACACAAAGTGTTTTTGTGTATACCACCGGTGTTCGCCTATGATGATATTGAGTAAATATCTAGATATTTTATCTTGCATATTTACTATTTTAGTTGAGTTCAAGTGATGATTTCATCGGTCTACTTTACTCCTTTTTATGTAATAGAGACATCTTTGTAGAAAAGTGTTACGCTTTATATGTGCATCTATGAATGAATTAGAATGGCTGTGGTTTGTGTGAATGTGTGTTCTCATCGTGACTGGGCAACTTTTGAGTAGCTGTGCGCTATATCTGTTTTCTACAATTAGCTTAAGATGATTTTGTCATTTATATAGATACTTATGAATACTGCTATACCTACTAGCATACTCTAGATCAGAGGTACCCAGTTTCTTTTTTCTCATATCCCTTTTTAAAATTTAGCAGGTTCCGGTGGATCTCCTGCAGCTACATTTAAACCATATTCCTTGGCATTCGTATTTATATTTGATCAAATGCACAATTGCAAGACATAATACCGATTGTTTGATTTAGATTCAAATTATATGATGGCTTTGTCTATCGATGTATGTATAAGCAAACGCTACTACCCTTTGAGTATGCATATTATAGGTCCCAGGTTGAATAGTGTTTTCTTTCGAGATTTTTCCACAACAAGTGTACCAATCTGCTATGTTACTATTGGTTTTCCGTCTTACGTGGAATCTTAAATACATTTGAAATCATATACATGCGATATAAGTACCTATAATATATTTAATGATATTATATATCGTCTGTATTATAATTTATAAGTTATAATTTCAGTATATCGAATTTCGAGGTAAACAAGTTAATTAGACTATTACTATACAATATTTAATCCATGTATGTATGAAGTATACGCTTTTCATATCATAACGTGGCGTGTGTTATACATATTTATGTAATTAGATACCAAAACCTTTGCCGGAAATTCTAATAAATGTTTTTCTAATGATATAATATGTACTTACTTATTCATTATTTTGTATAAAAGTACAAAACTTTCTGCCGTATATAGTGAAACTGGTTGGAAGAATGAATGATCTAATAAGTAAGTTATTGCCCGTTGTTAGGTTCATTATTAGAACTGCTTAATGGCTAATTTCCTTCAGCTTTAATTTTAATTGCGTATATAGTGTCTGCTTTAACACTGTCTCATATTTTAGATTATCACAAATAATACAATTGAGCTGCATTAATAGTTACAAATAAGGCATTATGATGATTTATCACCAATAATTTTGTCATTATATACTAATATAACAAAGTATAAGGTGTGTATAATATCCCCAATAGATTAGACAGAGGTGAATCACACACCCACGTAACGCCAACTATGCTCAAGTTACGTCCTACGTATTTTAAGAATGTTAAGTTTATAGACGTGTTAGCGTTTTGAAACGTGTATGCGAATAAAAGGCCAGACAGCCTTTAATAAAAATTTAATTATTCATAAAAAGTTTTCACAGAAGTTGGTCTTTAAAAGTTAAGATAAATAAATCTTAATAAATTAATATCTTAAATTAATTAACCATTTTAATTATGCTCTTTTAATTATTAGTGTGTCATAAAAGTAGCCTATGTTACTTGGCAGTAGTGCAGCTTTCTACTACAGCAATTTTTATTTAAATCCGTTTATGTATTCCTTATATTGTTCCTTTCATATAAACAAAAATCAACTAATATTAGGTACAATATATAAATTGAATATAATTATGACGCTGTCGTTATTGCATAGACGTGAATGATTATTACTTATATGAATACTAATTCATAACAGTTTTGCCTAAAACTATATAAATTATGGTATCGACTAAATTCCAAATTCACATTATCAATTTGTTATTTGTTTTTGTATGAGGAAAGCCATGAATTAACAATTTAATTTCTGGATTTACCTTATCCGAGTCTTTTAATAACATGTGCTTTAATGTTATACGCTGTATAAATAATTTGCGACTAATCCTTCTCACACTAAAAAGAAGCCGGTACCTAGCGACGAGCGACTCGTCGACATCGTGGGCCAGTTTAGTGCAGACATGGCTGATATTACTATATTTTTTACTAGCTGTTAAACGCGATTACGTCCGCGTGGGATTTAACAAAAAAGTGTTTGTTCAGTTCGTAGCCTATGTTACTCCTTATAACATCTGCCAGCGAAAGTACCGTAAAAATCGGTCTAGCCGCTTCAGAGATTATCCTGAACAAACAAACAGAAAGACAGACAGAAATTATATTTTTTGATATAAGTACCGTATATACTTTTATATGCATTTAGTAAAAGCTGTTATTTTGACATTACAAACAGACACTCAAATTTGTATATATTTGTATATGTATTAGATATACTGTTATAATATTAAGGAGCTCCCAAGATCTATAATAAGATACCAAAATGTATTCGGGACAAAGAAGGTATCATTGATTTTAAAAAACAACTATTAACATTATTATGCACAAAAACATATTATACAGTAAATGAATATTTAAATGATAAATGGTAACTTTTAATATTAAAATACAAACTACAGCTACTACAATATTCGAACTGTATGTGTTTATGTTTTATATTTGTATGCCAATGGTGGCAAGACATAGCGATCAATATATTACAATTATTTAAGAGTACACCTGTATTATACCTATGATCTACAAATAAATGATTTTGAATTTTGAATTTTGAGCTTTAAAAAGATCCGCTCGTATGATCTAAATGAACTTCATAGCGAGTGCATATAGGTCATATGAGGCTGCAGTGACTGGTCTACTTACTCATTCGGGCTTCCCTCTTTGTTATTACTGTTAATTGCAAATGTATGATGGCCAATTTATTTCTATGACCTTCGCCTGCAGCTGACTCATGCTATCTACTATAACTATTGCGACGATGTTTATATCAGTCTATACTATTATGAAACTGTAACAAGGCTGTTTGAACATTGAAGATGTTTTGAAAATGAATTATGTTGTTGTAATTATTAGTATTATTATTTACTATTAATAGTAATTAATAAAAATATTTTTTAAAGAAGCTTTGAATTAAAACATATTATTTGTCTTGTCTCGTTTATTCCAGCATCACGAAAGTTTTTGATGCAATTTCCCGCGTGGTGGTTTGGGTTCAACCTGAAATCTAAGCCACGTTCCATTTAATTCCATGAGTAAAACCGAAGATGTGATACATATTATATTCCATGATGAAATGGCATGGCGAGCAAAGTACAGGCTAAGCAAAAGAAGCCACGGTTAGCTCAATTAAAAAAAAACTTTATTCTATTGGAATGAGATTTATTTCTTTAAGTAGGAACTTGTCTATTCTCTACTTCGTCTACGTATTAAGCTCACGGATAGTCATTCTTTTGTCTTGAACATTTATAGGTACACAGCTTTTTAGAGGGGTTGAGACTACAAAATGCATCCTGACTACGGATCTAATGCACAAGCTTTTTTACCATATAGGATTTAAACGATATTGCCAGACTGCCTTATAAAATATACAACAAATCTGATTGAATTGAAGATAGTTGAATAGTTCTCGGTGAACATTACTCTTAGTAAATAAGTACACGTAGTAGTCATAATGTTACGTGACTTAATGTTCTTGGATCTTTATGTGCAGATGGCATCACGGCGCTATATCTCGCGATCGAGCCGAGGCGCTACTGTCCGGCTCATCGGACGGCGTTTTCCTTGTACGAGAGAGCACAAATTTCCCTGGAGATCACACGTTGTGTGTACGCTATCGCGGACGAGTTGAACATTATCGGTGAGTTACTTGATCATAGAATAAGTAAGTGAGAATTGTTAGTTGTTAGATAGAACTATAACTGTAGTAGAATCCTGCGGTTGCAACAACGTGATGGTATCAGTTTCTCTGAAGACCAAGAATGTAAGGCAAGTGACCAGTGTACTACATATGAAGTTGTGGTTATTATCATTGTAATTTGTATGCTTGATTACTTTTAATATTATACAATATATATATATATATATATATATATATATTTTAATTAATACATATTTGTCTTCATAATATTATACATATCGTAAGAGGATGAATGTCATCGAATTAAATGATTGCCTAATTAAGTATAATAATTTATACTTTACATGAGCAACTACAGACTAATGAGGATATTTGATCAACTCCTAAAGAAGCCAATTTTCAAACTCAATTTCAAACCCATTTTTCTCTCAAACCAGTGGTATCAATCATGCATAACTATTTATTTATAAGATAAGCCGTACTATTCTTAAACATGACCACGCATCTTTGTTACCAGATGTATATTGCGAATATCCTCGATAAAACAAATAAGCCATTTTGTTAATTTAGTTAAATGAATAAACGTCTGGTTGACCGGATTCAATTACTTACTACTGCACTGCAATAGGATAAATAGAGGTCGTGACCAGTGCAGTGTTGATAAAGAAAGTGTAAGGCATAAATAATAATATTATTATAGTGCAGTTATGGAGACACGTCGATAGATCCATCATACTTTAAATGAAAACTTCATAATATGATGAGACCTTATAAAGTTAATTCTATATTCTCGTGCCTTAAAAGGGTATTTCATACCAGAAGGAGAAGGTCCTGCGAACAGAGAAACATAAAAATAATGCAATGACTACTGGTTGTTTAACCTCTGGTATGCCGGAACGTGGATCTGCGCGAGACACAATGCTTTTTCTATTATGTCTGGTATTCTGGCATACAACAGGTTAAATAAATAATATTACAGACAGTAGTGCTGATAACCTACAAGACTGTGTGTACTACTTAAAGGAGCTGTAGTCCAATATGAATAAAGCTAAGCAATCTCATTCCGGGAAGATTATTATAGAACTTTCTAGACGACCCCGATTTGTATGAAATATTTTGATTCACAGAGTAAAATGGGCAACGGCACCTGACAACCAAAACCAACGTCTTACTATCGACGATGAAGAGTTCTTTGATAATATGACAGATTTAATTCATGTAAGTAAAATTAATCAAATCCCTTCATGTAATTTTTTTTACTATCTGTGTACTCGATAAATTCAATAGATCTATATATTTTACTGCACAAATGCGAGCTTTATCAGTCACTTTGCCACTGACAATGTGCCAAATGTTGGCTGTAAGATTCCCTCATTTGTGAAGAGTGTTACCTACAGGTGTCTGTTCCGACTTCAATTATAATTGTTGTCTGTGCATTTTATATTAAGCGGTACATACGTTATTTTTCCGATAGGGAGCATTTTATTTTATTTTATCGATTTTTAGTTATTTTACTCGTAGTAAGTTTGATATGACATTTTATGAACAAATCTAATAAAATAATTAGGTTAATTATTTTTGCGTAACGTAAGTTGTATTTTGCAGCATTACTTACAAGACGCAGACGGGCTATGCACGAAGTTAGTTCGCTGCTTGCCGAAAGCGTCTCCGAACGGCGCCAACAATAATGGCGTGCTGCAACCGCCCTACCCACCACATCCACAGGTAATAACTATAGTACTTAACATACAATCTGTTAACTATTATTAGCAATCGTTGAAAAGTCATAGAATGTACCAGTAAATCAAACGAAATTCCTTTTTATCTTGCTCCGCAATATTATTTTAGTGCAATCATGACAGGTTATGAATTAGATTTAGCTAGACTTTGATAATATTAAAACGTAAAGAACCCATGTACAGGTGTGTTTATATATTGATATCGCCACGCGTAATTGGTTGTGATATCAAATCGAGCAATATTATGGACATTGTCTGTTAATAAAATCTTTAACTAGAAGCACGAAATCGTGCAATGCAGTATTATTAAGATAACTTTTTGTACTGCTAGTAAAACAACGAGAACTAACGACTGTAAATCATGTTTTAATCCTAGGTCAGTTCTCTATCAAATATACCTATATTTGTATTTGCACGGAGTTTCAAACTGCATCCAGTAATATCAAGTGGTTCACTTCTATTATATGACAAAATAAATAAACAAAGTTAGAGAAATGTATGAGATAGCTATCTGTATAGTATATAATAATATATAGATGTATTAATGAACCTATGTTTATAATATGTGTACATGCGTAGTGACTACACGTGCACATACATATGTATACATGTACCTATATACACTCTGTTATGCATTAATGACATAATTATGCCTCATACGACATAATATTATTACATGTATCGCATCAATTTGAATAAAACGACCAGGTTTACTCAGGATGTGAAATTTAACAATGGTGTCCATTGTAGTCTTATTGTTAAACGATAATGATTTTGATAATTCTTTATAGTAATTGAGTGCTGGTATTACGTATTTTAAATGCTGTTCTGCATTCCTAACGCATTATAGAATAACTCGGCTAGTACTTTCTATACCTAATAGTAGAAAGGACACTTGAACACGAGCAAAATGAATTTTTCTGCATAGTAATATCAATGTTTATAAACATTTCCTTGTAGAAAGAAAGGACAACGAATTATTACCGAACATCGATGACTTTCAGGCTAAATTCAACTGTAAGGTAGGCTGAAATCCACTATGATTATTTTCTTCGTTTTGGAATTATTAGTGGACGTCTGTGTTAGGCTTTCGATGAGCAAATTTTTTGATTAAACTTGCTTCATTTATTGCTCCATTCACTGAGATTCAAATAGTCGATTCACTGAGGTTCAAACTATTTCTTATAACGCCAACTTTGTTGTAAAAACGCTGGGTTATGCCAGCATTTTTAACAACAAAGTTTGCAAATAAGCATGCGATTCATGGTAGTTGACCATGAGCGGTTACCATTAGCTATAATCATTTGTAATACCCCTGGTATTATAGCTCGCGACTTACCGGCAGTAAAGAAAAGTAATTATACCTAGGCTGAAAGTAATGTACGTGAACCTTCTACACTTTTACTCGCCGAGCGGGACATCAATGTTACTATTATTTATACGGGTTATTCCACATATCTCTATTGACTTGCCTCATCAATGAAAATGTGAACTTTATGTCCATAAATCCTCATTGCGTAGTTGATGATCGGTCAATGGGTATTTGTGGAAAATAGTTCACCTATTGATGGGGCAAGTCAATAAGGACATGTAGAATAACCCATTTATACGGCAATATTTTGTGGTACGTACATGTACATGCCCGTACATAGTCTGTTCATTTACACCGTAACTAATAATATACTTGAGAAAAGCATTTCCACTTGCGAACTAATCTACAAAACATACATATATTAAATTAAATGTAATAATATTGTAGCAACCGCCGCCGTACCCACCAACCCCGAGTGTGTCCAGCGCGCTAAGCTCGGGACATTTCCAGCATACGTATTCTACGCAAATGGCCACCACAGACCAGCCGGACAGCGCAACGAATTTTGTTGATTCACGTAAGTTTTCTACTTTGTTTTTATAATTCATTGTACTATATACGAAAATAATATGTGATATACGTAAATTTTTTATATATTTAAGTATTAAGAATTGAGTTGAGAGACACTAAGAAACCGGAGATTGAATACCCTTGGTTGATATGGTGAAACGCCTCTACAACAATTATTTTATATAGACTTTCAGCAAGTAAAAGCTACTTCAATGATATCCTTAAAGTGACAAGCCTTTTGCAATAAGAAATAGATCCAGTTTTTTTAATAATAGTAATAATTTGTTTCTTAATTTACAAGACACAAGACATTACATGGTGAACAATAGTGGTAGTGCGTGTAACAATGCATAGTAAGCCGCTGGCACCCGAACTAGGCAGAACCTGTATCTCAAGTACCAGACACCTAAAAGATTCAATCTAGCTATGTGCGTCCTCTCCAATTTGCAATGTTTAGTTTTGAAAACATAATATCGAAACAATAGTCAAATTCGCCTCGAAAAGTAGCGGTAAGTTGTAACTTAATTTGCCTTGGGAATATAATCTTCGGTTCATGTAATGAGCAATCTGAAGTAACGTGGCAGTAGAATAGTGATAATAAACCACAAAAAAATATTGGTGGTAAACTTTTATACAGTCCGCCTACCTCATCTACTCTGTTCACACATATGGACATAGAATTTTACATTATATTATTGCATACATTGATTCTTAAAATAGCTATTTCCTTCATACTCACATTCTATTAATCCCTATGGCTAACAATAATAATCTGTACCAACCTACCTAACCAACTAAAGTGAATGAATCACAGGAGGAAATTGTTATCGTATAGTTATTTGTAAGCTTGTTTATACCGCCTTTATTGTAACTATACAAATAATGATCTTTTCAGGTTGGAAAATAGACGAGCGTGATCTTGAAATACGCGAGAATATAGGCAAGGGCGAGTTCGGTGACGTCATGCTGGGTATCCTAAACGGCTCGCAAAAGGTTGCCGTCAAGATTTTGAAAGACAGAGAAGCTGCTAGCAAATTCCGGGCCGAAGCGAGCGTGATGGCGTAAGTAGACTCGTTCATGTTATGTTATGTTTATCAAAGTATGATTACGTTTTTAAGTTTTGATGTCATCTTGGTTAACTACGATTTTTTAATATATCTTGACTACAGACACGGCTTACTTGATGCCTTTGCCGTTAATATAGACATTCACAATATCATGGGTATTGATTATAAACATTCGCAATATCATGTATGTAATATGAAAATAATTGATCTTACAGTAGACAAGTCGTTGCAATGGTCAATAAAAGTTTAAGCTGTGCAATGACTTCTTCCTTAAAGAGTTTTAGAAATCTTATACACTGTAGAAACACATCGCACGATGAGTTGTCTGCAGTCCTTTTTAGGACAAGAGTATACCGAATTTTCCCTCTCACTAGAAGTTTAGGAGAATAGAGCACACCTGCTGACCCTTAATAATAAAAATATTCTGAGTCTTAATAATTAAAATTTTGTTTACTGTCATTATCATTCAGTATATTATATCTATTGATACTAATAGGACTTTGTATGAATACTGAACAAGCCCTTATCTAAAATTGGCAAAGGTTATCTCGCTGATAAATAAGTCCACGCGATCAATACATAATTTAAATTTAGGTTAAGGTATTTATCTATGGGCCTATGCAGCCCGAAATAAATTATTTTATTATTATTATAATTATTATAAGTCCTTCATATGAATTACTAAATGTTCGATATACCTACAAACATCAAAAGATTTTATAGGTCGGCCAGATAATTAAATAATGATTATACTTGACGCTTATAGCGAAAGCGGATAATGAAATAAGGAAAATGATGCTTTGTTCTGATGTAAAATAGCAATTACGCTTAATTAATTTTTGACACATTCTATGAAAAATATCATAAGATTTTACTGCCCGTAGTTAAATTGCCTCGTTTCTTGATGCAAGACCGGGCCTAATCCGCTATAATGTCCAAATATAGTAGCATACATAATATGAAAGTGCAACATTCGCAAGTGACGTGTGTGTATTCGCTGTGACTGCCAGGTCGCTGAAGCACGACAACCTGGTGCGGCTGCTGGGGCTGGTGTTCACGTCGGGCGGCAGCACGTGCCTCGTGACGGAGCACTGCGCGCAGGGCTCGCTGCTCGACTACCTGCGCTCGCGCGGCCGCCACTACGTCACGCAACTCAACCAGATCAACTTCGCATAGTTAGTGTTACGCGCTCTTGTTCAGTACTACTAGTTTAACTACTATCCATATTCTTGGTTGGAAATGGGTTTTGTGGCTCCAGAATGGATAATTGGTTCAAGCCGAGTCTTCCAAACGCTCTATCAGTTACTTTGGTCATGAGCAGTGCCTGGACTAGTAATGTGGAATATACAAAATTAAGCATTCTATTCGGGCGAACTGTGTGATAAGGTAGTGTTACTATAAATTTATAAATTGTTTGTATAGTGATGCGTGTTGCGGCATGGAGTACCTAGAACGCATGCGAGTGGTGCATCGCGACTTGGCGGCACGCAACGTGCTAATCTCAGGCGAAGGCGTCGCAAAAGTGGCTGACTTCGGACTGGCGCGGTACGACCAGGCGCTGGACGACCCCATCGAGGCGGCGCGCCTGCAGGCCAAGCTGCCCATCAAGTGGACCGCGCCCGAGGCGCTCAAGTACAACGTGAGTATACTCACTACTACATCGCCAAGGTGGCGCACTTCGAACTGGCACGGCACGACCCCGTCGAGGCGGCAGCCTACTTCACTAGTCTTAAACTATTGCCAAGTTAGCGCAACATAGTGATGCGCCGTTATTGTGATTGGGTATCCATACGCATTCTAGTGCTGGATCGATATAATAATTATGTAATACTATTGTAAAACCTTAGATTTTTTGTACAAGTTGTTTAAACAATATATTTGTTTACAGAAATTCTCAAACAAGTCTGACATGTGGAGTTTTGGCATCCTTCTCTGGGAAATCTACTCGTTCGGAAGAGTTCCGTACCCGCGAATCGTAAGCACATTTTATTTCGTAAAATAAATAATTAAGTAATGTTTTATCCAATTAAAATTACAAAATGTATGTATATGTCGCTAACTGTCATGTGTATTGTACAGCCGCTGGCGGAGGTGGTCCGGCACGTGGAGCGCGGTTACCGCATGGAGGCGCCGGAGGGCTGCCCCGCGGGCCCGTACGAAGTGATGCGCGCGGCGTGGCACGCCGACCCGGCGCAGCGGCCCAGCTTCGCGCAGACGCGCCGCAGCCTCGCCGCCATCCGCGACCTCGCGCACCACGCGCCGCAGCCGCACCCCGCCCCGCCGCACCAGGTAACACCACTGTTCTACCTACATACGTACGTGGCACGCCGACCCGGCGCAGCGGCCCAGCTTCGCGCAGACGCGCCGCAGCCTCGCCGCCATCCGCGACCTCGCGCACCACGCGCCGCAGCCGCACCCCGCCCCGCCGCACCAGGTAACACCACTGTTCTACCTACATACGTACGTGGCACGCCGACCCGGCGCAGCGGCCCAGCTTCGCGCAGACGCGCCGCAGCCTCGCCGCCATCCGCGACCTCGCGCACCACGCGCCGCAGCCGCACCCCGCCCCGCCGCACCAGGTAACACCACTGTTCTACCTACATACGTACGTGGCACGCCGACCCGGCGCAGCGGCCCAGCTTCGCGCAGACGCGCCGCAGCCTCGCCGCCATCCGCGACCTCGCGCACCACGCGCCGCAGCCGCACCCCGCCCCGCCGCACCAGGTAACACCACTGTTCTACCTACATACGTACGTGGCACGCCGACCCGGCGCAGCGGCCCAGCTTCGCGCAGACGCGCCGCAGCCTCGCCGCCATCCGCGACCTCGCGCACCACGCGCCGCAGCCGCACCCCGCCCCGCCGCACCAGGTAACACCACTGTTCTACCTACATACGTACGTGGCACGCCGACCCGGCGCAGCGGCCCAGCTTCGCGCAGACGCGCCGCAGCCTCGCCGCCATCCGCGACCTCGCGCACCACCCGCCGCAGCCGCACCCCGCCCCGCCGCACCAGGTAACACCACTGTTCTACCTACATACGTACGTGGCACGCCGACCCGGCGCAGCGGCCCAGCTTCGCGCAGACGCGCCGCAGCCTCGCCGCCATCCGCGACCTCGCGCACCACGCGCCGCAGCCGCACCCCGCCCCGCCGCACCAGGTAACACCACTGTTCTACCTACATACGTACGTGGCACGCCGACCCGGCGCAGCGGCCCAGCTTCGCGCAGACGCGCCGCAGCCTCGCCGCCATCCGCGACCTCGCGCACCACGCGCCGCAGCCGCACCCCGCCCCGCCGCACCAGGTAACACCACTGTTCTACCTACATACGTACGTGGCACGCCGACCCGGCGCAGCGGCCCAGCTTCGCGCAGACGCGCCGCAGCCTCGCCGCCATCCGCGACCTCGCGCACCACGCGCCGCAGCCGCACCCCGCCCCGCCGCACCAGGTAACACCACTGTTCTACCTACATACGTACGTGGCACGCCGACCCGGCGCAGCGGCCCAGCTTCGCGCAGACGCGCCGCAGCCTCGCCGCCATCCGCGACCTCGCGCACCACGCGCCGCAGCCGCACCCCGCCCCGCCGCACCAGGTAACACCACTGTTCTACCTACATACGTACGTGGCACGCCGACCCGGCGCAGCGGCCCAGCTTCGCGCAGACGCGCTGCAGCCTCGCCGCCATCCGCGACCTCGCGCACCACGCGCCGCAGCCGCACCCCGCCCCGCCGCACCAGGTAACACCACTGTTCTACCTACATACGTACGTGGCACGCCGACCCGGCGCAGCGGCCCAGCTTCGCGCAGACGCGCCGCAGCCTCGCCGCCATCCGCGACCTCGCGCACCACGCGCCGCAGCCGCACCCCGCCCCGCCGCACCAGGTAACACCACTGTTCTACCTACATACGTACGTGGCACGCCGACCCGGCGCAGCGGCCCAGCTTCGCGCAGACGCGCCGCAGCCTCGCCGCCATCCGCGACCTCGCGCACCACGCGCCGCAGCCGCACCCCGCCCCGCCGCACCAGGTAACACCACTGTTCTACCTACATACGTACGTGGCACGCCGACCCGGCGCAGCGGCCCAGCTTCGCGCAGACGCGCCGCAGCCTCGCCGCCATCCGCGACCTCGCGCACCACGCGCCGCAGCCGCACCCCGCCCCGCCGCACCAGGTAACACCACTGTTCTACCTACATACGTACGTGGCACGCCGACCCGGCGCAGCGGCCCAGCTTCGCGCAGACGCGCCGCAGCCTCGCCGCCATCCGCGACCTCGCGCACCACGCGCCGCAGCCGCACCCCGCCCCGCCGCACCAGGTAACACCACTGTTCTACCTACATACGTACGTGGCACGCCGACCCGGCGCAGCGGCCCAGCTTCGCGCAGACGCGCCGCAGCCTCGCCGCCATCCGCGACCTCGCGCACACGCGCCGCAGCCGCACCCCGCCCCGCCGCACCAGGTAACACCACTGTTCTACCTACATACGTACGTGGCACGCCGACCCGGCGCAGCGGCCCAGCTTCGCGCAGACGCGCCGCAGCCTCGCCGCCATCCGCGACCTCGCGCACCACGCGCCGCAGCCGCACCCCGCCCCGCCGCACCAGGTAACACCACTGTTCTACCTACATACGTACGTGGCACGCCGACCCGGCGCAGCGGCCCAGCTTCGCGCAGACGCGCCGCAGCCTCGCCGCCATCCGCGACCTCGCGCACCACGCGCCGCAGCCGCACCCCGCCCCGCCGCACCAGGTAACACCACTGTTCTACCTACATACGTACGTGGCACGCCGACCCGGCGCAGCGGCCCAGCTTCGCGCAGACGCGCCGCAGCCTCGCCGCCATCCGCGACCTCGCGCACCACGCGCCGCAGCCGCACCCCGCCCCGCCGCACCAGGTAACACCACTGTTCTACCTACATACGTACGTGGCACGCCGACCCGGCGCAACGGCCCAGCTTCGCGCAGACGCGCCGCAGCCTCGCCGCCATCCGCGACCTCGCGCACCACGCGCCGCAGCCGCACCCCGCCCCGCCGCACCAGGTAACACCACTGTTCTACCTACATACGTACGTGGCACGCCGACCCGGCGCAGCGGCCCAGCTTCGCGCAGACGCGCCGCAGCCTCGCCGCCATCCGCGACCTCGCGCACCACGCGCCGCAGCCGCACCCCGCCCCGCCGCACCAGGTAACACCACTGTTCTACCTACATACGTACGTGGCACGCCGACCCGGCGCAGCGGCCCAGCTTCGCGCAGACGCGCCGCAGCCTCGCCGCCATCCGCGACCTCGCGCACCACGCGCCGCAGCCGCACCCCGCCCCGCCGCACCAGGTAACACCACTGTTCTACCTACATACGTACGTGGCACGCCGACCCGGCGCAGCGGCCCAGCTTCGCGCAGACGCGCCGCAGCCTCGCCGCCATCCGCGACCTCGCGCACCACGCGCCGCAGCCGCACCCCGCCCCGCCGCACCAGGTAACACCACTGTTCTACCTACATACGTACGTGGCACGCCGACCCGGCGCAGCGGCCCAGCTTCGCGCAGACGCGCCGCAGCCTCGCCGCCATCCGCGACCTCGCGCACCACGCGCCGCAGCCGCACCCCGCCCCGCCGCACCAGGTAACACCACTGTTCTACCTACATACGTACGTGGCACGCCGACCCGGCGCAGCGGCCCAGCTTCGCGCAGACGCGCCGCAGCCTCGCCGCCATCCGCGACCTCGCGCACCACGCGCCGCAGCCGCACCCCGCCCCGCCGCACCAGGTAACACCACTGTTCTACCTACATACGTACGTGGCACGCCGACCCGGCGCAGCGGCCCAGCTTCGCGCAGACGCGCCGCAGCCTCGCCGCCATCCGCGACCTCGCGCACCACGCGCCGCAGCCGCACCCCGCCCCGCCGCACCAGGTAACACCACTGTTCTACCTACATACGTACGTGGCACGCCGACCCGGCGCAGCGGCCCAGCTTCGCGCAGACGCGCCGCAGCCTCGCCGCCATCCGCGACCTCGCGCACCACGCGCCGCAGCCGCACCCCGCCCCGCCGCACCAGGTAACACCACTGTTCTACCTACATACGTACGTGGCACGCCGACCCGGCGCAGCGGCCCAGCTTCGCGCAGACGCGCCGCAGCCTCGCCGCCATCCGCGACCTCGCGCACCACGCGCCGCAGCCGCACCCCGCCCCGCCGCACCAGGTAACACCACTGTTCTACCTACATACGTACGTGGCACGCCGACCCGGCGCAGCGGCCCAGCTTCGCGCAGACGCGCTGCAGCCTCGCCGCCATCCGCGACCTCGCGCACCACGCGCCGCAGCCGCACCCCGCCCCGCCGCACCAGGTAACACCACTGTTCTACCTACATACGTACGTGGCACGCCGACCCGGCGCAGCGGCCCAGCTTCGCGCAGACGCGCCGCAGCCTCGCCGCCATCCGCGACCTCGCGCACCACGCGCCGCAGCCGCACCCCGCCCCGCCGCACCAGGTAACACCACTGTTCTACCTACATACGTACGTGGCACGCCGACCCGGCGCAGCGGCCCAGCTTCGCGCAGACGCGCCGCAGCCTCGCCGCCATCCGCGACCTCGCGCACCACGCGCCGCAGCCGCACCCCGCCCCGCCGCACCAGGTAACACCACTGTTCTACCTACATACGTACGTGGCACGCCGACCCGGCGCAGCGGCCCAGCTTCGCGCAGACGCGCCGCAGCCTCGCCGCCATCCGCGACCTCGCGCACCACGCGCCGCAGCCGCACCCCGCCCCGCCGCACCAGGTAACACCACTGTTCTACCTACATACGTACGTGGCACGCCGACCCGGCGCAGCGGCCCAGCTTCGCGCAGACGCGCCGCAGCCTCGCCGCCATCCGCGACCTCGCGCACCACGCGCCGCAGCCGCACCCCGCCCCGCCGCACCAGGTAACACCACTGTTCTACCTACATACGTACGTGGCACGCCGACCCGGCGCAGCGGCCCAGCTTCGCGCAGCAACCGTAAAACAGATGCTGAAGCATTGATTATTATTGCATTAGCGATGTGTTACCCAAAAAATGAAATATCGAACGAACAGACTATTGCAAAATCCTGTATCCGAAAATTAATCCATTCGCCAGTTGAGGTACGATCAAATGAGAATCGAACAAAAATTTTATAAGAATGAAAAACATGAGTATAAAACAAAAGTCGAACGAGAATCAAACAAAAATCGAATTAGTATCAAACAACAATTTTAAAATCGATCAACAAAGGTGAACACCGGCATTTTTCATTCAATGCAATCGAATATTGAATAATTAAAAATTGTTGGAAATATATTTTTGTAACAGTAGGGCATCGCCAAATACATACCTTGTAATCATATACCATACCTATATGTAACTTTATTAATAAAACATGTATTCCTTACTTACTTCAGAAAATCAATTTAAATAAAAATTACTCTCTTTACACACCCATATTTAGCTAAATAGAGATGAACACGATAAATCTTAACGTATTACGATTTGTTCTAGTGAGGACTGTTGGGCGGTGAATCATGGGACTACGTGACATAGTGTAAAATGTACAACCGGAAATAGGCAAAGTGCTGTTAAGGTTGCGAGCTGTATTTTATACATTAAATATAAATAATACATCATGTAAGTACTAAATTATTTTAATATGTTTGAAGACACCTCCTCGCTAAGAAATAAATGTAATGTAGAATAGATAATGTGTAATTTTGATGTGTTGTACAAGAATGTTTATCATGTTGGAGAACTTTTAGTGGAATCGATGTCCTATCGCATACTACACAACGTACAATTACTCAACACAGAACCAAAACTTTCACTATTATATAGATATATTTTTCGCCCTTTTTGCAAATATATAACAGAAGTCTATCGAGCACAAATTTTGTATGAAACTGTTCCACTAAAAGATCTTTATATTAACATTTTATTGAAGGCCTAAGCTTCAATTTACGGTAACATATTCTCGTAAAGATTCCACCCAATAGAGGTCACGAAGGTTATGTCGGTACTATGGTACTGTCTAGTCAAAGTATTGTTTGTAATATTGTTTGTATCATATTATAGTATTTGCAATTTAATTAATCAAAGGGGACTGACTGTATTCAGATCAAGTGAACAACGTGCACTCCACATATAAAGGTGTTACATTAAAAATCGCTCAAATAATAAAAAAAAGCCACAGGTAAGCGACAAGTATTAAATTTAGACGTACTTGTGTGTTAGTTTATTTCATAGAAATAAGGTATAGGTGGGCTATATGCACTGTGCATTGTTCCAGTCGCCTTCATGGAGTATTATGTGTAAATTTCAGTGTTGTGTCAAAAATTAATAGCAGCTGTTTGAGTGAGTTATTAATTCCTTACGACATTTAACATCAAAGTCTGATAGTTTTATATATAACAATCAGTGCATTTTGCCATCGTGTCAAAGTTAAATTTACAAAGAATTGGTTTTTACACCTCAAGTTATAGACTAAGATAATATTTAGCCATAATAAGCAAAAGTTGTGTAAACCAACTATCTGGTTGTGTGCTATCGTAAACTATTAATACATCAAAACTAAAATATAATACATTTCAAGACGCATGCTCTTTGCTTCCCTATTTTTATTGATTAACTGAATCGGTTGTTAAAGTCGTACCTAAAAGCCAAACATGATTTACACGTGTCCCGTGTGTATGCTTCTATTTATTTGTTTTCTATAGTTTTAATGTATTAATGTCAAACATGACAAATAGTCTGATGAACGCCATGAATCTCATGTAAATGCAAATTGTCTATTAAATGTCGTCGTTATCATAATATGAAATGTTGCGTAGAATTGCTTATACATATATGTTCCAAGAAAGTCTATGTGATCCTATTATGTAGACTCACAAGCGCGACAGAGTTGCAACGCGATACTTCTGTATTGCAAATGTGTTAGATAGTAAGATTGAGCATTTTATAAAAATGAGACTTTAATTTCGACTACCACATTGATTAAGTCCTTTTGTTTAATCTTATGCAATACTAGTTTTAAGTGTTAAATTGTTTTTACCATATATTTATGTTCTATATCTGAAAATTTTGTGAGAATTAAGTGATGAAGCGATCAAATGCGAGTCATTTGATTTCTGCCAAAGCATAGGAACGTGAATTTTTGGTGTTTCCATTAAAGTCTTCCTTTTACTCGAAAATGTATTAATTTCTTATGGAGACAACATAAATCGTACAACTGTTTACTAGTCTTTAAAGAGTAGTAAGGACTGAATTGTTTGCAGTTGTATTTTCTCTAATTTATATAAATAAGAACTAAGGTATTAAAATCTCAATTGTTTTGTTTATTACTTGTACTATTATTTTCAATGTTGTAAATAGGTATTTGTAACTTTAAGGAATAAATTGTATTATAACAAAATATAAATTACCTAAAACAGATGAGATATTTTAATCATTGTCTTCCTTCATCGATATCTATACACCCACTGCAACTGCCTGAAGAACAACTGCTTATAGAATTTCTGTGTGACTCGAATTTCTTTTTGCCCAATGCAGTTACGGGCCGCCACATTTCCGGTTCCGCTTTGCACCGGTATTTTTCCGTGTTTGTCCCTGAAAATCCTTGTCCACAACAGCTTTGAGTTCCGACATGTCTACAAGGATCTCCACCACACGATTGATCTGTAAAAGTGGCCATTGATTTGTCCGAACACGGCGAGGGAATACATTCACAAATGACATTCTTCGTTTTACTTATACTCGCTCTTTGCGGTCTCCTTTCAAGTCTTATGCGTTTTCTTCTCCTATCAGTTGGTAAAAGTTGCATTTGTGTATTACTATTCGAGCCGCGTAAACAACACACACCTTTAGCTTTTGACTTGTTCGGTGTGGCCAAAGATGAGGAACTGCATTCGCAAAATCCTTCTTTCGATCTAGTTTTTACGTCTTTTACGTTACACACACAACATCCACACTTACGTTTTGAGCTATTTCGTTTGACCAAAGATTGAGTACAATCGCAAGTAACTGCATCCGATCTAGTCTTCGTGTCATTTGAGTTACATACACAACACACGCACATATCCTTTGCCGTTTTCCGTTTGGCCAAAGATTGGGCACATTCGCAAATAACTGATCCCGCTCTAGTCTTCCTGTCTATTGAGTCACACACACAACATCCGCACTTATCTTTTGACCTATTTCGTTCGGCCAAAGATTGAGCACATTCGCAAATAACTCCATCCGCTCTAGTCTTCGTGTCTTTTGAGTTACATACACAACAGGTACACTTGTCCTTTGACCTTTTCCGTTTGGCCAAAGATTGAGCACATTCGCAAATAACTGATCCCGCTCTAGTCTTCTTGTCTATTGAGTCACACACACAACACCCGCACTTGTCCTTCGAACTATTCCGTTTGGCCAAAGATTGGGCACATTCGCAAATAACTCCATCCGCTCTAGTCTTCGTGTCTTTCGAGTTACATACACAACAACTGCACCTGTCCTTTGAACTAGTCCGTTTGGCCAAAGATTGGGCACATTCGCAAATAACTCCATCCGCTCTAGTCTTCGTGTCTTTAACGTTACATACACAACAGCTGCACTTGTCCTTTGAACTATTCCGTTTGGCCAAAGATTGGGCACATTCGCAAATAACTCCATCCGCTCTAGTCTTCGTGTCTTTTACGTTACATACACAACAGCTGCACTTGTCCTTTGAACTATTCCGTTTGGCCAAAGATTGGGCACATTCGCAAATAACTCCATCCGCTCTAGTCTTCGTGTCTTTTACGTTACATACACAACAGCTGCACTTGTCCTTTGAACTATTCCGTTTGGCCAAAGACTGGGCACATTCGCAAATAACTCCATCCGATCTAGTCTTCGTGTCTTTTGAATCACACACACAACACCCGCACTTGTCTTTTAAACATTGTCGTTTGGCCAAAGATTGAGCACATTTGCAATTAACTCCATCCGCTCTAGCCTTCGTGGCTTTTAAGTTACATACCCAACAGCTGCACTTGTCCTTTACACTAGTCCGTTTGGCCAAAGATTGGACACATTCGCAAATAACTCCATCCGCTCTAATCTTCGTGTCTGTTGAGTCACACGCACAACACCCGCACTTGTCCTTTAAACTATTCCGCTTGGCCAAAGATTTGGCACATTCGCAAATAACTCCATCCGCTCTCGTGTTCGCGTCTTTTGATTTACATACACAACAGCTGCATTTTTCCTTTGAACTATTCCGTTTGGCCAAAGATTCAACACATTCGCAAATAACTTTGTCCGATTTATTTTTTGTGGTTTTTGCGTCACACACGCTACATACACACGTACGCTTTGATGTATTACATTTAGTCAAAGCTTGGGCACATTCGCAAATAACTTCGTCCGATTTATCTCTCGTCTCTTTTAAGTCACACACAGAACACCCATTGCACCTTGGCCTATTCTGTTTGGCCGAAGATTGGGCACATTCGCAAATAACTCCATCCCCTCTAATCTTCGTGTCTATTGAGTCACACGCACAACACCCGCACTTGTCCTTTAAACTATTCCGCTTGGCCAAAGATTGGGCACATTCGCAAATAATTCCATCTGCTCTCTTGTTCGCGTCTTTTGAGTTACAAACACAACAGCTGCATTTGTCCTTTAAACTATTCCGTTTGGCCAAAGATTCAACACATTCGCAAATAACTTTGTCCGATTTACTTTTTGTGGTTTTTGCGTCACACACGCAACATACACACGTACGCTTTGATTTATTATATTTAGTCAAAGCTTGGGCACATTCGCAAATAACTTCATCCAATTTATCTCTCGTCTCTTTTAAGTCACACACAGAACACCCATTGCACCTTGGCCCATTCTGTTTGGCCGAAGATTGGGCACATTCGCAAATAACTTCGTCTGATCTAGTCTTGGTTTCTTTTGAGTCACACACACAACACCCATACGTACGCTTTGACTTATTCGGTTTGACCAAGGATTGGGCACATTCGTAAACAACTTCGTTCGATTTAATATTTGTGTCTTTTGAGCCACGCCCACAACATTTACGCTTAGATTCAGACTTTTTAGTTTTGGCCAAAGACGATAAGTTGCGTACACAAATAACTTTACTTGACATTGCTTTCGTATCTGCCAAAGATAATGCACTTCTATTGCATTTTGAGACACACTTGCACCTACGCTTTGGTTTGACCAACGATAAGAAGTCACTTTCGTAAATAACTTCGCTCGATGTAGTTTTATCATCTCTCAGGGACATTACACTTACGTTGTTAGTTCCGGTAAAAGGTGGGTATATACATTCACAATCAAAATCCTTAGATGTAGTTTTAGCAGCACTCAAAGGCATCGGGCATATATTGTGATTTGAACCAATTTTAATCTTTGATTTACTAGGGTTGGCCAATAACGGGACGCTGCTTTCGCAAAGAGCATTCTTCGATGAGGACTTACCGATTTTATTACATTTTGAGCCGCTCTTAACGTTATACTTTTTAGATTCGGCAATAGGTGGGCAGTCGCAATCGCAAACAACGTCTTTCAAAGTACATTTTGTATCTTCCGTGGACATTGCGTTCGTAGTTTGACATACAGCAGGAACACGACATTGATTGGAAGTGCAGTGACATGGTTTGGAACATACAAATTCGTAATGGCATACTGTATTGTTCGCTGTCGGTGTGTTAACTTGAACGGCGGCGCAACCTTGAGTTGGTAGAGCAACAGTGCAGTCAAGTTGATGACATATGCGCGGGACGAAATAATGTAGGTCTGTCGTTGAAGTACATTGATCGTTGTGGAACTGAAATATTATAATATTAGAAGTTAATATTATTGATTATATTAATTGCAACACTACTGTTATATTGCCATGATACATCGATTTATAACCAATTTATTGATACCTACCTTTAATTGACATCCATTGTTAACCGCGTTCAAGTTACACTCTGAAGGGAAAAAAGGTATAGGCACTTCATACCGTGGACACATTGGATTAGTGAAGACAGGAGGCGTTCTGCAAAGAGAAATTCATTATTTACCAATTTGGATGGTGAATAACATAAAAACAAGTAGACAATCGTACTTACGGGTTTGTTATAGTTCTAACAAACCATGCACCAATATTGTTGCCAAAGTTTCTACAGTAAGGATTATTAGCATTTACTATATTAGTATTGTATGGGCAGCTGTTGGCTGCATGAGGTGCCCACCATTTTACCGTTGGTATGAAAAATAACTGAGTTGTTCCATCCGGCAGTGCCACTGAGGTGACTTCGCCTTCTCCCACTATTTCAGAAAATATGCCACTGCTTTGTAGAGCTGAAATAAATATTTAAAATATATTGTTTACAATATTTCAAGAGGTAAGGGACAGTTTATCTGAAGAAGTACCTCAGCCTTACAAAAGAACGCAACGAAACCAGTTTGTATTATGTTCCTGTGATAAGGAAGATTTACAAGCTCCTCGGGGAGACGGTGCTATCTGCGTACTGCGCTGTCACTATAATCACTTTAGGCTAGAAGGTTGGCGGCCCGCGACTTGTAGTCTTGATTTTGGAAACGCTACGTCATCAGGTGCGCCGTATAGTTATTTTATTGCCTCGATAATATTTAAACTTAGACAATTTGTGCCTACCTTTACTCTATTTTTAGTTAGTTGTTTAGGCTTTCATATGTATAAATAGTTACATTTGTAGGTAATGTTACAAATTTGCAATTTTTTTTACTAAGTTGTTTAGTTACATTGTAGTGGCAATTTTTTTTACTAGTTGTATAGTTACAATTTTTAAAATACTTACGAGCATTGTAGTTATTGTAACCATAACTCTGTCCGTTACTGAAGGCGTTACCACAAAATTGTTGGTTGCAATGCATGGTTGTATTTTTGAAACTAGTCTTATTTCGTTTGCATCTCTCATCTATACTTCCATGTTAACATATTTATTACAGAGTTTATTTTATTTATATTTACAATGTTACTTTTGTCATTTTGTTGGATTAACTATGTAATGACATTGATGAATCAATATTTTTTCGATATCCAATAGAGCCATAGACACGATAAGCGCGCTTGCCCATATGTCACTTTTGTTTCTATAGCATATTATACCTACTTACATAAGACTAAATAGGTACCTATATCCTCTATTAGGTACGAATGTGGGGCTCTATACTCCATTTGGTTAGGTACTTAACTAAAGGTAAACAATCTTGATGTGTCTTTTTATCTTAAAACTCAGTTAAAAAAAATGCTGCTAAAGATCGCTGTAAATACAACAATAATGATTATTAAATCAATTGAACCGTTAGTTTAAGCAGTAGTTTATTTGATTAATATGTGTTTGTGTAAAAAATCACATCAAGATTGTTTACCTTTAGTTAAGTACCTAACCAAATGGAGTATAGGTATGTGATAAGATAACATTAATGCTACCAATCAAACTACCAATCGGCGAGGAATTCCCCAACTAGCGATGAATAAAATATAACCTGCGCAGGATGTAATTAAGTGACGTGTCGGATTATAAACAAATGAGAAATTCTACTAAGTTCTACATTTTCCTTTAACATACAATAATGATGTGGTAATCATAGTTTCTCTTGGTTTACGACTTAGTGTAGTTTTTGTAAACGATGTGCATAATAGCATTTAAAAATTACATATCCTATCTATTTGTAAATATTGACGTTGCTATACATTAGTACATGCGCTGTGTCCTTAATCTTTATATAGATAGGTAATGCATGGTGCATATATTATGTGTTCAAATGAAATTATGCGCAGCCTATAAGTGTATTTTGTAGTTTTCATGGCTTATTCGATTAATGATTATTATCTACTGCTAATAAATACTGTACGTATAAGGGTAAAACTAAGTACCTATATTATTTGACAACAATATACGATTTAAAATGTTTTGTCTGTAAATAATCCTGTTAGGGATATTTTGGGACATTAGCTACACTGGATAGAGTAGATTCTAGTGCATTGGACCACTATATAATAGGTTAATTACTTGACTGATTGATATTATTGATACCATGGCAGAAAAGAAAACAGATATAATAATTGCTAACCTGTATTTTCTTAGAAATGTGATAGTATTCAACATAAACCTATTATGTACGCGGGCCGCTGCACAGTACCGTAAGAAACAAATAAATACAAATGATTTATTTTCATTAACTGAGCTTAATCTAGTTACAATATTGTTGGAGCGCTCCTTTTAGGCATAACATTGCCTGTGTTAGGAGGCCCCGCTCTGCCGTGTACAAGTAAGCATCCATTGATTAAGTATCACAAATATTATTCTGAATTTGTTAAAAGGCAAATAAAATAAAAATATCAATTAAAACTAATTTAAGTATAAATAATTTATAATCATAGCATGCATGGTTTGTCTGTGTATGAGTGTGTTCGCGCGAGCGCGGATCTGTGTATGTATGTACATAATATGTATGTATGTATGTACATATGTATGTATGTATATATGTAGGTACAGTGGTGGACATATAATTAGAAACAGTACATAAAACTTAGGTAAACACAGAATGAACTATCGTTATGAGTAAAAAATATATAGATTAAATCACTATTAACTATGCCAGAATATAGCCAATGAGTTAAAAAACTCATAAAATAAAAATAAAAAGAAATCTGTTCTATTTTTAATTATTAAAAGAGTTTAAATATCAATGATAGTTGAATTTCTATTACTGGCCGCTTGGACAACTAATTAGAAACAGGATCCATAGTTCGCTCCATTATTTAAATTTAAAAAATCCTCTTGCTACGCTTTTTCTGTAGTTTCGGGAGCAATTAAACGTCAATTTGGAATTACGTGAATAATAAGTTTTGTTAAAAACGGGTAAAAATAAGAGTTGTGACGAGTCAACTAGGCAATTAATTGTTAAATTACATTTAGATCGAAAGTGGACTTATAGAAGAATTGCTAATAATAATAATAATAATAATAATAATCTTTATTGACATAAAAATGGGTACATTTCAATAATGATCTAGTATGTTCTGTGAAGAAAGTTTTCTACGCTATTGCTCATTATAAAAGAAACAGAACTACTCAAAGTGTTATTCTCGGATGAAACAAACATAAATATAGTGAATTCAGACGGCAAACGCTACGTTAGACGTCCAATAAACCATGCTTTTGATTATAAATACACGAGAAGCATAGTCAAACACGGCAGTGGTAACATTAAAGTATGAGGATGTTTTTCTGGTTGCGGAGTTGGACCCGTCCGTAAGATTGAAGGTATAATGGATCAATTTTAATACAAAAACATCTTAGAAGAGACAATGATTAGGGAATCATTGTCTGTGTAGGGACACCGACGACCATTTGCCTGTGACCTGGATCTTTCAGCACGATAACGACCCAAAACACATGGCCCACAGTGTTAAATCCTTTCTTAGTGAACAACGTGTTACCATGTTAGACTGGCCTGCGAATAGTACCGATTTAAATCCTATTGAAAATTTGTGTTACGTCGTTAAAAAAAAGTCTCCGTTAAACGTAATTCTAGTCAAATTAAACTTTACGAAGTCTTTGTTGAAGCGTGGAACTCGATCCCACTCGATAAATGTATGAAATTACTTGAATCAATGCGACGTCATTGCAGAGCCGTCATTAATAACAAAGGCTATGCAACTAAATATTAATTTTTAAGAAATTTAGTAAACCTAACATAATTTTACATAAATAATTTGAAATTGATGACGTTAACACGTTAATAACTTTGATTTTTGCCTCATTTCTTTATTGTTTCTAATTACTTATCCATGACGGATGGTATTGCAAATGTCGTTTAGTTGTTTGTACGAAACTAAATATCTAAATGGTAGTTGTAAACACGGATATATATTTTTTTATTGATTTATAAGTTGTTGAACGTATTCTATGCATTTTGTTGTTTTATTTCAAAAAACAAAAGTTTTACGGCAATGTGCCTTGTATAATGTGAAATACGTCGCAAGTGTTTCGAATTATATGTCCACCACTGTATACACCGTGAATTTATAGTCGTTTTGGAACCGAAACGTGGTAACTTAGGATAATTAGTAGTATCAATAAAAAATAGTAAATTAATTGTACTGTGTATAGTAAAAAAGTTGGAATATGAATAATATTTTTCACTTATTCGAGTTTGATCGTAGTAACGCACGGACAATTCATTCACAAACGCATGCACACGTGTTCGCGCGGCTGCGAACCGTCGTCGGCGGCGGCCGGCGTTGCCACTCAGTCGCGTAGGTACTTATGAACGACGCACGATAACTACGTGTATCAGCTGATGCCTACATAGATCGACGCAAAAGAGCCGCGTGTATCCCGACCGAGTCCTATGCGCGATTTAAAAACTAGTGACTACACAAGTATTAATAAAATTAAGTAAATGTAATAACTACGAAATTGATAATAGGCATATCGCAGTTCAATAGAGCCAAAATCAGCTGATACGAGGCAATGCGTTATCTCCTTTTACTATGAAAAACCTGCATTGTGAAACATCACAATTAATACGTAAATGGATACTCCAATTTCTCCTTCATACTTTACACGGGCTTAGGACCGTCGGGAATACTTTATCTGAACATTACTCTTCGATAAATAGCTAACTTTATTTATTATGTAATAAAAATAATCACAGGGTGAAGGAACTCTTGAGTATTTCAGGTGTATTTAAAAAATTTGAGCTATTTACAAAATAATCAACTTACGTATCTATGGACAGTTTATTTACAAATTATTTACACTTCCCTGTATCGAAGCAACTGCTCGAAATGAAGTCCGCCACGTTCAATACACAAACGAGCACGTTTGATACCATTGTCTTTAAGTTTTCTTAATGTGTCTCTATCACTTTTAACTTTATCAAATGCGTCCACTATCGCACTACGTAACTCGTCACAACTTTCATGTTCACGAGAATACACGAGTCTTTTTATTTCCGACCACAAGTAAAAATCTAGGGGCGTTAAGTCCGGGCTTCTCGGCGGCCAAGCCACGGGACCGCCGCGCCCAATCCACTTATCGCCAAACTCATTGTTGAGGTAGGCACGTACTGAACTTGCATAATGAGCGGGACAGCCGTCGTGCTGGTAGTACATATCGTGTATCATCGATAATGGTACTTCCTCCAATAGCTCGGATATTACTGTTCGTAACATTTCTAAATACGAGCTACCCGTTAGATGACCTTCAATAAAAACAGGCGCTATTAAACGGTCGTTTACAATACCGGCCCAAACATTCACACTGAACCTCACTTGGTGGTGGTCTTCCCGTATTAAGTGAGGGTTTATAAGAGTCCAGTAATGTTCATTGTGCACGTTGTACAATCCCACTCGAGTAAACAATGACTCATCTGTCCACAGTATGTTCGCGTTCGGATTATTCAACAACCACTCACATAGGGCGATCCTTGCTGGTGCATCATTGTTATTTATTACGTGAGCACGACGAAAATGATAAGGGTGTAACCCATTGGTATTTAATGTTTTCCATATAAAGTATTGGCTAACATTAAATTCTTGAGCCGCCATTCTCGTGCTTCGCCGCGGATCCCGCTCGAAGTACTCCAGAATATCCTCTTCGATCTCCGGGGAGTCATTCAGGCGTCCTCGGCCATGCGCATGAGTCGGCGTACGGAATTCTCCATGGTCGAGAAGGCGCTGAGTTGCAGTCAAGATAGTGGGAGTGTATGGCACTTGAGGACTTTCAATTCCTCGTAGCTGCAGCGCATTCAAATGCTCCGGCTGGGAGTATAAGCGTCTGGCCTGTTCCAAATTGAAATTGGCAACAGCATACAGCTGTACCATTGCCAAGTACTCAGCGTTAGAATATTCGTATTGACGACTCATTTTCGCGTGACAATGAATAATTACGTTACGACCATTACGCGCGCGAGTTGCTGCAGTACTGAAGAGCGGGAAGGGGTGCGTGCGGGGCGCGCTTGCACCAGAGTCGGACGGGAAAAACCGCTCGCGCTCGCTCTGCCGGCGCCTGGGGTAGTGTGCGGGGATTGGCGGGCGGCGCGGGCGCGGCAGTTTCTGTGTTTTTATTGGCGAATGTTTTTAAGTTGTCAAACATGAATGATATCGATCGTAGTGACGCGTAGGTAAACGTAGTACGTGAAATTGAGTGGCGTTACTACGAGTTCTCATTTATTTCTCGTAAACGACATTAAATTTAATGTTTCTAAAAAAAAAACATTTTATTTTATTAAAATAATGAGTTTAATCGATTCTATTATTGATATAGAGTATAAGGTTTTCGGTTCCAAAACGACTACAAATTCACGGTGTACATATATGGATTATGGATGTATGTATGTTGGATGCAGGGGCGTGCACAAAGATTTCTGGTAGGGTATGCACGCCCTACCCGAAACCTCTGCGAGGGCACTCCATTTCATTTATAAATGTTTTTGTGTGTATATATCTGTGTACAATAAATAAATAAAATATCTTACCAAAATCAATTCAGCGACTTTTCAACATGGCACCATTGATGATTGTGTGTGTGGCTACCATGAATATCCAAATAAGTGACTGATAGTGACTCACTAGTGAGAGCAAGTCACCTAAATGATATCCATTGTGGCCTTGTAGGTATTACAAGGCCGTGAGATGTTAAGTGTTATTTGTGCAAATTAACAAATAAATGAACGAAATTACTAACATACTTGACTGTAGGTATTTTTTACTTTTTATAAATCAAATCAACGCGCCTATCTTTTTTTAAATAATTCTGTAAAACGTCGTCATAAAAATTACAAGATCGTTTTAAAATCAAATAAACTATGTATTCAAACTAGACTCTATTCTACCTTTTCCAAACATTTGGAACTTTATACAAGAATCTATATGTTTTTCCGACGAATTGTGTTTAGAAGCAGCTTTGTGAAAATTATTTAAATCCGAATATCCATTATAGGTCTAAACATTATTTTTATATTGTTTTGAAAATAATATACACGGAAAACAAAATAGTTTACTTGTGTGTACACAGCCCGCTAGCCAGCTATAAATATCATAATACTTTTATTAAAAGAACGTGTCGTGTTACCTTTTTGTTGTTTTAGATCTAAATCGCGAATACAGCGTCCCAGAGAAATTAATTTATTTTTGTCATCAAAAGACAACGTCGAGGAAACACCAATTTTAATTTATTTAAACACACATCATCAACACAGATCTCACAGGTATAATTTTCCATAATTTACAGTAATTCCGGTAATTTCACTAATTATTTAGTTATCAATTAGAAAGCGCTCAAAATCCCCTCGACAGCTCTGTGAAATAATTAATAATGGCGTAATGCTATATTGCTAAAATAATAGGCCTATAATAAACAACAATTATGACGTCTTTGACAACTGTTTAAACTAGTTGGATTATCGTGGAAGCAGAGCTTATAGTCGGCGAGCACACACGTGCATTCACACACACACACAAGCAAAATATTTGTCTTAAAGACAGCGTAATCGATTGACGTTAAAATGTGTAGCGAATAAGCACAATTAGTTCTGCTTCCAGACACCTAAGTGGTGTGGCGCGTCGATCGATAGCAACACTCATTAATCTCTATTTATTTAGTAGTTCGCTCAAGGACCAAAAGATGGCAGTGGCACAAGCTCTTATTGTTATTCAGCTTGTAGTAATTAATAAATAGATTTCGATTATATAGATTTACATAGGCCAGCGGACTAGGGTATGCAGTGCTTATTTGCTTGTATGAAGCGCACGCGCCTGCCTACACTCTGCCAAGAGGTCCAGCAGAATTTGTATGATTTTGACCTTGCTAGATCTCGAGCCAGGAAGTACAGGCGAGCATTCTTAGCTGTCAATCGTTTCGTCACAAAAATAGGAAAGTCTTCATTTGTGGTTAATCCTAAGTGTTTAGCTTTCAGTTTCTTGAGTACAAAATTTTTCTGTATTGAAGAATTAATTTCAACTACAATAGGTAGATTGCTTCTCTTTTTCTTGCCTTTAACCCGAAAAATATCATTAATATCCCTTTTCTCAATTGGGCAGCTGATACTCTTTGATAAATTCAATACCATGTTAACTAGGCTTTTCGATGACTCCTGTTTCTGTCTAGGTACGTTTTTAATTTCTAAGCTACATTTCCTGAGCGTTCTTTGTGTATCTTATAGTTTCTCCTCGAAGGGGACGATATATTCACGATCTTTCTTTGTTTGCATTTCCAGGCTTTCAATTTTCTTCGTTCTGGCTCGTAAGGATAGCTATCGAGTTTTCCACAGTTTGATTAGAGAGTTGTATATCTTTTAAATTTGAAGTAATTTCCTGGTGTTCTTGTTTTTGTACGGACATGTAAGAACTAATTAACTCATTTATTTCAGTTTTGAATTCATCCAAGTCAGTTTTTGTGCATCTCTCTTTTTCTCTTGGGACGCGGGGCAACAAAATCAGTTGATATGTGTGTTTTTGGAACGTCAGAATCAGTCGTAGCAGAAGGGGTGCTCTGCAGGCGTGACATCGTAGTAAAATAGATCGTAGCGCTTGACACTTTATTTGTAAATAAATGTATTGCAACGAACCTCGGTCTTCCGGTGAGTCACGCACCCGTCACACTGCCAGCGCGCAGGTTAGAGCGAGCAAGCAATTATGTACACCGTCTTGTTCCCGCGGAGGTGAGGCAGGCGGACGGTGGATCCACTGGGAACGCGAGCTACGCAAACAGCGATGCTACGAGGTTGTCGCGACAATATACGCTTTCACTGCTAATTTAGGGGTGAAAATCCCGGTGCCGATATTTTTGAAATATTAATACAGTAAAATGTCGATAGCTCGAATGTCAAGGGAAATGCTAAAACATCGAGATAATGAGATTTCGACTTAACACGAATTTCGAGTTATGAAGGTTTTAACTGATCAAATTTCGGCATAAAAAGGCGCATTTTCTAAGAACATTTATTAAAACAAATTACATACATATGAGTCAAGTATTACGAACTTACATTGAAAGATGTAATGACATCGATGTTATTAAATAATTGATACAAAATCTGTTATCTTTTTTTGTTGAAATTAAACTACTATATACCTACGGATTTTATCGCCTCCCCGTGACCATGGCTGCTGAAAAGCAACCAAAACGTCGGAGAAAGTGTAAAATTAAATTAAATCTAAATAATAATCTCTAATTGTGGCAATGCTGCCAGTCTTCTGGGCACATTACTAGTTGACAGCGATGCTGAAGAATTCTACGATGCCTAAACCATTTTTGTAAATATTTAGTATTATAATTATTTGTGTTTTTGTAATTATGTTATCTTTTATAATACATCTGTAAATAGTTTTAATAGTTAAAATAATAATTTTATTAGCTTAAAAATTAGTAAAGTTTAATACTTAGTAGTAGAATGAATGAATGAATGAATGATCTTTATTTGCATAAACATGTTGTATACATACATTATTGTGCATGCAAGATGTTACAGTTAAGTGGTTCATACATGTTTGCCATAAGTTGTGGCATGCAAATTCTATTAGAAATATTATAATTATGATTTACATTAAAAATGAAATTAAGTTTTAAAAAATTTTTTTTTTTTTTTTTTATATAATCAAATGAGAGTCAATCAATATCAAAAAATAAAAAACATAAACAAAATAAAATTAGGGAAAACAAATTGTCACATATAAAAGTAATGAAATAAATGTCAAATCAATTAAAATCAATTAATAATCATTTTTAAGTTACGGAAAATGTTTATATTGAGTCGTTCAAAAACTCTGTGACATTATAATATGCTTTAGTCATTAGTAGCGATTTAACTTGACTTTTAAAGGCTTCTGTGGTAAGTATTTTCCAACTCTTAGGGAATTTATTATATATAACTGGAGCCATACAATAAATGCTTTTGCGCATAAGTGTTGTCCGAGCCGTGTGCAGACACAATTTGCTGTTATCTCGCCTATTTCTAGGTACTACGTCTGATAGACGAAGAAATAAATTTGGGTTGGATTTTACAAATGACGCTATTTCTAAGATATAAATACATGGCATTGTGAGTATATTGAATTTTTTAAAATACGGTTTACAACTATCAGTTACTTTAAGATTAAACATAGTTCTAAGGCACCTTTTTTGGGCTTTGAATATTGTGTCCTTTTCGGTTGAGTTTCCCCAAAAAATAATACCGAATCTGATTAGAGATTCCACAAGTCCATAATATGCAACCAACAATGCTTCTCTGTTAATTACTCGTGAGAGCATGAAGAGAGCATATGCACTACTGCTAATTTTTTTATTAAGTCTATCTATGTGCGCCTTCCAATTGAGATTCCTATCCATGGTTAAACCTAAAAACCTAGTCGTGTCAACTGCGTCAATATTATTATCATTATATTTAATGTCCAGATTACTACATGTCAATGCTCTTTGGCTAAAGTGCATTATTACCGTCTTGTTAACATTTATTTTAAGATTATTGCTATCCAACCATGATATAGTTTTAGCTAGAGTATTATTTATATCATATCTATATGATTCCCTATGTTTGCAAGGTATAGTTATTGTGCAATCATCCGCGAATAGTGTCATGGGATGTTCTATGGCTTTTGGTAAATCATTAATATAGAGAATGAATATTAGGGGCCCGAGTACGCTCCCTTGAGGGATTCCGTAGGCAACTGTACGTTCCTCTGATTTGAAGAATTCTTCTCGTTTGTTACTTAGGCTAATTCTACTGATTATTGTTATTTGTTTCCTATCACTTAAGTAGGAGTGCAAGAGCTCTAGAACGTTACCTCGTAGGCTATATGCGTCCGTAGAGTAACAGTTTTTAAAATTATGTAATAAAGTATCAAACAAACAACGCGATAAAATCCGTATATAGTAGTTTAATTTCAATTAATAATATTCGCGTAAACAGAAGACAATATTATGTAAATCTGTTATCTTCTTTTGATTCAAACCATTTGCAGATTTTAATCAATTATTTTTCTAGTTCATATAATGAACCGAATGTAGGGGTACTAACCCTTACTATAATTTGATGATGATTTGCTAAATGAGTAGACAAGTTAACCGGTCAATGCTTTTATTGCTACTAATTTAAATTGTATACAAAAAATATTCAAGTAAAATATATGAATGAAATATGAGCACGATTATAAAATATGCAAGCGCAAGCCAATTTACTTAACAATAAGAAATGTACGGGTTTGCTCGTACATGCTCCCACACAGAGAGAATAACTTGATAAAAATGCTATTTGCAATTCAGATGATAATCTAACATTGCGCTGCAAGTAAGGTGTACAATGTAAATAATGCAAATGATAAGAAATCAGTTATAACAAATAATATTATCTAATCCTTAAACGTCTCTAGGAAAATTTAATTAATATATTGACACACGCGAATTTAACGTACAAGAATGGGTGACGTTGCTTTATTCAGTACACGAGCACTAGGTAAATTAAAAGCGTCACACTGAACATTGTCACTTATTTCACTATGATAAAACACTCTATCACTATTGTCGTGAGCCGAACCTGAGCCCTGTCCCTGCTCTGCTGACGCAGGCGCGAGAGCGGGCGGCACGCGCCCGGCGCGCACCCGGCGCCACGCGAACACTATCCCTGCTATGCCCGCGATGCCAATGATGCAGTAAATCACTGAGTAGTGATGTATATCATGATAGGAAATACTTTCAGAGATATGCGCGTTTTCTTTCATGGTTTTGATCTTCTCACCGATCTCATTAAGTTCTTTACCATAATTTTCAATTTCTGTATCGTTCAACGGAATCGTGTTCGGGATGGGTATATTAATGATTTTATTGATCGATGGTATTTCAGGAGCATAAACTTCTGGTTTTATGCTAATGTGACTGGACTGTTGTTTGTGAGCAATCACAGTAAACGATTGTGTTTTCATAAGGCATCCGTTACCTATAATAACAATGCCGGCACCCGTTAGCTGATGAGCAGTAACTTGATCTTCGCACATAATACGTAAAGGGCATTGATCGCAACAGAAATAAATATAATGGTTCATAATACTGCTTTCTAGCCAGCTGTTTTCGCAAATAGTGGTCAGTGTCTCACATTCTAAGTCTTTTGTTTGACATAAATCTTTATCACCTTTAAATCTGTAAATAGGTTTCGAAATATGACACAAATAAACGTCTGATATTATACAAGATCTCAAGGTCTCATCTGACATAGTAATGTAGGTGTCTTTTTTCAAGTTTATAGCAATATGTTGTGATATCGGCTTAATGCTAACCATGTTGCTACCTTTAACTTGAGGTATAGCAAATATTTTGAAAATGTCGAAGGTATCTCTACTGATGAGAGGCAAATTAATTTCAAAAATTAAATATTTTTTGAGCATTCGCGCTTTTACCAGAAGCAGTTTGTAAATTTTGCTTAAGTCTGTGTGTATGTTGTCGATAGGCAACGAAACATCCTTTGGAAGCTGACTTGCAATAAGACTCAACTCATTTTGCAATTGCGCAGGGGTCAAAAGGTGTGGATTAAACTGGTTGTGATATATATCGGTAATAGCATCCAGTAATGTACTTTGCAGAGATTTTAAATTGTGTAGCATGTTGCTTCCTATTATGGCTCCGACGCTAATTTCAATGATTCTCGTAATGTTTTGATAATCTGTTTTTAAAGTATTTAATGATTGTTCCAAGTTGAAAATATGCCTATTAATCATTTTGTGTTGTTTGTTAATGGATTGCTCAGTTCGTTTTAGTAAATTATATTCCGCTTCAATGATAGATGTTTGATTCTTCCAGTATGCAGAAATGTGTCTCTGATTATCACGAAGTAATGTTATGTCTTTTTCGTACTGTTCGGCGAATCTGGTATCTAATACTCCGAACAGTCCGTTGGCAAGATATCCTACGCCGTCTATAAGACCGCGTCGCTGTCTGACGAGCCGGGTATTCACATGCTGACCGAGTAAAATTTGATTGTAATACTCAAGTTCAACGGCACCTTGAGTCAATTGCAGTAATATAATATCGCAGCTCATAGTATGATTTATTGTTTTGCATGTTTGATCCAGTGACGTAGTATATTTATTGAGAGCCTTTATTCCCTCCCAATAAGGTTGTATATCGTAATAAATGATTATTTTCCAGTCATCCCTTATAATCTGCATGTTAGATAGTTTATCAAAATAAATACTTTGATTTAGTTTAAATTTTGTCACATAAAAACTGCTCTGTACGCCTGATAAAATCGTAATAAAAAATAATAAGCTTGTGAATAATGAAGCGAGGCTATAACTTATCTTATTTCTCTTGCGCGAGGGTGACAGTTTTGTATTGTCTGATATAACTTGGTGTTTATTGTGAGCTGTCTCTGTCGAGGGATGATTTACGGGCAAAATCGATAGTTTAGTGATCGGTCTCTGGAGAACGCCATTTTTTGTTTTTAAGCTAACAACCCGAACATATCCGTCTGCTCCAGGATGCAGATCAACGACTCTGCCCATTGACCATTTTCCAGGGGGTAAGTTATCATCGTGCAAAAGGACTACATCATCTAGATTGATATTTTCTCGGGGCTGTCGCCATTTACTACGTGTTGTTAATTGTGTTAGGTACTCAGAGCGCCACCGTTTCCACATATCACTAAAAATTCGTTGACTGAGCTGCCATCTGGTCCTCATATCTTTCTCCGTCTCTATCAGTGTAAGTGCTGATCCACCAGTCAAGAAGTGGGATGGTGTCAGGTAATCCAAATCCTGGGGATCTTCTGTTAAAGGACACAGAGGCCTAGAGTTAAGACACGCCTCGATTTGGGCTAATACGGTTGCTAACTCTTCGTAAGTTAGTCGTTGCTCCCCGATTGTTCTTTTAAAATGATATTTGAAGCTTTTAACGGCTGCCTCCCATAGCCCTCCCGCTGAAGGCCAAATTGGCGCGTTAAAATGCCAGCTAATTTCCATCTCTATAATTTCTGTAAAAAAGTCTTTGTTGAATATTTGTTGTAGCTCTTGATATTTTTCTTGTAACTGTCTATTGGCCCCGACAAAGTTCCTACCATTATCACTGTAAATGTGACAAGGGGTTCCTCTACGAGCGGCCATTCTTCGTAGTGCTGCAATGAACGTGGAAGTACTCAAGTCGGAGACAAGTTCTAAATGCACTGCCTTGGTAGTCATGCAAATAAAGACAGCCACATAACCTTTAGTTGTTTTTATCCCGCGACCCTTGTTGGCTTTAACCAGGATATGTCCTGTAAAATCTACCCCGGTGTGGGCAAATGGACGAGATGGATTGGTCCTTGCTTCAGGTAAGTCTCCCATGATCTGATGCTGTTTGTTCGGACTCAACCGTCGGCATTTGACACATAAACGTATTTGCTTTTTAGTGGCATCATTACCACCCACGATCCAATATTTTTGTCGGATAAATCCCAACGTCAATCGGGCTCCACCATGGAAGGTAAGTTTGTGAGCTTGTTCTATGATCAACTCTGTCAATCGTCCTCTGTGTGGGATGATGATAGGGTGCTGCATGTCCGAATTGATGTGTGCATGTCTTAACCTCCCTCCCACACGCAGAATGTCCATACTGTCTAAATATGGATTGAGGTTAAGAAGTTTGCTTTGACTACTTAGCTTGCCTTTTCCCTTAAGACTTCTTACGTCTTCTGCAAACTCTTCTTGCTGTACATGCTTGATAATAGTCAATTTAGCTTTTTTAATCTCTTCTAACATAAGGTAAGGCTCTCGCTTTCTGCTTTGCTTGCATGTTATAAACCTATTTACCCAAGCCAATATGTGTACAGATTTATTAAATGAGCTATAATTGTTTAACAAATTAACGACGATGTTGCTGTCTGTATCTTGTTTCAAAATATTATGTACTTGCTTTTGTTTCTTTAATTCTTCTGCTGTTGTGAAAATGAGTTGACTTGTTGAGTTGATTTTATCATTATATGCTAATAACCATGAAGGTCCTTGCCACCATAAGATATGCTGATGCAGTTGAGATATAAGTAGACCCCTACTGGCGCAATCAGCGGGGTTATCACCAGACTTTACATATCGCCAGCAAGTAGGGGGCATAATCTCCGTGATTTGTCTAGTTCTGTTAGAAACAAATGTTTGCCAACGGCTTGGATCTCCTTGTAACCATCCCAGCACTGCAGTAGAGTCGATCCAGCCGTAAACCTCAACCTGATAATCTGATAGACATGTCTTGACCTTAGCCATAAGATTAGCGAGCAAAACAGCTCCACACAGTTCTAGTCGTGGTAACGATATATTTTTACTAGACGGCACTATTCTTGATTTCCCCGCTACTAGAGTAATGCGAGGCGTTTTGTTATAAACTTTACAGTATATAACACACGCATATGCCTTTGTAGAGGAGTCACAAAACCCATGTAACTCAATCTTATGGGTTGGTTTTGTACCCAGCCATCTTGGCAATTGTATTAGATTAATCTGATTGATCTCTGCTTTAATTTTTACCCATTCCTGATAGATTTCCCCTGGTATTTGATCATCCCACTGTATTTGAGAAGTCCAAATTTTTTGAAATAGTATTTTCAATTTAGTTGTAACAGGTGTAAGCCATCCCAAAGGGTCAAAAAACTTAGATATTTCTGATAGTACATTTCGTTTCGTTGCATTGATAACTTCTGAAGTAATTTTGGGTTCAAAGGTAAAGTTATCCTTGGAAGGATTCCAACGAATTCCTAGCGTTTTTGTGGACTCCGGTTTTTTGAAACTCTTTGATTCTTGATGATTTGACGTTTTATCGCGTAGTAATTGCGCCTCGTTAGACGCCCACTTCCTTAAATTGAATCCTCCACTTTTGAGTAATGCAATTAAATCCTGTTGTAATTTGAGCGCAGTGGGTATACTGTCTGTTCCGTAGAGAATGTCATCCATGTAGGATGACTCCTCCAAGACCTTCGCTGCTTCCTGATAGTTGCCCCTTTCATCGTTTGCCAATTGCTTTAGAGTCATCATAGCGAGAAATGGAGCTGCTTTTGTGCCGTAAGTAACCGTTATTAATTGATAGTCTTGCAGTTTTTTGTTTGAGCTATCCCTCCATACGATCTTCTGTAAGCTCTGATCGTACGGATGTATCAAAATTTGACGGAACATCTTTTCTATATCCGCCGTAAAAACAAATTGAAATTGCCTCCATTTCAATATTAATGACTGGAGGTCTTGCTGTAAATTTGGACCCTTATGCATAAGGTCATTTAAACTTTGACCACTTGAAGTTTTTGACGACGCATTAAAAACTACTCGCAACGATGTGGTTGTAGAGTCGTCACGTAGCACACAATGATGCGGTAAGAAACACTCGAGTTTCGTGTTACTAATTGTTGGTTTCATATGTCCTAACGCTATGTACTCATTCATGAATGACTTGTATTCGTTTGCGATGTTTCTATTTTTAATAAATTGTCGTTCTAAATGTCCAAATTGGGCTATAGCTTTTGGCTTAGAGTGACCCAATTGTGCTTTTATCTCAGCTTTCAGAGGGAGCCTTACTTCGTATCTTCCGTCCATTAAACGGCGTGTAGAGGACTTGTAAAATTGAATACATTTTTGATCGTCCGAAGAAAGAGTAGATGACTTTGATATTTCTTCGGTTTCCCAGAATTTGTGCAACTGCTCGATGTCAATCTGAACCACACTACATTGTAAGGTCGAGTTTACATGGCCGCACAAGATCCAACCAAGATAGGTTTGTTGAGCTATCGGTATTGTTTTATCTAGTCTGCAAATGCCATCTAAAATAATGCTTGAATATATGTCAGCACCGAATAATAAATCGATAGGACGGCTGATATTAAAATCGGGGTCTGCAAGGTGTATATTTTCCAAGTAGGCCCATTTTGGTTGTGCGAAACTGTAAGTTGGCAAATTTTTTGTCAGGTTTTTCATGATAAAGACATCGGTGTTGAAAGTATAAGAGTCATTTCTTGAAGTACAGTTTATAGTAATAATCCCTTTACAGGAATTATCTTTCGCCCCTATTCCAGTAATCACGTTGTTACACTTTTGTCGTGGTAATGATAATTGTTGGGCTGCGTTCTCAGTAATGAGTGAAGTTTGGGAACCCTGATCAATCAGAGCTCGCATTGTAAGGTACGATCCATCCAATCTTCGAACTTTGACCACTGCGGTCGACAAAAGTATTTCCGGTACTTCACGCTGTTGAGCAACGTGCGAGTTAACTTGCGGTGCCTGCTCAGGAGAGGCACGTGGGGCTCCGTATTTTGCCATCGCTGCGTTTTGCGATTTAGTTGGGGATTGCGTAAATGCCTCGTGCAGAATAGTGTTATGGTATCCGGTGCATTCACGACAACGTTTTGTTGAAAAACATGTTTTACCGTTGTGATTGTAAAGACAGTTTTCGCATAATTTAAGCTTGCTAATAAATTGTTTTTTATTTGCTGAAGGCATTGCAATGAATGTTTCGCAATGATACAGGCCATGTTCATTTTTGCATAATGGACAGGTCTTTATTAAATCCCCTTGTCACATTTACAGTGATAATGGTAGGAACTTTGTCGGGGCCAATAGACAGTTACAAGAAGAATATCAAGAGCTACAACAAATATTCAACAAAGACTTTTTTACAGAAATTATAGAGATGGAAATTAGCTGGCATTTTAACGCGCCAATTTGGCCTTCAGCGGGAGGGCTATGTAAATCCAACAAGTCTTGTAAAACTGGCAATTCACGAGGCTGCTTCAGAGAGTCTAAATAATCATCGTGTGTCTCAGCGTCTAATTTGTTTGTTATAAGAAACACAAGGAAGGGATCCCATGTGCTCACATCCACTCCTAAATTTTTTATTGCGTTGAGACACTCATATGTAGTATCATGAAGGCGTTTTATATTGCTAATAGATGAATGTTGCATGATCGGAAGATTCCATAAGATACTTAGGTGTGACATAAATATACGCTTTTTGTTGTTATATCTATGGTTCAGAATTTCCAAGCAAGTAGAGTAGTTTTCTGAACTGATTTGCAAATGTTGTATTAACGTTTCGGCTTCCCCCTTAACTTTGTTTTTCAAAAACTGCATTCGTTGAGCATTAGAAAGAGAAGTGTTGTTGTGTATTGTCTCCATAAATAGATCTTTAAAGGATACCCATTGGTTGTAACTTCCCTGAAACACAGGGACGTCCATTTTTGGGGTCGACTTCTCCCTATGTGCTACTGACCACAATTTGCTATTCAGTTTCCTTTTCATGCAATTAAAAGCTGTTTCGTAGGCAGAAAACGTGTCCTCGTACGTCTCGTCTTTTCCATCGAGTTCACCGTCTAACTCCTAATGGAGAGAGTCTATAGCCGACCATTTTGCTTCCAAAGTTTTCAATGTATCTTGAAACTCCCATCTTTCTCTTTCTCTTATGTTGTCGATGTCTATGTTTTTAACTGCACGAGAAAAAGCTTTGAAGTTACAGGTTTGCTTTTTCATTAAATCGTCCAGCTTACTGTTGGTGCCTTGTGACCTAAACTTTGGCGTTGTAGGCAAAGACATCTCAGCGTCTTCAGAGGTTTTAGAGTTTCTCTCCACGTTTGCTCCGCCTGATGTACCCGCTAACGGCGTTCCAGGTCTTAAAAAGGTCGTTGTTGCTGCCTGCTTAATGGATTCACGCGTCGAAGCGTAAAAGTCCTTAGTCTGCTGATAATGGTTTTTCGCAAAATAGTCTATTGACTCATCTTTGAAACCACTCAAAGTAACGTGATTTGTTTGAAATTCTTGCCAGTACGCATCTAAAGTCTCCAGACGCCGCTTGATATAGTCCGGAGTCCTACGCTCATATCCAGCTTTCTTAAAATTGATTAAAAGCTGGTTCATGGCTACCATGATCTGGTTTTGATTTTCTACAAGATCCTCCATTGTTTGGCTCATGTTATATGTTAAGTAAAAAAGGAAAGATCTTACTTTGTTTCTGCTAACTGCAAACCAGGTTGTACGCTGCTATGCTTACTACCCGAGCTGCTCCTCTTGAAAAGTGTCACTGATGAAGTCCACAGGTACTGATAAACCGTAATCACTGGCACACGAATTATCCAAAAGTCTGCTGTGCTGAACACTCGCGTTAATAGTCCTGCGTTACGGTTAGGCTCGAAGGACCAAAATGTAGGGGTACTAACCCTTACTATAATTTGATGATGATTTGCTAAATGAGTAGACAAGTTAACCGGTCAATGCTTTTATTGCTACTAATTTAAATTGTGTACAAAAAATATTCAAGTAAAATATATGAATGAAATATGAGCACGATTATAAAATATGCAAGCGCAAGCCAATTTACTTAACAATAAGAAATGTACGGGTTTGCTCGTACACCGAATATATGATGTGGTTGGCCATGTTGTTGCTAGTTAACAGCCAAATAAATACTTACCCTAGTAACCAATAATGAACACACCCAACAATGAAAACCTAACATGTTTCTTAGAAAGTTTAATTAATGTAGTCATTCATTGCACATGTGCAAGTCATAAACAATGGATTAGAGGCTCCGAATATTCCTTTTGGATTTTATTGCTATGAGTTCGGGGAATCCCAAGTAAGAAGTCATTATATGTATTTTATGAACTACGACTTACTGAGCTAGCTTTTTGCAATTCGAGTTATAAAGTATTAAAATGTACTATTTTACCTCGCAGGGAAATAACATTTTGTTCGAGTTACTAAGTCTAAATAATTCGAGATACTGCGTAATTAGGGGCTCAGCGGAACGGAGTTGCATTTATTTTCCATTTATTAAGGATTACGACTTAACGAGACTCGAGTTACTTATAGAGATTCCACTGTATTTTATTTAAAACTTATGACACACTACCACTGTCGGGCGAGGTTACGGACGAAGAGGAAAATTGAGTACCTATGACTCGAGATCTCTTCGATGATGATTCGAGATCGTTTGACTTTACAGTCAGAAAGACTACCCGAAATCCTTCGTTTGACCACTTACAGAGATTTCCTTATGACTTACATTTAAACCTTTCATCATTCAATATTATAAAAATAAACAAGATCTTGTAAAATTCTTTATTTTAATAAATGTTGCTTTCGCTTAAAGCTGTAGGTACTTGTACAGAATAGTACTAAAATGGCGCTAATAATGTAGCACAGTGGTGCTAGTTAGTATCGTTTTATAGAATGTACAATATCAAAATACAAAATTACTGCAATGTGTCCTTTTAGCTGCAAAGCAGTTAAACACTAGGTGCATACCTTTTTGCGCTATAAAAATAGAAATAATAAGCTAAATAATGATACTACATAGTAGTATTATTAATAATAAAATATACTAAACTTATAATAATAAATATACTATGTGGTTTACAACATCAACTGAACACTGCATTTCTTATATGAAAATTAACGATATATTCTGAATTTGTTCGCTGCACGCTTATAGCAAAAGGGTCAGTTGGATGAAAAGTAAATGCGACGAGTCGTCGAGCACTTGCAGGCACTGACTGTCCTAAAACTCCCGCGTAAATTTTGAATTTGAGTAGGCCTGAATCACGAGCGTAAAACCTGGAATTAGAAAAATATTATTGTGAAATTATATTGTTTAATAATAAAATTTAGAGAATATACGAGCTTTTTAATGTAACTAGATTCCATCTGAATGCTTTTGCATAATTATAATAAGTGACAGAATAGCGCAAATTGGACAGTAACAGGTACATAAATCATGATGTGGAGCAGTGGTGATACTTCTACAAGCTCGAAAGCCTAGGTTGCCTTACCTATATGATTGATCAAGAATTTATATAATGGATTACATTATTAGGTATATGTATTGTTACATTGTAGAACATTTGTTTATAATTATTATGAGACAGTTAGGTTTTGAAATAATTAATAAAAGTCTTACAGTAGGCAGTTTATTTGAACTTATTATTCACATACTTGTTACAGCAGCTATAATCATCAAGTGGAAAAAGAGAAGACAACCTTATATACCTGGACCACTATTCAGAGATTAGTAGACTAGATAAGAGAGGTCTTACAATCTAACCATAGTAACATAAGGACAAAGAGTTGTCAAAAATAGTAAGGAAATCTATGGCAGACATGTATACCTAAGGCTCTCAAATGTTGGCCTCTCAATTATTTTACAGGCCTAAATAGCCTGGTCAATTATATCTCAACTCGCCAATTACAATCTGCAATGACATGCCTAAAGTATATTATTCTTACCGTATAGGGTATTCCCCGTACGCCTTAGGTCGCTCCATAACCGAGACCCACTTGTCATCATAACTAAAAAGACCTAAGTCCAAATATGGCGAACCACTATATGACTGTGCACTTATAGGTAGTTGTGCTAAGATTCTTTTCGTAGCTTCTGTTCGTCCTCCATAAATAGCTCTTACTATAGTTTGTTTGAATCTTTGCTGCGTTAATCTGGCATACAAGTTATTTGAAGGAGAGCAAGTGAATTGTGAGTCTGCGCATAATCTCGCATTTCTAAAGCAGTCGCAATAGTTTTCGAATAGCTGTAAGAGACCTTCCGAAGTGTTTTCATACACTTCAAGAATTTTACTTTCACTTATATTGTAGATCACAAAAAATGACGATTGGCTATTCGGTTCTGCAACGCGCAAAGTAACAACTTCTTCACTTGCATATTTAATAAAAAGATGATCTTCGTCTAGTAACTGCATTTTCCACATCCTCAAACTCTTAAACATGTCAAAGTATTTATAAAACTTTCTCAATTCCAGTGGGTCTTTCGTTTCATCACTTATTGTCTTGGCTCTTTTAAAAAGAAATACAAGTAGCCTGTGTTTGAGGCTGTTTATCGTTTCTTCATGGAAAGGTCTTTCGTTCATCAACGGCGCAAAAACTGAACTGACAATAAATGGGTCGTCGTCATAACAAAACCGTCCGATTTTCCTTATTTCTATTAGCATACCTTCAACAATTTGAAATAAATGTATTGTCTGGTGTTGTACCGATAGTACGGCCAACACTTCTTTGTACAAATAAATACCCTGATTGTGCGACAGGTAAATTTTATCTACACGAAAATGCTTTGTATCACAAAGCTTTCCTTGATGTAAATCTACCAAATGGAGGGAATAGTCTTCCAATGCTGACCTGATAAACAAAAAATTTTGCTATTAGTTTATATTTGAATTATGGTTAACCCATTCGTTGCGGCGGACGCCTATCGGCGTTTTTTTATTTAATATTCAGGTGCGGAATACGCCAATAGGCGTCTTTTTTAAATTGCTTACATCTTGGCGAAAACGAGTCACAAAAAAAATATTGCAACAAGGGCACATATTTTTTAAAACACAGCAAGATACTGCTCGCCGTTTCCGGAATTTTAACTTTTAGAAAAATTGCGAATTCCTTTTTAGATGCTGAAGACGCCTAAGGGCGTTTTCCAGGATTTAACAACTATTGATACTAAATATATTTAGTTAATATTATTTTTCTATAATTGAGATATTTTTAGGAATGCCTTTAATTCGCATTATTCTTAATTCCTATTTCGCTTTGACATAACGAGTTAGCTATGACTTTTAATGACATGAAATATTTTGTGAATCAATAGAGAAACGTATATTTACATATTATTACTTCTTAAGTTTAAATTCACTAAAACGGAACGAAAACTCAATAACAAGACTAGTCTTATCGCTATGGAATTCGGTTCCTATTAAATTGTTTCCTGTTAAATTGTGGATGTCCTGGTTGCATTTCTAACTAACCCTTCTGGAAAAAAAGGCGTAATGTGAGTGTAATATTAATGAATTTCAGTTTTAAATACAGTTGTATTGATTGACAATATTCGTGAATTGAACATTGTGACAAAATGTTGAGCACCCACCTAAACCGATGGACTATAGATATATACATATATATAGATTTTAGTGTAAGAATGCAACATTTTTTTAAACAGTGCTGAAAACGCCAATCGGCTTTTTATATTATCCTTATGAGGTGCGGAGGACGCCCATCGGCGTTTGCGACGAAAACCGCCCCGCACCTGGCTAATAAAAGTATTTTTTACTGCCGCAGCGAATGGGTTAAGGCTGCTGCTGTCGCCTCCTGCCAGTATGGACGAATTTCGTAACAGAAAGACCTAAAATTTAGTCCAACCCAGGAATCCAAACCCAAATATCACGATAGGCCAGCAACATGAGAACAAACTTATGCAAGGAGCAACATAGCCATAAATAGCAATAGCTACATATTTTTACAGGTAGCTTTAGAGCCTGGGTGTGCAGCGGTACTAAATGCGACTGCTGTGCATGCAGTCTCGGGTTTAATTCCCGCCTCGGTCAAAGTGTAATTGGGCTTTTCTATGTAGGAATTCCCAGTACTAGCTACCGCAGTTCTGGAACTATGCCTGGTAGACGGTAATAGCTTTGTCAATTTTTAAGTGAGAACTAACCATACTTAGAGAAATAGGTTAATATACGTCTACCTACCCTTTCGGGAATATAGGTGTCAGAATGTGTATCTTCAGAGTTGATATTTACTTTTGTATTCAATCATAGTCAAGTCTTCAGCTATCTTAATAGATTTATTGAAGTAGACTTACATCAATCATACATACATAGTTTTATGTATATATGCCCAAAAGGATGGGCAGAGATATCTCTGATCTAGAAATTGCCAGCTGTCTTAAGGTGCCAAATAATACAGAGTTATTTTCTCTTTTTAACCGACTTCTAAAAAGGAGGAGGTTCTCAATTCGACTGTATGTGTTTTTTTTTCTACGTTAGTTTGTTTTCTTTTTTTTTATTAGTATATTCTAGGTAAACCGATTTCGATGATTCTTTTTTTATTTGATAGCTGGTGCTTTCCGATTGGTCCCATTTAAATTTGATTAAGATCTGACTAGTAGTTTTTGATTTATTCTTAATAATGCGTATTTGGCTACATTGATGATGTTCTTATTTTTGGCAAGAACAAAATAAACAACTGTGTATGATGGTTTGGAAGTCCTTCGTAGTGTTTCGAGGTAGCCCTATTCTAATTTGGTGATGTTCTGATGAAGATCTTCGGCTTTATACAACAAAATTCTTTGATAAATGACAGCAAATCTGCCGTGTTTGCTATTATCATATGTATTGATTACACAATTCCAAATTGGTTATTGATAGCATTTAATAGTATGTAGTGCAACAACAGTAGTGCAACTGTTAAACTCAACAAGGTACACACAAAGAAGCTAATAACGAAATTATTTCTATAATACAACTTTTAATATGATGCTGAAGTCATTAGGCACCGGAACCCCGGAATAAAAATGGCCAAAAATGATTTAAACGGTATACCGTTTAAAACATTTTTCATGGAAGCCCGCATTTTCGAAAGCCAATTTTTGCGCTCTTCACTAGTCTCTTTTGAAATGGCATTGGAGTTAGATTTCCTATTTTGAGAGCGGCGTTTCTACCTTTCTTTGTTTGTCTCATTTAAACGGCGCTTGTCTCATATTATTATGAGCAGCGACTCCACTAATAACAATAATTTAATTATTCACAATAATACGCAATTATTTTAAAACTTTGTTTTAGAATATTCTTTTTTGAAGTCAGTTTCCTTTTCTGTTAAAACTTTGTTTATTTAAAAATCCTTTTTCAGTTTTGTTTGTTCAAACCGGGAATAAAACCCAATACCTCATGCAAAACAATTGCATTCACTAGCTACTAATATTATCTACATAATCACACAATGATACATGAATATAAGTGCAAACATATTATGCCAAGCGACCAATGAAAAGATATATTAGCTAGATTAAATTAAATAATAAATGTTGGGTACCTAATAGTTGGCGTAACAGCTTCATTATTACTGTGTATGTGATAGAAGTGCGGCCGTAGATCATCAGGAATGTGTGCAGCTGAACCAACTATCACATATCTGCCATCTTCAGTGAATAAACTGCATTCTCTATTCAATTGTTGTTCCATAAATGGTAAGTGACCAGCATTGTGGCGTTCGGATCTTATAACTTCCCTTTGTTGACATACATTTACTGTAAATTTAGGCTGAAAATGAAAATGATAATTTTAAACTCACAAACTAATACACTTAATTCTAATATAGAAGTAATAAAATATAAAAGTCAAGCTGTAACAATGTAATGTTGCAACAATGCTGTAACAAAGTCTCACTTTAAAGAACCTATAAAATATGTGTGTCCTTATTCTATGATGTGCGTCAGCATCAGCATTTAATAAATCTGATGGATAACCAGCAACCAGGTCTCCAGCTGCCGCAGCGCCCCTATACTCATAAATCTGCAAACAAATTGAATGATTTACTTTCACCAACAAGCCAATGTCTAGTAACGCTCCTGTTGAGACTCTGGTTTAGGAAAGACTGGAGAACAAATGATATGTCCTAACAATTCAACATAGACAGGTGTAATGGTTTGCTACCAGATTCCCCAGCAACTCGCCAGTCCATTTGATACAATTATATAGTAAGTACATGCTAAACTAATAAGTCCCTATTTTCTAGGGCTCCCAAAATTAGAACCCGGTATCAGAATAAGGTGTGTTTGGAGTCAGCACCATACATTGAAAAAACAACGAAAACAATTGACATTTACAGATGTTACTTTGTAACCTAAATAAATGATCTTTGATTTGATTTGGCACAAATTGAAGAAACCTACATATTTACTGCCTGTTAATTAAATTGCGGATATTTTAGCAGCAAATGGTTATCACTGGCAAAGAGCCTGTAACAAATATTACAACAAACAACATTCCAAAAAAAAACACATTTTTTTTTACTACTTCCCTATATGTATCTTATGAGGATATATGAGGAATGTGATGAAAGTGAATGAAGCCAGAGAAGTGTGTCAGGATCGTAGCAAATGGAAATCCGTAGTCTCTGCCTATCCCTCTGGGAAACAGGCGTGAATCTATGTATGTATGTATGTATGTATCTTATATAGGTACATGTTAATTTTTCGGTATAAAGCTTGAGACTATAATTATGTTCCTGAATATCTATTGTAAGATTTTTACAGATTTTTTTGCAATCATTTCAACAGAAGAACATAAAATATAATTAACTAAATCTCACCTCCAAAGAAGTCTGATCAGCTGAAAATGCTATAAAATGTTTTCCATCAGGGCTAAATTTCCTTAAGAAGCAAGGAGGCTTCTCCACATTAACAATAGTTAAATTTGGAAAGACATTTTGATAGAATTCTCGCACAACATGAAAATGTGAACCAGGCTTTCGAGATCCGAAGATTTCTCGGTCCATAAGACGTATCACAATATTTTGAGGCTTGATTTTACGAGGTACTATCCTCTCTGTACAGAAAAACTCATCTTCTTTCAGAGCACCAGGTGGTAAATCCTCGTAATACACCTTACTTGAGGAGTGACTGGTTGAAGTCATTATTTACAATACTTAGTATTTTTTTCTAAAGGGGATTATGAAGTGTATACATTTTTAATGGTATATTTTTATACAAAATCTAAGGAATCTAATAATAACACTAAGCACTGTGGCATGACAACATAAAAGACGCTTGGAAAATTGGAAATACTAGAAATGGCGGAAATATGACGACAACAATAATTGACAATCAGCTGATATTTTGACAGAAGACAAACAGCAGCACCATCACCGTAGACAAAATATAAACACCATTACCAACAGGAACTGCTTCTGTACAAAGTCGGCCAACATGAGAGATTACGGTCAGCAAAGCATGATGGTGGGGTCTAATTCTACTTATTATGTATGTAGGTGTTATAACTCAAATACTATTAATACAATTTACAATAAATAAAACACTGTTTCGACTATTTTTGACATGATAGTATGGTTATCAATAGTTTTGTTATTTATTGGCACGACACTAACCTGGAAAACTGACAATACCTAGATGTTTGACAAATTTGACATTAATATAGGTTATATTATGTTGATAAATATCTAAAAATCTTTTTCACAAAATGATAAAAGACATTAGCACACGTATAAATTATTGGCGTAATACAATCGCATCACTATCCAAACGCAGATCATTCAAGTATGGATTACCTTTCGTGCTATTTATGGTTGGAGGATCATTCGGCTTACGAGAATGGACACAAATCAGGTGATTTATATTTATTTCATCATGCAGCGATATATATTTTCACACTCGTCCAATTTTTTAACATATTACATTTTATCCATCAATCTTGATTTAGTATACAGATTTTTGCGTAAACTGCTCTTATATGCCTTATCTATTACCAAGTATTTATTTAAACAATCATCACGTTCAATCTTTTTCTTAACTCTATTGCATTGGCTACAAGCTAAGGTTTTAAAATTACAGTATAAGTTGGCTTTTTTCATAAAAATGAGCCACTAATACTTAAGTAGCCAAGCTAAAAAAAATTTAAAGCTTTTTAAGTTAGGTACAGTAAATTGCTACAAACAACACCCAGTAGGACTATCCCATTTATATTGAGAATTCTACGGAAATATGAGCTCTCTATTCAATATCTGATACAGTATAGTAAATGTGTGTTGGTGAAATTTATGAGACAAAATTATTAATACATGTCACTGGGCATGGTGTTGGTTGTAGGTTTACACCTAATATGAAATAATAATGGTTATCATACCAAGTTATAGACCATGCACAGTCAATGCCACCAGTTGGCAAAATAATTGTGATATTTGTATTAATAGTGTAGTTATCAGTAAAGTTCTTGGATTGTATAATATGAATCTAACATAAATCATTCTGTTATTTAATCATTTTATAGGCAAAATATCTTAACCTTGTGAGTCATGTATACATGACAAAGCAAACTGTGTCCAGCATGCCACGGTGACAACTACATGAGAGACTTAAAGGATGAAATTGTAGCTTGGCGCCTAGAACATGCTTTCTTTTTTTAACATGGTGGTAAAACGATAAAATTTAAAAAGGGATAATGCTTTTACACATTTGAATCCAATCACAAATCAACAAAGCTCATGTTCAATACAGCTTCTTTTAAATGAAGTTGTGGACAGTAATTGTTCTAAAGAATTTTATTTTCTTACTACTTCAGTGAAATAAATTCCATACATAGAGTTTATCTACAGTATCGGTTTCTCTATATACCTGACATGCTTTATTTTTTTTATTTGTAGTACAGTTACATTCACCGTTTTCTATATAAATTTTTGTGTTGTCTTGATCTACCTCTTTTTTAGTAGTATATTGTGTACTTATATCCTTGGTAGTTTGTGGCTTATTCTCTTCACTATCCAGATCTCTTTTATCGTTTCATATTGATATGAATTATCATGTTATTTTTTTAATATTGGAAAGCATGCATTTGGTTACGGTACATAGTAACAATTGTATTGATAGTAAAAACTACCTATGAATCAAAGTATGTATATTATTTATGTTTTCCAAAAATATTGTAGATATTTTTTATTGATTTTGTCAAAATAATCTGTTAAAAATATAGCATCATCCATAGACATTAAGCTGTAAGAAGGATACAATACAATTAACTATTTCTAACAATATTATTTAATTTAATTCCTTACAGGTATCAGTTCTCTCAAGTTAAAGGAGTCAGTAAAGAAGAAGCTGAAAAAATGGGTCTTCACAGAGAGAAACAGGTCACATTAGAAAATACTTACGATGAAATACAAAAATTAGACATTGATAATTGGGAAAACAAAAGAGGTCCTCGTCCATGGGAAACTAGTCAACAAGAAAACAAAAAATAAATTTCTAGTAAAGCACACAATATTGTGCAGATGTATTAACTTAGTTAATGATATTGTTGTAAATATTTTATAATAGCTGTAATAAAATGTTTTTTCATAACATTCTTTTAGTATGAGGATCTGTGATCTAGTTGCATTATCCAAATTTATTAAAACTACCTATTGTATAGTACAGCTCGCAATCCATTTGTTTTTAAAGATCTCAACATAGCTAGGGAAAGTACACTTTTCTTATCAGCGGTCTAGTCGCGTTTGATGATCCCAGTGCACAGTGTAGCAAGTGAAGGCATACCTAATGTGAGTATAACCATGTAGTCGTTTTTAAAAACCTCGTAGCGACTTTGAAAGACTACTGATAAAGCAGCGATTCTGTAACTTTTAATCTAGTTTGATATAGCTATAGCAGGTAGTATCAAATATCAACGATCTTCTGGCTTTTGAGAAGTGAGACGGAGAGTGGAGAACCTCTCTCTATACTATTTTACTCTTTGGAGAACCTCCATTTGGGGAGCAGGGTTACTACCACTGCCAATGTATTCCCCAAACATCCATATAAAATTCCCGACAATAATCTGCTGATTCCCCACAAATTCCTCTTAATATTATATAAAACAAGTTGCAACTATTTAAATAATATTAAATCACTTGACCGTAAATTCGAAGCTTAATTGATTGAGAGACACTTCCGTTACCGCCCATTTCCCCCCTTCCTTTCTACCCATGTATACCCATCTCTTTCGCAACTCCCTCCCCTGATACCTCTCTCACCCCACCACCTGGAGGGCTCGTCGCGTTAGGTATGCGCTTAAGCCTCTTGCTCATTGGCGTATCATTTCCCGCCGCGATCGGTTCGACTCCGAACCTTTATTTTCTCCGTGAACTTGATAAAGTGCTGAGTGTTATAAAATTAAGAACTGTGAAATTGATAGTGTTATAAAAACTAAGCACCGATTATTCACATAAGTTTTTGAACAGAATTTGTTTCTAGCAGCTTTGCTGTTTGTTTTATGTACCCACATGTTAGATACATTTTTTAGTCTAATGTGGGCTTTCTGTTGCATGATTTTATTTTATTGTGCCTATTTTCTACTCTATTATATAGATGTTAAAACAATTGCTTGTTTTCGATAACAACTTGTTAATTCTGATTTTGACTTGTGTAGTATTAATTTATAGTTAATGTATTAATATTCTTCTGTTTAATGACATTCCTAACTTGTAATGTAAATCTAATATTAATTATTATTCATAAACTGACAAATATTTGTACGCCAGAAATGGCAGAATATTATGGACTATACTGTAACTGTAACATCACTGTAACAGTATTCTGATAAATAAATGCATTATTACTCATACTATCTAGAGCATAAAATAAGATTCCATGGAGATAACAGAATTGAAATTAGTAGCGAAAATATAATAAATAACATTGATTTGTCTGAAATCGAAATAGGTATTAATTATGTTAGCTTTCTTAGAGCCAAAATAAAATCCAGACATATAGAAAGGAAAATATATTTTATTTATATTTTAGTAAAAAAAATTACTTTACCAGGGAACCAACACTAGAGTATTGTTGCAATTGTTTGGTTGGTCGTCGTATCGTTGGATGTTGTGCACACGTCATGACAGTGGTCTGGTATTTAGGATGGGCAAGGCATCAGGCTCAGCACCAGCTACTTTTCTTGATGAGATTTTCATAAGAATCTAAACTATATAAAATATATTATGTGTTTTATTTTGGGAACTGACTTTCCTTCGAGGTCAAATGTCTACCAGTTGCAAATATCTAGAACCTGAACAATTTGAGTCACACAAATATTTATTCCTATCGGGGAATTGAACCCAATTAGTGTGTAGTAGCTTTACGCCAACCGTGCTCGGGTGCATTTGAATTATTTGAAATCGGTCTTTTCGTAATAATATTGAATGAAGGATCTGAATCCTGCGCCTCGGTAAGCATAATAATAAAGCACAGATAGAATGTGTCAGTATTATCGTATAGCGCGCTTTCTAATTGTTACTGCTCCGCTCCCATGACACGTATCTTGATGATTTGGCCCTATAGCTAGACGCAAAAATCATGTTGCTGATCGGACTTGTAGATTAGCACATGTAAGATTAGATAGGTACCTACTTAAATACGACTTTTTGGCACAATAACGGTTATTAGACTAATACGCGCCACGCATATGCCGAGGTTTTGGTGTTAAAAATCATTTTATTCATAAAACTGGTAATTAATAAATCACCTTAATATACAATAGTGATCAGCAATTACTACAAAAAAAAATGAAAATAAATATCAATCACAATGTATCTAATTATTTTATAAGACAGTAAACACAAGTCAGTAGTATTGTCAACATAAAGATAACATACATATAAACATAACATGATAATAAATGGATTTTCTCAATTTTCCCATGTTAGAAAAATTTATGAAAATATATTTAGGCTCTGAATATTATGACGAATCCAACGATTTTTTTACCGACCCTTTTTCTATGGACAGAGCAGTATGAGAAATGGGCAAGGACCTTTACGTTCGACCCAGCGTTTGAAAACTGCAGCGCAGCAAGAATATCTCAATTTTTATGTTTAGGAATATTATTCATCCGTAGCGTTTTTTAATTCACAGTAGCTACTAGGTGCTGCCAACGTATTTTAAATTAATTTGGAATTAACACGAACTATGTAGAAATAAATGTAAAAGCATTAAACAATTTTACGTTTGCCGAAAGAATAAAGATGTTGAAGTTTAAATTTGGTGCAATGAAGAGAATTGAGTCATTCGTTATCCATAAGAGTCAAAGCTAACAAAAAATATTAAAATATTTGGAATTCTCGATGAAGTAGGTACGTCTACAACGATGTTAATCCCAGCATTTTTCCGTATATTCTATTATTGTATCTTCAATGAATCCCTAACATACTTGAGATTCACCGCAGCTTAGGGAATTTCCCATATATCGGCAACGACGGTGGGGTGTGAAATCATGCTTACTATCGTCTTCTCTATAATTATTATCTATACAGCTCAAAATTGAAATCGCTGTGTACACGACTGTCTAAAAAGACTCGGTTTCAGGTGCCCAAAAATGTAAAGTAAAGACACTAAATACTACGGGAACTGTCAAATTTTGAATTTCAAATTTCATAAAATCCACACAAACGGGACATTATTTAGAAAAATTAAATTTATTATTTTAGACAAGTTTCTGTACAATATAACAGAATGATAAAAGTTATAAGAAATTAATATCTGATTTGTGCCTACGTAGATAAATGTTTACATACCTACTAAGTGAGTACTGTAGGTAAACTATACGTTTACAATGGAAGAACCGATTCTCCGTTATGAAAAAATAGACTTTCTTGGAGAAGGACAGGTAAATTGCGCTATTAAATTTCTAGTTACCGTGTTCATATTATTACGAGTATTAATAGATTATTATTTATAACCTCAAAATATATTTTATAGTTTGCAACAGTATACAAAGCAAGAGATGTGAAAACTGACAAAATAGTTGCTGTGAAGAAGATCAAAATCGGTTCTCGGTTAGAAGCACAAGATGGAATTAATCGAACAGCACTAAGAGAAATAAAGCTGTTGCAAGAATTACAGCACATCAATCTCATTGGATTATTGGGTAAAGCTGCATGAGTTTATAACATTGCTTATACTATGTTACTTACCAATACTGTAGAACCTATAAGCTTCACATCTAAGTAATATAATTATTTTAATTTTCAGATGTATTTGGACAGAAATCAAATGTATCCTTAGTTTTTGACTTCATGGACACAGATTTAGAAATAATTGTTAAGGATAATAATATTGTGCTCACACCAGCTAATGTTAAGGCTTATATGATAATGACTTTAAAAGGTAAAACTATCAAGCTATCTTGATTACTTCTTCTTATGGTATATTTTCATCTAGCATTGTGCATGTATTATGGCTTATTTAAATTAGGTGCAATATTGAAATTAATCTACTCATGAATTTCACATAAATGTAAGAAATTCAATACTTTTACACTTAAATTACCATTGAATGTCTTATATTTATGTATGTGAAATTTAATATTGACAATCAGTGTGGGGCAATATGTAATCTAAATTCTGATTACTAACTATGATTACATATAGTAGTTAGTAATCAGTCAAGTCTAAAGTTAAACTTCATGAAAAAAAAGTAGTTAAACATTTTAATCACTACCTACTAATTGTATTTGCAATCACGATTACGAGATTACTTTTTATAACTACACACATAACAAAATGTTCCTTATTAAAAACCAGCAAACACGCATGTGATTTGTGTTTGCATAAGTTAGAGCATCGCCTAAATACTAAATACTTTTCATAGGTATCCAGAGGTGAAAAAAGTATTTATAAAACACAATACCCCTTTCCTTTACCTTCTTTGTCTCCAGTGGGAAGAATGTTTTTATATGCAACTATGATAAACTATCTTAAATCCCACAAGTCCCCTTCTTCTCTCTTAGCCTTTATTATTCCCAAGTCACCTGGGGTGGGCTTTTCTGGTCTAACCGGATTTGACTGGATATCAGTTTTTACACGGAGCGGCTGCCACCTGACCTCCGCAACCCGAAGGCTAACGATACCCTAAGGCAAGACCAGTGTCAGGATATTAGAGGGTACTGACTTTCCTAATAATGACTGCCATAGATGTTCATGGCAGCCGGGACCGACGGCTTAACGTGCTCTCCGAGGCACGGAGCAGGCGATAATTGTCAATCAATATGCACATAATTTCGAAAAGTCATATAACTTCCGAAAGTCAGAGGTGCGCGACATGGGTTCGAACTCGAGACCCTCTGCATTGCAGTCTGTTGGTCTCCCCACTGAGCTATCGCTGCTCCCCCCGTCCCACCCCAATAATAATAATTAAATAATAAAAGCTTTTATTTCAGAAGGTACATAGTTTGCAATATAAATCACTTGTTATTGTTTATTAATTGATGATGTCTTCAAGAACCCTATCTGTATGCCTTTTATAAGCAAAGGCCTCCCCCAACTCTTTCAACTTATTCCTATCCCCTGCTATTGTCCAATTTCTACTTGCTACAGCCTGTATTTTATCTGCCCATCTTCTAAGTGGCCTGACTCGTTTCCTTTTCCTCTGCCGGTAAACCAGGAAATTACTGTTTGGGACCATTTTTCTGTTCATCTAATTGTGTGACCTGACCATTTCCACTAGAGATTTCTGATTGTTACTGTAACATCCTTCGTCCTTGTTTGTTTCGTTATAGATGATGTTTTAACTCTATCAGACAGTCTCACTCCCATCATACTTCTTTCCATAGCATTCTGACAAGATTCGAGTTTTTTTATGTGGCTTGTGTTGGTTGCCCCGGTTTGACAGCCATGTGAGTACTGGCAGTATACAGGTGTCAAAAAGTTTTCTCTATGGCCATGTTTATTTGTTTGTTCTTCACAATTTCTTTTAGACTCGTGTATTATCTCCATGCGTTTCCTATTTGTCTGGCTATTTCTTTTAAGGTTATGTCTTGCGGTGAGATTGTTTGTCCAAGATAAACATATTCGCTTACATATTCGATTACCTTGTTATTGATATATATACGTTCCTGCTTTCCATTTGTTATGGCCTTGGGATTTTTGGATGTTCATGTTTAGACCTACTTTGCGACTTTCTTTATCGAGATTGTTTAACATAGTTTGCAGTTGCAGTTGTCTGCAAATCTTAAATGTGACAAGTTCTCTTCATTGATGGATAATCCACTGCTATCCTAATCCACTTGCCGTAAAGCTTCTTCTAAGACTGCTGCGAAAAGTTTAGGTGATATGACGTACACCTCTTTCTATTTTAATCTCTTTGCCTTCCTTCTCCAGTTTGATTTCAGCCTTGCTGTTTTCGTATACTTTTTTAAGGATTCTTATGTACTTCTTTTCTACTCATTGATTTTTAAGCGCTTGCCAGATCTTTTCTATCTTTTTGTCTACAAAGCACCAGTAGAAGGTTATATTAAATTCGTTGCCTTTTTCAATTATTTGTTTTACGACGTAGATGTGGTCAAGAGTCGAGTATCCACTCCTAAAACCCCGCTTGTTCTTTTGGTCGAATCTCATTTAGTATCTTGGTCTTTCTGTGTAGAAAAATCTTGTATATATTTGACATTAGTCTGATAGGTCTGTAGTTGTTGTTTTTGTCTCCTTTCTTATGTAGTAATATGATGGTTGATGTTGTCCATTGCTCGGGTACTGCCTCATTTTGTATTACTTCGTTAAATGAATATGTGAGAGCTGGTACAAAGTGGTCTATGTTTTCAGTTAGGAATTCGTTATTAATGCCGTCTGACCCAGGCGCCTTATCTCTCTTTTGGCTCTTTATTGCCTTCTCTACTTCTCTGGCACGACGTCTCCGCCTGACAAGTCTGTACCTTAACAACCTCCTTTCTTTGCATAGAGGTCCCGACAGTAAATAGTGGCGATCGACATGATTTCCGAACGTCTTGTTTCGTGTTTATCGTTCTTATTTGAAATACAGGGTATCCAATTTATCTTCTCCCTCAGTTGTTTGGCCACTCTTTTAGTGCCTCCAGTGATCTGGATGCAGTTTTCCAGTAGTCCAAGCCGGTATCTTTGGCGGTCTTTCGTCATGTTTAACTTGATTTTATTACTTAGTTCGGCTGTATCTCTTCTATCTTTTTTAGTCTTCCCCGGCATAGCTATTAGTTCACAGCAGTTCTTTTGATTTGTTTGTGAGCCAATTCGCCATGCGCCTTCCATTCCTTAGTTCACTAAGAAGTGAACCATGGAATGCCTTTGTATGTAAGAGCTCTTTAAACTTGTTATACTTATTTTTAGTACTGAGTACTTTCTATAAAGGTTTTAAGTTTTTCTTTTAGTCTATCGGTCTTTTCTAATGTTGTAATGTTAGTCTGTATTACCTTGAAGGGACTGTGATTCACTATATTTGCTAAGTTGTAGCTTTGCTCTTATCAATCTGTGATTGGTGTTGAAATTCAGGTTATTGACTACTCTGCAGTCTTGAAACTCTTTACTTTTATTTGTAAGAATGTAATCTATCTCATTCTTGTAGCGGCCATCTGGTGACATCCAAGTCCATCTGTTGTTATGGCGGTTTTTATACAAGTTGTTGAGTACTTTTAAGTTATTCTCATATGCAAGTTGTATGAGTTTTCTCCATTCCTTGTTCTTTTCCCTGAACAGTATGGGCCCAGTATCATCTCCTCTCCTTTCACTCTGCTGCCCGTTCTTGCATTGAAGTCCCCCATCACTATTAAGTTTTTATGTCCATGATCTTTTATAGCGGTTGCTAGTGTAGAATAGAAGGAGTCGATTTCTGTAGTACTGTACTGTTCAGTTGAGGAATAAATTTGTACAATTGACCATATTTCGTTGTTGGGTTGTAATCTAATGTTTAGTATTACAATGCATTCGGATACGCCGATAAATTCTTCTATGTATTGTCTTATCTGTTTTCACTAGAAATCCTGTACCTTTTCGGCCTGCTGTATCTCCTTTATAATAGAAAATAAATTTGCCGTGGTCTTCTATTGTCTCCCCTAAACGGCGAACTTCACTCAAGCCTACTATAGACTAGTTTATGTTTACCAGTGTTAAGATCAGTTCGGCCAGGCTTTCTTTGGTTCTTAGGGAGAGAGTATTCAGTGTCGCAATGTGAATTTTGCAACTATTCTGACGAGATGTGCTGTGGGGCACTCGGGCTGGATTGTAGGGTAATGGTGTTCTTCCCCGACGGTGACTGGCCGGCTTGGGGTACTTTTTTCAAAAGTTGGTTTTAGTACTGTTGTGATGTTTGTTTTGTTTTGATTCCGGGTGTGGAAGGTATTTGCTAGTTTTTTTGCAATCTGATACTGATGCTGACCTTTTACGGTCTATATAATTGAGTATATTTAGTCTTAGTGTTGGTTTTGCAGAGGTTTCGGGTAATGGGTGTTCATTGTTATTAGATGTATTGACTTTCTTTTGCGTCGACGCAAAGTCCCCAAGCTGTCGGATAAAATGTTCGAAAAACGTGTAGTAAGTACTAAATGCTAATTTCAATGATTAGTCCAAACAACATTTTATTTTTATTTCATTAGTGAACAATTTGGTTTTAGTTGTTGTTTGCTGAGTAAAGTTGGTTTTTTGATTAGATTACAATCACCGCAATAGTAATAATAAATATAGGTAGGTACATATCTACTTCAAACCTTGTATTCAATTATTCATAAAAATAAGCATACTTGAAATAAAATGAAGATTTTTTTTTAAACAGCCGTATTCAGTTTTAAAGTTAATTTTAGAACCAGATTCAGTTTTAGTAAATCGATAATCAGTAATTATAACTACTAGATTACAGCAAGATTGTAATTATAACTACATACTTGATTACTGTAGTTAGTTACATGTAATCATAACTATATGTAGTTAACTACTTTTAATCCTAATTAGAAACCTGATTACAAAATAGTAGTTAACCGATTCCGTGCGGATGGCGCCGCTCAGGCACCATGGATATCTTTTGTGTAATGCGTGTGAAACCCGAGAGACGCCAAAGTTTATAGTCATAAAACTCGGTTCAAATGTCATTTTTCAGACTTTTACCGAAAAGAAAGTGTCTTTATTTGCCACATAGATCATGCCTACAGTGTTCGTTTCAGGATATTACATGAATAAGCATACTTCAGGGGTTGTAAACCTTTTCAATAGAAACATAATTATGATTAGTACGGGAACTGTTTATACAGTTCCCGTACTAATCATAATTATGTTTTGACGTATATGTCAAATAGAACCTTAATATAAAAGTTGTTGTATTGTTGCCACTGAATCGTGGTGTTAAGATTCTCCGAGGATAGTATAAAAATTAAAATGTGGCAAAATGTCTAAAATACACCTGTGGAAAAGGTCAGTTTTGTTTTATTGACATCACCCTAGTACACAAACGAAGTTGACCACAACATTTCCCGCGTTCACCCTAACTGGGCCGAACAAAGTGGTACTTCGAGCCGGATAAAAACCTGTGCGTTACGGCAGTGCGCACTATTTTTACGGGTCTAGCTAGTGGTGAGAGTGGTGAAGTGTTCAGTGACCAGCAAGTTGCAGTGAACGAAGAGGCTCTGAGACCAGAGTCGTTGCTGTGGCATTATCAGGAGCCTGAGCTTGGTGGCGATACCGGCTTTTGGACTTCGTGTCGAGTTGTGCACCCGAGATCTGAGTGCCGCGGTCTTGACAGGACGCTCAACCACACGGAATTTGGAAGTTGGATTCAAACATCCACGTTATGTCAAAGATGAGTGAAAAGGATAAACCGTAAGTTATTTTAAGTATTTGAAGTAAAGTGAACCTTATAAAGTGATATTAAAGTTTAATCTTTCGTTCTATTAAAGTATCAAATACCTTTCCTAAGGATTTCGTGGACCTATAGGTTTGAACTACAAATATGTGTTGAATTTAAAGACTTTATAACTTAGAATAATGTTTGAATAGGGATTAGTTATTAACTTAGAATAATTTTAGCAAATAAGAAGTGGTTCAGACTGGGAGAGGAACCTATGCCCAATCTTCCTTAGAATTATAGCACAAAAACACTTGTGAAATTTTTCACATTTTACGTTTGAGTTAGAATTTAGTATATTAACTTAGAATAATTTAGCAGATAAAAAAGTGGTTTAGACGGGGACTCCATGACCAAATATTGTTAGAATTACTACTTAAAACACTTGTAAAAATTTCAATATTTGTGTCTTGTCTTGTGTAACTTTGATATAAAAAATGGAGTCTAAATTGTTACTTCAAACAGATACATACAATCACATTGTCAAAGCGAGTTAGAATTTCAAAAAATCTCCAAAGACTAGACTGACTGAAGTCTATACACAAGTAAGGCTGGAAGCTTTAGAAAGTTTATGGTTATGGTTTAGCTCCACTCATAAAGAACTAATCGAACTATTTGCGTCAAAACAAGTCTTTAAGTTTTCTTTAATGTAAATTAAAGATAACTTGTATGAACAAGCTGAAGAAACATACACATAATGTCCTACTTGAAAACAATTTTAGAGGATTATACTAAGAAAAATGATAAAGGTAATCGCTCAAACAGTAACAATTCAGATACACCAAGTTATTAATCTAAAATAGATTTACCTAAAATAGTAATACCCAAATTTTCAGGGCAATACACCGAATGGGTAACCTTCAGAGCCCTGTTTGATTCATTAGTTCACAAGAACGACAAATTGTGTAGCGTTCAAAGAATGCATTATTTAAAGTATTTATTAACAGGCGAAGCAGAGCAATTGCTTAAATAGATTCCTATTACAGATGCCAAATATGACTGGATATGATAGTAAGCGTTATATATCGCATCACATTTTAAAATGATTGTTCAATTAAAATAATATTACTGTAGAAACGGCAAACAGCTTAAAATAATTGTTAGATACAACCAATGATTGTTTAAGTGGTTTGGCAAACATAGATTTTGTTCTTTCCATGGACTCTTACCAGCACATAATTATCCTACGCATCAAAGCGACTCATCCTTGGATCATTTTATCATAAAATCTAATGCACCCTCTATAACGCTTGTTACTAACTCCTCTTACCGATCATCATGCTGTTATATTATAATTACATTTATTTACACCTAGAAAAACTGTCTGCAAAGCTATTCTTAAGTCAATATGAACAACCTTGAACGTGATATAATGAGCATTAATTTTGACCCCGTTTACAGTTCTAACGATGTAAATGCTTCTTTAAGCTATTTTATTATGTCACTGCGGCATGCGATATTGCAAAACACATCGATAGTAAAAGTGTCTAATAAATATAGAAATATTAAGCCTTGGATAACGCCGGCCCTCGTGCGTTGTATACAAAATAGGAATAAGTTGCACCAACAATCAAAACTCGCACCTAACAATGAAATACTTTCCCAAACTTATAAAAGAAACCACAATTTCTGTAATAATCTTTTAAAAATGTTGAAGATACATATGACAGAAATGAATTACAAAAGGCAGGTAATGACAGCAAGCTCGTTTGGAAGTTTATAAAAAGTAATACATCTCAATTGAAATCTCCTGGACACCAGTTTGACCTATTGTCAACAGCGACTAGTCCTCTAGAGGCATTAGATAAAATAAACTCACACTTTGTCAACGTCGGTAAAAACTTAGCAGAAAATGCACTATCAAGACAGGGCTATTCTTTCCAAAATTGCTCTGAGACCACCTTCTTTATGACACTTCGCTCTTTTGTTTTATTAGACACCGACGTTGACGAGGTATTAAGGATTATATCGTGTTTAAAGGAAGATTGTGCTCTTCGATGGGACAATATATCTAATAAAATACTTAAATGTTTAAGCATTTACTGGCCCCTCCAATAACACATATATTTCAATCATGTTTAAATAATGGAATTTTATCGAAAAATGCTGAAAATAGCTGTTATTACTCCTGTATTCAAATCAGGTGACAGGAAATGTATAAAAAACTATATACCCATCTCAGTTTTACAAAGTCTATCAAAAGTTTTGGAAAAACTTATTAACGTTAGATTGATAAAATATCTTGAAGACAATAATATACTTGCAGACAGTCAATTTGGTTTTCGCTCTAAAAGGTCTACAAACCAAGCTGTTCACTATGTGACAGACTACGTCACTAAAAGCCTAGATAAGAGTATGAACACATTTGGGATCTTTTTGGACCTTGCGAGTGCCTTTGGCACTATTTCTTGCTTTATGTTATTGCACAAGCTTGAAAGACTAGGAATACGAGGAATTCAACATAAATTAATCTCAGACTATCTAACTGACCGACACCAATGCACTAAAATTGGTCAATATACAAGTTCCACTCATAAAAACAGTCAATTCGGCATTGGTCAGGGTAGTATACTAGGCCCTACTTTGTTCTTGATTTATTTAAATGACCTCTGTGGCTTAAAACTCCAAAAAGGTGCGCTAGTATCATATGCAGATGACACGGCTTTATTATTCTTCGCTTCATCACGCACCGAGGTATATGAATACGCACAGCGAGGCTTCAACATAGTCTCGAAGTGGCTACATCAAAATATATTAACTCTGAATGCAGATAAAACGAAATACATTTTATTTACCACGAGAAACAGTAACACGCTTTTTACAAACCTAAACATAATTGCACATAATAACTGTAGTACGTTTGCTGACACTGCATGCACTTGTCCCACATTAACTAAGACGGACGATATAATGTATTTAGCTATTACCATTGACACAAATCTAAACTTCCGCAAACACATCGATTTGTTATGCACTAGAGTACGTAAATTGATTTATATATTTAAATACTTGCGCAACATAGCCGACTACAAATTGATAAAACAGGTTTATTTAGCGTTGTCAATCTATTCTTACATACTAAACAATAACATAAATCAATTCTCCTGCCCCTAGAGCGAGCATAAAGAGCTGTTCTTAAGGTAGCCACACGTCGCCCATTCTTGTTTCCCACACATCAGCTTTACACCGCTTGCAAGGTACTAACCATTCGTCAATTATTTATTATGCACACTATACTTAAACAGCACACTGGAGTCCCGTTTACCCCGGTCTTAGATAAGAGAAGAAAAGACTTAGTTTGTACAAAGTCTCAAACCAGACACGCATTTGTCAATAAATTCTACGTATTCTTAGGACCGTATTTATATAACAAGTTAAATAAAATATTAAATATATATAATGTTAGTTATAAAAAATGTAGTTCCATGTTAATGGAATACCTAGGAAAATTAAATTATACGAATACAGAAAAACTGCTAGAAGTCTTAAAATGATGTTATGAATTATGAAAAGCAAATTTAAAGTTGTATATTACAACCTAAACACATTTAATCGCAGATGTACTTGACTGTAAATATTTGTATTAATAATGCGCTAGTATAAAATAAAATTGTCAAGTGATGTCCTGAAACACAGGTTTATCCTAGTTTAGGCAGGCTTAAACATAACCCTTTGAACTTAATTTATTTTGTATACACTATAAATTAACATAGTTAAGAATTAATTTTAATATAAGCTTAAATTATTTAAGGCAGGTATGCTTTAATACTCTTGATGTAATTTGTATGATGTAGTGTAAGAATGTATCTTATTTTTTCTGTTAATAAATAAATATTATTATTATTATAGATATAGATATTAAGAATTGGAACATAATTGTTATTCATATACTAACTTGAACCAATGAACTGCATAAACTGAGTGCTTGTATAAAGTTCGCACAACAAACCATTGATCAACGTCGTGAATTTGTCTTATCGAAAAATATATGCTTTAACTGTTTGGGGAACAACCACGGTGCTAATATCTGTAAAAGTATTATTAAGTGCAAATTATGCCATTGTAGACACCATACACTATAACACCCTAAGCTCTCAGATACTCTTGAGACCACTGGTGGTAGTACATCACAATATCAAACAAAGAGTAATCCTGTGAAGGAGTCAAGTAGAACGCCTGAACAAATCGAGCAGAAAGGATCAATTGTTAGTTGCTTCCTGACAGGTAAAATATTTAAGCAGGTTTTGCTAGCAACTGCGCTAGTCAAAGCCGAGTCGATGAGCGGCTATCAGCGTACTATTCGAGCATTTTACTGGACCAAGGCTCACAGACAAACTTTATCACAGAAGCCACGGTATACGATCTGAAATTAAAAAAGGTTCCACTTAGACGCAAAATTTGTGGTTTAGGTGGTGGTCAAGAGTTGTTTTCAAATGCAATTGTGAACATAAAACTAGTTTCTAAGTTAAACCACAAGTTACATTTACGGTAAAGGCTCATGCAAGGCTGAAATCAAACTGGAGAAGGAAGACAAAGAGATTAAAATAGAAAGATGTGTACGCCAGGTTACCCCATATCACCTAAACTTTTCACAGCAGTCTTAGAAGAGGTTTTACGTCAACTGGATTGGGATAGCAGTGGATTATCCATCAATGGAGTGAACTTGTCGCATTTAAGATTTGCAGACGACCTTATAATTTTCTCAAAGACTAAGGAAGGACTGCAAACTATGTTGAAGAGAAAGTCGTAAAGTAGGTCTAAGCATGAACATCCAAAAAACCAAAGCCATAACAAATGTAAAGCAGGAACCTATATATATAAATAACAAGGTAATCGAATATGTAAGCGAATATGTTTATCTTGGATAAACAATCTCACTGCAAGACGTAACCTTAAACGAAATAGACGGACAAATAGGAAACGCATGGAGATAATACACGAGTCTAAAAGAAATTGTGAAGAACAAACAAATAAACATGGCCATTAAGAGAAAACTTTTTGACACCTGTATACTGCCAGTACTCACATATGGCTGTCAAACCTGGGCAACAAACAAAAGCCACATTAAAATACTCGAAACTTGTCAGAATGCTATGGAAAGAAGTATAATGGGAGTGAGACTGTCTGATAGAGTTAAAACATCAACTATAAAGAAACAAACAAGGAGGAAGGATGTTACAGTAACAATCAGAAATCTCAATTGATAATGGGCAGGTCACACAATTAGAGGAACAGAAAAATGGTCCAAAATAATAATGTCCTGGTTTACCGGACACACGAAAAGGAAACGAGGCAGGCCACTTGAAAGATAGGCAGGATGAGTTTTTATCCTTTAGGCTGGCTGGATAACACCATTTATTATAGCTAAAGCAACCATATAAAAAATATCAGTGTAGTGTAATAGATTCGAAAGGTAATATGCTGGTCTCCTTAGTCGTTACCAAATCAGAAGTTGCCCCTATAAACCAAATATCCGATACCACCTAGGAAGGAAGCGTGTCTGAATTCCAGACCGCTATCTAGGCTGAAAAATGAATTGGAGGATACCGATGTCTTGACTTCTGGTTATTTTTTGGTAGGTGAACCTCTTGTAACCCCAACAGATCACAATTACTTGACATCTAATGTTGCTTCGTTGAAACTATGGCAATACACACAACGCATGTTACAAGAGTTTTGGCATAAGTGGTCACAAGAATATCTGAGGCAATTTTTGCATAGATATCGAAAATCAAAATCCGTCACCCAAGGTCGGAGACGTAGTGTTAATTAAGAAAGACGGTCTTCCTCCGTGTCGCTGGCTTTATGGTTCAATAAAACTTGAGCACCCTGGCAGTGACAGAATCACACGAGTGGTCACTATTAAAACTAAGAACTCTATGGCCGGTTTCCAAATTGTGTTTGTTACCGGTTACTCAGTAGAATTAAATTAAAACTGTACTTAGCATAAGATTGTTAAAATTGTTATAGATTAAAGCTGGCCGCAAACATACGATTTCCTGATCAGGTTTCCGAAACAGGGATTCAGATTCGGATACCCGAATGCATACTTTTTATACGAATTTGCTATATACCGCACACGTTCTTATATATGTGGGAAAATAATTCCCGTCGTTCGATTCGGAATCTCGCCGATGTGTTCTGAATAAAGAACGGAAAAAACGGCATTCCAATCGCAGCGCTCGCTAACATTCTGTATGTACCGCCGCACACGAACGGATATTTCTATTCTGAATACATCAGGGTGCCTAGTCTGAGTTGTTTTTACATTACCACGATCGAAACGTTTACCGTGTTTGGCTCTGATTGGCCAAGAGCTTGGAGCGGGCCAATCGGAGCGCCGAACGTCATAAACGTGTCGATCGCGTTAACGTAAAACAAAAACAAACTCGCTCTAGGCATTCAGAGCTAGCTAGACACGGTGGCGTTACCGTACGTACTGGTAATACTAATTCCTGATGAAAAAAGTCAACCAAACCCAACGTCTGCGCAAAGCTGACGGAATGATGAATCTGAATCCCTGTTTCGGAAACCTGATCAGGAAACCGTATGTTTGCGGCCATCTTAAGGCCAAAGAACATTTGCCCTTAATAGGGGGATGATGTATTAACGTCATTCAATGACGTTTATGTCAAATAGAACTTTAAGATAAAAGTTGTTGTATTGTTGCCAATAGATGGAACTGTGCCCCTCGCCCCTCGCTGAATCGCGGTGTTAAAATTCTCCGAGGATAGTATATAGGGTGACTGGTTAAACATTGTACGTACTTAAGCACATGATAATTTATGGTCAGACGTAAAGTATAAAAAAAAATTAAATCTGTGTAACCTGCAAACACAACCTTTATGAAAATTTATATGAAATATCCATAAAATGTGGACACGACGCGCCGCGCTACCGAGGCTTAATGACCTTTGATAAGAAAAGGACGGTCGGGGGTGCAAATTCGGGAGAGTGCGGGGTGCGGTAGCGGGGTCGGGGGCGGAGGTTTTGGTTACTGTACCGAGTCGTTTCGTGGAAAAATAGGAATTACCAAGGTCACACGGCTAATCGGCTCATCGTTTGTAAAACTCAGTTGTGGTATATGCGAAGAGTGTCAACACATTAAGTTTTTATTGGATAACTAGGTCAAATTTTTAGTGCCTATTTTATTTTTTGAGTTATTTGGGTCCAAAGTCTAGTACTGAATACCCTCCTTCAATATGTCCAGTCTTTTATCAATCACCTGTATAAGCAAAAATTATTAATATACCTGTGGAAAAGGTCAGTTTTGTTTTATTGACATCACCCTAGTTCACAGACGAAGTCGACCACAACACTTCCCGCGTTCACCCTAACTGGGCCGAACAGGAACCTAATTATGATTGAAACTAATCTGACGACGAACCTACTATTCATAAGTACAGTACGACAGTAGTACCATCCATTATACTGATGAGCGAAGATATAATTTTTTAAAGGAGCGAATCATTTTAGACAATTTTTCCTATCTTTTTGGCAATCCTAACTTTAATGAAACGGTAGTCGTGATTCGTAAATTGTGATGTGTCGTTATTGGTTAATATACCTTTTGTTTCTTATCGATGTCACTTCCTATAAGTGAAATAGTTTCTCTCGTTTTCTTGACAAGTTCTTTACTTCTTAATAAGTTTACTTATTATATTTCAATGGTATTGGAACTAACGTTAAATTGCATTAAGCTTAATCATGTAGTTATTACAATATTTTTTTACATTCTCATGTTGTTGTTTTGCATATCTATTGGTTATAAAGTTTGTTCAAATCTTTGTTGTCCTACGTGAAAAAGATTATAAATTTGCAGTCTAAAATTATCCCTGGGAATGCCATATTTACAAATGTAACTAAATCACTTCGTAATCAAGAATGTTTCACTACCTATATAGAAAACGTTTTACTTTATACGAAACGAATATGTAATTCAAAAGAATGCAATGTTTTCAGCAAAACATTATAAAATAAGTGCCGAAGCACTGTATACGACTCGAATGGTAATATCTCAGTCTATTGTAACAGTCTAAATCGATGAATCCGTCAATAAATTACACAAAGGTTTACAACAGATGATATGAATAAGTCACCTTCCATTTCCGTTATACATCACTTTTAAATAAACTAAAAAACTGTCAAACCGCTTACGTTCGCTTTCGGGTGGCGAGTAAACGTTATAACAAGTGGAAATAGAAAAAAAAGGTTATAAGTTACAATTTATGGCGGAGCCACGAAACATTTGTTCGCCGCTAGACACAAAAGTTCGCTAAAGAGACCACATTGAATCGGTTAACTACGCCCTACACTGTTGACAATGTATTTGAATCAAATCTCTCAAATATTGTTTGTCACGTTAGAAATTAACAAAACTAAATGTGTAAGATACATTAAGTAAATTAAATATTATGTAAATGTTTTTACAGGCTTAGAGTATCTTCATTTGAACTGGATTCTACATAGGGATTTGAAACCTAATAATTTACTAATAAACCGAGAAGGGATATTAAAGATTGGTGATTTTGGTTTGGCCAAGGCTTTTGGATCACCCACCAGAATAAACACTCATCAAGTGGTCACACGTTGGTACAGGTACATAAAGTTTATTATTGCAAAACCAGCTATCTTTATGCTTTTCTTAAAGTTTGTCATAAGAGTGTCTAAACATATCTTGATAATATACTGATAATATAAAAGAAGACAAGCCAGACTTTATTATATCTTAAATCAAAACAATTAAATTTACACATTTGTATTTTCTTGACATATGAAAATAACCCACTATTTATTATATTTCTGACCATTGCTTTTACTGAATATAAAAGAATTTTAGCCATATTAAGACTTTTGTAGAATCAATAGATTTAAGTAAAAATTTGCAACAGTGAAAAATTTTAAGTACATAAATTATTTGCATTCCCTGTATATTGTTTGCATATCACGCGGGCGCACGCGCGCAAAAGCTAGTGTTATATATATAATGTATGCTTACATTCGATAAACCTTTTTTCAAAGAACCAACATGACTAGATTTTTTTATTTGTCCTGTTTATGGAAAAGTATCTCTGGGTCCTTGTTGTAATTAAATACTAATAAGTAAAAATGTTTTACCTACCAATTTCAGATCACCTGAATTGTTATTTGGTGCAAGGCAGTATGGCACAGGGGTTGATATGTGGGCTATTGGTTGCATATTGGCTGAATTGTTATTGAGGGTACCATTTCTACCTGGAGAATCTGACTTGGATCAGCTCTCGCGAATTTTCCAAGTATTTGGGACACCTAGTGAAGAAACTTGGCCAGTAAGTATTGTGTGGCTATTAATCTTGGTCATTTAAATCAGACATGAACTAAAACAGAAACTGATGCATTTCTTTTTAATTTTTTGTAGGTGACTGGTGTTTTAAATTATTAGAATTCTTGTTAACTCCTGGTATATTTGCGTTATGAGTGGGTTTACGTCGATAGCGCAATTAGTTGGTTTCACGACTCTCGGTTATGTAAAGCAAGATCCATTGTGCTCAAATTGTAAAAAAATTGTACCATAATGTGTACTTGTTTCAGGGCATGAAAGGTTTAACTGATTATGTCCAGTTCAAACAGTTTCCGCCACAGCAATTGCGCCATATATTTAGCGCCGCTGGCGACGACTTGATCCAACTTATGGACAGCCTCCTAGCATTGTATCCTCCCAACCGATGCGACTGCACGCAGGCGTTGCAGATGCCGTACTTCAGGTATCATATTCATTATCTTGATTATTATATTAACATTTAGATTACCATGAATGACATATTGGTTCCCTATCCATTTGTATAACATTTTAAGACATAATATAACCTGGCATACTTTACATTTACGCATAACAGCTTACGCATCATTTTTTTAAATTGTATATTACTACAATTCGCCCCCTGGGCCCAAGAGCCACCCTGCGACAACGAAACTATTTTGCGGGTTGTCACTAATTACTTGCTTTGCAAGCAAGGTAAGTGGTCGTCACTAGATTTGCTGTATGCCAAAAACAATTATGAAAAGATAAATATACAAAAAAAATTATGCCGACATAGTTATGCCAAAGTATATTCGGTAAAAAAATAACATTATAGGGATCCCTACCCTCATATCACATCATCAACCTAAATAAAATCTACGTCATATTTTCTAAATGATTATTAAATATTTCAATATCATTACAGTAACAAGCCAGCTCCTTCAGTAGGCTCAAAGCTGCCAATGCCCTCAAACATCAGCAAATTGGAGATTGAGAAACCATCACTCAAGAGGAAGCTTCTAGAAAACCTTGACGGTGGATCCTTGGCCAAGAGACTACAGTTTTGACTAGCTAATAATTTACTACCATTCTCAAGTACTGCTGGACTTAGTACAATGATACGAAGTGCAATTTATTTACGCTAGACGATTGTGACTTTAGTATTAGTATTATTGACATATAAACTGGATGTATAGCCGAATATAAGAAGTAACGGCATTAGAGTTGCACGCGTTAGCATTTTTCCATATGTATATTTCATTCGTCTCTCATTACAAATAGATTGGAATGTCCGTGCCCGTGCTCTCTTTCACTCATTTTATATCTATTAATATAAATGTATGAATCGGTGCTACCGCGTGTGGGTGCTGTGAGGTCCAACCCTAATAGATCATCTAAGTCCTGACTTTGTAAACACAAGCCAATAGGCTGCTTCTTGATTTCTCAAATACACTTAACTCGAGTTAGCATTGCCTGTCGAAATACCAACATATGTATCAGTGATGTTGCGAATATTCGCATCCGCATCCGCATCCGCAATCGCGGAGCTTCCGCATCGATTTGGACATCTGCATCCGCAATAATCAAGGCGGAGCTCAATGCGGATCCAGATATAGCGTAGGTTACGATAAGAAAGAAATTAGTTGTTCAGTAGTACTTGTTTAATTTATGAACCTTTGCAAAACAGGCTTGATCCTGCGAAGGCGGTGATATTAGATACTTTTTATTAAATAAGATGAACAATTTTCATCAACATCCGCATCCGCAATTGCGGAGCTTTCACATCGATTTGGACATCCGCATCCGCAACCGCGGATGACAAAAAATCTGCATCCGCAACCGCGGATGTCAAAAAATCTGCATCCGCAACATCTCTGATATGTATAGCAGTTGAGGATTTAAGTGATTGATGATTATATTAATGGAATAAGTCGCGTGCAAAGTGGCTATTGTGGATAAATAATAATCTTATTTTTTTTCATATGCAAATTATAATTATAGCATTTAGTGTTTCACCAGATGATTAAATAAATGTAAAAAAGAGCCCTTTACTATAAAATTCGTAAGAAAATATGTTATTGTTTTTTATGATTTGGTTATCATTCTTGTATTTCTTTTTACGTCATATACTTAGCTTCAACTAATGTGCAGCGGCCAAACTGCGCTTTATACGGTGTTAGCCCCCTTTATTTTGATTGTATGTGCTAAATTATCACCAGCCGGATTGGTTGTTCTTTAGGCGGGTAATCACTGCATCCGATAATTTCAGACAAGTTAATTTTCTTTTTGTTGAATTTCTGCAGTGCCAACGTTATTTTAATAGATAGTGATCAATCAACCTTCCGCAATCCATTGCTGGACGCAGCATTAACAATCTGCGCGCAAATCGTCAATTACATTTTTTCTTCTACTACACTACTTTGTCCTACTAAGACTAAGATGTTTCGAGAATACATATTATTCAGGCACTATCTACTTGATTCCTGCCAATATTAAATAAACAGTGCCTTTTAGTTTAGTAAATAAAAGACAGTTGAGTGTTTGTAGTCGTCAGCTTGAAAGTCAACTAAGAATTTATACACAAAAACCAATCAGCTCTAATATCGTCTCCACTATATGAAATATAATTAATGCTCATATAGGGACAGAAATAACTGAAAAAAACACTTTTAATCATTTAAGACTTAGAGCCAACCACCTGTGCAAATACCTCCAAGTGAATTTACAGAGATTATAACATCTTACACGTATTGTACGGTCGTATACATATATTATATGTATTAGAGCAGGCTGTTTCTATGTATCTTATTTTGTTGACCTGCTTGAAGAAGTTCCGACTTTCGCTCTTGGCTTAACATCCACAACCATCAGTATTTATTTATTAAACTGCTGCTTCTTAGCACTATTTATTTGATGCTGGCACTAATTAATAAGTATTCTCAGGCAGAGTTTTTTAACATTACAACCAATTTTGTATTCCATGGTGTAAATATCAGCTCGACAAACACTTTGTTTTGGCTCAGAAAATGTTTGTGTATTCATGAAACAATAGATGATCAATTAATACAAGCTCATTGATTGTTTCATAGCAATCATCGATATAATGAATAGATACAAAGTAAAATATTATTTTTAATTGAGGTGTCACCGTTACATAGTTATTCATTAAAGGAATGATTTATATAATAGGCAGTACGTGAACTGATTACATACAGAAGAGGATGCAACATTTGTATGTTTACATTTCAAGATGCAGATACATAAAAATGTAGCTATATTAATTATTATTATCGTTTATGAACAATAAAACCGTTAGCTCTATCTCTGCCACCATAAACTTGCAACGAACCTGCATCCACAATGTTCTGCAATGATTATTGATTGAGTTGCACATAAAGACAATATACAAAATCTTTGATATGTATTGTGAGATATTTGCTATTATTAACGGTGGTGTTGCGAACAACAGAAGAATCCGTGCTAGTACGGATAAATGTCGTCGTCGACGACCTATAAATATTTGTGCGGGTCTGGGTGGATCTTGTGTTTAGAAAGAACTCCCTCGTGACACAAGCTTTATCACCAGAACAAGATATGACTTAAAAAAGTTAATTGTTGACGAGGATGTCATCCAAATTAAATTAATAATGCTGGTAATGCTGATTTGTAATGTAACTTACGTTTTTCAATTATAATACTTAACTGAACGACAAAGAATTGCTGTATAATAAAGAAACTAAGCATAAGAGAAAATATAAATTTGATATTAAAATATACTTTTATTTATTATAAAAAGACAATAATGATGAATTGATAAATAATAACACAGTCTATAGTAAATATATTCTTTCAGTTATTGCTTATTTTTGTAGGCACCAGAATTTTTTTAGTGACATTTGACAAAATTAATCTATACAATAAGGAATTATTATTAGATATCTGTAGTTGTAAATATTAACATGATCACAAGAGAGCGTTTTAAAGCAATAACTATAAAATATATTCTTATTTGAGTAATAACATGTTAACTGCAAGCTAAATCTTCTAGTAATTACATCTATAGTTGGTAGAAATGTGGACACTCGCCCTAGCCCTAAAGGGCTAGACGTTCAAATGGCGCATTTGTTTACACAACAATGATATCCGACTTTCGATATCATATCGCTGCACTTTTATTCATTTTGGTTGAGGAATCAGCGTCATTAATCTGAAAAGAAAAGCGAATTTACTTTTTGTTTGGGAACCAAATAAAATTATATAATCGGTGCAGTATAAAATTGCAGGTACGAGTTCATTTTCCATGTAGTGTAGGCCATACGAGCTAGGTGTGCTCTTGTAGTGCGCTCTGAAACGTCCATCTGAACTGTTGGACGTTCGTTTATAACTGCGTCACGGCATTCTACTTGTAATCCTGCAAATATATAAAAACCGATTAAATACACTGGACCGCAATGAAAAAGGGTTGGTTAGAAAATGTTCAATATCTTCAAAAGTACCTGACCTAGCTTTATGAAATAAAGACTAAATTAAAGAATATTTTAATGCGCTTAAAGGTAAATAAAAAAAATATGAATTCATAGCTTATGCATTTTTATATATTGTAAAATATATAAAAATGCGTTTTTTATATATTTTACAATATATAAAAATGCGTAACTATGAATTCAAATTTTTTTTATTATCCATGAAGCGCATTAAGATATTCTTTAATTTAGTCTTTATTTCATAAAGCTAGGTCAGGTACTTCTGAAGATATTGAAGATTTTCTAACTAACCCTTTTTCTTTACGGTCCAGTGTATGTATATGTATTTACTTATTCAATTATTGACAGACAAAAAGGGGGAGTAATGTCAGCAGAATAAACTTGAAACTAAAACTAAAAATATTTATTTTGGTTGCTATTCGCTCTTGTGTGTAATATATAAAATGAAACATAGGCAACTACCCTATGATATATGTGAGGACGCGATAAAATGCAAAAAATACATAAAAGTTAAATTATTATAATAAATATTAGTTGTAATAAACTAAATATTATACCTTAATAGAAAACTAAATATCCTGGTGATCCTGGTCAAATTACTGGGACAAACTTATGAAATGATTGTATTGCTATTCTATTGGTCTTTCAAGAGTATACAAAGTTCCAAGTTGATCCAATGTTTTAAATGGGTGAAAATCGTGGTCAATGACCGCAGCAAAATATAATAAAATGTTGTGCTTTAGAGAGTTGAGAGTATCACAAATAATTAGTTTATCGGAAAGAGTAATTTGTTCACTAATAGCAAAATTTGCTCAAGTTGTAAAGTTATTCGAGAAAAACAGATTTTGCTGCAGTAATGTTTGAAACATTATCCTAGCAAAACTTTTTTTATAAAATCGTTTCATCCCGGAAATAAATGCATAAATAGTTAGCTTTTGTTGCGTATTAAATATTTGTGAACAGCAAAATTTGTGTGTGTTGTGGTTCTAAAGTTATTTAAGATTTTGCTGCGGTAACGTTTTGGGATTGCCCAGATCTCAAAAACGGCTCAATATAGAAGTTTGAAAGAAATACCAATAATAGACCTTAATTAGTTCAAATTTGTTTAAACATTAGTTTTTAATTGGTTTGATGAACATCAATGTAATTAAATGGTGCCGAAATTCAGAAAGAAACGGATTTGCAAGTAAATCATTACACTTACAATAAAATAAAAAGCTGTATCGTGTACCCTTGGTACATGATACAGCTAGTACAGTAGTAATACAGTAGTATAGAAGCACAGTAAATTTACATTATGTGACTCTACGCAATATGAAGATACAAAGAAAATTAATTACATTGTATATAGTCTGATTTAAATGATTGAATACGCAGTTCCCATAAAACAAGGAAACATGGAATACTATGAACTAATTGAAATGTTCCATCAATAAACAATCCTGTTAATTCCAGCTTTAAATTACGACTATTATGAAAGTTACATCAACAAAAAGAATATGTCAGCAATAGGGTATTAAACCCATTTTCGAAGTGTCTCAATTAGATTCTATAGTGCTAATGAAGAACTAAAAAATTCACAACATTTTTATTCAATCGGTAAGTGCCATAAAATGCATTTAAATTTTGCATTTTCAAATTTCGCACGTGATTTGACGAAAACGGGACGCAGTGGACGCCTTATTGCTCTGTGGTCATGACGTCAGTTGGCTGTGTAAACAAATAATGCAGTGATATACAGAACAAAACTCGGGATTTGCAGCAAAGAATTTACCGACCAACAAAGAGTTTATTCTTGGTAAATTTGTGTTGTCTCCTTTTACAAAACCGTCCTCCATGGTGTTATTTCGATAAAAATTACGTTGATTACTAAAATAATAAAAAGCCTATAGAAATTAACGGCTCCTGTACACGACATCACCGCCGCGCCGCGCCGTAACCGTTCCGCCACCGCGCCTCTATGCTGTGTATACGGTCGCGACCGCACCGTCACCGTGCTGCCACCACTCCGCCACCGCGTCTCCGCCATTTGATTTTAATGTACCACTAGACAGTTGTTAGTAATACATTGCTAGTTGCGAAGAGCACACGTGTCGCACTCGCACAGATATGTCCAACTTAACGAATAAAAAGAAGATAGTGTTGGCTTACAGAAAATGGCAAAATGAACATCGTAAGTCCAATAGAAAGTTATGGGTACATCCTATGCTAATGCGACAGGAGCAGTATGGTGAGTTTCGCACACTTTACGAGATCTAAGAAAATATAAGGGCAAGTTTTGTGATTATTTTCGGATGAATTACAAGACATTCGACAAATTATTATTTTCAATGCTGAGAAATCAGAATCTATTAGGCTTGAATCTGACGGACTTGTCATGCTCTGTAATCAGTCGTTTTCAATATAATTAGATTCCTGAGATTGATTCATTGAATTTGGTCTAGCAGCAGTACTATAATCATAGTTTGTCGGAGAGGCTATTGTTTCAGGTGTGCGTGAATGATGTGGTGCGCTATAATTATTTTTTATATTTTATATTTCTTATAATATTTAATACTTGATATTGGAATTCAACTATATCTTCATCTTTAAAGCGTTCCACGGAAGGAGATATTCTTTTAAAAAAAATATCACCCTATTGACCTCTTCTTTTTCTAAATTTTCCATAATCTTCATGATTTTCTTATCCACAGTATTCATTTCTTCTTTGTTCTTTCACTTCTTGGGAACAGCATTCTTAGATTTACTTTTTCTTCCGGCATATTTGATCCAGATATATCTGACAATTCGGCATCCGTTTTTTGAAAAAGTAAATTTTCATAATATTGAGATTTATGAATTGGTTTTGCACCCGTCCCAGATTTCGTTTCGCGCATCTTTTTGTCGCATTTCATCCACGCATCTCTAAGGTTCTTCCATTTCAAGGCCATTAGTTTACCTGAAATAATTAATAATGATTATTTACTTTTACAGGTACTTAGCAACAGGAACTTCATTAGCAGATCTTAAATATCGATTTAGGATAAGAAAAAAACTTTAAGCGTAATTATAAGAGAAGTGTGTTCCCTAATAGTCTGAACTCTGCGAAAAATATATGCAAATGCTATCTATGAACGATTGGCTTGTAATAGCAAACAAATTTAAAGTTGCTGCAAATTTTCCTCATTGTGTTGGTGCTGTAGATGGGAAGCATATAAGAGTAATTAAACCAAACAAAAGTTGTTCGATGTTTTTGAACTACAAACATTACTTCTCCATTGTATTGATGGCACTCGCCGATAGTGACTACAATTATTTACATAAACGTCGACGCTTATGGGAAGGATTGTGACTCAGGTGTTTTTAAAGATACTGCTTTTTGGCACAACATGGATAATAATACATTTTACTTGCCACAGCCTGCACCTTTGCCCAATATTAATATTGTTTTACCATATGTATTTGTAGGCGATGAAGCCTTTGCACTACATCAGAACTTATTACAATATATAATAGTCAACAACTTGATGCAGAAACATCAGTTTTTAACTATCGGTTGACAAGAGCGAGACGACATGTGGAATGTACCTTTGGCATACAGGCTAATAAGTGGCGAATTTTTCATCGACCTTTAAGTGTCGTTGGATTAAGCTATTGATATTGTAAAAGCTTGTATATTGCAAAATTTTATTCACAAAGAAGAAGGCACAAGCAGGGTATCCATAAACGGGTGTGGTCAATTACAGGAACTTTTGCCAAGCCCAATACAAATATTTCCAACAATAGGTAATGATATACGTGATAAATATAAAGAGTATTTTAATTCCGAACATGGAAGAGTACCATGGTAAAATATTTATAGTTAAAACGGAACACGTTTTAATAACACTTACCGTATTTATTTTTCTACATATCAGGTAGTTCTCCGAAGTTCTCATTAATTATATGACTTATTTTAAACCATGCTTTTAAATTTTTACGTTTGTCTTTATATATTTTAAACTTTTGTCCCATAACACTCTGCTCTGTTCTCCACTAAAGTTATGAACGTTCGTAATCAAAATTATCCATGATAGATTCCTAAAAAGTTAATACGAGCGCATACGTTGGCGGCCGGTAATGGAATAAGTAAAATCAAACACTGGCGAATGGCGGCACGGTGTCGGCGCGGTGACGGAGCGGTGTCGGCGCGGCGGCGGTATCGTGTACTCGAGCGCTAAAGCTGTACGCTGATCAGTTGACACTTATTAGTTTACACAGCCATATGGCGTAATAAAATAGCGACTACTATTTAATGGTGTTATGAAACAGACTAAAAAATCTGAAAACTTTGAATTGAATTTTAAAATTTATTTTTCTATTTTATGAACTAAATCTAACGTTTTCCGACTGCTTTTTGTCTAAGCTATCTCAATAATATATTTTTAGATTTTTACTCATATAGAATAAAATACCCTATTCTTCTATAAGCCGACCAAATTATAAACGTTACGTTAAAGCGACCGCACCATACATACGCGTAGTCTTCGCAAGTTAGTTAGTATCCGACGTTTTGTATAGTCCAGTAGAATATCGTAATTCGTGCAGTCAATTTTGTATTTTATAAACATGATTGTCATGTTAGTTATGAGTATTATACAATTTAATGGTTAATAAATATTCTAAAACAACGTAACATTAAGAAGGTAATTTTTTTAGTTAATATTTAGTATAAATTAAAAAAATATAACATTTACAAATAGTTTGTTGCACAATCAGAAAACTAAATTTGCAAGTTTCAAGTTGGCACAGGCAATGGGTCACTAATAATATAATAGCAATAATTGCTATATTATTATCTATCTTAACTATTTGAGTTCTTTTTGTTAGGTAGGATTCGAACATTTGTAGTGCTTTGGCAGTAACGCCTATGACCTCTAATTTCTTTAAAAGTAATTTATGGCTCACGGTACCTATATATTACTTTCTTTTGTCGTAGCTAAACTTAATCTGTGATTTAAAATTATTAGGTTCCTACCTATCTACCTACTACGAAATATTATTAAACATTGTATTTTTACCATTGTAGAAAACAAAAAAAATTATGTATATTTGCCTTGCTAAAATATATGTACGTGTATGTTATATATATATATATTTTTTTTTTTTTAACGTTGGGAATGCTTTGACGCATATATCAGGGCGACGGAGAGGTTATGTCGAGCTCACCGGGGAAAAGATACCCCGATAATACCGGTTAAACCTACGCGGCGAGGCGGCGTGAATCGCTTTCACATGCAATCGCGACCCCGCCGTGGTTTTTACAGGTTTTATTTCCTCCACCGTTCCCTTGGAGGGACAAAGACACGACACAGAGGCGTACGTGGGAACACGCACGCCGCCTCTTGGAACTGGTGCTGATCGGGTGGCGAACAGGCCCACGCAGCTCACCACCCCCAGGTCAAACCTCAGGGTGGCTGGAGGTCCTCACAGAAGGAGGCGACGGCGCTGAACTACGGCCGAGAGCGAGAGGGCACCCCATCCGACTGCCGCGATCGACTCACGGCGCTGCGATGCCCAGGCGGGGCAAACTGCCAAAGTGTGCAGCGTCGTGTCCTCAACAACGTTGCGGCAGTCGCCGCAGTGGTGACAACCGGGCGTATCTTGCCGGCGTATACGACACAGGAACTGGCCAAAACAACCGTCGCCAGTCATTACCTGTGTCAGCCGGAAGGTGAGGGCGCCATGCCGCCTCTCCAGCCACTCCTCAAACACGGGACTTCCCGCCACGATCGTGGCGTATACTTATATGCGTTATTATCCTAAAGATAATTAAGTAAAGTAATAATATATTAAATTTTAATTATATATTTTTATTCATGCTCATTTCATTATTTGCCAACCACAGCTCCTTTGTTCGCGACTGTACTAACGAAAGAAACATATTATACTGCTCATTTTAGATAGTTAGCCTAGTATATGGTGCGGTCGCTTTTACGTAGCCTTTATAATTTGGCCAGCTTATAGAAGAATTGCTGACACATTCTTTTTGTTGATATATCTTTCATAATAGTCGTAATTTAAAGCTGAAATTACCAGGATTGTTTATTGATGGAACATTTTAATTAGTTCATAGTATTCCATGTTGCCTTGTTTTATGGGAACTGCGTATTCGATCATTTAAATCGGACCATATAAAATCTAATTAAATTTCTTTGTATCTTCATATTGCGTAGAGTTACATAATCTAAATTTACTGTATTTATAAAGGTGTACACATGGCTACACATCAAGTTAGACCCTATACAAAATAGAGAATTGTCGGAAAGGGACAGTGCATAGTGGTGTCGATGTACTGGTAAGGATAGAGCGTAACAAAAGTATAACTCACTCTCTCGCAGGATTCGCAGCGTTTAACTTCTAATAGTTCAAAGTCCAAACAATCTAGGTTGATGTGTCGCTGTGTGTACCAAGGGTACATGATACAGCTTTTTATTTTATTATAAGTGTAGGTACTGGTTTACTTGCAAATCCATTTCTTTCTGGATTTCGGCACCGTTTAATTAGATTGATGTTCATCAAACCAATTAAAAACTAATGTTTAAACAAATTTGAAGTAATTAAGGTCTATTATTGGTATTTTTTTCAAACTTCTACGTTGAGCCGGTTTTGAGATCTGGGCAATCCCAAAACGTTACCGCAGCAAAATCTTAAATAACTTCAGAATCACAACACACACAAATTTTGCTGTTCACAAACATTTAATACGCAACAAAAGCTATCTATTCATGCATTTATTTCCGGGATAAAACGATTTTGGTTTTGCTAGGGTAACGTTTCAAACGTTACTGCAGCAAAATCTGTTTTTCTCGAATAACTTACAACTTGAGCAAATTTTGCTATTAGTGAACAAATTACTCTTCCCGATGAACTAATTATTTGTGATACTCTCAACTCTCCAGAGCACAACATTTTATTACATTTTGCTGCGGTAACGCACACCAAAGATTCCGTTACACATATAGATAGATACAGGTCAAGCTAATAAAAGCGTGATTAATAATGCAAACTCACCGTCATTCAAGTTATCCCCGCGGTTGTGCGGTATGTGATTATCTGATTTACTTTTCTGCATGGCGGTCTGTACACAAAATTTTATCTGTCCCTTCTTTAATTTCTTACACCTAATTTTTTTCTATATTATAGTTATATTTTTCAGCTGCTTATACTGTCACACTTTCTGTAGGCAAACACAACTTGTTAGGTTAGTTGAATGCCTAGACCGAACAGGTGTAAGGAATGGCTACGTGACAACTGGAACAGTGTATTTAGTTCATTAGCACAAAATAACAGAAAATTTGCTGAAATAAAAAAATACGTATTAGAATCAGATAATAATAATAATAATAATAAAATAAATACTCAAATTAAATAATACACAGTGATTTTTAAAGATAATTTCACTATCAGTATAAAATCAAAATAAAGATATAGAGAACGATTTCTATGACAATTTAAATTTGACACAAAAAGTACCTAATTGTAACTGTTAGTAAAACTGCAAATAATAATAAATGTATTTATTTGTGATTTTGGTAAGTCTGGATGCCTTCCCTAATTAATTTAGGAATATAACAAAGCTAGGGTCAAGAAACATTAGTTTTCCGATCAGAACTGTGAACAGCAGTCACTCCACCATTTCGTCACGTTGCCGTCCCTTAGACACCATATATTTATAACGTCCAAAGTGCCAATTCATCATATTTAAGATATTGTGTTGGCCAAAGAAAGGAACATGTTACAAAAGTGTACCTATGTGACAATTAAAAATATACACACATTCCATCATATCTAACATTTCGCCACAGCACTGGTGCAGCGAGGAAGGCAACTCAAACAGAACTAAATAACGTCGTACCGTTCTTTATCAAAATTGTGAAAACGACAACTTTATGGTGCGACTTTGCGACGACTCGACTCTGTCTGTCGCAGACGTCGCAGTTATATATCTCAGAAACTACTACGCCTAGCAACTTGGATTAGCGTCAGAATGGCTGGTTGCCTATCGCGAACGGCTCTGAAGGTATATTCAAGAATTGCTATCCAATTGCTTTATTTGCTACATTTTTCAATAATTGCTACATTAAATACATTCAGAGAAATTTGAATGTTTTTTGACCAGGCATTATCACGTCAGGATGGATGGTTGCCTCCGTGTTCAGCATGAAGGACGCAGAATTGCTAAAAGTTTGCTGTATCAATAATTGCTTACTAATTGCTACTTTTACGAATTTAAGTTTGGGCTTCGTACATACATTAGGTAAAAAGATCAGATTTATTTACTACAGCCTCTTCTTCAAATCTTGAATTTTAATGATTAAACTTATAATGATGACAAACGTACCCTCAATAACACGTTATTAAGACTGCGCTGAGCGTAAGACAGATAATGACAGAGCTCGTGCGGCACATATTCAAGCCGGCGCGCGGCCGCCATAGTAAAATTGTATGGAGGATTTGAAGTGCTTTTTTGATAAATAGGTATGTATCTTTATTGTTAACCAATAAAGATACAAGATTAAATATTTGGGACTATTAATGTTTCGTTTAAGCTGTAAAATAGGATAGATTTCTACTGTTATAATCTAAAAATCACGCATTTTTCGTGCAAAGTTACGTAATTTTGTAGGTGAAATATTAATTATTTTACACTAAGTAATTGTAAGCACATTCATTGTTATGGTAAATGTATATTTTATATTTGTATTAAACAAAAAGTGTTGGTTTTATTAACTTGACTGTCTCCGCCTGTTTTGGCACATTTAGCTTGGTGCAGTCTTAATAGATAACTGTGCACCTACTTTTCGTATTATGTAATATTGATGTGATATTACGACAATTATAATCGTAGTGAGAATGTTTTCGACGTCAGTATAATTCCTGTAAAATCATGAATTAATCGACAGTGGAAATGCTGAAAGCCAATTTATCAGGCATACGTTATAAATTTATTATTCATTACTGTGAACGGCATTTTGTTTTTGACTTGGGTTATGCATATGAAACAGCAGGCCCCTACACGACAAGACCTACCCTATAAGCACTAGACACTTAAAAGCCCTACTGAACCCCTCTCCGCCTCCTAAAGGGGAGACAGACACGATACAGAGGCACGCGTGGGAACACGCACGCCGCCTCTCGGACCTGGTGCTAATCGGATGGTGGGCAGACCCACGAAGCCCATCACCCCCAGGTCAAACCTCAGGGTGGCTGGAGGTCATCTCGCGCCCTCCGGCGCCCGGTTCTGCGGTTGGGGAGAAGGTTTAAGCGCTCCCTCTCCCGCTCCGCCGTCTCCTTGATGGAAATCACTTTCTCACAGAAGGAGGCGACGGCGCTGAACTACGGCCGGGAGCGACAGGGCAACCAATCCGACTGCCGCGATCAACTCACGGTGCTGCGATGCCCAGGCGAGGCGATCCGCCAAAGTGTGCAACGCGCCGTGTCCTCAACAACGTCGCGGCAGTCGCCGCAGTGACAACCGGGCGTCTCTTGCCGGCCTATACGACACAGGAATCGGCCAAAACAACCATGGCCAGTCATTACCTGTGTCAGCCGGAAGGTGAGGGCGCCATGCCGCCTCTCCAGCCACTCCTCAAACACGGGACTTACCGCCACGATGACGTGGCGTGCCCGATTATTGTGAACGCCTGCAAGATTTGAACAAGAGAATGTATATTGTAATATTTTTCTGTCTAGGGCAAAATTTAAGCTAGGTTAATGTCAGGTCTAATGGATTTTTATGTAAAAGGACTTCATTCGCACATTACAAAATATATTTTTACCATTATGTATAGCTGTATAGTTTATACCACTTGTAATAAAAATGACAGCAAATTTTTCTCGCAAGTCTTTGCCAAAGTTGACGTCATCAAAAATATTTTCAAAGAAGGATGTAGTCTAGTGTTAATTGAATAGCTACATTACTAGACTAAAAAACCTCATTGAATCTGTTTTGAGAACGTTTTTATGATAAAACCTTTTAGAATTATTTACATGTAGTCTTCAATTTCACGATAATATTAGGTACTTTTTCTGCACAAAGATAAACGAGACGCCGCGCTCTTTAAATGTGAGTAACTATCCTAGGAACATTATATGTAACAACAAATACCTACATAATCTACGGCAAGTAAATGTTTGTTACCTTGGGCGAGCTAGACACAACGGAAAGTCTTCCATAAACTCCGTATTTCCGTTCATCTTCTGGCCTTAGTGTTCCCATTTTTTTCATTACTAAATAAATCTGGAAAAATAAACATTGGCGTAAAGTGATGAGTTTATGAATGTAGCGGCTTATCTTTTCTTATCTTATTTCGGGGGCCAATCGGTGTAGACCGGCGACACTTCGACCCACTGGGATCTTTTGTGTCGGCCCCGAGATCTATCCCTGAGCTATCTTCCTATGAATGTACTGCATCAGTCGCAGCGTACACTTCAGAGGGAGAAGCCTGAAGTCTTCAGGGTTCGGATATGCCAATCCCATCAGACCCATCCTTAGTCCAGCCAAAGCGTCACATTCACACAGTAGATGTGATATGGACTCGTCCTGTTCACCACAGGCTCTGCAGATCAAATTGTTTGCCAAACCTAATCTGCACAGGAAGTCGTTTGTGCCAAAATGGCCAGTGAACGCTCTTGTAAGCAGGCGTATTTTATTGTTGTACCCGCAGAACTTCCGGGTGAAGTCCGTGGCTCTGTTTGCAATGAATTTCTTGGAGTGTTCCAGACCCCTAAGGGCCATCCACTCCAGCCTATGTTTATAATTGCCATGTGCATTCATAGCTGCCTTGACGGTGCTCTCCGAGAGTCCTACGAATGGCTCGGGGCCAACAAATAGTTGCTCCGAGCCCCTCCTGGCTAATTCATCAGCCTCCTCATTACCCTGCACACCTGCATGCCCTGAAACCCACACCAGCCTGACTGTGTTATTCCTGCCAAGTTTGTTAAAGGTTTTAACACAGTTCAGGACCAGTCTGGAGTCCACCCTACAGGAGTTCAGAGCCTTAAGAGCAGCTTGACTGTCACTGAGAATATAAACAGTCTTGTCAGTGACATTTTTGTTGATATTCTCCTGCGCACAGTCAATTATTTATTTATTTATTTATTTATTTATTTATTTATTTATTTATTTATATCAACATACAATTGCCTTTACAGGTATCTACCCAATACGACAATATATAGCTACATAAGTGACAAATACATTAGAGTTACTCTTATGAATTCCGCCAATGTACAATTAAATATATCGATACGCTGAGAGACGTTATTTAAAATATTAAGTGCGCGCCCGACTGGTGAGTATTTTAACAAGTTAGTGCGAGCCACTGGAACATCGAACAATTTTCCTCGCGGCGCCTGCCGCAGCCTCGTTTTAGGAACCACTAATTTAATTGAATCTAATATTTGAGGGTTATTTAGTTTCCCACGAAACACTAAAAACATGTATTTGGCTAGTGCCAAGTCTCTCCTAGCTTCCAACTTATTGTACCCCACCATTCCTATCACAAAAAGAGTAGGATACATCAAAGGGTAATAAGGGTAGACTCCATATTGTTTCATATACAGGTAACGGGTAAACTTATTCTGAATCTTCTCCACCATGAGACTATATTTAGTTTCATAGGGATTCCAGATGATAGCACTAGTTTCCAACCTACTTCTAACTAGCGCATTATATAAAGACTTTACCGCTGATGTGTTATTAAAGTCTCGAGTTTCTCGAATGATAAAGCCTAGGTTTTTAAAAGACTACACAAATTTGTTGTATGTGAGTACGAAACATTAGTTCCTAGGTAAATAGAACTCCGAGATCTCTCACTGATTCTACACGTGGTATTGTTTGACCCTCGATCTGATACTCGAAGTGCATTGGCCGTAAAGCGCGAGTGAATGATACAACATTACACTTCGATACGTTAAAATGTAGCTTATTAATTAAACCCCACTTTGCCACATGATCTATATTTAGCTGCAGCCGTTTATGGTCCGTCATGTTGTTAATTTTGAGGAACAGCTTTAGGTCGTCAGCAAAGAGAAGGCAATCCACATCTTCGATCACTTCTGGGAGGTCATTTATCATAATAATGAACTCTAAGGGTCCTAAGTTACTTCCCTGACTCACCCCTGTTAAAGTGATGACAACCAGCATACTCTACAAATTGCTGTCGATTCCCTAAGCAACTAGCAAAAAACTTAAGTAAGTCTGGAGTAAAACCCATCTTCGCAAATTTTGTTAACAAAACATCATTGTCCACCATATCAAAAGCCTTCCGATAATCAAAATATGCTACATCAAGCTGGGCACCCGGTTCAGAATCTAATACTGGACATGCATAATTCATAAAGCACATCAGGTTTGAGTCTGTACTACGGCCAGCGCGGAACCCATGTTGTTCATCACTAAGTTGTCCGCTCACCTGTCCATAGATCGTAGTACACAATGCTGACTCAAAAACCTTCGCAAGTGCCGACAGTACCGCTACAGGCCTATATTCACTAATATCCGAGACCTTAGCACCTTTAGGAACCGGGATGACCCTGGTCAATTTCCACCCGTCTGGATACCAATGCTCCCTCAAACACAAATTAAATAGGTGTTGAAGTGGTCGAGCTAGGATTCGGCTGCAATCTTTTATTATATAAGGGGGTACCCCATCTGGACCCACCGACCGCTTAGGTTTGATACGCGCAAGAGCAGCCGTCACTTCTCCCAGAGATAGCTCACCAACGTGCAGGCGCGAACCTCTCTCCGGCGCCGCCTGCATAGCCGCCGCTGGATCCAGACGCGGTATAACAACTCCGTATACCGAATGAAAATAGTCTGCAAACTCTTGCGCGCATTCACCGTCTTCTATTAAACAACCGTTTTTTAAAATACGAGCATTACTACGTTTGGCGCGCTTTTGGTTAATAAAACTCCAGAAAGATTTTGGTTCTTTTACAAATTGTGTCTCAATACGGTTTTGATAAAGAGTGAATGCAATATTTATGTTATTTTTAACTATCGAACGATAATAGGAAAAAATTTTATAATCCTCATCCGAACCACTAGTCTTATAGGTTTTGTGCCAATAAGCTTTTTGTTTTATGTCGCCTATTAGTTCGGCCGTATACTACTCCGGATAATGATACCGTGAGTATATGGCCTTAGGCTTTATCCTGGGAGTGCTATCATCCATTATCTTGTATAAAATATTATAGAATTGGGCATAAACTGTATCCGCTTCGTTTACTTTTAATAATTCATCCCAACTCATGTCCGCTAACGATAAATACATTTTATAAAAATCTGCCTTAGCAAAATACCATCTCGGATACGAGGCAGTGTACGCAGTGTTCGGCGCGACTAGTGGAGGGGCGCGGCGGCGTTGTGCGGCAGGCGCGCGCGAGCAACACACGCTCACTTGCAGCGGCGGGTGCTGCGGGTCAATACTAGACAAATACTCACGTTCTTCACTGACGCTAATCTCGTCCTCAGGTAGCGTAGTTAACACGACATCAAGTAATCGGTTGTTACAATTAACAATACTATTACATTGGCGAAATCCACAATAGGTGATGAAATACTCATAATAACACTGTATATCATGATTTGCGGAATACAAATTAAGATCGGCGACAAGAATAACCTTAGAATACTGTACACAAAGTTGTTCTAAAATATGAAATAATAGCATGTATTCTCTCTCAATTGTCTTTGGTAGGATGTACGCGACGCAACACAAAAACCAAAAATTATTTTCACGATACACTGTTGCACACACAAGTTCGAAAGCGTGAACGTTCAGGTCGACATTATCCGGCATAGGTATTCTACGGAGCTCAATTCCGCCCCGCGGTGCCACAGCTAAAAGCACTCCACCGTGCTTACGGCCATCGGCGCGGTCGCAGCGATGTATTACATAACCACTAGGGACAAGTTCGCCATCGCTTACCGACTCATTTATTCCACTCTCCGTTATCGCAAACAACACGGCCGTAGAACATAGAATACTTTTGTAAAAGCATTTTAGTTTAGTACGCAACCCTCTAACATTTTGGTAGTAGAGCTCGAGTCTTTGCTTAGCAGTTTTCTTGTACGGTCGCTCTTCTTGGGTTGCGAAACCACAGCCATTCACTAAAGCGTGCGTTTACCGGCCATACCTCTTCTTTAGATATTTTCTCATAATTACTTTCGCCAACACCAATTTTAAAAGATGAATAGTCACGTTCAGTTTTCGGAATAATTCGTTCCACACTAATATTATTTACATTTAAGTCGCACGTACTTGCCAGATGTGTTAAAATGGAGTCTTTAGTAGTGTCAGGATGTAGTGACCAAATATGCAAGTATTTTTTCTTTTCTATGGCTTGCAAATTATTTAATTGTGTATTGCCTCCTGTCATAACAACTGATCTACTTATTTTCCTATCCTTTTTCCTATTTTTGACTTTTTGCCATTCCTGCGTAATTTCTTGCTGCTCAAGTATAATTTGCGACATTATAGCATAGGTTGCCGCCTGGAAGATCGTTACGTATTTGCCCATGCTTTGGCTCACCTTGCAGTCGTTGGCATACATACCAGCGCCTGATCCTGTTTCCATTTTGGAACCATCGGTGTACCAGATGAGACAACCCTTGTTAGGGGATTGTAGACCTTGTCTCCATTCGTCCCTTGTGGGGACCTTTATTTTAAAATTGTTTTTGAATATGTGCATTGGTTGCATTTAGTCGCATCCCATGCTCATAATCTCTTTGAGATCCTTTGAAATCTCCAGTTTTGTGTGTCGAGTTACGGGCATGTTGACGCTCCACAGCCCATGCACAGATAGTCTATGTAGCGCCTTCATCGCCTCTAACTCCACAACAATGTGTAGCGACGTTAGGTCCAGCAGGATCTCTAACGTGGCTGTTGGCGTAGTCGGGAATGTTATAGCCATGCAGGCTAATCGCTGCACCTTAGACAGCGCTTTCATGCATGTTGCTAGTTTCGTTCTTGGCCACCAGACAATGCTTCCATATGTGAGTATGGGTCTTATCATCATCGTGTATAGCCACTTGATGACCTTGGGCTTCAGGCCCCAGGTCTTCCCATAAGTAGAACGAATCATGCCGAAGACCGGCTGGGCCTTCATTATGGCTTTGTCTACATGAGGTTTCCACGTTAGCGTGAGCGTTAGATACTTCACCTCCGTGGACCATTGTAGCTGTGTACCATACATGGATAGAGTTCCCAACCCTGTCAGATTCCTCTTCCTAGTAAACGGCACAACAGTAGTTTTCCCTGGGTTGATAGATAAATAGTTACTAATGCACCATTTTTCTACCATAATCAGGGTCGTCTGCATGAGACTAGATACTGTGCTCGGAAATTTTCCATTGACGAGTATCACTAAGTTATCCGCATATCCGACCGTTAAGTACGGACCTTTGTTGAGTTGCTCTAAGAGTGAATTAACCACCAAGCACCATAAGAGTGGTAAGAGTACGCCACCCTGAGAGCAGCCTTTGGTGGTTGTTGCAATCATTTCCTCTCCTAACAACTCAGACCTAATAATTCTTCCCCTGAGCATACAATCGATCCACTTGCAAATGGTTGGCTCTATGCCGTGATTTGCCGATGCCACACTAATGGCATCAAAGGTGGTCCGATCGAAAGCTCCCTCAATATCCAGGAATGCAGCAATGCATACTTCCCGGTTATCTAATGCATGTTCTGCCTTATTTACCACAAAATGTAGTGCCGTCTCAGTGTATTTTCCTGACTGGTAAGCACATTGTAGCCCGTGGAGGGGGAATTTCCCTAATGCTCCCTCCCTGACATGTCTATCTACTAACTTCTACAGGGCTTTCAGGAAGAACGACTCAACACTGATAGGTCGGTATGCCTTGGCTTCTTCGTAGTCAGCTTTGCCCGGTTTCGGTATGTAGATAACTTTAACTCGCCTCCATATTTTTGGAATGTATCCAAAAGCTATGCAGGCTCTGTATAGTCTGCACAAATGCGAAACCAAGAGTGCAGCTCCCTGTTGTAGGATAATGGGGTAAACCATGTCTGGACCCGGTGACTTGAACGGTTGAAAACCATTTAGAGCCCATCCGATCTTCCCTTCATCGACTACCTTTCTTGCAGTGTCCCAATGTGGCGGCTACTCACAAAGGCAGAATTATATGGCACGGTGTATGGCTAGTTAAATAACTGATGATATTGCCAAATAGTTTACAGAAATATTGCCAGTTGAATGTTAGTAAAAATAATCTATGGCCAATATAAGAATGCGTTTCTTATGTATCATATTTGATAGTCAAGTGATTAATAATTACTTTAGAAGGTTATATTACTTCTGAGGTAGACCTTTGAAACGCCCTACCACAAAGTCAAAGTCAAAAATCATTTATTTCACAAAGTAACACTTATGATCGTCAAAATATATAGGTTAGTGTGTTTCCTAAGTTTCTAAAGCTATATTTAGGTTAGTTGCTAGGTTCAGGCAAAGGTACGAAAATAGATTTCTAAAATATTGTTTAAGCGTTTGTAGGTGAACATGAAATCCCAAAAATAACTATGAATTACTGTATTGTTTTTCAAAAGGTCTGATACAAAAATATGTAAATCACAATTTAAATTTGTGAATGCCTGTCAATATAGATTCATCTTCACAAAATCAAAGTAAAAAAATACACATGTGAAATAAGTAGACATTAATAATAAATGTTCAAAATACCTGTTCTAACATGCCATAACTTCTTATAAGGAAGTCTCTCTGAGCGAGCAAGTTGACTCGTTCACGTTCCTCTTTTTCCACTATCGGATCAGGCTCGTATGAACACAGCACATATGGCACCTTCGTCTCCTTTTCTGGCGGCTATACAAAATAGATAAAACCAATTCCTTATGACTACAATTTGAACAACAGGAGCCTTATCACCATCCCTTAAAACAAATATGCGCGAAAATGAAACGGCGCGATACAGAATGTATAGCTTTGTCTCGTTCTCGCGCATGCAATGATAATGCTTGAAGGTATGATGGTAAGGCTCCAGGAGTTAGCTTATCAAGAAGTTTTAGTTAGCTCACAAAATAAAATTATTATAAATCTTAACCTGTTAGAACTTTAAAGGTGGGTGTTATATTAGACTTGCATCATAATAACGAAAATAATCTATTTACTATAAATAAAAATTATTTATATTTTCCTTACCGCAGCTTGAAGTACAAGAGACTGTTTGCCAGTTAGTTTCTTTTCTTTTCCATCTTCTTTCTCCTTATCTTTGCGTTTCTGTTCTTTGTCACTGCGAGCTTTCGACTTAGATGTCTTTTCCGTAACGACAGTATTAACTGAAGTAACACCCGTCGTTGTCGAGTTAGCTTCGTCCGCCGCTTTCTTCTCACCGTCCTTTGCAGTTTTCGGCTGAGATGGTTTTTTCAGAGCCTCAGCTTTCGCTTTTGTCTGCTATATAATAGATGATTCCTCGTAAATTAATAGGTCTGCCAATGACATATAATAATTTTATAGTTGTCAATATATCAATGACTCTCACTTAATTTATAAGAATCACAGTGCAAGTGAGAGATAAAAGAGACAAGAGAGATTATTTAAGCGAATTTGCAGCTACCGAGTTGTAATATTACTAGGTAAAGAGCAAGGAAATGGGTTTGCTGATGGACAATGCTGAATGCATGTTCTTTCTTTGTCGGTGGCTTTGGTAGGCTGTAGAATCGTTTTAATAATAGCGGCGATGTCAAGGTAGTGCCAGGGAGCTATCGCCTTTAGGCTCCCAATGATTTCAGTATCCATATTTTTAAAGCGTCCACTTCGTTAGAGAATTGGTGGGGAAACCACCACAGAATTTTTAACTTGTGCCCATCAGATTTCACCCGTCGGACGAATTGAATGAAAACTGAATTAGGCATAATTATAGAGTCGAAAATAGATATTGCCTTTCAATGAAAAATTCATAAAATTTGTGTCGCAAATCTAACAATGACATCTTTGAGATGTGTTAATGTGATAAGATAATTAAAAGGAGCGGTGCGTAGTGTGTTACCTGGAACTCCTCCCGCTGCAGGCGCGTACAGTCGCCTCGCGCGCGCGACGACGCCGTACCGGTGTACAGCGAGCCCGACGGCTGCTGAAACAGCGACGCGTACTGCTCGCCCACTGGGTACACGCGTCTGATACACACAATCAATGTACATATATTATATACTTTCTTTATTTTATTCTAAAATAACTAACAAAAAGTGGACTTCACCACTAAAAACTTCTAAACTAACTTCTTCTTTAAATCCTTCAATAGCGTAGCCATTAAGCTATATTATATATAGCTATATTAGATATTGCAGGATTGTCAATGTGCACATGATAAATTCCCATGAGCTACAATGTTCTTATTTATTGGTAAATAAAAAAAATCTACCCTGTCAATTTCTATTTTCTGATTTTATACTTATATTTTCAATATAATATTCGGACGTTATTTTAGCATGGTCTAGAGTCATTATTATTCTTTAATAAATTCCCTTGTTTCGCCCGAACTAATATCGATCTGAAGCATAGACATCTGAAGGATCGAAGTTCGGGCGGGACAGAGTAATAGAAAATTACTGTCTAAAAAAGCCTTTCCATTATCATGATGAGTCGATATGATCGATTTGATGTGGTAGAAACTCGATTGAGGTAGAATGATACGAGTCGACTATTGAGTAAATAGCATTAATCGATATAGTTCTGGCGAATTGAAGAATCCGAGGAACCTGGTAAGCTTGGAGTCTGACTCAAAGTTCGTATACACTTACCTAAAGTTGCCAAGATGCGTCTCCTCCCACTGTATTTGTGTCTGCCACGGACTTTTTTCTGGTTCTCTATCCTCAGCCTGCGCAAATTCTGCAAACCTGAAGAAAACATATATATTCTCTTTCTCCAAAACATTCTGAATGGCCTGTCTCTAGACTAAAATAATGCCTCAATTCTGTAAAGTAACTCCAGTGCAGTGCGCGCATATTAATTTACATATAAGAAGTTAAACCATGTATTCCATATCACATAAGTGTTTTAGTTAGTGGATGACAGGTGTGGTGACCGGATAGAAGCCAACAAAATTGTCGTTGGCACTTGTGCATTTAATTTATGCAGCGTGCTGTGAATTCTAACGAGTTTCTTTTACATGTTTTATAAAGATTCGAATTGAGATTGCTTTATCAATACATATTTTGTTTATTCGAATAACTCGAATGAATTTTTATTTGTCGCTATCAGCCGTTGCCTAAATAAATAACCCTCCTAAATTTTAATTAAAATGTTGGTTACTTACTTATTAGTCTGTAATAGTCGATCCCGTATTCTTTTCCGGTCCTCTTCTAATACTCGCCGTTTGTCGCACTGCCAAATGTTTAGCATCGTGAACGTGTCAGTGAGGAGCCCTTCTTTTACCTCGCGGTCCAGTTGAGTGTCCGTGTGGAAGCTTGGCGAATGATTCACCTGTATAATTTTGTATATGTATGTGTATTAAAGTGCAAATCCATGTGCTTCTAAAACAACCGCGATCGCAGCTGAGTCTACTCAAACAGCGGCCTGGTTTTGTGAAAACGGTTACTCCATTGAACAAATATAAAATCGTTGAATTTTGTGTTCGGGCGGTTTAATTCCTTCCTTTGTTACTGTGTAGCCTAGAAATTACGACTGTGTCATATGGTCCGATCTCTGGAACGTGCTGAGAGAACTGGGAGTACCTCCACACGTTGTGGCGCTTATCCGCTCGCTATACCTGAACAACCAAGGCATCGTCAAAGTAGAGGACTGCGCATCAGAGCCTTTTAGATTTGCCAAAGGAGTTCGACAGGGTTGCATTTTATCGCCCATTATTTTTAATGTATACGGAGAATACATCATTCATCGGGCGTGCGAGGACTGGGAAGGTGGAGTCACAATTGGTGGCACCAAAATAAGTAATCTCCGCTACGCAGACACCAGATTAGTGTCAGCAAATGAGATCGAAATGGTTGACCTCCTAGCCCGTATTGAGAACACAACTTTATAGTTGGGTCTCAAGATAAACCAAGGTAAAACCAAGCTAATGGTAATAGACCGTGCCAACAAATTGAAGTTAACGGGAGCTCTTAACCTAGAGATTGTGGACAACTTTGTTTACCTGGGGGCCAAAATCAGTAATACTGGGTCATGCGAAAAGGAAATAAGAAGGCGAATAGGTATGGCCAAAAATGCCATGGCTAAACTGGCAAAAATATGGAGAGCCCGGAACATCTTGATAAACACAAAAAAGAAACTTGTCCAGACGTTGGTGTTCTTCATATTCAGCTATGGCTCTGAGACATGGGTTCTGAAAAAAGCTGTTAGAGACCGCATCGACACTTTTGAAATGGTGTTGGCGAAAAATGCTACAGATCCCTTGGACTGCCTTCCGCACCAATGCGTCTATTCTGCGGGAGCTAAACATAAAAACCAGACTATCTACCATCTGTCTACGCAGAATACTGGAATTTTTCGGACACATTGCCCGCAAAGACGGTCACAACATCGAACCGCTGATGGTAATAGGCAAGGTTGACGGCAAAAGACCAAGATTGCCGCAAAGTTGGCCGCAGTCCAACGAGATGGTCGGACCAAATCCGATCAGTCGCTTAATCGATAAAATAATCGATAATCGTCGATAAAGGCGATGCGAGTGTTCGTGAACATCGGTGTCCGCCGCTGAAATGTGCAGGGAGAAGTGCAGCGTCGAGCTTATTCTATAAATCGTCTATGGTAATATCAAAATGGCGACGGTGACGCGTCTCGGCTGCTTGGGCGTGACGAGTCGCGATGGCGGAAAGAGTCACGATGGCGGGACGGGTAGCGGTTTCGACGATAATTATTATTATAGTTGCCGTAATACGGTCTTAATTTCAACTCTGCGATTTCTGATGACAGTTTTTGTATCTCTGCGATGAGGTATTGTGTATCGGCTTGCTGTGTAGGTGGCGTAGGATTTGACGTTGACGAGTGGACAGCTGCGACTTCCGTTGGCGTAGATTGCTCCACCATTTTGTCGGCGAGTAGCGCTAGTTCCTCGAGTGCGGTTTTCGTGCTAAACGACTCACTGACGGCGAGAACTGAGCGAATGTGTGGCGGAAGAAGGTTGGTCCACATAAGACGTAGAGTAGTGTCTGGTACCTTATCTGTTGTTGTTGGCTTGGCTTTTGATCGCTTAATTCCATCTCAGACAGCAGCTTTTGGAATTGCCGGCTGTCGGATTCCTCGTATGCGGATATGAAACGCTCCTTGATGGCTTTGTACTGCTCTTGTTCTAGCGGGTTGTATAATAAGTCTGTGATTTGCTCGATGTCTTGGCGCTCAAGTTGTGCGATAACCATCTAGGCGAACTGGGCTTCACTTTTATTTAAATCGTGAGTCACCGCTTTGAAACTGATAAACCAAAGCCGTGGTCGATCTCGCCAAAATTGTGGAATGCGCATTGTTAGTGAGATGCCCGCCGCTTCATTCGTCGAAATGATGTTGTTTGTGGCTGGACTGGCTGATGATGAGCTTGATGTTTGTGCTGTAGCTGACTGTTCCATGGTGGTTGCTTGAATTAATATAAATAGGGATTAAATATAATGACCATCAAAAATACTAATTGCACAGCAAAATATGCTTACTAAAATATATCATAACGAATATCTATACGCCTCACATCACTGCATTGTAGTCTCTGAAGGGTTAGGTTATGTTAGGTTCCTTCTTAAACCCACCCAAAAATAGTAGCCCCGCGTCGACTTAGTTTGATCTCTTTAAATATATTTTGTTGTACAATTAGTATTTTTGGTAAACATATTTTGCTGTGCAATTGCTTAGTATTTTTGGTAAGTATATTTTGCTGTGCAATTAGTATTTTTGGTGGAACAAAGGCAAAAAATTGAGGAACAGTTAAATACTAACCAAATAAATATTTCTTGTTGGCGATGGGCAGAGCTTCAGGGTTCCTGATTATTAATGTTCTTGTTCGGGGTCACCACTTTGGAGGTTGAGGATAGTGACGGATATAGAAACACGTAGACTCCAGATTTCAGAATATATATATTCGATCTTCAAATATTTTTTTGAGTTTTGACTCCTTAATTTATAGTACACCAAATGTTGGGTTATCCAATAAAAACTTATAAAATATTTACACAATAATGTAACCAATAGCAAGTCTCACATTCGACGAATCAGAAATGAATTTAGTATATTTAGTCGGAGCGAGCAGTTGCCCGCGCAAATGGAAATTGGTCTTGTCTAATGTCTTGTGATGTCGTGCGTGTGTGGTTCAAGGTATGGTATACGTGGCTACAAGGTGGCTACAGTAACATCCAAAGCGTGATTCCTTTTCCTTGCTAGTTGCAGAAGCAAAGCTCGGCAACTCGCCACTTCACCAACAGTGTTATTCATGGAACTACCTCAATCGCGTTGCGATGATGCGCGCCATCTATTGCCTACATAAGTCATAGAACTATACTATCACAAGGTCTGCACATTTTACAGAATGTAACATTATCAAGATAAAGATAAGCGACCATCAACAATATTTAGTTACTCTAAGGTTCTGTTTTCTAGTCTCTATTATTTTTTTGCACGTGAAATGACCATATTACGACTGATGGTAAGCAGTCATGTGGTCCAAGAGCAGTGGCCCCCACACCATCCTCATAGCAGTTGGTCCTTACTTGGCGGCCTGAGAAGGTGTTTTTTCACGCTGCGCTAGAAGGACCCAGGATTGAAGGCAGATGGAAACACGTGCCTTGGCATAGAATTCCATGCCTCGATCGTTCGGCAGAGGTATGAGGACCCAAACATGTTAGGCGCTCTAATCGACTCTACCGTGTAAGGATGGCATCTGAGCCCAGCACGCGTTGTTCTGGATAGGAAAGGGGAGGGCGGGATAAGATGGAATAACCCTTCAGAGCACTCTCCGTGGTATATTCTGTAGAAACATGCCAATGAGGCAATGTCCCTACAGAGTTGCAGAGATTCCAGTGAACTCGTGACCTCTGGATCTGTAACCTGTCAACAGCGTCCAGCAAGTACTGCGCGGAGCCTTCCCAAAAATGAGAATAGTACTCCACGCAAGGGCGCACTTGCACCTTATACAGTAGGCACAGCTGCCCAGGCTCGAAGAACAGCCTCACCCTGTTCAGAACGCCCGAGTTTTCGCGAAGCTTGCTTGATGATGCTCTCGATGTAGATTTTTGGATTAAGGGTGCGGCAAAGATCAATACCTAAGATAGAAAGGCTGTCACGTATCACCAGTGGAGTGTTCTTCTGAGAAGAGAGGGGACGGAAATGAGACTTTTTAGTTGAAAACGCGTATGCCTTGGTCTTCTTGGCGTTGAACTGGATCAGTTCCTGGCGCCCCATTTAGAGATGCGATCCAAGGTCTGGTCAAGTTCTGTATTTTATTCTGTGTAAAGTTTGCAGTGTGGCTAGAACTTTATAAGCAAAGATGTAGGTAGATGATTAAAATATATTCTTACTTCTAATATATAAGGATGTAGTTTATGATCCAGAAGTATATCAAAGCCAAGAATCTCGAAGCAGGCGTGTACCTGTGGAACGGAAAGATTTAATGACATATGAAGAGATTATCCACAAATATAATTATTCTAAGTACGTACATAATTACAATAAAAATTCTACATCAATCATGATTACATTCATAAGTACAATACTGTGATTTTGAATTCATAAATCGCTTTTTGTTGCTAAAAAGCGGCCTTAACGCTGAGGCTTATACAAAATCATGATAATTGCCCACTTTTTTGTATTCGTTCACAGTGGCGAAGGAACATACAGCCCATATGATGACAACCTACAGACACTTGCCATACATAAAATTTTAAGAATATTATAATAATACCAAGAACAATATTAGCGCATTGCGGTTTTGGAAAGTATGACAATTATGGTACCCCGTAAACTGCACAGCGCCTTATTGATTAATCCTGCTAACCATAGGAACATAACACAAAGTTTCTAAACATCTTTCGTTCTTTTTCAGGGTGGAAGTGTCTCTCCAGTTTAAACGTTCTAAGGATTATTGTCATTCTATAACTCGCAGTTTGAAGCAATTTTACGAATTCAAGATCTACTTTTACAATTATTTCAAGCATAGGCTTAATAAATAATTACAATACATCATTGGAGGAATATCTTTTTAGCCAAAATAAGCTAATAAAACGAAGTATAAAATTAATGTTTTTACTGTAGTGAAAGGCGTGTCATATTTGGTAAGTAAAGCTAATGACATGACGGTCTGGTCAATAGGTATTATGAGGCCGTAGGTATATATTTGCATGAAAAGCTAAAATATAAGCCATCGTTTTTTCTTATCTCAATTATAATGTTTGAAAGTCTTTTACATCACAATAATTGCAAAAGTATAAGATGTGCGATGTTAAGCAAAATGTTTTAGATCTTGCAACATTAATAGATTTATACTTTGATGTTGTCTACTGGGCTCAATGCCGGGCTCTGTACTACAACTGACCCAATAATATTTCGCCTGAGTAAAGTAACTAAAGCCTACTAAATAAAGTCTCCTGCAACACAAGAATTAATCATAGAGCTTATTAATCTTTGTCTTTTAATAAAATATAAAATGTATTGATGATTTTTTTGCGATCATTTGCTCATCAAATTTAAATAGCATGTAGGTAAAATGCGACACACCAAATTCAGACACTTCAAATTTTGAAAGCATGTGTGATAAGAATAATTTTATCAGTAGATATTTAAGCTACATACTTAATGTCTGTGATAAAGATAAGTAACCAACTTGATAATGGCTATGTGCTATGTGTTATCTTCAAGTAAATAGAAAGTACAGCATGGAGATAAATGTGTATCTTTACGATACTAAAATATTTTGCTCAATTTGACCCAGTTATGTAAAATACGTCGTAATGTTCGTCGTAAATAAGTCTGACAGTACAGTGAGTGATGAATGAAGCTCAAAGTAATGTATTTGAAAGAGAACCATGTCGTGCGAAGGAAAACACGCGTGGTAACTGTGCTTGAGTATCGGCCACGCGGATATGATAGTCTTCACGATGACTTGGTCTATGGCGTGCCACAGCCTGTCCAAATCCACGCCTTGCGACAACAGGATCTTGTTTAACGTCGATATCTTGCTAACGAATGGAAATTCATCGTAATTTTTTATTCCAATTTATACAATAGTTATAAGATAGCTTGCCAACCCACACTAAACTAGTATGGTATACTATGGCTTAACCTTTCTAACCCTGGAATTAAGCCCATGCTCAGAAGTGGAGTTAATGTTATTATTACTAGGCTGACCTAAAAGGACCCAAGATTGTGCCCTCAGGGACACCTTTTATTTGAGGAATTCGTGTGAATTACTTTTCGTGCTGTAGACTAGTGACTGCAGAATCCCTATTTTTAACATAACGTTGTTGTTGTTTCGCTTCTATAAATTGTAAAACATTATTTAAACTAATAAAGTATATAATGATGTTCAGTAAAAAGAAAACTATAATCTAAAAGACAAGAAATGTATGTTAGTGTGTTTACATTTGTTAGTTATACTGTTTTGTTTTATGTAGGTAGGTTAAGAGACTCACCGTTTGCTCCCCGCTTCAGAGTCATAAACGTAAGTACGACTGTGCTTGTTCAGCGCATAGTTAGTCAGATGCATGAACACGTTTGTAGTATTGTTCACGTTGGGGTCAGCGTATCGACTTGTTGCAAACCTGAGAATAAATATTAAATAATATACACATAAGTTACATTCATACAAAAATCCTAAAATTGAGCGACCAGTGAGACGTGACGTTACGAGTATGGTGAGCCCATTAATCACTCTAAAATCATAATAATGCAAATTTACGTAATTTTGTAGGCGAAAATATTATCTTAAGTTTTTTTCACGGAGTAATTGTAAACACATTCATTGTTATGGTAAATGTATATTTTATATTTGTATTAAACAAAAAGTGTTGATTTTATTAACTTAACACGTTCAGTGCCACCGACTCGCCCTGCGAGTTCGCGTTAATTTTATTCCAGTGCCGACGACTCGCGTGGCGAGTTCGGTGTTTTTCAGTAATATTTCCAAAACGCATCCGTATATTCTGTTCAAAATCACAGTGTAGATTTAATATGATGTTATTTAACCAATTACATGGTGGCTCGGATGATACAAAAATTTTTTTATATGAAAGAAATAAAGTAATTATACAATGCCATGAATTCGCTAGGAGAGTTCACTGCCACCGGTTGTCAAAATTTAAATAAACAAACATTAGACAACAACTTCAACACAATAGCTTGGATACTACTTACTTATATTATGAATCTAAAACAGAATGAAAGTATTACAAAAATTTAGACAAGAGATAAATTACGGCTTCAGATTTTGTGTATGTTGATGTGGAGATCACTGTACATTATGAACATTGAATATGAAAGTAGTTCGTCTAATATCATGATACGACAGTCATTGCTTTTCGATTTTACCCGATTAGTGATTAACTAATTTCACAAAAAGGGTAAAAAGTTTTTAGTAAATTATATTTTGCCTTACCAGTTAAATAGTTTTCGAGTTTATTATTACAAACAAATACAGAAAAATAAATTTATTTACTTTATAATATTAGTTGAAATTTAAATTATTTGAATTATTATACTTGTAGTGTAATTCCTTATATTATTTTTTACCTGGCTGACTCCTTTTGAGTCAGGTCGTAGGTAGGTAGTGATTCACACGCGTATGTATGTGGATATATATACTTTTTTTGTTTTTTGCGTTGTAGAAAACGGCGAGGCGACCGTTTAACCGACTTAGATAGTAAAGATAATAGAACGGATGTAATGTTGACTGCCCGTATGGCGTGGGCAGTCAACATTACATCCGTTCTATTGAGACCTAGGAGACAGCGTTAAATATTCAGGGTGATATTGCTATTCAGAAACATTATTTATTAATACAAAATATAACCTTAAGAATAACCACTTTACATGTTGACAACGACTGCCTAAATTACGAAACAAACTTACCTTCTATAATAGCCTTTGAGTTTTTTGCCATGTTTATAAGTTGAAACACACTGAACAATCATCAAACACGTTTCACTTCCGATACAAACGTTACGAAGACTGAGACGGCCACAAAAATAACATAATATAAATTTTACCCTTACATAATGCCAGTGAACTCGCGTGGCGAGTTCATTCAATTTATATTGTAGTGCCGGCGACTCGCTTGGTGAGTCCAATGTGAAATGTATGCGGCATCCGGGAAAACATCATGAAAATCGTAGTGGCACTGAACGTGTTAACTGTGACCGCCTGTTTTGGTACATTTCGTTCGGCACAGTCTTAAGTTCCATGTGAAGGAAATATAATTTACAATACTTATCAAGAATTTAAAATATATTCAACTTGCTACAATTAGTTAAAAGTACGTTAGTAAAAAGAGGCACTTACCTTACAAGTCCTTCATTATAAACAAATATCCTAAGAGGATCACAAGACGTGATGAGAGTGTACACTCTAATATCGAACTTGTAACCGTCTACTAAATACGGCTTCGAGAGATACACCTGAAATGTAAACAATATTCCCTTTTAAATGCATATTTACACGATAATTATATATGTAAGGACAGTAGAATCGATTGTAGAGGAATGTTCGCCAAAAACACAGCAATTGTGATCCGAATGCTTGTCACATAATACTGAACGGTTCTTCGGTTTAATCATTTCAATTTGTATCGCGAGGGTTACTAACTTTAAGGTAGATAATTTCTTAAATGATGGTCACATCATCATGATACACCGAAGCCTGAGTGAAGGCGAAGTGTAGCTATATTTTTTGTTGACGTTTTATATGCGACTGTTTATGTGTCATTGGTCCCAATTACTGGTTTGGAGACATCGATATTATTTTTGGGTTGTATCAATGTTGTCTCAAATCAAATATGAGATTATATTAAACTAGTTATCGATTTAAAAGTGCTTAGATATTTAAGTTCCAAACCTTTTTCACGCAATGAAAAAGGAAAACAGAAAAAGCAAAGACAGCAATTATTATTACCTGACATATAAGTTTGTCAGTAGGTTTAATGTCCTTGAGTGACTTAGTCAGATAAATTCCGCGTCCCTGGCTACCACATTCCGGTTTTATAATGAACGTTTTGTTTTTACGAGTCTTGCCGTAGTTTAGTGCTTCACCAAAACTGGAAATTATTAAGTTAGGACGTAGAAAATAAGTAGAAGCTTATAAATATCTATAAATATAGCACACGCTTGTATCAAACTTGGGCCCTCGCGACCGATAGATGTGCTACTCAGTACTCATTTAAAATTTAATTGATTGTATTGTAATTGTGTTAGAAACTTACTCAGCTGGTAAGCACCAAGTTTTTGGGAAAAAGTTATATTCCTTTGGATATATTTTCTGCATTCTATTCAAGTTTCGCGCTAACAGATCTTTTCTGAAAAATATGATAAGTACATGTATGTTAATACTTAATATTTCGAAAACAATTATTCTAAGATGTTTTACATGATTTGTAAAAGACAATACCTTATATTACCTTTCTCATTATTTAAGTCTTTTAACAGTGCTATAATGGATGTAATTAAATGAGACTCAGTACTTTCCCAAAGTCGAAGTGTGCATAGAATGTTCATCAATACCAGAGACTTAAAGACGAATAAAGATAACCTCCCTTGGTTTGATATAAGATATTCATAATTCGCCGAAAATAATACATTACTTCTCCAAATAATTGGTTAGAAATATTAAACCTTCCATTTTGTTGGATCATTAATACCATAAACAGTATAGACTGTAGATATTATAGATAAGTACTATAAGAATTATATAGATATTATAGATAAGTACTATAAGAATTATACCTGCAGATTTCCAACATGCCAGGGAAGTGGTTGATTCGCTGAAATCTTTTCATTTCCTTCGCTCTTTCGACAGAGACACTCATGTCAGTCCAATAGAAGTTCCATGCTTCCTCTTCTGATACCTCTCGCATTCCGAAGGCACTGGCTACCTTCCGTATCGACTCATAACGGCAGTTTGTGAGGCACACCGTTATTTGCGATCTGAATATAAAAATTACGCAGATATTTAACCAGTCAGTTAACGTAGAAGTGTGTCTATGCAGAAAAGTAAGTAAGTATATAATATAACTAGCTGACCCGCGCAACTTTGTCTCGTCTGCTTCATAAAAGATAAATGAATTTACCCCATTTTTGCAACATTTTCCATTGATGCTCCGCTCCTATTGGTTGTAGCATGATGTTATATAGCATATAGCCTTCCTCGATAAATGAGCTATCCAAAACTAAAAGAATTTTTCAATTCGAACCAGTAGTTCCTGAGATTTGCGCGTTCAACCAAACAAACAAATTCTTCAATTTTATAATATTAGTATAGATAATAATATCAGCCCTGTATTAAACTGTTCTTCTGTTGGGTACGGGCCTAGTCTCAGTGTGAGAAAGGTTAGGCCATAGTCCACCACGCTGGCCCAATGCGCGTTGGCAGACTTTACTTCGACTTCGAGAACATCATGGAGAACTTTTAGATATGCAGGTTTCCTCACGATGCTTTCCTTCACGGTTAAAGTAAGCTATAATTAACTATTTAATACGCACTTAGCTTCGAAAAGTCAGAGATGCGCGCCTTGGGATCGAGCTCAAAACCACTGCGTGGCAGTCCAATGGTTTGCCACTAGGCTAGTATAACTAAACATTGTTTTTGAAAATTCGGGTATACGAAACAATTTTTTTTATATTCGTGATACGATAAGTACCGTGATTAACAATTACGCATATGGAGTTAGTCACCAATAAATTGCTCTGCACATCATACACTACGTCGATAATATTTGATTTAGGCACTTATCGTGGCCGTGTAAGTAGGTACAAACCGAAAAATACATAGTTGCTACATCACAAAATTGAATATTCGTGCGAGTTTGCCCTTAAGTGAGTTGTACACCTATCGATTCGACATATTATAAATTATATTATCTACTAATTATTTAATTGCCGCTCAGTATGCCTGCATATACGTATTCGTGTCGACATTCAAATAGTGTGGTATGACAACTGGAACGCAAAACGTAAAAGCCAAATGGGGGGAATTATAATCATGTCGTCCAGGTCAGATTTCGGTCATGGTGACTTTTTGAAAAGAACAAACTGTCTGTACAAGAGATATTCGAGTGCACAAGTGTGTGGGCAAATAGAAATGTATTGGCTTTTCCCTCAGACTCATAATCCAAACGCCAACAGGACAAGAGACCAACGAATTTTATGTTCTTTACAAATCACGGAAGTGTGCAACACTTACCAATTTTAAATTATGCTGCTATTGAAGCTTGGATGATGAAAGTTCTAATAACTTCTTATAGGTCCAATGTGGGGATTGAATTTGAGACCCCATAGCATTTACTAATGCTGCACTACCAAGGCATATTACCCACATACCGGTATAAATATATGGGTAAGAAGGTAATACATTTTTACAATAGACTTTGTATGGTGATATTTTGCATTTCAATAATATTTTATAGGGCTGGTGCCTTATCCAACCAATAGCTCAATGCACAAAAAAAAAGAACAGTGCTGTTTGTCATTTTGCCAGTATGAGGCATTAGCAGCCTGATTTAGAACTTTATGGCCAGTCCCACAACTAACAAGTAAAAGATATACAAAAGATTAATTGCATGCTGTCTCACTCTTTCACTCTTATTAGGTTAAAGAACAGACAACGAGACTTTTATCTTATAGATAAATGCTATTAGGAGGTGGTAGGACAAGCGCTTAGTCTCTTGGCTAAAACCTGTGGAACTGAGACAATTTTTTTTTAATGCTATATGTGGCAAACGAGCTGACGGATCGCCTGATGGTAAGCGATTACCGCCGCCCATGGTCACCCGCAACACTAGACGAGACACAAGTGCGTTGCCAGCCTTTTAAAATTGCCTCCCCCCCAGGAGGTTCTCCCATGGTAGAAATCCTATTTTTATTATATGTATCCTTTCTAATTCATGATATAAGCTAACATAACAAGTTAACCTATTAGAATAACATTAACATTTGAAGGAAACAGAATGATCTTACCTAATATCTAAAATAATGATTCAATTATTTTTAAATATATGACAACTACCTCTTTCTTTTCTTCTTCTTGCGTGTGGCCTCTATTGGTATGATAGGTGCTGTACGAGAAGTGGGTTGTGATGTATCATCTTCACCATAAAGTTTCATATCATAATTACGCATCAACATTGATGCTATGTTTTCTGCTTGTTCCTTTTCATCTTTAGCCTGTTGTTCAGTTACTGCTCTTACATCTGGTAAGAATTATATAGTGTTTTAGGATTCAACTAGTTACTAAATCTTGCAATTATTTGTTATTACAAAAAATATATAATTACTTTTATTTTATTTTATTACAAGACTCCGATTCCTATTATGTAAATATTGCCACTATATGCAATCGCTTAGCTATATTGATAACAAATAACTTTAGTAGATGGGTGGGCAACAATTTTGTTAACATAATTGAAGTTTTGTGACAATGATGTATGATCAGATTTGTTTTATTTCTTTTTCTGTTGTAAATATTTTCAGTTTAGCTAGTATTATGAGCCTGCAGAAAGTAAAAATAAATGAATCTCACCTTGCCCTTTATCATTTTTTCTTTTAGGTGCTACTGAATAAGTTTGTTTTGAGCTGTGTTGGGATTGCTGATCCTCATCACGCAAGAAAGTGTCTAATGAATCCAGCTAGAAAATGTATTATATCTTTAGTCATTTGTGAAGCAATTTTAAATTATACTTTATTTCAATAATTATCAGACGCTTGTATCAGTTTCTGAAACTTTTTACTAAGTTTACAACACAAAGTATAATATATAAGAGACGTACCTCCATTTCCAACACTGAATTAGTATTCGTGAGTAACGATCTAAACGACCGTGTTAGGCATCCTACGGTATGCAATAATATAGCTCAGTGCTGAATTGTGAGTTATGAATTAAGTCGCCTAACAACCAAAACCTAAAACAAAAAATTGGAAATGCGCTGAAAGAGAAATGCTAAAACATCAAATAAATTGACTTTTGAGTCAGTGGTAAGAATGAATTACTAGTCTTACCAATCTTTATTATGTAGTAACTTCATTAAAATTTTGCGAGAGACATTATTGAAAACTGTTTTTTGTTTTTGTTTCATGTCAGGCTTCAAGTCAAAATAAACCTGACCGTCATTTCCGTTTTGAGTTACTCTTCCGGAAAACTCGGAAAAGCCTCTTTTCTATACTTAAAAATGCATTCGGATACATCGTCGATAGCGACATAGCCCAATAACCAACTTGGCAGAGTTATCCAAAGACAATAATACTAATTACTTAAATGGCAACACCGTACCGATACTTTGGGTCAACTAGGTAAGGTCCACAAATAAAATCAGGAAAAAAAAAATATTGTACTTATATCTGATGTATTTGGAGCATCAAATTATAGACTCTATAAAAGTTGAGTTAGAAGCTAAAAATTATTGACGTTCAATGAATGTATATAGCAGTAATATATCCAATTTTATCACAGTGGGCCGTACCCTCGGCCGTCACTTTAACACAAATCGTCAAATTCTACATTCTTGTACATATTTCTGCTTTTCCGCCAAAGTACAGAGTCATTCTAGATTTGCCAAAATGGCAGAGGGACAGGACGAACCCAAAAAAATTACTATTACAGTGAAAACACCGAAAGAAAAACAGCAAGTAGAGATTGATGAGGATGCTGACGTTAAAAAAGTGAGTACCGCGCTGCCAGAAACTTTGCTCATGGCGTAATAACATAGATATTGGACACGCAATCACTGACGACATTTATTTAGTAATTCGGCGACGTAAAAGTGATTTTGTTATTTGTTTTAGCTTAAAGATGCGTTGTCCCCAAAATTCAGTGCGGAACCTGAGCAATTGTGTCTCATATTTGCCGGGAAGATATTGAATGATGCCGACACCCTGAAGCAGCACAATATCAAAGATGGTCTGACAGTCCACCTCGTGATAAAGACGCCTCCAAGGCCCGAGCCTGAAGGTGGCACACGACGCCCTCCAGGTAAGCTCTTATTCCAGCAATGTTCACCACTATTTCCATAACGATTAGTGCTTTTTAGTATCATATTGTGAATCAAAATGAAGTTCCTATACAGGCTGTTTCTTAAAATATGCCTCATATCAAGCTTGTAATTACCAGTATGTTGAAATTTTATATATACTAATTCAATTAATCTATGTATTGAATTCTAGAATAAATTTGAGGGATCATTCAAACAGGTCATTGACTAATTAATGTATTCAACTAACACTGATTTTGCAATAGGTTCAACCATATAAAGTACATAGCATTACATCGGAATGAATACAATGATAAAACCTGAGGTGAACAAATAACAGGTTGAAAATTGGGTAATTTAAAAGTACTTATAGGACTGGTTAATATTAAGCATTCTTCTCCCTAGCCTTTATTATTCCCAAGACACATTTCTTAATATTAAGCATTAAGAAATGTTAATATGTAATTATTAATTCTAAGTGAACAAAACTATTTAGTGGTTATGTACTGTGTACTGATAATGATTATTTTCACATAGTTAATTAAAGCATTCTCTGTTGTTTTATACAACAAAGAATGCTTAATGAATATATGGCATAAATGTGTAGTTATTTGGATTTCTTAAGAATTGTCATAATGTTGTCAATTGTCAGGAATTTTCCTCTATTGCATGAAGTCACACTTTTAGATGTGTTTATTATTACTTACTTTTGTAATATTATATATGTTTGTTGTAATATGATTGAATATGATTGCCTAACTGGCATAGTGGAAATGTATGTGACTGTTGTACATAAGATCCCCAGTTCAATTCACAAACCTGTATTACTGAGTTTTCTGACAAATAACACAAAGTATGGAACTAGGTCCAGTATAATGCGCACACTTCAATAGGCTCACCCCCTATTACATGGGTTTTAGCTGACAAAATGTGAGTTTATTGTACTTCTGCATACTCCATCAGGAGAATAGGTGTGAGACTATGACATGTATATACAATAGAAAGAAGGCTGGCAATTTGTCATAAAAATAATTATGCCAAATGTGATTTTAAATGGAACTCTGACATAAATGTATATGTGATTAATAAAGTCAAAGCCAAAATTAAATCTAGCTGATTGCATCACTGCTGAATAGATTGTAAGATGTATGATACTATTTGCATTTTCCTACTGGAAATATGAACTGAGGTTATATCATTTAGGTATGATAGTTAAAGTGCATTGACATTTGTATCGGCAATCATGAATATGCAACATTGTTTAGTATCAACAGTCATGGCAGATCATTGCCAATGTGGAAGTGTTACATATTGGTAGGCCCACAAGGCACAGGCTTTTCATAGATACATACTCTGTATGATTTTCCAAAGTTTTAGATTCTACTGGGTTTTTAATATACTTGTTGATGTTGATACTTAAAATCAATTGAATTTATTTTATTGCATATCTCTTATTCATTCAGTGGTACACCATACAATTTATAAGCATAGACAGATGTAGTATTTTACAGTCAGACTTTAAAGTACCTGTATAGGGGCAGTGCCCAAAGCAGTCAGACAAACTAAATAGTATTTTAGATACAATTGAATGTAATTAGAACAGAAATGGCATATTAAGGCGAGGTCTATATGTAACAGTAGATTGAAATAAGCAGAATAGATAACAGAATCCTATACATAATACACACATCTAGTGTCTAGGAATTAAGTACATTTTTAAGTATAAAAATCGATCAAATTAATATTTGCCAAATCTAGTCTTCCAGACTAGCTGTTTACTTTAATTCCTATATTTAAGTAATTAAAATAGCCTTATATTTTCTAAAACTCAAAATTTTGAAATTTTTTCTTATTGTGATACATTAACCCAAGTTAATGTCTTCAAGTAAATGGAAAAATAGGCAAAAATGAGGATCTTTTATAATTTTTATTTTAAAGATTAAATAATTAATAGTCTGTGTTTCTACCATTGAGACACGAATAACACAATCAGCGATTTGGCATGCTTAAAATCAGTTCATCAAAATCACTTTATGAAATTGGCCACCCACATTCTTTCTAATAAGTCAAAAAGTTGTGAGGTATGTATGGCATCCATACTCGGCAGAGCTCTTCATTGGAGTATATCCGATGCGTGTTTAATTGGGTTGAGGTCTGGAGATTGAGCAGGCCACGTTTATACGACTCTAGCCGTGTGTGGACGTGCATTGTCATGCATTAGTCGAAATTAATCATCCAACGAGTTTCGCAAAGGGATGATCACGCCTGAAACAATCCTCTTCGCATAATTGAGGTTGCCCCTAATCCAAGTGAGATCGGTTCTTCCACCAATCCAAATACCGGCCCAAACCATTATTGGTCCACCTCCATATAAATGACCTTGCTAACAAAAATTCAAAAGTTCTTGACGCCCAGAAGTCCTCCAAATCCGACTACATCTTGTATCTCACACCGAAACGAGATTCATCGGAAAAGCAAACATAACGCCAGTCTTCTTCCTCCCAATTTCTGTGTTCGCAAGCCTATTGCCAACGGGACCTACGATTATAGTGTGCTATAGGTGGAACCCTCAGCGGGAACGCAGACCCACTTCACGTAAACGGTTTCGGATAGTTTTGGTCGCTTATAAGCAAGCCTGAAGAGCTGTGGAGCCTCGTAGCTAACATCATGGCGGTCATGTTACGATTCGTCGAGCCGTATTTTGGATGTACCGGTTCTGTCTGCGAGTGTTGATGCGAGATCGTCCTCTATGACTCTCGGCCACGCTGCCCGTGATACGATAGCGTGTCAAGAGACGACTTATAACGCTCTGTGTGCACTACACAAGAGCGACAGCCACAGTACGTTGCCTGAAACCAGCTTGCAACATTCAGACGGCTCTCATCATCTCCTCTCGTGTTAAATGATGTCTTCGCTCCATATTGATGCAGTTTTTTCAGTTCCTATGCAGAAATTGTAATGATTTTATAGAAACGCTATTACACACTTTTATAGAAGTCCTGATTGACAGTTCATTTTCAATTTTTTATCGAAACTTAAACATAATTATTTTTTCAAATAGTGAAATTCACCAAAAAGACCCAATTACATTAAAAAAATAATTAATAAATAAATATATATAAATATAATAAATAATTAATAAAAATAAGAATAGTGTTATAGTGCGTTTCAAATACGAAGTCCCATTTGACAGATGATCGTTGAACAGCGATAGATAGCGATAGTGAGGAGACCGTTTCAATCAACACATCACGAAATCGATTACCGATTAACTTTCCAAACAAACTGTAATCGTGGGTTTAGAACCGAAACAAAAATTATAGAAACAGAAAAAAGGAGTCCATTTAAATTTGAAACATCGAAAGAATAGTTATACCTAAGTATATAAAACAAGTTTAATTGTAAAAAAATCTGGACTTATCCTTGATTAATTCCTAGTATCACATACTTACTCCATACTTAGTATAAGGATGAAATAAATGTGGTATAACAGATTTTGATTTTAAAGGCGACTACTCTTTAAAAACTATGGAATATTACATACGTATATTTACATTATTATTATATACGTCCAAAATCGCATCTACAAATCCATTTTTTTATAAATAATATATATTAAGGGTTTGCAGAATGGGATTTAAGGTACGTTGCAACGTAATAATAATTAATACCAAATATAAATTTACTAAAATATTTCTCGGCAATTGTTTTTACCTCGGATTAGTTCGATTATATCCGATTCATGTTGTCGCGTCACTATGACTGAAAATAAAAAAGATACCTTAGTGCGTAACCATGGTATTGTAGTAAAATGTTATTTTATTTTGATCTTTAAATTATTTAAGACTAATATCAATAGGAATGATTAGTTAATTATGTTTGTGAAACAATTACATAATGTTTTGTATAGATTCTAATTATTTTGAAATAGTCTTTAGTACCATAAGTAATCATTGTTTATTTTAGAAATTTATATGAAATGTGCAGAGTTACATGCTATGAAGTGTCAAAAGGGACTTCGTATTTGTAACAGACTATACCTAAGTATGTTGCCACTGTTTTATGCTAGTGTAATAGCTGTATTATAAATTATAATAGTTTTATTTAATTAACTGGCAATTTTCATTTATTACTAACATTTTAATTGGATAGTGATGTTATGTAGAGGTGTAGAAAATATGAATTTGCTGATACCAGCAAATCTTTAGTTGTTAAATTTTAATGATAAGGAGATAATGATTGTTCTGACAATTTTATGTGATCATACAATTCATTTAGGGATCATGCACTATTACTATTCAGTAATTGTACATCTTAACTAATTAATTTACAATAAATAATAATAATAAAACTCTGGCTTGCCTTGGTTGGCCGGTCAGAGGGGGGCCGCTAGAGCTATATGCTTGGGGGTGGAAGTGTCATTTTCAAGGGCATAACTACGGGCAAAACCGCTCCGGGTCTGTGATGGTGAAATCGGCGCCGCGCCGCTCGACACCCCTAGCCGCTCACACCGGTGTTGCCCACTGCTGCTGGCGTGTATGCCTATGGTGGCTATTCAGGGGCCCAACTAGTGAGTTGGCGAGTCACCGTCTGCCCATTGCATTGATGCTATTAGAGTATTCAGGGTAGACGCCGTTTTTTATCAATAGTTACCAATATACTGGTCCACCAAACAACCATACCCCATATATTAGAATCCATACGTAGCAATAGCCCTACGCCTGCTGCGGCTAGTGCCACTGTAGGTGTTCTATCCCACTTTTGATTAAAACTCTCGAAGGGCCTCTTTACGTTGGACTCATGTCTCCGTGTAAGCCTCCCAAAGGGCCGGGTATTTTCCTAACGTATTAAGGAAATACTAGTGATAGAGAAATATGATATAATAATAATAGTATATTTATTTAAATAATAGGTACTATAATTTATAATAAATGACTTGTTAAGTTATAAAAATACATTTGTATATACATAAATTGTTACATCCTAAAGCAAGGTTTCTATTGCAAATAATAACAACAGTGAACTGTTTATTTTAGCTGATGTTGGAGCTACACCTTTTGGCTTGAACTCATTGGGCGGTTTAGCAGGCCTCGAAAGCTTGGGACTTGGTCAGAGCACCTTTATGGATTTACAGGTATTTACAGTTTATGCTGTTTTTTATTCATTTCAATGAACAGTTGCTAATCATAACACTAACTTACAGAAAGTGAAACCGAAATTATTTTTCTTACTTAATTTGAATAGAATTAGTATTGGTTTCTGTATCAATGTTGAAAATTATTCAATATATATTTAGATTTACCTATTAAAAGTACAAAGTAGAACTCCTAATACAATGGATATTCTTGCAAAAGTTGAGATATGGTGGATTTTCCAGTAGCCATTCCATGAGAGTGATCAAAATTTTTGTATATATGCAACAAATCATATTTTGAAATAATATAAATTATCTGATGCAAATAATATAGGGATAAACAGATACTTCAGGTATAACTTTGGTACAATTTTCTTTATATGCATCCAAGGTGGTAAAGAACTGTATGGATGTCAAATTGCCAGATGTCTAATCGCCTATCACCATCTCTTAAAGTATTGTTATTGCTTAAAGCTTTGTTTATTCTTAGACTTTCTATTTGTTTGCTTTAAATAATAAAGGCTCAGATTCAAGTCTGCATTGTATCATAACATTGGTACTACTTTACAGGCTAGAATGCAACAAGAACTGCTGTCAAACCCGGACATGTTGAGACAAGTACTGGACAATCCACTGGTGCAGCAGATGATGAATGACCCTGAAAACATGCGCACACTCATCACATCTAACCCACAGATGCAAGATTTAATGGCGGTAAGTTTACTTAATACCTCCAGAACGAATTTCGGTCACGGCAGCCAATCTTAACGGAGACTGGCCATCTGCGCAGGAGATATTATAGTGCACAAATGTGTGCGCAAACACAAGTGCATCCACTGTTCCCTATCTCTCATGATCCGATGGTAATCCGACACGACCGGAGAGAAATCAGGCGCAGGACCAACGGCTTTACGTGCTTTCCGAGCCACGGGGGTGTCTAACACCGCCAACTTCCTAACTCCGGGCTGCTATTGAGATATCTTAACAGAAAACCTCCAAATACTCCTTTTGTTGGCCCGACCCGGGATTCGAACCAGAGACCTCATGCGCAGCAGTCGCATTCACTACCACTGAGCCAGCAGTTTCCTTATGATTTCAATGAATGAAGAATGTGATGAATGTTATAGAATATCAACCCTGGATATAAACTGTCAGAACCGTTAGGACATAGTCCACCAGGTTGGCACATTGCTGTTTGGCAGGCTTCACACATCTTTGAGAACATTATGGAAACCTCTTAGATATGCAGGTTTTCTCACGATGATTTTCTTCACCATTAAAGCAAATGATAAGTAACTATTGAACACACATAAGTTCGAAAATCCCTTAGGATCGAATTAGATATCCCATTAGGAATATGATGAAAGAAAAAGGACTTAATGATAAGATGTCGATTGATAGAAACATTTAAAAGTAGACATTGCGCCAATCCGTATTAATTTAATTAGGATCAGCGTAAGACTGATGAAGTGTGCCTACTTATGATTGCTTGAAATAGGTGTTCTGAGATAAGAACCATTCAATTACCATTGAAATTAAAGTACTGTATACGGATTTTATTGCATTGTTTATTTTAAAACACTTTAAATTACATAATTTTCAAAATTATTATAATTTGTTCTGAAAATTATATTATAAAATGTTTTAAAATCCTTATAAAGTAGTCTAATTTCAATGTATAACATTCTTGTAAACGTAAGACAATACCATGTGTACCAGCAAAAAATATTATTAGGCGTATATGTTTAGGCGATCGACACATAATCCATGAAAATGACTAAAATTCTGACTGAGAGACATTTTAGTTTAGCAAATTTTATTTTGATACTACTTCATTTATTGCTAGCGTTAATATTCCCAGAAAAGGGTGTGCGGTGTACTGCAACAAGCTGAGTCATTGTTTGTAATAAATGCTCAGTTTGTGGAGTAGACAATGTATTATATTAAAACAAATCGGTTGGCTTTTCAATTAGATCCATGGATGACGAATAAATACTACGTTTTTGCAGTTTTGTATAAGTAATCTGTTAAAATTAGGGTTTTACGTATTGGGCGTTTTCCGGTGCGTATTGGCTCGTATGATCATATACGCATTTCCTTACAAACGTACGTGCGTGCACGCGCCTATTCTTATACAGTGGTGGACATATAATTAGAAACTCTTGCGACGTATTTCACATTATACAAGGCACATTGTCGTAAAACTTTTGTTTTTGGAAATAAAACAAAATGCATAGAATACGTTCAACAACTTATAATTCATTAAAAACATAAATATCCGAGTTAACAACTACCATTTAGATATTTAGTTACGTACAAACAACTAAACGTCATTTGCAGTACCATCCGTCATGGACAAGTAATTGGAAACAATAAAGAAAATATATATGAGGTAAAAATCAAAGTTATTAACGTGTTAACGTCATCAATTTCAAATTATTTATGTAAAATTATGTTTGGTTTACTAAATTTAGTTAACCAAACATAATTTTACATAAATATTTTTGAAATTGATTAACGACGTACCACGAATTTTCAATAGGATTTAAATTGGGACTATTTGCAGGCCAGTCTAACATGGTAATACGTTGCTCACTAAGAAAGGATTTAACACTGCGGGCCGTGTGTTTTGGGTCGTTATCGTGCTGAAAGATCCAGGTCACAGGCAAATGGTCGTCGGTGTAGGGAATCATTGTCTCTTCTAAGATGTTTTTGTATTGAAATTGATCCATTATACCTTCAATCTTACGGACGGGTCCAACTCCGTAACCAGAAAAACATCCCCATACTTTCATGTTACCACCGCCGTGTTGTATGCTCCTCGTGTATTTATAAGCAAAAGCATGGTTTATTGAACGTCTAACGTAGCGTTTGCCATCTGAATTCACCATATTTATTTTTGTTTCATCCGAGAATAACATTTTTTCCATTCTAGTACGGCCCAGCTAAGATATTTCTTTGCAAATAATAATCTCTTCTCTCGGTGTTGCTTGGTAAGAAGCCTTTACCTTTCGAGAAACCCTTCTGAACAATTTAGCTTCCACTAATCTGCGGCGTACCAATTCCGAGGAAATGTTTCTTGGGTCATCAGGTGAAAAACTTTATTTATAATCTCGTTGGAGCCTTTAAACGGGTTTTGTTTAGCTACACGTATTATTTGCAAATCTTCCCGGGGAGACGTTTTCTTTGGACGAGCCTTTCTAAAAACACTTTTAGCAGTTCCGTTTCTTTTATAATGAGCAATAGCGTTGAAAACTTTCTTCACAGAACATTCTAGATGATTAGCAATTCTTCTATAAGTCCACTTTCGATCTAAATGTAATTTAACAATTAATTGCCTAGTTGACTCGTTATTTTTACCCATTTTTAACTAAACTTATTATTCACGTAATTCCAAATTGACGGTTAATTGCTGCCGAAACTACAGCAAAAGCGTAGAAAGAGGTTTATTTTTTCAAATTTCAAACATGGTACGAACCATGGATCCTGTTTCTAATTAGTTGTTCAAGCGGCCAGTAATAGAAATTCAACTATCATTCATATTTAAACTCTTTTAATAATTAAAGATAGAACAGATTTTTTTATTTTATATTTTATGAGTTTTTAATTCACTGGCTATAATGGCATAGTTAATAGTGATTTAATCTGTATATTTTTTACTCATAACGATAGTTCATTCTGTGTTTACCTAAGTTTTATGTACTGTTTCTGTTTCTAATTATATGTCCACCACTGTATATTTTCACGACCCAGCTTTCGTCAGTCTATTAATAGTAGTATACCTACTACTACAGACTTGTAGTAGTATACTACTACAGACTGACGAAGACTCGTATATATAATATGATTCTCGGTGAATTCACGGAGAATTCTTTGTATAAATTAATTAATATAGGATGATTGTTTGGATGCATCAAGATTACCAAATTGTAATCTTGAGTAATACGATCATATAAGCGAGGAGCCGTTGATTCGTGGCGGCCTCTGTCGGCAAAGCCTGTTTTTAGTCCTTATATGCGCCGAAAATACGCCTAGTAGGTACGTAAACGCCCTGGGTAAACACAGGCGATAAAAAATCGGCCCTTGGTTATTTATCAGTTTTTTTTATGAGAGCTGTCAATTGATGAACGTAGGTTTTCTATTTTATTCCATTTATTTCCAAAACGATCGATTTTGCGTCACTTGCAACTAATGGCAAACATCCTGTGGCTGTTCCTCGTTCATATTCGTAGTAAGAGTCTATTTTTCTCTAGTCGACGTCTTCGAATCTTTGCCTACTAATAACATGTTGGTTTGTAAGGTAGGGCACAGCGAAATTTATTTTGTGAGCTAGTGTAAACCAAATAAGGAAGGATGTCTACTCCACAGACAAGAGTGCGGCCTAGGGAAGACTTAAATATGGTGACAGCGATTCTTAAAGAAATACCGCAATGTCAACAAGGGACTTAATGATCTTTGGCTTTTGCATTAGTCCTATTATCAGAGACTCCGATTCTTTTTAATAGTTCTTACTAGTTTTACAAGAGTCTATATGCTACAGTAACACTTATCTTATATGACCCTAATATTGCTACGGAAAATGTAATGAAAAGCGTATCTATCGTCGCTTAGAGATACACGTATATTCGTATAAATGAATAACCTTTCGGGAACGTACGTACGTTCTCACGCCTAAGTGCCCGAAAGGGTTAACAAAGCAAATTTACATCTACGTTACGCCAGCTATGATTTTTGATTAACCTTAATAGAAAACTAGTCTCATATACCGGATTCAGTATCGCGAATTAACGGACTATTGGATTCCAGACAACGTGTTGCTAAAAACGAAGAAAGAGTTTCTTAAGGAATTTTCCTAAATAATTCTTAGATTCATAGAATCGAATCCGAGACCTCATGCACATCAATCGCATTCAATTTAATGAATACTGGCCAGAACAATCGTACAGTTAACTTGTGTCCTCACAATTTTAGTAGAACGTTCACAATCGACCTAGTTTGTTGGTAGACATGCACATGGCTATAGCTCAATCGCCGCTCCCCTCTAGATGTGCTCAATTGAATCATTGTACTACGCTTTTTGATTAGGTATTGCTTGCCTCGATACAGGTCCCGTTCAAACATTGTCTTTCTGTTAACAATGTGTTAATTTCTCATTGTTCTTATCTCAGCTTGCTTTCCGGCTCAAGAAGTTGTAGATTTTCTGTTAATTACACTTATAAGCATAATAAAGGCTTTACTTACTGTCCAAAGCTGGGGTGATCATACGTCATATTTCTGGCTAATTCTTCAGACGCGGTGTTAGGTTTTATTTGTATTTTTTTTTTTATTAAATCACATTTAGATATAGATCAGAGTAATACAATGCCGGTTCCTTTATGCAAATATTCTTTGTATCAGTTGCTTTACTATTATTGTAAAGCTCTTTGGCATACAATGTATCCGAGAAAGAAGTATAAATATTTTGTTCTATATTCAGTCTTTCTCATAACGTTTTTCTCTAATTATCCTTTCGTTTATTTCTTTATCTATCCTCCGTGATTCCGTAATTTATCCGTGTCAGCTTCAAGTATAATTCAGTTGCAATTGAATAACAGTTTTGCACTGTACTTGTGTCACAGAACACATATACCCCCTAACGCGAAGAATAACAACTCCATACAAAAGAAAACGATACAAAAACAAGACACGCCATCTATGTCGTACTCACTCAAAGTATTTGGGCGTTATACGTACGTAGATATACCTATAAGTATTATTCAGAGTTCTTTATTATATAATTATATATATGTAGGTAGGTATATCATCATCGTATTTTCGTATTAGAGAGCAAAGGATCTGTAGCAGGGGAGCATCCACACTTGATACACTTTCTTTAATTTTCTTTCATGGTGACTATAATTTCACAATCGAGTCTCTATCTCATAAAACACGCAACACTTAATTACACCAAAATACTAAAACGGAGGAACAGGAAGCTCTACTCAACGTATCTAATGTGAAGGCAAAATTAAAATTATTTTATTTGTAACATATAAACTTCGAAAACAAGAAAAAACATATGGCGACAAACGTTTTTCTTGTAGTTGTCAGATTTGACAGCATGTTGACATTTAATGGTTTAGAATGTAGATGCTACATTTAAACCATTAAATGTCAATGTAGAAGGAAAAATCATTTATTATATAAAAGTATTTTAATGGTAACATAATTATCTCTCTCGCTCGCTCTTTTGTACCCCCAGTACGTTTAACTTTGCTGTCTGACAGTAACTGGGCCTGACTTGTGTTTTCTGAATTTCGCGACCGTACATTCTGCCCTATCGCCTCGCCGTCATAGACCATTCACCCAGAGGTGTGGCGTGTGTAATCAGTCTCCTAATCTATGAACATGACGGTGAAAATGTTGGCTAATCTCGCTTATAGATCGAACTGCAGACATCTTGCGTGACCTGTAGTTTCTAACGGACGTAATAAATAATCAATCTTTATATTTAAGACTAGTTTTTGTCCGCGGCTTCGATCGCGTAAAAGTAGGTTAGGTTATGTTAGTAATAGTACTTTTTATAAATAAAATATATCCTATGTTACTCAATGATAATATAGCTTTCTAATGGTGAAATAATTTTCAAAATCATTTAATTAGTTTTCGAAATAAACACTTTTTCTCTATATAATATTAGTATAGATTAATACTGACGATGAACAAATTCATAACAATAAAATCAATTTTCATAAATGTCTTTTGATTTATATCTACAGAGAAATCCTGAGATCAGTCACATGTTGAACAATCCTGAGCTACTGCGTCAGACTATGGAGCTGGCTCGCAACCCCGCCATGTTGCAGGAGTTGATGCGCTCCCATGACCGAGCGCTCTCCAACCTTGAGAGCATACCTGGTACGTTTTGTTTTTATCGATCTTGGTGACGAACCGGCTGTCCGTATTTTTTTGTTGTGTGAAATTATATTACACTTTCATACTTGAACTGACTACTGTCTGATGTAAAAATACAGTGGTGTCTTTTTCGGAATCGAAGGGGCCGATTTCTTGCCAGAAAAATATATTCTTCAAGATTTCATCGAAGTACGCTAAGACTTCTTTGAGAATAATTACTCATTTCTTATAAATACTGATTGGACCATCCGCTCATATTTAAAATACATCTTGTATAAACATTACTCCTAATAGAAGTTACATCTTCGTCAGATCGGACTTTAAAAATATTTAAACAACAAACAAAAGAGAATCAGGCTCGTATAACGTCTTTACGTTATACGTATAATTTCATGATAAATTGAAGTTATGTTAGTATGATCTTATCTGTACTCCCGAAAACATCTTTATGTTTTCAGGAGTACAGATAAGAACATAGGGTTACCTTTCATGCATAAAAAAGTACCGTTCCGGAGCAAAGTCGCGGACAAAAGTAATTAATAAATGTTATAATGTTCCAGGTGGTTACAACGCCTTACAGCGAATGTACAGAGACATCCAGGAGCCCATGTTGAATGTCGCGAGCAGTATGGCAGGCAATCCTTTCTCTGGACTTGTTGATAATTCTGGTTAGTTGTATTTCCTCAACATTCCTACCATTGTAATTTAAAATGTCAGTTTCTCGGTACCAATGTGGGATTTAGTACATTTTGATTCGTCAAACTGTCATTTTATGTTGCCTGCTACTACTCTAAGTTCAAATGTTCTATATGCAGTTACTAGAACTAAATGTTCTAAATGCAGTTACTAGAACTAAATGTTCTAATAGCAATTATTATTAGTATTGTTACGCCCAGTGACATCTCTCGGCATTGTGGGAAAGACTCGGCAATTCCGTCTAATAATTTACACCGCCATCTATTGACGTCTTACGGAACTACGTAGTACGGTACGAGAATCTTAGAGAGAATGCTGGTACTTTCTCGAATCATCGTACTGTTTACATACCAAGTACAGCGTTGCTAGAAAGCTCTAGAAGCGCTTTAGCCGCGTATAAATAGGGAGCACGCGCCCCGCCAAGTCAGTTTACAATCGTAAGCGATCAAGTGTTCATCGAAGCGAACGGAAGCGGAAATACTACGGAGTTTGGAGCAGTACAGTGAAAAAGTGTGGTATAGTGTTTGTTGTGTTTTAAATTTAATTGTGTGTCTGAATAAAACGTGTTTTAGTCGGTAATATTGTTTATATTCTTATCCGTCAAACCCAGCACGTAACAATTGGTGTCAGAAGTAAGATAAGAATATAGCTACCGAAGGAGGAAGTGGAAGGGGTGCGTACCAGGAACCAGCGCCTGCAAGATGTGGACCAGAGGCGCTTTGGAGACGCACCCTCGCCGACGTCAGGTGAATCACGTGACTCCGCGGCTGCAGCGGAACCATCTAGTGCAGCTCACTCGCCGGTGAACCCCGACCTCGCGACCCTGATGGCGTTTATGCAGGAGCAGGCTCGCCGCCTCGAGGAACAGCTGCAACGCGATAAGGAGGAGGGCATGCGCCGCCAGGAGGAGCACGCACGCCGCCTCGAGGAACAGCTGCAACGCGATAAGGATGAGAGCATACGCCGCCAGGAGGAGCAGGCACGCCGCCAGGAGGAGCAATCACGCCGCCTCGAGGAACAGCTGCAACGCGACAAGGAAGAGGGTATCCGCCGCCAGGAGGAGCAGCTGATGATGTTAAAAGACCTCAGCGCAACGGTTGGCAAGGAGGTGAAGGAGGTGAAAGAGCAAGTCCAACGCCACGAAAGTCGCATCGCCGAGGTGGAGAAAACGATACGTGGGCTTAAGGCTGGAGATGGGATCGTGCCATCTGCGGTTGTGGCGTCCGCACCACGAGGCTTTAAAGTCCCACCATTCGACGGATCATCGTCATGGTCAGCCTATAAGATACAGTTCGAGGCCGTCATGAAATCGAACGGGTGGACGCAAGAACAGGCTCTGACTGCTCTCACCTTGGGGCTTCGTGACCAGGCCTTGACTGTGTTAGAGGCGCTTGGTCAAGACATCACGTACGAAAAGCTGTTGGAGGCATTAGAAGCGAGATATGGCGACGCACATCTGGAACACGTGTTTCGCGCCCAGCTGAAAGACCGATCGCAACGTGTTGGTGAAACCTTGCAGCAGTGGGCCCTGGAGGTGGAGAAGCTGGTTCGAAAGGCGTACCAGTCCTCACCTGCGCTCATCGACGGAAACCTCGTTCAAGCTTTCACCGACGGGATCCGAGACCTGGAGGTTAGGGCCGCAGTGAGACTCGGACATTTCAAAAATCTGAAGGACGCCCTAGCCCACGCTCTGGAAGTGGAAGCAGTACGACGGGATGATCGAGCTCACCGTATCAGGGAAGTGTCGACTTCGCCCCGGTGCTATAGCTGCGGTGAGAGAGGCCACATCAGGTTGAGCTGCCCGAAGCGAAGGAGTCCACGCAGCAGTAACCAGTCGCCGGTAGAAGGAATACCTGATGTGCCTGCCGGGCAACAACAGCAGGGAAACGAGTAGACGCCAGGACTACGGGGCGGGTGCTGGCTGGTGATAGGAGAGCCCCAAGGATCTCGATCTCACAATCGTGTGACGGAAACAGCCTGATTATCGAAGGCGAAATTAACAGAATGCCGTGCAAGATGACATTGGACACTGGAGCTTCTCGGACAGTCGTCAGTTTCCGACTAGCAAGACGGTTTCTTGGGGACTACTACGGGAACCATGAATGTATACATCTAAGAACAGCTACCGGTCAGCACATAACCGTCCGAGGTGAGAAGGGGGTGGACATGAAACTAGGTAATAAAATTTACCGCCACAACGTCATCGTGGCTGACATAGTGGACGACTGCATCCTGGGTTTAGACTTCTTACGAAAGCATCACTGTGAGATCGACGTTAGTCAAGGAGTATTGAAGTGTGGCTCAGAAGAAGTATTCATGGAGGGCGCATCATCAGGCAAAGTGTACTGCCTGAAGAAAGTAGTACTACGTCCGAGGTCGGAAACAATCATACCGGTTTGTCTACCAAGGAATTCTGATCAGGAAAATCGATGTGTAATTATAGAAGGGTTGGACAACGATGCTTCATGGAAGATTGCACGCACTCTGGTTAGAAATACCAACGTTACACCGGTACGTGCTCTGAACCCAAGCGACAAAGAACTGGTACTCAAGAAGGGCACGATATTGGGCACCTGTGAAGGAGCAGTTTGGATGCGTAGATGCCATGAACAGTCTACCAACGCCAAAGTTCAAGGGGCAAGGTACGACGTATCTTCTCTCTTGAAGGACTGCCAGAATAACCTATCGAGAGAAGAAAAGAACAAGGCTGAGCCGATGTTTGCCGACATCTTCTCGACAAGTGATGCTGACATAGGCAAGACTGCCCTAGTGCAACACAAAATAAACACAGGAAATGAGGTACCGATCCGCCAGCGACCAAGACGTGTACCAGTGGCACGGGAACATGAAGTTGACACTATGATCGAGGGTATGGTGAAAGAAGGTGTGATTGAGCCTTCGTCCAGTCCATGGTGTTCACCAGTGGTTTTGGTTAAGAAGAAGGATGGCAGCATGCGCTTCTGTGTGGACTATCGTCTGCTAAATGACATCACAAAGAAAGACAGTTACCCGTTGCCAAGGATTGACGACACTCTGGATACGCTAACGGGGATGAAGTGGTTTTCTACACTAGACCTAAAAAGTGGCTACTGGCAGGTCGAGATACATCCTCGAGATAAGAAGAAGACAGCATTCTCCACAGGCAAAGGATTGTGGCAATTCAACGTCATGCCCTTTGGATTGTGTAATGCCCCTGCCACTTTTGAGAGATTGGTGGAACGGGTACTTACTGGATTGATTGGAGACGCCTGCCCGGTCTACTTGGACGATATTATCATAGTAGGACGCACCTTTGACGATCACCTTCGCAACCTGGAACGCGTGCTCTCGAAGATTCGGGGAGCCAACCTGAAGTTAAGTCCAAAGAAATGCGCGTTGTTCAGGCGGCAAGTGAACTTCTTAGGATATGTGGTCTCCGAAGAAGGCATCCAAACGGACCCGGATAAGATCATTGCTGTCAAGGACTGGCCAGTTCCGGAGAACAAGACACAAGTCAGGGCATTTCTTGGTTTGTGCTCCTACTATCGACGGTTTGTAAGGAACTTTGCTGACATCGCCCGGCCTCTGCATAAGCTCACCGAGGATAAGATAAAGTTCTGCTGGAATGAGAGCTGTGACGTCGCATTTCAGAAGCTGAAGGAACATCTGTATAATTCACCAATTCTAGGCTATCCCGACAATGAACATGAATTCGTAGTAGATACAGATGCCAGTAACACCGGCATTGGTGGCGTGTTATCTCAACGTAAAGGAGAGCATGAGGTTGTAATAGCGTACTTCAGCAAGGCCCTATCCAAACCTGAAAGGAACTACTGTGTCACACGAAGGGAACTTCTAGCTGTCGTAAAGACATTGCAGCACTTCAGTAAATATTTGTTGGGACGGAAATTTCACCTGCGAACTGACCACGCTGCATTGAAATGGCTATTACAGTTTAAAGACCCAGAAGGACAGGTAGCAAGATGGATTGAACAACTACAGGAATTCGACTTCGTAATACAGCATCGTAGTGGCAAGTCACATGGTAATGCGGATGCCCTGTCACGTAGACCGTGTCCCGACCAGTGTAAGCACTGCGCCAGGCAAGAGGCTAAGCAGGAAGGACTAGTGAGGATGTTGAGGACGGATCTTAGCGAAGACTGGAAGGAAACTTTGCAGAGAACGCAACAAGAGGACAAAGACATAACACCCATCCTCACTGGAGTGAAGTTGCGGCAATGAGCCCTACCACCAAGAGTTATTGGGCACAGTGGGAAAGCTTGGTTATCCAGGACGGAGTTCTGTGCCGGAAATGGGAGAATGCTCGAGGTGACAGGTGTCACCTGCAAATGGTCGTGCCAAAGCTCAAGGTACCGGAAGTTTTACAACTCTATCATAATGGAAGTTCAAAAAGTGGAAAGTAAACAAAGGGATTGGGACAAACACATTCAACCGTTTCTCCTGTCATACCGTAGTGCCGTTCATGAAAGCACATCAGTAACACCTGCTTTCGCTAACTTCGGAAGGGAACTAGGATTACCTGCAGACTTGATCACCGGCATCCCACCTGAATCTCCACGCAGCATAACTGATTATGCGAATGATTTGCGCAACAGGATGAATGACGTATACGAGCACATCAGACAGACCGGTCAGCAGATGTCTGAGAGGATGAAGACCCGTTACGACCGGAAGGCGAACAATAAAGGCTTCGAGGAAGGGTCGCTGGTGTGGTTACATAATCCGGTACGCAGCAAAGGAAAATCTCCTAAGTTGCAGGCAAAATGGGATGGACCCTATCGCATAGTCACTAAGATGAATGACGTCACCTACCGGATCCAGAAAGGACCACGAGGTACACCAAAGATCGTTCATGTGGATCGATTGGCACGCTACTACGGATCGAACAATGTTCGGGACGAACATGTCTAAGAGGGGGGCAGTGTTACGCCCAGTGACATCTCTTGGCATTGTGGGAAAGACTCGGCAGTTCCGCTTAATAATTTACACCGCCATCTATTGACATCTTACGGAACTACGTAGTACGGTACGACAATCTTAGAGAGAATGCTGGTACTTTCTCGAATCATCGTACTGTTTACATACCAAGTACAGCGTTGCTAGAAAGCTTTAGAAGCGCTTTAGCCGCGTATAAATAGGGCGCACACGCCCCGCCAAGTCAGTTTACAATCGTAAGCGATCAAGTGTTCATCGAAGCGAACGGAAGCGAAAATACTACGGAGTTTGAAGCAGTACAGTGAAAAAGTGTGGTATAGTGTTTGTTGTGTTTTAAATTTAATTGTGTGTCTGAATAAAACGTGTTTTAGTCGGTAATATTGTTTATATTCTTATCCGTCGAACCCAGCACGTAACAGTATATTACAAGAATACCTTTTATGAATTATTTGTGGTTAAAGAATATTCTTGTAAGGTATTTAATAAATAAACCAAGGTTAAACTAGTTTTTATAATTAAATTTTAATGTGTAATATTGTGTTTTCCGCAAGAGGTTGTCAATATTCATTTTGTTAAATTTGTGTATATTTTCGTATAATGAGAACCAATTAGTGCAGCGACTGTGGAATTTAATTCGTATACTTTGGACCTGTGACTACAATTCCGAATATTTTAATTATCACTGAATGGATATATCTATTTTCTAATATATAGCTCCACATTTGATTGTTTTAACTATGTTTTACGATGTTTAATATTTTGTCTATCTAAAAACAATCGAGTTTGATTGACGATGGATAATATCACGTATGATTGACGAGTTAGATTATGATGTTATGTTTTGGATATGATATCCATGTATTTTGAGTTCAAACTCATCCTTTTTATTACGACTCAAGTAAATAAAGTACATAAAATTACTCAGTATTCCAAATTTTGAGATTTCGTGAAATGTTTTCATTAATTCTAGATCAAATTGGTCTAGACGTTGTTTTCTTTACATTCTATTATTAAAACATATATATGTACATATTTACTTAAGCATAACAACATGCTGGTACTTCTACATGTCACGGTATATACTAGTTATATAAAAATTTCGTCAATTTGCAAATTAGGAACCAACCAAATCTTCCTTAGTTATTGGAGTGTTTTATAGTAGATATGCATACTAAACGTGATTGGTGTGTCGATAAGCAGACGGCACGAACCCCCAGCAGGGGTCGGAGAACCGGCAGCCCCTACCCAACCCGTGGCAGCGCGGCGGTGGCGGTGGGGGCGCAGGCGCCGGCGCGGGCGCGGGCGCGGGCGGCGGCGCGGCGGGCCCAGGCCTCATCAACACGCCGGGCATGCAGTCACTGCTGCAGCAGATGTCTGAGAACCCGCGCCTCGTGCAGTCGATGCTATCCGCGCCCTATACTAACACCATGCTGCAGGCGCTGGCCGCCGACCCCGATATGGCTTCACAACTCATTAATCAAGTATGTACAGTCACAGTAAAAGTACATGGATACCTTAAGGTCCAAAATCCTGTTGTTCAATACATATCGAACACATCAGCATCTTTGGCTCAACTAGGTCGCACGCGGCCGCAATAGTAGATTGAGTGACCTACACGGTTCAGTGCATAACCAACCGGCACATTAACCGCACTCATTAAATCATCTCTCATCATTAGCGTAAGTTAGTGTTACACCCAGTGCCATCTCTCGGCATTGTGGCTAAGACTTGGCAGTTCCATCTAATAATTTATAGTCATTTTACAATAGTAAGCGGTCAAGTATACATTGGAGCGAACGGCAGCGAAAATACTACGGAGTTTAAAGCTAGTTATAGTGGAAAAGTGTAGTATAGTGTGTGGTGTGTTTTAAGTTTAATTGTGTGTTAGAATAAAACGTGTTTTACTCGGAAAAATTTACATTGTTATCTCTCGAACCCAGCACGTAACAAATTGGTGTCAGAAGTGAGATAAGAATATGGCAGAGTTACCGAAGGAGGAAGTGGAAGTGGTGCGTACCAGGAACCAGCGCCAGCAAGATGTGGACCAAAGGCGCTTTGGAGACTTCGCCGTCGTCAGGTGAATTACGTGACTCCGCGGCTGCAGCGGAACCATCTAGTGCAGCTCACTTGCCGGTAAACCCCGACCTCGCGACCCTGATGGCTTTCATGCACGAGCAGACACGCCGCCAGGAGCAGCACGCGCGCCGCCTCGAGGAACAGCTGCAACGCGATAAGGAGGAGTGCAAGCGCTACCAGGAGGAGCAGGCACGCCGCCAGGAGGAGCAGGCACGCCACCAGGAGGAGCAGGCACGCCGCCAAGAGGAGCACGCACGCTGCCTCGAAGAACAGCTGCAACGCGATAAAGAAAAGGGTATTTGCCCCCAGGAGAAGCAGCTGATGATGTTAAAAGACCTCAGCGCAACGGTTGGCAAGGAGATGAAGGAGGTGAAAGAGCAAGTCCAACGCCAGGAAAAGTAGCATCGCCGAGGTGGAGAAAACGATACGTGGGCTTTGACATCTGCTGTTGTGGCGCCCTCACCGCGAGGCTTTCAAGTCCCACCACTTGACGGCTCGTCGTCATAGTCAGCCTATAAGATCCAGTTCGAGGCCGACTTGAAATCGAATGGGTGGACGCACGAACAGGCTCTGACTGCTCTCACCTTGGGGCTTCGCGACCAGGGCCTTGACCGTGTTAGAGGCGCTTGGTCAAGACGTCACCTACGAGAAGCTGTTGGAGGCATTGGAGGCGAGATATGGCGACGCACACTTGGAACACGTGTTTTGCGCCCAACTGAAAGACCGATCGCAACGTATCGGCGAAACCTTGCAGCAGTGGGCCCTGGAGGTGGAGAAGATGGTTCAAATAGCGTACCAGTCCTCACCTGCGCTCATCGACGGAAATCTCGTACAAGCGTTCACCGACGGGATCCGAAACCTGGAGGTTAGGGCCGCAGTGAGTCTCGGATATTTCAAAATGTTGCAGTCGACGATGGAGCACGCTTGCCTAAAAGATACCTATTCACTCACGACTTGAAGACATCCAGATTGTCCTCATCGGGAAACACAGACTTAGGTAGCGTATTCCACTCCTTAGCGGTACGCATTATAAAAGTGGAAGCAAAGCGCTTCGTGCGTAAATGTGGCATACCCACCATATACCTATGTCGTTGGTCTGATTGTCTGGTCGTCTGATGGTAGAATGGGGAAGGAGGAATCAAATTATGCAGTTCCTCTGCACACTCCCCGAAAAATCTCTAAAGGACGCCCTAGCCCACGCTCTGGAGGTGGAAGCAGTGCGACGGGACGATCGAGCTCACCGTATCAGGAAAGTGTTGTCTTCACTCCGGTACTATAGCTGCGGCGAGAGAGGCCACATCAGGTTGAGCTGCCCGAAGCGAAGGAGTCCACGCAGCAGAAACCAGTTGCCGATAGGTGTAACACCTGATGTGCCTGCCGGGCAACAACTACAGGACTTCGTAATACAGCATCGCAGTGGCAAGTCACATAATAATGCAGATGTTCTATCGCGTAGATGTCCCTACCAGTGTAAGCACTGCGCCAGGCATGAGGCCAAGCAGGAAGGACTAGTGAGGATGTTGAGGACGGATCTTAGCGAAGACTGGAAGGAAACTCTGCAGAGAATGCAGCAAGAGGACAAAGACATAAGACCCATCCTCGAATGAAAAAAAACAGGTGCTTCGAGACCTCGCTGGAGTGAAGTTGCGGCAATGAGGTCTATCACCAAGAGTTATTGGGCACAGTGGGAAAGGTTGTAATATTTTATAAAAGTATTTATGTAATTCCAAAGCTATTTATTTAATAAAATACGCAAACTAAGCAATAATCTTTTTATATATGACAAACAGCAATAAGGTGACAGATTGTAAATATTAGTTTTTCATAATTCAAAAATTTATGACCAGTGAATTGAAGATAGATTGGCCATCTATCTTCAATTCACTTGTCATAAATTTTCCAGTGTTGCAATTAATCAATTTCGACATCCTATTCTTAATTGCAAACCCATAGCCACGGAACAGTCTTCAGTCTTCTTTTGAGAAATTGGTTTTGTAAGTACGTCGGCAACCATATCTTGAGTCCCAACATATCTGAGTTCAATTTCATTTTCAGCAACTCTCTCTCGAAGAAAATGATATCTTATATCAATATGTTTGCTGCGAGCACAGTAAGAGTCAATACCTGCGAATTTTATTGCACTTTAATTAACACAATAAATTATGGTAGGCGCAACTGTAACCTTCCAATGTAATCCTGACTCTAAATGCCTTAGCCACATAGCCTCTTGTGTGGCAGTAGCCAGTGCCATATATTCTGCCTCCATGGTTGATAATGCAACTGTGTTCTGACGTGTAGAACACCATGAGACCGAAGCACCCTGAAACAGAAAAGTGTAGCCTGAGCATGATCTCCGGCTGTTAATGTCTGAAGCCCAATCTGAATCACAGTAGCCAAACACTCTTCTTTCTTCTTTGTTTTGCCTAATGTTAATTTACAATCCTTTGTTCCCTTTATGTAGCGCAGCACTCTTTTTACTGCTAGCCAATGTTTTATTTCTGGTTTGTTATTGAAGCTACTCAATTTATTTACTATAAAACATATATTTGGTCTTGTACCTTGTGATAGGTAAAGTAAACTCCCAATTGCTTCTTGATAAGGACCATTTCTGAACTGGATTACAATCTGTCATATTGAATCTTTGTAGAATTTTTTCTATGTAGGCAGTCTGATCAATATGAATTTGGTCTCTGGCCACATTTTGACTTATTCTCCAACCAATAAAATAATTCACAGGTCCAAGCGTTTTCATATCAAAATTACTTTTGAGTTGTTGCTTTATTTTTTTACCTTTCTCTAAATTGTTATAAAAAAAAAAAAAAAACATCAACATACATCAATATAAAAAGCATGCTTCCATTATCATTTTTGTAGTACACACATGGATCCCCTGACGTACTTTTCAATCCTAACTTTTTTAATACAGAAGTAAGTTTTAAATTCCATTGGCGACTTGTCTGTTTCAAGCCATAAATGGACTTATTTAATCTGCAGACTTCGTGTCCGTGTTCGTAGCCGGGTGGTTGATTCATATATATTTCAGCATCTATGTCTCCCTGCAAAAATGCTGTAACTGCATCCATTTGATCTATGTATAAGTTTTCTTTTACAGACATAGCAAACAAATATCATATTAAGGTATGCCGTACTACCGGAGCAAAAATCTCATTATATTCAGTTCCTTTCCTTTGTATAAAACCTTTTATGACTAATCTTGCTTTGTATCGTACAACTTTACCGTTTGCATCGGTTTTCATTTTATAAACCCATTTGCAAGGGATTATTCTTTTGTCTTCGGGTAGAGTTACTAATGTCCGTGTATTATTCTGAAGGAGCGATTCATATTCGCTGTCCATGGCATCTTTCCACTCTTTTGCTTTTGAGCCTGAAAGAGCTTCTTCCATGGTCTCTGGTTCCTTTAATAATACTGCTAAATCAGTTGGTTTCTCTTCATGACAAAAATATGTATTAGGTTTTGTATTCCTCGGCCTCGAGAGTTATATTTCTAAATGGCATAGGATCTTCCTCTTCAAAGCTCTCCGGTGTGTAATCTGGATCATTATCTGATTCTGAATTTGATAATTCACTGGTGGCGTCAAACAATTGTTCCTCTTCTGAACTTTCATTTACTAAAGTAGCTGGCTGTTGCAAAATAGTAAGTGGCATAATAACACAATTATTTTTAACTGTGTGTTCCAAGAAAACAACATCTTTACTCATTGAAATTAAACTACTATATACGGATTTTATCGCGTTGTATATTTGACACTTTATTACAAAAATCCAAAATCCGTATATAGTAGTTTAATTTCAATGAATAATATTCGCGTAAACAGAAGACAACATCTTTACTCTTGTATATTTGTTATTTACTCTCATCATACAATCTGTAGCCTTTAGTATAATCACAATAACCCACGAATATCATTTTTATAGCTTCTGAATCCCATTTTTGTCTGTTTTCCTTTGCCACATGAACCATTGCATGAAAACCAAAAATTTTCATGTTATTTAAATTTGGTTTTTACCTGTCCATATTTCATATGGTGTCTTGTAATCCAAAGACTTTGTTGGTGAACGATTTATAATATAAGCCGCTGTTGAAACCGAGTCAGGCTAAAATTTTTTTTGTAATCTGGCATTCAAAATTAAGCATTTCGCTCCCTACTAATGTGCGATTCATTCGCTCTGCCATGCCGTTTTGTTGAGGCGTGTATGGGTTACTCGTCTGATGCTGGATACCAGATTTACACAGAAACAATTTAAACTTATTATTTACATACTCTCTTCCATTATCGGAGCGCAATATCTTTATTTTTATGTTAGTTTTTTTTCATTTTCAACTAAATTCTTGAATTCTTTATACTTTTCTAAACTCTCAGACTTGTTCTTCATGAAATAGACAGATACCTTCCTTCTGTAATCATCTATGAAAGTAACATAATATCTGGCACCTCCAATAGAGCTTGTTTCCATCGGACCACATAAATCAGAGCGAATTAATTGGAGCGATTCAGAAGCTCTGTTAACAGTATTATTATATAGTTATCTACTCATTTTTCCTGCTAAGCAAGTTGTACAAACTTGATTACCTTTTTTAAATAATTAAACCCCTTCTGCACTTTACGTTATTTTCTGTAAGTCTGTGAAATTGAGATGGCCCATCCTTTGATGCCATAAATTTATATCTCGCTCATCTATTGTTGATAGCAATGCCGGTGCTTCGGAAACATTATTTAATATATCCATGTTATTGCGATGCAAAGCTGTCAATATTAATTTATTATTTTGATATATCTGACAACCATCTCTCTCGAATTTCACTTCACAGCCATTTTTTACCATTTGACTTACAGATAGTAAATTTGCTGTTAGTGTGGGTATAAATAAAACATCTCTGACCTGTGTCAGTGCCTTTGGGTTGCCTTTTTTGTTGTGATTGGTTATGTGAATTTTTCGGTGTTAACTTTGACATATTTCGTTTACTATATGACTTGGCATAGTAAACAACAGAGTCTGATACCTTGACCTCTTGTAACAACTTAGTTTTTACATAATCAGCAGTAATATTCCCACCAGAGCTCTCTAAAGCCATTATCATCGGTTTGTAGTAATCAGGGAGGCCAGCGAGCTGCAACGTACCAAGCCAAGCCACTCGTCTCTAACAACAAAATTGATATTCCGTAACTTATGAGCTGTTGACATTAACTTATTAATATATTCCTCGACACTAGAGCAATTTTCCAAATTGGTGGTAATCAGATTGGTGATAATTTCAAAGCTATGCTAAAAAAGAAGAACGATTACGCCGGTAATGGCCGGTTTTGAGAATATCTAATTTGAATCAAATTGAATCGCAGCACTTTAGTATCGAATTACTTTTCTATATACTTTCGGACATATATAGCCCATAACCTAATATTTTATGAAAGTATATATGTAATTCCAAAACAATTTATAACCTTACATTTTATGAAAGTATTTATGTAATTCCAGAACTATTTATTTAATAAAATACGCAAACTGAGCAATAGCCTTTTTATATATGACAAACAGCAAAAAGGTGACAGATTGCAAAAATAAGTTTTTCATAATTCAAAAATTTATGACATGTGAATTGAAGATAGATGGCCAGTCCAGTGTTGCAATTAATCAATTTCAACAACTTGGTTATCCAGGATGGAGTTCTGTGCCAGAATGGGAAAATGCCCGTGGTGACAAGTGTCACCTGCAAATGGTCGTGCCAAAGCTTAAGGTACCGGAAGTTTTACAACGCTATCATAATGGGAGTTCAGGAGATCACATGAGAATTAAGAGATCTCTGATTAACATCCGGTAACGATTTTATTGGATCCATTGTCGAAAAGACGTTGCGGAATGGTGCTGTTAATGCACGAGTTGTGCTGCCGTGAAGGGACCACGCACTCGCAGCAGGATGAATAATGTTTACGAGCACATCAGACAGACCGGTCAACAAATGTCTGAAAGGATAAAGACCCGGTACGATCGGAAGGCGAACTATAAAGTCTTTGAGGAAGGATCGCTGGTGTGGTTACATAATCCGGTACGCAGCAAAGGCAAAGGAAAATCTAAGTCACTAAGATGAATGACGTCACCTACCGGATCCAGAAAGGACCACGAGGCACATCAAAGATCGTTCATGTGGATCGATTGGCACGCTACTCTACGGGTCCAACAATGTTTGGGACGAACATGTCTAAGTGGGGGCAGTGTTACACCCAGTGCCATCTCTCGGCATTGTGGGGAAGACTCGACAGTTCCGTCTAATAATTTATTACAGCGCCATCTATTAACGTCTTACGGAACTACGTAGTTCGTATAAGAAGAGTAGAGAGAACGCTGACATATTCTCGAATCTTCGTACTGTTTACATACCGGGTATGACGTTTCTAGTAAACTCCAAAAACGCTTTAACCCCGTATAAAAGGGGAAGGCCAGCGCTCCCCGAGTCAGTTTACAATCGTAAGCGGTCAAATATACATCGGAGCGAACGGAAGCGAAAATACTACGGAGTTTAAAGCAGCTAGTTATAGTGCAAAAGTGTAGGTAGTATATTGTGTATTTTGTTTTAAGTTTAATAGTGTGTTAGAATAAAACGTGTTTTAGTCGGTAAAATTTGTTTACATTCTTATCCCTTGAACCCAGCACGTAACATTAGCATAACTTATCGGAATAAATCTGCTAATATACCGCTCAACTCAATCTTATCATTTATCATCCGTGGATCCCGTAATCTAGCAGCAACACTTCGTGCGATACCGTACACCTGTGAACACTCAAATTAGAATGAATATTGAAGAAGATGGCGTTATGTTATAAATATTGCTACGCGTACCTATTTTAGCAAATAGGTGAAATTTATAAGAAATTATAATCTCAACCGAAAAGGCACTCGAACACAGGGACAGACTAATGTTTGCGTACGAACCAGAATAGTGAGTCATCGAAAGTATCTATAAAATAAACTACCCACTATAAATTCTTGTTTTACCCTGAAATGTGTTCTTTTTTCAAATTAACTTTTGTGAATAGAGATAACAAAATTGTTTTAAGTAAATTTATGCAAACTGAATTTTTAAGAAATCTATGTCTCTTTATTTTATAGTACCTAGTGCACCGCCATCTTACGATATAAATAAACTACTTAACAGTTGTTGTATCGATTTTGGCGTCAATTAATGGTCAAATACTATTTTAGTTTTGAAACGGGTATGCGTTTTTGCAGCTCACTGTACATATTATATTGGCCTACCTGGCACAGGTACTTACTTACTTAAAAGCGGTCAGTCGCAGAATGACCACTTACCAAAATGTCTACAGGTCGCTAAATGTCCCTTTCTCAGAATGTCTCTTTCGTAAAATGTACCTTTCTCAAAATGTCCCTTCTAATTGCTTGGTATGAGTAAAACACGGTCAGGTGCGAATGAGATTCGCGTGGACAGAGGGTGCTATAGTAATATATTATGCAGATATGTAGGTATCACAAAATCTACAATTATTATTATGTATGTATACAGCGATACAACAAGACTGCCTAATAATTTCGACATTATTTATTCAACATCACATTATTATTATTTTTATTCTATTTTGTTGGGATTTTTGCAGACATGTGAACCCCATTACGACCTCAACAATAATATTATTCGGAAAATATATCTTTAATTTATTTTCGCGTATGAATATGTAGTGCGTTTTCCGTATAATCAACTTTGGATCCGAATAACTTATATCACTTTACTATTCGATTTTGTATGCAATCAATATCGTTTTATGTTCACTGTACAAAAGAATATCAATAACAAATTATAAAAAAGAACACGATGACATTTGACGACTCGATGGCGTAGTGGTTAGTGTAACCGACTGCCACGCCTTAGGTCGCGGGTTCGATTCCCGCACAAGTCAAACATTTGTGTGCATGAACATGGATGTTTGTCTTGGTCTGGGTGTTTCTATGTATAATATGTATGTATTTACAAAAAAAAAGTATGTATGTATGTTTATCCATTGTCTAGTACCCATAGTACAAGCTCTGCTTAGTTTGGGCTAGATGGTGTTGTGTGTATGTGATAGAATAGAATAGAATATTATAAAAAAGAACACTTTGTTAAGTTATAAATATCACTTGTTGAGAACAATATTTATATAAATACTGAATTGTTGCTTTTTTCGTAGAACCCAATGTTTGCTAACAACCCTCAACTGCAAGAACAAATTCGCACGATGATGCCGCAGATGCTGGCGCAGCTGCAGAACCCCGAAATGCAGCAAATGATGTCCAACCCACAGGTATGCTAACATTCTATTCCTATTTGTGCCAATTCTAGTTCAGCTCATTGAATATAGCTAGTCATAGAAAGTAATTTATGAGTAGGTTTTATGGTAGTAGAAGATAATGTTTGGGCTAATTGATTAGTGGTTTGTGATCAATTGACATTATGTTTAGGCTACACACGTAAAATTTAATGATGCACATTTTCATGAATTTTAAAATGAGCCTTGCAAATGCAATATACATATAACGGCGAAGAAAATAAAAATTATTAAACATTTATATTGAAAAAGTGATGAAAAATTTCTATTTAATTTGAATCTACATAATTATTCTGTCAATTTTTGGAGTAGCTAAATGTGTATTTTAGGTTTTTGGTATATTATCGATAGTAAGTATTGTATTATTTTATTTGTGGAAGTCTATATATGTATATTCTAATAATAACAGTAGTATGTTAATAATGGAATTGTATGAAATGTAAATCATATTCCATTTTCTCTATTTACTGTCTTTTAATGGTCATTTTATTTCATAGAGGGCCTATTTGAGCCGTTAGAGCTAGTTCGATCTGATTCACATAAATGTTTCGGTGTATTCAGGCCCTGAACGCTCTCCTTCAAATTCAGCAAGGCCTAGAGCAGCTGCGCAGCGCGGCACCCAACCTCGTCAACAACCTGGGGCTCGGCGCCGCCGCCGCGCCCGCGCCGCCGCCGCCCGCCGCGCCGCCCGCCGCGCAGCCGCCGCGACAGCAGCAGAACTCCGAGCTGTTCACACAGGTGGGTGATAACCTCGTCAACAACCTGGGGCTCGGCGCCGCCGCCGCGCCCGCGCCGCCGCCGCCCGCCGCGCCGCCCGCCGCCGCCCGCCGCGCCGCCCGCCGCGCAGCCGCCGCGACAGCAGCAGAACTCCGAGCTGTTCACACAGGTGGGTGATAACCTCGTCAACAACCTGGGGCTCGGCGCCGCCGCCGCGCCCGCGCCGCCGCCGCCCGCCGCGCCGCCCGCCGCGCAGCCGCCGCGACAGCAGCAGAACTCCGAGCTGTTCACACAGGTGGGTGATAACCTCGTCAACAACCTGGGGCTCGGCGCCGCCGCCGCGCCCGCGCCGCCGCCGCCCGCCGCGCCGCCCGCCGCGCAGCCGCCGCGACAGCAGCAGAACTCCGAGCTGTTCACACAGGTGGGTGATAACCTCGTCAACAACCTGGGGCTCGGCGCCGCCGCCGCGCCCGCGCCGCCGTCGCCCGCCGCGCCGCCCGCCGCGCAGCCGCCGCGACAGCAGCAGAACTCCGAGCTGTTCACACAGGTGGGTGATAACCTCGTCAACAACCTGGGGCTCGGCGCCGCCGCCGCGCCCGCGCCGCCGCCGCCCGCCGCGCCGCCCGCCGCGCAGCCGCCGCGACAGCAGCAGAACTCCGAGCTGTTCACACAGGTGGGTGATAACCTCGTCAACACCCTGGGCCTCGGCGCCGCCGCCGCGCCCGCGCCGCCGTCGCCCGCCGCGCCGCCCGCCGCGCAGCCGCCGCGACAGCAGCAGAACTCCGAGCTGTTCACACAGGTGGGTGATAACCTCGTCAACACCCTGGGGCTCGGCGCCGCCGCCGCGCCGCCCGCCGCGCAGCTGCCGCGACAGCACCAGAACTCCGAGCTGTTCACACAGGTGGGTGATAACCCGCGCTACTGCACTTTACACTCAGCACACCACTACTTTATACTTACCTTTATAGCTGTCTTGCCAAATTGAGATGCTGTTAGGATACCGTTTCTACCATCGTAGAAACCATGCAGATTTTCATTCCACCCACCTAGAATTAATAAATTATAGGTTATGGTTAAACGATAAATTATAGGGTAGATACTCTGCCCTGTTCCTAATACCAGCCGTTTCGCCTTTTTCCTTTGATAATAAGAATTTTAATGGTGTTATGTATCAATGTGGTTAATTTAAAAATCTTAACACCAACTAGAAACTAATGCCAGATTGAGCAATACTGGCATGTATCTATCTGTCAACATCAGTAGCAAATCGAAACATAAAATTTGTGAACGTCCACCATTTTCCTATTCTTTTGCTAAGTTTTAATCCCACAAAACAAAAGGTATTTTCGCATAATTTTGCCTTTTCGCTTATTTTTTGGTGACGTTGATAATATAAGTTGTGATAATATGTTAATATATATACTAAAGAACATATTTCTCGCATAATTTCATTGATATATAAAAATTCTAGATACACAATCCCATACAAAACTTACACTTAAAACTGTCCTCAGTTGCTTATAAGTAGTTATATTAACTATATAAACCTTCAATAATGCAATTTAAACCATAACGCCTTAACTTTAAGTTGAATATACAAGGCTATCTAAAAATACCACGTGACGTGGTCAGAGGTCAAAGGTCATAGACATTTTGGGGTATATCGACTATGCTGAGTCGAATGGCGTTGACCGCGAGTCTCTAGCTCTTACGGTTCTTGAGTTGAAAGTTGTATGACAGATGGACGGACGGGGACGGACAAACCTGTTGTATAAGTTTTTTTTTTTATTTATTTTTTTTATTTATTTTTTTTATATTTATTTAAGTAAACTAACAATGACACAATATCTAGTTTTCAGTAGTTTGTACAAAATAAATATAGCATAATTGTGACACCAGTGACATTTACCACATATTAAATACAATACATTCATGGGTTACAATGAGAACCAGTAGACATGTGCAATATTTAGTAAACATAAGTATTAAGAATATACACTTATTTTGGTTTTGTTTTATCAATCAAATAAGATCATAATAAGGATAAAGCACTAAGTAACAATTTTTTAAATATGCTAGGGCGTGTTGCAAATAAATCAATACTATTGAAATTATTGTTAAAGGATTCAACTAAGCGATACATAGGTGCTCGTTTCCCTGCATTTGTACAACGAGCAGTAGCAAAAAATTTACATGGATTACGGCTATGAGTTCGAATAGGTATTCGGTAACATATTTTGTTTGTCAGTTGAGTGCAATCATATTTATTGTGACAAAGGTCGTACAGTAACATTGCTTCCAAATATAGTCGTCTGTGTTCCAATGTTATGCATTTATATTTCACAAGTAGTTCCTCATATGAACACTTAAAATGATAACACTTATAATGCATGCAGCGCAAAAACTTTCTTTGAACCGCCTCTATAGCAGTAACATACTTATCATAAAACGGATTCCAATTGGGCACAGCATATTCTAGCTGAGAACGGACTAAAGATCTATATAAGTAAAGATAAGTAGCAGGCTGTGTAAAATGTACACTTGAACGCATGATAAATCCATACATCTTATAAGCTTTACCAATAACTGTGTCAACATGTACATCTAAGTCGAGTTTACAATCCAATATAACTCCTAAATCTCGGATGAAATCAAGTTTATCAAGTTGTATCCCATCTAACCTGTAAATGTAATAACTGATAATATTCTTTTTTGTAAAGGTAATGGATTTGCATTTATCAAGACTAAGTGTAAGCTTGTTCTTAAGACAGTAATGTGTAAAGCGGTCAAGATCTTGCTGGATTTTATAATGGTCATGCATTTGTTCGATCTTATGATAAATTTTTATGGCATCAGCTTACAGTAAAAAAATGCTGAATTTGAAACAAGTTTTTACATCGTTAATAAAAATGACAAATGACAGTGGCCCTAGTATTGAGCCTTGTGGCACGCCTGAACTAACAGGAACAAATTCAGATTCATGACCATTCAACACTACTTTCTGTGTGCGGTTAGTAATGTAAAATTCGAACCAACGCCATAAGTTGCCACGAATACCATTGAAAGCCAGCTTCTCAAAAAGTATTATGTGATCCACTCTGTCAAAAGCCTTCCGAAAGTCAGTATAAATGCTGTCTACTTGTTTATTTTCATCCATACTTTCAAATAAATATGATGTGTATATTAATAAATTTGTATTAGTAGAACGTTTTTTTATAAACCCGTGTTGTTGTTCAATAATTACATTATGTATTGTTGGATAAATATAATTGTGTACTAATCTTACAAAAATCTTTGCTAAGGCAGACAGAATGGATATTGGCCGATAGTTCTCCACATTAGACCTATCACCAGCTTTAAACACTGGTACAATACGGGCCGATTTAAGAATTATCGGCAACACACCCTGCTTAAGACATATGTTAAATATATAGTGCACAGGCTGACAAATTATTTGAGCAGTAGCTTTCAAAAATATTGGCGGCAAATTATCTACCCCAGGCCCTTTTGAAATATCAAGACTTTTTAATTCTCGAAGCACTGTATCTTCAGAGAGTTTTATGTCATTCATTAAGATGTCGGAGACATGGCTGGAATCGGATATTTCATCTGTACCAAAATTGTTCGTAACATCTGAAGGCTCAAAAACTGAACGGAAAAAAGACGAAAAAAGGCAACACACTTCATCAGGTCTATTAGCTACTTCATTTCTGTAGTACATCGTACATGGTATACCTGGTTTATTTTTCTTATTATTGACGAATGCCCAAAAGTATTTAATATTTTGCCGAATACCATTTTCAACAGCTGCCATATAATCTTTGTAACACTTATGAGATGCATTTTTAAATCTATTCCTAAATAAAGAAAACATTTCGTAGTCAGACTTATTTCCATATTTTTTCCATTTAATCCAGCATTTATTTTTATCCTTATATATATGAATAAGAGCCGGTGAGAACCATACAGGATAGTGAGAAGGTTTATGAATTTTGTTGGGTACATATCTTTTAATGATATCATATATTTTCTCATAGAAAGTGGTTAACATAGTATCCGCGTTTTTATTTAGTAATAATTCTTGCCAATTAATATTGGCAATGTCTTCATTTATCATTACGTAATCTGCTTTATCAAACTGTAGTTGTGTTCGTAGACGTGACTTTAAGTGGGTGCTCATTTGGTGAGCACGTTTTTTGACGTCTGATTGTGTATCTACGGTTTTTATATATCAATGCATAATTTACATGATTTTTCTTTTCTGTCAGTGGGAATTAATGCAATGAAATACAGAAAATGTACTAAGTACAAAATATAGGTCTAGGAGGCTGGTGTTTGATTTAACAGAGGACTTAACGCCAGCTTTCTGGTATAATACGGTTATGGTTAAAGACATTTATTTTTCTCAAAAGATTATAATCATCACTTGCAGATAAAAATACAATAGTAATAGTTTATACATCATTATTTTTACATAACAGTATTAATTGAATAACCTGTTGATTAAAATACACCAATATTAATATTTAGCTATAGTTACCATGCTATGATTTTTCAAAGAATAAAATGTACTAAATGGTCGGTATTTCGGGCAACCATCCTACGCTACACTGTTACAATTGAGCTTTAACACACATCTTTGTTATGTTGAATGAAGATCTTTAAACGCTTATAATTATTAGAAGTGAATAAAACAAAAGATGAACTGGATGGATTGCAACAATGTTAAAGTCAGTCTGTAATTAGCGGGCGTAAGTCTGCGTTCAAATGCGATTTGACGTGTCATGACAAACCGAATTTAAATGCATACGCCGACTTAAGGCTGACCAATTACACTCGGTGTGTGACCTGATTTTAACTGGGAAGATTATTATTACTTGTGGATTATCGGTAAACAGTAACATTTTATGTGACCGTCCAATAAAAATAATGACCTTTTTATTGGACAATCTTAAAAACCCTTTCGCATTGACCACAAAGAGCGTGAATAAACAGATTTATGATTACAGGTATTTATACTGCAGAGTAAAATCAAAAGTGATTTCATGTCTAGTTTTTGGTCTAGTACTATTAACTGTAATGGAATCACTAACAGAATTGTAATTTAGTAGTCATAACTGTTTCTCTGTATGTGCCGTCGGCGCGAACTACACAAGTGACCGTCGCGGCGCACGATAAAAGGAATAAACTTAACAGAGTCGTATCGGAGTGAGTTAGACATATTTCAGAGGTTGATTTAGAGTTGTCTGGTAAATTCACCAATCACCATAATGTATCGATAATTTGAAATTTATTATACCATCCTTATAGTAATTATAGACAGAATGCTCCTATGTGCATCTTCATCAAGTGTTGTTGTGTTATAAAGCGGCTACTGTCGCGTTTTATTAATTTTTTGTGTCGAATCGCTTAGAATTACTTGGTTAATTTTAGAATGTTTCCTACTCAGACCTATCTCTTTCATTTGCCATCGGATTTATTTATTTGGATGTCCAATATAACGCAACAGTACCCGGATTGATTATAATGAGATAGACAGTAACAAAAAAGATTACATCTATTTATTTGTCATCAGTATGTTAGTTAATCATAGTGTGAATATCAGTAGTGACTTGTGTTATATTATGTATACTTAGCTTATAATGTCGTTTTAGGATATCCTGTAAAGATATTGTAATGTGTTTAAATAAATAAGTTACAAACATTACTTGATGGTGCACTTATCACAGATCATTATCAAAATTCGTCAAAATATGTACGGTATGTGTATTTGTAACAATGATGTACTTAAAACATAGATCTAAATGTATCTCTTATGAGCCAAAGGTTTCTCAAATTTACTTTTCGAAAACATATAAAACACCAACACATTTATTGCAAATTATTTCTTTCATTATTTGATAATAAATTATATTTACAACTACATACACCTTAACCGTCAATTTTGGATAGCATTTCATTGAACATCGAATAAATGAACCTTTTGAGAAACCATAATATATAAAAAAAACCCATCAACGTCATAATATAGCTCTATTGTCATGCCCTGTTTTAACGGTGTTTCATATTTTTCTTGTACAGTTTATGCAGCGGATGATGTCAGCGATGTCGAACAACCAGACCAACACACAGCAGCCTCCGGAGCAGCGTTACTCGCAACAACTTGAACAACTCACCGCCATGGGTTTCCTCAACCGTGAAGCTAACTTGCAAGGTAAGAGTTTGGACCCTCTTTGTATTACATATAAACGTAAGTAAGTAAGAGGTCATATATAGATAACTATAAATGACCTCTCTCTTTACCTAAAAGATCGTAAAATCGGCATCCGTCTAATGGCAATATTTATAATATTAACGAAATATTAGGGTATTGGTTCTAGATAATTTTATGCGCGTCACGAGTTTTTATTAACGATTACTCTATAAGACTTAGAGGTAGACAGTGGTATTAGACTTATCCAGGTAGAGTGTTATACTCTACCTGGATAAGTGTAATACCAAAAGCTGTTTTACACAATAATCAATGCAATTGACTTTTATCGCACATATGATATTTACCATACGATTTAATTTGCAGCACTGATCGCGACGTTTGGTGACGTGAACGCAGCTGTAGAAAGGCTACTAGCTCTGGGCCAGTTGTCCATGAGCTAACACTCCCACGCTTAGCAACATAGACGTCCACTACTGCGGCTACTATTTGCTTACACCAAACAATATTATAACTACCCTTATGTTACAAACATCAAACTTAAATTCTACCTTGAATGACTTGTACAACGAATAAACCATGTATCTGCACAAACAGATATGATTGTGTTTTTTTTATGAATGGAGTTATTTATTGTGTTTAAGTCGGGTTTATTAACAAGTCATTTACTATGAAGTAAAGCAAATATTAGATATTACTTGCTGTAGCAAAAATTCGTCCTGAAATTTTCCTGTTGCCTAAAATGTTTAGTACTGTAACTCTGTTACATTAATTTCAGAGTTGTTTGTAATAAGACAGTAGTTGTATATTCCTGGCGTGTTACGGTTTCGGTAAAAAAACAAATGTGTGAGCAATACATTTTTATTAACTATTTTAAAATGACGCTATTGAAAAATGCATTTTAAATCTTAACAATAATTATTGAAAATACATTCTATCTCAACGTCACATATTTATTCAATGGTAATTTCAATAGTTATAAATATTGCATTAGTGCATAGACATAAATGTGCTTTATTTTTTTTTAGCGTCATTTTATAGGCACTGTCATTTTATTTATTTCAATGCAATGGTGTAAGTAAGAATAAGCTAGCGACAACGATTTAAACATCCCTAAATTTATGACCGAGTCTGTCGTTTCGCACGTCTCAGAGTTTCCTTTATATAACTAATAATTCATGTTCATTCCTTCTTGTTTTTAGGCAATATGCAAAATTGTTGTTTATACATTAAGTAATAAAAACACTAGAATTCCTGATTAAAATCGCCTGATATTTTATTTTATTACTGTAAAGAAAGAAATATATGGTATTTCTATGATTTAATTTAATGTGTTCTTGTTACACTCTATGTTATCGATGTGAACTCACTTGCGTAGTACTACGTAATAATAGGTTTATGTAAATAGTTTTGCTTTGAAAATAAAATGTAAAAGTAACGCGATTTCATGCAATAACTTGTATCTTTTATTAGGACATGAAAAATATTAATTAATATATAATTTTCAAAGGTTCTACATAGATAAATAGTCACAATTCATTGGGATTAATATAAGGTTGACTGATTATTTTGCATTACGCCAGGTTGGAACGGAAAATTGGTTGAATATGGATAAAATTATATCACTAAAACAAAAGACAAAATTATATTGTTTTTAAAGTGTCAAAATATTTATTTGAAATACATATTCACCAATTGTATCATCCTGTTTTATTTGTCAGCAGCCATATAAATTTATTTTTATCTATTATGTTGTGGTGGTAAAGTAAAATAATTTTATAAACTTTTCTTTTGTAGCCTATTGTAGTGGTTTTATAGGTAAATATATTTAAGTTGTATAAAAAGTATGAAAGAGTACTACTGTTGCTCAGTTTTTTAGGGGAATGTGTTAAAATTACCCAGAAGTGATACTTCACCTATGTAAAACATTTTTTTGTATAGAGGCATTGATCATAGACGCACCGTTAATTATAATTGATGTATAAGTTCTTCAGATATTTATATACTGATACTGATTATTATAAATTCATTGAGTGGCTTGAATCGATATTTTGTAAATTACGAATAAATTGTTTGGCAAAATAATAGCTCAATCCTGTTGTGGCGCGCTTTACTGCTTCTTATCAATATCTTTTGTTTCCAAATTCTTGCCAAATAAAGTATTGGTTTGAGCTTATAAATCTCCTGTTTAAATTATTATCATAATAGGCGTGTGCTCTGTGATGTATTCTAGACTGCTAGGATTGTCTAAAATCGTATGAATCTGGGTGTAACAATATTATTACGTGACAGAATGCAATTATTATAAATAAACTCTAAAATCGTAGTTTTATTTCTGTTACCAAAATATTGCTTGAAATAAATTTCTAATCAAGCCCGAAATCAAATTGCTAACGATATGACAAGGACCATACGATAATATCCTTTACTTGATGACTTAGCAAATAAGTATTATATGTATATGTCCGTATGGCTCATCTTGGCAAAGCGACCATAAACAACGAATTTTTTTTACGTAATGAATTAGTGGAAATCTGTCATAAAGTAGTAGAATTGGTTTTATAGTATATATTATGTACATATAAAAAGTAAGTAATAACATAATATGCTTGTGAACGTCATGAAGCTACCCACTGATAGGTAAGTAGTAGATATATATTATCGTAGGGCAATATTTATTGTGACAATATCTTAATTATCAACCAAAATTATTCATAGCTTGACTAAAAATCCTTGTCATTTAAACATGAACAGATTCATCACCTTCATTCAATCATTCTTTTATTCAGTCAACATGTAGTACACGGCTACACATCAAGATATCATATAACGAAATTATATACAGGCTGTTTGGTACATCGTTTGCCAAATTGAATTGGATGAAAGGGAGTATCACTTGCTATAGTTTGGGCACCTAGTCGACTTTTCACGCCACGAGATATTGAGTAAATAACGAACATTTCTTTTTTTAAAAACATGCATACTCATCTTTTAAACCTACATTTTTAAAAAAATTGCTGATATTCATAAAAAAATTGTACAAAACACATTAAAAAATTCATAACTTGAAAACTGCAAAATCGCGGAACATACATAGGGATGATTCGGATACCCCAAGGGTATATCTATATATCTATCTATCTATCCCCTATCTCTGGAATTCCGCTTGACACTACTTTTTGGGACACCTATATACTTTTAATGCTGATTGTAACAGATATGTGCATTTATTATTCTGTTTAGTCACATAATTTTAATATTTGTACGCCGGCCTTGGCAAAACATGTTGATACATAACAATTACGTATTATGAACAACTTTATAGGATGTATGTCTTGTAAACCACACATGTTTTATACAAATAAATATATCTTTATCTTTAGATTCCGTAGGTAATCTAACCGAGAATGTCACAAATTATTTTGACAGTTGTGTGGCATTAGACATTAAATGTCACTTGGAAATAACATTTCGGAAACGTATGCTCTCAAAACGTTTCACACTGCAATATTTTTATCAGATTGGACAATAATATTGATTTAATTATGAATAAGCTTCCATGAAAAACGGGGACTATCAAGGTAAAAAGTGTTTACTGTAACAAATTATTTTACGTAAACGATACATCTTCATGATTTAACAAAGTCTTAATTTCAGATAAAATATGTATTCACCACGGCAAAAGATTTTATGGTTTGCGTTCAGCTCAAGAATTGTCGTAATTATCATACAAGCAATAGCAAACTTCATCATTCCGGATCATGACGCTAACGTTTTCATCAGTCCTGAAGATCCTAACATGCGCAAGACTTACGGCGACTTAGTCGTGAATAAATTATTAGGCGGTATGAAGAGGTGGGATGCACAGTACTTTATACACATTGCCCAGTATGGGTATACGTACGAAAACTGTTTACCGTTTTTCCCATTATTTCCCTTAGTTGTAAGATATGTTGCCTATGGGTTAAATAGCATCTTAGGAACACTATTAAACTTCCACAGTATGTTGTTAATATCTGCAACTGTTTTAAATGTTGTAGTGTTTATCAAGTCAGCAGATGTCTTGCATAGGTTGAGCTTAAGAGTTTTACGAAGTGAATGTAGAGCATATAAATCTGTTATATTGTATTGTGTAAACCCAGCAAGTATATTTTTCACAGCATCATATTCAGAAAGTTTATTTGCATGGATGTCTTTTTATGCAATGTTCAAATGTACAGAAAATGAAACTCTAAGATTTGCCAACATTGATATAATGAGTGGTTTGCCTACAGGGTTTTCAATGATTACTAGATCTAATGGCGCTGTTAACTTAGGTTTCGTATTTTATGCTAGTTTCAAAAATGTAGTAGAAAGAACCTTGCCTGAAATTGTGTACAAATATAGAACATTAAAACATAAAATAATATTGCCATTCTTGTTGTTACCATTGTTCACATCCCTAGTGTCACTGTTTTTGACTGTGATAATAGCACTCTTACCATTTCTTGTAGTTCAAACATATAACTACATTAAATATTGTATACCTAGTGACCATAATTTGCCTGAGTTCCTGTCTAACAATGAGCATGTGTTACCGGGTATGGCAGACAGCCCATGGTGTAACTACAGTATACCATTGTCATACACTTATGTTCAGAGTCACTACTGGGATGTTGGCTTTTTAAAATATTACAAATTGAAACAAATTCCTAACTTTATTCTTGCTGCACCAATTATAGTTCTACTGATGTATAATAGTCTATCATATGTTATTTGTAATATTAGGCTGTGTCTTAGGCTTGGATTAAAAGTTAACATATTTGGATATACAAATAAGATGCCTTATAGGCCAAAGCAATATTCTAAATGTTTTGGGGCCAATGATCCTACAATGTTTGTGTATGTTATACATATATTGTTTTTGTGCATGTTTTGCATATTTTTTGTACATATTCAAGTGTCAACTAGACTTTTAGCTTCTGCTAGTCCAATTTTATATTGGATTTGTTCTAGTAGGATGAATGTTGGTCCTACACCAACCTCAGATCAAAATACTATAAATGAGCACTTCCGTCGTATTGGAATTGGGAAGAGAATCCCTTCACATCATTTGTCAATTGCAAATTTAGAAGGAGTAGACAATATGTATAGTAAATGGAAAACATTTATTATATCAAGAAGGATGCCAGACTTCCAGTCACGTATGATACAGTATTATTTTATAGGGTACTATGTCATTGGTACTATTTTATTTTCAAATTTCTATCCATGGACATAAAATATTCTTGTTTGTTATACAGGACATATCATTTACGTATCAACTATAGAGTGATGATTTTGTAACCACTTTGTTTATATACATATCATTTATATCCATTAAACTAATTAATACATTCCACATAATAATAAATAAATCACAATGAATAGTTAAATGATATTTACTATTGCCTTATGAATAAAATGTTATGTGAAATATTAACAAATCAATATTTATATGTAGTATTGAACATGATATCAGCATTATTAGATAGAGCCCTTAGTATTATATGATCTTGTTAACGGTTTGTCTGCTTGAAAAGGGGCCTTTCAGAGTTATTTATATTCAATTATGCCTCATCAATAGGAAATTGCTTTTATATAGTAGATAATAAGTAAGGATTCATTCATAGTTATGAACTGCCTGTTATTATTCTAGTCATTTAATTTTGTGCTTGTCTTGTTAATATGTTGTTATGAGATGTGATACACAGAAGAAGATTTAAAGATATTAGAAGTGTTATTTCCTCATATCTGTTTAGTTTTCATAATAATAGAATTAAGTTGTGTTTGTTGTTGTTTGCAATTATTATTGAAATAAAAGTGGTAGATAGAAACAGTATGATGTAAAAAACAAATTTAATTATAAGCATCAGATTGGCTACATTGTATCGCCCACTTTAATTTTAAATTGAAGTTTAAATGTTTATTTATACCTAATTTTATGAATTAAAATTATCTAATTTAAACAGTCATCTACATAAGAATATATCAAGTAGTATTTGAATAGATATAAATTAGTTACGATCGATCTTTTGATCTTAAAATGGAATTGACTTTTAACACGAATTAGCTGGTTAAGGTTTTATATAATATTAGCTTTGTTAATAAAATACGTAGCATGGGACCACCGAACGCACATTAAGACCACCGGTGACCCTTAGAATTGTTCCATACTATTTCTTGTATACTATCTAAAAAATCATTCCATGTTTATATATCCTTAAATTCACACAAAACACCAGCTTCTCTAATATGTTGTCGTACACATAGCAGCCGTCCATTTTAAAATAGCCGCCATTATTACTAAGTAACATTTAGGGAACCTCAAAATGTTCTGTCCCACATTCTATGAGATACTTACCAAACAGAGTAGAATACTGTTTGATAGCAATTACCTGTCCTGCCTCAGAGTTGACAAAGCAATACATTTTTAATATTATAGTTAGCTTTTGCTAAGAATCGAAATATTCGCTTTAAGCTCAAATTTTCATCAAAGTACTATCTAAATAATATTATATTCTTTAGATTACGCAGACGATGCGTTTTCATAATCTTTGAATGTATATAATTTATATTATTTAATCATAATAATCAAATAAAAGATTCAAGTCAATCTATTGGATAGTGCAAAAGGCAGAATTTAAATTGACATTTATTTATGGTTGTGAATAATTTTAATAATAATTATTAGTCTTAGATTGCACTACTTTCACCTTTTGTTATCTTATGAGATTCGACAAAATAAACACAAATCACAATATACCAAACTGTTTATTTATTACTAAAACATTAGCATTTACTTAAATATATTGACATAAAAATGTTTTACCTTGATCATTTATTGAATTTGTACATCGTAAATATGTTTTATCTTTAAACAGAACATCAAACACCCGGCGCACAACTTTTAAATGCATCCACAACAATTTAGTCCATTCCAACCGATTATACTAACTTTTTACAAAAATGTCAGAAATCTTAATTTATTCCAACTGACGTGACAACGCTGATAATCAAGACATGCATAGATACATAGAAGTGTATATCCACGTAGAAGTAGTGAGAGGTATATTACACTCACACTTCGGCAATTGTTTTTAGGTCTCACGTAGTAGAAGAGCGTGAGCCTATAGCAATCTACTGGACTGGGTTCCGGACTCCGCTGCTGCTACTGAGCATTTCTTGATAAAAAGCTCAATAACACATTGCCAGACCCGGAAATCAAACTCGAGACCTATATTCCATTTGGTTAGGTATTTAACTAAAGGTAAACAATCTTGATGTGTCTTAGTTAAATATCTAACTCAAATGGAGTATAATGTACAGCAGTCGCATACCGGTGCGCCACCGACATACCAACTTAATTAAAGAACGAATTATAAATTTATAACTTTACTAGTATAAAATTACAGCAAATAGAAATGCAAAATTTAGCCTTATTATTTATTAACTTACAATAAAATTGCCTGTTACCTATAATTATGGCTGTATTGCCTTGATTATAATACTTGAAAACATGAATTTTTACTTACTTTATTACCTCTTCAATCAAGAGATTCCTATGTTTTATATTTGCTTATTGGCTACTTTCTGTATTCATATCATTTGATGCGGGTTTGGGAGAGGCCTCCGCGGAGCCCGTCAGGCGCGATGACGAGGCGGGCAGGTCGGTGCCAGGCGCGGCGACGGCGCGGCGGCCGGCGCCGGCGCGGGCCTAGGCCGCCGCCAGCGCTGCCTGCAGGCGCTGACGCGCGCGACGCACGCGCTCCTCTTGACGGCGAACGTCGTCCTTCGTAATGCTGACCGCCGCAATCAGCGGCTGTTCAGGGTTTAAAAAAACACCCGGATTCTCTAGTATCGACTGCTTGGAACCGTTTTGCCCTGGAAATTAGATTAAATAATGATACTATTATATGTATAATACTAGATGTGCCTGTTGTTTCACCCACGTTTATGATTACTGCGCCGCCCCCGTGGGTCGTAGCGTGATGTTATATAGCCTATAACCTTCCTCGATAAATAAGCTATCCAACGATAAAATAAATTTTCAAATCGATCCAGTAGTTCTTAATATTAGTGCATTCAAACAAACAAACAAACTCTTCAGCTTTATAATATTAGTATAGATTATTCGAAGCAAATGTTGCTAATCAGCCAAATTTCATATTACAAATATGAATTAAGTTTAGTATTCCTTTTTGTAACTTGGTGGCATAATTATTATTAGTTGGATAAGTTACATGATCATGATGATGATGTTAGAAGGTAGAGTAGCAGTAGTAGTCTTCCTGGAAATATTTGTTGGGCCTATGTATTGATATGGAGTTTATGTAATTAATTTAATTAAATCTCAATTTTCAGTCTTGACTAGCTTTGATTTTCTTGTTTATATAAAGCCTATGTCAAAGATCAAAACTGTTACAATTATATCACAGATAGCTGAGAAAATCCAATAATTAGCATTAACAAATGGATAAAACATGCAATGATTAGTTAATAAATTCACCTGAAATGGGCTGTGAAGACACATGAAGAGCTGTAGCCAACGATTGAATTATTGTAGCATCCGTGTTATAGGGACCCAAAGGTTTGATGTATTTCGGCAATGAAGTAGTGCCTATTACACCATTGGCGTCACATGCAGTTAAACCCTGAAATCAATATGAAATAACTTTAGTTAGTTTCTAAAGAGCATGTGACTTACTCAAGATTTTGCATGAGTGGCAGTCATAATTAACATAACATTTACCCGTACCCTGTCAAGAAAATCTCAGTAGCAATATCGAGTCTGGAACTCTGTCTGCCAGATGATAATTGGCTGGCCCACTATTACATAGGACCTAAAACTGTAGCTGGTGGAAAGTAGGTCCAATACACAGCTGTTTATACCTTCAGAGACATACATATGTATTACAATTTTTATACAATGTATATATATTGTTTCAATAAAACAGAATGATGAATTGTAAATGTGCTTAACATTGTACAGGCAACGGATAGTAACATTTTATACAAATACATAAGAGTACAAATGGCAAAACAAAGATCATGTCTCATTTGAAGCAGTTTGCTTACTTACTTCTAGTCTCTTTTCCCAAAATAATTGTTTCGGTTTTTCCTGAGTGCCATGTTTAAGATCTGTTTTTACTTTGCTCTCCTGTGTTTTATATACAGTAACTGGCTGCTTGAAAATTGATGCGGTCTGACGAATTGGTGGTACCAGAGAAGCATCTGAGCGTACACCCCTGTATTATAAAATAAGTTATAATTTATCTGTTAAAGTGAATGTTATTTATTTTCTATTTATTCTTTATTTAATTTGTAATATTGTTTTTACTTATTTTCCAGGTATCATTAAACTTCGGCATTTTAATATAATTATATTATTAAAATTTTTCAAGATATATAATTAACTATTTGAAAAGCTTTATTGTTATAGTATGCCATTATGGATTTACAAGTAATTTTAATTTGATGCTGTGGTTTATCTAATACCTGAAACAATTCACTACCACCTTACAATTTATAGAAAATATTTTGGACATATGGATAAATATGATAGAATTTCTTAACAGAAAAACCTAATGACCTTTACCTGACTGGAGAACACGATCAGGACCTCACAATCAACAGTCTAGGATGCACATGTTTAGTAATAAATAAGAATGCTGTGCATGAGGTCTTGGTTTCTATTCCTGTGTCAGGCAGTGTTATTGGCTTTTCTGTAAGGAGATGCTTAATGGTAGCACAAAGTCTGGAACTGTGCAGACAACTTGCATGGTGGTAAGACATGAAACTTTTACTGCTTCAACTCCTTTCAATCGAAGTTCTGGTTTAAAACTATCTAAATACAAATTTTACATTTTAGGATTATACCTACAAACAATGCAAGAATGTATGTTAATAAAATTATGGGTGAATTTTGACATACATGAACACCACAACACCAAATATTAAAAAACAAAAACAACACAAACTCGTGTTATATAACTATCTACAAAGTTACTCAAATTCAGGCTCACCAACATTTAGTAAAACAAACATTATTTGTGCAAAGTAGTATATCAATTTTGAAAAGAAACATTTGAGCACTATGCATGGGTAATGGACCATACATTGTGGTGTGCCAATGTAATACCAAAATATAGTAAAATTATTTAATTAAAATTTGAATTGGACTGCATTTAATGAACTAATCATGCTACAAATAATTGGTATTTACAGTGGAAGGCAAGGTAAAGGTTCAAGGCCTAATTCTAACACAAATATAAGATAGCTGTGGTAGATTCTAGTATGATGTTATGGGTACAATTTGTGAAGTGAAGAAGCACTATTAAGCTCAAGCTGAAGCTTGTGTAGGAATTCAATTAACATTTGAACAGGTACTAAAACTGGTTTGTGTCAAAAGCAGTGCGTTTCTGGTGTGGTATTGCTAAGTATATAGACTACAATGAAATATAACAATGATTATGTTATGTTTCAAACACAGGGCAATAAACATAATCAATGTTAGCACACAAAAAGGAAAGGCAACTCTAGTCCTAGGGCACACACTTATTAAAAGCTCTAATCAACAGCATTATAAATACAGATGGAACATAAAGCAGGACTGCACTAATGAACACAACACAAGTGGAAGAAGTTATGACACTAATGGGAACCTGTAGTCAAACTGCGCTCGTGCTTTCTTGGCCTTGCACAGCAGCATTGTGTTTATTTGACCCTGCTGAAAGTCGAAACACGACAGGTCCGTACTATCACCCAGATAACGAACTAGCTCAGCTTTACTGCGAAACTTTTTACCTGTTGGGCTACAGAAAATTATAATGTCACAGTGGACCAGTCTGTCAAGAGCTGATATTGCAGTTAGCATCTGTTAATCCCTGATTTAGTGATGGATATGTTGATGTTAAGTTAGACATTTCATTAGGCATGTTAAGACCAGTCAAACAATTTTGTCATAATAATGCAGATATAGAGATAATATATAACATTTTCACTGTCATAATCAACTTTACAATAAACCTAAAGTTTATAGTAAAATTGATTTTAAATGCCAGTGACAATGAACTTGTTAGCACTTAAAGTATTCTATTTCAGGGTTATGCATATCTAAACAATTCTGTTTCTTCCTACAATGTGCAGTAATAATGATATACTACTACTTTATAAGTATTAGTTTTCTGAACTAAACTTATCCAATTGTATCAATTGCTGTAACATAGCTATACAAATAACAAATAGTCTGCACAGATAGCAGTGTGGACAAAAAATGCCACTGTAGCTGCGACGAGTTCTGTAACTTCGCATCTAATATGGGACAAACATTTGTGTAATTCACAAAGTTATTCCGAGTCTGGGTGTTCTTTTTGTCAGATACTTCAATATTTTTAAAGTTCCCGAGAGGGACTGTTCTAGTGCGTGCTTTGCCGTTTTAAAGAGAGAAAAAGTGCGAGAGAACTTATTCAGTACCTGTAATAATAAACATCAACCTTGCCGGCCGATAGACCCGTTTTTCTTATAACTTCTTCCCTTTGCCAACCCTTGGGTAAGGCACTACAATCGGAGCGTTTCTTTTCTATAGAAATATTCATAGTACTCATTCTCCCGAAAACGTTTAATCGGAATTTCTAAGCTGTAATACAAATATTTGCTCTCACGTCAATAAAACTTATACCTATTTCTCTTTGAATAATAAGTGCATGACGAATTAACAATACATAGTTTTTAACATAATCATGTCGTCTAAAGTCTAAACTGTCAAGTGCTCTCTGAGTATAAGTGTCAAAATTGGTTAAAATGAATGAACATGAACTACTCTACAGAATGTGCAAAAAAGATTTTATTTTTATTTTAGTTAATGTTGCAAGCTGTTCTCTGTGAACATATTTAATTAAAATAATAATCCCAATATTTATCAATTTTGTTTATGCACGTAAATGAAAAGTATATTCGAATTTATATTTTATTTCCAATAATTATAATGTATAATAAGTTGAATTTATAATACAAAATAAATAAAACTAATATGACCATTGAATAAATTACCCCGCCACTATTCTTTATGATGGCCAGTTAAATAATTAACGTTATCGACTTTTATTAACATGGTTTATACCATTTTAAACCTAGCAAGAAAATCATACGTAAAATTTTATAGAACATCGCATTCATGAATCCTGGAGTTTCAAGTATTTTGAAAGCAAATTAGGTGAATTTAAGAAAGTCTCGTAATTAGTAGTGTATACGCCGCAGATGCTAGCTGTTTTACATAACTGCTAATTAAATATATAATCCATTTTATTAGCAGGGTGTTTCTATGTATAATATGTATGTATTTACAAAAAAAAAAGTATTTAAGTATGTTTATCCATTGTCTAGTACCCATAGTACAAGCTCTGCTTAGTTTGGGCTAGATGGTGTTGTGTGTATGTGGTAAAAAAATATTATTTATTATAATAAAACAGCTGAACGATGTTTAGCTGTTTTTCATAATTACTGAACAGAAGTTTATACGTTTTGCATCAATCAATGCAGTGGGTTAACGATTCGAGGTTGTGGAAACCACAAATGACGCAGTTTTTGAACTAACTAATCATATTGTCAAGGCTTTAGATAAAGGTAAGAAAAGTGTTGCAATCTTTTTAGATCTGGCCAAGGCCTTTGACACGGTCTCCATTCCCAAGCTGATTATTAAATTGGAGCGTATTGTTGTTAGAAACCAGCAATTAAAACTTTTTGAAAGTTATTTGACTAACCGGACACAGTGCATAAAGATCAACGAATACATCAGCAAAGAGCTTCCTATTGAATTCGGTATGCCGCAAGGAAGTATACTTGGACCTACGCTTTTCCTAGTTTACGTCAATGAAATGAGCAAACTTAAAATTAATGATGGCAGCGTTTGCAGATGACACCACACTTATTTTTACAGGTGAGACGTGGGACCGGGTCTTCAATGCGGCACAAATCGGTATCAACATAGTAACTCAGTGGTTAGCAAATAATATACTGCTATATCACTAGCATAAAGTACTTGGGTGTTATCATAGACGACAATTTGAATTATGCACAGCACATTAAATAAATAAATATAATAATATTCTATCACATGCACACAACACCATCTAGCCCAAACTAAGCAGAGATTGTACTACATTGATCAACTTACAGGAAGAATTAGGAAGCTTTTTTATCTTTTTAAACAGTTGAGACATGTGGCATCATGTCCTGCACTGAGCGGGCAGGGAGTCCGGCTACACCGGTGCGCCGTAAAGTCGCCGGCAACCAGCACCGGCCCGCCCAAATTTGGCAATAGCCGTCCAAGGGTGGACGCAGTGCCAAGAAGCTTTGGGGCAAGCTGTCTGAAATGCTCGTCGAAGTGCCACCTTCCGTCCAGCACCAAGCCCAGATATTTCATGTGGGCCTGGACGGGAACGCGCGTCGAGCCCACCATTATCGAGGCGCCGTGGGGTGGACTGCGACGGGGCTCATAAAAGACCAGGACCTCCGTCTTGTTAATAGCCACCCGTAAACCCAGCGCTTCGATACGCCCGACCACCTGAGAAACCCCACGGTGGCTAAACGGGCCGCCTCCTCGAAGGTACCCCCACGGGCTGTGACGAGGGTGTCGTCAGCGTAACTGATGACGCTCAGCGCAGGAGGTAGGACAGCACGTAGGGCTCAGTCGTACCCCATGTCCTACAGGAGCGGACCAAGAACCGATACCTGCGGGACACCGCACGACATGGGCCGCCGCCAAACTTCGCCTCGAACCTTGAGGAGGACACTCCTGCCTCTCAGATAGTCCGCTACCAGCCGCTCCAGGTAAAAAGGTACTGCGTGATATCGAAACGCCTCCTGGACACAGCTGTATGGCAGACTATTAAACGCGTTGGCGTTGTCTAAAGACACCGCCGCCGGCACGGCGACTGCCTCCTTGGCCGCGGCCTTCAGGTGTATAATGGCCCCGACCGTCGAACGTCCTTCCGAGACCGACCTGTCGGACGATGCGGGTGGCGAGAATTTTCTCAAACATCTTCCCGACTCGTCCAGCAGTACTATGGACCTGTACGCCATGGCCGACTCTGGAGGCAGTAAATTTTTACCTAGTTTAACTGTGAAACTGGAAGGTTGCTGGCACATAGCACATGATATATCCTATTTTAAGTACCAGCAGAACATTATAATTAAGAATTTTTGTACACAGATTAAGTTTTCTACTGCTATGTACCTACTTGTATTTTTGTGAAAATAAAGAAGTTTATTATTATTGTTTCTCTTATCACAGGTATTTTCTAACATATTATATTATGAAAATACCTGGCCTTTTGGGAGGCTTACACGGAGACATAGGTCCAACGTGAAGAGGCCCTTCGATAGTTTTAATCAAAGGTGGGATGGAACACCTACAGCGGCGCTAGCCGCAGCAGGTGTAAGACTATTGCTACATATGGATTCTAATATATGGGCTATAGGTATGGGTGTTTGGTGGACCGGTATATTGCTAACTATGGATGTAAAACGGCGTCTGCCTTGAATACTCTAATCGCATAAATTAAATATCAATATTATTATTATTGCTTTCCACAACCTCTGATCTCTCTGAACTGATCAAACATCCGATTATAGAATTTAGTTTTAAATGTTAGCTCGTGGTTCTGTGTGTAGCGCCGCGCCTAGCCATTGATCAACGAAGAGTGAGATTGTCTTTCGGCGTCCTTTAGCTGACACTTTCTTTTCACGTAAATTATACTTCAGTTTTATGTAAAATAAAAAAGAATGCAAAGATTTTCAATGATGCACTTTAATTTTACCACATTTGCACTGGAACATGTTTCTCGTGTTTGGCTTTACGCGCCCCTTGCCATCTGGCGCCTAGAGCGACCGCCAATCTCTCTCTCTTTCTGTAAAGCTTTATATCAATTATATGTTTCGTCAGTCAACAGCTCATTCTTAATCATACATTTTCATTGTAATGTTGTAACGATAAGTTGCATAATATGTAAATACTTACCTACTTTTATTAATAGTTCAATATATTTGTTTGTGACAGTAATTATTTACTCATATTATATTTTATTATGGTACCTATACCAAGACGAGTCACTCGCCATTAGGTACGTCTAAACTTGGGTAGCCTTTTGTTAAACGTCAAAAAATAGTAATCTGGCAAAACATTACGTTATTCATGTTTTTTACATAATGGAAACAAGTACCGGCTTTAGGAAACAGCCGGCTCGGCAATGCGTTTAGATTTTGTACTAAAGATCGAAGTATAACCTTTTGACATTTAGGGCCACAGACTGGGTGTGTCAGATCATATTTTATCTGTGCAATACTATGAGTCATTGAAAACCTTATTCTCTGTCTACAATTAATAAAAACAGATTGTAAACCTGTGGCACATTATAATCGTTCTTATGACTTTGACAGCCATGACAGAGTCTGTCAAAGGAAAACTTACAAGTTGCTAGAAATACCCTGAAAGCATGGTAATATAAATTCATTTGGTTGAAAACAATTTAATATTTATTTTTAGACCTAAGTCTTATTTTATCATCTCGTTAGACTTACGACATAATATTTAAAGTATCAATAAATTTTATGTCTCAGGATTTACATTAATCGAATTTAAAGTGAGATAATGGAAATAAGTTTAATTAATTGGTAACATTTATTGAATGTGAATGTACTTTTGCCTACTTTATTTAGTTCGGTTTGGTCGGTCGACGAAATTCTGATTAGCGGTGAATTTCGTTACGTCTTTGTGTATTATAAAGTAATACGAATAGAGTTAGATATTTTTGTTGTATTGTGTGAAGTGTGAATAGCGAAAATAGCGTGATAATCTCCAGAATAGTTCTGATGTACGTATTCACCTCATATTTTACAACTATAATGTTGGTTATTTCGCTGAATGATGTCAACTTTTGCTTGCTTTGATACTTTCACTTTGAAACATTTTATGAATTCAAATTATTAAGGTAATCTGTAACATCCAATAATATAGTCATATCATGCAGTAATACTGCTACAAACATAATCACACAAAATTCTAGTTTAATCGAATGTCTGTTGATATTGCTACCCATCTCAAGAATAAAGTTAAATGTAAATAATAACAAATAATATAATCTCACTTAGAATAGAGTAGAACAATTAATTATCTTTTAATGCAGTAATGTAGAGGATACAAAATCGACTGAACTATTCAATTTTAGTAAACAATTTTCTTAATTTATATATTTCTTAAATATATAGAAAATACATGTACACTAAACATGCTGCGAGCTATATTTATTATAAACAATTGTTTACCTCAGCAATGTAAACCATAGGTCTGCACTTTTATAAATAACACTAATCAATTCTATCAAGCATACATTTTATTTTTTATATAAATTTGCAGTAAACATAACTGCTCTATTGCCAGATCATTATTTCAGGAACATGTTTATAAAAACAATTTGAATATAAACTTTTAGAAGCTAGTGAATAATATAATTCTTCTGGACTGCAGTAGTATATTTATAGTAGGTAGTGCATTAGTATATTTGTAGTAGTACTAGCTGTGCCCGCGTCTATGATTACTGCGCTTATGCCCCGTGGGTCCTAGCGTGATGTTATGTAGCCTATAATCTTCCTAAATACATATAGGCTATCCAACACTAATAGAATTTTTCAATTTGAACCAGCAGTTCCTGAGATTAGCACATTCAAACAAACAAACTCTTCAGCTTTATAATATTAGTATAGATATATTCATAACTAAAGTACAAAACCAAATTTAGATATCTTTAAATTTGGTACTTAAAGGATACAAGACTCTACAAAAAATCACACACAATCTAGTTAACTAGCTCATACATAATCTATAACCTATTTCTTAAATGGTGAGTAGTGGTGTAGTACATCCACATTTCACCAGCTATGACAGATTAGTTGTTATGAGGGCTATCAATTGGATTGGAACATCAAACTTCATGCTGCTACACAGTCTTGACAGTAAAACCCAAACACTTCGTATAACCCAAGAATGAAATCTGAAAGCTTATGAACAGCAGTCACTACAGTAACGTTACTGAGGTACTTTAGACCTATAAGAGGCAATCCAGTGGTATCCCCACCAAAAAACATGACTCACGGTTTCGTTTGTAAGTTCACAATAATACCTTAATCATGTAAAATATATAAAAGCTGACAAGTGATACAGCATTGCACTGCACTGAGGGCATAGTTATTTAAGTGGTCAGCATTAACTGCACTAAATATTGTGAGTTCTATCCCTACATAGACAAAAAACTGTGTGATCCACTATTAGTTATTCCGACTTTTGGTGTGAGTCCATAGTTTGAATTTTTGTGAAATCCTCTGCAACACAGGAATTAGTCTTACTGTTGGAGTTGTCTTGATAAAAGAAAAAGAATATAATTAAGTATATGTATATCAAATAATCACTTAGCTGTGAGTATTGTTTTCCTGTCAACAAAGTTGTAGTAGCAAAAAACAGTGAGAGCAGTATAAAAATGTCATGCTATTGTATAATATTAATAAGTATTGTATATTTAATGTAGCTAGTTGTGTTAGTCACTGACATTTGAATTTATTTAACAGGTATTGTGAAGGTTGATACAACTGTAAACTGTAAATAAAATTGATAATTGTAGTTTTGAATATTATTTTACATATTACATTTTAAAGTGACAGCTCAGATATAACATACTTAAGACTGCGCCGAGCTAAATGTGCCAAAACAGGCGGTCACAGTTAAATGATAATACAAATATAAAATATACATTTACCATAACAATGAATGTGTTTACAATTAATCTGTGTAAAAAACTTGAAATAATTAATAGTTTCGTCTACAAAATTACGTAAATTTGCACAAAAATGCAATATCGTAAGCACGTGTTACGTGATTTTTAAATTTTAACCGTACAAATCTATCCTATTTTACATCTTAAACGAAACATAAATAGTTATATTACAATTTGTCCGTCCCAAATATTTAAGTTATTGGTTGACAATAAAGATACATATTTATCAAAAAAGCACTTCAAATCCTCCATACAATTTTACTATGGCGGCCGCCTGCCGATTTGAATATGCGCCGTACGAGCTCTGTCATTATCTGTCTTACGCTCGACGCATTCTTAAGATATGTCCAATATATCTAAGCCAATTCCGGTCAAATGCAAGTGGGATTTCTGTTAGAGTATAACTATGATTTGACATAAATGTAAAAAAGTGTAATATAACAGAAGATGATTGAAAGTATTAACTTTTAAAATAACTATTAAGTTATTGATAACTTAGATTTGTGACTGAGAGTACAGTTGACCATATTTAGAGACAATTCCACTTCACATGCTGTCATTAATGATGTCAATTGTACCAATTTGAGGATCAGCTTTATTAAGTTTTATTACATTGATCTTATTTTTGACAAATTTAATTGGATCTTTATTGGCAGAAATGTGTCAATAAAAAGAAAAAAAAATGTATTATATAGACCAGGGATGTTGTAGATGCAGATACGGATATTTAAAGGCTCACATCCGCAATGCGGATGCAGATGCGGATGTCCCAATCGATGCGGAAGCTCCGCAATTGCGGATGCGGATGTTAATGAAAATTTGGCATCTTATATAATAAAAAGTATCTAATATCACCTGTGCAGGTTCAAGCCTGTTTTGCAAAGGTACATAAATGTAGCTATACCATTTTCTAGTGTTTCTTGATTCCCATCTTCACTTGAAGAATCATCGCGCCATTCATCGGCCCACTCATTTTCTATCTTGTCGCAACCTGCGCTATATCTGGATCCGCATTAACATCTGCGTTGATTATTACGAATGCGTATGCCGATGCAGATGTCCAAATCGATGCGGATGCGAATATTCGCAACATCCCTGATACACACTCTTTAGGCAGGTCCATCATGAATTCCATGTTCTATCCATATTCTGCATTATCACAGTGAAATATAATATAAGCACATAAACTGTCCATTTGATGTAGTGGTATCTACACTATTTTAGAGAGGCATTCTTCTTAGATCCTCTGAGTATAAGACCTATTAAGAGTTCTGGTAGAGGTAAGAGAGTCAGTGAGTACAAACAATTATAAATATATTTTATTCTCCAGCTTTTACTGGCAGATCCATGTGTGATCCAAGAGGCTTGCATACCAGGACATTATCTATCTTATCTCTTAATTCAGGACATAGTCTATCTTTGGCCAAGTTTTTTCCAAATTATTTCCTTTGTTAACATGTAATTCAGTAATTAACATCTAAACACCATTACAAGCTTTAACATTTTAATACTATGTCCTACTAACAATAGTACTATGTAGTATTTAAACGTAGACTATTACAAAACTGACCTACCCGAAAGCTCAAAATCTGCCTCGATCTGACTTCTTGGCAGTTTAGTTTTATTAATAAAATAACTGTTTCCTATATGAAACCAATTGTAAGTTTATCATAAAGAGTACATACCTAATTACTTAAATCTTTTGGGTTTTAGCTTAAAATAATCAAAAGTTTGTTTTTATTTATCTCTATAAAATGTAAAATCAATGTAATGATTTATATTTGTATCAGCTATCTTGGTGTTAGTTGCACCCTCTGTCAACAAATATATAATATCGACACATCTTTAAGGTGTTAGGACTAATGCTGAGATAATACCTTTTTAATGTCACCCTTATATATTTTATCTTTCTTTTTGTTTTGTTTTATTTTGTATTTGCATGAGTATGTCGTTAAATAAACTTATTTCTTTCTTTCGTTCTTTATTTATATACTAGTTTTTGTTAGCTAGTGTACTGTGCCTTACGCTGTCGCGTTACTGTCCCAGAGAGGCTATTATTTATTTTATTATGATGTCTACACGTTGATAATATAGATTCTAAGCATTGACTGCGTCGTTAAGAGTGCTCTGTAAACGTCACAGTTTGCGAATGGCTTGAAGTTCCGTTACCTGTGTTGGTCTACGTGTTATTGGGTGTTATGATCCTCTCATAAGTGTGCACTCCGCTGAAGCTACTCCTGAGCTTTGAAGCTATCGGATTTCCACGGCAGAAATTCGAATGTGAATGACATATGAACAGAATTACGAATGCGGTATTCAGATACGATTGCCGATTCAAGAGTATCAGTGCATATGGCCAACTAATTCTTCTCATACTCCCTTTCCTTTTAATTTTGAGTCACCCAACCCTAAAACTTTAGGTATCAACTGATACTTTTTATCAGATTTCGAATGATATCCGAATACAGTTGTGGACATGCGATACCTGCTTTGCGTGGTCATAGTCGATGCGCACGTATGTACATAAGTATAGAGTTATTAATACATTCATATTCATATACAGTTCAAATGCAATTGTATATAGCGCTAGGGTCGATGTAGGGTAGAGTAGGGTAGGGTAAGGCGCACTAGTGTCATGCCAGGTGTAGCCTGGACCTTAAATTCGGCGGCGTCCATACAAATCTAGAATTCTGTGTTGCAATCTAAAATCCTGAGGCGGCCATTTCAAAGGTGGGCAATGGCTAGCTGGCCCTTCATATAAGTCAATGGTCAGGCTTAAGTTATCAGCCGCCCAGTACTCTTTATTTATTACTCATAAATATTTACCCCTGGTTAATTCCTTTTGCATATTTCCTTTGGCTATTGCAATTACCATATTATTCGATTTTATCTTGTAACTCGAAGAACACAAAGCGGATCGTTTCCCATCCATGCACCAATAACAATTTACGAGCCTATTTTATTTGAACTTTTATTGAATACGTAATCTAATATGTTACTTTTACATTTACCGAATTGCCCAAGAGACATACGATTTTATATCTCCCAAGGATCTGAAAAACCTCCTCCTAACTCTTCCGGCTAAGGCGATTAAGTCGGGTATCACACGCCAGCAGTCCATCTGAGAAACAACTGAGATATATGTCAACAAAAACTTAATAGCTAATTGTCACTGCACGTTCGGGGTATAATAGAAAAAACTGCATGTGCGCTTATGTTTAAGTTGTTCGATCCAGCTAGTAGCCTAAGATTGTAGAAGACTGTATCATAGTCCTAGTATTGTCTTTGACTGTAGTAATTAGATAGACTTTAACTAGTAAAACATATTCTATATTTTATGTATCGTATTTTTTATGCAGCAGTTATATGCATCCTCATAGTCACTTAGGCAACGGTTACGCAATAATTATAGTGTCAAACAATATACACGTAGTGTAGTGCCATTTGTTTTTAATATTCCCAAGGTGAACGATGTAGTGCGACGCGACCGTGGCACCGGGAGTCGGCTGCTGACTCTCTCACGACCGTCTATCAATTAACTGCTTCAAATATTCATAAATCGAAGAAATGTCGTCGTGTCGCCTTGAACTTTTGTTTCGCAACGATTTATTAACGATTTGTTTGTACACCATCTTGCTTGCCCTATAATAAATTAATTCAGCACTCCAAATACCTATCCCGCGTAGGTACCAAATTGTTCTGCAAATAAAATTCTTGGTGAAAACGTATGCATAACGATATGCTGACTATTTACCACATTTTGTTAGTAATAATGTTATTTTGAATAAATAATGAAATCTGTTATTATGCTGCTAATTTTGTTCGGCTATTGTCGCTGAATACGTATGATCGAACGACAACGTTAAAGCGGTCGGATATAACAGTTCATTTAATTTAGTGGGATTAATATATCTGTATTTATAAGCGTCATGTTTTATTTTAAGAACTATGTTTTTATGTTTAATAAGAACATTCGGACATAGTACTTTTGGGTTGGTTAACCGATCAACTAAGAAAAAAATTAAAGCCTAGTTCGGCACCTAGAAACCGACAGATCAAATCAGGCTGTCGATTCGTACGCTTGGTTGTCCTATTCTTAAGATACGTCGGACACAATATATCTATGACAATACTAAACTCTATGATAATAATATACAGTTATTATGGTAATTTAAAAATTGAAATATCCCGACGATTAGTCGGCATGAAGAATCTATACTAGTAGTATTATAACGAGAAAGGGCGAATTTTATAAGATTGTTTTTACATATGTCGCCAGCACCAAATATATAATCGCCAGCACCAAATCGGCGCACTTTTTAAATAATTCTTAATTAATTATAGGCTTTACATTACGCTTACCTCGGGCGAAGTCGGGGCGACCTGTTAGTGAAGAATAAATTTACACTTCCACTAACCACTACAGATTTCTTCTATAGGATGACAATAAGATTTCACTTTCAAAATCGTTTTAGGTTTACATACGTAGTTAGTTCGCATCGTAGACGGTGATACCCAAAACGACTACCCTTATGAATGAATTACTTTTATGGAAAGTAAATAAACCGGTGGATGTAATAACTTCGCTTGATGTCTTCAATTAAATCACTATACACGAACACGAATACCGAAAACGGTGTTAGTACTAAAACATAATAGTCCCGTCGCACGGTGGGCTGAAATTCGGCTTTCATAGACTTAGGGATTTCAATATGCAAGTGCAGTGAAAATTTATTATTGCAGAAACATTTCTTAGAACTCATAGCACAACTAATCCACAAATTACTTACTTATCAGAAAAAGTGAATATAGTCCATAGTTGGATTGTTGCGCGATATCGCAAATCATTTAATCACCTATTCAGACTTATTTGAAGACTAAATCATTGTAATTACTTAATCACTTATTTTCAGACTTATGAGAAGACTAAACAATTACATATTTGGTATTTTGGTCGTATCTAAAGTTTTAAAACTCATTTTATGTTGATAAATATCTAGCTCAAAATAGTTGTCTAAGAGTGGGTGTACTATAAACATCTGCTTACTCTTTCGGAGATATAGGGGTGATGCTATTTTATGTTACGTGTTGTTAAAAGTCTGTGTTCCTCAATTTAAACACTAAAAGGAAGCGTTTCATATGTAAAAATAAATAAAAATATATTGACGATTTAAAAAGAAACGGCAGTGATAACCAGTGATCGGAATAGGTAAAGCTAATGTACCTAAAGTTCAAAGAACAGAGACTAAAAGTGGAGACTTCCTTACGACTAAAAATATTACATTTTTAAACAAACACGGTTTAGTTTTGTTTAGATATAAAAAACATAATATTTAAGTTTATAACAAAAAGCTAAAATTATTTAGAAATGTAATATTTATAAAACTTTAGGTACATTAGCTCTGCTCTACCTATTCCGATCACTGGTGATAACCATTATGTGGAATATGACATAAAATCATAAATAATTAGTACTTACTATAACTGTAACTGTAAGAATATTACGGTTTACCTTGCCGTTTAAGAGATATTTCGATTTTTCATACCAGCTTTATATAAATTTTTCGAAACAAAAAAAATTCCTTCGTTTTGTGCAGAATTAACTCGGGTATAATTTTTGTATACCTATAATACTAACTAAAAGAAGAGATACCCGGCAAAAAATCCGGCACTTGCAAATTGAAATCCCTAAGTCTATAAAAGCTGATTTTGTATTCTGCAATCTGTTCCCGACAATTATAGTAGTTATAAAATATTATTCATGGATATTAATCTTAAGTTTGTGAGTTGATTTGACAGTTGAATAGCTTTTGTAGCTTAGCTAGCTTACCTAAGGTCAGTTGCTCACCCATCAAAGTTTATTGACCCACGTTCAAAATGAAATATGTATATTAAGAGTATGCACGCGATCTGTATGCTTAATATCACTTATGACAAGATTTGTTTTGTTATATTTGAAATAGTATGACTAATTCAAATATACAAACAGAGTTGTAACATACTTGAATTAGTTAGGTTTTATTTATTACTATTATAGTAGGGGAGCCCAAGCGGGGATTTCGGAATTTACTCGAGCGCAGCAGAATAACATAAGGGGTCAACCTTGCACCTTGTGAAGTACTCCCACCATACCTGAGTCCTGTACATAGGGTCAAACGTCTAGGGCAGCCGATCAGATTAGTTAAAAAAATCGATCGTTAGAAAAACTCGAGCGGGTCAGATTAAGGTAAGGTAAGTTAGTTACATGCCATGCAAAAGTGTGCATTTCTATAATCTGACAATTTAAGCGTGACATACGGTAATGGGAAAGCCACAAAGTTGCAAAAGAAAAACGTCACCTGGAAATTCTCGAGAGCGGTTAATTATTTTTTATTTTGAATGAATTTAGTCAAGAATCACAGAAATAATATAATCTGCCGATTTGCACAAGCCGAAGTAGCTAAAATCATTAATAAAGTGTGGTGCATGCAGTCGCTGATGAGCCCGTAGGTAATGAAGATTTGCCTTCAGTGAAATGCTTCATTTGTGAAAAAACACGCAAACGACATCATCGCCGTGAAGTTCCTTGGCAGTCAATAGAATTCGGACTATTGATCTGCTGAAGATTGCAGCTACTGAACATAATGATATTGAAATGTTGGAAAATAAGTTTCTTTTTGGGCGATTCCAATATTCCTTATCATAAATGTTGTAAGGACCAGTATTTGCGTGACAAAAATATATAAAATATGTATTTTTTTCGAATCGTCAGTTTAAGGCAATTCTTCCACATAATGGTCAGATTATGGGTCAGTACGACAAGGACATCAAGATGTCGATCAGACTGTATAATAATCTGACGCGCTCGAGTATTTCAAAGTCACGGTATTTTCTTTGCATTTTCTCAAATTGGCCATGACTTTTGGTCGCGTCCAAATCGTCAGTCTTCTGAATAGGAGCTACTGGAGGGTTCACTAAACATCCCTTATCAATGACCGACGCGCTCGATTTTTTTAAAATTCCTATTTTCTACCCTTTCGTACGGTCACCTCCACCATGCAAATCGGCAGATTAATATTTTTCCTCTATCAGAAAAACATGGGGCGTATACACTATTAACCTGTGGTACGCCGGAACGTGGATCTACGCGAGACACAATGCTTTTTCTATTATGTCTGGTATTCCGGCATACAAGAGGTTAATATCTGAAGCGCTCCGCCCACCAGTGAAAGGGGGTATACTTCACATAAACTTTTTCTTTTTAGCATCTAACCTTCACAATCCAATAGGACCCCACGACGCTCGAGTAAATCCCTATTTACCCTCTTGGGCTCCCCTACTATTAGATTTATTAAATGTGCCAAAAAAGGCGGTCACAGTTAAGTGAATAAAATCAATACTTTATTTTTAATACAAATATGAAATATACATTTACCATAACATTGAATGTGTTTACAATTACTCCGTATAAAAAATTTAAAATAATTAATATTTTCGCCTACAAAATTACGTAAATTTGCACGAAAATTGCAAAACCGTTAGCTCGTGTTACGTGATTTTTAGATAATAACAGTAGAAATCTAAATCTAATAGTTTACAACTTAAACGAAACGTAAATAGTTATATTACAATTGTCAAATTTATTACAAATATTTAAGTTATTGGTTGACAATAAAGATACATATTTACTAAAAAAGCACTTCAAATCCTCCATACAATTTTACTATGGCGGCCGCGCGGCGATTTGTATATGCGCCGCACGAGCTAGCTCTGTCATTATCTGTCTTACGCTCGGCGCAGTCTTAAGAAGAACTAAGAAGTAGCGATAGCTCAGTGGGGAGACCAACAGACTGCAATGCAGTGGGTCTTGGGTTCGAACCCACGTCGCGCACCTCTGACTTTCGGAAGTTATATGTCTTTTCGAAATTATGTGCGTATTGATTAACAATTATCGCCTGCTCCGAGCCTCGGAGAGCACGTTAAGCCGTCGGTCTCGGCTGCCATGAACATCTATGGCAGTCGTTATTGGGAAAGTCATTACCCTATAATGTCCTGACACTGGTCTAGCCTTAGGGTATCGTTAGCCTTCGGGTTGCGGAGGTCAGGTGGCAGCCGCTCCGTGTTAAAATTTTTATCCAGTCAAATCTGGTTAGACTAGAAAAGCCGACCCCAAGGGACTTGGGAATAATAAAGGCTAAGGGAGAAGAGGATTTATTAAACTTATTTCTATGTGATGAATAAGTTTAATAAATCTAATGGTGTTTGTAAGTATAAGTGCTATTCTTTTTTATCCATTTCAGCAGATAAGTATATTGTAAGGTGAAACAATCAACCCCGTGATTAACCTTGAACATCTTATTAAAAATATATATAAATATCAAATACAATTATTATACTTACATAATACATAATTTTAAAATCAGAATATAGTTAATCTTGAAATATTGTTTAGTAAGTTCAAACCTCTGGCCCACTTATAAAAATATATTCACAGGAAAACCCAGTAACAAGACCCCAAGCATGACAGTCGCGAAGTTCGCGAACACTACCGCTGCGACAACGAGACAGTCTAAATGTAAATAAAAATTAAGTAAATGAAAAATTAATAACCTGTATTTCTGATGCATGGATAACATGCAATAAATTATACAGATATTTATGATAACAGCATAATTTATACATAATGTTTTTAAACCAAGTTCACACTTAATTAAAATTTTTGGTACTCGTGATCCTGCTAATCTTTTACTGATAGGTCTAAGAGAATATAATATGTATAAATCCTCAAGAAACTTTAGTATAATAGAAATGATAACAGTTACCAGTATATTAAAATTTAAACGAATGAATGAAGCGTTATTAAAGATACGTCTATTAATGATCATGAAAACCACACTTAAAACATATATCACGTATCGTTTCGTGAGGCAGTATTACAACACGCCCGTGCTACCGGTTCACCCTACGAGCATCATTTGATATTAATTGTATCAAGACCCTTAATTTTCTACGTCGTTTTGTGCATAACGTAGGTAGGTATACGTTGTATTCTACGTCCAATATTATAGTACATAGTAGAACCTGATTGAATGGCAAGTAGTTATCACAGCCAATCATTCGCATGTTGGTAGCATTGGAAAATAGAATTATAATTCTCCCAACGATTAGGCATATATGTGGATTCACCTGATGAAAGCATAGCTTCTTCTAAAATTCCAGCAGTAGGATGTTAAATCATCGTTACTTACCCGAGAATCACAAGATGCGTTTAATTGGCTTGTATAGTGTGCGTACCTTCTCGGTCAGGTGCATTAGATTTAAGCCAATTCTACTGTGCTGGAACGATCTAGTCGATCTATGTCCAAAATAAAACAGCCATGTGAAACTCGGCTTTATTTACGCACTCCACGTTTAATTACCACAGTCTTTTTGTTGAAGGTCAGCAAGGGAGGGGTTAGAATGATAGAAGTCTGCCAGGTGTCATTACCGTTATATCCATCGTCATTGCGTCAAACTTTTAGAGCTTAAAAGGTTTCTAGCGAGTGCTAATGATCAGCTCGCCCTTGTAATTTATACTCATTCCTCAGAAATATAGACTTATTAATGTAAGTTTCAATTATTTGCCTAAGTGTGTCACTGGACATAATTTAAATGGGTTTCTTCAATATAAACAATTCAATATAAAAGGGTGAGAAAGAGTTCGGAAGTTACAGATTTTCGTAGTATAGCGTCGTCATCTTCAGAACACCTTGTACCTATTCACCAATGGATCTCCTGTCTATGTAACTTGTTCCACGACAGGCGACTATTAGCGAGAAGCAAGTCGAGGTAGTTAAGGAATAACAAGAAGCTAATGTGTAGAATACATAGTTATGTTCATAGTTAGATCATTCTTATCTTATCTTATGTGGGGGCCAGTCAGTGCAGACCGGCGACACTTCGACTCAGTGGGATCTTTTGTGTCGACACTCTTCCAATAACGACTGCCATAGATGTTCATGGCAGCTGGGACCGACGGCTTAACGTGCTCGCCGAGGCACGGAGCAGGCGATAATTGTCAATCAATACGCACAAAATTTCGAAAAGTTATATAACTTTCGAAAGTCAGATGTGCGCGACCTGGGTTTGAACCCTGAGACCCTCTGCATTGCAGTCTGTTGGTCTCCCCACTAAGCTATCGCTGCTCTTAGTTACACCATTACTTGTACCTTGATTTGTCGCTAACTGTCCTATCACTTATATGCGCGTTGTACTGGTCAGTTGCCTCTCAGCCTATGTTCTGACCACTAATTGAGCTTCAATAATATCCTCATCAACAATGAGCACAGTCAGTGTTCTACTATCATTATATGCAATTATTTAATTCACACCAAATGTTTCTATTTACAGATTTCTTAACTACTAAAAGTTGATTACCAGTCGCTTCCTTGTCGGTTGTGAGACAATTGACTAAATAGACCGATCGTGCAACGATGCTTCCGCCCGCATTAATGGCACGTGTTTTAAGCCCTGATAATACTGTAACACGGCAACACGCCTTATCTTTTTACTATCATATTTTGCCAGTTATGTTTATGCCCCAAATAAGCCGATTTATTGCCATCTCCCGGCACAAAGTCAGATCATGTGCTACTGAGCATGTTCTAACAAAAATAAAGTACTCAATAAAATTTTGTCAGATGCGATGCTCAAAAGCGAGTCTTTATAACCAAGGCAAACTTAACCCGCGAGATCAAAGTACAGCACAAATAATAAATCGTTTCTCTATCCTTTTTTCTTCGATAATCACGAATCCTCTAAAATGGAAAAATTTAACTACTTGATAGTTTAGTCGATCTATGATTAAGAAAACCATTCGATATTACCACTACAAAACTACTATAATAATGTTACCGAAATGGTACATTTTTCTAGCAATTTTTTACCCAGGTGTTCACCTAATCTTAGAATTGGGGTTTGTACCACTTAGTTCGTATACTGAAATTAAATGTCAAGGTAAGGCGCCGCGGCAGAATCGCGAGCATACCGAGCAAATAACCCGCATAAGCTCTGAAAGCTATTAAGCTTTTCGGTTATCAGCGACGAAGGTAGGTAGGGCTGCTTTGTTGCTTTATCCAAAATGTCAGGCGTGGTCCATGACGTCACCAGGCGGTGAAATGGCGCGACATTTCGCGGTGTGCCCGCCACGCCCGTGCCCACCCTAATCTCTTGTCATAGCAGGGTTGTCCGAGCGAATCGCTCCCCAAGGTTCTCATTGAGGACTGGCCTCCTTTAGGCTAGCTATATGATACTTTAATCACGGTGAAGTCAATTATACGTTATAACGAGTTGTTGATGTGATTTCATAATGTATGCTTCTATTCGTGAAGTTAGAAATGATAAAGGCTTTCATGGCGTATTGGATAGAACTCTAGATCAGCATTATTTATCTTGGAGTGAAGGAAAGTACCAGTTAATATTTTATTACAGTCGTAGATGTCACTATCTCAAACAGATAACACTTATGATTATTAGCATCATAACGGTTATTTTAATCCCCGCTAATACTATAAATGCGAAAGTGTGTTTAAATTTTACATTAATGTCTAAACAGCTGATAAAATTGCATTTGATCTAGTTATTCCTATATAATTAATTCAAACTTTTCTAGTACTTGAGGAACATCTTTATATATTATAGAATTCTTCGGTACGTGTGTATCCTCGTCACTCCTCCTAAACGACTGGTACAATTTAGACTATATTTTTGTGTGTATTTGAGTGGGTTCCAGGATGGTTCAGATTCACAATTGGAGCCGGTACGTAGCGCTGCGATCAGGTTGCAAGCCAACGATCGCGGTAGGGCAACCTATGTCGGATTCGCTAGTATACATATTAAGCTTCATATGTATACAGGTATCAGGGACTGTCCATTAACTGTATCTACCAAATAATCTAAAAGATTTTATATTCCTGTGTATTTATTGGTATAATTAAACCTTAATGTCTTTAGTTACATTTGGAAAATCTCATTTTATTTCACTTTTTGTTAAGAAATAAATGAAAATACACATGCAATTTATGAAAAACTAGTATAATATAGACTTAGGCCCCTTCACACTAGCGTTTTTCAAGCGTAGCTGTTCAATAAACGTTTCCTATGCGCAGCGCAGGCTCTTGCGAGAGGGCTGGAGCTTCTTCATTACGATTTGCGAGATAGGAAATATAATATTGTAACCAATTCAAACCTACAACACTCAGTGCAATAGACTATACTGGCTAATTAACTATTTCAAACACTGCTCTTCGCATCTTTTGTACTGGGCAAATTCCATTATTAAGTATTGTTCATCTTCAACGATTCTACATGTCTCACATTGAGGATTACTAATTATTTTCATTAGAACTCAAAATTATTAAATGGTTGGCGTCCAGGTCTTTATCTATCTCCTTTCTCAGTAAAAAGTACATCTTATAATTATTATAAATGCGAATGTGAGTTTGTTTGTTCGTTTGTTACGCTTACACGCCTTAACCGACCGATCATCATGCAATATCACATACACATTGTCAGAGGTGCAGAATAGGACATAGGGTACCATCTCTATTCTCACCTAAACTTACACAAGCCGCGGGCAAAATGTAGTATTCCATATTATGTACTTTGCTTTCTGCATTAATATATTACTCTAGTATAAGGGTTGTCTTTGAACTGAGTTTATCATACATTATACGAATGTTGCGAGAGCCTTGCACCCGCAATAAATAAATTTTCAAAAAGGCAAAAGCAAACGCAACTGTCTGCATTGTAATATAAAGTAATTGCTGTAGTTCCGAAAACGGAGAGGAAAAAGGGGGATTTAGTTTGTATGGAAAATACAACGTCTACGTATATAACTACTGAGTTTGTTTCCACTATAAATATTAAATAGGAACAGTTATGCGATGGCATAATGTCTGCTTCATTATAATACCCACCTTAATTACATTTAAACGACTTGACTCAAGAGCATTTACTCATTCTTCTGCTTTCGATTTAATTTGTCTTGTTTTGTAAAATCGCCGTCGGTTGGGGATTGGGGACAAGCGATTTTTAAATGAAAAAGGGAATCCTACGAAGCTCTCCTTGTTTCTTGGTCTTTGTTTCCGATCACATCTATCTGTAAAGATTTTTACCGTCTCTTTAGATTTTGAATTTATTTACACTTACATTTTATCTTCCACCGGGGATGTTTTATTTTATTTTCTAAGTTTGCATGGTTTACAATTTTTGTTGCTTAAATTTTTAAAATTTATATTACTACAAATGTAAAAAATTTAGTTTCTTCATTTTTGTTGTGTAAACTGCGTGTTTAGCCTAAGATTTCGTACTGCTACCTTAAGTGAAAATTAAACCCAAGAGTTCAGAATTACACAAAAAAAATATCGTAGGCTATAGAAATAACGAGGCAGTCCTAACATTAAATTTAATCATAGAGGATAGCTAAAATAATCCTAGTAGGTTGTTCCGTCAGTTTTATCTAAGATAAGCAGCCGTTGGTTGATGCTGTATTTACCCAGAGCATCTAACATTGTTAAGGAAACCACAGAAATGCGAATAAGGCAATTCATGGGATTTTCCAATATTGTTATTTTCTTATCATAAACGATATCAACTATGAACATTAGTGGGAATACTAAGCCATTAGTCACGAAGTATTATTCTGCTTCATAAAAAGAAGATAGTGCGTATGACCAATCACTTCGCTTTGATGTCCCTTTTTACAGATACTTACAGGTTTACCCTGGTTTGTTTATCCGTCTTTTGCTTATCTCGGCAACTAATATTCCAAATTCAAGTTAATAGCATGATTGGAATAATTGCAAATATATGTTTAACTATATTTGCTATTAACAATTAATATAGACAAGGAAATGTTTGTTTCTTATAGAGGGAACCAAAGAGCATATTAAACATTGTAGTACTTTAATCAGGTCAACCGGCATATCGTATATTCGAAGATACATTTCAATTTTTTGTATACTGCATTGTTTTCGACAAATGAGATGAAAATACGTAGGTTATGGCCCTCCCTTACCTCCTTAGGTTGTAAATCGAAATAACTCAAATAATTAGAGAAACAGGAAACATACAATTATGTCTTTAACTCGCACAGTTATCACGGAAGCTGCAAATATCGATTACATATAAACTTAATTATGTGATCGGTACTCAAGCGGTGTGATTTGAAGAATTCTACTAGTAGTCTAGCGTTTTAGGGTATCGCGTCGCCACTGTCACTGTGACGAGTGTTTTGGGTTCGTTCCCCACTCGGGACAAATGTTTGTGTGGTCCACTTATAATTGACCCGAGTCTGTGTGTTGTTTGTGTACGTTGTTTGAATCTATCTAAAATCCTCCGCGACACAGGAAATATTGCTAAGAAGGCAGTTGCTTTAAAATAAAATGTGTAAATAAATCGCTGTTTGTGATGAAGCCTCGTGTCATTCTAAATTTTTTATCTTTATCTCCCCTTTTAGTATCTATCTCAAATTTTATGAATGCTTTTGTGTAATTTTAAAGATTGTACAGATAATTAAAGTGAAAACATTGACTGACAAATGATTACGTTTCAGTGTATATTACGTATTATTATCTTAGAAAAATAATTATTTTTGTGACTTATTCACCGCAGTATCCTTTAACCTGACAGCTTAATCATATCGAGACAATAATAATAATAATATTCTATCACATACACACAACACCATCTAACCCAAACCAAGCAGAGCATAATAATATCTATTTGCTATCCATATGTTATTATTTACTTATTTATATAAAGGTTGTCCCAGAAGTCGACGTCAAGGCAGAACTGGGTGATAGACAAAGTCATAGTAGTTATCAGAAGATTCAAGATTCTAGTTAGAGTGAGATGGAAAAGTGTAAGCAAGACAGAAACCGTATTTCCAGGTAGTCCAAGGGTCCTACGACCCTTGGTTTACCTGGAAAAACTTAATGGCTTATTAGTTTTTTGCTAAGTCAAGGTTTGTTTTTCTAGAGACGTTTTTTTAAAGTAAACATTTTGTTTGATTCTAAAATTTACGTTTACTACAATAAATGTTCAAACTGCCTTCCTTCAGGCGCAACACAAGCTCGACATCTTCTTAAAAAAGATCGCGTTATCAGACGGGCGAACCTTCCGTTATTTACAAATTCAACTGCTTCTGTTATTCTTTGTCGTAGTTCAGTTACGTTTTCGATTGGCTTAGAGTAAACTTTTTCTTTCACCGCGCCCCAGTAAAAAATATCTAGTGGATTTAAATCAGGTGAACGGGCTGGCCACGAGATAGTACCTGACCGCCCTATCCATCTGCCTAGATATTCCTCATTGAGGTATTCTCTAACTGAGCGGGTATAGTGCGCCGGGCAGCCATCTTGCTGGAACCACATTTCCCTGTAAGTGCTTAGTGGCACGTCTTCCAACAAATTTGATAAATGATTATGTAAAAAGCCAAATAAATTTCGCCTGTCAAGATTTTTGGTAGCTCGAAAGGGCCAATGATTCTCCCATTTAAAAATTCCGGTCCACATGTTTATGTACACATGTTTATGTACACATGTTTATGTACACATGTTTGGGTACACTAGAATGATATTAATTTACGTTAAAAACAATATTGAATACCAGGATTATTTACAATAAAAAAATTATAGTCTAAGCCAATTGTCAAGCAAGTGTCATACCATGTTAGAATCCTTATGAAACACGCCAACTTTTAAAGCTACTTGCCAAACTAGCGTAGTACGTTTTTTTTTTTTCAGTACAGCCAGTTTAAATTGGGCAAAGTATTAATTTTGAATACTTAGTTGGGCAATACGTGACATTTTCTACCAAGCTGGAGCAGTTGGCTTTAATTTTTAGGAAACAATTTACGGAAGCATCATTAAGGATTACATAATAAAAGCAAAATTAAAAATAAATGCAGATTTGTAGCAACGAGAATTAAAAGACCATCACAGGGTGTTGACTTACTTGCTTTTTTTTGAAATGCCTATAATTTTGAAAATACTTGAGATAGATTTTTTTTATTTTTTTCTGATACCTACTATGACTTTGTCTAACACCCTGTTCCGGCTTGACGTCGACTTCTGGGGCACCCTGTATAAGTTCGTCATAAATCAAACCACATAATTATCCATATTCCGTCAGCATCAGCAACTCTGCAATAGTCGTGTATTCTACGCTGCCACTAAACCCATGACAAAAAGTCAATAACTTTTTATCCCACTCAAGTATCAAACTGATTTAGCGCTCCTGCAACAGCCGATCGCGTATTCCCGATATGATGTTGCACGAGCGCTAAATCTTACACTACTGGATCAACCATAACCAAATACAATAATGTTCATGTACAGCTAATCTTCTTTCGTGGTTTCGCTCGTGCATATACATAACTATCATAAAAATCTATTAAAACATGTAGCACTATCACAGTAGCCTATTGCAACATGGGTTTAAAAGTTATTTGCTTAGGCTTCATTAACACGTACAACAACCACACCACATCGACGCGACAAAAGGTGATCAAGCAGTAGTGTAGTGTCGCTGCAGTTTTTTGCTGTTGCGTTGTGGTTCCTACAAAATGTGGATGACGTGGTTGAGTTGTCGTTAGTAGTTGCGATGTGGTTGCGACTCACGAGTGCAGACAGACAGTTCGGCACTGGTTTTCGTTGAGGAAACAGTCGTCGGTGCGTCGACGCAGCGTTGTGTCTGCGATGTGGTCGGACGCTAGCTTGCGGTGTCGCTGGTAGTTGCATTGTGGTTGCGATATGGTCGGTATCACCCATGTAGTCGATAATGAACGCAAAATGTGGTCCGTGTAAATTCTTCTATTCATTTTCAATACAAAATTGCTCTCGCCCACGTGGTGTCAATGTGGTGTGGTTGTGGTACGTGTGAATGAAGCCTCAGTAATGAAGACCAATGTTGCTCCATTAATTAAACACTGAAAAATTAACAAAGTTTTCTTGCTTTTAATGTTAAGAAATTACAGACGAAATAAATACAGTTTAACATTTAGAATCAATAGGAATGAAGTAATTCATCAATAGCAGACATTAGTTTCATATTATTATCGGATCCATCGAAGCGTAGTGAATTAGTCATAAGAATAATATTATCATTTAGATAATAGTACGTAATTTACTTAGAAACGTGATCAATTTTAAATGAACTTTTGCACAGACAGATTGCGGACAGGAAAATAGTAGGTACTAAGTCGAAGCATAGCTCTGTCTTAATGCGATTTTTCATTCACCAAAGTCTATACCTGCTACTCGTATTGTACTTACTGAATTCTTGTTGTTGATTAGCAGTGTCAAGTCTTACCCAATATCGCGTATCGTAAATCCAACGGTACCCTAAATGTCTAACCAAATGTAATTAAGTAATTAGCTTTTCGTTCAGAGTCCCACTCTAATGAATTAGTTCTAAAAAAAGTTACCAGCATATTAGTTTCTTAGTATGGGTATCGTGCAATTATATTGTATTTTCAAAGATATAAAGCCTTATCGAGAATATACCAAAAATGAATGATCAAAGTAGTCACGCATAACGTGAATAACAATTTTCTCAAATGATAATGGTTTACTTTTGTTGACAGGTAATCGCCATGCTAGTAATGGTTCGCTGTCTGTAGGACGTGTTGCTATTTCGGCTTCAGGTGAGTTATCACTGCATTGTATCTTTATCTATACAATATTATCTGCCAACTGTCCTGTTGCTCTAGTGGCATTTATGTGTGAGCTGTTACGTAACAGTATCCATGATAATTTCATGATTGAAAAGATTCTAGTTAGACGCAACTTTTAAATAGACTGAATATTACTTGTTTGATCAAAAATTGCACACGCCTGTGGTTTCTATGAACATATAAAGCAAAAGGGTACTGGCTGTCATTAAAATCTATGACAGATACCTATATCCTGACAACTAGTCGTAGTCCGGACAATTTAAACCTAAAAATAGTAGTGAAGCTACAAAAATGCGCATAGCGGTAAAAATTGGTAGGAATGTTCGGAGCACCATTATATGTGAAATCTGAAAAGTCCCCACCGATCCCGTACCTGGAAAAAAATTATTCAAGGTCAAAGGTCACAAAAATGGGGTTTTCGCGTTTTCCCAGAAAAATGTTAAGTTTTATCAAAAAAACTAACTAAGACAAAATTGTAGATCATAAAATTATCTACAAATATTTCAATATGGTACCTTTTCTCCTAAGAGCCACTGTTTCTGAGATATAACGGCTCAAACAGTTTAAAAATAGTATTTTTCATAACATGCATAAGTACGCCATGTATAAACATCACTGAAGCGGTAATACAATGAAAAATTTTTTTCTATCGGTCAGTGTAACTTATATATTATACAAAATAGTAAAGTTATGAGAATATTAGGTCAAAGGGAACTCAGTCTCTTATTATACCGTGTGACTGGTTAAATATTGTACATACTTAAGGACATGATAATTTATGGTCAGATGTATTGAATAAAAAAAACTGTGTAACTTGCAGAGAAAACCTTTATGAAAATTTGTATGAAATATCCATAAAATGTGGACATTGCGCGCGTCGCACACAGCTGTCGGAGGATAATGACCTTTGATAAGAAAAGGACGGGCGGGGGTGCAAATTCGGGAGAGTGCAGGGTGCAGTAGCGGGAGGCGGAGGCGAAGGTTTTGTTAAGCTTTGGTATATGCGCAAGAGTGTCCGCACATTAGTTTTTATTGGATAACCAGGTCAAATTTTAAATACCATTTTTTGTTAGGTATTTGGCTCCAGAATCGAGTACTGAATACCCTCCTTCAATATGTCCAGTCTTTTACCAATCAGCCTGTATACGCCAGTGTAACCTTCAGCAACATCTGTCTCCTATTCAATTGTCTACATGGCAAGAGTCGTATACCTGCTTTCTCTTGAAATAAAATGCCTAATAAATGAAATACGATTAGTTTTGAGTGTTACTTCTAAATGAAAACACGTGTTTGATCTGAATATTTTATAACGTATTTCGTGCTGTCGTGAGTTTTATAAAAATAAAATCGGTATTTTGTTTTATTTGTACTAAACTTTTAAGTGAAGGTGAAACTATTACCGGATCGTGGCATGAAGACACATTAATCAATGCAAGTACAGAAAGAACTTATACATGACAAAAACTACATTCGAAAGAGTTCTATTGCTTCAGCTAATAAAAGACAACACGAAGAACAAGGAGCCAGTACGTCTAAAGTAAGTCCTCCTCGTACTAGAGCACGTGTAAATGAATCATCTTTTTGTTTTAACGAATTATGCTTATTCTGCGGCGAGGAATTGAATGAAGAGCATGAGAAAAGAAAATCCTTGGCTTCTTGCCGGAGAAATTACTCAAAACAATTTTTTGCAACTGTAAAAAGTAATGTGGTGCTAAATGCGGCTGCAAAAAATTTGGATTGTTTTGTTCTCTAGCAAGTACTAGATGTCAAGGCCAGTCGTGCTCCAATGTTGAATCACCAACAGCACAGGATTCGAATGATATCAACGAGGAGACGTGATGCATCTCTATTGAGGCAATTTACTTGCAACCAGCAAGAAGAAGAAGGAGAAGGAGAAGAATACGGATCGGATGTACAAGAAGAAGAATAAGAAGAAGAGGAAGCAGAAGTATTAGATGATTATGATCACGACGAATATTTCTGGCCAGTTTTTTAAAAGTTACACGGCTTTCGTCATTTTTAATACAACATTATATTTTATTATCCAATATTTTTTAATTAAACAGTGTCACAATAGACGTACATAACGCGGAAAACATATTAAAAAAAAAACGCGATAAATATACTATCTCACAGATGGCGTGGAAACGTGTGCATATTATGAAAAATGCAACTTTTTCAACTGTTTGAACCGTTATATCTCAGAAATGGTGGCTCTTAGGAAAAAAGTATTGATATATTTTTTATAGATTTTCTTGTCTGAAGTAAATTTTAATAAATCTTACCAATTTCCTAAAAACTGCGAAACACCAGTTTTTGTGACCTTTGACCTTGAATAATTTTTTTTCCAGGTACGAGATCGATTAGGACTTTGCAGATTTTACATATAATGGTGTTCCGAACCTTCTTATAAATTTTAAGCTTTATGTGAATTTTGGTACTTTTGCATGTCTAAATTGACCGGACTATCAAGCCAATATATTATAGAATAATACTACGCCGGCTTAAAAACGGTCACTTGAAACGAAAATAAAATTATTTGTATAGACTGACTCAACATCAATTGCGAAAATCATTTAGTATTAAGAGCCGAGCGAAATGTGCCAAAACAGGCGGTCACAGTTAAGTAAATAAAATCAACAGCTTTTCCTTAATACAAATATAAAATATACATATACCATAACAATGAATGTGTTTACAATTACTCCGTGTAAAAAACATAAAATAATTAATATTTTCGCCTACAAAATTACGTAAATTTGCACGAATAATGCAAAAACGTAAGCTCGAGTTACGTGCTTTTAGATTATAACAGTAAAAATCTATCCTATTTTAAAGCTTAAATGAAACATAAATAGTTATATTACAATTTGACCGTCCCAAATATTTAAGTTATTGGTTGACTAAAATACACAAATAAAGATAAAGATACACATTTATCAAAAAAGCACTTCAAATCCTCCATACCATTTTACTATGGCGGCCACGCGCCGATTTGAATATGCGCCGCACGAGCTCTGTCATTATCTGTCTTACGCTCGGTGCAGTCTTAAGTTATCACAAAAAATATATAATGCAAAATAGATATTGTAACTATTTTATTATACTGATTCTACGATGCAGTCGAGAGAAACACGAACAAAAGAACATAGAAAAACTAAATGCCTACATTTCAGCCAGCGTAGTAGATCGACTTATGTTATCTACTTAGCTCTATACCAGGTCTGCTACCTAGGAAATTGTTTAGGTGAAGCGAAATAAGGGTAATGAATACACCTTCGCCGAACCCTCCTTGTGTATGTATGTATGTATTATCGCGTGACGCCATATTAGATTGTTCAGCTTTGTCATTCCGATGGATGGATTGTGACCGGCTGACTCACAAATGTCGCCAAATCGTTATTAGTTAAGAAACTTTGGGGTTGACTTTTTTGTTTCGCTGCTGTAAATATAGACGTATTACGAAGCGGCAAGTGACCATTGTTTTAGCCGTCAACGGTGTTGATGGATGAATTTGCTTAGTTTTCGCCAAACGCGGCCTAAATGCGGAAGAAGGGTGTATTGTCTCTGAAGGCCGACGCTTCGAAGGTGCGGCCGTCACCAGTCACGCGCTGATGTTGGCAAAAATAAACACATTGCTTGCAATTAAAAGGATTTTTATTGTGTAATTTTAGTGGCAAAGTAGATATACCATATTATTATATATGAGTACCATAATAATATGGCAACTGCGAATGAGGGAGTTGGTAGGGAAAGAACTTGTCGAACAAACTCTAAACTCAAATTAAGACTCTGAAATGTATGTCTAATTAAAAGATGCCACATCCAAAGAGTTTGCATGAAGAACTTGATGTAAGTATGATTATATATACTAAGTAATATGTGATGGCAATTTAACATTTCTGGTCATACATAAAGTCACGCCAGTATATCGCTGCAGAGGTAGACAGTGGTGTATAACACCCACACAATAGGAGTTGAGCATATTGCCATCAATAGGCTCGCATATTGCATATTTCCAATCCTCGTGCTGCTAGTGAAAATTGCCTATAAAAAAGGTGACTACTACTACTTTAATGTGTATATAAAATGCAAGTCATAACATGAGTTGCAAGAATGAGTGTCAACTTGTGTTTGGTTTTTGGTTGTCATATGTACGAACAATTTAATAAAATATTAGGTTAGTCACTAGTTAGGCCGTTCTTAAAGTTCCTGAGAAACAACATGCTGTTGCTGTTACGTGTAGGTCAATAAATTATTAATTCTACACATTGTGATGAGTGGGAAAGTCGTAACAGTTGTTACTATTGAGGTCGTTTTGTTGTTTAAATTATTTCATTAATTGATTTATTAAACGAACCATAGTGAAACACGACTCAGACATTTATCTTTGTGTTGCTATTATAGAGTAATTTTCTATCACGGAGTCCTAAAAGCCAGTCTCCGTAACTATTGTAGGTACCTAGAATATAATCTTAATATGAAATTTTTCATATTTACTTTATACCTTTTTTGCTGTCTATTTTTCTCTGGAATCGTTAATACTTATCCTTTTTTAAACAGGCTTATCCGACTATAAATGTAATTGACCGTCAAGCCGCTTCAAATAAGTAAAATGTATTTTCTTCATAACCTAAAAATAAAATATTTATGCAAAACTTGCATAACTGAATAAGTTATAATTAGTGCTGATTGCAAGTTGTCTGTGGTTTTATTTTCTGATTGTACAAGATGCTATAAGGTACTGTTTGGAAAGTGGAATTTATTGACCGATTAACTGTGTCCGGTTACCGGTAAACCTCAATAGGCTTGCCCTCTATTATTAGGGAATAATAGGGTAATACACCGCTAGTTAACTCCACTAGGCTATAAGAACAGGTGTGGTACTATATTAAGATGTATTGCGGGCGGAATAGTTTCCGATGCCTCGAATCACCTGATTACTCGAGCTATTTAGCAATCTGCGCTTGAGGGATGACGCGGTCGAAACCTATTCCACCCTATCAGTTAATCGATTCTCCGGACGTGTCTATATTGGCAGTGAGTGACCGCATAGACGCATGATAGGCGCCACACGCCTTACTCAATCACGGCCGGGACTAAGCTTTAATATGGCCCAAAGTAGAACGCGGAAACAGCGTTTCAGGCCAAACTAGTTCTTCGTTGTCAGTAACAAGGCTCGTTGTCAAAGGTTTATGGTTTAAGGGGTGGTTCTGTTTACTTATCCTGTCGGCCTAATTTGTTTTTGTTAACGGGAAGAATATATGTATATTTAGAAGGCCACGTTTGCCATTAATGTTTGATTTGACCTATTGGTTCGCTTTTATTATGACTTAAATGTTAGTACGACTGGTTATAAGGTACATTTGATTTTGACGCATTAAGCTGTTTCTTTTTTATTCTGAATTAAATGTGTAGAAACCTGATGATATGAAAGTTGTTTTTGTTAGTTTCATAATTTTTTGCTATTATTACTATAACTGGCTAGGAGAATGTTTAAATACATTTTATATTAACCTTTGAATAAATACTTTTCCCAATAGCTATTATTTCGAGACGTGTTAAATTGAATTTAGGTTAAATAGATAACTTTTACAAAATAGGTTTATCAACTTTAATAAGTATCATATTAATGTCTAGTTAGACAAGCTTTCTTTTAAACATGACAATCAAGAGATTCCGAGTTCGCTTCTCGTGACTAGAAAAGTGTTAAAATTGTTATTCTTTTAAGCAACTTCCAATAGTACGACACTTTGACAGGTACATCGAAATAGGCTCGCAACCTATTATGCACTATTTTAATATAACTGGTGATCTGTCAGTGATGATGTTATGATGTGTGATTTTATCTTATATTTACTGTCCACCCAATGACTGCTACAATTACGTAAGCCGTACATAACTGCCCATACATAACTGGTGTTGAAAATGGATACAACCTGTAATATACATATCCATATATTAGTCATTTACTGACAATATTAAATGAATTAACAAACCAGATTAAGCCAGTGTCGCGAAAGCAGACAAACTGGCTTTCTTTTCTCAATATAAATAAAACACAGTGCGTTACAAGAAAGAGGTTCAATCGTGATGTTGCCATAGTGACTGATGATGTCACGACATAATTTTTTGTTGCTTTCGTAATGTAGGCCGTGTGAAAACTGGAAACGTTACTCATACGCAAATCTAAATCTAATCTATTGCCTACTAGAATTTCTTACTCAGTTTCGCCCCTAAGTCTTTCGCACCAAGACCTCGTGCTTGTGACTGGTAAGGTCAAAAACTAAAAAAGTATAGGTAGATTTATCAAGTATCTTTGCTAGACTCCATTATTAAAAGAATCGCCTTACGCTATTATTATATCTCTCCCATAGGGACTCTCATCTCTTAACCTCTTGTATGCCGGAATACCAGACATAATAGAAAAAGCATTGTGTCTCGCGTAGATCCACGTTCCGGCATACCACAGGTTAATGCGTTTACTTATTGACAAGCCAGCGACCTAACTTGTCTCATCCCATCTCAAGTAGATGGTAAGAGAAAGGTCATTACTCCTGATTTTGGCCGTCCACGACCTTACCAACGAACCTTATCAAGTTGTTAATTCAATAGCCGAGACGACAAAATGCAATATTTCTATTATTGGAGTGTTGCCAACACAGCGTGACTGATTTTTCTTATTATTCATGTCTTATTTTAATTTGCAGTATATTTTAAAAATATATGGTTATAAAGCATTTATTTTCGAGAGCGTTTTATGGATTTGAAATAGATGCATTGTACCAAATCGATTTATACATAATTATCTTAATAATAATCGGTTGATTAACGTATCTAAATGATTTTAAATTTGATATTAAAGTTTGATTGATAAATCAGTAAAATGCATAAATAAATCTCCACGTTCTACATTCTTTAGAGTTTAGTCGATGCGTTTGCGCATATGGTACGTGAATGAAGTCACGGACGAGATAATATTTACGAGACGTCTAGACAAAAGTCTAACTAAGTTAATCTGTACGATTCCCTTGTACGATTTTAGCTCTTAACCACGTTGAACATTGTCGAGTCGAGTAACACTGTTTTTAGTTCATTAAAATCTTGGCCATAAGTCCTTTCCGGTAAATGTACGGAATACAATATACCTATCACTAACCTACAACATAGTCAATAGTTGGATGCTCTTAGACGTAAGTACTTTTTGATGCAGTTATCTGATTTTTATATAAAATACTAGCTGACCCGCGCAACTTCGTCTACGTCACATAAGAGAATTTTCCCCGTTCTTGCAACAATTTTTATTGATGCTACGCTGCTATTGGTTGAAGTGTGATGTTATATAGCTTATAGCCTTCCTCGACGAATGGGCTATCCAACACCAAAATAATTTTTCAATTCGAACTAGTAGTTCCTGAGACTAGCGCGTCCATCCAAACAAACAAACTCTTCAACTTTATAATATTAGTATAGCCTTAATGACATGACGAATCATCATGCAATTTCGCATACATGTCGTCAGGAGTATAGAAAACGACATAGGGTTACTCTTCATCCAGAAAAAAATAGTAAGTGGTCTTTCCGAGAGATCGAAAATTAACGTAGCCTTACCTTAACACAACATTTATGCGAGCGAAACCGCGGGCAAAATTTAGCCTGCTATAAATGCGAATGTGAGTTTGTTTGTTTATTACGCTTTCATGCCTTTACTACTCGACCGATCATCGTAAAATATTGCATACACATTGTCAGGGGTACAGAATAAGACCTAGTACTCTAGGTAGGTAGGTAGGAAAGTACTCCTTCCATCCAGAAATAAATAGAATACTTTTTCCGAGCGAGCAAAGCCGGAGCTGGCAAAAGCTACTTATTTATGATTTGAATGGCGATTCTGACATGAATTAATCACTAATAACTCTTAGGTTATTTATTACAGTCTATATTTCAGGCATTTTTAAGTGTTACGATTATATTTACCGGTGGGCACAAAAACTACATTAACTTGCCCGTATTACCCTATTAATTCGAGGAATAAATTGCGGATCAATTATGGTATAATATATAATATAATAAGCCATTTACTAATAAGCCAATAAACTAAATTCATGGTTAAATATCAATAATAAATCGTTAACAAGAGTTATACTTTAATTGCCAATTTCTTTCTTTGTTATTAATAAATTACTGTCTACTTTTCGCGTTCTACTTTAACCAATATATATTTCATTTTTAAACGTGCATTTTTATTCTCCCTAGGTTTAATATTTAAGTCTGATTGCATAAATGCTACAGTAGTTATTGTGGTCTTGATATTCGCCTAGTATTGTAGGTTTGATCTCTGCGCGAGACTAATATTTCTGTGATCGCTAGGCGGTTGTCATGAGTCTTGAGTACTTGATTAGACTTTATATCCAACATTTTAATTTTATATAGACTTTCCTAACATCACAACACTAAGGAGGTTGTCATTTTTATAAAAAGTGTGGATTTTAATTTTTATTATATAACAATGACTACACGCACTTTACATACTGATGTATATATGTAAAGTCGACAACGGCCGGTGCTTTACGCTGGGTTATGTTTGCAAATCCCTCGCGAAACAGGGTGACGGGTCTTGTGGCTATTTCTAATTATTAACGGACACAAAGTACACCCAGACCCAGAACAATTATTTGTGCTTTACACAAATAATAATGGAGACAGCAGTAAAGCAACCGCTTTTTTGTTGCACCATTCGTACAGAAGACAATATATAAATATGTATCTGTATTTCTACTATTAAATTGCTAACTATCCATTTTAGTATTCGTAGTTTTCTCTTTCCCTCAACATTTTACTTTGTATTTGAATTTTTTCTTACGTAAAGAAAGAACCCATCACTGTATCTCTAATTGGATGACACCCCCCAATGTACTAGAGATGCGCTTCTAACGAAAACCAGAGTTCGTAAATGTCGACAATTTTTATTTGTTTTATGTGGTTGCTAAGCAGTGACAGAGTTTCTGCCTCAATAATAACTTTACAAATACAAAGTTGTGGCCAAATAACATATATTTGATAAAGACTGTAATAGGCTTGCCCTTATTATGTAAGACCTAAAAAGATAGGTGGCGATATTTTATTTGTCTGATCCATGACATCGTACTCATTCGCCCCTATCCTCTCATTACTTTGTATATCAATTAGTTCTTCCTGATTACGAATAGTGAAATTTCTACTTAGTATTGTTATACCTATTGCATTGTTAATTGCCAATAGGTAACAGTCACTGACTACCCGTATGCACATACATACTCGTACGTTGCGCAAGACTTGCCGACATAATTACTCTTTTATACAAAAGGCGCTTTACAAGTTTCTTGGTGCAATATAGCTAGGTAGTAAATAGGTACATTAAAATTCGTATTCTGACACCTAAGCCATTTTGGTATATATAGTACCTTCATTATTGTCTTCATAGATGGTCTAATTTCATCATACACCATTTGTTAAAAGATGACATTTCAGGGTAGAAAGTAAGCTAAGGATTTCAACTTTTTACATCTTCGCTATATATTCTCATTTGCTTTAAAGTTTTAATAGCAGAATGCAGGTCATGTTAACGAAATGTTAAAGGTGACGTCTTCGATCGCGCAGGCCGTGCCGTCTCGATGAAAGCGTTTCATAACAAAAAAGGCATTGGACGTAGAACTGAACGAATAATTCAATGGAAGTAGCGTCGTACGCGAGCTTTGGTAGAGCTCCAAATCACCTTGAGGTTCGCTGTGCTACGTACGCTAAAATACACTATCAAAACAGTGCGTTTCGTTCACCGTTCGGAGATACACGCTTGCTTGGCAGGCGCTCCAGCAATATAATTATTGTTTCACAAATAAAGCCGTGAAGAAGCCGCCAGGATTTTACTTGCTTTTTTTCCGTTGTGCCTTATTATGTATTAGTATATGAATACTATTTTCAACTATAATAGAGGAGAATTGTTTTTGTTATGTGAATGTGACGTGTATAACGCGGACTCAGCGTCTCGTTGGATTGTCTGAGATTCGTCTGGGCGAAACAAATTTTTATGATGTAAGTTCTACATACCTAATTAAATACTTGATAAATATGATAATTCTGTTTCACTTATATTACGGTTTGCAATTTAATTTAATATCATAAACGTATCGTGGAGATTAATATACTTACACCTAATATAATTATTTACTTTATGTTTTACACATATCTAATTAAAATAACGGATGATATTCAGAACTAAAACGTATTAAAAATACATAGACAAACAGGATATGCATTATATTATTTTAATTTTACAAACTTGTTTTGAATAAGTAATGATTTTGATTGATTCTGACGTATTAAAAAAAAAAGAAAAACGATAAAATGTTACATTCAAACAAGGAAGACCCCGACTACACATAAAATTGTGACCTAATATGTAATATTAAAACTGAACATTTTAATGAGATATAAATGTAATAATTCTAAGTGACTACATTAGTTTACTTAGATATATTATACAAAGAAACATAAGTAGCATTTAGAAAGGATTTACTAAAAGTGTTATATTTGTTCGTTTTCTGCAACATTCTCGAAAACTATTAGCCTTGAAAATTGTATTTTTATTAAATAATGACAACATAAAATATCCTTCAGTGGCGCAATTTAAATAGTAATAGTAATTAAAATAGATAGTGTTAATCCTTGAATCACTGCAAAGCTCTAAGTTTTCTGTGTTCATTACTTAGGCTTATTTTCATTTGTAAAGCTGAACCAAATAAATTAATCAAAATCAACAGAACGAAATATTTGAGATTTTCAGTATTAATAACGAGTTTTTAGGAAAAATATATTGGAATTAATTCAATAACAAATGTTTGCCTCTTTAACCAAGAAATGTAATAATTAGAAAGATAATACTAATACTGATATGCAAGAAACGCTCATTATATTGATTGAATAATAATATACCTATCTTAGCGGATTTACATGTATTCTACAAGTGTGCACAATCAAACTGATATCGATAAATTGGCAACTCATAACTTTGATTCATATCTTTGACATGTTTTGATTAAGGTATTGGCAAATGCATAATTATCTCCCTCGCGCTAGAATTCTATACAATTCCATCAAGTTGGTGGAACTATCGGTCATAATTATGTTCCACTGGCACTTCAGTCAGGTTTTGCAACTTGAGACGCGATATTAATATGACGTCTCTAGGATATTAAAATGATATTCCTATGTAAGAGAGAACTCCTTCTTATACTTACATAGTTAAAAAGTTATTATAAAAGTGTTAACGAACAGGCATGCATAGAATCAGATCAAATACAGCCAAAGTGGTATTTAATAGACTTATCTTTCATTTACAACAAGTACAAAACTATAGTATCTGTCAAACCATCTATTCAAGAGGCGCGAATCTGTGTCTTCGTCATAGCAAAGACGTGACTATATGTTGTTGACATTAAAAGGGAAAACCTTTACATAGTGAGTCATCGATTCTCGCCCCAAACCCTTTAACCTACTTTCGTGTAATCAGGGCTGTCCCTGTCTCAGTAATGACGTATCCGATGTTATGTTATTATTATATTTTCATCATGATATCCACACTACGTATAGGCACTCTCCTTTTTTATATGTATTATCTGTTAAATAAAATAGCATGTCATCCATATATCCCAAATGGGTTAGACAAAGTATCACTTCCACGATAATCTAGACAGGTTTCTCGTAGAAGGGGTGAACCTATTGCCCCGAGCGGAGGATTTGACTGCGCTCTTGCTGATTTCCTGAGAAAAGCTCACAGTACCTGACATTGATACCTGGGTATATACCATACCCAATGGATGCTGGGTATTTCCCAGTAAAACTTAGAACAAGCAAATATATATTTAGATCACCTCTCGCATTTTTATTAAATAAGTGCGAAGTTTCGTTACGATCGAGTCAGTAATTCCGGAAAAATATAAAATACGTAGAAGTTAAAAATTTAAATGTTGCTGTTGTATATAATATAACGTTTCTTGAAATTGAGTTGTTATGCACATCTGCTTGCACGACCTAGATTATAAAAACATATTTGGCAACAAAATTTGATCACGATCAAGCAAAACTAATTGTGATTCTAATTAGTTCTTATATAATATACACGTTTTTAAAACTTGTAGTTATCTTAAATGTAATTAACTAATGTTTAGTGTGCCGTAGTCTAACAAGAAAGTATAATTCATACCCAGATGCAAACACGGTATGTATGACTTATTCAATCTTAAACTATTGTGTTTATTTAGATAAATATACATATATGTAAGCAGATATTGGTAACCCTAAATCAAGAGATCAAATGCGTCATGAACTCATGGCTCATGCGATTGGAAAAGGAATTTGTTCCCTGTTCTTCTATGTTAAAAAGAAGCCTATAAATACTTCAGGGTGTCTTTAGAATAAAATAATATTATGTCCAGATTATACATTTGACTACTTAAAACCTCTGCGATACAAAATCCATCTCTAGGATGCGACTATTCCTGTCAACATTCCTTTATTTAAATTTATATACTATAGTTAGCGTACAATAATAATTATATCGTATTCACAATCACTGTCTGCCTTGATTATAGTCACGCCACTGTGACACAGGTTTAATTCAATAATTTCATTTACGTGTTTACACGGGGGTATCCTTGCAAATATCGCATGCTTCTATTTTGTTCCGGTAATTATTCACTACTTTTGTATCTGCCGAATGGCGCTATGATTAATTTTAAAGTCAGCATAAAATTTCCTTTAATCCAACGGTAAGTAGTTAGCTGTAGTTAATCCACGTGATGGGCATGCGGATAGGCATAAACTTCTATGGCCGTATTAGTATATTTCTTAAGTTTTTCTTTCTTATAAAAGATAACTCACGCACGTGGAATAATTCCTGTATCGCAGGGGACTTTATAAACGTTCAAACAACGGACACAAAGAATACCCAGACTCGGACCAACTATACACAAATTTGTCCCGTGTGGAGAACCCTCAACACTCGGCGCGGCGGCAGTGGCGAGGCGACCACTTAAACCACTACGCCATCCGTGCAGTTATCTATACCTACTAATATTATAAAGCTGGAGAGTTTGTTTGTTTGTTTGAACGCGCTAATCTCAGGAACTACGGGTTCGATTTGAAAAATTCTTTTGATGTTGGATAGCCTATTTATCGAGGAAGGCTATAGGCTATATAACATCACGCTACGATCCACGGGGGTGGCCCAATAACGATAAACGCGGATGAAACCGCGGGAACATCTAGTTCTCAATATCAGCATAGTGTCTAAATGAAGGGACCTTCCGACGCTTTCGGCTGATGAACGCACGTGTCAGTCGTTGAGAATCCAGTTTATTCAAAATACTCTGACGACTAATAAGGCTCTTCAGACTAATTAGTCTTAGTCCCTCCGGCTGGAAAGCTGCAAGCAAAAACAATCGAGGCATTAACTCGTAGTAATGATACGAAACAAAATTAAATTCTATGATATCTATCGCAAGCAGGTGCATAATATGACAGAGAAGTTCTTTCGACTTCTTCATTGAACATGCATTGCTACAAGATATCAATGTTTATTATCCTCGGCGCTGTACGCCATTTATTCATACATAGCACTGTCCTATTGACATTTATGATATTCGCTTATAAACGATCTCGGTCATAGCTCGAGCCATTTGTATTTGCATTTATCTTTAGAGTTTCAGATTTACAATAGATCCTTATGCTTTATATGTTACTTACCTTGGTTAAACGATTACATTCCTTTCACGTAATCTAAGGCTAAGAAAACATGAATTGGAGTCAGCAACATATACATTTAAACGTACAAATAAATGTATTGTGATATATTGTCATCAAATCGACTGACATGAGGTGTTTCTGTTTAAAATGCCACGTTAAATATGAACACAACATAAAACGAAGTTACCTGTCTGTATGTAGTGTACCTGTCTGTGCATGACAACAGGGCACTAACTATTAAATTGTTCATATTTATGTCTAATAGACCTATGTAGAAATTGAATGGTGCATGACGTTTGATCTCTTTCAATCGTTAACGGGAACCAAATTTTTAACCCTGACTGTATTTAATATATTGACTTGAACTTCGGTAATAAAGAATCCGAGACATCGCAATTCACAGTGACCCGCCGCTAGTCACTTTTGTTTTAATAAAAGTCAGCTCCTGCGCTAGGGATAAACCCTGAGTCGCAAGGGGCCTTATAAACATTCAAACAACAGACACAAAGTACACCCAGACTCGGCACAACCATTTGAGGATCAGACAAATTAGTGTCCCGTGTGGGGATCGAACCCACAACACTGGGTGCGGCGGCAGTGGCGAGGCGACTACTTAAACCATTACACCATCCGTGCAATCAAAAATGCACTGTCTCTGTGTCTACGAAGCAGTTTATGTTAGCCGTATTGTACTGTTTACATTTTTATCTCTGTATATTAATACGTGAAGCAAAAACTTTGTACCCCTTTTTACGAAAATTGCTCGGTCTGAGGACTATGAAATTTGGCACAGTTAAAGTTTATATGGAGAAGGAGTGAGCGAAAGGAGCGAATCCTAATATTTATATAAAATATGCATTAGAAATACATTAAATTAATGAAAAAGCACTACACGCACACAACCATGCATTTGACACACGCAATCGAATCGCGTTCGTAGTATTTCGGCATTGTTCGGCTGATGTAGATTCTTCGTACATATCAATCAATCAGCAATATCTTACAGGCAACCTTTGGATGAATTGAAATTATATATACTATTAATATTATAATATATTTACGTATTTATATGTAATAATGAAAAAGGAAATTACCGTCCTTACTGCTTATCATGGTCTTGTTGCCCCAACATTACGAGATGGCATCATTTTTTTGGGGCAATTCCACAAACAGCATAATGGTTTTTAAAGTCCAGAAGCGGTGCGTGCGAGCCCTGTATGGTCAGAAGTCATTAGATAGTTGTAAGCCTTATTTTATCAGGAACAACATCCTAACACTTTCGTCTCTTTACATATTGGAGGTAGCTTTGTTTGTCCATAAAAATCCTCAATTATTTCAGCGCATATCAGATGTTGTGAAGCGAAATAGGCGCAACGATAACAGATTATGTTTACATAGCGAAAAAACAAGTCTGATGGGCAAAAGTCTGTTATGTATGGCGGCAAAAATTTATAATAAAATACCATGTAACATAAAGTTGTATAATATAGAAATATTTTAATAAATTAAAAAAGATCTTGAAGGAGAAGTGCTATTATAGTAATAATGATTTTTTTTATTGCAAATAATCTTAAATAAATGAAATTTTGATATTCAAATTTATTTTAACGTTTTGATTTTGACATTTTAATTTATTTTGACACTTCAATGATGACATTTTAATTTGTTTTAACTTTTTCTTTTGATATACAAATTTGTTTATCTGAAAGTATTTTAATTAGCTAGGCATGCCATTTTAATTTAATTGGTTAAATTTTATTGATTTCTTATCTAAATATGTAATTTGATAATTTAATTTTTTTTTAATTTTTTTATACTCGACACGTTCATACTCCTCCTTAGGCAGATTTTGGTGGTACTAATTTAATAACCTTTTTGTAATCATGTACTTAATACCCAAAATGGATTGAATAAATAAATGATTTGATTTTATTTGAAAGTAGCGAGTTTAGGAATATTGTCAATTAAATAGTATAGTTAAGTAAGTAAATAATAAAATGTTAGAAAAGATAGCTAAATTTACCTGTATAGCCTTGGCGAAATCTAAATGAAATGTGATTATAAGGATATAGTTCTAGACAATAAAACCTTAATAACTATTAAACTTAAAATTTAAATCAATTATGGTCGAATTTCGACCACTATGCGACCGCTAGTATTGTTTAACATGTGTCTTAAAACTATTCCACATATTATCATGTTTTAATCCAAACGCTAAGTTTTGTGTACAATAACATATAATATACAAACAAACATTTTCATGTTATTATTGTAAATATGACGTGTCACGGACTAAAATGGCTATGTAAGTAGGCTACTCAAGGTTTGACCTGTATGATGATGTCACCATTCCACTACACACATGGGCCCCGAGGATTCGTATATTTTACGAGTTCACATGTGTGGAATAATTACTTGGAAGTCAGATTTTAGATGTTAATAGTAGACGTAAAGATTAATTGTACATATTGTTTATCCCTGAAGAAGTAGGCTGGCGTGTATCACACTCAAATTCCGCACGTTATTTTTAAGTCGTAGATAACAAAGAGTAATTCTATCTATTACTTATCACCGTACACAGATCTAGAGTCCCCTTTGGTACCAAGAATTTCGTAACAGAACTCTCTAATAACGGTACTAAGGCCAGGGATCAAGAAGTTACGCTTCAGTTTATATTTTTCGGCTAATTATAGAATATAATAATAACCAGGCCATTAAAAAGACATTTGTAAATTACTTTTTATGTAGTTGTAACTATAATATGATATTAAAAGCTGTACGGCTTTTGACAATTATTCATCTGTGTTTATGTCTATGATAAATTGATAACAAAAGAAAATGCGTCAAGCTTGTAGTATCACCTACCAGCGCTATCTTAGGGCGCGTTCACATATAACGTCCGTTTTAACAGGATCCGTTTTAACGAATCCGTCGCTACTGGAGATAGTATTCACACAGCATTTATAGGATCCTTTTTAACGGATCCGTTGCTACTGGAGGTGATTCAGGGCGAGTTCACATAGAACGTCTATTTTTACAGCATTTACAGGATCCTTTTTAACGGATACGTCGCTACTAGAGATACGCTGCACTTTCGTTCTTTAGTGTTCGTCCACTTTTCTACGAGGATGGACGTTGTCGTGTTGTATTGGTACTATCGTCGTCTGCGTTTGAGGAAGCCCCGGCGTTATTGGATCCATCCATTATTAAGGGAAAGATGTAGAGGTGCTGCTTTTGTGCGTCAGCTAAAAGAAGACGAATCTAAATTTTTTGCTTACTTCCGAATGACGACGTCTACTTTTGATGACCTTCTTAAACGATTAGAAAAGGATTTAAAAAAGAAAGACACTACCTGGAGAAAAAGCTTGTGCCCTGAAGTAAAACTAGCGATATTTTTAAGGTAGGAACTTTAATTGCTGTAATTATTAATTAAAATTTTAAATTACAAAGGCTTACAAAAACAAAGACTTATTTTAAAAATTACTTAGATCTGGGAAGTCTGACTCCTGGCTCACTGTAGATTCTACTGATGGCGAACCTACTACTGCTGGTGTAGAGTCAAGATGATGTGGCCTACTAAAATAACCTTGGGTGTGGTAATGAGGAGTGCTAGAACTTTGTGAATATGGAGACCACTCGTAGTTTGACTGACCATATCTCCTACTTTTAATATTTTGTAAAAGATTTAACACTCCAGACTGAAATTCTAACATTTGATCCTCATTAAGAGAAGATAGTTGCGGCAAAATACCTTTGAAGAAAGATAGATTCGGATTTTCAGGCTCATTTCTACCGTTTTTTAACTGATCATTCATGTATTCAATCATTTTGATATCTACTTCATTCAAATTTCTTTTGATTGCCTTGCGTTTCGGAGGGGCTAAATTTTGTCTGTCACTACTACTTTGTTCCATAATCTGATCAGGTTCTTCTTCGTTTTCTTTATTAATATCTTCTGTTTCTGTGTTGTCTTACTTATTTGTTTCATTAATATTCACTGGGACGTTCTCGTGTGTTTCACCAGGGGTGACAACTTTTTTCAAAAATAACATTTGATTATGAAATTTGTAAGGCTTGGTATTTGAAGTAGCAGCTCCGGATTTCTTCAATTTCTTTTTCTCAGCCAATGTTCGTATCCAGGCATCTCTAGTCGAATTCCATTTTTTTATAACGTATTTTCCTGAAATAAGTAAATAATAATATAAGATGGTTGTCAATACCTTAATAGATAGACGCTGTGTGTAATGTCCCGAATATTTATTTATTTATTATTTACCCGACTACGGCGCAGCAAAGGAAGGGTAATGATTTTAACAGTCTATGTATGTATGTGACCGAAGCTAACCGAACATTTCATGTATTTCATGGATGTTACAATTTTATGATAACAGAAAAAATATTGGAAATTTAAAACCATTCCTTATAGTTTACACTAATTGATTTTTTTTTTTTTAGGTATACAGCATCTGGGTGTACATTTCAAGAACTTTATTACGTCTTTCGTGTCGGTGTATCAACTATTAGCAACATTATTAAGGAAATTTCACGATGCATATGGAACAACTTGAGTGACGAGTTTATGCGACTTCCTACAACAGTGAGTGAATGGGAGCATATAGCAAATGGATTCGACACAAAAGCAAATTTTCCTCACTGTTTAGGAGCAGTGGACGGTAAGCACATCAGACTTCGGAAACCAGCAAAAAGTGGCTCAATGTACCTAAATTACAAAGACTTTTTTTCCATCATATTGTTAGCGATCGTAGACTCTGACTATCGTTTTCTATATGTCAGCGTTGGGTCGTATGGAAAAGAATGTGATTCATCTATATTCAAGGAGTCGACATTTTGGAAAATGATGTTAGACGGCAGTTTACAAATACCAGAACCACGCCCATTAACAACAAACTCAGAAACTACAGTTCCCTATGTCATAATCGGCGACGAAGGTTTCGGTTTACACGAAAATTTAATGAGGCCATTTAGCGGGACGCATTTGGATGTAAATAAGCGAATATATAACTATCGTTTGACCAGAGCTAGACGATACGTTGAATGTGCTTTTGGTATTTTTGCTAATAAGTGTCGAGTATTCCACCGGCCTCTAGACGTCAACAAAACAACAGCTGTATGGATAGTTAAGGCATGTACCGTTCTACACAACTTTGTAAGAGAAAAAGAGGGCCTAAACGATGGCAACACATCTGAAGCTGAAGCATTTTGTTTCAATAACCTACCTGACGATGAAACAATACGAGGTGGTCGAACTGCAAATTCAGTCCGAACCGAATTCGAAAACTATTTCGTATCTGAAGTTGGGTCTATTTCTTGGCAGACTGAAGCTATTTAAAATAAAGAACGTTTCCATTAGAACTTTGCCCCACCAAAACGTCCCACATGCTGGTATAAAATAAATAAATGGTATAAAAACCAATCAAATAACCTTTATTGTGTAATATTCAACTTTTCCGTTGGCGGTGGGACGCTTTGCTGGTGCAAAGTGGTATAATCCTTTCCATTACAATATAAAATAAATACTTACCAAAGTCTTGTCTTACTTTTTGTTCCATAGCTTCAAAATCCTCCTTTAGGATAACGCATATTTCGCGCCAAGCTGCGGCTTTTGCAATTTTGTCTTTATAAATCTCTAGTGTTTTGTCCCATAGAACTGGTCTAATTTCAACACAATTTATCAAGACTTCTTGATCAATATATTTTTCAAACGCCTTGTTTGCCATGATTATGCGAGCACTGGCTAGACACGTGCACGACTCTGAAAATTAAACCGGCAAATGGCGGCTCGGCGGCTGTGTGCAGGCAGCACCCCACACCCCGCGCACACCCCACACCCCGTGCCAAGCCTGGCGCAATTCGATCCGATAAACCGATCAGTATACTGGATCCGCTATACTGTATTATGTGTGTACTGGCTCATACAACTACATACGCTAATAACACATACGTTTTAACGGACCCGTAAAACGGATTGCTGTTATTTTGTCGAATCGGTATTTTTTACTGGATACGGAATACTGTATTATGTGTGTACTGGCTCATACAACTACATACGCTAATAACACACACGTTTAAACGGACCTGTAAAACTGACGTTATATGTGAACGCGCCCTCAGAGTTATATAAATGTCAAAAATATGTAAAATAATTTATTTTAAAACGTTTATGTACAAAGTGTGCATAAAAGTTTCTTCTAAATAATTATTTTAAGAGTATTTAAAAATAAGTTATTCTGTGTACTGAAATATGGCTATTTTTATTTTTTAAACAAAATTTACATCTTGTCCATCAACACGACCAAGTCCTCATTTTTTTATTTAACTTAATTCCTTCCTTTATTTTCCAGCGATCTATCTACAGTAAATTACGTCAAAACCTGTTCTGCAGTTTTAAGCGCAATAAATCCCTTCCGTTTTCAGTATATAGTAATTCATATTGCGATTCTTAAAATATACAATATTGCAATAATTCTCATAATGTTTAACCCGTTTCGGAAAACTATAGTCCTCGTGGAACATTTAAACGGTTTCACCTGCAGCAGGTTTGCCGCATGCGGCGGCAATCGACCCGATTCACACCTCAGCAGTCACAGAAAATTTATCTTTACATTTTACTAGATGAACAAATTTTCGCGCCTCTTTGTTTCTACAGTCTCTTTTTGAAGAGAGCTTCTAAATGATTAATTTGGCTGCTTTTATAAACGTAGTAAAATATGTTGCTTAAAAAGTCAAGTATTTATTTTAATATAGGTATAATTAAGAAATTCGTTAATATCCTCGCTTAATTTGCATAAACATTTTGAAACAGTGGGTACACGTAATGCAGGAAGATCGCGTCCGGTTATGGCAATGACTATATTGCAACACGTTATTTATTAGCCACACAAAAATGTATATCTTCGACAAGACTTCATTCACAAGTATCTTTGCCATTTTGCCACTGAAAAATAACTAGAGCTGTATTCCATTGTAGGCACGATTTTATGATTGAATATGTTCCAAGAAGGCACGCACGATAAACGATGATGTTCGCCACGTGACGGGCATCAAGCGGCGCATCTCAATTCCCCCAATGAAGTTTAATAGCCACATAATTAGCATTGGTTGGCGGTCTGTTTCTAGGACGAATTACATCTCCGTATATCAGTATCGAACGACGTCGTTTGTCATTACTTCTGATTGAAAGTCAAGTGCATGTTCATTGTCTAACACTGTGATACGTTGTCAGTGCAATCACAATATGTAATGTTGTTGTTATGTTACGTAATATTATTGAGCTTTCGGTTCGTTTAGCTTAATACTTACTGCAGTTTGTTTGACGTAAGCCAGCTTTTTTATACAACATTGCCTTCGTTAGAGCAACTAATGAATTCAACCCAGAAGGATTAAATTGATCCATCGGAATGACTAAACTATGGTATTTTGCAACAGTGGAATCTTAGTTATGATGTATATTTTATTTATAAGCCATTTTATTAGTTCTTTTTACGTTTTTAGTTGTGGTTTTCATATTTGGAACTCAGATGTCAGTTAATTTCAGTTACAGAAGATAGATTACACTGTCTGATGAAAGTTTAGACTATCTTTGATATTACGGAGAGTAGACGGTTTATAGCGTCTTGAACACGATTTTTTAACGGAGGCACATTATGATAAAAGATCGATGTAGTAACGTTAGTCTATTTATAGTTGAAGCCTAGCGCACACTCGCTGCCATACAGCAAAAGTAATGTAATAATCTAGTGTGATGATGACGAATAATCAAGATACACTGTTAGCGTCCAATTGACAAATTCAATATGTAGGCGCTCTAAAATAGGACATCCTGGTTTTTGTGTTGATTAAACTTTGTATTGATATTCCAATGGAATAATATTGGATACAAGAATAATAATTATATACAAATATGCTAATATTTTAATTGTTTGTTACAGGAAGACGCGGTGGTGTGGCGGAGCACATAATGCCGATCGCGCCGCGCGGCCCTCCGTCCGACTCGACACCTCCTTACCACCTGCTGCTCCGTAGGAGACCTAGCTTAACCCTCAAGTGTCCTTCGATAATATAACGTCTAACTTTTTGTACGCCTCTTTTATACCGACCCATAAGTATAAGTACGCACAGTGTGTTAAGTGTCGCGCGCAAGTGTGATTGTATATGTGTGTCGATGGTGCGGCCGACATGGGAAAGTCCTCGGCAAGAACACATGGCCAAGGTGAGTGTTGTCCAGTGCCTTCCCGCCCACAGTACACCTGCCCTTAGCCCTCAAGTTTATGAATGTTGCCTCAATTTTACAAACTTACACGTGTATGCTTTTATGTGACCTCTTTACTCATCTTTTACTTAGTACCTACATGATCAATTTCTGCCTTTTAAGCTTTAGATATCTTTAGACATAGAAGCACGGTTTGTATCGTGTCATGCTATTATCTTTTAATATAAAAGCTGCAAGTAAAGTGTTTGCACGCAGATTATGATGCATGATAATGTTGCATGTTGTGCTTTAACCTTAATTTGTTTGAGCTTCATTTTTTTGTCTGATAAGCATCCCCACCTTAAAAGCTCTTTAATTGCTGCACATAATCAGATCCATATTTAGTCGTGGTGCGCTGTTTTTTAACCTCAACAATATAATTATATTAAGATATAACAAAGAAAATATTAGGTGTATAATACCTACCTACAATTGGCATGATTACTGACTGTAATTTGTTGTTGAACCCTAGATGACCATCACTAGCACGCAATATGTCATGATATAAAAAGTCTTTGCAAACGTACATTGAATTATTTAATAAATTATATAGTAAACAACACGTATAAATCAAAAGTGAATCGTGACTTACCCATCTCATGGGAACACTGACTAGCTTATCTAGTATAACCGTAGGTATTGACGAGGTTGTAAGTGACAAATATAATAGATAACAATTATAATTTCAACCTGCGAGATACATTTATTATCTTTTTAATTACTTTTTCGAACTTTTCAATACCATGTTAAATTGCAGTTGACCATATTCATATGAAATCCAATTAAATACTGAGAGTTTTAAACGATCTTGTATCTATTATGTAAACAAACTACTTTTAATTACTTGTTTAACAACTAAAAGTATTAAAGTTCCAGTATTTGATACAATACGTAGAATTATCAAACATAACTTTCTTTTCTAATCGCCGACATGAACTTGACACAATCGCTTTGTTTTTAATTTCTTGTTACCTTCACTTACAACTGGAATATCGATCACTTATGATATTGAACTTATAATTGCACGTATCCGGCATGACAGTGCGGGCTAATAGTACATTGTCATTACCATAAGCCCTAGGTGATCATTATTCCGTTATTCATTTTACTTACTCACGTAGGGTCACAATCGATGTAGCTGTGTACTAATGTTATCTTGTGTATTCTAATAGACGTTTTCGTGCTATAGTGAAATATTACAAGCATTAGGGTTAATATATGTATAATGTAGTGACGTTAAATATTTACGTGCATAGAATACATCAAGATTTAATGACTTTTAACGTTTCTCTTCGCTCTTTGTCTCTGCTGCGGTGTAGACATACATCATGTTCTAGCAATGTATTTACATTATGAACAAGACTAGTAGTAATTGTGCCTCGTCTCATAACACTGTCACAACATACATCACTCAAAAGTGGAACTATAAAGTTTGGTGTATTATGCATTGAAGGCCGATTTACAATCGTCAGATAGCTTATCTAGGTGTCAATCTAACGGATTTTCTATAAATTAGACACATTACTGTGTGAATAATTACTGATTTAAAGTTTATTTAGTGATGATGGAGTCATGTTTCAGACTCCTGTAAAGCTGCACTGGGTGGAATACGTATCGTATGTCACTGAAATAGGGGTGCACGGATTATCATGCGGCGAGTGCTTGGGGAAAATTAAAAATAATATAAATAATCCCTGTGGAAAACAGGCGTGAATCTATGTATGTATGAGTGCTTGGGGATTTACGTTTCAGCTTTGTGTAAAGTTTACAGTCTAAGAATCAGCGAAGTATAATTTAAGGGAAACTCGGTCAGTGGAATAGAAGATAAGTAAAGCGATTTTTTTTAATGGATTGAACTTTACTAGTAATGCAATAATACCAGTACTTTTTTAGATAAAGTTAGTTTATATATATAATATGTAACGGGTATTAACGCGATCATGCATAATGTTTACCTTTTTTATGCTTGACGTTTCGACCAGGTTACACCGGCCGGATAGCTGACTGGTGCTGCGATGTCATGTCTCCGTTTGTGAGACAGAAGAATCTTGATTCACCCTCACTTTTGGCATATTTTTATTTGTCCATGTACCGTCACAAACTACAACTCACGGTATCCCTATTACGTATGCTAGACGTTGTGTCCGTATTCTGTGAATTACCTGACTGTGCAAAACAGCGAAGTTGCGTATTATTAATCACGGGATTCCACGTCGCGGATAATTTGAAACCATCTTCCCTATTGAAATTTCTATATTTTTTGATTTCAATAGCTTCTCGCACTACTCTTGGATAAAAGTGGCGATCGGTGGAGAGGACTTCCGGACGATGAAATTCAATCCAATCCAAAGTCCTCTCCACCGATCGCCACTTTGTATTTTACATTTTGGCCATGCAAATGTAGGCCACATACCATGCCGAAATATAACGATACTGCTGCGCATTGTCGGGTCGATTAAACATCTGATTGATACTAGGCGTACAACCGATTCAGGAAACCGAAAACTTGCAATGCTTGATAACGAAGTAATTAAGATCTAATAATTGCTAATTTATTTATTCATACTTACAAGTATCTTTACAGGCAGCTCCAATGCAATATTATATCGTAATAATATTTAACTACTATGTCTGTGGCTAACTATTTGTATTTGCAATGCTGTTTATAAGTATACGACATTAAGTAACCGTCTTCGTACTGAGTAAGGTTTTACCCACTGTTACCAATTTTTAGGACTACGTACCAAAATGGTAAAACTGGCAACGTTATGGTGCTATTTTGTCACACGTAAGGGCACCGTACGTCTGTCCGTTGAAGTTGATTATCTCAGCAATTACAAACCTGAAATTTACAACAGGTATTTTTGGCTTTAACCCGCCAACGGAGCTAATCTACCATAATGATATGGAAAGTATCATATCAGCGTTTTTTGGGTCAGCTTCAATGACGATTATCCCTCAGGTGTCTACAAGGTTGCGATACTTTACTCATATATTCTAAAACAGAAAAAAGCATTATGGTATTGTTTGGTGGTCCAAAGCTTCAGACCCTTATGATAGGCACCTGCTCAGATAACCAGGTATCGATAGTCGTGTTTTAATTCTGGTTTCGGACATTAAGGTTCACCAATAATAATTATTACTAGCGGTCGCCTAGTGGTCGAAATTCGACCACTAGGCGACCGCTAGATTTAAATTTTAAGTTTGATAGTTATTAAGGTTTTATTGTCTAGAATTATACCCTTATATATAATCACATTTCATTTAGATTTCGATCTATACAGGTTAATTAACCTATATTTTCAAACAAATTATTATTTACTTAACTATACTCTTTAATTGACGATATTCCTTAGGTTGCTACTTTGTTTTCTCTTTTTCTTTATTATATATAAATACGTAAATATATTATAATATAAATAGTATAGATATATCATTCCAATCCGCCCAAAGGTTGCCTGTAAGATATTGCTGATATTTATGTCATTATATATATTAATATATGTATGTAACCATAGTTACGAAAGTATACGTCAGCCGAACAATGCCGAAATACTTCGATCGCGATTCGACTGTGTGTGTCAAATGCATGTTTGTGTGCGTGTAGTGATTTGTCATAATTTAATGTATTTCTGATGCATATTTTACATAAATATTAGGATTCGCCCCTCCTTTTCCATATAAAGTTTAACTATGCTAAATTTTATACTCCTCCGTTCGCGCAATTTTCATAAAAAGAGTTACAAAGTTTTTACTTCACGTATTAATATATAGATAGTTTCAGCATATTATCATATTATTTTATGTTTACAGCATGAAGTCCTTAATTATGCCTGCATAGTACATTGGCAGAATCAAATGTAATCATATATTTGCCTAACCCCTCGCTAATGTCAAATTGTGATAAATTAACTTCTCTTTATTTTGGAGCAAGCCATATAAAATTACATAACTGAAATAATATATTATGTACATTGTATGTGACAACAGTTGATACAAAGCTAGATATTTTCCTCGGGCTATTATTAATATTACAGTATATCCTGTGAACAGTAAAATCCTTTGAATGACATAATCTTATCAGTCTGCGGTATATGACATAATCGTTGCAGTTATATAAACGGTACACGAACATGGATTTTACTCAAGTTTAAAATAAAATCACTGAATAAATCGCCCAGCATGAACGTGCGTTACTGGTATAAGTAGTTCATTTAAAATTGTATTACCCCGGATAACCTGTATGATAGTATTGAAAAAATGGCGGTTTTATGTGCAAACAGAATCTATATTATATTGCGATGTCTATATGTTGCTGATTAGTCGTGTTATTTGACGTATTGTAAAATGACTAGGCGTCTTTTGACGACACGTATATTTTAAAACATTTGATAGCGCGTTTGGCAGAATATTTTTAATGTGTATTTGCGATCTACCTTTGAGATTTAGATTGCGGAATGATGAATGCTGATAGCAGAACTAGGCACGTAGGCAAGTAAATTTTATTTTACGTTTAATTATAGACTCAGTTAATATCTTCTTCTCCCTAGCCTTTATTATTCCCAAGTCACTTGGGGTCGGCTTTTCTAGTCTAACCGGATTTGACGGTATATCAGTTTTTACACGGAGCGGCTGCCACCTGACCTCCGCCTACCGAAGGCTAACGATACCCTAAGGCTAGACCAGTGTCAGGATATTAGAGGGTACTGACTTACCCAATAACGACTGCCATAGACGTTCACGGCAGCCGGGACCGACGGCTTAACGTGCTCTCCGAGGCACGGAGCAGGCGACAATTGTCAATCAATACGCACATAATTTCGAAAAGTCATATAACTTCCGAAAGTCAGAGGTGCGCGACGTGGGTTCGAATCCGAGACCCTCTGCATTGCAGTCTGTTGGTCTCCCCACTGAGCTATAGACTCAGTTAATATAAAATCTAGTAATACGAATTATAATCGTTTGTAATGTCGCTTAAATGAAGCTATTTCCTACATCGCAAAATCACAATAGTAAACATATTGGTTAACTGATAGTATAAATATTTCAAACAGCGCTGGAGAACTCAACGTGTTATCGCCCTTTTATCCAACTGTTTGGCAGTGAGTACTTCTATGCCCAGGCATTATACAAAACTTTAAATTGTACAATTGAAATTGTACAATAAGCAACTCATGTATCGATAATATCTTATATAATATTGAAGGATGTAAAGCAAAAGTTGTTGAGCTGGCTGTCTCTGATCATACGGCTCAGATCTTGCAATTTCCCGTGGCGAGGGTGTACGCTATGGATCACTGGTATGACTGTAGACGCGATTTTTCTGAGGAGAACACTGTTAAATTTGTTAATCATATCTCTCAACTGACTTTTAAGGAAATTTATGACTCAAATGATGCAAACGAAGCTTTTAGTGAATTCCATGACATTTTAAAATTATTTTATGACTTATGTTTTCCCAATAAAAAGGTAAAAATTTCAATATTTAAACGTCCGAAATGGATCTCAAAAGGAATTAGAATATGTACCAGACGAAAAAGAACTCTCTTATGGCAATACAGAAAAAAACGGACACTGGAGAATAAATTACTATTTAAAAAATATGCTACAAAAGTAAAATCTATTATAAAACTAACACAAAAAGCCCAAAATATGTATGCTATCAAATCCTCCACCAATAAATCACGAACAACGTGGAAAATTATAAACAATAACAAATATAATCAACCAGTAGAACACTCAATAAATATTAAATATAAAGGTAACATAATACACGACCCTAAAGATATAGCAACTCATTTTAATGATTTTTTCATCGATCATATTATTGAGCCAGAACCGGAAACGCGTAAGTGTAAATGTCCCCCATACCACAGCAACTCGATTTTTATGCCACCCACTACTCCAGAAGATGTTTACAGAATAATCAGGACACTAAAAGTAACGAATAGTGTGGGATATGATGGCATCAACACAAACATTATAAAAAGAATAGGTAACATAATTGCTCCACTAATATCCCATTTAATCAATCTGTCCATAGAAACAGGTATATTTCCAAGCAGTCTCAAGATTACTATAATAAAGCCTTTTCATAAAAAAGGCGATAAAACCAATCTTGACAACTATCGCCCAATAGCAATACTTTCCGTTCTATCCAAAATCTTTGAAAGAGTAATTTATAATAGCCTCAACAATTACTTAGAAATTAATGAGATATTTGCTAAAGAACAAATGGGATTTAGAAAAAACAAGTCTATTAATTTGGCATTATACAATTTCTGTAATAATATCTTGAGAAATATGGACATCAGATGTCCTACAGTTGCACTGTTTATGGACATGACAAAAGCCTTTGACTGCGTAGATCACAATATTCTTTTGGACAAATTGTATGCATATGGCATTAGAGGAAATGTGCATAAATTGATAGAGTCATATCTGAATGATAGACAACAAAGAACTGACATAACAAAAATTTGCCCAAAAACTAAAATGTTAACGGTGTACTCGTCTGGTCTGAGACACGTTCAATATGGCGTCCCGCAAGGCAGTGTGCTTGGCCCACTATTATTTTTGATATATATTAATGATATCCCAACAGTTACTAATAATCAGATGACTCTTTTCGCCGATGACAGTACCATACTCTTTGACAAATATACTAACACTGACCTTGTTTATAATATTAATTTGACTTTAGGAAACACAATAAATTGGCTCATTAGTAATAATCTCAAAATTAACATAAATAAAACAAAAGCTATAAATTTTCGGCAAAGACCATCATTTCAGTCCTTAAATATAAAACATAAAGATGAAATAATTGAAGAAGTAGAGTCAACAAAGTTTTTGGGATTACTCATAGACAGTAAAATGACATGGAAGCAACACACGGAGTACTTAAGCAAAAAAATAAATAGCTATTCACATGCTCTGCGCAACCTCAGAAAAGTTGTTGATGTTTCAACAGTGCTGGTGGCATACCATGGATACGTATCGTCTATTCTTCGGTATGGTGTTATGTTCTGGGGCAGCTCCACCGATTTGGACTGTGTGTTTAGAGCCCAAAAACGATGTGTAAGGGCTATATGCTGTTTAAAACAGACAGACTCACGTAGACCGCATTTCAAATATTTTAAAATTTTAACGTTACCTTGTATATATATTTTCGAAGTAGTGCTATTTATTAAATCTAATCAGCATCTGTTTGACCACCGCACCAGGAAGCGTCATGATGACAAACTATGCATTCAACCATCAAAGACGACTCTCCGACATAAAAGTGTGTTCTGCATGGGTCCAAAACTCTACAATAAGTTACCATCACATTTGCGGAATGAATCAAACATTTATATCTTTAAGAGGAAGTTGCGCTGTTTACTCGTAGAAAAGATCTACTACTCAGTTAAGGAATATATGGAGGATAATAATTACATACCTAATCTAACTTATTAAATTATAATTATGTTGCATCTATCTAAAATATTTATGACATGTAAAAGTTCTGACATTTTATTTTATTAATCAAACAAATGTGACTTTTCTATATTTAAATGTTGTTAGTAATTCTTAATTATGTAATATTTTGCATGAATATGTATGTAAAAAATAAGATTTGCATGCTGAAAAGCATAATATAGTGAAACATATTATTTTGTAACAACTTTGTAAACCTATATTACGCAAATAAAGTGAATTGAATTGAATTGAATTGAATTGAATTACAGTTGAGCTGCAACAAACTGTATAGAAAGAATACACTTGTAAGTGTCGGAGGAAAAGGAATGTGTTACGCTAATGAGGTTCAGTCGTTTTTATATAAACAAGCCGGTGACGCGTCCCCAGATGCTCGACGAGAACTGCTAGTAGGCCATGCTACGTAAATATAGCATAAGCTTATGTTTACGCACTGTTGTAATTATACATACATATGTACCTAGACATACGTCTAAATCCCGGCAAGGGTAGGCGGTAGTGTATTCTACCCGCGTTTCTCCAGCTAAAGTCTCACGAAAAAGGGGGTGAGCCTATTGCTATTTACCACGTTTCCAGACTCCGTACTCCTACCAAAGATTTCACTTAAAATATCAATAACACTTTGTCTGACCCAGAAATCTAACCTGAGTTCTCATGGATAGCAGTCACGCATACGGCCCCTTAGGCATCTTATAATTATACCTACTTTTATTAATGACCTGAACTACAGAATAATAATAACAATAATAGATTTATTTTCTCTTCATAAAAAAGGTACATACAAATTTCATAATACAAGGATTTTACACAATGTTTTGTGAGAGACTGGTGACTGTGATAGGTATTTTAACACCTGTGTTACGGGTCACCAGGTCCCCACTTTACTGAACATTATTATTTAAATTAATCAGTCGTAGAAAATGCTTAGAAAAGTTTAAAATACATACATAAATTAATAGAAAAAATATTACTACCGCGGTCTCAGTGTTATAATTTTATTTGCGTTTCCAATAATGTATGTATGTATCTTATGTGGGAGACAGTCAGTGCAGACCGGCGACATTTCGACCCAGTGGGATCTTTTGTGTCGAGACTCTCCCAATATTGACTGCCATAGATGTTCATGGCAGCCGGGACCGACGGCGACGGCTTAACGTAAATAATGGCATCCAATAATGTAAATCTTTGGGCATATAAAATTGCCTTTGTGTTGTTTCGTTGGTCTATTGGCATAAAATTGCGATTACGCTTGTGGCCGATCTCGGTCCTTGGTTCAACACTCGAGTCAGACAGTGTTATTTGATTTTTGTGTCGGAAAAGTTTCAGTAGAAGCACTCCGCGAGTCACGGCGTTGGCGTTTAAAATTTAATATTTACGTAACTATATTTTATAAATAACGAAGAAGTATTATTGTACTGTATGTAGACTACTTAACTATTACGTAAACTATGATCGGTTTAAATAAAAGTTGGATTACTCTACTACTTTTTTAATCCACTTGAGGCCATACACTTTAACTTTAACTGGCGGATTTATATCTCGTATCTGTCACTAAGTGGTCACCCATCTTGATTTGAATCGCGCTTTACGTTCTTTATACTGAACCATATTTATTTGGCTTCTCACTAAGACTTACTATATGAACCTGCTATTATTTTAACTAATTGGGCGCAGGGGCACACCGGCGGCCAGAGGTTTTTAATAATGTCTGGCATACCAAAACCTGACAGTTTAAACCAAATTTTAATGTTTACTGGCATTTACTCGATATTCTGTCACGTGAACTGAGGTACCCCAGCAGTTTTATGTATGTGGATCACACTATGAAACATATTTTATCTACTGAACTCAATCCAATGTAACGTGATTTAGAAGTTACGTAAATTGAACTTTAAGCTGTTGAACTAGGTCGTATCAAAATCCGTTAAATGGCTTTAGCGTTCCAGACATACGTAAAATATTAATACCACCGTTTTGGGTTCAGGTGCTAAATAATTAGTCGATCACTAGTAGTGTTCAAAGTAGCTTCAATGTTAATACACAGCCTTGTTACAATTATATTAGTGGGTACTACATAGTTTCTAATAATATTCTATCACATACTCACAACACCATCTAGCCCAAACTCAGCAGAGCTTGTACTATGGGTATTAGACATTGGATAAACATACAGACACCTACATATTTTTTTTTGTAAATATATGCATATTATACATAAAAACACCCAGACTAAGACAAACATACATGTTCATGCACACAAATGTGTGACTTGTGCGGGAATAGAACCCGCGACCTCAGGTGTGGCAGTCGGTTACACTAACCACTACGCCATCGAGGCCGACATTGCTTGTGGATTCCCCGAATGAAGGAACACTTTATTATTATATTATTACTAGCTGTCCCGACAGACGTTGTCCTGTACACACGAAATCTAAACCATTCTCGAATCCACATGAACACACACAAAAAAATTCATTAAAATCGGTCCAGTCGTTTAGGAGGAGTTCAGTGACATACACACGTACAGTAGAATTATATATATAAAGATTTATGTATCTTAGTCTATATTATTGGCCCGCAAAGGTCTCTTTCTCGCTTTTTCACATCTTCTTGTTATGCGTTAGTTCGCACCAGTCTCTTCTGTAGCTATCTAACTCGCTCGTCATCGACGCCTTGGTCTACCACGTTGGCGCTGAGCACCATCTGGGATCCAGTGTGTGCTGGTATTAGTCCAAAGCTCTTTTGGCATGCGACAAAAGTGTCCAGCCCAATCCTATTTGAGTATTGCGGCTTTCTGGGTGTCAGCTGCGATTTGTGTTTTGGAGCGTATTGCGGTATTTTTAATATGTCTGTTAGCCGTACCCTAGGATACTACGACGTTCCATAGGAACACATACCAGGGTAAATATTATCCTATGTGGTAATATACCAAGTCTCAGATTTCATGTATCAAACATCCAAACCCCACTAAACATCCTCACAGACGTTTATAAAATATTAAGATGGATAGATTGCACTTGAGTGAAACCAAAAAGCTTTTAACGAAATTATCTCGAGTAAGAATGTAAGCTTCGACGGAAGTATCCAATTTGGAGCGTGATAAAGTCATACTCAGTTCCTTTTGTTTACAGTGCACACTATTGTTGTCGCAAGGACCGATCCTGTTTGATATTCTGCCAACAAAGTATATTACAAACACCTACTTGTGTATTGTAAATCTTTACGTTACTTACGGCCTTTGTTAATACTCAGCCTTTTGTTATACTTACATGAAAGTATATTTATTTATGTTATAATAACAGTCTGTTATTAAAACCGTTATACAAATTATCGACAGATGGCATTTTATATGAGGCGAACTACGTAATATATCTAAGCTTCTGAGACACTTACCATTGTTATGTGAAGTCAAGGTAAAATATATTATGGTATATACATGCATTCTTTCCATTCGTCTCAAAGCATCAATTAAGCATTCACTCTATTTCTAGCCATGTGAATTTCACACGATAAAACTTATTTTCTAAGTTCATGTCTACATAAGTAGCCAAATTATGTCGTGTTTAGTTCAGTGTTGTGAAGGTATACATAGAAATAATTGTCGTTTGCATTGAACAATGCTATCACTAGCATAGTATCCATTGCTAAATAATTGCTAAAAACAAACTCTTCAGCTTTATAATACTAGTATAGATTATAAAGAATTATAAGGCTAATAGGTAAATTCAAATTCAATAATAGGTATATTAGCCTTATAATTCTTTATAATCTATACTAGTATTATAAAGCTGAAGAGTTTGTTTGTTTGTTTGAATGCGCTAAACTCAGGAACTACTGGTCCGAATTGATAAATTATTTTAGTGTTAGATAGCTCATTTATCGAAGAAGGCTATAGGCTATATCACGCTACGACCCACGGGGGCGGTGCAGTAATCATAAAAGCGGGTGAAACCGCGGGCACATCTAGTGAATTAAAGAAACTAATATAAGTATTCCGTTTTGTGATGAAAATTGCAACCAGTACTTTACTGTACTGTACTTTATATTTCATCACGCTTAACATTTTAATCTCGCGTTAGTTCTCCAGACTATGTCTTAACGACACAGACTATTCACTAATACACATTCTATCTAATATATCACATTATTCACCCAATCACATTACGTACCTAAAGTTCTATAGCTGCTTAAAAGTCAAAATTGGTCTACTATATATAGCTGTAATTTAAATCCCAATCCCAAAAATGTATTCTATGGCGCTGCAGTTTTAGTTTTTTAGAAGACAGAGTGGAGAATTTGCCTAGTGTAGGCAATATGTAAAAAATATATTCATATTTCAATAATTCAAGTGCATGAATCCTTTTATATTAAATGAAGTGCGCTGACATTTTCATACGTAAATATCGTCATTAGATCTCGCGTGCCGAGGACACAATAGTAGATATGTATATGTAATGTAATGTGGACGGGAACACTAATAGTGAAGTAAAGTGAATTAACTTGCACTGGAAACTTGAGTAAATTATTTAATCCAGACGAATCGTTTTCTCAAGAAATCTTTTAATATTTAATGTAAGCATTGAAGCGGCATGAAAAGCGTAAGTCAGGGAAAAAGATAGCAGCGGAAATTAGTCAATTATAATCCACTTCAATAATTGTTACATTTGTGCAACAAGCTTATGTTGCAAGAGATACCTATTTAGAGTGTTTAATTGGTTAGCAAAAAATATATGTAATTCTAGCGATTCCCCTCGGCTTCGCATAGGTAGTCCAAACCCCTAACAAATTATACATCTTAATTCTTAACCATGAATCTCTCTGTCTATTGATGAAAACCGCTTCAAATTCCATTCAGTCGTTTTTGAGATTATTGCGAACAGACATACGCGGCGAGGGACTTTGATTTGAAATATGTAATGATTTTGCTATCCGTCGAGCCGTATCCTCGTTTCCCATATTGGTATCAAATGAGGCAGATAGTTTAGGCATAGAGACCACGAGTCTATATAGACTGTAAAGCACAGTAAACTAGTTGCTATGTGGGCACAGTAATTGCAAAGTTTTTATTACAAAAGTTATAATCGTTAAATTATATAAAACGATTTCCAAGTGCAAGTTGCGTGAAATGTTGAACTGAGGTTTTCTATATCGAGTCTGATGGAACGATTAGAATTTGAAGGTCACTTTACAGCTGCGTAGAGATCTTGACGCGAATAATTCATTAAGTCTTTAAGGTGCGCTGCTAGTTCCTGAGACTAACAACGTATCATTTTCGTTTTTGGATAGTCTAACACGCTTATTTTTACACTAGACGTGCCCGCGGTTTCACTCGCGTTTATAGTTGCCGCTCCCGTGGGTCGTAGCATGATGATATATAGCCTTCCTCGATAAATAGGCTATCCAACACTAAAATAATTTTTCAATTCGAACTAGTAGTTCCTGAGATTAACGCGTTCAAACAAACAAACAATCAAACTCTTCAGCTTTATAATATTAGTATAGATTAGAGTTACCAACGTGCGATAAGGCAGTCCAACATACCTATATTTCCTTACTAGCCTCGTACACTGTACAGTTGTTACCAGCGACTTGTCCGTTCTTCTCCATATTTCAATCTGTCTCTAAACCGAATTGAATTAAAATCACTACGATTGTTTAGCTTTCATAATGCAACAAACATACTGACTAGTGACTATACACTTTGTATACGCAGTATGTTACAGGAGAGTGTATAGTCAGTATATTATTAACCTATTGAAACGCAGCAGCACACCGGCGGCCAGACACAATAGGTTTTCAATTATGTCTGGCATTCCAAGCATTGACAGGTTAAAAGTAACATACTGATCGTATTATACTCAGTATAGTACATGTTAGATTATAATAGTCATATTACCATTATTTATGTGTCTTCAGCCCAGGCATAAGTTGATTTTCATTCCATTATAAAAAAGAAACGACTATTCTTTACAATTGTTATGAATAACTGCAGCTGCAAGTTGCAGATGGTGCTTGCAGTTCTAAGTTACTCGGAAAACTCGGACAACCAATCTAGAATTCTTAGATAAGTCAGATCTACGTTAATGTGTTAGCATAGCATAGTTTCTACAGATTACTATTGAACATAATTAGTGCTATGAAGGTGCTAACAATTTAGTTAACTGTTCTACAGAAAATATAGGGCATGTCATAATATCTCGACTAATTTGAATCCAACTAAAATAATGAAATAAGTTAAGTATTAGGTACAGTTTTGTGAGTAGTTTTACAAATATTTGATAGCGTAAACAGAATTTACCTAAACCCGAATCAACTATCTATGGATCGCATTTGTCTTTTACAGGGATGAAATTTGATAATTATTAATTTGGTAATTAAGAAATAGCTATGAGAGTTTATCCTAACTAGCGGTCGCCAAGTCGCCGAAATTCGCCCATACATGATTTAAATTTTAAGGTTGATCGTTATTAAGGTTTTATTGTCTATAACTATACCATTATAATCACATTTCATTTAGTCACCTACACACATGTCTAACCATAGTTACGAAGATTTCTACGACATCTGCCGAACAATGTCGAAATACTACGAACGCGATTCGACTACTTGTGTCAAATGCATGGTTGCGTGCGTGTAGTGTTTTTTCATTAATTGAATGTGTTTCTAATGCATATTTTATATAAATATTACGATTCGCCACTCCTTCTCCATATAAACATTAACTGTGCCAAATTTCATACTCCTACGTCCGCGCAGTTTTCGTAAAAAGGGGTACAAAGTTTTTGCTTCACGTATTAATAGTTTGATATTACTTATGTATAGTGGGACAACAAAAAGGGGCAAACCTAAATAAAAATTTTAGACCACATCGAAACAATATGGAGAAAGGCTAGCTTAACAGTACCTTACCAAACGCATACATGAAGAATGTAATGAGAGTAAATTAAGGAATAGCCAGGATCTTAGCTTAGAAATCCACGGATTTTAAACTAATATCCTGGGTTTTAGGAGATAATAGATATCCTCCGGGAAGAAGGTGTACGTCTATGCATGTATTGTAAACGTAATGTATTATAAATATTTTCGTAAATATCTGTAATGTTACAACTTTGCGTTGCATGTTCTTCATATACAGGAGCGTCATGGAAATTCACGCGACAATACTTTAACTATTAACCTTTGATTGTTTGACGTCTGAGTGAGGTTGTTTTGACCAATCGCAAGCAATCAATGGTAAATACTTAAAGTATGATGGTGTGCATTCCCATGTCGCAGTCTTGTATTATTATATGTAGTATCGTAAGACTAAACAGAAAAAGTATACTATTTACTTATAATTAAAATGTAAGATATATTTTAATCCATCGTAGGTTAGGTATTTTTATTTGTCACTATTTTTATTATACACTTCTTCTCTATGTCAATGGTTCAATACGAGATTTCGCCAGCTCGAAATTTTGCTATAGTTACGGCACACTATTCCGCGTAGATACTTTATTGTGTAGATGGGGGTCACAGTAGACAAGAGAGCAAATTCGACATGGTTTGTGAGGTGGCTACGCAATCACAGCCCTAGATTTATAACTCGGTCGATATAGCCCCAGATTGCCATAATTTTTGTGCAAGAGCCAAACAGATCCTTGGGCTATTCAATGACTTCCTAGTTGGTTATTGAAGTTAGTATCCAGAGGTGGCAAGTTTTCGGTCGGTGTAGTGAAAGCTGCCGGGACTGGACGTTTGGCTGCCCACATTTGCTGTATTGCTTGTTGTGGAGGATTATTTGTATTGGCGATGTATCTCATGAAGCTTCGGCTTTTTAGGCGAGAAGAGACCATTTTATATTAGTACAATAGATGTTGGGATCTGTTTACACTAACATCTATCTTGCGATGTTATCAATTTTGAATAACAATATATTATGAGAATGTCTACCGGATACCACAGCCATTATGTGAGGCATAATATCAAAACGTTTGACATAATAAACGACAGTTCCGTTCTAATATTTAATTCTCTTTGGTCGCTTTTCAATTAAAACCAAGGAAATATGCATTATTCGTATCCAATCATACTATTGCAGTCTAACGCCTGTAACAAAGACCTCTGCCACTCTATGTCACAACGCCAGGCCTTCCGTCTGCTGCATCTAGTCTGACCTTATCACCTTCTTCGGATTGCCGGTCTACCTAGGCGTGGAGGAACCTAGTTAGTTACGGGAGGAACCTAGTTAGTTACGAGATGAATTAACTTAAGTGACCACAGTATACCCTTCAGGTGAAGTCATGGGATACCAAATCATTTATAATCAATTTCCCATTCATGGTATTTTAAAGGTAGTAAAATTAATCATTTATCTAAATAGACGCATGTATCAAGGCTTACTAATAACGCAAAATTTTAAAATATTGTTTATTATACGAAAAGTTAGCAAGTTAACTTGTCGCATCCTTAATAAAACAGAGACTTATCTCAATATTTTTGATTAAACAAATTTGAACTCTATTGAAAAGATTTAACACAAATATAATATTAGAATTTAACATATACAATTAGAGTTCAAATTGGCTAACTTTCAAATTTCGAGTTAAGTCGCTGTTTTATTAAGAATGCGTTGTGTCACCGAGTTTCAAAGCATACCACTATTGTTACATCCGCCACTATTGCAGTCTCGTAATCATCTAGATGGATGCAAGATGTGTATCTAAGGAGGTTGAAATTCCTTTGACTGGCATTTCCCCTTTGTACTTGAGCTTGAAATAGTTATAATTTCTCGCGCTATATCATCCTGTTTACAGTAACTTGTTGAATTTAAATATTAACTAGTTGTTGTACCTTTCTTACGTTCTTTCTACAAAGTTGTCATAAGCCACTACTTATTTTTGTAGGATAACTATTTTTAAACAGATTGCTTTTTACGCTAAACTTTAAACTGTGTAATTTTAGGGACATAGCAAAAGTAAGTCGAACATCAGATAAAAATCATAATTTTATTACAAAATGCTAAAAGGTAACGTAATAAAATTCACCTCGAGTGAATTTTCCGGTGTCTGCTCGCTTATTTCATCTTCTACGTCCAACTGGTGGGACTAAAGTGACCTGACCAGCGCTTTTGTACGGGTGGCGAGATCATTTGTACTGGAATGTTCTACAGTGTGCAAACAATTGTTTCAGAAGAAAAACGCAATCAACATTTAAAGCGTTTAGCAATGACCAATACTTGTGGGTGTGTTTTACCGCTTTAAAATGTTCGCAAATTAACAGAGGAAATTAAGCTGAGTTATATGTTGCGGGCATATTTGTATATCTTGTTGATACATCTCAAATAGGAAAAAATAATTGCCTATCTTCTTTATAAAAGCAATTATCTTTTATTATCATTTCGCCTTTTACTTAGCTAGCATATTTTGTTCTAATTAAAGTGGGACTTAGATATGTCATATTTCTAACGACTACTTATGTTAATGAAATCATTTAGGTATTCCTTTTGATTAATTTTATCAAATTATATCTACATAGCTAAGTCAGAATTAAATTAAAGAAGTATTATTTGTTTTTTATTTTATTTTTGACTGCATCTAATGGTTTCTTAGGTTAGCAGTAAGTGCAGTTCAATAGGTCAAAAGGTCACCATCCCTATTGCTAAAATTGCAAAATAGCGTCATTATACATCCTTGCGTTTATTACTGAGACAACAAATAAATGATCACTTTTATATAAAATACTTGTATTATATTATAACAATGCGATCTTAATTTTATCGTTCTCGGCTTCCAAATATCCTGAAAATTTGTTACAATGCTATTATCAATAAGAATACAAGTAGGGTAGGATGATACAGGGTATGAATACCGTAACTATGTGATAAGGATAGGATGAAATAGGATTTATCCCACTGTAGGTTAAACGAGCTATATAACAAATATACGATAAATATAAGTAACTTATTTATGAATGTACTAAATTCATGTTATTATAGACTTACTAACGTAAAGCATGTTTTGAGGTCAGTTACATTAATTTCAACAGGAAAGACACGAGCTAAGTAGGTTAATTTAATACATTGCTATCCAGAGACATGCAAATGCTAACATGGAAGGCATGAAAGCCGATCCGAGGTTGCCCTTATTTATAGTTTTGGCTGAAAAATAGCAACGATTTTTTTATATGTAATACCTAGGAATATATTAATACTTTGAGCCCATGAGCAATATTTTGGTTAATTGAACTACCAGTTATTATAAGAAGAACAAAATCCACACATGTAGTTTTATAAAGAGTAGGTAAACAACGGTTGAGAAGGGCAACACCAGGGCGGCGCGGCGGCGGCTTAATCAGTAGCAACGGTGGGTGCGCGCGCCGGGCGGGCGGCGCTAGTGTGTGCGGATACACGAGTCTCGGCCCTGCGGCGGGTCAGAGCGCGCGTGCGGGTCGCGTGTCGCGATTGACGAGTGGCGTGTGAGGAGTCGCGTGGGTCCGGAGCGCGGGCCGAGCCGGCGGGGTGGCCGCGCGGAGTGGCGCGCGACATGGGGCGGCGGTAGCGGCGCGGATGTGCGCGCGCTCCGAGGCGGTCGAGCTGGAGGTGCTGGGCGCGGACGGCGGCGAGCCTCGCGTGCCGCCGCGCCCCCTGCGCCTGTCCTTCCTCGAGCTGCTGGGCAAGCTGGTCCGCCGCGACCAGCCCGCCCCGTCGCACCGTCGCGCCAGGCACAATCACCGCTTCCGCACTTTCGTCTCTTGCGGTCCGTACCAATCGATTACTTCTAGTCACGAACGCTAACATCGCATCGATAGCAAATCTTGTATCGAGTTTTCATTTGATTTTACTCATAGCGGCTAAGTTCTGCGTCATCCTATATAGTACGTGCCCGAGAGCGTGAATTGCGACGTCGTCGTTTGCGTAACGTCATGCTATTGTACACGAATGCTCGCGGCTACAATGTTTTCGTTTAGACCGGCTTACACCGAACGACAGATCGGCTTCCCCCAGCTAGTGATGACTGTGTTTCAGGAATAGCAAAGATGTGCATTGTGGACAAGGTCGATGTCGGCCCGCCCCCGCACGGTCAACGGCCGGGGCGAAACGGCGCTTCAGCGCTTCGCGTATGACCCCGCGCTCTTGTTATCGATTACCCGCCAATGTTTCACTTCACTAAATTTAATTAGGTGCAATTTTTCTAGGATTGTCGCAAATTTAACTTTCTATTAACAGTTTATAAATATCATATTTTAGTTGATGTCAATTTTTACGTAACTACCTGTTTGCACTGATTGTTTTTTTAACTTCATACTTTAAACACCGTGTGCAAATTTCAATTGGTTGGTTTAAGATTAGTTCAATTATATTACTAGATGTTTTCTTAATATTCTGTCTTATGTAAATATTTTGTCCTATAGATTAGTAAAACACCAATCAGTTCCTACGCGTGTTCAAGCACATAGTCTATTTTATCACAGTATTGAGAATATCTTGATTGTTAGAACTGTAAATATTCCTGTAGGTAGTAACCACAACTACATTTTATGCCATTGTAACTATCAAAAATAAGTTTTGTTTGTATCAGCATAGCTTAGAGCTAGCTTGATATTTAGACAGCAAATCTGTACTCAAATCTTTGCATATAACTCAAATTAATTAACAATCTTATTTATTCTCTGATTCAATATCACTTGATTCTTTTAACTTGTCAATTGGCCAACTCTTTTAACTTTATATCTGATAGATCTTAAAATCACTGGAAATACAATTTTCTCATGACCACAATCCATAGTATGTTATACTCTCAATATCCTGGTCGCCTCATTGCAACCAGAATATTGAGAGTATAACATTAATCCAATAAATTATAAAAGACTGGCTAGATATGTATCACACCGATCCACTTGCCTATCTGTGCTTAATACTGCTTAAGTCTCATCTAAGAAAGGCCTATTGCCATTGGATTACATAATTCAACTGATTTCTTAATTAAGAAGTACTTGTAAGTGAAGTAGTAGATCATCTATTGGTGATAATATTTATTAGTACTGTTTGAAACTTCTATTGTCAAGAGTAGTCCACCTTGGTTATTAATCAAGATTCATTCTTCAAATGAAGTCCAAGTGCCACAATGTAGAATTAGAACCTTAAGTTTTGCCTTTCACTTTTATATAAAGAACTCATCATTATTATATAAATATTTATCTATCTATTAAAATTTTAATCTTATCCATACAAGTTATGATCTACATACATATATCATAGGCATCATAAATTATCAAGTTGCACAATCATTACTGTGTAGGCCAACTACTAACACTAATCTCATTGATGATCATCATAGGTAACATAAATTATGTATAAATCTTATAGTTTAATTAAATATTGTCCTTTAGCATCACATGCAAATATTAGACTCTTAGACTCATGGTGTCTCTTTCACAATTCACGTTTAATTTGCCGAATAGCCTATTTGTAAAACGTCTAATTTGCAAAATGCCGTATTGGCAAAATGTCCTGCCAGTCTTCTCTGATTATTTTGTATAAGGTTGACGTCAGCAATTAAACAATAGGTGCTAAATACCATAATTAATTGTTAAAAATTCTATTGCACTGACAATCTAAATACATTAACCAATTATTTGAGCAATACTCAAGGATTTTATAATCCTTTGTTATTACTTTGACTAGTTCGGTTGAATGAATACAAAAGTGGGTTGGTTAGTATTGTTAAAGGACGCAGAATATAATTAAGTGCACTACTAAAATAAGCCAACTGTATCATGATTACGTCACTGAGTTCCTCCGTCCGGTGAATACTTTTAAATTAAACATCATGATTGGCTTATGTAAGTTTGTCAATATTTGCCAATTTTGAACGGATATATTTAATTTATTGGAGTAAAGTCAATGCTCCACGCACCGATAGCTTCAGGACACGCGAAATGATCAATTGATTACATCTTATATCTTTAACACTGTGACTGTCTATCGCTCTGATTGCCTCTCGTTACTATACAGGAATTGGCATTCCGATTGATTGTTTCGCGTTTCTTTCGGTAGTTAAAGGGTCAATGGCTTCGTCGTAACTACGAGTACGACCTGGTTGGAACTGCCGACGAATAATGATAAATAACAATGAGATGATTACATACAGCTGTAGGCGGATAAGAGCTGATAATAATCGCGATGATTCATTTGTTTCTTGTACTTATAAATATGCATTCGCATATCAAGATTATACAGATATCTCAGATATGATAAGACACCCAGTGTTCAATGCTGTTGAGGATTGACCTTTATTTGCAAAATTAGTAAAGGATGCCTAATTATCCTTACTATTAACTGACATTACGTCATATCTTATTACCTACTAGTTAAAGAAGTCATTGACATAGATACTACTGTGGGCATAAGTAGGTAGGAGCGATAATATTATTTTTAGGCTATAGTGGCAAATAAACTAGCGGCCTGCTTTCATAGGTCACGATATTGAAGACCGTAGCCTATACGGTAATCGATTACCGTAGCCTAAGAACCCTCGCTGTAAAGCAATTTTCGTACATTGCCGACTCTGCAAGAAAGGAATCATTGCGCAGCGCTGCCAAAGTAAAGGACAACGACCGCGCGTCCCATTGCTGAAACCGTAATATCTCTTTAAACATTTCTGGCTTAAATTTATACATTTCGCGTCAATCTTATGTATATATCACGTATGTATGTTACCTTCACGTTATCTTTTTCAATGTGAGCCTTCAAGGATACAAGGATTTACTTAGATTCCTATGACCTTGTCCTCGTATTCTTTGCCCTTGAGTGTTATAACTAATTGACAGATAAGTAAAAAATTCAAATAACATGTTAACCAGAAATGGACTGTGGAGAATTTATTTAATAATAAACTCTACGTTAATATACTTTTACATTCTCGTTGATATATTATTAAAATATTTGAGCCACTGTTATACTTTGAAACATACTTTGGTCAAAGAAATAAGTAGAATTCGTTACATTTAACGTGGTACACACACTTACCTGACGAAAAAAGGCAAGGTCTTTGGTACGTGTGTGTTGTGAGCTTGACACAAAATGTCGCAGGCTCTCGCGTCTCGCCTTACGCCTTGCATTGTAATGCGATTTATTAAGGGTGTATGGAGGGAATGCCCCTGAAAATGTTATTAGTCGTAAACTTGGAGAGATCGATCGCCGTCCTCCCGGCGCCCGCCGAGACGCTCCGTAACCACTAAGATGATGGGCATATCAACAGATCTATTTCGATCTAGGTAACCGCTGTACTTTATGTTATATGGAATATTTTAACTTCAATGCGATTGAATTAATTCGATTGAACGAATGCGCCTCTTATTATGTTCTCTAATTGCTAATTAGTAGTTAATGGTGCAAAGCGTTTAATACATCTTTAAAAGCCATTAAATCATTATCACTTGGTGCGACTAAATATAGCATGCATGTGATAATGACGAAATATGAGTACATTTATAAGTGTGTATGAGACATTAATTTGTTCAGTTATATTATTCATAGTTAATTTTATTGTATATGTGAATTAAGCTTTTTGTCTAAACCATATCTAAACGAGATGGGTGTAAATACCCAGGATTCAACCTCTTCGTCTTCATGTGACCTTGTTTCAATTATATTTAAAAATTTACTTAGGTTAATGTTGTATATATAATTATATAGTATGTTCATGTTTTAATAATAAATAATTACCGTACTTTTTAATCATTGCCGCCGTTGACTATCATGCCCACTGCTACCTACTGCTGGGCATGATGCCGACAGTTGGGCCTCATGTTAGGCATCTTGTCCACTGTTAGGCGTCATACCAACTGTTTGGCATTATTCCCACTGATGGGCATCATATCCACTGTTGGGCATCATGTCCCTTGTTAGGCATCATGCCCACTATTGTGCATGTCGTGTTGCAAAACGCAGCACAGGACAAAACTCGACAGCAAACAGCAGCAACCAAATCCAATCAGCACACCACCACTCTGCATATAAATGAAGCCATTTTGCCATTTAAAATACATGAGACCTTGTGACCCCTATATATCGAGGTCTTTTGACCCACAGGGCCCATACTCAAACTGGACCGAGGGATAACCACAAGGTGTCTGCACACCAAGTTACAAGTCAATCGGTTTAGTGGTTCCGGAGCTATGCCTGTCACTAACAGACAGACACACAGACCCACACAGTGTCTTCATTTAACCTCTTCGAAGAAGACTCAGAGGAACACACTAGGTGTTGACCCCGGCTTCGCTCGCGTAAATCTAGATTATGACAATATATAACTATCCCTCAGGAGCAGTACTTTTTTCTGGATGAAAGGTAGCCTGTCCTTTTCTGTACCCTGACAACGTGTATGTAAAATTTTATGATAATCGGTCGAGTAGTTAAAGCGTGAAAACGTAACAAACAGACATTGGCATTAATTATAATATTAGTTAGGATTCTATTAGGCTTCGGATACCTTCAAACTATTGGTCCAATGAAATAAAATTTTCCTTCAGTTTAAATTAAACTTAGTAATAAATAGAGGGTAAAAGAAACTGAACTGTCTGTTGCATATTAACTAGTCTCATGAATATATACTTAGTTAAAGTAATTATCCTTGTTGCTGACGACAAGGCACGTTCTTTTGCATATGCGTACGACTGTATAAATAGTATTTTATCTGTTCCGGCTCTGCTTAATTATTACTTTTTCATGCAGACGGACAATTGTAAGTGCATTATAATATGTGAACCTCATATTATTTAGATATTGCATACAGCCATGTTCATTATAATCTGAATAGTCCTATAGAATATTTAAGTGTAGTGAATGTGATGACTGATTAAGAGACCGACACACAAAAATATTGTTTACATCTCTATACATATAAGTACTTGTGTAAATCAACAGTTATAATAGACTAGCCACCCGCCCCGGCTCCGCACGGGTGGTAGAGCATAATTTACACAAAACCTTAACAAATTATACATGTAAACCTGCCTCATGAATCACTGTCTATTGGTGAAAACCGCATAACAATCCGTTCAGTAGTTTTTGAGTTTATCACGCACAGATGGATAGACAGGCTCGGAGGGGGGCTTAGTATTATAATATGTAGTGATATGTTACGTGTCACAACAAAGATTTCTGTAGGATATATACATTTCCATTATCGGTTCATTTGCCAACAGGTAGAGTACCAGTTTTGACTAAATTAAAATTCTTAACGAGCTTGAGTATCACGATGTGGTTTAATTATGCAGAGTCTGCGTAATGATATAAGTAGTATATGTAATCTTTACATTGTTTATAGCTGCAATAATCAATTATGTTTGTATTAAATATAAACATATTGTTTGTTAGACAAGTCTCCTCTTCAATTTATTTATAACTAGATTCTGCCCGCGGCATCGCTCGTGCAGATTTGGTCAGTAAATTTATATCCCACGAGGATAACGATTTTTTTCTGGATGAAAGGTACCCTTGTCCTTCTCGGTACCCCAGTGGCATAGCGTGGGTGTCCGCCGCCCGAAGCGGCAGAAAAATTTGCCGTCCTCTTATTTAGGTATTTCGATTTAAAGATTAGTTTAAAATTCTCTGAAATTACTGTATGTTATAGAATATACAGTAACTCTATAGAAGTTTTCTGCAAGAACAGTCGTCATTATTGTGTATTGTATATCTTCCCATTCCTCTCGTGCGTCATTAAATTGTTCAAATATTTAATTTTACAAGAGATTATTATTATTTATTGTGAAATTTTGCCGCCCCCTCAAAGTGCCGCCCGGTGCGGGCCGCCCCTGCTGCCCCCACCCTGCCACGCCACTGCGGTACCCAACTAGACAACGAATATGCGATATTTAATGGTGATCGGTCGAGTACTTAAGGCGTAAAAGGCAAACAAACAATATATACCGACACTCGCATTTATAATATTAGGTACGATGCTGGTTGAAGCGTCTTCTTTAAAACCATTCTGACAGAGCCAGTTTTAAAAAGACTTCAATTATAGAATACCTAACATGTAACATATGTGCAAAGTGATAGAATGTAAGGTATAGTTCTGACTGTTCTGAGCAGCACATTAGGAAAGACTAGCAATTACTTCAAACGATGCGCGCCTAGACAACCTTCGGCTTTTACGTGTTAGGAATCTGTAAACTATATACCTAAATACATATGCTTATATAATATTGTCTTCTATTTACGCGAATATTATTCATTGAAATTAAACTGCTATATACGGATTTTATCGCTTAAGAGACTCTCTCCCCGTGACCATGGCTGCTGAAAAGCAACCGAAACGTCGGGGAAAGTGTAAAAGTAAAAATAAATTAAATCTAAATAGTTTAATAATAATTTAATTAGCTTAAAAATTAGTAAAGTTTAATAGTAGTAGTAGTGAAACAATTTTCAAAATTTTGTAATAAAGTGTCAAATAAACAACGCGATAAAATCCGTATATAGCAGTTTAATTTCAACATATGCTTATATTATAATATATAAAATGAACAACATTTTTGTGGGTAAATAAAATTACCGTTTAATTATTGAAATTAATTAATCAATCTTTAGCCAAATTTAATATTACTTAGTGTAATATATTGTGTTAATTATTGATTCAGGAATATGATTACATAAAGTTGACTTGAACAAACTTTGTTAACCAAGACCAGGAAAGTTTCATGCGTGATAACTTTACAATGTCAACAATTTTCACTTCTGTCATAACTGTCATAAGCATAAGTTTGGACGCTTTTTGTCAAATTGTTTAGTTGTTTAAATTACCCCTCTCCTAGAGGCATTTTATGGGTTCGGAGAAAGCTTGCTTGTAAAAATTCTTCTTAATGCCATAGTTAAATATAAATAAATAATTTGAAAATTGTATGTATATACCAGCAATTTATATCTATAAGTAATTAATTAACGTTTTTACGTAATGTTCTCAAAGTTGTTCCTTTAAAGGCTATGTTTAGTAGTTTTCTTCTTTACAAGGTATTCTTTCGTATTAACTTTTAGATTTCTAGAATCTAGATTTGAATTCCAACAAGACGCTAATCGTATACTTATTTCAAGAAAATGGACTTAATTATTTTTTGATGGCCTCCATTTCGTGTCTACGCTCCTGTTTTCCACATTGAATGGTCTGTCACAAAGATGGACGGGCTGCCGAACTAATTTAAAAAGTATGCAAATTTGCCAATCATGGCTACCACAGAGTTATAACCGCCATCTAAGTTTCTATACTAAGACGAGAACATTTGTTTTAAGACTACAGCCCTACAGATAATGATCAGTAATTATTTTCTTAATTAGCCTAAAGTAAATGGCGGAAAATTAATTCATATTATGACTCTTCAAGCGTCTTGTTAAACTAATGAATATAAAGTACTTACATAATTTTATAGTACGGTGGAGCATATTCCCTCCCGGAAGGGGTCGATAGACGTAGTGCGACGATACCGCCGATGCATCGCACTTGTCGGATATCCCGTAGCTTTTTTGTTTTGGTACTAAAACTGGCCATTGGGGAGCCATTAGTGAGTAAAAATCTACTCACCACTTTAGTTTTGTCCCCAGGAGGCCTAGTAAGTACGCCTTATATAATAATGCACCAGTATTATTTAAAGATATTAACTCAGCGCTTTATTATTTATATAGGTATTTGAGGGTAAATTGTATTATTTTGAACTTATACCTTTAAGTCAAATAACATTGTGTTATCTTCCTACGGCGAGCGGATTTGTCATAGCTTTCTTAAGGTGGCGTTGTGAGCAGGCGAACCATTTGCCGTTGCACTGACATTGTTATAGATCTCCTTTTTTTAAGATCGACTACTCACTCTGTTTTTATGTAATATCTTTTTAGACTTATTATACCGATGTATGTTAGGCTCATCTCTATAGTGTTATCAAATACGACAGAAAAGGTACGAGTTTGCCCATCTGACCACCGCAGCCGTAACGGATAGTGATTTTCTAGGGTTAGTCAGAATTTATAACGGTACTGACTTCTCTAATGGACTGCCATAGAATAGTTTAGCTCGCAACGTATTGTAATTGGTCATAGGTCACTGGAATCACTCACCGTCAGGCGACATGAATTCTTATGTCACCTGATTAATATAAAAAACACACAAGTAATTTAAGAGTTCAGTCATCCAAAGCGTGTATTGTTCGTTTCCTTGTTCTGATAGCTACGTTTAAGATAAAAATTAACTCGAAATATTGCACTGTTTCTGTGCGATGTCTATTTTTCCATAGAAGCACCAAAGAGATCATCTATCTTTCTATTTTAGATAATAAATATATTTTATTCATAAATCCTTTTTTGTATTTATGGTTTATAGTTTCTTTTATATTTATCATCAACCAGAACACCTGATGATACAATTATAAAGATATTTGCATGTGTGTAAGGCAACTAATCATTACACAGAAGTATTCACCGTGCATAGATTATGCATACCTAACCGGCATAATTTATTAACTAAACGAAGCTACATATATGTACAATAAAATATACCTACATATTATAATAATAGTAAAAACAACAAAAATGACTTTAATAATAATAATAATGTTTTATTTACGAAATAGTGATTGTAGTACAAAATGAGAATTATACATGGTAGTTCTTACAACTATTTTACGTACAATCCTATGGATGAAGTTCTGTTATCCTTGATAGGTTACTTATTAACCTGTAGTAAGGATTAACTTTGTCTGGAACATTAAAAAATAAATTTAATTTTAAACTTAATAATAATATTTTATTACAGAACTCTCAGGGTTCTGTAATAAAATATAATGAGTAAAACAAAATTTGTACAGAATTAATTGTAGCTGATTATTAACTGTGTCTATATTATAGACAAATGTACTACTACTAACAAGTACTTGAATGTACAATGCAACTAAATCGATTGTGGAGATCGTTACAATACCTATAGAGTATAGTGTCTTGTCATTCTATACAAATAGCAAGCACGTTATTATTTTTACGAGGCATAAGAACTACATAATCTATACTAATATTATAAAGCTGAAGAGTTTCTTTGAACGCGCTAATCTCAGGAACTACTGGTCCGAATTAAAAAAATATTTTAGTGTTGGATAGCTTATTTATCGAGGAAGGCTATAGGCTATATAATATCACGCTACAACCCACAGAGGCCCGCGCAGTAATCAGCGGATGAAACCGCGGGCACATCTATCTTGTATATTATATTCATGATAATTGATAACTTACTGTAAGTAGTTATCGACATGTAGTTCTTTTCCATTTTAAAGACATATTTACTCAACTTTTGATGCTTAGGTTGGTCTTAAAGTCAGAGGTACATATATTAAAGATTTATATTATTTAAATTATCAGCTACATAAAATCCTTTTATGGTTGTATGTGTTTATTTAAAAGTGGTTCTTGAAACATCATCGTGTGAAATATGTTTGACATAATTATGTATGTTCTATTAGAGCAGTTTAAAACCAAGTCTCTGTCTAAGGCCATTTTAGAAACATACCAATGATGGCGTCATTGGTATGTTTTTACCTTTACATTTGATACTTCAAAGAAGTCAGGAGTAAATCAAAGGCTCTTAGTAAATGGTTAAACTTTCTCTTGGCCTTTTTAATTTCTTCTTATATCATTGACGAGTACAAATAAATTAAAATACGTAATCTAATAGGTTTACAATTAGTTGAGTATGTTGTATGTGTATTGGTCACTATGCCTGTATTGTGTTGGCAGAGCGGCGATGTTACACACCATTTGTTTTGAAAATTAGATATTAAAATGAATGTTAAACTTTACGCGGATGGTGGAATGATGTGCTCGTTATTAATTTACCAAGCAACTCATGTCTATAAATATTTTATGTGAAAATAAGGTCTGTTTTATCTGAAGTTCAATGAACTCACATAATGTAAATTATTTAGTGTGTCACTATCCCTTGTTATTGTGTGTTCTTTTGGTAGCCGATCGATAGGATACGTCTGTCAATATCCTCAATAGGTATGCTGTATGTAAAGTATAAGAATTCTAAACTATACAATATTATGAACGTACGATATACCGACGCGGAGAACTATAGCTAACAATGGTAGAAAGGTGGCCAATAATGATAAAACACTAACAGAACTACGTTAAGGACTCAAAGTTTGACTACTATACTTGCTTGGTTTTGCATGGTATACGCTAACACTTATTAGATATCAGCAGTTTAATTGTGTAGGTTTGGTGAAAAAGGTCTTAGAGGTTATATTTTAAACATTTTATGACAGGACTGACAATACTGATTATAAGAATATTGATAAAACTAGGTATATGTCTTGATAACTTTGTAACTCTGTTCCTAGCACTGTACTTCTTTAAAATACTATTTTTTTTTGTTGTTCTATTGTTACGCTAATTACTTGTGCATTTTTTATTTTAGCTTATAACTTCAAATATTTTTTGGCGCTACTGTATATTTATATGTGGAAACTGCTTTGGATTAAGTGTAGTTAATTTGAACATTAATTATTTTCGAATTGTATCTGTTTGTTTCCCAAAAAAAATAAAAATAAAAAATAAAAATATCACGAATCTCCGTCAACGACAAGAATCTTACGCTAAGCTCCTCTATTTTCTCTTAATCATGATTAAGCAAATGAAAGATAGATTAGAAGATATTCCATCTTTATTATTTTCTTAAGAACAGTTGGAAATATGAAGCAATCTAGAAATTATTGCTAAGTCCTAGATTTATTTGATATTTCTGACTGAAACTAATAATGCTAAACTTTTAATTCGTGTAAATGTTTAATTGTTTTAACACTACAATACGGGTTTATAATTATATTCACCTGACTTTACATAATATTGTCTTCTGTTTACGCGAATATTATTCATTGAAATTAAACTACTATATACGGATTTTATGGCGTTGTTTATTTGACACTTTATTACATAATTTTGAAAATTGTTACCCTACTAATATTAAACTTTACTAATTTTTAAGGTAATTAAATTATTATTAAAGCTATTTAGTTTTAATTTAATTTTACACTTTCCCCGACGTTTCGGTTGCTTTTATTGCGGATTGCGGATCCAGTAATACAAATAGTCGAACCCAAGAAGAAGCAAACCACAGCTAGACTTCATGATACTTTGAGCTCATTCTGCGTAAATAGAAACACCAATGATTAAATTATGTTCGGGTACTTTGAAATAACTACACTGGAACATTGAGACAACTACCATCTTAGTCTCCCCGTTACCATGGCTGCTGAAAAGCAACCGAAACGTCGGGGAAAGTGTAAAATTAAATTAAATCTAAATAGTTTTAATAATAATTTAATTAGCTTAAAAAAATTGTAAAGTTTAATAGTAGTAGTGTAACAATTTTGTCAATTCAGTGTCAATGTCAGACTGATTTAATATTTCCTACATTTATGACAGTAAATGTATTATTATATAATGTGTAACTCTGACTAAATATTGTGCAAAAGGTGTGTCAGAATATTCGTAAAATATTTCCTTCCTTGTGCAATACGGAATATGATCCAATCCCCTCTTTCCTATCCAGAACAACGCGTGCTAGGCTCAGATGCCATCCTTACACGATAGAGTCGACTAGAGTGCGTACCAACAAGTTTAGGTCCTCATACCTCTGCCGAACGATCAAGAAAGAAGTGAAATTCTCAGCTAAGGCACGCGTTTCCTTCTTCCTTCAATCTTAGGTCCTTTAAGCGGGGCATGATAAAGCACCTTCTTAGGCCGTCAAAGTAGAGACCTTAACATCGCCTCGGCTGCTATAAGGACTGTGTGGAGGCCACTGCACTTAGACCACACGACTGCTTACCATCAGGCAGAGTGTGGTCATGCTAACGAGTAAAATACAAATAAATTAAGGCATCTATCCTATTAATATTTTTGCTGTCAAAAATGTCATCGGTCGAAGGTTAATGTTCACGTGCTGTATGAATGGCAACATGTATAAAATTCGCTTTCATACAGAAACCAGCGCACGATGATGTCTGAATTAGATCATCATGTAATGTGTAAAGAATTTTGCAGATTGTCCTTCAAGCATGATTATTACATGCGCGAAACATTGTTTGTATAGTTCAAACTTATTCAGAAATACTTTGTGTTTACATCGCAACAATAATGAACGATTGACAAACACAAACAAACATTGTTCAGTATTTAACTCGTGTTTGTATAAATTATGACAATTAGATTCATAATTCTGTTTCTAAGTAGGTTTGTGAGAAACGACTAAGGTCTATTGTTTATTGTTACAGAGAATGAACGGAGAATCAAAGCAAACAACAGGGAATACAACGCGCAGTTCCGCTACGCCGTAAGTTACATATTATTTGTATTGATCCATCAATTTACCAGATCTAGGGCATGTTTTAATCTCCACGCTACAACTATTGTATAAATGTATAAACTAGAATAATACGTTCAGTTTAGAAGGCTAGCTCTTTAAGAACATGTATGTTGGTATAATGTTTAACTCTTGTTAAACATTATGATTATAGAGGTTCGGAATGATTCATGTCACTGGCCACGCATTTTGTTGATGACGTAAACTGTTCTAGCACTAATTAAGTGTAGGTCGTTATTACAGAATCGTGTAAAATCACACTATGTTTAGATTAATTTACACGAAATTTCACGGTCAAGTCGATAAGCATATTTTTGCCAAATTGCACGATTTATGAAGCAGTAAAACAGTGACAAATTCCTGACGAGTATAAACAAATTGCTGACGTGCGTAGAATTAAACATACTTGTTTGAAATGAGTCTCTTCAGAAATAACTGTATTTTTTTATTTATAAATATATTTTCCGGCTCCTAACACCACAATATGGTCTCTTAAAATTGTTACAGAGTAACTTCATCAAGACATCGAAGTACAGTATCGTAACGTTCTTGCCGTTGAATTTACTGGAGCAATTCCAGCGGCTGGCTAACTTCTATTTCCTGTGCCTGCTCGTGCTGCAGCTGATCCCGGCCATCTCCTCGCTGACGCCCATCACTACTGCGATACCGCTCATCGGTGTACTCGCTCTCACTGCCGTCAAGGACGCGTACGACGACTTTGTAAGTCATACTTTCACTAACATTTTTATTTGAGTCTTTGTCTATTGTCGTTATTTCCGTCACATTACACTTAGACCTCAACAGAATAGAACTCGTGTATTTAATACATTTATCCACATGCTGCCTTGTTGCTCTAGTGGCTCGTGTACCTGTATGACTGCGGGTCATAAGGTCTTGAGTTATTGAGTTTAAGTTATTGGATTTTTCTATCGAGTAATTCTCAGCAGCATCCCTAAGCAAGGCAGCTAGTGCTGTTTCATCTCCGTGCCCGACAAGGACGTTAAGATGATGGCCCTACGCACGATCGGGTGGGTTTGTTCATCATGTTATAGAAGTTAGGAAATAAAGAATGTATTTGTGTTTGCGCACACACTGTTGCGCTATATATCTCCTGTGCAGATAGCTAGTCTCCATTAAGATTGCTTGCTGTGACCGAAATTCGGTCTGCAGGACATAATATATCGTACTTTCAAATAACTAACTGCGGTAACCGATAATCTTAATGTCTCTGTATTAATTTATTGGTGAGCGTCATGGTCTATCCATTTTAAGTAACATGCTCATTCTTCTTTTGAACGACGCGCGACGATGGGACGTAAATAGAGTTTCAGCAAAAAGAACGCTTCTTTATAAATTATTAGCCTTTGCTCGCGGTATCGTTCGATTGATAACATTACTTTTTCCTCGATAAAAGGTCCACGTTTATCCTTTTCTGTGCTCCTGACAATTTTATGCAAAATTTCATGTTGACCGGTCGAGTAGTTAAGGCGTTAAAGCGTAAAAATCTAACAACCTCATTAACATTTATAATATTGGTTAGAATGACAGTAAAATACAATGACAGAAGACGCTAAGTGCTTTTGAAAACACTTCTCATAATACATTTATATTCTGTGTACTACTTACTATAACTAGTTATTATTATATTATGAACTGTTTTTGATCAGACTAATAGATTGATCGTGCATACACACAGGAAATAAACGGAATACCGAATAGTAAACAGTATGCCAATCCAATTAGGTTAAATGATAACAAAACATTGAAATACATGTATTACACAAACTTGCTACGGCTGTTTACCTTTTCAACACGTAAAGATAACCTAAGAAAAGTATACATGACGATTGTGGTGATAATTAATGTATGAGCAATGAAATGGTTAAATAGACTACACGCTGCCCTTGCCTAATGAACAGTGTTGCTAATGCTCAGTGACCTATTATATCGTCTGTTGTAGATCAAGGACGACAAGATTATTAGTGATGCGTATCAAAGTGTGCAATACGTGCTCAGCGCGTTTTATTGCTAATTTACATAATGTACTAATTTAAACATCTCTCAGTTACTTACCAAATTTATAAAATACCTACTAGTCGTTTTTTTTTTGCATTTCAGTAGGTACCCTATGCCCTTCCTCAAGCTATATTCATGACAAATTTCATAGAAAATCGGCGCGTTTCCTAAGCCAGCAGACAGACACGTTACTTTCGCATATACGATATAAGTATGACCTAGATAACGTTGCGTTTTTGTATTCCATTTAATTGTAGCCTTATAACTCAAGAATAATGTAACTTTCAATTAGTCAATTAATTATTAGAATCGATTTAATAGTTGCCGATTCCCTTTAAACCTTTGCTTCAAACACACCAAATTTAACTCTTTCTAATGTTAGTGTAGACGCTTATTAGTTATTACAGTCTGCAAGTTGCTCTCATGTGTCAATCTTATAACATGGCATTAGTTTGATTGATTAAATATTTAACTTTTGAACGCTGCAAGAAAAACTAACAAGCGTGCCTGCTGCGCCACTGCGCCGCGACCAGTTCTCGCGTAGACGACGGCACTTTGGGGATAGGGTTAGACTTAGGACATCCTTAACGAATTAAATATAAAAAACGAACAAACCGTATCCATATTTTGTTTTATTTTTGCCTATTACTGCTCATACACATGTTAACATACATATTAATTACGTATTGCTCCATGTTTAAATCAGTACAAAAGGAAAATACGCCAGAAAACCTTTTTTAATATTTAAATAACACTAATTTATTGACATCAGTAGTCGACTCCTTTAGTCGTCCATGGCGTTAGTGCTGCGCCTTTTATGAACTAATGTATGGATAGTGTTGTCCACGAGAAACATCGATATTAAAATTATAGTAAGTAGTATTTGCCCGCTGCTTATCTAGCGTGCATTTCGATTACATGAATAAAAATTAAGAAAATATATTTAACTATGAATATAGAGTAGAGTAGTAGTAGAGTAGAGCCACGATGGTTTCAGCATGAATGGGTCGGCTCATCCAGGGACGGCACCAGCCTCTCACAGAAAATCGATTCTCGATCGATTCGATTCGAATCGTTTCATCGTCCTCCACACCTTCCAGAATTTCAATGAAATCATCATTTTTCATATCGTATTCAGGTCAGTTTTATTATTACATCGTTCACAAGCAAAGGTACTTATAATATGATTATAAAACAACAAATGATTCATAGGCAATCAAATTATGATATATTTTGTTTATTTTTCTACAATCACATCACTTCTTGCAAGCACTATTCGATAACTTGCATTCGCTTCTGACGTCACAAGCTCACAAGTCTTAAGGTGTCTATGGCATATAGGATCCGTTAATTATGGCACTATCTAGAAACGTAAAAATGTGAGTAAATATAATAAAAGTTACATAAAAAAGATCTTGTTTTGATGAAATATAAATGGTACTAAGTATTTAGAGAGATTTAGGAAAACAATTATGTTGCAATAATCGGTAAATAATAAAAACACACTTGAACACACGTAACATATAGTTTATCAGACGGTCTCCTAACGTTGAAATTTATGTTGGGCATGTAACCAATAGAATAAGAATTATCTTCTTTTATATGAAGTTTTTAAAATCAAGCAAGCACTCATCAAGCTTCTGTAAGTGTATACAGTTAGTGTCTGCTTATTATTTAATTTTTTTATTTCTGTGTACTTTCTTTTATAAATCTTCCTACTTATGAATCCGGATAATATTAATGGCGAAGAAGGTCTCTCTTCTGCCATTGTAAGCAATGTCTTGCAATACCATAGATTAGATGATACTATTACCGATCTATGAAAACTGAGCGCAATAAAATAGATCATGACACTATATTTATATTGTGTTATAATTATACCTATTACACACCTACTACAATATTATAAAACTAAGGTGGTGACGAAAAAGATACAAAATGTCCCATCACTACGTGACCCCTAAAGAAGTCGTAGGCAGAACAATATCGTGTATTTTCATTAAATTTTAGAGCACTGTAAATTAAGGTATAAATAAATGGTTTTATCATTTCTTTTCATTCCGCCTTGATAAAAACAAGGATTGGCGGATAATTAAGCTACCTATTGATATTACTTCTATAAACTTATCATAAAGGTAACGATTTTTTTGGCTTGAATGTGATACGAATTTGGACAACTTAAGAAGTCGCTGGCGTTTCAGGTCATTTTCCGATGGACGCCTAAAGGTGTCCACGGCGTTTAAAGGGTTAATATTAAGATACAGTCAAGGCAATATAACAGCTGCAAAAACAGTTAAAGTAAATGTGTGCGGAGATTCCCATACTCTCATTTGTATTGCGTACTCATAAACGTATGCCGTAATCTCGGATACTTGGTTAGTTACAGCACTGCGTACTCTAGTAAATACAATTGTATATTCTCGACAGTAAAATTATTGAATAAAATAACTCATGAAATGGATATTATGTTATGTTAGAAACTCGATACTGAGTGTTATTGCCAAATTAATTTAAAGTAGTCTGTCCTTTCTTAAGTTCAAAGTTCAAATATCGATTTAACGACTTATTCGTAAAAAAGTAAAAACTTACAAGTTTACTAGCAGCAATGTTAATGAATTTACATAATTACTAGAATAGGTCTGCGATTTTATAAATGCGATTTTATAAACGCGATTTTATAAACGCGATTTTATAAACGTAGATACAAACTATATCATAGGTAACTAGGTACACCGTAAATCTGGTTCTCTAGAGCGAGCACATGAAACGTGGCTTGAATTTTAAATTAAATTTTAAACTAAAAGAAAACGAAATCCGATTAAAATTGAGTTTTGTGTTACGCATAAACATAAAAATAAATATTCTAGCAATGATTTTTTAGTGCATACTTCAAACTTAATTGTTGATCCTAATTAATTAGAATACATATTATGTAGATATATTATATAGGTACTAATTAAAGCGGATATTTGTGACCTCGTAATTTTGAAAGATTTAACCGAATATGGTGACCCTAATCAGTCAAATCTTTACTCTCTATCTTTTTGTCGAAGCCTCAGTTATTGCCATACAAGGATGTAGTAGGTGGAGCTGTAGTCAAATAACTAATAAAAATACTTGCGAAGCCGCCTCTAAACTAAAGTTACTACTAACTTGATGAATCAGGTCATTAAAATTTATGAAGTATAATATCTACGGGTTTTTGGTATACTAATTGAAAACATTTTAAAAGTACATATTTTAATTTGGCAGGCGAAGCATATCGCTATTCCTAACGTCAAAGTGTTTTCATAAACTTTAATAGTGACTTCAGACCACTTCTTTCGTTAGTGGCATACTTACAAGTAACATAGTTCCTATTACTAGGTAAAGATCCAACCCTAACTCATGTAGCAGTACGACTGGCAGTACTGCAATGCCGGCGTTATTCGGACGTCATTATTCACGCGAATAAGTAGTATTTATATGTTGCTTACTTGAAGCGTTGCCCTTGTCTCGCTTGTTCAGCTCAACCCTAAAATGATTATCTCGGTGCTTCCGTAATAGAAGTATGTGCTACTGCCATGCAGCAAACTACTGCTATAGCAAACGAAACCATTCTAACTTAATATTTTAAATACGAATGTAAGTTTCTTTGTTACTTGACCGAACATCATGAAATTTCTCATACACATTTTAAGGAGTGCAGAAAAGGACATAGGGTACTTTTTATCCAGAAACAAGTACTGTTCCTCAGGATCGGTACTTTTTCTGAATGAAAGGAATACAAGGAAAGAATAAAAGTTATTTATTGACAAAATCTACATCAACGCGAACGAAGTCGCTGGCAAAATCTAGTAGCTGATAAATTTAAGTGTCATGTACTACCTAATATAGTATATTAAAATTACCTACAGTGATCTGTTTTGTATTGGCGATATACATCATATATTTTAATCTTGAGAAATTGCAATAATGCTTCCCGCAGACTCGGATATCCTACGAGGATATTGTTTTCCGGAACGCAGAAACAAAATAATACAGAGCCTATTCTGTAATAGCAATTTTTCACTATCTATTCGAATGATTATTCTGAAATTAATATTGAAAAATGAAAAAACACACAGCTCGATAGTGTCAGTTGTTAAATGACATGTTATTAGATGGACACCGATATTATTAGTTATAGTTATGGGAGAATAAAAAAACTGTTGTAACTCTGTGGCTAATATCTATCTTCTATTGCCAGGCACAAACTACTTGATGTAGGTGAACGAAGGCTAACAAACTTACGCGAACGAAACCGTGGACAATACATAAAACTTGGATGAGTTTATGTGTCTGCTTTATTTCTGGCATCATTGTAAACATTATTATAAGACAGATGACGACAATAGTGACGCAAAAAAATATATATTAAAACTATAATTGAAAATTATGTGGATAATCTTCTCTGTTGTTTTTCAAAATCCATCAGTCAGGTCAGTAATATAATCATATTTACTGAACGGCTGTATAAATTATAACATCCGTAATATTCCCGGTAATACTATTTTATAATAGCTTTTATTGTGAAAAGAAGTCATCTAATGACATGAATGATTAAAAGCGACATCTGGATAAAACACAATTACGACCTTCATATTTCATCACGGCCTTGTCTAAGAATAGACTCCTTTATAGTGTTCCTGTCGATGAAGGAAAATACATAAACCTTATAATGGCTTTGTTTAACAATTATATTACTGTCGTTACATCTGCCTGTTTAATAACTTTTGCTATAAATATATAACACTAAGAGTAAATATACAATACCTGTTGTTTTAAGACTGCGCCGAGCGAAATGTGCCAAAACAGGCGGTCACAGTTAAGTGAATAAAATCAACACTGTTTAATACAAATATAAAATATACATTTACCATAACAATGAATGTGTTTACAATTACTCCGTGTAAAGAACTTAAAATAATTAATATTTTCACCTACAAAATTACGTAAATTTGCAAAAACTTTTGCAAAAATGCAGAAACGTAAGCTCGTGTTACGTGATTTTTAGATTATAACAGTAGAAATTTATTATATTTTACAGCTTAAACGAAACATAAATAGTTATATTACAATTTGTCTGTCCCAAATATTTAAGTTATTGGTTGAAAGTAAAGATACATGTTTCTCAAAAAAGCACTTCAATCCTCCATACAATTTTACTATGGCGGCCGTGCGGCGCATATTTAAATCGGCTCTGTCATTATCTGTCTTACGCACAGCGCAGTCTTAAGCAAAACTGCAGTTTTCCTATTACATGACCACAAGAATAGGCGATAAAACTCAAGATACTAACAAACTCAAACTGTTTGCTGTGCAAACAGTAAAGAATCGCATTTATACTTCAAACAATAAAAAATATAATAACTACACACAGCAGTAATGGTGGTTTACTGTTATTGACAGCACATGCCTAGCGAGAGCTTGCATTTTATCTCATACCAGTGCAGCGTGAAACTACAGAATACATAGAAAACACAGAATACATAGTATAAATGAAACTATCGTAGTAAAGCCCGTTGACGGTAGTCGAAGTCATAAATCTGTGTGCTTATTTGGCTTACTTTGATATGTGTACGTGCAATGTGCATGTCGGTGAATGTAACTGCATACCTGCTACACACACACACACACACATTGATGTTGCCACTCACACACAAATAATTTATTTTTAGTATTTCGCCCGCATCTTCGCTCGCATTAATCTCTAGATATTGTCAATAAACTTATATTCCTCGGGAACAGTACTTTTATTCTGGATGAAAAGTATCCTATGTCCTTTTCTGTGCCCGTGACAACGTGTATGCAAAATTTCATGATGATCGGTCGAGTAGTTAAGGCGTTTAAGCGCAACAAACAAAGAAACAAACTAACATTCGCATTTATAATATACTTAGGATTAACTGTATGGCTGGACTTGTACCTAAGATATGGATATAACATTGTCATTCTGTATGAATTGTCTGATTTAAAATGTAGTCAAGTCCACCAACCTTATAGAATTTTAATGAAAATGTTAGTTGTACAATATTTCTAATCATGAGAATGGTATTTTTATTCTGGCTGTATGTAGCATGCACCGTTTATAGACGTGGATCGATGAAAGCAAAGATGTCTTGCGAAATCGCAATCTTGAGCCGGCGGCGTGTGTGTGACAGCCCATTATCTTCCATCAACTGGTGGACGTATTTTAATTTCTATACGAAAGATACAGCTGCGCATAGGCTTTTCTATACATGCTCTTTATGATTTATTATAAAAGCTAAGCTTGTACAGAAGGCTGGTTACAAAAATGTTACCAAAAAATACTACGCATACCATATTTGTTACTATCATCCAGTAATTCTTTACCTTATTTTTTTGGTTATGTTAGGTAACCAGCAACACGCTACAGCCTCCTGTTTATAGGTTGTTTGTAACTAAAAAAGCTTTACCTTTCTGACAGACATATGTAACCTGTAAAATATAAGGAAATACTACGACTTACGACAACATTAGACTAGAAATGTTTTTATTGTACCAATTATGGCATTTAGTTCCTAGAATATTTTGGTGAGTATTTGGCTATTGGAGTATTTGAAATATGGCTTACATCTCTGTCGTGATTATAATAAAATATTTTATATAATATTGGTCATTATGATTTATGTATGAGTATAATTTATTCTTCTTCTTGCAATTTCTCTACTTTTTCCATTATACAATACGACAATTAGATCTGGACGTTCACCAAATTTTGTTGAGAGAATCACGGCTTGCATAGTAATGAGAACACCATTTTAAATCAATACAAATAAATTTTGTAGCAACAGTGTCTAGAACTGAAATTTTGTTAATTACGTGAAAGTACTAAATTTAATTGTAAACTGATAAATTCATCTCCGGTAAAAATTGGTTGTATTTCTTGGAAAGCCTGACTTTGCAAATTGATGTGGCCAAGTTCCTATAATTCGACTTATATTTTTGTTTTCTTACGCTTTCTATAAAATCTATATACCCGGGGAGCAATGTGGCCTTTGTATAGCCAACGCCAATCGTTTTGAAATAATAATAATATACACATATTAAACGTAAAGTAGATATTATCTCACATTACATTAAATTAATGTATGCATAGCATAATGCGTCGAGTGTTGCGGATTCAATTGCAATACGGCACAAAAACCTATGCTTCATAAATAATAATTGCTCCGAGTATTGGTATTCTTGGTGGCCGTTGTTTAAGTATTTGTAAAACCCCGTAACACAAGTACATACATATAACTGATATAACTAACAAGATTTTGCCCGCGGCTTCGCTCACGTTAAAGTAGTTCAAGGTGTCAATGTGTCAATAAATTTCTATCCCTCAGGAACAGTACTTTTAGAAAACTTTTATACAACAGCTGTGTCCGTCCGTCCGTCCGTCTGTCTGTTATACAACTTTCAACTCAAGAACGGTAAGAGCTAGACACTAGCTAGCGGTCAACGCCATTCGACTCAGCATAGTCGATATAACCCGAAATGACTATGAACTTTGACCTCTGACCATCATCAAGGTCACGTAATACAATTTTTTCGAACTCTAAAGATTTACGGTAATTCATGGCCGTTTCTCACTTGTTTCTGGATAAAAGGTACCTAATTACTTATGTCCTTTTCTGTACCTCTGACAACATGTATGCGAAACTTCAAGATAATCAGTCGATTAGTTATGCGTGAAAGCGTAACAAACAAACAAACTCACATTCGCATTTATAATCGTTGTATCTATTATTAATTTAGTTAGCAGACTGATGTCTTTCTAAAAATAATGTAATCAATGGTACCTATATGTAATATTCCAGCAACGTCATCAGAACGATTCGCAAGTAAACCACCGTCGTGCGAAGACACTGCGCAATGGCAAGCTTGTGGAGGAGAAGTGGGCGTCTGTTCAGGTGGGAGACGTCATCAGGATGGAGAACGACCAGTTCGTCGCGGCGGACCTTTTGCTCCTCAGCAGCTCGGAGCCTAACGGTCTCTGTTACATAGAGACTGCCGAGTTAGATGGGTCAGTATCAAATTCAATTTTAGACTACCTTTTTCAGTGCTCTAACACTTATTGTGCTATATAAGTATTTTATTTTAGAACCCATTTAATTTTGACTGCACGGAAATGGCGTAGTGGTTCAAGTGGTCGCCTAGACACTGCTACTGCGCCTAGTATTGTCTTGGGTTCGATTCCCACACGAGATAAAAATGTTTGATCTACAATTAGTTGTTCCGAGTCCAGGTGTTCTTAGTGTCCGTTGTTGTTTTAAGTCGATGTTTGTAAAAAATACACAGGATTTATTCCTAGAGCGGTAGCTGTCTGTTTTATAATAATAAAATATCATAATTGTCTTTTAAGGGCTAATTATACTATTTTGAGATAGTGAAAAAAGTCCTAATGAAATGCAGTCTGCATTTCTTTCTTGTTATGAAATGTTCACAACTTAATACAATAGCTATCGTACAGCAGACACAATGAAAATGTATTGTCCGCGGACACAGGTGATTGCGGTAAGCAGTTTAAAGTATCAATCATTCTTGTTTATTATGTTGTATTTCAATATTTATATGGTCCGTCCATATAAATATTGAAATATCCTTTAGAAAAGGGTCAATATTTACATAATTAATATTCATTATCCGATCCACGACTACTGCTTCAGAGGGCCTATAACAAAAAAAAGCATATATGTATGTTTATCCATTGTCTAGTACCTATAGTACAAGCTCTGCTTAGTTTGGGCTACATGGTGTGTAAGTGCTATCACTTACACACAACACCATGTAGCCCATTATAGCTCATTATTCCCCATATATTATTATTATTATATTTATTATGATAAAATGAATAAGATCTAGAGCAGTAAATAAGAAGGGTAGTTTTAACTTTTCTTTTGTTACATTGCAGGGAGACGAATTTAAAATGTCGTCAGTGCCTAGAGCAGACGGCTGCAATGGGGCAAGACGACGCACAACTGGGCGCTTTCGACGGCGAGATCGTCTGCGAAACGCCTAACAATTTACTTAATAAGTTCGAAGGTAAATAATATCCTTATCTACGTTTTACGTGGTACGTAACACTAGACGACAGGGTTCTTACAGAAAGTTTCGTTGGTAGTGTGCTAGTTTTCATTATATTTACATTTAAAATACTATATGTTACGTATAATTGTACTTTACGAAACCAACACGCCGAGTTTTTGGCAAGGTTTACTTTTTAAATTTATCTCTTAAATTCGTTTGCGTTGCCAGTACTTTTTGTTGATTATAGCTGTACTTGCGAAACAGTCTGCGAAATCCACGCGCCACTTACCCGTGTCGGCGCTATGAAGTAACGCTGCAGAAATTGCTTGTTAATAATAAGTGTTTATGAACTGCATGCATTGTGGCATTTTAGTACAATGTCACAATTGTGCGCTTTTGGACAATGGGAGTCAGACATCTTTGAATAATTATTTTATATACACTTTTGATCTATGTTGGAAATGTTTGGCATAACCTTTTGTAGATAGATTATTATTAATTTTCCCGAAAGTATTATGTTTGCGGCAGTAAAACTACTGTCGTGTTGTGTTTGCGAAATATTTTGTTTTATACTGATGTATTTAACAAAAGACATCTTCCGTCATTATATTTGCTTTGAAGTTATGTCAAACCGCACATGAAATCCCCATGATAAACATATTAACTAAGGCGTTAAGAATATGTACGTCACCCACGGCTTCGTACAAAAAACCGCATTATTGTAAACATAGGTACTTATCGGTGGAATGTATGGTGCGTCAAGTAGAGTACTTCAACATGTGAATCATTACAATAATACTACGGGAACTTTCTGCTATTAACCTAGTGAACAGAAATTATCGCTTATTTGTCTTTTTCAGTACATATGTACATTTAATGGCTTACAACTAATTACTGTGTTCATTAGTTACTAGTAATGTGACAGTGAGTTTGTAATGTCTATAATAACGACAAATAATAGCACTGTTTTACTTCTAGAAGATTCCTTCAGCCATATCTTATGTTCAAGGCTTTTTGTTAATATAATTGGAACGTGTCTGTCTATAAGTTATTATTTATTAAAATAATATAAGGTGGTAATTAATATTGTAATCATGCTTCGACAGAAAATAATACTTATTATATCTATTAAATTATGCCTTAGCGAAATCTATACTGATATTATAAAGCTGAAGAGTTTGTTTGTTTGTTTGAACGCGCTAAACTCAGGAACTACTAGTCCGAATTAAAAAAATATTTTTGTGTTGGATAGCTCATTTATCGAGGAAGGCTATAAGCTATATAACATGACGCTACGACCCACGGGGCAACGCAGTAATCATAAACGCGGGTAAAACCGCAGGCACATCTAGTTATAGATAAAAAGAAAATAAATTCAATAAATACCATATTATTTTAGAAAGACATAATTTATATCAAAGTTAGGTCAAGGTAACCTCTAATGGCGAAGTTGAGTCAATTATTTGTAATTAGAGCGGTTGGACACATACTCACTTGCACCGAACTGTGACTGAATAATATGCGGCCATTATTAAGCCCTAGTTGTTGCGACGGCAGAACCATCTAGTTACGGCCCTTATACTGTCTAGTTGTCTTTAGGAGTTTCTATTTGACAACGTATCCCCACGTATGTACAATAATGATGATGAGTAAAGCGGACGGGATAATGAATTACGGATGCCTTATCCAGTAAAGTAAATTTAGTGTCTGACTTGCAAATAGAATAAACGTCACAAACCGAATAAGTGCATCTTTGTCACCTAACAAATGTTACTACTTTTTATTACTTCTTAGTGCCTCTCAACTAAGGGCGGATTTTTCAATTAAGAAATATGTCGGTTCCACAGTTCATATGTGAAATCTGCCCAAATTAATCCTTGACTGACGATTGAAAAAGTAAATATTGAGCTAAGTGTTAATTAACTTAAAATTCATCCTACAATAGATCGAATTAACAACTTTTCGATCGATACAAGCCTTCAGCCTTAAACATCGGACTGGGTTACAATGTGTATTTAATATGAATGATTCGAGTGTTGTGTATAATGTTATCCGCAGGTACGTTAAGCTGGCGCAATGAGCACTACTCACTCGACAACGATAAGATATTGCTGCGGGGCTGCGTGCTGCGCAACACGTCGTGGTGCTACGGCGTCGTCGTGTTCGCAGGCAAGGACACCAAACTCATGCAGAACTCGGGCAAGACCAAATTCAAGCGCACCAGCATAGATAGGCTACTTAATTTTCTTATTATAGGGGTAAGTAACATATACCTACTTTTATTTAACTCTGACCTGCTTACATATCGCACCCTGAATAAAACAGACACTTATCTCAGTATTTTGGTTTAAACAAATTTGAACTCTATTGCAATTTGTGTGTGCATTTAACACAAATATAATATTAGAATTTAACATGTACAATTAGAGTTCAAATTGCCTTACTTTCAAATTTTGAGTTAAGTCGCTGTTTTATTAAGAGTGCGATATATGTATAGGGAATATAATTTCATACATAAATATTATTGTTTATATACCACTCTTGAGACAAAAATCGCAAGGTGGCTCGACTGATCGCAAAAAGTTATCATAGTCTGTAGCCACACGCGCACTAGAGGCTCCTACGTTGCCGTCATTGCGAAAAGTCAGACACAAACAAAATACATTAACAAAACTTTAGTAGACCACATAATATTAAAAGGAAAAGGTTGTAGAAATATTATTGAGAACGTAAATTAAATATGAACGCTCCAAAATAATTTTATTCAACTATGGTAATAATTAAACTCATATACATAATCATAACCATATAAAGACTTTATCGGTTTCCTATACCGGATGACACATGCATTAATCTGGAATAGTTCCCGTTCAGTTATCATTTCAGTGACAAAGGCTGATCACAGTGTTATAAAATACCACAACACTAAACCTTTCTACCATAGGATAAAAAACAATTGCCGTAGTATAAAATATACTAATAAAGCGATACTTTATGGCTCTTTTATACGTATTATTGTTTAGTAAGTTTTATCTTAGTTCGCATAGTTGAAGCGTTACACTTTTAGCAATATTTTACACAACACCATCATACATCGTTACATCGTTACCCCTGAATGAGTTTAGTAGTAGTGAGTTATATTGCCGTGACATTATAGTATAATTAAGCATGTTTCTTCCTGACACACTAAGCAGTAGAGTGTCACATTAAAGTTGGGTTACTACGTTTAAGTCTACATAAGGGAAGGAAAGAAAAGAGAAGACATATGGCCCGTCTGTAGGTTACCGCAACTCTGACTTTACGGGCGATATGCTGTAGGCACTTGTAACCCTTGAGTATAACTCGTGCGTTGCCAATCTATCGCAAAAGCAGTCGTGACTTATTTCTCCCGGGCCCATACTCACGGGGAACTTACAGTCCACCATCTCCTTATTCTATTAACTTTTGCCGAGCCAATAGCTACAATACCCTAAACTCTAAAATACAGAGAATTTATAAAATTACGCAACTATAAATAAGTAACAAGTGTTTCAAATTCAACCAGGGGAAATTGTCAACTGACAAATAAAGCATGTACGATATAAACTGTGACGTAACCGCTATTTAAATGCAGCTGTGCCAGGGAGACAGCAAGACATCCCCATTACGACCTCATTTTTATTTTATACTCAAATTTACATTAGTATCTCTGTGGTGTTAAGGTAGAAGGGGATGACTCCCGAATATTGAAAATGAGTTATTTACATAATTTGACACTAAACACTAAACACCAGAGAATTATTTCCGTATTTTGCAACCAATGTTGATACTGTTTCCACAAAAAGATTTATGTTGATTGCTATTTGATATTGTGTGTAAAATAATGTACAAAATAAAACATAGGCAACTACCCCATTATATAAATGAATGTATGAGCGGTAGTAATGTGTGTAACTGTGTATGTGTTGCGTTCCACAGATAGTATTCTTCCTGCTGTCGATGTGCGTATTCTGCACGGTGGCGTGCGGCGTGTGGGAGTGGATGGTGGGGCGCTACTTCCAGGTGTTCCTGCCGTGGGACACGCTGGTGCCGGCCGAGCCCACGTGGGGCGCGCTCGTCATCGCGCTGCTCGTGTTTTTCTCATACGCCATCGTCATGAACACTGTTGTGCCTATATCACTTTATGTTTCTGTTGAAGTAAGTGCCACACCCATCAAACTTACCATGATTAAATATATTATAATGGTTGAGAGTTCTCCATAATGTTCTCGACGATATGTGAAGTCTGCCAACTTGTACTACCGTGGTGGCGTATGGCCTAACCCTTTTTCACACTGAGAAGAGGCCCGTGCACAGCAGTGGGACAGTTTAAAACATGGCTGATATTATTAATCCGTAATGTAATACATAAACGGTTCAACTCACATGATGCTTTCGGATTTGCTCGACTAGTTTCTAACTCGATTGTGAATCATGAGTGCGAAGTTCTGGCGTGACGGATTTAGATGAAGTCAGTACAACAGCTGACTCCGTTTAAACGTCACTGAGAGTTTTGTGAGTGGTTATCGTGATGTAATCTATTAAATAGCTAATTAATAGATTACATTATGATTACCATTCACAAAAGTTTCTATAATGATTAAATTTACATATATTGGTTTGAGCCTACTGTTTGAGATGAGTTTTCATTTTTGTTAAGAAGAGTATTCATTTTTGATTCTAAAGGTAGCATGAGCAATAAACATATTTAGGTATTTTCTTCACTTATTACTAGAATCGAGTGTTTAACCTAGTTTTTAATTAAAGTACAAATACTAGCTTACAAAGTATTCAAGTACTGCTATTGATATAAACAGGGATGTACTAACAATTACTCATGTCTTATCAGACTCTTATATTTAATTAAAACAATGACGTTATTCTGTATTTGTTTATAATGAGTTGTTTATTAACTATTTTCTATTTGTTTCAGGTTATAAGATTTGCCCAGAGTTTCCTTATTAACTGGGATGAGAAAATGTATTATGAAAAGACTGGTACTGCGGCTAAAGCGCGAACGACCACGTTGAATGAGGAACTTGGTGAGTAATGAAGGATTCTTTTTTACTTTTAAATGAGAATTGAGACTTAAGACGTATTAAACTACGGACGTATATCCTCGTTTAAAACAAGTATTAAGTAAAGCTGTATAAGTTGGCATACAAATGAGTAATTACTTACAAAAATATTTTGTTATAATAGATACTAGCGATCCGCCCTGGCTTTGCACGGATAGTGCAAAACCTTGACAAATTATATACCTAAACCTTCCTCATGAATCACTCTGTCTATTGGTGAAAACCACATAAAAATCCGTTTAGTAGTTTTTGAGTTTATCGCGAACACACAGACAGGCGCGGCGGGGAACTCTGTTTTATAATCTTTAGTGATAGTGATAAAAATAAAATGTTTTGTTATTATTATTCACGTAAAATTACTGAACTTTTCTATTGACGCTTTAGAGCTGTGTTACCTACTCAGTTTTTATGTCAAATAGCTTAATCTATACTAATATTATAAAGCTGAAGAGTTTGTTTGTTTGTATGAATGCGCTAATCTCAGGAACTACTGGTCCGAATTGATAAATTCTTTTAGTGTTGGATAGCTCATTTATCGAGGAAGGCTATAGGCTATATAACATCACGCTACGACCCACGGGGGAGGCGCAGTAATCATAAACGTAGGTGAATCCGCGGGTACATCTAGTACATAATAAAAGTAATAAGGGTTGTCAAGTTACCAAAAAAAAGTTACGTGTGCGTACAGGAGGTAGGCACACACAACTTTTATTTTTGGTAACTTTGCAACCTCGTAATGCAGGAGTAGCTAAGTTCTTGTAGCATCTGTCTGTTAGCAAAATTATTACAATGTTTTCGAGACGTTGAGGTATTCGTCGCTTTTCGCCTAAAACTTACTGGATCATTGAAACACAACTTCCTTTTTCAAATATTCTATAAATTAATTATGATTAAGAAACTAAAAATCTAAAACAGTTTAATATTTCATATTATTATGTTTATAGCATAGACTCTAGATAGAGATAAAATATAGATGCTTAGAGTACCTAATGAATATGAAAATTTTATTTCGCAAGAGTTATGATTTACATTAATTAGATGGTAAATAAGTAATAGTAATAGTATAAAGTAATATTAAGGCTCTTTGCACATCTCGCACTTGTCAGGCATGCGAAAATTTACATAATAAGTATTACAACTAAATTAATTACATTTTAGAGAAATAACTATGATTATACCGTAACTTCCTGAAAAGTGGCCGACACGATCCTAGAGGTCCTGCCTTACAAATTGCCCGGATACATTTTTTTAAAACTATAAATGCTCTGGAAATGTGCTTTGAATTTCCCCATAACAGTCTACCATAATTTAAAATGGACCCTTTCTTCTTCTTTTTCTTTAGCCTTAATCGACCAAATATTTGGTGTAGGCGTCCTTTAATCCTCTCCACTTTCCTCTGTCTTGGGCAACTAGGGTCCAGTTGCTGCCCGCCACTTTTTTTAATGTCATCCTTCCATCTCATCTGTGGTCGCCCTCGAGGTCTTTTCTCGTCCCATGGACGTGACCAAGAGTGTTAGAATGGAGACATTCTAACACTCTTTTACACCAAGAGTTTTGCTTTCTGGCTACATGACCAGCCCACTCCCACTTCAACTTTGTTACCCTTTTTACAACGTCTGATACTTTGCTCTGTTTACGAAGCCACGTATTGGTTTTTCTGTCCCTCAATGTCACACCCACCATTTTCTTTCCATTGTCCTTTGCGCTACTTGTAGTTTATACAGAATGGCTTTAGTCGTAACCCAAGTTTCCGCGGCGTGTGTAAGGACTGGTAGTATGCATTGGTCAAAGATCTGAGCCTTTTGTTGTGCTGACAGGTTCATTTTGAATACAAAATTGAGTTTAGAATAGATAAAATTCTCTTTTCTCATTTTAATTTCATGTCCTAGATATACGTACTTGCAAACTCGTTCAATTACTGTCCTATCCACTAATATTTCCGTCGTATCTTCTGATTCTGTGAGGAGCAATAGCTCAGTGGGGAGACCTACAGACTGCAATGCAGAGGGCCTCGAGTTCGAACCCACGTCGCGCACCTCTGACTTTCGGAGAGCACGTTAAGCCGTTGGTCCCGGCTGCCATGAACATCTATGGCAGTCGTTATTGGGAAAGTCAGTACCCTCTAATATCCTGACACTGGTCTAGCCTTAGGGTATCGTTAGCCTTCGGGTTGCGAAGGTCAGGTGGCAGCCGCTTCGTGTAAAAACTGATATCCAGTCAAATCCGGTTAGAACAGAAAAGCTGACCCCAAGTGACTTGGGAATAATAAAGGCTAAGAGAGAGAGAAGAAGATCCTCTGATTCTGTGGTCATCACTTTAGTCTTATCGAGATTTATCTCTAGACCCACTTCAGAGGATACCACGTCTAGTTCCTGTATCATGCACTGGAAATCTTGTGGCGTTTCAGCAAAGAGAACGATGTCGTCTGCATATCTTAAGTTTGTTAGACGTGTACCCATTACAGAGATGCCCTTATCCTGCCAGTTTAGTATTTTAAATAGGTCTTCGATAACCAAAGTGAAGAGTTTCGGAGATAAGGAATCGCCCTGTCTTACGCCCCTTCTGATCTTTATGGTCCTAGTAGGTTGCGGAATTGGTACCTTCATAGTTGCGTTTTTGTAGATCTCAGCTATTAGATGATTGTATCTGTTGTCTACTCTTGCATTTCTTAACGATCCTTGTACCGCCCAAGTCTCTACGGTATCGAACGCTTTTTTGTAGTCAACAAAACGCAAACCATAAGGGCATTTGGTATTCTGTGGCTTTTTCAATGAACATTCGCATGGTTAGGATATGGTCTACTGTACTGTATCCGCGCCTAAAACCGGCTTGCTCTTCCGGCTGGTAAAAGTCAAGTTTGCTGGTGATTGTTGTAGTAAGTATTTTCGAGAGCAATTTATATGTTTGTGATAGTAAACTTATTGGTCTATAGTTGTTTAGGTCGGCTTTACATACTTTTTAAATAAAATTATGACTATTCCGCTGTTCCATTGTGCCGAAATTTTACCCAGATGAAGGCATTTGTTAAAAAGTATGGCTAGTGATTCTTTGAGAGTGTTATCCCCTTCTTTGAGTTGTTTAGGCAAGATTTCGTCGTCATCTCCTGCTTTACCATTCTTCATCGCAGACAGGGCCAATTTTATATCATCCTAAGTTATATCAGGGATATCTTCTGACCCGACATTTGTGATTTTAGATTTATTCATGTTAGGTGGTGCATTTGAATATGAGGTGTAAAGTGTCGTGTTGTAGTCTTCTATAACTTTCAATAACTTTTTTCTGTCTGCGATCAAGTTTCCTTCCTAATTCCAAGTAATTTGTAGGGTACCTGGTTCAAGTTCTCTACAAAATACTTTCGGGCCTTTATATCGTCTGATATAAAATAGATCCTACGTGACCATAATAAGCTGTAAGTGCCGTTTCTTCATTAGCCGATTTTCTTAATTGGCTAAGAGCATAGACAAACCTGTTTACCTTTTTACATAATGAGTCGATGTGGAATTTCCAATTACAATTTTCATCTAATGTAAGTCTTAGAAACTTAATGTTGGTGTTCTTGTTAATCTTTTCATTTTCAAATGTTAGATTGATATCTTGTTGTTTTCGTTGGTAATTGCAGAATTGGACGTATTTGGAATCAAAATCAAATTTTGAAATTTGATTTTCCCTAAAAGATATAAAATGAGGTTGGCATATAACATGTTTGTTTTGTTTTCCAGGTCAAATCCAGTACATATTTTCAGATAAGACGGGCACATTAACTCAAAACATAATGACGTTTAACAAGTGTTCGATAGCAGGCGTCTGTTACGGAGACGTTGTAGATGATACCACCGGTGAAACTTTAGAACTTAACGAGGTACGTACGCACACGACACTCTAGTAATACGCCATACTTACGAACGTTTAAAGTTTTATATTTGATGAGCACATTGCTATAGAAGATAGATATATCACAAAAGTGCATGTAGGTTTATTGCATTCTTTGAAACATCACCAAGCACTCGAGGAGACCTGCTGAGACTCGCACCAAGTCCCACATCTCCATTATTTTGCATGAGTTTGAGTTTGTTTTGTCATTGAGAGAGTATTTTGAATTTTCCGTTTGGTATGTACTGCAACGATGAAGTATATTGTCCTCGTTCGCCCGCGCTTTCGGGTGATGGGAATGTTTTTTATTGTTTGTAATCATGTTTGTGTTTGTCTTACAGTTAGTCTGTGGATTATAGTGCCACTGGTTTTATTTTTATGTAATTAATACACCCACCACACAAACCGACAGTCGAACATAGGACACCGACACCGATCACCGGATCACCACTACAACTCTAGAATTGTATATTTTGCATGATCACCCACAGCAGTAGTCGTACAGTAAACTCGATAAACAGATCGCTATGTACTATAGTCGGCAAAACAGAGCAGAGCAATAGGTCACAACCGCGCCACTGTATAAACGACACCGCGACACCAGTAACGTTTTGTTGTCAAATCATACAAATCCCCCATAATAGTATTTAGAGCCGAATCGTCTAAGCAATTTCCGTGATAATCGATTATTTATTCAATGATAAGAGTATAATTCGATAGGTTCCAATGAAATGAATTAGGCTGTGAGGACGGTAGGTAGTAGGTAGGTGGTAGGTAGGTTAGGTAGGTTAGGTAGGCAAGAGAGTGGAGTGTGATGTGTGTGTGGTGCAGCGGCGGAGCGGCGGCGCGGGCCCGGCGGGCGGCGCGGGGCCGGCGGCGGCGCGCGCGCGCCTGCTGGAGCTGGAGCACGAGGCGGGCCGCAGCACGCCCGGCGCCCGCCCGCGCGTACGATCGCCTCGTAACCCCGCCGGCGCCGGGACACGACCACCGCGCACGTGCCCACGTGCCAGCGAGACTACGGCGCGGCGCATTCTGCATGACATGAATAACCGCGTAGCTAATACATAATGCGCTGGAGTCTCTCTGGTGGCGATCTAGTGACGCGTGCGGTGGCCAGTATATTAAAACGATAAAAAAATGTAACGACCGCACTCTACGAATATACGATCTATCCTGGTCTGTGCGAGTCTGCCCACCTCGGCTTGTCGTATCTCGAGCGACTGGCGGGATCCTTTCTAGCGCATTTTATTTTCCTCTTTCTATCTGGCCTTTTGGAATTATCTACTTAGTCTTCTGTGGAATGGTTCTATCTAACAGACACACGGGTGAAATAAATCACTGCTCCTGTCATTACGTACCTAATATTGAGGTACTCCCGCACCAATATAAAACTTTTATATTCTACTTAGAATTATATCTACTCTAACAAAACAAAAACAAAATATTATATTCGTAGATTATTTATATATTAGCAAAAAATATTAAAATAGTAGAATCTATGTATACATTCTTATATCATAAATTATTCTACGTATATGTTTATAGAAATATAATCCCCATACCGACCATGGTGTAATATCAAGAAATTAACGTAAAATAACTTTAAACCCTTGTATATATTTGTAATTATTAAAATCACTTATAAACTGACAATTTATTGTTATAAAATAACTTCCCCGTAGTCGACAAATACCACCAATATTTTCGGCCCCACAAAATGTCCCGATATTTTATGTACCTATTATCTTTTATAAGTGTATGTCACTGTAACTAACGGTATCTTTTGGCTATTGTTTATGTTTTGCATGTTGCTTTGCATCGTGTATTTGTTTGATGTCAAAATGCTTAATATTAATAACACATTGACATTGTAGCTGTAGTTTCAGACAAATCTACGTTGAATGTTTTAAAATTATTTATAGTATGACGATCACTAACTAAAATTTTAAGAAAACTATATTATACATGAATGTTTTTGATTAAGAAACATTATTTTTCAATAAATATAGGTAAGTTTATAATAAAGTTAAGATAATAATAATAATAATCTACCACATACACACAACACCGTCTAGCCCAAACTAAGCAGAGCTTGTACTATGGGTACTAGACAATAGATAAACATACTTATATACTTTTTTTTTGTAAATACATAGGTACATATTATACATAGAAACACCCAGACCAAGACAAACATCCATGTTCATGCACACAAATGTTTGACTTGTGCGGGAATCGAACCCGCAACCTCAGTCGTGGCAGTCGGTTACACTAACCACTACGCCATCGAGGCCGAGGCCGAGATAAAAGTTAAGATATATAAATGTACATAAAAAAGTGTAGTTGATTTTCAACATAGATTTTTTTAAGATATTTTTTTAAATAAACCTATTTGAAATTCAATATAATTATCATCAAATCTGTAAAGTATACCAACGTGCCGAAATTCACGGTTACTTTTGGTGTGGCATACTTAAACTTGGACAGATCATTATGTTTTCTTTTTCTGTTGTTTTCTGTCGAGTTCTTTGGGTCGCTATCACATTAAAACAAAATACCTACTCAATTTGAAACTATCAGTTTTTAGATAGATTTGTATTTCTTAATTAAACATTTACAATTTGCATTGACCAAAAATTAACAAATAATATTGAAGCGTAGATTTGTCTTATTGTAATCGCCAGCATGGATCTGATGTGGTGTGTGTCGTATAACAGAGTTCGGAGCCGTTGGACTTCTCGTTCAACCCTGAGTACGAGCCGGAGTTCAAGTTCTTCGACGCGACGCTACTGGACGCCGTGAAGCGCGGCGACCAGAACGTGCACGACTTCTTTCGACTGCTCGCGCTGTGCCACACCGTCATGCCCGAGCAGAAGAATGGGAGGCTGGAATACCAGGTACACACACACACACATCGTCTGAAATTAAAGCTTTTATCTTGTTGAGAATCGGCAATTGCCAATATAAGGGAAACACTGTCATCTCTCATAAATAAGTCGAACGTTTATTGTAAATAAAACCTCTTATGGAGGAACGCTTATATTTTTATTCATAAAAAAAAAGCAATTAAAAATTTAATTCATTCAAAATGATTCGAATGGTTTATTTACATTTTCTATTCTATTTAAATTAAAAATCATATTGTGGTCTTTGATTGATTAATAGATTACGTATAGCCACTCGCCTTATCATGTACAATTGTAATTAAACGACATTCGAATGGAAGATAGTATAATTATGAATAGATCCGATTTTTAGTATCAGTAACATGGAGAAGTGACCGACAGACGCAAGATCATCAGGCTGATTGTTTATTTACAGGCGCAGTCGCCAGACGAGTCGGCGCTGGTATCAGCAGCTAGAAATTTTGGTTTCGTGTTCAGAGAACGCTCGCCTAATAGTATTACAATAGAAGTAATGGGTAAAACAGAGGTATTAATATTCATTATTAGGTACTTAAATCTTTGTGTCTTTTGTATTGAAGACAAGCCATGTCTTAATGGAGTATTTTTATTGTTTCAGGTGTATGAATTGTTATGTATATTAGATTTTAATAATGTTAGGAAAAGAATGTCCGTGATATTGAGGAAGGATGGTGAAATTAGGTTATATACAAAAGGTGCTGATAATGTAATATATGACAGATTAAAACGTAATCAAACGGAAGTGAGGTCAAGGACGCAGGAACATTTAAATGTAAGTCTATTTTTATTTAATTTTTATAGTAGGTAATGCGCATATTGGGATAAAAAGTATTCCATGTGTTAAAACAGGACGTGGTCTATCTGTGTGTCAAGTGTTATTCAAATCTGTTTAACCGTTTAATAGGTTTCAGTTGTATCGGCTAGCTAGCGTAAAATGCATTTCGTCACGCACCGATTGCACTGTTGAATTGATGAAAGCCAGGAGTGGCACGGCATATCTTAATGTACTATTATTGTTATTATCTTGTGACTCGAATCTACATAATATATTGTGTATCTACAAGATTATTTTTTATTACTTTATTTTACTTCAGCAAGTCATGGGTCATCTAAAATAAACTAACACGTTAAGGGGGAGGGAGGAGGTCGAAGAAGGGTAACATAGTGTGACAAGGGGTGGAAGGGGTCCTGAATAGTGATGTCACATTTCAAAATCTAATATATCTAAGAAGTAGAGTAATATCCCATTTTACGTAAGGGAGAATGGGAATTCCTAAATTGGAACTAATCGTAGAACTGCTGTTTGCTGCTTTAATTTAATAAATTCTAGATGTTAAATTGTAAAATATGTGATGTCAAACTAAGGAGCGGAGGGTCTTACAAATGTGACCAGCTGTGACAAGGACGGGAGAGACTACTTAATACTGTAAAAGCCGATTCGGTCGTTCCGATATCTTAGTCATAGTATAATGTACCACAGAAGTGACGATATATTATAGCTCTATCACTTTTGTGTATCAGAAATTTGCGGGCGAAGGTCTGCGAACGCTAGCGCTAGCATGGCGACCGCTGGGCGAGCAGGACTTCGCCGCGTGGAAGCGCCGCCACCAGGCCGCCGCGCTGGCGCTGCACGACCGCGACGAGCAACTCGACGCTATCTACGAGGAGATCGAGACTGATCTGCTGCTCATGGGTACGTACCATATGCGTCATAATTTCCAAGCATACTTGTGGTTGAAGAAAATTCGAGTTCAGATAGGACTCTATTCATCCAGGATAATTAACAGTATATTATTATATCGTGTTTACTCCGTGTATTTGGAGCGTACACGTGCGTGCTCTATGGATTTTGAACTGAATGCATTCAACGATCATTATAAAATATTGAACGACAATCGATATAGTCGAAAGTCTATTCCGCCTTTCGATTATATCGTATTATGTAATACATGGCGGCAGTAAATCTCCTGCTCTTGCAATACCATTTGCGCGTTATGTGTCTTTCGATATTGTTCCCTTTTATTCCGTATACACGTGACGTGAATGGCCTTGTGGAGGATACGGTTTAAGATTTTATTTCCTCATAAGAATTCATAATGATTCACTTACTGCGAAACAATTTATCAGAAAATAAGCTTAAAGGAGTGTACAGAAACATAATTAATTATTACTAACGTAAAAATAAACAACAAAAGAACGTAACATGAAAGTCAACAGTACACGGATGTTGTAACTACACCGCTACTGGATGTGGCACGCACAGCTACGCACTGCTCTTAAAACTATATCACCTTTTCGTTATATAAAAAAAAAAAAAAAAAAAAAAAATTATGTATAGGTTTATTATTCTTTTTTATTATGATTATTTATTTTATGTTTTGTCAGAGATATATAATTTAAGCTTTTTTTTAAAAATAGTCATGCTAGCAGATTCTTTTATTATCAAGGGCAGCGCATTGTACATTTTAACCCTTTCGTATTCTACGCTTTTTTTGCCGTAGTTAGTTCTGGGTTGTGTTACTAGGTAGTTAGAGTTACGTAGCTTGATTTTTTGGGCATCTTGTTTTTTTGTAAATGACAAGGTTGTGTGGATGTCTTTATATAATATTTTTCGTGTTAGTATACATGTATAGTATGTGTAAGTTTGTTTTATGTTTATTGTCTTTGTGTCGTTATATATTTTTTGTGTGGAAGTCCGATATTTATAGTAATATAAGATTTTTATCTGTCTGTTTTGTGCCGTTTGGATAGGTTCAAGATTAGTTTTAGCCGCCGTCCCCCAGACCTCTATTAAATAATCAATGTGAGGTTTTATTAATGAATTATATATTAAGAATCGTACTTTATGGGGTAGACATTTTATATTGTGGAGTTAATCTAGATCTGACACTATATATGTGAGGCTTCCAGCTCAGGGAGCTATCTAAGATTAGGCCTAAATATCTTTCATTCGTTTTTCTATGAATTAGTTGATCGTCGAATTTAAGCTCAATATCGTCAGGAATATTTTTATGAGCAAATATAACATAATTAGTTTTTGTGATGTTAATTGTAAGGAGGTTCGATTTAAACCAGTTATTTAATAAATTCAAGTCAGTTTTAACGTGGGGTAAAATATCATCAGCAGAACGTCCAAAGTAAAAAGGCTTGTCTCATCGGCATAAAGCGCAATATCCCCTGTAATGCCAATTTGAGAAATATTATTTATGTAAATGAGGAACAATAACGGTCCTAAAATTGAGCCTTGCGGCACACCGAAAGTTATACAGCTGGAAGAACTTTGATGTTGTCCTATCTTTACTATTTTCCGCCTATTGGACAAGTATGATTTAAAAATTTCGAGAGCTTTGTTTTTTACTCCGATAGCAGATAATTTTTGGATTAATATGTCTGGACTAATAGTATCAAAAGCTTTTTTAAGGTCAATAAAAATGCCTAGAGCCGCTTGTCTTTTGTCAATGTTTGTTTTAATTATTGTTATGAGGTCTACTGTGGCTGAAAGGGTGTTTGACTGTGGTCTAAATCCGTACTGCTTATGATAAAAGAAGTTTTTCGAGTTGAGAAATGTTTCTAGGCGGTTATAAAGAATTTTCTCGAAAATTTTTGAGATGGCCGGGAGGACAGATATTGCACGGTAAGTACAAGGATCTACTTTGCTTCCAGACTTGTAAATGGGAATTACTTTTGCTATTTTCAGGTCATCAGGAAAGTTGCCCCGGTCAAAACAGAAGTTGATAGATTGTACGAGTTTAAGAGCAATAAACTTTTTAATACATTTTAGAGATTTAGTGCTAATGCCGTGAATGCCAATGTTTAGATCTAAGCTATCTATTATTTTAATAACTTCTCCCTCGGTTGCCGGTGTAATGTAACTCAGTTCTGTTTCGGTGTTTGCTCTTGCTTCAGATTGATCATATGTTTCAGCCGAGTTTCCTATAGATGTATTGGCGATCAGATTTGCCAAGGATGAACCGATAGTCGAGAAATAAGAATTGAGACTTTCACATATAATCTTTTGGTCTGTGATACTGCTATTTTCAGTTTCAAGTTTGCTAGGTCCATTCATGTCTCTTGTTTTGTTTCGTGAGAGATCGTTGATTAACTGCCACATTTTTCTAGGTTTGGTCAAATTGTCCTTGAAACGTTTGAAGTAATAAGCATTTTTTGTTTGTTGTATATTATGTAATACACTAGCCTTTGTTTTTTCATATTCCTTTCTTGCCTTAGTATCTGAGATATTTGATTTACATATATTCCATAGTCTATTTCGTTCGTTAATGGCATCAATATTTTCTTTTTTATTCAGTCTCTGCGTGGAGAATTTAATACTTTTGTTTTCGTTAATTTACTCATGCTTAGGCCCAGCTGTAGCTCTTTGACCAATTTCTCGTAGGTCGGCTCTTTGTCGTTAGTATTGGGAAGTTCTTTAAAATACTTGAATAACGTTGTGTAATTGATTGCGGAGTATTCTATTTTCGTAACCGGTGGCGGATTGCAGTGCTTAATTTCTACGAATAATTGCTTATGGTCAGACATCGAAGAGTCCATAATCGCGAAGTGGAAGTTATTGTCTTTGAGGTTCGTGGATACGTGATCTATTATAGTTTTGGTCGTAGCTGTTTCTCGAGTGCAGTGATTTTTGTCAATTTTGTTCAATATATTATAGTTGCTTGCTTTTAATGTCTCCTTATATTTACGAATAGTATTATCTGAAAACCACTGTTTGCTTCGTCTTCTGGAGTTGCTCTGAATATATCTCAAGAAAGTTACTGATGTTAGTTTTGTCGGGTTTATACACCGCACCAATATTCAAGGAAAACTTCTTAATATATATCCAGAGATAATGTATCTCGTTGATACAACATTCTTCAACAAGGTTGTGCTGTATGTTGTTATGGACATAGATTGATACACCTCCTCCTCTTTTATTTGATCTAAAGTTGTAGTAATGCGTGTAACCTTAAATATGGAGTCTTTTAGCTTCTTCTTCGCCTTTGATCCAGGTTTCCGTTAGTATAATTAAATGTGTCGTAGATTGTAATGAAGTAATTATACATTTCAGTTCATCAAGCCTACCAGGCTTTACAATACTACGTGCATTAGCATAGAACATTTTTAGTGATTTTAGTGGAAGCCAGGTCTGCGTAATTATTAATGATTTGGTATGATATTTTCTCTGTATTCGTAATTAGTTTTTTGAAGTAGGAATTAAATTGTCTGTAGATTTTATAATTTTAGGGGTACCCTTAATGTATTTGATGCTAAGATTAGTTTCGCCGCTAGCTGTCCGTCTCTGTAGATTTTCTTTCAGGTCTTGCAAGTATTTCTTTTGATATGGTGTCTGATCGGAATAAAGTTTGATGGAATCCGTATTATTAAGGCTGTTTTTATTTCGCAAAATAGTTTTACCAGTCTCATCAGATAGCAAACATATTTTAATTGATCGCGTAGTCTCTGGTTTGTATTTTCCAAGACGAAAGATTTTATCTGGTTGGGGACAGTCGTTATGTATCAGGTTTATGATTTTCGTAACTTCTTTCTTTTCATATTCTTGTCGTTCATGTGTTGAGTTCGATTTGCATTCGGGGATTCCAATAACTACAACATTTCTAGCACGCACTTTCCTTTCTTGAATTTCTTTGATCATTTCTTCTTGACTTGCTTGATCTGATGTTGCTGGTTTGAGTTTGAGGTGATTAACATTGCTCTCTAATGTTTTTATTTTTGCTTCAGTGGTTTCCGTCATAATCTTTAGAGTTGTTATTTCGGTCTTTAAATATTTGTTTTCTGAAATGATGCTTTCGATAGTATTACTTATATTTCCGACCTCATTTTTTATGTCAGCAACGTCTTGACAAAGTTTATTGATGTTGTCTCTTTGGTCATTTTTAGGGGACTATAGAATTGCCATCATATCGGATATTTGCTTTCGCAGCTCAGATAACTCATTTCTAATCACTTCATTGTCATCAGGTAATTTACATTTGCTGCGAAATGTAATTTGCGAAACATCATTTGTGTGTAATTCGAATAAGTTTGCCTGAGCATGAGGCGTATTGGAGCCACTTCCAGTCGGTGAGCGTAGGCAATTCATTGTATATCTGTGTACTGTTACTACTCACGTGTCCTGCGCGTGCGATGCAGTGTGCGAGGAGTGCAGAAAATGAAGAGCAACAGCGTGGCCGGTGCGTGATGTTCAGATTGCTTTCGTCGTAACTGCTCCAATAATTCGCAGGCAAAATAATACACTAAGCTGGTTATGATATGATTCTGAATAGGTTGCAGTGAGTTTAATATATTTTTATAAAAATCAGCGATACGTCTGCTCTGTACACTCGTTTAAAGTAGTGTTGAGGATCATGGTGTGATGTCTCGCTAACACAAAGGGAAGGAACTTTTAACCAGGCTTAATCGTGCCTGGCGGGCCGCGACACCGACCTTTAATGTCGAGAACTTTTATATATTTTTTTATTTTATATATTCTAAGGCGCTGTGTAAATTACACTTGCGTGTTTTAGGTTTGTATGGCAAAGTGTGTATTGTGTACAGCGCCATCTATTGACAATTGTTCAAACTTCTTCGTCTGTGTGGAGCCGGTATAATCTATAATTATGTTAATTAGAGTGTTCCTTGGATTAATCATCTTCATCGCCTTGATCCATTTTCTGGATTTTGTAAGGCCTTTATAATTTATCAGACTTATTTATATTACAGGGCAAATAATTTTATCACAAATGTTATAATTTTGATATTAAAGCTAAAATGACTTTGCCTACAGGAGTGACAGCAATAGAAGACAAATTACAAGACGGTGTACCAGAAACTATAGCGAATCTCAGTATGGCCGGCATCAAAGTGTGGGTTTTAACGGGTGATAAACAAGGTATGTAATCTAACAAGACACAGGTAAAGACTTGTTACTTGGTAGCTACCAAGTAACAAGTCTTTACGACTAAAAGGTAGAATATGAGGTAGGTAGAATAGCTATTCTACCTACCTCATATTCTACCTTTTAGTCGTAATTTTTTAATAGTCAAGTTCATTAGGTATAAAAAGACTAATAGTTAAATTACTGAATTTTTATGTACTAATGAATGAAGTAGCTAGATCCTGATTAGATCTTAACTGCAAATAAAACGTAGAATTGTTAAGTCAAATCAGTTTCGGATAGAGTCTCTTGTATATATTTATAGCCATATTTTTAGGATTCTATAAAAATTTATTTTTAACGTTATATAACCGAACTGATCTAGATGCAATTGGCTATGAAAATACCATGAACTTTAAAAAATGTATGTTTTGAATTAGCACAGTACAAAGCTTTGAGTGACAGTTGGTCTGGTATAATTGCAGAAACGGCGATAAACATCGGGTACTCGTGTCAGCTGCTAACAGATGACATGGCGGAGGTGTTCGTGATCGACGGCGCGTCGTACGACGACGTGGACCGCCAGCTCGCCAAGTGTAGGGACAGTATTAGAGTCGTCAACACCTTTTTGCCTCACGGTAAGTACTGCTCAATTCGCACATGAGTTTAATTTGTAATTTCTTGTGTCTAATTGTTGCTTATGATCAGACCAGACACGTTCTGTAGAAATGCCAAGTCAAGAACGAGATAGCAAGTTGAGTATATATAGCTTTGTTTCGTTCTCACGCATGTAATATAAGATGATGGTACAGTCGACGTCATAAATAGCTGAACATTTAACAAATTTGAAACAGTGTTTTAAGAATGAAAATTTGGTAATTAATTTTCAATAACATATTGTTTGTGCAGGTACAACGGAGGCAAAAGGTTCAGTGGAGACGGCGAACGGCGGCGCGGGCGTGTCTCGCGGCGCCGGCGCCGGCGTGTCGCCCGCGCGCGCCGCCAACGTCAAGCTCAACGCGCCCGCCGTGTCCGTCGTCACATTTAGGTGGGAACATAACACACTAGCACCCGCCAGGTAGAGAGACAAAGACACTATACATCACCGCTGCCTTCACCCTCCACCGCCTTGCGTGCCGTGTGTCACACCGGCGACACCCTGTGTGCCGTGTGCCGTGTGCCCCTGTGTACTCTGTGCCCTCACTCACCTACCCGTACCTCCGCGCCCAGAGTGCCTACTGCGAGTTTGTTTTACGTTAACGCGATTGACACGTTTACGACGTTCAGCGCTCCGATTGGCCGGCTCAAAATCGAAGTCAAAAATCATTTATTCATTTAGTTCACAAAGTGACATTTATGAAAGTCAAAGAGTTTAGTGAGTTTATTAAATTTTAGTTGCAAGGCTCAGGCAAACAATTTAGCCTATGAGAAGATACCTGCAAGAATCTCAAGACCAGTCTTTTAAATTGCCATCAAATTATAATTCCTACCATTGCTCCAAGCTTTTGACCAATCAGAGAGCCAAACGCGGTAAACGTTTCGATCGCGTTCACGTAAAAACAACTCGCACTAGGCACCCAGAACCTCTTACCAATCGCAACTCTATATTGTCAACAACCACATGCACATCTCCTTAGTAGTGGGCAATTGTCACAGAATAGTAACCATGAACGTGCTACTATTCTGGACACATATTTTTATGTGCCATACTTTATTTAAGTAATATAGCGACCAAAATTTATTATTAATTTGAAATTAATTTTAAATCTAATCCAAAGACATAAAATAAATATTTACTTACTAATCTTTTAATTATATTGCAATGTATTTTTAGCGACACTCATTACGATAAATATAATTTTTAGATTAAATACTTTCAATGTGTTATCGTATTTGGCAAGAATTCGGTATGTTTTAATCATGATTGCAGTTTTTATTTTAATAAGTGACAATAATTTAATGTTGCGATTGTACGTGTGATGGACCTGGATTTATGTGTGATTAAATAAGATGACACCATTTTCAAAACTGTTATCATAATCCAGTATTAATATTATAATATATGTATCATGTACATTTATCGATAACATAATATCTCATATTTAGTGTATCGGTTACTTTCAAAGGGGCGTTGTAATGGGATCCGTAACGAAAAGCTTTGATAAAAGTAGTATTTGTTGTGTGAGTTGAAATTGGCCTAGCTTTTATATAAAAATTGTGTGGCTTAAGCTGATTAATGAACGTATATTTATCTATATCTAACTAATAGGCAATAATATAAATACTTTATGTTGAATATCATATGTTAGGCTTAAAGTATAGCACTAAATATCTCTACTAACAATCGTAGAAACTGTCTGTACACTTTCGTCTGTCTGTTCACCAAGCCAGAGTGCTCTTTCTCTCTCTAACCTGTACCGTACTTTTCTCTAATCCAACACGTAGACTAGACCCGTAGATAAAATCACTGCTAAAATAGTTATTGTTAAGAGTAATTATTTTATTAATCCATATTACATACTATTGAAGGAAAGTTTTTTTATTAGTGCATAATGGAACGATCTAGAAGACACATTATATGTTATTTTATTTACAAATAACGATGGATATTATGTCGCCTCGCCACTGCCGCCGCGCAGTGTTGTGGGTTCGATCGCCACACGGGACAAAAATTCGTGTGATCCACAAATAATTGTTCCGAATGTGGGTGTTCTTTGTGTCCGTTGTTTGATTGTATGTAAAGTACCCGCCACACAGGAATTATTCCTAGTTAGGGAGGTGGCTTTATATTTCAATAAAATAAAAAATCTTTTGTCGTCTAGGTTATTCTGTTAAGCAATGTTAAGCGTGTTAAAATCAAATAAATAGGTCGTGGTGAGCGGTTTGTAGACATTCATAATTATATGTTCCGCTTAATATTATGTCAGCTTTCTGTTGTACAATTTCAAGGTGTGTTGGCAGTGTCAGCCGTCAGTCAGTCAGCTGTTTATGTTGCCAGGCCAGACGTACGTTCGAGTGCACGTACAAATTATACTGCTTAAAATATTTGGCATCGTTATTGAACAAATGTAGTGATTTCATAACCTGTTATATTAGTAAATGATTTAGGGTTGGCAATTACTGGTATTGTTGTTTGTCCCTCCAGCTAAATGCTGTTACGACTTCCCACTCGTAATCTTATTTATTCATCACATCTTCGGTAGAATGTAAAGATTAATTCAATGATGTCTAGATTTCAAGTCCACAAAGTAGCATACGGGCCGCCTGCCACTTAAAAAATTATATTTATATTTCGATAGAATATAATTTTCAGAAATTTAATTTAGATTCCGGCAATTGAACTATTATCTTCCACCACGTGACCGTGTTGAATAATACAGAAATGGTGTTATCTAATATGAAGTAACTGTCCTGGTGCGCTCGCCTTATGCCGTACACTTGAGTGATGTAGCGTGTTTCAGCAACGAGTACGTGTCGGGAGGCGGGCCGTACTCGGCAGACGCGCACGAACACAACGATGACTCCAACGGGTTCGCCATCGTCATCAACGGACACTCACTTGTGCACTGTCTGCACCCTAAATTAGAAGAAAAGTGAGTATTACTACTAAACAACATATAATAATAATAAAGATATTTAATATTGTCTTCTATTTACGCGAATATTATTCATTGAAATTAAACTGCTATATACGGATTTTATCGCGTTGTTTATTTGACACTTTATTACAAAATTTTGAAAATTGTTACACTACTACTACTATTAAACTTTACTAATTTTTAAGCTAATTAAATTATTATTAAACTATTTAGATTTCATTTATTTTTACACTTTCCCCGACGTTTCGGTTGCTTTTCAGCAACCATGGTCTCCCCGTGACCATGGCTGGTTTAGAAAGTTTAATAGTAGTAGTAGTGTAACAATTTTCAAAATTTTGTAATAAAGTGTCAAATAAACAACGCGATAAAATCCGTATATAGCAGTTTAATTTCAATAAAGATATTTATTTTATCTTTCACAAAGGTAAGGTAAAGGTAAATAATTCTCATTCTTTTGCGAGAGTCTGGTGCCTATAGTAGGATGTTTTACCGACAATTGAAAAATGGGCCGATTTTTCAATTATCGTAGTACTTATATCTGAAGCATATTTTTGACGATTTGACAGCCTTTGTATAGAAAATATGTGAAGCCGACATATATTCTTAAAATAAAAGCTATCTCACGATTCAAAATCGGATGTAAGGGGTCGTAATATTAATTAAAAAACTATAGAATAGAGTTTATATGATCTATACAACAGCTTTAAATGTGATGACTGAATTTGATGTTTATTGTACGTAGATCTTCAGTCAATACTACTGAGACATGTTTTGTATTTTTAGTTCCTTTATGACAGCGGAAAGAATTACTGCGATTGCTCTTTATATTTCTTACTAGTTTAAGTTTTGTACCTGAAATAGAACAAAACGTTACTTGTAAAAAAAACTGTCTAAACCTTCACATCTTGTAAAGAAACTAACGACAAAAATTCTTGGTACTTACAAAGGATCTGTTAAAGGAACTATGGGTATAAAAGAAGACTAAAGCTCTTCTCAGGTAAATTATGATTCAAATAATGCGGCTATCGTAGCAAAAATTCCTAACGATATTGATAAGCGTTTGGAGTTGATTTACTATACCATTGATTTTCTCTCAATTGTATCGGCATTATTTTCAAGCTAGGTTTATGGCTAGTTTTGTAATGCTTTGGTACACAATAGTCATGAAACGAAGCTGGCCTTCTGATAATAGCAAGACAACCAGGCAAAGAACAGAAGACTACGACTACTACCTCTGGTATCAAGGGATTGTCTTGAAATCCGCAATCAATATGTGTAATCCATCTTTGTGGTAAATGCATTATATAAATATATAAAAATATATTTTCAGATTTTTAGATGTAGTTTTACAATGTCGATCAGTGATATGTTGTCGAGTGACACCATTGCAGAAGGCAATGGTAGTAGAACTCATCAAGAAGAATCGAAAAGCTGTCACCTTGGCTATTGGAGACGGCGCCAACGATGTTTCTATGATCAAAGGTATTTATTTATTTTACTTACTATAACCCACCAATATATTGTCCGCCATTTTGTATTGTAGTCAATCAGCTTTTATTAAATACACATATCAAAAGTGTCTAGGGATCAAGTACATTTTAAGTATAAAAATCTATCAAATGAATATTTGCCAAATCTAGTCTTCCAGACTAGCTTTATACTTTAAGTCATATGTTTAAGTTATTAAATGACCACTATATTTTGAAAAATTAAGTAAATTTGAAATTTTACCAAATTGTGAAAAATTAATGCAAGTTAATGTCTTCAAGTAAATGGAAAAATTGTCAAAAATGAGGAGCGTTTATAATTTATATTTTAAAAATTAAAAATTAATAGTCTGTGTTTCTACAATTGACACGAATAACACAATCACAGCGATTTGGCATGCTTAGAATCATCAAAATCACTTTGAGGAATGGCCGCCCACGTTCTTTCTAACAAGTCAAAAAGTTGTTGTGGGGTATGTACAGCATCCATACTCGAGAGAGCTCTTCTTTAGAGTATATCCCATGCGTGTTCAATTGGGTTGAGGTCTGGAGATTGAGCAGGCCACGACAGGACGTTGATACGAGCATCGGCAAGAGTACGTATTACGACTCTAGCCTTGTGTGGACGTGCATTGTCATGTATTAGTTAAAATGAATCATACAACGAGTTTCGCAAAGGGATGATCACGCCTGAAACAATCCTCTCCGCATAAATCTGAGCATTGAGGTTGCCCCTGATCCAATTGAGATCGGTTCTTCCACCGATCCAAATACCGGCCCAGACCATTAATGTTCCACCTCTATATGAATGAACTGCCTGACAAAATTTCAAACGTTCTTGACGCCCAGAAGTCCTCCAAATCCGAGTACGTCTTGTATCTGGTCTCACACCGCAACGAGATTCATCGTAAAAGCAAACACAACGCCAGTCTTCTTCCTCCCAATTTCTGTGATCGTGAGCCCATTGCAAATGGGACCTACGATTGCAGGATGCTATAGGTGGAACCCACAGCAGCCTTCGGGAACGCAGATCCACTTCACGTGAACTTTTACTTTTATAGAAAACCTGATTGACCGTTGATTTTCTATTTTTAACGAAATTTACAGAAAATTATTTTTTAATATAGTAAAAAACACTAAAAAGAACCAATTACATTAAAAAAAAAGGTAAAATAATAATCATCAATTGCGGTGAGCCTCTAAAACGTATTTGATCCCTAGACTCGTTTGTTGTGTGTATATATACATACATAAATCTGTATATTATGTTTCAAGGGTTAAGCAGATAATATTACAACAATTATTCACTAGCTTAGTTTTTAGATCCACTTACCATATTTCTAATCACGGGACATATTATCAGGCTCTGTACTGCTACAAAGAATTTGCTATTAGAAAAACTGAATAAGACCTCGTCCTTGTTTGACAATTAGACCCGAGAGCTTACGATTGATAATAAAACTGAGCTCAAGTTTATGTCACGGGACCAATGTCAATACAGATTGATTGGTTTTATTAATTGTTACTGTAGAGTTATACAAAAAATATGACAGGTGTGAATAAATGAAATGCTTGAATAGTAATTTCCTATTTTAATCTAAGATTTATATCATAGATTCGCCCTAAGTACCTCAGTAGATGTTGTTGTTGTCAGTTGTAATTTGAGACAGAATGCCAACATGATATTTAAATTATAAATATAGTACGTAGACGTTGTACGGTCGGCCAAGAAAGTGGTGTACCACCCTAAGGTTGAATGCCGGTTGCAGATTCATAGGTGATAAAGATTAGTTTCGCTTGCAGATCGATCTGACAACTTCTATTGCCATCTTTATCTGATTATTTATAACGATGATTACTGTATGTTACGTGACAGCTGTTCTTAGTTTGAACTTGATGGAATTAATGACGTCGTAAAATTAATGGCGGGGGGATGATATGTAATTAAACTCAAAGCACTGGATATAAACATTACAATCCGACAATTTTGTCATTACGTGACATATTTGTTAAGTTTTACGATAAGTGCTGTTTAATAAATCTTACAATTATGTAAGAATTTTACAAGTAAAAACATTACAGATATTAATTACATTACAAATGCTGTTTAATAAACGATAACCTGTGTAGATAACACCTGTAGATTTCGATGACAAAATTGTATCTACGTAATTGTAAAGTTCTGACACAAGGCGAGTCCACCTGTCGGAATTTACAAATTATGTTAACTTGTAATTACAATATGCGTTCAATAAAACAGTTTATTTCGGGATTCGTTTTTATTATATTGTCAAAAAGAAAAGCTAAAAATAGATGTAGGATTCGTTTTTATTATATTTCCATGCTGACTTGATTTAAACATTTTTTCACCACGAAACACTCTATTAGACCAATCAAACTCTAAGTGCTCTTTGGCGAACTTCAGACGAGCAAGTCTGTGAGCATCCGTCAAATAAATTTTCTTGGCGTAATGCCTGTGGTGCTACCCCATGTAATGTAGATGATTCGTTATTGTTTGGGCACTCAAAATAATTTGTCGGTTTAAAACCATTGATTTCATATTTCCGTCTCATAAATTCTCTGTCGTTATTGGAGAGAGCAGGCCGGCGTCCACTACTTCTGTGATCTAACAAACTTCCTTCCTCTCCTTCACGACTAATCTAAGACCGTACATTACGTCTCGATATATTTAAATTCCTCGATATCGCACTAATACTGCGTCCCTCATTAAATTGGGCAATTATTTGTGCCCTTTTAGCAATGGTTAAGTTGGCAGGCATTGAAGATATTTATATGCAATTGAGTAAAAAATAACACGGAAAATATATCGATTTTCTGAGTAAAATAATATAAATTACTGAAATATCAATATTATGCATCTCTTTCAATGATATCTTTTTAGTATGAAACTTGTTGTAATTTTCGATGACTAGGAAACTAAATCAAAACTGGTACATCACTTTCTTGGCCGACCGTACACACATCAACCTAGACTGTTTGGACTTCGATCTATTTAGAAGTTGAACGCTGCGAATCGTGTGAGAGAATGCGTTATATTTTTGTTATCTCTATCCTTACCATTACATCGACGCCACTATGCACTGTCCCTTGCCGACAATTCTCTATTTTGTATGTAGCGTAGTTATGCGTATATAGGGTGTCTTAACTTGATGTGTAGCCGTGTGTACGTTACCCATTAAAAACTTATGTTGTTTTTTCTATCATGTAAATGTGAGCTCACTCTTCTTGCTGTGGACACTTTTTCTGGCGATCTAAGTACGGTGAGAGTACATCTATGATTTAAATCTTTGATTTTATTACGAAATCAATTTATATTATTTTAATATAATATTCGAGTTCGAACCCAACATATCTGATTTTTCGAAGTTATATGCGTATTAAATAGTTATTTATCGCTTGCTCTAACGGTGAAGGAAAACATCGTGAGGAAACCTGCATCTCTGAAAGTTCTCTATAATGTTCTCGAAGATATGTGAAATCTGCCAACCCGCACTGGGCCAGCGTGGTGGACTATGGCCTAATCCTTCTCACAAGAGAAGAAGAGAAGAAGCCCGTGCCCAGCAGTTGGACAGTTTAATACAGGGCTGATATTATATTATATATTATTAAATATAATTAATAGAATAAAACCAAAAAGTATTTTAATGTAGATTTGTGATATTCCAGCGGCACACATAGGCGTGGGAATTTCAGGGCAGGAGGGCATGCAAGCGGTGCTGGCGTCAGACTACTCGATCGCGCAGTTCCGTTTCTTACAACGGCTGCTGCTGGTGCACGGGCGCTGGTCCTACTACCGGATGTGCAAGTTTCTCAGATACTTTTTCTACAAGAACTTCGCGTTTACAGTCTGCCATTTCTGGTTCGCGTTTTTCTGCGGGTTTAGCGCACAGGTAAGAAACTTATGATTCCTTTCTTTAACTTCGAGCTTAATTCAATTAGAGCATAAGTTACTAAGGGGATAGCTTAGATTCTTATTAGTCAAAAACATTATAGGGCTGGTTTTGTTATTCTGGGAATAAATATGTACATATCAATGAATAAATATTGACGTAGCCGACGTTAATATTGTATCTGTTCAACACTTTTATATAAAAATATTATTTATGCTATTATTTATATTCGAAAAGACTATTACTGCTTCTTTCACTTACATAACTTATTTACTGTTGATATCTAAACTTTGTAAGTACATAATATTGTCTTATGTTTACGCAAATATTTTAACCTATTGAAAAGCAATTGAAACGTCGGGAAAAGTGTTAATTTAAATCTAAATAGTTTTAATAATTTTGAATGCCTAAAATAGTATTAAAGGTTCCATAGTAGCGTAATATTTTCAAAATGATGTAATAACAGTGTTAATAAACAACGCGATAAAATTTGTATAAAGTCGTCTAATTTCAAATTTAACTTTGCCGAAATGACGTGACAATAGCGTGTATCTATGAGGTGGTAGTGTACGAGTGTGTCGTGTGTCGTGTTCACAGACAGTGTTCGACGAGATGTTCATCTCGGTGTACAACCTGTTCTACACGTCGCTGCCGGTGCTGGCGCTGGGCGTGTTCGAGCAGGACGTGTCGGACGCGACATCGCTGCAGTTTCCCAAGCTCTACGCGCCCGGACACACCAGCCAGCTCTTCAACAAGACCGAGTTCATCAAGTCCACGCTGCACGGCTGCTTCACCTCGCTCGTGCTCTTTCTGATCCCTTACGGTGAGTCACATGACGCATACACCCATATACACTCACCGCTATCTCCCGCAACACAGATAATACGATTTTTCTCGTGTATTGCCGGACATATCCATATATACCAGCAGTACCCTCAGAAGCCATAACCTATAGTTAATTGAAACCAGTTTATCTAACTTATGACAAATTCCCTATATTGCCATTTTTCAAATTAATATTCTATATTATTATCAAATAATGTTCTATATTACACACCATTATTTTCATGAAATGTAAGTTACGTTTGTCATTATAAATATGGCCATACCACATCGTGACACGTATAAATGAGATTTAATTCATTATAAAATCGCGAAAATGTGGTTAACAAATTTGAAAAGATACGAATAAATAGGTGCACTCGCATAAAAACGGGTCCATACCCTGCGCCCGTGCACGCCCCGTGTACGCTTTGCGTCTTTGATAGCTATGAACACGTTAATTTTACATGTGCGCGCCTGTCGCGAACTGCTCGCGTGCATGGAATGCGTAGCGCGTATGCAAGGATCCACACCTTTGCAATTGAATAGCACGCGTATGAAGCGCGCACACTTGTTGTTTGACTACGTGCCTCGAACGACTATTCGGGGCACGTAGTCAAACACTTTTGTTGTATCCGCACGTATTATTGTATTTACCGATTATGGCGTCGAAAGACGAGGGCTGTTTAATAATTTAACTTTATACAGGTACGCCAGTATTGTAGGATAGGAAACACCCGATCTATAACAAGTTCTTGAAAGAGGAAATATCTTATGAAAATAGATATATAAGTTTAGCGAAAAAAATAGCTACGACTACGAATGTTTGAACTGGTGCATGAACATGTCCAAAAGTGTTCATACTGTGTTCCTAAGATGCACGCGAACCGCACTGTTCATGTCTGCGAGAGGACATTATAACTTGCACGCGAACTGCTCGCTATCAGACAATGTATTCGTTTGTTCGTCCGTTCGTTCGCGTGCGCAGGTGTGGACTCGCCTTTCTTACATAAAGGTTAAACACGCTTATTGTACATTTATAGACTGCCCGATGATATTGTTACGTGCTGGGTTCGAGGAATAAGAATATTACCGACTAAAACACGTTTTATTCTAACACACAATTAAATTCAAACACTTTTCCATTATAACTAGCTTTAAACTCTATAGTATTTTTATTTCCGTTCGCTTTGTTGAATACTTGACCGCTTACGATTGTAAACTGACTCGGCGAGCGCTGGCCTGGCATTTTATACGCGGATAAAGCGTTTCTGGAGATTTCTAGAAAAGTCATACCCGGTATGTAACAGTACGAAGATTTAAGAATGTTCCAGCGCTGTCTCTACTCCTCTCGTACCGACGAACTACGTAGTTTCGTAAAACTTAATAGATGGCGCTGTAATAAATTATTAGACGGAACTGCCGAGTCTTCCCCACAATGCCCAGAGATGGCACTGGGTGTAACACTGCCCTTAGACATGTTCGTCCCGAACATTGTTGGATCCGTAGCCATAGTAGCGTGCCAATCGATGACATGAATAATCCTTTCTGGATCCGGTAGGTGACGTCATTCATCTTAGTGACTATGCGATAGGGTCCATCCAATTTTGCCTGCAACTTGAGATTTTCCTTTGCTGCGTACCGGATTATGTAACCACACCAGCGATCCTTCCTCGAAGCCTTTATTGTTCGCCTTCCGATCGTAACGGGTCTTCATCCTCTCAGACATCTGTTGATCGGTCTGTCTGATGTGCTCGTATACATTATTGATCCTGTTGCGTAGATCATTCGCATAATCGGTTATGCTGCGTGGAGATTCAGGTGGGATGCCGGTGATCAGGTCTGCAGGTAATCATAGTTCTCTTCCGAAGTTAGCAAAAGCAGATGTTACTGATGTGCTTTTGTAAACGGCACAGGGCACCCATCACACGACATATCTCCTTAAATACTTTAGACTTGAAGTGCCGACCTTGGTCACTGTGGATCTCTAAGGGCACCCCGAAACGACAAAAGACTTTGTGGACTAGCATGTCGGCCACCGTAGATGCCTCTTGATTGGGAATTGTAAACACTTCCGGTCACTTTCTGAAGTAATCCATGACCACCAAGAAGTACTTGTTCCCACTTTGGCTTTCAGGAAACGGTCCAGCAACATCTAATGCTATACGTTCCCACGGGGCTCCAACATTGTACACCTTTAATGCACCCCTGCTGCGAGTGTGTGGTCCCTTCACGGCAGCACAACTCGTGCATTTGCGGCACCATTCCTCAACGTCTTCTTGACAATGGATCCAATAAAATCGATCTCGGAGCAGAGTTCTCTTAACTACCATGTGACACCCATTATGATAGAGTTGTAAACTTCCAGTATGGCACGACCATTTACAGGTGACACTTGTCATCTCGAGCATTCTCTCATTTCCGGCACAGAACTTCATCCTGGATAACCAAGCTTTCCCACTGTGCCCAATAACTCTTGGTGATAGAGCTCATTTCCGCAACGTCATTCCAGTGAGGTCTCGAAGCACCTGTTTTCTTCCATTCGAGGATAGGTCTTATGTCTTTGTCCTCTTGTTGCGTTCTCTGCAGTTTCCTTCCAGTCTTCGCTAAGATCCGTCCTCAACATACTCACTAGTCCTTCCTGCTTGGCCTCTTGCCTGGCGAAGTGCTTACACTGGTCGGGACATGGTCTACGTGACAGGGCATCCGCATTACCATGTGACTTGCCACTACGATGCTGTATTACGAAGTCGAATTCCTGTAGTTGTTCAATCCATCTTGCTACCTGTCCTTCTGGGTCTTTAAACTGTAGTAGCCATTTCAATGCAGCGTGGTCAGTTCGCAGGGGAAATTTCCGTCCCAACAAATATTTACTGAAGTGCTGCAATGTCTTTACGATAGCTAGAAGTTCCCTTCGTGTGACACAGTAGTTCCTCTCAGGTTTGGATAGGGCCTTGCTGAAGTACGCTATTACAACCTCATGCTCTCCTTTACGTTGAGATAACACGCCACCAATGCCGGTGTTACTGGCATCTGTATCTACTACAAATTCATGTTCATTGTCGGGAGCCTAGAATTGGTGAATTACATAGATGTTCCTTCAGCTTCTGAAATGTGACGTCACAGCTCTCATTCCAGCAGAACTTTATCTTGTCCTCGGTGAGCTTATGCAGAGGCCGTGCGATGTCAGCAAAGTTCCTTACAAACCGTCGATAGTAGGAGCACAAACCAAGAAATGCCCTGACTTGTGTCTTGTTCTCCGGAACTGGCCACTCCTTGACAGCAATGATCTTATCCGGGTCCGTTTGGATGCCTTCTTCGGAGACCACATGTCCTAAGAAGTTCACTTGCCCCCTGAACAACGCGCATTTCTTTGGACTTAACTTCAGGTTGGCTCCTCGAATCTTCGAGAGAACGCGTTCTAGGTTGCGAAGGTGATCCTTGAAGGTGCGTCCTACTATGATAATATCGTCCAAGTAGACCAGGCAGGCGTCTCCAATCAATCCAGTAAGTACCCGTTCCATCAATCTCTCAATAGTGGCAGGGGCATTACACAATCCAAAGGGCATGACGTTGAATTGCCACAATCCTTTGCCTGTAGAGAATGCTGTCTTCTCCTTATCTCGAGGATGTATCTCGACCTGCCAGTAGCCACTTTTCATGTCTAGAGTAGAAAACCACTTCATCCCCGTTAGCGTATCCAGAGTGTCTTCAATCCTTGGCAACGGGTAACTGTCTTTCTTTGTGATGTCGTTTAGCCGACGATAGTCCACACAAAAGCGCATACTACCATCCTTCTGCTTCACTAAAACCACTGCTGAACACCATGGACTGGACGAAGGCTCAATCACACCTTCTTTCACCATACCCTTGATCATAGCGTCAAATTCATGTTCCCGTGCCACTGGTATACGTCTTGATCGCTGACGGATTGGTACCTTATTGCCTGTGTTTATTTTGTGTTGAACAATGCCCCTGTTCTATTCTGTCTTGCCTATGTCAGCATCGCTTGTCGAGAAGATGTCGGCAAACCGGTTTAACATCGTCTCAGCTTTGTTCTTTTCTTCTCTCGACAGCTTATTCTGGCAGTCTTTCAAGAAAGAAGACACATCGTACATTGCCCCTTAAACTTTGGCATTGGTAGGCTATTCATGGCATCTTCGCATCCAAACTGCTCATTGACAAGTGCCCAATACCGTGCTCTTCTTGAGTACCAGCTCTTTATCGCTTGGGTTCAGTGCGGGATGTAACGTTGGTATCCTTCGCCAGAGTGCGTGCAATCTTCCATGGAGCATCGTTGTCTAACCTTTCTATAATGACCACTGGTTGGCGTAGGTAGTGCCATTTAGGATGAATGACCTCAAATGTGTATGTTATAATGGACATACTCCGGGATTCTCGGATTTTCAAATTATCGAGTTTATTTATTTGTAATAATATAATACCAGCTTTGTATATAAAACTCTCCTATATATATCCTATAGGCACGGGTCTCTTCTCAGTTTGAGAAGGCTTAGGCCATAGCCCCGTAATGCGGGTTGGCAGACTTCACATATCTTTGAGAACATTAAATGGAACTCTTAGATATACAGGTTTCCTTACGTTATTTTCTTTCATCTTTTAAACTTTAAAGTAAGCGATAATTAACCGTTTTACGTACATACAACGGGTAATATCTTAAGCTTTTTTATTTAAATACTGTTTCCCGTGATGCCACTCACGCGTTTCACGTTTATTATTTCTATGCCGCTCCTGTGAGTCGTAGCTTCATGTTATATAGCCTATAAAATTCCTCAATAAACAGGCTATCTAACGCAAAAAGATTTTTCTACTCAATCTGGTAGTTCCTGAGATTAGCGCTTTCAAACAAACAAACTCTTCAGCTTTTTAATCTTAATGTATAAAATCTCATGTCACGATGTTCATTTACGATCATCTCTGAAACCTCTCAACTGAGACTCTCAGCACCAACTAGAGAGATAGGATAGTTTTTATCCCGGTTCAGAAGGATTTTTAGAAAGTACAATGCGAGTGGAGTCGCTGAAAAAAGCTAGTATTAGTTTAGATTTACGCACTTATGACCCGTTGTCAATAATAATAAGTATAAGCAGTGTATATACACTGATTTCCTGATATACTGATATATATCACGAAAGTTTAAAAACAGTGTTTTTGTACAGGTAGTATTGAGTCGTAACGCTGTAGCAATTTGGTCGATTTCGAAGAAACGGAAGTTAAAAAAAAATTAGATTTTCAAAAACAGTAGAGACACTTTTAGAGTGCGGATTTGTAAATTTTATATAGGTAATATTTCATCGAAGGTGAAACTTTAAAATCCCGGGGATTTTGAAATGAGAGGGTATGTCCATGTTATGCCACGATTGACGAATCCCACGAAATGGCACTACCTATGCCAACCACTGATAATTACACATCGATTTGCCTGATTAGAACTCCTTGGTAGGCAAACTGGTATGATTGTTTCCGACCTCGGACGAAGTACTACTTTCTTCAGGCAGTACACTTTTCCCGATGATGCGCCCTCCATGAATACATGTTCTGAGCCACACTTCAATACTCCTTGACTAACATCGATCTCACAGTGATGCTTCCGCAAGAAGTCTAAACCCAGGATGCAGTCGTCCACTATGTCAGCCATGATGCACAGTGTTTTGAGAAAGCTATTTTTCGAACATCGCATTTTTATAAAAAAATCTGCTAGATATAATTATTTAAATGCAAGATTTCGAATCCCCATTACGATAATACTATCATACGAATAGTTTATGAGAAAAAATATTTGAAGATCACAATATTTTCAACCGGATATTTAGAAAAAATATTATGGTATGTGTAGTGAGTGTGGTTCACTGTGCACACTATATAATTATTTCTATAAAATTATAAAGTTCTATACCTGGTAGGTCCCTCGGGTATTAAATAAATACACGTAGTTTAGTTCACAGAAGAATAGATATATTCACAAGCACAAGCATATATAATCCGGAAGAAAGATATGCACGAGAAGGAGAAAGTCAGTGATAGCGTAGGAGAAAGCGTGAGAACAAGACAGCGATTGAAAAAGCACGTAAACAATATATGTGGCAATCGTAAGTTCGCGCGGCGGATCAACGGACGACACGGAGTGCACGTCAGAGTTTAAGGTCGACTGAATGACATAGCGACCGGCGCCAGCGCCACGCCTAGGTTCAGAGACCGATTTGCTGAGCGCGGTTCCATTGAACGATATTCGCACAATACAGGCTTCGACGCTGTGCAGTGAAATAACATAATAATGTGTTGATATACATAGTTTGTAAGTATTATACATTTATACATATATATACTATCTTATATAAATTTATATATATATATATATATATATATATATATATATATATATATATATATATATATGTATATAGGATAGTGTAAGTATATATATGTCAATAATATGTAAGGAGCCTACAATATATATCTCTGAAACTTAGCAATATACGCCTAAGCAATGTTAGACATTGATGGCGGCTTTCATGTTGCGTCTTTAAGAGCTTAAACGAATCTCGTAGCTTTATTAGATTCATTTATATAAGCGTTTTTTTGGTTTTAGAATTTTTTCGTTTTGCTTCAGTATTCTGTCGTATTGGGAAAAGTTATTTACACTGAAATATTGTCTTTGCTGCCTCAAACAACTACATAAATTACACGTCCCAATTCCATGGTTACTAAGTTTCAGAGATATACATACATATTTTCTAAATATCCGGCTGAAATACTATGATTTTCATATTTTTTCTCAAAAACTATTCATGTTATCTAAATGGGGATTCGAAATCTTGCATTTAAATGATTATATCTAGCAGATTTTTTTAATAAAAATGAGATTTCCGAAAAATAGGTTTCTTAAAACACTGTGCGATGACGTTGTGGCGGTAAATTTTATTACTTAGTTTCATGGCCACCTCCTCCTCACCTCGGACGGTTATGTGCTGACCGGTAGCTGTTCTAAGATGTACACAGTCATGGTCCCGTACTAGTCCCCAAAAAACCGTCTTGCTAGTCGGAAACTGACGACTGTCTGAGACGCTCTGGTGTCCAATGTCAACTTGCACGGCGTTCTGTTAATTTCGCCTTCAACAATCAGGCTGTTCCCATCACACGATTGTGAGATTGAGATCCTTGGGGCTCTCCTATCACCAGCCAGCACCCGCCCCGTAGTCCTGGCGTTTACTCGTTTCCCTGCTGTTGTTGCCCGGCAGGCACATCAGCTGTTCCTCCTACCGGCGACTGGTTTCTGCTGCGTGGACTCCTTCGCTTCGGGCAGCTGAACCTGATGTGGCCTCTCTCTCCACAACTAAAGCACCGGGGTGAATTCAACACTTCCCTGATACGGTGAGCTCGATCGTCCCGTCATACTGCTTCCACCTCCAGAGCGTGGGCTAGGGCGTCCATCAGGTTTTTAAAATGTCCGAGTCTCACTGCGGCCTTAACCTCCAGGTCTCAGATCCCGTCGGTAAAAACTTGAACGAGGTTCCCGTCAATTAGTGCAGGTGAGGACTGATACGCCTTTCGAACCAGCTTCTCCACCTCCAGGGTCCACTGCTCCAAGGTTTCACCAACACGTTGCGATCAGTCTTTCAGCTGGGCGCGAAACACGTGTTCCAGGTGTGCGTTGCCATATCTCGCTTCCAATGCCTCCAACAGCTTCTCGTACGTGACGTCTAGTCCTGGTCGCGAAGCCCCAAGGTAAGAGCAGTCATAGCCTGTTCTTGCGTCCACCCGTTCGATTTCATGACGGCCTCGAACTGGATCTTATAGGCTGACCATGACGATGAGCCGTCGAATGGTGGGACTTAAAAGCCTCGTGGTGAGGGCACCACAACCGCAGGTATCACGATCCCATCTCCAGCCTTAAGCTCTCGTATCGTTTTCTCCAGCTCGGCGAGGCGTCTTTCGTGGCGTTGGACTTGCTCTTTCACCTCCTTCATCTCCTTGCCAACCGTTGCGCTGAGGTCTTTCAGTATCATCAGCTGCTCCTCCTGGCAGCTCATACCCTCCTCCTTATCGCATTGCAGCTGTTCCTCGAGGCGACGTGCGTGCTCCTCCTGGCGGTGCATACCTTCCTCCTTATCGCGTTGCAGCTGTTCCTCGACGCGGCGTGCCTACTCCTCCTGGCGGCGCATACCCTCCTCCTTATCGCGTTGCAGCTGTTCCTCGAGGTGGCCTGCGTGCTCCTTGAGGCGGCCCGCTTGCTCCTCCTGGCGGCTTGTCTGCTCTTTCTGGTGGCGTACCTGCTCCTGCATAAATGCCATCAGGGTCGCGAGGTTGGGATTCACCGGCGAGTGAGCTGCACTTGATGGTTCCGCTGGAGCCGCGGAGTCACGTGGTTCATCTAACCTCGGCGTCTTCAAAGCGTCTCTGGACCACATCTTGCTGGCGCTGGTTTCTAGTACGCACCCCTTCCACTTCCTCCACTTCCAGTCAGCAAAAATTAAGAGAGTTTGGCTGGGAGGTGTTGATGCATCCGCCATATAGCCCTGACTTGGCACCTTCAGATTTCTACCTGTTTCGGTCTCTTCAGAATTCTTTAGACAGTATCAGGTTAACATCAAGAGAGGACTGTCAAAGCTACTTGTCGCGTGTTTTTGATCAGACGTCCCAATATTTCTACAGCAACGGGATCATGTCACTACCTACAAGATGGCAGACAGTCATCGAACAAAATGGCACAATTATGTATTGTAATTAAATGTAAATAAACTTTGAAAAATAATGTCTTGCGTTTTCATATAAAATGCGAAGAAACTTTTTCCCTGACCTTATATTAAATTTTCTTAGTAGCCCACTTCTACAAGTGCCTCCATTCTACTTTTCTCTAAGATTCTTTGTAGCATAGCATACAAAATGTGCATACATTTAAACTTCCTGATTCATTTAAATTATTTAGAATCATAATTTCATGAGTAATAGAATTATTTACAATTTTATGGGCTTTTATACTTGCCATTGTCATATGTTACATAAAGTTTTGGTATGCGGACGAAACCGTGGGTAAAATATAGTTTTGTATAATATTGCTTACTGTTATTTTCTATTAATTGGAGAGTGCGTCAAAAATTGGTTGCCATGTTTAGCAAAAAAATTTGTGTATGAGGTTCTGTTCTTACCATTTAAACTATTTTTAGGTACCTACAAGGATGGATTGGCGCCAGATGGAAAAATATTATCAGATCACATGTTACTAGGAAGCGTAGTAGCCACAATATTAATTATAGATAATACTACTCAGGTACGTGTCGAGCTATCAGTACGATGATGTGGCCGCCTCGACGACGCAGCTGACGCTCGTGTCTGTTCACAGATAGCACTGGATACAACATACTGGACGGTGTTCAACCATATAACGATATGGGGCTCGCTCGTGTCGTACTTCGTGCTCGACTATTTCTACAACTACGCGATCGGCGGCCCCTACGTGGGCTCACTCACCGTCGCGCTCACGCAGGCCACGTTCTGGTTTACGGCCGTCCTGACGGTGAGTAGCGGGAGGGTCGGGTGGAGGGTCGGGGCGGGAGGTGGAGTATCGGTACTAACCCGCCCTTCGTCGCAGATGATCATCCTGATGGTGCCGGTGGTGTCGTGGCGCCTGGCGTGCTCGTGGACGCGGCCCACGCTGGCGGAGCGCCTGCGCGCGCGCTCGCGCTGGAGAGCCGCCGCGCCCGCGCCCCGCACGCCCTCCGCGCGCCGCGCGCGCCGCTCCGTGCGCTCGGGCTACGCCTTCGCGCACCAGGAGGGCTTCGGCCGCCTCATCACCTCGGGCAAGATCATGCGCCGCATCCCGCACGCCGACGCCGCGCTGTCGGCGCTGGCATCGCTGCCCGGCAAGTTCCACGCGCGCCCGCCCGAGCCGGAGGCGCCGCGTGCGCCCACGCAGAACCTCGCCACCGTCGACTTATGAGCCGCGGCGCTGCGGCGCCGGCCGGCCGCCGGCCCGCCCACGCAAGACCTCGCCACCGTCGACTTATAAGCCGCGGCGCTGCGGCGCCGGCCGGCCGCCGGCCCGCCCACGCAGGACCTCGCCACCGTCGACTTATGAGCCGCGGCGCTGCGGCGCCGGCCGGCCGCCGGCCCGCCCACGCAGGACCTCGCCACCGTCGACTTATGAGCCGCGGCGCTGCGGCGCCGGCCCGCCCACGCAGGACCTCGCCACCGTCGACTTATGAGCCGCGGCGCTGCGGCGCCAGCCCGCCCACGCAGGTCCTCGCCACCGTCGACATATGAACCGCGGCGCTGCGGCGCCGTCCGGCCGCTGGCCCACCCACGCAGGACCTCGCCACCGTCGACTTATGAGCCGCGGCGCTGCGGCGCCAGCCGGTCGCCAGCCCGCCCACGCGGGACCTCGCCTTCGTCGACTTATGGGCCGCCGGCCCGCTAACCGGAATGTGCATTTAGAGGAGCCGTCGATATCGCCGGCAGGGAAAACGCAACATGGCTCGTAACCGTTATTATTTCGCCGAACGTTTTGTTAGTGCCAAAGGAGAATTTAAAATCTAGCCACCTGTTGAACTTTCTACAGATGTTTATAGCCGAAATATATATTTATAAATTCTAAAATTATATATGTATATCGATTATCCGCAATAATACATTGAGTCCTCGACTAATAAAATGAGATGACCGCCGGCAGCATTATCAGCTCTTAAAGTTATGTACTTAGGACCCGCTACCTACCTAAAGAATGGATTTAATTAATTTAATGAAAAATGAATGAACCTACGTAATACATGTAAATCGTAAAACAATTGTAAAGCATGTAGCGTTTTAACTGCATGTGAATATTATGATCAACATTTGCTTTGGAATCAGTTTTTTAATAAAAGAAAATATTCTTACGAAGTTTTTGTTATTTTTATGCTCCTTGATTGAAAGCCCTTATCATTTCATTATCTTGATAGACACAAAACTCTCTTAGCGCATACGCTTAAAGCGCCAAGGGTGTGTCCAGCATGGTTCAGCATCAGATGCAAATATTATATATTTGTATCTACGCTACGCGTCGAGCCTCTCCTTAGAGCGTCGGTTATGTGATATTAGACGGAACCAGTATACGTTTATTATTTTTATAATATTATTATAATTAGTTTATTATGTTTTTACTTTATAGACATATGTAGCTGGGTATTTTTGAAACCCTCGCTGTTACTTTATGTAGAATGTTCTAATAGAAAAGCCTATAACATTGGTACAGATTCTCTAAGGCTTTTGGGATAGCATATTTAGATTCAACATTTAGCTTTTCTATTACCATTTCTGTTTATATCACAAGGTGATTATGTTTAAAAAGCTGATATACAGAACGTACCCTCGAGGTTACGTTGGTTATGTTGGATACCAACTGAGAGTAGTTGGTAACATGACCAACGCAAGGTAACGTCTCGTCCCTGCGGAGAGATGAGACGTTACGACATGTAATTAAATATTTAAAGCCTTTGTATTACTAATGATTGTTAAGAGAGTAAAGGCTAGATATACACGCTGACGCGTGTTACAAAAATTTTATTGCGTTGCCTGTTCTAGTACACACAGCGACACATCAACCTAGACTGTTTGGACTTTGAACTATTAAAAGTTGAACGCTGCGAATCGTACAAGAGAGTGCGTTATATTTTTGTTACGCTCTATCCTTACCATTACGTCGACACCACTATGCAATGTCCCTTTCCGACAATTCTCTATTTTGTATGTAGCGTAATTATGCGTATATAGGGTGTCTAACTTGATGTGTAGCCGTGTGTACGTGGTCTTAAAAGACTCAACCTACTAAGATTTTAACTGCAATGGCATGCGGTAAGTAGGCACTTATTATGAGGTGCAGCGTTGGTTTGTTTACTCTATGATATAGGTGTAAAAATCCCAGTTAATCATAAATTCAAGGCCAAGATATTAATAGAAATACTCATAATTATTAAAATTAACCCTACTAGAGAATAATTATAATGATACTACATCTTAGATCAGATGAAATTACATCTTAGATCAGATATATCTATGTACCAAGGGATGGTTCCCTTGTAAAAAAAGTACCCAAATATACTAACTCTTTCACTTGCTCCACTTTTTCTCCATCAATCATAATATTACACATCACACAATATCGATATCGATATTAGAAGTCTTATTAAAATATATTCATTTCATAAATATGTTAAAGTAAAAATGTAAACGTTTTATCTCAAGGTTTCGTTGTTACCAAAAAGCATATCGGACCCACGCATACAAGTGTAAGTATCTTCCATAATAACCAATTTGGATTTTTGCCAAATATAACGGTTAACCTACTAAAACTCTTAGAAATAGTTTTATTGTCTTTCAATCGTAATGAAAATCTGCGTGGTGACTGAATTACCAACCCAATCTGGATCAGCATTAAGTCAGTAAAGTCCCAATAAGATTCTGAAACCAGCAGTGATTAGAATGTGACGTGCGGTATCGATGGCCTAAGAACTCTAAGAGGGCTAGAAACGGGCTGATCGAATCGAGGGTTGGTGCTGGTTGAAATATGTTGGGAGTAGGTTTTCCAACCCCCCGGAACCATCCCCACCCAGCGCACTCGCGTAGTTTTTTTAGGCATTTTTATTAAAAAGTGAAATGGAACGGCTATTTGATGACACCAACGTAATTTGTTTTGTCATTTTTTGATAAAATGTGATACAAAAAACTATTTTTAATTATTTATATATGTAACAAAACATTTATTGTAAAATGATCATTTTACACATTTCACCAAATTGAAACATTTTACACGCCAGAATCTTATGCAGCTCAATCAACACACACTGTTAGTGCTCATACATTTCATAAAATTTTAGACAATATCGGTAGCCTACCCACTCTTCAGCCTACCCCGACTCTACCCAGTACTTTATGCCCTACCCTTAGAGTGGTTATAAAAAGCCGGAGGCGCGGAGGAAGGGCAGCCTCCGCCAGCTGTAAGTGCTGTATGCAATGGCGTAGAGGCTGCACTTCCCGCAGCGCCGGAGACGTCCCAGTTGTAAGTTGCTTCCAAAATCAATAGATTTTATGCAAGACAGAACATAAAATGTCACAATTTTGAGGTTAAGTTTAAACAAATTTCAAATTTTTCTTTTTTATCACTGTTTGTGTAATGCCTTGTGCGCACTGAAAAATATTTAAGGATTATGATATGTTAGGTTATGGATTATATAGAATGATGGAAATGGATTAAATAAGTAAGCAAATATAAAATAATATTCTTAATTTTTATATTTATCTTTATTTACTTTATACTAGATATCTGCATTATGTTTCACTAATAAAATTATTAGCATTACGACAATAAACAGTTGTTTGCGAGATATGCAGGGTGACTGGTTAAACATTGTACGTACTTAAGGACATGACAATGTATGGCCAGACGTAACGTACTTAAATCTGTGTAGCCTGCAAAGAAAACCTTCATGAAAATTTGTATGAAATATCCATAAAATGTGAACACTGCGCGGGTCGCACACAGCTGTGCGCGCCACGCTACCGAGGCTAATGACCTTTGATAAGAAAAGAACGGTCGGGGGTGCAAATGGGGGAGAGTGCGGGGGGCGGGGCGGAGGTTTTGGTTACTGTACTGAGTCGTTTCGTGGAATAACGGGAATTGCCAAGGTCGCACGGCCAATCGGTCATCGTTTGTAACACAGCTGTGGTATATGCGAAGAGTGTCAACACATTAAGTTTTTATTGGATAACTAGGTCAAATTGTAGTAAGTACCAATTTTTTAGATATTCTTGTCCAGAATCGAGTACTGAATACTCTCCTTCAATATGTCCGGTCACCCTGTATATTATAGATAAAATACAGGGTATATGGGTATAAGCAATTTACTTAACTGGAATCTTTAAATATATTTAACTTTAAATTTTATTGTAAACAATAAACGTTTTAAAAACGAGAAAAATGTTCGGTAATGTATGATTTTCATGTATTTTGAATTAAAATTTAGAATTTTACTGGTTTGTATAAAAATTATTTTCCTATACGTATATTATAATTCCAAAAATATGTAATGTTTATATCACCACATCGCTGATATAATTATTCCTGGATCCGGTATATTATGTCGTTAAAGCAGCAAAATATTGTGCTTTAGAGAGTTGAGAGTATAACAAATAATTAGTCCATTGTAGAGTAATTTGTTCACTGATAGCAACATTTTTTCAAGTTGTAGTTGTAAAGTTATTTGAGATAAACAGATTTTGCTGCAGTAATGTTTGAAATATTACCCTGGCAAAACATTTTTCATAAAATCGTTTCAGCGCGGAAATAAATGAACGAATAAATAGCTTTTGTTGCGTATTAAATGTTTGTGAACAGCAAAATTTGGGGTTAGTCCCATTCGCCACCCCCAGCATTCCCCCCTCGGGTGGCGAATGAGACATTTTCCAAAAAATGTGATGAATGGCGAACCGGTGTCAATTGGGACATTGTTACGTAGAAATGTCCAGTCACTGCTGGGAATCAATAGTTACTTTATCATAATATTTTAAAAGGCTTTTTCTTTTTTTATATGTTTGGTCGTTTTAGGGAGAAATAAAAGATGTTTCATTAATGTGATATTTCAAATCAGATTAGTTATAAGGTATATATTATGAAAATTTATTTAAGTAGGTAGGTATCTACCAAAACTATTAATGATTTTTGTAATAAAGATGATGCTGATGACTTAAAGCAAAGTTATCTTAAATATTTATTATGAAATCACATTAAATAAAATAAATACATTAATACGTAATCATAGTACGTGTGAACAATAATTTTATTTTACCCAGTGATTATAAACATTACTTAAACCTGAATAGTCATCCTATTCTATTTAGAGTTCATACTAAAATTCTTAGCCATACCTACTTCAAAAACTATAAATGTCATTCCAAATACAAGTACTTGCCCTATGTTTAAGGGTGGCAACTGAGATTTTTCGTAAGCAACATCCCATTTGCCACCCAGGGTGGCGAATGGGATTCTTTCTATTGAAAATATCTCTTTCGCCACCAGAGGAAGGAATGCTGGGGGTGGTGACTGGGATTAATCTCATCCCAGTTGCCACCCCCGGTGGCAAATGGAATATTTGTTTTGGAAAATGTCCCATTCGCCACCGGAGGGGATAATGCGAATCGGACTAACCCCAAAATTTGTGTGTTGTGGTTCTAAAGTTATTGTAAGATTTTGCTGCGGTAACGTTTTGGGATTACCCAGATCTCAAAAACGGCTCAACGTAGGAGTTTGAAAAAAATACCAATAATAGACCTTAATTAATTCAAATTTGTTCAAACATTAGTTTTTGATTTGTTTGATGAACACCAATGTAATAAAATGGTGACGAAATTCAGAAAGAAACGGATTTACAAGTAAACCAATACACTTACAATAAAATCAAAAGCTGTATCATGTACCCTTGGTACACCTTTATAATGACAGTAAATTTAGATTATGTGACTACGCAATATAAAAATACGCAAAGAAATTTAATTACATTAATATAAATATATGGGTCTGATTTAAATGATCGAATACGCAGTTCCAGTCCCATAAAACAAGGAAACATGGCATACTATGAACTAATTAAAATGTTTCATCAATAAACAATCATGTTAATTTCAACTTTAAATTACTACTAATATAAAAAAACAACAAAAAGAATGTGTCAGCAATTCTTTTATAAGCCGACCAAATTATAGAGGCTACTACGTAAAAGCGATCTATGCCAGTAAATGGTTTGTTTACTCCACGGTCATAAGAAGATTAATGTTTGTCTACTTCTTATGTCGAGGTTTATCCTATATAATCAGAAACTAATCTACAATATTTAAAATTACATATATTATTCCCTTCGACCGATAATCAAATCGGTCATTGGATATTGTAAAGCACGTTTATCAATTCAGTTTTACGTGTATATCTAGTGTTTTGTGCCTATATATTATTAAAAGGATTATAAAATAAAAATTAGATTGTTTCAGTTTTTTATTTCCAGAATAACATTTTTTTACATTCCACCTCGAAGTCTCAATACTAAATGTAAGGTAGATTCCTTCTGGATGTTGTAATCCGAAAGTGTGCGTCCATCTTCCAATTGCTTGCCAGCAAAGATCAAACGCTGTTGGTCAGGCGGGATGCCCTCTTTATCTTGTATTTTAGCCTTAACGTTTTCAATTGTGTCAGAAGGCTCTACTTCTAATGTAATAGTTTTGCCTGTTAAGGTTTTGACAAAAATTTGCATACCGCCACGAAGACGAAGAACTAAATGCAACGTAGACTCCTTTTGAATATTGTAGTCTGACAGTGTGCGGCCATCTTCTAACTGTTTGCCTGCAAAGATCAACCTCTGCTGGTCAGGAGGGATGCCCTCTTTATCCTGAATTTTCGCTTTAACGTTCTCAATAGTGTCGGAGGGCTCCACTTCCAAGGTAATCGTTTTGCCAGTCAGTGTCTTTACAAAAATTTGCATACCGCCACGAAGACGAAGAACTAAATGCAACGTAGACTCCTTTTGAATGTTGTAGTCTGACAGTGTGCGGCCATCTTCTAGTTGTTTGCCGGCGAAGATCAATCGCTGCTGGTCTGGTGGAATGCCCTCTTTGTCTTGAATTTTGGCTTTAACATTTTCGATTGTGTCAGAAGGTTCAACTTCCAAAGTGATCGTTTTGCCGGTCAGGGTTTTGACAAAAATCTGCATACCACCACGTAGACGTAACACCAGGTGAAGTGTCGATTCTTTCTGAATATTATAATCAGAAAGTGTTCGACCATCTTCCAATTGTTTGCCGGCGAAGATTAATCTCTGTTGATCTGGTGGAATGCCCTCTTTGTCTTGGATTTTGGCCTTAACATTTTCGATTGTGTCCGAAGGCTCTACCTCCAACGTGATGGTTTTACCGGTCAAAGTCTTGACGAAAATTTGCATACCACCACGTAGACGTAACACCAAATGTAGGGTAGATTCCTTCTGAATATTATAATCAGAGAGTGTGCGTCCATCTTCCAGTTGCTTACCGGCGAAGATTAGTCGCTGCTGGTCTGGGGGAATGCCTTCTTTGTCCTGAATTTTTGCCTTTACATTTTCGATGGTGTCTGACGGCTCAACTTCTAAGGTGATGGTTTTTCCGGTCAGGGTCTTGACAAAGATTTGCATACCACCACGAAGACGAAGAACTAAATGCAGAGTAGATTCTTTCTGAATATTGTAATCTGATAATGTGCGTCCATCTTCTAACTGCTTACCAGCAAAAATTAATCTCTGTTGGTCTGGCGGAATGCCCTCTTTGTCTTGGATTTTGGCCTTAACATTTTCGATTGTGTCCGAAGCCTCTACCTCCAACGTGATGGTTTTACCTGTCAGTGTCTTGACGAAAATTTGCATACCACCACGTAGACGTAACACCAAATGCAAGGTAGATTCCTTCTGAATATTATAATCAGAGAGCGTGCGTCCATCTTCCAATTGCTTACCGGCAAAGATCAATCGCTGTTGATCAGGAGGGATACCTTCTTTATCCTGAATTTTAGCTTTTACATTTTCAATTGTGTCTGAAGGTTCAACCTCTAGTGTGATGGTCTTCCCGGTCAGGGTCTTAACAAAAATTTGCATACCACCACGTAGACGTAAAACTAAATGAAGTGTTGACTCCTTTTGGATATTGTAGTCAGATAATGTGCGTCCATCCTCTAACTGTTTTCCTGCAAAGATTAACCTCTGTTGGTCTGGTGGGATGCCCTCCTTGTCCTGAATTTTGGCCTTGACATTCTCAATGGTATCCGAAGGCTCTACTTCCAGGGTGATTGTCTTACCGGTCAGTGTTTTCACAAAAATTTGCATACCGCCACGAAGACGAAGAACTAAATGCAACGTAGATTCCTTTTGAATGTTGTAGTCAGACAGTGTACGGCCATCTTCTAACTGTTTACCGGCAAAGATCAATCGTTGTTGATCTGGAGGAATGCCTTCTTTGTCTTGAATTTTGGCTTTTACATTTTCTATCGTGTCTGAAGGCTCAACTTCTAGTGTAATTGTCTTGCCTGTCAGTGTTTTGACGAATATTTGCATACCGCCACGAAGACGTAACACCAAATGAAGCGTGGACTCCTTTTGAATGTTGTAGTCAGAGAGCGTGCGCCCGTCTTCTAACTGTTTGCCGGCAAAGATCAACCTCTGCTGGTCAGGAGGGATGCCCTCTTTGTCCTGAATTTTAGCTTTAACGTTCTCAATAGTATCAGAAGGTTCCACTTCCAAAGTGATTGTTTTGCCAGTAAGGGTCTTGACAAAGATTTGCATACCACCACGAAGACGCAGAACCAAATGCAGAGTAGATTCTTTCTGAATATTATAGTCAGATAAGGTACGTCCGTCTTCCAATTGCTTGCCTGCGAAGATCAATCGCTGCTGGTCTGGGGGAATACCCTCTTTGTCCTGGATCTTAGCTTTAACATTTTCAATCGTGTCAGATGGCTCGACCTCTAATGTGATGGTCTTACCAGTCAGGGTCTTTACGAAAATCTGCATGCCACCTCTTAGACGCAGAACAAGGTGAAGAGTGGATTCCTTTTGAATGTTGTAGTCAGAAAGGGTGCGTCCATCTTCCAACTGCTTACCGGCGAAAATCAACCTCTGCTGGTCTGGAGGAATGCCTTCTTTATCTTGAATCTTAGCCTTAACATTTTCAATAGTGTCAGAGGGTTCCACCTCCAATGTGATGGTCTTCCCCGTCAAGGTCTTCACGAAGATCTGCATTTTGTCCTGTAATTAAAAAGAAATAAACATAAATAACATAAACAAAGCAAACATTATATTTACAATAACCGACGGTAAATACCTACACAGTTATTTTATATAAAGCCTAGAGTTTAAACAAATAACAAAATATATTTACAATATAATAAGTGCTAGACACTTCAAGAATTTCGTAACCCTTTGTGTTTACACAAAGCGACGGTCTATAATTGCACAATATAAATATTTAATTTCAAAGGCCACAACGTCACCATTGTTTAGTTGAATACTAATAACCACTTATCCATATCATGAACTCATGTCATGAGTCATCATGTGACTGGTTATTTCCTTTATCGAAATGACTAACAGTTTGTTATTAAGTTCACTGGATGTTCAGTTATATTGCAGAATAGGTAGAAAGTATAGGTAGTACACAGCTTTCAGATAGTAAGTAAATACAAAAATATCGTTTATTATCAAATAGAACTATATCACTATCACTATCACTTACTAAATATGCACTAAACGCAACCTATAAATATGATAATTATGTGCCAGTTCTGCCGCATTAAAGTTTGGGTCATAAGTAGGTCATGTTTTCTATGACCTAGAAAGAACGTAACGCACCTAGTAAAACTTAGCAAATTAGAAACCTTTGTCCGTATAGATGTGTACTATCTAGGTATCTATATCTATTATGTATAGAATGAGCCCTTATAGGATATGTAGCTACTTCAATAATACTTATTACTAATATACCTACTTAAATAAGTTAATAGGCATTAATAAATTTTATAGTAACTAAAAGTTAACTAGAAAAAAAATTGCATGCATTTGCAAATTTGGGTAATAATATACCTAAAACGGTATGTAGGTACCTAATATTTTAATATAAACGTCTTACTACAAATCCTACACATTGCAAAATATGAAGGAATGGTAAATCGTAACAAATACGTTAGTGTATTTTAACACTAACTATAATTATATCCCGACAGCTCCTATGAAATCGATTTAGTACATATGTAAATTGCCAATTCACATAACAGAATTCACACAAAATGGCGACGAGTTACGGCCATTAATAATGTGCGCAGTGCATAATTTCCCTTTCTATTGTGTGATCTCAAACGTTCAAAAACAATAAATAAGGTTTAGTAGGTAATATAATGTACACTTACCGAATATTCACTGGAATTTAGTCTGATATTGCACTAATATTCAATAAAATCTTGGTCTCTGACGATTAACTTTATCAGTCACTCGCTTATGAATTCTTTTTTCAATTTCTCAGTTTGAACTGCGCTTCGAGAACTGACGTCCCCTTTTTATAGACACGACTTCGTGTGAAAATCAATGACTCCGACGGTTAGCGAGGATACACGAGTACGATATCTTTCGCTTTCTAACGTCGCGGGAAAGAGAGAGACAGTAGGATTATGTTCTAGAACGCCTGCGTCGTGTTCTTTCTTTGTGACGTAAATTATTTGGTCGGGCTCGGAGGAAGCCCAACAAAACAAACAAAGCTAATTCTGTGAAATCATGCCGATCAATAACAAACGTTCTTCAGACGCAAAATAAAGACATTGCACTCTTTTTAGGTCTAGACATTTAACGTGATAGTTAGGTACGATTAATAACCTGTATCACTTAAATATCTTAATTGGCATAAATCTATATGTAACTAGTATTAGTTCATGCAATGCTAATGTATGTATAAATATAGCTAAATGAATCTAGCTCATAAAATATACCGAGAATCTATATTCTATGTAGGAATAATAATGAAATGTTTTCTACTCCTAGCAATAAACTTTAATACACACCGAAATCCATTGGTAGGTACTTACTTACTACAATGGACGGTACCTATAGGACTTGTTCAACCAAAAATTAACAATACCTGCGATTTAAACACGTAAACTATAATATAGGTAGGTAGGTATCTGTTGTATATATATTTAATCATTTATTACACCTGGCTACCATACGTATTACCTATTTATAATAACATACTATACACTTAGGTCTTAGTTATAACATTTTATTGAAAACATTACCGAGGCATTTGTCTATTTCGGGAACTGAACAAATGAACAACGGAATAAATGCCCAATTACTTCAAGGTGTTAACTAAATAGCTATAATATAGACACCTAGATACAGTTACCTACCTATAGGTACCTATATTATACTTTCCTACGTACCTTGTCATAATTATAAAGGTAACCATATGTATGGGTGTAAATCTATGAGCGTAAAAGTGCGATGCAATTAACGTAGTTCTTAATTGCATTGCGCTCTATTTGACAGGATACTTATTATTATATATTTATCAAATGTTAAAGTAGGTATGCTCGCACTCGTGTTTAGCCAAGGACGCTGTATGATATCAATAGATGCTGAAGGTCACATAAATATTAAGCTGTTATTGTACAAAATACAAATAAACATGGAGTTTCTTTATAAATATCCCATCTACGTAGGCATTGAACATAACGTTAAAATGAAACGTAGATTTTAATGCGCCACACTGGTATACGGTAGCAAAGACTTACGGTAGTGCGACATAAAAATGTATAGGTAATTAGTTGGTTATTAACAAAGGAATATGTACTTTAAACAGTAGGTATGCAAATTCATTTTACTTATGGAGTGCTGCAAGTTGTAGATGAGCTCATCGGATCTACTGCTATCTAACAAACACAACCACTAGATCACTAGACAGTTTTGTATGATGTGTTGACAGAAAAACTAGGTAATTAACCCTATCCGATCGCGACTTTTCCTTATCTTGACCACCTATATTATATATTATTATCTTTATTTACTCATATTTTACCTCAAAATTATACTAAAAGTATGATTTTGAGGTAAAACTACACATTATTAAATTAATAAGCAATGCTAAAGGACTGTCAATAACTACCTAGGCAATGATCTAATTAGATTGAAAATTGCGTCACCCATATCTGTAGACCTATCCAGTGAAACCGTATGACTCGTGCGTAGTAGGTAATAAAGGTTTCTGTTGCATAATCTATAACTCAGTAAGTGACTTTACACGTGGAATAACTATATTTATAGATAATATTTTGTGAAACATACAATCTCTATAATATTTGTCTTTATATTTTATCATGTTTATTTTTTAGTACCTATGTAGGTTATTTGTTTATACAAACTCTGTAATTTATACCTATGCTCCGACCTTTATGCGATGACACTTGCAGTCTTTACACCATGCCAGTCACACAACTTAAAGATGATAGTAGGCTCAGTTATTCAATCTAAATCATGAATTCAATAAATATTTTAGTTAAGTAATCCGCAAGAGCCTATTAATTACACAATTTAAATATTTAATATTAGTCAATATCAAAGTTTTAGTCAGTCATTGCTGCATTCTACCTAAGTATAATACATATTTGTTTATTTCTTAACAAAACAAGTTAACATTCCCATATAGTGCCGATTTTAAACCTTAATTGCGGGAGCAATTAAGGCTTTTAAAATTGGCACCAGTAACTATTTACCTATGCTTATTTTTTTGATTCTGTACTGTATCGAACTCCAACACATAGCAATGTCAATGACTGCTGCTGATGCCTGAACGATGATGGATATAACGTCGAATCTTATAATAACCGTTAGATATTGAATACAATGACAAGACCGGACAAGACGTACAATGCGGTCTCACGCAGTTACAGACAAAGCAGACCTTGGTATGTATGAAAGTGATTAAGTATTGATAGGAAGCAAATTAGGTACAAGATAAGGATTTATCGTCAAAATAACCTACTTATTACCGGTCAAAGACATTAAATAATGTTAACGGTACAATAACCTAGTTACATGTACCTACGGAAATTTTACATTAAACAAATAATATTATGGCAGTAGAACTCACCTTATTTTAACTTAAATTAATATATTTTAGTCATTTAGTTTTCTGACAATGTCAAATCTGATATCACTTTATAAAAAGAGTAGGTATGTAGGTAACTAAATAAAACTAGGCCATTTAATGTGTCTGGTAAAAATTATGCACAGGAAACCTTAAATTATGCCTAGCACATTTTTTTAAAACACAAGTCTCGCACCAAGTATCGTTTCAATTATTGCGATTGACTATAAAATGTCGAAATAGCGGAAGCAGAGAACACCCAGGCTTAAAACAAATGTTTGTAGATCATATAAATTTTGTCTCGTGTGAGTGATTGAACCCACGACACTTGACGCCATGGTAGATAATCACTAAACAACACATCGCCATCCGTGTTGTCAATCATAATGTTTATGTTTTTTGGACTTTGCACGTTTACATTTAACTGCAGCGTGCGACGGAAGTAAAGGACAAGTCCTTCCTCGTGACGTAGGTACTTTGACCATAGGTACCTATCAAGTGTGTTTATTATACTTACTTATACTTTGACAAGCGGCATTCACGGAAGTTCGATGTGTGTTGTATGTAATTCGAAAGCGATTTTACATGGTAAGTAATAATTCTAAACATTTTCTGGCTCCCCGCCAGATAATCTTTTGATGATTTCCCTGAACTATGAGTACCTACATACGTACCTATCGTTTGGACTCACTAAAAAAGGTTCATTAACTCTGATACCGAAAGCAGGTAAAGTAATTAATGTCGTGAATAAGTAGTGACATTAAAAATTACCTACATGTCACAGTCAGAAAAAAATGATTTGTGTAAGTAATTTAAACTCATGAGTGTGTGATTTACTAACACGCGCGTCACGGAACACACAGTGAGTAATGTTGTTACGGTATAACGTACGTATAGCTCTAGGAATCAAAACAAAAATAGTTTATGATTTCTCTTTGTTTTCTTCGCTACTCTCACAAATATTTGGCTTGCTGAATAGGAAAATTATAACCATGAGTATAAAGCGTTTGACTTGTTTATTAGATTTGTTTTTACAAACTTACATAGAACCGCGACTGTAAATGCCTTAAGGAATTTGCAGTGGTGTATTGCACTCATATTTCACAAATTACATTTTAAAGGCCCAAGTAGATAATAGAGAACGAGCCGCCAGGGTACTGAACACATTTTCAGACACCAAGAACTGAGGCAACCTAAAAATAACTAAATACTGTTACGTGCTGGGTTCGACGGATAAGAATATAAACAATATTACCGACTAAAACACTTTTATTCAAACACACAATTAAATTTAAAACACAACAAACACTATACCACACTTTTTCACTGTACTGCTTCAAACTCCGTAGTATTTCCGCTTCCGTTCGCTTCGATGAACACTTGATCGCTTACGATTGTAAACTGACTCGGCGGTGCGCGAGCGCCCTATTTATACGCGGGCAAAGCGCTTCTAGAGCTTTCCAGCAACGCCCTACTCGGCGTGTAAACAGCACGATGATTCGAGAAAGTACCAGCATTCTCTCTAAGATTCTCGTACCGTATTACGCAGTTCCGTAAGATGTCAATAGATGGCGGTGTAAATTATTAGACGGAACTGCCGAGTCTTTCCCCCAATGCCGAGAGATGTCACTGGGCGTAACACTGCCCCCCTCTTAGACATGTTCGTCCCGAACATTGTTGGATCCGTAGTAGCGTGCCAATCGATCCACATGAACGATCTTTGGTGTACCTCGTGGTCCTTTCTGGATCCGGTAGGTGACGTCATTCATCTTAGTGACTATGCGATAGGGTCCATCCCATTTTGCCTGCAACTTAGGAGATTTTCCTTTGCTGCGTACCGGATTATGTAACCACACCAGCGATCCTTCCTCGAAGCCTTTATTGTTCGCCTTCCGGTCGTAACGGGTCTTCATCCTCTCAGACATCTGCTGACCGGTCTGTCTGATGTGCTCGTATACGTCATTCATCCTGTTGCGCAAATCATTCGCATAATCTGTTATGCTGCGTGGAGATTCAGGTGGGATGCCGGTTATCAAGTCTGCAGGTAATCGTAGTTCCCTTCCGAAGTTAGCGAAAGCAGGTGTTACTGATGTGCTTTCGTGAACGGCACTACGGTATGACAGGAGAAACGGTTGAATGTGTTTGTCCCAATCCCTTTGTTTGCTTTCTACAACTTTTGCCAGATATCTTTCCAGAGAGTGGTTAAATCGTTCAACCATGCCGTCTGATTGCGGATGATAAGCGGTCGTTCTCGTTTTGTGGGTACCCATCACCCGGCATGTCTCCTTAAAAACTTCAGACTCGAAGTTCCGACCTTGGTCACTGTGTATCTCTAAGGGCACCCCGAAACGACAAAAGACTTCGTGGACTAGCTTGTCGGCGACCGTAGATGCCTCTTGATTGGGAATCGCAAACACTTCCGGCCACTTTGTAAAGTAATCCATGACCACCAAGAAGTACTTGTTCCCACTTTGGCTTTCAGGAAACGGTCCGGCAACATCTAAAGCTATACGTTCCCACGGGGCTCCAACATTGTACACCTTTAATGCACCCCTGCTGCGAGTGTGTGGTCCCTTCACGGCAGCACAACTCGTGCATTTACGGCACCATTCCTCAACGTCTTCTCGACAATGGATCCAATAAAATCGTTCTCGGATCTTAACCAGAGTTCTCTTAACTCCCATGTGACCCGAACTCCCATTATGATAGAGTTGTAAAACTTCCGGTACCTTGAGTTTTGGCACGATCATTTGCAGGTGACACTTGTCACCTCGAGCATTCTCCCATTTCCGGCACAGAACTCCATCCTGGATAACCAAGCTTTCCCACTGTGCCCAATAACTCTTGGTGGTAGAGCTCATTGACGCAACTTCACTCCAGTGAGGTCTCGATGCACCTGTTTTCTTCCATTCGAGGATGGGTCCTAAGTCTTTATCCTCTTGTTGCGTTCTCTGCATAGTTTCCTTCCAGTCTTCGCTGAGATCCGTCCTCAACATCCTCACTAGTCCTTCCTGCTTAGCCTCTTGCCTGGCGCAGTGCTTACACTGGTCGGGACACGGTCTACGTGACAGGGCATCCGCATTACCATGTGACTTGCCACTACGATGCTGTATTACGAAGTCGAATTCCTGTAGTTGTTCAATCCATCTTGCTACCTGTCCTTCTGGGTCTTTAAACTGTAGTAGCCATTTCAATGCAGCGTGGTCAGTTCGCAGGTGAAATTTCCGTCCCAACAAGTATTTACTGAAGTGCTGCAATGTCTTTACGACAGCTAGAAGTTCCCTTCGTGTGACACAGTAGTTCCTCTCAGGTTTGGATAGGGCCTTGCTGAAGTACGCTATTACAACCTCATGCTCTCCTTTACGTTGAGATAACACGCCACCAATGCCGGTGTTACTGGCATCTGTATCTACTACAAATTCATGTTCATTGTCGGGATAGCCTAGAATTGGTGAATTACACAGATGTTCCTTCAGCTTCTGAAATGCGACGTCACAGCTCTCATTCCAGCAGAACTTTATCTTATCCTCGGTGAGCTTATGCAGAGGCCGGGCGATGTCAGCAAAGTTCCTTACAAACCGTCGATAGTAGGAGCACAAACCAAGAAATGCCCTGACTTGTGTCTTGTTCTCCGGAACTGGCCAGTCCTTGACAGCAATGATCTTATCCGGGTCCGTTTGGATGCCTTCTTCGTAGACCACATGTCCTAAGAAGTTCACTTGCCGCCTGAACAACGCGCATTTCTTTGGACTTAACTTCAGGTTGGCTCCTCGAATCTTCGAGAGAACGCGTTCCAGGTTGCGAAGGTGATCCTCGAAGGTGCGTCCTACTATGATAATATCGTCCAAGTAGACCAGGCAGGCGTCTCCAATCAATCCAGTAAGTACCCGTTCCATCAATCTCTCAAAAGTGGCAGGGGCATTACACAATCCAAAGGGCATGACGTTAAATTGCCACAATCCTTTGCCTGTGGAGAATGCTGTCTTCTCCTTATCTCGAGGATGTATCTCGACCTGCCAGTAGCCACTTTTTAGGTCTAGTGTAGAAAACCACTTCATCCCCGTTAGCGTATCCAGAGTGTCGTCAATCCTTGGCAACGGGTAACTGTCTTTCTTTGTGATGTCATTTAGCCGACGATAGTCCACACAGAAGCGCATGCTGCCATCCTTCTTCTTAACCAAAACCACTGGTGAACACCATGGACTGGACGAAGGCTCAATCACACCTTCTTTCACCATACCCTCGATCATAGTGTCAACTTCATGTTCCCGTGCCACTGGTACACGTCTTGGTCGCTGACGGACCGGTACCTCATTTCCTGTGTTTATTTTGTGTTGAACTAGGGCAGTCTTACCTATGTCAGCATCACTTGTCGAGAAGATGTCGGCAAACCGGTTTAACATCGTCTCAGCCTTGTTCTTTTCTTCTCTCGACAGGTTATTCTGGCAGTCCTTCAAGAGAGAAGATACGTCATACCTTGCCCCTTGAACTTTGGCGTTGGTAGGCTGTTCATGGCATCTACGCATCCAAACTGCTCCTTCACAGGTGCCCAATATCGTGCCCTTCTTGAGTACCAGTTCTTTGTCGCTTGGGTTCAGTGCACGTACCGATGTAACGTTGGTATTCCTAGCCAGAGTGCGTGCAATCTTCCATGAAGCATCGTTGTCCAACCCTTCTATAATTACACATCGATTTTCCTGATCAGGATTCCTTGGTAGACAAACCGGTATGATTGTTTCCGACCTCGGACGAAGTACTACTTTCTTCAGGCAGTACACTTTGCCTGATGATGCGCCCTCCATGAATACTTCTTCTGAGCCACACTTCAATACTCCTTGACTAACGTCGATCTCACAGTGATGCTTCCGTAAGAAGTCTAAACCCAGGATGCAGTCGTCCACTATGTCAGCCACGATGACGTTGTGGCGGTAAATTTTATTACCTAGTTTCATGTCCACCCCCTTCTCACCTCGGACGGTTATGTGCTGACCGGTAGCTGTTCTTAGATGTATACATTCATGGTTCCCGTAGTAGTCCCCAAGAAACCGTCTTGCTAGTCGGAAACTGACGACTGTCCGAGAAGCTCCAGTGTCCAATGTCATCTTGCACGGCATTCTGTTAATTTCGCCTTCGATAATCAGGCTGTTTCCGTCACACGATTGTGAGATCGAGATCCTTGGGGCTCTCCTATCACCAGCCAGCACCCGCCCCGTAGTCCTGGCGTCTACTCGTTTCCCTGCTGTTGTTGCCCGGCAGGCACATCAGGTGTTCCTTCTACCGGCGACTGGTTACTGCTGCGTGGACTCCTTCGCTTCGGGCAGCTCAACCTGATGTGGCCTCTCTCACCACAGCTATAGCACCGGAGCGAAGTCGACACTTCCCTGATACGGTGAGCTCGATCATCCCGTCGTACTGCTTCCACTTCCAGAGCGTAGGCTAGGGCGTCCTTCAGGTTTTTGAAATGTCCGAGTCTTACTGCGGCCCTAACCTCAAGGTCTCGGATCCCGTCGGTGAAAGCTTGAACGAGGTTGCCGTCGATGAGCACAGGTGAGGACTGGTACGCCTTTCGAACCAGCTTCTCCACCTCCAGGGCCCACTGCTGCAAGGTTTCACCAACACGTTGCGATCGGTCTTTCAGCTGTGCGCGAAACACGTGTTCCAGATGTGCGTCGCCATATCTCGCTTCTAATGCCTCCAACAGCTTCTCGTACGTGATGTCTTGACCAAGCGCCTCTAACACGGTCAAGGCCTGGTCACGAAGCCCCAAGGTGAGAGCGGTCAGAGCCTGTTCTTGCGTCCACCCGTTCGATTTCATGACGGCCTCGAACTGGATCTTATAGGCTGACCATGACGATGATCCGTCGAATGGTGGGACTTTAAAGCCTCGTGGTGAAGACGCCACGACCGCAGGTGCCACGATCCCATCGCCAGCCTTGAGCCCACGTATCGTTTTCTCCACCTCGGCGATGCGACTTTCGTGGCGTTGGACTTGCTCTTTCACCTCCTTCATCTCCTTGCCAACCGTTGCGCTGAGGTCTTTTAACATCATCAGCTGCTCCTCCTGGCGGCGCATACCCTCCTCCTTATCGCGTTGCAGCTGTTCCTCAAGGCGGCGTGCCTGCTCCTCCTGGCGGCGTGCCTGCTCCTCCTGGCGGCGCATGCCCTCTTCCTTATCGCGTTGCAGCTGTTCCTCGAGGCGGCGTGCCTGCTCCTCCTGGCGGCGCATGCCCTCTTCCTTATCGCATTGCAGCTGTTCCTCGAGGCGGCGTGCCTGCTCCTCCTGGCGGCGTGCCTGCTCCTGCATAAACGCCATCAGAGTCGCGAGGTCGGGGTTCACCGGCGAGTGAGCTGCACTAGATAGTTCCGCTGCAGCCGCGGAGTCACGTGATTCACCTGACGTCGGCGAGAGGGCGTCTCCAAAGCGCCTCTGGTCCACATCTTGCTGGCGCTGGTTCCTGGTACGCACCCCTTCCACTTCCTCCTTCGGTAGTACTGGCATATTCTTACCTTACTTCTGACACCAATTGTTACGTGCTGGGTTCGACGGATAAGAATATAAACAATATTACCGACTAAAACACTTTTATTCAAACACACAATTAAATTTAAAACACAACAAACACTATACCACACTTTTTCACTGTACTGCTTCAAACTCCGTAGTATTTCCGCTTCCGTTCGCTTCGATGAACACTTGATCGCTTACGATTGTAAACTGACTCGGCGGTGCGCGTGCGCCCTATTTATACGCGGGCAAAGCGCTTCTAGAGCTTTCCAGCAACGCCCTACTCGGCGTGTAAACAGCACGATGATTCGAGAAAGTACCAGCATTCTCTCTAAGATTCTCGTACCGTATTAAGCAGTTCCGTAAGATGTCAATAGATGGCGGTGTAAATTATTAGACGGAACTGCCGAGTCTTTCCCCCAATGCCGAGAGATGTCACTGGGCGTAACAATACCAACCCGACCTGGGAATCGAATTCTGTTGGCTCCTCACGATCAACCGCGAACTTATACCAATGAGGTAGTTCCAATATTACAAATATTGTTTGATTGTGTCAACTTCAACATATTTATATATGCTTCTTTAAACATATCAGACAAGGTATGACAGTACAACGGCCGCGCGTCCGTCCCCAAAATAAATAATGATTTATGTGCATGTACTGATCAAGTTCAACAACATTTATTAATCAGGTATGGCAGTAAGGTATTCTGATAAAGAAGAGCGTTTCAGAATATTGTCGGGAATCAAACCGTAAATTGTACGATAACTTAACATGTTATATACATGCATGATACTTTTTTGATACATTTGCTGTGCGCAACGGACAATTATTTTACAAGCATGATTCGTTTATAGCACGGACATGGTCATTGTAAAGGTCGAATACATATTCACTGAGCCTCTTGTCTAATGTTTCATTAATGCAGAGCAAAAACATAAATATAATTTTCTTCGCTTTATAGGAAGCCTTCTAAGGTCGTCTTTTTAAAAACAGTTTTCATTAAAAGTTTATCTAAAAATAGGAGTATTCCTCGCCAAAGAATTTAATATTGATAATACCAAAAATATATTGGTGTTGTCGCTAACAAATATCAAAACACCAATAAACTTAGTACCGTCAATACATACAAGAATAAAAATTAAGACAAAACTAAAAACTAAATTAGAAAGATAATTTTCTGTCCACAACTCTGATGTTCTTTATAAACTAAAATATAGACTCGTATATGTGTTGAAAGCAGATGTTTCATTTTCGGCTATGAAATGTACTATCAGCCAAAAATTGCAAAAAATACTACGAAACTAAGATATTATTTCCTGAATTTAAGTCGAATTACGTTTGCGCTTAAAATTAATAGTTTGTATATTATTGCCATTATATTCAATATAGCGGTGGTTCTCGGTCATATAATTTTGTATGCGTTCATAAATCATATCGAAAGTATATAATAATGTAAATAATATACAAATATATATGTCAACAATAAATATGTTTTAGAGCATAATTTATTAATTTCATCTATCAAAAACATCTTTTCAACAAACAATCAACATACAAAATATATTCTTATAATATAATACTGATTTTGCAGGGTGCACTCCGGAACGAAACATTTTGTTTATGTTTGACATTAACTGTCAATGTCATATTGACTGATAATAAATATTCCAATGCTGAATTGGTGTTTCTTATTACACTTTCCTAAATTCATACGTTTTCCTTTCATTTTTACAAGAATTATCAATTCCGTGGTGAATATTATTCCAGCAAGAGTTCTTTTACTTCTGACAATTCTAGCATTTTAGGTTATGTATAAATGTCATCTACCAACTTGACATAGATAGTCCGCACGATAAACGTCGAACATTTATATTATATTTTGCGCAACGAATATACTAGAAATTAATAAAGAATTGCGTAACTAAATGTATTTAGGAGTACATTTTCCAGGTTTCCTGAGGATGTACAAGTCATAGCCGGAGTCCTATACAAAAGTGAAATATCTCCTTTGAATGCATTTTATTGAGAATGTAAACAGATATAGTCAGTTGAAGTTGAAAACTGTCTCATGTATGCGTTGAAGCCTGACTTGAAGGTATATAAATGCAAATGTCAAAGATACGCAATACTTCGGCGCTGCAACGCCAAATTACGACCTACGATAGCGTAAGTCACAGTGTGACCTGCGTGACAGAAGCTGTCAGTCTGTCAATCTTATACCTATATCAGATGCTTTGATCAGAGGTTAGAATTGTTTGTTGATTTTTCAATTCAAAGCATCCACCATTGAAATGGGTGCCTGTTGTCACGTTGTCCCTTGGTATAATAGTAAAGAGTGGATACAAGTGTACGAAGAATTGTCAAACTTGTCCGCAAACAAAGAAGATTTACTTCAAACGTTACTGGTATGGAAAGCGAGATGTCCGTCTCTACCTTCCGGTATCGAATCAACTCTGTCTTTAGTGCAGGTCCACGTTGGGGACATGAAACAAATGCAAGATGAAGCCAATGATCAACTACTACGTCTAGCGTATTCATCTGCAATAATGCGCTTTGTTAATCATATGTTAGATACCGAGACAGAGAAAGGAAGTAGTTTATATCACGCAGCTAAAAACATGGGTGTTCCTGACTGGATTATTGATTTGCGCCATGATACCGCTCACAGCAATAACCTTCCACATCTCACTTTGTTAAGAGAAGCTTGTGCAATTTGTTTACAGTGGCTTCAACAAAACTATTGGGAGAAATATAAACCCAAAATTCAGGATTACATATCTGGTCAAAAAGAAATATATAATGCAGATAATAATAATAATATTGCTGTATTGATCAACTTATGTACATCTTTGAGCATATGTGCTCACCATAACAGCAAAATTAAAAATTTATCAGAAATACCAAATTTGGACATGAAAGAATCAATTGTAAATGATGTAAAAGATATATTTGGAGATCAAATAGATTTGTCTAATCTAAAAACTGTTTCAATTATGTCATTAATTAACATGATGTACAATTATCAAGTTAAGAGTCTATTGAGAATACCAGATGTTTATACACATATAAATGAAGCTATACTCGGAGAAGATTCATTATTCCTTTCAAAAGAGCTGTTGCTGTTCTTCAGTGCCAATGACTTTAAACACAAAAATCGCTTAAATAATAGCTATGTAAAATGCTTTGAAGCTTTGCTCACTTTTCTACATACAAATGATTTACTGATTGAGTTTATTTTGGCTCTCATAAAGATAACACAAAACAATGACAGTCAGCATTTTAAAGCTCAGCTCGCTGCACTATGGGTGTCAGAAATATTAACAGCATTAAAAAGATCACATGAATTTTCTCACAAACTGAAAGAGTAAGTAATATTTATTTTATGCAATCATGATATAGTACTGGAGTTCTGATAACTTAATTTCTGCTTTTAGAATGTCTGCTGGGAATAAACAACCAAAGAAGAAAAAAGACTTGAAACAACTTTATCATCATTGGTTTCCGAGCACTAAGGGAAAGAATCTTCTATTGGATCTTGAAAAATCTGTTCCTAAGCAGTTATTGGAAATTAGCTACATCCAACCAATCATTGCTGCATATAATCCCTATCTTATATATTTCATAAAAAGTCTTTTAAATCTGATTCAACCATCTATACCAGATTCAGTTGCAGAAAGAGTTTATACATTGGCAGAATTAATATCAACACCTGAGAAATTTGCACCAACATCATCCACCATATATACTGTGAAGGATTTAAAACCATTAGGTAGTTATGATGATGATGGAAATGATGATATTGGAATTACTGAAGTTGTACAGCCTAAAGCTATAGAAGTTACACAAGAGCAAGATAGTGAAGATGTAAATATTAATGGTATTTGGAAACTGGCATCCAAAAATCATAGCTGGTCTTCATGTCCCATAGGCAATCTTCCTTGGCAGCTAAATAATGATGAAATCACAATGGAAACAAGTAATTAGATCATGTTAAAACAAAAATTCAATAAAACACTTTTTACTCATTATTCTTTTTTTATTTTCATATTTTGTATACAGTATAATGTTTTGGTTATATTTCATTTATATTGACACATTATAGGATCCCTAAAAATAGTTGAACAATATACATGTTTATATGATACAAGATTCATTATTGATTAACATGTAGGACAAAGTTCACAGTCAGACATACAAGTATATAAAACGACCATGTTGTAAACAGTTTAGTATTGGTCCTTAACAGCAAATGCAATTTCAGGCTGAATAAACACAAGCCACTTATCTGATTCAAGGAGAATATCCAACTAATATCTTATGAGTTATAAAATCAGTACATACCATAACAGGGATATTAAGTAAAACAAACGTGTATACTTATAGTATGCAACAATTAAGTAAAATGTGATGTTGCACATGAGTTTGATATCATTATTATTCTATTTCCTCTGATTATCAACAAATTAACTTGAAACGACAACTACGATAAAATTTTAACAATCCAATGATATATAATGCACCAATAGATAATTTAAAATGAAAATAATACAGTATTATTTGATAGGCACTTTTACAAATTAACAGTGGCAAAGACCATAGCAGTTCTTAAGATAAAGTAGTACCTTGCTAGAGTTGATTATAATAACTAATAAATTATTTACATAATTCTTACGTGGAACTGGCGAATATCTACATACACTTCTAAAGTGTCAATAAATTTCTAGATGTAGCCAAATTGCACATTTACTAACTTTTACTTCATGTAAAAACAACTAACATTAAATTATGATTATGAGTATGTTCGCTGACAGGGAGCATGGAATAACGACAATTATAATTATCGAGTCCTAGCCACATCTAAATTCAAATAACATCAAAACATTGTAAGTGTACGTGGCTAATACAATTCGGAGTGTAACAATGCTATACAAGAATACTAGTAAACCATCAACAATAATAGTTAGACTTTCAAACATGTTCAGGCTAGACATGGACTGCTGAAAGCAAACTAGTCGAAGGCACAGAAAATACACTAGGTTACTGTGACACAACACCAATTCAAGAGAATAACACACTTTTATACGTACAAATGCAGTATTTGTTCGGCACCCTCGCGAGTCATGCGCTTTTTAAATATTTTAACTTTATTAATAAATGCACATAGCTTCTAAATATATATTTCCTTCATGGTTGTGATTGTATCGCTCAAAAGGTATGTCTTAGTATCAAATACAATATGAGATTCAAATATTTGTTGTGGGTTTAATAGATGTTACAAGTGTGTAAAGTTCAGATTAGAAAGTTTATGTTAAAACAGTCCTTCATAAATATTGAGCTATTAGATATATCCACGACGATAGTTAGAGAAGAGGCTTACAAACAATACAATTGTCACAGAGTAATTCGTTGTTTGTATAGTAAATTGTTACAAACTAATTAATAAAAAGCGGGTAAAATATTTGTGACTTAACAATAAATTCAATAGCTTATTTTAAGACAGTCTTTTAGAATATGAAAGCAAATAAAAGATAGAGGCAAGGTACATGGAGTTTAATGATAGTTTGGGTTATGTTTAAACAGTGAGTACCTATACTGAAAGTAATAGTCGGTTTCGCAGGAGAGTTAAGTTTAGTAACATAATCGATTGCGAAGTTAAAATAAACATATTGTAAGTTTTAAAATATTAAAATCCGACGCATGTCTTGGACATAATTATATATAATAATAATAAGTACTCGGGCAATAGTAACTGTGAATGTATGATGTTGTAATTCTGAATGTATCACTTTATTTAGGTTCACTTAGCGATTATTTAGAATTAGAATCGTCTTTTACATGAGGTAATTAAATAAAAAATAATTTGGTATTTAAATCCGCGTGTTCAGTGGAATCGCACAATATAATTACCTAGGATCACAAAACACTCAAATAGCGTAATTCTAAACCTCATTTAAGTGATGTCTTTGGATTGGCAAATAAAAGAGCGCATTAATTTTTAATTAACATTTTGGATACACCAATTTAATGTTGTCTAAACAATATCTTCCGGTCATGCGAAAGACTGTTTCGGTGTCGTTATCGAAGTAACTAGTTCCCACAGTTTATATATGTTGTGGTAATTTGATATGACACCGATATGATTAGTCCTCGACGACCCTAAATCCAAAAATAAAATTAAATGGAATGGATGGCTACTCAATATATTAGAGCCTACTTGTTTTATTAAACCTACCAACTAATCCAAAACATTAAAATACAGTCACATCTCATCTACATGTCCAACAAAATACCTTTATTGACAGAAGAACAATATTGCTATAATAAATTTAAAATCACCATTAGACAAGATTTACATATTTACACAGAAAATATATCATAAAATATGTCAGTGCAAAGATGAATGTAAATATTTTTACGTACGAAAAATACTTTCCATATACATAAATACATTACGTATTTGGGCTGTCACCTAGATATAGTGGCGGCGACAGTTAAACTTATGGAAATAAGCTCATCACTACGTCTAAGTACAGTAGTACAAAGGCTACAAGAATATCTGCTGTTATACCGACTGCGCTAGCGCTCGCCTACTCTTACTACTTGTATATTCGTCTAAAACTGGGCTCTACGACCGTGTACTACAAAGTATCCAACATAACAATACACGTACCTGCTTGTTTCTCAACTTCTATTTCAATTGTTATATCGTCGTTCTCAAAACCTAAAAGTAACCAACCACATTATGGGACAGGTCGCTACAAAGTACTAGACGGTCCATTTCATATAAAAACTTAATAGTAATGTGACATTCAATTGTGTTAAACATCCACTAGACAGTTGAAAGTTAAAGGAACATGCAGAGGAACATTTTATCTAACTTCTTTTTACTTTACGACACCGGGAATGTAAGAAATTTCACGACTCACTTAGATTAACATTATAATTTCACAACAACCCTAAATATCATGGCAAATTGGACATTTCTGCATAAGATACGATCGAAGGCTGCCGATTGCTTCGTGTGGGGCGCTGGCACCACGAATCGGTCACTATCAACAACGTAGAAAAATATATGGTCGGCGCAGGCGAAAGCCCCGGGCGCAGGCGCCGCTACACCATGATGGGGTCGTCCGACGACAGCTGGCGGTGCAGGAGGCGCTGCGAGCGCAGCGACCCCGCGCCCGACAGGTCGTCCGTGCTACCCAGCTCGCCGTCGTGGTCCGTCGTCGACAGCAGGTCGTCGTCCGACGTCGCCCTGCAACACCACACCGCCGTGTACACACTCGCTACCAAACCTCTACACAACATTTGTCTAATTTCTTATGACTCATATCAATTTGCAACAATTATTTATAGCAAATATATTTTAAGAGGATTAATTTTGAAAATTGCTGTCTGTAATTCTGTATGAGCATTGTAAATTGTGTGTGTATTTCGTGAATGAGTAGGTGAAGCAAGCGACAAATAGTGATGAGTTTGTTTACACACCTGTCATCGCTCATACCTGATTAGCGTGGGCAGCTGGTTGGTGAGGATGGCCTTCTCCTTCTGTATCTCGTGTATGTGCTGCGACAGGATGTGCTCCTCGGGTCGCGGCGCGTGGCTGTGCGAGCGCAGCGTGGACAGGCGGCTGGTGGCCGTGTGGCACGCCGAGTCCAGCGTCGCGATGTCTTGCAGCATGCCGCGCACCTGCGCACCCACAACGACATGCATTATATATACTTCTTCTTTTCGTGTGGCTAGTGGCCAACCTGTTGTCAAGAGTTGTTCAAGCCCGTAAGCCTCTGACATGGCTTAACGACTGCTGTCTATTTGACTACAACCGGGACCGACAATTTACATACCCTCCGAAGCACAGAGACGCTCAGATGAAATACCACTAAGCGGTCACCCATCTATAGACTGACCGCACCCAACATTGCTTAACCTCGCTAATCGTTTACCGATCAGTGAGTGCAACTAGCTATGAGTGCCTTAAACTAACATACCAATACTAACGATGTTAAAAATTGCAACACTACTCATATTTAATCGATGTAAAAGTTACCGGCGTCGGCTAATTCTCCTCTCAACCTTTATGCTTAACTGATGTAATACACAACACAAGTTATTAGTTAAATAACCTGGTGTCGTGTTCTTGCGGTGAGTAATTAGTAGAAGTTGATTTTGCTATTTAAGTTTGCTCCCTGAATATATCTTTTTGTTGAAGGAGCGTAAGGACTACCTCTTTTGTAGGATCACCAATAATAATATTCGTACCGAAAATTTGACAATCAATTTAACAACATAAGTGCAAGCATGAGTATATTTTATGCCTTTAGTCATTTTTAATATCCTATTAACTCAGAATAACAAGACCGTTAAACTACAACAGCGATAACCTTGCTATTGGAATACATAGTAATAGTTAGTCTTGCAAAGACGCTAGTATATAAGAAATGATATATGTCTAAGAGAAGTATAGGACGTGTAGGAGCGGTACGTAGTACGCACGGTGCGCATCTTGTCGACGAGGATGGCCTCGAGGCAGGCGGTCTGGCGCGCGATGTCGTGCAGCGAGTCCTGCGCCGGCTGCACCTTGTGCGTGCGCAGGATGCACGGCGCGAACACGATCGCCAGCGCGTTCGGGCCCATCCTACCGTACAAAGCAACACGTAACACACATTAGCGGATGTTCCAAAAATGTTAGGACATGTCAAGATCGGCATATTTTATTATTGGAAAATAACAACACAAAATCGTAGTTATATTCGATCATCTGCATCATCATAGGTATAGCAGCATACCCGCACATGATCGAATATAAATACGATTTTGATCATGTGCGGGTATGCAGATATATAACCACGGTTATATTGTTAAATTTAATTTAAATTGAATAATCGTAACGTTATTTCATATACATTGTAGCGTGTATTTATAATATTGTAATAAATTACCTATTATGATCCTCGCCTAACGCTACCCTCGCCAAATGGAATATTAACCTCTCGACGAGATCGAAATTAGGCTTCGGCAACTTTCTTAAAATTGTGAATATAGTTGATACCCGCTCCTGAAAATGTTAATTTCTTTGTGATCATGTACATTATTTTACACACAGCAAATATCAATCAAAATAAGTATTTTTGTGCACAACAATATCAAAATCGATTGCAAACTAAGGTAGTAATTAAAATTGAAAATTCGGGTAAAAGAAAAGTAGTGGAGATATCTGGCTGCAGTAAAATAGCTGTGTTACCTTATAGTTTGTATCTTGCATCCTTTTTTCGTCATTTAACAATTACCTCTACTACCAGATTTAAAACGTTTGTACCTCATTTTATTATGGATTTCAAATGTTTTTATTAAGGATAATATAACTTTTTAACTTAAATAATAAAAATGTGAAAGAATTACACTATTGTCTTTAAAAAAAGACATATGATTGGTAATATTTTAATGTCTGTTATAGTTTTAATACAATTATTTAGTGAGAATGACTAAATGTATCGTTCTAGGTCGAGGTATATAACAAGTACCTGCGGGTCGGAGATCTGCGAGGCGAGGATGAAGTCGTCGTACAGGTCGAAGGTGAGCAGCGGCTCGGGCAGGTCGCGGAAGAAGCCCTTGAGCACGGAGGCGCGCACGTGCACCGCGTACAACTCCAGGCGCTCCACGCCCTCCTCCGGCGACTCGTCCAGCAGGCGCCGCAGCTCCCGGACCTGCCACACACACACTCACTGCTTGTGTTAAGGGCCGTTCAGTACAGGCACTGAACAGCAGGCCGTAGTTGTCGTTCCGTACAGGCACTGAACGGCAAGCCATAGTTGTCTTTCAGTACAGGCACTGAACGGCAGGCCATAGTTGTCGTTCAGTATAGGCACTGAACGGCAGGTCACAGTTGCCGTTCGGCACAGGCACTGAACGGAAACGTTGCCATTCGTAACAGGTCAGAAGGCGTCAACGCTAATTGAGCTTCACGAATAGACTGGTTCGTATTCACTTTTCATGTTAAGCTAATAAGCATTTATAAAACACAATGCTGACCTTAGAACTGAGGCCGCTTTTCCTGTATAACCCCTCTGTATAGAGGCCTGTCATTTCTATTGTCGTTAGAAGCCTGTCTACTACGATGGGTATATTAGTTTCGCCAGTGGGTAATTCAGTCAGTGGCATGCCGAACACCTGAAATTCAGAATGAATATATTTAAAGACGTTATAGATAATCTAAGTCTAAAACACACTGAAATTATATAAATTTAATCATGTAAGATAGATATCTTGCATGAATGAAATGAAATCGAATTATCAAATGATAATTTGATTGCATTATTTTTCAACCGCCACACTAGGATTAATAGGTGTGTTGCGAAGGACTTTACAAACATTTAAACAACGGACACGACTATAAACGTTACTTATCTTTTTTAATATTTATTAGTTCCTAACTTACGGTAAACTTTCCAAGAAAATATTAATGATTACGATTTATAATCTACAATCACGATTACAAATTAAGGAAAGTAATCAAAAACTTAATTACATTTGGTGATTACTGATTGACTGATTGACATGAGTTTATAATTGTAATCATAATTACTTTAATATATCTTCAAACATTAAAAATCAGATATCTATGAGAAAAAGTATCCTTGGCTATTCTCCACTTTATAGGCATAAAATCTATAGAACCGAAAGGTTCTATTGATTTTATGTGATTTTAAGTATATAGCATATTGTAGAATTATTTTGGGTTGGAAATCACCTATACATGGAGTTCTTAATCAGTGCAACATTACCCAAACGCATTTCAGACATTGACATCTTTGGTGAAATTCGCTTAGAAAATTCATTTCTAAAATTGTTTTAATTAGTTTTGTAGTAGCTCAAGCTCAAGTTATGGATACACCAGTTTTAGATAAAAAATTGTTAAGTTATAATCTATAAATTTAATAAAATTGTACCTGGTCGATGTCTGTACATAGAACATATTTAAGAGAAAAATATCCAAGGTACCTTTATAAAAGTTTTAGAAGCCAAAACAATTACTTTTAGAATAGTTGTCTGTCTATATGTTTATACGCGCATCACGCGAAAACTATTACACGAAAATGAATGCGGTTTTCACAGATGTATTACTGGAGATCTAATATTATGCATGTTTTATCTTGACATGCCGCTTACGAGTGAGTATTAATAATAAAAAATGTTTCAACCATGACTTGCTAATATGTGTGATGTGGTTGTAAATATATATAAATAAATTATGTGCAGCTTAAAATAGATTGAGATAGAGGCAGCTTTTTTTAAACATTTCATCTGAATGACTATGTTAATTTGGTAATTTCGTTATGGATGCATACGTAAAAACTATTTCGACAGGTCCCAAAGCTGGTAAGGGCCACGGTATTAAGTTTTTTTACTGGCGAAGCGCAACGGCTTCGCACTTTGTCTTTAGCTTCGCCAAGCAGACAACTTATATTTTTGATGGGCGTAATTGTAAATCATGCTGCGATATCTTTTAAAAACTATGTGTTTAATTTATATGATGTAAAGAACAATTCTAATCTACGTCAAACGTACAAGGAAACAAACTATATACCGGTTAATATTATATTTGTGAAATGAGCTTTGCGGCCTACTATGTTTTATTAATAATTATGTAACTGATAAAAATATTTATTGTGAATCAAACTTAAAGAGATAGAAAACGCGAATATTTTGTAGACATTTTGACGCCTAACATTATTAGTACATTATTTTGTGTAAATTATCGATGAAAGATGCGGCTTCTTATTTCAGTTACAATGAAGATTAATTAAACATACTTTTCCTCTTGTGACAACACCCATTTGTTCTCGTCCGCCCGCGTCCACGGCGCCTACGATAGCAGCGGATGGAGTCACATTCTCTTTGCGACACATCGTCGATACCTGTCCGAAAAAAGCAATATAAACGTTTGCACTACTCTGACAATATTATATTATTTTCCTTAAAACAAATTGGTCAAGACTAATACCCAAAGCCATGAATTGAATGACAAATAAACGGTTTTTAAGAAATTGCTTGTGATATTATTTAATTTAAAATAGCGATCTAAAATCCCTTACGACTGTACTGAACTGACTGAACAACTAACGTCTAACTTTTTTCTATTATGGTCCGCCAACAGACAGAATCAAGAAAAGGGCAGCATAATGTAATAGTATTCGTTAGTTTTTTTAAGGTTGCTTACATCTCTAACTGTATGTCTCAGTTATAGGTGAAGCTTGAACTTGAATTTGTTAACAGAAAGCGTATGGTCAGATCACTTAATATATTATAAAATTTACCTTGGTGTAACACTTTTTATGTGATGCAAGTCTACAGGTCTGGCATATAAGCGATCGCTCGATGGGCCACATGAAGAAAGTCTTGCAAATCTCGCACTCCGTCGGTATGTTGATCATGGACAAGATAAAAGTGTGTCCCTTGTACTGAATAGGATCGTCAACCTAAAATTGTAAAAACGTTTAGCACTGTGAGATATTAACTAATCACGTCCCTCAGTATAGCGGTTATGACATTCACTTTTGTATCAGTATAATGTAACGTTATGGTAGTCAACCTGCTTTAGAGGCGTGGTTGACCTAGGATTTTAATAGAAATTAAAGATGAACAACGCGATCAATAAGCATATATTTTCACTTACAACAGGTGTATGAGAATAAATAGGACTACAATTAAAATCGACTAGACATTTAGTGGTATTTCAGGGTGTGGTTCAAGATGAAGGCTTATTACGTGGTCCCGGGTAGAATGGACCACTTAACTTCGGTACGCAGCGCAGCGGAAGGAGGCCGGCACCAGGACGCGTTGCCAATATATAGGGCCGCCGCTGGGGAGGAGAAGCCCATGGAGGGGCGCCACGAACACGGCCGCTCAGCAACGACCGGTCCGCGTCACAATAACTAATTTCTTTATAATTATGGTATGCATATACAGAAATTAGTTTTACCGCGCTGTGACTGCCGAAAACTATGTCTTAATATTTTATGGTTCTATGTCTATCTATATGTAAAGTTACTTAAGTAAAAGCCATACCTGTGAGTGGAAAACACGTCTAGAAACTATAAGACAAGGTTTAATCTTTACGATGGAACAATCTTGTGAGAAATAAAACATACGTATATAAGAATTGTGAGTTACCTTTCGCTTTTTATCCTTTTTCCGTTTCGTTCTCGCTTTATCAGTGTCATGCTGGCTCATAAACTCATCCATAAACCCGCGGAACGCGTTGACCCCCATAGTAATGGATAGCGTGGACCCTTCCCGTGCGCACACCGTCTCCATCACGTGTAAGAAGTTCCCTATTAGGTCTTTGTATTTGAGTGCCGACCCTCTAGTTTCCACGATGCTGTATGTTGCCACTAAATTGTCTTTAAACTCTAATAACGCGTGTTTGAATACCCTGTCAACCTGTAGAAGCATATACAAATAATATTAGCATACATTGATTAGTTAGTGTCACTCGCGTACATTGCATGTTTATTAAAGTTTAGATGTAAATAAAACTTGCCTCCGATTGCTTTTTGTTCTCATTCGACTCCATCTGATATATCTTTTCGGTGATAAAGTCTTGCATCGCCTGCAACTCAGTCGCATCTGATATTATTTTATCAGTTCTATCCATAAATTCTGAAGTCCCTGTTAAATTAAAATTTGAACTGACAGCTTTTGTATGATCTAGTAAATTATAATTGGAGTTTGAAATATTTCTTTTTCTGGCCTTATGTCGGCCTCTGCCGGCGACTGTGACAGGGCTCGAACAAGGCATAGTGATGACACCCTTGTTCTGAATACATTTAGTATGGTAGAGTTGTTTGCAGTCGATGCATCGCTGACCCTGTGTGATGAATGCGTCGATGGCTTGATGGCAGTACACGCACTTGTCCCCCTTAGCAAATCTGGTGCCCTTGCGAAACCTTAAAAAAACATGTTTCAATTTTATATAAGGTAAAATAACGTTAATAGGAGGATGAAGTACTGTTAGAACATATTTAGTAGTAATATAAATACAGGGCACATGTTGTATCTTTTCCACTGTTTCATTTTTAAAGAGGCAAGAGAAAGGAACCTATCTATAATAAATAAGAGTGTCAGTGTTATATCGATTATAATATCATATCTCCAGTATAGTACCGGAGCTGTATATGGCACGCTCACTTTCCGATGTACATCCATACGTCTACCTAAATAGGTCTAACAAGCCGGGTATGCTCCGAGTCTCTCCCCGAGACTCTAGCTATGACTCTTACTTGCTAAGCAGGCAAGCACCCGAGATGTGTTGTTGCAGCGAAACCACGCCGCCCGCCAGCGCGCCAACAGTAGGGTGAGTACGTACCGGTGTCCGGCGATGCGGAAGAGCCCGTTGCCGGTCTGTCCGATGAAGTCGCTGGAGCGCGGGTCGAGCGGGCGCGCGTCGCCGGGCGCGGGGTCCGAGTTGCGCCGCCGCAGCGCCGCGCCGCCCGCCAGCGCGCCAACAGTAGGGTGAGTACGTACCGGTGTCCGGCGATGCGGAAGAGCCCGTTGCCGGTCTGTCCGATGAAGTCGCTGGAGCGCGGGTCGAGCGGGCGCGCGTCGCCGGGCGCGGGGTCCGAGTTGCGCCGCCGCAGCGCCGCGCCGCCCGCCAGCGCGCCAACAGTAGGGTGAGTACGTACCGGTGTCCGGCGATGCGGAAGAGCCCGTTGCCGGTCTGTCCGATGAAGTCGCTGGAGCGCGGGTCGAGCGGGCGCGCGTCGCCGGGCGCGGGGTCCGAGTTGCGCCGCCGCAGCGCCGCGCCGCCCGCCAGCGCGCCAACAGTAGGGTGAGTACGTACCGGTGTCCGGCGATGCGGAAGAGCCCGTTGCCGGTCTGTCCGATGAAGTCGCTGGAGCGCGGGTCGAGCGGGCGCGCGTCGCCGGGCGCGGGGTCCGAGTTGCGCCGCCGCAGCGCCGCGCCGCCCGCCAGCGCGCCAACAGTAGGGTGAGTACGTACCGGTGTCCGGCGATGCGGAAGAGCCCGTTGCCGGTCTGTCCGATGAAGTCGCTGGAGCGCGGGTCGAGCGGGCGCGCGTCGCCGGGCGCGGGGTCCGAGTTGCGCCGCCGCAGCGCCGCGCCGCCCGCCAGCGCGCCAACAGTAGGGTGAGTACGTACCGGTGTCCGGCGATGCGGAAGAGCCCGTTGCCGGTCTGTCCGATGAAGTCGCTGGAGCGCGGGTCGAGCGGGCGCGCGTCGCCGGGCGCGGGGTCCGAGTTGCGCCGCCGCAGCGCCGCGCCGCCCGCCAGCGCGCCAACAGTAGGGTGAGTACGTACCGGTGTCCGGCGATGCGGAAGAGCCCGTTGCCGGTCTGTCCGATGAAGTCGCTGGAGCGCGGGTCGAGCGGGCGCGCGTCGCCGGGCGCGGGGTCCGAGTTGCGCCGCCGCAGCGCCGCGCCGCCCGCCAGCGCGCCAACAGTAGGGTGAGTACGTACCGGTGTCCGGCGATGCGGAAGAGCCCGTTGCCGGTCTGTCCGATGAAGTCGCTGGAGCGCGGGTCGAGCGGGCGCGCGTCGCCGGGCGCGGGGTCCGAGTTGCGCCGCCGCAGCGCCGCGCCGCCCGCCAGCGCGCCAACAGTAGGGTGAGTACGTACCGGTGTCCGGCGATGCGGAAGAGCCCGTTGCCGGTCTGTCCGATGAAGTCGCTGGAGCGCGGGTCGAGCGGGCGCGCGTCGCCGGGCGCGGGGTCCGAGTTGCGCCGCCGCAGCGCCGCGCCGCCCGCCAGCGCGCCCATCTGCTCCGACGCCGCGCTGTAATACAACAACTATATCACATCTCTATCTCATGACTATATTTCACCATCGAAGTCATGATTCACTGATCGCTATGAGTCGATAGACTAAAGTCTAAGTCTTAACTTTATATATTACCTTAGATTATTTTATATACTATACTATTTACATATTATATATGACCATGACCAATCGTGCAATCTTGAAATCGCTCGCCGAATCGACCAAGTGATTTTTAGTAACAGCACGAGTCCAGATGTATGTTCAGTGAGTAGAAATACGCTCACCCTTTCATTAAATGGATCTTAAAACAGCGATAAAATGTGTTGTAATATATCTCTATCTAATCTTCTACATAATGTAACATACCTACGCCTGGTAAGTATGCTTTATCATAAAGAGGGTATTTTTATTAATTCAAACCCGTCAACTGTAATTTATATAAAAAGATCGTCAATTTCATTATAATATTAATATCAATAATTTGCTATAAGATCTCAAGTTACCATAGACTTGTAATGTATAGTTACCGTTTAATATCATGGTCGTGCAGCGAGATGGAAGCGTCGACTATGATATCAGGAGGTGGGCCACGCGACGAGCGACGCGGCGATCGCCGTGCGGTGCGAACGGGCGGCGCCGGGGCACTCGTGTCCGCTACCGCGCCTGGCTCCGGTACACGACCTGGGAAAACCACCACAAGTTAAATACCACTTAAAATGCACACTTTTACACATTATTATAAGTTTATTCGAGGAGTAGATCATGTATCATGGCTACTACACGGCAAGTTAAGTATTAAAGTGCACTAATAAATATATAATAATGAACTTACTATAGTCATAATATACAATTTTAAGTACATTTATAACGTAACCTAACACTATCACCATCGCCGACAATCTCGCTTCATAAATATAGTACCAAATGACGTTATTCATGGCAACAGGAGCCTTCACTAAGCACATATGTATTGACATCTGGAACGTTTAACAGCTAATGTGAATTGTTCCTAGACCTCCCACGATATCTGTTTGTTTGTACAAGGGTAAATTAAGAGATGACACTCCATTAAGCAGTTTTAATCTAGAGATAGAATGCATATTAAACTAATCACTTAACCAGTACTATCAGTATTGACTTATAAAGTGATCATGTCACTTATAGAACAAATTATATTATCATATTTTCAAGGAATATCTGGGGTTTTTTGATAACAGTGGCGTGCTAAAAAATTGTGGATGATTTGATATTACTTATTCACTGACGGCGTCTTTCCGCGTTTGCACTGGGTCCTGGCGTACAGGCGGAAGCGTTATATGTAGCATGGTGTATGTGTAACCCTGCAGTACTCACAAGTATCCTGCGGCGCAGCAGCCGCGGGTGCGGGGTGCGCGGCGGGGGCCGCCAGCGGCGCGGCCGCGTGTGGCGGCGCGGGCGGCGGCGCGCGCGGGTCGCGGCGTACAGGCGGCAGGGACTGCAGCGTGCGGGACTCCAACGTAGCGCTAGACACGCTGCGCTGATACATTGCTGCCGACGACCGTCTGCGCAAACGTATACTGCCGTGGTAATCGAAAGGGCAGTAAGTCAAAAATGGCAGATTTAGAAAAAAGCCGCAAGGATTTTGTTAAAATTTTTGCGTTTGTGATAAAACTATATACTCGATTTTTATGGTCTATATGTCAAAAGGAAGGAAGAAAATATGTTGTTTACAGTAAAGAAGCATTCCAAGACAGTAACTAAAAAAAATGGCCATCTTTGACTTACTGCTCTCTCGATTACCACGGCAGTATAGGTACACATTATACACACCAACGCACGAGCGTCACACATGCCACGTTTCCGAACACGACATGCCAAAAAATACATAGGTACAGGGGTTGAGCTCAAAAATACGTGAGAATAGTCGTTCTTATTCAAAATTGGGCTGAAACCTGTAATTAAGAATCAAAACCTTATACGCGCCCGACTATGTGAATGATTCTTTTTTGGTGTCGAATTGAGTTTGCCTCCTATATCTACATAATTTGTTACCCTGTCACAGCAGAGATTTCTGACTGACTTATTATTGCATCGGTGGTAATTGCTACTGCTATGCATGAGGTGTCGGTTTAGTGGCACCTACAAAAATATTTTAGGTTTTCTATCAACAAATTGTTAATAGCAGCCCGGAATTTACTGAGCTGCTTAGAAAGCTGACGATTCCTCAAACCACGGTATTTCGAAAAGCACGTAAAACCGTAAACACTTCTCCTGATCTCTTTCTAGCCGTGTCGGTTTGCCGCCCCATCGGACTTTAAGAGTAAATTAATGGAAAGGGCGCTACTATAATATCCCCTAGGATAGTTAGTCTCCTTTTTTTTTGCCAGTGGATTATCCTAAACGTAGCCTGTCCGGATGCAATTTAGGTAGCCCGTGAACGCGAAGTACCCCGCCCCGCGAAGTAAGGCCCTCAAGCAATTAGTGTCGCACACGCCGATGTATCCATCTAGTATTGTGCATCGCCGTTTTCTTGAGCTCAACGGTAACAAAACCTGGCATCCTCCACACTAACATGACGGTCAGAAAAGATAAAAGGCGCATATTTCTTTCAGTGGACACACATTACACAATTAATGTGGATATTTGCAAAATCAAAAATTTCCATAGTAACGGAGATGCCACTCATCACCACCTTAAGACGACGCAGTCTACTCTGCTCTTTTTAACGGTGACGCAGATATGCGTTTCGGACGACATTCCGTACATAAAATACCCCGGCTACTATCGCCTCAACCGATATGTGTTGTCGCCACTTGGGGACCTCAGGCTTCGTGACCTGTCAGTGTTATCACTCTAATCTACACGTGCTTGTATAGGTCCCATGCCAATAATTCGTCTAGTGAACTCAGCTAATTGAGAACGTTCAAGAGGAGATTTGTCAAATATTGAAACGGTGTCCACCCGCAGGGGTGGTGAGGTGGTGGCACTCGGTGATTTCAACGCTTTCCACAAAGCGTGGTTCAGGCTCAGGCGCTTTACAATATGGTCTCGGCATATTATGGTCTCTCACAATTGCTGATACAACCCATTTCAATTACAGATATAGAGAACCTTCTTTGTATCTTCTGCTGACCACATATACCAACAGATACAGGGTCATGGTCGACATTCCTCTTGGGCTTGGGTCGTCAGATTACTGTATTGTGCGTCCAGATCTCTCTCCAATAACTCGTCATCGCTGAGTCTGGCGGCAGAAGTTTAGGAGCGGATTGGGAACGGATGCGGCTTCCCTGGAAATGGATATGTTTCTCCTTCGGCGATCTGACAATCGTGCTAGCTGCCTTATGAATACGTAGCTTCTAATCCTTCTAATACCTGTAGGCAGCCGTATGCCGACCTAAAGCAGTCGGCATACATGGCATGTACGCCATGGCCAAGGAATACGGAAGTATAATGCTGTTTCTCAGTTCAGCAAGACGGCTATTGCCGAGGCTAAGACGGAACATATTGCTCGAATTAGCGAACGGCTTCCCCGCTAGAAGTCAGCCTTTTGGTCGCTCGCCAAGGTTGTATAAGGTAGTTTCTGCCAAATTTCATCTATTTTACATGGAAGCGTGTCCCTCTAGGACGACTCTTTTTTAGCCAAGCAAAATCTATGAAAGGCCGATTCAGTCAAAACTCAGTAAAAGTTATACATTATGTGCTAGCAAATATGTTTCAGTCTCACGTCATAGGAAGCGACTCTATGCAGTTATGTATATAAATATATTATTTCTTGGTACCTTTAATTCCCACCGCGCTGCTTCTAAGCGAGGTAGAGTCAATAGACACGAAAGGGACACGCAGCAGTGTATCACGTTACACCCAAATTTCGCCACCTTTATTCGTAAGATGAGACGAGCCTATTACCGTCCATCGGACATACTTCAAGAAACCGTGCTATTACTAAAACTTTTTGACAAATAAACGCAGTCAGTTCAACTTCCTCATCAACTGCTACGCAAACCGATGCAGTTGAAGCCTATTTTGCAAACTAATATAATACAAAATAATGATAAATGTATGATAGAAACAGATATATTTATTTACCTTGTACTGCTTTTATTACTGTCTGTGGTTTCCGAAGAACTCCACTGTTTAAGGTACTCCTCACTGCTGCTCGTTATAGATTCCAACAGATCTGACAACTCCTTCTCCCGTTTCTAAACAAGACAATAGATCAATCTAATAATATCATAAACATAATGTAATAAATAAATGTTTTATTATCAAATCTGGCTATCGATAAAAGCGCAGGCAATTTTCCGATTTCTGGCTCAATTCGGCTAATTTTATTTTTTCAATTTCGTCGGCCTCGATGGCGTATTGGTTAGTGTAACTGACTGCCACGCCTGAAGTCGTGGGTTCGATTCCCGCACAAGTCAAACATTTGTGTGCATGAACAAATGTTTGTCTTGGTCTGGGTGTTTCTACGTATAATATATATGCATTTACAAAATAAAAGTATATAATATGTTTGTTTATCCATTATCTAGTACACATAGTATAAGCTCTGCTTGGTTTGGGCTAGATGGTGCTGTGTGTAAGTGATAGAATATTATTATTATTAAACTTGTATTACGTACGGCGATCAGCGACGTAACGTTGAAGTTCTAATACATTTTCATGAATTTTCTTACTTATAAATTACCACTAAGATTCTTCTTTTCTCTCTTAGACTTGGGAATAATAAAGGATAAGAGAGAAGAAGAAGATAAATTACCACTAAGATTCGATTTATTTTTTACATTTTATATATAAGAGAGATCTTTCATTATTGAACTTTATGAATTGACTTTCCAAATCACGATTTTTACTAACGTACTAATGAACTACCAGAACAAAAGTGTTATTAAGTACCTTAGTGATAGCTTCCTTTTCAGTCATTAGATAGTTCTGGTCTAGCCTGAGCCACAACATTTCATTAGCGAGGTCCTCAGGAGTAATTTTGTTGGGCAGCGTCACCGCTGCTTGAGGGTATTTATTAGCGTTCACGTTCCACGTTTCTTCCGGTGAAGATTCGCTTGTTTCTTTGTGGATCACACTGAAAAATAAGTTTATATTGAACATAGTTTCTCTAACTATCAGTACATGGATGCAACGGCATGATATTATAGGCGCCAATATACGATCGCAGATGTAATAGAAATGCCTGGTTCCAATACTAACTAAAGATTTAGTTACAAAGTAGCCACAAGAAATAGCCAATAACTTGCTTCTATAAAATGGTTACCTACTTAAAACCAACGACCATACAGCCAATAGACGCCTATATTCTTTGTTCGAAGATGTACATTAAAATAGTTCGGTCAACCACCGTGGTATGTCGTTGCTTACATTTAAATTTAAAAGCGCTGTTAAAATACAGCTCATTTGGAAGGGTTATTATTCAGTCAACGACTACTTAACTGACAAAAACTCATGGCATTAGTTGCTTGTTGTATTCAAGATTCAAAGATCTGTATTACCTATAAGTCAATTTAGTAATGTAAAGGTACCTCATGATTTTATGTGATGTTATCAAGTACCCTGCTTCTCATTTTGATTATTATTGAAAAATACAAATCCACAACCGCATTTAGTCACGGACTGCCTTTGCATTGTCACAAAGTGTAAGTGTATGCGCCATCATATCATGGCATGCCATCCTACTGCCTATATTAGATTTATATTGAAAAATATAACTAGTCCCAAATTATTTAACCTCTACAATATTATTACCTTATTATTGTTATTATCTTTAGTGTTTGAAAGTCGGTAGCATATGGTATAATGTTTGCAACACCTTGTTGACATGAGTTGTAAAATACTGAAATTATATTTAATTGGCGATTTAAAAGAGTGGCCGTGAGTTTCTTGCAGGTTTCTTCTCATAGGCTCTATCTACCCTTTGCCTGAACTTAGTAACAAACTTAGGAACTTAGGAACTTAGTAAACTCACTAACCTATATATTTTGACGTTCATAAATGTTACTTTGTGACCTTAATGAATAAATGATTTTTGACTTTTTGACTTTTGAGGGGAGCTCCAATCTGTATGGCAAACACTTGCTGTCTACTTTGAAAATGCGGATTTAGGGACGGTACGGGTGTAATTAATACAATAAATTATACCGATATAATTTTAAGGTAAGTAATAAAAAACAAAATATATTTTCCCTTACACTAATAAATATAACAGTAAAAGAATTATAAAACAAAGTATCCTAACTCTGAAAATAAATTATAAAAATAGCATATAATTTCACCTATTTAGTATAATTTTTATATGTAGTCATTATTAGGTAGTAAGAATGTAGTATACTATAGTCAATTTCAATACAACAAAATCAAAAGGTATACAAACGTTTCATTGACATGAACATTTTAGTGATGTCCAATTATAGCGTCAATTGTAAATCAATTAATTACCTAATCGAATCATTCAATTTGATGCAGCGAATGACTTAGAAAGAAATGACATAAGCACTGCTATAATTATATCTTACTGCGCTATAATTGTGGCCATCATTCGACGTCCGCAGTTGACCAGACAGAATATAGTAGATAAAACATGTGCAAGGTACATAATTTTACATTATTAAAAAAATAACCTAAGGAATAATTAGTCATTATTATTGATAAATACTGTGTATTTTATTGCAAATTAATTGTAACTTATTTTTGTTTAGCAAATTTCGATTAACTAATCAATTACTAAAAATTTTACGAAAAACGATTTTTTTCTCGTATAGCCTTATGCAATCATAAATTATAGATACTTTTACATCTGACAAATAACCTCACTTTTCGTCTCAGATTTTTCAAATCAAATAATTATTTATTAATCAAACGCCAATTGCTTTAAAATACACTAAGATATCATGTGAAAACGTTGAAAATATGGATAAATGTGTTACTTATTCCATTTAGTAAGTAGTTATGTGATAAATTTAACAAATTTAACATCAATTTGGTTTGTATACATTTCCATCCTAATGGATTGAAGTCGACTATAGTTAAACGGATGGATCTTAAGAGTTAATTATTAACAAGCAAATTAGAAAGTTTCGAGCTTCTCGATGATTTAAGATATTGTACATTATTTTCTAAAGAGAAATAGAGTAATATTTACTTACGTAGGAAAAATACAGCGAGTCGTTCGCTTAAGAAGAATGCACATTGTTTAACATACATGTAATTAACCAGCACAAGATAAAATCCAATGAACCATATAATTAAAAATACATATTTATGATAATGTCATTATTATCAGCCCCATGAAATGGTATACCACCTTTTTATCACATTATTCTATCGTGCAATTGGGCACCAAAGCAGAAGAGTTTAAGGCACTCAGATGTGGTCGATATTTTTTTAAACACCTGCGTGTCTGATCGGCTTCGATGGCGTAGTGGTTGGTGTAACCGACTGCCACGCCTGAGGTCGCGGGTTCGATTCCCGCACAAGTCAAACATTTGTGTGCATGAACATGGATGTTTGTCTTGGTCTGGGTGTTTCTATGTATAATATGTATGTATTTACAAAAAAAAAAAGCATATAATAATATGTATGTTTATCCATTGTCTAGAACCCATAGTACAAGCTCTGCTTAGTTTGGGCTAGATGGTGTTGTGTGTACGTGGTAGAATATTATTATTATTATTATTATTATTATCTATTCCCCTGATACGTTAACAGAAATGAGTCGCCTATGACGCGGCGTCAATTGAGCTGTTTGGTAATTGACTATAACAAAACGTACTGTACGTATCATAAGGGAGCACGATTTATAATAATAGTAACTGCATTTTTATTGTATGAAGCTTAAACAATTACTTTGGACTATATAAACTAGACATGAGATTTCCTCGATGAGGGTTATATTTATTTTATATTTTAAAGATAGTATTTTGACGGATTGTGGAGTATAAAAGGGCGAAATAAAATAAAAAGTTATTGAACAGAGTAAAACGTAATGCATGACTTTAAGTGAATGAATAAGTTAAAGCATGTTAGTACCCAAAACCAAAAATAAGTGGATCTTAGATCATTGTTATGTAAGGCCCTATTCATATATCAGCTAAACCGAGTTTATAAAACCATTAAAAAGATGTCAGTTCTGCTTGCAATAACGTTTTGGCTAACATTCCACAGGGAGGCACTAGCAGCATTTTTGACCAACTCTATAAAAGCTTTTGAAAGCGTCGGTGATTGCACTGATAGAACGAGCAACGACGAAGACCACAAGACTGTCGGCCTCCCATGAATCGTAGATACCAAAGTTTCGGGCCGACTGTTTTCATAAAACACATTTATTACTTCATTGCATTCCTAAACCGTTTTATGAAGTAGTCCGAACAACGGAGTAATGTCATTTTGAAAGCAATAAATCGGAAACATCTTCATTGCAAGCTACTTTCGATCAGCCCGAAGTTTCGAATAGACATTTTCATGGTAGACCGTAGTACTGGTTTGTCGTCTACACTATCAGGGCTTTAAGAATAGTCAACGAAAGAAAAATCTATATTCAAGTAAAGGTTATCGCTAATAAATAAACTGTAAGAGTTGATTGCACTACCTCGTGCTCGTTTGCTTCATCGACAGATCTGCTTTCATAACTCTTCGCTTCACCTTTTGAGTATTTGTAGTTTCTAAAGCGTCTATGATCATGTTTTCCCGTTTCTTCTCCACTCTACAACAAAACCAATTATTTACAATCTATGTCTAATGATAATTAATAAATGGATTATGTTAGAACATGTATGGCAAATGGAATAGGGGCACTATACCTTGGAATTGGCAATGACTGGGTCGCTCTTAGTTGTCTCGACTTTTCTTGGTCCATACGTAGGATATATCTAGAATTTTGTTATTTTTTAGTTATAAAAGCAATACTATTTTGTTCTTGTATGTTGATGTTGCTTTTGTTAAACATTTAAACACAAATATGCTTAAGTAAGCGTCACAAATTATTAGCTACATCGCAATCAAGAAAACATAAATATATTCACTAAGATTTAAAAAAAAAACAGAAAGTAGGCGATCATCGAAATGTATGTATGTATATTAAATTCTGCTATAAATACCTAAATATTCTGTAAGCTAAGGCTATCAGCTATATACTATACGGACTTCTTCTGGAACTTTAAGGTCTGCTAATTCTTTAATAATTAACATGTACAGTCACCTGTAATAGTGCATGGATACCTTAAGGTCCAAAATTCTGTGAACACTCAAATTGGAATGAATATGAATGAACTAGATGGCGTTGTTTTACAAATATTGCTACGCGTACTCATTTTAGCAAATAGGTGAAATTTTTAAAAAGGCACTCGATTACAGGGACAGAATAATGTTTGCGTACGAACAGAATAGCGAGTCATCGAAATTATCTATAAAATAAACTACCCACTATAAAGGACCATGGGCGAAATCGTCCGTACCCATCAACAAAAATAAAATGTAGCTCAATTGAGATCGGTATCTTGGCAAGATGATATTTTTTTACTATAGGTTGCCCAAACTCATGGGGTTCTCAAAGTATCTAACGTTTATACAAATATTTACGTACTAGCTCTGCCCCGCGGTTTCACCCGTGTAAGTCCCGTTGCCGTAGGAATATCGAGATAAAAAGTGCCTATGTGTGAATCCAGGTCTCCAGCTGTCTACATACCAAGTTTCATCGCAATCGGTTCAGTAGATTTTACGTGAAAGAGTAAAAAAAAAACATCCATACATCCAAAAAATACATAAGCGGTTACAAAATACCTCGCCCCCGACCCAAGCTCCTGCGCTCGCGACGTTATGGGCAGGCAAGTAGTCGCCCGAACCTTAGTATATATTTTTTATAGTATAATTACCAGTTGAAAATACATTTAATTATGTTTTGTGTAATTACTAAATCGTATTTTTGTTCTGTAATATAACCGTAAAGTTAAAATAGCTTACAAGTGTAAAATTAAAATACACGTTACAAATTGTTTTTTTATTGATATTATCCCACTGATATAATATGTAAAAAACAAGATTTTAATCAAATAGTGGATCCTTTAGGAACACATTGGTATCACTTCCATTTGTGTTGGTAGGTGGGGATGGAGCTCATATTTTTGCCCATGGTCCTTTATAAATTAATTTGTACTTAATTCTTTGTTTCTTGTTTTACCCTGAATTGTTCTTTTTTTAAAATAAACTATTGTTAATACAGATTAAAGAATTGTATAAAGTAAATTTATCAAAATTGAGTAATAACTCAATTTTGATAAATTTACTTAATAAAGAAATCTATTTATTTTTTATTTTATAGTAGTGCACCGCCATCTATTACGATATAAATAAACTACTTAACAGTTGCTGTATTGATTTCCGTTAGGTGGCGTCAATTACCGGCTTATACCATTTTAGTTTAGAAATAGGTATGCATTTTTGCAGCTCACTGTACATGTATTGATGTTTATATACTGCGCGATCATAATGGCTTATATACCCCTCTGCGGCACGAAGTCACGTCGCATGAATGAAGGAACATGCATAATGTCCATGCAACATGCAGCGTATGACCGATGGTGTCGCATGTGGCATCGTGCGGCAGCGACGTGTGCCAGAGTGATAGGGGGGATACTCACAGGTGGTCATTGATATAATTGCTATTTCGTTCGGTGGGCTTCGCGGTCGCCAGCCACTGCGACAGATTGTTCTCGGCGGGCGCTCGGCCGTCATGCTGTCAACACAACACGTACCACAACTTTGTATGCCAGTGTGTACCACAACACTTTTGCACATTAGTGACAACAATCTAACTCGGATGATTTGGTTAAATTGTTAATTTACATCAAAACGGGATAGGTGCAAATTGGTATCATTCATTGTACTAAAGGTATTCAAATAGTGTCCTTGTAAGAAGAAAAGTATCATAATGTACTGTATAAACAAAGGTTATTAAATATGTATAAATTTATAGAACTTCATAGCCCCAAATGTTTAGTGCCTAAAGTGACTAAACTTCTAAAGTGTTTTAGTTTTGATTCTATTTTTAAATGCAATTATTACTTTTTAATATAATAATACATTATGAAGTTATGCTTTTGCTTTTGTTATAAGCTTGTGATTTTATGTGGCAGTGAGTGTTAATATGTTCATAACAAATTCTTATATTTTAAATTCTTAAGTTTAAGTTTATGAAGCAATTAAATGTAGGTTGATAACTAAGTAAGATCTTTTTTATTTAGTAAATTTTTTCTTCTTAATAGGACAAAATTGAACATTTATATGTTATACATTTTATTTAATATACAGGTGGATCATAAGGTATGAAGGGAATTAGTTGGACATAAATATTTTTTATTCTTATAAAGTGGTTTTGAATATATTTTGTGCTAAGAATCTGAGATACTTGTGCAAACATAAGGTGCAGTCTTAATATCTTGTATAAAGCAATAAAATCAAAGGTTTCATCGCCCCAATCCCTACTTATCTAGTAAAATCTGTGCCAAATCGTCTTAACACATTCACCTTTCAACTACTTTCTATATCATCTAAAACTTAGGTCTATAACCTGTGTACAAAATGACGCCATACATGATCACAAACTATGCGCCTCATAGAGTTATTTTATTTTAGATGATTAGCCGCGGACAACGATTTATAATTTGATAATATTTTTTGACATACCCGTGGTAGGGGAACTGCTGCGTTTGCAAAATTATGAGCATCTGCTGAGTGGCGAATAAAATATTTTTTTCGTCTTCGTTCTGGCCATGAGCTAAAATTGCCGACGGTGGTCTTCGACCCCCGCACATTTTATTGTTTCAAAATGAGTTGTCAATAGTCGGTGACATCCACTACTAGTAGCGTAGTGGCAAATATCTCTCGTAAGTGGTATCACATGTACATATAAAGGAGGGCGTGTGTACCTGCGACACGTCGGCGCGCGCGCGCAGGGCGCGGCGCAGCAGGTGGCCGCGCGCGGCGGCCTGGAAGCGCGCGGCGGCGGCGCGCAGGCGCACGTACCAGCGCCGCGCGCGCGCGCCGCGGTACCACGCCTGCACGCGCAGCGCCGCCTCGTGCCGCGCCGCCAGCCACTGCCTGCACACGCACCGCACTGCTTACCGCACACCGAGACCCATCGCACCCACCCCCGGCCAGCAATCGTATCCGCATCGTTGCTCTCATAACAGATACTTACATATTTCTCTATTCATTTTCTATCTAATACATTTACAAATCTCAAACGATAATATAAAAAAACATACATACATACGTAAGTGTAATTTGTACGTGTACGTTCATATTTGTATCTAACACATACATAACGTACTGTTACGCCCAGTGACATCTCTCGGCATTGTGGGAAAGACTCGACAGTTCCGTCTAATAATTTACACCGCCATCTATTGACATCTTACGGAACTACGTAGTACGGTACGAGAATCTTAGAGAGAATGCTGGTACTTTCTCGAATCATCGTACTGTTTACATACCGAGTATAACGTTACTAGAAAACTCTAAAAACGCTTTACCCACGTATAAATAGGGCGCACGCGCACCGCCGAGTCAGTTTACAATCGTAAGCGGTCAAGTGTTCATCGAAGCGAACGGAAGCGGAAATACTACGAAGTTTGAAGCAGTACAGTGAAAAAGTGTAGTATAGTGTTTGTTGTGTTTTAAATTTAATTGTGTGTTTGAATAAAACGTGTTTTAGTCGGTAATATTGTTTGCATTCTTATCTGTCGAACCCAGCACGTAACAATACGTTCTGTACTATCGTTCAATATAACAATGTACTTTTTAAAATTATTTCTTGTTATAAACAGCAATAGAAATAAAAACTGAAAATTTCAACTCCATATTTATTAAGATTCATAAAATACAACCCACTGACAAACAGACAGTAAAGACTCAGTAAGAGAATCGCGTCGGCACCCTTCAAATATCGAACCCTAACAACAATACCTATCTATCAATACAAAAAAATCATCACTTTTAAAAGGAAAATTCACTGTGTACCCCAACTTTATAAAAATGTAAGTCACCTACATAAAAATAAATTTCTGCACATACCTGCAAAAATACTGTAACACGACGGAAGCCCGCCGTAACGCCAGGAACCGTCTCCTCTCTAGTACGGCGCGAAACCAGCGTTGGATGGTGATGATGGATGCCATGATCTGCTGATGCAGACGGTACTCCAGCTTAGTCTGCTCGCTCTCGCGCATGAAGATTTTAGTAGCACCTGTATAATATGTATGAATTTAACAAACTACTTGTAAACTATGTTACCCAAGCAATATGTGATTTAACAACACATTGTATGTAGTTGTTAAAGAGGAAGATTATTTCAACAATTAATATTAAAAAAGAATGCAATGTTTGATTATTTACTATATTTACATGCATCATACAGCATCAAAGTTATTAATAAATGAGAGAGACCAATTGACATTTTAAATTTGGATACACGGCGCCGCAATATGTTGCTTTCACCCTTACACACCTGCACCTAGATAGCGGTTACGTCATAATGTGTATCGTGTATCCTTTTTCTGTTATTTGTCAAATACCATTACTACCGCATTTGAAAGGCTACATCTTTTTATTTCTAAGTGGACTAAACAAATGAATGTATTTTACATTTCAGCTAACTATGCAAATAATTTAATAACTCACAATTTTAGTAATAAGACCAGCGGCGTGTGGCGACGTAGTATATGTAAACATAAACAAGACTTACCTAATTGATAATTATCCCTATCCAAGTTAAGCGTAGCGAGGAAGTGTCGAACATCAGTTTGGGAGCTAAGCAGTCCTTTAGGCAGTAATATTCTGTATAGTTGTATGAACTCCTCGTAGGTGAGGCGTACGTTGTAGCCGGCCTGTCGTATGCGCACCGTCTCCAACATGCCGGTGTAGCGCAACTGTCTCTGGACGGTCTCGTCGTCGAACACGTGGGGCACTTTCTCGCCGTTTGATTTTATACATCTGAAAATTAAACATAGCAATGAATTACATAAAACGAGAAAAATTTAGAATACGTTTACCGATTTAACTACAAAACCAGAGAGACATCCTAAGAATAAAACTTTCGACATGCAATTGACTCACTAGTACTTGCTTTGACTGAACAACATCGCTTGACACTAGTTCTTCAAGTAGGCAATCAGTAGCAAAACGGCAAACAATCATAGTGAGTCCATTCACACAGTCAGCTACCATTCATAGTGCATATCTCGTGATACAGCTTTATTTTATTGACTCTCCAGCTGATGCATCAAGCTTAAGAACTAGATACATCTTGAACGTTTGTTTTTGGACGTCACTTTTACCACTTACTGCATAGAAGTAAATGTGTTAACATCAATGATAAAAGTGTAAAGTAAACCGTACCTTATAAAGAACGGGTTGGCTTGGTTCAAGGTGTCCATGAGCGCAGACAGCGAGTGTTGGAACTGCGCGGCGACAGTCTGCGGCTGTTTCCGCTTGCCTGCGGGCGCGGCCGTCCGACCAGCCAGTGTCTTTACACTCTGAAGATTCTTTAACCCTTTTTTCGCTCGCTCGCGCGGCCTAAACGACTTGTTTTTCCTGTAGAATCAAATCGTACATATGTAGAGTAAATGAGCTTTGGACAATAAGAGATCGCAATGTGGAAAGAAATAATATAATTAAAATGTCCACAGAAACATGTGATCTCTTAAGTGGCTCAAAAACCAACCACCGATAAAAAATTGTATGGTGATTATTTGCGATTTATTTACATACATGCTAGTAAATGTGTCGAATAAAATTTTTATATGAGCAATTGCAATCCAAAACAAGCCGATGAGTGATTGCGAATCCAAAAGCCAATTATGTCCTATTAAAGTATTTTGTCATGAGGCAACCAAATCCAGTTGCCAACGGCAATTACTAACTGCGACGCAACTGTAATTGTTATTATTGTTAAATAGAATTATTACTTTGCTGGGAATCTAAATCGCAAAATATCGTTATCGATTCCTTAGGCCACAACTCAAGTGAATCCACCAATCGAGTGATGATAGATAGATTGTTTTATCGACCGACATCCAACGATCAACACATGGACATTGGACTCGTTGATTGGTGTAAATCTCTGATTATAGAGTTTGTATTGAGGTTTAAAAACTAAATCTTTATATATTTTGTATACATAAAGATTTTTATAAGCCTAATGTAACGTCCTCAAGTGTCTGTTGGAGATTATATTTAGAACGGATACTAAAGAACGAGCTTAATTTGAATACATGTGATCACGCTGCAATCGGAAACTAGTATAAATTTGGTTATCTCATTGAGAATGCTTCAAGTGATTTATATATATTTTATATGGTATAAAACACCTTAGTATAAATATTTTCAATGAAACTTGTTAACTACGTTTAACCCACATAAAAAAGCGACCAATCACAATTACAGCGTCTACTTACACAGAACGGTCTAATAAAAACAATGTAATAGAAGATGTAATTGTATGTGCGTGTAGCTGAAACATCAGCGGTATACTATACAAAAATATAATAAATAATATACATACATAAATGCCTCACGGAAATCCCACAAAATAAATCCGACAATAATGCACGATAATAAACACCCATAGCCATCACCGTAAAAAAAGAAAATGAAGAGAGACCCCAACCGAAACACGCAAATTCATCAAACAAAATCTAAAATAAATGCAATAAACTCAAATAAAGTTAAAATATTTTATATTGAATGAAAACGTCGCGAATTGAGGTAGACTAGTGGTGGTCGTGGGTAGGTGTTGTTTGATGAAAGCATAGTGGCTGCGACAGGTGCACAGAGGCGAGTAGGGCAGTAGGGCAGTAGGGCAGTAGGGCAGTAGGGCAGCAGGGCGGAAGGGCGGAAGGAGAAGGCTCAAGGCGGTGTCGCGACGTACATGACGATCTGGCTGGCGCGCTGCATGACGTCGGTGTCGTCGAAGGCGTCGCGCTCGAGCCTGCGCGAGCGCGTCTCGGCGAGCCTGTAATGTTTGGCGCCCTTGCCGGCCGCCGCCCTATCGCCGTGCGCTCGCCCCGGTGGCTCGCGACTCTTAGCCGCCGCTCTGTGTGGCGCTCTTCGGTTCGATGCCGGGTGAGAAAGGTTTACACGAATACAAAATTAATGTAACAAAAAATAAGTTAACCAAAATAAATGTTCGGTGAGATGCATGCAGACCTGCCGAGTGACATTCGAGGTGAGAATGAGTAGATGCCTATTAGAGGACTACCGGATGAAAACTAGTTGCTTTTTGTCTAATAGCGAGTCGACAGGTAGACGCGAGATGGTGCGCGGGCCCGCGCCGCGCCCTGTGCGGGCGCGAGGTCGCCGCGGGCCCGCGCGATACAAACGCAACAAAAGGGTGTTACAAAGTAGACTAAAAACATGGACGTCCATGCGTTAGGTGCACATAGAACATATAACAAGCATGCCGTAAATTCGGTGACTTACGCAATGCGGTTGATTGCAAGATTGATTGACGATACTGTCACCAGTTGGCTGAGCAACAAGACACATTTCATTACGTCACATAACGTTGCTTGCAAAAGCTATATTCTATATCAATATATATGCTATACATAATAATATATTGTAATTCTCATCAAGGTCGTGTATCTAACCGCAAGTGTTTTATTGACATTCGAAACTTATGCAATGAGACTGAATCACGAGACGAGTCCACATGGGTAAAAATTAGTAAGATGTTTCCCACAATACATTTTGGTTGCGGTGACAAATAGAAACGAAACATTTGCGGTGAAGGCACAACCTGTTGTAATAATTGATTGTATTTTTGCCATTTTCTTGACATAATAGTAATCATCATGCCTTTCAAGTTAATATGATATTGCAGTAATTGCAGTTAGTGAATATATGTAATTCATCAAAAGCTATATCGTACTTGTGATGCAAGTAGACACAATGACGTCACGGGGTCCGGGCGGGGGGCGGGCAGGCGAGTACTCACCTAATAATGCTATCATTGGGCGCCTGTATGGAGGCGCGCGGCACTCGTGACGCGCCGTCCACTCGCTGCACGCGGTGTCTTCTGCCTGCCTCCAAAAAGGCAAAGTAACCTCTGCAAAAATAATAACAAATATTTTATTTAACATTTTAGATCATTGTATCAAATAGCTACCTCTGACGCAATGTCATTTTAGAATGTAACATTAGAATTTCCTTAACAAAGAACATAAGACAGCATCAAAGAGTGTCGTCCATCAAATTCAAAACTAGTGTTGAAAGTGTATCATCATACCCATTTATTCTAACCAACCATCAATCGATAGTTGAATAACGTCGGTGGACATCGGTCGACGGTTCCTATACTTCATCGATTAATGATGGACTGATATTTTATAGAACTATATTTATCAAACCATCCTCACTGCCACATAAATTGATTCCGATGGACGATATTGATAACTCATGCTCCGATGCTTAAATTTAAGCTTTATCTGGACGTATAACCCGTAAAAATAAATACATATAATCCTTACATATTAGAGCACGGTTTATATAGTCACATTCATAACCTAAAGACGTCACGGTCTTCCTATTAAAACCATTTAATATAAAGAATGTGAATAGATATTATTATTGTAGTACCTGAAAAAAGCCCGCACTATAGCCCAGCGGAAGACGGCTACAGGATCCACTCCGACTAGCTCTCTTACGAATGCGAGCGAAGAGTTCTTGAGTACACTCACTATGTCTTGACGCATCAGGTCCAGGTTTTTCTCGCGCATCGCTGTTACCTAAAAACCGATATGCGTATAAAATACTGTCAATAGTTTAGTTTTTGCCTTTATTGGACTAGGCACAACTTCTAAAATACTATTGAAATTAAACTGCTATATACGGATTTTATCGTGTTGTTTATTTGACACTTTATTACAAAATTTTGAAAATTGTTACACTACTACTACTATTAAACTTTACTAATTTTTAAGCTAATTAAATTATTATTAAACTATTTAGATTTCATTTATTTTTACACTTTCCCCGACGTTTCGGTTGCTTTTCAGCAGCCATGGTCACGGGGAGTCTTTCTTCATTTTTATTTTTTTCTAAAATACTAGGAAATGGGCTTGGATATTTGAAGAGAAATAAGTTGGGATAATAGCACTGCACGCCTAATAATATTAATGGCATGTGAATATTTCTCCCTCTATGTGAGTAATATAATGAATAATTAAAGATTGCTATTTGTATATACTGTAGTTATCATTATTTAGGTCGCGTAGCTAACCTAGTGCTGAACCTGTTAAGCATAATTTTGGACATTGGACACAATATGTCACGGACAGCCTTTTGAAAAAATCATCAATTGCCATCGATAGTGACGCGCTTATGTCGATTAGACTATTTAATGTATTACCTGGTATTTGACTCGTCCAGCATAATGTCTCACGACGAAAGCGGGCTCTCGCCGCTGTGGCTTCTCATAGAATTGGTTGTTTTCGTGAACCGAGTTGAACTTCTGCAGTAAAGTCTCATTTGTCGCCCATGGGAAACTGAAATATTCAATTCATGATATTAATAATGAAAATCAGATACTATTTACCATCAACGTATTATAGATTTTATTATACAATAACATAAGTAAACTATTAAATTGGAATTTTAAATAAAGTGGAGAAATGCATATTAAAGGACATAACAATAACAAGAAAAAAATAGGGATTTTTTTAAATAGTTGCTGAACCGTGGAATTTTTCCTTTTTATATTCATTATGAGTATATAGTTTTTAATTAACATGACTTACTTGCACTGATCATCTAACAGACAGAGTAATCCGTTGACTTTTCCTTCAATAAGTTGCAAGCAGCCCGTGTTGTCGGAGAAGCCGATGTCAGTCCAAGGTATTCCCTCTCTCTTGTACTCCTCCTGCTCGTATTTGAACACATGTTGGTTGAAGTAATGCTGGAGGTGCTCGTTCGCGTAGTTGATGCACAGCTGCTCGAAGCTGTTGCTCAGACCGAAGTCCTCGAAGCCGAATATATCGAGAACGCCTAAAATTATAATATACCACATTATCGACATTACCGAACTAGCTAATTTACCTTCTACTTACTATCAAATAGCAGTCACATGTTGTAGTTCAAGAAGATAACACATATATGTTACATGTGACAATTTTGAAAGAAACAGTTTGTCTATACTCAACACATGTAACGAAAAATCATAATGCCAATTGTTTTTATTGTGAAAACATGTACATTCAAATTTCACGAGAAGAGATTCGTCATCTAAATATTTATAGAGATAATAATATCTCTAAGTATTTAGAAGACGAATGTCACAAAAAAATATTGATTGAAAAACAAAAGGAGTGTTTTGAACTAAGATATCTTCACTATGAAGGTTGGTTCATGATGGTTTTTAAACCACCGTAGTATTTACGGTTGTTCACTGACTTGGCTAGATCTGTACTAAAGGAATGTAACTAATTACACTTCACAAGGTAAACAAAATACCAGTTTTCCATGACATAGTTAATCCCTAAATCTCACCATGTAGGCACTAGATCATAATGGCAGATACGACGCGCTTAGAGATTAAAATAGACGAAATAAAGTTTCAGGAAAAAAGTACAACATAATCTAGCATCTAGGTATGTTGACAAGTGATCTCATTGTGACAATATTTTTCGTCTTTATCGTCGTGTGAAATAATCGGTGTCGCGCCGGACTTTACATATATTGGAACGTCCTACACCAAGTACACTTATACCAGGAATCTGTGCATTATTTATTAATTATTATGTATTTTATTTGTAATATGCTGGTATCGATTCCACTACGCAGTACAACTGCTAAGTGATATTAAATATTGTAAATTACACCTACTTATGAACTTAAGGCTAACTAATAAAAGTGTGTAAACATATTTTACTATTGAGCATGGGGTCTTATCTCAAAACTTGCGATAACATCAAGAATAATAATTATGGTAACATGTTACGATAAAAATTAATTTTGTGATATGTAAAGGAATATGTCATGCCATTGACTTGAATCCGAAATTTCGTAATAAAATTACAAATAGAAAATATGATGCATTTTAGATTACTTATTTCTATCAGTGCTGTTTTCATTTGATTGTTAATAGATGTACATTTATGATGAGTATGGTATTTACGTATTTATACATATATTACACCATTTAACTCAAAAATTTTCTGTTGCTCATTTTCCTTTTATAAAATGATACATACTTAGTCAAGCTTGTATGCCAGAGCAGTTTATAATATAAAATAATAGTAAATATTACCTATACTATGTCCCTGATGTTCTCTAAGCGTATCTTTTTTAGAGAGCAACGCGTGATTGACTTGCATCACGATCCAGTCGAAGAGAGCACCATACAAGCACTTTGCCATTGCGTCGCGAGTCGCTATTGCTTCTGGCAATCTGGAAATACACAACAACAATATTTATATAGTGATTGCGATCATTATTTCATAAAAAGTCTTTAAATAAGTAAATAAAAAAACGTCCACCAGATCAAATTTTGGTCACGGCCAATTTTAACGACGACTGGACATGTGCATCTGCGCAGGAGATATTATTGTGCACATGTGTATGTGCAAACACAAGTTCACTCTCTGTACCCATACTCTGAGGAGACGGCAATCCGACATGACCGGAGAGATCAAACGCAGCCCCAATGCTTCACGTGTTTTCTAAGGTGTGCAACACCGCCAACTTACTAGAGCGCTACTGAGCATTTCCTTATAGCTTACAGTAACATTTTTGGTGACTCGACGCTAGGTATTTGATCGCAAGACCTCATGCACATCAGATGCATTCAATACCGCTGCGTCAATGAGACAGTAAAAAATAGAATAAAAAAAAGGACGTGCAACAACAACTACTGATAATGCAAGAATTTATGGACTTTTCTCTCTAAATGCACGTACTCATTATGACATTGGGTTTGCCCGTTTCTAGTTGTGGCTAATCATATTCAGATCCTATTACCTGAATATAATTAGCGATGTCATAGACCTCACTCTTCAAAGAGATAGGCATCACTTCGTCATCTCATATTACATTTGCAATACTATTATAAACCTACTTACTAATATTACAAATACTTAATGTGTTTGTTGCTACAATGGAGCTATTGATCAATGTGAATTTTTGCGTAATATATATAGATAGTCCAGTGCCATGGGCCAGTGAGTGACATAGACTGCTATTGGTAATTCAGTCAAATACATCATTATCAAATAAATCTATAGAACTAAGGAAAAAGCCTTAGATCAATTCTTGTAATTGTCATTACACTAAACATTCCATTATAAAATTTCATGGCATATTTTACATATATAGGTGTTTAACCAATTTATGCTTATTAGCCATCTGAAATCACATGATGATAGCAATAAAAATATTATATTGATGTTTCCAGTAGCAAATCGGTCAATTTAGTACCAACTATAAATGAAGCATAGCACCTACTTTTCTTAACAACTTCATAACTCGGGCACTTAGCTAACAGACGTTAATAAATGTTAACTTACCTATAATTGATAACGAGCGTTTCGCCGGACGCCCTGGCGCGTTTAGATGTGAGAGCGGCCAGCAGTGTCTCTTGTTTAACTCTCAGTAGCGAGGATATCAATGAGACCACTTCAGGATTCCTCACGCCAACAGCTTCATCATGGTGGTAAGACTTTCTCTGTGGCTGAAATTCCACATTACCTGGAAACGTTGAGTACTGTGTTACTAAAATATTTAACAGGTTGCCACAGAAGCTGAAATAACTGAGACATTCGTATTTTCGTTAATTGTCTTGTAACTTATAGGTATTTTACCTATTGAGCCGCAGCGGCACACCGGCGGTCATACACAATAGGTTTTAACTATATCTGATATTCTCAGTCTTGACAGACTACGTACGCATTTAATTTGTTTCATTACTGTTAATGGTAAACGAGTCTGCGGCCCGCCTATTGCTAAGCGGTAGCCGCCGCACTTAGATATACCTAGTTGTGTTTTCTTGATACCACAACAATCAAGCTACACTAAGTAGGTAATGTAGCTTAGTTTGACGATTATGTGGACGGTTCCATCGGTTTTCGTACCATTTACCCAAGTCTAAGCGCACTTGGACAGCTGCTGATCGTGAGATCACAGATTTGATATCGTTACTGAATTTATCTGCCTGGCAATTCTCTTTACCATTAACAAAGTATTCTGTAATCTGGGACAACGTCCCTAAGCCGCAATAGGCTTGCCGCCATAATATAGGAGTTAAAAGGAGTTAAATACATAATGCAAAATGTGAGAGGGATACCTATAGGTACATCTCGGCACATATCGGACATAATTACTTTTAGGCATCTATATCATTCTATAAACATAAATGCTGCAACTACATGAAGCATTCAAAACATCGTGATACGCGAGCGTAAATGCAAATAAATAAACAGCGACAAATACCTAACATTGCAGTTTAATTTTAAAATATATCAGATGTCAAGAAAAATTCTTGAAAGCATTCAACGACTTTTGGAATAATAAAAGTTTTATTTATAAAATACTGGGGTTAGGTATATTGTTACAGCTCAGCTGTAGAGGCAGGAAACTATAATATTACACTGAGACTGAAACACTGAGTGCTTCGCGCCAAGCATAACAATTATCTATATCCATCTCAAAGAAGTCACTTCTGACTCACATTCATTTAACAATATCTTTCTTGCAACAAGCGTCATGGGATAATATGATTAAGGATTTTCTAAAAATAAGCAACAATGTATAACAGGTAATATTTTTAACCATATTCCTATGATATACCTAGTACCCACAAAGTCTATGAAAATGTTTTTATTCGTATATTATAATAACGTATAGCTCGTGTGTCTGTGTGTGTAAACTGCATCCCAACTACAAATATTAACTATGGATCGACGTAGTGATGTAAGATCGATTCCTCTAATACTAATGCGACTAGGATTACGAGTTCGATCTCAAACGCATTCGCATATTTAACGGCGAGGCCAGGTGAGCCATGCCCACCCCAGGATATTAGATTTACGTTTAAAATTCTAAGTATTTATATAGGCCACCGTGTGTTCAAGGACCAGGCCCTTTGGAAAATAGCCTTAGTTACGCCAATTGTGTGATCCACTAGTATATTTATTTTGAATCAGAGGGGTTTTACTTTGATTCTATGTTTATAAATTCACGCGGCCCAACGATTATCCGTAGTACTAGTAGCATTATCACTATAAACACTACACGTGTCATTGTGATGCAGTGCCGAGGGCAATCAATGTACGTATGAACTACATATTTGCAGTTAGTATAAAGTCTATTTATGTAAAACCGCATTATAGAAACCTTTTATGAATTCAGAATACGTATAGAGAATCCATTTCAGCAATAGATGTAACATTTCAAGACTTAGGTATTTATAAAACATTATTTTTGGATTATATTTTTAAGACCATAAAACGCGAAACACCAGGAATAAATTCGGGTGGCCAATAAATACAAGTATATTATTATTTGTTAGACACATTGGTATGTCAACAAGAGGAAAATAAATTTTATTTCCTATTGGTATGACACACTAGCTACGAATTTATTAACTAAGTATAGATTGTTTGTTATTATACTTCACTATATGCTACTTATGTACATATTTTGAACGACAATGAACTCTTATCAAAACATTTAAGTATTTTTTTTATCTATTGATATGACATCATTTTTATTACTCGTGTCTAGGTGTATTTATAATTTGTAACTTACCTAAAAGAAGCACGGCAGACAGCACAGCGAACAAACGCCGCTGTTTATCCATTGTGAAGCCCACCATCTCCATGGACTGTTTTAACCGCGAGAACTCATACTGTTCATCAATACCGGGCACCTCACTACAACCAGTCCTCGACAAATAGTTATACTTGTCCACACTGAGTAAATGCAACTGTTCCTTCTCCTGCTCCGACGCACCAGCCAATAAATAATAAAACACATGATAATTCCTCTCGTTCCGACCCTGACTGCATATCCTTGACTTCTCCAGTAGATATTTCTGGACAACGGCTCCATGCACCATGCCATTTTCCTTGTAATTAACTTGAATAAATTTGCCGAATCTACTCGAGTTATTATTATGCGCCGTTTTGGCATTCCCAAACGCTTCTAATACTGGACCTGCGCTCAATATAGTCTGTTCCACACCACTTCCATGAGACCCCTTCTGACTGAGAGCTGTTAAATGATGTAACAAGAAATTCGTACTCTCAGTCTTTCCTGAACCACTCTCTCCACTAATCACAATGCATTGATTAGTTCTCTCTCGGAGCATACAGTGATACGCGGCATCAGCAACAGCGAATATGTGAGGCGGCAGACTGGTACCTATCCGTTTGTTTTGATATAACTTGACGTATTTCGGATTGTAGATCGGGTAGAACTTGAACGGGTTGAGTGCTATCAATATGGAGCCCACGTATGTGTATATATAGCCGGCCGCGAACCTCGCCCTCAAGTTATCTAGCAATGTCTGTTCATTGAGCTCTGGCAACTGACACAAGTCGGGATATTCTCGATCTTTGGGCTGATACAGGAACCGCTGGAAATAATCCTTTATCAGCTGCGGATCCACGGAGAAGTTCTCCATCCATGGCTCGTCTGGGATTTTCTCACGAAGATAAAACCTGGAAATATAATAAAATTAAGACCAGCTTGAGCAGTTTTTAAGAAAGTGTGTCTATAAATATAATGTTACATTTGAGTCATAACGACGAAATCTAAATATTTGCGTGGTGTGGTATAATTTTAGAGGCCATGTTTGATCGAGCGGCAATGTTTCAGTTTGATTGGCAGGATGGACACGCTGTTATCACGTCGCTGCCGCAGGAAGAGTGAATCATGCACCACGCTCGGATATTATCCTCAATCACTGCTACAGCCCTTCATTAAACATCTACGTTATAGTTTAAACAACACTAATTTTACATTAAAACTATAATTATTATTTTAAACTGCAGGCACGTCCTGGACTTCCGATAACGATTGAGCTATTTCGATATTTATTATATATTATACATATTCAACTAGTATAAGTAAAGTTTTAGTTCAAAATGAATTCAATCATATGAATTTAACTCAATTTCGTGTCTATAAATAAGGACGAATAAGTTATAATTATAGTAACCACGGCGCGTAATGTAAATTAAGATGAATCATCACGATGGAACATAGTAGAAATAGTATTGCGGTGACAGGACACTTAATGGACACAAATATACATAAAGGTACAGATACACGCAATGCAGGTGTTTAAGACAAGGTTAGACGTATCTCTCGTAACAGATAATTGCAGGAATAAGATAATTATATAGAAAAACCTGATTTGACATTGTTAACTTAGCTGTCGGCTACTGTTTACGTTGCGGAACGCTTATATGCAAAATGGGTGGGTAAATATTGTTTATAAATATGTATTAATTTATGAAATAATTATTTTAATTAGCGCATCACTTTATTATTTATTAAAAGGATAAATAGTGAATGCTAGAAGGCCTCGATTGTATAAATAGCGGCAACAATAATAAAGCATTGAACAGTCATACTAATAATTTAATACATACATACATAGATTCACGCCTGTTTCCCAGAGGGGTAGGCAGAGACTACGGATTTCCATTTGCTACGATCCTGACACATATCCCTGGCTTCATTTACTTTCATAGTTTAATAAATAAAATAGGAGTTTTAATAATTTACCTGTTATACTGTCCGGAGCCGGTGTTATTGGGCCACAGTAACATGACTGCGACGGGCGACTCGTTAGGGCCAAGCCGCCGCTCCTTACACTCGCCACTGAGCATATCCCCAACCACCTATATTTTATTTAAACTATTATAATGCCCTATTCTTAAGAAAAATCTAGATATTCCACTAATTATAATAATAATACTAAATAAAAACATAAAACATACATGTCACTCACGATCAAGTGATGTTTATAAATAATATTAGATTTAGGTTAGTGAGACTCAAATGTTTCACTTAATAAATGAAATGAAACTAGAACAAATGTTATCACTTATCACTTTTAAACAGCAAATTGTATTAAAGCAGTAGTTAAAATGCCACTGTCTCAACTGACTTATGAGGAGTCATGCAAGGAGTGTTTCACTGATGACCGAGCAAAGGAAGTAATTGTCTTGGAAACTAGTGACTCATTTATAAACAAAAAATGTATTGGTAAGGTTACTAGTCTACTTTGTTACTAGTATAGAGCCATTTCAAGTGACATTTCATAAATTACTGTGCAGATATTTTAATTACATGTCAGGTTATATTTATTAAACATACATACATCTAGAATGTATATTGTATATATTATATGCATATTGTACATGAGACCCTGTTTAAATTATTCAATGGTAAATGCTCCAATATATAGAAGGGTGTACAATCTATGTTATAATGTTCTAGTTTCTGCCTGCGGTTTCGCACATTGTATATTAAAACAGTAACTAAAATACTACTTAGCTATAGTATAGACTTTAATTGCTGTATAGCATTTTTAGTAGTCAAGTCATAAAGGTTACTCTCTACATACAAACTTATTCTATATCTTTATATATTAGAATAAATAGTGTATGTATATATGTATATAGAGAAGCAAGCATTGATAAAAAAAGAATCATCAAAATGAGTTCATCTAAAAAAAAGTTCTGAGGTAACACAAATACAGAAATTAAAAATTACAGTTGAATTGAGAATCTTCTCCTTGTTTTGAAGTCATTTAAAAATAGTTTATATGTATCAGAAACATGAAGTTGTATTAAACTTTAACTCTTAAAATATGATCAAGAAATAAAACTGATGTCTTGTTTGTTAGATTATTTTATAATGTTTATCAATACATAGCAGAATGTCTTAATTGTTCATAATTAAATTTAATTATCTAGTTCATAGTAAGATATTCAACATATTTAGGTGTGATTTTGTCTATATAAATACAAAAATTATTTCTTTAATCATGTCAGCTGAACTTTACAGGCATTATGCCAGGCCTGACCCAACATTCTGTTTCATGAACTCCCTTAATATCAGTTAACAAATCAGAAAAGATAATTGTACTTCATATAAATATATGTCCTAATATGATAGTAGTAGGTATTTTTTTGTCATGTATCCGAATCATTGAGGTCAATACTAAGCTGTAGGACAATGATAGACTACATAAGAGTAACTATAAACATACCTCGGCAAGTTCATATGGGCCTCCGGATCCATTTGTTAAGCCTAGTTTGTCAGTGATGCAACAGACTATTTCTTCAGAGCTTGTCTGCTTAGAAGCTTCAACTGACAGGGCCTCGTAGTGAGGAGATAATGCACCCACATAAACCTGCAAATACATACTTAAGTTAAACATTTAAATTTTGATAAATTATTTAAAACTAAAGTCTCAAACTAGATGAAGAGAAAATCATACAGAATGTGAATGTTTAATAAAGATCTTGACTTTAATAAACTTCCAATAAAAATACTTCTACTTCTTAAAAAGCATAAGCTTTCTTCATGTTTACTTTTGTTAAAAACAAATACAAAACAATAAGCATTGCTTACTTTTCATAATGTAACAATATTTATTGCACTCAAATAAATATTCTATTGTTACTACACTGCTACTTACAGAAAAATAAACTATTTTGATATGATTTATTCAGCACATTCAATAATGTCAAAGTATTGGATGTTATTATCACAATAATTGTACTACCTACAGTAAAAGGAAATCCTTCATCACATTACTTCAACAAGGAAACAAGTTCATGACACTGGGAATATCCCTGATCATTGGATTTATTATATCTTCTGTCTAATTATAATACATTCTAAAATAAAATATTGAAAATCTCCTCTAAAAGAATTAAAAACCTCAGAGAAACTTCAAAATGTATAAAATTGAATACTGTGACATTAATGTACATGTAGTATATTCTAAGTTTAAACTAATTGTATATTTTAATTAACTTCACAGACGGATTCTGCCTCTAAACGTTTTTACTTCATTCTGAGAGCAGGACCATAACAATCATAGTAACAATTTATTACATAAAGAAGATTGAGATCCTATGGTATTATGCTGTTTTAGAAATAGGAACTAAAGAATGTTACAATGAAGTTTAATATGATTGCTGCAATATATTGTGTTTAAACATTGCAATGACAGCATTTAAACCTATTTAATAAATTTATAATAGTTTAGAAGTCTACAATTATTATTATCGATACAAGTGATATAATAAAACATCTGTAACTCATTGAGAATATTGAACAAAGTAAACAAAAATATTGTTTGTATTTTTAAATAGCACATATAAAGAACAATAACATTACTGACCTGCACAATATACCTGTGATTTTCAGAATGAGCCATTTTGCAACATCATTCTAGTCTGTGAGGCTGAATATTAACTCTGTGATGCTCAAGTCAACAACTGTTATCTTCATTTTGTAGCAAAGCTTTTTGCTTGTTTTATACTTTCGTGTGTGTTTATGTGCATTACAAGTAAACACTGATCTATTCTAAATTTTTTGACAGCTGAGCTATTTTTATTTTTGCAGTAGTATCTCATACGTAAGCTATATATGCCAGCACAGTATAAGCTGATGTTATTAAAAAATCGAGTTATTCATCTTACTGCACCTGACCCCCGCTGAGTTGCACAGGTAGTCAACCGTGACAAGTTTATAAAATATGTCCTATGTGGTGATCGGCGCTCATGCCAGCATTCGGTGTATAGCTTGATGATGATACTAGAGATTCACTGTGTAAATACGACGCTAGTAATAAAACACAAAGAAGAGAAATCTCAGATTTGGGTCACATGCTGATTGAATAGAACACTTGTCCAGCTTACTTCTAAGACTTTGATTAGCATTCTTCATTTACAGTTTAACGTATCATAGTAAAAAATATGCACAAGTAATTTTTATGACAATCGCTACATATGACCAATTTATTACAGTTAAAAAAACAACACATTAGATACAAAACTGTAGCGAAATCGGTGTCTCCGACAACCTGTTATTTGTCAAACACAACTCTTCCCAATGCACCACGTAATCGCACCAGTAAATAACAATAACGGAAAAATATATAAAAAAGTTTTCTATTTCTTAAACACTTTTGCAATAGTTCGCGTGTTATTTCAATAAACAATTTGATCAGAGAAATCTAATCTGTTGAACCACCATTTTTATTTGTGTCCGACTTGAATCGTGTATCAATGTAAAAATAGACAATTTAAAATATATTCAGAACATAATAAATTCTACGACCATAGTAGACTTCTTGAATAAGTCGTATAATAACCATAGACAATTGTCAAGAATAGACAAAAGTGCACAGATTTTAAATATTTTTGGCTTTAGCTTTGAATCTGAAACATAGGCGTTTAAATAACAATTCCATGAGACAAACATAGAAAATCTTTTGCGATTGTCTATTATATAAAAACTGTTCGTATAAAATACCAAATTATCTCAACGGGATTAGAATCACAAGAATTTAATAGTAAGCACCATATTATACAGTTTATTTGGTATTATATGAGTATGTATAAAATGGTAAAACATTGTTGTTAAGTCCTTGAACTGATTGAATATCAATAGGAAAAGCATAGGATAGTTTTTTTTATTAATCATTTATCTGGATAGCTTGTCACTTTTAACGATAAAATTAAGTCTTCTTCATTTACACAAGTCCTACACTCAATATTGATATTAAGTCTAAAACTTTAAATACTCTTGGCAACATTTACTTTTTGTAACGGAAAATTGTTCATAAACATCATAACGTTAGTTGATTAATTAGTTATAGGGCCAACGCCTTGTTTGTCTTTGTAAATCAGCTTTTTATTATAAACCGTTCTTTTTGTCAGTCTTACGTAAGTTGTTAATAGGAATTTGCCAAGTTTAGATACGCACTTAATAGCTTACTATGTTTGCGTAGATATGGCTTACACGCAGGAGCGTGGATGCGAAGGCTACTTAATAATTCACTAGTATTTAATAAGTATAGCAAACATTTATTGTCCAAATTAGCAATGTTTTGAATAGATATTCTGGAACACAAGCGAGGTACTTCACAGATCTCCCTGAAAATAAATACTCTCAAACCATACAAAACATTCCAGAAATTTACTGATCTTTAAATACAAGGAGTCAGCCAGGAGGAGCCAGGGCGAACATGCGGCGTGGATCGCATTGACATACCAAAGGCTGATGGTGAACGACCCGAAAAGGGCCGAACCGCGCCCGATGCTAATCAGAATTTATTTATATGAATCCTTATGAGATACTTATTGAATTGATCTAGTGGTAATAAACTAATACTTTGTGCGTGGGTTTCAAAAAAGTAAATGATGCAAATTTGTCTGTGTACACTAAATCTTGTTAGCGCAGCTATTCAGTTTAGTATCCAATTCGTGGACAACTTCAGAGTTTCCTATTTATAGGTCTATCGTCACGAGAGTCTTCTGGCCGTATTCTTATATATAACATCATAGACTACATGCACACTATGCGCTTAATCGAACAGAAGATTATGGAAAGATAATCGGCGGCTATAGATGAGGAAGCCGGAGAAAAATATATGACCGAAATTTTCAGCTCCTGGTTTGTTGCATAATACTTCCTGGTATGCGAGTAATGCTAGTAGCCGTATAAAGCCGGGACAGATTACAATTAAAATAGTTCTTCGCTCAATTATCACAGTGTATACATAATAAAAAAAAATGTTGCCTTTACGAGTATACTAACATGTAAAGGCAACTTTTTAAAAAAGCGTCATTGAACGTTTTCTTCTTCGTCACGAATTGCGACAATTACAAATTCGAATGTTATCAACCGGCTTCCCATTAAGTTCCTACATCGAGATTTGTAACTAATAACAGTACAGGTTGTGCTCCAATTTAAAACACACAACACTCAACTATTGTTGGAAACAATACCTCCCTTACTTCAAGAGACTCCAAAGTCCAAGCACAGATTTTAACTATTCTTGGAGTGTCTCCGAAGGATTGATCTAATTGTGGCGATCTTTAAGAAAACTAAAGTAATAGAAGAACCAACATACTTTGGTACTTACTAGTTCTATTTGATGGGTGACCGCGACTTGACATAATATGTAATGCAAACCCTTAGGCTAGATGGAGTGATAATATAATATGAAGATGGTGATAGTTGGATAAGAACGACCGAAGTTTGGGCCCAGTGGCCCTATACTTAGGGAGAGATCTACGTCTAACAGAAGTCTTTTATAAACAATTCGCATTGTGTTTAAATTACACTTACTCAATCATCAATACAATTTAAAAAAAAAGAAATTACTTGACTCATCCACACCCAGCCAAGTACCAGATACAAGAGCTTTTAAGCTGGATGATGATGCCTAAAGCTGAAAAATTTTGGTAAGTTACTACTGCCTTTTCGAATACTTGCCCAGATAGGACAAAAAGCACCTCTATCGACTTCGCACAAATGAAGAAGTTTCAATGGCAGTTAACAGATGGCGCTGTACATAATAGGCGTTAATAATTTTGCTCGCCCTACAGTCCTGAATCACGCAAGTGAAGTTTACACAGCGACTATACTTATATACACTATATACAAATTCCTGACATCAACAGTCGGGTCGCGTCCCGCCAGGCACGATTGCCCACCCTGGTCGTAAGATTCTCCCTTTGTGTTGGAGGGACATCACATCATGTTCCTCCTCACACCTATCAACTAAAGTCCACGCTGATCTAATCGCTGGCAAAAGCTAGAACATACTAATTGTGTACATGAAGAAATTGTTTTTATCTATGGAACTACCAATCCGATAAGAATTAATATTTTCCTTAAGGTAATCCGTTTATTGTGGAATGATATAGATATAAAACATCACGCTACGAGTCCCGGATCAGTAATCATAAATCTGGGTGAAACCGCGGAGAATAAGCCCAAAGCTATCGGGTAAAAATACCTATTATCAATTGTTTTATTTATCATAGTAAATACTAAATATTCTATTAATAAATTCAATTATTGCTGTGTTTCTAGAAACTAAAAAACATTCATAGAGTTACGGATTAGGAATGTTATAATAATTTTGAATCGGTGCCGAGCAGTTTTTTATCAGAAGCACGTTTTAACATAGGTAAGTGAACTTTGTAGCTACGATAATTGTATCTGTGCAATGAGCATTGAACATACCGGCTGTATAATAACAAACTTCTAAGAAAACACGCAGATTTCAACTACAATATGATACATATTATACCTACTTGTAGAACAAAACAGAGAAAATATATACCTACTTGCAAATTAAATTTAGAATTACGCTGCTAACTCGAGGCTTAACTCATGGAGCCTAGTTAAGAGTTGAGCCTAAGAAAGGTACTTCTAACAAATACTCTACGAGTATAGGCCCAACTAGGTCAAAAAGTTTAAAATAGATGAGCCTAAGTCAAAATGTAATCACAAGGATACATCAGTTCGCTGATTTCAGCATGAATGGGCCGGCTTGACCGGGGAAGGACTACCCTCTCACAGAATATCGACGTAAAATAGCAGTATTCCCACTGTTGTGTTTCGTTCGGTGAGTGAGAGTGCCGGATGCCCAATCACCCTCTATCCCGCTTCCCGCTCCTTCTCCTTCCCACTTCCTTTTATTCGTAAAGGGTCGCCAACGCGCAAGTGATGCCTCTGGTGTTGTACGCGTCTATAGGCTACGGTGACCACTTACCATCAGGTGGGCCGTATGCTTGGTTGCCACCTTAGTAGTACAAAAAAAAGAAAAAAGTTCAAAAAGTTTACAGCCGCTATTGACAGCTGTGAAGACTCAACGACGATAATTGAGCCTCTAATTCTTTGTTGAAAAGAAAACTCCACATACTAGGAATAATTCCTGTGTTCCGGGGGACTTTATCAACATTCCAACAACGGATATAGTGAACACCCAGATTCGGAACAACCATTTGTGGACCACACAAATGTTTGTCCCAAGTCCCATGTGTCCCAAAACACTTGGCGCGAGGCGACCACTTAAACTACTACGCCATCCGTGCAGTCAAGAAATAATGAAACAGTGTTTGTCAAGTCTCTCTTGAAACAGGAGTTATAGTCCTAGTCCGGCAGTCCATAAGTATATATATTAAAATAGTAATGGTTCCAGCATGCCACCTTGAGACATATCGTGCTTTGTGAGCCGTGGTTCAGTACTTATTGTACTTTTAGGACATATTCTAAAAATAAGTTTTATTGTCAAAAAGCATGTAACATGTACTAAGTTTTCATTTAAAATATAGCTCACCATCGCCCTAAAAAGTTTTACTTGTAGATAATACGTTGAAATAATTTAAACAGTCAGGACGTGATTAATATGGGTTTTCCAATGTACTATGTTTACAATAAAATTATCATTTTCAATTGAGTATGCTGTAACTGCCAATACCTACAGCGCTTTCGAATACTTCCTAATGTCGCAAATTAGATATCGGTGAACCGGAATAACAGAAGTAGGTATACCTACCGATTGGAACCCGAATTAATGCCGAAGTAAGCTTCCACAGATAGTAGTAGAACGAGTGTACTTAGCTTACTGTGAATACTGTTATCTTTTATTTTACATGTCTTAGCATTATGGCCAAATATACTTTGAAGAAGCAAGCTGAAGAGTTTTAGACCTACATATATCTCGTAGCTATGTTAGGTTAGGTGAGCCGGTTATTGTCTACCAGGTAAGTACAGATGTAAGCTTTACGCTGCTATTAAAAATTTTCTAGCAGAAGAAACTAGTAAACGGGATTCTAACAAGAAACCAGCAGAAGCTGTTTGATTTGGTAAGGCAATGAGGTTGTGTTTACTATCTTTAATTCGAATAAACATGGTAAATATTTTTAATCAAATAATTACTTAAGTGATTTATCAACATAATTGCATTAATTGTCGTATCAACTTTACTATACTGATGTAATTCATATTTTGTGTGTTACTTTGGATACCTTGCTTGCCGCTGGAACTCAACACAAGCTATCTGGACTACTTCTGTAGAGCGAAGGGACTTCAGCAGCCTGGCTGTTCTATTTTGTGTAGTCTCACTATTATCAAAATTGGAAGAATCCTGCCTCAAAAAATACTTCATTATTTAGTGAGTGTAGTGATGCACCTCTAAACTAATGTAGGTACAAATTATAAAATAAAAACACGCTTTTGTATGGCAAATTAGATTTAATATTATTATATCTTTTGGGAGAGGAATCTTATTTTCTTACAAAAATACTTATTAGTTATTACACACGCTTGGTTTGTTCCTCAGCGTTGTGTCGATACAAATTTGAACCTATTTTCAACATTTTCACTTAGCCCATTCTGGATATTATTTGCTTTCCTGTCAGTAATTGACAAGTGGACAATACTTATGTATACATTATAATGTGTGTATGCAAATATCGGGCATTTTATATAAAGGTGAATTTATTTTGCACCGAACCTTTAATAATATTTAAGAATGGTCTATTTGTCAAATTTTAAACCTGGGTTGCCCAGTAGTATGGAATGATTAAAGTACCAACTAATTAATTCCATGGTCTCGAATCTCACACAGATTTGAAAAGATTTAAAATTATTAAAGATCTTTTAATTACACTCACTATATTATATCTACTTCTTATCATAAAATGGTCTTACCTTAAATAAATATAATATGAGCTACTTATTCTAATGGGCCAATTTCATGTAGCCCGGTTTTCTTATTTCTATTATTATTTATTTACAAATGTTACCAACACTTATGTAATAATAATCATTGTTTTATATATTTTCTTCTCATTCTGAGGGATACACTATACAAAGAGAGAGTAGTTTATTAACAGGGCTTATAATTGATTAATTCTCACATTATTATACTTAGTATTCTTAGTAAGTACTAGCTGTGCCCGCGATTCATATACGCGAACATGAATTAATTTATGGATCCTAATTACACACTATAACTAATATATTTTAATATTTTTGCATTTGTCAAAATAAAAAAGAAATAAATCGGCTTATCTCAAACATCAGAATGGGTTCTTTGTTGAGATAAACGCACAGAGAAGCAGGCTAACATTAGCTCGCACAAGTTTACATTTTTATTGGATTTGACTTGGGAACTTCAACTATACATTATGCATTTATAATTTAGATGAATGAAATTTAAAACAGTATAGATAAATACTACTTTGTTTATAGGCATACTTACAGTAAAAGTTTAATATTAAGTACATATATTATATCATTAAGTAATAAGTCTCTGAGTTACAGCATTGACATCGCCAAAGTATTGGCTCACGTTTTGTAAGCAATGTCTTTAACTCTTTTTCTACTAGGTATCACAAAGGATTGATTAATCACAATAGCAGCATGGCTCTGGTTGATCTACGATGCGAGTGCGAGACTGCGGCGGCACGGCGCGCGGCGACCGCAGCGGCAGCGGCACGCCGCGCGTGAACGCGCCCGTGCTTGGCGAGGTGGTCGGAGCGCGCGAACCTCTTGCCGCAGTCACTGCACCGGTAAGGCTTGTCGCCAGAGTGGCTGCGCCGGTGCCGCGCCAGCTCGTCCGAGCGCGCGAACCGCCACGTGCACCCGCTCCAGGTACAACTGTACGGCTTTTCCCCGCTATGACGTCGCAAGTGAGCACGAACGTGCGATGCTTTTGCGTACAATTTGCCGCAATCCTCAACCGGACAACGGAACGCGTTGAGCTCGGGACAGAACTTTGGCTCTCCCCAGGAACGCACTTTCACATCACTCTTCACTGGTCCACACGGCTTACTCGATCCGCTTTCTTGTATACCTATGTAGTCATGTGTTTGCAGTGCACATAAGGATTCAGTACTACTTCGCAAAGATAAGTCAGTACATGACTGTGTACTTGGAGAGTCATTGGAAATATCGCTGCTTAGAGCTTCTAGAAGATATTCATCAATGATACTCTTGTCAAAATCACCGATATCGAATACAGGCCCATCGCCAATGTTCAGATCCTCCTTATTTAAGTCACTAACACCATTGCCACCAAAATTATCACAGTTAAACAAATCACTGAGCTGCCAGTCACCATCTGAGTCCAAAGAAGGAAGTTCAAAATTTATGAGGCTCTCCACCGGGGATAATTCAAAAAGTGGTTGGTCGTGGATGAGCGCATCCTCAAGAACTGGCCAGTCGCAATACATTATGTGCCTGAAAATAAATAATAACAAAATTAGAAATGTTAACAGAAATCATAAAATGCATAACTACTACGTTACTGACGTTTAATATTTGAATGAAATAATGCAATAGTTACATACGATTTTTAATTTCTTGTGGATCTGCCAGTGTTTTGTTTTGTTTTAAACCGTACAGTTTGTGATGACAACGTGAGCAGCAGTATTATCAGGATGAGCTGCAGACAGGCGGTTGTGTCGCGTCCCGGGGTTGGAATGAGCAGAGCAGAGATGGAGCGCCGGACACCGCGACGGACGCGCGATAACAACTACGATCGGCGATTATCGGCGGATCCGTGCACATGTCCCACACCGTACATCACCGACGACTGGAACTTTTTAAAAATGTGTAATCGTTGCGATTATCAATCCCTGTACGTAAATAATTAATAACTGGTAAATACCACGGACTGGCATGTGCCATACAATGTATGCTAGGTCGCCTCACATCAAGTATCGCATTGTTTTTGTCTACATTTTTATATATTTTGCAGTTAAAGTGATAAAACATGTAGAAAAATATCAATTAACAAAGCCGTTATTGAACATTATTGAGACTCGGATCATTCATATTATGTTGTTATCGGTTGTTTGCCCTACTTGCCCGTTCGTTCTTTTACCTAAGTTAATAACAATATTGAATAGCTACAACATGATTTACAGCATATTCTTTCCACTTAGCCTCATAAAGAATTGCTTTAAATCAGTCATATATTGCCTTATTTATATTCTAGTTATTGTTGCAATTAATCACAATCTTATAAATTAGAGCACTATGTGAATATCGTATTTTATAAGCACTGAATACTTACTTATCTTCTTAAAACTAAATGTCCATTATTAATTCTGTATTTAGATTTCGAGCACTTGTTGAATGAAGAATACAGTCGCTAGATAACTTTATAGTCATTTCTAATTTGTAAATGATACTTAAGTACTCTGATAACAAATACATGTGCTACGAATTATTCGGAACAAGCGCGTGCGTTACTCAAACTTAGCGTCAAACCCGACTGTTTCGAAAACTGCGAGATGCCCACTTAAATGCTTTAAGGTATATGTTTGTAATTTTTCGTTGGTCGCTTCGATAACCCCGACTAACTCTCTTTGTTTTTGTTTAAATTATTATAATTGACTAATAATAATAACGTAGTGTGTCATATCAGATTGTGCACGTCATCGGTAGTAAAGTGCATTCATTGATAAATTGTTTCAAATCCATTCAAGGATCGTTATCACTATTTTTCCGTTGTGACAGCCGATGTCATATAAATATGGCTTTGTGTTTTACAAATTGTAGGTATTCAAAATATCTATCCAGTAAAAGGATACATTCTATACCGGAAATAAATCAAATAATAAAGACAGGTGATGATGTTAATTAACTATGTATTGTTATGGATTTTTCCTTTGTAACAATAATGTGTTGATAGATACTGCCAACTTTTTATCAGCGTTGATGCAGAGAGCGACTCTATTATGAATATTATAACTACAAATTTCCAAACTCAGAGCTTGGTTATCTGTAATTACAATAATACTGTGTAAAAACAATAATATTTATAATATTACATATTATAGATATTATGCTCAGCGTTAGTGAATGTTCTGCATGAGATCTCGGGTTCGATTTCTGAGTCGGGCAGTGATTTTGGGATTTTCTGGAAGTCTGGAAGTAAATGTGGTAGACGGCAATAGCCTCATCTTTAATTACGTAGGTCTTAAAACCATAGCTGGCTAAAATTTACTGATAAGGCGTGAAGGCCATAAAAGGGTAAGAAGTAGTACCAGAGTACGAGACCATCATAAATCGTCAAGTCATCACGCTGTTCTTCTTTTAATCCTAAGAGGATAAAAGAAAGAACAATGTAGGTATCATTAAATTACATAATTATGTCCTTTACATTCTTCTATGCCCTGTCTACCAATATTTAACCTACCACTACTTACAGCTACTTAAAATTAGATCTTTGTGACCTACTGAATCACGAGTAAACCCTTGAACGAATTTTCATAAAACTTGGCACGCATGTAGACCACAACCTAGATTAAGTCCGCGGCAGATCTTCTGCTTATTACTATGTCATATGCTTATACTACATCAAGTTTATAGTAATGTTTCGTGTTTGTTAAATAGTCAAGAATTACTGTACATATTTTAAAGATATTTGGCATGGTATTAGCTTGAAATCTTGTACCATGGAAAAGAATATAGACTACAATTTAAAGATATATCTATTTAGGTAATTTAATACTAAGTAGCTGTCGCCACCAAAACTTTGCCAAAGTGATGTACGACATGACTTACTGTCATTATTTCTCTCCGTAGTACAGAAAGAAGGAATGTGATTTAGAATCCATTAAAAATTGTGTTTATCCATATTTAATATGGATAAACACTTGTGTTAAAATAATTCACATGGATACAATAACTTGCGAAGATAAAGAAAAACCTAAGACATGTGCCGATATTTTGTACGGTTAGTCTGGCTATACTACTGATGACTGCGTGCGGGCAAGCGACCCGGCCTTCTAGGGGTGTAAATACCATACACTCACCTATTCGCGGTATTAATGTTCTACTCCTTCCGTTTTCTCCTATTTCTGTTGGCTTAAATCTATATCTTCATTGGTATCTATAAGGGATGCCAAGACGGCCGTGACATCCCAGAATTGTCTGGTGCTATCGCAGAATGTTTGATTTGAAATCAAAATTGTAGGATTTTATATAGGCCTTCGCAATTAAAGGGCCCGGCCTTACCAAAAAACCTTTAGATACGTATAGCCTATTCCATCTTAATACTGGCCTAAAAACGAGTTTAATTACTTAAAAAACCTAACTGTTCCATCCGTTTTAGTTAGTCGATAAGCCTTCTACATCTCCTTATAAGTTTGAACTAATTATGCAGTTATAATTACTGTAACAAGTTACCAGTATTACCTATGCATTGCACATAATACATTACAAGTAGGTACAATGTGTGGGGAAAATTATCGAGGTTTTGCGCAGATGATGTTTTTTTTTACGTTGCGTCATTGCGTTCGTCTAGCCATCGCTATCGCGCGTGGCGGCCGGCGGCGGCGGTGCCAGCCACCGCCAACATCTGGCTTCGCGATCGCTCTCTCAACGCGCTACGCTCATGTTACACTGACATCCGATTTTATGCGATGCTATCGCGTCAATATGTATGCTGTACCTACCTATATTTATTCCGTTAATAACGATAGTATTGTTTTATTATTTTGAATTAGCAAATAACTGGCAGGCCTCTTCCTTTTTTTTATTGATCTTGCTCTAACCATGTAGACATTGAGTAGAGGTATGTAATAGTATACATAGTAATCGATTACGTCTAATTGTATTCACACACATTCTCACATTTGATCAACATGCGATGGATTCGATGACATTTGTCTTCATATAGTTACCTACTGTATTTACATGAAGAGTAAGGTTTTAAAAAAGACAAGTATACTGTTTTTGACAGTAATCGAATGAAATCCATCTCATTACTCTTTATTTTTCAATTTCACTTGAAAGTTGTTGGTGAACATTTTAGTAGGTAAGGCTTATATAGGTATATAAAGGGGTTTTGGACATATATTCGAAGGTGCGGTAATGTGCAGGTACTGCGCATATTAGGCAATCTGGGGTCAGATTTATTTTTAGACAACACCCTAACTTGAAATAATTCCTATCTCGCGGGGGACTTTACAAATATTCAACCGATGGACACGATGACTCGCAACAACCAGGCCTGAGGATCGAACCCAGTACGCTCGGCACAGCAGCAGTGGCGAGGCGACCACTTGACCTTATTCTCATAAGGAACTTGAGACTTGTGGCACGACTCGGGATAAGCACTGTGCTCTTATTGAGATAAAATCATAGTATTTTTATGTTTTGATTTTCTTATTATGCATTTTATATATCTGATTTAAATAACTTTATTTACTTACATATTATCTTAATGTAATAATTACATACTTAACACATTAAATAAGTTAAGACTGAAGGCACTTAATATGTATATAGGTTATACACATATTAAGTGAAGCTATATTTAAAAATTGACATAATAATTATAAAATCTGAATATTAACATAACTGGTTTAGGTGTCCTGGAATTTAGTAGTAGTCAGTATCCGTCAACTTTTAACGTGCCCAGAAGGCTGGCAGCATTGCTACGTTAGTGGCGTAGCGTAGTGGCCCGCCCCCGGCGGCACTTTAAGAGGGGCAAAATTTTACAATATATAATAATAATATCTTTAAAATATTGGAACCATTTCATGACAAACAAGAGGAATGGGTAGATGTACTACCTAGTCTTGCCATAAATATTGTTACACGGAAAAACCTTTTTCTTTTCTTTTGGTTATAATTCTTTTTTAGTTTATTCATTAATATAATAACATTAAAAATATATGAAGCTCATTGGCTTTAATATAGTCCTTTAAATGTTTATGCCTGTTATCAATAGAAACACGCACTGTCTCCATGGGAAAATTCTTTACTGCTAATCTTATGGATTGTTTTAGGGACTCCAAATTATCATGGACATTTAGGGCACGCCATACTCTCTAAAACTGACCATAAATCATAATCCAGCGGATGAATATCACGTCCAGATTAGATAACGTACAGTCTTCAGCTCTGATGAAGTCCGAAACATTTGTTTTCAACCACGCTTGGGTGCTTGAGCTTTATGACCCAGTGCTGAGTCTTGCTGAAAAGACCATTCTTGGTTATGGAACATGGAGTTGTTAAGAGGCCTAACCATCTTCTCAAATCGAATCGTATCTTGATACACTTGTGCCGATATTTTGGCCTTTTCCACAAAAGTATGGCTCAGTCACTCCTTGATAGCTAACACCCCACCGAACCATCCCTGACGTCGTATAATGTCCACATTGTTCTCTGCTGATTAATTGGGCAGCTTCTCTATAGAAGCTCTATAGCTTTGAGCATAAACTCGGTCATTCTGCTTGTTAAAACATTGCTCAGTAGTAAAAAAAATCTCGTCAGTAAATACATTTTTTCTGTGACCTACCTTTGCGTACCGCTTAAGAAGTTGTTTTGATTTTACCACCCTATTCATTTTTAGATTATTAGTTAATAAATGACTAGGGCGTCTCTTCTAAGCTGCAAGTTCTAAGTCATCTTTTAAATACGCGACATGGTTCTATATTTATTTCCCGATATAAAATCTTTTGCTTTCGGACAGGATTTATTCTAATTCTTTCCTTCGCTGCTTTGGTTACCTTTTTCGTACGAATACTATGTTGACGGCCAGATATTTTTCTGTCACAAACAGAGGAGGTTTTATTGTACCTATCAATAGCTCAGTACACAAACATTCGACTTATTAGTCGAATTCGTCGAATTATTACCCTCCATCTGCTTGGTATTCCAAGCGGATGGAGAGTTTGAGAAATTGCATTTGGCTGCATACCTACTTCGTGTAATGCTATCACAGCAATTCGATTCTCTTTATCACCAATTGGCGCGAAAATGAGAAAACACAATAAATACTCATATAAGAATTATAGATTCCAAATTCAAATGTAATATTATGTTATTTTTAAATTGTAACAGTATTTATGGCAAAAGAAGCATGAGAGCAGAATAAATGCTGTAGAAATAAGAGCGCTAAGTAACATAATATATGTGGTGTGACTCTGAAAGATAGAATAAGGAATAGTGTGATTTGAGAGAGATTCGGCATGAAAGTAGATATAGTGACAAGAATAGAAAAGGGTATGTTAAGCTGATTTGGGCATATAGAAATAATGGACGAGAAAAGACTGACTAAACCTACATTCTACGCAAATAAATATTTCTATTTCTAAAAAAGTTTATAAGGCTAGTGCGAATGGAACAGTCGCAAGGGGAAGACCTAGGCGAATGTTTCTCGATCAGATCGGAGACGTTCTGGACAAAGGCCAGGTTAAGAACACCTTAAACCGGCGAGCTTGTATGAGGAATGTGATGGAAGTTAAAGAAGCCCAAGAAGTGTGTCAGGATTGTAGCAAATGGAAATCTTTAGTCTCTGCCTACCCCTCTGGGAAAAAGGCGTGAATCTATGTATGTATGCAAGTATGTATTTATGGCCAGACTAAATATACACAATAATGATGAATGTTCTTGCCGAAAAGTTCTTTAGAATTAATGTATATTATAGTCTTTATTGTATATTATGTATATAGTCTTTTAAATTGAAATACCTAAATGAGAGGGCGGCAAAATTTTCTTCCGCCCCGGGCTGCTGACACCCACGCTACGCCACTGTGCTTCGTAGAAATGCATGAATGCTGACACTTTGGGCCAATAAAGAATCAGCCTGCTGATCCCATGAAGCATCGTTTAGATGTTTTGCGAGTTTGACATACAATTGTTATGTTGTGTATTTTTATAGTTTACATACATAGGTATTAAAAAAAACCCGAACTTTACTAGAACTGATTGTGAACTTCCGATTCTGACTAATATATTTTAATAACACTGTGTCGTATAACAAACATAAACAACTCGAATAATCAGCGTGTTTTTTTATTATTTTACATGATATAGATAATGTGAAAAATATTCGTTGAAACCGACAGCTTCGTTCACTAGATAATCGGGTACTGATATAAACGCAGACTTATGTGTTTGCGATTATATTTACCTATGTTCGATCCTGAGGTCCTGCTTTTGATTCCTGGTTAATGCAGTGTTATTCCGTTTCTCTATTAAGAAAGCCACGTCGCCGTCATAGCCACTATCAGGCTAAAGCTGGTCTCAAAACTCGTAGCAGCCTCGACTGCCACGCAGAGGTCTCGAGTTCGATCCCAAGGCACGCATCTCCGACTTTTCGAAGTTATGTGCGTAATAGTTAATTACTGCTCGCTTTAACGGTGACGGCAAACATCGTGAGGAAACCTGCATGTTTGAGCGTTCTCCATAATGTTCTCGAAGATATATGCAGTCTGCCAATCCGCACTGGGCTAGCATGGTGGACTATGGCCTAACCCTTCTCACGCTGATAAGAGGCCCGTGCCCAGCAGTGGGCCAGTTTAATATAGGGCTGATGTTATATTCTCTCAAAACTAAAAGGGTTAGCTAGAGTCCGCCATGTTAGCCAAGAGCTGGCAAACTTAAGACGTTGAGCGTCACTGGAGTCGTCGGCTGTCCACGAACAGTACATTATCATTTATCACAAATAACAAATAATTTCTCATGCTCGTTAATAAAATCTTATTATGTCAATAAAATAGCCTAGGTTAATCAAGGACAGTGCAGCTTACTGTTATAACATTATCATTGCTCAATAAATTCGAGTAATTATAGATCCCTTACTTATAAACAAACAAAGTAAATCTTACCTCTTAATAATATTTGTATATTATACCTATGCACATACCTAATTATAATACGAAACTAAAATTGATTAATTAAGATATGGACTAGTCCCAAACCAAGGGCAGGTTAAATGTGTCCTGTAATGATACCTATATGTCCGAGATAGTTCTAAGTAGGTAATTACTTATCTTGTAATAGGAATTTATCAGCAAGTATTAGTGGATATGAGCACGTTATAGGTATACATGTGTCCAGATCCGATAGTCGCCGGTGGCTGGCACTGCCACCATCTGTTTACATAGCTACATACTCGCAAACTTTGAACCTTCACTTGTTTTGATATCCAGATTCATTCATTCAGATTATCCTTTGAATATTGTTTTTATTTAGAACCTTGAATCTGCCTAAAGAAGTAAGCAAAAGGTACCTATTATGTATATCCATATTTTGGTTAGTAATCCTATCGTGCTTTTTTCTTTGTTGTCTCAGATGGCCTTGACAACTTTACGCGGACTATGGGTGAACGCAGAAGCCAAACCGCCCAACGTTTTGTGCCCCATGTTGGGCAAACTTATACCCGACTGTCGAGCATAAACCAAGCTAGTCACCGAGCGAGAATACCCGAATTAAACTTTTACTCTGCCAGGGAATACTGACATGCAAATTGCAATCATAGCACAAAATAATAAATGTTTTGCACTAAACAAATATTAAAAAGGAACATGTGGTAAAAACTGCATTAACGCATTTAAATTTCCGAGTATAGCTCTGAGATAACATCTGTTGCGAAAGTATTTATTTGGAAAACAATAGCGAGCTGTTAACTGCGTCAGCCATCGCTATCGTGATATTTTCCGTAATATGATACGAAGATGTTATCAATAGGTTTGCCATTTATTCTAAAATAACCCAAACCATACCACATGCTTAATGATATTATTATCTCATGTGCTTTTGGAATTTTGTTAATCTAATTGTGTACATGACAAGCAATGATACAGCTAGCAACTACATTGGTAATAAGCAGATTGGTACACACGGCTACACATTAAGTAAGACACCCTATATACGCATAACTACGCTACATACATAATAGAGAATTGTCAGAAAGGGAGTGGTGTCGATGTAATGGTAAGGATAGAGCGTCGCGTCCCATTCAGCGTGAATGAGACAAAATAACAAAAATATAACTCATTCTTTTGCACGATTCGCAGCTTTCAACTTCTAATAGTTCAAAGTCCAAACAGTCTAGGTTGATGTGTCGCTGTGTGTACAATGGATGATTAGTTATTGACTGCCCGTATGGCGTAGTTGTTTAAGTAGTCGTCCCGCCATGCGCCACTGCCACTTGTGTGATCCACAAATGGTTGTTCCGAGTCTGGATGTTCGTTGTGTCCGTTCACAGTTCAATGTTTGTAAAGTACCCCGTTCTACAGGAATTATTCCTAGAGCGGGAGTTGTCTTTTCTACAAATAAAAAAGTGATGATGATATCGACACATCAGTGTAACCAAAGCTCAAAGCGTTTTTTCTCCACGTGGATTCAATACCGCGTGATAAGATGTGGTGTTTGTATATAAAACAAAGATAATATAGTAGTGCGTATTTTTTTGTCTTATTATTGTGGCTTATGGCTTGGAAAGTACAGCTGCGTGAAAACAGAAATAATACAATTTGTTTGTTTTAATTTGTTCCAAGGACAACAATAAAGCTGACGTGTTTTGGTTTAACTCAGCATTGTTTTTACCACAAAGTTTTTACCGTTCTTGATGTAATGGTAAGGTAGCGTCATTGGCCCAACTTTGTTTCTCATATATGTTAACGATCTGGGTGTGCTCACTTTACCTGAGGGCAGAGCGGTAATGTTTGCTGACGATACTGCCCTTTTGTTTAGCGACAATACGTGGAGCGAAGTTTATGAAAATGCTCAATCGGGTTTCAACATTGTACTTAATTGGCTAAAGAGTAATTTATTAACCCTCAATAATGATAAAACACACTACATTACATTCTCACTCAAACAAAACCCTACAGCCCTACCAATATCTTCTTCTCACAAAATACTGGCCCACTCATGTAATCAATCGCACAGCAGTACGTGTACCTGTACAGTCTTACAGAAAAAAGATACTGTGAAATATTTGGGAGTTGTGATAGATAATACCCTTAGATTTCATGAGCATATAAACGCACTTAATAATAAATTACGTAAATTAATATACATTTTCAAGTCAATAAGATGTGTCCTAGACCAAAAGCAGGTGAAAGCTACTTACCTTGCTCTTGCTCAATCAGTGATAACTTACTGCATTACCACTTGGGGTGGAGCGCCAAAAACCACTTTAATAGATCTAGAGCGAGCTCAGCGGACCATCCTAAAGGTTTCGTCATTTAGGCCATATCGTTATCCTACTGCATTGTTGTACAGGGAGAGCGAGGTTATGACAGTGCGCCAGTTGTTCATATTGTGTACCTTGTTGAAACAACATTCCCAACTGACTTATAACCCTAAGCTGTCCAGCGGCAAAAGGCGTTACAATCCCGTACAACGCATTAGGCTATCAACAAAGTACTCCAAGCGATTTTTTTGTCACTTGGGTGGCTACTTGTACAATAAGGTAAACCGAACCATACCCATATTCCATCTTACCAAGGCTGCATGCAAGAGAACTCTTACTAATTGGGTAAAAGGTTTAAACTATGATGAGACTGAAGCTGTGCTTTCCATACCAGTTTAAGGTGTAGGCAATTGGTCACTCTTCATGAGATAAACACACACACACACCCACGCACACACGCACACATACACATGTACACACACACACACATTCACACACATCACACACGCATACACACTCATAAACCAACTAACATCTATTGTTCAATATTATTCGATGTATTCTTTTTTTTTTTCTTTTTATCTATGCAAACCTGTCTAGTTTAACTTGTAAATGCTAACAGAAACAACATGTAATACAAACTAACTACTTTATTCTATAAAAAAGTATGATATAGCAGTAATGACCAACTTGTATATTACTTGAAATGTAACTAACTAAGGGGTGGAGACCTGGTGTCCTGAAACACAGGCCTCGAGCCTAGCTTAGGCACCAGTCTCCCACAATATAATATTAAGGCTCACATGTACTTTTTAAATGTAATGTTACTATATTGTGGTGAGAAATAAATCAATTATTATTATTATTATTATTATTATTATTATTAATGACAAAATATTGTTTTATATGTATTATGTCATTGGTCCAAAAAGATTGTCCTGAAATTTTATTTCAAGTAATGTGATGACATAATCTTCTGTTAACGTTAATGACATCTAACCCAGGTTAAAAAATAAGGTATACTTGACACAGGTAATGACTGGGCACGGTTGCTTCGGCCAATTTACTGTTTCGCATAGGCCGACAAGAGACGCCTGGTTGTCACCACTGCGGTGACTGCCACGATTTTGTTATAAACACGGCGCTGCACACGTTAGCGGATTGCCCCGTCTGGGCATCGCAGCGCCTTGAATTGGTCGCGACAGTCGAAATGGTTGCCCTCTTGCTCCCGGCCGTGGTTCAGTCCATGGCCCGGAGTACGAGATCCTGGAATTCTGTTCCCTCTTTCTGTGAGGAAGTCATTTCAAGGAGGCGGCGGAGCGGGAGAGTACTTCGTTTAAACCCTCTCCCCGACCGCAGAACCGGGCGCCGGAGTGCGCAATACGACCTTCGGCCACCATAAGGTTTTACCTGTGGGGTAGGCATCGTGGACCTGCCCGCCATCCGATCAGCTCCAGATCTGAGAGGCGGCGTGCGTGTTCCCATGCGTGCCTTGGTGTCGTGCTGTCTTCGTTAAATAAGAGATAGTTAAATAGTTAGTGAAATAGTTAAAATTAAGAGTGTACTTTTGGGTAGGGAAGTTTCATGTAGGGTTCCCTTTTCTATCCACACATGTGTAAATAAAGCCACAATAATTTCCATAAAATACGTTTATTTATAGCATCACATCTCACTCTCCGCAAACCCAAAAATCCCAGTTGTCGCCTGCTCTAAATAAATTATATACTTAGGGCCAAAGATATCCCCAAAAATGCCACATTATTCTTGGATACAAGTCAATCCCAATAAAAATTAAGTACTAAGTTTAACTCAGTTTCTGAATAGCAAGCACAACATTTGATAGCAGGCAGTCAAAAGCATGTCAATCAGTTAGATTGGTTGACTAAATTAGCAACATCTAATTAAAATTCAATTGGAATCGGTCAGAAACTGGGTGTAAATGTTACTCAGAGATATAAATGCACCTCCTATAAAAAAATATTGAAATCCATTCAGCCATTATTTTTTCTTTGTAAAAAGTCCTGTCCAGTACCACGAACACAAAGAACACACAGGCTCGGTGTAACTATTTGTGAAGCACACAAATGTTTAACCCATTGATCGAACTCACTACACACGGCGCAGTGGCAGTGGCGAGGCGATCACTTAAACCACAACGCTAAATGTGCAGTCAGTTTTCCTGTAATGCTTCACACAGACAAATAGTCAAACCAACTATACCTGCAATGCACTTGACACTAGATTATTTAGATATTAATAAAAACGCTTGTATTCCTTCATAAGCACCACGCACTTGCAATTGTCTTCTCAGACGGACAAGCTGCTCAGAAATTCGAAATCTCGTGACAAGGCAAATCACGACCTGCACCAAACGTCCACTTTGAACGTCTTCATTTCAGTGTTAGTGTGTATCGAGCAAGAGCGGCAACATTCGTCTACGTGCCTTTTAGGTTGTGTGGCGCTGCCTTCGGGTCTTATTGGACACTACAACGTGTTGTAATCTTGTACCGTTGCGTCTAAACAGTGGCGATTCTCACCGGTTTCGCATAGGATCGTTCCACTGTGAAACGGTTGTTTAAACTGTACTGGTTAGTTTTGTTCCCCTACGTTCAAGGACAAAGAAGTGCTATATTTTCGTTAAAAACTGCGTTGAACAGGAAAAGAGCACACCTGTATATATAGTCCAAGGGTCAGGCAGAGGTGTAACCTACATATTTCTATGTTACCAGCTATGTAGGTATATAGATCCCAAGTAGTTGAGATCGAGCCTATTGCCATCTTACCATCACAATATCAGCCTCCAACTAAGAACTTTTATGTTATTCATCAGGTCATCGTTCATGAGTCATCAAGTATAATTTACAGTCCTTATAATAATACTGCGACACATAACGTTTTAAAGAAAATTAAGTTTTCCATTGCGCAATTAGGATAGTTTGTCTGGACGTGAGTCAGTCGTTTTATCTGCTTTTCTACGCACTTGTGTGAGTGTAATGAGGTCGCCGAGATACACCACATGCTTCGAATAGTAATAGAGCATGAGATGATCATAACTGACAGCTATAATTTGAAGATCTAGCTAGACAAACAATAAAACAAGATAGCTGCGCCTGTATATCCTCAAAATGTTAAGCAGACACCGATATTTGGATTAGATGTATGACATCCATGTACCACCACGTATACATATTTCCACCGACTTACTCGTATTCTTACTACGTATGTAAGTTTGTTTTTTACGCTTTAACATTATTAGCATTATTAATAATTACTTATTATAAATTATTATTAATAATTACCTACACGTTATTAGGGGTACAGAAAAGGACATAGAAATACCATTTGAATTGCAACCAGAAAAAAGTACAAGTAAAAATAAATTCACGCTTGTATCTTCCTCACATTCTTGTGTCACCCGTATAGTCGGTATGGATGTCTATTAAACATAGTTCGTCACTACTGCGTTGGGAGCTGTACTTATGCTGTACTGGATCTTGAAGTTGAACTGTGCTCGATAAAAATAATGGATCGCGATGGAAAACTGATTAAAAAATCGGTGGACCGAAAAAAAGATTGTGATATCCCGATTGTCAAAAGTACTGGACCTGTGCCGAACCAGTGAGGAGCAATCCTTCCTCTGCCCATCTCCTAGGCCGGTTCTGCCATACATACCTATTTCATTCTTACCTATAGTAAAGAAGAAATCGTATTGTACCCTTAAGCGGAGAACTAACTATACAACTACAATACAAAAAAATACAATTAAAGTGTCTGTTTGTAATGTCAAAATAACAGCTGTTTACTAAATGCTTGCGAAAGTATAATTATACGGTACTAATATCAAAAAACAAACTTTGTTTGTTCCGGCTGGACCAATTTTGATGGGGCATTCACTGGCAGATATCTGATGTTACAAGAAGTAAAGTTTATTAAAAACATTAAACCTTTTTTTAAATTCCACATGGACGCAATCGCGGATAACAGCTAATTTATATGTCGACGGTTCCCCGGCTATTTGACCTAAGCGAAATTTTTTTGCGAAAATAAGTGACATATACATATTTGGAATCGGCGAATTTTTCTACGTCGTTTAAACTGAGTTTCAATTTTTATGAGCACTTTTTTGGCGTGTATACACACGGCTGCACATCAAATTAGACACCCTATATACGCATAACTATGCTACATACAAAATTGAGAATTTTCGGAAAGGGACTCATAAACTTATATGTTGCTTGTGCGTATATACATACGCTACAATACGTATCATATTACTGATAAGATAAATCCGATAAACTGTCGAGGAGGCGAGCACGCACTTATACCTTGAAATCGTAACGGTTTGTGGCCATCCTGACTTCGTGAGGGAGCGCATTCCATAGTATAACGGACTGGACGACGAAGAAAGAATGTAGGAAACAAGATGTATGGAAGGGACAAAGTAAGAGGAGGTTATTGGTAGAACGAAGGCATTTGGTGAGGTTTGAATAGAAAATAATGATGTAATGGCACGCAAACTACGGCGTTGACGAATGGGTAACTATTTTAAAGTGGATCTATGAGATGAAATATGGTCATATTTACAAAGATTATAAATAAATCGAATGCAGTAAGCAGTTATTTAGAAGTCAGTCATATTTATTAAGTAGATCTGCATCCAGGTCATAGTAACACACATCACCATAGTCAATTAAGGGAAAGATCATAGTCTGCACAAACATTATTTTTTCTTAGATGGGAGAAAATTCTTTAGGCGATACAAGGCGCGTAGTAGCACTAGTAACCTGAGCTTGCCAATTTAAATTGGAGTCAATGAACAAACCCAGATCCTTTACAGTAGGACTGATTGTTAAAGGGGTCCCATCAAACGTAACAGGTGGTAAAGTACTGGCTCATCATACCTAAAGGGCTATTCAAGTATTACACAAACAGCACCTTGTCAGTAACAGTAAGCAAAACTCAAACCCTCTCTTCCTATGCTGACGTAAGCATTGATAAATATATTTTCACAATATTTTCGTGAAATCCTTAAACATCCTTTCCACATTCGAGCATCGACAAATAGGTTTGCCACATATGTATATATGTTCAATTCAAAATTTACTGAATTTTACAAAATGTATGTGACATTTAAATTAATAAATATTGCTGTCGTAATCACCATTCCTTTTCCACTCCAAGTAACCAAAAATAAGCAAAGCAAATCCTACCCCCATTGGCGCTTACGTTATACTTGAATGATCCCTAAGACTAGAAACCTAAAAGTAGATAGATACACTTGTGTAGAAGCTCTCCTCGTTTATCACTCAAGATTATGCACCGTAAAAACACATGAGCTTGTGTCCTCAGTCTCCATGCAGCTTGAGGATAGCAGCCCGATAAGGAACTGTCGGTGATGGTAATGCTAATGGGACGTTATTTGAACGGTCAGAGACCTTTTACTACGCCTAATATATGCCGTAAGTTGTTTTTACTGGCTTAATGCGAGACATTTCCTCTCCTAAGGCGCGCATGAAGTATCCAGTAAGAACAGTTTTGTCATTATATTCTATCTGCATAATTATGAACAAACAGCTGCTGCATTATAATTTTTTCAAAGCTAGCTGTTGTAGCTGCGACAAACTAGTGGATACAGATCTCGCGTGCAATGTAAAAAGCCAGCGATCAACTATTATAATTATAACTATCGTTTCATTTACATGGGAAGTTTTATCCCCAACCACGCTTTGCTAGGCTAATCCCTTACCAAGCACATTTGCAGACTATGCTTACGTGTGTATTAAATTTAAGTATTAACGATGAAGGATAACATCGTGAGGAAATCTGCACGCCTGGCACTCAAAGATATCTGAAGTTTATCGCACTGGTCTAATGTGGACTATGGCCTAACCCTTCTCATTCTGAGAAAAGGCCAGTGCCCAGCAGTGGGGCAGTTTATAAGGCCCAAAAGGTTAAGCGAAAACTTATGCCATGGGACCAACGAGGTAGCTGTTGTTACATGCATAAATGTTATTATGCTATATTAATTATTCCTTTCAATAATATCCTGTGCGATAACTTACAAAACCAGTATTGCGATATAAATGGGACGACGTCATTAACCAGCGTCGACTGCATATTGATTCTTGACTATAGTGCGTTTCAAATACGAAGTCTTATTTGACAGATGATCGTTGAACAGCGATAGTGAAGAGACCGTTTCAATCGACACATCCCGAAATCGATTACCAATTAACTTTCCAAACAGTTGTAATCGTGGGTTTAGAATCGAAATAAAAATAGAAAAACAAAAAAAGACTCCATCTAAGTTTGAGATATCGAAAGAATAGAAAAGTCACAGTTATTGTATAAAACGTGTTCAATTGTAAAAAATCTGGGCTTATCCTTGATTAATTCCTAGTATCACTCTATACTTAGTATAAGGGTGCAATAAATGTGGTATATCAAATTTTGATTTTCAAGACGACTACTCTTATGTTTCTTATACTATATACTATGGGATATTTAAACCATACGTCCAATATCGCATCTTCAAATCCATTTTTTAATAAAGAAATATATTAAGCGTTTGCAAAATGGGATTTAGGCATCGTTGCAACGTAATAATAATTAATACCAAATACAAATTTTCTAAAGTATTTCTCGGACAATTGTTTTTACCTCGAATAGGTCGATTTTATAAGATTCATATTGTCGCATCACTGTGAATGATAGTAAAAAAATTAGGTACCCTAGTGCGTAACCATGGTATTGTAGTAAAATGTTATTTTATTTTGATGTTTAAATTATTTAAGACTAATATCAATAGAAATTATTAGTTGATTATGTTTGTGAAACAATTACATAATGTTTTGTATAGATTCTAATTATTTTGAAATAGTCTTTAGTACCATAAGTAATCATTGTTTATTTTAGAAATTTATATGAAATGTGCAGAGTTTCGTGCTATGAAGTGTCAAAAGGGACTTCGTATTTGAAACAGACTATACAACTTTACACGATACTTACATCGCTGTTATACTGCCAGTCTTTAAAGCGGCCGACTTACGACTCCCAGTGCGTCGAGTGTTGTCATTGCCATCCCCACATTGTGTAATTATTCAACCAGAAGTACCTGCTTTGAATGCATAATTTAAGTATCTTTGATTAATTTGCTTCATAGATACAGAGGTGTTGAATGCTAATGACAAATGTTGTCTTGAACAAGAGGGGTGTGTGTGAGGGTTGTGTGTAATAAAAGTGAGAAATATACGGGTTGCGCATATCTTTTCTTTAATACGAGCATTTTACAACAATATTGAAACGAAATCATCATTTGAGATCTGCTGCCAACATACACTACGGGCGCTCAACAAATAAACATAAATTCGCGCACACTAATCTATATAAACAAGTCGCATAAGTACATACAGGCTTCCCGATATAATCTATACATACACTAAAGCTATATCACCACTTGCCACTCTACGTTCCCGGAACGTTCGTCACTCGCTAGTAAAACGTCCACAGTTCACTTGTTGATCTAGTTTGTTCGCTTGTTGCACTGTCTCTTAGTCTGTATCACTAGTAGATCACCTCATACACTGTGGCTTTCTTGTCGCCGGAGCCCGTCACTATGTATTTGTCGTCTGATGAGATGTCACAACTAAGCACCGATGATGATTCCTTTGACTGTAAACAAATAAATATTGGTTAATACATTGTTGCGAGAAACAAACAAATAATGATAATGGTATCATTGTGAACTATAAATCGACTATTTATGATAATTTGTTCTGTTTATACTATTGTTATTTTTATAAAAAAATGCATATAAATGGGTAATAAGCACGATAATGCAATTGTTTGTTGATTCACGGTTATATAAATAAATATTATGCTTTTATTTTCCTTTTGTTTTTTATCGTGAATAAAGCAACTAACTTATTTACTCTTAAAACCCGTGGCGTCATTGCCTGGTTGGAATAATAAACAGTGTATAGTAGCACTAATCATAAAAGCCATAGGAATCATTATAAAATATTATAAAATCAAACATCCGGTTTAAAAAATGACTTAACATACGATTAAGCGCGTATCAACTACTGTAATTAGCTGACTGATTTAGCACAGCCAATCAAATCATGACTTGACTTTGAAACATCGTTGATTAGCCTTTTACAAACCAAGTGTATAGTTTACTAGATTTAGCCCGTGGCTTCGCTCGCATAAAAGTAGGTTAGATAATGGTAGTAACAATACTTTTTTTAAATAAAATATAGCCTATGTTATTCAGTGATAATATAGGTTTCTAACGGAGAAATAATTTTTTAAATCGTTTGTGTAGTTTTGAGTTAAATCCTTACAAGCAAACAAACAAAAAAATGAAATATTTCCTCTTTATAATACTTATTAGTATAGATGTATGTGTGATGCACCTATCAATGAGAATCTACCGATGAGAATAATAATAATATGAATAATCGTTTATTTGAATAACCATATTTCGATTTACAATTATGAACACTGTCACTTAAACTAGGTTAACCTGTGCTATAAGTAACAGAAAATACGTTACCTGGAATATACTGGCGCCGTAGGGCGTGCGCCAGGCGTTGAGCAGGTTGTCCTTGCCGGTGGACACGAACCACTTGCCGCAGGACGCGAAGCGCAGCGACAGCACGCACGACTCGTGCAGGTGCAGCTGGTACTTGTCCGGCTTCACCGCGTGCAGCACCTCCACGTTACTGTTCTCCATGCCCACCGCTAACCACTCGCCTACACAACAGAATTATATTAACTAATTTGTTTCACTAGTAATTATTTTTATTATTACTGTTCCTGCGCCATGACAATCTGTCCTAAAACAATAAGCCACTTTGTTGTCTAACTTTCAAGCTGGTTTTGATGTTATTGATTATTATGAGAGAGCTTGCATTAGTTATCGTAGCCCTCTTCTTTCTATGCGAATCTAGTGCTGTGACTGGGAATGTCACATCTTTGCAGCCTAGAGTGCTGTTTTCCTCCTTTGACCATGACTTGTAATAATAGACAGCTTGGGTGCCGCAGAGGTAGTGAATGCGACTACTGTGAGCATGAGGTCTCGGGTTCAATTCCCGGGTCATCTAAAGTGTTATTGGTTTTCCTGAAGTTCTTAGTAGCAACATGGTGTCCGAAAATGTGTCTAATAATCGGGTTATTACTTGGGGTCTAAAACCATTCTGGTGAATCGTGCTTGCGTAATATACCTCTGCCTACCCTTTCAAGAATATTGTCGTGAGACTAATAACGCCTTTATGAAAAAAAAAAACATAAATCAAAAAGCGCCAGTCAAACAAAAAATCAATTGATTTTCTGATAGATCTGAATATCGTATATTTCGTGCAGTAAAATTTGTAAGTTACTGTACGATTGATGGGAACATGTACCGATTAACCCATTAGATTAATTAAGAGTGGTATCAATATAAAATTTATCAAAGGTGTCAAAATAATTTATACAAGTTGGCAGATGCTATATCTAAAGTCCCCGACGTTTAATAAACATACTTAGAGCCTTTATTGACGGCTATATGTTTCCATAATGTGACATTGATAACATTGTTTTCATACGAAGTGGTATAAAAATTTTGCTAGTCAATAAAATTCTCACCTGTCGGACAATATCCTAATGAAAATATCTGGGAACTGAAATCGTGCTGTTGTAATTGTCTGCCTTCTCTCAAGTCCCATGACCTGGAAATTAAACAATACATATTAATAAACATATTCATTTTTTATTAACTCCTGTTGTTTGATAGATCTTAAACCCATTGCATATTATCTTTAACATGATTCTGTCTGCAGCTTTGCCTGTTTGAATCCCAAGGGATAAAAGTATTCTATCGAGGTAAAATATATCTAAAAAGTATTATATGTATATCCAGGCATAGTTTATGCGTGACTGAATTATTACCATCCCAACTTATGCACCTAATATACAACATAGCGTTTGTCATTTTGACATTTACAAGATTACTTTGTATTATAATGTAATGTTTTGATCTTAAGAGTTCAATTCAGATCTTGTAGACGTGATGCATCGTTGATAAATCAAGATATCAGTGAAGTATATACTAGTATTATTTTATCTCAATAAGTGCTAATCCTATACACTTCAGAAAATATTATCTCAAGTTTTATTTACGTAGTACCCGGATCTCTAATGATTTGTGAAGTACTCTTTCTTTACAAACCTCTCTATGTCGAGTCGTCATAAGTGATATCACATGCATAACAGTTCATTGTGAGGCCTCGGGTTCGATTTTCTGTACGGACGTGTTATTGTGTTATGGACGCCAATAGTTAAGAGAAAATAAGACTTGCTTCTTTTACCCTTCGTGGAGGTATATTGCGTATACGAAGCAAGCGAATGTGACATTTAAATGGTTTGCTAAAACCTTATTTTAGTAAAGAGCTTTACTTATTATATATATAGGTTTATTTCTTTACAACTTTATACAAATACCTACTTATTCCTTTTAAAGTACTAAGATCGATAGCCATGAATTGTACTAATGTGAACATAAGTTAAAATTTATTTGTATTTGGGTGAATTTCAGGAACTACTTGTGCCCCAATGAATACAAAACATATTCAGATAAATAAATATAAACATATAGGAAGAATAAAATATATATAGGGAGACCCTATATCACGCGAAAGAAACTACATTTGGGAGCTAGTAAGGTTATAAAGATGTGTACACAGCTGACGGTATAGTCAAGTTTACATATAGAAAACTTAAAATATGTCTTAGGCTTTATTTTAACTATACCACGCGAGTGAATCCGAGATTGGCAGACAAAATATTATAAAGACATATACCTGACTGTATTGTCAAGGCCGCCGGTCCACAGTTTGGTGCCGTCAGCAGAGATGTCGATGCAGGAGGCGCCGTCCGTGTGCCCCTGGAACTGGCGCACCAGCGTCTGGTTGTGCAGGTCCCACACCGCGATGTTGCCGTCAGAGCAACAGCTGAAGCACACCTGCAATACATATACACCATACATCTTAAATATTGATCTTATTTGTATTGAAAAAGGACCAATCACAATCAAAAAATAAAATGTTTCTCTATTCCGAATTCAATTAAAATCGAATCGTTTACTGTCATATATATAATTATAGTAGTTTCTGCCCCCGGCTTTACCCGCGTGAATGTCACGGGATGACATACCGAGATAAAAGGTTGTCCAAGGACACAATATATCTCTGCCAAATTTCATCAAAAATTGGTTCAGTGGTTTAGCCGTTAATTTGTAACAGACAGACAGACAGACAGACAGGGCTAATTTGCATTTATAATATTTATATAGAATGGATTTATTATTGAAGTTTTTATAAATATATTTTGCTTTAAACTGTCGGAATGACAGACATAGTTGAAAACCTACTGTGTATGACCGCCGGTGTGCCGCTGCGACTCAATAGATTAATGTGTAGTATAAAGTATAAATTCACTGAAATCAGGTTATGCTCAACTTGGTCGAATAATATTCAATTCAACCAAAATAAAATAGATTTCTATTCATCGTGTATTGCAGAGAATTTTTAGTAATTTTATTCAATGGTATGCATTGTCAAAGTAAATTTAAAAGTACCTACATTCATACTATTCGACAGTTGATATCGAGCGTCAAACAAAATTGCCTATTCTTTTTCGTTAGCAAATTCCACCTGCTATTTTTCATATCTGTTAATTATTTAGCTTACACATTCCTCCGTTATGTCCAATATAAACTTGTTGACGTATTTATACATTTAATATTTACCTTAGAGTCGGGACTAATGGCAAGCGCATAACAAGCGGGCGCAGAAGACGTAAGCTCTGCCTTAATCCTGGGCGTCGGCGACGCGAGGTCCCAGATTGAGAGGTTCGACGCCTCGCCGCCCACAATCAGCGTGCGACCGTCTGGCAGCAGCTTTACTGATCTTATATAATTGTCCCTTTGCTGGAAAAAACAAACCACAAGTCATATTTTACCCAAAACTAAGTTACCTTCAAATAAGTTTGATTGGGATACAATCTGCAAACATATGATATATTCTATGGAGAATAACAAATTAAATATTGACTTTGGAATTTAGGATTTTAAACTTAAAATGATGTTATGGTGAGACCAAAGAATAATATCAAAAATGAGTCGCCGACAGTTACCCACTCACCAAACAGTCCAGTTGGCTGACGGGCGCTTTGCTCGGCTGGCTGATGTCCCACACCTTGACGCAGCCCTTGCCGCCGGTGTACACGTACTTGGTAGGGGATGACACTGTCACTGCGCACACGACCTCGCCGTGCGCCAGTGCGGAGACTTGACGCGCGTGACGGGGTATCCCAGGACCCATCAGCGCGTCAGGGGGAAAGGGCACCGGCTGCATCTGACCCTCCGCCGATACGTGGAATGAGTACGCTCTGAAATATAAACAACACTTTTTGCTCAACATGCAACGAATAACCAAGATATATAATATGTTAACGTGTGTTGATGTTAAGTGCAAAATGCAACCTAAACCAAAAAGCCGAAGTGTAATGAGTTTAGCAACGGATCTAACTAGTAGTTTGATGGGACAAAGAATGGGCTATAATGTAGTGGAAAACTAGGAACTTACGGCTTGCCACCCGGTATAGGCGCGAGCGCGGCGGGCCCGAGGGGCGGGCGCAGCGGCTCGTAGGCGAGCGCGGCGCGCGCCGAGTAGCCGGCCAGCCCGTAGGCGTCGTGCGCGCCGTTGCCGAGGTAGGGGTACTGCAGCGCGGGCGGCTTCGCGGCGCCCTTCAGCGGCGCGCCCGCCGCGCCCGCGCCGCTCGCTCCCGACGTCGGCGTCACCGGCTTCGATATTGGTGTACTAGGTTTCTCGTCAAGCTTTTTCGCTGAAGGCGTCGATGCGTTGCTTGACGTGCCCGATCTGAGTTCAAAGTTATGGTGTCAATCATACGTAACACGATATTTACGCCTGAGATACTGCACACTGACAGTATCGTCCAGTGCTACGAAACAGTTCACCGAAATAGTTTAATTGTTATAAAGGCGTAGTAGTAGTATTCTAGCATATGTATAATAAATCGATCTATCCCGAAGTTTTTGTGCAGATAACTTAACGCTATCCATCAAGACGTCTAATCGTATTACTGTTAATGGAAGTGGGAGCGAACCTCAGCGTGTATTCGTAATTGATTCAGTGCGGAGGCGGATTAACTTTTGGCTTGAACAAGTTGTCTCGCGTCGTACGATGACCTTACACGGGTAGCAAGTAGTTTTCTCACTAGGGCTTCTGTTAAACGGATAGAGCGATTATCACGAATTAACGCGCGACCGGCGAGCGGTAAGCGCATTCGATACAAACGCCACAGGGCGTACAACTTTGTCGTGTTCTACTAAACTACTATTACTTATATTATTGGGGAACGAACCAGTGCTACGATTGATTACAAGAGTTGTGTAGTAATTATGGTTAGTGAGTAATGATTCAATATGTTCTGTTCATTGAATGCTAGCCGACACTGCGGTAGGTAACAGGCTAAGTACCTAGGACTGTGTGGGGGATGTTCCTTCTTAGGTTGGAGTTTGTCGAGGCCATTTTCTCGCGGTGACGGCGCTCCGTTGTGTGGTGACGTGGGCTCCTCACTCGCGTCGTCTACTACCAATTCCTGAAACAATTACAACACTATATTGTACATACACAGTATTGTAAATTGTATTTAAAATACAACATTGACACACTCACTGTTGTGAAGCATGGAATGTTAAAGCTAAGGTAGAACATGTAAACAACGGTAGGTACTCACATGTCCCATATCTTTCTCTTCTTTCTTTAGTTTCTTATGATCAGGCTCCGCTGGACTCCGCGTCCTATATTTTTCCCTCTCGCCGGGTGATATAGAATTTCTCTGAAACAATAGAATAACTTTGTAAAAACAAACCTCAAGACCATTTAATATCGGCAGTGCCCAGCACTCTGTTAGTTTAACAAATACCAGTAAGTAAACATAATCAAAACGTTTACGGGCGAGCTTACGTGCCTACGGCAATCAATCGATCATTGTTCGCAAATAAATCGGCGCGCAGCGAGGCGAACGCTACAGTCAATATCAATATCAAAACACGCTGAGGCAGAACAAACTGACCGCATGATTAGCTCCGGGAGTGGTCATCGCCCCCTCCTGGGGGAGGCCGACCCATCGACGCGGGGAGACACCGCAACATTTGGATGAGCGCGCAAATACGAACTAATGAAATAATCATATACGTGACGAACGACCGACGCGCGCTCCACTGATTCCACTCCGTGTTGACATTCGTACTACGCGCACCGGCCTACCGCCAACAAACAACAACCGCGTATTATCTATATTGGCGCGGACGCTCGTGGCTTGCCATTTACTATACACAGATGCTATTTCAAGTGTTCTGCCAGTGCTCAACTGCATCCATTCCAATGAAAAAGCTATAATATTATCATAGTAAATAAGTACCTATAGCACATTTGTTTTCATTTATCCATACAGGTTTAACTTACCAAGCACCTCAATATGGAAAAGGCTTTCTCATACAACCTGATCACGGTCATGTCAACAAACAATTGTATATTCATAATGCTTTGTATCATGGTACTAAAGTTAGTTCTTAGTATACTGTAGTTAGGTGGTGTCGTACGTAGTGTCGAGCGCTCGTCCGTTCTGACGCGGCGCGGCGGTGCCTAGAGGGATCTAACGGGGCCTAATTTTACGAGGCACTAAGTTAGAGGAGAGTGGCAAGCGGCTGTTAATTTGCTCGGCACGCGGCACGCGGCGCGCCGCGCGCCGGCCTGTCGCCGCCCGCTGTGACTTACTGCCCTCCCGGCACTCACACACAGACAATTACACTCCACGTCCATGTTCATCTATTTATCGCATATCGACTACGTGACACCTTGCTATTGTTTCTTTAATTAACACCCAACGATGTTTTTATGAACGTTGTACGATTCCCGATTTTTACGAGCACGAAATTAGATAATAACATCGGGACGAACCATCATCGTGTAAGATAAACAAGTGAACGTTCGGCTTATGGCGCTCGTCGTTATTGGATATTTGATAGGCAACATGTAACCGATAAAGTTTTATTAGTGGCACAAGTCGCGCAGAGCGAAATATAAAATTGCACAAAAGTTTAGTGAGTGGAGTGTCGGTGTCGGTGTAGATGTGTGGTGTAAGGGCGAGCATTAACGTGTACATAAGGCGCGCGGGTGAAGAGGCGCATGCAGTGGGGTTGAGCGTACTTGAGGCCCTAATTTTACGATCACCGATCTCCACAGAGCTCGACATCGAATTTCAAGTGAGGCTATTTCGAGAGAGACCCACGATGCCGTAATGTGACGTGTCGGATTCGATTGGATGGATTTTATGTTACCCATACGAGTCATTCACTCGAGGGTAGACCGTTTGTGGTTAATCGTTAATTTAATAGATTGAATTTGTGGTCGGCTGACGAATAGTTGGATGTGGGCACGTACCTCGCTGGATTGAAATGAAATTAATGTGTAGGTGTTTAGGTATGTTACACGTTATTTATACCAAACGTATAGGTAAGCTCCATGAGCATTCATGTCACTAGGCCATGCATGAGTAGTGCTCTTATAACATCGGGTCGATGTAAAAGAGAAGTACCTAGGTATAATTCGTACATTATTTTGCTAAGATAGTACCCACATAATATAATGTTTATGAGGGGCTGTGTGACAAAGCGGATTAAGCTTGCACGTTTCGTTTCGTTATCGGTTATCCCCTTGCTCAAACAAAAACACTCAATAACAAGTAGTCCCTTCACAACCTTTTCTATTTTCAAGAGAAAAACGAACAGAGCTAATCTTTACTTTATCCTATTACGCGGGTCGACCTCAAGAAAAAGGCAATTGAGCGCGGTCCGAGAGGAGCGAGGTAACCACGACGCTAAACAAGTACTAGTCGCAGTCGCACTACAAGCTGCGACAACACGACTTATCGGCTGCCGTGCGACACAATTGTGTCGCGCCAGGAGCCGAGGGGCGAGCGGGGCGCGCGCGGGGCACGGGGGACGGCAGGGTGTAGAGTTCAGTGGTGCTGTGACGTAACATATAAAGTGGCAACACACAGGCGCGCTGTTAACGCCGCCCGGGCTTATTGTCTGCGGTCACGCGACGAGCCGTTTAGCCGCGCGCGCCTCGCCGCCGCCGCCCGGTTAACCGGAAGGGGGGCGGTTAACCGGACGCTCTGGGGCGGAAGCGGGGGAAATAGATAAATAGACCGCCCGCCGCTCGGAAATGTACGGATTGAGTTCGGACTATATTTCAGGCATAATAGTTTTGAAAGTTACGTGATTTACACGCGACGTTTTCAGCTTTTATCGAGACTGGCAATTTTATACGACTTCGTTTTATGATACTGTCGTCGAAAAGTTTTATTGTACACATTTTATTTTAGAATTCCTTTATGATGTCAAGTTATCCTTAACATACGGTATGGTGGCGCTCCACGCTGCGATAAAACGAGCCTACATTGAATCAGCTCATTCATAAGGATCGAAGTGGTATTAAACCGGTCGCTACCGAGACCTCCGTAAAAACGTAAACGATAATCGCTCCGAAACGAGAACCCGCGCCCGCGCTCCACGGAAAGCAACGCCACAAAAAAGTTGCAAAAAATATATCGCCAGCCAGCGCATATAAACCGCGGGGTGCTGTGCGACTTTAAAATTAACTTTACCGGTTCATTCGTATACATAAATAATGGAGGAATTTCTGAATACACATTAAACTCCTATAAAGAATACATTAGCATAAATTTATGGTAGCGAGTCGGCGTTTCGAGCGCGTTTTTACGTGACTCGTAAAGTTTATAGTCGCGAGTGGAGGATTGCGTTTACTGCGCTCGCTATCGCTTTATGGCCGACCCCAAATAACCAAATTGCCTGGTACTCTATGTCGGCTGACGTGGCCAGCGGCCGCGCCCGCCCCACGCTCGCAATCTGGCCGCGGCCACACGCCCAGTCGCCCATTACGCGCCACTAACGTTACGAGCGCTCCTCGCGGAAACTCCGCCGTGCTCTGTGCCACTTAAAAACATACTTGGAAACTTGCCCGATACAATTGATGTTCATTACCGCACTGTTTGTTAACCTGCAGTTAACCGAGCGTGTCGCTCCGCGCTCGCTACTAACGCGTCTAATGTCAAGCGCCGATTCAGAACAGAAGCGCCGATAAGAGGCCCGTTAGTGTACACTGCAGCCACATTCAGACCTTTCACCGTGAAACTCAACTACAAATTATATCAAATTAACGCTCGACTCGTCTATATCACACAAAATAAATTCCGGAGAAGCCATCGATAAGCAATCTCTCCCCGCCCCTTGCTCTATTACAGGAGTAATTAGCACAATTAACAGGCGTGAGGGGCGCGCGGCGTGCGCGGGGTGGCGGGGAGAACGATCGCTTTCACGCACGCAAACAAATGTCACGTGGCACGAGGCCTTAATTAAAACGATAATTGAGTTGACTTGCGAAATTCATCCGCCATTTCGACATTCCGAGAGAAATTTCACGGAAACTCCCCTCGAAACTACGAAGCCCTTAAGTGTCGAGGACTTTAATTTTGTGTTTGCGTCTACTTTGCGGTTTCGAGGCAAATTTTAATACGGTGTACGCGGCTTCGTTTTGTAAAATTACTTAAATAAATTACCTGTAATCGAGTTTCGTCGCCATGCTAAGACAACTCGTTTGCAAAATTGGCGTCAACAAAATAAAAGTATGTGTACAGGATTATACTACTTAAAGTGAAAGTATTCAATTGATATGAAAAAAAAGCCACGGCATAAACCTACATTAGTGCGTATATATATATATATATATATAAACCATAATAAACCTAATTTCTTCTAATATGGTAATAAAATAAATTGCGTTAGTGATTTGTAACGACAGAGGCCACCCTCTTAATTTTATTGTGGTCCGTATGTTTAAATCAAGTGGGGTGCGATACAAAGGCGAGGATTTCTCCAACCTTGTCTATAATATGTGCGTCGACACTCCCGCCATTTCTTAATACTGGCTATAAACAATTCGTTCCGCCTTAACGAACGATTCGATTTGATAGCGTGATTAAAGCAGTAAAAATTAATTTGAAATACAGAAAAAAACAACAACAAATTTTATAATAATGCCTTTAGTGAGTTGTAATCCTAAAGCACCGGTGTTACGCACCTTTTAAACCGAAGTTACGTAGTGACTTATTAATAATCAGCGATCAAAAGCGATAAAACAATTGTGTGAGAAATATTAATCTTTTGAAATTTAATAATAATAATATTCTACCACATACACACAACACCATCTAGCCCAAACTAAGCAGAGCTTGTACTATGGGTTCTAGACAATGGATAAACATACATATATACTTTTTTTTTTGTAAATACATACATATTATACATAGAAACACCCAGACCAAGACAAACAGCCGTGTTCATGCACACAAATGTTTGACTTGTGCGGGAATCGAACCCGCGACCTCAAGCGTGGCAGTCGGTTACACTTACCACTACGCCATCGAGGCCGACTAGTTTTAAGTTTTAGTTTTTCGAAATTTAGTCATGAGGCAAATATTTCAGGATTCAAACGGTTCTGTAAAACTGAAAAGATGGAAGTTGTTGCAGTGTCCTCACGCAAGTCGGGGTTCAGGTCGGACAATGGTCTGCGTTTGTTGCACTAACACGAGCGGCAGAGGGCGCGCGTGCGAGGGGCCGCAGCCGCGCGGTTATTTAAATGAGAGCTCCCTAGCCACCCGTCAATAAAACATTAAACACGTAACAAGTTTATGCGCAGCGACAACCCTAGCGGATTCCGCCACTTCGTTAATCCGGGGCGGGGGCAGCCCTAAATTAGGGTCGAGACAAGCCGTAATCCCCCGCTCGGCGCGACGGGGGATTTATATTGTTATTGCTCCGCGTCCGGAATTATACGAGGGTTGAGGGACTAATGAAAGGGGAAATTTAATTCCTAATGATTCTCGTCTTAGTCCGTAACGAGGAAACTCGAAAAAGGGCTGCGACCCGCGCACTTTTTATGATTAATCGTTTTAAGCGAACCGAAGATTATTCGATCCGATTCCTTTTGTTTATTTGCTGGTGTTTAGTATGTTTGTTTTTATTCAAAACGCAACCATGTCGACGTGTTTGTCGAGTCAGAAGTTAACGACCAAATTGGATTACAAATTTATTCATGAAACATTTTCGATGCTCGTACACGGCAGTGAGCGGGCGAAGCATATGTAAATGTGTGATAAGCACGAAGGGGGCTCGCACAGAGGCTGGCGCCTGGCGCTGGGCGCGCGACACGAGCCGCCGCCGTAGCGTGCCGCTCGGCGACAACAGCACGTCGCCGCATTGTCAAATACGACGCGAGACAACACCGCCGCGCCGCTCTACTCTATCTAACTATGTTCCAGGCGCACCTTCAGCTCAATCTATAAATTCATCCACGTAGCCAACACCGTACGCTCCGCATTCATTAGTACAAACGGTTACGGCCCCGTCCCCCTTTAGTACCATTTTACGATACCAGCCTGATGATTCTTTGAAAACTGTAATCATCTCGATAAAGAATGGAGTTAGCCCCAATGAAATACAATGAGTTTAAAAATGAGCTGTCAACCATTAGTTGGTGCGCTGTGTTGTTGCAGGCGCGAGGCGGTCGCTCGTCGCACAGTAGCGAGGCGAGGCGCGCGGCGCCCTTCCGCTCATTACGCGCAGACTAATTGAGATAAATGATGAAGACGTGCACCGAGCCGCGAGCTATCGCAACACCACCACCTACCTGCTAATTACATGCAGCGATTTCAATTAACCCACCGCTCTACCATGTTTTTTGCTTTAACAAACGCGGCCACATTTCATTTTATTAACTTTATCCGCTATAGAACATCGTCCGAGGCGATTAAATCACAATTAACACACGTAATAGTGTGTTGTAAAAATGTAATAGTAATAGAGGTGCAATTATATTTTAGTGGATATGGGGTATCGTAAAACTTTGAAGAAACGAATGCAATAAACGCAATAAATGAACATGTAGGGTGCAGGTATCAGTAGTGAGCGGAGGATGCCACACACGTCGCGGTGCCAGTGTGCCGGTGTGACGATGAGGAGGCTGTCGCCGGCGCAGTTGTGTGCGGCGGCTGGTAGGTGATAGTGCCGCCGCCACAACACAGAGCGTGTGTGCTGACCGCACTCGAGCGAGCTGCAGCTTCGTCAGCTCTGCGGTCACGCGACACTCATGCATTGTACGCGACATCGGTGTCTTACACGTGTCACATATCTACCGAACATTATACCTATTATGTTTCGATAACCCACTTTAATTTTATTGGGTTAAAACAGAACATTATCTGTTAGCTGTTCATACGCCTGCCTTGAACGTAATCTAAATGTTTCGACTGTAATGATTTATAGATGTTGTTAGTTCTACCAATAATATGTAACACCGATCGATCATGCGATATGGATAACGCAACTATGCAATGAGCAATAATAACAAATCTGTTGATTCAGTCAACTATGTAGTAAATAGACTAAAACTAAGATCTAAATGTAACAAAACTTTATAAAGTCAAACTTCACACTGTGGTAAAGTCATTTGGAAAATATTCATATTAAATCGAGTTAAGAGAACGTGCAGCGACAGGCAGGTATTGTTATGAAGCAAAGGGGAGGGTAGTCGGGGGCAGGCGCGATTCGATCAAGCTTGCATAAATCGATGTGATACGCCCGGATCGTGAACAAAGCCGCAAGCCCGCTCCGAGACGAGACGAGGATAGGTACCACACTACCCTACACTGCACACCTACACGTCTGCCGAGCGATCGTCAAACAACTAATATTGTGAAAACATTCTCTCAACTACATAGCTACTTTTGCTTTTTGCTCGTATAGCACGTACACGTTTATGAGCCTCACGGCTAAACTTTACAACAGGTAGCCGGGTATTTATCTTTAAAAAAAGAACAAGGAACAAAACTTTTAAGTTCATTCGCTGGAAATTATCTTTTATATAGCAAAGTTTATGAAGCTTTTCAAGCCGCATTATGAGTTAATAGCTGAATTACTGGCACTAACAGTTCGTCTGAATCGAGTAGTCGTGATAAACGATAGTTATAACGTGTTCACGCGTTTTACTAGTCTGTCATAATTAATTCTGCACGCTAGATTATAAATTCAAGTCGAGACAGGGAGGGCTTGACTGCACGACACGACAGATAATCCGTGTGGAATAATGTGGATGCACCGACATAATCTATGTGTTATTCCCTATCAAGAGACGGAGACTGTGAGAAGATTAACTACAACATCGCAACGTTCGAGACATTAGACCGGATTGTGAGCGCGTTTGGTTGAACAGAAGCCATGTACAGGATTACCGAATGATTCTGTGTCTTGCCAAATATTATAACAATGTGTTCCCAATCCAATTGTCAAGTGACTCGAGTCGAGTATTCACAGAACGTGTAGTGTGTCGCTCGTTATAATGAAACTCTGTCGTAATGCTTATAACGTAATAATATAATATATTTACAACGTAATTATGTTATTATCATCATGTCTATACATGAAATAATTAAGTATAATGTGTTATATTACTCGAGGCTGTTATGCGTGCGAATTGTCCATTTAGAGTCGTCGTATATTCCCCAACAATAAAAGAAGGCGGTTTCAAGTTGACTGCGTTGTGGCTCGAGTAACAGGGGCATCGAGGTCGATCCTGTCAGACTACCTTCGGCTTTGCCTCCAGCAGCGCTACAATCCTTAGATCGATATCACCGCGACTACCTAGTAACTGCTCTTTAACCTGTTTCTTATCTGATCGTTTCTTAACAAAGCCGCCATCAAAATGCCCAACTTTATAATCAACTTTGATCGAGCAACTTTGTTGCCGATTCTACATGTACCTGTATGTGCTAACATTTCAACTGATACATATATGTATTTGTAACGTACATTCATTATAACAAATATAATTCGTACGCTTATAAACCTGTTTACAACATTAGCCTACAAGTAAATTAGGTATAATAAAATTACCGCAACGTTAAAGGCGGTATAAATAACAGCACACAAAGCTTTTAGTAGCGTCAAGTTAAATATTTCAATAAACAAGTTGCACGGCGGAGCGTAGAGACAGCGCTGCGCTGTATAAAAGTAAAAATAAAAAGGCGCGACTACCGCGCAATCTGTTTCACTTTAGGGCGTCTTAATAATTACAAGTGGCCATTCTTTCCAATTAAGAAAAGTCTCGTGCTATAAATTGTGAGGGCTGTCGCGGGCGCGAAGCGAGCGAGCGCTGTTACACAGCGCGTAAACATGCCGCTAGGGCTGCCACCCACCGCCACTTACTCTGGAAAAATCTTCAATTTTTGTTTTAACGGTTTAATAAAGTACTCGCTCCTCGCCTGTATTTATGTAAGTCATTTATACTCGCCGTTTCTACCTTAATTAAAGGAGCGCACCTTTAAAACGCAACGACCCCAGCATATCGAAGAACAAACGCAAATTTATTCTGACCGGAGTTTTTTTTTCGGTATCTATTAAATAAAGAAGTCGAGGAGAATGCTAAACAAGGTTGAGCGGCCCTCGCCCTGCGAGTTTTCCACTTGAAGTGGTGTGCGGGCGCTAGGGTGACGCCGCCGCGGCGCTGCGCGGGGGGTGGGGAGTGGGCGAGGGAGTGTTATTCAGAGTGGCTTAGATAAGGTAAGGAGGATGAAGAGGCGAGATGCGCGGCGTAATGAACCGGCTCCGAGCAGTTTTTGTGTGGTTCGGGCGCCCAAATTGAATATTAGGCGCGATTTGAGAGCGAATGAGCGGGCGGCGGAAATAAATCCGCGCTTATTATGTTACTCAAATGAGATTGTGGAAGGGCTCGCTCTGTTAGCCTCACAGCCGCTGCTCAATTTCGCGTCGGTGTAAATTGCCAGTCGTAAACTTTGTTATTCTGCGGGAATTTAAGCACCTTTCTACTAAATAATTTATGTATAAATGAATAATTATACGGCTCGACCGCTACGTTATAATTGCTAGTAACCGAGAAGAAGATAGCACCGTTGTTACAAAACTAAATTAATACTTAATACCCCATAAGCCTGTGACACGCCTATAAAATACTTTTTATTTCGACGCAACATGTATAAAAATTAAGTTGATTGCTAGCGTGCGTCGATATCATAGCTCAAAATATAAATGGTGCTCAGCGCGAAACGGTATTGAAATGAAAAGTTTCTCTACACTGTAATGTAAACATGAGTCCGATGTATCGGAAAATCAAATATACGGCGTGCGATGTTTGCAAATAAACAACATGCCGGCTGCAACTGTGTAGCACCTTCGTGATTCGCAATAAAAACATTCCGTGGACAAACGGGCGCGCGGTAACTGACGCCGCGCCCGCGCCCCGCGCGCAGCCCGCACAGCCGCAGCCAAGACGCGCTCGGTTTATGTAAACTTTATTACGGAGTGCAGTTCTCCCTGCCCCCCTGACTCCCTCGCTTCAAATTGTAAGGCGCGTCCGTGCATTACTCAGCTCGCCGCGTGTTTGCACAGATCGACGGTTCCGTGAGCGGACTGCCAACATTTCCCCCGCCGCCGCAGCCGCCGCCGTATCGGGGTCACACTGCAAGATAAACTCTTCACGTGCTGTCGTCGAGTTATAAACTCACTCACCTCACCAAAGTTTTACAACAAACTTGTTAAATTATGCTGTATGCTCCAAGAGCTGATGTGCGGTAATGTGATCGCTCTGTGACTGATTATGTTTTCTTTCCCGGTTCGAATATGTATGGACAGAATACACCTTCTACCGTTTGGATGTCGGCACATGAGAAGCTTTTCATTCCAATTTCTTGTTTATTCGTACTTTAAAGATGTAAATTTTGAGTAAACATAAAAGTGCGGTAAATACATGTTTACTGCACTACAAACTGTAAACTACAGTAGTTCATTAGGTACATACCTACCTATACTTTCAAACCTATACATAAGTACCTAGTTCAAATCTCATCGCTAGATTTGATAGTATTTTTTGTTTAAGAAAACTTATAAGAATACTCAGCATTCCGTCATATATGTACATACACTGATATCACTCTTCGGATCGCTAGTTAGCAATGCTAAACACAGCAGAAGCAACAAGGACCAGCGATATTCCAAACAATGGGTAGCGTTAGGAAGTAACGAGGAGACATTGTCAAAAGTGAATAATTGTTGCGCAAAGTAGGTTAGTACAACAAAGACGATGTTATAAAGTAGGTGCGGCGGTATCGATTCGCATGCATTTCGCTTGCAGAGAGCGGCGGCGGCATCTGTGCGGTGCGCCGCTGCGTTCAGGCGAGCACGACCCCCTGCTCCACCCACCACGTAGCGCTACCACGATAGCCGACATTCGCAACACCTCGCCAACGACGCACTCGCCACAGAGCTCACTTCACTCTAGGGCTGTCTCTCTCTATACATTATACATATTTCATATTCAATATTCAATCCAGACGTGTCCCTTGCTCCTTCACATCAAACGTCTAAGCTGACACTTACATTTCCTAACAACCTATGGATTTTTTTATTCGAAACGGTCATAGTGTTCAACAGAAACGGCTATACGTGCAAAGTAATGTTTATAGCGCCATATTAATACCGATTACCGATCGACGCATAAAAAGGTGTGACACGAACTTTGTATGCGACGGGTGCATAAGTTAATATCGGATGTATCTGCTACGTGACCAGACTTTGCGATTAAACATTCATGTATTACAAAGTTACTTTGAATGCAAATCGATAGGATGTGTCGTGTCCCATTATGGCTTTAGAAGTAACCCGTTATACAAACTATAAAAAGAAAATTACAAAAACCCACGTAAAAATATACTACTGTGTGCGACCCCTTCACCAACTAGGTAACGAGCTGAAAGTTGTAACAGCTGATGAGATTATTATTAAACACGGCTAAGAAATTCTTCTTGGTCGTACACTCTTGACAGAGTGGTCGTGGTCATGTCTCGGTCGAATTTTGCGCCACCGCATCTCTCGTGATGCGACGCCATGTAGTTCTATGTTTGGCGGCCTAGGAGTTGACATCGATGCTCGAGTGTGTCACAGATTTGATGAGGTCCGTGCACCTTGTTGGAGAGCGCACACTGCATCTTTTGCCCTCGAATTTCCCTGCACCACCAATCGTTCCATCGAGTCCTCGTTACGGGT